>CM054058.1:416912455-419398106 GCA_028641055.1 Alopecurus myosuroides
AGTATTGGCCTTCACTTATGTAGGCATGGTCACCATTTTGGTTGGCAATCATGATCGTCTCGTTGGTAGCATTAGAAGCTCTCTTGTGGATGGTCGGAGTTGTCACTTGTGTCATTGGAGACGAAGAAGAAGAAGACCTTGGAGAGGTTGGCAAGGGGTGAGCCTCTTTCACAATGTCACATGCATCAACGTCTTCATCATAGAGTGGTGTAGTGGTCTCCCCATGCATATGGTGATGTTGATCTTGTGTCATGGGAGGAATAGCTTCACACTCTTGATGTTGGTGGCACGCTTGTGGTGATGAGGGAAGCTCATGCTCTTGATAATGAAGGTCATAGTTCTTCCTCATGGAATGTCGCACAAGGTGTATGAGTAATGGTGTCGGTGGTGAAGTGAATCTCGCCTCATGTGTTGAACAAGGAAGAGTATCATGGCATATATGGCATTGTAGGCCTTTCTCATGTGCTTCATCATGAAGTCCATAGTCCTTCCTCAAAGTAGGTCGCTCATGGAAGTTGTGGTTGGGTGTTGGTGGAGAAGTATCTCTCGCCTCTTGCCTTGAAGAGGTAGTGGTATCATAGTGTCCATGGCGAGGATGTTCTTGATCCTTGTCGAAGGCGGGGTGCGATGAGAAAGCACAATCTTGGTGAAGATGAGGTGGAGGCTCCCATTCCTCATGTTGGTGATGACGCTCATGGTCCTTGAACCTTGTAACATTGAGGCAAAGGGTGCTCAAGTTATTGTCTTCATGGTCTTGATGGTGCGGTGCTTCATCCAATATGGGAGGAGAAGAATCATGTATAGCATTTCCATTTGCTTGATGTTGACGAGGTCGCTCATGTGGGTCCTCATCAAAAATAGGAAGTGAGAGGTCACTTGGAGCATCTTCACTTGCTTGTTGTTGACGTGGTCGCTCAAGAGGTTCCTCATCAAACATGGGAAATGATAGATCATGAGTAGCATCCTCGCTTAGTTGGGGTCGAAGTGGGCGCTCATTGAGGTCTTCATCAAAGAGAGGAAGTGAAGGAGCATGTTGAGCAATCCCACTTAGTTGTTGTCGATAGTGGTGCTCATTGGGTTCCTCATCAAAGATGGGAAGTGAAGTAGCATGTAGAGCAATCCCACTTGGTTGTTGTCGATGGTGGCGCTCAATGGGGTCTTCCTCAAAGATGGGGAAAGACAAGCCATACAGAGCATTCTCACTCGCTTGATGTTGAGAAGTTCTCTCATTTGGGTCTTCATCAAAGATAGGCGGTGGAAGCTCATGTGGGTTATCCTTGTTGGTTTGGCGATGACGGTCATGATGGAGAGGATGGCGCTGGTGGTCATTGTGGTGGAGTTGTGGGAGGCATTCACTAGAAGCCATGTCATGGGCACCTTCTTGATAATGGCCTTGGTTTTGGTGGTCATTGTGGTGGTGACACACATTTTGCCTTGAAAGCCTTGAATGTGGGATAGCACCATCCACGAAGTCACGTGGACCATAGTCATGTGTCGAGCTTGGAGAAGGTGGGTGATGAAGAATATCCGGTCGTAGAGGGTGATCTTGAAGAGGGTCACCACGTCCTTGTCGGTGTCGAGGTCGAGGTAGTGGTGATGGCGAGCAATGCTCGAAACAATGTCGTCGCGGAGCTTGTGGTGGAGGATGTGTTGAGGTGGTATCAGAGCCAGGTTTACCACTCTCTTGCATGTGTCGGTGATGATCATGGCGACGATCTTGGTGATGAGCTTGGTGATGATCATGTGGAGACTTGCCATTGCGTCGTGGCTTGGAGATTGATGATGATCCATGGCGGTTGGCGAGGATGGTCACGGTGCCTTCAATACTCGCCATGTGATCATTGAATCGAGTGTGATGAGCTTGAAGTTGATAGTCCAAACGCTCCAATCCATCACGAGCAAGTTGGCAAAGCCGAAAGTGTTCATGACGGTTGACGAAGTTGTGGTAGCCAATGTTGTTGAATAAAGAGGTTCCTTGATCTTCCGAGCTCGGTCTTGTGAATACTCCTTCCCCAAGCACACAAGGGTGATATGATGAAATGGATGTCACAATTACACAACGTTACCATTTTTTTGGTCGTACTGAGGCTAGTGGACGAGCCTAGGTGTAGGGCGGTAAGTCAAAAGTGAGTCCAAAAAGATCGAAAGAAAACCGCAAACGACAACACACACGCTATATGTGGAAGGCAAATGGGTTAGAAATGTGGCGAGGAAAACAACAAATCCAAAGAAAAGTATGTTGTAAAACGTGGAGAAAAACGTGAGAAAAGTTACCACGAAAACCAATCCTAGTGGAGGAAAATGATATGGTGGAAAACAAAAATGGAACACACACACACAAGGGATAAATGGGGTTAGTGCGGCCAATGGACGAGCGGAGATGAAATGTACCTATCGAAGACTAAGCTCAATGCCACACCAACGCAAGGAGGACGCTAGCTCAAACCGCAATGTACAAGAGGCAACAAGATTCGCAATGTGGCAACCGGTCACTCTCTCTTCTTTTGCGATGCTAAGCTACTCGTTCCTACAAATGAAAGCAATTGGCATCGGTCTTTGCTTCTTTTGGCTCTTTTTGCTTCTTGCTCTTTCTCCTTTTTTTCACTTTTTGATGATGATGCGGAGATGATTCCCAAATGCCAATGCCTACTCGAAGCTATTCTCTCACAAGCACAAAACTCACACTCTCGGTGCCACAAATGAGATTCCAAGCGATGTAAAAGAGCTAGTCCGAATGGGCAAGGTACAAAATGAGAGGGGTTAGTTCAAGCGGAAGCAAGTTATACCTATGCGGTGGATGATCTCGGACTTGCGTCCGGTGGATGTCGATGTCGTGTGGATCCGTTGATGTTGTTGTGTGGGCGATGTCGATGGCGATGCGTAGGAACTTGTCTCACTCAAATCGGAGAAGCGACGACAAAGAAAAACAAGGTACAAAATCTGTCCAAGAATCGAAAAGCAGGAATTTTCTGTGATTTTTGCTCAATTTCAAAATTTCTCCCGAATCAAGAAAAAATTTGGACAAATTCGAGAAAAGTGGCTGAATAGAAAGGTGGGGAATGGTCTTTGGCAACAAATCTATGGATCAAAACCACGAAAAACTCAACAAATCAACAGATCGGTCGAAATCCCTTTTGGCTATTTTGGTCAAATTTTCGAATTCATGGTGGATAGGAGAAAAATTGGTGGGAGGGGAGGGGGTGGGGTGTCGGATTCATGTCAATCTAGCTCTGGATACCAGATGATGAGGTTTTGACCTCTTAGTTTGGCCCAATCTTCATGAATCGATGAAGAACGCCAAGAACGCACGAAGAACACGAGAGGGGGAATCGAGGGGGAATCATGGGAAAACGCGGGGAAACACAAAGGGGGATAAATAGCGAGAACCGAAAGATCCCAAACCCCCCGTCAACTAAACCCCGAGGGTTGCCTACGAAACGATCGATCCAACTGAACTCACCTTGATTGAAACCGTTTACACCCGTGGCCGGTCCAACCACGCCAATAGAACCTCAAGGATTTACGAGAGGGAGATTGGCAACTCCTAACATAATCCACGATGGGAAGGATAGGTAGCCGTGGTGAATCTTGATACGGTCCTAGATGAACATCATAGGAGTAGCCTTGTAAGAGGAGTCACCTCACAAGAGGGATACAAGGGCAAAGCCCGAAGTTCTCAAATCATCCCTCAACCCTAGATCTAGCCACCGGGGTCCCTTATATAGCCTAGGGGGGTAGGTGGGGGAAAACGGGCAAAAAGCACTTGAAATCGTGTGGCAGCAGGGGGCGGGGTGGGGCTGGGCGCCCAGCCTGGGGGCAGCCGGCCTGGGGCCGGGGTGGGGAACGGCGCCTCCGGGCAGGTGGCCGGCCTGAGAAAGAGCTGGGCCGGCCTGAGGCCAGGGTGGTTGGAGGGAGGCCGGCCTGGCCGGGGGGTGAGGCCGGGAGCCCCCATTTCCCTCCGTTCTTCCTCATGGGAGCTCCGATCTCTATGCCGTCTTCGCCCACTTCCTTCCTAGCTTCTTGGGCACCATCTTGTATATGTTATTGAGCATCTTGGGCACCGTCTTGGGTTACATGGTGTGATCCCACCTATGCATGTAGAGGGGTATTTCACGAGGTAGCGCACCGTTCACCAAGTCACCGGAAACATACGGAGATAGGAGTGAGTTCACCTTGTCGTGTATCGATGTTGTGCTTGGTGGAATACGGTGGGCTGCATCACCAAGTCTTCTAGAAGAAAGATGAAAGCATCCAATGCTAGTCTATACTCTGGTCAACACAAGTGACAAAGTGGCATTTCATGTTTTGAACAAAAAGTGGTTGAAAACAACTGTCAAACTTTGTAACTACAACAGTTTCTGAAAAATTTAGAAAATTCAGTTAACACTTAGTAAAAAAATTCTAAGTGTTGGAAAGCAGATCAAATGAGCAAAAAGTTTAGAATGTTTTCAGAGGGTAAATGGATTCCAAATTTTGTTTTCAAAGTTCTAGTTTGTTAAACATGTTTTACACTTTAAGAAAACTTATTTGAAAACAAAATTGGAATAGTGGAAAGCTAAGAAAACATAGTGGGAAAAGGGGTACTTTCTGTTTTTCTAAAAATGCAATTTTCTGCCTTATTTTTCATCCACAAAACCACAAGCAGAAGATTGTTTTTCTTATTCCAAAATTCACACCAAGCTTATGGATTTTTAGTCCATATATCAGGGAACAAATAGAAGTCAAGAAAACACAAAATGGAATATTATAGCCTAGTGAAAACAAGTGTAGAAAACAGGTACTTGGCTATATTTTCAGGGAATAGTTTCTATAGAAAACTTAGAAGAAACTTCCATAATTCATTTTGAAATTTTGTTTTCTTGAATCCAACAAGTTTAAAAGTTTATCTCAAGATGCTATCAAGCATCATCTAAGTCTTGGAAAAAAAATTACTCAAGTAACATCAGGGAAAATTATAAAAGTGTTTTCAGGAAAACCTGGGATTGGTTTTAAAAATGAAACCAATACTTGCATTGCATATATGATCATTGTCATATACACATGTTGGTTCAAAACAAACATGTTGTTAAAATATTTTGTTGGCACTTATTTTTGTCTCCTTGAACTACAGTACAAGAATCCAAAAAACTGGGGTGTTACAGACCTTCCCCCCTTAAAAGATTCTCGTCCCGAGATTCGCAGGCAAGCAAAAAGAGGGTGTGGTAAAGGAAACAATGTTAGATCATTAGTCTACAAAAACATGTGCTGGTGGTTGGTAACATTAAGCATAGGTGCTTCCTCCCTTTGATTAATCTTACCATAATCCACCGGCAGGTTAGTTTTCCAAAGGTCTGGGCGCCATGTTCTAAACCTCGAACTTATTGTTCCTCAAACTATAATATTAATCCAGGGGTTACTTTAGACATAGATCTACTAGTTTCCAATCCATAATCCCTGATAGGGATGCCAATATCAACTAGTTGTCAGAAACATCACTGTGGTATCAAGCTAAGATTATCAATCCACTATCAACTCCTTTGGGCATAAACTCTCTCATCACTATATATTTCAATTCACGGATTTCCACCATTCTTTATTAAGCATGAGTTTTCCATTGCTCATTTCCTCAAATCCAGGAAATCCACTATCTTCCTCTTAATATAATCTACTCCCGAAAAAGCAAGTCTCAATTCACTTGTCTCCCTCAAAGTTATTTTCTCCACGATCATACTGCTAAAGCTAAACCAACAAATCCAACAATCATATACCAACTCTGTTCCATTTCTATCAACCCTTTCAACTCTAAAAACTCTTATCTCATAATCAATGCTAAATCATTTTCCTAAAAACAATCCCAATAGAGCGTGACAAGCGCTGAAAATATATCACCAAGAGTAATCATCTACTATCTCCAAGCCATATTGATTTTTCCTAAACTCCAAAAGTCATTCTTTTTATAACCACCAATTTCTTCCTATCATAAGACAATCCAATATTACTCCAACCAAAATCGAAATGTCTATACCAAATCAACATATCTTTCCACCACAATCAATATTTCTGCTAAGATCATGTATAAGAAACTCTTATGCAAAACCTTATCATTGATGACCCACAAGTATAGGGGTGTATCGTAGTACTTTTGATAAATAAGAGTGTCGAACCCAACAAGGAGCAGAAGGTGTTGACAAGCAGTTTCGATGAAGGAATAACTATAAATACTGGAAAACAGATTTGTAGGGGTTTTTGATAATGCAGATAAATAAAGTGCGAGTAAATAAAATGCAGTAGTAATAAATGCAGCAGGTGTTCCAATCCTTTCTTTAGCAAAGGACAAGTCGGTGAGTTTACTTATGATTAATCAACATTCTCGAGGACACACGGGAGGTTTCTGTCAAGTGCTTTTGTTCCATGCAGGTGAATAATGTTAGGTGTTTTGATAAGTGTTGTGTGGGTGAATCTATGCTAATGTACCGTCCCATCCAAGACTAATACATACTTGTGATTATACCCCTTGGAAGCATCCGCAACTACAATAAAGTAATTAAGAAATCAATCTAACCACAACTTTAAACTCCGGGATCCTACGCTCCCTCGTGTAATGGTTTCCTAACGGGGGTTTAGGTTTCTGTCACTCCGGCAACCCCACAATTAGTAGCCAAATACGCGATGCATTCCCCTAGGCCCATAAATGGTGAAGTATCATGTAGTCGACGTTCACATGACACCACTAGAACAATAACACCACAACTTAAATATCAAACATTAAATATTATTCAACATTACTTCACTACTAACAACTTGACTTCTCCCATGTCCTCAAGAACAACACGAATTACTCACAACACATAATATGGATCATAATCAGAGGTGATATAATGGATGATAACAATCTGGTCATAAAGTGCAAACACCGATAAATCTCACAAGCATCAACTACTAACAAGTAATCCATACCGGGAGAGAAATCTAATGCAAAACAACGATAGAGGCCCCTAACTGTTACAGCGGGATGATGGTGGATGATGAAGGTCATGGTGCTGGTGGTGATGACGATGATGATGACGATCTTGATGATGCCCGGAGCGATGACGGTGACGATGGCAGTGATTTCCCCTCTCCGGAGAGGAATTTCCTCGGCAGATTTTTCCCTGCCAAAGAGCTTTTCTCTCTCGGGTGTTTTCCGCCCCGCAGCAGCGGAGGAATAATTCTTCGAGGATGGAATGAGGCTTAGGGTTCCCTCGGGGTCAGGGGGGCCAAAGATGACCCCTGGAGGTGGGCCAGGGTGGCCACACCCCTAGGTGGCGCGGCCAGGGGCGCGCCACCCCTAGGTGTGGGCCCCTGGTGGCCCCCTCTGGCTCTCCTTCTGGCTGCGTTCCTCCTCGGGACTTTTAGGAACTTCCGGATATCCCCATTCTTCTTCTGATCTTCTGAAATATGGTATCTCGACGGTGCTTTTTCCATCAGATTTCTGGTCCCGGTGTTTATTCTCTGAAAATTATAAAACATGCAAAATAAGATAAAATAACATAAGAGATGCATCATAAGATGAAATATATCGATGAATAACAGAAAATTATGATATAAAATAGTGATGCAAAATGGACGTATCAACTTCCCCCAAGTATGACCTCGCTTGTCCCCAAGCGAAATTGAACTCAGAAAACATGACCACAGGTTTATGGAGTGAAGAGTCGATAAATAAAATACGGATAAGAAGCATCACTTTTACCTATGCACCAATCATTACATACAACAACTTCCTCCCATATAACTTAACTTGAAACAAGTAATGGGAGTCACAAACAAAGATACAAAAGAGAGAATCAAAATTGGTAATGGCAAACTTCATTCTTGGTCAGAGAACATTTAATGAAATTACACTTATCTTAGGTGAAGTATTTATAACAAGGTTTATAGTGTAGGGCTTAACATGTTTAATTATAACAACTCTTTTACAGTGAATCATAGCCTTCAAAGTAATATTCATTCAGATAATAAAGCATGTGCTAAACAAAGAAGGATATAAAACATGATTGAATAAATCAACTTATAGATGATGAGAACACAACAACTCAAATGCTTGCTGGAGACAGAAGGAAATGGGCTTACTGACTCAACATAAATGTAAAAGATATGCCGTTCGCAGAGGGAAGCATTGGCTATACTCATGTGCTAGAGCTTTTATTTTAATAAAGAGAGGTATAAAATGCATGACACTCCTCCCATCCATCTTACACAAACCATGGCTAACTGAATCCTTGGGTGCCTGCCAACAATCACAAACTGTGGAGGAGTGTCTAAATTTTGAGGGGTGTATATTTATGTCAACGAATGGCAAACAGAAAATACAGTACATCACAAGCCAACTAGAGGCACAAGAGCGGCTCCCATATAAGGACGCAACTGGTATAGAAGGTCATCCCTCTTTCTCTTTAGTTTACACAATTATGCTTTGACTGATAAATCAGGGGCAAAAAGAGTGAAGAGAATTTGTATTATTATTTGGGGCTAGGAACCCCGCTGCCAGCTCTTCTAGCATTTGGATAAGTGGATGAAGCCACTAGTCCAGGTGTGTGAGTCCAATCAACAAGTGAGATAAAGATTCTCTATTTGCGTCCTCGATGAGCTAAAACAGGAACACAAAACAGGAGTAGTTTGAAAGTTTTAAAGGTAACACCTGAGCAATTTACTTGGGGTGGCGGTGAAATATCACATGTAGGTAGGTATGGTGGACACGAATGGCAAGGTTTTGGGTTTAATGTTTGGATGCATGAGAAGCATTCCCTCTCAGTACATGGTTTTTGGCTAGCAAGGCTGGGTAGCAAGCATAAGAGTTGACGGAAAACAAACAAATATACATTTGATGAAACCAATCATGCAATCTTCATTGAAAGCACAAACGATCTTAACTTGTGAATGCTAAGTTTATGAGCTAATAGGCAAATTCCTCTTTCTTATACTAGCAACTCAAATTAGTATTTCTGCTGACCCAAGCTCAGTTTGCCAAAACCAACTAGACTAACTTGATGATCTCTAGAGTGATACCAAAATAATAGAAAGCTCAGTCATATGAAAGAAGTTGAAAACTTAAATAATGCGCATAGAAAGTAAATGATGAAACTTCTCATAAATATTTCAAACCGGCAACTCATACCAACGGATACAATGATAACCAACTAGGGAGAGACACTTCCATGCTGCAAACCATCCTATATGATAACCTCTCTACCCAAGATATGACTCTACTGAAAAAGTAAAAAGATGAAAGATAGTGATATGATACCGCGCCCCCCCCCCCCCCAGCTTGGAACAAGCTGAGGGGATGCCAAAACCAATGACGAATCAATTCTTCTGTGGTGGTGGTGAATCCTTCTCATCTTCGGTCTTCCAACGTAAAGGCTCTCTATCCACAAATGACGTCCTGGTCTCCATCATCCTAAAACTAGGAGCAGAGCTTATACGTTTAAACCTATTCTCATACTCACAGTTCTGGTTATGCACGTCATAGAGTTGTGCTTGCAGATCATTGGTGATCTTGGTGAGTGAGAGAATCTCCTCCGAAAGTTTCAAATTCTCCCTCTTGTATTCAACGATCTGTTCTGTCGTTATCATGTCGATGATCTCAACTTCACGCTCCGCCATCTTCTTGTACCTGAAAACTTCTTGCTCCAGTTCTTCCATCCTAGCTTCCAGACTTCCCTCTCCTCTAGGGCCTCGAACATCTTCAATCTGCACCTTCCCGTCCTTGAGCAGCAATTCCTTGGGATGCATCTTCAACTCGTTCAAGTACGGGTTGACGACGTTCTCAAAGAAATTGTCTTTGGGAGATCCAGGAGAAGCCATTGTTGCTCTAGAACTGAAGATGTAATCTGGCAGAAACAGCTCGAAACAGAAACACGACAAGAAAATGATATACGAACCTAGGGGGTCCGAGGAATTATATAGAAAAAAGTTCATAACAAAAGGAAAGTCCAGGTCGAAAACGAGTCGGAGAAGGGCTCCGGGGCGCCCACACCATGGGCTGGTGCGGCCAGGGGTGGGCCCGCGCCACCCTATGGTGTGGAGCCTCCGGGCTCCATCTCCCTCTCATTTCTGGCTCATAATTTTTTATATTTTCCAAAAACATTAAAAATACAACTTGGAAGATGTTTCGCGAACATTTTCTTACCAAAATTGTTACTTATTTGAAAACTGACCCTGTAGTTTCTGAAATATGCTTCTTAATAAACTCCTCCGGGATCATGGCTTGAATACAATCAACATTTTCATTATAAGGATCTCCGGAAATATAATGCTTGAGTCTTTGGCCATTCACCACTTGTGAAGAGTTTTCTTCAAGGGAAACAATTTAAATTGCCCCCTAACGATATACCTCTTCAATAACAAAGGGTCCTTCCCATCTCGAGAGTAATTTTCCTGCAAAAAATCTGAGTACGATAGCACTTTCTCACCAACATGAAATTATCTTTTAATAATTCTCTTATCATGCCACCTTTTAACTTTCTCTTTAAAGAGCTTAGCATTTTCATATTCTTCACTCCTCCATTCATCTAGAGAACTTAAGTCAAGCAGCCTTTTCTCACCAGCAAGTTTAAAATCTCTATTTAGGTCTTTCACTGCCCAATAAGCTTTGTGTTCTAATTCTAGGGGCAAGTGACAAGCTTTTCCATAAACCATTTTATAAGGAGACATGCCCATGGGATTTTTATAAGAATTTCTATAAGCCCACAGAGGATCATTTAATTTCTTAGCCCAATTTTTCCTAGATTTGTTAACAGTCTTTTGCAAGATAGATTTGATTTCTCTATTTGATAATTCTACTTGCCCACTAGTTTGAGGATGATAGGGTGAAGCAATTCTATGATTAATATCATATTTAGCAAGGGTTTTTCTAAAACCACCATGAATTAAATGAGAACCCCCATCAGTCATAAGATAGCTAGGCACACCAAACCTAGGGAAAATAATGTCTTTAAGCATTTTTAATGAGGTTCCACCATCAACACTTTTAGTAGGTGTAGCTTCTATCCATTTAGTAACTTAATCAACAGCAACAAGAATATGAGTGTAGCCTTGTGAAGGAGGGAAAGGACCCATAAAGTCAAAACCCCAACAATCAAACGGTTCAATAACGAGAAAATAATTCATAGACATTTCATTACGTCTAGAAATATTTCCAACCCTTTGACATTGATCACAAGATAAAATAAACTTTATAGCATCTTTAAAGAGATTAGGCCAATAAAAACCTGATTGCAGAACCTTATGTGCAGTTCTATCTCCAGCGTGATGTCCTCCATAAGCACTACTATGACATTTTCTCAATATCTCTTGTTGTTCATTTTCAGGAACACATCTTCTCATAATACCATCAACACCTTCTTTATATAAGTGTGGGTCATCCCAAAAATAATGCCTCAAATCATAGAAGAATTTTCTTCTTTGCTGTGTTGTAAAGGTAGGAGGCAAATACTTTGAAGCAATAAAGTTAGCATAATCAACATACCATGGACTCTCTTGAGAGCTCACTTTTATTGCAGCTAACTGCTCATTAGGAAAACTATCATTAACAGGAAAAAGGTCATCAGGGATACTTTCTAATCTAGACAGATTATCAGCAACAGGATTTTCAGCACCCTTCCTATCCACAATACGTAAATCAAACTCTTGTAAGAGAATCACCCATCTAATAAGCCTAGGCTTAGCATCCTTATTTTCCATAAGGTACTTAATAGCAGCATGACCAGCATGAATAGTAACTTTAGAATGAACAATAAACTGCCTATATTTATCACAAGCAAAAACTACAGCTAATAATTCCTTCTCAGTGGTAGCATAATTCTTTTGAGAAGCATCAAGAGTTTTACTAGAATAATGAATAACATTTAACTTCTTATCTACCCGCTGTCCAAGAACAACACCTACAACATAATCACTAGCATCACACATAATTTCAAATGGTAAATTCCAATCAGGTGGTTGAACAATAGGGGCAGATATTAAAGCCTTCTTTAAAATTTCAAAAGCTTCTTTACAATCTTCATCAAAAACAAATGGTACATCTTTTTGAACAAGATTGGTAAGAGGTTTTGATATTTTAGAGAAATCCTTAATAAACTTTCTATATAAACCAACATGACCAAGAATACTACGAATACCTTTAACATCCCTGGGACAGGGCATTTTCTCAATAGCTTCAACTTTAGCTCTATCAACTTCAATACCTCTTTCAGAAATTTTATGTCCAAGAACAATTCCTTCATTAACCATAAAATGGCATTTCTCCCAATTAAGAACAAGATTAGTCTCCTCACATCTCTGCAAAAACTTTATCAAGATTCTGCAAACAACTATCAAAAGAAGTTCCATATACGGAGAAATCATCCACGAAAACTTCCACAATTTCTTCACAAAAACCATGAAAGATAGCAGACATGCCTCTTTGAAAAGTAGCAGGAGAATTGCATAAAACAAAAGGCATACGTCTATAAGCATAGGTTCCATAAGTACAAGTGAAAGTTCTTTTCTCCTGATCAAGTTTTTAACAGCAATTTTTGAAAACCCAGAATAACCATCAAGAAAGCAGAAATGAGTTTTCTTAGACAACCTTTCTAACATTTGATTAATAAAAGGAAAATGATAATGATCTTTCTTAGTGACTTTGTTAAGCTTCCTAAAATCAATGCACATCCTATAACCAACCACTACTCTTTGAGGAATAAGTTCATTATTTTCATTTGGCACAACAGTCACCCCTCCTTTCTTAGGGACACAATGCACATGACTAACCCATCTACTATCTCCAATAGGATAAATAATACCAGCGTCAAGGAGTTTGAATACCTCATTTCTTACCACATCCTACATCTTAGGATTTAAACGACGTTGATGCTCAACAACTGGCTTTGCATCAGGTTCAATATTAATAGCATGCTGACAAATAGTAGGAGAAATCACTTTCAAATCATCAAGAGTATAACCAATAGCACCTCTATGTTTCTTCAATATCCCCAATATATCTCCTCTTCTTTATCAGAAAGTTAAGAACTAATAATAACAGGATATAATTTCTTATCATCAATATGAGCATATTTAAGATTATCTGGCAAAGGCTTTAAATCAAAAACAGGATCTTCCTTGGGTTGTAATGTTGTACCCAAGTCTTCCAGAGGTAAATTATGTTTCAGCATTGCTGGCTGATGTAGGAAAATCTCATCAATTTCATTCCTTTCTTCCATAAAGGCATCACTTTCGTGATCTTCCATGTATTGCTGCAAAGGATTGTTAGGAGCAAGACCAATAGCGGCCAATTGTTGAACTTTATATTTTTCATTAGGCAATTCAGCTTCATAAGGTGCTTTAGCAAATTTGGAGAAATTAAGTACATAAGACTCTCCATCAAACTTTGTAAGAATTTTCTCCTTTTTACAATCAATAACAGCACCACGAGTATTTAAGAAAGGTCTACCGAAAATTATAGGACAAGTATCACTAGCAGAAGTGCCTAGTACTAGAAAATCAGCAGGATATTTAGTTTTACCATACAAGACCTCCACATCTCTAACAATACCAATCGGAGAAATAGTTTCTCTGTTAGCAAGTTGAATAATCACATCAATGTCTTCAAGTTCACAAGAACCAATTTCATGCATAATTTCTTTATAAAGCTCATAACGAATAGCACTAGAACTAGCACCAATATCACATAAACAATAATAACAATGATCACCTATCCTAATAGATAGCACAGGAACACTGGGTTTCCTAGGTTTACTAGGATGAGAAACAATATTAGAAGCATCTCACAAAATATAATGTGTCACTCTTCTAGATTTTCAGAAACAAGGTCCTTTACTATTGCTACTGTAGGTTCTACAGTTATTTGTTCCTCAGGTTCTACAGTTTTCCTTGCACATTTATTAATCACGCTAGCTAACATAGAGTGTTCTTTTACCTTAGCAGGGAAATGCATATTCTCAATATAAGGTTCAGGCACAATAGAATCAACAATATGAACTTCTATATCTCTAGCAGGAACACAATTAACAGTATCTTTATAAGGTGCATGGTACTTGTCCCATTCCTTTTTAGGAATATCAAAGTAATAAGAAAAAGCCTTATATAAGTTTGCAACAACTTGAGAATCAAGAACATAAGCAACACTAACATTATGAAAATCCTCAGATGACATAAAGGTTTTAATGCATTCATAGACTTAATTTATACTCGACTTTCTACCTTTGTCATTCTCCCATGCTTCAGTGTTTTCTTGAGTACGGTCGAGAAGATCCCATTTAGTTTCATCCTTCATACATGTAAATGATCCAGAACAAGAAGCATCCAATAAATCCTTATCATGAAGAGGAAGCCTTGAAGAGAAATTATTAATAACGATATTACTCGGAAGCTCATGAATGGGGCATTTGAGCATTAGTAACTTCAATATCCCCCATGCTTGGGAAATACTCTCTCCGTCATGAGGCCAAAAATTATATATATAATTCCGATCTCAATGGATTTCACTTGGAGGGTAAAATTTAGCATAAAAGAGAGGTACAATTTCCTCCCATTCAATAGTCTGGCTATTTTTCAGCAGCTTGAACCATTCAGAGGCTCGGCCTGTCAATGATATAGAGAATAATTTCATCTTCACTTGGCTCATTGTAATACCTGCACACTTGAACAACTCGCATAATTCATGTAAAAGGAGCAAATGATCACCAGGATGGACATTTCCATCACCTGAATAGCAGTTATCCATAACATGTTTAACAATATTTATAGGTATTTTATAAGAATCCAAATCATCATGCAGTGGGTCACTTACTACCCTAGCAGTGGAAGCAGTGCCCGCAAATAAGGACTCACAAGGAGTTCCAAACATAGTGTAATAAAGCAGTAGACAGAAATAAAAATAGCACTTACAACAGATGCTTCCTTTATCAATTCCACTTCCTAATAGCGCTTCACTCCTCGGCAACGGTGCCAAAAAATAGTCTTGATGACCCACAAGTATAGGAGTTGTATCATAGTACTTTCGATAAATAAAAGTGTCGAACCCAACGAGGAGTAGAAGGTGTTGACAAGCAGTTTCGATGAAGGAATAATTGTAAATACTGGAAAACGGATTTGTAGGGATTTTTGATAATGCAGATAAATAAAGTGCGAGTAAATAAAATGCAGTCGTAATAAATGCAGCAGGTGGCCCAATCCTTTCTTCAGCAAAGGACAAGCCAGTAAGTTTACTTAAGATTAACAAACGTTCTCGAGGACACACGGGAGGTTTCTGTCAAGTGCTTTTGTTCCATGCAGCTGAATAATGTTAGGTTTTTTTGATAAGTGTTGTGTGGGTAAACCTATGCTAATGTACCGTCCCATCCAAGACTAATACATACTTGTGATTATACCCCTTGCAAGCATCCGCAACTACAAGAAAGTAATTAAGAAATAAATCTAACCACAACTTTAAACTCCGGGATCCTACGCTCCCTCGTGTAATGGTTTCCTAACGGGGGTTTAGGTTTCTGTCACTCCGGCAACCCCACAATTAGTAGACAAATACACGCTGCATTCCCCTAGGCCCATAAATGGTGAAGTATCATGTAGTCGACGTTCACATGACACCACTAGAAGAATAACACCACAACTTAAATATCAAACATTAAATATTATTCAACATTACTTCACTACTAACTACTTGACTTCTCCCATGTCCTCAAGAACAACACGGACTACTCACAACACATCATATGGATCATAATCAGAGGTGATATAATGGATGATAGCAATTTGGTCATAAAGTGCAAACACCGATAAATCTCACAAGCATCAACTACTAACAAGTAATCCACACCAGGAGAGAGATATAATGCAAAACAACGATAGAGGCTCCTAATTGTTACAGCGGGATGACGGTGGATGATGAAGGTGATGGTGCTGGTGGTTATGACGATGATGATGATGATCTTGATGATGCCCGGAGCTATGACGGTGACGATGGCGGTGATTTCCCCTATTCGGAGAGAAATTTCCCCGACAGATTTCTTCCTTCCAGAGAGCTTTTCTCTCTCGGTTGTTTTCCGCCCTGTAGTGGCGGTGAAATAATTCTTCGAGGATGGAATGAGTCTTAGGGTTCCCTCGGGGTCAGGGGGCCAAAGATGACCCCCGGAGGTGGGCCAGGGTGGCCACACCCCTAGGTGTGGGCCCCTGGTGGCCTCTCTCTGGCTCTCCTTCTGGCTGCGTTCCTCCTCGGGACATTTAGGAACCCCCGTTTGTCCCCCTTCTTGTTCTGATCTTCTGAAATATGGTATCTCGATGGTGCTTTTTTCCTTCAGATTTCTGGTCCTGGTGTTTATTCTCCGAAAATTATAAACATGCAAAATAAGATAAAATAACATAAGAGATGCATCATAACATGAAATATATCGATGAATAACAGAAAACGATTATATAAAATAGTGATGGAAAATGGACGTATCAATCATGATCATCCCAATGCCACAAATCCTTCTCAATATTCTATTTCGAATCAATCCAATCTTCATCATATTAGCATGTGCCTCCTAAGAATCAAATAGTTTCCACCAATATTTCTAAACCTCAAATCGTTTCTTCTAGATACATATTTCAGCTGTAGATAACTTCCAAAGTTTTGGGGTCCACAACAGGTTAGCCCCAGAGTATGAACAATATAATTCAACTCAAATGATCCTCAACTTTCACTTCTAAGCTAAACCTCAAATGACTCTCCACGGTCTTATATCCTAAAATCTGATTCCTCCAGAATAGATACACAAGAGATCTTACCGCCCAGTAAAATCATAGCTCACAAATCCAATATTTCTTTCATCTTCCTCTTTCTGTCAAACAGCCTTAAAACATCCTAAGGCACCTTTCTCCTTGGTCTTGAAAATTTTGTTAGTAGTTTTCAAACTAATGCTAGGTGTTAAATAAAGTACGTTAGTGTCTTTAATTTTAAAGATACCTTTTTGTAGTCCGACGAGGCACTACTAGTGTTCCATTTGTGTCGGATTCGTTAGGGTATGAAGTCAAACAAAAACTAGGGCGATCACAGGTATGGTTTGAAAACATACCATTAACTAAGGCATGAGTCGCAGGTGCTTTTGCAACGTCATCTTGGTCTCGAGGTCCACTCATAAAACTCTTTCGTTTCTTCTGGGTTGGACCTTGGGTCTCTGGGCCTTCATCGGGATGAACTACCACACGGTCCTTCTGGGAACACTCGCAAACGAAATGTCGTTCCTTTCCATAGGTAAAGCAACCTATGGTTCTAGGCCTGACGTTCACACGCTTTCTTGGGGGTCGTGGCATTGCAGGTAAGGTACTGCGAGTCACGGGTGAACTAGGTTCTCCTGGTGTCACTATCTTCCTTTTACGATTCTCTCCAGCAAGCAGGCGCTGGTATTTTCTCATAAGGATAGCATTTTTCTCAGCATTGATGGTGACAAGCTGAGTCAAATGCTCCAGGGTAGCAAGGGTCGCATTGTGCTCTGCACGAGCGGCTTTACGGTCTTCCTTTAACAGAGCAAACAATTGGGCCACCGTCGGCTCAGGTGGTGGAGGTAAATCGCTGGCCATACTATAGAGAAAGAATGGTATACGACGAGAGCGGACAAAAAGGGGTTTTGCTTTGAAAACTTGAGAAACACGCCGGCTCATAACAGATATGAGAATGGTTGAAAACACAACAAAAAACAAACATCTAGGAAACAACCACAATCACGAACAAAGACTAACATTTACTTAAAAGATAGTCTTAACAGGCATAACACCCATTAGGGTTCACATGGCAAAGCATAAGGCTTAACACACCTAACACACTCATAGATCTTAGAAGAGTTCACACAACACAACACGAACAAGCGTCTTGGGTGGGAGCAACACAACTCCTAATATCCTGCGGCAATCCTAAGTGCTCGAGTCTGCGCGTAGTGATGCACTTTGTTGGGAACCCCAAGAGGAGGGTGTGATGAGCACAGTGGTAGGAGTTTTCCCCTTAGTTAAGAACCAGGGTTATCAATCCAGTAGGAGAAAGAGAATCTTCGGAAGGTTGATGCCACTGACGGTGGTGCTGGCGCTTCACCGGTGTCAGCAACAACGTGGAACCTGCACACAACACAATCAAAATACTTTGCCCCAACAATACAGTGAGGTTGTCAATCTCACCGGTCTTCCTGAAAACAAAGATTAGACGTATAGTGTGGAAAACAGTGTATGCTTGTAGAAAGTAAGAGAGCAGGAAATTGTTGTGGTTTGTTTAAAAGTGTGGAAAATGGACCGGGGTTCGTAGTTTCACTAGTGGTGTCTCTCCATAAAAGATATCATGTTGGGTGAACAAATTACAGCTGGGCAATTGACAAATAGAGGTTGCACCGTAGTGCACAAAATAACATGAAGATTACTATGCTATTTAGTGCGGGCATTACAACAAGATACATAGACCGACATCCATCTGCATCTATGACTAATAATCCACCCTCAGGTTATCATCCCAACCCCCTCGGGTATTAATTTGCAAGCAACAGATAATTGCATTAAACAAAGTGTGTAATTAAGCAATTATTATGCACGCGAGAACTCTCGCCGCTGTTTTCTCCCTAATGGCAACATCACATCCTCCCCCTTCACGTTTCTGTCACTCGAGCAAGGCAACAAGGAGGCATGAATCCACTATCGAGCATAAATACTCCCTCTTGGAGTCACTAGCAACTACTTGGCCAGAATAACCACTAGCAACGGAGAGCATGCAAGATCACAAATAACATATGCAAATAAAGACTATAATCAACTTGGCATACCGTCAATATTCATCGGATCCCAACAAACACAGCACAGAGAATTACATAAGATCAATCTCGATCATGATAAGCAGCTCACGAGATCTAGACATGGAGGCATACGAGGAGAAGACAACCATCTAGCTATAGCTACGAACCCGTAGTCCAAGGATGAACTACTCACGCATCACTTTGAAAGCAGGCACGGTAATGAAGAGGCCTCCGGTGATGATCTCCTCTCCGGCAGGGTGCTGGAAACAGCTTGAGAACCCCCCCCGATCTGGGGTTGACGGTGACGATGGTTGCGGAACTTTTTAGGGGATTTTGATCATGTGCCTAGGGTTTTCCATCCGGGGGGATTAAATAGGCGAAAGGGCAAAGGAGGTGGAGGCCGGGGGGGGGGGCACACCCATAGCTGGCGCGGCCAGGGGGTCGCACCACCCTATGGTGTGTCCCCTCTTTGGCTCCTCTTCGTTCTTCTGGATGATTCCGAGGAAAATAGGACTTCCGTGCTTCGAATTTTCCAATTCCGAGAATATTTCCAGAACAACTTTTCTGAAACTAAAAAACAGCAGAAAACAGGGAACTGGCTCTGTGGCATCTTGTTAATAGGTTAGTCCGGAAAATCGATAAAAATGACATAAATAAGGGAGAAAACATGTAGCAATTGGAATAATATGATCATGTAGCATCAGAAATTGGGGATACGTTTATGACGTATCACGTAGTTGTTCCTCCAACTCTTCAATTCTAGCCTGGCTGGTTGTAAGCTGATACTGAAGGCTTCTCACTTCTACACGAAGATCGGAGTCAACATACTTCATAGTCTTCCTCTGTGCTCCGGTACGACGCTCAGTAGCAGAGGAAACTCTTAGGTCTTTCTCCAGCTGGTCTATCTCCCTTCCTCGGAGGTCGAATTCTCCTCTAAGCCTATCAAGGGAGAACTGGGTGTTGTACAGCTGTCCCTCCATGTGCTGGAAGTGACGACAAAGACAAAGTATTCTGTGACATCTACTGGCTTGTCATCCTTATCGCGCCTCCCATAGTATCTATAGGGGGTGCCTTCAAACTTGCTGCGAAAGAAGTTCGCGAGCTTCGCGATAGTCAACTGCATCACTCTAAGGATGCCATCTTCCGAAAGTGCTCATCACTACTTCATAAGTGATCTCTGGGGTTGACGGTGCTAGCAAAGGTGCATGAATAGTACAGACCACCATCCAGGACAATTCTCGTCCATCATGGTGAATCTGAGCTCCCTTCAACTCAGGTACTGGACGACCGATAAGGCAAGTCATCTTGATCAAATCCTCCTCAAAGCGGCAGAAGCAAGGTGCATGCGATCCCAGCCTGAAGGACTCGGTGAAGACAACTGCCATCCACACAAAATTTTAAATAGCTTATGTTAGGTAACAGTGTGCAATTTTTTAAGATGATCTAAGGTAATTTAGCATAAGTAGAGTTTTCAAAAACACAGGGGGGTGGAGTAGGTAGAATATTTTGGTAAATAGTCCTCTTAGTACTTAGTATTATATACTAACTTTTCAGA
Source organism: Alopecurus myosuroides (assembly GCA_028641055.1). Classification (NCBI taxonomy): domain Eukaryota; kingdom Viridiplantae; phylum Streptophyta; class Magnoliopsida; order Poales; family Poaceae; genus Alopecurus; species Alopecurus myosuroides. The sequence goes on from CM054058.1 coordinate 416,932,781, forward strand.
GTGCTAGCTAACGTCCATGCTAACTAAGGTCTCCTAAGGTCAGGATAGCTCTGATACCAACTCTGTAAGGACCCCCGAACAACTTTTCAAGGACCTCCGATATGCATACATTCATGATCCCAGATCACACCAGTCGTGAACAACATATCAAGTTGGCATTCAGATTCAACATCCATTACACGTTTACAACAAGACTTACACAAGGGACATGGTCACATGACCAAGTCTACACAACTGCCACGCAGGGCAAACACGCAACACACACAGCGGAAGGCAAAACACACACAATGTAGTAGAGCCCAAGACACGCCTTAACCTACAGGCTGCTGACCGGGAGACGATCCTAGTTCGCAAGTCCATCAGCGCAGTACTCCTTGTAGAACTTCCCCTGAGGCTCCTCCTCAGAGTCTGGCAAGTAAATACCAGGGACGAAACCAATAAGAGTACTTTTGAATGTACCCAGCAAGACAACCATCAAGTAGCTTGCAGAATGCAAGTATGCTTATATGGTGGAATAGGTAGGCTATACATAGGGTTCACTATCCATGATATATAGAAAATATATCATAGCTGATTTTAAAAATCTCTGTATCTTCTTTGAAGAAGATACTTCAAAATAAAATACTATAGTTTTCTTTCTCTTGTAGATATCATATGTACAAGAGGTTCTGTAAAACTTCGTTAAAAGAAAGTTTTTCTCTTTGCAAAACTTCTTGTAAAACAACTTCTAGCTTTTCATCAACGGTACCTCCACGGTACAAGGTTCCTTCTTCAGTATTTCATAAGTTCCAACTCCTTTTCAAACTCCTTTTTGAAAACATTGACACAATGCTAGCTGCATGGCCATTCAAATGTCTATATCCGAGGACGCAGCTACAGAATAGTTTGACTCTGCAGAGGTGTACACAATCCACTAGATTCAGTACATCTGCCGTGAACAACCACGGACTGTAACAACAGTATGTAAATATCAGATAACCGATCCTAACCATCCACTATGTTCAAGCTAGAATATGACTATCTCTTTAGTTGGGTTTGATCCCTGGCACCTGGCCGACCCCGCCATGACAGGAGATTCATGATTTCTCCCTGGCACCTGGTCTAACCCCGCCATGTGAGGACCCAACTGTCGCGTCCGAAGGGAAACTTAATCCCACACCTTATGTGTCACTCATTTCATAACTTGGCGACATCGAGGGAGTCCGTCCCCTTATAGCAAATTGAGATAGAACACACACTAACGAGAACAAACTTCAAGTTAAGCCCCGTGCCCATGTTGAGGTAGGGTGGCAGTACGGTAAAGGTTGTCCGGCAAATACTAGGTTATGTGTCATTTTTGTAAAACACCTTCTTCCCAAAAATGGCCACTTCAACATTCCTCCGGTGGATAAGGCCTCGCCTTTCTACCAGGTTTTTACATAAATCCTTTGTTTTGCAAAAACATATTTTTAAGGTGTACGATTAGGGACTAATAATTTTTATAGTAGTAAATACCATCTGGTATCTATGGGCTTGGTAACACCAACTATCAACTACTGGCATAATAAATATAATATTAATAGTAGTAGTAGTCACTCACAAATAGTTTTTGGCAATCAAAGTTTTGGAAAAAATTTCAGAAGTAAAACATGCATGATAGATAATGATAAGTGTAGTAACAGCAAACATCATAATGGCTTGCCTTAAATCTCTTTGTGTCCCTGGCCTTGAAGTAGCTTGAACTTGACACACAGCTCGACAACTCCTTCTTCTTCTGCTTCGTTTTCTAGCGTCGTAAACGAATAAAGACACACACTTAGAACTAAAGAAGGCAAACATTAAAACCAAATCAACACATTCAGCAAACAAACTTATTCTAGCGCGATCACTCATAAAGTCATCGAGAGAAACATCTCACAAACACTCATGGTACAAAACTATCGCTAGACAAAAACATGGTCGAGAAACCATATTCCCCACCTTAAATATCATAGAAGGGGGTGGGTGTACCACTCTCATAATAGGATATTTAAGAAGCTAAAAATATAGCTTGGTGGTCACAAGGGTGAGGCTACTGAGGTACTAACAACCAATCAAGGCAATACCAATCATCAAAGCAATACCCAACGCAACGGTATTAACAGCAACACAAGCAATCATCACCAACATAGTTTACCAGTAACCTAATGCATAGATCAGAAGATACTACTAAGTACAACAATAACATAAGTACAATACTCATTCTAAGGTAAACACTCAGACATATTCCAAATAGTAAGCAAGCATACCACAGATGAATAAGCTAGTTTTTGACTATGCTTAATTCTACCTCCAAAGCTAAGGAATCCAACGATCATGAAAAAAATAACCAAACACACCAGTGGACTAACCAATGGTAACAAGTCATAGGACACACTCTAAAACACAATACTCACAAGAGATAACAAAGCTAGAAAACAGCATAATGACAGTAGTGCACTAATAGCATATTAGTATGAACATTCTACACAAACATGCTATAAGAAATAATTGTATTCTACCACTAATAACAACTAGCAACTCAAAGAGTCAAGTCATAATAACATAAGTTAAAACACCCTAAACATGCTAGGATAGTCATACGCTCAGAAAATAAAAAGGCAACAACACTAGAGCAACTCATAAAATCTAGTGGCAACACTAATACACTAATAGAGAAGCAATAAACACTACTAGGATGTATTTTCCTAAACAAGAAATACAGGAATATAAATACCTACTAACATTACATATACATTACACATGCTAGTAAGAAATCATACTAAAATAAATCTATGAAAACAACTAATTAGCAAGAATCAACCAATTCTAATAAATCATGCTTTTCTAATAACCAAAATAGCAAGCAATCAAAGTACATGCTATACAACCAGTAGCTATGAACTCTATGCAAACTTAACTAAACACTTTCAAAAATCCAAATACTGAAGGGATCCTATTCACACATAATTTACGCTCACTAGGAAAAATAATTCTATTGGCAAACAATACTCAAAATAATCAAAACAACAATCAATCATTTCTTGACGTGATATTCCCAAGGGAACGTCATATCAATAAATGTAGCACAACTAAACATACTGGGATTCACAAAGTATTACTATCACACCAATCAACCATGTATAGCAAAACTATATTCTCCTTGGTGGAAAATACTAAACACACATATAGCATTATGTGCCACTAACAAACAAGTATATGGTAGCGGATTTGCATCCCTAACCAAAATGCAATGGGACCATTGGGTTATGGGCCCACTAATACCATGGAATTAAGAGCTAAAAAATTGTCTGGTCACACTTGACAAAATAATCTATCAAAGCATTTATCACACAACTATCATACTAGTGAAAACAATAAAGTGGAAACAATAAATATTTGCTACACATGCATTTCCATAAACATGAGGGCAAGCTAACAGAGATGCTACCATCACAATAATAGTACCTAAATAGTACTGGGTCCAACACATCATCATTAAAAACTTAGGTAAACAAGATAACAAATCTAGCTCACACAAACCTATTCAATTAAATAGACTAGAAAACTATACTAGGCAAATCCCATTTCTATTTGTTTTCCAAACATGCACACACTTCCTAATGTATTTTTATTGCAATAAAACAACCTAATAACAAGTATCAACACATCTATACATGCTAGAAAACAAGTTCCTATCAAACAAAGATTTAATCACAAATAAATGCACAAGATCTAGTAAAAAACAGAAAAGCTGATGTATCTAAAAATGCTCACCAAAAATAATCTAGAGCTCTAAAAATTAATCCAAGATAGTATTACATAGATCTAGTCCTACACAAACTAATACAATTGGATTCACCTCAAAAATCTTTTTTAATCTCTTCGTAAAAATCATAGAAATGCCTACTGGTCCAATACCAAAATGGATGGCATTTCCATTTGGTAACCCTCCTTGATGTCAGATCAAGTACTATGGATAGATCTACTCACTAGATATTCAAAACATTTTGGTTTGACCAAAATGGAGACACACCCAAAAAATTATGTCTCAACTGGTCTCACAGATGCACTGTGGCAAAACAATTACCATTGCAAAAATAAAGTAGCAAACAAGTATCTACCACTTGGAGATGGTTAAGAAAACATTAACCAACTTCTAGAATTTTTTTTTTGATTTTAGATGCACCCAATCTATTTTTAACAGAGCCAAAGTAAATGCACGAGTTTCTAATCAATTTAAAGGAAAAACAAATTACACAACACACAGGCTTGGTTCGTTTGCGCGCGGCCCACTAAGGCACAAAGCAGCCCAGCACGTCGCGAGCAAGCGGCCAAGAGCGGGAACGGTTAGGGATTCAACGCGAGCCGTTGATCTGAGGATCAACGCTCCCGACGCTCCCTTCTTCCTCACCTCTCCTCTCTCTCACACCCAAATGACGGAAGGAAACGACGGTACAATGGCTCACCAGGGGGACTCGACAAGGACAGGCGCGGGGTCGGGGATGGTGTAGAGGCCCCAGACCGGAGGGTCCAGAACCCCTCATATGCATTCATTCACGATCCCAGAAGAACCAGCCGCGAACAACATCTGAAGTTGGCATACAGAATACATCATCCATTACACGAATATAGAGTCTTACATAAATGGTCACATGACCAAGTTCTTAGCAACTGTCACGCAGGACAGATATTCAAAGCAAACACAGCGGAAGACGATAAGCATAGCGTAGTAGAACCCGAGTCACGCCTCATCCTACAGGCTGCTGACTGGGAGACGATCCTAATTCGCAGGTTCATCAGTGTAGCACTCCTCCTCATAGAACCCTTCCTGAGGTGCCTCCTCATAGTCTGGCAAGTAAATACCAGGGGCGAAACCAAATGAGTACGTTTGAATGTACTCAACAAGACATCCTTTATCAGCTCACAATTATGCATACATGCTTATTTGGTGGAGTGGGTAGGCCATACTTATGGTTCAGCTACCCATGACAGATAAAAGATTTATCATGGTTGAGATTTTCATGTTTAGTTCTTTGTGAAAGATCATTGAAAATAATATAGCTTAACTCTCGTAGATATCACATATCTCGGAGGTTTTATAAGCTTTGTTTTAGAAAAGAAAGTTTTTCTTTTCAGAAACTTTTAGTAATAGTTTTCTTTCTCATTCGTATCTCGCAGATACCAAGTCATTCCTCCTTAGTACCTCTCAGGTACAAAAGCCTTCCTTCAAAACCTCTTTTGAAAAGTTGACACAATACTAGCTACATGGCCATTCAACCGTCCATATCCGAGGACGCGGCTATCTCGAAATAGTTTTACTCTGCAGAGGTGTACACATTTCCACTAGATCCAGAGTCCGCCATGAAACAACCATGGACTGTCCCCAACCTATGAGAACATCAGATAACTGGTCTTGACTATCCACTCTGTACAAGCTAGTACATGACTATCTCTTCAATTGGGGTTACCCTCCCTGGCAAGCCATGTCCCACATCGCCCAAACAGGAGACCCAACTGCTGCATCCGGAGGGAAAATTAATCCCACACTTTAGGTGTCCCGTATACTCACTCCTAGCGACATTCGGTTCGGAGGATCCAATCCCCTATAGCCTTTGAGATAGCACATATACTAACCATAACAAGTTTTTAATCAAGCCCCTACCCATATTGGGGTAAAGTGGCAGTACGATAATGGTTGTCCAGCGAAGACTAGGTTATGTGTCTTTTGTAAACATTTCTCATAAAATTTCCCATCATAACAACTCTTCCGGTAGACATGGTCTCACCCTTCCTCCGGGGTTTTCCTTCCATAAGGCATTTGTTTACAAAAACACATTTTATTTAGTTCATTTAAGAACTCAAGTTTTTAAGTGGGTGTATGGTATTTATATACCATTTAGTGTCTAAGGGCTTGGTAATACCAAGTTGACTATTATTATGATTCCTTATACTAGTAATATTAATAGTAGTAGGAGGATTCACACAAAAATAGTTTTGAAGGTATAGTTTTGTAAAAACTTCAGAAGTGAAAAGCATGCATGATAGATAATGATAAGTATTTATACAGCAAGCATTAGGATGGCTTGCCTTGGTACAAGTGATGGTCCTGATCCTGAAAGTAACAGGAGTTGCAATACCCTTCTTCAGCAAATCCTTCCTCCTCGTTTTCTAACGTCGTAAAAAGAAATAAAGACACACTTTCAGAACCAAACAAGGCAAACAATGCTACAAGTAATACATACAGCAAGCAATCAAGAAGTACCACCAAGTTCTCAATTTTTCCCTCAAGAAAAATTTGCATAAAAACTATAGTTGAAAAAGTCTGCTTTTTCCTAGTGTTTTAAGTGTGGCCAAAACAATGATTCTTAGTTAAGGACACTATGGACCAGTGGGGTAAAGCACATGTTACTAGACAGTAGGGTGTCAAATAAAACACATTTTTATGTCTAGAAAATCCCCCAACAATATCTATGGCTAGCACATATAATTTGCTAAAAATACTCAAGTGGTGAAATAAGCTCATGACAACAAGTCAAGCCTATTTTCCACCATGATGCAAACATACCAGTGGGTGTTCCACTAGCAAAAATGCTCACCAAGAGTTTAATAAGCCTCTGGTCACTTTTATAAAAGTGCTCCAAACAAACAATCTAACATCCACAACTCCTACTCATACTAGTAGAAAAATTTAGGAAAAATTACTAGACTAGTTTAGGCTACACTAGTTAATTTTATGCACAAGTGTGCAAGCTAGCAGAGGCAAAATATACCTCTAACCAGTACCATGAATGCTACTGGATCTCACAAAAATATCATAAAAACATAGCTAGGAAAGAAGGAAAAACTATGCTTAAAATGCTACACATGTGAGGAGATTAATTCCTAGTCATCCAAGTGTTACTCCTGCTTTTATGCTACTTAAGAGGAAACCTATCAGAGGTGAAAACCCTAAGATAATAATGCCACAAGGACATTCCATCCTCTGGTTCCAACACCAAAGATTCATATTTTTCCCTAGGGGAAAAACAAAACAAAAAGCATACATGAATATCCTAGTATAAATCTAGTCCTCAAGCATTTCTATTTAAATCTATTTCAAACACAAGCACCAAGTATTTGTAGGTGCTATATACAAACTAACAGTACCTAAGTGGTACTGGTTCCATGTGAATTAATCTAGCAACAAGCCTAAAAGCATTTAAAGATCTACTCAAAACATATAGACAAATCTAGCTATGAGCAAGATCTATGCATGGAAAAATAGTTCTAAAATTCTACCACATCAAACCATTTATTCTAACATGTTCAAATAACTTGTACACATCATAACCACACTGGAAAACAACATCACAAGCAAGAACACATCATTTGCATAACACAACATGAACATATAAAGCAAGATCTAGAAATAAAAATTAGACAGAAAGTACCCAAAACTTGTTCTGTCTCTCTAATTTTTTCTGTAGCTCCAAAAAGTAAATCCTTATAGGATGTGATAGTCATTATCACTACAAAGCCTCTCCAACTTGCCTTACTCAAAAATAATGTCCCAAACTCTCTCTAAAATTCATGGAATATCCCACTGATGTTTTACCAAAATGGATGGAATTTCCAAATGGTAACTCACCTTGGTGTAAGCTAAAATTCTACTGGTAGGTATTGAAATGGTCTTTCCAAAACAGTTGAGTTTGCTCAAAAATGTTTTGTATTTTTGAAGTTCTATTCATTTCAATTTTTAGGGTACTGTCTGGCATATGATTTATAGAAAAATAATTAAAACTCAAAACATGGTTCTGCCAGTGGGGGATGGTTGTGATTTTGTATGGCTAGTAGCACAAAAATTAGCATGGTTAAATAAATTTATATGCTACCTTTTCTAAGCCCAAAGCTAGGACCTAGTTAATCTGCCAGAAAAATGCCATTTTTGTTTTTTAACAGAGAAATGCCCAAACGGGCCAGATCTACTGCGCACGGCCCAGCTAACGCGAGGCGCAGCCCGCCAGCACGCGCGCGCGCGCGAATCGATATGGTTCAAAGGGGACCGTCGATTCGCAGATCGACGGCTCCTGTGCTTTCTTCCTCCCCGCGCGCCTCTCTCCTCTCTCTCTCTCTCTCTCTCGGCCGTGGACGAACACCTAGCAGGCACGGGGATTCGCTCACCTCGGGCTCGCGAGAAGCAGTGGGACGGTGCGGGTGTGGGAGAGGGTGGCATGGGCGACTCCTTGGCGCGGGCACGGATGGCGAGAAGGCAGGGACACGGCGGCGGCTCGACGTCGCTCTGCGGCTGCTCCGAGGACGGCGGCGAGGATCCTGCAAGCGATCGAGGGCAGGAGGATGTCAGGGGGTAGGCACGAGCTAGGGGATCGCAATGGAGGTGAAAGGAGGTCGGGAGGTGCAGAGATCGCGGTGCCACCTCGGGCTCGATCTGCTCGGGTCTGCGACTGGGCGCGGCTTGCCTCGCTCGCACAGAGCGAACGAGCAAACGAGAGATCGATGGGGTGGGTGAGTGTGGTGAGGAGAGTGTGCTGGCGAGAGGGAATGGGCTCGAATGCTTTGTAGCCACGAGGCCAAGGTGGGTGTGCTCGGGTACATGTGGCATGGGCATGCCTTGCCCTTTGGGGTTTCTCCACGGGTGGCCACGGTTCCAATTGGTGCCTTGGGGTCAACCTAGTACCAATGTGTGAGCAAAGCCACAGCAAGGGCCAAGGGATGGGCAAAAGTGTGAAATTACACTATTCCAACAACTAATTGTGACATCACTACCTAGCCAAATGCCACCTCACTTATCTCCCTCTCTGGTCAGCCCAAGGAGGATCCAATGCCACCTTCTAGAAGCCTAGTATCCTGGTTTTCGAATTGGCAAAGTGGCTATGCTTGGATCAGCACACAGAAGATCAATCATCAAGTTTAAAAGTGTATTCACTGTTCTGTCAGAAAAATTCAGTTAGGCAGTTTTCTGAATTTTTCTAAGTGCTGGAAAAGCAGACAGAGATAGCAAAAGTTGGGCTTGTTTTCACCAAGCAAACAAGCTCTAAAATGAGTGATTTAAAAAGCTAATCAGAGAGCAACTATCCAAGTTTCATAACCAACCATTTGATTTGAAAAAGGATAGGTTTATGGCTCTGAAAAAAAATGGCAAATTAAGTACATTCTCTGTTTTTTAAAATGCCTAACTTTCTGTCTTAACAAGATGGCTCAAAAACCATCATGGCATTGTGTGCTAAAAATCTTTGTAGGTTTTTCCAAGAGTGTAGTTTTGTTGTACTCATAACAGAGAGTAGTTTTGATCAAAGAAAATCCATAATTGGATAATCCTTGTGATGGAAAACAAGGGTTGAAAACAGCTACTTGGCTGTTTTTCAGGGCAAAAATTATATTGGAAAATCTAATGAAATCTTTTCCAATTAATCTTATTTCAAGTTCAAGTTGATTCCTAATCATTAATAACACATTTTCAAGTTGAAACCAAGGGTCACCTCAAGTCTTGAAAAATATTCTCTTAAGAACCTTAGTGGAAAACATAGGAAAACAAATATAAAACAATGTGTTTCTTAGGAGAAAAACTCCTCAAGTGAGTGAAAAGAGACACACCACTAATATTGCATAGATAAACATTACTACACAAACATGTTGTCCACTTAATTGCATTACAAAAGTCTTAAGAGGCTTGCTAAATTAATATAATACAAGTGCTTAAAAACAGGGGTGTGACAAATCTCCCCCCCTTAAAAGAATCTCGTCCCGAGATTCGCGGGTCTAGGCTTTAAGAAAATCAGGGAACTCCTTCCTGATATCATCCTCACGCTCCCAGGTTGCTTCTTCCTCAGAGTGATTGGTCCACTGAATCTTAAGGAATTTTATAGCACGCCTCCTGGTAGCACGCACAAGTTCCTCGAGAACCCGCAGGGGTCTATCACGATAAGTCAAGTCATCATTTATGTCAATGGTCCTGAAATCCACGTCTTGATACGAGAGATCCTTCTCAGGTACTTGTAGACATTTCCGGAGCAATGACACATGGAAAACATTGTGAAACGCAGATAGCTCCTCAGGTAATTCTAACTGATAAGAAACTTCGCCACGACGTGCCAAGATCTTAAAAGGGCCAATATACCTAGGGGCCAGCTTTCCTTTGACATGGAAACGCTGCATCCCTTTGAGTGGCGTAACACGAAGGTACACGAAATCTCCAATGCTGAAAGAGACATCACGACGCTTCGTATCAGCATAACTCTTCTGACGAGATTGAGCTGTCTTTAAACGTTCCCGAATAAGTTGGACTTGCTCCTCTGCAGCTTTCAAAGTGTCCACACCAAAAACCTGACTGTCTCCAGTCTCAGTCCAATTTAAAGGTGTACGGCATTTAGGCCCATACAGAGCTTCAAAAGGGGCCATTTGCAAGCTAGACTAATAACTGTTGTTGTAAGAAAACTCTGCGAAGGGCAGACAGTCTTCCCATTTAATTCCATAGGACAACACACAAGCACGGAGCATGTCTTCCAGAATTTGGTTCACACGCTCTGTTTGTCCATCAGTCTGCGGATGATAGGCTGTGCTAAAGGCTAATTTGGTTCCCAAACTCTCGTGCAACTTCTTCCAAAATCTAGAGGTGAACTGTGTACCTCGATCAGATACAATCCTGCTTGGGACTCCGTGTAGGCTGACAATCCGAGAAATATAAAGGTCAGCAAGCTGATCTCCACGATATGTGGTCCGGACAGGAATAAAGTGAGCAACTTTCGTGAGCCTGTCCACGACAACCCATATAGAATCATTTCCTCGGCTGGACCTAGGAAGTCCAGTGATGAAGTCCATTCCCACTTCATCCCATTTCCAAACAGGCACTTGCAACGGTTGGAGCAATCCAGCGGGACGCTGGTGCCCAGCTTTAACTTGCTGGCAGACATGGCACTTGGCTACAAATGAAGCAATCTCTCGCTTCATTCCATGCCACCAGAATCTCTCTTTCAGGTCTTGATACATCTTTGTTCCTCCAGGATGGATTGAATACATGGTCTCATGAGCTTCGACCATGATGGTCTGCTTGAGATCAGATTCAGAGGGAACACAAATACGGCCTTCATACCATAATCCCCCATCAGCATCGATGGTAAACCCAGCAACCTTTTCCTTCTCCATGCGGGCCTTAATCCCATCAATACTTTTCTGGCCTTTCTGCGCTTCTTTGATTTGGTCAACCAGGGTTGGTTTAAGTTCTATGGCGTCCAACATGCCATAGCTGACCACTTCAATGCCAAGCTGGTCCAGCTCTTTCCACAACTCGGGTTGCCTTACTAGAATCATAGCATTTAGAGAGGCCGGCTCTCGACTAAGAGCATCTGCAACCACATTTGCCTTTCCGGGGTGATAATGAATACTCAGATCATAATCTTTAATGAGCTCAATCCAGCGACGCTGCCTCATGTTGAGCTCACGTTGAGTAAAGATATACTTTAAACTCTTATGATCTGTGTAAATTTCCACTCTTCTTCCCATAAGAAAGTGCCGCCATGTCTTGAGAGCATGAACAACAGCAGCAAGATCTAAGTCATGAGTGGGATAATTAAGTTCGTGGGGTCTCAACTGGCGGGATATGAAAGATATCACCTTCCCTTCTTGCATAAGCACGCTTCCAAGACCCAGCTTAGAAGCGTCACAATATACGTCGAAATTCTTGGTGACATCCGGCATTATAAGGATTGGGGCAGACACCAGTCGACGCTTCAATTCATTGAAACTCTCATCACACTTGTCCGTCCATAGGAACTTGCTATCCTTCTTGAGCAACTGGGTGAGGGGTCTGGCTATACTCGAGAATCCCTGAACAAACTTGCGGTAATACCCTGCCAAACCCAGAAAGGATCTGACTTCAGTCTGGTTGGTCGGAGAAGCACGCTTCTCCACAGACTGAACTAGAGCAGGGTCAACAGATATTCCTCCCGCAGATACTACATGTCCAAGAAATCCGACTTCCGTCAACCAGAATTGACATTTACTAAACTTAGCATACAATTGATGCTCACGAAGTGTTCCGAGCACAAGTCTCAGATGTTCTTCGTGTTCTTCCTCACTCCTCGAATATATAAGAATGTCGTCAATAAACACCACGACAAACTTGTCTAGAAAATCCATGAATACCTTATTCATGAGATTCATGAAATAGGCAGGGGCATTGGTTAGACCAAAGGACATTACGGTGTATTCATACAGCCCGTAACGAGTGGTGAAAGCAGTCTTTGGAATATCAGTATCACGGACTTTCAATTGGTGATAACGAGTCCGAAGGTCAATCTTAGAGAAGATCACAGCTCCATTCAGCTGGTCAAACAGGTCTTCAATTTTGGGCAACGGGTATTTGTTCTTGATGGTAACATCGTTTAACTTGCGGTAGTCCACACATAAACGAGTGGTACCGTCCCGTTTTCCCACAAAAATGATCGGAGATCCCCATGGCGATGCACTAGGGCGAATCAATCCTTTCCTTAACATGTCCTCCAGCTGAGTCTTCAACTCATCTAATTCCTTCGGGTTCATCCGATACGGCTTCTGTGTTATGGGTCCAGTTCCGGGCACTAACTCGATCACAAACTCGATATCCCGATCAGGGGGCATACCGGGTAATTCTTCAGGAAAAACATCCGGGTATTCGCAAACTACCGGGACTTCCTCAAGGACAGGGTGGACTATTCCGGTGTGGCAGTGAACTTGTGACGAGGATCGAGCTGCAGTGTACGCAACCTTTTCCCCATCCTCTGAGATCATTTCAATAGATTTCTTAGTGCAATCGATAACTCCCTTATACTTGGCCATCCAGTTCATACCGAGTACCACTTCTATCCCTTTGGATCCCAGCACTATAAGATCAGCATGAAAAGTTTTCCCTTGAATTTCTACTGGTACCTCATTGCAAATTAGGTTGGCTTTAGTACTATCCCCAGGTATTTGTACTAACATAGGGTTATGCATACGGGAATGCTTCATACCACTTTTCTCAGCAAACGGTTTAGTGACAAAGGAATGTGATGCACCAGAATCAAACAGTACTGCGGCTGGTACCGAGTTGACAGGAAACATACCCATCACCATGTCTGGTGCCTCCTGAGCTTCTGCAGCATTGATATGGTTCAGGTGTCCCTTCATCCTATTCTGTCGTCCAGTGGAAGGACCATGGTTCATCTTGGTTGCAGCAGGCTGGGCTGGAGCAGTAGCTTTGTTGGGGCACTCACGAGCGAAGTGGCCCTCCTTTCCACAGGCAAAGCAACCTCCAGAAGGCTTTGAGCTTGGGTTTGGCTTGGGAGCATTGTTGGTGTGGTTCCCATTTCCTCCATTGTTACCTCCATAGCGGTTTCCATGATTATTCCCAGAGTGATTACCATGGTTACCACCATAGCTGTTTCCTCCGTACCTTGGTGCATACGGTGCAGGGTGATTGTAGTTGTTGGGCCTTGGTGCATAGTTGTGGCTGGGGCGGGGTGCATAAGCAGGCGCCTTGTGGGTTGGTGGCCTCGCATACGGAGTGTTGCGTGTCCTCTGAGCACTAGGTCCCCCATGAGCAGTCATTTTCCTCTTGCGGTTATCATCAGCAGATTTCCGCTTGTGCTCCAGCACCATAGCGGCATTAGCAAGGGTCTCCATATCCTGGAATGGAACCACTACTAGAGAGCACTGGAGCTCATCATCCAGCCCATTTAAGAACCTCTCCTTCTTCTTAGCATCAGTATTAATATCATCCTGGGCATACCGGGACAGAGTAGTGAAATTCTCCCAGTACTCAGACACCGGCATACTTCCTTGCTTCAGATTCAGAAATTTCTCCCGCATAAGTGCCATCATTCCTTGGGGAATGTGATACTTGCGGAACCTTGCAGAAAAATCCTCCCAGTTGAACACGTGACCAGCAGCAACAGTCTCACGTGTAGTCTCCCACCAAGTCCTGGCAGGACCAGCGAGAAAATGGGAGGCCAACAGGACCTTATCATTCTCCTCAACTGAAGCGACTTCCAGTTTGTTTGCAATGGTGCGGAGCCAGTCGTCAGCATCGAGAGGCTCCACAATCCTTGTGAAAACTGGGGGGTTGGTGTGCTGAAAGTCTCTCAGCCTTGAGCGAGCACCATTGCCATTGCCATTATTGTTGGCGGCAGCAGCTAGTTGTTGCAGAGCGGTAATGGTAGCTGCACTCTCATCTCGGCTGGCCTGGCGGTCCTCCATCAGCAGTGCCAACAGCGCCTCCACTGTGGGTGGTGGTGGTGGTGGGGGTTCGCGACGGGGTGCCATGCTGAAGTGAAACATGGGTAAGTCTAAGAAATAAATTCTTGTTTTTGAAAACCCAGTACCTCAATATTTAAACAAAAGGAATACTAGTGATATGTTTCAAAAACAAGAGCGGGGCAGTCGCAAACTTGAATGAAATGAACTCAAAGTAGTTACAATCAACAGGAAATCAAGCCAAACATTTCATTCATCACCATAATTAAACAGAGTTTCCAACATTACACACACATCACAAGCCATATCATACAAGGAAGGCTTCATCGAGCTACAGGGGGTGCGATTGGTGGGGTCATCGCAAGGCTACTACTAGCAAACTATCTAGCAAAACGATCTAGCATACCTAACTAGTATCTAGACCAGCACCATGTGCTAAGGGTGAGAAGGCAGCGACTACACAGAGTCGTCGCTGTCCCCAACGTCGAAGATACGCTCCTCAGGGTCCTCCTCCTCCTCGTCCAACATGTCATCATCATCCTGCTCGCTAGCCTCGCTCATATCCATCCCCTCTAAGTCGGAGGGAACGTCCTCAATAGGCAGAAGATCCTCAATCTCCCTGTGGAGCTCTGCGGCCTCCTCCTCAAGCTCCTCCACGGCAGCGTCTCTCGTGGCTATGTCGTCACGAGCTATCTGAAGCCTGCCGCGCAGAACGGCGTTAGCCCCCTCCAGGGCCGTCATCCTAGTGGTGAGGCGTGCACGGCCAAGGCGGGTGGCCCTCAGCTGCCTCCGTAAGGCACGGTGCCTCGCGGTAGTAGCCTCCAACTGCTCCCTCAACTGGGACAACTGCTGAGCCAGAGCTCCACTCTCCTCCTGGCTGTCGTGAAGCTCAGCCCTCAGCTCGTCAGTCTCGGCTATCAGTGTTTGGTGCACCAATATGCCGTGGAGGGTGTCAAGACACTGGTCGTCCAACCTGAGCTGAGTGCGGTGTAGCAGAATCTCCATCTCGTCCAAGTGGGGACCAACAGTGGTAAAGTCTGGCTCGACAGGAAGTGGTATGCCATCCTCATCACGCCTCCCAATCAGCTCGAACCGGGAACCGATGAACATGTACTCCCCGATGTGTGCCAGACGTGCTACTGATTCCTGTATCACGCGTACCGCAGCCTCGTTCCAAGAACGATCAACAGCACGGTAAACGTAGGCCTCCACTGTCGGCTAGCCAGAGGTGCGCGGATAGTGACCTCCGCGTACCAGTCTCCCTCCAGAGGTGCCCCGACAACTAGTCCTCCTCGCAGCTCCGGAAGTGGGCGTCCCAACACAGTAGCCATAGATACTAGCCTCTCCTCGAAAAGGAAAGACTCGCCACGTGGACGGCCCAACTGAAAAGCCACGGTGATGTCCACGTCCATCTACACAAAATTTTAAGTATAGATTAAGTTAGATCCAAGTGTGCAAGATTTTAGGTTCATGCAAGAAATAACTTTAATGCAAGTAGAGTCTAACCCAGAGAGGTGGTGGGGTATAGGGAATAGTTTCATACTTAGTAACTTAGATTATCGGAGTATACACTAACGCCCATGCTAACTAAGGTCTCCTAGAGTCAGGATGGCTCTGATACCAACTTTGCAGAGGCCCCAGACCGGAGGGTCCAGAACCCCTCATATGCATTCATTCACGATCCCAGAAGAACCAGTCGCGAACAACATACGAAGTTGGCATACAGAATACATCATCCATTACACGAATATAGAGTCTTACATAAATGGTCACATGACCAAGTCCTTAGCAACTGTCACGCAGGACAGATATTCAAAGCAAACACAGCGGAAGACGATAAGCATAGCGTAGTAGAACCCGAGTCACGCCTCATCCTACAGGCTGCTGACTGGGAGACGATCCTAATTCGCAGGTTCATCAGTGTAGCACTCCTCCTCATAGAACCCTTCCTGAGGTGCCTCCTCATAGTCTGGCAAGTAAATACCAGGGGCGAAACCAAATGAGTACGTTTGAATGTACTCAACAAGACATCCTTTATCAGCTCACAATTATGCATACATGCTTATTTGGTGGAGTGGGTAGGCCATACTTATGGTTCAGCTACCCATGACAGATAAAAGATTTATCATGGTTGAGATTTTCATGTTTAGTTCTTTGTGAAAGATCATTGAAAATAATATAGCTTAACTCTCGTAGATATCACATATCTCGGAGGTTTTATAAGCTTTGTTTTAGAAAAGAAAGTTTTTCTTTTCAGAAACTTTTAGTAATAGTTTTCTTTCTCATTCGTATCTCGCAGATACCAAGTCATTCCTCCTTAGTACCTCTCAGGTACAAAAGCCTTCCTTCAAAACCTCTTTTGAAAAGTTGACACAATACTAGCTACATGGCCATTCAACCGTCCATATCCGAGGACGCGGCTATCTCGAAATAGTTTTACTCTGCAGAGGTGTACACATTTCCACTAGATCCAGAGTCCGCCATGAAACAACCATGGACTGTCCCCAACCTATGAGAACATCAGATAACTGGTCTTGACTATCCACTCTGTACAAGCTAGTACATGACTATCTCTTCAATTGGGGTTACCCTCCCTGGCAAGCCATGTCCCACATCGCCCAAACAGGAGACCCAACTGCTGCATCCGGAGGGAAAATTAATCCCACACTTTAGGTGTCCCGTATACTCACTCCTAGCGACACTTCGGTTCGGAGGATCCAATCCCCTATAGCCTTTGAGATAGCACATATACTAACCATAACAAGTTTTTAATCAAGCCCCTACCCATATTGGGGTAAAGTGGCAGTACGATAATGGTTGTCCAGCGAAGACTAGGTTATGTGTCTTTTGTAAACATTTCTCATAAAATTTCCCATCATAACAACTCTTCCGGTAGACAGGGTCTCACCCTTCCTCCGGGGTTTTCCTTCCATAAGGCATTTGTTTACAAAAACACATTTTATTTAGTTCATTTAAGAACTCAAGTTTTTAAGTGGGTGTATGGTATTTATATACCATTTAGTGTCTAAGGGCTTGGTAATACCAAGTTGACTATTATTATGATTCCTTATACTAGTAATATTAATAGTAGTAGGAGGATTCACACAAAAATAGTTTTGAAGGTATAGTTTTGTAAAAACTTCAGAAGTGAAAAGCATGCATGATAGATAATGATAAGTATTTATACAGCAAGCATTAGGATGGCTTGCCTTGGTACAAGTGATGGTCCTGATCCTGAAAGTAACAGGAGTTGCAATACCCTTCTTCAGCAAATCCTTCCTCCTCGTTTTCTAACGTCGTAAAAAGAAATAAAGACACACTTTCAGAACCAAACAAGGCAAACAATTCTACAAGTAATACATACAGCAAGCAATCAATAAGTACCACCAAGTTCTCAATTTTTCCCTCAAGAAAAATTTGCATAAAAACTATAGTTGAAAAAGTCTGCTTTTTCCTAGTGTTTTAAGTGTGGCCAAAACAATGATTCTTAGTTAAGGACACTATGGACCAGTGGGGTAAAGCACATGTTACTAGACAGTAGGGTGTCAAATAAAACACATTTTTATGTCTAGAAAATCCCCCAACAATATCTATGGCTAGCACATATAATTTGCTAAAAATACTCAAGTGGTGAAATAAGCTCATGACAACAAGTCAAGCCTATTTTCCACCATGATGCAAACATACCAGTGGGTGTTCCACTAGCAAAAATGCTCACCAAGAGTTTAATAAGCCTATGGTCACTTTTATAAAAGTGCTCCAAACAAACAATCTAACATCCACAACTCCTACTCATACTAGTAGAAAAATTTAGGAAAAATTACTAGACTAGTTTAGGCTACACTAGTTAATTTTATGCACAAGTGTGCAAGCTAGCAGAGGCAAAATATACCTCTAACCAGTACCATGAATGCTACTGGATCTCACAAAAATATCATAAAAACATAGCTAGGAAAGAAGGAAAAACTATGCTTAAAATGCTACACATGTGAGGAGATTAATTCCTAGTCATCCAAGTGTTACTCCTGCTTTTATGCTACTTAAGAGGAAACCTATCAGAGGTGAAAACCCTAAGATAATAATTCCACAAGGACATTCCATCCTCTGGTTCCAACACCAAAGATTCATATTTTTCCCTAGGGGAAAAACAAAACAAAAAGCATACATGAATATCCTAGTATAAATCTAGTCCTCAAGCATTTCTATTTAAATCTATTTCAAACACAAGCACCAAGTATTTGTAGGTGCTATATACAAACTAACAGTACCTAAGTGGTACTGGTTCCATGTGAATTAATCTAGCAACAAGCCTAAAAGCATTTAAAGATCTACTCAAAACATATAGACAAATCTAGCTATGAGCAAGATCTATGCATGGAAAAATAGTTCTAAAATTCTACCACATCAAACCATTTATTCTAACATGTTCAAATAACTTGTACACATCATAACCACACTGGAAAACAACATCACAAGCAAGAACACATCATTTGCATAACACAACATGAACATATAAAGCAAGCTCTAGAAATAAAAATTAGACAGAAAGTACCCAAAACTTGTTCTGTCTCTCTAATTTTTTCTGTAGCTCCAAAAAGTAAATCCTTATAGGATGTGATAGTCATTATCACTACAAAGCCTCTCCAACTTGCCTTACTCAAAAATAATGTCCCAAACTCTCTCTAAAATTCATGGAATAGCCCACTGATGTTTTACCAAAATGGATGGCATTTCCAAATGGTAACTCACCTTGGTGTAAGCTAAAATTCTACTGGTAGGTATTGAAATGGGCTTTCCAAAACAGTTGAGTTTGCTCAAAAATGTTTTGTATTTTTGAAGTTCTATTCATTTCAATTTTTAGG
This sequence comes from Alopecurus myosuroides, assembly GCA_028641055.1. Taxonomy (NCBI): domain Eukaryota; kingdom Viridiplantae; phylum Streptophyta; class Magnoliopsida; order Poales; family Poaceae; genus Alopecurus; species Alopecurus myosuroides. The sequence continues at coordinate 416,951,848 of CM054058.1, forward strand.
GTACTGTCTGGCATATGATTTATAGAAAAATAATTAAAACTCAAAACATGGTTCTGCCAGTGGGGGATGGTTGTGATTTTGTATGGCTAGTAGCACAAAAATTAGCATGGTTAAATAAATTTATATGCTACCTTTTCTAAGCCCAAAGCTAGGACCTAGTTAATCTGCCAGAAAAATGCCATTTTTGTTTTTTAACAGAGAAATGCCCAAACGGGCCAGATCTACTGCGCACGGCCCAGCTAACGCGAGGCGCAGCCTGCCAGCACGCGCGCGCGCGCGAATCGGTATGGTTCAAAGGGGACCGTCGATTCGCAGATCGACGGCTCCTGTGCTTTCTTCCTCCCCGCGCGCCTCTCTCCTCTCTCTCTCTCTCTCGGCCGTGGACGAACACCTAGCAGGCACGGGGATTCGCTCACCTCGGGCTCGCGAGAAGCAGTGGGACGGTGCGGGTGTGGGAGAGGGTGGCCTGGGCGACTCCTTGGCGCGGGCACGGATGGCGAGAAGGCAGGGACACGGCGGCGGCTCGACGTCGCTCTGCGGCTGCTCCGAGGACGGCGGCGAGGATCCTGCAAGCGATCGAGGGCAGGAGGATGTCAGGGGGTAGGCACGAGCTAGGGGATCGCAATGGAGGTGAAAGGAGGTCGGGAGGTGCAGAGATCGCGGTGCCACCTCGGGCTCGATCTGCTCGGGTCTGCGACTGGGCGCGGCTTGCCTCGCTCGCACAGAGCGAACGAGCAAACGAGAGATCGATGGGGTGGGTGAGTGTGGTGAGGAGAGTGTGCTGGCGAGAGGGAATGGGATCGAATGCTTTGTAGCCACGAGGCCAAGGTGGGTGTGCTCGGGTACATGTGGCATGGGCATGCCTTGCCCTTTGGGGTTTCTCCACGGGTGGCCACGGTTCCAATTGGTGCCTTGGGGTCAACCTAGTACCAATGTGTGAGCAAAGCCACAGCAAGGGCCAAGGGATGGGCAAAAGTGTGAAATTACACTATTCCAACAACTAATTGTGACATCACTACCTAGCCAAATGCCACCTCACTTATCTCCCTCTCTGGTCAGCCCAAGGAGGATCCAATGCCACCTTCTAGAAGCCTAGTATCCTGGTTTTCGAATTGGCAAAGTGGCTATGCTTGGATCAGCACACACAAGATCAATCATCAAGTTTAAAAGTGTATTCACTGTTCTGTCAGAAAAATTCAGTTAGGCAGTTTTCTGAATTTTTCTAAGTGCTGGAAAAGCAGACAGAGATAGCAAAAGTGGGCTTGTTTTCACCAAGCAAACAAGCTCTAAAATGAGTGATTTAATAAGCTAATCAGAGAGCAACTATCCAAGTTTCATAACCAACCATTGATTTGAAAAAGGATAGGTTTATGGCTCTGAAAAAAATGGCAAATTAAGTACATTCTCTGTTTTTTAAAATGCCTAACTTTCTGTCTTAACAAGATTGCTCAAAAACCATCATGGCATTGTGTGCTAAAAATCTTTGTAGGTTTTTCCAAGAGTGTAGTTTGTTGTACTCATAACAGAGAGTAGTTTTGATCAAAGAAAATCCATAATTGGATAATCCTTGTGATGGAAAACAAGGGTTGAAAACAGCTACTTGGCTGTTTTTCAGGGCAAAAATTATATTGGAAAATCTAATGAAATCTTTTCCAATTAATCTTATTTCAAGTTCAAGTTGATTCCTAATCATTAATAACACATTTTCAAGTTGAAACCAAGGGTCACCTCAAGTCTTGAAAAATATTCTCTTAAGAACCTTAGTGGAAAACATAGGAAAACAAATATAAAACAATGTGTTTCTTAGGAGAAAAACTCCTCAAGTGAGTGAAAAGAGACACACCACTAATATTGCATAGATAAACATTACTACACAAACATGTTGTCCACTTAATTGCATTACAAAAGTCTTAAGAGGCTTGCTAAATTAATATAATACAAGTGCTTAAAAACAGGGGTGTGACAGATGGTCCAGGCACTTGAGGCGACGGAGGGGCGCAGAGATTGGGAACAGGCGCGGCTCCAGTCGGTGGCGCGCGACCGAGCGCTCTCGGCGGTGAGCTCGACGGCGGCGAGGTACCTGCAAGCAAGGGGACGAGGGGGCATGTCAGGGAGGTTTCTCTGGTCACAGGGAGCCCAGTGGTGATGTTCTCGACCGACGGGAAGGCACGGGAGGGTAGCTCCACCTTGTTGCGTGCACGGTGGCGAGATCTAGCTCGTGGAGCTCGCATAGGCTCACGGGCGAGATCTAACAAATGGAGTGAGAGGTTGGTGGTGTGGGAGTGTAGTGACGAGAGGGACACGAGTGAGGAGGCCTTAAGCCACATGATCGAGTAAGAAGGCAAGGGGTGCTCTCAAGTTGTCAGAAAATGGCATGGGAGCGAGCTCTAGCTTGTGTCCATGACTTGCCAGGGCATGGGAGGGTTGATACGTCCATTTTGCATCACTATTTTATATCATAATTAGCTGTTATTTATTGATATATTTCATGTTTTGATGCATCCCTTATGTTATTTTATCTTATTTTGCATGTTTCATAATTTTTGGAGAATAAACACCGGGACCAAAAATCTGATGGAAAAAGCACCGTCGAGATACCATATTTCACAATATCAGAAGAAGAAGGGGGACACCGGGGGTGTCTTAGAAGTTCATAGGAAGACACCAGCCAGAAGGGGAGCCAGAGGGAGGCCACCAGGGGCCCACACCATGGGGTGGCGCCCCCCTGGCCGCGCCGCCAGGTGGTGTGGCCACCCTGGCCCACCTCTGGTCGAGGTCTTTTGCGTACTTGACCCCCAGGGAACCCTAAGCCTCAGACCATCATCAAAGAATTATTCCACCGCCGCCTCTGGGCGGAAAACACCCGAGAGAGAAAAGCTCTCTGGGAGGGAGAAATCTGTCGGGGAAATTCCTCTCCGGAGAGGGGAAATCATCACCATCGTCACCGTTATCACTCCGGGCATCATCAAGATATTCATCATCATCACCACCAGCACCATCACCCACATCATGCACCGTCATCCCGCTGTAACAATTAGGGGCCTCTATCGTTGTTTTACATTAGATCTCTCTCCCGGTGTGGATTACTTGTTAGTAGTTGATGCTTGTGATATTTATCGGTGTTTGCACTTTATGACCAGATTGTTATTATCCATTATATCACCTCTTATTATGATCCATATGATGTCTTGTGAGTAGTTCATTTTGTTCTTCAGGACATGGGAGAAGTCAAGTTGTTAGTAGTGAAGTAATGTTGAGTAATATTTAATGATTTGATATTTACGTTGTGCTGTTATTCTTCTAGTGGTTTCATGTGAACGTCGACTACATGATACTTCACCATCTATGGGCTTAGGGGAATGCATTGTGTATTTGGCTACTAATTGTGGGGTTGCCGGAGTGACAGAAACCTAAACCCATGTTAGGAAACCATTACACGAGGGAACGTAGGATCCCGGAGTTTAAAGTTGTGGTTAGATTTATTTCTTAATTACTTTCTTGTAGTTGCGGATGCTTGCAAGGGGTATAATCACAAGTATGTATTAGTCTTGGATGGGACGGTACATTGGCATAGGTTTGTAACATCCCTGTTTTGCTAACAAAGGGTTGTGGTGTTGTGTTCATGTCATAGCATGCATGAAAAATTTGAACCAAGTTTTAATTTGAATTTAAATGAAACTTGCCCCAAAAGCACTTAAAGTGATCACCCAAAATTTGTTATAAAAACATTTTCAAATTTGTAAAGCAAAGACATGGTGAGGTTGAAAATTTTGTAAGGTTTTCAAATATCATTTTTGCAAATTTTTCTGTTTACAAAAAGCCCCTCAAAAACCCTGTTTCTGTCCTGTTTTAAAATAGCTAAGGACCTTTCTGCAGTTTTTGTTTCTTTCGGGGGGTTTTCGCAAAACTGCCCGTTTTATCGTCTTCCTCGTTCTGCCAGTCGGCGAGCTGCTCGCCGACGGCTCCGCGTGCCACCTCCTGCTACCCGCGAGGATAAGGAGGACGAGGAGGCGTCCTCGACCTCCTCCACTCACTCTCCCCTCGCGCCGTGCCCTCTTCCTCTCTGTTCTTCCCGCGGAGACCGAACCCTAACCGGAATTCCTAGGGCACCGGAGATTTGATGCCGCCGCCGTTACACGCCCCCTGCCGCCGAGCTGAGGCTTCCACGAGCTCCGCTGTGCCCCGCTCTCCCTCCTCGACGACGCACGCAAGCGGGGATGGCCGGAGACGCCGCAATCGACTCCTTCTTCTCCGAGTCCGGCCGCCGCCGTTTCGCAAGCTCTCCGTCGACCACAGCCTCACCGCTCCTCCTAGACCATCTCAGCTCGCTCACGGTGATCCGGTGAGCTTTCCAGTCGTCTCTTCGCTTCCCCCCTTGCATCGTAGCTCGTTACCGTTGATCACCATCTCCGGCCGCCACAGAATCTCCTCGCCGGCAGCTTTCCGGCGACAATTAGGTCGCCTCGCCGCCCCCTTTAGGTTCTCCGTCAACCCCTCTACTGAACGCACCCACCCGCGCAGCTCAATTCGCGCCGTGTCGAGCAATTGCTCGCCGGCGGTGTGATTCCGGCCATGAATGATGTCAGCGTGACGTCATCTTGACGTCACGTGGGCCCCCATCGCCAGCTCAGTTCTCCTTTAGAAAAGAAAAATAAATATGACACGTGGGCCCCCTCTATTTATTTAAAACTCAGAATATGATTTAATTTTGGAAAGTTAATAACTTTTGTTTTATAACTCATAAAAATAAAATAACTATATGGTTTTGCTCAGAAAAATAAACTCTACCCAACTATGTTATTTTCACACATGTTTGAGGAAGTTGAAAAATGAGTATTTATTTAATGATGTTTAATCATTTAAAAATAGAAAAATAAGTTTTTATTCATCAAAATTAGAAAATTAAAAGTTATATACCAAATTGCTCAAAATGACAAATGCAACCTATTTATGATGTTTTTAACCTCATTTGAGCTTTTAAAATTGCACTCACTTCCAGAATCGCCCGAAACCCCCTCCGGGGTCTATTTCGGGATAAATTCAGTAAAAATGCCTAACCGACATATGAACCCTAGCAACCCAACGATCATGCCTAGGGCTTTATCTCAGTGCATTAACTTGATCATGCATACATGTTGTGCATTGCATCGATGCCATGTTGATTGTTATTTCTTTTTCGGTGTTTGTTTCCCCCTCGGTAGAACGTGACTCCGAAGAGAAGGCCAGCAATCCAATGGTGAATACTTGATCCTAACCGACAAGTCAAGCACTTATTCCTGAAGACTTTATCTGGTTTTCTTATAACTAAGGCAAGCATAACCTCTTATCTGCTCATATATGCTTTCGAACAACATTTGATCTCGTACTTTGCATTCGATTCCAAACTATTTGATGCTAGCAGACATAGTTCACCTATATACTGCATTGCCTCAATATCCTGATCCACTGCTCCTAGCCGCCATAGATTTGCTTGTGCACAACGCCAGAGCCTCATATCTGCTTTGCTTAGTCATACATGTTTGTTACCTCTGCTCCATCCGGTTGATGAATCAGAGATGCGATAACCTAGTATGATATGATGACGAGGTGAGATGAGCGCTGTGTGGTTAACTTGACTAAGGCGAGGACGGGAGGCCACTTGGGAAGTGGTTCTTGGTCCCGTACTTGCCAACCCTAGGAGTAAGGTCTCGCCGTGGAAACCAAGACTGAGCGTGCAACCACACGCGAGGCCTAACAGACCGCGCTCGACTAACTAACTTGTTTGGTTCTATCCGTGAGTCACGTAGTTTGGGATTTCCATCTGCGTGTGAGTCAAAAACCTTTTGGAGGTGTTTAGGGCGTGACCGGGACAAGTGATGGACGTACACGGATCTTGTTCCCGACTCACAGAACAGGTGCCGTCAGGAGGTGGCCAACTCCCTGTTGACGGGGTGGCCCTGTTTGGGTTGACTCATGGATAGGGCTCGACAAAGTAAAGGTCGTGGCCAACCACCCTCTGCCGCGCTCCATGGACGAGCGTACATGTGGCGTTAAGAGTCGGATGGTACGTGTGGGTAAAGTGTACCACCCTGCAGGGATAAATCTTTCGGAAAGCCGTGTCCACGGTTAAGGACGACTTGGTGAAAGCCACGAGGTCATAGATAACTTGAACGTGACGTAAAAGATGTTGACAAGGCATGGAGGCAATAGATGAAGGGTGCCTCCCCGGAGATGCCGGGAGGGGTGATCCTTGTATCATGAGATAGTGTGGGACAACTGGAGGAGGTGATCTTTGAAGCACGAGGTGCTGAAATGGTTTGGTGGATTAAAAGATGATGATATCAGTAGTTGAGTAGCTTTCTCATCTGTTTTCAAAATACTCTATGAGACGTGCTATTCCTCCCTCAATTTGGAAAACAAAGATGGCTTTACACAAATAACCTTCATAAAACCTTTCTGAAGATAGCAGATATTTAATAGGTTAACTAAGCCTTGTTGAGTACCTCCCGTACTCAGGTTTGCTTAATTTTGGTTCAGGAGAAGATCTCACATCGGTGGTGATTCAACGTGGACATCGACGAGTAGTATGGGGTTCCCAGGTAGCAGCCTGGAATCTATGGGCTGGGACGTCGCCTTATGTTGCGGCCTCTTAGGCCTTTTTGGTTCTTGTTGATTAGCAACATAATTTGCCTTTCGTTGTCTGATATAATGTTAGGTCGTGTGACCTCTGTTTGTAAGCTATACTCTAGTAACACCTGTTAATAAAGCTTCATCTTTAGAGTACTTCTTTGATCGGTTGTTGGTTTCGAGCTCATTGTTATACAGTTTTGGCTATGACTGCATAGTTGTCGCAGTCGAGGGGTTGTGGAGCCGATGATCCATGTCCGAGCCCGCCTGTCGATGTGATCGGCCTGGGGCGAGGTAACCCCAGTAACCCTCGATTGTTGTTGCACTTTCTGGACACATAGTAGCTCTGTATAGCTTTGGTCCCGTTTCCTTCAGTTTCATTCGATTCGTGGACGCTTTGATATGCATAGTTGGTTATGACTAGCATGGATACAAGGAGTAGTAGACTGGGGATCCGGACTACGTGCCGATGAATCCAGTCTGCCTGCCGTTGTTTGTTGCGGCCGGGGCTGGTAACCCTGAAGCCCTTGTGAGTCCATGGCTAGGAGCACATAACAGTATGTATATCTCTGGGTCCGGGGTCGTGACAAGTCATGGTATCAGAGCAGGACTGCCTGTAGGAAAACCTTACTGCTTGGTCGATGTTGAGTCTAGAGTTTATGAAAACTATTTGAAAACTTCAAATGAGTTGTGAAAAACCTTCTTAGGATTCTTTTTACTCCTTACCTGGTATCGCTCTAACTCTGGGTCTCTTATCTGTTTTGGATTTGAAAAGGTTTTGCTATCTCTTCTAGTCATTCAAAACCTAGGTGCCTTCTCTGGCAATGACGTTTTTACCCAAGTTGACCTAGTGTTAAAGTTTCTAGAGTCGTGTGTGTTCCATGTTCCGTTATCTCTCGTTCCAATTGGGAGATTTCCTTTCCATCCATAATCTCTCAGAGTTGTGTGGGTTCCACGTACTCCTGTTCTAAAGTCTCAAAATCCTGAACCTCGAGATCTGCTTTCCATCTCGAATGTATCCGTTATCTTCCGCCCAAACTCTTCCGGAGTTATGTTGTATTTTGAAAGATACTTCGTGATTGCTATTCATAGTGTCCTTCAAGGCACTAAGATAGTAGTTATTTCTTTCTCTTGGTTTCTAACCTTGGACTTGAACCGAAGGTCCCGGAATGTGCTGAATTGTGGTGAGTTGAGTCATGTGGTTTCATAACCATGTGATGCTCACGCTATCAGCACAGGATGCTGACCTTTAACCCAAGTTCTGTTTCTTTGGATCCTGAGGAATCTGTTCTACCTCAGGGTGGCTAGGTAATCTCAGCTCCAATAGCCATAGATTTCCTCTAGGAATCAAAAGGAATCATAACAAGAATGTTCTCTATGGTTCCCATATCCTTGTTCTTGATTCAGCTATACCTCCCTTTTAGCATGGGTTTTACAAAAGAGTATCACCTGTGCATTCCCCATGATCTCTGGATTCCCCGGAGCATGTTCCTACCTTCCAGTTGCACTCAAATATCCATCCGTTGTTTTGAAACCAAGTTACATATGAGTGTTGGATTCTTCCGATGCATTTGTTCTTGTTTTGTGTCAAAACATTCCACCTTGGGATGTCAGGAGAAACAAACTCCAGAACCTCATTCATCTTTAGGACCAGGTTAAAGTTTTGTAATTCACAGAATAAAGAAGTTTTATTAGTTTCTGTTCTGTTCTACCTTCGAGTATCACACCCCTTTATATCAAGAGGTCGTGTTGAGTTTCATGGCCTCACCGATGAAGTGATGCTCTTACACATTTTCACTCCCCCTTCCTCCAAGCTTGAGTGCTTGAGAATGATGGGTCTATGCATTGATGTGTGTATCAGTTATTCCTAGCAATTCTTATTGCTTTGGAAAATCTAAGAACCATCTGTATCCTTCTTAGCACTATCGGTCACCCGGTCTCTACTAAAGTTGACCGTGTTACCAAATCCGTTCATTCCGGTGCACATTTTTGATCAAAGAGTTAGGTTCATACCGAAGCTCTCATGATCATATCGGTTGCTCTGGAAAGCAAGTTTCCTTCCAAACTTCGAGACATACCGGTAGGTTGTGATATTCTGGTTGTCTTTCTAGAAGTATCGCCAGGTTGTCACCTGACCGTGATGTCTAAATAAAGGGTAGTTTGAACTACTCCTTTCTCCAAGAAAGCTATGCTGGATACCCTGGACTAGTTGGTTGAGCTTAAACAACAACTTGGAGAGTTGAAAGACAGGAGCTCCGCCTAACTGGATCCTTCGTTAAGGGATGTCTAGTTTCCTTTGTGTTGAAGCAGGATAGTATCTCCTTAATGGACATGCTATCTTTCTAACCTTGGTTTGATTTGGGCTATCGTCAGATCAAGTACAGATTCAAGGATAATCTTGATGGTGTTTTCACTCATGGTGTTTTTCCTGAGTATACCTTCATGTCCTTTAGTCTGACCAATATTCAGCCTTGTTCATAGATCATATGAATCCCTCCTCTTGGAGTGTTCTGATAAGTGTGTTTTCGAGCCCATCGATGACATTCCTATTTTCTCCAAGTTGCAAGAGGTTCATGCTGAACAAATGGCAACAATGTTGTAAACTTTTGCAAACCACCTTTGTGTCATCACGAAGTTGTGTTCTAGAGGTTCGAAGTGACTTTCTCTGGTCCATGTGCTTATGGTGAAAGTTGTCGCCATGGATTCGAGTAGAGTTTTCTTGTTCCTTCGGGAATAATCCCAAGTCGGTCATGTATGTGTGGACTATTCTTGAGATGGTTGGTTTATACCTCCATTCACTTAAAGAAGTTTGCATCCCACTAAGCCACTGACTGAGTACCCGTGAAAGAGAAGAAGTTTAAGAACTTCGTTATCTTTGTATCGTCTTCCCAACAAGGACTCCGATGTGTTTTGTTGCAAGTAAACCATGTAGGTGCAACCGTCTTTCGCCAGTTTCTACTACATGAGTTTTGCAATCCTGCTCATCTTCTTGAGCGCGGCATCGTAGTCTATATCTTGAGAATCCAGTAAATGTATCTCGTTGATAACCGGTGCAACCTTTTTTTTTCAAACATACCGAGTCTTGTTTTTAAACCCACTAACCAGAGCTGAATCTCAAGCAGCAACGATGGTTGGTGTTTCCTCAAGGGTATTGAATTAGGTCTTTTCAGAATCCGGCATGGTTGATGTGGTGGTTGACACAATTAGCCGGAAGGTCTAATGTCATGTCTCTTTGAATCCGTAAGAACAACCACTCTCCGTGAGAATTCTTGTGTGGTTAATTCTAACAAGTTTTCCTCCCCGATCTTCCAAACCAAAGTTTCACTTTCACTTGATGACCTATAGAAGGCTTGTCATCAGCCTGATATTGGTATCTAAAATATCAAGGATAACTTGGAAGTTGATCTTTCCAATATCTCTTCGTTGAACCTCCAAAACCTTTGTTCAGTGGAAACAAGTTCATCATGAGAACATCTCGTGGTATTTTGTAACCGCCTTTGCTCAGTTCCCTTTCTCAAGTTGTTGGTACTTGAAGTTCCGTTCATCTCACACATTGTGTGAATTTGCCAGTCACTTCAGCCATGGGATCTTAATCATGTGGTAAACGTATTGCCACGTCAAATCCACAACAGGAAAAGATTCCTTACTCTTTCCGGTGTTTCAATCCTCGTTGGTTATCCATTCTTATGGTGTGACCAAGAATACCTTCTTCATTACGGTGTTCCAACGTCCTTTGGTTACTCATCCTCTGTTGTGTAGTAACATCCTGATCTTTGACAAAGATTTCGACAAACTTTAATGGAATGAAAGTTCCTTCAACTTCCGTGTCCACTCCGAAGAGTGAACATGATTCTGTATCAAATTCTCGCCGATGCACGATTACAGTGTTTTCTCGTGTTTTCCCTCGTCTACGGATATTACATTGTGGTATCCAAGACCATCCTTTTCATCTTGGTTATCTGTTTGAAGAAACCTCGAGGTCATAAGTTGTTCAACCTTTCTTTTCCAAAAGGATTTAAAGTCTTGTGCAAAGCTCATATTCTAAATCCTTTCAATATCAATCGTCCGCAAACTTGAAACCATCTTCTATTCACTCCGTTACCTTGATGTGTTTCATGCCCGTTAACTCAAAAAGTTCTTTATGGACAGTCCTGTCCTGAGTTATCCATGATATACTCGATCTTCGTGAAGATCAATTCCTAAGAGTTTTCCCTCTCACCTAAGGTGTAGCCGCTGAAGAATCTTCGCAAGTGCTACGGATCAGCCTCTTCGAGAAAAGAACCATAAGGTTCGAGAAGATCGTTCAAAACCGGTGTTCCTTCTTTCTTCTCCTTCGGGAATCTCGGGACGAGATTCTTGTAAGGGGGTAGATTTGTAACATCCCTGTTCTGCTAACAAAGGGTTGTGGTGTTGTGTTCATGTCATAGCATGCATGAAAAATTTGAACCAAGTTTTAATTTGAATTTAAATGAAACTTGCCCCAAAAGTACTTAAAGTGATCACCCAAAATTTGTTATAAAAACATTTTCAAATTTGTAAAGCAAAGACATGGTGAGGTTGAAAATTTTGTAAGGTTTTCAAATATCATTTTTGCAAAATTTTCTGTTTACAAAAAGCCCCTCAAAAACCCTGTTTCTGTCCTGTTTTAAAATAGCTAAGGACCTTTCTGCAGTTTTTGTTTCTTTCGGGGGGTTTTCGCAAAACTGCCCGTTTTATCGTCTTCCTCGTTCTGCCAGTCGGCGAGCTGCTCGCCGACGGCTCCGCGTGCCACCTCCTGCTACCCGCGAGGATAAGGAGGACGAGGAGGCGTCCTCGACCTCCTCCACTCACTCTCCCCTCGCGCCGTGCCCACTTCCTCTCTGTTCTTCCCGCGGAGACCGAACCCTAACCGGAATTCCTAGGGCGCCGGAGATTTGATGCCGCCGCCGTTACACGCCCCCTGCCACCGAGCTGAGGCTTCCACGAGCTCCGTTGTGCCCCGCTCTCCCTCCTCGACGACGCACGCAAGCGGGGATGGCCGGAGACGCCGCAATCGACTCCTTCTTCTCCGAGTCCGGCCGCCGCCGTTTCGCAAGCTCTCCGTCGACCACAGCCTCACCGCTCCTCCTAGACCATCTCAGCTCGCTCACGGTGATCCGGTGAGCTTTCCAGTCGTCTCTTCGCTTCCCCCCCTTGCATCGTAGCTCGTTACCGTTGATCACCATCTCCGGCCGCCACAGAATCTCCTCGCTGGCAGCTTTCCGGCGACAATTAGGTCGCCTCGCCGCCCCCTTTAGGTTCTCTGTCAACCCCTCTACTGAACGCACCCACCCGCGCAGCTCAATTCGCGCCGTGTCGAGCAATTGCTCGCCGGCGGTGTGATTCCGGCCATGAATGATGTCAGTGTGACGTCATCTTGACGTCACGTGGGCCCCCATCGCCAGCTCAGTTCTCCTTTAGAAAAGAAAAATAAATATGACACGTGGGCCCCCTCTATTTATTTAAAACTCAGAATATGATTTAATTTTGGAAAGTTAATAACTTTTGCTTTATAACTCATAAAAATAAAATAACTATATGGTTTTGCTCAGAAAAATAAACTCTACCCAACTATGTTATTTTCACACATGTTTGAGGAAGTTGAAAAATGAGTATTTATTTAATGATGTTTAATCATTTAAAAATAGAAAAATAAGTTTTTATTCATCAAAATTAGAAAATTAAAAGTTATATACCAAATTGCTCAAAATGACAAATGCAACCTATGTATGATGTTTTTAACCTCATTTGAGCTTTTAAAATTGCACTCACTTCCAGAATCGCCTGAAACCCCCTCCGGGGTCTATTTCGGGATAAATTCAGTAAAAATGCCTAACCGACATATGAACCCTAGCAACCCAACGATCATGCCTAGGGCTTTATCTCAGTGCATTAACTTGATCATGCATACATGTTGTGCATTGCATCGATGCCATGTTGATTGTTATTTCTTTTTCGGTGTTTGTTTCCCCCTCGGTAGAACGTGACTCCGAAGAGAAGGCCAGCAATCCAATGGTGAATACTTGATCCTAACCGACAAGTCAAGCACTTATTCCTGAAGACTTTATCTGGTTTTCTTATAACCAAGGCAAGCATAACCTCTTATCTGCTCATATATGCTTTCGAACAACATTTGATCTCGTACTTTGCATTCGATTCCAAACTATTTGATGCTAGCAGACATAGTTCACCTATATACTGCATTGCCTCAATATCCTGATCCACTGCTCCTAGCCGCCATAGATTTGCTTGTGCACAACGCCAGAGCCTCATATCTGCTTTGCTTAGTCATACATGTTTGTTACCTCTGCTCCATCCGGTTGATGAATCAGAGATGCGATAACCTAGTATGATATGATGACGAGGTGAGATGAGCGCTGTGTGGTTAACTTGACTAAGGCGAGGACGGGAGGCCACTTGGGAAGTGGTTCTTGGTCCCGTACTTGCCAACCCTAGGAGTAAGATCTCGCCGTGGAAACCAAGACTGAGCGTGCAACCACACGCGAGGCCTAACAGACCGCGCTCGACTAACTAACTTGTTTGGTTCTATCCGTGAGTCACGTAGTTTGGGATTTCCATCTGCGTGTGAGTCAAAAACCTTTTGGAGAAAACTAGGTCGTGACCGGGACAAGTGATGGACGTACACGGATCTTGATCCCGACTCACAGAACAGGTGCCGTCAGGAGGTGGCCAACTCCCTGTTGACGGGGTGGCCCTGTTTGGGTTGACTCATGGATATGGTTCGACAAGGTAAAGGCTGGGAATCGACTACCCTCTGCCGGCACTTCCCGGGCTAGTGCTAATCATGTGGCACTAAGAGTCGGTTGGTACGTGTGGGTAAAGTTGTACACCCCTGCAGGGTTAAATCTTTTCGAAAAGCCGTGTCTGCGGTTAAAGACGACTTGGTGACGGATTCTGTGATCATAGACAACTTAAACGGAATGATTAAAACTTGTTGATAACGAATGAAGGATGCCTCCTCGGAGATGCCGAGAGGGGTTACCTTGTAGCATGAGATAGTGTGGGACAACTGGAGGAGGTGATCTTTGAAGCACGAGGTGCTGAAATGGTTTGGTGGATTAAAAGATGATGATATCAGTAGTTGAGTAGCTTTCTCATCTGTTTTCAAAATACTCTATGAGACGTGCTATTCCTCCCTCAATTTGGAAAACAAAGATGGCTTTACGCAAATAACCTTCATAAAACCTTTCTGAAGATAGCAGATATTTAATAGGTTAACTAAGCCTTGTTGAGTACCTCTCGTACTCAGGTTTGCTTAATTTTGGTTCAGGAGAAGATCTCACATCGGTGGTGATTCAACGTGGACATCGACGAGTAGTATGGGGTTCCCAGGTAGCAGCCTGGAATCTATGGGCTGGGACGTCGCCTTATGTTGCGGCCTCTTAGGCCTTTTTGGTTCTTGTTGATTAGCAACATAATTTGCCTTTCGTTGTCTGATATAATGTTAGGTCGTGTGACCTCTGTTTGTAAGCTATACTCTAGTAACATCTGTTTAATACAAGTTTCATGTCTAGAGTGCTGCTTTGATCGGTTGTTGGTTTCGAGCTCATTGTTATACAGTTTTGGCTATGCCTGCATAGTTGTCGCAGTCGAGGGGTTGTGGAGCCGATGATCCATGTCCGAGCCCGCCTGTCGATTTGATCGGCCTGGGGCGAGGTAACCCCAGTAACCCTCGATTGTTGTTGCACTTTCTGGACACATAGCATCTCTGTATAGCTTTGGTCCCGTTTCCTTCAGTTTCATTCGATTCGTGGACGCTTTGATATACATAGTTGGTTGTGACTAGCATGGATACAAGGAGTAGTAGACTGGGGATCCGGACTACGTGCCGATGAATCCAGTCTGCCTGCCGTTGTTTGTTGCGGCCGGGGCTAGTAACCATGAAGCCCTTGTGAGTCCATGGATAGGAGCACATAACAGTATGTATATCTCTGGGTCCGGGGTCGTGACAAGGTTCACCCACACAACACTTATCAAAACACTAAAGATTATTCAGCGGCATGAAACAAAAGCACGTGACAGAAACCTCCCGTGTGCCCTCGAGAATGTTTGTTAATCATAACTAAACCCACCGGCTTGTACTTTGCACGTGACTGCATTTTATTTACTCGCACTTTATTTATCTGCAATATCAAAAACCCCTACAAATTCATGTTTTAGTATTTAAAGTTATTCCTTCATCAAAATTGATTGTCAACACCTTCTGCTCCTCGTTGGGTTCGACACTCTTATTTATCGAAAGTACTACGATACACCCCCGATACTTGTGGGTCATCAAGACTATTTTCTGGCGCCGTTGACGGGGAGCTAAGCGCTATTGGGAAGTGGAATTGATAAAGGAGGCTTCTGTTGTAAGTGCGGTTATTATTTATGTCTACTGCTTTATTACACCATGTTTGGAACTCCTTTTGAGTGCTTATTTGCGGTCACTGCTGCCACTGCTAGGGTAGTAAGTGACCCACTGCATGATGATTTGGATCCTTATAAAATACCTATAAAGATTGTTAAACATGTTATGGATAACTGCTATTCAGGTGATGAAAATGTCCATCCTGGTGATCATCTGCTCTTTTTACATGAATTATGCGAGTTGTTCAAGTGTGCAGGTATTACAATGAGCCAAGTGAAGATGAAATTATTCTCTATATCATTGACAGGCCGAGCCTCTGAATGGTTCAAGCTGCTGAAAAATAGCCAGACTATTGAATGGGAGGAAATTGTACCTCTCTTTTATTCTAAATTTTATCCTCCAAGTGAAATCCATAGAGATCGGAATTATATATATAATTTTCAGCCTCATGACGGAGAGAGTATTGCCCAAGCATGGGGGATATTGAAGTTACTAATGCTCAAATGCCCCATTCATGAGCTCCCCAGTAATATTGTTATTAATAATTTCTATGCCAGGCTTTCTCTTCATGATAAAGATTTATTGGATGCTTCTTGCTCTAGATCATTTAAACGTATGAAGGATGAAGCTAAATGGGATCTTATTGACCGTATTCAAGAAAACACTGAAGAATGGGGGAATGACAACAGTAGAAAGTGAGGTATAAAGTATGATTATGAATGCATTAAAACTTTTATGTCATCCGACGATTTTCATAATGTTAGTATTTTTTATGGTCTTGATTCTCAAGTTGTTGCAAACTTATATAAGGATTTTGCTTCTTATATTGATATGCCCAAAAAGGAACGGGATAAGTACCATTCACCCTATAAAGATACCGTTAATTGTGTTCCTGCTAGAGATATAGAAGTTCATACCGTTGATTCTATTGTGCCTGAACCTTATATTCAGAAAATGCCTTTTCCTGCTAAGGTAAAAGAACATTCTATGTTAGCTAGTGTGGTTAATAAAAGCGCAAGGAAACATGTAGAACCCGAGGAACAAATAACTGTAGAACCTACAGTAGCAATAGTAAAGGACCTTGTTTCTGAAAATGTAGAAGAGGGGCACATTATATTTTGTGAAGATGCTTCTAATATTGTCTCTCATCCTAGTAATTCTAGGAAACCTAGTGTTCCTGTGCTATCTTTTAGGATAGGTGATCATTGCTATTATGGTTTGTGTGATATTGGTGCTAGTTCTAGTGCTATTCCTTATGAGCTTTATAAAGAAATCATGCATGATATTCGTTCTTGTGAACTTGAAGACATTGATGTGATTATTCAGCTTGTTAATAGGGAAACTATTTCTCCGATTGGTATTGTTAGAGATGTGGAGGTCTTATGTGGTAAAACTAAATATCCTGCTGATTTTCTAGTACTAGGCACTTCTTCTAGTGATACTTGTCCTATTATATTTGGTAGACATTTCTTGAACACTTGTGGTGACGTTATAGATTGTAAAAAGGAGAAAATCCTTACAAAGTTTGATGGAGAGTCTGATTAATTTAATTTCTCCAAATTTGCTAAAGCACCTTATGAAGCTAAATTACCTAATGAGAATTATAGAGTTGAACAATTGGC
Organism: Alopecurus myosuroides; assembly: GCA_028641055.1. NCBI lineage: Eukaryota > Viridiplantae > Streptophyta > Magnoliopsida > Poales > Poaceae > Alopecurus > Alopecurus myosuroides. The sequence continues at coordinate 416,968,465 of CM054058.1, forward strand.
TGCTATTGCTCTTGCTCCTAACAATCCTTTGCAGCAATACATGGAAGACCACGAAAGTGATGTCTTTATGGACGAAAGAAATGAAATTGACGAGATTTTTCTGCATCAGCCAGCGATGCTGAAACATAATTTACCGGTGGAAGACTTGGGTACCACATTACGACCCCAGGAGGATCCTATTTTTGATTTAAAGCCTTTTCCGGACAATCTTAAATATGCTCATATTGATGATAAGAAATTATATCCTGTTATTATTAGTACTAAACTTTTTGGTAAAGAAGAGGAGAGATTATTGGGAATATTGAGGAAACACAGAGGTGCTACTGGTTATACTCTTGATGATTTGAAGTGGATTTATCCTACTATATGTCAGCATGCTATTAATATTGAAATTGATGCAAAGCCAGTTGTTGAACATCAACGCCGTTTAATCCTAAGATGAAGAATGTGGTAAGAAATAAGGTATTAAAACTCCTAGATGTTGGTATTATTTATCCTATTGCTGATAGTAGATGGGTTAGTCATGTGCATTGTGTCCCTAAGAAAGGAGGGATGACTGTTGTGTCAAATGAAAATAATGAACTTATTCCTTACAGAGTAGTGGTTGGTTATAGGATGTGTATTGATTTTAGGAAAGTTAATAAGGTTACTAAGAAAGATCATTATCCTTTGCCTTTTATTGATCAAATGTTAGAGATGTTGTCTAAGAAAACTCATTTATGCTTTCTTGATGGTTATTCTGGGTTCTCTCAAATTGTTGTTAGGAAGCCCTGATCAAGAGAAAACAACTTTCACTTGTCCTTATGGAACCTATGCTTATAGACATATTCCTTTTGGTTTATTGTGACGCCCCGGGATCGGGCACTATGCAGATTTCGGCATTTCCACCCAAATCCGCATAATAACCGACTTCAGGTTGCCACTTGTGATAACCTTACAACAGTTCACGAATAATCCGCAACAACAACAGAGGAGGTATATACAAGACGACTCAAACGAGTCAAGGATACAACTGATACAATACAAAGATCCCAATAACAGCGGAAGACGAAAATATCCAACTACGGACAAGATAAAAATTGGACTAAGAGTCCTGAAGATAACCGATTGCGTCCAATCCCTGCCCAGGCCAAGCCGGAGGGATTCCCAAGCTAACGTCGTCAGACTTCAAACCTGTTGACTGCAATGTGGAATATGCAGCCACGAAATGGATTCGTGGGTCAGTACTATTAAGTACTGGCAAGTGGATAAACCATACTCACAAGTTACCAGCGTAACCAATCATCACAAGATACAAATACTTTGGGTAGAACGGAAGGAAGGGATTATTGCAAAGAAGAGGCAGCGGGCTACACTAACTAACTACAGAGACGCGCTACAACATCCGGCTAAAAGAAAGGCATAAGATAACGCGACAAAACCAACTATAAATACTCACCAAACAATACCCATCCAGTGTTACCCCCTACTAAGGAAGCAACCCAAGGAAACTCACACTATTGATTAAGGTGACATTCATTTTTATGGTGGAGGTAATCTATATTACTAGTCAAGTTATCATGGTTAAGTGTAAGTTGTCTGAGTACTTGTTAGCCAGCACTTCACCAAGTCATCCATAACCGCGGACAACACGGCTTCTCGAGAAGATTAACCCTGCAGGGATGCACCAATTTGGCTGTACACGTAAGAATAACCCGCCAGATGGAAATGCACTTCCACCAAGCGAGGCACTCAACACAACACAACTCTTCTTCGCATCAAGCCCAAAGAACCACGTGCTGTGCGTGCGCGGCTAATCGAGCCCCCACGAAGAAAAGGGGGACCCTCATAGCACTCTAAGACCACGCCGCCCTAAATTCCTACTACAAAAGTTCCACCCTGGCGCCAAGGGTTCGTACCTGCATATGCATGCATCAAATGGAAAGCCCGAACTAAGTGTGGCGATTTGGACGAGATGCGAATCGAATCAGAATTGCGGGGGACGCCCATACACGCTTCCCACATGCGGTTAGTGCGCTCATCATGGATCGGAGGACAAGACCCTTTTCCTAATTAAGTTCGACACTAGCAGGCCTCAAAACCACGCCGGGCCTCCTGCCGGTGCCTTATCATCAAATTATTATTACCCAAAACATTAACATGTTGTTGATTAAGTTGAAACCCAACTATCAAACTAAACAGGTGATAAGACGGACAACAAGACTTGAGCGCAAACAACACTAAGCATGCAACTACGACACGAGGGCCAACAAAGTAAACAAACAACAGTTAATAGGAAGTGGAAGGAAGGCTATATCATGGTTGCAAGGTAAACATGTGATAGGATCGAGACACAAGCATCGAATCATAAGGCTAGCATAAAGACAACGGAAAGAATCGGTAACAAGTGAGGAAAGGCAACATAGGTAGCAAGTGAGTATACTTGCCTGGAATCCAGTTTGGAGAGGTAGCAGAACTTGTCGTTGCTCACATCATCTCAGCGTCCTATCCGCGAAGAAGCAACGAACTAGAACAAACACCGGATGCAACAATTACTACTACGGCAAAAGATCCAGCATGATCCTATTTTATATGCATGACATGCGAGATGCAACGCAAAATGCAATTTAGACAATTTAATCGGAACCTGAGTCCGAACAAAATAATTATTGGTTCAAGTTGTTTATTTAACCATCAATGTTAAATGTTGATTAACATGGACAACAATAAATAGGTGAGCTAAACAGGATTAAATGGAATAGGGCATTATTTAAAGTAATTACCCCAACACATTCCATATTTAAATATTAGATGAACATGCATAACACAACTAAAATGCAAGATGAGAGATGCAAACATGAGCATGGATGGCATATTAATATTCCTTGCATTTTTCTGGTTGGAAAACATATTTTATATGTTGAAGTTGGGTTTGAAATGAGCAAGTAATTAAATTGGCAATTTTAAATGCATTAAACAAAGAATTATTGTTTTCAGCAATTTACATTATTCAAAACAGAAAACAAAGTTTATATTTGGAAAGTTTATTTAATTCTGCATGGAAAACATATAAAATTTGTGTTAGTTGGAGTTAGGGTTTGAAAGTTTTGAGCATTTGAAGTTTTAGGGTTTAAAGACAGGGACGTGTTTGTGACGGAAACAGATGATGGAGGGGCTCAGGTGTAAAAACAGAAAAGGCAGGGACCTGGATGCAAGGATCCAGATCCAGATCTGGAGTCGGGGTTTTTTGTCTACGAGGTGAAACCCAGCCACGGCGGCTGACCAGCGGGCCCGTGGCCACACGGCGCTGACTGGGCGTGGGTGGAAGCTGAGATGGCGTGGGGGTCACCGACGGGTGGGACCAACCGCGGTGAATAAATCACCCAAAAAGTTTGGCATCAAACAGGATTCGAACCTGGGTCTGCGGGGAAGCGCACCAAGGCTTTAGCCACTGGGCTATGTGCGCGTTGGTGTTATGATACGGATCTAAGACAAAAAGAATTGTCTCGGCTCGGTTAACTGAATTTTCGAACTCAGAAAATTAAGAGATTACGATGGAGATAGAACAAATCCGACGAGGACCTGCAGCCAGCGATGCTCGAAGGCATCGATCCCAGAGAATAGGGAGAGAGGGGAACGAGTCCCAGAAGGACGAAGTGCTCACCACTAGGCTTCCGGCGTGGTCATTCCGCGCGAGGTCGGAGGAGACGGTCGGAGAGGTAGATGATGCAGAGGATGGTGATCACGGCGTTGGGGTCAGAGTTCTTGGCGGCAGCGGCGCTACATGCGGCTCCGGCTTCTGGTCTTTGCGTCTGATGGTAGAGGATGATGAGGCGCTTCCGTTCCGGCCCTCAGGCGAATTCGACGTCGAGCATGGCGACGGGGACATGCCGCTGCTGGTGCTCTCTCTCACGTGCAGGAAAAATTCACAGAAAACACAAATGGAGAAGCGGAGGAAATAGAAGGAGGGGGTGGCGGCGGCTGGAAGAGAGGAGGGGAGAGGGGCTAGGGTTCCTGGGTTCTCCTTGGGTAGATAAGAAGGGAGGGAGAGGGGGACCATGGAGGTGGTGGTGCTCTGCTGGAAAAGGCATCCATGCCCTCCTCGTGTTCTCTGTACGAAAGAAGAAGGAGATGGGCTGGGCAGGGGTTGTAGGTGGTCTCCGGTTGGGCATTTGGGCCTGGCCGATTGGCTGCCTCCTCCACCATCCTTTTTTTGTTTTTTTTTGTAGAAAAGAAAAAGAAGAGAAAAGGAGAGCAAGTTTTGGGGATTTTCATTTCACAATTATTTTTAGTGGATTACCCAGCACAAAAGCCCAGGTGCATGACGTTTTGTTTCCAAAAATTCAAATTGCACAACTTATTTGAAATTTGAATTTGAATTCAATTTATTGTTTCTTATAAAACCAATTTTTAAATCCAACCAATTTTAGTATTTCCAATTCAAATATGAATTACAATGTGAAATGATTTTTTTTGCCATTTTAATTGAACCCATTTGGAACATGTTTGAATTTTTAAATTGGTTTGAAAACAAAGGTGCATATGATGCATGAGGCAATGCATGCAAAAAAAGAAAACAAGCAATTCTATTTGAGGGAAAACCCCCGGGTGTTACATTTATGTAATGCTCCTCCTACTTTTCAAAGATGCATGTCTGCTATCTTTCATGGTTTTTGTGAAGAAATTGTGGAAGTCTTCATGGACGATTTCTCCGTCTATGGAACTTCTTTTGATAATTGTTTGCAAATCTTGATAAAGTTTTACAGAGATGTGAGGAGACTAATCTTGTTCTTAATTGGGAGAAATGCCATTTTATGGTTAATGAAGGAATTGTTTTTGGACAGAAAATTTCTGAAAGAGGTATTGAAGTTGGTAGAGCTAAAGTTGAAGCCATTGAGAAAATTCCCTATCCTAGGGATGTCAAAGGTATTCGTACTATTCTTGGTCATGCTGGTTTCTATAGAAGGTTTATTAAAGATTTCTCTAAAATATCAAAGCCTCTTACTAATCTTCTTCAAAAGGATGTACCTTTTGTTTTTTATGAAGATTGTAAAGAAGCTTTTGAAAATTTAAAGAAGGCTTTAATATCTGCCCCTATTGTTCAACCACCTGATTGGAATTTACCATTTGAAATTATGTGTGATGCTAGTGATTATGCTGTAGGTGTTGTTCTTGGACAGCGGGTAGATAAGAAGTTAAATGTTATTCATTATGCTAGTAAAACTCTTGATGCTGCTCCAAAGAATTATGCTACCACTGAGAAAGAGTTCCTAGCTGAACTTTTTGCTTGTGATAAATTTAGGCAGTATATTGTTTATTCTAAAGTTACTATTCATACTGATCATGTTGCTATTAAGTACCTTATGGAAAAGAAACATGCTAAGCCTAGACTTATTAGATGGGTGCTTCTCTTACAAGAGTTTGATTTACATATTGTGGATAGGAAGGGTGCTGAAAATCCCGTTGCTGATCATTTTCTAGATTAGAAAATATCTCTGATGATCCTATTCCTGTTAATGATAGTTTTCCTAATGAACACTTGGCTGCCATAAAAGTGAACTCTCAAGAGAGTCCATAGGTATGCTGATTATGCTAACTTTATTGTTTCCAAGTATTTTCCTCCTACCTTTACATCTCAGCAAAGAAGAAATTCTTCTGTGATTTGAGGCATTATGTTTTGGTATGACCCACACTTATATAAAGAAGGTGTTGATGGTATTATGCGAAGATGTGTTCCTGAAAATGAACAACGAGAGATAATGAGAAAATGGCATAGTAGTGCTTATGGAGGACATCATGCTGGAGATAGAACTGCACATAAGGTTCTGCAATCAGGTTTTTATTGGATTAATCTCGTTAAAGATGCTAGAAAGTTTATTTTATCTTGTGATCAATGTCAAAGGGTTGGAAATATTTCTATACGTAATGAAATGCCTATGAATTATTCTCTCATTATTGCACCATTTGATTGTTGGGGTTTTGACTTTATGGGTCCTTCCCTCCTTCACAAGGCTACACTCATATTCTTGTTGCTGTTGATTATGTTACTAAATGGGTAGAATCTATACCTACTAAAAGTGCTAATGGTGAAACCTCATTAAAAATGCTTAAAGACATTATTTTCTCTAGGTTTGGTGTGCCTAGATATCTTATGACTGATGGGGGTTCTCATTTTATTCATGGTGGTTTTAGAAAGACTCTTGCTAAATATGATGTTAATCATAGAATTGCCTCACCCTATCATCCTCAAACTAGTGGTAAAGTAGAAGTATCCAATAGATAAATCAAATCTATCTTGCAAAAGAGTGTTAACAAATCTAGAAAAATTGGGCTAAGAAATTAAATGATGCTCCGTGGGCTTATAGAACTGCTTATAAAAATCCCACGGGCATGTCTCCTTATAAAATGATATATGGAAAAGCTTGTCACATGCCCCTAGAATTAGAACACAAAGCTTATTGGGCCATGAGAGACCTAAATAGAGATTTTAAACTTGCTGGTCAGAAAAGGTTGCTTGACTTAAGTTCTTTAGATGAATGGAGGAGTGAAGCATATGAAAATGCCAATCTCTTTAAAGAGAAAGTTAAAAGGTGGCACGATAAGAGAATTATTAAAAGAGAGTTTCATGTTGGTGAGAAAGTGCTATTGTATAGGTCTCGTCTCAAATTTTTTGTAGGAAAATTACTCTCGATATGGGAAGGACCTTTTGTTATCGAAGAGGTATATCATTCGGGGGCAATTAAAATTGTTTCCCTTGAAGACAACACTTCACAAGTGGTGAATGGCCAAAGACTGAAGCATTATATTTCTGGAGATCCTTATAATGAAAATGTTGATTATATTTGAGCCATGATCCCGGAGGAATTTATTAAGAAGCATATTTCAGAAACTGCAGAGTCAGTTTTTTAATAGGTGTCAGTTTTGGAAAGAAAATGTCCGTGAAACATCTTCCAACTATTATTTTTACTGTTTTTGGAAAATATGAAATATACCGAGCCGAAGAGGAGTTGGAGAAGGTGCCCGGAGGCACCACACCATGAGGTGGCACGAGCCCACCCTTGTACGCGCCAGCCTATGGTGTGGGCGCCCCGGAGCCCCTCTCCGACTCGTTTTTGACCTGGACTTTCCTTTCGTTACACATATTTTTGCTATATAACCCCCCGGACGCCCCGAGGTCCGTATATCGTTTCCTTGTCATGTTTTCGTTTCGAGTTGTTTCTCTATCAGGAGTTCGGAGTTTCTAGGTCAAGATGTCCTCCTTCGGATCTAGCATTGAGGACTACGCTGCATGTCGTCTTCGACAAATCCAGCAAGATATCAACAGGGGTGCTTTCACGGGATGGGCGACTGAATAAGAGATAGATGCAAGGAAGGAAGACATGGTTAACAACTTGAGGGAAGAGATCCAGAGGGCTGCACCAGTGCCAACGAGCAACCCCACCTTTGTGGTATCCATTAAACCTCAGCATCATTAATCTCATAATGTGCAGGGGACCATGCCTCAGGATCAAGACCCCAACATATTTCCTATGATAGCTGAAGCACACCGGGTCGCCGATCAATTCTGTGAACAATATCGTATTCTCAAGGCCGAGGTAGCAATTTTGGAGGCGGAAAACATTGAGCTTCGTCGTATCATCAAAGGCTTTCTGACTCCTCTCTGAATGATTCCACCTTCATCACCACCGAAGAAATAAATCATCATTGGTTTTGGCATCCCCTTGGCTTGTTCCAAGCTTGGGGGGAGTGCCACGATATCACACCACTATCTTTCATCTTTTTACCTTTTCAGTAGAGTCGTATCATGAGTAGAGAAGTTATCATATAGGATGGTTTGAAGTATGGAAGTATCTCTCCTTAGTTGGTTATCGTTGTATCCGTTGGTGTGAGTTACCGGTTTGAAATATTAATGAGAAGTTTCATCAGTTACTTTCTGTACACCTTATTTTAGTTTTCAATTTATGTCATATGGTTGAGCTTGTTGTTAGTATTTGGTGTCACTTTGGAGATCATCAAGTTAATCTAGTTGGTTTTGGCAAACTTAGCTTGAGTCGGTAGAAATAATATTTTGAGATGCTAGTATAAGAAAGAGGAATTTTCCTATTAGCTCATAAACTTAGTATTCACAAGTTAAGATCGCTTGGGATTTCAATGAAGATTGCATGATTGGTTTCATCATATGTATATTTGTTTGTTTTCCCTCAACTCTTATGCTTGCTACCCAGCCTTGCTAGCCAAAAACCCTGTGCTGAGAGGGAATGATTCTCGTGCATCCAAACCTTGAGCCCCAAAACCTTGCCATCTATGTCCACCATACCTTCCTACATGTGGTATTTCACCACCACTCTAAGTAAATTGCTAATGTGTTACCTTTAAACCTTCAAAATTATCCCTGTTTTGTGTTCCCGTTTTAGCTCATGAGGACGCAAATAGAGAATACTTATCTCACTTGTTGATTGGACTCACACACTTGGACTAGTGGCTTCATCCACTTATCCAAATGATAGAAGAGCTGGCAGCGGGGTTCCCAGCCCCAAATAATAATACAAATTATTCACTATTTTTGCCCCTGATTTATCAGTCAAAGCATAATTGTGTAAACAAAAGAGAAAGAGGGATGACCTTCTATACCAGTTGCGTCCTTCAATGGGAGCTGCTGTTGTGAAGTCTAGTTGGCTTGTGACGTACTGTATTTTCTGTTTGCCATTCGTTGACATAAACATACACCTCTCTCAAAATTAGACACTCCTCCATGGTTTGTGATTGTTGGCAGGCACCCGAGGATTCGGTTAGCCATGGTTTGTGTAAGAAAGGTTGGCAGGAGTGTCAACCATTTTATACCTCTATTTTATAAAATAAAATCTCTAGCACATGAGTGATCCATGCTTCCCTCTGCGAAGGGCCTATCCTTTACTTTTATGTTGATTCAGTAAACCCATTCCTTTCTGTCTCTAGCAAGCATTTGAGTTGTTGTGATCTCACCATCTATATGTTGATTTATTCAATCATGTTTTCTATCCTTCTTTGTTTAGCACATGCTTTATTATCTGAATGAATATTACTTTGAAAGCTATGAATCACTGTAAAAGGATTGTTATAATTAAACCTGTTAAGATCTACAATATAAGCCTTGTTATGAAAACTTCACCTAAGATAAGTATGATATCATTAAATGTTCTCTGACAAAGAACGAAGTTTGCCATCACCAATTTTGATTCTCTCTTTTGCATATTTGTTTGTGACTCCCATTACTCGCTTCAAGTTAAGTTATATGAGAGGAAGTTGCTGTCTATAATGGTTGGTGCATAGATAAATGTGATGCTTCTTGTCCATATTTTATTTATCGACTCTTCACTCCATAAACTTGTGGTCATGTATACTGAGTTCGGTTTCGCTAGGGGACAAGGAGCTTGGGGGGAGTTGATACGTCTATTTTGCATCACTATTTTACATCATTATTTTTTGTTATTCATCGATATATTTCATGTTATGATGCATCCCTTATGTTATTTTATCTTATTTTGCATGTTTCATGTTTTTTGGAGAATAAACACCGGGACCAAAACTCCGATGGAAAAAGCACCGTCGAGATACCATATTTTAGAAGACCAGAAGAAGAAGGGGGACACCGAGGGTGTCTTAGAAGTTCAGAGGAAGACACTAGCCAGAAGGGGATCCAGAGGGGGGCCACCAGGGGCCCACACCATGGGGTGGCGCGCACCCTGGCCGCGCCGCCAGGTGGTGTGGCCACCCTGGCCCACCTATGGTCGAGATTTTACACGTACTTTACCCCCAGGGAACACTAAGCCTCAGAACATCATCGAAGAATTATTCCGCCGCAGCCTCTGGGCGGAAAACACCCGAGAGAGAAAAGCTCTCTGGTAGGGAATAATCTGCCGGGGAAATTCCTCTCCAGAGAGGGGAAATCATCGCCATCGTCACCGTCATCACTCCGGGCATCATCAAGATTGTCATCATCATCATCATCACCACGAGCACCATCACCCTCATCATCCACCGTCATCCCGCTGTAACAATTAGGGGCCTCTATCGTTGTTTTACATTAGATCTCTCTCCCGGTGTGAGTTACTTGTTAGTAGTTGATGCTTGTGAGATTTTTCGGTGTTTGCACTTTATGACCAGATTGTTATCATCCATTATATCACCTATGATTATGATCCATATGATGTCTTGTGAGTAGTTCATGTTGTTCTTCAGGACATGGGAGAAGTCAAGTTGTCAAGTTGTTAGTAGTGAAGTAATGTTGAGTAATATTTAATGGTTTGATATTTCAGTTGTGGTGTTATTCTTCTAGTGGTGCCATGTGAACGTCGACTACATGATACTTCACCATCTATGGGACTAGGGGAATGCATCATGTATTTGGCTACTAATTGTGGGGGTTGCCGGAGTGACAGAAACCTAAACCCCCGTTAGGAAACCATTACACGAGGGAGCGTAGGATCCCGGAGTTTAAATTTGTGGTTAGATTTATTTCTTAATTACTTTCTTGTAGTTGCGGATGCTTGCAAGGGGTATAATCACAAGTATGTACTAGTCTTGGATGGGACGGTACATTAGCATAGGTTCACCCACACAACACTTATCGAAACACTAAAGATTATTCCGCGGAATGAAACAAAATCACTTGGCAGAAACCTCCCTTGTGTCCTCGAGAACGTTTGTTAATCATAAGTAAACCCACTGGCTTGTCCTTTGCTGAAGAAAGGATTGGGCCACTTGCTGCAATTATTATTACAGCATTTTATTTACTTGCACTTTATTTATCTGCAATATCAGAAACCCCTACAAATTTATCTTTCAGTATTACAGTTATTCCTTCATCAAAACTGCTTGCCAACACCTTCTGCTCCTCGTTGGGTTCGACACTCTTATTTATCGAAAGTACTACAATACACCCCCTATAATTGTGGGTCATCAAGGGTGTCAGGGGCAAGGAGGGGAAGGGGCAAGTCAACAATGGCTTCTAGAGGGGTGGAGAGGCCAAGGCATTGCCACAGGGCCCACTGCACAGTGCAAACAGGTAGTGCCCACACCTCTCTATCCTCCCTTATCTTTAACTCGTTTTCTCCCTCCCCAAGTCTTCTAGAAGAAAGATCAAATCATTCAATGCTAGTCTATACTCTGGTCAACACAAGTGACAAAGTGGCATTTCAAGTATTGAACAAAAAGTGATTGAAAACAACTGTCAAAATTTGTAACTACAACTGCTTTGAAAAATTCAGAAAATTCAGTTAACAATAACTTTGGAAAGCAGATGAAATGAGCAAAAAGTTTAGAATGTTTTCAGAGGGTAAATGGATTCCAAGTTTTGTTTTCAAAGTTTTATTTTGTTAAACATGTTTTAAACTTTGAGAAACATTATTTGAAAACAAAATTGGAATAGTGGAAGGCTAAGAAAACATAGGGGGAAAATGGGTACTTTATGTTTTTCTAAAAATGCAATTTTCTGCCTTATTTTTATTCCACAAAAACAACAAGCAAAAGATTGTTTTTCTTATTAAAAAATTCACACCAAGCTTATGGATTTGTAGTCCATATATCAGGGAACAAATAAAAGTCAAGAAAACACAAAATGGAATATTATAGCCTAGTGAAAACAGTTACTTGGCAATATTTTCAGGGAATAGTTTCCATAGAAAACTTAGAAGAAACTTTCATAATTCATTTTGAAATTTTGTTTTCTTGGATCCAAAAAGTTTAAAAGTTTGTCTCAAGATGCTATCAAGCATGATCTATGTCTTGGAATAAAAATCACTCAAGTAACATCAGGGAAAATTATAAAAGTGTTTTCAGGCAAACCTGGGATTGGTTTTAAAAATGAAACCAATACTTGCATTGCATATATGATCATTGTCATATACACATGTTGGTTCAAAACAAACATGTTGTAAAAAAAATTGTTGGCCCTCATTTTTGTCTCCTTGAACTACAGTACAAGAATCCAAAAACTGGGGTGTGACATTCCCTGTGCGTGGTATGCATCCTATCAACATGCAACTTATGTGGGCCAAGTCTGAGTTTGCTAAAGCTGTGGAGGTCACTAGGAGGACGGGAGTTCACCATCTCATGCAGGTTCAGTGCAGCTATAACATCACCATCCTGAAGCAGTTCTTCTCCACTCTTGTCACGAAGAATGACGATGCTCATTCAATGAAGTGTACGACAGGGTCCATTCTGTGTGAGGTGAATTTCCATGACTTTGCTAGGCTGCTTGGATATCCTTTCAGTGGTGGGATTCGCCTTCATTCTCCTGAGAGGCCTAATAAGAATCTACTTATTGATCTGTATGTTGGAGGCTCTGATGGTGATCTTGTTCTGGTAAAGGGTCTCTCGCCACTATATGACCTTCTCGTGCGTATCTTCAGGGAAAACATTGATCCTAGTGGTGGCAACAAGGATGCTCTCTGTGTTCCTCTGATTTACCTCCTCTTCTGGCTCATGAGATTGTCAACTTCAATGACCCCGCCAAGGATATCACTATTGATGTGATGGACTACATCTTCCATGAGATGCCTGATGTTATGGTTTCTCGTATGACCATCCCTTATTGCCCCTACATCATGCTTCTCATCAAGAACACCATGAAGGATTTTGATCTGAGTGAGGATTGTGTGGACACAAGGTTAAGAGGTTCTATGTGAAGAGACAGTATGCCCCTGCTACTGCTCCTAAGTCCTCTATAGGAGGTGGTCGTTCTAGTGGTGCTCGTGCTCAAGGTCAGTGGTAGGTGCCTCCTTCTTCGGGGTCTGTTGGGACTGAGATCAAGAAGCTCAGCTATTTTCAGAGGAAGACCCTGTACATGAAGGTGGACATTCACCGTGAGAAGTACAATGCCTATCTCCATGATCACAGCATGGCCCATACTCAGCATCTTATCCTTCACCATATTAGTGGTGCCACGACTACTCCTTCCGCTACTCCTGCTATCACTCCATACAATCAGTGGAGCACATATCAGTATCCTTGGGTTGATGTGGAGAAGGAGCTCTACCCTCCAGTTGCCTCCTCCTCTCGTGCCTCTGCTCGCGTGCTGATGAGGAAGAAGATGAACAGGATGATGATGATGATGGTGACTATGAGAAGGATGATGCCTCTTCTGAGGGTGGCCACGACAATAAGGACGGTGGCTCCGAGTGACTCCATGGGACGCAGCATCGCTCTTCTCTCCTTTTTGGTGTCTCAATGTCAAAGAGGGAGAAGTAGTTCCATTAGGAGTTCTCACGGGATTTGCATGGGCTGGGCACAAGCATGTGCGTTTATCATTCTTTGAGCGCTTGTGTCCATTTTTATTTGTATTTGGAACTATTTGCTTTCGATGAACTGTTTGTTTGGTTTGGAACCTTATTGCTATTATGTGTGAACCCTTATTGTATCGTGTTATTATTCCATTTAAATTCCTGTGTACATATCTAGGGGGAGCTAATATGTTTGTGGTTGATTTTATTGCAAATCTGTGTGTTGTCGTATAACACCAAAAAAGGGGGAGATTGAAAGAACATTTCTTGATCCTTAATGTTTTCTGTCTTAGGTAACAACACTAGCGATGTTTTAACATCATGTTGTGTGGTGCAGGTCTTACAGATAAAATCATACAAACAGGTGCCACCAAAAAGATCAGAGAAAAACTCTCTATCCAGGCCCGAATATTGGGGCCAGAATATTTGTCTTAGGCCGGTGTCAAGTTTTCCAGGCCAAAATATTGGCTAAGGACCAGTGTGGCACCCTCTCTAGAGGCCGGAATATTGCCCCGAAATATTTGCCCAAGGCTGGATATTCTAGTGTGTGTTTCCCAGTCGAGAAATCGGCTAAGGACCTATTGGATCGCTCGCATAAGCCACCTGGAATTTTTTTTCCAAGGGCCGGATATTCCGGGGTGGAAATTCCAGGCTGAAAATGGCTAAGGACCTGGGTGGTTCACTCGCAGAACCCACCCAGAATATTGCTTGTAGGATGGATATTCATGTGTGGATTTTCCTAGGGCAGGATTTCAACAAAAGACCTAGGTGGTTCTCTCACAGAACCCACCTGGAAATTTCAGGCCGAAATATTTTTTTTCGGAACTTACACTGTGCGGTTAAACCCCACATCACTTTATTAGAAAACGCAGAAAAAACAAAGAGGGAATTGTACAAAGATTACAATATGTACAAGTGGAAATTTCAGGCCGAATTTTTTTTTTTTTTGGAACTTACACTGTGGGATTAAACCCCACATCACTTTATTAGAAAACGCAGACAAAACAAAGAGGGAATTGTACAAAGATTACAATATGTACAAGGGGAAATAGAGCATAGCTAAACTAAGTCGTCAATCCATTTAGATAACTCCTAGAGGTGCTTAGCTTTCACCCTATGTGTATGCAAGGTGATCTCATGGACAAAACCCCTCTTCCAAGTCCTAAAAGTTGGCAAAACATCCTGAAAAATAACCTCATTGCGATGTTTCCAAATATGCGAGGAAGCTAGGATCACCACTTAAGAAAAGAAAGGTTTATCAAACTTTATACGAGCATTATAGAAAACTTGTTCAAATTTGTCTCTGTCATCCCAGTATATCTGAAGGTAATTCCAAATGCACACACCGAAATTGCAGTGGAAAAAAGATGCATCCAATCTTCTATTTGCCGAGAGGGCCATAAGGCACAATGAAAAACATTTGTCACATTCCAGTGTTGACGGCGTAACATATCCCTGGTATTTAAACGATCGGTGACCATCAGCTAAGCAAAAACCTTGATGCGCAACATCACCATAATTTTCAATATCCAATCAAAAATATTGCTCTTTGAGCCTAGAAGCAGTGATAATAACATCTCCTTGACGTGTAAATCCCTCGTTTCTCAATAGTTTTCCACTCATCGATAGCCGCATTATCGAACTGAACATTTTGTAAGACCAATTCGAATTCCTGGTATTCCTGGAACGCTTGGTGCGATAGAGGAAGAGCAAAGAGTTGCGATTTGTCTGCTGTGAGAATCACCTCACGAATTGAAAGGTGAGTGTCAAGCGCAACCGAAAAGAGCCTGGGGAAGTCATTTCTAAAAATCCTACCATGCCATGCATCTCCCCAGAATGTTGCCATGGCTCCCATACCGACCGCAACCGTACTAAATTGGAAGTATAGAGGGGCAAGCTTCATGATATCACGCCACCAAAATAATCGCAAGGGGCTGCAGTTTGCAGGACTCGATTCGTCTCAACTCGACTCGACAAGACACGTCGCAATCGCATTTCGTGAATCGAGTCTCGAGCCGAGATAACATTTATCTTTATTTTTTTGTTTTGGAAAACTGAGTTCGTAGTCGTGACGGACGCGTCACAGCTGAGGCGGTTCGGGTCGCTCCCATATCGTGTGCTGCAACCGACTCGAATGTGCGGCGTAGGCTACCCACGTTGCACCCGTTAGGGTTTTCCGAACCGCATTATAAAAGACGTGCGCCGTGGGCGCTGTACACACACCGAAACCAATCTAGATTTGCCACACCTTGTTCCTTGCGCCGCCACCGTAGTCTACTTCATCTCGAGCGTCGGCGTCTACCGGCGAACAGGAGAGCAGGTCTCCAAAACCAGTCGCCTTTGTGATCCTGTATGGGAGAGGGTGAATTGGGTTTTTGGGAAGCGCTTCGTGCAACTTCTCGATGCTTCCACGACGGCTCGTCTTCCTAGCAAGTCAGGCGGTGTTGCGTACCGACGCCTCAAGCGTCGTCTACTCCGCTCCGTCATCGCCAACATTGTCATCAAAAACGTTTCTTCAAATGATCGGTACGGAATATGTTTCCCGATCGGCCTGTTTAACATGTTTCATGTTTACATGTTTTGAGAGATCGCGTTGCTGTTATTCATGTTGTCTACTGCATCTGCTTTTGTCATGATTTATATTCTGGAATTAATCGTGGAATTTATGCCTAATTATTCAACAATTTAAAAACCTAATTGTAGGCAATTTCATGAATTGAGTATGGCCAATTTAAGTGATACAATGTGACCGGAAAGGTTCAATAGTACCACCTTTAAGAGATGGCAACTGAGATGCCAACTATGGCTCTAGTCCATGAAAGTGTGGGGCATAATTATGAATGGCCTTCCAGAAGGAGCTACTGACGATGTTCAGAATAAGTTCAAGGAAGCCAATACTAATTTTAGAGTTTGTGCTCTGAGTGTCCTGGAGGGACGTCCATGCGATGTGTATGTGCACATCAAATATGCTAAGGAGCTCTGGGATGAACTGAATACTAAATTTGGTGTGTCCGATGCTGGCAGTGACCTATATATCATGGAGAGCTTGAACGACTACAAGATGGTGAATAATCCTTCTGTAGTTGAACGAACTCATGAGATACAGTGCATTGCAAAATAGCTTAATCTTCTCGAGTGTGTGATTCCTGATAAGTTTGTGGCTGGATGCATTATTGCAAAGTTGCATTATTCATGGAGGAATTTCGCCACATCTCTCAAACATAAGAGACAAGAGATATCGGTCGAAAAACTGATAGTGTCTCTTGATGTTGAGGAGAAAGCTTGGGCAAAGGACACAACTAAGAGAGGTGGTGATTTGCAGTCTAGCGCCAATATGGTACAAAAAAATCATCACGTCAAGAACAACAGCAAGAACAAAGGGAATCGTAAGCCCCAGTTCAATAGTCCTATCAATACTACTTCCTTTAAGAAGAAGAACAAGAAGAAGGTGCTGAACAAAGCTAGGATCGAGTGCTATACATGTGGAGCGCTCGGCCACTTTTCTAGTGACTGCCTAGACCATGCAGACAAGAAACTGAAAAAGGCTCCAAGAATATCAATGTTGTGACCGCTAGCAACACTGATGGGTACGGTAATTTACCTAAGGTACATTCAGTATTTCAGTCTCCATCTTGGTGGATTGATACGGGTGCTAATGTTCATGTGTGTGTTGACGTCTCTATGTTCTCTTTTTATTAGGTCGCTCGGGATTCCTTTGTCCAAATGGGGAATTGGTCGCATGCTACTGTACGTGGTGTTGGCACGATAGATCTGAAGTTTACTTCAGGAAAGATCGTGCAGCTGAGGAACGTGCAACATGTCCCTACTATGAACAAGAATCTCGTTAGCGGTCCCCTTCTATGCAGAGATGGGTTTAAAGTAGTATTTGAGTCCAATAAAGTAGTAGTGATGAGATTTGGATAATTTATTGGTAAATGCTATGAGTGCGGAGGCTTGTTCCTCTTTTCGCTTTCCGAATTTTACAATAAGTTAGTGGACCATATTTGTGGCAATGATTCAGATGCTAGTGTTGACACTCTCGTTTATGTAATGTTAGTTTTGGTTTATTGTCTCGGCTATCCAGTTTAAGTTTAATTCCAAATTTTACCATTGCCAAAGGTTCTAAGTGTCATAGTTGTGTGCAATCTAAGCAACCTCGGAAGCCTCACTGTAGCGTTCCCACATTTAAATAATGCAAGAACTCTGTGTTATTGTGCTAGTCCCTGGATCAATAGCTAGCACCACAGTTCAAAATGAAAAATCATGCAAATGCATCAAAATTCTATTACACCGCATGATCCAGCCTTTACAAAATATGATTACAACTTGCATAGTCTCAAAATACTAGCAGGAAACAGAATTACAGCGGAAAACTTAGTAGAACATTGAGCCTCATCTTCTTTATGCGCCACAGGCAAAACATGTTGGCGATAGACTCGAGATACTTAACGAAACCTCACTCGTCTTCAGATTCATCTGCAATATGGAATATGCAGCCACAAGGGAGTCAATACAATTTAATATATTGGCAAGTAACACTATGGTGGATATAAAATGGCAAGTCTAAACTACATGCATATCTGGCTTGTTGGAGTTTAGGCTAAGTTTGCATAAAGCCAGTTTTGTCCTATATTTAATAAACCTTTGTAAAACTCTGAAAATCAACATGGGTAGACACACCATGTATTTTGATAAAGGAATCATGGGTAGACACACCATGAAGTTTGATAAAGTCATCATGGGTAGACACACCATGAAGTTTGAAAAGGTAGCACAGAGGGGTAGACACACCATGTGCTCTAGGAAAAGGTTTCTACCATGTTTTAATTTATTCAGAAAAGATGAGGAGATCCTTCTATCCATCCTTGTCCAGCTGCTCGAAGTCGTCCATTACCGGGGACACGGCTATGATCATAGTTTCTAACTCTGCAGAGGTTGTGCACTTTCACCCTTTGTCTTCAGTTAGCCCAAACATCCTATACACACGGAGTGCATCATGGAAAGGAGAGAATTGATACGAGATCTTTCAGAAGCAGGAATCCAACCCAACCAGCAAGACTCGCTCCACCTATAATTATGCTACATCTTCATGTCAAGCATGGGCTGAATTCTCACAACTTAGTTGATCAAGACAGAGCCCATATGTCAAAAGGCTGCACGGGAAGCTACTAAACTTAGAGGGACTTAGGAATCTCTTTGTTCATGGGTGGCAAACCACAAGTGCACTCCTTAGGTGAAAAACACCATAGACATGGCCCCAAGGAGCCACTCAACATAAACCTTGCAATCACCAATTCCACCCAGGTGTTTCATTGAGGGCTATTCTTAGAATTTTTTCACAACATTGAGTAAAACAAACTTGTATCAAGGCTAATCATCTACTAAGTACTAAGTCTCCAAAATAAGTCTAAAGGATTGCTACACACTACTTGGGATTTTGCATAGCATAATAATAACTTAGTAAAAAAATTCCTATCATGCATACTACTCAAAACACTAGTAATGCATAGTAAAAATATGGGGGATTTGATGGTGTGTTACTTGCCTTTGAATTTGGTGAAGAACAATCACCTCTCTTCACAAAATTACGTTCTCTCCGTACAACCTAAACATTGAAAACACAACAACAGAATAAGCATGCTAATAATCATACAAACAAATGAATAAAACATACAAAGCAATAGACATAGCAATGAAAACATGTGAGGACATTTAGTTTCAATGCTCAAAATAAACTAAGTATTTGTAGTTAGAGTTTTCCATTTGGGACTAAGGGTTAGTCTTTGATAAAAGGAGCACACAAGGTCTAATCTACTTTTGTCTTGTTTTCTTCAAGTCCTCTTTTGCCTCCTTGAGTTGCTTCTGATGTTAAGTATTCAATGGCCTTGCTTGTGTCCTCCTTATTAATTCTAAGGACTTAGTCATATAGAATAAAAGAGTAGGTATTGTTAGAGTTCCTTAAGAAAGGATTTGTAAAATATCCTCTTCTTCTTCATTTTCTGGGAGATTATTCTTCTGGAGTTGGCTCCTTGTTGAAGTTTTTTTCTTTATAAAAGGGATCCTTGTTGAATTCTTGGTCAAATCTCTCATCTCACTTGGGAAAAATAAATTCTAAGTCTTGGGAAAACACAAATCATCTTGAAAACAAATTAAACATATCCTAAGTCTTCACAGCCTTGGTGAAAATCTTCAGGATCCTTTGTAGCTTCCTCCTTGGTGTGGGGACTTCATTGAATCTTCTAACACTTATGGTTTTGATGCAAACTAGTGGATGGTCAAATCTAACTTAGTCACACCACAAGGTCTAAGGGAACAGAAAAGGGAAGGGAAGAAAAGACTTAGAGAAAAAGAGAGAGATGGGGATGGTCTTCTTGAAGTTCCACTTGATTTTCTTCTAAGTTCATCTTCTTCTTGGGATTCTTCTGGAGTTGCTAAGTCCTTCATGAGTCCTCTAGCTTCAGGTTGAAAATCTTCGAGTTGACAATTGTAGCATCCTCTCCATGGCTTCACAAATCCAGACTTAGTGGTTTTCAACTAGGAGGATCAACTAGGAAAAATAACTTAGAAATATTCTAAGTGTTTTGGTTTAGGTCTCTCTGGTCTAAGGTTAGTACTTAGAGCAAAATTGCTAAAGAAAACATATTGAAATTATTTACACAAAATAAACAAGTCAAAAACACTCAAAAGGCTAATCAATTCTAAATTAAATTTTAATTGTATTAAAAATTACTTTGGGACAGAGAACATGAAAGTATACCTCCTAAGGTTTACAAAAATATTTTATTTGCAAATTTTAGATTTATAGAATTTAAACTATGCCAAAAATTACCAAACAAGCATATTTGAATTTGAACAAATTTAAGGTTGTCAAATTTGAATATGGTCAGTGCTAAAAGATTCTATGTGTTGTGCTGATTTCAAAAAGTCCAATTTTGCTTAATTTGGATCTACGGTTAAAAAGTTATGATGGTTCTAAGTTTGGGAGGCTTTTCTGTAAAACTGCCAGATTAAATCTAATTCCGAAATCGAGTGGATAAAGTCTGGGACACGTGGCGTGCTGTGATTGGGCGCTAGTGATGACGTGGCGCTTGTGTGGCATCATGACTAGGCGGCTGACGTGGTTAAGTGATTGAACCACTACCGCACGATCCCGATCCAACGGCCTGGGGGCGATACTGGTTCGTGTTTTAATCTCGGGCATCCACATAGATCCAACGGTTGGAAGAGGGGGTAGCTCACCGTCGGGAGGTTCCGGTCGCCGGAATCCATGGCGTGGGGGCTCTGGTTGCGGATGGCGGCGGCGCTCTAGAGTCTCCCGTGCTCGGTGAAGTCGACAGGGAGGTGCGGCGCAGCTCGACGAAGACGATGGCGCTCTCTACGCGCGCGGAGGGGGTATCTGTCGACGACGCCGTGGAGGTTCCGATGAGAAGTCTTCAGGTGTTGTCACGGTGACCTCCTGCAACGCAAAGAAAATCAGGCGCGAGAACCAGGAGATGCGCAAGGAGAAGAGAGAGAGGATGGGACAGAAAAGAGGCGACGCATTGCTTTGTGGCTGCGGGAAAAGGAGAAATACGGCGGCGGCGAAACACAACTCCGGCAAGGAATTCCACCGTCCTGGCGGCGCAGTCAAGGGGAAAATCTAGAGGGGAAACAGAGAGGGGGTCGTGGACTTTATAGGGGTAGGCACGGGGCTTCTATTCGTAACCCCAACGCAAGAAATCGGAGAAGAGATTGGGTAGGTTACGGGTTAGGGTTTCTTGCTCGGGAGGTTAGAGCTGATGACGTCACACTGACGTCATTAATCTTTTTTTTTCTGTTTATTTCTTTAATTCATAACTTATGTTTTATAAGCCCAAATGACCTTAAACCAATTTCTATGATTTTGTAAATTTGAGATCTTTAATATAAGGATATTTGTGTGCTGTTTCCACACATTTAAAATAATTTTATTTTCAAATTTTGAATAACTACTAATAGCAACTTAATGTTATTTTTTTAATAGGGAAATAATTAATTAAACTATTGATCAAATAAAACAGAGGTTGTCACAAATGAAAATATTGTTTTCCCTAAGTTGAAAACTAAAATCTAAACAAGAAAAGTTTTGTGGAAATCATTTTATTACCAAAATCTTCATATAGTAAATTGAAAAAAATGATATAGTAAATTCTGTCTTTGAAAACACTTTTATTCATAAATATTTTAAATATGAATTATTATTGATTGATAGAAGTGGAAAACAACATTTAGGAAAACATATTGTTTGTAAAATCATGTTATATCCTTTAGTGTTTGATAAAGAGAGGTGTAGGGAATATGGGCTTTAGGGTTTTTGGAAAACATTGATTTTAGTAATAGTGAAATGAACGCTTTATTTCTTTTGAGTTGTGTTTTGTTTGTTTTTGGTGGCTTGCTTTAATGGATAACAAAAGTTTTAAATTTTTTGTGATTTTGAATTCCTCCAAAAATCAGGGATGTTATGGCAGCCGAGGAGAGACACTTGGCACCTCTAGAACTCATACATTCTGATCTATGCGAGATGAATGGTGTGTTTCCAAAAGGTGGGAAGAGATATTTCATGATGCTCATTGATGATGCTACTAGATTCTACTATGTTTATTTGTTGCAAACTAAAAAATGAGACTTTAGACTACTTTAAAATCTATAAGGCTGAAGTTGAAAATCAATTAAAGAGAAAGATCAAACGTTTTAGGTCAGATCATGGTGGAGAGTATTTCTCGAAAGTATTTGATGAATTCTGTGAGGCACAAGGTATTATTCATGAGAGGACGCCTCCCTACTCGCTGCAATCAAACGGAATTGCCGAGAGGAAAAACAGCACGCTAACCGACTTGGTGAATGTCATGTTGGACACTGCTGGTTTATCTAAGGCATGGTGGGAGAGGCTTTGTTGACTTCGTGTCATGTCCTAAATAAATTTCCTAACAAGAATAAAGAGAAAAACCCTTATGAGGAATAGGTTGGGAGAAAACCATCACTTTCTTATTTTCCTACTTGGGGATGCGTGGTGAAAGTCAACTTTTCAATTCCAAAGAAACGCAAACTCGGACCAAAGACAGTGGATTGCATATTTCTGGGCTATGCTCAGCGCAACATTGGTTATAGATTTCTAGTGATTAAATCTGAGGTATCTGATGTGCATGTTGATACTATTATGGAATCTCGTGATGCAACATTTTTTTAGAATATGTTCCCTGTGAAAGATATGCATAGCTTTGCTAAATTCTCTTCTGAATTAATTTCTGAATCTAGTACATCTAGTCATTTTACTAAACAACCACATGATGAGCAAGTCCTTGAGAAGGATGACAATGAAGCTCTTAAACAAAGTAAGAGACAGAGGACTAAAAATCCTTTGGTGATGACTTCATTGTGTACCTTGTGGACAATACTCCTACGTCTATTGCAGAGGCATTTGTATCTTCAGATGCAGATGACTGGAAAGAAACTGTCCATAATGAGATGGACTCCATTCTTTCTAATGGGACGTGGGAGTTATCTGAACGACCTTATGGTTGTAAGCCAGTGGGCTGCAAGTGGGTGCTCAGGAAGAAGCTAAGGCATGATGGTACTATTGAGAAGTACAAGGCAAGGCTTGTAGCCAAGGGCTACACCCAGCGAGAAGGCGAAGATTATTTTGACACCTATTCACATGTTGCTAGACTGACCACCATTCGTGTACTACTTTCCCTGGCTGTCTCTTATGGTCTTATCGTTCATCAAATGGATGTAAAGACAGCTTTCCTTAACGGAGAGTTGGAAGAGGAAATCTATATGGATTAGCCTGATGGGTTTGTGGGAAAAGGTAAAGAGAGAAATGTGTGCAAATTGTTAAAATCTTTGTATGGACTGAAGCAAGCACCTAAGCAATGGCATGAGAAGTTTGACAGAACTTTAACTTCTGCGGGCTTTGTCATTAATGAGGCTGATAGGTGTGTATACTACCGCCATGGTGGGGGCGATAGTGTTATATTATGCTTGTATGTTGACGACATACTAATTTTTGGTACGAGCATAATTGTGATAAATGAGGTCAAGTATTTTCTATCAAAGTGATTTCATATGAAAGATCTGGGAGAAGCTGATGTAATTCTGAACATTAAGCTTATTAAGGATGAGAGTAGGAATACGTTGACGCAATCACACTATGTTGAGAAGGTCTTGAGCCGTTTCGGCTTTATTGATAGCAAACCCTCTCAACCACCTTATGATCCCAGTGTGACGCTTTGAAAGAACAAGAGGATTACGAGAGATCAATTGATATACTCTCAAATAATCAGTTCACTCATGTACCTTGCGAGCGCGACGAGGCCTGACATCTATTTTGTTGTGAGCAAATTGAGCAGGTTCATGTCAAACCCGGGTAATGATCATTGGAATGCACTTGAAAGTGTCATGCGCTATCTGAATGGTACTATGAGCTATGAGATTCATGATTCAGGGCACCCTGCTGTGCTTGAGGGATACAGTGACTCGAACTGGATTTCAGATGTAGATGAGCTCTACGCCACAAGTGGATATGCATTTCTTCTTGGAGGTGGCACAGTGTCATGGAGGTCTTGTAAACAGACCATATTGATGAAGTCAACCATGGAAGCAGAACTTACTGCTTTAGATACAACCATTGTTGAGGCAGAATGGCTGCGTGATCTCTTGATGGACTTATCGGTGGTTGAGAAAGCATTACCGGCTATCCTCATGAACTGTGACAATCAAACGGTGATTGCCAAGGTGACCAGTTCTATGGATAATGTGAAGTCATCAAGACACGTCAAAAGACGTTTCAATTCTGTCAGGAAATTAAGAAACTCCGGAATAATTACTGTTACGTACATTTAAATAGACAAAAACCTTGAAGATTCCTTTACGAATGGACTATCACGTGGTGTGATAGATAGTGCATCAAGGAAGATGGGTACGAGACCCGTGAGCGTTACACCATAGTGATAACCCAACCTATGTGATCAGAGATCCCGTGAATTAGGACCTAGGAAGAACAAGCTAATGGTTTAACTGAGGATAGTATTTGGTAAACCCTCTCTAAGTGATGATGCATAACTCTCAAAGAGTTGTAAGGAAGGTTGGCAACATGCCTTAATGTGTTTATGTTGGCTATTCATAGCAAAGATCCTGTCCTATAGGGCATTCTTGAAAGAACACACCTATGTGAGTCCAACTGTAAACGTCGCAGTCTATGAGATTTAGTTGATATCTAGTATACTCATGAAGAGACCACGAAGTACGACGCATATGCTCCACCCGCGGGGTAGGCTACCGGCAGCCAGGTACTAGTTATGACTTTGAGTAAAGTCTATTGGCACAAAACTTGCAATTCAAGGCACAGTCCATTTTTTAAGTTGCTAATATATGTAGCTTAAGACTCTAGGCGGAAGTTCAACTTAACAGTTTCTGCTGAAACACTAGTATATAAACAAGTAGCGAGGATTGACAAATCTTCAAATGGACATTTGAGATCTGGTGGGGATTGCTGAAATATTTGGGCCCATATATGTCCATAAAATATTAGGCCCATATATGGATAGCCCAATAGACAAATCCTAAAAATCACAAATGGCCCATATTTACAAACAAGTGGTGGGAGTGGGAAGTTTAGTCCCACATTGGAAGTTGGAGGAGTTGCTGATGATTACCAAGTGCAGGAGATCAATTGTAGTACCTTTCGATAAGTATTTGAGTGTTGAACCCACGAGGAGCTGAAGGTAAGCTATCTATTCTCTAAAGCCCTATAACCCTCTTATATGGTGATGCACCCAAAATGCATCTACTTTTCCAAGCACTTTGCATCGTATTTCTCTCCAGAGTCCCCCCATAGTTGAATAAATCTGCAGAATCTGACGCTGTTTTTAGCAAAAGTCTTCTTTCCGTCTATTTTCGCAGGACTTTTCATAGGGGACGAAAACCACGTAACTTTTTATGGAAAAGAAGGGGAATGAGCACCAGATGGGGCCGGGGGGCCACCCGAGGGCCAAAAGGGGGCCCCACACGCGGCCAGATTCCTTGGCCGCGTGGGGTCACCCCTTTTGGGCCTAGATGGCCCACTCCGGCTAGGTCTTCGACGTACCCCTCCATATATACGAGAAACTGACGGGGTTCGAAGGGGAGGGATGTTCGCGAAACGGAGCGTCGCCGCCACCACGATCTTCGATTTTGGAGTCAGATTGATCCGGGATTTCACCCCCGGAGGTGGAATTCGAGGGGCTTCGTCACCATCATCATCACCACCATCATCTCCATCAACCATGAGTTCCATCACCCCCTCCATGTGTGAGTAGTTACTGTAGGTATGTGAGGTGTCAGGGGTTTTGGATGAGGTTGATCATGTAATTGCTACCCGGTATGCGGGATCTAGGGGTTTGTCTTGAGAATTCTTATGTATTATGTTGATGCACTATTGCTAGGCTTAATGCTTGTTACTAGGGCCCAAGTGGCATGATTTCAATACTGAACTTACATTGCTACATCATATATTTGAGTTTGGTATCTATCTGCAATGTGTATTACCTGCTATTATGTTGAACCTGCGAACCCTAAAGTGACAGCTAGGGAAAACAGGGGGGATATGTTCTAGTTTGAGGATTATGTGTGTTCATGGAGTGTTAATGCGTTGGTCCGGGCTATTCGAAAGGGTAGACCTTAATTACCTGTAGTTCCAAATTGGCCCCTGTGAAATGGGCAGGTAGGACAATAGGCTTTGTGCAAATTCTCTTGGTTAGTACGCACAATAATTTACGGAACACACACCTACATAAAACTGAGATAGAGAAAGGCCCCGCTGCTAGCAAAACATTATTACATGATCAATCTTATCCGTGCAACACCCCGCTGTCACCTCATGCCTGCGTTTTAGTCACTGGTTTACTTTCACTCTTTTCCGGTGAAAACTAGGAAAACACTTGCTCTCTATTTACTTTCTGTTTGTTTACTTTCACTGCATTATTACACTCACCACTCTCGCTACAAGTTTGTTGATACACAGGTGTGGTTGGGAGTGACGTCCCAATTGCTAAAGTCTCACCGGTATTCTTGTGTTCCCACTGAGTCGAACTACAAATTTGGGTAATACTTCCCATCGAAGACTACGATTGATCTCCTGCACTTGGGAGCCATCAAGACTGTTTTCTGGCGCCGTTGCCGGGGAGCCTAGCTTTATTGGTAAGACCACTTGTTATTGTCTACTTGCTGCACTTTCTTGTTCCCTACAATGGGAAAGGGAAAGGACACTTCGAAGGAGGTAATGCCTTCGACTACTCGTTCTGGTAATGATTTGCCTAGTAGACCAAATTTTTCACCTAATATTGTTTCTACTGTGGCTGCTAAGAAAAAGAAAGGAATAGCTGGTAAATCACCATTGTCAAAAATGTCTACTAGTACATCTACTGATCAAACACTTTATAATGTAGACAAAGAACTAGCTTCTGAAATTCCTGAAACTATTGAAACACCTGAAACAACTGAAATTCCTGAATCTTCTGTAGATGAAAATGTAGAACTTGAGCTAGAAAGAAATGAGACTCGTAGAGAGTATGAATATGGGGCCTCTTCTGAAGAAGAAGAAGCATTTATTGAGGCCTTTATATCACCTGATTATACAAAACTTGATAAACTCTCTATTTATGATGATGCATCTCTTGGAAACTGTTTTGCTGCTACTAGGAATTTGTGTGGCCCAGCTATTAGAACTAGAGATAAAGATTATGAATTCAATGTTAATCCTGAGATAATTGAGATAGTTGAGAAGTCTAGATTCTCTGGAAAGGATGAGGAGTCTCCTCTTGATCATATTGCTGAATTGCATCCTTTATCTACTACATTTGGAAATGATGAAATCCGTCAACATTATTTATACTTAAAAGTGTTTCCTTTTTCTTTGGGTGAAGATGCTAGAGTTTGGTATAATCGTTTAGGACCTGCATGTATTACTAGTAAGGAAGAATGCTTGCAATTGTTTTTCAATAAATATTTTCCTGCTGAAAGGATACATGCATTAACTGTTGAAATTGGCAATTTTAAACAAGATAAGAAAGAGAGTCTACCCCAAGCTTGGGGGAGATTTGGTAAAATGTGTAAGAAATGTCCTGGTCATGGTTTTAAACCTCATGAATTGCTTGATATATTCTATAATGGACTAATGGGGGAAACAAGAGACTACCTTGATAGTATTGCAGGGAATATCTTTAGGGACAGAAGTGTGATGAAGCAATTGAATTACTGGAGTCTATTCTCGAGAATGAAGCTGATTGGAACATTGAGGAGATAGATAAAAATGAGACACTCCCAGAGAAGAAAGGAGGTATATTTGAATTGAACCAAGAAACAATGGCTGAAGCTTCCAAGGATATTAAAGAGAAGGGAATTAAAACCTCTCATCTCAAGGAATTATCTGAAATGGGTATTAAACTTCCTACTGATGAATCATGCTTTCCAATTCAAGTGAACTCTATACTCCCTATGGAAGGTAATGAGGAGGTAACACCTCCTGTTGATGTCTCTTATGTTAACAATTTTGCTTATCATGATAATCCTGAGGAGCGTAAAATTAGAATGACTATCATGGAAAACCATCATAAAATTAATTTCCTCCGTGAAAATTTAAATGATAGTGTAGGGTAAGTTAAAAGAATTGTTAAACATTGTGAAATGATGAACAATCAAGTTGAGCAAATGATTTCTTTACAAAATCAATTGTATGAAAATCTGAATAAACAAAAACAATTATGTGGAGTTAATACAAGGGGAGGTGCAAGCACCCAGGATCCTGATTATCCTGATGATCATCCTAAAAGAAAAGAGCAAGTTGCTCTTAAAGATAAATCTTTTGCAGGAAAATCTCCCAATGAAAATGAGCATGATGATGACTCCAATGAGCAAAACAAGGATATTTCTATTTCTGATGCTGAAACTGAGGATGATAATAATGAAGAAGAAGAATCATCTCCACCTGATATTGAACAACATGATGATAATAATGAAGAAGCTGCTGGTAAGGAGGATCCTCAGCCTCCTATTGAGAAGACCAAGAAGAAGAAGAAACCAAATAAAGATAAAGATAAAGGTAAAGAAAGGGATCCATGGGTACAAAGACCCATTCCATATCCCCAAGAGGTATCAAAAACAAAAGATGAAGAGAGGTATGGGCAATTTTATGATATGATTAAGAATATGAAAATTAGAGATTCCACTTATTGATGCTATTAAGAATCCTCCATATTCAAAATACATGAAAGATATTTTCACTAATAAAAGAAAGATACCTACTGATGCTATTACTGCTATGCTTGCTGATTATTCATTTAAAGGAAAATTGCCTGAAAAACGTGGAGATCCTGGTATTCCTACTATTCCTTGCAAAATTAAAGAAGCCTATGTGAAATATGCATTATGTGATTTAGGAGCTGGTGTTAGTGTTATGCCTTTCTCACTATATAAGAAGCTTAATTTGAACAAACTAGTTCCAACAGATATATCTTTACAAATGGCTGATAAAACAACTGTTGTACCTATAGGAATATGTGAGGATGTTCCCATCTCTATTGCTAATGAGTTGATACCTACTGATTTTGTTATATTAGAAATGCCTGAAGATGATAATCTATCTATTATTCTTGGTAGACCTTTTTTGAATACTACAGGAGCTGTGATAAATTGCACTGAGAGCAAAGTGACATTTAATGTTAAAGGCAAGGAGCACACTATTTATTTTCCCAAGAAGAAACACGTTACAAGTATGAGCACAAGTGTGAATGCTATACAAATAAATTCCATTAAGATTGGTGGCATTGAAATACCTATACCACCTCCAGCACCAAGGTATGAAATATTGATGATTGGGACCATTCCAATCAAATATGAGGTAATTTGATTTATTGTTTTATAATAAGTAATAATAAGAATCATGAGCTATATTGTTTACATGTTGCTAATGAGACCTGATCAACCT
This sequence comes from Alopecurus myosuroides, assembly GCA_028641055.1. Classification (NCBI taxonomy): domain Eukaryota; kingdom Viridiplantae; phylum Streptophyta; class Magnoliopsida; order Poales; family Poaceae; genus Alopecurus; species Alopecurus myosuroides. The sequence continues at coordinate 416,997,682 of CM054058.1, forward strand.
CATTACTAATGTGGAAATGATAAAGGCATTAAAATTGTGAGACATAGACATAGTATTAAAAAATTTAGAATCAGAAATCACAGAATATGAAGTTTTAGAAATTCTCTATAGAAAAGTTTCACGTAAAATTCCAGAAAAATTAGGGGGTCAGTTTTTTGCCCGAAGGGACCAGCAGCCAGTGGGGGAGCACCAGCAGGCCACCAGGGGCCAAAATAGGTACCTCCACGCGGCCAGATTCCTTGGCCGCGTGGGATACCCCATTTTTTGCCACAAGTGGATGCTGGGGCCCATCCAATGCTCATCTGCTCCCTTTCGACCGAAAACCAACCCCAGTTCATCTCCTCCATTTTTCTCGTGCTCTGTTTCTCTGTCAATCCTCGATCTCCACATTTGAGGCAGATTTTTCAAATCTGTTTGATGGAATCACTCCCTGGTATGTAACTCCTTCACTCATCCAATTACTTTTTGCTCCCATGCTTTGTGTATGCAGTATTTTGCTGCACTAGGTGTCACCTGTTATGTCTAAGAACTCCATGAATTTAAGTTTTCTAGTTGATATGGATGCATGATATTGATTAGAGGACTAGTTATGGATGCCTTAGCAATGTTTTAGAGTGATACAATTTAATTTTTGTTGAATTTTATTTTGGTACAGCAAGGTAACATGCAGAACAAGGGAAAGGCATTGCTTGGGATGTCCTCAAGGACAAGGAGAAGAGAATCAAGGGTGTCCAACAATCATGATGATAATCAGTTATGGGAGGATGAATTGGTTTTTGCAGGTGAAAATCTGCGTGTCCATACCACAAGATGGCAAGACCCCGAAGTTCTTGAACATTGGGGGATTGCTAAATATTTCCAAGCCTTTGCTGCAACTACGGGGCTGCTTGAGTTCTCACGCCATCCACGCAACACATATGTGGAACTCTCGAGGGAATTCCTCTCTACATTCAGGTTTGAGGGACCGGTGGTGCACCGGAAAAGTAAGTCTAAGAACCCTCCTCCAGCTACTTTTGTCATTAAATTTACAATGAGGGGGCAGCGTTTAGTCATGTCATTAGAGGAATTCTGTAAGGCTATACGTGTACCAACTACGGGGTTATGGGATGAAACATATGCTGATTCTCGAGAAGAACTTGTCACATTCTGGCGTAGCATTGCTAAAAATATTCCTGAAAGAATGAATAGAGGCAAGCTCACATGCATCCAACACCCGGGCCTTAGATATTTTGCATTGTTTCTTGCTAGAGATTCCTTGATAGGGATAACACTTCTGCTTGCACTGGTCCTATGATCTATTTATTAAAATGTGCAATGGAAAATACAAAACCTATATATAACCTGGGAACCATACTTGCTAGAACTTTGCATTTAGCTGTCAGTAGGAATGGCACGGATAAAACTCCTTTATATGTTGGTGCCATTGCCACTTTAATCCATGAATACATTATGGCAGAACGAGGTTTTAATGATAACTTGGGTACCATGGTAAATGAGTCTCGACTGCTGGATTTTGGTTTACTTTTTCGCATGGATATGAGCAGGGCTGAGAAAGAATATTTTTCATATTGCTATAAGGATTCTAATGAGCACATTGTGTATGTTAGGCTCCCTTGTGCTGACTTGTTTGACAGGGAGACAAAGTGGACTGTGCAAGAAGAGCCACAACAAGAAGAGCAACAACAGGAGGAGCCCCAATACCAGGCGCCTATGGCATATCCCTAGGGCTTCCCTGAACCACACCTTGGAGCACATGCATGGCAGGATCCATCCTTCTTCCAGGGAGGTTTGTCGAGTGGTGGACATGATTAACACCCAGGATACTAGCTTGATCACAAGCTTGGGGGAGTATTTCTCTCCCTCCTCATTCGTTGTGTTATATCACTTGCATGTTATTTGTTGTTTTATGTTCCTTAAATCTGAAAAACACAAAAATATTTTTGTTATTTGTTAGCTAGTTTACTTCTGGTTATTTACATTATGTTTCTAAAAATCAAAAACCACAAAAAGATTTTTGTTTTCTTGAGTTTAGTATAAATACGGAGCTGCAGGAATTGCTGAAATATGTTCACTGTTATATGCTTTAATCTTTACTTGTGACTCCGTTTGAGCTGAAAATTTAATCACTACTGCAACTTTTTATGGCCTTCACCTCTGTAAAACATGAGAAACTTTTGAGGTGTTTAGGTAGGTAAACAAATTGCTGAATGCAGTAACTTTTTATAGCAAGATTTGAGTTTTTATTGAGCAGTTCAAGTGGGGAGAGGAGAACAACAATGATATGATAATGTGCTTGAAGGGATGAAAGGTATGACACCTTTGCCGTGCTTATGTATGCTTTTTAATAACAGCAAGTGCACACCTTATGATTCCCTTAACACTTAGTGACATAATAGCCATTGTTTATCTTCTCCGTGGTTTAGTAGAATATATTCTGATGCAACTGAAATATTGTTTAGTGTCGTTACTTGGCTGATGGATTGAATAATTGTAGCCTTAAGCAAAGGTTTACGCATCCCATTGTGCTTACTGAACTTGCCAACCAAGGAAAGAATTAAAAGAGAAAATTTCATGAATGATAAAAGTGGAGTCTTATGCTTGAAGAACTTATGGTTGGGGGTTAGTCTAAATGTGTATCACATGGAAAACTTTCAACGCCGCACTAAGAATTCTATATTCAAGTTGATCATGTTCTTTTAACTGTGGATGTCTGTCATGCCGAAATGAGGTAGAGGAATAGTAAGTCTTGATGAGTAAGTATATATGATTAGAGAGACGCATTGGGCCGCTAACCCAAGCCATGCGATATCATGGTGGAAATTTACTTATAGCTAGAATGGACTCTGCAACATATCCTATAAAAAAAATAAGAAGCTATGCATATAGTGAATGACATAAAAAAGGATAATAAGTCCATTCCATTTGTTTGTCTTGCCATTTTGACATGGGCTGGTTTCCATGTCATGGGGCAAGAGGTACCCCAATTGCTGCTCTCTATGATATCATTAATACTTACAATGATTGTACAAGGCTTATTAGGAATCTAGAGTTGAGTAATCATGGTGCGGGACTTCGCTTTTAAGGGGCACGAGGCTTTCAACTTGTAGTTTGTCAAGCATAAGAATCAAAATGAAAAAATTAATGCTTTAGCAAAACTGAGAGCAAGGTAGTAAGCACAATGATTTTACTTGTCAACATATGAAAGAATCAGAGATCTCAAAAATCTTGATATGATTCAATCATCAGCGATGCACAAGCCTTTGTTTATGTCTACAATTGAGCAAACTCATTCAAGTATTAACACTTCATGTTATTTCTATTGCAACAAGTATATATGCTTCAACACTGAGTAGATGCACACTTGCTAGTATTTTGCTACTTGTTACAGGATTCATGTCTTGAGTATTTGCTAGTATTAATTGATGATGCATATGCAATGCAAAGTTCTTGCCAAAGTTTTTATCGCTTCTGCACTGCGTTTGAGTTGTTCGAGGACAAACAACGAGCTAAGCTTGGGGGAGTTGATGCACCCAAAATGCACCTACTTTTCCAAGCACTTTGCATCGTATTTCTCTCCAGAGTACCCCCATAATTGAATAAATCTGCAGAATATGACGTTGTTTTTAGCAAAAGTATTCTTTCCGTCTATTTTCGCAGGACTTTTCACAGGGGACGAAAACCACGTAACTTTTTATGGAAAAAAGGGGGAATGAGCACCAGATGGGGCCGGGGGGCCACCCGAGGGCCAAAAGGGGGCCCCACACACGGCCAGATTCCTTGGCCGCGTGGGGTCACCCCTTTTGGGCCCAGATGGCCCACTCCGGCTAGGTCTTCGACGTACCCCTCCATATATACGAGAAACTGACGGGTTTCAAAGGGGAGGGCTGTTCGCGAAACGGAGCGTCGCCGCCACCACGATCTTCGATTTCGGAGTCAGATTGATCCAGGATTTCACCCCCGGAGGTGGAATTTGAGGGGCTTCGTCACCATCATCATCACCACCATCATCTCCATCAACCATGAGCTCCATCACCCCCTCCATGTGTGAGTAGTTGTTGTAGGCATGTGAGGTGTGAGGGGTTTTGGATGAGATTGATCATGTAATTACTACCCGGTATGAGGGATCTAGGGGTTTGTCTTGAGAATTCTTATGTCTTATGCTGATGCACTATTGCTAGGCTTAATGCTTGTTACTAGGGCCCAAGTGGCATGATTTCAGTACTGAACTTACATTGCTACATCATATATTTGAGTTTGGTATCTATCTGCAATGTGTATTACCTGCAATTATGTTGAACCTGTGAACCCTAAAGTGACAGCTAGGGAAAACAATGGGGATATGTTCTAGTTTGAGGATTATGTGTGTTCATGGAGTGTTAATGCGTTGGTCCGGGCTATTCGAAAGGGTAGACCTTAATTACCTGTAGTTCCAAATTGGCCCCGGTGAAATGGGCAGGTAGGACAATAGGCTTTGTGAAAATTCTCTTGGTTAGTACGCACAATAATTTACGGAACACACACCTACATAAAACTGAGATAGAGAAAGGCCCCGCTGCTAGCAAAACATTATTACATGATCAATCTTATCCGTGCAACACCTCGCTGTCACCTCATGCCTGCATTTTAGTCTCTGGTTTACTTTCACTCTTTTCCGGTGAAATCTGGGAAAACACTTGCTCTCCATTTACTTTCTGTTTGTTTACTTTCACTGCATTATTACACTCACCACTCTCGTTGCAAGTTTGTTGATACACAGGTGTGGTTGGGAGTGACGTCCCAATTGCTAAAGTCTCACCGGTATTCTTATGGTCCCACTGAGTCGAACTACAAATTTGGGTAATACTTCCCATCAAAGACTACGATTGATCTCCTGCACTTGGGAGCCATCATATGGCTGTTTATGCAAAGCAATAAGTTTGACTAAAAGGAACTAACTAATTAAAAGCAAGTGACGTGGAGTGCGGTTTGTCCAGTAACCAGTGAAGCAAGTTTAAAATGAAAGTTTCTAAACAAGTTTCACAAGTAGCAATCAGCAAATATCTCAAGTATCTCAAGGGAGCAAGTGTTCTAGCAATAGGTGTTTCGTTCGTGTGGTTGTCACAATTAGTGAAGCACATGTTTTAGTCTTAGTTGTTTCTTCTAGGAAGGAGCCATGAATAGGTATAGTCAAGTAAATGATCTACAACCCCTTATGATGGATCATGTGGCCAAGTAAATGACTGTACAAGATTTATTAAGACATAAAGTCCCACCATAGCCTTACGTTCTAAGGTCCCATATATATATCCCCCAATAACTTAACTTTGTGGCTCGGTCTCAGGTTACTGTCACTCCCAAGTCACCATCACTCCATTATACTACCGGTGATCACCTTACATGCATTCCCCAACATATGCGTGCACTCATATATTGTACATAAAGACAATCATAGAAGATAACAAACTTGTATGCAACCAATCAACCAACTATTTCACCATTGCCAAGAACAATTCACTACTCAAACATAGACGGGGAGACACAATACATCAAGGGAATATAGTATTGCATCATACATCGTGTTTGCCAAGAGATTACAGTGGAGAGATGGAGCTGATCTTGCTGTAGATGTTGATGATGAACACACTGGAGGGGGTGGAGCCCTCCGGGGGTGATCCCGGCGGTGTTTCCCCCCTCCGATCTTCTCCGGCGGCAGCCTTCTGTCTCTCTGTTTCGTGGTTTCTCCTCTCGGCACCTCCCCCTCCTCGAAAAGGCCAGGGGACCCTTTATATAGTCGTTTTTAGGTCACGAGACACTCGGGAGAAGAAAGATCGACGGCATCGGAGCCACGGGGGCAAAAAGGGGGTCTCTCACGCGGCCAAGGAATCTGGCCGCGTGGAGGGTCCTCTTTGCCACCTGGTTGGCCTTTTGGCCCTCTACTTTGGCCCATGGTCTTTGTCTCGAAAATTCTGAACCGTGCTCTTTGGCCTTGCCCTTTTTGGAGTCCCGAAGCTCCCGGAAAGTCTGAAACACTAAAAAGTACGTTTTCTGGAAAAACAGGGTTAGAACCAAAAGAAGGGGGATTGTTTAGAAAATCCCCCAAATCATTATAAAACATAAATATAAGTTGCTAATATGTAGAAAAAACAAGTAATAACATGCAAAGTTCATGTATGCATTTTACATGCATCAACATCCCCAAGCTTAACCCATGCTCGTCCTCGAGTATGAAGGTGATAAAACTAACATGGACTTTGCATATTGAAACAATCATGGGATATCAAGGAGGATTATTCATGCTACATATAATCAAATGATTAATACTAGAAATGAGTAGCAATATACAATTCATGTTGTAAGAAATATCAAATATGCAAGCAAAGATGCTTCATGGAAGTTCACAAAGTGTATAATGAAATAAAAGCACTATGGACCAAATGCATACACAAAATGAAAAATAAAATCCTATATTGGTCAAAGAATAGCATAATGGAAAATAGAAAATATGGTGGACACTTTGGAGAAATTTGAGTAGAGGTAAAACATGATCAAGTCTTATTTAGCCTCTAAATTATTCAACTAAAATTACTAATTGAAATGTGGTATGCATTGATCTAGGACTCTCATTGCCCCTTTATCACTGGCATCTTAAATGGTGAATGTTGAAGTAATGTGAATGACAAGGTGGTTGAAAGCCTCATGCCCCGTGAGTGTGAAAACCTACTCCATGATTACTCAACTTAAGATTCCTAATAAGCTTTGTACAATCATAATAAGTATTAATGACATCATAGAGAACCGCAAAGAGGTACCTCTTGCCCCATGACATGGAAACAAGCCCATGTCACAATGACAAGACAAACAAACGGAGTAGACTCATCATCCTTTTTATTTTCATTCACTATTATGCATAGCTTCTTATTTTATTGTAGGATGTGTTGTAGAGTCACTCAAGCTGTAAGTAAATTTCCACCATGATAAAGCATGGCTTGGGTTAGCGGCCCAATGCGTTTCTCTAGTCATATAGATACTTACTCATCAAAACTTACTATTCCTCTATTTCATTTCGGCATGGCAGGAGTCCAAAAACAAAAGTACATGATATCAACCAAATGTAAATTTGTGTGCAATGTTGAAAGCTTTCCGGTGATACACGTTTATATCTAGCTCCCAACCACACACTTGTCAAACGCAAAACTTGTGGCTCCCATTATTGGGTCATGTTTATTAGATGCATAAAAAGTAAAGTGTGCCTTCAAAAGTTCATGAGAGTCCTATCCCAAGTTCAACCCATGACAATTAATAAAGTGAATATCTTAATTTAGAACATAAATAACACAATAACATGGTGAACATACTCGGAATAGCAATGAAGCTAATGGGAAGATATGGTGGACTCACTGGAAATACTTGGCTAAGGAGTGTTGGAAACAAGTTTTTACTTGTTGGAATTTTTAAATTTTTGGCTAGCAAGAGGGAGATAGTTGACCAGCTACTATGAATGCATATGTCCATATAACTAATCATTTCATGAAAAACTAAATAAACCAGCAATTAACATCAAGGACATGAATAAGAGATAGCTCAAGACAACATTATTGCAAATTTCTACACATAAAAAGCCTATAAATCATGCAAACATATGTAACTCTTTCAAATCAACCATGGCATCCCTATTCCAAGTCATAATACTAGCATACAATACATTCCAACCCCAAACTCCAGTATCTCAATCGGTGTGGTCTTATCAAAAGAAAAATAAAAACAAAAACTAGACGCTTCAAGTCTCTACGATAAATGCTTTGCTTAGAAAAATAGAAAGTAGACGTGTGCTAACCAAAATAGTGTAGCTCCAGTGGGGTGTTCATCACATCCCCAAGCTTATGGCTTTCACCATTCTTGGATGTCTTGAGGCGCAACTCCTCTATTCCTTGTGAAAAAACTTCACAAAACATGTTTCTCCCATTCTTTTTCTGTGGGGTGAGATTAGCAAAGACAAACAAATCACATGCTTACTGTGCAAAATTCCAAATAAAATGCTCCAGTAGATATACAATAAGGTTCATTATGTTTTATGTTCACTCTCTTGCTTGAAATAATCATGGAAATTCGATTCCCAAGCCCAAAGAGTGCATAAAACAAAAGAAGGCAGAATCTGTCCAGAAAAGCAACAGAAGAAAAACGAACGTTTTTCCCTAAGCTAGACTCGTCAAAAAATTAAGCCAATTTTTGTGCTTACAGAGGACGAAAAGTTGCAGAACATACTAAAAAATTATCTCAATCCGACATACCAATAAAAAACGTAAAATCATACGGTGAGCAGACTCGTGCTGAAACAGAAATTTCATGCACTAGGATAGCAACTTATAAGTCCAAATGGGTTTGACTTGACTCTTTATTGAAAACTCCAGAATTAAAAAAAACTAATCTCTTGAGACATCAAGAGGACACTAGGAAAATCCAAACAAAAACAACCGGGTTGCCTCCCGTAAAGCGCTTTCTTTATAGCCATATAGCTAGGCTTTACTTACTTAACATCATGATGGTTGGAGTGAGGTGGCTCGGCATCCCCAAGATTGGATTCTTGTACTTATTTGATACATGTAGGGTGAGCCCAGGGGTACATCCCCAAGCTTGATTGGTTGTCCCTCTTGATCTTTGTTCATCTCACTCAACTCTTCCTCCTGAAAAATTCTTCTTACACAAATCTCAACATAAAACTTGATTAGAGGGGTTAGTGCCTCTATAAATAAAATCCACATAGGTACAGCAAAGACACATCATGAGTTGATTCTAAATATTAACTACTGTTACTACAGTTGTGCATTGCTCCTTGACCAAAAGAACCACACAAAACACAAGTAATGAGAGCAATGCAAAATAAGGACATAATCTGCCAAAAACTGAATAGCCCGTAAAGAGTGAATTTTTAGAGGCACTTAAGTTGCTCAAATCAGAAAACTTAAAACTAATAAAATATGTAGTGATAACTAAATATTTCTGTCGTAAATTACCAGATCAAAATTCCACTTCTGTGATTTTAAACATTTTTCGCAGTGAAGTTCAGGAATCTGTTTTCTTGACAGCTAATTACTATTGTTTAACCCTATCTCTCATATAAGATTATTCTTGCCATTTAAGATGAGAAATAAGACAGAAATGTGATGTTACAGTAGTGAACTAATATTTTTATTGTTTTTAGCTTTGGAAAAAGTTTTAATGATAGAGACTTTGCAATGGTTTCATTGGCATGAACAACACATGTTCAAGGTCGACCCCAACTTCTCCATTACTCATCCTTCTCATTTACTTTCCCAAATTTTTTATAAAATGAAAATCTTAAACTAAATGATACATAAAAGTAGGTAAAGGCATTTTACATGTTGTAAAGACATAAATGTAATAGGAAATTAAAGCATAAGGAACACACCAAAAAATATTAAACAATTTATTTTTAAGTCTAACCCATTTCCTATGCATTGGCATTTTGTAATGAAACAAATAAAAGAAGCACATAATAGCAAGCATAGAAAGGTAGATCAAGTGCAACTTCAATACTTTCAGCATAAAGAGGGGAAACTTAATATTGTTGAAATATGTGTAACCATGTTTCCCTCTCTCATAATAATTTTCAGTAGCATCATGAATAGATTCAACAATATGAATATCACATAAAACATTCTTATCATGAGCCACATGCATAAAAGAATCACTACTCTCCACATAAGTAAAATCCTCATTAGTGATAGTGGGAGTTAAACATTCATAATTTTCATTGCAATCATCATATATAGGAGGCATAGTATCATCAAAGTGAATTTTCTCCTCCAAGCTTGGGGAACTAGAAATATCATGCTCATCAAAACCAACTTCCCCAAGCTTAAAACTTTCCATAGAATCAGCAAGTATATCATTTTTATCCTCAATAGTAGGGGGACTAAAAATATCATATTCATCAAGACAAATTTCCCCAAGCTCAAGGTTTTCCTTAGCAATAAAGGTGTTCAAAGAATTAGTACTACCACAAATATGATTGTTGTGCAAATAATTTTTCAATTTCCCCTCAAACACTTCATGTCCTAATTCAAGGTAGATATTATACAGTTCTAAAATTGTTTGGTTGTTTTCCATTTTATAATTTTTTTTGTGTTTTAGGTTTATATGTTAGTATGCAATGCAAACAAGAATAAAAGCTTAGCACAACGCTCCCCGGCAATGGCGCCAGAAAAGTGCTTGATGACTCCCAAGTGCAGGAGATCAATTGTAGTACCTTTCGAGAAGTATTTGAGTGTCGAACCCACGAGGAGCTCAAGGTAAGCTATCTATTCTCTAAAGCCCTATAACCCTCTTAAATGGCTGTTTATGCAAAGCAATAAGTTTGACTAAAAGGAACTAACTAATTAAAAGCAAGTGACGTGGAGTGTGGTTTGTCTAGTAACTAGTGAAGCAAGTTTAAAATGCAAGTTTCTAAGCAAGTTTCACAAGTAGCAAGCAGCAAATATCTCAAGTATCTCAAGGGAGCAAGTGTTCTAGCAATATGTGTTTCGTTCGTGTGGTTGTCACAATTAGTGAAGCACATGTTTTAGTCTTAGTTGTTTCTTCTAGGAAGGAGCCATGAATAGGTATAGTCAAGTAAATGATCTACAACCCCTTATGATGGATCATGTGGCCAAGTAAATGACTGCACAAGATTGATTAAGACATAAAGTCCCACCATAGCCTTACGTTCTAAGGTCCCATATATATATCCCCCAATAACTTAACTTTGTGGCTCGGTCTCAGGTTACTGTCACTCCCAAGTCACCACCACTCCATTATGCTACCGGTGATCACCTTACATGCATTCCCCAACATATGCGTGCACTCATATATTGTACATAAAGACAATCATAGAAGATAACAAACTTGTATGCAACCAATCAACCAACTATTTCACCATTGCCAAGAACAATTCACTACTCAAACATAGACGGGGAGACACAATACATCAAGGGAATATAGTATTGCATCATACATCGTGTTTGCCAAGAGATTACAGTGGAGAGATGGAGCTGATCTTGCTGTAGATGTTGATGATGAACACACTGGAGGGGGTGGAGCCCTCCGGGGGTGATCCCGGCGGCGTTTCCCCCCTCCGATCTTCTCCGGCGGCAGCCTTCTGTCTCTCTGTTTCGTGGTTTCGTCTCTCGGCGCCGCCCCCTCCTCGAAAAGGCCAGGGGACCCTTTACATAGTCGTTTTTAGGTCACGAGACACTCGGGAGAAGAAAGATCGACGTCATCGGAGCCACGGGGGCAAAAAGGGGGCCTCTCACGCGGCCAAGGAATCTGACCGCGTGGAGGGTCCTCTTTGCCACCTGGTTGGCCTTTTGGCCCTCTACTTTGGCCCATGGTCTTTGTCTCGAAAATTCTGAACCGTGCTCTTTGGCCTTGCCCTTTTTGGAGTCCCGAAGCTCCCGGAAAGTCTGAAACTCTAAAAAGTACGTTTTCTGGAAAAACAAGGTTAGAACCAAAAGAAGGGGGATTGTTTAGAAAATCCCCCAAATCATTATAAAACATGAATATAAGTTGCTAATATGTAGGAAAAACAAGTAATAACATGCAAAGTTCATGTATGCATTTTACATGCATCAGTTGCCCACCGCCTTATAAGGTGGAGTGTTGTAAGGATTGTATGTGAGTGAGAAGAAGAGATTCTCTCGCGCACTCCTCCTCCTCCTCCTCCGCTCGCTCGTCTCGACATGACACGACACGACACGTCGCGATCGTGTTTCGAGAATCGAGCCGAGACGCTCGCGTATCGTGTGCTGCAACCGACTCGAACGTGCGGCGTGGGCTACCCACGTCGCACCCGTTAGGATTTTCCAAACCGCGTTATAAATGACGCGCGCCGTGCGTGTTGTACACACACCGAAACCAATCTATCTTTGCCACACCTCGTTTCTTGCACCGCCACTGTAGTCTACTCCGTCCCGAGCGCCGGCGTCCACCGGCGAACGGGAGAGCAGGTCTACGGAACCAGTCGCCTTTGTGATCATGTATGGGAGAGGACGAATTAGGTTTTTGGGAAGCACTTCGCGCGACTGCTCGCTGCTTCCACGACGGCTCGTCTTCCTAGCATGTCAGGCGGTGTTGCGTACCGCCGCCTCAAGCGTCGTCTACTCCATCCCGTCATAAACAACGCTTCTTCAAACGATCGGTACGGAATCTGTATCCCGATCTGTCTGTTTAACATGTTTCCTGTTTTTACATGTTTCGAGAGATCACGTTGTTGTTATTCATGTTGTCTACTTTTTTTTTTGAAGCGCCCAAACTGTAGAACAATCTTTCTACGGTAATTTACATTAATATACAAAAATAATTACAAAAGGAACGCTCCAAAAACGTTCTTCCAATGCCGGTTTTCTCTAACATAGATGAAAATTAATCACCAACTAGAACTGAATCAATCCAATTAACAAGAGAGATCTTGTTAAGAGGTTTACACTTGTGCTTAAGAATGAGAAGATCCTTCTGAAGTTGGAACTTCCAAGATAGAAAATTATGCGTCTGATCTTCAAAGATCTTGGCATTTCTTTGCTTCCAAATATTTCAGCATCCCATAATCAAGATTTCCTTAGCAATCTCTTTAGGCAAAACCGAACAGATGAGGATGCATTCATCAAAAACTAAGATACCTATTTTCTTCCCTTGAAGGATATTGGACCAGCAAACTCTAGCAAAAGAGCAGTCAAAAAACAGGTGCATGTTGTCTACTGCATCTAGTATGTTCGAGTTTCACATGTTAATAGCTGCTTTTGTCATGATTTATATTCTGAAATTAATCGTAAAATTTATGCCTAATTATTCAACACATGTACCGCTAGCGACATGCATGCACAACTTGGAAGTATCGAAAATGGCTGTCCGATTACAGATTTCTCAACCTTGGCTTCGTGAATACCAGGTAAGTACATTAATTAATCAAATCGATATATATATATATATATTTCCTCGGTTTCATATTAGATGACTTCCATTTGTTTAATTTAGCATGTATCTAGACATGTTTAACTATATAGCTACATCCCTATTTGAAAAAATGGAGGTCAAGTATTTTGGAACGGAGGGAGTAGATGCGTACATATGGAACATTTGCAATAGATAGAAAGAACAGACTCGTCGTACTCCCTCCGTCCTAAATTAATTTTCTCAACGATAGTCCTCTTTTCTGCAGGTCCTTCCCTCACGCTCATCCACGCATGAACATGGATCCATTTGGTGGCTACCTCTTGAGTGGCATCTGGATACACAATCCTGACGCTTGTTGCGGGAAATAGATTTTGGGATCAGACGTTAGACCGACTCAGCTAAATAGATTTTGCGATCACATTTAGACGAGACCTAAACTTTTACGAAGGGATGGTGCTGAGCGTCCCCGGGGGATCGAAAACCCCCGACCCCCCGCCTCCAGCTTCTGACACGTGTCTATTAGGGCCACTCACGCGCGCACGGAAAAGAAAAGTGCTCCCAGAAAATCCAAGCGCTATATCCGTGTCTTCGCTCATGGACGGCACGCCCATCGCTCCACCGCCCGGAGAAGTTGTTCGCCGACTACTGTCAGTAGCAACGCCGCACGCCGTTAAGAACACCGCTGGCCGCCGTCGGGAGTAACTCGGACGCCCTCGAGAGCATCGTCGGGCTCCCTCGGTAGCATCTCCTGGGAGCGTGCAGAGCAATGCCGAGCGCCGCCGGGAGCATCATGGGGCGCCTTCAGAAGCATCGTTGGGCGCCTTCAGGAGCATCGCCCGGACGCCGTCGGGAGCATCGTCGGGCTCCCTCAGTAGCATCTCCGGGGAGCGTCCAGAGCAGCGCCACCGGGAGCATCATGGGGCGCCGTCAGAAGCATCGCTGGGCTCCTTCAGGAGCATCGCCCGGCAGCCGTCGGGAGCATCGTCGGGCTCCCTCGGTAGCATCTCCGGGGAGCGTCCAGAGCAGCACCGCCAGGGAGCATCATGGGGCGTCCTTAGAAGCATCGCTAAGCGCCTTCGGGAGCATCGGCGGGTAGCGTCGGGAGCATCGCCCAGACGTCGTCGGGAGCATCGTCGAGCGTCGTCTGTAGCAAACAGCTTCCCTTCTTTCTCAGCACCACCTGCCCCCCTTTGGGAGCACCTGCACTGAAAGGGGATGCAGGGGCTCGTGCGCCATGACTGCACCTTGCAGTGTGCATGAATGGGTGCCGATTGAGGTAGCTCCCGGCTACCTCTTTGCACCTTCATGGTCGCCGGTGGAGCCAACCAGAGCTGGGCCCGATGCCTAGCGAGGGGAGGGAGACAGTCACCGAGAGGAGATGGGGCAAGGTGGAGCAAGTGGTTGAACGAGTATGGAGTGTGGCGTGGCTCAGGCGAGGAGGAACTGTGGCTGGAGGCGGCGGACGGAAAGCAGGAAGAGCAGGAAGGAGTAGCACGGCTAGAAAGAAACGGGAGGAGAGGACGAGTGGACAGGAGTGCCTGCTAGTACAAGATAAGGTAGCACGCATTGTCATGTTTCGCCACGTAGAGCGGGACGCGTGGCGTTCCTTCGACCGGGAGGATAGAGTCGTGCGGTCCACGGTTGTTCGATAGCTTTTTCCTTTACGAAGTCTTGTGTTTAGGATGTATCCTATTCTGCCTGATTTTCCCAGGTATGGTACATATGTATGAAAGTTGCCACCGGTACTTGTTGAGTTATTACAAAAAAAAGAAGAGGAACACGATTATCGTGATGTTGACTTCTTCCTCTGACTTTTTTTTAGGGGCTTTCTTCCTCCTCTGATGATGACTACAAGTGCCTTCAATCTGAATGTAGATTCCAAGCCCCGGTGGAGAGCTTCTGTGATTATGTTGTTGCATCCATGTAGCATCTGTGAAGATCTTTGTGCCTGGGATGCTCCACGGATCGGATATGCTTGTTCCTGGGGTAGGTAACACCTGAAGATTGTGTAGATTCTGAGATGTAGCTGAATATGTAGCATTTCTTTGGTCTTGGATTGAGGAAGTTAGTTTGGGTGGTTCCCGCTGCTGAACCAGAGCTTGGGGCGGGCTGTTCTTAGCCTGATCTTTTAGTTTGTCTCCCTGGTGTATAGCCTGCATTGCAGCAAACACATGCCAAGATTTATGAGTTTTCCTGCAAAAAAAAAACTATTGTATGCGTCACTCATTTAAGCAGGTTTACAGAAATGGGCCCAATTTCCCTCGTTGGGCAGCTCTCTAGTTGTAGTGGGCCAAGTTCGTTGTAGGTTTGGGCCCACGTCATACCGCTTCGGGCTTCCGCACCAGCCCAGGAGTGGACGCCGAGAAAGACGACGACCGCATCACGCGAGAGCGGATTCTCAAAAACAAAAAAAAGATCACGAGAGAGCGCCCAAAAAAAAACTTCCAAAAAAAGAGAGAGAGCGTCCATTTCTTGCTCCCGGCATTAGTAATCCTGATGTTTTAAAAAAATCAAAAAAACAATTTCTAAGTTTTAGAAAGATCTGAAAAGAATTCTAGTCGTTCTTAATAACGTATCCCGCATACGTGTAAATTTTAATTTAAAATACTTTATATTTTGAGCTACACAAAAATAACAAATATATAGCTCTAAGTATAGTGAAAATGTATATTTTCAAATGTACATATTTTTCATTTTTGTGTAGCTCAAAATACAAAGTATTTCTAAGTGAAATCTTATACGTTCGTAGAATTCATCATTCAAAACAACTATGATTTATTTAGATTTTTTCAAAACTATTTTTGTGTTTTGAATTTTTTAAAACAACAGTATCACTGGTGCTCGAGAGCACAAGTGACTTTCCGTTAGCACTAAGGACGTGTTTGTTTCAGGAAAGGAAACGCAAACGTAAACGCATCAAGTGACACTGTTACTGTTAACGGTATGGACAAAAATCGAAATCTGTTTGGTTACTAAAAATGATGCAACGTTAACTAATACCGGGATCAACTGACAAACAAAAGCCAAAACACAAAACGAATACAAAATCAGCAGTTGCGGACTCAGCAGATCATTGGTCGATCAAATCATCTGACTGCAATTTTCTGTCCAAACGAAATTTTAGAAGACAGACGAGAAGAAATCAGGAACAACCCCGCAACCTCGATCCACGGCTCCCATGTGGGGATGATCAAAAGGAATCGCTCCAGCCTTGAGAGTGTGTGTGCGGGCGGCGGCGGCAAGATATCGTGCGCTGAAGGAGACTCCTGCCTTGAGATTGTGTGTGCGATCGGCGCGAGCAGTTGCGGCGGCGGCGCCTGAGGTATCGTGCGTTGAGGCTGTGTGCGGGCGGCGCGGGCTAGCGGCGGCCGAGCTATCATGCGTTGAGGTTGTGTCATTGGAGCAACTAATGTCTTGGGGCTGTGTACGGGCAGCGCGGGCCGGTGGCGGCCAAGCTATCATGCGTTGAGGTTGTGTCCTTGGAGCAACTCATGTCTTGGGGCTGTGTGCGGGAAGCGCAGGCCGGTGGCGGCCGAGCTATCATGCGTTGAGGTTGTGTCCTTGGAGCAACTCATGTCTTGGGGTTGTGTGCGAGCGGCGCGGGCCGGCGGCGGCCGAGCTATCGCGCAGTGAAGAAGATGCACGAGACGGCTCGCTGTATCGCAATTTGATTACATCGTATATGGAGCGGAAACACTTTTCAACAGCTGGGATTTGATACCGGGATTATCAAATTATGAAGCAAGCTAACCAAACACGATTTAACGCTATCTATAAACACTGTTATCGGATAACGTTACAAATCAACGAACCAAACACCTCCTCAGTGCAGTCTGCCCAAAAGAAGAAGGAATGAGTGTAGGAAACAAAATGCCAAACAACTACCACCATGGCATAGAGGGACATGGTGAACTGAAAGTCTGAAACTGTTCATATGCATGCCAGCCATGATTCTATCTTGTACTCTGACAACTTTTTCTTTCTGAAACAGAGAGCTCCCCTTGTTGATTTTCTACTGGTCGATTTTCATTAGAGAAACCGTCAACAATTGTCGTTTAAATTTAGGGTCTTTTTGAATTGAAAGATTTTTTATAGAAATTTTGAAAGATTCCAATCCATACAACTTTTTCCTAGGGAAATTCTTTGGATCAAACGAATGATATCTCCAAAATTCCTATGCCTGCATTCTTATACCCCAATTTTGTGGGGATTTTAATATCCAGTCTAACCCTCTACTCATGCGCGTGGAATGGAGACACTTTTATTTTGTTCCATTCAAATGGCTATTCTAATATAGTTTTTCATCCTCTAATCATGTCAACTTACTATGTTTGTTAGATTGCTATGTTTTGTAATCCTGTGGTCTAAATAAACCCTTAAAATACTGGAGGTGCAACACACCCAAACCATCGGACCAAATTAACCAAAACGCATAACTGGGCCTAATGATGGGACACATCCTGCTAGCTAGGGCTACCAGCGCCAGTGTGCAACGGCAGATGACGTAACCAGTGTCGACATCTCTCTGTCTCGTCACTTTCTCTACATGTGCTGTTGTAGTTAACGCAAATGATGATCTAGGAGTACAAATCAACGTGTTTAGCCTGTCATTCTACCAATCCTCCATTCGAATCCCTCGTACCCACACCCACAGGCCACAACTAAAGCATACATTAGTTCACGTCATTCATTCAGAGCGACCAGTACGGGAAGTGCAAAGACTTAAACACGAGTTATTACAAACACGTAGTAGTACGATAGATCTCCAGGCTCACAAACACAGAATCAAACACCAACACGACGAACACAACCAGACCAACAAATCAAACAACCAAAACGCAACGCGCGCTTCCGTCCCGCCTAAGCACATGCATGCACGCACGCATGCACAGATATTATATAGCTCTAGCTGGCTAAACCTCTCCATGCATCTACGCCTTGCTCCCCTCGTTGGCCTTCTTGAACGCCGCCGCCTGCGCGGCCGCGGCGCTGTCGGAGCCGCCCGCCGCGGCGGCCACGAACGCGCTCCTGACCTGGTCGGTGGTGTAGGGGAACCCGGAGCGGGTCATGGAGTTGAGCAGCGCGGCGGCGCCCTCCCGCAGCAGCGCGCCGGCGCCGTCCGTCCTCGTGTTCGCCAGCGCGTCCTGGATGCTCACGTTCGACCCGCCGACGGCGGCTCCTCCCGCGGAGCCGAAGAAGTGGCTCATGGAGCTCGGCCAGCTACCCAGCGCAGACCATATCTGCATCGGGTGCGACCTCCAGTAGCTGCATGCGCACGGGAAAAAAAAGTGCACCGTCACGTAAATGGCCCAACATGTCAGTGACTCATGTTTGCGGAAAGGAAAATGACAGGTGACGTGGCTTACTCGCATGTCCCAGCGCTGTTGGGGTCGACGGGGACGAGGGGCGTCGGCATGGCGGATCCGTGGCCGGAGGGTGTAGTGGGAGAACCGCCGTAGCCGCCTCCGCCGTGGGCCGGCGTGGGCGAGCTGCCGTACCCACTGCCGCCAGTGGACGGCGTCGGGGTGCTGTGCCACGGCGCCGCTGGGGTGGTACTCCCGTAGCCTCCTCCGCCGTGCGACGGGTCGGGAATCGATCCGGAGCTCCCGTGCGAAGGCGGCGTCCCGTACCCGCCGTGCGACGGGTCAGGAACCGACCCGGAACCGCTGTGCGACGGCGAGCCTCCGTGGTAAGCCGGCGTCGACCCCGAGGAGCTTCCGTGCGGCGAGGGTAGCGGCACCACCGTGCCGCCGTGGCCCGGGAACGAGTGCGGGTCAAGCGACGGCACGCAGTCCGGTTTCTTCACGTCATCTACAAGAACGACGTCGACATTGTCAGTACAAGCTTCTAAACCCTCCAAAAGCTACATTCAAGCAGACCTAGCTAGCTAGTTGCCTACTGTCACAAAAGCACAACATCTAGTTAGTCACGCACCTTGGCTCGCCTTGTCGGTCGGGCCGCTCCTGGCGGAGACGGCGACGAAGGCCTGGGTGGCCAACGCGGCGAGCAGGAGGCTCGCGAGGAGAGCTCTCTTCTGGCTCCCCATGGTCGCTGCTGGCTGCTGCTTTTTCTTCTTCCGATGAGCCGGCGGTGCGGTGGTGTAGTGGAGTGGAGTGGTGGAGTGAAGTGAAGGACACTGGCGAAGAGCGGGGTGCTTAAATAGCGGGGCTCAGAAGGTGCCAGGCCGACGCGCCATGGGAATTGATGAGGTGTGGGAGAGTGTGGTAAATGGAGGTCACAGAGATGACACCAGCGGGTGGTTGGCGAGGGCATTCACTGCGCGCCATCAAGCCCTCGACCGATCCGATTAGACAGGGCGAAGGCCATGGACTCGTGGTGGACTGACCGGCCAAGCTTGTGTGTGTGTTCATCAGCTTCTTTCCAGTGGCAATAAATTTATTTGCCTCTCGGAGCTCTTGATTCGATTTCCAGCGGTCGATCCTGAGTCGGAGATATGCATGGCTTCAATTCTTGTGCTGCAGGTTGGTGGATGATCCGGGCCCTACTGTTGACCAAGCGCACAAACATGAGCTCGGCCTTGAGCCATGACCACTTTTCTTGGGCAAAATTTTGGCAACCAGGGCCCGTCAAGCCAGGCTGTAGTGCTGGTAAAACTATGTGAGAATTGAGATTAATTAACCCAATGTCATTCCGCCATTGGTATCTCCTCGAACAGATGATGCACGTTGCTCTGAGGTCCCCATGACCATGAGCATGGCATGGCTTCGGTCCTAGCTCGACCCCATGATAGGAAGCTAGAACATCTCCATCGGCGCCCCCCTCACTAGGGCAATTGGGTGCGCCGGCATAAAATGCCCCCCTCACCGAGCCTTCCAATAACGACGTAGTTGCTAGACGGGCCAATCCAGCGTGCGACAACCCCTTTTCGGCCCCTATTTGTTGGTCGCTACTGAGAATGCCGGCAACGGTGCCAACGCACGCCACGTCTGATCTTGATGGGCAGGGACATCCTGTCAACGACACAGTTAAGTGTGTGCGACGAAGGGCCGGTCTGCAAGTTTTACTGGTGCACCGGTTCCCGGGCGCACAGCGAGCGACGCGTCGAGCCCGCATGAACACGTGTACGAGACGCAGCGACTCCCTAGGTGGTGGCTGCTTCATCGGTATCAATGCCATGCCATGGGAACCGTGCTCGGGGTTAATGGGTGCCACGCAACCCCGCTCCCCCGACCGGTTTTAAAAGGAGACGCACGCCTCTCTTCTATCCTCACACTCTCCACCGCCCATGCTCTCTTCTCCTCCAAAGTTTCGTCGCCACAAGATGACTGGCCTCCGGTTGAGCCATGAGGAGGCAGATGGGCTTCGCCGACGCTACTTGAGGAGCTCCGTGAGCATCGACACATGGAGTCCACGCTCCGACGTATTTAGAACGAGGCTGATGAATTCCGCGAGGAGCAGGTGAAGCGCGACGACAACTGGTTTCGCCAAGAGATGCGCCATGAGAAGGCAGCGTACATGGAACGTCCTCCATCTTCACCTCAGATGACAGTCCATGAGGCGCGGCAGCTCATACGCAACAACTTTTCGAAAGTGGAAGTTTTAAACGAGAGGCAGTTTCTCGGCAAGCACACGGCAACGGAGGACGCGCCAGAGCCATGTCTTCAAACTGGCGCTCAACCAGAAGAGAAGGGAGTGGAAGTTTGGAACGAGACAAAATTTCTCGGTAGCCAAGCGGCTCTTGAGGCTCGGGTCTAGCACCGTGATACTTTGCAAGTGTATCTATTATTTATTTTATGCTCCATGCTTGTTTTCTAACCAATACGTTTTGTTTTTCACATGTTTTCTTTCGTTTTCCTTCGTTCTTTTGCATGTTTTCACAAACTAACCTATTAACAAGATGCCCCAGGCCAGTTGTTGTTTTCTGTTTTTTTTTCAGAAAATTTCTTAAGGAAATATTCTCGGAAATGACTTAAAATCCACGGAGTTCAATTTTTACCCGGGACAAAGACGTAGTCCAAATGAGAGACGGAGGGGAGCCAGGGGGCCACCAGAAGGGTGCTAGGCGCCCCCCTAGGCCACGCTTGGTGGGCACTGGGAGTCCCGGGTATCGCCTCACGTCCCCTCTTCGCCCATCAATGGCCTTCAATCCTAAAAATCACGGGGACGGAGTTATTTTTCACGAAATATACAGAGAGGCGGCGTCACCCGAAAGTCCAATCTAGGGCTTCTGCAACTCTGCTCTGGCACCCTGCCGGAGAGGGGAATCGTCACCGGAGGCCTCTTCATCGACGTTGCCGCCTCCCACGATGATGTGTGAGTAGTCCCTCCTCGGTGCTGAGGGCTCGTGCTAGTAGCTATGTGGTTATCTCTATCTCTCATGATGTGATCTTGATTGTGATCGTGTGATATGTTATCATTGTTGAATCTATGATGTTTTGTCGCTATGCATGATTATGGTCGTTATTGTCTCTTAGTTGGTCGCTCATAGTCTTTTGCTAGCCTACACTTGTAACGAGTATGAGCTCTACTCGTGCATCCAACTCCCAAAAAAACAAATTTTTGCCAATAATGTCCACCATATCTACCTAAATGTGGTATTTAACCGCCACTCCAAGTAAATTTCTCGTGTGCTACCTTTAAAACCTTCAAAATTATTAACCTGTTTTGTGTTCCCGTTTTAGCTCATGAGAAAGTAGTTTAAAGTTTATTATGGTTTGTGTCAAACAAAGTTCTTCTTCCTTATTTCACCCGATGAGTATGGAATGTGTGCTCATCTAAATTTATAGAGGGTTGGTGCCATTTAATATAACAAAAAGACACTTCCCCATAGTCTGATGAAAGCTGGTGGGTAGCTGTGAACACGGCTAGCTCTGGTTTGTGAAAGAAATGTGGGGGAAGTGCCAACTTATAAAACAACGGAAACCGCTCTCAAAAGTTTAAACACTTTGCTTGACATGGATTATGATAAGTTTTTCATTACCATTCGTTGACATAGACATACACCTCTCTCAAAATTGTTTTCGGTATCTCTGTTTTATCAAATAAAAAGCTCTAGCACATGACTAATCCTTGCTTCCCTCTGCGAAGGGCTTTCTTTTACTTTTATGCTGAGTCTTCATCTTCTTACTTTATGCATCAGTTAAAGAGCATAGTTGTCATTCTGAGTATAATGTCTATAGTCCCAAAATTTATTATTGATTGATTCATGATTGTGGTATTGCTTGCTCTCAAATTATTTGTATCTAGTCACCATTTAAACTTTGAAGGTGTCCTGGCATTTATTTTTTGCTACCATACGAAAGACTAGCTAGATACCACTTTATTATGTTTTTCTTTATGATTGAAACAAACGCATCACTTTCAATGCTTCATTATTTATTTTATTTTGTTTGTGTTTATTTTTATGTGCAACCTAGTTGCTAAGTTTACATTAGTTAAAATAATATTTATCATGCTTTTGTTAAAGTACTTTGATCTCACCTTGCAATGCTTTTACATAACGTTGATCGAGAATTGTGTTGGCTTCATGTCACCTCAAAAATTATTTTGTTATCACTTACCTACTCGAGGACGAGCAAGAGTTAAGCTTTGGGATGCTGATACGTTGCAAGCGTATCTATAATTTTTGATGCTCAATGCTTGTTTTCTACCCAATACCTTTTGTTTTCTTTTATGTTCCTTCGTTTTCCGGATGATTTCACAGACTAACCTACTAACAAGATGCCCCAGGCCAGTTGTTGTTTTCTGCAGTTTTTCTATTTCAGAAAAGTTCTTCAGGAAATGTTCTTGGAAAGGGCTGAAAATCCACGGAGATCAATTCTCGGAAAGGGCTGAAATACCGATGAAGCAGGTGCTCGGATCCTTCATGATTTCCAAGAAGGGATGGAAAAAAATTAGAATCAGAAACTAAGACACATATTTTGAGTCTGCGCTCGCCTGCAAGCAGCCAAACGCAGACTCGAGGGCTACTCCCATCAGGAACGTTGTTCGCGCACCCGACAGAACAAGCAAAGTTTGAAGAAGAATAAGTAAAAGGAAATAAAACCATATGGTTTCTAACCTGAAACTCAGGAGCCAAGGTATCTACATCCTTCAGGTGGACACTCCAAGCTCCTGGACCAGAAGGCGTTGTATCAGCCTCGGGGACGGTTGTGCGCTCCTCGACGCCCTCCTGCATGACTTCCTTGTCTTGAGTGCCCTGTGAGGAACTCGAAACAATAGGAGCATGCGCATCAGTAGCAACACCCAAATTGTTCCCTACCTGAGTGGGAGGAGTCGGTGTAACACTCGAACCAGCTCCCCCCCCCCCCGAGGAGAAGGAGTTGGAGCACGAGGCGGAGTTGGGGCCCTAGGAGGAGTCGAAGCCCTGGGAGGATTGCTGAAATGAAAACAGAAAAGGAAATAGGCAACGACCAAATTAAGAGTAGATATTCGAGTAATACAATAGAGGAAGGAGGAAAAAACTCACCCGCTAAGAGAACTTAAGCCGAACATGCGGCAAACCAGGAGCGGCTGTTGGTTGAGGAACAAGTGGTGGCATTGCCGTGAGGGGAGTCGTAGGGATTGGGTTCCTCATTTCATCCCCTCGCGTCGCACTCGAGGAGCTTGAGTCCTTCGAGGTAGCTTCCTCAAGCTCTCTTCCTGCTCGAGTGCGCTTAGAGGGCACTCGTGACTCTTTAGCGGTTTCTTCTTGAACCTCCTCCAGGTCGTCCGCATCTAGAGAGGAATTGCGTAGCAACTGAAGGGATCGTGTCCAGATCCACAGCAGCAGCCACAGTCAAGCCCTCCATGAATTGGACGATGCCCGCTTTGGATGGTTCACTAGCAAGGATGTCCAGATTCTTAAGGAAAAAGGGAGTTTTTTTAGAGCACTCTAACTATAGGGGAAAAGCCCTACAGCATCCCACCCCTTTATTAAAGGAAAAAGGGAGTTGAGAAAGAAGTCAAGCAACAAAGGCAGGAAAGGTCACTTGGAATGGAAAAAATCAAAGAATAAAGGAGAAATAGAGAGTAAGAACAGCAGAAAGATATATAAAAGAGAGAAGACTCACCTCGGTACGTTTAGTCGTGGAAGAGAGTGGGGGACAGCAGGAGTCAAGTCAACTAGATCACTCTCCTTGACTCGAGTGATCTGGCGCAAGCATTGCTTGAGTTCATTGCTGCAGAGCTCTTCACGGCATAGGCGGTGAGTCGAATCAGCATTCGAGTACGCCCACATGGGTACGACCCTGTCCTGGAGTGGCTCGAGTAGAGTAGATCGAACTTGTTCAGCCATATGCTCCCAAAACTATTTGCAGGAAAGTACTCGAAACAATCTGTCCTGAAGGTTTGAGGCCCTAGATCGAGTCTTTGACTCCATTGATACGTCTCAAACGTATCCATAATTTCTTATGTTCCATGTTATTTTCATGCCATATGCTACATTTTTCTTATACACTTTATGTCATTTTATGGATTTTCTAGGACTAACCTATTGACAAGATGCCATAGAGCCAGTTCCTGTTTTCTGCTGTTTTTTGGTTTCGGAAAAGTTGTGCTGGAAATATTCTCGGAATTAGATGAAACAAAAACCCAGAGTCTTAGAAAATCATCACGTACACGGAGTCCGAAGGAGACCCGGAGGGGGGCCTTAAAGGCCCCAAACCATAGGGCGGCGCACCCCCTGGCCGCGCCACCTGGTGGTGCGGGCCCCCTGGCCACCCACCAATGTTGCTCTGTCGCCTATTTAAGCTCCTCCACGGATTAACCCTATGGACCCGAGACTTTTCCACCAAAAAGATCCATAGCCGCCGTCATCGTCAACCCTAGTTTGGGAGGGTTCTGGAGCTCTCCCCGGCACCCTGCGGGAGTTGGAATCATCACCGGAGGGCTCTTTATCACCATGTCTGCCTCTGGAGTGATGCGTCAGTAGTTTATCCTTGGACTACGGGTACACAGAAGTAGCTAGATGGTTGTTCTCTCCTCTTTATTCCTCATGTTTAGATCTTGTGAGCTACCCTACATGATCAAGATCATCTTATTGTAATGCTACATGTTGTGTTTGCTAGGATCCGATGAATACTGAATGTTATGTCCACTGATTATCAATCTATCATGTTCTTTTTATGTGTATGTTATTTATGATCTTGCATGCTCTATGTTACTAGTAGATTCTCTGTCCAAGTAGATGCTTGTAACTCCAAGAGGGAGCATTTATGCTCCATAGTGGGTTCATGCCTCCCTTTCACTCACGCTCGAGTGACAGAAATGTAACAGGTGGGGGATGTGCTGTTGCTATTAGGGAGAAAACAACAATGCTTTGTCTAAGGATAAATTTATTGTTTACATTACACACTTTTCTTAATGCAATTATCTGATGCTTGCAACTTAATACCCAAGGGCCTATCGGATGACACTCCGAGTGTGGATTATTAGTCATAGATGCAGTTGGATAACGGTCTATGTATCTTGTTGTAGTGCCCACATGAATCACATAGTAATGATCATGTCATGCATATGCACTATAGTGCAACTTTTATATCTGTCAATTTCCCAGCTGTAATTTGTTTACCTAGCATGTTATCTATCTGTTTTGGAGAGACACCTCTAGTGAACTGTGGACCCCGGTCCATTTCTTTACACTGATATACAACCACTGCAACCATTGTTTTCCTACTGCAATTACTGTTTTCCTATCAATCATTGCCATCACTGTTCTCTTTCATCTACTGCAAACAAGTACTACTTTTCACACTATATGTCTTATCCTTTGTTTCAGTAAAACCGGTGAGATTGACAACCTCACTTCTTCGTTGGGGCAAAGTAATTTGATTGTGTTGTGTAGATTCCACGTTGCTGCTGAACTGGTAGTGCGTCCTACCAACATCAGTTGCATCAACCTTCAGAAGTGATTTCTTTCTCCTACTGGTCAATTCAACCTTGGTTTCTTTCTGAGTGGAAACTTGTCGCTGCACTCTTCACACCTTACACTTGGGGTCTCCCAACGAGCGTGTGTCTACACTCCATCATCCATCAGGCACTCGGGGGCTACTGATGGGGGATACTCGAGAGACCCTCCACTATGGGCATACCCAGTGGGCCGACTAAGGGTTGCCTTTGAGGACTCCGCAAGTAACTACACAGAGGCCCATGAAGGAAATCTATGCGTAGCAGAAGGAAAGACTTAAGCGGCAAGAATAGGAAAGGATAGCAACCGACTCAAAGTCGAGTCCACTTCATGTACTACCCCTGAAACCCTGCTACCTCTATAAAGCTCGGGGGGTCACGAACAAGACAGAAAGCTCTAGATTTAGAGTTGCGCCAGATTCAATCTGTAAAGAGCACCCCGTGTAATCGATACTTTCCACCCCATCGAAATAAATCCCGACGGGCAGTAACCCGTCGGGTCGAGTAGTCCACCAGCGCTTTTTTCTCTTTTACGAAACCCCAGGTCCCTCACCATGGGGATTGTTGAGGTCACCCCTTGACACTTCTTGTATCTTAATTGCATTGTTGCTTGAGAGGGATACATTCAACCTATACCTCTCTGAGTTCGATAAACCCTGGGTTACTCACCTGAGGGAAATTTGATCATGTCCGACAAACCTCTGCGCTTGAAGGCCCAACATAGTCTACAAGAGTTGTAACGTGTAGTAGACATCACACTGCTAGGCCGGCAACCCACTCCGGCAAGGGCAATGACGACCCACAAGTATAGGGGGTCGCAACAGTCTTCGAGGGAAGTAAAACCCAAATTTATTGATTCGACACAATGGGAGCCAAAGAATATTTATATGCCTTAACAACTGAGTTGTCAATTCAGCTGCACCTGAAAGTAGACTTGCTCACAACAATTTATCAGTGGTAACAGTTTTATAGCAGCAGTAGAAATAAAATAACAACAGTAGTAAAATAGTAACAGCAGTAGCAA
This sequence comes from Alopecurus myosuroides, assembly GCA_028641055.1. Lineage (NCBI taxonomy): Eukaryota > Viridiplantae > Streptophyta > Magnoliopsida > Poales > Poaceae > Alopecurus > Alopecurus myosuroides. Next base: position 417,024,476 of record CM054058.1, read on the forward strand.
TCGCGGAAAACAGCAGTATGGGAAGTACTGGAGGCATAGAGGGAATGGCTGGACGGGCGTTGCATGGATAACAAGGATCATGTAATAATAACGTGGGCATTGCAGATAATAATATAAAGCACCAAACATGTAGGGAAACCATAGGCATGTGTTCCAATATAGTCATACGTGCTCGCAATGAGAAATTTACACAACATCTTTTGTCCTACCAGCCCGTGGCAGCGGGCCTCTAGGGAAAATACTGGTAATTAAGGTGCTCCTTTTAATAAAGCACCGGAGCAAAGCATTAGCACTCCGTGAACACATGTGATCCTCACATCACAGCCATCCCCTCCGATTTTCCCAATTTATGTCACTTTGGGGCCTCGGGTTTCGGACAACAATGTGTGTAAAACAAATTGCAGGTATGATCAATAAACAATATTATACTCATGAAACAGTAACATGTTCAGATCTGAAATCATGGCACTCGATCCCTAGTGACAAGCATTAAGCATAACAAGTTGCAATAATGGTAGAAAACACTAACAATGGATACTAGGCACTATGCCCTAACAATCTGGCATTATTACATGATCATTCTCATCCAATACCTTCCATCCCTCTCAGCCTACAACGGTGTTTACTCACACATGGACGGGGGAAACATGGATGGTTTATGGAGAAGAGGTGGTGGTGTCGATGGCGATGATCTCCTTCGAATCCCCGTCCCGGTAGGGCGCCAGAACAGGAACTTCTGATCCCCGAATCGAGGTTCGGGGTGGCGGCGGCGCTCTGTTGTGTTTCCGTGGAATATGACGAACCCCCTCGCGTTTTAGGATTGAAGGCAATATGTAGTCGAAAGGGGAGTCCGAGAGGGTGTGGGAGTGGCCCACACCACCAGGTGGCGCGGCCTAGGGGGCGCCAAGGGGTGGTGTGGCCCCCCTCTGGCCCCTCTGCTGGCCCCCTTTGGGCTCCCGGGGTCTTCCGGTGTTTTCAAACCAATGGGGTTTTTATGGGCAATTTCCCGAAAGTTGATTTTTCTGCACAAAAACGAGACACCAAGGTAATTCTGCTGAAAACAGCGTTCGTCCGTGTTAGTGGTATCAAAAACTCACAAGTTTAGAGGAAAACAATAAGAAAGTGTTCGAAAAAGGAGATACGTTTTCGATGTATCAGGCGACGACCCCCATAGGCATGCAAGTTCCTCGAGTCCGCTGCCACAACCAAGCGGCGGACATCGATGACATCTCCGACGCCAGTCAGAGAACTAATAGTATTTAACCTAGATCTAAAAATTAGGGTTTAGTTAAATCTGGTTTAAATTTAGGAAATTTTGACTGAGTTTGTAATATTTCGTTTAAATATCAATTAAAAATCGTCGGTTCCTTTCCATTCTCAGTTCATTTTGATCCGTACATTGGGACGCGCCGGTGACGGTGACACTCCTAATAAAGCGGCAACGTGTGCCAACGCTCCCAATAGCATGTGTCTGCAACACTTGTCGGACACCGTATTGGGGATGCAGGTGGAGATGCTCTTAGGAGCACAACAAAGAGTTTGTGTGGAAGGGATGGGAAGACAATTCCTAAAAATAAAAATTCCAGAGTACTCTAAAAAAAAGTGAAATTCCAGAGGAGACATGGGCATGGTCATTTTTTCTCATATGCAGGGTAAGAGCGTCTCCACTCGCACCTCTGAAATCCTTTTGTCACCTCCTAAAATCTACCTATTTTGATTGGTGTCGACACATATCCTTCACAATGACTCAATGAGAGTGTTTCCCAACAGCATCGCAACGGCCGTCTCAATCCAATTTTATTATTTTTATCAGTATGTCATATTTCTATTTAAATCACATAAAATTTTATTACATAGTTCAGTAATAATTTAATCATAGAAAACATAAATTTATTTTAATAATTAAAATTCAAATTCGACAAGTTCTAGAAAACAACATGTACTTGTTTTCTCTCAGCATCCACACATGTGCGACAAACATTATTTTATAGTTGGTTGTGAGTTGTTTCATCACGAATGTATAGACGCGTGCAAGGAAATATGCAAATTCGGCTGACACGCCCTTCTGTGGCTCGACAAGATGGCCGGTACTCAAAAACATGATCGAACAACATATTAAGATCTCGCTCACTCTCGGTGATTATGTTGTGCATGATAACACAACTATTCACGATCTCCCACATATGATCAATCGGCCCTAATAGAGAAGGTTACCAGAAAACCTCAAACCATTATTGGAGCACACCGAATGAATGTTCCACATATTTTTGAACACTCATTTGTTTTCTTGCAAAGTGAGCGTTTGACTCACCAACAGGGTTACACGGTTGCGAGTTGTCTTCACAAATATTGACCAATGAGGATAGTAGGTAATATCCCTTGTCGTACATGTGGTTGTTGATCGTATAGTTGCACTCCTGAATTTGGCCTTTAGCAAGTCTGGCAAACACCAGAGGGAGTTGTAGCACATTGGTGTCATCGTGAGAATCGGCCATGCCAAAAAAATGTGTGCCAAATCCGCAGATCATAATCTACCACATCCTCAAGAATAAAACGTCACGCTCTAGGATGTCCCCCTTAACACATCCTGATGTGGGCATACCTAATCGGGTGCCCACTATTGTATAGTGGGTACGAACTAACTAAGGGTCTACCTGGCGGCCCGTTAATACTCATGAAGCCCGGGAAGCTATGAGCGGTCTCTTGGAGCACAAGACAAGGATTTCAATATTTAGTCGACTAGGACTCATGTAAACCCTGTCTGGTACCTATAAAGCCATGAGGGAGGAGAGAAAAGGGGAGAGGGACAACATTTAGACAATACTCGCACAATCCCGCGCTAGATCGCATTTGTGATGCAAACCCCTTATAAACGTTGTGAACCCGCCAAATACAATTAGACAAGCAGGAGTAGGGGTGTTACCTCTACTAGGGCCCTGAACCTGGATAAATTGTGCCCCGTGTTCTTGTTAGCCGAGTAGTCCACCAGCCTGATCTTCCTTTATACGAAACTATAGCATCTCAAGTATGGGATTTGCCAGGGTAACCCTACAAAAATTTGTGTCGTTGGTGGGAATGTGGAGTGATGACCCACAAGTATAGAAGGTTTATCGTAGTAATTCCGTTAAATAAGAGTGTCGAACCCAACGAGGAGCAGAAGGTGTTGACAAGCAGGTTGGATAGAGGATTCGCTGTAAACACTAGCAAACGAGTTTTTGGAGGTTTTTGATATAGCAAATAAATAAAGTGCGAGTAAATAAAGTGCAGTAAATAATATTGCAGCGAGTGGACCAATCCTTTTGAGAGCAAAGGACAAACCGGTTGTATTACTTATGACTACCAAACGTTCTCGAGGACACATGGGAATTTCGTCAAGTGTTTTCGCTTTGTTATGGTTGATTAATATCCATTGATTCGTGAAGTGTTGTGTGGGTGAACCTACACAAATGCACCGCCCAACTAGGACTAATACATACTTGTGATTATACCCCTCGTAAGCGTCCGCAAATACAAGAAAGTAATTAAGATATATCTAACCACATCCTTAAAACTCCGGGATCTACGCTCCCTCGTGCATTGGTTTCCTAATGGGGGTTTAGGTTTCTGTCACTCCGGCAACCCCACAATTAGTATCCAAATACACAATGCATCCTCTTAGGTCCATAAAGGTGAACTATCATGTAGTCGACGTTCACATGACACCACTAGAAGAATAGAACCACAACTTAAATACTGAACCACGAGATATTACTTCAACATAACTTCACTACTAACATTGTGACTTCTCCCATGTCCTCAAAAACTAAACGAACTACTCACAAGACATCATATGGATCATAATCAGAGGTGATATAATGGATAATAACAATGTGGTCATAAAGTGCTAACACCGATAAATCTCACAAGCATCAACTACTAATAAGTAATCCACACCGGGAGAGAGATCTAATGTAAAACAACGATAGAGGCCCCTAATTGTTACAGCGTGATGAAGATGGATGATGAGGGTGATGGTGCTGGTGGTGACGATGATGATGATGACGATGACGATCTTGATGATACCCGGAGCGATGACGGTGACGATGGCGATGATTTCCCCTCTCCGGAGAGGAATTTCCCCGGCAGATTTCTCCCTACCGGAGCGCTTTTCTCCCTCTGGTGTTTTCCGCCCCGAGGCGGCGGCGGAATAATTCTTCGATTATTATCTGGGGCTTAGGGTTCCCTGGGGGTCAAGTACGCGAAAGGGGTCGACCAGAGGTGGGCCAGGGTGGCCACACCATCAGGCAGCGTGGCCAAGGGGGGCGCGCCACCCCATGGTGTGGGCTCCTCGTGGCCCCCCTCTGGCTCCCCTTCTGGCTAGCCTCCTCCTCTTAACTTCTAAGACATCTCCGGTGTCCCCCTCTTCTTCTGAACTTCTGAAATAGGGTATCTCGACGGTGCTTTTTGCATCAGATTTCTGGTCCCGGTGCTTATTCTCAGAAAATTATGAAACATGCAAAATAAGATAAAATAACATAAGTGATGCATCGTAACATGAAATATATCGATGAATAACAGAAAATAACAATATAAAACAGTGATGCAAAATGGACGTATCAACTCCCCCCCCCCCCCCAATCTTAGACCTCGCTTGTCCCCAAGCAAAACTGAACTCAGTAAACATGACCACATGTTTATGGAGTGAGGTGTCGATAAATAAAATACAGACAAGAGGCATCACATCTAACAAAGAACAAGTCATTTTAGACAGCAACCTCCTCTCATATAATCAAACTTGAAACAAGTAGAGGAACAATAAAGGTACAAAAAGTAAATCAAATTTGGTAAAGGTAAACTTCGTTCTTGGTTAGAGAACAATTAATAGTGTAGTCATCTTTCGATCAGAGTCTTTATACTAGAGCTTATATTGCAGAGTTTATCATGCTCAATTATAACGTCTCTTTGCAGACATTGGTAACTTTCAAAGTGGTATTCAAACAGATAAAAGTATTTGCAGAAACAAGGAAGAATAAAGAACATGATTGAGTAAATCAACATATAGCTGGATGAATCACAACAAATCCAATGCTTGCTTAAGACATAAAGAAGTAGGTTTACCGACTCAACATAAATGTAAAATATAGGCCCTTCGTAGAGGGAAGCATGGATCACTCATGTGCTAGAGCTTTTATTTTGTAAAACAGAGGAATAAAATGGTTGACACTCCTCCCAGCCTTTCTTACACAAGCCATGGCTAACCGAATCCTCGGGTGCCTGCCAACAATCAGAAACCATGGAGAAAGTGTATGTTTATGTCAACGAATGGCAAACAGAAAATACAGTACGTCACAAGCCAACTAGACTTCACAAGAGCGGATCCCATAGAAGGACGCAACTGATATAGAAGATCATCCCTCTTTCTCTTTTGTTTACACAATTATGCTTTGACTGATAAATCAGGGGCAAAAATAGTGAAGAGAATTTGTATTATTATTTGGGGCTGGGAACCCTGCTGCCAGCTCTTCTAACATTTGGATAAGCGGATGAAGCCACTAGTCCAGGGTTTGAAATCCAATCAACAAGTTAGATAAAGATTCTCTATTTGCGTCCTCATGGGCTAAAACAGGGGCACAAAACATGTGTAATTTTGAAGGTTTAAAGGTAGCACACAAGAAATTTAGTTGGAGTGGCGGTGAAATACCACATATAGGTAGGTATGGTGGTCGCAAAGGGCAAGGTTTTGGGCTCAAGGTTTGGATGCACGAGAAGCATTCCCTCTCAGTACAGGTTTTGGCTAGCAAGGTTGGGTAGCAAGTATAAGAATTGAAGTAAAACAAACAAAAACATATATGATAAAGCCAATCATGCAATCTTCCTTGAAAGTACAGACAAACTTATTTGGGAATACTAATCTTATGAGCTAACAAGAAAGAAAGATCATGGAATAATATATCTACATGCAACTCCCTATTTTCTACTTAAGTCTCAATGAATTGTTGCTACTGACCAATGTTAAGTTTCCAAAACCAACTAGATTAACTTGAAGCTCCAAAATTGATATCAATACTAATAAAAAGATCAATCACATAACAAAAATTGCAAACTAAAATAAAGTAGAACAAGTAGATGATGAAACTTCTCATTAATATTTCATTACGGCAACTCAAACCAAGGGATACAACGATAACCAACTAAAGAGCGATACTTCCATACTGCAAACCATCCTATATGATATTTCCTCTACTCACGATATGACTCTACTGAAAGGTAAAAAGGTGCAAGATAAAGGTGTGATACCGCGGCACTCCCCCAAGCTTGGAACAAGCCAAGGGAATGCCAATACTAATGACGAATCAATTCTTCGGTGGTGGTGGTGAATCCTACTCGATGAGCCTATCAATTGATTTCTTCAGATCTTCAATTTAGAACATAAGCATACGCATCATATCCATATTGTGATCAATACGGTTTGCATGCTTGCCAGACGGTGAATTCCAGCCATCAAGATTTTCCCCCACACTTCCTTAGGTCGAGAGCTTTCTTCATCTGCACGGTTAGAACGATCCATATCCCAGCAAGAAGGCAACTTTTCCTCGGGTACCCTCCTAGATTGATACTCGTGAATTAAAGTACTTTATGCCTGAGAGTGGTGTCCTTGAAGCTAAGCAATGACGTGGGGCCCTCCTTCTGGTGCTCATCCTCGCCGTTTGCTTGGAAGGTTTTGCAATCACTCCAATGTTTGCGATGCTGGTGCATGGACACATTCGTGGGTTTTCTTCTACATATCCTTCAGCTCCACTCTCGATCTCCTCCTCGGGCTTCCGGTCTTGGAGATCATCTTCCATCGGTCCCTTCCCCTTGTTGTTGTTGCAAGAGACCATCCTGCTTCTAAAATTGAAAACAGATCCTGGCAGAAACAGCTCGAAACAGAAACACGATGAGAAAACGATATACGGACCTCGGGGGCGGGGGGTGTCCGGGGAGTTATATAGCAAAAATATGCGTACCGAAAGGAAAGTCCAGGTCGAAAACGAGTCGGAGAGGGGCTCCGGGGCGCCCACACCATAGGGTGGCACGACCAGAGGTGGGCCCGCGCCCCCATGTGGTGTGGTGCCTCCGGGCACCTTCTCCAACTCCTCTTCGGCTCGGTAGTTTTTATATTTTCCAAAAACCAATAAATAATAACTTGGAAGGTAATCCGCGAACTTTTTCTTAACAGAATTGTTACCTATTCCAAAACAGAATTTGCAGATTCTGGAATCTTCTCTCTAATGAACTTCTCCGAAGTCATTACTTGAATAACATCAACATCTTCATCATAGGAATCCCCATAAATATAATGTTTGAGTCGTTGCCCATTTACCGCTTGTGTAGTGTTATCTTTGAGGGAAGGAATTTTAATTGCACCCGAACGATACACTTCTTCAATAATATAAGGTCATTCCCATCTCGAGAGTAATTTTCCTACAAAAAATCTGAGACGAGGCTGATACAATAGAACTTTCTCACCAACATGAAACTCTCTTTTAAGTATTCTTTTATCATGACATTTTTTAACTTTCTCTTTGAAGAGCATGGCATTTTCATAAGCTTCACATCTCCATTCATATAGATGATTCAAATCAATCATTCTTTTCTTACCAGCAAGTTTAAAATCTTTATTAAGTTCTTTCACTACCCAATAAGCTTTGTGTTCTAATTCTAAATGCAAGTTACCATATTTCCATAAACCATTTTATAGGGAGACAAACCCATAGGGTTTTATAAGCAGTTCTATAATCCCATAAGGCATCATTCAACTTGTCTGGCCAATTCTTCCAAGATTTATTAACAGTATTTTGCAAGATAGATTTAATTTCTCTATTTGATCATTCTACTTGCCCACTTGTTTCAGGATGATAAGTTGAGGCAATTCTATGATTAACATCATATTTAGCAAGGGTTTTCCTAAAACCACCATGAATAAAATGAGAACCTACATCAGTCATAAGATATCTAGGCACACCAAACCTAGGGAAAATAATATCTTTAAGCATTTTTAAAGAGGTCTCACCATCAACACTTTTTGTAGGTATGGCTTCTACCCACTTAGTAACATAATCAACAGCAACAAGAATGTGAGTATAACCATTCGAAGGAGGAAAAGGACCCATAAAGTCAAATCCCCAACAATCAAAAGGTTCAATAACAAGAGAATAACTCATAGGTATGTCATTACGTCTACAAATATTTCCTACTCTTTGACATTCATCACAAGATAAAATGAATTTACGTGCATCTTTAAAGAGAGTAGGCCAATAGAAACTTGATTGTAGAACCTTTTGTGCGGTTCTATCTCCAGCGTGATGTCCTCCATAAGCACTACCATGGCACTTCTTCAATATTTCACGTTGTTCAAGATCTCGAACACATATTCTCATAATACCATCTACTCCTTCTTTACATAAATGTGGGTCATCCCAAAAATAATGCCTCAAATCATACAAGAATTTTTCTTCTTTGTTGAGCTATAAATGTTGGAGGCAAATACTTTGAAACAATAAAGTTAGCATAATCAGCATACCATGGGCTATCTTGGGATTTTACCTTTATTGCAGCCAACTGTTCATTTGGAAAACTATCATTAACATGAATAGGGTCAAAAGTAATGTTTTCCAATCTAGACAAGTTATCAGCAACATGATTTTCAACACCCTTCCTATCCACAATATGCAAATCAAACTCTTGAAAAGCAACACCCATCTAATAAGCATAGCACTTATAAACTTGTCACATGCAAAAACTATTAGATACCTTATTTAGCGTCTTTCTTTTTCATAAGGTATCTAATAGCATCATGATCAGTATGAATAGTAACCTTTGAATCAACGATATAAGGTATAAACTTGTCACATGCAAAAACTACAAATAAGAACTTTTTTCAGTAGTAGCATAATTCTTTTGAGCAGCATCGAGAGTCTTACTAGCATAATGAATAACATTCAACTTCTTATCTACACGTTGTCCAAGAATAGCACCTACAGCAAAATCACTAGCATCACACGTAATTTCAAAAGGTAAATTCCAATTAGGTGGTTGAACAATAGGAGCAGTAGTTAAAGCCTTCTTTAAAGTTTCAAAAGCTTCCTTACAATCATCATCAAAACCAAATGGTACATCTTTTTTTAAGAAGATTAGTAAGTGGATTTGATATTTAAGAGAAATCTTTAATAAACCTCATATAAAAACAAGCATGACCAAGAACACTACAAATATCTTTAACATCCCTAGGATAGGGCATTTTTTCTATGGATTCCACTTTAGCTCTGTCAACTTCAATACCTCTTTCAGAAATTTTATGTCCAAGAACAATTCCTTCATTCACCATAAAGTGGCATTTCTTCCAATTGAGAACAAGATTAGTTTCATCACATCTCTGCAAAAGTTTATGAAGGTTATGTGATACGTCTCCAACGTATCTATAAGTTCTGATGTTCCATGTTGATATTATACCAATTGCTACATGTTTTCTCCCTTCTTTATAGCATTTTTACACGTTTTCCGGGACTAACCTATTAACAAGATGCCAAGTGCCAGTTCCCTGTTTTCTGCTGTTTTTTATTTCAGAAAAGTTGTTCTGGAAATATTCTCGAAATTGGACCCCACGAATCCCGAAGTTCCTATTTCCTCGGAAGCATCCAGAAGTCCGAAGAGGAGTCAAAGACGGGCACCAGGGTGGGCTCACCATAGCCAGGCGCGTCCCCACCCTTGGCCGCGCCTGGGGGTGGTGAGGGACCCCTGGTGGCCCACCGACAACGCCCTTTCGGCTATTTATTCCCCTCCGAAGGAAAACCCTAGGCACCTGATAAAAAATCCCCGAAAAGTTCTGCAACCGCCGTCGTCGTGAACCCTAGATAAGGGGGTTCTGAAGCTATCTCCCGGCATCCTGCCGGAGAGGAGATCATCACCGGAGGCCTCTTCATCACCATGCCTGCCTCTGGAGTGATGCGTGAGTAGTTCATCCTTGGACTACGGGTCCATAGCAGTAGCTAGATGGTTGTCTTCTCCTCCTATGCCTCAATGTTTAGATCTCGTGAGCTTCCTAACATGATCGAGATTGTTCTTATGTAATTCTATGTGATGTGTTTGCTAGGATCCGATGAATATTAAACTTATGCCAAGTTGATTATAGTCTTTATTGCATATGTTATTTGTGATCTTGCATGCTTTCTGTTGCTAGTGGTTGCTCTAGCCAAGTAGTTGCTAGTGACTCCAAGAGGGAGTATTTATGCTCGATAGTTGGGTTCATGCCTCCTTTTCTCCTGTGCTTGAGTGACAAAAACGTGACAGGGGAGGATGTGATGTTGCCACTAGGGAGAAAACAGCGGTGTGAGTGCCCGCGTGCACAATCATTGCTTACATTACTCACATTGCTTAATGCGATTATCTGTTGCTTGCAACTTAATACCTAAGGGGGTTCGGATGATAACCTGAGGCTGGATTATTAGTGATAGATGCAGTTGGATTACGGTCTATGTATATTGTTGTAATGCCCGCACTAAATGTCATAGTAGTCATCATGTCATGAATGTGCACTACGGTGCAACCTCTATTTGTCAATTGCCCAGCTATAATTTGTTCACCCAGCATGCTATCTGTTATGGAGAGACACCACTAGTGAACCTATGAACCCCGTTCCATTTTCCTACACTTCCCTGCTTTCTTTACTTACTGCAAGCATACACCATTTTCCACACTATACGTCTAATCTTTGTTTTCAGCAAGACCGGTGAGATTGATAACCTCACTGTATCGGTTGGACAAAGTATTTTGGTTGTGTTGTGTGCAGATTCCGCATTGTTGCTGACACCGGTGAGGCGCCATCACCACCGTCAGTGGCATCAACCTTCCAAAGATCCTCTTTCTCCTACTGGATTGATAACCTTGGTTCTTAACTGAGGGAAATTCTTATCGCTGTACTCATCACACCCTCCTCTTGGGGTTCCCAACACGCCATCACAAGCATCAAGAATTTGTGGTGCCGTTGCCGGGGACTTAAAATTCATCATCATCAAGAAGTCTCCCCGTCAAGGCACCATCAAGGCGTAACATTGTGCAAACAATTATCAAAAGAAGTTCCATAGACGGAGAAATCGTCCATGAATACTTCCACAATTTCTTCACAAAAACCACGAAAAATAGCAGACATGCATCTTTGAAGAGTAGCAGGAGCATTAAACAAACCAAAAGGCATACGGCTATAAGCATAAGTACCATGAGTACAAGTAAAGGTTCTTTTCTCTTGATCTTGCTTCCTAACAGTAATTTGAGAAAACCCAGAATAACCATCAAGAAAGCAAAGAAGAGTTTTCTTAGACAACCTCTCTAACATTTGATCAATAAAGGGTAAAGTATAATGATCTTTCTTAGTAACTTTATTAACCTTTCTAAAATCAATACACATTCTATAACCAACTACTACTCTTTGTGGAATGATCTCATTGTTTTCATTAGGCACAACAGTCATTCCTCCCTTCTTAGGGACACAATGCACAAGGCTCACCCATCTACTATCAGCAATAGGAAAAATAATACCAACATCAAGAAGTTTTAATACCTCATTTCTTACCACTTCCTTCATCTTAGGAATTTAAACAGCGTTGATGTTCAACATCTCTCTATGCATCAGGTTCAATATTAATAGCATGCTGACATATAGTAGGAGAAATTCCCTTTCAAATCATCCAGAGTCCAATAGCACCACGGTGTTTCTTCAGAATTCCTCATAATGTTTCCTCTTCTTCACCTGAAAGTTTAGCACTAAAAATAACAGGATATATTTTCTTATGATCAATATAAGCATATTTAAGATCGTCAGGAAAAGGTTTTCAATCAAAGACAGGATCCTCCTTGGGTGGTAATGTGGTACCCAAGTCTTCCACAGGTAAATTATGTTTCAGTATTACTGTTTGACGAAGAAGAATATCGTCAATCTCATTTCTCTCTTCCATAACGACTTCACTATCGTGGTCCTCCATATATTGCTGCAAAGAATTGTTAGGAGCAAGAGCAATATAAGCAAGTTTTCCAACTTTAAAATTCTCAACGGGCAATTTGGATTCATAAGGTGCTCTAGCAAATTTGGAGAAATTGAACTCATAAGATTTTTCCATCAAATTTAGTCAATATCGTCTCCCTCTTACAATCTATAATAGCACCACAAGTGTTCAAGAAAGGTCTACCAAAAATAATAGGACAAGTGTTACTAGCAGCTTTACCATGTACTAGACAATTAGTGGGATATTTAGTTTTACCACATAGAACTTCCACATCTCTAACAATACAAATCGGAAAGACAGTTTCTCTATTACCAAGCTGAATAACCACATCAATATCTTCAAGCTCACAAGAACCAATTTCATGCATAATTTCTCTATAAAGCTCATAAGGTATAGCACTAGAACTAGCACCAATATCACACAAACCATAATACCAATAATCACCTATCTTAACAGAAAGCACATGAACACTAGTTCTCTTAGGTCTATGAGGATGGGAAACAATATTAGAAGCATCCTCACAGAATACAATGTGTTCATCCTCTACATTTCCACAAACAAGATCTTTTACTATTGCTACAGCAGGTTCAATAGTTATTTGTTCATCAGGTTCAATAGATTTCTTATTACTCTTATTAACCACGGTAGCCACCATAGAGTGTTCTTTCACCTTAGCAAGGAAAGGAATTTTTTCAACATAAGGCTCAGGAACAGCAGGATTAACAACATGCACTTCTATAATACTAGCAGGAACAATATCTTTATAAGGTGCACGGTACGTGTCATAATTCTTTTTAGGAATATAAAGATAGGAGGCAAAAGCTTTAAGACAGTTTGCAAATATTTGAGAATCAAGACCACAAACAGCACTAACATTATAGAAATCAGTGGTTCCCATAAAAGATTTAATGCATTCATAATCATAATTTATAACTGACTTTCTGCCTTTGTCATTCTCCCATCCTTCAGTGTTATCTTGAATATGATCAAGAAGATCCCATTTAGCTTCTTCCTTCATACGGGTGAATGATCCAGAACAAGAAGCATCCAATAAATCCTTATCATGAAGAGAATGCCTTGCATAAAAATTATTGATAACAATATTACACGAGAGTTCATGAACGGGACATTTGAACATTAATAACTTCATTCTCCCCCACGCTTGGGAAATACTCTCTCCATCATGAGGCTAGAAATTATAGATTTGATTCCGATCTTTATGAATCTCACTAGGAGGATAAAATTTAGAATAAAAGAGAGGAACAATTTTCTCCCATCCTATGGATTCACCATTCTTCAGTAATTTGAACCATTCAGATGCTCTTTCTTTCATCGATAAAGAAAATAATTTCCTTTTAACTTGATCCATTTTAATACATGCACACCCGAATAACTCACAATATTCATGTATAAAGAGCAAATAATCACCGGGATGGACAGTTCCATCACCGTAATAGCAGTTATCCATAACACGTCCAACAATTTTCATAGGTATTTTATAAGGATCTAATTCAGCAGATAACGGGTTACTTACTACCCTAGTAGTAACGGTAGAATTACCCCTAAACAGATAACCAAAAGTATTCTCCATAGTGAAATAAAACAGCAGACAGAAATAAAAACAACACTCAACGTAAAAGTTTCTCTTACCAATAGCGCTTCACTCCCCGACAACGGCACCGGAAAATAGTCTTGATGACCCAAAAGTATAGGGGGGTGTGATGGAGTGTAGACACATGCTCATTGGGAGACCCCAAGCGCAAGGTGTGAAGAGTGCAGTAGCAAGTTTTCCCTCAGAAAAGAAACCAAAGTTGAATCGACCAGTAGGAGGAAGAAGCACTTCTGAAGGTTGATGCAGCTGAGGTGGCAGGACGCACTACCGGTTCATAAGCAACGTGGAACCTACACAACACAATCAAATCACTTTGCCCCAACGAAGCAGTGAGGTTGTCAATCTCACCGGTTTTACTCAACACAAAGAGGTTAAACGTATGGTGTGGAAAACAGTAGGAACAGTATGAAAGCATTAGGTGTTTTATTACTATGAGGAATATGGACCGGGGTCGACAGTTCACTAGTGGTGTCTCTCCGTGAAAGATAAATAATATGTGTGGTGAACAAATTACAACTAGGCAATTGACAGAAATGAAGGCTTCACCGTAGTGCATATGCAAGATATAAATATTACTATGTGATTCATGCGGGCATTACAACAAAATACATACACCGTCATCCAACTGCATCTATGTCTAATAATCCACCCTCCAAATATCATCTGAACAAACATTTGGTATTAAGTTGCAAGCAACAGATTATCGCTGTAAGCAAAGTGTGTAATGTAACAATGTAAACTAGGTAAACACCGTTGTTTTCTCCCTAATGGCAATAGCACATCCTTCATCTGTCACGTTTATGTCACTCGAGCACAGATGCAAAGGAGGCATGAACCCACTATCGAGCATAAATACTCCCTCTTGGAGTTACTAGCATCTGCCTGGCCAGAGCATCTACTTATAACAGAGAGCATGCAAGATCATAAATAAAATATGCATGAAGATAACATGATAGATTGATAATCAGAAGACATAACATTCAACATTCATCAGATCCCAGCAAACAAAACATGTAGCATTACATAAAGATGATATCAATCATGTTAGGAAGCTCACAAGATCTAAACATGAGGTACAAAGTGGAGAGAACAACCATCTAGCTACTGCTATGGACCCGTAGTCCAGGGATGAACTACTCACACATCACTTCGGAGGAGGGCATGGTGGTGTAGACCCCTCCGGTGATGATTTCCCCCTCCGGCAGAGTGCCGGGGAGAGCTCCCGAACCCTCCCAGTCTCGGGATGACAGTGACGGAGGCCTCGGGTGTTTCTCGGGTAAATGTGGTCTCCTCCTAGGGTTTTTGTCTTGGGGGGATTATATATGCGAAAGGGCAGAGGCGGTGGAGCCCTGGGGGCCCCACACCACCCCCCGGGCGCGGCCAAGGGAGGGGGGCACCGGCCTATGCTGTGGTCCCCCTGAGGTCCCCTCCGGGTCTCTTCGGGACTCCGTGGAACCTTCGGGAATTCTAAGACGCCCGGGCTTCGAATTTTCCAATTCCGAGAATATTTCCAGAACAACTTTTCTGAAACTAAAAACAACAGAAAACAGGGAACTGGCTTTGTGATATCTTGTCAATAGGTTAGTCCGGAAAATCGATAAAAATGACATAAAGTGTATAGCAATCACGTGGGAAACAATAAGAAAACGACATGGAATATCAAGGATACGTTTATGACGTATCAACCTCTAACAGCGAGAGTGCTCCCGCACGCCCCCAACGGCCCAATGGAGGAGTAAACTAAATCTTAAACCTCCTAGGATGCACAACGGCCATGAAGGACGCGCAAATGTCGAACCACAACGGGAAAACTCTAGGCACAGTGGTTCACAACACCGGTCCAGGTCGTTGAACCCTGCCCGGATGCTCGCGTGCACCTCGATGCGCTAAGAGCGGCCAAATACGCCACTTATCTAGGGCCCAAGTGCTTTGGTGACAACGTAAGGTACGTGGAACTCCCTACCGTGCCGGGTTCGCCAAAGTGATAAGAATGTACGGGCGTTATGATGGATCCACCAGCACAGACACCTGGTTGCAAGAACATGGATCGAGAGTTTGCTGCCAAGTGCATAAATGGCTGGGAAGATATGGGGAGGGTTTTAACCCAACATTTTTGGGGCATATACAAACTCCCTAAGAGCATCAATGAGCTACAACTTTGCGTCATGTACGACAAAATCTAACGCCGATTTCATCTTCGACGGACAACATTGAAGAATAGTTGTGAGGGGGTCAGTGATCTCAAACAATGCATAATTTTGTCAATGCCTTCAGAAACGTCCTAGTCGAGTTCATGATAACATGATCCCATAACCCAGATCTCGGATCCATGTTAACTACCACCAACAAACACGCAGCTGCGGATGATCTCAATGGCGGAAAGTTAGATAAATATCTGAATATTCAAAGGCATCCCAGAGATTAAAGGAAGACCAATCAAGATCTTCCAGGACTACCAAAAGAGGTTAACGCCACCTTTGGAAAAGTGATGAGGACATCCCTAGCTCTTCACCTATTGTTACACATGAGGATGTTCCTATACAAGCTAATGAAGTAAGGATTGGTCCAATGACAAGATCAAGAACCAAGCTATTACAACAACAGGTGAATTCACTCCTACTTGAGTATAATGTTTATAATTGTGAGAACCTTATACTACCTAAGTCATTGCATTTATGTATTCTCAGGTTTATTGATAACACAAACATGAATGGAGATCATGGAGAGGAGATACTCATGGATGGAGATGGACTACAAGGGGAGATGGAAAAAAAGTGCTAGCATGGTGAAAAAAACAAATAACAAATGTTATGATGACAAGGGGATGGTGCCTCCACAAGGTCAAATGCACTAAGTATGGAAAACAATGCCATTATGTTGTTCCACACTCATAGATGAACAAGGCAAGAGGAGGGCGCCCACAAGGAGTATCTATGTGCCATATACAAGACCTAGTTGAGTTAGGATTGGTTTGTATACCAATATGGCCGCACCCCTTGTGTGTGGGGTCGGTTCGTATCTATTTGTGGTAGAATTAGGAGTCCTAGCCAAGTGGGAGAGGGTTTGCTTGTGCAAGGCAGCTTGTGGCCGCACCCTCCCCTCTCATATACCCCCATACCTGCGAGTTGGAGGATTAGACTACGTTAAACCCAAAAACCCTAGACCTCTAGATTGAAACTGCTTGTAAGCCTTTCATCTGGAAGTTCATCTGCAAACTTTACGTGATACCTGCTGTTCCACTGGGAATAAGACGGTACAGGACCACTTGTAGTCGGTGGATTACTTGTGCAAGAGTGTGGAGTTGAGAATATCCTTGGGGTTGCTATCTTTTGCATTGGCATCAGGGATCAGCCGGGAGAGTTCTTAGTGGCGCACTAGTTATCATACTGGAGTTATCTGTGAGTTCACTGAGAAGATTGGGCCACCCCTTATCATCTTGGTATCAGATTTACAGGTTGCCTCGGTGAGCTATCAAATTTCCCTTTAGATTTGAGTGTTTTTCATACCTATCCAGAAAATTGCCTCACAAAAATAGTTTAGTTCTTGCCATCACCCTAGATATCACCTTAGTTTTAATTACTAGTGTTGTTTTTGTGTTAGATTTCGTGTTGCTTTTTATCTTTTTAGATTTTATACTTTCGGCTAGGTTTAGGGTTCTTTGTTCATCTAGCCGAAAACTTCTCAAAAATACCAAAAAAATTCGCTGCTCATTGCTTTGTTTCCACCCAATCCGATCCACCCTAGGAATCCTACCGCGGCACCAAAAGTTCCCAAAACCCTGCCGCCACCCACCCCTAGTTGGTTTCGGATTCCCCCCATCGCACCCCACCCCACCGCTGTCGTGCCTACCTGCTGTCGGATTCGCACCGTCCCACCGCTTACAAAACGCCCACCCACCCCTGTTGCGCGCTTACCATCGCCCACACCCGCGCGCTGCCGCGACACCGTTTCGGCGCAAATCTCTGCCGCGCCCGCGTAACCAGCCGCAATCGATCGTTTCCCCGCAGCGCGCTTACCAACAGCCGTATCGCGAGCGCGCGCGCTGCCGCGGCACAAAAAATTGTCCGTTTCGCTGTTGTGCTGTCTGTTAGCTGCTGTGAGCCTACCATGGCACAGTTTTGCACTGTTTTTGCTGTCGTAAGCCTGCCGTGGTGCGTTTTTGCTGTTTTTCTCTGCCGTGAGGTGCTGTTTGTTGCCGTGAGCTGCTAAGAGTAGTGTTTCACCTAGTTTTTCTTTGTTTTTCCTTGTTATTTCCTGTTTTCTCCCTAGGACCAATACATCCAATCTTTGTGAACCATAGCCACAGCCTTTCTACAGTATCCAAATAGGAACTTGCCCACAAGTATAGCTATTTCTGTGCTCTGACAGGTTGCTCATTTTCTTCACCACCATTGTGTTCACTTGTTTATTGGTTCATATTGCTCCTAGCTTAGTGTAAGGCCATTGGAAAAAGACAAAAAATATAGAAAAAGCAAAAGTATAAAAAAAAAGAGAAAAGAGAAAAAGAGAAAAGTGCAAAGAGGCCATATCATTGCTATTGTTTACTAGTTGAGCTTGCCATTGTGACACTTGGTTTTTCATTGAGCAATCTTGTTCCTGTCAATTAAGAGCCTAGCTAGTGACTTTCTAGTGCATTGCAAAAATTCATCCATATATTTGCTTTGCCACATTTGTCTCCATTATTGTGTGAGTTTCCTTGGGTATTTTTATATCTTCACAAAGACAGCAAATAGGATTGTTACTTTGGTGATTGTTAGGTATCCATACCAAGCCCCACTAAATAACCTTGTTTGCTATTGTGAGAGTTAAAAACCAGGGTATTCTCTTCTTCACACCAAAGTACTTTAATTGCCTCTACTTGTGGTAAGTATCTCTATTCACTTTGGAGTGGTAAGATATCCTATTGTCTTGCTAGATTTTTGAGTGAGTTCTGAGAGAGCACCACAACCTATACTTGTTTCTATTACACTAACCTACTAATGGATCTTTCTAGTGGTGATCTTGTGCAGCAAAAGAAGGACCATAAGGAGGGAGTTAATTGGAGGGAGTATGAGGCTCTTAGGGATGTTTTGGCAAAGGAGATATTGGACAACCTAAATGGACTCAAGCAATTTGTACAATATGCATGTGATCCCTTATATGAGGCTCTCCAAGCTATGGATACCAAGATGGAGGCCACTCACAAATTGGTCGAGACTAATAGAGGGGAAGTGAGATCAATCAATGACTCAATTGCTCAAATGACTACTACCCTTGCTGGACTTCAAACCATGATTCAAGAAAGATTGCCTCTTGTGGATGATGACAATGCTAGTGTCCATAGTGATGCTAATAATGGTTTGGAAGCTTTTGGTGCAAGAAATAATAATCATGGTCGAGCTAGAGGAGAAAGAGGCCATGAAGGACATCATGCAAATTCCACATGGGGCAAACACTCCTCCCACTCCTTCAAATTCTTCTTGATCATACCTCTTAGCAATGTGGACAATGTTCTATTAACCACCTCAGTTTTCCATCAGTTTGGGGTGGCAAGTAGTAGAAAATAATAGCTTAGTGCCAAGCTTACCCCAAAGTGTCTTCCAAAAGTAACTCATGAACTTGACATCTCTATCTGAAACAATAGTTCTTGGCACTCCATGTAATCTCACAATTATGATAAATAATTATATGCACTTGTGAGAGTTTTAGAGGTGTGGAAACATTATTTGTGGCCTAAAGAATTTATTATACATAGTGATCATGAAGCATTAAAATTCTTAAAGTGCCAATCCAATTTGAATAAGAGACATGCTAAATGGGTTGAGTTTATTGAATCTTTTCCATACATCATAAAACATAAAAAGGGATTGGATAATGTAGTTGCTGATACTTTGTCAAGCAAAAACATGTTACTCTCAAATTTAGAAATTAAGGTTTCGGGTTTGGAGGGTATTAGAGATTTATATGATGAAGATAATGAGGTTTCTATGCCATTTAATAAATGTACTAATGTTAAGGCATGGGAAAAATTTCATATACATGATGGGTACTTGTTTAGAGCTAACAAATTATGTATTCCCGAGTGTTCTTTGCGTTTGTTTTTGATACAGGAATCTCATAGTGGAGGTTTGATGGGACACTTTGGAAGAGAGAAGACATTGCTTATGTTGGCTGAAAATTTCTATTGGGCACATATGAGGAGAGATGTGTATAGATTGGTGCAAAGATGCATTACTTGCAACAAGTCCAAATCCAAGCTCAAACCCCACGGATTGTACACCCCATTGCCATCACCTAGTACACCATGGGAGGACATAAGTATGGATTTTGTTTTTGGTTTGCCAAGGACAAAAAGAGGACATGATTCTATCTTTGTGGTTGTGGACAGATTTTCAAAGATGGCTCACTTCATTGCTTGCCACAAGAGTGATGATGCTTCTCACATTGCAAACTTATTCTTTAGAGAAATTGTGAGATTACATGGAGTGCCAAGAACTATTGTTTCAGATAGAGATGTCAAGTTCATGAGTTACTTTTGGAAGACACTTTGGGGTAAGCTTGGCACTAAGCTATTATTTTCTACTACTTGCCACCCCCAAACTGATGGACAAACCAAGGTGGTTAATAGAACATTGTCCACATTGCTAAGAGGTATGATCAAGAAGAATTTGAAGGAGTGGGAGGAGTGTTTGCCCCATGTGGAATTTGCATATAATAGAGCTGTGCATTCAACTACTCAATTATGTCCTTTTGAGGTGGTTTATGGTTTCAAGCCTATTACTCCTCTTGATTTATTACCACTTCCTTTACATGAGATGTCGGATATATACCAAATAGGGGTATATCTGATGGTAGTCTAAAGTGCCGGATTGCCCGGGTGGCCCGAATGGTAGTGGGTTACGGTCCATTGGGCGGCCCAGTAAGCTGACGCACAAAAGCCGGATTCTAGAAGAACCCGGATCACGGCCCACGTGATCTGGCTTGGAGTAGAAGGCGGATTCCTTACTTTCCAAGTTAATAGTTGCCGTAGTCTTCTAGGTTTCCTACTCTGTATGCCCTAACCCGGCTATTATATAAAGCCGGACGGGAGATATGATAGATAGAGAAGAAGCTACAGGCTAACTCGTCGGGAAGTTGATCCTCTGCGAATAGCTAAACAGAACCTCACGTTGTACTTGTATACACAGGCTTTAGCCCTGATTAGTGAGATTGCAGGAGTAGGAATGCCGCATTGTTGCGACGTGCCGAACCTGGGTAAACCCTGTGTTTTTGTCCTTCACACAACCACGTATCCCCACGTCTCTACCCGTAGTCTCATGGCACCCCCGTCTATGAAAACTACTACGATGTCTCGACAGTTGGCGCCCACCATGGGGCTGACGGTGTCAGGCGTTAAATTTCGATCTGGGATACTTGGCGGAATCGGCAGTTCCATAACCGTCGGAAGCCTGGAGTTCGACGACGATGTTGGACGCTTCCTCTATAATGGATCTTACATACCGGCGCAAAATCACCTGGTAAGTGCCTGCGTGTTACCGATTGGATCTACAAATATCTTTATCGGACTAACTGCAGAGGCCATGGGGTTTTGCGGTGGAAGCAAATTTTTCCCACGATACCCAGTCAAAGACGACTATGATACCGGGTTTTGCTCAGATCGCCGACAAAAAAGTGATTCACACTTTATCGGTATGGTGCAATCCGAGGTCGCCGAAAACACGGATGAAAGTAATCCCGTGCAAGAGGAAGAAAACAGCAAACCCACTACAGAAGTTGAAGATCCGACATCCGCCAATCCAGCGATGAACTCGGAAGCTGACTCTGTGCTAGCCGCCATTGAGGCGAGATTAGAGTCAGAAACCGGATCAGATGACTTTGATTCCGAAGACGAAGACGTGGACGCCTTCGAAAGAAAAGTTAAATCTTTTCAGGAGGGATTCCATGAAGTACCAATGGCGAAACCGGCTGAAAACACGGACACCGGCAGTCAGGAAATCCCTAGAACTCCTCCGCCAGAGGAAGAGAGAGAAGACGGAGAAACTTCTCCAATATTCCCCAATGTCAAAGAATTGACAGAGGATGAACCTGCTAAAAAGCCTCCCTCTTCCAAGAAAAAGCACAAGGCCGCTAAAAAAACTCCAATACAAACTCCTGAAGAAGAAATTGGCTGATCCAGCTGATGAAAGCCCGGAAGTAGGAGATGCAAGCGGAACAAAACTTGCGGAGAAGAAAACAAAAGAAATCCTTGTTCCGCCAATGACAGAACAAGAAGAACAAGAGTTACTACAAACACCAGTGGGATTGCATGAACCCCCTGAAGTGCTAGAAGCCATGAGACAAGCTCTCCAAAGGCAACAGCAACATCTATTCAGAACTCGTGAACACCTCCAAAAAACCCAGGATGACATCAAGGTCATGAAGGAAGAAATCGAGGAGTACGAGAAAAAGAATAGATCTGCCATTAAACCTACAAGGTTACCCGGAATCGTAAGACCGGAAGTACTGCCGCCAAAAGAAAGGTTTCACAACCCATCTTGGCAAAAGCAGGTAAACGGCAAAGATGCGAGAGGCGAATCAATATACAAAACCGCAGCAGAAAACGCGGAAGCAGCGTTCGCCATCCTCAACAACGATATGTACTCAAACGGTGAAAAACTTCAAGGGGTGTATGCTTTCCTCGGAAAGGCATTGCAGCAACAACACCGGGGGCAAGAGCGATCAGGGAGGCTGCATGACGACTCTGCCCTATGCAAAACAGCTACTTGCGCCGCTGGAGCACCCGGACCGGAGGAACCAAGAGATCCAAATGAGAGGAAAACGGATCCGAGAAAAGACAAGAAAAATCCCGATAATAGGGATGAAGCGTCTAGAACCGGATCCCATCTCCCAAAAGGTGGACTTAACACCCACGATCGGGAATAAAAATACCGGAATGACGGCAAAGCAATGCCACCTCCGAGAAACCCAGCTAAAAAAGCCGGAAGACAGGGTATACCTCTCAGGCGTGAGAGATCTCGGACACCCCCCAAGGACAAGGAAAGATACAGGAGTAGAACTCCACCTCATCCAAAGGGACGTGATATCGAAAGAAATAGAGACGATCCCGGAAAAGCGCGTCCGCGCAACAATGGAAAAGAAAGGAGTAGATCCCCTTCTGTCCATTCAGCCGGCAGGTACTCCGCACACATGGATAGGGCGGAAAGAGACGACTTATACTTTGGACCTAAGTGCTTCACAGATAGGATCCGAAGGATAACCCTGCATTCTGGCTTTGCCAAAGTTGGTCCAACGTACCAAAAATACACCGGTAGTACAAACCCGGATACCTGGCTCTCAGACTACTATACAGCCGTCCAGATTAACAATGGGACAGACCTGGAAGCTGTAAAGTTTCTTCCCCTAATGTTACTGGATGGAGCCAGAGATTGGATTAACGGATTACCTTCCAGAACTGTCGACAGCTGGGATGATATGGCTCGAGTATTTACTCAGCATTTCCGGGGAACCTACAAACGCCCGAATAGCATCAACCAGCTAAACCGTTGCACCCAATTTGAAGACGAACAATACGTGGATTTTATCTCAAGATGGAATGCAATGAAGAATAGCTGCTCTGGAGTAACTGACGTTCAAGCAATGCATGCTTTCGTCAATGGCCTAAAACCCGGACTTGTACCGTTCATGGTTGGTTCCAAACAGCACAAAGATCTCGGATCTATGCTTACAACCGCCAATGAACATGCTGCAGCCGAAGACGACATCAGAGCTAGAGGAGGTAGTATCGACACACTGATACAAGCCAAAAAGAATCCTCGCCCTGAGAAAAAAGGAGCTCCAGACGCAACACAAAAGCCCAAAGAAGTTAACATAGCCTTTGGAAGTGAAAAAGGGAATAGGTGAAAAGGACGCAGTTCGGAACCAATCAATTACACCAAAGAAGAATGGGAAAAGATTAAGTCGGAACCCTGCGTCCACCATTCGCAATTTGGGAAACCCACCCATACGAACGCACAATGCCGGCTGAACAAGCATATGAAAGGCAGTGCAGGATCCGGAAACAAGGGGAAGAATTCCAAAAGGAAATTTTCCAAGCAAAAGCCAGAAGCTGAGAAAGAAGACAGTGAATCGGACACTGACGAAAAAATCCAGGAACAGCAGCGAAAAGGCGAACCCAAGTTTCCGAGAGTTGATGGAGAGTGTGCCCTAACTTTCCTGGCAACTCCATCAGCAAAGGTGGCAAAAAGAACGCTTCGAGAAATAAACGCGGTTGTTCCGGCAACCCCGAAATTCTTGAAGTATTCAAATACACCGATTACCTGGGATCAGTCTTATCATCCCGGGAATACCCCTGGACCCGGCACGCAAGCCCTTGTTGTAAGTCCTATTGTCCAGAACACTAGGCTAAGAAGAGTGCTGATGGATGGAGGATCCAACATTAATATAATGTACCTGGATACACTGAGGCATCTCAAAATCTCCGAGACCCAGCTCAACCATAGCAACATACGTTTTCACGGCATTGTTCCTGGCAGGCAAGCAAGATCCCTAGGAGAAATTTCCCTAGATGTCACTTTCGGAGAAAAAGATCACTTCCGTCAGGAAAAAGTATCCTTCGAAGTGGTGCCGTTCGAAAGCGTGTATCACGTGATACTCGGACGTCCAGCTTTCGCCAAATTTATGGCAAGATCATGTTATATCTATAACAAGCTGAAGATGCCAGGGCCAAAAGGAGGAGTAATCACCATATCAGGAGACTTCAAGTTGGCAAACAAGCTGGAAAAAGAAAACGCCCTTTGCGCCGAAAAAATCATAGCAAAGGAAGAATTGAAGGAGCTGGCCAAAGAGGTATCGCCGACAGAAATGCCGGTAGGAAAAGAAACTCGGAAGCCAGCAGATAGCTTCAAGGCCTCCGAGAACACAAGACAGGTAATCCTAGATCCCAAAGATCCGACAAAATTTGTCGTAGTGGGAACTGGGATGACCGACAAATAGGAAAGCGAGCTCATCAAGTTCCTCCGTGAGAACTGGGATATTTTTGCCTGGTGTCCAGCTGACATGCCAGGCGTACCCAGGGAACTTGCTGAGCATCAACTTAAGGTGATTCTAGGCTCCAAACCCGTCAAACAAGGTCTCCGTCGATTTGACGGAAGAAGACGGAAGGCTATCGGCAAGGAAATTATCCGGCTTTTAGCAGCAGACTTTATCGAGGAAGTTATACACATTGATTGGTCCGCAAATCCGATGTTAGTACCGAAAAAAGATACCACTGCCCTTAGAATGTGTATAGAATACACCGGTTTAAACAAACTGTGTCCAAAAGATAGGTTTGCGTTACCGCGAATCGATCAAATAATAGATGCCACTGCAGGCTCTGAGCTCTTATGCTTTTTGGATGCATATTCCGGGTACCATCAAATACGCATGAAAAAGGAAGATCAAATTAAGACTTCTTTTATAACCCCCTATGGGACGTACTATTACATAACCATGCCATTTGGCCTGAAGAACACAGGTGCCACCTACCAGCGTTGCATGCAACGTTCTTTGCATAGTCAGATTGGCAAAAATGTCCATGTTTACGTGGACGAATTGCTGTCGTAACCAAGAAAAGAAATACACTCCTTGAGGATTTACGAGAAGCCTTCGAAAACTTGCGCACTTACAAGATGAAGTTAAATCCATTAAAGTGCGTATTCGGGGTTCCCTCAGGAAAACTTCTGGGTTTCATCGTTTCTCATAGAGGGATAGAAGTTAACCCAGAAAAGATCAAAGCAATCTTAAACATCTCCAAGCCTACGTGTGTAAAAGATGTCCAAAGATTGACGGGTTCCACGGCAGCCGTCAGCAGATTTATTAGTCGGCTGGGGGATAAAGCCTTACCACTCTACAAGTTGCTGAAAAAATCCGACAAATTCGAGTGGACAGAAGAGGCAGATGCAGCGTTAACCCAGTTAAAGGAAACTTTGATGAAAGCTCCGATTTTGGCATCGCCAAAAGACGAAGAACCTATGTTATTGTACCTTACGGCTACAAACCGGGTTATCAGTGCAGTAATTGTTGTGGAACAGAAGAAAGACGAACAGAGCATACCAGACCAGCATCCGGTGTATTATATAAGCGAAGTTTTCTCCGAGTCCAAACAAAGGTATCCACACTATCAAAAACTGGCATATGGCGTATTTTTCGCATCCAGAAAACTTCGCCATTACTTCCAAGGACATTCCATAACGGTGGTATGTAAAGCACCACTAGGGGATATAATAAACAATGCGGAGGCGACTGGCCGAGTAGCCAAATGGGGCATCGAGTTAGCAGCCTTCGACATTAAGTATCAGCCCAGGACGGCAATAAAATCCCAGGTTTTGGCAGATTTTGTCGCCGACTGGACGGGAGCAATGGAGAAAACACCAATGCCGGAGTCCGAGTACTGGATCATGCATTTTGATGGATCCAAGATGAAGGAGGGCGCTGGAGCTGGTGTAGTTTTAAAATCCCCTAAAGGAGACACAATGGAGTATGTATTACAAATACACTTCAACGCCAGCAACAACGTGGCAGAATACGAAGCTTTGCTTCATGGCTTGCATATCTCAAAAGAAATAGGGGTCAAGCGCATTTTGTGCTATGGCGATTCAGATTTGGTATAGCATCAGCTCAACCAAACTTGGGACGCAAAAAGCACTATAATGGCCGAATATCGGAGAACGGCGGACAAGTTCGCCATTTGTTTCTTCGGATTCGAAGTACTCCATGTTAAACGGGAGGAGAATTGGAACGCGGATGCGTTAGCCCGCATGGGATCAGAAAGGGTAAAAATCCTACCACCAGGTGTTTTCGTCCAACATTTGTACGAACCATCGATAAAAGGTGGAGATGTTGATTATCCCCTGGCTTCCGAGTCAATTGAAGTCATGCTCGTTAACCCGGATTGGACAATCCCATATATAAACTTCTTAGTTAATCAGAAGTACCCGGAAGGAGCAGATGAAGTCTTGCAAAGACAAATCTAGCGTCGATGCAAAGGATACACGGTAATTAACAATTGCCTGTATAAACACAGTACTTCCGGAATTTTTCTGCGATGTATTTCACCAGAAGAAGGACGAGAAATCCTGCAAGAAATCCATGCCGGAGATTGCGGACATCATGCTCAATCAAAAAGCATAGTTAAAAAAGCATTCCGTGTCGGGTTTTTCTGGCTAACATCCAAGACAGATGTTGAGTACATAGTAAACACATGTGAAGGATGTCAGTATTACGCCAAGCAGACTAATATGCCAGCCAAAGCACTCAAAACTATCCCCATTACATGGCCCTTTGCGGTCTGGGGGCTAGATATGATGGGACCATTCAAAACTGCACGAGGCGGACTTACACATCTACTTGTAGCTGTGGACAAATATACCAAGTGGGTGGAGGCTAAACCCATCAAAAAACTTGACGGTGTAACTGCCAGAAATTTCATCATTGACATAGTCATGAGATACGGAGTTCCACACAGCATAATAACCGACAACGGGACAAATTTCTCCTTTGGAGAGTTGGCAAAATATTGCCGACAAACGGGAATTCGCCTAGATCTCGCATATGTGGCACACCCGCAATCCAACGGACAGGTTGAAAGAATGAATAGCTCAATCCTGCAAGGAATACGTCCAAGACTCGAATCTCCTCTTCATAGAGCAGCTGGAGCATGGGTAGAAGAGCTACCTTCCGTGCTTTGGAGTATTCGAACAACACCGAACAGGTCAACAGGGCAAACCCCATTTTGCTTAGTTTATGGTGCGGAGGCAATCCTTCCAACGGACATGATCCATGATAGCCCAAGAGTGCAAGATTTCGATGACTCGGCTGCCGAAAAAGCACGACAGGATGCCATCGACCTCTTAGAAGAGGAACGAGAACTTGTGCTTCAAAGATCCGCCATTTATCAGCAAGGTTTACGACGCTATCATAGTCGGAAAATCAGGCATCGTTCTTTTAAAGAAGATGACCTAGTGCTAAGATTGGTGCAGCAAAGAAAGCACAAACTGGCCCCAGTATGGGAAGGACCATTTGTCATCAGTAAAGCCATGAAGAATGGATCATATTATCTTGTCGACATTCGTGATACAGAAGATGATCCCGAGAAGCCGAATCGCAAAAGAAAGAGAAAGATAGATGATGAGCTAGGAGAGACAAAAAGGCCCTGGAGCATCCAGCAGTTACGTCCCTTCTATACTTAGTTCAATTCTATGTAAACATCTTTGAGATCATGAAATAAAGTTGTCGGAATTCTTATATCCATGTTTTTTACAAGTTTATTATAGTTCAAAACATGATTCCACCTTATCTATTTCCCAATGATCTTACAAAATACTCAATGTTAACCCGAATTGTGCCTGCGTGCTCGGCGTTTAAAAACTGAATGATTTTCAGCCTGCCAAAGGCTAAAGGAAACTCGGATTGTGCCTGCGTGCCCAAGTTTCATTCAAAAATTTCCTTACTGTTCTCTAAGAATTATCTGATTGTTTGTGTGTTGGGTCACTGGAGATAGTTAGTAAAAATGCCCTTAGTATGATCCATGTTTCCGAGTTTGAACTGATTGGTTTTACCCAGTAACTTGGCATGACGATTCATAATACTATTGAGCCATTTCAAACACTAAGGACAGTTAAAACACATAAGCCAGAGAACTTAGAAGATAAAGGAATATAAAAACCCGGAAAACTTGCAAAGGATTTCATAATTAAACTGCAAAAGGAGGAGTACTTGTTTATACAAATGAATAGAAGCATTACAATATAAAGTTTACATTGTAAAGTGCAGTAATGCTCCTATTTTCTAACTCCACCATCCAGGTTAAGGACAGCCCTTCAAGCATCCGAGTCTTCTTCGCTGCTGTCATTCTCGGGGGCTTCGGGGATCTCCTCTTCTGGATAGGTGACGGAGATGTTCACCATGGAGGCGATCTTGGTGGCGTGACCTTTGATTTCGTCAAAGATGGTGGTTCGCTGGGTTTCCGTGTATCCTTGAGGGATACCGGATGCCACGCGCCAAGATTTGGCACCAGGGTAATGCATACACATAAGGCCGAGAGCCATGCATGCACCACCCCGTGCTGCGGAGCGCAAGGTGGACTCCTTGGATTCCGCCACCTCCAGGATAGCTCCCGGAATTTTCTCAACTTCCGAGGATTCCCCAGTCCTTGTGGGAAGGAACTTGTTGACCAGCTGCATGCCAGCAGCTCTGATCGCAGTCCACACCTTCCCAAAGGCTCGGATTCTCTCAATCCGAGTAAGATCTGGGTTATCTCCTGTTTTTTCAGACAAACAACCAAAAGGTTAAGCGAAAAAGCGGAGAAAGAAAGCAAGACATGGAAAAACCGGTAAATGAAAATAAACTTACCGAGAATCTTGTCGATTTCGGAGCCTTCCTCCAGGCGAAGGTTTAAGGCACTTTCCAAGTCTTAGATCGTGGATTTGTCCTTCTCCGCCTGTTCGGAAGCCTTGGAGTGAGCAATTCCAAGGGCCAGATTGCTGGCTTCCAGATCTTTTTGAGCCTTCACAAGATTCTTATGAAGGTCCAAATTCTCCTTTCGGAGAAACTCGGCATTGCCGGCATCTTCAGCTATTTCCTTGGCCTTAGCCAAAGCAGCTGGAAAGCAAGTAAAAAATTCCGAGTTTAGAAAAATTCGAGAAATTACTTAGAAAAAAAACTGGATAAAGAAACTTCAGAGAATAAAGCATACCTGTTGTCTCCGACAGCTGTAGCTGAGACGATGTCAGCTCTGCTTCTTTCACTTCAAGAATAGAAAGAAGGTTTCTAACCTCCTTATTCTTGACAGAAAGCTTGTTGAAAACTTCCATGTTTATGGTTTCAGCGGTTTGCTGGAACACGGAAATGAAAAAATCATGACATTGAAAAACATCAAGTGAAAAGTAGACATTTTACTTAATGCTTGGGGGCTGAGGACAATACCTGGCTCATCCGCTGTAACCCTGCTAAGTTTTCAGTGAACTCTTTTGCGTACTCCGCAAAAAGAGTCCCGGCCGCGCTAAGGCCATCGCTGATATTCTTGAAATCCTTGTCAAAGGTGGGGATCTCCTCCTCAGTTATCCGAGAAGGACCTCCCACCTTGGGAGCCGCCCTTTCCCTCGTGTCCATTTCCGGCACAATAGGCTGGCTGGGCTCCAAAGACTCGGTGGTGGGGGCTGCAGCATGCTCTTCCGTCATCATGGACGGCGTGTCCGGCGCGGTGGCAGTAGAAGAGTGATGGCCTCTGCTGGACACAACCTTGTGTCTCTTCAGCTTTTTTGGCTTTAGAGTAGAAGGAGGCAGGCTAAAAGCAAAAAGTAAGAAAAGTTAAAACTCCGAATGCAAAAGAAAAACTCCGACAAAGGAAAGTAACCCAGATGTTCAAACCTGGAGGTGGCGACGGGAACCCCGTCAAGATCGATGATTTCCTGGGAAGAGGAGATCTTCTTGCGCTTTCGCCCACCGGCAAAGGTGGCACGCAGCGTTTCCAGCTCAGCATCGGAAGCAAGATCCGACTCGGGAAGATCAGGGATCTATTAAAAAGAAAAAGCTAAGTCAAAGATACAAAACCCGAGTAAACGAGAAAGAATTCAAGCCCCAAAAGGCGAAGAACTTTACCTTGGGAGCCGGATTTTCGGCCGTGTACATTGGCCGACTTTCTTCATATTGGTCGCGCGATGCAACCAATTGATTCACGCGCCGCCGCAAATCTTTTGCGGACCAATCCTTGTCGGATGTCTGCATTTCGTTATTAGCTCCCTTGTACTCGTAGAGAAGGCGAGCGCCATGGTTGGCCAAGGGCTGGATCCGCCTATTTAACCAGCAAAGGACTGTGTCCATGCCGGTTAAAGGCGGATCGGAAGTGACGAGTTTGGCGATGCGCCGCTTGATCCTTAGAAGATCCGGCGGCAGGGTTTGAACTGCCTCAGTTCCCCAATTCTCTTGGGGAACAGCAGCGGTGTTCGAAAAAGGTGGAATACCCATACCTCTAAGAAGGTGGGAGGAGAGAAGAACCCGTTCACCGTCATTCGGCGTGGGTTCAGTCTCATCCTCCGGAAGCCGCCACTTCCCCTTAAGTACCAATCCCTCCTTCTCCATTGTCGGGAGGAGGGATGACGGGATACTGCAGGCACTCCAATTGCCGGCAGTCTCCATTTCTTCTTAGGCTCCGGCGGCGGCGGATGCCGCGGCCTCCGCGACCGCAAGCTCATCGCCGACGAGTTCGATCTTCTCCTCCACCGTTTCTGGAGCGAACGGTGGGGTGAGCGCGGACAAGGATTCCGCAAGGTTCGCGGAGGCGAGAGAATTTCCCTCACCCTCTGCGCCGCTCGTTGCCTTCGCCAGCTCGTCGCCGGAAACCCGCACTGGAGAATCTAGTTGCGGGTCCATTGTGTCGATGATGTCATCAATTTCTTTGGCGACGGCGCGGGCCGGGGAAGACGGCGGTGAAGCCATCGAGGGGCAGCGCTAGGGCGTCTCCGGTGAGGTCTTGGGCGCGATTTGCGTTCGAGAGTTTCTCTGCTATGAGCTTGGGCGCTGGAATGGCGTGCGAAGTGAGGAGCGGAAGGTTTTTCCAGAGGATGAAGAAGGCTATTTATAGCCGGAAATCCGCCAGGATGCGTGCTAACGGCTCTTTTGACCGTTGGATGCCAACGCGTGTCACTCGCCGGAAAATCCTGGAAATGAATCGACATGATGATTATGGTTATCTCCTCGTTTCCCGCGAGAATCTGTCAGAAAGATGTTTCTGGGTTTTCTCGCCTGTAACCCAAACGACCCTTGCGTCAGCAAGTTTTAAGCGCTGGCGTAGGAAGTTCCTTCTCTGCGAAGAATCGTGTGAGAAAAGCCGGATTTTCTGGATTCCGAGTTTTACGT
The DNA here is from genome assembly GCA_028641055.1 of Alopecurus myosuroides. Lineage (NCBI taxonomy): Eukaryota > Viridiplantae > Streptophyta > Magnoliopsida > Poales > Poaceae > Alopecurus > Alopecurus myosuroides. Next base: position 417,055,976 of record CM054058.1, read on the forward strand.
TACCATCTCCTTTAAAGGAAGAAAAGAAGAATCAAGACTGCAGGCCAGTATTTCTCGGAAGGATGCATTTGACGAAAGACGGCGAAAACGGAGTCTCGATCCTTCTTGGGGGCTACTGTCGGATATATACCAAATAGGGGTATATCTGATGGTAGTATAAAGTGCCGGATTGCCCGGGTGGCCCGAATGGTAGTGGGTTACGGTCCATTGGGCGGCCCAGTAAACTGACGCACAGAAGCCGGATTCTAGAAGAACCCGGATCACGGCCCACGTGATCTGGCTTGGAGTAGAAGGCGGATTCCTTACTTTCCAAGTTAATAGTTGCCATAGTCTTCTAGGTTTCCTACTCTGTATGCCCTAACCCGGCTATTGTATAAAACCGGACGGGAGATATGATAGATAGAGAAGAAGCTACAAGCTAACTCGCCGGAAAGTTGATCCTCTGGGAATAGCTAAACAGAACCTCACGTTGTACTTGTATACACAGGCTTTAGCCCTGATTAGTGAGATTGCAGGAGTAGGAATGCCGCATTGTTGCGACGTGCCGAACCTGGGTAAACCCTGTATTTTTGTCCTTCGCACAACCACGTCTCCCCACATCTCTACCCGTAGTCTCATGGCACCCCCGTCTATGAAAACTACTACGATGTCTCGACATGAGAGAATTAATATGGAGGCATCAAAGACGGCTGATTTTGTTAAGAGGATACATGAGAAAACAAAAGAGGCTATAGAGAAGAGAGGAAAGCATGTGGCTGAAAGAGTAAACAAGAAGAGGAAGGAGATTATATTTCGGCCAGGAGATATGGTGTGGGTGCACTTTAGAAAAGATAGATTTCCCACATTGACAAAATCCAAATTGATGCCTAGAGGTGCTGGTCCTTACAAAGTTATTTCAAGGATCAATGATAATGCATACAAGATTGACCTCCCAATTGATGAGTTTGGTGTTAGTAATTCTTTTAATGTGGCTGATTTGACACCTTACCATGCAGATGATTTAGCATCGAGGTCGATGCCTTTTCAAGAGGGGGAGGATGATGAGGACATCCCTAGCTCTTCACCTATTGTTACACATGAGGATGTTCCTATACAAGCTAATGAAGTAAGGATTGGTCCAATGACAAGATCAAGAACCAAGCTATTACAACAACATGTGAATTCACTCCTACTTGAGTATAATGTTTATAATTGTGAGAACTTTATACTACCTAAGTCATTGCATTTATGTATTCTCAGGTTTATTGATAACACAAACATGAATGGAGATCATGGAGAGGAGATACACATGGATGGAGATGGACTACAAGGGGAGATGGAAAACAAGTGCTAGCATGGTGAAAACAACAAATAACAAATGTTATGATGACAAGGGGATGGTGCCTCCACAAGGTCAAATGCACTAAGTGTGGAAAACAATGCCATTATGTTGTTCCACACTCATAGATGAACAAGGCAAGAGGAGGGCGCCCACAAGGAGTATCTATGCGCCATATACAAGACCTAGTTGAGTTAGGATTGGTTTGTATAGCAATATGGCCGCACCCCTTGTGTGTGGGGTTGGTTTGTATCTATTTGTGGTAGAATTAGGAGTCCTAGCCGAGTAGGAGAGGGTTTGCTTGCGCAAGGCAGCTTGTGGCCGCACCCTCCCCTCTCATATCCCCCATACCTGCGAGTTGGAGGATTAGACTACGTTAAACCCAAAAACCCTAGACCTCTAGATTGAAACTGCTTGTAAGCCTTTCATATTGAAGTTCATCTGCAAACTTTACGTGATACCTGCTGTTCCACTGGGAATAAGATGGTACAGGACCACTTGTAGTCGGTGGATTACTTGTGCAAGAGTGTGGAGTTGAGAATATCCTTGGGGTTGCTATCTTTTGCATTGGCATCAGGGATCAGCCGGGAGAGTTCTTAGTGGCGCACTAGTTATCATACTGGAGTTGTCTGTGAGTTCACTGAGAAGATTGGGCCACCCCTTATCAAAAAGGCAGACAAACCAATAGCATACAGTGGAAAGGCAAATCCGGGGAGTGGTCCGAGGAAAGTCGCTGCAACAACGAAATCACGCAGATGGATTGGGAAAAGGTAAAGGGAAAACCTTGCCTCCACCATTCCAGATTCAGAAAGCCAAACCTCAGCAACTGATGACCCACAAGTATAGGGGGTGTATTGTAGTACTTTTGATAAATAAGAGTGTCGAAACCAACGAGGAGCAGAATGTGTTGACAAGTAGGTTGGATAGAGGATTCACTGTAGCACTAGCAAACAGGTTTTTGGTGTTTTTTGATATAGCAGATAAATAAAGTGCGAGTAAATAAAAAACAGTAAATATAATTGCAGCGAGTGGCCAAATCCTTTTGAGAGAAAATGACAAGCCGGTTGTTCTACTTATGATTACCAAACGTTCTAGAGGACACATGGGAATTTCGTCAAGTGCTTTCGCTTCATACGGTTGATTAATACTTACCGGTTCATTAAGTGTTGTGCGGGTGAACCTATGCTAATGCACCACCCAACGAGGACTAATACATACTTGTGATTATACCCCTCATAAGCATCCGCAAATACAAGAAAGTAATTAAGATAAATCTAACCACAACCTTAAAACTCCGGGATCCTACACTCCCTCGTGCATCGGTTTCCTAACGGGGGTTTAGGTTTATGTCACTCCGGCAACCCCACAATTAGTAGCCAAATACACAATGCATCCTCCTAGGCTCATAAAGGTGAAGTATCATGTAGTCGACGTTCACATGACACCACTAGAAGAATAGCACCACAACCTAAATACCAAACCACTAGATATTTCTTCAACATAATTCCACTACTAACATCATGACTTCTCCCATGTCCTCAAGAACTAAACGAACTACTCACAAGACATCATATGGATCATAATCATAGGTGATATAATGGATAATAACAATCTGGTCATAATGTGTAAACACCGATAAATCTCACAAGCATCAACTACTAACAAGTAGTCCACACCAGGAGAGAGATCTAGCGAAGATCAACGATAAAGACCCGTAATTGTTACAGCGGGATGAAGGTGGATGATGAGGGTGATGGTTCTGGTGGTGATGATGATGACGATGACGATCTTAATGATGCCTGGAGCGATGATGGTGATGATGGCGATGATTCCCCCTCTCCGGGGAGGAATTTCCCTGGTAGATTTTCCATGCCCGAGAGCTTTTCTCTCTCTGTTGTTTTCCGCCCCGAGGCGGCGGCAGAATAATTCTTCGATGATGTTCTGAGGCTTAGGGTTCCCTGGGGGTCAAGTACGCGGAAGGGGCGCCTAGAAGTGGGTCAGGGGGCCAGACCACCCCAGGTGCGGCTAGGGGGGGCGCGCAGCCTGGTGGTGTGGGCCCTAGGTGGCCCCCCTCTGGGTGCCCTTATGGCTAGCTTCCTCCTAATTACTTCTAAGACTTCTCGTATGCTCCCCCTTCTTCTTCTGATCTTCTGAAATAGGGTATCCCGACGGTGCTTTTTCCATCAGATTTCTGGTCCCGGTGTTTATTCTCCAAAAATTATGAAACATGCAAAATAAGATAAAACAACATAAGTAATGCATCATAACATAAAATATATCGATGAATAACATAAAATAACAATATAAAATAGTGATGCAAAATGGACGTATCAACTCCCCCGAGCTTAGACCTCACTTGTCCCCAAGCGAAACTTAACTCAGTAAACATGTTAGACCCCGGACCCAGAGATATACATACTGTTATGTGCTCCTAGTCATGGCCCCACAAGGGCTTCACGGTTACCAGCCCCGGCCGCAACAAACAACGGCAGGCAGACCGGATTCATCGGCATGCAGTCCGGATAACCTCGGTACTACCACTCCTTGTGTCCATGTTAGTCATAACCAGTTATGCATAACCAAGCGTCCACGAGTCGGTTGAAACTGAAGGAACGGGACCAAAGCTATACAGAGATGATATGTGTCCAGGAAGTGCAACAACAATCGAGGGTTACTGGGGTTACCAAGCCCCAAGCCGAATCACATCGGCAGGCGTGCTTGGACATGGATCATCGGCTCCACAACCCCTCGACTGTGACAACTACGCAGGCATAGCCAAAACTGTATAACAACAAGCTCGAAACCAACAACCGATCAAAGCAGCACTCTTAACATGAACCTTTATTAAGCGGGTAGTAATAGAGTAAATCTTACAAGTAGAGGTCACACGACCCAACATTACATCAGACAACAGAAGGCAAGTTATGTTGCTAGACAACAAGAACTAAAAAGGCCTAAGAGGCCACAACATAAGGCAACGTCCCAGCCCATAGATTCCAGACTGCTACCTAGGAACCCCAAAACCATTCGTCGATGTCCATGTTGAAACACCACCAAAGTGTGGAACTCCACCTGAACCAAGATGAAGCAAACATGAGTACTGGAGATACTCAGCAAGACTTAGTTAACCTATTATATATCTGCTTATTCATAAAGGGTTTATGAAGGTTGTTTTGCGTAAAGCCAACTTTTTTTCGAATAGAGGGAGATAGAGAAGCTTTTCACAAACTTTTGAAAGAACACTCTTGCTTCGCGCTTTGTCCTCAAATCCTCCGAAGCATCATATCCAACACAAGATAACCGGAACCACCTCTTGAAACTAATCATTCATTGACAACATATTTTACGTCCGGTTCAAGTTATCTATGATCTCAGAATCTGTCACCAAGTCATCCTTAACCGTGGACAAGGCTTTTCGAAACGATTAAACCCCGCAGGTGTGTACAAGTTTACTCACACGTGCCAACCGACTCTTAATTCCAAGGTATTGGCACAATTCCGACGATGTGCCGGCAGAGGATGGCTGACCACGATCCTTCCCTTGCTTCGCCTATTCCATGAGTCTCTCCGAGTAGAGATGGACCGCCAATAGGTAGTGGCCATCTCCTGCCGAGTCTCTATCGTTGTGCGCAATGCTCGACGGTTATCTAACCACAGAGCACAGATAAATCACCACGTCCTAGTTTTGAAAACGTTTTTAATATTCCCCGCAAATCCAAATGGAAAGCCCGAACTGGGAAACTCATGGAACAAACTAGACAAGTTGATACCGAGGGGAATCCAATCCCCGTGTGGTTGCACGATCAGTCTTGGCTTCAAAGGCGAGAACTCGCTCCTATGGGCATGAACGAGGCAAATCACCACATCCCATGTGGCAACTCATCAAAGACTTTTATCAAATTAAACACACATCTCGAACCTTACCACGTCATCCTGTCATACTAGATTCATGACTTGATATGGATCAATTGAAGTCGAAATGAAGCAACGATTTAGACCGATGGAGGTAACTTGGAAACTCTGAGAACATTAGCAACCTGACACGGAGTACTAGGAAAACACCCAACGATTTTGCTCCTAATTTTGAAGTTAACAAATGAGAGGTAAAACATTTGAAATCAAATGAGATACGGTGACTTAGAGTTAGAGCGATACTAGGTAAGGAATAAAAAGAATTCCTAAGAAGGTTTTCACAACTCATTTGTCATTTCAAAATAGTTTTCACAAACTCTAGACTCAACACCGACCAATAGCAAGGGTTTCCTACAGGCAGTCCTGCTCTGATACCATGATTTTGAAATAGCACTTTAAGTGATTTTAATAAATTCCCTTATTAAATTTTTAATGCACTTGTTTTAAATACAACCATGGGTTTCCAAATGCATGCATGACATGACATGAGCACAAACACAAACACAAACACAAACACAAACACAAACACAAACTCTTTATTACAAAAAGGTGGATGTTACAAAACATGACCACGGGTTTATGGAGTAGGTGTCGATAAATAAAATACGGACAAGAAGCATCACATCTAACAAAGAACAAGTCATTTTAGACAGCAACTTCCTCTCATATAATCAAACTTGAAACAAGTAGAGGAAATCACAATAAAGGAGCAAAAGGAAATCATAATTGGTGAAGGAAAACTTCGTTCTTGGTCAGAGAACAATTAACAGTGTACCTATCTTTCAATCAGAGTCTTTATACTAGAGCTTATATTGCAGATTTTATAATGCTCAATTATAACAGTCTCTTTGCACACATTGGTAACTTTCAAAGTGGTATTCAAACAGATAAACTACTAAGCAAGGAAGAATAAAGAACATGATTGAGTAAATCAACATATAGATGGATGGATCATAAAAACTCAAATGCTTGCTTAAGACAGAAAGGAGTAGGTTTACCGACTCAACACAAAGGTAAAAGATAGGCCCTTCGTAGAGGGAAGCAGGGATTAAATCATGTGCTAGAGCTTTTCATTTGATAAACAGAGTATTGAAAATAATTTTGAGAGTGGTATATGTTTATGTCAACAAATGGCAAATAGAAAATACTGTACGTCACAAGCCAACTATACTTCACAAGAGCGGCTCCTATTGAAGGACGCAACTAGTATAGAAGGTCATCCCTGTTTCTCTTTTGTTTACACAATTATGCTTTGAATGATGAATTAGGGGGAAAATAGTGAAGAGAATTTTTATTATTATGTTTGGGGATGGGAACCCCGCTGCCAATTCTTCTAGCATTTGGATAAGCGGATGAAGCCACTGGTCTAGGTGTGTAAAGTACAATCAACAAGTGAGATAAAGATTCTCTATTTGCGTCCTCATGAGCTAAAACAGGGGCACACAACATGTGTAATTTTGAAGGTTTTAAACGTAGCACACAAGCAATTTACTTGGAGTGGCGGTGAGATAACACATATAGGTAGGTATGGTGGACACAAATAGCAAGGTTTTGGGGCTCAAGGTTTGGATGGACGAGAAGCATTCCCTCTCAGTACAAGTTTTTGGCTAGCAAGGCTAGGTAGCAAGCATAAGAGTTGAGGGAAAACAAACAAATATACATATGATAAAACCAATCATGCAATCTTCCTTGAAGGTACAAACAATCTTACTTGATAATACTAAGATTATGAGCTAACAAGAAACAAAGATCATGGAATAATATTCTACATGCAACTCCCTCTTTTCTACTTAAGTCTCAAAATATTGTTGCTACTAACCAATGCTAAGTTTGCCAAAACTAACTAGATTAACTTGATGCTCCAACATTGATACCAATACTAATAACAAGATCAACCATATAACAAAAATTGCAAACTAAAATAAAGTGTAGCAAGTAGATGATGAAACTTCTCATTAATATTCCATTACGGAAACTCAAAAAAAGGGATACAACGATAACCAACTAAAGAGTGATACTTCAATACTGCAAACCATCCTATATGATATTTTCTGTACTCATGATATGACTCTACTAAAAGGTAAAAAGGATGAAAGATAAAGGTGTGATACCGCGGCACTCCCCCAAGCTTGGAACAATCCAAGGGGATGCCAATACCAATGACGAATCATTTCTTCGGTGGTGGTGGTGAATCCTTCTCAATAAGCTTATCAATTGATTTGTTCAGATCTTCAATTGCGAACATTAGCATACGCACCATCTCCATATTATGCTCAATACGGTTTGCGTGCTTGTCATACGGCGAATTCCAGCCACCAAGATTTTCCCCCCACGATTCCTTAGGTCGAGAGCTTTCTCTATCTACATGGTTAGAACGATCGATATCCCAACAAGAAGGCAAATTTGCATCGGTATGGAAGGGCTTTTTGATACTTGTAAGTGGTACCCCTGGGCTAGAAGGTGACGTGGAACCTTCCCTCTAGTGCTCATCCGTGCTCCTTGCTTCAATTTGGAGGGCTTTGCTACCACTCCAATGCTTGCGGTGGTAGCGTGTGGACGCACACGAGTTTTCTTCTACATCTCCTTCAGCTCCACTCTCGATCTCCTCCTCCAGCTTCCGGTCTTGGAGATCATCTTCCTTCGGTCCCTTCCCCTTGTTGTTGTTGGCGGAGACCATGGTGCTTCTAAAACTGAAAACGGATCCTGGGAGAAACAGGTCGAAACAGAAACACGACGAGAAAATGATATACGAGCCTCAGGGGGTCCGGGGGGTTAAGTATTAGAAACATGTAACGAAAGGAAAGTCCAGGTCGAAAAGTAGTCGGAGAGGGGCTCCGGGGCGCCCACACCATAGGGTGGCGCAGCCAGGGGTGGGCCCGCGCCTCTAGATGGTGTGGTGCCCTCGAGCACCATCTCCTACCCTTCTTCGGCTCGATATTTTTCATATTTTCCAAAAAATCAATAATTTATAACCTGGAAGGTAATCCGCGGACTTTTTCTTAATAGAACTGTTACCTATTCAAAAACAGACTCTGCAGATTCTAGAATCTTCCCTCTAATGAACTTCTCCGGAGTCATTACTTGAATCACATCAACATCTTCATCATAAGAATCCCCAGAAATATAATGTTTGAGTCTTTGCCCATTTACCACTTGTGTAGTGTTATCTTTGAGGAAAGCAATTGTGATTGCACCCGACCGATACACTTCTTCAGGTAACATAAGGGCCTTCCCATCTCGAGAGTAATTTTCCTGCAAAAAATCTGAGACGAGACCGATACAATAGAACTTTCTCACCAAAAGGAAACTCTCTTGTAAGAATTCTCCTAACATGCCATTTTTTAACTTTCTCTTTAAAGAGTCTATCATTTTCAGAAGCTTCATATCTCCATTCATCTAGATGATTCAAATCAAGCATTATTTTCTTACCAACAAGTTTAAAATCTTTATTTAGTTCTTTCACTGCCCAATAAGCTTTGTGTTCTAATTCTAGAGGCAAGTGACAAGCTTTTCCATAAACCATTTTATAAGGAGAACGATAGTCCATTTTGCATCATTGTTAATATTGTTATTTTCTGTTATTCATCGATATATTTCATGTTATGATGCATCACTTATGTTATTTTATCTTAATTTGCATCTTTAATATTTTTTGGAGAATAAACACCGGAACCAGAAATCTGATGGAAAAAGCATCGTCAAGATACCCTATTTCACAAGATCAGAAGAGGAGTGGGGATAGGGGAGGAGTCTTAGAAGTTCCAAGGAGAAAGAGAGCCAGAAGGCTACCCGGAGGGGGCCACCTTGGGCCCACAGGCGGCGCACCCCCCCCTCTGGTCGCGCCTGAGGTGGTCTGGCCCCCTGTCCCACTACGGGTGCGCCCTTGTTCGCGTACTTGACCCCCTGGGAACCCTAAGCCCCGGAACATCATCAAAGAATTATTCCACCGCCGCCTCGGGGCGGAAAACACCAGAGAGAGAAATGCTCTCCTGCAGGGAGAAATCTGCCAGGGAAATTCCTCCCCGGAGAGGGGAAATCGTCGCCATCGTCGCCGTCATCACTCCAGGTTTCATCGAGATCATCATCATCATCATCACCAGCACCGTCACCGTCACCGTCCACCTTCATTCCAATGTAACAATTAGGGTTCTTTATCGATGTTTTCCACTAGATCGCTCTCCCGGTGTGGATTACTTGTTAGTAGTTGATGCTTGTGAGGTTTATCGGTGTTTGCACTTTATGACCAGATTTTTATTATCCATTATATCACCTCTTATTTTGATCCATATGATGTCTCGTGAGTAGTTCGTTTAGTTCTTGAGGACATGGGAGAAGTCATGATGTTAGTAGTGAAGTTATGTTGAATAATATCTCGTGGTTCAGTATTTAAGTTGTGGTGCTATTCTTCTAGTGGTGTCATGTGAACGTCGACTAAATGATACTTCACCTTTATGGGCCTAGGAGGATGCATGGTGTATTTGGCTACTAATTATGGAGTTGCAAGAGTGACAGAAACCTAAACCCCCGTTAGGAAACCAATGCACGAGGGAGTGTAGGATCCCAGAGTTTTAAGGTTGTGGTTATATTTATCTTAATTACTTTATTGTATTTGCGGATGCTTATGAGGGGTATAATAACAAGTATGTATTATTCCTAGTTGGGCGGTGCATTAGCATAGGTTCACCCACACAACACTTCACGGACCAATAAATATTAATCAACCGTATGAAGCGAAAGCACTTAACGAAATTCACATGTGTCCTTGAGAACGTTTGGTAATCATAAGTAGAACAACCGGCTTGTCCTTTTCTCTCAAATGGATTGGGCCACTCGCTGCAATTATATTTAGTATTATTTATTTACTCGCACTATATTTATCTGCTATATCAAAAACCACCAAAAACCCGTTTGCTAGTGTTTAGAGTGAATCCTCTATCCAACCTGCTTGTCAACACCTTCTGCTCCTAGTTGGGTTCGAAACTCTCATTTATCGAAAGTACTATGATACACCCCCTATAATTGTGGGTCATCAGAGACATACCCATAGGATTTCTATAAGCAATTCTATAAGCCCGTAAAGCATCATTCAACTTATCAGACCAATTCTTTCTAGATTTATTATTAGTCTTTTGCAAGATAGATTTAATTTCTCTATTTGATAATTCTACTTGCCCACTGGTTTGAGGATGATAAGCTGAGGCAATTCTATGATTAACATCATATTTAGCGAGGGTTTTTCTAAAACCACCATGAATAAAGTGAGAACCTCCATCGGTCATAAGATATCTAGGCACACCAAACCTAGGTAAAATAAGATCTTTAAGCATTTTTAAAGAGGTCTCACCATCAACACTTTTTGTAGGTATAGCTTCTACCCACTTAGTAACATAATCAAAATTAACAAGAACGTGAGTGTAACCATTCGAAGGAGGAAAAGGACCCATAAAGTCAAATCCCTAACAATCAAAAGGTTCAATAACAAGAGAATAACTCATAGTCATTTCATTATGTGTGGAAATATTACCAACTCTTTGACATTCAACACAAGATAAAATAAATTTACGTTCATCTTTAGAGCGAGTAGGTCAATAGAAACCTGATTGTAGAACCTTCCGTGCGGTTCTATCTCCATCGTGATGTCCTCCATAAGCACTACCATGGCACTTTTTCAATATTTCACGTTGCTCATGATCTGGAACACATCTTCTCATAATACCATCTACTCCTTCTTTATATAAGTGTGGGTCATCCCAAAAACAATGCCTCAAATCATAGAAGAATTTTCTTCTTTGTTGAGCTGTAAATGTTGGAGGCAAATACCTGGAAGCAGTAAAGTTAGCATAATCAGCATACCATGGACTATCTTGGGAGTTTACATTTATTGCAGCTAACTGTTCATTTGAAAAACTATCATTAACAGGAATAGGGTCAAAAGCAATGTTTTCCAATCTAGACAAGTTATCAGCAACAGGATTTTCATCACCCTTCCTATCCACAATATGCAAATCAAACTCTTTTAAAAGCAACACCCATCTAATAAGCCTAGGCTTAGCATCTTTCTTTTCCATAAGGTATCTAATAGCAGCATGATCAGTATGAATAGTAACCTTTGAATCAACAATATAAGGTCTAAACTTATCACATGCAAAAACTACAACTAAGAACTCTTTTTCAGTAGTAGCATAATTCTTTTGAGTAGCATCAAGATTCTTACTAGCATAATGAATATCATTCAATTTCTTATCTACTCGCTCTCCAAGAACAACACCTACAACAAAATCACTAGCATCACCCATAATTTCAAAAGGTAAATTCCAATAGGTGGTTGAACAATAGGAGCAGTAGTTAAAGCCTTCTTTAAACATTCAAAAGCTTAATGAAAATCATCATAAAAAACAAAAGGTACGTTTTTTGAAGAAGATTACTAAGAGATTTTGATATTTTATAGAAATCTTTAATAAACCTCCTATAGAAACCAGCATGACCAAGGACACTATGAATACCTTTAACATCCCTGGGACAGGGCATTTTCTCTATGGCTTCCACTTTAGCTCTATCAACTTCAATACCTCTTTCAGAAGCTTTATGTCCAAGAACAATTCCTTCATTCACCATAAAGTTGCATTTCTCCCAATTGAGAACAAGATTAGTTTCATCACATCTCTGGAAAACTTTATCAAGGTTGTGCAAGCAATTATCAAAAGAAGTTCCATAGAGGATAAATCGTCCATGAATACTTCCACAATCTATTAATAAAAACCATGAAAAATAGCAGACATGCATCTTTGAAATGTAGCAGGAGCATTACACAAACCAAAAGGTGTACATCTATAAGCATAAGTACCATAGGGACAAGTAAAGGTTGTTTTCTCTTGATCTTACTTCCTAACAGCAATTTGAGAAAAACCTAGAATAACCATCAAGAAAGCAAAAATGCGTTTTTTAGACAACCTCTCTAGAATTTGATCAATAAAAGGCAAAGGATAATGATATTTCTTAGTAACCTTGTTAACTTTCCTAAAATCAATGCACATTCTATAACCAACCACTACTCTTTGAGGAATAAGATCATTATTTTGATTACGCACAACAGTCATTCCTCCCTTCTTAGGGACACAATGCATAGGGCTCACCCATCTACTATCAGCAATAGGAAAAATAATACTAGCATCAAGGAGTTTTAATACCTTATTTCTTACCACTTCCTTCATCTTAGGAACTAAACGACATTTATGTTCAACTACTGGCTTTGCATCAGGAATTAAACGACATATAGAGGGAGAGATCTATTTCAAATCATCAAGAGTATATCCAATAGCTCCATGGTGTTTCTTCAATATTCCCAATAATCTTTCCTCTTCTTCACCTGAAAGTTTAGCACTCATACTAATAGAATATATTTTCTTATCATCAATATAAGCATATTTAAGATCATCGGGCAAAGGTTTTAAATAAAAAACAGGATCCTCCTTGGGTGGTAATGTGGTACCCAAGTCTTCCACGGGTAAATTATGTTTCAGTATCACCAGTTGACGAAGAATAATATCGTCAATATCATTTCTCTCTTCCATAAAGACCTCACTTTCATGGTCCTCCGAATATTGCTGCAAAGCATTGTTAGGAGCAAGAGAAATAGAAACAAGCTGTTCAACTCTAAAATTCCAATTAGGCAATTCAGATTCATAAGGTGCTCTAGAAAATTTGGAGAAATTGAACTCATAAGATTTTCCATCAAATTTAGTCAAAATCTTCTCCCTCTTACAATCTATAATAGCACCACAAGTGTTCAATAAAGGTCTACCAAAAATAATAGGACACATTTTACTAGCAGCCTTACCAAGTATTAGAAAATCAGTGGGATATTTAGTTTTACCACATAAACTTCCACATTTCTAACAATACCAATCAGAAAGACAATTTCTCTATTAGCAAGATGAATAACCACATCAATATCCTCAAGATCACAAGAACCAATTTCATGCATAATTTCTTTACAACCCTCATAAGGAATAGCACTAGAACTAGCACCAATGTCACACAAACCATAATAGCAATGATCACCAATCTTAACAGAAAGCACATGAACACTAGTTTTCCTAGATCTATTTGGATGTGAGACAATATTAGAAGCATCCTCACAAAAGACAATATGTTCATCCTCTACATTTACACAGATATGTTCACCGGCTCTTCTTTTCAGTGATAAAGAGAATAATTTCCTTTTAACTTGATCCATTATAATACATGCACACCTGAATAACTCACATAATCCATGTATAAAGAGCAAATGATCACCGGGATGGACAGTTCCATCTCCATAATAGCAGTTATCCATAACACGTCCAACAATTTTCATACGTATTTTATAAGGGTCTAATTCAGCAGATAACGGGTCACCTACTACCCTAGCATTAATGGTAGAAGTATCCCTAAACAGAGAATCAAAAGTATTCTCCACAATTAAATAAAGCAGCAGACAGAAATAAAAACAACACTCATAGTAAAAGGTTCTCTTACCAATTCCACTTACCAATAGCACTTCACTCCTCGGCAACGGCGCCGGAAAATAGTCTTGATGACCCACAAGTAAAGGGGGTGTATCTTAGTACTTTCGATAAATAAGAGTGTCGAACCCAACGAGGAGCAGAAGGTGTTGACAAGCAGGTTGGATAGAGGATTCACTTTAAACACTAGCAAACAGGTTTTTGGTGGTTTTAGATATAGCAGATTAATAAAGTGTGACTAAATAAAATACAGTAAATATATTTGCAGCGAATGGCCCAATCCTTTTGAGATCAAAGGACAAGCCGTTCGTTGTACTTATGATTACCAAACGTTCTTGAGGACACATGGGAATTTCGTCAAGTGCTTTCACTTCATATGGTTGATTAATATTTACTAGTTCCTTAAGTGTTGTGCGGGTGAACCTATGCTAATGCACTGCCCAACTAGGACTAATACATACTTGTGATTATACCCCTCGTAAGCATCCGCAAATACAAGAAAGGAATTAAGATAAATCTAACCACAACCTTAAAACTTTGGGATCCTACACTCCCTCGTGCATCGGTTTCCTAATGGGGGTTTAGGTTTCTGTCACTCCGACAACCCCAGAATTAGTAGCCAAATACACAGCGCATCCTCCTAGGCCCATAAAGGTGAAATATCATGTAGTCGACGTTCACATGACACCAGTAGAAGAATATCAGCACAACTTAAATACCAAACAACTAGATATTACTTCAACATGATTCCACTACTAACATCATGACTTCTCCCATGTCCTCAAGAACTAAACAAACTAATCACAAGACATAATATGGATCATAATCAGAGGTGATATATTGGATAATAACAATATGGTAATAAAATGTAAACACCGATAAATCTCACAAGCATCAACTACTAACAAGTAATCCACACAAGGAGAGAGATCTAGTGAAGATCAACGATATAGAACCCTAATTGTTACAGTGGGATGAAGTTGGATGATGAGGGTGATGGTGCTGGTGGTGATGAAGACGACAATGACAATCTTGATGATGCCCGGAGCGATGACGGTGACGATGGCGATGAGTCCCCCTCTCCGGGAGGAATTTCCCCGATAGATTTCTCCCTGCTGGAGAGCTTTTCTCTCTCTGTTGTTTTCCACCCCGAGGCGGCGGCGGAATAACTCGTTGATGATGTTCTGGGGCTTAGGGTTCCCTAGGGGTCAAGTACGCGAAAGGGGCGCCCAGAAGTGCACCAGGGGGACAGACCACCCCCAAGTGCGGCCCGGGGGGGCGGCGCCTGGTGGTGTGGGCCCCAGGTGGCCCCCCTCCTGGTGCCCTTCTGGTTGGCTTCCTCCTCGGGACTTCTAAGACTTCTCGTATGCCCCTCTTCTTTTTCTGATCTTCTGAAATAGGGTATCCCGACAGTGCTTTTTCCATCAGATTTCTGGTCCCAGTGTTTATTCTCCAAAAATTATGAAACATGCAAACTAAGATAAAAACAACTTAAGTAATGCATCATAACATGAAATATGTTGATGAATAACAGAAAATTAAAATATAAAATAGTGGTGCAAAATGGACGTATCAGCCACCAGCAATGCGATCTCAATAGTGCATTGAGAAAGGATGCTGAAGCCGAGTACAAAGGGCGGAACTTGAAATGAAAGTTCAACCCAAAACCCAAGCCCAGTGATGGACATGCTGATAGTGCCTCCGACATGGACGACCAGATCCAGGAATAAAAACCAAAAGGCGAGCCAAAATTTCCCAAGGTAACTGACAGTGTGAATCACATGTTTCTAGCAATTCTATGAGCATAGAAAGTAATAGCATCCTGGAGGGGGATCAATATCGTAATTCCAGCCACACCAAAGTTCATGAAGTATGCTAGTACGACAATCAGGTGGGATCACACTGATCACCCTCCACACATCCTGAATCCAGGGACACATTCCCTAGTGGTAAGCCCAATTGTGGAAAGAACCACGCTCACAAAGGTGCTCATGGATAGCGGAGCCAGAATAAACTTCCTTTACTTAGGTACACTAGAGAAGCTTCATCTGTCATAGAAACAACTGAACCACATCAATATGAAGTTCCCCGGACTAGTACCAGGAAGACAAGCAACTTCCCTAGGAGAGATCTCTTTGGACGTCACGTTTGGCACTAAAGATCATTTCCGGACAGAAAACTCTCTTTCGATGTTGTTCCGTTCGAGAGCGTGTATTACACGATACTCGGGCGTCCGGCATTTGCCAAGTTTGTGGCTTGTTCATGCTATGTCTACAACAATATGAAGATTCCAGGACCAAATGGCGGTATCATAACAGTATGTGGAGGCTTTAAGATGACAAAGGAATGCGAGCCCGACAACGCACTGTGCACCGAAACCGCCATTGCCAAAGAAGAACTGCAGGATCTAGCAAAGGAGATGAAGCCCAAAGAAATTCCTGCCGGCAAAGAGACAACACTAAAGACAAAATAATCCTTCAGCACTAGGAACACAAAGAAGGAAAGTCTTAACCATAATGACCTGAACAAGGAGGTCATTATTGGGTCCGGCATAAGCGATAAATAGGAAAGTGAGCTCGTCGAGTTCCTTTGTGAGAACACAGACATATTCGTATTTTCCTTCATGAGAATGAAGACATATTTGTCTGGCATCCCAAAGACATGCCAGTCATACTATCGTGGGGTTGTCACGGGAAGTGTCCTCATATGAGAACTAGATTGTGAGTCCATTTCTTATGGGCAAAGTATCGGAATGGTTATGGCAGAAATGAGAGACGCGAGTTTACCCAGGTTCAGCCCCTCTATGGAGGGTAAAACCTACTCCTGCTTCTCTACTATTGATGATTCGAGGTCTCGATTACAAAGAGAGATTCTAACTTCTGATGTCTCGAGCCTATTTCTATGAACTAGAAATTATCTTTATACATCCCAAGAACCCACCTCATATAGTGACTGGCTTCCTGGACCTATAGATTGATCCGGGTTACACCTGAATTTGGAGTCCTAGCCTAATCCGTCAGGAGTCCCTTTGTCAGTTTATGATGGAAACCGGGTCTTGTCTCAAAGCAGGTTCTGAAATCTTCTTCGATCCTTAAAGTTCCTAGGCTTCACTCCGTCTTTGGGGCCTAGGTAGCATCCCTGGGCAGGGTCTTAAACCTTTTGACAAATAAACTAGTATCTGGGACTCCAGCCCAGATCTGGTTTCCACTACTTTTCCTCGATGAACTCGCTTCCCTGGCGAGCTGGTTCTTCGTAAACCGGATCTTGGCGTATAAACCAGCTTTTGGCCTTTGGCCCTAGCCGGGTCAAGAGCAACGTAGCTTAGTGACCCTTTGTTGATACTCGAGGGTTGGAGGGAATGACTCGTTTTAGAAGTACTTACCGTGTTCATCAGCCGGACGCGCCCGGGAATATACATGAAGTCCTTGCTATCAAGTCGGAACTGGTTCTCCACGTAGGATAACCCATCATCCATCACCACCTTTGGGCGGAAAGCCAGTACACCCTCGAAGATGTTGGAGCCTATTGGAATCTAGCTTGGGTGCGGATGAGGGACCGGGACAAATCGATGCTAATAGCTCAGAACGACGTAGTCATTCTCGTCGAACCACTCTTCCTTTACCCTCCGCCATTCAGATTCCTAGAACTACGCAAGGTCCATAGTTTCCTTCCCATGGTGGATGAAGCCTCAAGACACTGCAGCTGATCTTTCCAAAGCTTCCGTCGTTGAAGCCTCCGGCTGGCTAGACTGCTTTGGCCCATTGGGGTCAATGTAGGGAACTGATGCACGTAGATGTACGCTCGTTGGGAGACCCCAAGAGGAAGGTATGAAGAGCACATCAGCAAGTTTTCCCTCAGAAAGAAACCAAGATTTAATCGACCAGTGGGAGAATGAAATCACTTCTGAAGGTTGATGACAACTGAAGTTGGCAGGGCGCACTACCAAGCTCAGCAGCAACGTGGAATCTGCACAACACAATCAAAATACTTTGGCCCGACGAGACAGTGAGGTTGTCAATCTCACCGGTTTTGCTAACACAAAGGATTAGATATATAATGTGGAAAAATTTACTTGTTTACAGTAAATGAAAAGAGAACAATGATGGCAGTGAATAAAAGTAGAACAATGATTGTAGTAAAGAAAACAGTGTTTGCAGTGGTTGTATTATCAGTGTAAAAGAATGGACCGGGGTCCACAGTTCACTAGTGGTGTCTCTCCATAAAAGATAGATAACATGCTGGGTAAAAAATTATAGCAGGGCAATTTACAGATATAAAGGCTGCACCGTAGTGCATATGCATGACATGATTATTACTATGAGATTGATGTGGGCATTACAACATAATTCATAGACCGTTATCCAACTGCATCTATGACTAATAATCCACCCTCAGAGCGTCATCCAATCAAACCTTGGGTATTAAGTTGCAAGTAACAGATTATTGCCTTAAGTAAAGTATGTAATGTCAACAATCAAAACATTGTTGTTTTCTCCCTAATAGCAACAACACATCCCCCATCCATCACGTTTCTGTCACCCAAGCACAGATTAAAGGGAGGCATGAACCCACTATCGAGCATAAATACTCCCTCTTAGAGTTACAAGCATTTACTTGGCCAGAGCATCTACTAGTGACGCAGAGCATGCAAGATCATAAATAACATAAACATGATAGATTGATAATCACTTGACATAGCATTCAATATTCATCGGATCCCAGCAAATACAACATGTAGCATTACAGACAGATGATCTTGATCATGTTAGGCAGCTCACAAGATCTAAACATGAGGCATAAAGAGGAGAAAACAACAATCTAGCTACTGCTATTGACTCGTAGTCCAAGGATGAACTACTCACGCATCACTCAGGAGGCAGGCATGGTGATGTAGAGCCCTCCGGTGATGATTCCCCTCCTGGCAGGGTGTCGGGGAGAGCTTCAGAACGCTCCCAAACTAGGGTTGATGATAACGGCGGCTACAGAACTTTTCGTGGATGGATGCTAGGGTCTGTAGGGTTAACCCGGGGAGGATCTTAAATAGGCGAAAGGGCAACGTCGATGGGTGGCCAGGGGGCCACATCACCTAGTGGCGTGGCCAGGGAGCACGCGACCCTATGGTGTGGTGGCTCCAGGGCCCCCCTCCGGGCCCCCTTCGGACTCCGTGTACACGACAGATTTCTAAGACCCTGGGATTTTTGTTTCGTCCAATTCCGAGAATATTTCCAGAACAACTTTTCTGAAACCAAAAACAGCATAAAACATGAATTAGCTCGGTGGCATCTTGTTAATAGGTTAGTCCCAGGAAATCCATAAAAATGACATAAAGTGTATACACAACATGTAGCATATGGCATGAAAACAACATGGAACATCAGAAATTATAGATACGTTTGAGACGTATCAGGAACCTGCTCCAGAATGATGGGGATGTTCGGTGTTGTAGGTCCGGCGTGTGGAGATGCTTGGCACTTTCGGCACACGAGGAGAAACCACCATCCATTTCCTCTTCCTCGGAGAAGTGGGGTTGAGGCTGAAAAGAATACAAAGTACCGTGAGACAAAAAGTAAAAATAAAAAAGGAAAAGGCCAAAGGGTGGAACTTACGAGGACGAGGTCATGTTGGCCCCTTGCAAGTTAATAACTTGGGAATTAGTGGGGATGTCGTTTTTCCTCCGCTTCTTGGAACCTTTGGCGGTGCCCCCAACAGCGGCAGCCTCCTTCGCCTTCGACTTCTTTTTGGCGACAGGATCTCCCGCTTGAGCCAGATGCTTGTCAGTGAGCTCTAAGAACTGCAAAACAGGCAAAGCAAGAAATAATCGCGAAAATGACTTAAAACTGCAGAGATGGAAGAAAATACAGGAAATACTATTATCTGGGGAGGACGATTGTCGGCATGGAACATTGGCATGTTCTCATCGTATTGCCAGCCATGGAGATGAACAAGTTGACTGCTTGGCTCAAATCTGTGTAAGATAGCTCCTTGGGTGTGCAACGGAGTGGATCCAATGTTCCATCATAGGCACAGAGCAACCTGTCATGGCAGAAACACATGAGCTGGATGCTCCTCCGATACCAGCAGATGATAGTGTCGACACCGTTGAGTGTGGTGTTCGACGTTGTGAGCTTCTGGATCCGTCGTTGGATTTTTAGCAGATCAGCGGGAAGTGTCTTGATGATGTCCTCCTTCCAGCTAAGCTTGGGAACGACGGTTGTGTTCTCAGACGGTAGAATCCTGGTGTATTTCTTGGGAAAGGGAACATCCTTACAATATAAGAATGTCCCCGTCCATTATTTGATGGAGTTCAACTTTGGGACCTTGGGGGAACCATTCCTCTCTAGTCCTACGAAGATTTAAGTTGATGCTCCCACATACGGCTAATCCGCCGTCCCGGGATGGCTGACGCCCAACATAGAAAGATTATTTGAAGAAGTCTAACCTAGGTTTTATACCTAAACAACCTTCAAACAAGGCTTGATAGGCGTCTATGTACAATATGCCATTCGGGGTCAGGTTATGGGTCTGGACGCCGTAATAATCTAGAACCTCTAAGAAGAACGCGGAAGGCGGAAATCCCAAACCTCTTTGCATGTGGGAAAGAAGCAGGATGCGTTCGTCGTCCCGGGGCTCTGGCTCCGCGTCGCCTTCCGCACAGCACCAGAGTTCTGCCAGCAAGAATCCTTCTTCTTCCAGCCATTTCAGCTCGCCCTTAGAGATGGTGCTGGAGATCTAGCCATCGGGGCTCTCCTCCTCCGCCATTACCTACGTCCCAGATTGGGAGGCATAGGTCGCGACGTCGTCCTCAGTGACCAACATCTCTTTATCCGCAGTAGAGGAAGATGTAGGCGGCGCAGTGTCGCGCACGCCCGCGGGCGACGCCGTCGGAGACAACGGCCCTGACGGAGTAGGGTTCCTCGACATCGTCTCGCTCTCGTTGGGAGTGCTCGTGCTGACATTCTCGGACGCCATAAGAGCGGTGGTTGGACTGGCGGCGCCGCTGGTTCTTGGTTGCTGGGAATTGCGCTTGGAGTGGGAAGTGCTCAGAGGGGGCGCCGGTGTGCTCGAGAAGGAATGGGATGTGAGTGAAGAGGAAGAAGAGGGGGCTACTTAAAGGCTTTTGCGGAGATGCGTGCGCAACAGATGCGACCGTTGGATGCCCTCCACGCATCTCGCATTGACTGCTTCCCGCCGCGTGCCGTTACGGAGACTGCGTGATGCCTCAGTTCCGATGCCAGAAAAATCGGGATCGTTGATTCCCTTCCAAACTGTCAGGAGGGCTCGCGGATGACGGAAGGATGGCAGACAGTAGTCAAGTCATGGTTGACTCGGTCAAACCGTTCTTAGGAAGGAAAAAGTTGCAAGTATCATCTGGCGTTACTTGGATGATGGATCCAGGAAAAGTAAGATCCTCTTTGGGAAAGCTTCAAGATTTACGTCAGCCTTTACCTTGGCGGAAAACGAAGGTGGAGAGCTCTCGAAACTTCCTAGGGGCTAATGTCGGGATATCTATAACAGGGTATCCTCCGACATCCAATAAAGCCGGTCTACCAGGGTAGCCTAAAGGCAATGTGGTAGGACGCCCCATTGGACGGCCCAGTAGACCAACGCGTAGGAGGAGGCATCCAGACGACGGTCCAGAGCACGTCCAGGTTAAGCGAGAAGTTGGATGTCGTAGATTCTAGGTCAATAGCATTGTACGGATATGATCCTTCCTGCAAGTCTCGTTCCGGCTTTCTATATAAAGCCGGACAGGAGAAACCCTAGGGATTATTACTCAGCCCTAGTTACTCTGTAACCTGTAACCCGGTGAGAGCCGCCATAGTGGATCTTTGCAGGAAGTAGGGAGCCATCGCCGGCTAACGAAAATGTGGGTAAACTTGTGTCCCCGTCTCCGGCAACTACCCAACTAGCTCCACCTTCTCTACCTCCGGGATATGGCACCCCCTGTCATACACACGATCCACAGAACTCGACACTACATACATATTAGGCATTAAGGCCAGTCCCAATACATGACTTACACTTGTCAAAATATGGATGTACTTATAAAATCGGAAACACGACCAGGCTCCCACTCAATTTCCATTATGGAGAGAGTAACACATACCAGTAAGATATGCATGTTAGTGATCTTAAGCTGATTTCATCACCACGCTTTTAACTTTGTTAATTAACTCGGCCTTTCCGGCCTTCTATTGAAAAAATCTTGACTTCGGTCGCAATCGATCCGTACCAGAGGAGGAATTAATGCTAGAGTTAACGAAGGCACACACTTGTCGCATTTGCTAGTCCGGGTCCCACAGTAGTGCGTGTTGTCTTGAGACATTTGTTTTTTCATCTCCAATTTTTATTTTACTTTGACAACTGGTTTTGGAAATTGGTCGACAGGGTAGTCGCACAGCTGTGTGTCGAACAATTAAGCTGTTACTAGAAGCACTGTAGATCATACAGGAATCCAGGTCACACTAGTACTACAATCTACTGTATGTTTTTTTGGAATAAAATATTCATACAGCATTTTTGTTGTTGCTTTGTGTGATTTCTGATTGCTGTGTGCCTGAACCGGTGAAACACTCTGAATTTGTAGCGTATTAGTTGAGCATAGAATGTGTGCGTGAACACTCTGAATCTGTAGCGTACTACTTCAGCTTAGGATAAAATAAGAAAGTGGGATGATGGAGTGCGGCTATGTTGAACCGACCGGCAGATGCTCCCGACTATTTTTTTAAAAAAATGTTGATTTAAACAATTTTGTAAAAGTTTTAAAAATGGTAAGAACTAAGAAATCAAATGGATAGGGAATGCAAATCTAATGCGTCGCGAGTGAGTTTCGGGACGAATTTGTATTCACGTTGGCTACGGAAAAAAAAAACAATTTTTTATTGCTACAGTAATGCTATATAGCGGTGTATATACGTCATAGATTTGTCTTTTTTACACAGGCCAAATGAAAGATCATTTCTCAAAGAATTTTTGTACTATTATATAATACATGTATATGAGGGTCTTTAATTTTTTTCGGAATTTTTGAACATTGATCTGGGCAGGATCATCTACAACCAGGATCATTTGACTATTTTCCTGGGATGATGGCGATAAAAGAGCTTCAGAGGAGTGTTTCAGAAATTCAGAGTTTTATCAATCATTTTGTTGTATCTACTGGTGTACCTCTCTCTTTCTCAAGAAAGATGTAACCTTTTTCTTGGTCATTGGAACAGTTTGGTTTGAGAATATTCAGTTATTAACTTCAGTTAGCTCCAAAATTACGGCCACTGTTGCATGAAACCAATAAAACAGAAACTGTGTTTATACAGTAGTAAGCAACTACACGCGGTCAACTAACTAGCATGCCGTGGTATTGTGACTGGTGACTGGTGAGGATTCGCTCAAAAAGCAGTATGGCAAACCGCGTGTTCGGCGAGGGAAACCGGCAGAACTCATGGTACGGTACGGTGGTAATCTGCCTGGCGAGATTACCCTAGCTCGGCAAAGCCTATCCCTGCAAGCTGTGTTGTACACTGCAGAAATCAAGCTCATCCTCTGCGGAAACACAACTCCGTTTTAAGCATCCATTGAATGCACAGGAGAGTGTGATCAAATTGGCCGTGTGGTGGGCATTTACAGTGGAGTGCGATTCTCATGAAACCTCTCCATGTGAGCGTCACATGCTTCGTCCGAGCATACAGCACAGTCCCTCGAGTGCAATTACCACCGATCGATATGTACAGCACGTCGCGCACTCACGCTAGCCAGCCAGTATCCTTGCTCGCCATCTGTGCAGATCATCGTTTCCGTGGCACGCAATGCAGCCTCATGAAGATCCGGAGATCGGTGAGAGATCAGGTTTGAGCTGCGTACGTCGTAATGGCTAGACACATAGCAATTGTCGTGGATTTCGTGCTGCATTTGACGGAGTTGCTCAGTGAGATACAGTGCAAGGCAACACTGCAGGATAGGAATCGGAAAATACGGAGTTGGGGAAGCCGCAAGGTGAAATTGTTCGTCTAAAAGATATTCAGAAGCTATACAGTAATCTGAATACCGAGGATCGTTGCACGCGCGCAGCTGATGGATCAAGCATAGACAGGTGTACTAAATGCTGTGGCAGCCATCCGAGCAGACGGGACGGCACAGCTGCGCTCGCTCGATCGGATGCGCGCGCATGCAGAGAAGATGAGGTCGAGCGGAAGGGCCGGGGCCCGAAGAGACGAATGGAGCCCGCCGGCCCATGCTCGCGAAAGGAATCCGTCCGGCCGCACTGCCAAAACCTTGCTGTTTCCAGGCTTGCCAGCACGGCCTGCGCCAGTAGCCGCTCAGTACCACCACCATAACGCATACACGCAGCTAGCGTACGTATTTACTGTACCTTCCATGATCCAGCGTGTGCATCAATGGCGATGCCAAAGACGACGATATCGCTGACAGACAATCCATGTTACCACCACCACCGCTACGCTCAGCCAGAACTAGCAGCACCACCAGTATCATTGACCGTATCCCTGCTGCTAGATCGCTACCTATAGCTAGCTGGGTCTCGTCTTCGTTCAGTTTGTTGCTTTGTTCGCAAGCAGTAATGGTGTTAATTTCAATACCGATATACTATATGGGAACAGTTGATTAATGGATGCTTGAGCATTTTCGGGTAGAACCCTTGGCGTTGCTCCTCTGTGCGTCGCCGGCCGTTTTGCTTCCGCGGTGTTACTGCCAGGCAGGGCGGCCATAAGTGTGGTGGTAGATCCACGGGCGTTGAATGCGCATTTAGTTGGCCCCTGAGCGCCCAACAGTTAAAGTTGTCATGGGGATGGACTGCCCGGCAGAGCGATCCACGGAGGAGGAACAGCGTGGAAGCCTGTTGCGTCTTCACTCCTAAGCAACAGCAGAGGAATTTCGCGTATACCGCTACTGTTTTCTCCTTTTTCTCCTGTCATTTTCTTTGGAATAGGCTGGCGTACGTGTGGGAGGAAAATGCGTTGCGCTGCACATTGTTAGTGCTCGTACACTATGCTCCGATCATGCATTGCTGGAGTGGAGCGAAACCAAATGTGCGTGGTGTTAGCTTTGTTGCTGTGTAGTGCCACTGTGCCAGGTAGTGGGAGCCCAGGATGTTTGCTCGTACTGGTAGCTAGCTAGCCTGGTGCGGCGCATGCCACCACGAAATGGTGATCTATGCCTTCCTGCTGTACTCTCGTAACTTCGAAATGTGTACTAAAATGATTTGTTATCCGTAACTACTCGGTGTTTTAGGGCAACATAAACCGAATGGCTTTGAACATGCAGCTAGGCTGGGCATACAAAGGGTGTTATTTCAAACTGATTGCAGATCGTTGGAGCAAGCGTGACAAGATGACAAGGTGGTCACAATTGAAGGTGCTCACATTGTGCGTGAGATGAAGATCTATTTTTTTTGAACGACAGATCTTAAGTTTGAGATTCTAGGAGGTCAAGTTTCTTTTCTTGGGTGGTGAAGCAAATAAAGCGGCACATTTGTGTGCCAAAGAAGCTCTTAGCGTGGTCGATTTTGTTCGCTTTGATGTAATACCTGGTTTTCTGACCGAAGTGGTTTAGTCAGAATGTAAAAACTATCCCGTTTAATTTAGTAGTGGATTATGCTAAAAAAAGAATGGAGAATTTTAATTTTTTTTATTGAGGGGAACCGAGCCCGGCCTGATGGCACAGTCTTGCCCGGCCCGGCCCGGGAATTTCGGGCCGACCGGGCCAGGCTGCCCATGGCCAGATATAGGACCGAATGATGAGTATGCAGTGTTATATATACGCAGGCCGCAACAGTAAGTTGGCGAAGCATGCGGTGCTCCTACATTTTAATGGGCCACCGCGAATTCGTTTGGTCCATCGAGTATCTCACTATTTGGCCCAATGAGAAAGGAGCCTCGGTCAGTTCATAAGAAAAAGATCCTCTGCCCACACATGCACTATATCTCGCTTAATGCGAGTTGGTACACCAACTCGCCTACACGTTTTGAATATGGGCGGTCCAAGTTCTGGATACGTCACATTTCCTTTCTGATGCATCGCAAGTTCACAACTCTATTAGGTCGTGCTTCCATTTGTTTCCATCGCTTCGGTTCCTTTTCGTTTTTCCTGGTTCTTTTTGTTTCTTTTAGGTAAAAAAATCTTTTTTGATTTTTCCTTTTATGTGTTTTGCTTTCCTTCTCATCTTTTTTTGTCACTTTTTGTGTTTTTCTCATTTTTTTTGCTTTTTTTAGTGAATAATATGTTTTAGATCTGTGAATATATTTTACTCGTTAATATTTGTTTAACCGTGAACATATTTTTACACGTGAACAATTTACTAGAAAACACTTTCACCGAGAAAAAAATTTCATAAATTCAAAGACATATTTTGCACGTGAATACATTTTACCCATTAACAATTTTGTTAGTGAATACAATTTACCTCTGTGTTTTTTTACCAGTGAATATTTTCTAGAAAAATTCTGAAGACATATTTTACCCGTGAACACATTTTACTCATGAAGGGTTTTATGAGTGAACACATTTTACCAATTGTAGAACACTCACACACCTTGTATTACTCATGCGTGGTACCTTTATACAGAGAGATAGGTGATCGTGTAGGTGATCGTATAGCGGATGCAGAGGCACGACGCAGGTGCATGCAACAGCCATGACCGAATGTGGCTGAAGACTAGGACTTACATGTGAAGGCTATCCCTACATTATTCAACACCCTCCTCCCCCCCCCCCCCCCTCGTCTGATCTGCAAAGAGTGAGCTCGGAAGTCCTTCTATAAACACATCAGCGAACTGCAAGTGCGTGGGAGCGTGAGGGACCCGTGCTTCTCCGAGAGCGGCCCGATCTCTGACAAAATTAAGATCTATTTCAATGTGCTTCGTACATTGGTGTTGGACCGAGTTGGAGGACAGGTACACATCGCTGATGTTGTCGCAGAAGACCACGGTAGCGCGACGACGGGGACGACGCAACTCGGTGAGCAGCTGGCGCAACCAACAGGACTCGGCGACACAGTTGGCGACGGCGCGATATTCAGCCTCGGCGCTGCTGCGAGACACGGTGGGCTGGTGTTTCGAGGACCAAGACACAAGGTTGTCTCCAATAAAGATGCAAAAACCCGAGGTGGATTTGTGTGTGTCCGGGCAGCCCGCCCAATCGGCGTCAAAGTAAGCCAGGAGATTAGTAGAGGAGCGACGATACAGTTGGAGCCCAAAGTGAGATGTCCCTTTGATATAACGCAGAATGCGTCTGACCGGCTGAAAAAGTGTGTCGCGTGGGGCATGCATAAAAGACAGAATTGCTAAACAGAAAAATCAAGGTCTGGGCGAGTGAGCGTGAGGTACTGGAGAGCTCCTGCTAGGTTGCGATAGAGCGATGGATCAGAGAAAGGGGACCCATCCGTGGCTGAAATTTTGGAGCGGGTGTCAATAGGGATGGAATCGGATTACAGTTTCTCATCTTGGCACGGTCAAGGATGTCCATGGCATATTGTTGTTGAGAGAGGAAGATGCCGTTGGAGGTTTGGTGCACGTGGACACCAAAGAATTGGTGAAGATCACCGAGATCACTCATGGAGGACTCTCGTTTAAAAGAGGAGATAATGCTGGCTAGTAGAGTGGGTGTATTTGCAGTGAGAATAATGTCGTCGACATATAGTAGCAAATATGCAGTGGAAGAGCCTTGGTGGAGTATGAAAATAGAGGGATCACATTTGGAGGTGGCAAAACCAAGTGTGTGGAGAAAAGAGGTGAAAAGAGGTGAAGCGGCAAAACCATATTTGTGGCCCTTGTTTTAGCCCGTAAAAAGACTTTTTGACACAACGGATATGGTGTGGAAGCGAGGTGTGTGTGAATCCAGAGGGTTGCTGGCAGTAGACAGTTTCCTGAAGGTTACCATGCAAGAAGGCATTTTTGACATCGAGTAGATGTATAGGCCAGGAATTGGATGTTGCAAGGCTGAGCACCACTCAGATGGTAGCCGGTTTGACAACTAGACTGAATGTCTCCCCATAGTCCATGCCTGCCTGTTGAGTGAACCCCCGAACAACCTATCTTGCTTTGTAGTGGGCCAGAGTTCCATCGGGATTACATTTGTGCCGGAAGATACATCTGCCCGTGAAAATGTTGACACCTACAGGTTTAGGCACTAAACATCAAGTATCATTTGTTAACAAAGCATGAAATTCATCGAGCATTGACGTGCGCTAATGTGGATCTTGCAGTGCAGTTTTGTAGTTGTGGGGAATAGGGGAGATATGTGTCAGAGGAGCAGAGAGGGCAAACAAGAGTTTGGGTATGAGAAACCCGTTTTTGGCCCGAGTGACCATGCGATGTGGATTCTGGGGTGCCTCTACCGGAACAGCATGGGGCGGGAGGACCTGGTCACGTGGTAGTTGAGGAGTGGTGGGTGGTGCACGACGCAGAGGGTTGTCGGGTGCGGAGGCGACACAGGAGGGAGGGGTGAGTTGGGTGGCGGGGCAGGCGCGGAGGGCGAGGTGGATGCGTTGGTCAGCTGGCATGTCGGAGAAATGCTGGAGAGGGAAGATCCCAAAGAGGATGCGGTACTAGATCCTGAGGTGGATGGTGTGGAAGGGGTGGGTGCGCGGATTTCCGTGAGAATCTTCTGATCCGGTGCGTGATGTGGTGTGGCACGACGCTGTGTGGGTGGTGGTGTGGCTGGTTGATACGGGAATTGAGATTCGTCAAACGTGACGTGGCGAGACACAATAACTTTGCGAGTTTGGAGATCCAGTCATCTGTAGCCTTTGTGTTTGCGAGGGTATCCAATGAAGACACATCGAATGGAACGAGGGGCAAGTTTGTGGGGCGCATTTGGAAAGAAAAGGCAACCAAGGGATCTAAGATGGTCATATGTTGGGTGAGTGCCATGGAGAAGGTAGTGTGGGTGATAAAATTAATTGGGCGTGAGGGGCGAATATTTAGGAGAGTGGTGGCGATATGGAGGGCTTCTACCCAAAAGGTGGCTGAAAAATTACCTTGAATAAGCAAGGTACGAAGGATGTCATTTGTGGTTCGTATGAGCCGTTCGGCTTTGCCATTTTGTGGAGGTGTATGGGGACAAGAAAAACGGGACGCAATGCCTCACCCTATTCTCCGATGAACCCCACCACAAAGGCCTAGTCCACCTTCCACTAGTGATCCCCTTTGAGGTGGGAATCGAGTCCTTTACAAACAAGTTTGGGGCACACACCCACAACCAAATTGGGGGCTCCCAACAAACACAAGAATCACCAAGAGTAGCAAGATGTCTAGGTTCTCCACAAGAGGAAACCCTAGACTAGTTCCCCTCAAGCAAATGAGGGGGGAATGAAATATGGTTGGTGCAGACGTAGATCGGCGCCTTCTCCTTCAATCCTCCGAAGATCAACACTTTTGGGTGGAGGGATTGGTAGATCTAGCAAGGTGGGTGAGCTCTAGCAATGGTGAGATCTCTTCTGGATGAGCTAGCTGGAGGTAGGTGGAGGAGAGGGGGTATTTATACCCCTTATAACATTTAGAGCCGTTGGAGACCATTCTGCAAAAGTCATACCGGAGACTCCGGTGTAAAGTTCGGAGACTCCGGTGTAAAGTCCGGAGACTCCGGTCTAGAAGTTTTCGCAACATCGTACCAGAGACTCCGGATAGTATCCGGTGTGTCTCCGGAGTGGCTCGAGCGGGTGACACCACAATTCCAGCTTTACTTCCTTCTTGGGAATCAACAAGTCCGGAGACTCCGGTGTGCCATACCGGAGACTCCGGTGTAAACTTTGCCTTTGTCTTGACTCCTTCGTGCAGAGCCTGTCTGGGGTCAAGCGAGCAACACGTGTGAGTGCAAGTCCAAAAACTCCGGAGTATCTCCGGCAAATCTCCGGAGAGAGTCCAGCGGGTGACACCAAACGTGCAGCAAGGATCCTTCTCAGAAACGTGACCCACACCGGAGACTCTGGTGTATCTCCGGTAAGTCTGCGGAGTGAGTCCAGCGGGTGACATCAGACTCGCAGCTCAGGTTCCTTCTCGAAAAAACTCCATGCCGGAGACTCCGGTCTGGGAGACCGGAGACTCCGGCCTGGAATAAAATTCCAGCAGGAAAATCTCTATTGATCTTTGTCCTTTTTGATACTCATCACCACCATATCAAATATTATCGATAGACCCTGAAAATCATCAACACACTTAAGAGGATACATGTGTTGTTAACAAACATTCAAAACAAGTTGATTTAAGTGCATTTGCACTTTCAATCTCCCCCTTTTTGGTGTTTGATGACAACACACATATTTGCAAGAATATCACAGCTAGGCTATGTTTGTAAAAAATAGATGGGCTCTCGAACAACAAGTCATAAGGTCCCCCTATGTTTTACAAACAATGCCCACAAGCACAACTAAAAATGAACAATATAAATGCATGCATAGGTAAGGTAAGTAAAGCAACATTAAGCACAATAATAAGATAGCTTCACCAAAGTAGTGTCACCACACATAGATTTAAGGTCCACTAGGAAATAAATTGAAATCAACTAGGATAAAGGGAACACGAGCCATAAAAGAAAATCAAGTCCAAAGACTTGTGTTCCGAGGCAAATGAAATCAAAACAAAGCAACCCTTGCAAATCCCGAGAAGTCTATAGCTACTTCTCCCCCTTTGGCATCGAGACACCAAAAAGGGCAAAGAGCAACTACACGAACCCCAAAGGATCAGTCATCCTCATCGTAATACTCGTCATCTCCATCATCATTCTTGTCCCTGCCTTCTCCCTCCTCATCATCATATTCTTCTTAATACTCCTCTTCATCCTCTTCTTCCTCAGTATGCTCCTCAGCCTGCTCCTCTTCCTCAGTCATAGGAGCCTTTCCACATTTGGTAGAAGAGAAAGGAGCCAAAGTGACCTCCTCAAAATCACCCCACGGGAAGGAGTGAGTGTTCCAGTTCTCATAGGACATGGTCATAGACTCAGTATGAGGCTCAAGAGGAGGAGTAGCACCAATACCCGCTTGGTCCTGGAGCTTGGTGATCATCTTCCTCAGCTGATGCCTCTCCTTATAGGCCTCATGGTTCTCCTTGTGGACAACAATCGTCATGCAAAGAATGTTACGCTGAAACCATGAGAGCTTCTTCATCTCATCTTGAGCCTCTTCCTTGCTAGAACGGCGACACGGAGGATCGACATTCTTCCTCCTAGACCTCGGAGCAGCAGCCTCAGCATCACCCATGGGGTTGTCCTCATCAGACAAGTGAGATGAGAGCACTTGGAGAGAACCAACTGTATGCACAGTCTCACAGTCAAGACCCGGGCACTCATCAAGTATGAGCTTCATCACATAGGGAGCATACACCGGGACCTTCTTGATCTCAATCATATCTGAATACATCACCTCCTTAATGAAGTGCATGACATCGATCTCATATCCCTCACCATCTGGACCACCCAAGTGACACTGGAAAGCCTGATAGAGCAAGTTGACTGTCCCTCCAGATAGCATCCATGTTCAAGGCCTTGGGAGCAATGCTGTTGCAGAAGAGGCGGAGAAGAATATTGTAGACCCTCTTGAGGTCCTTAGCGGTGCCTATGCTCGAGGTCTTCTCATACATAGGAGCCATCCTCTTCTTGTTATAGGCCACACCATGGATATGGATACGCTGACCAACATTGTCACCCCACGAGTAACCAAGCAACTCAGAAAGCCTCCGGATAGAAGACTCGCACTTCCTAGGCCCGGTCATCCAAGTCAGGGGAACGTCCTCTTCCTCTCCAAAGGTGAAAGTGGCATAAAACTGCTGAATAGCCTTTACATTGTAATTCTGCTGAATGCCCACAAGATGCTCAAGCCCCCAGCTTCCTAGTGATCCACACTGCCTCCTCAAAGTACTCCATACTGCCCAATGCCTCTAAGTCAAGAACCCGCTGCGGACAGACAGGATGCCTCGGCCTAGCATAGATCTCCCTCTGAATAAGCTCGGACTCTCTCCTCCAGTAGTGGGAACTCTCAGCAGTGCGAGCCATGGTGATCATAATCATGTAGTCCCGCTTTCTCATCTTTACCACAGTAGTGATCCTGTCAAACCTGGGCTTCTTCGCCAATTTACGCCTCTACCGCTCTTGACCAGCTTATTGTTGACGATGCTCATCATCAAGGGTCCTCCGCTGAGCAACCCTCCCAGTATCCGGATTGGCGACTGGATAGTTGTGAGCGTGAGCATGGTACTTTCTTTTTGAGACGTTAGGATTGGAGGTGGATGACTTAGTCCTTTTCCCTGAAAACATAACACAACCAAACACAAAACCAGAAAGCAGTAGATAAGCATACATGTCCACAGGATGAAAGAAGAAACCATCACAAGATTCTGGACAAATTTCAGAGATTCTACTCCGGATTCTCCGGTCTGGGAGACCGGAATATCCGGACTAAGACCGAAGTCTCCGATCTGGGAGACCGGAGTCTCTAGACTGGCAGCAGATTTGAGATGTAGATTCTACGAAATTTGTACCAAGTGATCTCTAGATGATTTCTACGGAGGGGAAACAGTCTAGGGTAGTTCTAAAGCAATAAGCAAGTACCAACTCTCCCAAAAACTTGCATTTAGAGAAAAAACTAGATGAACACAAGGAAAAAAGGAGAGGAGAGGGGATTCCCTTGCCACCTTGGTCGTCCATGGAGGTTACCTTGGAGAGGGAACACATGGAGGAGTCAAGGAAGCCATGAAGGGTGGATTCCGGCGGCTAGGGACAGCCGGAGGGGGTCTTGGAGGCGGCGGCGGAGCACATGGATACTTGGGGGCCGGGGGTGGTTGGTAGGGAATGAGAAACCCTACCACCCCGATCCCCTTTTTGAACTGCTGAAACCGCTAGACCATAGTCCAGACAGACCGGAATCTCCGGTGTGAAAGACCGGAGTCTCCAGACCCACACTCCAAAAAAATCCCAGAAAATGGAAGGGACATGCATGTGGCTAGGGAACTTGGATTTTGGGAATATTTTGGCTTGGTATGAGAAAAACCAACAGGATGGTACTTCATACTCAAAGATTGCAAGAACAAAACACTAAAACACCAAAATTGGAGTATCTTTTCCATAGAGACAACAAAAAAAACTCAAAAAAGAGAGAAAGATGACAAATAAAAACCAAATAAGAACCAAAATCTTCAAAAGAAGAGGTTGGTGGCCTAAGCCATGATGACCCACAAGTATAGGGGGTGTATCATAGTACTTTCGATAAATAAGAGTGTCGAACCCAACAAGGAGCAGAAGGTGTTGACAAGCAGTTTCGATGAAGGAATAACTGTAAATACTAGAAAATAGATTTGTAGGGGTTTTTGATATTGCAGATAAATAAAGTGTGAGTAAATAAAATGCAGTAGTAATAATTGCAGAAAGTGTCCCAATCCTTTCTTCAGCAAAGGACAAGCCGGTGATTTTACTTATGATTAACAAACGTTCTCGAGGACACACGGGAGGTTTCCGTCAAGTGCTTTCGTTCCATGCAGCTGAATAATGTTAGGTGTTTTGATAAGTGTTGTGTGGGTGAACCTATGCTAATATACCGTCCCATCCAAGACTAATACATACTTGTGATTATACCCCTTGCAGGCATCCACAACTACAAGAAAGTAATTAAGAAATAAATCTAACCACAACTTTAAACTCCGGGATCCTACGTTCTCTTGTGTAATGGTTTCCTAACGGGGGTTTAGGTTTCTGTCACTCCGAAAACCCCACAATTAGTAGCCAAATACACGATGCATCCCCCTAGGCCCATAAATGGTGAAGTGTCATGCAGTCGACATTCACATGACACCACTAGGAGAATAACACCACAACTTAAATATCAAACATTAAATATTATTCAACATTACTTCACTACTAACAACTTGAATTCTCCCATGTCCTCAAGATGAACACGAACTACTCACAAGACATCATATGGATCATAATCAGAGGTGATATAATGGATGATAACAATCTGGTCATAAAGTGCAAAAACCTATAAATCTCACAAGCATCAACTACTAACAAGTAATCCACACCGGGAGAGAGAATCTAATGCAAAACAACGATAGAGGCCCCTCATTGTTACAACGGGATGACGGTGGATGATGAGGGTGATGGTGCTAGTGGTGATGACGATGTTGATGACGATCTTGATGATGCTCGGAGCGATGACGGTGACGATGGCGGTGATTTTCCCCTCTCTAGAGAGGAATTTCCCCGACAGATTTCTCCCTGCCAGAGAGCTTTTCTCTCTCGGGTGTTTTCTGCTCCGCGGAGGCGGAATAATTATTCGTAGATGGAATGAGGCTTAGGGTTCCCTGGGGGCCAGGCACGCCAAAGATGACCCCCTAGAGGTGGGCCAGGGTGGCCACACCCCTAGGTGGCGCGGCCAGGGGAGCGCCACCCCTAGGTGTGGGCCCCTGGTGGCTCCCCTATGGCTCTCCTTCTGTCTGGGTTCCTCCTCTGAACTTTTAGGAACCCCCAGATGTACCCCTTCTTGTTCTGATCTTCTTAAATATGGTACCTCGACGGTGCTTTTTCCATCAGATTTCTGGTCCCGGTGTTTATTCTCCAAAAATTATAAAACATGCAAAATAAGAGAAAATAACATAAGGGATGCATCATAACATGAAATATATCGATGAATAACAAAAAATTATGATATAAAATAGTGATGCAAAATGGACGTATCAACCCCCCAAGCTTAGAGCTCGCTTGTCCTCAAGCGAAACTGAACTCAGAAAACATGACCACAGGTTCATGGAGTGAAGAGTCGATAAATAAAATACGGACAAGAAGTATCACATTTTCCAATGCACCAATCATTACAGACAGCAACTTCCTCTCATATAACTTAACTTGAAACAAGTAAAGGGAGTCACAAACAAAGATGCAAAAGAGAGAATCAAAATTGGTAATGGCAAACTTCGTTCTTGGTCAGAGAACATTTAATGAAATTATACTTATCTTAGGTGAAGTCTTTATAACAAGGTTTATATTGTAGAGCTTAACATGTTTAATTATAACAACTCTTTTACAGTGATTCATAGCTTTCAGAATAATATTCATTCAGATAATAAAGCATGTGCTAAACAAAGAAAGATAGAAAACATGATTGAATAAATCAACATATAGATGATGTGATCACGACAACTCAAATGCTTGCTGGAGACAGAAGGAAATGGGTTTACTGAATCAATATAAAAGTAAAATATAGGCCCTTCGCAGAGGGAAGCATTGATCACTCATGTGCTAGAGCTTTTATTTTAATAAAAAGAGGTATAAAATGCATGACACTCCTCCCATCCATCTTACACAAACCATGGTTAACCGAATTCTCGGGTGTCTGCCAACAATCACAAACCGTGGAGGAGTGTCTAAATTTTGAGAGGTGTATATTTATGTCAACGAATGGCAAACAGAAAATACAGTACGTCACAAGCCAACTAGACTCACAAGAGTGGATCCCATACAAAGACGCAACTGGTATAGAAGGTCATCCCTCTTTCTCTTTTGTTTACACAATTATGCTTTGTCTGATAAATCAGGGGCAAAAAGAGTGAACAGAATCTGTATTATTATATGGGGCTGGGCACCCCGCAGCCAGCTCTTCTAGCATTTCAATAAGCGGATGAAGCCACTAGTCCAGGTGTGTGAGTCCAATCAACAAGTGAGATAAAGATTCTCTATTTGCGTCCTCATGAGCTAAAACAGGAACACAAAACATGAGTAATTTAAAAGTTTTAAATGTAACACATGAGAAATTTACTTGGAGTGGCGGTGAAATACCACATGTAGGAAGGTATGGTGGACACAAGTGGCAAGGTTTTGGGGTTTAAGGTTTGGATGCAAAGAAGCATTCCCTCTCAGTACAGGGTTTTTGGCTAGCAAGGCTGGGTAGCATGCATAAGAGTTGAAGGAAAACAAACAAATATACATATGATGAAACCAATCATGCAATCTTCATTAAAAGCACACACGATCTTAACTTGTGAATACTAAGTTTATGAGATAATAGGCAAATTCCTTTTTCTTATACTAGCAACTCAAATTATTATTTCTGCAGACCCAAGCTAAGTTTCCAAAACCAACTAGATTAACTTGATGATCTCTAGAGTGATACCAAGTACTAACAACAA
This sequence comes from Alopecurus myosuroides, assembly GCA_028641055.1. Classification (NCBI taxonomy): domain Eukaryota; kingdom Viridiplantae; phylum Streptophyta; class Magnoliopsida; order Poales; family Poaceae; genus Alopecurus; species Alopecurus myosuroides. The sequence continues at coordinate 417,091,831 of CM054058.1, forward strand.
GCTCAACCATATGACAGAAGTTGAAAACTGAAATAATGTGCATAGAAAGTAAATGATGAAACTTCTCATTAATATTTCAAACTCGCAACTCACACCAACGGATACAATGATAACCAACTAGGGAGAGACACTTCCATACTACAAACCATCCTATATGATAACTTCTCTACTCATGATATGACTCTACTGAAAAAGTAAAAGATGAAAGATAGTCATGTGATACCGCGGCACTCCCCCCAAGCTTGGAACAAGTCGAGGGGATGCCAATACCCATGACGGATCAATTCTTCGGTGGTGGTGGTGAATCCTTCTCGATGTGCTTATCAATTGATTTCTTCAGATCTTCTGAAGTAGTACAGCCTAACATAGGCTATACTGTTGCGTGTAGTACTGGCCCCTGGACCGTTCACCAGCACACACAACTAGATAGATATCCAAAGAAGCAAATGCATCTCATATGTAGCGAATAATCCAGAGTTACAAAATTCTTTACAAGTTGCATAGCGGAAGCTAGCTCAAAACTTATTCAAGTATAACAAAGTGAATATAAGGGCTCCAGTCTTTAATTTGTGCCACAGGCGAACAAACATGTTGAGTGGAGTCACGAGACCTACGTCGATCACTCCGGATACGAACAACCTGCACGTTGGAATATGCAGCCCCCAAAAGGAGGTCAGATCATTCTGAGCAATGGTGGCAAGTGACACTATGGTGGTATATAAATGGCAAGTGCTAGTCTACATGCATATTTGGCGGGTGGAGTTTGTAGGCTATTTTGCATAAATGCATTTTTCCTATCTATTAATAGAAAGTAATTTTGCACATAATTGGACACTTTGGTTGATAGCAAAGTGCTCCTATATAATTGGACACTTTGTTTGATAGCAAAGTGCTCCTGCCCTTTTTGGATTAGCATGCCAAAACACCATCAGGCACTTCTCCAATAACCCATAGTCAAATTGGTAGTAATCAATAAAAGAAGATGAACGAGATATGGCATGTTTCCCATCTAGTTGTTGAATTGTCCCTAACCAATGGAACACAGCTAAGATCTTAGTTTTAACCCTCGCGAGGTTTGTGCCCTTTACCCGTGTTCCCTAATCGACCCCAAACACCATGATACACCATTAGTAACATGGAAGGAAAGAAGATTAAGCCAGAATTCATAAGAAGTAGATCCCCAAACCCTCCACGAGCCGGGCCATCCTACAACTATTCTATATCTCTGGACATGTTGGGTTCGAGTCACCACAACCTGCAAATTCTGTCTATCCCATACTAATATGAAACACGGCTGCACGCAAGAACAACTACACAAAGAAACTAAACATAATCTCAAGATACTGGGCGGCGGTACCCACCAAACTTTGTACTCTGATGACATGCTATCAATCCGCCCAGTGGTTAATTAATTATCATGTTGTTTTCATAAGCAATTAAAATAATAATTTTCATCATAACATGATAATAATCTCAACCACGAATAACTACAAGCATGGCTAAGCAATCTACAAGTACGATGTTTGCCTAACATATGGATTGCTACAATCTAGGGGTAACATATGATCGCTCCACTTGGGTGTTAGTGAAGCAATCTAGCATAGCGATATCACACAACTCCTACTAATGCATAACTAAAATAAAAGTCTAATGCATATATTAAAATAGTAGGATCATGTGTGTCATTTTCCTTGACAGAAATTGGAGTCGTTCACTGTCGAGACATCGTAGTAGTTTTCATAGACGGGGGTACCATGAGACTACGGTAGAGACGTGGGGTAACGGGATCGCGTGGTAGACAGTAAACACATGATTTACCCAGGTTCGGTACGTCGCGACAGTACGACGTGCCTACTCCTGCACTTCTCACTAATCAGGGCTAAAGCCTGGAAACAGGATTACAATGTGAGGTTTAGATCTAGCTACTCGCAGAGGATCAACTTCTCGGCGAGTTGGCCTATATCTTCTCTGTTATTCGTTGGTTTGTTTATCTCCCGTCCGGCTTTATATAATAGCCGGATTAGGGCTTACAGAATAGGAAACCTAGAAGACTACGGTAACTATAACTTGGAAAGTAAGGAATCCGTCTTCTCCTCCAAGCCAGATCACACGGACCGTGATCCGGGTTCTTCTAGAATCCGGCTCCTGTGCGTCAAGTTACTGGGCCGCCCAATGGACCATAGCCCACGACCACTTGGGCCACCCTGGTAACCAGGCACTTTGACTACCAGCTTATACACCCCTATACGGTATATATCCGACAGTAGCCCCCAAGAAGGATTAAAACTCTGATTTGCCGTCTTTCGCCAAATGTGCTTTGTCCGAGAAATTTCAATCAGCAGTCTTGATTCTTCTTATTCTTCTTCTTTTGAAAGAGATGGTAACATGAAACTCGGAATCCTGAAAATCCGGCTTTTCTCTCACGATCCTTCGTGGAGAAGGAACTTCTTACGTCAGCGCACTTAATCATGCTGACGTAAGGGACGTTTGGGTTTTACGCGGAAAACCCAGTAACATATCTCTGACAGATTCTCACGGGAAACGAGGAGATAACCATCATTACCCTGTCGTTTCATTTCCCGGATTTTCCGGCGAGTGACACGCGTTGATCATCCAACGGTCAAAATAGCCGTTGGCACGTATCTTGACGGATTTCTGGCTATAAATAGCCGTCTTCGTCCTCGCCAAAAACCTTCCGCACTCTCACTGTCCACGCCATTGCCGCGCACAAGCTCCCGAGCGAAGAACCGTCCCGAGCGCACGAAACGCACCCAGAGCACCAGCGCAATGCGCCGCCACCAAATGGCATACCCGCCGTCGTCCCCCACTCGCTCCGCCGCGCTCACCGTCGACGACATCATCAACGACCTGGATCCGCGGCTTGGATCCCCAAAGCACGCCGGCGACGAGCCGGAAAAGACCGCGGCCTCTGCGGCGGGCGGAGAGGATCTTTCCGCCGTCGCGAACGCTGCGGGCTCGAGCTCCGCACCTTCCCCGCCGTTTGCTCCCGAAACGTCGGAGGAGAAGATCCAGCTCCTCGGCGACGAGCTCGCCGCTGCGGAAGCCGCCGCGTCCGCCGCCGCCGGAGCGGATGAAGAGGTGGAAACTGCAGGCAATTGGATTGCCTGCAGCATTCCGCCAGCCCTCCTTCCAAACCTGGAAAAGGAGGGTCTGATTCTTAAAGGGAAATGGCGGCTCCCTGAAGACGAGAGCGAGCCAATGCCGAAAGACGGCGAAAGGGTCCTTCTTTCCTCCCATCTCCTAAGAGGTATGGGGCTTCCGCCTTCCGCTTTCTTCCTCCAAATCCTCTCCCACTACAACATCCAACCTCATAACCTGCCACCCAACTCCATTCTTTATATGGTCGGGTTCCAGGCCCTATTTGAGGGTTACTTAGGTTTAGAACCTAGGTTAGATTTTTGGATGTATTGTTTCGGGGTTAAGCGGAACTCCTCGGAGGGCGCACTCCCGACTTGCGGAACCATCTCCTTTACTCTTCGGAGGTTTAGGGAAGATTGGTTCCCCAAGATCAAGACATCAGAATCCGTAAAATTTTGGACGGGTTCTTTCTTCTACCATCCCGATGTGCCTTTCCCAAAAAAAGGCCATCGGGGTTCCACCTTTCTCCAACACTGCTGCCATTCCCCAAGACAATTGGGGAACGGAAGCCGTCCAGGTTTATCCGCCTGATCTTCTAAGGATCAAGCGGCGCATCGCCAAGCTTACCTCCTCCGATCCACCTCTAACTGGCATGGACACGGTCCTTTGCTGGTTAAATAGGCGGATCCAGCCGTTGGCCAATCACGGTGGCCGCCTCTTGTGCGAATACACGGGTGCCAACGACCCAATGCGGACATCCATCAAGGATTGGTCTCCAAGGGATCTTCGACGGCGCGCAAACCAGTTGGTCGCATCTCGCGACCAATACAAAGCGAGTCGGCCGATGTATACGGCCGACAATCCGGCTCCGAAGGTATTTTTTCCGTCATTTGGGTAGAGTTTTAACATTCTTTCTCGGATTTTCCTGCTTCTAACTCTGATTTGTTTTTTCGATAGTTCGCTGAACTTCCAGACTCGGAGTTAGCCTCCGAAGCTGAGCTGGATGCCTTGCGTACTGCCACTACAGGTGGGCGCAAGCGCAAGAAGATTTCTTCCTCTGAGGAAGTTATCGACCTTGACGGAATTCCCGTCGCCACTTCCAGGTTCTTTCTTCTGGGTTCTTTTCTTTCAAGGAAATTTTTCTTCCGTCTTCGAAGTTTTAACTTTTCCGGGTTTTTTGTTTTTAGCCTGCCTCCCTCCAGCCTAAAGCCGAAGAAGCTGAAGAAACACAAAGTTGTTTCCAGCCGAGGCAGTCAACCTTCTCCCGTCATCGCCCCAGATACACCGTCCACGATGGCGGAAGAGCACGCTGCAGCCCCCAACACCAAGCCACTAGAGCCCAGCCAGCCCATTGTGTCGAACACGGACACGAGGGAAAGGGCGGCTCCAGAGGTGGGAAAACCTTCTCGGACATTCGACGAGGAGATTCCCACCTTTGACAAGGAATTCAAGATTATCAATGACGGCCTAAGCGCGGCCGGAACCCTTTTGCAGAATACGCAAAAGGGTTCAATGAAAACTTGGCGGGTTTGCAACGAATGAGCCAGGTATGTAACTCTAGCCCCCAAGCATTAAACAAAATGTATTCTTTTTTGCCTTAATGCTTTTAGTAATCATTCTTTTCCTTGCTATGTTCCACCAAACCACCGAAGCCATTAACATGGAAGTTTTCAACAAACTCTCCATCAAGAATAAAGAGGTTAGAAATCTTCTTTCTATTCTTGAGGAGAGAGAGGCGGAGCTGGCATCGTCTCAGCTCGCTTTGTCGGAAACAGCAGGTAAACATTTTTCCTCTGAAGTTTTCGATTCAACTTTTTTGTCTAAGTACTTATTCCAGAAACTTTCTAAACTCGGAATTTTCCTTGCTTTCCAGCTGCTTTGGCTAAGGCCAAGCAAATAGCTGAAGATGCCGGCAATGCCGAGAATCTCCGAAAGGAGAATTTGGATCTTCACAAGGATCTTGTGAAGACTCGAAAATATTTGGAAGCCAGCAATCTGGCCCTTGGAGTTGCTAATTCCAAGGCTTCCGAACAGGCGGAGAAGGACAAATCCACCATTCAGGATTTGGAAAACGCCCTAAACCTTCGCCTGGAGGAAATCTCCGAGGTTGACAAGCTTATCGGTAAGTTACTGATACTTTTACCATTTTTCCATGTCTTGCTTTCCTTCTCTGTTTTTCACCTAACCCTTTTGGTTGTTTTGTTGGAAAAACAGGAGATACCCCAGATGGCACTCGGATTGAAGGAATCCGAGCGTTTGGGAAGACATGGACTTCGATCAGGGCTGCTGGAATGCAGCTGGTCAATAAGTTCCTTCCCGCAAGGACTGGGGAGTTCTCGGAGGTTGAAAAACTTCCTGGTGCCATCATGGAGGTGGCGGAGTCCAGGGAGTCCACCCTACGTTCCGCTGCACAGGGTGGTGCGCGCATGGCACTCGGCCTTATGCGTATGCACTACCCTGGTGCTAAATCTTGGCGCGTGGCGTCCGGTGTCCCTCAAGGATACACGGATACTCAGCGAAATACCATCTTTGATGAAAACAAAGGCCACGCCACCCAGATTGCCTCCATGGTAAATATCTCCGTCAATTATCCAGAAGAGGAGATCCCTCCAATCCCCGAGGACGACAGCAGCGAGGAGGAGTCGGATGCTTGAAGGGCTACCTTGAACCTGGATAGTGAAAGTAGACAATAGGAGCATTACTGTTCTTTCAATGTAATCCAAAATGTAATGTTTCTATTTGTATGAATGAAAACTCCACTTTTGAAGTCTTAATTATGAAATTCTTTGCAAAGTTTTCGGATTTTATTATTCCTTTATCTTCTAAGTTCTCTGGCATATGTGTTTTGACTGTTCTTAGTGTTTGAAATGGCTCGATAGCATTATGAATCGTCATGTCGAGTAACTGGGTATAACCAATCAGTTGAAACTCGGAAACATGGATCATACTAAAGGCATTTTTACTAACTAGCTCCAGTGACCCAACATATAAGCAATCAGAAAATGCTTAGAGAAGCAAGGAATTTTTTAAATGAAACTTGGGCACGCAAGCAATTCAAATTTCCTTTAGCCGTTAGCAGGCTGAAAAATCATTCAGTTTCTTAACGCCGAGTACGCAGGCACAATTCGGGTTAACATTGAGTATTTTGTAAGATCATTGGGAAATAGATAAGGTGGAATCATGCTTTGTACTGAAAAAACATGGATACCATAATTCCGACAACTTTATTTCATGATCTCAAAAGATGTTTACATAGAAATTGAACTAAGTACGGAAAAGACATAACTGCTAGATATTCCAATGCTTTTGCTATCCACTTGACTTTGTCGGATTTCATCAGCAACTTGTAGAGTGGTAGGGCTTTATCCCCCAGCCGACTAATAAATCTGCTGACGGCAGCGGCGGAACCCGTCAATCTTTGGACATCTTTTACGCACGTAGGCTTCGAGATGTTCAAGATGGCTTTGTTCTTTTTCGGGTTAACTTCTATTCCTCTGTGAGAAACGATAAAACCCAGAAGTTTTCCTGAGGGAACCCCGAATACACACTTAGATGGATTTAACTTCATCTTGTAAGTGCGCAAGTTTTCGAAAGTTTCTCGCAGATCCTCAAGGAGTGTATCTTTTTCCTTGGTTACGACAGCAATATCGTCCACGTAAACATGGACGTTTTTGCCAATCTGATTATGCAGACAACGTTGCATGCAACGCTGGTAGGTTGCATCTGCGTTCTTCAGGCCAAATGGCATGGTTACGTAATAGTACGTCCCGTACGGGGTTATGAAAGAAGTCTTAATTTGATCTTCCTTTTTCATGCGTATTTGGTGATACCCGGAGTATGCATCCAAAAAGCACAAGAGCTCAGAGCCTGCAGTGGCATCTATTATTTGATCGATTCGCGGTAACGCAAACCTATCTTTTGGACACAATTTGTTCAAGCCTGTGTAATCTATACACATTCTAAGAGCAGTAGTGTCTTTCTTCGGTACTAATACCGTATTTGCAGACCATTCAGTGTGGATTACTTCCTGGATGAAATCTGCTGCTAAAAGCCAGATAATTTCCTTGCCAATAGCCTTCCGTCTTCTTCCGTCAAATCGACGGAGACCTTGTTTGACGGGTTTTGATCCTGGAATTACCTTGAGTTGGTGCTCAGCAAGTTCCCTGGGTACGCCTGGCATGTCAGCTGGACACCAGGCAAAAATATCTCAGTTCTCACGGAGGAACTTGATGAGCTCGCCTTCCTATTTGTCGGTCATCCCAGTCCCTACAACGACGAATTTTGTCGGATCTTTGGGATATAGGATTACCTGTCTTGTATTCTCGGACGCCTTGAAGCTGTCTGTTGGCTTCCGGGTTTCTTTTCCTGTCGGCATTTCTGTCGGCGATACCTCCTTGGCCAATTCCTTCAGTTCTTCCTTTGCTATGACTCTCTGAGCGCAAAGGGCGTTTTCTTTCTCCAACTCATTTGCTAGCTTAAAATCACCAGCTATGGTGATTACTCCTCCTTTGGGTCCTGGCATTTTCAGCTTGTTATAAATATAACAGGATCTTGCCATGAATTTGGCGAAAGCTGGACGTCCGAGTATTGCGTGATACACGCTTTCGAACGGCACTACTTCGAAGGATACTTTTTCCTGCCAGAAGTGATCTTTATCTCCGAAGGTGACATCTAGGGAAATTTCTCCTAGGGATCGTGCTTGTCTGCCAGGAACAATGCCGTGGAAGCGTATGTTGCTGTAATTGAGCTGGGACTCGGAAATCTTCAGATGCTTCAGTGTATCCAAGTACATTATGTTAATGCTGGATCCTCCATCCATCAGCACTCTTCTTAGCCTAGTGTTCTGGACAATAGGGCTTACGACAAGAGCTTGTGTGCCGGGTTCAGGGATATTCCCGGGATGATCAGACTGATCCCAGGTAATTGGTGTGTTGGAGTACTTCAAGAATTTCGGGGTTGCCGGAACAACCGCGTTTATTTCTCGAAGTGTTCTTTTGGCCACCTTTGCTGACGGAGTTGCTAGGAATGTTAGCATTGCTTCTCCATCAACTCTCGGAAATTTGGGTTCGCCCTTTCGCTGTTGCTCCTGGATTTTTTCATCAGTGTCCGATTCACTGTCTTCTTTGTCAGCTTCTGGCTTTTGTTTGGCGGGTTTCCTTTTGGAACCCTTCCCCTTGCTTCCGGATCCTGCATTGCCTTTCATGTGCTTATTCAGCCGGCATTGTGCGTTTGTATGGGTGGGTTTCTCAAATTGTGAATGGTGGACACAAGGTTCCGACTTAATCCTCTCCCACTCCTCTGGAGTGTAGTTGATTGGATCTGGACTGCGTCCTTTCCACTTATTCCCTTTTTCACTTTCAAAGGCTATGTTGACCTCTTTGGGTTTTGTCGTTGTTTCTGGAGTTCCTTTTTTGTCAGAACGAGGAGTTTTCTTAGCAAGTATCAGTGATTCGATATTGCCCCCTCTTGCTCTGATGTCGTCTTCGGCTGCAGCATGTTCGTTGGCGGTTGTAAGCATAGATCCGAGATCTTTCTGCTGTTTGGAACCAACCATGAACGGTACAAGTCCGGGTTTTAGGCCATTGACGAAAGCATGCATTGCTTGTACGTCAGTTACTCCAGAACAACTATTCTTCATTGCCGTCCATCTGAAGATGAAATCCACGTATGGTTCATCCTCGAATTGGGTGCAACGGTTCAGCTGGTTGATGCTGTTCGGGCGTTTGTATGTTCCCCGGAAATGCTGAGTAAATACTCTAGCCATATCATCCCAGCTATCGACAGTTCTTGATGGTAATCCATTGATCCAATCTCTGGCTCCATCCAGTAACATTAGGGGAAGAAACTTGACAGCTTCCAGGTCTGTCCCATTGTTGATCTGGACGGCTGTATAGTAGTCTGAGAGCCAGGTGTCCGGGTTTGTGCTGCCGGTATATTTTTGGTACGTTGGACCAACTTTGGCAAAGCCAGAATGCAGGGTTATCCTTCAGATCCTGTCAGTGAAACACTTAGGACCAAAGTATAGGTCATCCTTTTCCGCTCTATCAATGTGTGCGGAATATCTTCCGGCTGAATGGACAGAAGGGGATCTAGTCCTTTCTTTTCCATTGTTGCACGGACGCGCTTTTACGGGATTGTACCTATCTCTTCCATGATCACGTCCTTTTGGATTAGGCGGAGTCCTGCTCCTGTGCCTTTCTTTATCCTTAGGAGGTGTCCGGGATCTCTCACGTCTGTGAGGTATATCGTATCTTTCGGCCTTCTCAGCTGGGTTTCTTGGAGGTGACATTGTTTTGCCGTCATTCCGGTATTTTTCTTCCCGGTCGTGGGGTTTGAGTCCACCTTTCGGGGGATGGGATCCGGTTCGGGACGCTTCATCCCTATTGTCGGGGTTTTTCTTGTCTTTTCTCGGATCCTCTTTTTTATCCTTTGAATTGTCTGAATCTCAAGGTTCCTCTGGTCCAGGTGCTCCAGCGGCGCAAGTAGCTGTTTTGCATAGGGCGGAGTTATCCTGCAGTCTTCCTGATCGCTCTTGGGCCCACTGTTGTTGTTGCAATGCTTTTCCTAGGAAAGCATACACCCCTTGAAGTTTTTCACCGTTGGAGTACAGATCATTGTTCAGGATGGCGAACGCTGCTTCCGCGTTTTCTGCTGCGGTTTTATAAATTGGTTCGCCTCTGGCATCTTTGCCGTTTACCTGCTTTTGCCAAGATGGGTTGTGAAACCTTTCTTTTGGCGGCAGTACTTCCGGTCTTACGATTCCGGGTAACCTTGTAGGTTTAATGCCAGATCTATTCTTTCTCTCGTACTCCTCGATTTCTTCCTTCATGAGCTTAATGTCATCCTGGGTTTTTTGGAGGTGTTGCCGAGATCTGAGTAGATGTTGCTGTTGCCTTTGGAAAGCTTGCCTCCTGGCTTCCAGCATCTCAGGGGGTTCGTTTACTCCCACTGGTGTTTGCAACAGCTCTTGCTCTTCCTGTTCTGTCATTGGCGGAGCAAGGATTTCTTTGATTTTCTTCTCGGCAGTCTTTGTTCCGCTAGCATCTCCTACTTCCAGGTTTTCATCAGCTTGATCAGCTGATTTTTTCTTCCGTATTTTGTATTGGAGTTTCTTAGCAGCACGATGCTTTTTCTTGGAAGAGGGAGGCTTTTTGGCAGGCTCATCCTCTGTCAATTCCTTGACATTGGGAAATACCGGAGAAGTTTCTCTGTCTTCTCTCTCTTCCTCTGGCGGAGGGGTTTTAGGGCTTTCCTGGCTGCCGGCGTCCGTGGTATCAGCCGGTTTCGCCATTAGCACTTCATGGAATCCCTCTTGAAAAGATTTAACTTTGCTTTCGAAGGCGTCCGCGTCTTCGTCTTCGGAATCAAAATCCTCTGATCCGGTTTCCGACTCTAATCTTGCCTCAATGGCGGCTAGTACGGATTCTGCTTCCGAGTTCATCGTCTCGTTGACGGATGTCGGATCTTCCGCCTGTATGACGGGTGTCGGGTCTTCCGTTGCTGTGACGGGTGTGTTTTTGTCTGCCTCTTGCACGGGATTTCCGTCATCCGTGTTTTCGGCGACTTCGGACTGCACCATGCCGATAAAGTGTGTGTCACTTTTTTGTCGGCGATCTGAGCAGAATCCGGTATCATAGTCATCCTCGACTGGGTATAGGGCGGGTGGGATAAATTTGCTTCCACCGCAAAACCCCATTGCTTCTGCAGTTAGTCCGATAAAGATGTTAGCAGATCCTATCGGTAACACGCAGGCACTTACCAGGTGGTTTTGCGCCGGTATGTAGGATCCGTTGTCGAGGAAGCGTCCGACATCATCGTTGAATTCCAAGCTTCCGACAGTGATTGATCTTCCTATTCCGCCAAGTATCCCAGATCGGAACTTTACGCCTGACGTCGTTTGCCCCACGGTGGGCGCCAACTGTTGAGACATCGTAGTAGTTTTCATAGACGGGGGTACCATGAGACTACGGTAGAGACGTGGGGTAACGGGATCGCGTGGTAGACAGTAAACACAGGATTTACCCAGGTTCGGTACGTCGCGAGAGTACGACGTGCCTACTCCTGCACTTCTCACTAATCAGGGCTAAAGCCTGGAAACATGATTACAATGTGAGGTTTAGATCTAGCTACTCGCAGAGGATCAACTTCTCGACGAGTTGGCCTATATCTTCTCTGTTATTCGTTGGTTTGTTTATCTCCCGTCCGGCTTTATATAATAGCCGGATTAGGGCTTACAGAATAGGAAACCTAGAAGACTACGGTAACTATAACTTGGAAAGTAAGGAATCCGTCTTCTCCTCCAAGCCAGATCACACGGCCCGTGATCCGAGTTCTTCTAGAATCCGGCTCCTGTGCGTCAAGTTACTGGGCCGCCCAATGGACCATAGCCCACTACCACTTGGGCCACCCTGGTAACCAGGCACTTTGACTACCATCTTATACACCCCTATACGGTATATATCCGACATTCACGCACTCGACTCAGTCGCAACCGTAACAATCACGGTCCTCACACGAACAACAACCGCAACTCTCGCAATCTACACGTTGCAAGCATACCACAATAAATAACCAAAACAAACCAAGCAAAAAAAGCAATGCAACATATGAATACATGATGATTTAATAATGCAAGACAACTAATTTACTAGTTCTCTGATTGCCTAAACAATATATGATGCATGAAAAGGTTTGTAATGCACCAAGAAACAAAAGGCAGCTTAATCAAATTGAATACGGTTAATTAACAATCTATAAGATTTTCTCGAATTAAAGTTTATAAAAAGGTAGATCTAAACCTAACATACTAATAAGATCCTAAAGAAAATAAAACACTCAACGGAAACTTTTTAGATGAATAAGAACGAAGTGTAGATTCGAAATTTCGAGTTACTCCGGTGGACAAAAGTAGATCGGAATTATATAAGAAGATCCGTAGCTCAAATTGAAAAACTGAAAGAACAAAAGTTGTGGATAATGATGAGAGACAACTACAGTAGAAATTTGAGAGAAAACGGACAAACGGTTGAAGAGTAATTGAACTTTTGCCGTTTCAGATCTGAGAGAGTAGATCTCGAAATTCTCCGGCTGCGGTGGATAAAAAGAGGTGAGGTTTCCTGGGATGGATTTTTATGGACGATATCTAAAACTCCCGCGAAGACTTGAACGTCAACCGAGCAACTCAGGGAACGTGGCGAGCAAAATACCACGAAACAGATCTGAAATCGAATTTTCGACTTTGGGACGACCTCACGGCCGGGTCTGCGGTATTTATAGATGGGGAGCTCGGTGGAAAATTGCTCCTTGGAGTAGGGAACAAGTCAAAAGAAACGGATTCGAATTTGGACTCCCCAACGGAGAGATATTGGAGTTTGAATAAAGATAGGTCAAAGAAAAACGGGATTCATACCGATTGCTACGAGCTGCTTAGGTGCCCTGTGCCTTCCTAGGCCGGCCCATACCGAGGGAGCTGGCTCGGTTTGTTTTTTTTCTTCTTTTTCTTAAAACTTTCACAATTTTGGAAATCTAATTCGGAATCGAGTCAAAATTTCTAAAATTTTGAAATTTGAAAATCTATAATATTAGACTATTAGGGAGTGATTTTGTAAAAAATAAAATATCTAAATATCCTTCGGCTTATAAACGCCTTATAGGAGGATTTCGGGTTTTTTAAAACATGATTTTATTCTAGGGTTTAAAATTCAACACTCAAAGGCAAGTTTTGAAATGATGCCATGCTATGCATATGCTATAAATGAAAGACATTCCAAATGTAAAATTTGGAATGTTATAAACTAAACCCCTTAAGATGAATCTCGTCCCGAGATTCGGAATGGCTAGCAAATAGATGTGGGTGGTTTTCTAAATTTCTGGGCTAACCCCCTTAAGAGAATTCTACTTGATATCTCTAATGGCATGAGTAGATCTATATCCTATGATCTTCACTCCTTGTTTTCAATTGTGTTGCACATCCTTCACCAGTATGGAACATCTCCACCAATAAGTTGTGTTGGTATAACGAACCATCACATTAGTATCAAGGTTGGCGTCCTCCGATGTTTCTTCTATATTTTGGATCCACGTTTTTGTCTCCAATGAGTTCCTTGTTTCCCTCCCTAGCTAGGTTCTAGATCATAGGTTGAGTAAACTAAGTCGGATCATCTACCATCTGTAGTAGTACAACCCAACATAGGCTATACTGTTGCGTGTAGTACTGGCCCCTGGACCGTTCACCAGCACACACCACTAGATAGATATCCAAAGAAGCAAATGCATCTCATATCTAGCGAATAATCCAGAGTTAAAAAATTCTATACAAGTTGCATAGCGGAATCTAGCTCAAAACTTATTCAATTATAACAAAGCGAATATAAGGGCTCCAGTCTTCAATTTGTGCCACAGGCGAACAAACATGTTGAGTGGAGTCACGAGACCTACGTCGATCACTCCGGATACGAACAACCTGCACGTTGGAATAGGCAGCCCCCAAAAGGAGGTCAGATCATTCTGAGCAATGGTGGCAAATGACACTATGGTGTTATATAAATGGCAAGTGCTAGTCTACATCCATATTTGGCTGGTGGAGTTTGTAGGCTATTTTGCATAAATGCATTTGTCCTATCTTTTAATAGAAAATAATTTTGCACATAATAGGACACTTTGGTTGATAGCAAAGTGCTCCTATATAATTGGACACTTTGGTTGATAGCAAAGTGCTCCTACCCTTTTTGGATTAGCATGCTGAAACATCATCAGGCACTTCTCCAATAACCCATAGTCAAATTGGTAGTAATCAATAAAACAAGATGAACGAGATATGTCATGTTTCCCATCTAGTTGTTGAATTGTCCCTAACCAATGGAACACAGCTAAGATCTTAGTTTTAACCCTCGCGAGGTTTGTGCCCTTTACCCGTGTTTCCTAATCGACCCCAAACACCATGATACACCATTAGTAACATGGAAGGAAAGAAGATTAAGCCAGAATTCATAAGAAGTAGATCCCCAAACCCTCCACGAGCCGGACCATCCTACAACTATTCTATATCTCTGGACGCGTTGGGTTCGAGTCACCACAACCTATAAATTCTGTCTAGCCCATACTAATATGAAACACGGCTGCAAGCAAGAACAACTACATAAAGAAACTAAACATAATCTCAAGATACTGGGCGGCGGTCCCCACCAAATTTTGTACTCTAATGACATGTTAGCAATCCGCCCAGTGGTTAATTAATTATCATGTTGTTTTAATAAGAAATTAAAATAATGATTTTTATCATAACATGATAATAATCCCAACCACGAATAACTACAAGCATGACTAAGCAATCTACAAGTACGATGTTTGCCTAACATATGGATTGCTACAATCTAGGGGTAACATATGATCGCTCCACTTGGGTATTAGTGAAGCAATCTAGCATAGCGATAACACACAACTCCTACTAATGCATAACTAAAATAAAAGTCCAATGCATATATTAAAATAGTAGGATCATGTGTGTCATTTTCCTTGACAGAAATTGGAGTCGTTCACGCACTCGACTCAGTCGCAACCGTAACAATCACGGTCCTCACACGAACAACAACCGCAACTCTCGCAATCTACACGTTGCAAGCATACCACAATAAATAACCAAAACAAACCAAGCAAAAAAAGCAATGCAACATATGGATACATGATGATTTAATAATGCAAGACAACTAATTTACTAGTTCTCTGGTTGCCTAAACAATATATGATGCATGAAAAGGTTTGTAATGCACCAAGACACAAAAAGCAGCTTAATCAAATTGAATAGGGTTAAATAACAATCTATAAGATCTTGTCAAATTAAAGTTTATAAAAAGGTATATCTAAACCTAACATACTAATCAGATTCAAAAAGAAAATAAAACACTCAACGGAAACTTTTTAGATGAATAAGAACGAAGTGTAGATTCGAAATTTCGAGTTACTCCGGTGGACAAAAGTAGATCGGAATTATATAAGATGATCCGTAGCTAAAATTGAAAAACTCAAAGAACGAAAGTTGTGGATAATGATGAGAGACAACTACGGTAGAAATTTGAGAGAAAACGGACAAACGGTTGAAGAGTAATTTAACTTTTGCCGCTTCAGATCTGAGAGAGTAGATCTCGAAATTCTCTAGCTCCGGTGGATGAAAAAAGGTGAGGTTTCTTGGGATGGATCGGTATGGACGATATCTAAAACTCTCGCGAAGACTTGAACGTCAACCGAGCAACTCAGCGAACGTGGCGAGCAATATACCACGAAACAGATCTGAAATCAAAGTTTCGACTTTGGGACGAACTCACAGCCGGGTCTGCGGTATTTATAGATGGGGAGTTCGGTGGAAATTTGCTCCTTGGAGTAGGGAACAAGCCAAAAGAAACGGAATCAAATTTGGACTCCCCAACGGAGAGATATTGGATTTTGAATAAAGATTGGTCAAAGAAAAACGGGATTTGTACCGATTGGTACGAGCTGCTTAGGCTTAGGTGCCCTGTGCCTTCCTGGGCCGGCCCATACCGAGGGAGCTGGCTCGGTTTGTTTTTTTTTCTTTTTTTTTTCTTCTTTTTATTAAAACTTTCACAATTTTAGAAATCTAACTCGGAATCGAGTAAAACAAATTTCTAAAATTTTGAAATTTGAAAATCTATAATATTAGACTATTAGGGAGTGATTTTGTAAAAAATAAAATATCTAAATATCCTTCGGCTTATAAACGCCTTATAGGGGGATTTTGGGCTTTTTAAAACATGATTTGGTTTTAGAGTTTAAAATGCAACACTCAAATGCAAGTTTTGAAATGATGCCATGCTATGTATATGTTCTAAATGAAAAACATTCCAAATGTAAAATTTGAAATGTTACAAACTAACCCCCTTAAGATGAATCTCGTCCCGAGATTCGGAATGGCTAGCAAATAGATGTGGGTGGTTTTCTAAATTTCTGGGCTAACCCCCTTAAGAGAATTCTACTTGATATATCTAATGGCATGAGTAGATCTACATCCTATGATCTTCACTCCTTGTTTTCAATTGTGTTGCACATCCTTCACCAGTATGGAGCATCTCCACCAATAAGTTGTGTTGGTATAACGAACCATCACATTAGTATCAAGGTTGGCGTCCTGCGATGTTTCTTCTATATTTTGGATCCACGTTTTTGTCTCCAGTGAGTTCCTTGTTTCCCTCTCTAGCTAGGTTCTAGATCATAGGTTGAGTAAACTAAGTCGGATCATCTACCATCTGCAGTAGTACAGCCCAACATATGCTATACTTTTGCGTGTAGTACTGCCCCCTGGACCGTTCACCAACACACACAACTAGATATATATCCAAAGAAGCAAATGCATCTCATATCTAGCGAATAATCCGGAGTTACAAAATTCTTTACAAGTTGCATAGAGGAAGCTAGCTCAAAATTATTCAAGTATAACAAAGCGAATATAAGGGCTCCAGTCTTCAATTTGTGCCACAGGCGAACAAACATGTTGAGTGGAGTCACGAGACCTACGTTGATCACTCCGGATACGAACAATCTGCACGTTGGAATATGCAGCCCCAAAAGGAGGTCAGATCATTCTGAGCAATGGTGGCAAGTGACACTATGGTGGTATATAAACGGCAAGTGCTAGTCTACATGCATATTTGGCTGGTGGAGTTTGTAGGCTATTTTGCATAAATACATTTGTCCTATCTTTTAATAGAAAGTAATTTTGCACATAATTGGACACTTTGGTTGATAGCAAAGTGCTCCTATATAATTGGACACTTTGGTTGATAGCAAAGTGCTCCTCATTTTTGGATTAGCATGCTGAAACACCATCAGGCACTTCTCCAATAACCCATAGTCAAATTGATAGTAATCAATAAAACAAGATGAACGGGATATGTCATGTTTCTCATCTAGTTGTTGAATTGTCCTAACCAATGGAACACGGCTAAGATCTTAGTTTTAACCCTCGCCAAGGTTTGTTCCCTTTACCCGTGTTGCCTAATCGACCCAAACACCATGATACACCATTAGTAACATGGAAAGAAAGAAGATTAAGCCAGAATTCATAAGAAGTAGATCCCCAAACCCTCCACGAGCCGGATCATCCTACAACTATTCTATATCTCTGGACGCGTTGGGTTCGAGTCACCACAACCTACAAATTCTGTCTAGCCCATACTAATATGAAACACGGCTGCACGCAAGAACAACTACATAAAGAAAGTAAACATAATCTCAAGATACTGGGCGGCGGTCCGCACCAAACTTTGTACTCTGATGACATGCTAGCAATCCGCCCAGTGGTTAATTAATTATCATGTTGTTTTCATAAGTAATTAAAATAATGATTTTCATCATAACATGATAATAATCCCAACCACGAATAACTACAAGCATGACTAAGCAATCTACAAGTATGATGTTTGCCTAACATATGGATTGCTACAATCTAGGGGTAACATATGATTCCTCCACTTGGGTGTTAGTGAAGCAATCTAGCATAGCGATAACACACAACTCCTACTAATGCATAACTAAAACAAAAGTCTAATGGATATATTAAAATAGTAGGATCATGTGTGTCATTTTCCTTGACAGAAATTGGAGTCGTTCACGCACTCGACTCAGTCGCAACCGTAACAATCACGGTCCTCACACGAACAACAACCGCAACTCTCGCAATCTACACGTTGCAAGCATACCAGAATAAATAACCAAAACAAACGAAGCAAAACAACAATGCAACATATGAATACATGATGATTTAATAATGCAAGACAACTAATTTACTAGTTCTCTGGTTGCCTAAACAATATATGATGCATGAAAAGGTTTGTAATGCACCAAGACACAAAAAGCAGCTTAATCAAATTTAATAGGGTTAATTAACAATCTATAAGATCTTCTCGAATTAAAGTTTATAAAAATGTATATCTAAACCTAACATACTAATCATATTCAAAAAGAAAATAAAACACTCAACGGAAACTTTTTAGATGAATAAGAACGAAGTGTAGATTCGAAATTTCGAGTTACTCCGATGGACAAAAGTAGATCGGAATTATATAAAAAGATCCGTAGCTCAAATTGAAAAACTCAAAGAACGAAAGTTGTGGATAATGATGAGAGACAACTACAGTAGAAATTTGAGAGAAAATGGACAAACGGTTGAAGAGTAATTGAACTTTTGCCGCTTCAGATCTGAGAGACTAGATCTCGAAATTCTCCGGCTCCGGTGGATGAAAAGAGGTGAGGTTTCTTGGGATGGATCGGTATGGACGATATTTAAAACTCTCACGAAGACATGAACGTCAACCGAGTAACTCAGGGAACATGGCGAGCAAAATACCACGAAACAGATCTGAAATCAAAGTTTCGACTTTGGGACGAACTCACAGCCGGGTCTGCGGTATTTATAGATGGGGAGGTCGGTGGAAAGTTGCCCCTTGGAGTAGAGAACAAGCCAATAGAAACGGATTCGAATTTGGACTCCCCATCGGAGAGATATTGGATTTTGAATAAAGATAGGTCGAAGAAAAACGGGATTTGTACCGATTGGTACGAGCTGCTTAGGCTTAGGTGCCCTGTGCCTTACTGGGCCGGCCCATACCGAGGGAGCTGGCTCGGTTTGTTTTTTTTCTCTTTCTTTTTCTTCTTTTTATTAAAACTTTCACAATTTTGGAAATCTAATTCGGAATCGAGTCAAACAAATCTCTAAAATTTTGAAATTTGAAAATCCATAATATTAGACTATTAGGGAGTGATTTTGTAAAAAATAAAATATCTAAATATCCTTCGGCTTATAAACGCCTTATAGGAGGATTTTGGGCTTTTTAAAACATGATTTTGTTTTAGTGTTTAAAATGCAACACTCAAATGCAAGTTTTGAAATGATGCCATGCTATGCATATGCTCTAAATGAAAAACATTCTAAATGTAAAATTTGAAATGTTACAAACTAACCACCTTAAGATGAATCTCGTCCCGAGATTCGGAATGGCTAGAAAATAGATGTGGGTGGTTTTCTAAATTTCTGGGCTAACCCCCTTAAGAGAATTCTACTTGACATCTCTAATGTCATGAGTAGATCTATATCCTATGATCTTTACTCCTTGTTTTCAATTATGTTGCACATCCTTCACCAGTATGGAGCATCTCCACCAATAAGTTGTGTTGGTATAACGAACCATCACATTAGTATCAAGGTTGGCGTCCTGCGATGTTTCTTCTATATTTTGGATCCACGTTTTTGTCTCCAATGAGTTCCTTGTTTCCCTCCCTAGCTAGGTTCTAGATCATAAGTTGAGTAAACTAAGTCGGATCATCTACCATCTGTAGTAGTACAGCCCAACATAGGCTATACTGTTGCGTGTACTACTGGCCCCTGGACCATTCACCAGCACACACAACTAGATAGATATCCAAAGAAGCAAATGCATCTCATATCTAGCGAATAATCCAGAGTTACAAAATTCTTTACAAGTTGCATAGAGGAAGCTAGCTCAAAACTTATTCAAGTATAACGAAGAGAATATAAGAGATCCAGTCTTCAATTTGTGCCACAGGCGAACAAACATGTTGAGTGGAGTCACGATACCTACGTCGATCACTCCGGATACGAACAACCTGCACGTTGGAATATGCAGCCCCCAAAAGGAGGTCAGATCATTCCGAGCAATGGTGGCAAGTGACACTATGGTGATATATAAATGGCAAGTGCTAGTCTACATGCATATTTGGCTGGTGGAGTTTGTAGGCTATTTTGCATAGATGCATTTGTCCTATCTTTTAATAGAAAGTAATTTTGCACGTAATTGGACACTTTGGTTGATAGCAAAGTGCTCCTATATAATTGGACACTTTGGTTGATAGCAAAGTGCTCCTACCCTTTTTGGATTAGCATGCTGAAACACCATCAGGCACTTATCCAATAACGCATAGTCAAATTGGTAGTAATCAATAAAACAAGATGAACGAGATATGTCATATTTCCCATCTAGTTGTTGAATTGTCACTAACCAATGGAACACATCTAAGATCTTAGTTTTAACCCTCGCGAGGTTTGTGCCCTTTACCCGTGTTGCCTAATCGACCCCAAACACCATGATACACCATTAGTAACATGGAAGGAAAGAAGATTAAGCCAGAATTCATAAGAAGTAGATCCCCAAACCCTCCACGAGCCGGACCATCCTACAACTATTCTATATCTCTGGACACGTTGGTTCGAGTCACCACAACCTACAAATTCGGTCTAGCCCATACTAATATGAAACACGGCTGCACGCAAGAACAACTACATAAAGAAACTAAACATAATCTCAAGATACTGGGCGGCGGTCTCCACCAAACTTTGTACTCTGATGACATGCTAGCAATCCGCCCAGTGGTTAATTAATTATCATGTTGTTTCATAAGCAATTAAAATAATGATTTTCATCATAACATGTTAATAATCCCAACCACGAATAACTACAAGCATGGCTAAGAAATCTACAAGTACGATGTTTGCCTAACTTATGGATTGCTACAATCTAGGGGTAACATATGATCGCCCCACTTGGGTGTTAGTGAAGAAATCTAGCATAGCGATAACACACAACTCCTACTAATGCATAACTAAAATAAAAGTCTAATGCATATATTAAAATAGTAGAATCATGTGTGTCATTTTCTTTGACAAAAATTGGAGTCGTTCACGCACTCGACTCAGTCGCAACCGTAACAATCACGGTCCTCACACGAACAACAACCGCAACTCTCGCAATCTACACGTTGCAAGCATACCAGAATAAATAACCAAAACAAACGGAGCAAAACAACAATGCAACATATGAATACATGATGATTTAATAATTCAAGACAACTAATTTACTAGTTCTCTGGTTGCCTAAACAATATATGATGCATGAAAAGGTTTGTAATGCACCAAGACACAAAAAGAAGCTTAATCAAATTGAATAGGGTTAATTAACAATCTATAATATCTTCTCGAATAAAAGTTTATAAAAAGGTATATCTAAACCTAACATACTAATAAGATTCTAAAAGAAAATAAAACACTCAACGGAAACTTTTTATATGAATAAGAACGAAGTGTAGATTCGAAATTTCGAGTTACTCCGGTGGACAAAAGTAGATTGGAATTATAAAAGAAGATCCGTAGCTCAAATTGAAAAACTCAAAGAACGAAAGTTGTGGATAATGATGAGAGACAACTACAGTAGAAATTTGAGAGAAAACGGACAAACGGTTGAAGAGTAATTGAACTTTTGCCGCTTCAGATCTGAGTGAGTAGATCTCGAAATTCTCCGGCACCGGTGGATGAAAAGAGGTGAGGTTTCTTGGGATGGATCGGTATGGACAATATCTAAAACTCTCGCGAAGACTTGAACGTCAACCGAGCAACTCAGGAAACGTGGCGAGCAAAATACCACGAAACAGATCTGAAATCAAAGTTTCGACTTTGGGACGACCTCACAGCCGGGTCTGCGGTATTTATAGATGGGGAGGTCGATGGAAAGTTGCTCATTGGAGTAGGGAACAAGACAAAAGAAACGGATTCGAATTTGGATTCCCCAACAGAGAGATATTGGATTTTGAATAAAGATAGGTCAAAGAAAAACGGGATTTATACCTTTTGGTACGAGCTGCTTAGGCTTAAGTGCCCTGTGCCTTCCTGGGCCGGCCCATACTGAGGGAGCTGGCCCGGTTTGTTTTTTTTCTCTTTTTTTTTCTTCTTTTTATTAAAACTTTCACAATTTTGGAAATCTAACTCGGAATTGAGTCAAATAAATTTCTATAATTTTGAAATTTGAAAATCTATAATATTAGACTATTAGGGAGTTATTTTGTAAAAAATAAATATCTAAATATCCTTCGGCTTATAAACGCCTTATAGGAGGATTTTGGGATTTTTAAAACATGATTTTGTTTTAGGGTTTAAAATGTAACACTCAAATGTAAGTTTTGAAATGATGCCATGCTATGCATATGCTCTAAATGAAAAACATTCCAAATGTAAAATTTGGAATGTTACAAACTAACCCCCTTAAGATGAATCTCGTCCCGAGATTCGGAATGGCTAGCAAATAGATGTGGGTGGTTTTTTAAATTTCTGGGCTAACCCCCTTAAGAGAATTCTAATTGATATCTCTAATGGCATGAGTAGATCTATATTCTATGATCTTCACTCCTTGTTTTCAATTGTGTTGCACATCCTTCACCAGTATGGAGCATCTCCACCAATAAGTTGTGTTGGTATAACGAACCATCACACTAGTATCAAGGTTGGTTCCTGCGATGTTTCTTCTATATTTTGGATCCACGTTTTTGTCTCCAGTGATTTCCTTGTTTGCCTCTCTTGCTAGGTTCTAGATCACAGGTTGAGTAAACTAAGTCGG
The DNA here is from genome assembly GCA_028641055.1 of Alopecurus myosuroides. Classification (NCBI taxonomy): domain Eukaryota; kingdom Viridiplantae; phylum Streptophyta; class Magnoliopsida; order Poales; family Poaceae; genus Alopecurus; species Alopecurus myosuroides. The sequence goes on from CM054058.1 coordinate 417,114,339, forward strand.
ATCATCTACCATCTGTAGTAGTACATCCCAACATAGGCTATACTGTTGCGTGTAGTACTGGCCCCTGGACCGTTCACCAGCACACACAACTAGATAGATATCCAAAGAAGCAAATGCATCTCATATCTAGCGAATAATCCGAAGTTACAAATTTTTTTACAAGTTGCATAGCGGAAGCCAGCTCAAAACTTATTCAAGTATAACAAAGCGAATATAAGGGCCCCAGTCTTCAATTTGTGCCACAGGCGAACAAACATGTTGAGTGGAGTCACGAGACCTACGGCGATCACTCCGGATACGAACAACTTGCACGTTGGAATATGCAGCCCCCAAAAGGAGGTCAGATCATTCTTAGAAATGGTGGCAAGTGACACTATGGTGGTATATAAATGGCAAGTGCTAGTCTAAATGCATATATGGCTGGTGCAGTTTGTAGGCTATTTTTCATAAATGCATTTGTCCTATCTTTTAATAGAAAGTAATTTTGCACATAATTGGACACTTTGGTTGATAGCAAAGTTCTCCTATATAATTGGACACTTTGGTTGATAGCAAAGTGGTCCTACCCTTTTTGGATTAGCATGCTGAAACATCATCAGACACTTCTGCAATAACCCATAGTCAAATTGGTAGTAATCAATAAAACAAGATGAACGAGATATGTCATGTTTCCCATCTAGTTGTTGAATTGTCCCTAACCAATGGAACACAGCTAAGATCTTAGTCTTAACCCTCGCGAGGTTTGTGCCCTTTACCCGTGTTGCCTAATCGACCCCAAACACCATGATACACCATTAGTAACATGGAAGGAAAGAAGATTAAGCCAGAATTCATAAGAAGTAGAACCCCAAACCCTCCACGAGCCGGACCATCCTACAACTATTCTATATCTCTGGACGCGTTGGGTTCGAGTCACCACAACCTACGAATTCTGTCTAGCCCATACTAATATGAAACACGGCTGCACGCAAGAACAACTACATAAAGAAACTAAACATAATCTCAAGATACAGGGCGGCGGTCCCCACCAAACTTTGTACTCTGATGACATGCTAGCAATCCGCCCAGTGGTTAATTAATTACCATGTTGTTTTCATAAGCAATTAAAATAATGATTTTCATCATAACATGATAATAATCCCAACCACGAATAACTACAAGCATGGCTAAGCAATCTACAAGTACGATGTTTGCCTAACATATGGATTGCTACAATCTAGGGGTAACATATGATCGCTCCACTTGGGTGTTAGTGAAGCAATCTAGCATAGTGATAACACACAACTCCTACTAATGCATAACTAAAATAAAAGTCTAATGCATATATTAAAATAGTAGGATCATGTGTGTCATTTGCCTTGACAGAAATTTGTGTCGTTCACGCACTCGGCTCAGTCGCAACCGTAACAATAACGGTCATCATACGAACAGCAACCGCAACTCTCGCAATCTACACGTTGCAAGTATACCACAATAAATAACCAAAACAAACAAGCAAAACAACAATACAACATATGAATACATGATGATTTAATAATGCAAGACAACTAATTTACTAGTTCTCTGGTTGCCTAAACAATATATGATGCATGAAAAGGTTTGTAATGCAACAAGACACAAAAGCAGCTTAATCAAATTGAATAGGGTTAATTAACAATCTATAAGATCTTCTCGAATAAAAGTTTATAAAAAGATAGATCTAAACCTAATATACTAATAAGATCCTAAAGGAAAATAAAACACTCAACGGAAACTTTTTAGATGAATAAGAACAAAGTGTAGATTCGAAATTTCGAGTTACTCCGGTGGACAAAAATAGATCAGAATTATATAAAAAGATCCGTAGCTCAAATCGAAAAACTCAAAGAACGAAAGTTGTAGATAATGGTGAGAGACAAATACAGTAGAAATTTGAGATAAAACGGACAAACGGTTGAAGAGTAGTTTAACCTTTTCCGCTTCAGATCTAAGAGAGTAGATCTCGAAATTCTCCGGCTGTGGTGGATGAAAAGAGGTGAGGTTTCTTGGGATGGATCCGTATGGACGATATCTAAAACTCTCGCGAAGACTTGAAAGTCAACCGAGCAACTCAGAGAACATGACGAGCAAAATACCATGAAACAAATCTGAAATCAAAGTTTTGTCTTTGGGACGAACTCACGGCCGGGTCTGCGGTATTTATATGGGAAGGTCGGTGGAAAGTTGCTCCTTGAAGTAGGGAACAAGCCAAAAGAAACGGATTCGAATTTGGACTCTCCAACAGAGAGATATTGGAGTTTGAATGAAGATAGTTCAAAAGAAAAACGGGATTTCTACCGACTGGTACAGCTGCGTAGGTGCGCTGTGCCTTCCTGGGCCGGCCAGGTTTGTTTTTTTTCTCTCTTTTTTTCTTCTTTTTCTTAAAACTTTCATAACTTTGGAGATCTAACTCGAAATCGATTCAAACAAATTTCTAAAATTTTGAAATTTGAAAATCTATAATATTAGACTATTAGGGAGTGATTTTGTAAAAAATAAAATATCTAAATATCCTTCGGCTTATAAACTCCTTATAGGAGGATTTTGGGCTTTTTAAAACATGATTTTGTTTTAGGGTTTAAAATGCAACACTCAAATGCAAGTTTTGAAATGATGCCATGCTATGCATATGCTCTAAATGAAAAACATTCCAAATGTAAAATTTGGAATGTTACATCTTCAATCGCAAACATAAGCATACGGATCACCTCCGTATTGCGATCAATACAGTCTGCATGCCTGTTAGACGGTGAATCCCAGCCACCCAGATTCCCCCCCCCCACTCTTCCTTAGGTTGAGAGCTTCCTTCATCTGCACGATTAGAACGATTCATATCCCACATAGAGAGCAAATCCCTATAGGGTACCTTTTTGCACTGATAATCATGAATTAATGTGTGGAAGTAGTTCTTGACTCCCGCAGCAGGTGTCTTTGAAGCTAGGGAGTGACGTGGAACCTTCCCTCCGGTGCTCATCTGCGCGTTTCTCTTGAGCTTCAAGGGGTTAGCAACCACCCTAATGCTTGCGAAGGTGGCGCGTGGACGCACTCGTGGGTTTTCCTCTACATCTCCTTCAGCTCCACTCTCGATCTCCTCCTCCGGCTTTAGGTCTTGGACATCATATTCCTTTGGTCCCTTCCCCCTGTTGTCGTTGGCGGAGACCATGATGCTTCTAAAATAAAAAACAGATCCTGGCAGAAACAGCTCGTAACAGAAACACGACGAGAAAATGATATACGGACCTCGGGGGGTCCAGGGGATTATATAGCAAAAAGTTTCATAACGAAAGAAAAGTCCAGGTCGAAAACGAGTCGGAGAGGGGCTTCGGGGCGCCCACACCATGGGCTGGCGCGGCCAGGGGTGGGCCCGTGCCACCCTATGGTGTGGAGCCTCCGGGCTCCGTCTCCCTCTCGTTTCCGGCTCATAATTTTTCATATTTTCTAAAAACAGTAAAAATATAAGTTGAAAGATGTTTCATGAACATTTTCTTACCAAACTCTGACCTATTCGAAAATTGACTATGCAGTTTCTGAAATATGCTTCCTAATAAATTCCTCCGGTATCATGGCTCGAATACAATCAACATTTTCATTATAAGGATTTCCAGAAATATAATGCTTTAGTCTTTGGCCATTCACCACTTGTGAGGAGCTATCTTCAAGGGAAACAATTATAATTGCCCCCGAACGATATACCTTTTCGATAACAAAAGGTCCTTCCCATCTCGAGAGTAATTTTCTTGCAAAAAATCTGAGACGAGACCTATACAATAGCAATTTCTCACCAACATGAAATTTTGTTTTAATAATTCTATTATCATGCCACCTTTTAACTTTCTCTTTAAAGAGCTTAGCATTTTCATATGCTTCACTCCTCCATTCATCTGAAGAACTTAAGTCAAGCATCCTTTTCTCACCAACAAGTTTAAAATCTCTATTTAGGTCTTTCACTGTCCAATAAGCTTTGGGTTCTAATTCTAGGGGCAAGTGACAAGATTTTCCATAAACCATCTTATAAGGAGACATGCCCATGGGATTTTTGTAAGCAGTTCTATAAGCCCATAGAGCATCATTTAATTTCTTAGCCCAATTTTTTTCTATATTTGTTAACAGTTTTTTGCAAGATAGATTTGTTCTCTCTATTTGATAATTCTACTTGCCCACTAGTTTGAGGATGATAGGGTGAGACAATTCTATGATTAACATCATATTTAGCAAGAGTTTTTCTAAAACCACCATGAATAAAATGAGAAACCCCATCATTCATAAGATATCTAGGTACACCAAACCTAGGAAAGATAATATCTTTAAGCATTTATATTGAGGTTTCACCATCAGCACTTTTAGTAGGGATAGCTTCTACCCATTTAGTAACATAATCAACAACAACAAGTATATGAGTGTAGCCTTTTGAAGGAGGGAAATGACCCATAAAGTCAAAACCCCAACAATCAAACGGTTCAATAACAAGAGAATAATTCATAGGCATTTCATTACATCTAGAAATATTTCCAACCCTTTGACATTGATCACAAGATAAAATAAATTTTCTAGCATCTTTAAAGAGAGTAGGAAAATAAAAATCTGATTGTAGAACTTTATGTGCAGTTCTATCATTAACAGTAATAGGGTCATCAGAGATATTTTCTAATCTAGACAAATTATCAGCAACATGATTTTCAGCACCTTCCTATCCACAATATGTAAATTAAACTATTGTAAGAGAAGCACCCATCTAATAAGCCTAGGCTTAGCATGTTTCTTTTCCATACGGTACTTAATAGCAGCATGATCAGTATGAATAGTAACTTTAGAATCAATAATATACTGACAAAATTTATCACAAGCAAAAAACCACAGCTAGGAATTCTTTCTCAGTGGTAGTATAATTCTTTTGAGCAGCATCAAGGGTTTTACTAGCATAATGAACAACATTTAACTTCTTATCTACCCGCTGTCCAAGAATAACACCTACAGCATAATCACTAGCATCACACATAATTTCAAATGGTAAATTCCAATCAGGTTGTTGAACAATAGGGGCAGATATTAAAACCTTCTTTAAAATTTCAAAAGCTTCTTTACAATCTTCATAAAAAACAAACGATGCATCTTTTTGAAGAAGATTAGTAAGAGGTTTTGATATTTTAGAGAAATCTTTTAACAAACCTTCTATAGAAACTAGCATGACCAAGAATACTACGAATACTTTTAACATCCCTAGGATAAGGCATTTTATCAATAGCATCAACTTTAGCTCTCTCAACTTCAATTCCTCTTTCAGAAATTTTATGTCCAAGAACAATTTCTTCATTAAACATAAAATGGCATTTCTCCCAATTAAGAACAAGATTAGTGCAGTGTTACAGCCCATAAAAGACTGTAACGTTGCGTGTAGTACTGGCCCCTGGACCGTTCACCAGCACACACAACGAGATAGGTAAACAGATATAACAAATGCATCTCGTATAACGTATCATCCAGAGTAAAATTATTACAAGTTGCACAGCAAGAGCTGACACAAAGGTTCTCAAAGTAATAAATATCAAATAACAACAGCGGAAATAATAATAGCGATGGTATACCTCCAATCTTCTTGTTTGTCAGCCACAGGCGAACAAAGGTTGACCGGTGTCTCGAAACCTACGTAATAAACTCAATCCGAGTCTGAACAACCTGCAAGTTGGAATTTGCAGCCCCACGAGGGAGGTCAGAACAATCGTGTAATTGCCTGGCAAGTGGATCAAAAGAAATATAGGAGAGCCTAACATACTACATGCTTATTTGGCTGGTGGATGTTTCAAGGCTGATTTGCGTAAAGCAATAGTTTCCCTATTCTTTGATAAAACATACTTTTCATAAGTATAACTTTGGACACTCTGCCCTCGGGCATGTGCTCCTACCCATTGGAAATAGAACACCGTGGTCAACGCACGTGTCTAATCCGTTAATTGTTGGACCCTCAAATTTTAATTAAGAAATTAGAATGAACAAGGATAATGTAATGATTCACCAGTCTAGTGCTAATTTGTTTCTAACCAATGAAACACGGCTAAGATCTTAGTTCTTAACACTCCGGAGGCTAGTGCACTTCACCCAGCTGCCCGGTCCACTCTCATCTACCATGTATCACCATGTTTGTAGGGAGAAAGTGAATTCAAGCCAGAGTCATCACGTACGATCGCGTCAGCCCCGGATCCGGACCCTTACTCCTACATCCACTACATCAGCTGGTCACGGCGGGTAGAGCAATCAAACAATCCAACTCCGTCACGGCCCATACCAATGTGACGCCTTGTTGCACGGTATAGCTACTTGACACGAAACCAAACATCATCCTCAAAATACTGGGTGGCCATCCACAAGTGTACGACGCGCGGGTGAGCATAAATATGACCCACGGTGCCACTCAACATAATCCGACCGACCAAGTTCCACCCAGTGGTTGATTGAATTATCAGGTTGTTTTTATAGACAATTAAAATAAGACATAAATAACAATACATGATAATTCCCAACCACGAATAATTTGCATGGCTAAGCAATAATACCAACGGTGGTGTCTATGTTGAGTTGTCTAACGGGCACATAGGAACTGTTTCACTTGGGTGTTAGTGAAACGGTTCTAGCTTAGCTATTTCTTCAAACAATCCTATCATGCATACTACGATTAAAATCTCTAAGATGCAGTAGTAAAATAATGGGTTCATGACCAAAATCCACTTGCCTTGATAGCAGTTCGGAAACACACACTCTTCACAAGTGCAGTAATCCCCGGCGTCGGAATCTACACGTAGTAAGCAGTACACAATAAATAACAGACAATCATAATATGCAACAACACAAAACATGGATGCATGATGTTTTAATATTGCAAACAATAGGTAATAATAGTTCTCTGATTATTAACTACCATAAGATGCATGCAAAACTAAATGCAATAAGAGATTTAAATATATTCGGTTAAACACGTTTTTATGAGGGTTACATAAGGTTCTGCTATTTTTCTGTCCAAACTAATGTCATAAATTTTTATGGACGAAACACCTAGATAGACAATTAAATTATCTTCCAGGAACAAAAGGATTCATCCCATTTCGATTTATAGAATTAAAGATATGGTGAAAATACTCAAAATAGTGTTTCAAATAATTATTTTTTTTAAGTTCTGTAAACATGCGATTTTATTACAGAATCAGATTCTACACATTTTTCTGAGCTCAACGGTATAAAGAACGTAATTTTTGGACTTATATTTAATTTTCTATGAATTTCGCAAGTTTAGCATTTTCTCTGCCTTTTTCTGCGATTTTACAGCTAAGTCGCCACATGGCTGCATCTGGTTCGCTGGGCGCGCTGACCAGGCGCTGGTGTGGCGCTGACTGGGTCACTTGCCACATGGCGTGTTCCTACTCGCGGATACCCCTTCAGTTCTACTTCTAATCTGAGCCATAGAGATTGGATCGGACGGCTACTGTGTGTCTTCTCCAATGAGAAGCAATCTCTTTACCTGTACGTGGATGAAGGCAATGGCAGTGTGCTTGGTGATGAGGGTTGGGGTCTCTCTGGTCGTCGTGCAGCTCGAGGAGAATTACCCGGTGATGCAGCTCCCTCCGGCGAACTCCAGAGGGGTCTTGATGGCGCCTCACGAAGGTTCACACGACGGCGACGACGTACTCCCGAAGCTCCAACTCCGGCGGTACGAGCTGCTCGCTCCGGTGCTCTGATTGCGTGGGAAATAGCTTTAGATGGTGCACAAAAATATAGGAAACAAAATAGAGGCGAGTGGAGAGTCTCGGGCGGTTCCGAATCGGCCTGAACCTCAAGCTCCGAAGCTCCGAACGGTGGCAATGGTGGCGGCGGCACGGAAGTTTGCAGATCGATCTGAGGCGGCTAGGGCTTGGAGAGGATGGAAAAACGGAGCAGTAGTCGTGCGGGGATATTTATAGGCTATTTTCGTGGTCCAGATCGAACTAGTTTTGAAGATTTTCTGGGTACAGTTTGGGTACCGAAACGAACCCACGTTCCTATACGGGTTCGGTTCCTGAATGAGAAGAAAACATGATGTGTGGGTACTGCTCGTTAGGAAAAAAAAAAGAACAGAAAAAAAAAAGAAATCATGGGGAGAGGAAGTTACGTGAGGAGAGCAAGATTACGTGAGATGAGATCGCTTCCTGGACCATGTACGCTGGTCCTCTTCTTCTAGTTTTTTTTTTCTTCTTCTATTATTTGTTCACTGTCTTGATTATTTTAAAGTGTCCAAACAACTTCAAATTGACTCAAATTTTTTTTTAGAAAGTCTATAAATATAAATTCGAATTTGTACCACAAATTCTATTTGGTCATGTATGAAAAAAAAAAGTTTTGTGCTTATATTGCACACATATAACATATACATTTTAATAGATTTAATTATTTGAAGAGTTGGGTTTATTCTTAAATTTCAAATGCAATGCAAAGAAATGCAACACTATATGATGCAATGCAAATGCTCTAATGCAAAACATCCAAATCAAAAATTGGGATGTTACAGGACTAACCCCCTTAAGATGAGTCTCGCCCTCGAGACTCGGAATGGCTAGCAAAATAGGTGTGGGTGGTCTTCTCGAAGATCTTCTTCTCGTTCCCATGTTGCCTCCTCTTCGGTATGATGATTCCATTGAACCTTGCAAAATTTGATCGTCTTCGTACGTGTCATCCTCTCTGCGGTGTCCAGAATCTTAACTGGTTTCTCCTCGTATGTGAGGTCACTCTCCAACTGAACCTCTTCCAGTGGTATAGTATCTCTCAGTGGTGTGTCTGCCATCTCTGGATGGCACTTCTTCAGTTGTGATACGTGAAACACGTCGTGAATGTTGGACAACCCTTCTGGCATTTCTAGCTGATAAGCTACTTCTCCTTTACGTGCCAAGACCTTATACGGTCCAATAAATCGCGGTGCTAACTTTCCCTTGATCCCGAAACGCTTAACTCCACGTAGTGGCGATACTCTAAGATAAGCTCTATCACCAACTTCGTAGATCACCTCCCTTCGCTTGGAATCGGCGTAGCTTTTCTGCCTTGACTGAGCAACCTTCAATCTATCACGAATAAGTGTCACTTTCTCTTCTGCCTCCTTTATCACGTCTGGTCCAAATAAACTTCGCTCTCCAACACCATCCCACAACAGTGGTGTCCTGCACTTCTTGCCATATAGAGCTTCAAATGGTGCCATCTCTATGCTAGTCTGGTAGCTATTGTTGTACGAGAATTCCGCATACGGTAGGTTCTCATCCCAACTCGAACCATAATCAAGAGCACAAGCTCTCAACATGTCTTCCAGTATCTGATTCACCCTCTCTGTCTGACCATCGGTCTGCGGGTGAAACGCGGTACTAAATTCAAGTCTGGTACCCAATCGTTCATGTAGTTGACGCCAGAAATGTGACGTGAACTGTGTCCCTCTGTCAGACACGATGCTCTTGGGTACTCCATGTGAACACACAATCTTGCTCATATACAATTTCGCTAACCTTGCACTAGTATAGGTGGTCTTCACTGGTATGAAACGAGCCACTTTGGTCAAATGATCGACCACTACCCAAATAGAATCAAATCCTGATTTAGTCCTAGGTAAACCTGTGATGAAATCCATACCGATAGTGTCCCACTTCCATTCAGGTATCGGTAACGGTTGTAGCAAACCTGCTGGTTTCTGATGCTCTGCTTTAACTCTGCTACAGACATCGCAACGTGCAATGTATTCTGCTATGTCTCTTTTCATGTTTGTCCACCAAAACCTTTCCTTCAAATCCATATACATCTTGGTGTTTCCCGGATGAATTGAGTATGGTGAGTCATGAGCTTCCTGGAATATCAACTTCCTAATGGCGGAATCTTGTGGTACACAGATGCGCTTACCAAACCATAGCGTACCGTCTTCATCCTCATGAAACTCTACCATCTTCCCTTCGCTCGTTTTCTCTCGTATCTCAATCATCTCCTTATCCTTCTTCTGCGCTTCCTTGATTTTGTCCTTCAGTGTGGATACAACCTCCATGGATGCTAAGTAGCTTCCTGTTACCAATTCTAACCTGAGCGACTTGAATTGCTCACACAAATCTGCTGGTATCTCACCTGCTGTGAGTCCATTCACATAGCCCTTGCGACTTAGCGCATCTGCAACTACATTAGCCTTACCTGGATGGTACTGAAGATTCAGATTGTAGTCTTTGATCAATTCCAACCATCTTCGCTGCCTCATATTTAATTCTTTCTGAGTGAAGATATATTTCAAACTCTTATGATCGGTGAAGATATCACATTTCTTTCCCATAATATAATGTCTCCATGTCCTCAATGCATGAACAACTGATGCTAGCTCTAAATCATGAGTGGGGTAATTCCTCTCGTGATTCTTGAGTTGCCTCGAAGCGTAAGCTACCACTCTTCCATCCTGCATCAGTACACTACCAAGACCTCGATGAGAAGCGTCGCAATACACTTGGAAATCCTTCTCAAGATCCGGTAAACACAGAACTGGTGCTGACACGAGTCTCTTTTTCAACTCTTGGAAACTAGCTTCATAATCATCAGTCCATTTAAACTTGTTCTCCTTCTTCAATAGTTCTGTCATCGGTTTAGCAATTTTGGAGAAATTCTCAATGAACCTTCGATAATAACCTGCGAGTCCCAAGAAACTCCGGATCTCCTTCGCATTATGTGGTGATTCCCACTCAGTCACCGCTGAAACCTTGGATGGATCGACGGCTATCCCTTCGCCTGATACTATGTGTCCTAGAAATCCCACTGTGTTCAACCAAAACTCGCACTTCTCAAACTTAGCATATAGCTTATGCTCTCTAAGCTTCTCTAATATTAGACGCAAGTGTACCTCATGTTCCTTGTCATCCTTGGAATACACTAGTATATCATCGATGAACACTACAACAAACTTGTCCAAGAATTCCATGAATACGTTGTTCATCATGCTCATGAAATATGCGGGCGCATTAGTTAACCCAAAGGACATGACAGTATACTCATATAGTCCATACCTTGTTGTAAAGGCAGTCTTGGGTATATCTTCCTTCTTAATTTTTAACTGATGATACCCTGATCGTAGATCGATCTTAGAAAACACACTAGCTCCTTTCAACTGATCAAATAACTCATTGATATTTGGTAACGGGTATTTGTTCTTAATCATCACCTCATTGAGAGAACGATAATCCATAACTAGACGTTGTGTTTTATCCTTCTTCTCAACAAACAACACTGGTGCTCCCCATGACGACGAGCTCCTCTGAATAAAACCAAGGTCTAACTGTTCCTTAAGCTGTTTCTTCAGCTCCTTCAGTTCATCCTTGTCCATCTTGTAAGGACGTTTGGCTATTGGTCCTGTTCCCGGCATTAAATCTATCACAAACTCGATGTCCCTATCAGGTGGCATTCCTGGTAGTTTATCCGGGAACACATCAGGGTACTCCCGTGCTATGGGAACATCATTCAAACTAACCCCCTTAAGAGAATTCAACTTAGTGGAGTTAAACGCTAGTGTTGACTTATATATGATCTTCCTCCCTTCAGGTGTAGTGAGTGTAATGGATCTCTGTGCACAGTTTATCTGTCCTTCATGGTTGGTCATCCAATCCATTCCCAAAATTATATCCAGTCCTTGTGAGTTCAATACTATGAGGTCTGAGGGGAAAATATGTGTGCCAATATCGAGAGCCAATTGATAACACCCCACAGTTGCTACCATTTCCCCTCCAGGGGAGCTAACTCTAATAATTCCCGTGAGTGTGCGTGTTGGTATGTTGTGTCTATCCACAAATGCCCTTGATATGAATGAATGCGATGCACCGGTGTCAAATAATACGAGTGCCAAGCATGAATTAATCAAGAACTTACCAAGCACGAGATCGGGTTGATCCTGCACCTCTTCCACGTCCACGTGGTTGACGGTAGCCTTCTGGAATGGATTCATCTTGAGCCCATCATCAACCTTCTTCTCAGTACAAGTATCTGCAAAATGTCCCATCTTCTTACACTTGAAGCATTGCACCTGACTGAGGTCCTTCCTAATGGTCTGGTGACCATGGCGATGGTGTCCATTTCCTCCAGAGTGGCTATTGTTGTTACTTTTATGGCCATTGTGGTGGTGGCCATTTCCTCCTGAGTGCTGAGTTCCTCCTCGCTGGTGGTTGTGTCCACTACTCACATGCCTAGGTTGTCCAGAGTTTCCAGCACTATCATGGTGAGTGCGGATTTTCTGATGCGATCCTGAGCTATGGCTGCCAAAGTTTTGCTTCCTCTTGCGCTTCTCAGCCTGCTTGTACTTCGCTTCCAGAATAACGGCCTTGTCTATGAGAGACTGATAGTTGGTAATGTGAACTACTGACAACTGAATAGCCAAATCATCATTTAGTCCATCCAAGAACCTCTCCCTCCGTTTGGCATCGGTATCCACATCCTCAGGTGCATAACGAGCTAAATTGTTGAACTCATCAATATACTCAGTGACACTGCGCTGGTACTGGCGCAGGTTGCGGAACTCCCTCTTCTTCAGACTCATCACGCCAGCAGAGATGTGAGCATTCTTGAATCCTTCCTCGAACATCTCCCATGTTACTTCGGCAATAGGATGGGTAATCTGGAAGTTGTCCCACCACGAAGCGGCTTGCCCTTCGAGTAGATGAGCAGCAAATCTCACCTTCTCTTCATCATTACAGCCAACTGTCACCAAGGATTTGTTTATTGAGCGCAACCAGTCAAGAGCTATCATGGGTTCTGGCGCACTTGTGAACGTCGCTGGCCTCAACCTCATGAAGCGGGTAAGCATATCCACCTGGGGTGGTGGTGGTGGCGGCGGCGGATTGTTGTTGTTGTTGTTGTTATTGTTGGCTAAGAACTGGGTCATCATCTGCATCAACTGAGTCTGTGCTGCCATCATCTGCTGTATTTGGTTATTGTTCCCTCCATTGTCATAATTTTCCCCATTGTTGTGTGGGTCGCGACGTGGAGGCATCTATAGTATAGCACAGTTGAGTTTAGACAGATAGAACTAAGGAGAAATAACTACCCATACTATACATGAACAAACAACACTTTTCAAGCAATAAACAAGCAAGCACAACCCTTTAAATTACTTTTGAAAAATAGGATAAAAATTCCTGCGAATTTCCTAAATAGTTCATAGAAAACAAAATAGTTCAAAACCTTCGATCTAATAGCCATACCACATAGTTTTGGTATGATCAACCTATCACGAGTATCGATATCCTACCAAGTTCTAATTGGAGGACAAACTAATTACGCCTGGTTGAACAGACCGACATACTGCCGAGCGGTCATGCGCCTGCGCTTGCTGGAACGAGTGTTCCTCGCAGGCGTACCATCATCACTTGAGACGTAGATAAGAACTTCTTCTGGGTCCTCTTCTTCCTCAGCCTCATGCGCTTGTACCACTTCTACTTAAGCATCATCATCCCCTCCTCCTTCATCATCATCATCATCATCATCATCATAAGCTGGTGGTGGTGGGGGCGGCGACGGTGGTGGTGGTGGCGGCGGCGGCGAAGGAGGTGGCGACGGTGGCGGTGACGGATGAAGTTGTGCCTGAAGAGCCTCTACCTGTTCCTGTAGCAACGTCCTCTCGGTCTGCAAGTCCTCGACAAGCTCCTCTAGGTGTCCAATGAGCTCATCCGAGGCATGAAGCTCCTCTGCGCGTGCATGGTTGAGTGCCTTGAGGTTAGCATTCTCCGTGGACTCCATGTAGACCCTCCTCTCCATGGTGACATTATAGGCTTCAAGATCTTGTAGTTGCTTCAGAATCATAGGCATGTCCTTCCGATCTCCCGGGGTCACCATAGCATTACCTTCCGCATCGCGATTACCGAAGCGTCGGAAATCTGATTGTGGTGGAAAATCTCCTAAGTGGTCGTAGCACAGCCGTGACATCAAGAGCAGCATGGCAGTATCAACTCCTTCCTTCCAGCTAGGGTAGGTGTCGGTGAAGTCCACATCCACCCCCATGATGGTGCGTACCTCCCAGCGTGTGTCTTCTGGTAGGTTGGAGTTCGTCGGCCTCCCTCTGAAGTACGGTGGAGGTAGTCCCAGCTGCTGCACCACTTTGAACAACTGCTCCCCAAAAAGGTATGGAGTGTCCACTCCAACATACGCGGTGCGGGGGTAACCGTCCATCTATAAGTAGAGATAAGTAAACATTAGCAGGGAAAAGAGTATAAGTCGAAAAGGCAAGAATTAAAAGACTGGAAGTAAAATAATTAAGTTGTTCCTATGTCTTTTCCTAATCCATTCCTAGGTTTCGATCCTACAGGCAACGCATTGCTCTGATACCATCTGCAGTGTTACAGCCCATAAAAGACTGTAACGTTGCGTGTAGTACTGGCCCCTGGACCATTCACCAGCACACACAACGAGATAGGTAAACAGATATAACAAATGCATCTCGTATAACGTATCATCCAGAGTAAAATTATTACAAGTTGCACAGCAAGAGCTGACACAAAGGTTCTCAAAGTAATAAATATCAAATAACAACAGCGGAAATAATAATAGCGATGGTAGACCTCCAATCTTCTTGTTTGTCAGCCACAGGCGAACAAAGGTTGACCGGTGTCTCGAAACCTACGTAATAAACTCAATCCGAGTCTGAACAACCTGCAAGTTGGAATTTGCAGCCCCACGAGGGAGGTCAGAACAATCGTGTAATTGCCTGGCAAGTGGATCAAAAGAAATATAGGAGAGCCTAACATACTACATGCTTATTTGGCTGGTGGATGTTTCAAGGCTGATTTGCGTAAAGCAATAGTTTCCCTATTCTTTGATAAAACATACTTTTCATAAGTATAACTTTGGACACTCTGCCCTCGGGCATGTGCTCCTACCCATTGGAAATAGAACACCGTGGTCAAAGCACGTGTCTAATCCGTTAATTGTTGGACCCTCAAATTTTAATTAAGAAATTAGAATGAACAAGGATAATGTAATGATTCACCAGTCTAGTGCTAATTTGTTTCTAACCAATGAAACACGGCTAAGATCTTAGTTCTTAACACTCCGGAGGCTAGTGCACTTTACCCAGCTGCCCGGTCCACTCTCATCTACCATGTATCACCATGTTTGTAGGGAGAAAGTGAATTCAAGCCAGAGTCATCACGTACGATCGCGTCAGCCCCGGATCCGGACCCTTACTCCTACATCCACTACATCAGCTGGTCACGGCGGGTAGAGCAATCAAACAATCCAACTCCGTCACGGCCCATACCAATGTGACGCCTTGTTGCACGGTATAGCTATTTGACACGAAACCAAACATCATCCTCAAAATACTGGGTGGCCATCCACAAGTGTACGACGCGCGGGTGAGCATAAATACGACCCACGGTGCCACTCAACATAATCCGACCGACCAAGTTCCACCCAGTGGTTGATTGAATTATCAGGTTGTTTTTATAGACAATTAAAATAAGACATAAATAACAATACATGATAATTCCCAACCACGAATAATTTGCATGGCTAAGCAATAATACCAACGGTGGTGTCTATGTTGAGTTGTCTAACGGGCACATAGGAACTGTTTCACTTGGGTGTTAGTGAAACGGTTCTAGCTTAGCTATTTCTTCAAACAATCCTATCATGCATACTACGATTAAAATCTCTAAGATGCAGTAGTAAAATAATGGGTTCATGACCAAAATCCACTTGCCTTGATAGCAGTTCGGAAACACACACTCTTCACAAGTGCAGTAATCCCCGGCGTCGGAATCTACACGTAGTAAGCAGTACACAATAAATAACAGACAATCATAATATGCAACAACACAAAACATGGATGCATGATGTTTTAATATTGCAAACAATAGGTAATAATAGTTCTCTGATTATTAACTACCATAAGATGCATGCAAAACTAAATGCAATAAGAGATTTAAATATATTCGGTTAAACACATTTTTATGAGGGTTACATAAGGTTCTGCTATTTTTCTGTCCAAAATTATGTCATAAATTTTTATGGACGAAACACCTAGATAGACAATTAAATTATCTTCCAGGAACAAAAGGATTCATCCCATTTCGATTTATAGAATTAAAGATATGGTGAAAATACTCAAAATAGTGTTTCAAATAATTATTTTTTTTAAGTTCTGTAAACATGCGATTTTATTGCAGAATCAGGTTCTACACATTTTTCTGAGCTCAACGGTATAAAGAACGTAATTTTTGGACTTATATTTAATTTTCTATGAATTTCGCAAGTTTAGCATTTTCTCTGCCTTTTTCTGCGATTTTACAGCTAAGTCGCCACATGGCTGCATCTGGTTCGCTGGGCGCGCTGACCAGGCGCTGGTGTGGCGCTGACTGGGTCACTTGCCACATGGCGTGTTCCTACTCGCGGATACCCCTTCAGTTCTACTTCTAATCTGAGCCATAGAGATTGGATCGGACGGCTACTGTGTGTCTTCTCCAATGAGAAGCAATCTCTTTACCTGTACGTGGATGAAGGCAATGGCAGTGTGCTTGGTGATGAGGGTTGGGGTCTCTCTGGTCGTCGTGCAGCTCGAGGAGAATTACCCGGTGATGCAGCTCCCTCCGGCGAACTCCAGAGGGGTCTTGATGGCGCCTCACGAAGGTTCACACGACGGCGACGACGTACTCCCGAAGCTCCAACTCCGGCGGTACGAGCTGCTCGCTCCGGTGCTCTGATTGCGTGGGAAATAGCTTTAGATGGTGCACAAAAATATAGGAAACAAAATAGAGGCGAGTGGAGAGTCTCGGGCGGTTCCGAATCGGCCTGAACCTCAAGCTCCGAAGCTCCGAACGGTGGCAATGGTGGCGGCGGCACGGAAGTTTGCAGATCGATCTGAGGCGGCTAGGGCTTGGAGAGGATGGAAAAACGGAGCAGTAGTCGTGCGGGGATATTTATAGGCTATTTTCGTGGTCCAGATCGAACTAGTTTTGAAGATTTTCTGGGTACAGTTTGGGTACCGAAACGAACCCACGTTCCTATACGGGTTCGGTTCCTGAACGAGAAGAAAACATGATGTGTGGGTACTGCTCGTTAGGGAAAAAAAAAAGAACAGAAAAAAAAAAGAAATCATGGGGAGAGGAAGTTACGTGAGGAGAGCAAGATTACGTGAGATGAGATCGCTTCCTGGACCATGTACGCTGGTCCTCTTCTTCTAGTTTTTTTTTTCTTCTTCTATTATTTGTTCACTGTCTTGATTATTTTAAAGTGTCCAAACAACTTCAAATTGACTCAATTTTTTTTTAGAAAGTCTATAAATATAAATTCGAATTTGTACCACAAATTCTATTTGGTCATGTATGAAAAAAAAAAGTTTTGTGCTTATATTGCACACATATAACATATACATTTTAATAGATTTAATTATTTGAAGAGTTGGGTTTATTCTTAAATTTCAAATGCAATGCAAAGAAATGCAACACTATATGATGCAATGCAAATGCTCTAATGCAAAACATCCAAATCAAAAATTGGGATGTTACAGGACTAACCCCCTTAAGATGAGTCTCGCCCTCGAGACTCGGAATGGCTAGCAAAATAGGTGTGGGTGGTCTTCTCGAAGATCTTCTTCTCGTTCCCATGTTGCCTCCTCTTCGGTATGATGATTCCATTGAACCTTGCAAAATTTGATCGTCTTCGTACGTGTCATCCTCTCTGCGGTGTCCAGAATCTTAACTGGTTTCTCCTCGTATGTGAGGTCACTCTCCAACTGAACCTCTTCCAGTGGTATAGTATCTCTCAGTGGTGTGTCTGCCATCTCTGGATGGCACTTCTTCAGTTGTGATACGTGAAACACGCCGTGAATGTTGGACAACCCTTCTGGCATTTCTAGCTGATAAGCTACTTCTCCTTTACGTGCCAAGACCTTATACGGTCCAATAAATCGCGGTGCTAACTTTCCCTTGATCCCGAAACGCTTAACTCCACGTAGTGGCGATACTCTAAGATAAGCTCTATCACCAACTTCGTAGATCACCTCCCTTCGCTTGGAATCGGCGTAGCTTTTCTGCCTTGACTGAGCAACCTTGAATCTATCACGAATAAGTCTCACTTTCTCTTCTGCCTCCTTTATCACGTCTGGTCCAAATAAACTTCGCTCTCCAACACCATCCCACAACAGTGGTGTCCTGCACTTCTTGCCATATAGAGCTTCAAATGGTGCCATCTCTATGCTAGTCTGGTAGCTATTGTTGTACGAGAATTCCGCATACGGTAGGTTCTCATCCCAACTCGAACCATAATCAAGAGCACAAGCTCTCAACATGTCTTCCAGTATCTGATTCACCCTCTCTGTCTGACCATCGGTCTGCGGGTGAAACGCGGTACTAAATTCAAGTCTGGTACCCAATCGTTCATGTAGTTGACGCCAGAAATGTGACGTGAACTGTGTCCCTCTGTCGGACACGATGCTCTTGGGTACTCCATGTGAACACACAATCTTGCTCATATACAATTTCGCTAACCTTGCACTAGTATAGGTGGTCTTCACTGGTATGAAACGAGCCACTTTGGTCAAATGATCGACCACTACCCAAATAGAATCAAATCCTGATTTAGTCCTAGGTAAACCTGTGATGAAATCCATACCGATAGTGTCCCACTTCCATTCAGGTATCGGTAACGGTTGTAGCAAACCTGCTGGTTTCTAATGCTCTGCTTTAACTCTGCTACAGACATCGCAACGTGCAATGTATTCTGCTATGTCTCTTTTCATGTTTGTCCACCAAAACCTTTCCTTCAAATCCATATACATCTTGGTGTTTCCCGGATGAATTGAGTATGGTGAGTCATGAGCTTCCTGGAATATCAACTTCCTAATGGCGGAATCTTGTGGTACACAGATGCGCTTACCAAACCATAGCGTACCGTCTTCATCCTCATGAAACTCTACCATCTTCCCTTCGCTCGTTTTCTCTCGTATCTCAATCATCTCCTTATCCTTCTTCTGCGCTTCCTTGATTTTGTCCTTCAGTGTGGATACAACCTCCATGGATGCTAAGTAGCTTCCTGTTACCAATTCTAACCTGAGCGACTTGAATTGCTCACACAAATCTGCTGGTATCTCACCTGCTGTGAGTCCATTCACATAGCCCTTGCGACTTAGCGCATCTGCAACTACATTAGCCTTACCTGGATGGTACTGAAGATTCAGATTGTAGTCTTTGATCAATTCCAACCATCTTCGCTGCCTCATATTTAATTCTTTCTGAGTGAAGATATATTTCAAACTCTTATGATCGGTGAAGATATCACATTTCTTTCCCATAATATAATGTCTCCATGTCCTCAATGCATGAACAACTGATGCTAGCTCTAAATCATGAGTGGGGTAATTCCTCTCGTGATTCTTGAGTTGCCTCGAAGCATAAGCTACCACTCTTCCATCCTGCATCAGTACACTACCAAGACCTCGATGAGAAGCGTCGCAATACACTTGGAAATCCTTCTCAAGATCCGGTAAACACAGAACTGGTGCTGACACGAGTCTCTTTTTCAACTCTTGGAAACTAGCTTCACAATCATCAGTCCATTTAAACTTGTTCTCCTTCTTCAATAGTTCTGTCATCGGTTTAGCAATTTTGGAGAAATTCTCAATGAACCTTCGATAATAACCTGCGAGTCCCAAGAAACTCCGGATCTCCTTCGCATTATGTGGTGATTCCCACTCAGTCACCGCTGAAACCTTGGATGGATCGACGGCTATCCCTTCGCCTGATACTATGTGTCCTAGAAATCCCACTGTGTTCAACCAAAACTCGCACTTCTCAAACTTAGCATATAGCTTATGCTCTCTAAGCTTCTCTAATATTAGACGCAAGTGTACCTCATGTTCCTTGTCATCCTTGGAATACACTAGTATATCATCGATGAACACTACAACAAACTTGTCCAAGAATTCCATGAATACGCTGTTCATCAAGCTCATGAAATATGCGGGCGCATTAGTTAACCCAAAGGACATGACAGTATACTCATATAGTCCATACCTTGTTGTAAAGGCAGTCTTGGGTATATCTTCCTTCTTAATTTTTAACTGATGATACCCTGATCGTAGATCGATCTTAGAAAACACACTAGCTCCTTTCAACTGATCAAATAACTCATTGATATTTGGTAACGGGTATTTGTTCTTAATCATCACCTCATTGAGAGAACGATAATCCATAACTAGACGTTGTGTTTTATCCTTCTTCTCAACAAACAACACTGGTGCTCCCCATGACGACGAGCTCCTCTGAATAAAACCAAGGTCTAACTGTTCCTTAAGCTGTTTCTTCAGCTCCTTCAGTTCATCCTTGTCCATCTTGTAAGGACGTTTGGCTATTGGTCCTGTTCCCGGCATTAAATCTATCACAAACTCGATGTCCCTATCAGGTGGCATTCCTGGTAGTTTATCCGGGAACACATCAGGGTACTCCCGTGCTATGGGAACATCATTCAAACTAACCCCCTTAAGAGAATTCAACTTAGTGGAGTTAAACGCTAGTGTTGACTTATATATGATCTTCCTCCCTTCAGGTGTAGTGAGTGTAATGGATCTCTGTGCACAGTTTATCTGTCCTTCATGGTTGGTCATCCAATCCATTCCCAAAATTATATCCAGTCCTTGTGAGTTCAATACTATGAGGTCTGAGGGGAAAATATGTGTGCCAATATCGAGAGCCAATTGATAACATCCCACAGTTGCTACCATTTCCCCTCCAGGGGAGCTAACTCTAATAATTCCCGTGAGTGTGCGTGTTGGTATGTTGTGTCTATCCACAAATGCCCTTGATATGAATGAATGCGATGCACCGGTGTCAAATAATACGAGTGCCAAGCATGAATTAATCAAGAACTTACCAAGCACGAGATCGGGTTGATCCTGCACCTCTTCCACGTCCACGTGGTTGACGGTAGCCTTCTGGAATGGATTCATCTTGAGCCCATCATCAACCTTCTTCTCAGTACAAGTATCTGCAAAATGTCCCATCTTCTTACACTTGAAGCATTGCACCTGACTGAGGTCCTTCCTAATGGTCTGGTGACCATGGCGATGGTGTCCATTTCCTCCAGAGTGGCTATTGTTGTTACTTTTATGGCCATTGTGGTGGTGGCCATTTCCTCCTGAGTGCTGAGTTCCTCCTCGCTGGTGGTTGTGTCCACTACTCACATGCCTAGGTTGTCCAGAGTTTCCAGCACTATCATGGTGAGTGCGGATTTTCTGATGCGATCCTGAGCTATGGCTGCCAAAGTTTTGCTTCCTCTTGCGCTTCTCAGCCTGCTTGTACTTCGCTTCCAGAATAACGGCCTTGTCTATGAGAGACTGATAGTTGGTAATGTGAACTACTGACAACTGAATAGCCAAATCATCATTTAGTCCATCCAAGAACCTCTCCCTCCGTTTGGCATCGGTATCCACATCCTCAGGTGCATAACGAGCTAAATTGTTGAACTCATCAATATACTCAGTGACACTGCGCTGGTACTGGCGCAGGTTGCGGAACTCCCTCTTCTTCAGACTCATCACGCCAGCAGAGATGTGAGCATTCTTGAATCCTTCCTCGAACATCTCCCATGTTACTTCGGCAATAGGATGGGTAATCTGGAAGTTGTCCCACCACGAAGCGGCTTGCCCTTCGAGTAGATGAGAAGAAAATCTCACCTTCTCTTCATCATTACAGCCAACTGTCACCAAGGATTTGTTTATTGAGCGCAACCAGTCAAGAGCTATCATGGGTTCTGGCGCACTTGTGAACGTCGCTGGCCTCAACCTCATGAAGCGGGTAAGCATATCCACCTGGGGTGGTGGTGGTGGCGGCGGCGGATTGTTGTTGTTGTTGTTGTTGTTGTTATTGTTGGCTAAGAACTGGGTCATCATCTGCATCAACTGAGTCTGTGCTGCCATCATCTGCTGCATTTGGTTATTGTTCCCTCCATTGTCATAATTTTCCCCATTGTTGTGTGGGTCGCGACGTGGAGGCATCTATAGTATAGCACAGTTGAGTTTAGACAGATAGAACTAAGGAGAAATAACTACCCATACTATACATGAACAAACAACACTTTTCAAGCAATAAACAAGCAAGCACAACCCTTTAAATTACTTTTGAAAAATAGGATAAAAATTCCTGCGAATTTCCTAAATAGTTCATAGAAAACAAAATAGTTCAAAACCTTCGATCTAATAGCCATACCACATAGTTTTGGTATGATCAACCTATCACGAGTATCGATATCCTATCAAGTTCTAATTGGAGGAAAAACTAATTACGCCTGGTTGAACAGACCGACATACTGCCGAGCGGTCATGCGCCTGCGCTTGCTGGAACGAGTGTTCCTCGCAGGCGTACCATCATCACTTGAGACGTAGATAAGAACTTCTTCTGGGTCCTCTTCTTCCTCAGCCTCATGCGCTTGTACCACTTCTACTTAAGCATCATCATCCCCTCCTTCATCATCATCATCATCATCATCATCATCATAAGCTGGTGGTGGTGGGGGCGGCGACGGTGGTGGTGGTGGCGGCGGCGGCGAAGGAGGCGGCGACGGTGGCGGTGACGGATGAAGTTGTGCCTGAAGAGCCTCTACCTGTTCCTGTAGCAACGTCCTCTCGGTCTGCAAGTCCTCGACAAGCTCCTCTAGGTGTCCAATGAGCTCATCCGAGGCCTGAAGCTCCTCTGCGCGTGCATGGTTGAGTGCCTTGAGGTTAGCATTCTCCATGGACTCCATGTAGACCCTCCTCTCCATGGTGACATTATAGGCTTCAAGATCTTGTAGTTGCTTCAGAATCATAGGCATGTCCTTCCGATCTCCCGGGGTCACCATAGCATTACCTTCCGCATCGCGATTACCGAAGCGTCGGAAATCTGATTGTGGTGGAAAATCTCCTAAGTGGTCGTAGCACAGCCGTGACATCAAGAGCAGCATGGCAGTATCAACTCCTTCCTTCCAGCTAGGGTAGGTGTCGGTGAAGTCCACATCCACCCCCATGATGGTGCGTACCTCCCAGCGTGTGTCTTCTGGTAGGTTGGAGTTCGTCGGCCTCCCTCTGAAGTACGGTGGAGGTAGTCCCAGCTGCTGCACCACTTTGAACAACTGCTCCCCAAAAAGGTACGGAGTGTCCACTCCAACATACGCGGTGCGGGGGTAACCGTCCATCTATAAGTAGAGATAAGTAAACATTAGCAGGGAAAAGAGTATAAGTCGAAAAGGCAAGAATTAAAAGACTGGAAGTAAAATAATTAAGTTGTTCCTATGTCTTTTCCTAATCCATTCCTAGGTTTCGATCCTACAGGCAACGCATTGCTCTGATACCATCTGCAGTGTTACAGCCCATAAAAGACTGTAACGTTGCGTGTAGTACTGGCCCCTGGACCGTTCACCAGCACACACAACGAGATAGGTAAACAGATATAACAAATGCATCTCGTATAACGTATCATCCAGAGTAAAATTATTACAAGTTGCACAGCAAGAGCTGACACAAAGGTTCTCAAAGTAATAAATATCAAATAACAACAGCGGAAATAATAATAGCGATGGTAGACCTCCAATCTTCTTGTTTGTCAGCCACAGGCGAACAAAGGTTGACCGGTGTCTCGAAACCTACGTAATAAACTCAATCCGAGTCTGAACAACCTGCAAGTTGGAATTTGCAGCCCCACGAGGGAGGTCAGAACAATCGTGTAATTGCCTGGCAAGTGGATCAAAAGAAATATAGGAGAGCCTAACATACTACATGCTTATTTGGCTGGTGGATGTTTCAAGGCTGATTTGCGTAAAGCAAAAGTTTCCCTATTCTTTGATAAAACATACTTTTCATAAGTATAACTTTGGACACTCTGCCCTCGGGCATGTGCTCCTACCCATTGGAAATAGAACACCGCGGTCAACGCACGTGTCTAATCCGTTAATTGTTGGACCCTCAAATTTTAATTAAGAAATTAGAATGAACAAGGATAATGTAATGATTCACCAGTCTAGTGCTAATTTGTTTCTAACCAATGAAACACGGCTAAGATCTTAGTTCTTAACACTCCGGAGGCTAGTGCACTTTACCCAGCTGCCCGGTCCACTCTCATCTACCATGTATCACCATGTTTGTAGGGAGAAAGTGAATTCAAGCCAGAGTCATCACGTACGATCGCGTCAGCCCCGGATCCGGACCCTTACTCCTACATCCACTACATCAGCTGGTCACGGCGGGTAGAGCAATCAAACAATCCAACTCCGTCACGGCCCATACCAATGTGACGCCTTGTTGCACGGTATAGCTACTTGACACGAAACCAAACATCATCCTCAAAATACTGGGTGGCCATCCACAAGTGTACGACGCGCGGGTGAGCATAAATATGACCCACGGTGCCACTCAACATAATCCGACCGACCAAGTTCCACCCAGTGGTTGATTGAATTATCAGGTTGTTTTTATAGACAATTAAAATAAGACATAAATAACAATACATGATAATTCCCAACCACGAATAATTTGCATGGCTAAGCAATAATACCAACGGTGGTGTCTATGTTGAGTTGTCTAACGGGCACATAGGAACTGTTTCACTTGGGTGTTAGTGAAACGGTTCTAGCTTAGCTATTTCTTCAAACAATCCTATCATGCATACTACGATTAAAATCTCTAAGATGCAGTAGTAAAATAATGGGTTCATGACCAAAATCCACTTGCCTTGATAGCAGTTCGGAAACACACACTCTTCACAAGTGCAGTAATCCCCGGCGTCGGAATCTACACGTAGTAAGCAGTACACAATAAATAACAGACAATCATAATATGCAACAACACAAAACATGGATGCATGATGTTTTAATATTGCAAACAATAGGTAATAATAGTTCTCTGATTATTAACTACCATAAGATGCATGCAAAACTAAATGCAATAAGAGATTTAAATATATTCGGTTAAACACGTTTTTATGAGGGTTACATAAGGTTCTGCTATTTTTCTGTCCAAAATTATGTCATAAATTTTTATGGACGAAACACCTAGATAGACAATTAAATTATATTCCAGGAACAAAAGGATTCATCCCATTTCGATTTATAGAATAAAAGATATGGTGAAAATACTCAAAATAGTGTTTCAAATAATTATTTTTTTTAAGTTCTGTAAACATGCGATTTTATTACAGAATCAGGTTCTACACATTTTTCTGAGCTCAACGGTATAAAGAACGTAATTTTTGGACTTATATTTAAGTTTCTATGAATTTCGCAAGTTTAGCATTTTCTCTGCCTTTTTCTGCGATTTTACAGCTAAGTCGCCACATGGCTGCATCTGGTTCGCTGGGCGCGCTGACCAGGCGCTGGTGTGGCGCTGACTGGGTCACTTGCCACATGGCGTGTTCCTACTCGCGGATACCCCTTCAGTTCTACTTCTAATCTGAGCCATAGAGATTGGATCGGACGGCTACTGTGTGTCTTCTCCAATGAGAAGCAATCTCTTTACCTGTACGTGGATGAAGGCAATGGCAGTGTGCTTGGTGATGAGGGTTGGGGTCTCTCTG
Source organism: Alopecurus myosuroides (assembly GCA_028641055.1). Taxonomy (NCBI): domain Eukaryota; kingdom Viridiplantae; phylum Streptophyta; class Magnoliopsida; order Poales; family Poaceae; genus Alopecurus; species Alopecurus myosuroides. Next base: position 417,139,904 of record CM054058.1, read on the forward strand.
GTCGTCGTGCAGCTCGAGGAGAATTACCCGGTGATGCAGCTCCCTCCGGCGAACTCCAGAGGGGTCTTGATGGCGCCTCACGAAGGTTCACACGACGGCGACGACGTACTCCCGAAGCTCCAACTCCGGCGGTACGAGCTGCTCGCTCCGGTGCTCTGATTGCGTGGGAAATAGCTTTAGATGGTGCACAAAAATATAGGAAACAAAATAGAGGCGAGTGGAGAGTCTCGGGCGGTTCCGAATCGGCCTGAACCTCAAGCTCCGAAGCTCCGAACGGTGGCAATGGTGGCGGCGGCACGGAAGTTTGCAGATCGATCTGAGGCGGCTAGGGCTTGGAGAGGATGGAAAAACGGAGCAGTAGTCGTGCGGGGATATTTATAGGCTATTTTCGTGGTCCAGATCGAACTAGTTTTGAAGATTTTCTGGGTACAGTTTGGGTACCGAAACGAACCCACGTTCCTATACGGGTTCGGTTCCTGAACGAGAAGAAAACATGATGTGTGGGTACTGCTCGTTAGGGGAAAAAAAAAAGAACAGAAAAAAAAAAGAAATCATGGGGAGAGGAAGTTACGTGAGGAGAGCAAGATTACGTGAGATGAGATCGCTTCCTGGTCCATGTACGCTGGTCCTCTTCTTCTAGTTTTTTTTTTCTTCTTCTATTATTTGTTCACTGTCTTGATTATTTTAAAGTGTCCAAACAACTTCAAATTGACTCAATTTTTTTTTAGAAAGTCTATAAATATAAATTCGAATTTGTACCACAAATTCTATTTGGTCATGTATGAAAAAAAAATAGTTTTGTGCTTATATTGCACACATATAACATATACATTTTAATAGATTTAATTATTTGAAGAGTTGGGTTTATTCTTAAATTTCAAATGCAATGCAAAGAAATGCAACACTATATGATGCAATGCAAATGCTCTAATGCAAAACATCCAAATCAAAAATTGGGATGTTACAATTAGTCTCCTCACATCTCTGCAAAACTTTATTAAGATTCTGCAAACAATTATCAAAAGAAGTTCCGTAGACAGAGAAATCGTTCATACCCGTGAAGATTTTCTAGAAAAAGCGCTTACAAAAAAATCATAATTTTTTTTGACATTTTTTACTAGTGGAATGTTTTCTACCAGTGAACATATTTTACCTTGTAAATGTATTCTAGAAAAGCGCTCTCCTATAAAAATGAGGTTCACAAATTTTTCACGACATCTTTTACCCGTGAACATCCCTTACCAGTGAACAAATTTTACCCATGAACGAACATACAAAATTTTCATAAATTTTTGGCGACATATTTTCTCGTGAACAATTTTTACCCATTAACATTTTATAGAAAACAATTTCACTTGTTAAAAAAGGTTGATAAATTTTAAAAATAATTACGAGTGTTGAAAAAATTGTTTACGGTGTTCAAAGTTTTATCATGTGTATCAATTAAAATACTATCGAGTTAAAAAAGTGTTCAAGGGTTAAAAAAAACTATTTACATACTTCAACAATTTTTCTGAACCACATGAAAATTTAGCTTTAAAAAATATGATAAAATATATTTTAATTTATCTTGTATTTTGCAAAAATGTTTATTGTGTGTTTACAACTTAAATTTTTTTCCAAAAATAGAGAAAAAGGGAACATATATTTGAAATATATAAGACGGAAAGAAAGGAAAACACGTGCGCGCTGAGTCGTAAGCGTGCACGCTGAGTCGAAAGCTGATTGTGTTTTGCTGGTGGCTACCAAGAATACGTGTCCATACTCTTTCACTGGCGTAGGACCATTTAGACCAAAGTACATGAGCGAGACTGGGCTTCCACTCGCTTAAACCGCTGCCGTATTTCCTATTTGCCGCCCGTTAGTGGCGCGATTTGGCCGCGTCGCCTGCGGGGGGGCGTCTGATGGGCCAACCCATTTTTGGGGGTCCTGTCTTTTTCGTTTTATTTTTTAATTTTTGTTCAAATTTATTTTTGTTTAAAACTTTTTGTTCAAATTTTCTTTTGTTCAGAACTTTTTTTGTCCAATTTTCTTTTTGTTTAACTTTTGTTTTGTCTAAATTTTTTCTGTTTGCTTTTATTTTTGTTCAGTAAAATTTTGTTCAATTTTTTTTTTCTGTTTTTGCTGAAAAAGGGAAGGCTAAGTGGGCCGGCCCCTCTGCCGTGCCCCGCAGGCGGCGGCCGTGCAGTGCCGCTGCGGGGCGGCAAATAGGAGCCCAAGCGCTGCATAGGGGTTCCCCTTCCTACCTTTTAAGCTCGCTAGGCTAATCTGGCCCATTTAATTCGAAGCCCAGTCCGATCTGGTCATCGTATGGCATGCATTGACTGAGCCGCGCGTTCGCCCGCAGGATGACAACGTATATTTCCAACGTACAAGGCAGAAACTTAATGGGATCGGAAACGGTCACAGCTAATGGCTCCACCGCCGATTAATTACTTCCCAACAACGGCTACATTCTACATCACCATATATACGCACACGCCCTGAACAAGATTTACATTCTGCAGCCTGCAGGGTATACATGCAAACATAAGCGCAAGATTAAGTGAGTGCATACACTAGCTAGCTTACCACACGGTCGATCGATCGGCGTTGAGTTTGCAGCACACATGACTGGCATGGCAGTGGCGCGGCTCGCCGTGCAGGCTCTCCTCCTCCACCTTCTGCTGGCGGCGACGACCTGCGCCGGCCGTGACTTCATCGTCGGCGGCCGCACCGGGTGGACGACGAACCAGGACGAGCCGTTCAACCACTGGGCAGAGCGCAACCGCTTCCAGGTCAACGACACCCTCGGTACGTAGTACGCTTTACGCTCTCTCCCCGTCCGGCCGCGTGATCTGTTTGATCGATTCGTTGTTGATTTTTCGTGTGCATGCATGCATGATGCATGGCTTGGATCGACGCAGTGTTTAGGTACAACGCCAACAGCGACGCGGTGCTGGTGGTGAGCCAGAGCCACTACGACGCCTGCAACACCACCGACCCCTTCCTCCGCCTCGACGGCGGCTACTCCGTCTTCGGCCTCGCCAACTCCGGCCCATACTTCTTCATCAGCGCCGACGCCAGCCACTGCCAGGCCGGCCAGCGCCTCATCGTCGTCGTCCTCGCCGTACGCCCCGGCAACGGCAAGGACAGGGGCAGCGGCGCCACCCCCTCGCCACCTGTCCCAGCACCAGTGTCGGGGGCGTCGCCTCCTCCACCGCCCCCGGCTGCGGGAAACTCTTCCTCTACGTCGCCGTCTCCGGCACTGGCACCGCCACCGGTGACGAACGCTACGGCATCACCACCGTCGCATTCGGCGTCATCCGCGTCAGCCTTGAGGGGCGGTGTCTTGGCGTGCCTCGTCATAGCCGGAGCAATACTCCTAGCTTGATTCGGTCGATCGGTCCGCTCAAGTGTTTCATACTGCTACATTGGATTGTGTTTAGTTTGTTTCGGTTCGTGCTTTCGGTTGATTAATTTGCCTTCAAATTTTAGAGTTCTGTCGATCCGGTCAAAATAACGTTATTTCTTGGTGTCGTCGTTCATATCTGTCGTTTCTAGCAAGTACTGTAGTGTGTAATCTCATTAAGACAGATACTTAGGAGGAGGGATTTTGCTCGTTCATCTATTTTTTTCCTTCGCTCGATCTTATGTATGTGTCAAAATTATGTGTACTAAATCTTAATTAATACCTGTAAAACTTAACTATATATTTAATAATCAATGCTCTATATATGAGTTATCTTTTGGATTAATTTCCAGATAAATGCTACAGGTTGAACGCGCGTTGACCATCCTTTGCAACAAAATGAAGTTAGAATGAAATTTCTCTCTCTAACAGACAGCTTTGATCTCTATTTTTGTATGATTATGCTATCTATAAAATATGAAACACAGTTATGGACAAATGTGATGCTAAGATTTGTGCGTAACCAATTTTGACATACTCCGTATTAAGACAATAAGTTGGCGGTGTTTCATTGCCAACGTTTTTAGTATGTCGTCACATGTGAGGGGATTTTCTGCCTACCGAGGTAGAGCCAAGGAAATAAAATCTGCCTACTGGCATGTAATGGTTACTAGAAATTTATCGGTCGGTTAATTACCGGACGAGAATATCAGGCAAAAATTGAAATTTGCTGAAATTCGAATGGGCTAGCAGGCCCATTAGGCAATTTTCATTTAATCCCTAAGGCCCATGCTGCCATAGCAAATGGTGTGAGTTTAGTCCCACATTGCTAGTTGGGAGAGTTTTGCACCAGTTTATAAGGTGAGCTCTCTCCCCACTAGTGTGAGTTGGTATAAAGAGAGAGGAGTAGTGGAGGTGTTCCACACGCGCACTCCTCCTCCGCCGCCCGCCACGCCACGGGTTGCGGGAATAAGCCGAGCCGATGCCTTTATTTTGGCAGTTGGAAACGGAGTCAACAGTCTATTGCGTCACATTTATTTTGGTAACAGCCGCGCGTAGTAAAACGCCGCATTGATGACGTGTTAACCGCGCGCAGTAAAACGCCGCATTGATTACGTGGTAACGGCTGTAGTAAACGCCAAATTGATTTGTGAGCTGACCGTTCTCCTACCGTGCCTATATATTGAGGTCGCAGAGGCGGACACAAACACACAACTCATACGCTCTGCACCCACTGTCGTTCCTCTCTCTGTTGCTGCCTCCGGTGATCCCATCACGTCTACCGCGTACACGGCCGACGGGAGAGCAGGCCTCCGAAACCCCGCCTCTCCAGATCCTGTACGGGAGAGGGGCGATTAGGTTTTTGGGGAGCGTCTCCTACGCGACTGCTCGCTGCCGTACGTCTACTTCGACTACTACCTTATCGTCAACATGGCCTCCGAAGCCGAACGAGCTGCTGCTGCCGCCGCTGCTGCCACCGAGGCCGCTGCTGCTGCTGAGGCCGCCAACGCTGCTGCTGCCGCCGCGGCCGCCGCCTCTGCTACGACTACTGTCAATTGGCCAACTGCAGGGTATAGCACGTTTATCCCTGTCATTATTATTTCCATGTGTGCAACACTAGTAGTTCGCGTAAATTTATCTACTATAAATCTAGTATGCACGAACATGGTTAAATATCAGTATGTTTACGTCATGTTCATGATTTATACTTGGATTAATTTAATCTGTAAATTGCCTAAATTCTTAACGAAATTCGGGCTTAAAAATGTCAAAAGATTATCTTGAGAGGATGATTTCGGTCTAAATCACAACGGTTCGGGATTTTTCGACTGGTAAACTCATTTACCATGGGGGCCGAGAATTCCGGTCACCGTCCGGTAACAACGGTATTTCGACCGGTAACCAAATCCATGGGCAAAGCGGTTAATATGAACCATGCACTATCACTAAAACAAGTGTCACGTTTTCTAAATTCCTATAAAATTGCACCAGAAAATAGCATATTTTGTGCCCCATGATAAAAGAGAAGTTTTTTAGTATGTCGCCACATTCGCCACGTTTTTTTAGTATGTCGCCACATTCGCTCTCTCGAAAAAGAGAAGTAGCATAAACCATGCTCATGTGAGGGGATTTTCTGCCTAGCGAAGCAGAGCGGTTAATCTAAACCATGCACTCTATCACTCAAGCATGTGTCATGTTTTCTAAATTCTCGCAAAATTGTACCAGAAAAGAGCATACTTGTGCCCCAAAAGGAAAAACAATTTTATTTCCTCTAATAGGGAAAATAGTAGCAACAATTTTTTTTTTGGGGGAGAAGGGTGCAAATTCCCATGGTTTCACATTTTTTTCAAACTTATCATTTTCTTGTGTATTTTTATGGGTTTTTACATTTGGAAAAAAACTGAACTTGTTTAAACGCATAAGAATGAGTTATAGTTTTCCATTTAGATGTTTTGTTCCTTTATTTTGTGTACAAAACGATCAAGCAACCGTGGAAAGTCTTTCATGATTTGCAGAGCAAAAGTCCGATTAAATTAATATAGTTTCAAACATTTCATACTTACAAGGGATCAATTGTAGTCTAAATAAAATACATGTTTTTACAATATATATGTGTGTGAAGTTCTTTAATATGTATAAAGAGATACTCCGTTTGTTTCTATATGTAGGGTGTATAGTTTTTTGATCGAAAATTAAAGCACCCTCTTGGAGAGAGAAATTACACGAGTTTTGATGGAAATATCTCTGTCTAATTGACGTGGAAAACAAGATGAGTTTTCATGAGATAAGTGAATGTAATCAAATCACCAGAAACAAAATCCCTGATAGGTAGCGAAACGCAGTACATTTTATATTCTGGATTTTTTTTCCCTCAAAAATAGATACAACTTATATCTACAAACGGAGAGAGTATTTCACTATAGTAGATTTGTCATAGGGGATAACAACACAATTAGCAATCGGATATTTGGTCCTCTCCTCTAATTAATTTTGATTGCACTTGAACATTTCTAACAAGGACGGGATTTATTTTTTTGAAAAGGGGAAAAGCCCCAGCATCTGCATCGAGTGATGCACACAAATTTTATTACTTATTTGATTTTCAGCGTGTCTTAGGAGTTTACAATGATAAAGAACCTCACAAAGACAGAGACCTCCCTTGAAAGGACCAACAACATAAAACTAAACTACAAAAGTCTATTAATATGATGTCCCTGTATGTCGGGAGAAAAAATCCTGTGCCACCGTAAAAAGGCTCTTGCATCCATCCACCATAAGCTCCCTCTGGTCCGAAGGTAGCAAGAAAGCCCACAACTGGGTCCAATGCACCGTCATGCAAATAACCTGTAAGACATAAATTTTTTCTTTCCTGTTAAACACAAGATTGTTCCTACAATTTTAAATGGACCAACAAATAGCCGAGACGCCAATAAAATTCTATTTTTAGTCCTTTTGTCCATCCCATTTAACCGATTTCCAAACATATTAGTAACATTGGAGGGGGGAGGGATATTGTAAGTACAGAAAACCACACGCCAAACAAGTTTAGCAAATGGATAGGAGATAAATAAATGATCAATAGTCTCCTCATTCCCACAAAAGGAACAATGCGTATCACCAGCCTTTCCAATTTATTTTAGCTAAATTATCTCTAGTAAGCAACACTTTTTTATCCAAGAACCACATGAAATTTTTAATCTTTAGAGGGGTTTTCAAGTTCCATAAGTAAGTTTTAAGAAAATAGTATGACCATTCATAAGATCCTCATACATATATTTAACTGAGAACACACCATCTTGGGACAAATTCCAATGAAACCTATCAGAATTTGAATTAAGCGAAACATCCATCAAACGCAGACATAGATGAGACCACATCTCCCAAGTAATGCCCCCCAGAATCCTCCTAAAACTCATATTAAGAGGAGGAGCATTGAGAAACATATCATGTACCGAAACATTTTTACGCTGCACAATATTGTATAAGAGGGGATACTAGTTCGAAAGAGGAGTTGGTCCTAACCAGGTGTCCTCCTAAAACCTCGTTGTCTCCCCATTTTCCACTAAAAAAACCTCTACGAAAGAAGTCTTCCTTCATTCTCATTAAACCCTTCCAAAAGGGAGAATCAGATGGTTATGCCTCGACATGAGCTAAAGTTTTACTATGAAGGTATTTGGTCTGCAGCAATTCTTGCCAAACACCCTCCTCAAACCATTTCAAATAATAAGATATGGTACGACAAAGCATTAGAAACATTGTTGGAATAAAAACATCGAGGGTACAAAAATTCCTCCATATTTCAGCGATACTTGTGAAATTTAGGTGACTTCGAGGTCTACTGAAATATTTGCGTAACAGAATTTCATAAACTCGTAGTATTTTTTTCGTAATTCATCGATCAGGCTAGTGATGATAATATATAGTTTGAGTTAGTACTTTGCTGGTACCCAAAGTTTTCCGCGATCAGCAATGGAGGCACACACCTAAAATTAGGCCATGCATGCGGACCAGCTGTGCGCCCGCGCGTGGATGGTTACGTACGTATGTTCGTACGGGAACGTCGGTCGGGCCGGGCACCGAGGTCCGAGGCCGAGGCCGCAACGCGCGGCGCCACCGGCCAAGGCGACATGCGGCCGCCCTTGTTCCTCTCCCGTCCGTCCCCTCCCTCTCCAAATCCCCTTTTCCCGCGGCCCCCTCTTCCTCCGCTTCCCTTCAAAAAGAGAAGAAGGCAGGGAGGTAGATCCATCCATAGCTGCAGACCAGCACCGACCGACTCAAGCGAACCGCAAGAAACCACAAAAATCTCAACATGTCCCGCCTCAGCTTCGCCATGCTCGCGCTCCTGGTTGCTGCCGCGGCGGTGGCCTGCCTCCCAGCCCCGGCGTCCGCGGGCCAGATGAGCTCCATGATGCTGCATGCCCGGGCGTGTAACGGCGCCATCGGGGAGTGCGGCGTGGACGAGGACGAGGAGATGGGCATGGGCGGCGTCGGCGCCGGCGAGTCCCTGCGGAGGTCGCTGGTGAGGCAGCCGACGGCCAAGTACATCAGCTACGCGGCGCTGCGCGCCGACCAGATCCCCTGCAACAAGCGCGGCCAGTCCTACTACACCAACTGCGCCTCCATGAAGCAGGCCAACCCCTACACCCGCGGCTGCTCCGCCATCACCCGCTGCGCCCGCAACATGAACTGATCCGTCCGTCGATCCATCTCGCGCCTACAGCAAATAATCTATTGCGGAGCGGGGAGGAGAAGCTGTGGCGCCCTGCTATCCGTGCTGGTGCATGGCGCTGCTGCATTCATCAAACCAAATTAACGACGCATGTTCTCTCCGCCATGTGTAGCTTTTTATGTATATTCATCATCCATATTCGACCTGTTCCATGCACGTTTATTAATTAATCCATTCCGATAATGTGTTTTATGTTTGAAGAAGAATGAATTGCAACTTTGTTTTCTTCTCATGTTTGTATGCGCGTCCTCGTTTTCAAAGCCATTGAATCGATATGAATTCGGGCCAGACCTCCTCTGATTTATCTTGCAGAACATATTGTACTCCCACATGCATTGTATCCCAGTTCCGGTGGACCCGTGTGTTTCGATCAACTGTAAAATGCTAAGAAAAATAGAGATACAAAAATATATATGAATAATGCTCGGTCAAATGATAATTAATTTCCTTCTTAGACAGATGAGGTCATCAAATCTCAGTTGCAACCCATGTTGCATCTGTTATGGACCTCACAGAATATCAACTAGCATAAGCTTGAGCCACAGAGAGAGATGAAAAGATCATACCTTGATCTGTAGATGAGGAAGCCATCACCTTTGTTTGATCTAAACCACCTAGAGATATTCAGGTGGCTGGAATGGCTCCTTCCCAGTGCTCCAGCAACAGGCTCGATCAGTAGCCACTTAATCTGAGGAAAAGAGAGAGAAAGCTACTAGAGCAGCAGCCAGAGAAAACTTCATCTGCGTTATCTCTTCTCTTCCTCGCTTTATAAAAGTTGTACTGTGCACTGGGGGGACCCACACCATTGACCTTGATGACAGGATGTTCCTGATCAGAACATGTTCAGTGTGAACCAGGTTCACCACTTGTTGACCATTTATACGATCAACTATTCAACATTCTCCCCCTTGATCGTAAAATTTAAAACTTTATAATTTCACTTTTCAACAAGGTAATGCATTAAGACGAAAATATTTCAATGGCTAAAAGAGATGCCACTGAACCTAGTGACTATAATACATCACCTCATATCGAAATGAATCTCCTTAAACTTTATGAGCTCCATAAACTTTATTCTCATCATACATTACATTAATTTACATAATACTTTACATAAACATCATAAACATTACAGACTCATCCTTTTGATGAAACAGTACACCAAGACAATAGATTACAACAGTCAATTAAGTACTGCTGAACCAATTGGCTATGGTTCCCATCTAATCTCGGAATGAGTCTTTTGGGGAGATGGTGTTTTCATTGGTCCCAACATTACCAGGATCAAAAGCTTTCAACCAAACCCATGCCGGCAACATGCACTTTAAAAACACTGGGTGGTAAGCCTTTCGTGAGCGGATCCGCTAACATCAACCTAGTACTTATGTACTTGACGTCGATTGTCTGATCCTGGATTCTATCTTTCACAACATGATACTTTATATCAATGTGTTTGGCAGCACCACTTGATTTGTTGTTACTCGAATAGATTACTGCGGGTTGATTATCGCAGTAAAGAGTGAGTGGTTTGGAAATGCTATCAATCACTCTGAGTCCCGGGATAAAATTCTTCAGCCATACTGCCTGCCCGGTAGCCTCATAACATGCCACAAATTCTGCCTGCATTGTTGACGATGCAGTGACAGTCTGTTTGGAGCTTTTCCATGAGATGGCTCCTTTTGCGAGGGTGAAAATATATCCTGAAGTGGATTTCTTAGTGTCAACACACCCCGCAAAATCAGCATCTGAATAACCCACCACTTCGAGGTTATCAGATTTCTTATAAGTGAGCATGAGGCCTTTAGTTCCTTGCAAATAACGCAAGACCTTTTTAGCAGCCTTCCAGTGATCCAAACCTGGATTAGACTGATATCTGCCAAGCATCCCGGTTACGAATGCTAAATCAGGGCGAGTGCACACTTGTGCATACATAATGCTTCCAACAATGGATGCATAAGGAATTGACTTCATCTGCGCAGATTCATAATCATTTCTAGGACACTGAAATGTCCCAAATTTATCGCCCTTAACAATAGGAGCAGGCGAGGCTGAGCACTTATACATGTTGTACTTTTTCAGTACCTTCTCAATATATGCTCTCTGACATAGCCCCAAGATCCCTCTGGATCTATCTCGGTGAATTTCAATTCCTAAGACATAAGCTGCTTCACCGAGATCCTTCATATCAAAACTAGAGGATAGGAACCTCTTAGTTTCCAGCAACATATTTTTATCACTGCTGGCTAGAAGTATGTCATCAACATACAGTATCAGGAAGATAAACTTACTCCCCCTGAACTTAACATAAACACAATTGTCCACTTTATTCTCTTCAAAACCAAATTTCCTTATGACTTGATCAAACTTAAAGTACCACTGTCGTGATGCTTGCTTCAAGCCATAGATGGATTTCTTAAGATGACATCCCAAATGTTCTTTTCCTTCCACAACAAAACCTTCCGGTTGTGCCATGAGAACATCTTCATATAAGTCTCCATTTAGTAATGCTGTTTTAACATCCATCTGATGCAGCTCTAAATCATAATGAGCCACAAGTGCCATTATAATTCTGAAGGAATCTTTAGAAGAGACAGGAGAAAAAGTCTCATTATAATCAATCCCTTCTCTTTGAGTAAATCCTTTTGCCACCAATCTTGCCTTGAACCTTTCGATATCACCCTTGGAGTTACGTTTGGTCTTATAGACCCATTTACATCCAACAACTTTAGCTCCTTTAGGGATTTCTACTAAGTCCCATACTTCATTAGTGCTCATGGACTTCATTTCATCTTTCATAGCATTAAGCCATTCAGACGAAAATTCGCTTTGCATGGCTTCTTTAAATGAGGTAGGATCATTATTCAACATTGATTCATTCATATCCTCACTCATATAGGTGACATAATCATCAGGAATAGCAGACTTCCTAGTCCGTTGTGACCTTCTGAGAGGTTCATTATTTGGCACTTCATCAATAATTTGAGGCTGCTGAACGTCTTCAACAATAACATCATCAGGTGTGACATCTGCAATAGCCACGGGACTTCCAGCAGGAGTTGCTCTAATATCCCTCTCAACAGGAGGTGCAACTTTAGTAGACACCGGGAAAACTGGTTCTTGAATTATTGGAACTGGGAAAAATTCCCGGCTTTCTTCCAATATTATTTCCCGAGGTGTCATACTCCCCCTTATCATTTCATTTTCCAAGAACACAGCGTGTCTTGTTTCAACAAACTTTGTTGCTTGATTTGGACAATAGAACCGATATGCTTTAGATTTGTCAGGATAACCAATAAAATGGCAACTGACTGTCTTGGGGTCTAACTTTCCCATAACCGGATTAAAAATCCTTGCTTCAGCAGGACAGCCCCATACATGAAAATAATTCACAGTCGGTTTTCTCCCAGTCCATAATTCATACGGTGTTTTAGGCACCGATTTACTGGGAACCCTGTTAAGGATATGTGCCGCTGTCTTAAGGGCTTCCATCCATAAATTCACCGGCATAGTGGAGTGGCTCAACATACTCCGCACCATATCCATGAGAGTGCGGTTTCTTCTTTCAGCCACCCCATTTTGCTGGGGTTCGCCCGGCGCTGAGTATTGGGCCATAATACCATTTTCCTGTAAGAATTTTGCAAATGGTCCAGGAATTTGGCCATAAGAAGTGTGTCTGCCGTAGTATTCACCACCACGATCAGATCTCACAACCTTAATCTTTTTGTCACACTGATTTTCAACGCTTTGAAAATCTTAAACTTGTCCAATGCCTCTGATCTTTCCTTAATGGGATAAATATATCCATAACGGGAGTAGTCATCGGTGAATGTAATAAATGAATTAAAACCATCCACCGTTTTCACATTAAACGGACCACATATATCCGTATGGATTATTTCCAAAACTCCCGTGCTTCGGTTTGCACCTTTCTTAATTTTCTTGGCATATTTTCCTTTGATGCAATCAATACAATGATCGATATCCGCATCCGTAAAATCAAGGGAAGGAAGAACTTGATCTTTAATGAGACGCTCAATTTTCCCCCTCGAAATGTGGCCTAAACGATAGTGCCATAATTTCGAAGAAGTCTCATTATCATTATGCTTGCGTTTGGTACTGACATTCATATTTGAGGTAGAACCCACATTATTTATATCATCACAAAGGGAAATAACATAAAGCTTATCTTGCCGGAAGGCAAGACCAACATTATTATTGTCATACATAATTATACAACGCTTGTTCCCAAAGTGACATTCATAAGCATCATCATCTAGGCATGAAACGGAAATTAAATTCCGTTTCATCGAGGGTACATATAAAACATTATTCAACCTAAGCTTGAAGCCCGTATGGAGCGTAAGAGTAAGATCTCCAAGCGCTTCAGCATCAGTCTCAACACCATTAGCAACTCTAATGGTTCTTTCCCCTCTTTTTAGGGTCCTCCTCATATTGAATCCCTGCAACGAATTTGCAATATGAATTGTTGCTCCTGAATCAATCCACCATGTATTGGTGGCATAATTAACATAAAGGGATTCCTCAACAAAAGTAATAACATCAGTACCTCTATCTTGAAGCCATTTCTTAAAGGCAAAACAATTCTTTCGAATATGCCCAAGTTTTCCACAATGGCGACAAGCATTAGGATCTTTTGCTTCTCCATCAGTCGCCTTTTCAGGCTTCTTTTGGTGAGAGCCCTTTGAAGATTGGCCTTTATCTTTAAACTGATTAGGCTTAGGCTTCATATATTCATTCACAAATTTCTTATACCTCTTCTTTTGTGAATGCTTGACCTGATTAATGTGGTCAATTCTTTCAGCCTTAAGCCTTTCTTCTTCTTGCACACATCGCGCCATCATTTCATCAATCTCCCATTTCACATCCATTGCATTATAATTGATCATAAATGGAGAGAATTCAGGAGGCAAAGATGACATAATGAAATGGACAAGGAAACCATTAGAAATTTCCATTTCCATAGTGTTAAGTTTGGCAGCCATGTTGCATTTCTTCATAATATGCTCTCGAAGGCTTCCAGTGGGATCATATTTTTCATCAATCAGCCTTCTAATAAGACTTGTTGCATAAACTTTAGAAGACCCTTTGAACTGATGTTCAATTTTCGCAAAATACCCTTTAGCTGTCTCACAGTCAGGAAGGGCTCCCCTCATACTCTGTGTATTGGAGCCCTTTATCATCATAAGGCACTTGCGATTAGAGTCATCCCACTTAGCCTTGATAACATCATATTCCTTCTTGAGGCCCTCATAATTTTCAACATTCTCTTTAGGTGCCTCAGGAGGATCATTAAGGAGAGCATAATCAATATTCAGTAAGGCCATCGTTATTTCAAGCTTCTCCTTCCATGTAGCATAGTTGCTACCATTAAGTTGTTCTATGCCATTAAGCATCCCAGTAATATGAGAGACATTAGGTGCCGCAAAAAGAATTCAAAGTATTGCCTTAGTAAGCAGCAACATCATTATCAAACTTTATTGATCAAATTCAAATCAGCTTTGGCCAGAAATGAATATGAACAACAAAATTTTGTGAACAGATATTCGTCAATTAGCTTTGGCCAAGTTGACAAATAAAAGTCACACATTAATAATCCTCATTATTAATTTTCTTCCATTAACCTGATTCACATCAACTTTGGCCAGAAGTGAAACAGGGTAATAAAAGATCTTTGTGATTTAAATGCCCGTCAATCAACTTTGGTCAGAATGACAAAGCATAAAACCACACTTTATTTGAGGATTCATTAAACTTTATTTCGCAGCGGAAAACATTATAACTTGATCATCATAATAAATACCATAATAAAGCATGACTAATAAATTAACATGCTAAAGCATTTAAAACTGCTAAGAATAAAACATAGCAGCTAATAACATAACTAAAATTAAAACAAAACCAAAACATTAATTTGACTGAAACTGGGCCAAAAACGGCCCAGTCCAGCCCACAGAACTAGGCCCCAAAAGCCCCTCCTTCTCCTTTTTTTTTCAGCCCGAGAAATAAAAAGATTTTTATTCGACCAGTACTGGGCTAAAAATAGCCCAGCCCGGTCCATTCCCTTCTGATTCGTAAGGGCTTTTGCCCACTTAAGCTTCCGGGTCCCTTACTGGGCTGTGGCCCGGTCCACCGCGGCTGGGGAAGACACAAGCCGTTGGATTCGCATCCAACGGACAGGGTCGCGTGCGCGCGTGGGACAAACCCACCGCGTCGCACCGCTTCGCCGCCGCCCCCCCCGGGGAAAACCCTAGCCCCCATCCCCTTCTCCTCTCTGCCTCCTCCCGCGACCCACGCGCAGCCGAGGAGACGACGGCGGCGCCGAGCGCCACACACGGAGGAGAGGAACAGCGACGTCCAGGCCCCCTCGCCGGAGCTGCGTGCGGCTTTGGCTAGCGCACACCTCCGTCGAGCGGCGCTGGGCGGCGCCCTTCTGCGCGGCAACGACGACGTGCGGGCGTCCCCGCACGGGTCGACGACCAGCGCTAATCCCGGCACCGCGGTGACCCTCCACGACGACGAGTGCGCGAGGAAACACCACCACGGCCCGGCGCAGTGGGCGGCATGGACACTCGGGGCCGAGCCCGAGTTCCTCTGCCTTCATCAGAAGGTGGCTTCAAACGCCGCCGTGGCCAGCGACGGCGGAGAGGCCCATAAGGTATGCACCACTGCCCTTAGAAACATTAGCTTTAGGGTTCATAGAAATTTGGGGATTTTGGATGAACTAGGGCTCCGAAAATTGGGGATTTTAACAGTGATATTGCTCCCCTTTCAATCTCTTGCTTAATTGAACCCAAAAACATCATATCAGAGGGGATTTCATTAGAGATTAGTGGTCTAGGGTTTCCAGAAATTGGGGAAATCATATGGAACATGTTCTGTTGCATCAATCCCCACCATAAGCAGTTAAACTTGAAACCCTAGGCCTCTAACAACATTATTAGGGCTTGATCTTTAGAAGAAAACAGGGCACAACCATAAGACAGGGCCTAGACAATAAACTTTAGAAGGAACCTAACAGATCAAACATGATCTTGAGCTTGATGAGCTCAAGCTTACATCTAGATGCTCTGATACCAATGTTATGGACCTCACAGAATATCAACTAGCATAAGCTTGAGCCACAGAGAGATATGAAAAGATCATACCTTGATCTGTAGATGAGGAAGCCATCACCTTTGCTTGATCTAAACCACCTAGAGATATTCAGGTGGCTGGAATGGCTCCTTCCCAGTGCTCCAGCAACAGGCTCGATCAGTAGCCACTTAATCTGAGGAAAAGAGAGAGAAAGCTACTAGAGCAGCAGCCAGAGAAAATTTCATCTGCGTTATCTCTTCTCTTCCTCCCTTTATAAAAGTTGTACTGTGCACTGGGGGGACCCACACCATTGACCTTGATGACAGGATGTTCCTGATCAGAACATGTTCAGTGTGAACCAGGTTCACCACTTGTTGACCATTTATACGATCAACTATTCAACAGCATCTCATGCCTCCAGGTCCATTATTATGATATGTTTTATGTGAAAAATGCTCAAATTTTCAATGTTATTTGTGGTCCTGCTTCACAAATGAAAATCGAGGGCAATAATGGCTTGGTTGTTTAATATGAATGAAAATGGACGGAAATTGGATGTGATTCTGTGATCATATGTGATATTGCGTATTATGAATGAAAATGGATGTCTTGATGCTCTGATTCCGTGGTGCTCTAGTACATGAATCTGCCAGGTGCCAAATACCATAGCAACTACAACTATTTATCTCTTTTTTTCTAACGTAATTATACATTTTTTTTTGGAAATGGGAAAGCCCCGCCTCTGCATCAAATTGATGTATACGGCTTTTTATTAATTTATTTAATTATACATAAATCAACTATAACTATTTTTTACTCCCTCCACAACTGTGTGTAGTCCACACCTTCATTGTCATCGTCGGCAACCTCCATTGGGGCATTGCCCTCGCCACCCACCTCCATTAGCGGCTTTCCCTTGCCCTCCACCTACTAGGGTGCCAACGACCGGGAAGCCGTCGGCGGGTTCTCCTCATACTTGGCGACTCTAGCATGATCGAAGGCTTTGCGTCCGGCACAAAAGCGACCAGAGTTTTCATGAGTTGTTGATGCTCACACACATGTATGGCCTTTTCTGTGTTGTGAAAGTCAGGCCCCGGATTAGGTTAGAGTCGTATGCATATGATACTCCTCCTTGTCGATGTCGTTGTCCTGCTCATCAGATTCAAGATTGAAGAAGGGAATGTGAACAACATCGAATGTGGACAGGTGGTTGGGATTGTGACCCATGTTCGAACTTAGCGGGGGAGCGATGCACCCTTGCTCGGATATAAAAAACCATGGATATATGATGTGGCAGCAGCAGTTGGAGTTACTGATGGAGGTTGATGCTCGTTGGGAGGCCCCAAGTGTAAGGTGTGAAGAGTGCAGCGGCAAGTTTTCCCTCAGAAAGGCACCAAGGTTGAATCGACCAGTAGGAGAAAGAAATCACTTCCGAAGGTTGATGCAACTGACGTTGGCAGGGCGCACTACTGGTTCAGCAGCAACGTGGAATCTACACAACACAATCAACTTACTTTGCCCCAACGAAGCGGTGAGGTTGTCAATCTCACATGTTTTGCTGAAACAAAGGATTAGACGTATAGTATGGTAAGTAGTACTTGTTTGCAGTAGATGAAAGAGAACAATAATTGCAGTAGGAAAACATCGATTGCAGTGGATGTATATCAGTATAAAGAAATGGACCGGGGTCCACAGTTCACTGGAGGTGCCTGATACGTCTGAAAACAGAGCCAGTTCCCTGTTTTCTGCTGTTTTTAGTTTCAGAAAAGTTGTTCTGAAAATATTCTCGGAATTGGAAAATTCGAAGCCCGGAAATCTTAGAATTCCCGAAGGTTCCACGGAGTCCCGAAGAGATCCGGAGAGGGGCCACAGGAGGCCCACACCATGCGGTGGCGCGCCCCCCTTGGCCGCGCCGGGGGGGGGGGGGTGGTGGTGTGGGGCCCCCAGGGCTCCACCGCCTTTGCCCTTTCGCCTATTTAATCCCCTCCGAAGGAAAACCCTAAGGACCTGATCAAATATCCCCAAAAAGTTCTGCAGCCACCATCGTCGTCAACCCGAGATCGGGGGGGGGGGGTTCTAAAGCTGTCTCCCGGCACCCTGCCGGAGAGGAGATCATCACCGGAGGCCTCTTCATCACCATGCCTGCCTCCGGAGTGATGCGCGAGTAGTTCATCCTTGGACTACGGGTCCATAGCAGTAGCTAGATGGTTATCTTCTCCTCCTATGCCTCAATGTTTAGATCTGGTGAGCTGCCTAACATGATCGAGATTGTTCTTATGTAACTCTATGTGCTGTGTTTGCTGGGATCCAATGAATATTGAACTTATGCCAAGTTGATTATAGTCTTTATTGCATATGTTATTTGTGATCTTGCATGCTTTCCGTTGCTAGTGGTTGCTCTGGCCAAGTAGTTGCTAGTGACTCCAAGAGGGTGTATTTATGCTCGATAGTGGGTTCATGCCTCCTTTTCGCCTGTGCTCGAGTGACATAAACGTGATGGGGGAGGATGTGTTGTTGCCACTAGGGAGAAAACAGCGGTGTGAGTGCCCGCGTGTACAATCATTGCTTATATTACACACATTGCTTAATGCGATTATCTGTTTCTTGCAACTTAATACCTAAGGGGGTTCGGATGATAACCTGAGGGTGGATCATTAGTCATAGCTGCAGTTGGATTACGGTCTATGTATATTGTTGTAATGCCCGCACTAAATATCATAGTACTCATCATGTCAAGAATGTCCACTACGGTGCAACCTCTATTTGTCAATTGCCTAGCTATAATTTGTTCACCCAGCATGCTATCTTTTATGGAGAGAACCACTAGTGAACCTATGAACCCCGGTCCATTTTTCTACATTGTTAAACAAACCTCTACAATTTCCTGCTTTTCTTACTTACTGCAAGCATACACCATTTTCCACACTATAGTCTAATCTTTGTTTTCAGCAAGACCGGTGAGATTGACAACCTCACTGTACCGTTGGGACAAAGTATTTTGGTTGTGTTGTGTGCAGGTTCCGCATTGTTGCTGACACCGGTGAGGCGCCATCACCACTGTCAGTGGCATCAACCTTCCGAAGATCCTCTTTCTCCTACTGGATTGATAACCTTGGTTCTTAACTGAGGGGAAATTCCTAGCGCTGTGATCATCACACCCTCCTCTTGGGGTTCCCAACAAGCTTTGCCAGCATCAAGGACTTTTTCTAGCGCCGTTGCCGGGGAGAAAGAAGTCTTCTGGCAAGGGGAGTCTCTCACTCTCAACCTCTTTATTTTGTTTATTGTCTTGTTTTTTATTTTTGTCTTGTTTTGCTTCTTTATATAAAAAACACACAAAAATTAGTTCACTTTATAGCTGTTATTTATTTGCTTGCATTTATTTTGCTAAAATGAGTTCCTCTGAGAATACTAAGTTGTGTGATTTCACTAGCACAAACAACAATGATTTTATTTGCACACCTATTGCTCCACCTGCTCCTACTGCTGCTTTCTATGAAATTAAACCTGCTTTATTAAATCTTGTTATGAAAGAGAAATTTTCTGGTGTTAGTACTGATGATGCTGCTGCTCACCTTAATAATTTTGTTGAACTATGTGAGATGCAAAAATATAAATATGTGGATGGAGATATTATTAAACTGAAATTATTTCCTTTCTCTTTGGGAGGAAGAGCTAAAGAATGGTTGCTATCTTTGCCTAGAAATAGCATTGATTCATGGACTAAGTGTAAAAATGCTTTCATTGGAAAATATTATATCCCCGAGAAGCGACATAATGAATTTTAAACAATTTGATAATGAACATGTTGCTAAAGCTTGGGAAAGAAAGAAAACTATGGTGAAGAATTGTCCCACTGGTTGACTGACTACTTGGATGATTATACAAACCTTTTATGCAGGACTGAATTTCTCCTCAAGGAACCTATTGGATTCCGCTGCTGGAGGTACCTTTATCTCCATCACTTTGGGCAATGCAACAAATTTTCTTGATGATTTGATGATAAATTATTCAGAGTGGCACACTGAGAGAGCTCCACAAGGTAAGAAGGTAAATTCTGTTGAGGAAACCTCCTATTTGAGTGAAAGGCTTGATGCTATTATGTTTATGCTTGTTAATGGTAAAGCTCAAGTTGATCCAAATAATGTTCCTTTAGCCTCTATGGTTGCTCAAGAAGAGCATGTTGATGTGAACTTTATTAGAAATAATAATTTTAACAACAATGCTTATAGAAATAACTTTGGTGGAAACAATTATAAGCCCTATCCTCCTAATAATGGTTATGGTAATTCTTATGGAAATTCCTACAATAATAGTAAAAGCTCTACCTCTGATCTTGAAAACATGCTTAGAGAATTTATTAGCACACAGACTGCTTTTAATAAATCTGTTGAGGAAAAGCTTGGTAAAATAGATGTTCTTGCCTCTAAAGTAGATAGCCTAGCTATTGATGTTGATTTTCTAAAACTGAAGGTTTTGCCACATGATGTTAAAGAAAGTAAAACTTTGAATGCCATCCAAGTACGAATTGATGAAAATGTTAGGTTGATGGCTGAATTAAGTGCTAGGTGGGAAAGATAAGATGAATTGGCTAAAAAGAATAATATTGCTAGAGTTTGCACTATCATCACAACTAGTAAAACTGAATCTCCAAGTGCTAGTAAACCTCCTACTATCAATGGTAAATTAGATGGTGTTAACAAAGTCTCCACCCCTTCGGTGAAACATGCTAAATTGCCTCAAATTACTAAAATTGCTTCTGATAAAAGTGCTGAATTTTTTAGAGATGTGGGAGATAATGGTCCCATTACTTTTGATGATAATAATTTTGATTTTGATGATTGCAATATCTCTGAAGTTATTATGTTCCTAAAAAATCTTGCTAGAAGTCCCAATGCTAGTGCCATGAATATGGCCTTTACTAAACATATTACCAATGCTGTCATGAAAAACTGAAACTTGAAACATCTATCCCTAGGAAATTAGATGATGGTTGGGAGCCCATCATTAAGATAAAATTAAGTGATTTTGATTTCAGTGTGTTGTGTGATCTTGGTGCTAGTATCTCTGTTATGCCTAAAAAGCTTTATGATATTCTTGATCTACCATCGTTGGAGCACTGTTATTTGGATGTTCATCTTGCTGATAATCCTAAGAAGAAACCTTTTGGTAGAATTGATGATGTTCTCATTACGGTTAACAATAACCTTGTCCCTGTTGATTTTGTTGTTATGACCATTGAATGTAATGCTTCTTGTCCTATTGTTTTGGGAAGACCTTTTCTTAGAACTGTTGGTGTTGTTATCAATATGAAAGAGGGGAGTATTAAATATCAATTGCCACTCAAGAAGGTATGGAACACTTTCCTAGGAAGAGAATGAACCTACCTTTTGACTCTATTATTATAGCAAGTTATGATGTTTATGCTTCTTCACTTGAAAATACTTGAGTTTCTTTTTATGCCTAGCTGAAAGGCGTTAAAGAGAAGCACTACCGGGAGACAACCCGTTTTATTTCTCCGTTTTCAACCCGTTTTCTTTTGTTTTCTTTGCACCTGGGTGTTTTCTATTTCCTTAGCAACCCCGCTGTATCTTTTCTTTTGTGTTTTTGTTGAGCCAAGTAAAGCCTCTACTGGAAAGTTGAGACTATATTTCGGATTTCTCAGTAGGAAACAAATTTCTGCTGTCCACTGTTTAATTCGTATAAAATCACAACAAATTCATAATGGCCTGAGTTTTTTGTGCGTAATCCTGGGTTATATATGCAACTTTTCTTAGTTGACCACTTTTTGATTTGAGCAACATAAGATTTTCGAAAAAAATCATCTTTACCTGCTGTCCTGTTTTGACAGATTTCTGCCAATAATTAAATTTGCATCTTAATCTCTTTCTTTTGGTGTTCTTTTGAGAAAAAAGAGTTTTAAAATAAGTTGTGACAGTAGCTAATGTGTTTTTGAGTGTTATACTTGTGTTGAAACTGAAACATGTGAATTTATTATTTCGATTGCACTAAAGTTGCTAATGAAGATTGTGAGAATTTTGATGTGAAGGAAGTTTTCAAGGGTCAAGAGAAGAGGATGGTATGATGTGATGAAGAAGAGTGAAAAGCCTAATCTTGGGGATGCCCCGGTGGTACATCCTACCAAATTCCTAGAAGACTCAAACGTCTAAGCTTGGGGATTCCCAAGGCATCCCCTTCTTCATCAACAAATTATCAGGCCACTTCTAGTGAAACTATATTTTTATTCGGTCGCATATTATGTGCTTTACTTGGAGCGTCTTTCATTTTTGCTTTCAGTTTGTTTTTATTTTTTCAATAATCTTGGTTGGAACCTAGCATTCTTTTATTGGAGAGTGACACTCTCCACTTTTTCATAGGAATACTTTGTATTCTTAATCTTTGTCTGGCTGCTGCATTTATTTAGCCCCTGTTTTGCATGCATCTCTTATCTAAGAGTTGTTAGTTTTAGTAGTCTTATGTGAGTACTCTCATTTTTTCTTGCTATATCATGAAGAGTATTTTTTTAAAAAATATCTTGTATGGTGTTTGTTGGGAGAAGAAACTGCTGCCTTAAGTAGAATTTTTAATGGTGCAAGTAGAAGCTTGTATAGACTATGGCTAGAACTTTTTCGTATCATGCTAGATGTTATTTTAGTTTTTAAGCCTTGTGGTTATTGAGTAGTATGATTAGCCTCAAATAGTCGAGAGTGTTTAATATGTCTTGAAAGATTCATGAGTTGTTCTTGTCATAGTAAAGCATCAATATATGGTATTCTCTTTCGAATGTTTTATTTGGTTGACTTGGCGCATGCTCACACCATGTTTATGACTACAAACCAGTCACGAATAGCCTCCATGAACACGTAGTTTTTGAACTTGTGATACTGCTTATGTTTTAATTAATGATGCTTATGTCGCTATGCATGATTATGGCTCTTATACTCTCTTGATTTGTTTCTCCCAGTCTTTTGCTACCCTCCACATGTACTGAGTATGAGCTCTACTCGTGCATCCAACTCCCTAAAACCAAAGTTTTTCCCATTGTGTCCATCATACCTACCTACATGTGGTATTTAACTGCCACTCCAAGTAAATTGCTCATGTGTTACCTTTAAAACCTTCAAAATTACTCCTGCTTTATGTTCCTGTTTTTGCTCATGAGGACGTAAATAGAGAATCCTTATCTCACTTGTTGATTGGATTTCACACCCTGGACTAGTGCCTTCATCTGCTTCACAAAAATGATAGAAGAGATGGCAGCGGGGTGCCCAGCCCCAAATTAATACACACAAAATCTCTTCACTGTTTTTGCCCCTGATTTATCAGTCAAAGCATAATTGTGTAAACAAAAGAGAAAGAGGGATGACCTTCTGTACCAGTTGCGTCCTTCATATGGGAGCCGCTCTTGTGAAATCTAGTTGGCTTGTGTCATACTATATTTTCTGTTTACCATTCATTGACATTAGCATACATCTCCAAAATTATAGACACTCCTCCATGGTATGCAATTGTTGGCAGGCACCCGAGGATTCGGTTAGCCATGGTTTGTGAAAGATGGATGGGAGGAGTGTCAAATTTTTAAATACCTCTGTTTAATAAAATAAAAAGCTCTAGCACATGAGTGATCCCTGCTTCCCTCTATGAAGGGCCTTTCTTTTAATTTTATGTTGAGTCTCTATCTTCTAACTTTATGCACAATTGAGAGAGCATTTTTGCCATTCTGAGTTTTATGTGCATTTGTCCCAGAAACATTATTAATTTATTCATGATGTGTTATTGTGTGTTCTCAAATTATTTGCTCTAGTCTTCCTCATGAACTTTGAACGTGTCCTAGCATTTATTTTTTGCCCCACTCTTAAGGACTAGCGAAATACCACTTTGCCATGCTTTCTCTATACTTGAAACAAACATATATCTTTCTTTGCATTGTTATTCATGATCTTTTATTTGAGATACTTATCATGATGCAAAGTGATTGCTATGCTTTATTATTAAAGTTCTATTTATCATGTTTGTGTTTAAAGTTCTATGATCTCAGCTTACATATGCTTTTACATTTTTATGATCAAGTTTATGTTAGTAGCATGTCACCTCAGAAATTATTGTGTTTTATCGTTTACCTACTCGAGGACGAGTAGGAACTAAGCTTGGGGATGCTTGATACGTCTCCAACGTATCTATAATTTCTGATGCTCCATGATGATATTATGCCAATTGCTACATGTTTTCTCCCTTCTTTAAGTCATTTTTATCGATTTTACGGACTAACCTATTGACAAGATGCCACAGAGCCAGTTCCCTGTTTTCTGCTGTTTTTAGTTTCAGAAAAGTTGTTCTGGAAATATTCTCGGAATTGGAAAATTCGAAGCCCGGAAGTCTTAGAATTGCCGAAGGTTCCACAGAGTCCCGAAGAGACCCGGAGAGGGGCCACGGGGGGCCCACACCATGGGGTGGCGCCCCCCCTTGGCCGCGGGGTGGTGGTGTGGGGCCCCCAGGGCTCTACCGCCTTTGCCCTTTCGCCTATTTAATCCCCTCCGAAGGAAACCCTAAGGACCTGATCAAATATCCCCGAAAAGTTCCACAGCCGTCGTCATCGTCAACCCTAGATCAGGGGGTTCTGAAGCTATCTCTCGGCACCCTTCCGGAGAGGAGATCATCACCAGAGGCATCTTCATCACCATGCCTGCCTCCGGAGTGATGCGTGAGTAGTTCATCCTTGGACTACGGGTCCATAGCAGTAGCTAGATGGTTGTCTTCTCCTATGCCTCAATGTTTAGATCTCGTGAGCTGCCTAACATGATCGAGATTGTTCTTATGTAACTCTATGTGCTATGTTTGCTGGAATCCGATGAATATTGAACTTATGCCAAGTTGATTATAGTCTTTATTGCATATGTTATTTGTGATCTTGCATGCTTTCCGTTGCTAGTGGTTGCTCTGGCCAAGTAGTTGCTAGTGACTCCAAGAGGGAGTATTTATGCTCGATAGTGGATTCATGCCTCCTTTTCGCCTGTGCTCGAGTGACAGAAACGTGACGGGGAGGATGTGTTGTTGGCACTAGGGAGAAAACAGCGATGTGAGTGCCCGCGTGTACAATCATTGCTTACATTATGCACATTGCTTAATGCGATTATATGTTGCTTGCAACTTAATACCTAAGGGGGGTCATATGATAACCTGAGGGTGGATTATTAGTCATAGGTGCAGTTGGATTATGGTCTATGTATATTGTTGTAATGCCCGCACTAAATATCATAGTAGTCATCATGTCATGAATGTGCACTACGGTGCAACCTCTATTTGTCAATTGCCTAGCTGTAATTTGTTCACCCAGCATGCTATCTTTTATTGAGAGACACCACTAGTGAACCTATGAACCCCAGTCCATTTTCCTACACTGTTAAACAAACCTCTACAATTTCCTTCTTTTCTTTACTTACTGCAAGCATACACCATTTTCCACACTATACGTCTAATCTTTGTTTTCAGCAAGACCGGTGAGATTGACAACATCACTGTACCGTTGGGACAAAGTATTTTGGCTGTATTGTGTGCAGGTTCCGCATTGTTGCTGACACCGGTGAGGCACCATCACCACCGTTAGTGGCATAAACCTTCCGAAGATCCTATTTCTCCTACTGGATTGATAACCTTGGTTCTTAACTGAGGGGAAATTCCTACCGCTGTGATCATCACACCCTCCTCTAGGGGTTCCCAACACGCTTTGCCAGCATCAGTGCCTTTCCAAAACAGATAGATAACATGTTGGTAAACAAATTACAACTGGGCAATTGACAGATATAAAGGCTGCACCATAGTGCATATGCATGACATGATGATTACTATGTGATTCATGCGGGCATTACAACAAGATACATAGACCGTTATCCAACTACTTCTATGACTAATAATACACCCTCGGAGTGTTATCCGAGCAAACTTTGGGTATTAATTTGCAAGCAACAAATAATTGCACTAAGCAAAGTGTGTAATGTAAACAATAAATCATCCTTAGACAAAGCATTGTTGTTTTCTCCCTAATAGAAACATCACATCCCCCACCCGTTACGTTTCTGTCACTCAAACGTGATTGAAAGGGAGGCATGAACCCACTATCAAGCATAAATACTCCCTCTTGGAGTTTCAAGCATCAACGTGGCCAGAGCATCTACTAGTAATGGAGAGCATGCAAGATCATAAATAACATAGACATGAAATAACATGATAGATTGATAATCATTGGACATAGCATTCATATTCGTCAGATCCCAGCAAACACTACATGTACCATTACAATAAGATGGTCTTGATAATGTTAGGCATCTCACAAGATCCAAACACGAGGCTTAAAGAGGAGAGAACAACCATCTAGCTACTGCGACCCGTAGTCCAGGGATGAACTACTCACGCATCACTCAAGAGGCATGCATGGTGATGAAGACCCCCCCGGTGCTGATTCCCCCTCCCGACAGGGTGCCAGGGGAGAGCACCAGAAACCTCCTGAACTAGGGTTGTCGATGACGGCGGCTACGAATCTTTTATGTGGAAAAGGCTCGTGTATTTAGGGTTAACCCGTGGAGGAGCTTAAATAGGCGAGAGGGCAATGTCGGTGGGTGGCCATGAGGCCCACACCACCTCCACGCGCGGCCAGGGGCACACCGCCCCTACAGCATGGGGCCCCTGAGGCCCCCCTCTGGGTCTCCTCCGGACTCCATGTACGTGATGACTTTCTAAGACTCTAGGATTTTGTTTCATCCAATTCCGAGAATATTTCCAGAGCAACGTTTCTGAAACCAAAAACAACAGAAAACATGAACTGGTTCTATGGCAACTTGTCAATAGGTTAGTCCGAGAAAATCCATAAAAATGGCATAAAGTGTATAAGAACATGTAGCATATGGCATGAAAATAACGTGGAACATCAGAAATTATGGATACGTTTGAGACGTATCAAGCATCCCAAAGATTAGTTGCTACTCTTCCTCGAGTAGGTAAAACGATAAAAACAAATAATTTCTGAGGTGACATGCTACCGACATAAACTTGATCATCATATTGTAAAGCATGTAAACTAAGATCAAATGAATAAAGGTTGTGGTTTATAGTTGATATCAAATAGAGTAATGTATAAACCATTAGGAAGAACAAAGTAAAACTTTTCAATGAATGAATGCTAAAAGACAATCAACCGTGCAAAGTATATTAAAGATGATTAAGCTTCAAGAACAACAATATAATCATCCTAAGCATCAAACTCTCACAACAACTCCTGTTAGGATGAAGTCAAGTGACGACAATATGAACGTAGGAAAATCATCAAACTATTTGTGCACTCAAAACAAGAAAGCGTTCTGTATTGGTCCCTGCCACCAGGATGTTATGGCTAAAAGAACATTATGGGGGGTTTGGAAGGTCAATGGAAGAAAGTCTCACACAACTGAACGTGATCATTAGACAAGAGGAAGTCTTATCATCAAAGTTATGCAAGGAGTAGTGATTTCCACACAACGGATGCCCATAAAGATATAAGTGTATGAAAGCTCTCGAATGGAACTAGTCGGGGCGCATCCAACCCTCTTGCTCACGAAGACTTAAAGAACTTTTGAGGAGGCTCATCATTGGAATATACAAGCCAAGTTCTATAATGTAAGGTTACCCACATAGTTATGCAAGTCATAAAATGAAAACTCTCTCCAAACTGAAGTATTAGTGCTAAGAACAAGTGTGGAATAAATAATAGTAATGCTGCCCCCTCTCTCTTTATTATCTCTCTTTGGCCTTTTTTTTCTTTTTGGGATTTTTCTTTTTTTTTTCTTTTTTATATAACCTCACTGGTAGGGGCAACACTCTATTTACAATGAATCATCAAACTTTTAGTACTCATAACTGAAACTGAAATATCTCTGATGTATAAAAACTAAATTCTCCTGCCAGTATAGCAGTATGCAAAATAATAATGAAACAAGTAACATAATGATGATGGATGTTGTATGGCAATATATCTCAGAATGGCTATGGAAATGCCATGATAGGTAGGTATGTTGGCTGTTTTGAGGAAGATATTTGGGCTTATGTGTAGGAGAACAAAGTCCTCAAACGGGGTTAGGATGCACTGGCGAAGTTTGCACCAACTCTCAATGTGAGAATGGGTAATGCACAATACCAAAGAGGTTAGCAAATATGGATGGTGGAAGTGCCAGGAAACCGTAGCTTAGAACTCACAAGTTAAAACATTACAACTAAAAATATGATCATACAAGGCATAATAAAAATCACTCCAGGAGGGTCTGTGGCAGTGACAAGTCACTGTTGGCTACCCCGACCGTAGAGCGTAACAAAATGCCATTACGATTGTTATTAGGAGAGGAAGTCATATACCATTATACTATCAACTGGTTTTTCGAGTATGACACGGTTTCAAGCTTTTAGACCAACCATTAATTGTTTTTACTTTACTGAACCAGCAGGTTTACCACTAAGCATATTAATATATCAAAACAACATCAAATAAGCAAGTGAAACAGTTTAATGATCTACAAGAGTATGCAAGCCTTTCCAACAAACCATCTACCACATGTAGCATTTTCTATTTCCATCAAACAACAAACAATATATATATCTCAACACAAACTCTCCAACTAATATAGCAATGAAACAAGGGAGTACTAACACAACTCTACTAGAACTAACATCTTTGAATAAGAAATGCATGAAAAAAAGGAGCTAAAAGGATTTGCAGCAGCTAGAAGAAAAACTAAGAATACGAGCATGGAAGAAAACGAGTATTCATATGAAAAAGCGGAGCCTGTCTCTCCAACACAAGAATGCTGTTTTCCAACTATATTTATTGCAGCAAGGAAAACAAAATAAAAAAAAACAAATAGACGCTACAAGTAAAGTGCATATGATGTGACCGAATGAAAATATAGTTTCACTAGAAGTGACCTGATAAGTTGCTGATGAAGAATGGGATGCCTTGGGCATCCCCAAGCTTAGACGCTTGAGTTTTCTTAGAATTTGCTGGGACGAACCACGGGGGCATCCCCAAGCTTTGGCTTTTCACTCTTCTTGATCACATTATATCATCCTCTTCTATTGACCCTTGAAAACTTCCTTCACACCAAACTCAAAGTAATTATCATTAGAGGGTTAGTGCACAATCAAAAATTCACATGTTCTTCATGGACACAAGCATTATTAATACTTTTTAAAAATTAGCTACATCCACTGATGTTGTGTGGAGCAAAGAAATCCACTCGACATAGTAAAAGAGAGAATGCAACTAAAAAGGCAGAATCTGTCAAAACCAGAACAGTCTGTAAAGCCGAATTTTTTGGGGGTACGTTGCCCAAATTGAAAAACGCAAAGCTAGAAAAAGTTTCAGAATTAGCTGAGGAATAAGCACAAGCATTTACAAGTCATTTTGATCTTTCTTTCATTTTACACGAATTTAACGGTGGACAACTGATGCATGTAAAATGCATAGATGAATTTTGCATATTTTCACATGGTTTTCTATTACATATTGCATCATATAAGGGTATAATTCAATGTTTTATAGTATTTTGGGGTTAAATTACAAAGTCCCCCAACTTTTATGGAATTAACCCTGCCTGTCGGAAACCCCGTTTTCTATATTTTTGACGTTTCAGGGGGAAAAATTCCGCGAAATCACCTGAAAATCTGCGGGGTTCATTTTCTTGGAAGGAGAAGACTTGCGGGCGTAGGATCCACGAGAATTGGGCAAGGAGGCCCAAAAGAGGACCCTCCACGCGGCCAGAATCCTTGGCCGCGTGAGAGGCCCCCTTTTGGCCCCTGTGGCCCCAATTCCTTCCATCTTTGTCGTGGGATAATCACGGCAGACATTACCAGGGGTAACTGATCTTGGGGCAAGACGACACAGGCGTTTGGGAGAGGGTTTAGCTCAGAGGAAAACATGATGATACTCGATCTGGAAGCTGGCAATCAAGTCGCCGAGTCTCCGATCTCGATAGATTAACTCAACTCTCGTGTTACACTGGGTGTTCGATATCAGGCGATATTGCTAGAACTCTTGGATCTCTAAACTAGACCGAGGGGCCGGTTTATAAAGCACCCGGACCCCCCTGGCTTGCCCTCCAAGGCGCACCCTGAACCCTACCCGGACACCGCATACGAAAAACCCTAACTTTCCTTACCGTAACCCACAATCCGGGTTACGAGGCCTACGAACTTGGGCCTTCCAGAAGCTCCTTTATCCTTAGCCGGATCTTGCGCAGCGTCCATTGGGCCGAGTTACACCTTGGTGTTGGCCTACCGGGTTATCATCCCTCCATCAGTAGTCCCCAGAATAGCTTGGGCTTCACAAGATTCTCTTTGAAGCGCACGCTATTCCCTGCAAAATTATCAAACTTATAACTTCAATGGAGGCCGGGTTAAATTGCTTTAATAAACAGCTAGGCCTAACTCCAAGGTGGCCATATAATAACCCGGCTTTCTCCAAGTCCTTTGCTCAGCTTTTCCGGGTCAACACCCTGATAAGAATGTTTAAAGATCTGATTTACTTTACTCGATAATTGATCCTGATGTTGCGGAGGAGATCTCTTTCTTATGTCTATCCGGATATCTCGTCCAGCACTTAAGGCATATCCAACGAAACTTAGTCAGATAGCCGTTACTCCGAAATTTCCGGCTCCCGCTCGTTGAGCCAGGTTTATCCACCCGCACCCTTATAAATAAGTGCTTAGGGGCAAACCTAACCCCGACGGCTCATTTCCCCCTTTCCTCCTTCTCTTCGCTCCCGCACTCAAGTTCACAGAGCACCGTCCCGGAGACCTCACGCGCGTCACCGTCGGCTGCGCTCCGCCACGGTTCGCCCCACGCCGCCGCCGGAACCCGCCGTCGAGCCCCGACCCGCCCGCCGGGAATCGCGAAGGGGCACCAAGACTGCGCCATTTGCCTCCGCCGGGCTTTACTCCAATCTCCCCCAGTAAGTTTCCTTTATCCATCAGCTTGGCCTTACAATTTCTCGATCTATTTCAGATTGGATCTGAGTCAACCCGCCGGTCGTTTTTTCTTGTCACGCCGAATTAGGTCGCTCGAATTCATTCTAGCTCATCCAATAGATTGAATATAGACTCCACTTCATCCCCCTATCGCCCTTAATCATTAATTTCACCGTAAATCTGGAAATGAAATCTCCAATCTAGGCTCGGGCCGCCCAAAGTTTCCGCGCTTGCCATTGACACCCGGAAAATTCTCTTCTTCCGGCTCTTTTGTTTGCAGTAGATACGTGGGTAACCATCCATCTTCCCCAAACACCTTTCAACACGTAAGCCCTTCATAGTTTTTGTAACGATGTTTGATACCCGGATAACTTGTAACCTTGCTCCACAGAATGATACTCGGATAATTTTTTGCTTCCATGTTTTCTCGATATCACTCGCAAATATTCGGACGACTCATGGTTTCCGAGTCTTATTTCTTGTACCCTTCTATCTTGTGCTTTGCAGGTTAATCCCATGGCTCCCAAGAGGCAGGGGAAACAGCCGGCCAAGGCCAAGACCACCAACTCCATATCCGCCAACTGGGCGCGATCCACTGTTACGAAGGCCAAGTTGGAAGAACTGGCCGAGTTAGGGGTTCTCCCCTCCCAAAAAGATATCCATTGGAGGGTGCCGGGTAACGAGACCCGGCCCACACCTGCCGATGATGAGGTAATATGTTTCGTGGAGCACGTGACCCGGGGGTTCCGCCCTCCGGGTCACCCTTTCTTTCGAGATATTCTAAGCCACTATGGCCTCCGGATATTTGACATAGGGCCTAACTCTGTGTTAAATATTTCGCACTTCATTGTTCTTTCCGAGTCATACTTGTGCACTCCGCCAAGTTTGGCTCTTTTCATCGAAATTTTCCAGTGCAAACCCTGCCGCGAAAGCGGTGACGGAGCACTTCTTGCTTGCGGCGGGGTCTCTATCCAGCGCCGCAAGAATTCTCTAATGCCACCTCTTACACTTAACTCCCACGTCAAACACTGGTAACTCTCATACTTTTATTGCCGGGACACCTCCCCACCCGGCGAAAAGAGGTTGCCGGGTTATTCAGAGGGTCTCCTTGATATCTCCGAGACCTTCAACGCCTTTGCCCTGACTCGGACAGGGAGGCAATTCAACCTTTATTGGACAAAATAACTATTCTCTCGGCCCAAGGTCTCATTGGGCTCAACCTGGTAAAGACTTGGGTCGATTTCCGGATCCAACCCAACTCCATCCGCACAAAGTTAATGTGCGAGTATTCGGGGCATACCACGGACTCGCTCCGATACTCCACCAATAGCTTTGCAGCCGGAGACACAAACAAGACTATCAAGAGCTTCTTGACAGAGAAGTTGGAAGTAATCCGGAATATAGCCGGGTTAGAACCCTTCACTCGTGAGAACCCGACGCCTGAGGTAAATATCCGACTTTCATACCCTTACCTTCACACTTTCCACTCGATATTGCTGTTAACCTTCATTCTTACGTCTTCATCTTAGGCCGATGATGCTTTTTGGAAGATTGATACTCCCCCTAACTCTGAGCGCCCAGAGGAGAAAGAGGATGCCGTTAACTCGGATGAAGGTACATTCCGAGTTTTACTTAGTTACTTTAAGCTCATCGTTGCTCTTTCGTCATTTTCCAACTATAAACCTTGATAATTTTCAGAACAAGAGGACAAAGACGAAGAAGAAGAAGCTGAAGGCAAGGTAGAATCCGCCAGCGACGAGGAAGAAGCTGAGCCGACGGTCAAGGCCGGAACAAAGAGGAAACCCCAAGGGGTCGTCTTCAAGGTTCCATACCTTTTCCTTGCCTCTAAACCATATTTCTTTGATAACATGCACGAGCTAAACCGGAAATTATCCACTTGGTCGTATTTGAAGGAACCGCTCGTGACCAAGCGCCGAATAACTCGGAACTTTCCAGGTGATGGCACTCTTAATCCGGGTATTCCGTCGTCTCTGGCTCGACGTCCTGGTATTCTCTTAATCCTTTCTTAAGTATCAAAGTCTTCCCGAACCATCCCCTTACGGGACAATTCCACATCTCGCTCGATGTTTTTCAGTTTCGTCCGGGTCCAGCAGCGAGTTCCCCTCGGACTATATGGTGAATCCCGGGTAAAATTCCTTTCCTGATGCTTTACCGTTTGTTCATCACTTTTTTCCAGTTGTACGCTAACTGCTTTACTTATACTACCCGTAGGGCCACGATCACTGTCAGCGACCAAGATGATATGGAAACTGACGACCCGGGTAAGGAGAACCTGACTGATGATATGCATGCCGCAGCTGGCGGAGAAGAACAACAAGTTCCACCAATAAACCCAGCCGACCGAGAGGCCGAGTATCCCATAGCCTCGCACGTACTCGAGGAGGAAGAAGCTGCAGACTTGGGCGCGGGAGAAAGGGCACCAGACTCCGATACTCGGACGACCCGGATACCCTCTCTCACCAAGAAGAGAGTTCCTTCTCCAAGTCCCCAAGGTCCCGGGTCTTCCAATTTGGGCAATGATACTTTTGACCAGATGATGAACACTCTCCTTGCTATGAAGGCCTCGGAGAGAGATGTGCTAGAACGCATGGCAGCAGAGCACCAGGTAATGTTACCTAATATCTCTTCTTATCCATCTAGTCCCCAAGTGCCGAGTATAATTTGTTGAAATTGTGCTCGGTATTCTGCGCGATAATCGGCTTTGCCATGATACCCGACTAATTCTCATACTTTGGTTTCTCATAGGCACAGGCCACCCGGTCTGATGAACTTTTGCTCAAGACCGAACAACTGCTGCTTGCCGAGGTAAAGCGGAGAGAGGCCCTTGAGGATGAAGTGGAAACTTTGAAGAAAAATGTTTCCAAATATAAGAAAAGGTGCACCACTGCTCGGACCGCCCTGAAAAAGTTGTCGGAGCAAATTACCGATACTTATCGTATCTTGCTTAGTAAGTTTCTTGCTGCTGACTGCCTTCATGCCTCTATTTTGCTACATGATACTCGGAATTACTGATATGGCCTTTCTTTATTTCAACTGCAGGTGCTAACCTTGCAGCCCCAGAAGAAGATGCTGTTGCAAAAGCTAAAACTTTAAAGACTGTGCTCCAGACTTTCTTTGCCGGCACCAAGTGGATATTGGACGCCGTGCAGTGGCCAACTGAGGTATATCCGGGTGAAGAAAATCTTATCCAAGCCTGCTCCACCGTGCCTGCATGGATCGAGATCTGGAAACGCTCGGCATGCCGGATTGGTATGACCCGGGCCTTTGCACTGGCTAAGGCTTATTTTCCTAAGCTTGAGCCGGCAAAGGTTATATCCGGGTTTCCAGAATTCAAAGCGGATGGCTCCAAGTTTGGGCCCAAGGACTTCAAGGCCGTACAATCCGTGGTGCGCCACTCGGCAACCACTTTGGCCGATAGTATGGATCTGCGCACGCTTATGAGTTCGTACGATGCTGAAGACAAAATCGTGAAGGAGGAAGCACCCCCATCGTTCGACATTTTGGAGAAATGGGCTGTCGATTCGGCCAGGAAGAGGGAAGAAACCGCGAAGAGGGAGGCCGAGTTAGGATCAGAGCCAACCACCTCTACACCGGCTGTCCTCCCGCCTGTCCGTCCTGATGCGAAGAATCCGGGTGACGATGCCGGGAGAGCTGCGGAGCAAGCCCAGGACCAAGACCCGGAGGGCAAGGGCAAGGGTGTGGACCCTATGCAAGAAGCCGAGTAAACAAATGCCATCACGATAACTTGGTCGTTTTGATGCTTTTGTTCGAAACAGATATTCTTTTGTCGGTGCACCTATGCACCTTTGATACTAGTACCAAGACTTGTAACGTACTTTAATTCCTTGATATACCTCGCGCCTCTTCTGGCCTCTGGATGAACTTGATATTTATCTAGTTTTTGAGTTTATTCTTGATATCCGACTTTCTTTATGGTTCCTTTTGTGAGACTCGGTTTCCGAGTTACATGGATTTTGACAAGCGGACTTTTCTCTAAGTCCCCAAGTCCCCAAGACTCAGATGTTTGGGTTTTTTGAGTTTTAGCAACTAAGCAACTTTTCCTTTTTTCAAAATCCCCAGTCCCCGAGACCCAAAATACCGAGTCTGGGATGTATGGTTTTTCCAAGGGAACAAGCTGTTTGCTGCTAAGCCCAAGCCCAGAGCCGTTTCACATAGGTATTGAAGTTATGCTTGATAAACGTTGAGTTTCCGGCTATTAGCCCTGTACTCTGCATAACTTATGGTTTAGATGACCCTTTTGACTATCTTGTACTGTAAGCCGGCTTTCGCGTGGATACCATGTTGTTACATCTATACGAAAACAGGGTCAGGCAAGTCCCGTTGGGCTTCATGGCTGATTGTAATCGTAAGCGAGCAAATCATGCCACTTTAGTGCGAGTCACATCGAGCTTAAGTAAGAAAAGTCAAGAAAATTTGGCTCCTTTGTCCGGTTATAAGATTGCAGCCATACTCGTTTGGGAGTAATCGGCCCTCATAACTCATAGGCATCAAGGCCGGGTCCTTGGGTTTGCAACTGTGCTGTTCAAGCAATCAGCCCCCAGGACCTATATATGTGCAACATACTTGATGATACTGATGTACTGATAGCAATAAATAATGCTTACCTGTAACCGAAGTAAAGATCATAACAAAATAGGACTTGATAACCATCTCTTTATTGATACGAGAAAGTTTGGGTCAGCAGGCCGCCTCATTAAAAACCTTCCAGTCCCCTTAGGTACCCTGGATAGGAAAAGAGTGCGTCTGGAACCTGCTGCCCGTTACATTGTTTTAGTTCTTCTTGGGATTCTGTCCGGAACTGACGTAATCGATGCACACTCTCCACTTGTTGATCTTTTTTACTATGAGTACCGGGTTTGCCAGCCAATCCGGATAAGGCGTTTCCATGACGCGGCTGGCTGTGAACGGCTGCGCAATTTCTTCTTTTGTGGTGGATTGTTTGAGTGAATCACCCTTGATGAAAACCACCATCTTGGTGTCTCGTGCTGCCTTGAACTTTGCCCTTTCGCCTTTAGTACTCGGCTTTTTCAAGGTTGTTCTGTCATCCGGCTCTGCTTGAGACCGGTAATATTTGAGTTCCACTTTTCTACAAGCTTGTTCAGCCATTGCTGCATCTCCTTCATCGCACTCAGCCGCTATGTCCCGGCTTCCATGTATGGTGATGGTCTGTTTAGGACCCGGAATTTTTAGCTGTAGATACACATAACACGGCCTAGCCATGAATTTAGCATAAGCCGGCCTTCCGAATAGCGCGTGATAAGGACTGTGCAATTTGACCACCTCGAAAGTGAGCCACTCAACTCGATAATTGTCCTTTGATTCCCCAAAAGCTACCTCCAATGCGATTTTTCCCTCGGGGCACGCTG
Source organism: Alopecurus myosuroides (assembly GCA_028641055.1). Taxonomy (NCBI): domain Eukaryota; kingdom Viridiplantae; phylum Streptophyta; class Magnoliopsida; order Poales; family Poaceae; genus Alopecurus; species Alopecurus myosuroides. The sequence continues at coordinate 417,176,009 of CM054058.1, forward strand.
AGTGACCCGGCACTATCCCATGAAAAATTGTTGAACTTTTTTGTAGCTGAGACTCCTTGAGACCCATGCGTAGAAAGGTTTCCCAATACAGTATATTGATGCTACTTCCACCGTCCATCAGGACCTTTTTCAGCTCATACCCATTGACCTGCGGTGCAACTACCAATGCTAAAACTCCCGGGTGTTCTATTCTTTTCCGGGTGATCCCTTCTGCTCCATGTTACGTCCTGTTCTGACCACTTCAGGTATCTTGGAACAGCCGAAGACACAGAGTTTACCGCCTGTTTCAGTATCTTCTTGTCCTTGTTGGAACTTCCTGTAGTATGCATGTGATATTGACCCAACTGCTTGGGGTTGGCCTGGAAACCTCCAGCTCCCCCTTGGTTGTTACCTTGATTTCCGGCTGCCGGGTTACCGGCTGGGGGTGGGCCGTTGCCCGGGTTTCCACCTAGACCCGGTCGTCCTCCCCGACCTGCACCTCGCATGGCTCTGTTCACTTCCTCATTCTTCCACCTCTATAGGTCGGCGCACTGCTCCAAGGAGTGGTTAGCTGGCCTACCGTTCCTGCTGTGCTTTGGGCATGCCATTCTGAAGATGTCCCAATTGTTATTTGGCCTTGGTGGCCCTTGGTAGTTTCCTCCATTGTGATTTCCATTATTGAAATTTCCTTCTGCCCTGGGTCTTGAAGATCCGGCTTCAGTGTTGGCGACAAACTCGGAGCCTCCCTCAAACGGGCGCTTGTTCTGGCTGTTTCCGTTGTTACCCGGCGCTGATCCATTGCCGGTTCTTCCATTATTACTTGTGTTTGCTTTTGCTTTTTTATCATCAGTTTCCTCTTCCGTAGTGTCCGTTGCGGCGTGTTTGTTGCATGCATCCATCAGTTCTCCCATCGTAACCTCTGAAGCATTCTGACTAGATTTCATACGAGTTAATTTTTGTACTAAAGGTGTGTACTTGCAGGGCTTTGCCATAGCTTGCAGCGCATCCTTGGGTTGAATATCTGTAGATGAATGAAGTATTTCCATAACCCGGCGCACCCAGCTGCGCGCCGATTCTCCCTTCTTCTGAACACATCGCTCTAGGTCATCAATAGTGAATAACTTTCTGCACGTCCCGTGAAAGTGCTTGATAAACGCATTTTTCAATTCTCCCCATGATTTGATAGATCCTTCCGGTAGATTGGTAAACCATAACTTTGCTGCTCCCTCTGACATCATTAGATACACGAATTTGGCTTGAAGATTCTCGGACGCATTGCGAATCGACATGGCCATCTCATAACTGCTCAACCATGTTTCCGGATCCATAGTCGGCTCATAATTCACTATTTTACCCGGTTCTTTGAACTTTTCCGGGTAAGGTTCAGCCCTGATGCTATCCGAAAGACACTTAGGTCCTGCAAGAATGGTCGAAGCTGGTCTTACTCGAGAAACGTGTGATCCTGCAGGGGGTACAGCTGGACGCGGTACTGCTGGTATCCCATGAACCGCAGACCCGACCACGGCTCTCCTGGCTCTGGAACTGTCCACGATGGCCTGTGCTGCTGATGCTGCTGGTACTGCCTGAATGTGTGGAGGAGGCGGCATTTGCTGCTGCTCTTCCCTCCGCCGTGCCGAACTTGTCTGGATATTGCCGGTATTACCCCGCTGTTGGCTGACATATGGTGTCCCATGCATTCCACTTCTGTGATCCGGGTAATTAACTTGTTGTGCCACCGCAGTGCGCAGCATATCTATCGCCCGCGGGGCTCCTCTGCGTGGGGTGACTCTCTCACGGGGATTTGATTCAGTGCAATCGTTGCCGCGTACACGTTGTCCATGGGATTGTTGTAATGACCCGCCGGTGTGCGAAAACGTGATGGTGGTGGTGGTGTTGGTGGTGGTGGTACAGTATTGCCGGTAGTAACTCCAGTCTGTGGTACGGGTAACCCGGCCTGTGTGTCTACCGGTTGTACTCCTCCGGTTGTCGGCTGAGGGGCGGTTCCTTGATTTGCCGCTGGGATCGGCTGATCCCGAGGCGTGATAAATAGCGCAGCCGGGTTTATGACTCCTCCCAATGCTGGCAATCTGGTTTGGTGCCTTTGATGTATTCTAGTCGTTTCCTCTCGGAGCCGGGTTTCCAGTGCATCCAGCTCGCGTTGTCGTGTGGCCATCCCTTGTCTTTCTGCTTCTACTTGCCTTCTCTGCTGCTCCAATGCACGACGGGCTACGTCCAAATCCCTAACACGTTCCGCCGCGTTCTCTGGAGTGATAACGGTGGCAAGAACTGTCGGATCTAGGATCAGATTGTTGTCGAACAGGGCCGGATGTTGTGGATTGGAAGGACCCGCTCCTGGTGTCCGGTTTGCTAGGAATCCAAACGTGTTCGCGTGTAACTCGTTTTCTGGCGCTTGACTGGTAACCGATGCCGACTCTCCATCAACCTGGGACAAAACCGTGTTTCCGTTAGCCGGTCCCTGCTGCCGGGTCAATGCTTGCGCTGCCCCGGCTGCGGCCGCGGTTACGTTCTCTTGGTGGAGATTGGTCGCGGGAGCCATGTAAACCGCAACCCGGTGCACAATGCTTGGCGCGAATCCATACTGTTCCTCTTCGCTGCTGTGTTCCTCGTACCGGTTCTCCAGTAGATGCAGGATAGATTCGGTATCATCTTCTTTCTCGACCCGGCCACGCGGGGTCCATGCCGGCTCCTCCGGTTGTTCCCACTTCGTGGTGGGCTCTTCTGTCGGGTTTGTTGTCCCAACTGATTCTTCTCCATCTGATTGGATATAGCTGGTCTTCCCTGACACAGAATCAAACCCAAAGTCGTCAGGGATCGAACCGGAAGTACGTACCATACCGATGAAGACGCTGATCTGGCCGATTTTCATGATAGATCCGGATTCGAGGTGATCCGACTCTGGCCCCCAGCCGGAATCGTCCACCATCTTCTCTCCTTCGTGGTCGATGTAGATCTCGCCGATGACTAGATTCTCCATGTTCTTCCGAGCTTCTCCCGTGATGTAAACACCTTTGGACGCAGGCTCCACGGTGGGCGCCAACTGTCGTGGGATAATCACGGCAGACGTTACCAGGGGTAACTGATCTTGGGGCAAGACGACACAGGCGTTTGGGAGAGGGTTTAGCTCAGAGGAAATCATGATGATACTCGATCTGGAAGCCGGCAATCAAGTCGCCGAGTCTCCGATCTCGATAGATTAACTCAACTCTCGTGTTACACTGGGTGTTCGATATCAGGCGATATTACTAGAACTCTTGGATCTCTAAACTAGACCGAGGGGCCGGTTTATAAAGCACCCGGACCCCCCTGGCTTGCCCTCCAAGGCGCACCCTGCACCCTACCCGGACACCGCATACGAAAAACCCTAACTTTCCTTACCGTAAAAACCCACAATCCGGGTTACGAGGCCTACGAACTTGGGCCTTCCAGAAGCTCCTTTATCCTTAGCCGGATCTTGTGCAGCGTCCATTGGGCCGAGTTACACCTTGGTGTTGGCCTACCGGGTTATCATCCCTCCATCAATCTTCGACTTACCGACTCTGTCTTGACCTAATACCGACTATAAAAAGGGTCCCCCGTACCCTTACGGAGAGGAGCGCTGCCGAAACACCAAAACAGAGACCTAGAGTTCCAGATTGGAGGGGGAAAACTCTGGCGGGGCGCCGCCGGTGTGATCTCCTACCTCTCCAACGTCATCTCCATCGACATCTCCATGAAGAGGGAGTAGTCCACCCCAGAGCTATGGGTTTGTGGAAGTAGCACTTGTATCTCTCTCTCTATGTGCTTCACTAATTAGATCCGTATGAGCTGCCTCACATGATTACGGGCACCGTTGTAATTCCTATGTGGTGGATCTTTTCTATGAGTTATTGAATCTGAGATTGCAATTGTTTCTCTTGAGTTATTTGAGTAGATGTATCTTATGTACCCCGTTCTTATTTGCTCGCTTTGATCAATCTAGTTCTTGAGAGCGTGTGTGGGGTGATGGGTGCATTAGTTGGAGTAACGGGGGGGGGGGTGGGGGTGGCTAGTGCTGTGAAAGTGACAGAAGTTCAGCGATCCACTTAGGTTTTGTTAAACCTTTCTTAGTTACCTCACTAGGGATAAAAAGGAGTACCTTGTTACCGGGGATTTGAAGTGACACTAATCAATCTCCATGACTAGATCTAGCAAGTTCTTACTTCAACTTCATGTCACATTGCTTAAAGATATACTCTGGTTTTTCCTTAATTATCGAGGTGTTATGATTTATTTCGCATCTTGGTGGAGTATAAGAGGGATCAATATGACCGTAGAGATCTCTATGCTAGGACGTGATGCCCATATGAAAGTACTCAATGTTAAACATGTTATTGTAATATCACATGTAATTCTTTATGTTCACCGTCTACTACTTTATTTGAGAGAATGCAAGTGTGAAACCATGAACCCCGGTCCTATTTCAAATATAAGAAAACACTCTAGTTACTTTGCTGCAATTTACTTTACTTGCACTTTACTTTACTTGCATCTCCAATTAGAATTTACATTATCTCCATCACCACTTGCATCAAAAAAATACAAAAACAATCCATTGCATATTTATTTTCTCATTTGCATTTAGTAGTAGATTTAATTATTGCACATTTACTTTCAGTTTTGCATTGCAATTTAGAAGTCTCACACCTTGTGCTTGACAACCACTTGGTGAGGTTGAGGGCACAAAATTCTCTACTTGTTTGCAGGATCCTGGAAGAAGCTTGGAAGACAACTGCTGAAATACTGGCTCCCCAAGAGTTCGATATAAACCCTCGAGTCACCCTCGTGGGGAAGAAGTCTTGCCACTAGCTACACACTCTGCACTTGGAGTCACCACCTAGCCATCAAGCGTTTTTCTGGCGCCGTTGCCGGGGAGCCATAGGTGAAGGAGTTGTCCAAGGGAGCTCACAAGAAGTCTTCATCACCAACAAGGTGTGCAAACACCTAAGCCTGGGGAGGTTGCACCTACGTGAGTACCGTCCTTTCTATCTCCACCTTCTTTCAAGTAGATTGTTTTGTTTCTTGTCTTGTTTTTGTTTTTGTTTTGTTTTTGTTCTTGTTTTTGTTTTGTCTTGCATATTTTATTTTAGTTTGCATTTTAGCTTTGCATTTAGTTATCTAGTTTATTTTAGTATTTCAAATTTTCCTAGTTACTTTACTTTTCAGTTTTGCATAAAAAATTAAAACTACATAAAAACTTGGAAAATGGAGCAGAGAACTTATTGGCCATTCAGTGTTAGGAATTTCCCTCAAGAGCTAAATATTCCCGTTGAAAAATTAGAGGTAGATCCTAGTGTTATTAAAATGATTTATGAATCTCGTTTCTATGGAAAGCCTAAAGAAGACCCTTTGTTCCATCTTAAGAAATTTGATGAAAGATGTAAAACTTTGAACTTGAATCATGCAAACATCAACACTACTAAAGTTAAACTCTTTCCCTACTCACTAGGAGGAAAAGCATTAGATTGGATATTAAGATGGCCTCCTAGCAATTTTACTACTTGGTTCAACTTAAGGGCTGCATTTATTGAAAGGTTTTGTCATGCTGAAAAGAATTACAATGTTAAACAATTTCTCATTACCTTTAAACAAGAAAAAGATGAATCAATGATACAAGCATGGGAGAGATTTAGAAGTAGAGCATATGGAATAGGGCATGGCTTTAGAGATTGGATACTTATGCATATGTTTTATAAGGGACTTTCTGAAACTTCTAGAGTCTTTTTAGATAATGAATGTGGGGGATCTTTTACTAGTACTAATGCTGCAAATACCCATGTTTTGCTTGAAAGTTTGCTCTTAGAGGTTAAAATTAAAGAGAGCTTAAAAAAGGCTGAAGTACCCGAGGATATTTTTGATGATCGCTATGAGATTTTTAATATGCATAATAGAAAAGGAAAAGTAGAGGAAATTATGATGCTTCCTGAAAATAAGGATCCATTGTTTGATTTCGAAAAAAGTAGCTTGCAAGAACTTATTGCTACTCTACAAAAATTTGCTAGTGATCCCACTATAAATGTTAATCAACCTGGCTTTGGATCTTATATTGCTAATCAAGTCTTGCAAGAAAAAAATGCTAGGTACAAGAATGAGGCCATGATACCTCCTGAGCTTGGGGATGCATGGATCCCCAAGGTGCTAGTTTCAATTGGTAAAGAAATTCACCATGCTATGTTAGATCAAGGTTCTAGTGTATCGGTACTCTCTAAAGAATTATATGAATTGCTAGAACTAGAAAATTTAGAAAAGTGCTCAAGTGAATTTGTCCTTGATGATAACTCTACTAAGCATGCTTTAGGACAAGTAAAAGATGTTATTATTGAATTGCACATGACTTTCGTACCCGTTAATTTCATTATTATGGATATGGGGGATAAATCCCCTAGTCCTATTATTTTGGGTAGACTTTTTCTTTGTACTACAGGTGAAATCATAGAATCCAAGGAAGGGAATGTCAAGTTTCAGTTCCTCACAAGAAAATCATGGATCACTTCCCAAGGAAGAGGGGCACGCTGAAGAACAAGCTCCCTCATGAGCTTTATCCCTCTTGATTATCAAGTAATTAAAGCCTAGCTATATGGCTATAAAGAAAGCGCTTTACGGGAGGCAACCCGGTTGTTTTTGTTTGGATTTACTAGTGTCCTCTTGCTGTCTCAAGAGATTAGTTTTTTTGTTTTAATTCTGTAGTTTTCAATAAAGAGTCAAGTCAAACCCATTTGGACTTATAAGTTGCTATCCTAGTGCATGAAATTTCTGTTTCAGCACGAGTCTGCTCACAGTATGATTTTACGTTTTTTATTGGTATGTCGGACTGAGCCAATTTTTTAGTATGTTCTGCAACGTTTCGTCCTCTGTAAGCACAAAAATTGGCTTAATTGTTTGACAAGTAAAGCTTAGGGAAAAACGTTCGTTTTGCTGCTGCTGCTTTTCTGGACAGATTCTGCCTTCTTTTGTTTTATGCACTCTTTGGGCTTGGAAATCAAATTCCACGATTCTTTCAAGAAAGAGAGTGAACATACAACATAATGAACCTTATTGTATATCTACTGGAGAATTTGATTTGGAATTATGCACAGCAAGCATGTGATTTGTTTGTCCTTGCTAATCTCACCCCACAGAAAAAGAATGGGAGAAACATGTTTGGTGAAGTTTTTTCACAGGGAATAGAGGAGCTGCGCCTCAAGACATCCAAGAATGGTGAAAGACATAAGCTTGGGGATGTGATGAACACATCAATGGAGCTACACTATTTTGGTTAGCACACGTCTACTTTCTGTTTTTCTAAGCAAAGCATTTATCGTAGAGACTTGAAGCGTCTAGTTTTTGTTTTTATTTTTGTTTTGATAAGACCACCACCATCATTTTATATGAGATTGAGCTACTGGAGTTTGGGGTTGGAATGTATTGGATGCTAGTATTATGACTTGGAATAGGCATTCCATGGTTGATTTGAAGAGCTACATATGTTTGCATGATTTATAGGCTTTTTATGTGTAGAAATTTGCAATAATGTTGTCTTGAGCTATCTCTTATTCATGTCCTTGATGTTAATTGCTGGTTTATTTAGTTTGTCATGAAATGAGTAGTTCTATGGACATATGCATGCATAGTAGCTGGTCAACTATCTCCCTCTTGCTAGACCAAAAATTTAAAAATTCCAACAAGTAAAAACTTGTTTCCAACACTCCTTAGCCAAGTATTTCCAGTGAGTCCACCATATCTTCCCATTAGCTTGATTGCTATTCCGAGTATGTTCACCATGTTATTGTGTTATTTATGTTCTAAATTAAGATATTCACTTTATTTATTGTCATGGGTTGAACTTGGGATAGGACTCTCACGAACTTTTGAAGGCACACTTTACTTTTTATGCATCTAATAAACATGACCCAATAATGGGAGCCACAAGTTTTGCGTTTGACAAGTGTGTGGTTGGGAGCTAGCTATAAACGTGTATCACCGGAAATCTTTCAACATTGCACAATTTTTTTTACATTTGGTTGATATCATGTACTTTTGTTTTTGGACTCCTGCCATGCCGAAATGAAATAGAGGAATAGTAAGTTTTGATGAGTAAGTATCTATATGACTAGAGAAACGCATTGGGCTGCTAACCCAAGCCATGCTTTATCATAGTGGAAATTTACTTACAGCTTGAGTGACTCTACAACACATCTTATAATAAAATAAGAAGCTATGCATAATAGTGAATGAAAATAAAAAGGATGATGAGTCTACTCCGTTTGTTCATCTTGTCATTGTAACATGGGCTTGTTTCCATGTCATGGGGCAAGAGGTACCTCTTTGCGGTTCTCTATGATGTCATTAATACTTATTATGATTGTACAAAGCTTATTAGGAATCTTAAGATGAGTAATCATGGAGTAGGTTTTCACACTCACGGGGCATGAGGCTTTCAACCACCTTGTCATTCTCATTACTTCAATACTCACAATTTTAAGATGCTAGTGATAAAGGGGCAATGAGAGTCTTAGATCAATGGATACCACATTTCAATTAGTAATTTTAGTTGAATAATTTAGAGGCTAAATAAGACTTGATCATGTTTTACTTCTACTCAATTTTCTCCAAAGTGTCCACTATATTTTCTATTCTCCATTATGCTATTCTTTGACCAATATAGGATTTTATTTTTCATTTTGTGTATGCATTTGGTCCATAGTGCTTTTATTTCATTATACACTTTGTGAACTTTCATGAAGCATCTTTGCTTGCATATTTGATATTTCTTACAACATGAATTGTATATTGCTACTCATTTCTAGTATTAATCATTTGATTATATGTAGCATGAATAATCCTCCTTGATATCCCATGATTGTTTCAATATGCAAAACCCATCTTAGTTTTATCACCTTCATACTCAAGGACGAGCATGGGTTAAGCTTGGGGATGTTGATGCATGTAAAATGCATAGATGAATTTTGCATATTTTCACATGGTTTTCTATTACATATTGCATCATATAAGGGTATAATTCAATGTTTTATAGTATTTTGGGGTTAAATTACAAAGTCCCCCAACTTTTATGGAATTAACCCTGCGTGTCAGAAACCCCGTTTTCTATATTTTTGACATTTCAGGGGGCAAACTTCCGAGAAGTCACCTGAAAATCTGCGGGGGTCATTTTCTTGGAAGGAGAAGACTTGCGGGCGAAGGGTCCACGAGAATTGGGCAAGGAGGCCCAAAAGAGGACCCTCCACGCGGCCAGATTCCTTGGCCGCGTGAGAGGCCCCCTTTTGGCCCCTGTGGCCCCAATTCCTTCCATCTTCGACTTACCGACTCCGTCTTGACCTAAAACCGACTATAAAAAGGGTCCCCCGTACCCTTACGGAGAGGAGCGCCGCCGAAACACCGAAACAGAGACCTGGAGTTCCAGATTGGAGGGGGAAAACTCCGGCGGGGCGCCACCGGTGTGATCTCCTACCCCTCCAACGTCATCTCCATCGACATCTCTATGAAGAGGGAGTAGTCCACCCCAGGGCTATGGGTTTGTGGAAGTAGCACTTGTATCTCTCTCTCTATGTGCTTCACTAATTAGGTCCGTATGAGCTACCTCACATGATTACGAGCACCGTTGTAATTCCTATGTGGTGGATCTTTTCTATGAGTTATTGAATCTGAGATTGCAATTTTTTCTCTTGAGTTATTTGAGTAGATGTATCTTATGTACCCCGTTCTTATTTGCTAGCTTTGATCAATCTAGTTCTTGATAGCGTGTGTGGGGTGATGGGTGCATTAGTTGGAGTAACGGGGGGGTGGCTAGTGCTGTGAAAGTGACAGAAGTTCAGCGATCCACTTAGGTTTTGTTAAACCTTTCTTAGTTACCTCACTAGGGATAAAAAGGAGTACCTTGTTACCGGGGATTTGAAGTGACACTAATCAATCTCCATGACTAGATCTAGCAAGTTCTTACATCAACTTCATGTCACATTGATTAAAGCTATACTCTGGGGTTTCCTTAATTATCGAGGTGTTATGATTTATTTCGCATCTTGGTGGAGTATAAGAGGGATCAATATGACCGTAGAGATCTCTATGCTAGGACGTGATGCCCACATGAAAGTACTCAATGTTAAACATGTTATTGTAATCTCACTTGTAATTCTTTATGTCCACCGTCTACTACTTTATTTGAGAGAATGCAAGTGTGAAACCATGAACCCCGGTCCTATTTTAAATATAAGAAAACACCCTAGTTACTTTGCTGCAATTTACTTTACTTGCACTTTACTTTACTTGCATCTCCGATTCGAATTTACATTATCTCCATCACCACTTGCATCACAAAAATACAAAAACAATCCATTGCATATTTATTTTCTCATTTGCATTTAGTAGTAGATTTAATTATTGCACATTTACTTTTAGTTTTGCATTGCAATTTAGAAGTCTCACACCTTGTGCTTGACAACCACTTGGTGAGGTTGAGGGCACAAAATTCTCTACTTGTTTGCAGGATCCTGTAGGAAGCTTGGAAGACAACTGCTGAAATACTGGCTCCCCAAGAGTTCGATATAAACCCTCGAGTCACCCTCGTGGGGAAGAAGGCTTGCCACTAGCTACACACTCTGCACTTGGAGTCTCAACCTAGCCATCAACAACGGAAACCTGTTTTCTGCGCAGAAATCCAAATCTAACCTCAACTTTCACTAGAGACTTTACTTGGCACAACAAATGCGAGAAAATAAAGATACAAAGGAGTTGCTGCAGAAGTAAACAACACCTTTACCTAAAGAAAACAGAAGAAAACATTGCAAAAATAAATACATTGGTTATCTCCCAAGAAGTGCTTTTCTTTAACGCCTTTCAGCTAGGCACAGAAAGCAAGAAGATGCTCACATAAGAAATATGAATTATGAAAAAGAGAGCATCAAGAAGCAAGTATAAAAAAATTTAAGTCTAAACCACTTCCTATGCATAGGAATCTTGTAAATAAATAAATTAAAGAAGCTCAAAATAGAAATCATGGGAAGGTAGAACAAGAGCAATTTCAAAACTTTCACCAAAAAGAAAGTTGTTTTAGTAACATGAAAATTCCTACAACCATATTTTCCTCTATCATAATAATTTTCAATATCACCATGAACAAACTTAACAACATAATTATCACATAAAGCATGTTTTTCATGGTATACAAGCTCACAATTCATATCAAGCTCAAAAATAGTGGGATCAAAATTAAAAATAAAGACCTCTTCTTTCTCACTTTTAGCAATAGAAAAACAAGATGATTGGTCACTATTAAAAGGTATGGGACACATTATAGCAATCCTATTTTAAATAGCATTATAAATTTATAACATCAAGTGACATAGGACCATCATCTAGAGCATTATCATATAAATTTTCTAAACAAACTTCCTCATTATCATGCATATCTATAGTTGGAATAAATAGAGGATTATCATAGGATTTATCAAAGTAGCATGGATTATCATAAATAACAGTAGCAATATCATTCTCACAAGTTTCATTTATAGTAGTATCAAGGTCACAAGTATAGCAAGTATCAATTTCATCAAAAAGGGACATTTCAAAAGAATCAATAGGATCATCATAATTATCTATATAACACTCATTATTCTTACATAAGCATGGAGGCTAATCAAATAAGGTATGAGTTAAAGAGTTACTCTCATTGGGAGGTAGACATGAGTTCCATTCTTCCTCCTCTTGATCATCACTCTCCTCCTCTCTTTCATCCAATGAGCTTCCAAATTCATCAATTTCTTCTTCCATAGGCTCCTGCAAGGCATTAGTCTCTTCTTTTGGAAGAGAGCATCTATCAAGATATTTAAGAATATAGCCATTTTCTACCTTGTAATTATCAAAGATAAATTCAAGTATAGCATAAATCTCATATTTATAAGGTGCATCATCAATATTTTCAAGCAAATATGCAATTTCAAATGCACCCGTCCAAGCAATAAATTCTTCAATTTGTTCCACATCATAAAAATCGTATTTTCCCTTAACATAAGAAGATATGGTAACATTATCATTATACTCACATTGAAAAGGGAGGTGTTTATACCTCCTACAGCAACAAGATTTATTAAGCAATAAGTAACACTATAAGTAGATCACAAGTTTTTAGCATAGTTATTCAATTTATTAATTTGTACCCATAATTGTATCCCTTTTTGTGACAAACGTTATTCCTTATAATATTTTTGTTTTTCTTCCGTGAACCCAAAGAAATCAACCATTGATAGCAAGCATGATAAGCAAGTAAAAAGAGCAAGACAAAAAACAGATAACAAAAATAACAACTAGAATAGGAACTAATTTTTTTGTGTTTTTGATATAGAGAAGCAAACAAGAAAAAATAAAATAAACTAAGAAAAACAAAAATAAAGCAAATATATTGGAGCTGAGAGACCCCCTTGATGAAATCCTCTTTCTCCCCGGCAACGGCGCCAGAGAACTTGATGGAGGCTGATGCTCGTTGGGAGACCCCAAGTGTAGGGTGTGAAGACTGGAGCGGCAAGTTTTCCCTAAGAAAGAAACCAAGGTTGAATCGACACGAAGAAGAAAGAAATCACTTCTGAAGGTCGATGCAGCTGATGTTGGCAATACGCACTACCGGTTCAGCAGCAACGTGGAATCTACAGAACACAATCAAATTACTTTGCCCCAACGAAGCAGTGAGATTGTCAATCTCACCGGTTTTGCTGAAACAAAGGATTAAACGTATAGTGTGGAAAGTAGTACTTGTTTGCAGTAGATGAAAGAGAACAATAGTTGCAGTAGGAAAACAGCGGTTGCAGTGGTTGTATATCAGTGTAAAGAAATGGATTGGGGTCCATAGTCCACTAGAGGTGTCTCTCCAAATCAGATATATAACATGATGGGTAAAAAAATTATAGTTGGGCAATTGACAGATATAAAGGCTGCACCGTAGTGTATATGCATGACATGATGATTACTATGTGATTCATGTGGGCATTACAACAAGATACATAGACAGTTATCCAACGACACCTATGACTAATAATCCACCCTTAGAGTGTCATCCGAGCAAACTTTGGGTATTAAGTTGCAAGCAACAGATAATTGAATTAAGCAAAGTGTCTAATGTAAACAATAAAATCATCCTTAGAAAAAGCATTGTTGTTTTCTCCCTAATGGCAACAACACATCCCCCACCCTTTACATTTCTGTCACTCGAGCATGAGTGAAAGGGAGGCATGAACCCACTATCGAGCATAAATACTCACTCTTGGAGTTACAAGCATCAACTTGGCCAGAGCATCTAATAGAAACAGAGAGCATGCAAGATCATAAATAACATACACATGAAAGAACATGATAGATTGATAATAATTGGACATAGTATTCAATATTCATCAGATCCCAGCAAACAACATGTAGTATTACAATAAGATGATCTTGACCATGTTAGGAATCTCACAAGATCTAAACATGAGGCATAAAGAGGAGAGAACAACTATCTAGCTACTGCTATGAACCCGTAGTCCAGGGATGAACTACTAACGCATCACTCCGGAGGCATGCATGGTGATGAAGAGCCCTCCTGTGATGATTCCCCCTCCCGGCAGGGTGCTGGGGAGAGCTCCAGAACCCTCCCGAACTAGGGTTGACGATGACGGCGGCTATGGATCTTTTTGGTGGAAAAGGCTCGGGTATTTAGGGTTAACCCATGGAGGAGCTTAAATAGGCGAGAGGGAAACGTCGGTGGGTGGCCAGGGGGCCCACACCGCCTCCAAGCGCGGCCAGGGGCATGCTTCCCTATGGTGTGGGGACCCTGAGGCCCTCCTCCGTGTCTCCTCCGGGTCTCCTCCGGACTCCGTGTACGTGACGACTTTCTAAGTCTCTGGGATTTTGCTTCGGCTAATTCTGAGAATATTTCCTGAACAACTTTTCCGAAACAAAAAACAGCAGAAAAGAGGAACTGGCTCTATGGCATCTTGCCAATAGGTTAGTCCCAGAAAATCCAGAAAAATGGCATAAAGTTTATAAGAAACATGTATAATATGGCATGAAAATAACATGGAACATCAGAAATTATGGATACGTTTGAGATGTATCAGTTACCGCCGCCGGCGGGGTTAGAGCGGCCACAACCACGCGCCATTAAAAGGTCATATGACTAGAGCGTGGGTGTCGATGAGAGGAAGAATATATTAGTGGGCGGCATGGGTCCAAGGGAGAGAAAAATGGCCGGTTTGTAGGTGCATGTAGCCGGATCTGCAGTCATTCCTACCCCGGAGCATTTGCCCGCCGAGCGGTGCGTTGATTGAGCTCGCTAGACTACCCATGCGGCGGGACAGACTAGGAAATATACGGGAATGTGGTGGGTAGATGAGTGTCCACACCGGTAGCGTAGGTGACGAGGCCGCTTTATGACGACCAGGGGCAGCGTGATGCTCTCAGACGTGATCACACCCATGTGACGAGGCCGCTTTATGACGACCAGGGGTAGGTGACGAGGCCGCTTTATGACGACCAGGGGCAGCGTGATGCTCTCAGACGTGATCACACCCACGTTGGGTAACCCCAAGAGGAAGGTATGATGTAGCCTAACAGAAATTTCCCCCAATTGTGCAACTAGGGTTTATCGACCGGTAGGACTTCGAAGACTTGGAGAAGATTGTTTGCTGTCTGGCGCGTCAACAAGCATGGAACGTGCACACAAACACAAACTCTCTCTTGTCCCCAACTTTCCTAGAAGGTTTCCAGTCTTCTCGTCTTTGTTGAAAACTAGAGAACTAAACGTATAGAGTAATGAAAAGCAATAGAAGTAAAAACGGTTCTGCAAGGAAACAATGATGAAAGTACTTGAAAACAGTTATATTAATGAGGAAAATAGGACCGGGGGCCATAGTTTCACTAGTGGCGTCTGTCCAAAGAAAACAAACACTTTGGGTGAACAAATTAAAGCTAGGCAATTGACAAATCATGAAAGTATAAAAATAGGATTATGACGAGATATAGTTCACGGGTTCTAACATCGTAGGAATTACGTCAAGGCATATGGATTTCTATCCAGCATGCATCCATATCTAATAGTCCATCTCAAAAATCTATCTGGTATTAGGTTGTGGCAACGAATTGATTGCTTTGTGTGCAACAGACAATTGCATTAAGTAAAGTACGTAATATAAGCAAATGGTTCTCGTCCATAGACAAGAGCACCACTATTTTCTCCCTAGTGGCAACATCACATTCCCCACCGATCACATTTATGTCACTCGAGCACAAATGTAAGGGAGGCATGAACCCACTATCTAGCATATAAACCCTCTCTTGGAGGTGAAAAAACTACGTGGCCAAGGTAACTGTAAACACCAGAGAGTATTGCAAGACAACATTAAAAATCTCTAAAGATATAAGTGAAGCATCTCAGATTGACATGAACAAAATAATAGTAATCTCATGGTTCATCGGATCTCAGCAAACACAACATGCACAATTACATAACAGTGGTATCGATCATGTGAGGCAGCTCACGAGACACTAAACATGGAGGCATAATAGAGGGAATTACCAACTAGATACTACGATGGACCCGTAGTCCCGAGATGAACTACTCACACATCATGGAGGCCATCATGGCGATGAAGAGGCCTCCGCTGACAATTGCCCGCTCTGGCAGGGTGCCGGAACAGGGCTGCAGAAGCCCTAGATTGGACTTCCGAGGTGGTGATGCCTCTTTGTATGTTTCATGAAAAATATACCTGTCCCCGTTCTTTTTTAGGGTTAAGGGAGTAGATATGTTTGGAACGTATCAGTGGTATATAGAGGAGACTGAGTAACTGTTACAAAATTATTTCTTCATTTCATATTTCAGTGCAATGGAATTAGAGTAAATGATACATGACGAATGAATTGACAATATCATTAAAGATTTGAGAAATGTAAATTGATAGCGACCGTTGAAAGTGCATGTCTTGGTTTTGGTGATAATGAAAACAAATTATTGCTTAACCTTATGCTTAAGTGTTTCAACTAGTCCCCGTGATGGCACCTAGATTGTTAACACGCTCTACAAGTGAAAAGAACAAAGAAGAAGAAGGTTTTCCCAAAGAATCAGTTCTGGTGCAGTCGAAGTCTCTGGTACGGAAGTTTCAGGGCTTGGAGCCCGGAAATTCCTGGCCCGAAGAATATTCGCTAAGTCGTTGGCCATCTCCTCATGATGGGTACCCGGATGTTTGGTCCAGAAGTTTCCTTCCAGTCCGTAAACTTCTGGCCCCCACGATTTTCGACTAAGTCCCTGGCGTTCCAGCTCTTAGGTGGGGCTCCAGAAGTTTGAATAGGAAGTTTCCTTCCAGCCCAGAAACTTCCGGCCCCTCGTTCTTCGACTAAGTCATGGTGGCTCTGTTCTTAGATGGGGGTCCGGAATATTTCCCGAAGTTTCCGAGTCAACCCGGAAACTTCCGGCCCTCGGAATTTTTTGGCCTAAGTGGCCCTAAACTTCCGGCGTCACGTGTGCTGCAACGGTTAGATCTTGATAGGGAGTATAAACACTCATCCCTTCCTTGGGATGACCTTCTTGTTCTTCACTCCCCCTCCTCCATGAATGTAAAGCCATTAATGTCTAGATCTCCCTCCTCAACCACTCAAACTTAATGCCCTTCAAGGATTTGGTAGAGAAGTCGTAGATCTACATATTCACTGAGCCAAAATAATTTCCCTTGTGGATCTCGAAATATCTTGGGTGCTTTGTAACCTTAGAGAAACCCTAGTCCTTAGAGCTTCCATCTTGTAGCAAGAAGCTACGGATCGTTGAGAGCCTCCAACTATCTTGTGGAGTAGCCTAAACCTTGTGTAAAGGTTTGGTCAACACCTTCAAGTCGACCTCATACTGCAAATGAGAATCTCCCTCAGCAGAGAAGCTCAAGGAGAATAAGGTGTGCACATCCGTGCTATTGGGGTGCCTAGGTGGCTCCACACCTCTCCAACGTAGACGTACTTCCTTGGGAAGGTGAAAGTGCATTTCGTTTTCCCAGTGTTTTGTGTGTTAGTTAACAATACTAAGTACATTATTTATCAAGGTGTTTAGTGTGCAGGTGTTATACTTAACATCGGCATCGAGCACTGAAAAGTCGGTGAAGTTTGGCCTGAGGTTGCTACTGGAGTCAACCGGATTATTCGGACCGGATTATTCATCCTGGACCGGATATTCCGGTTGTTGAGAAAGGAGCTCAAAAATTGCTAAGGACTGAAGTTTTGAGCTACTGGAGTCAACCGGATTATTTGGACCGGATTATTCATTCCGGACCGGATATTCCGGTTGCTGCGAAAAACTGCTAAGGACTGGAAGTTTTGAGCTACTGGAGTCAACCGGATTATTTGTACCGGATATTTCATATATATACCGGATATTCCGGTTGCAGTTGAGGAAGTGGAAAAATGGCTAAGGACTAGAAGATTTGCGTACTGGCATCTACCGGATTATTTGTACCGGATTATTTCAAATCAACCGGATAATCCGGTCCAGCACTGCAGTTCAGCGTGGAGCAAGCTTACCGGATATTCCGGTCCAAACTTGAACCGGATATTCCGGTACCTTTTTTCCTGCACAACGACTAGTTGTGAGGAGGGACTATAAATAGCCCTCCTCCTCTTCCTCAAGATCTAGTTCTTCCCCTTAGCATTGATGAGCATTTAAGAACTCACCAAATACCTCATAACTCCCAATCCCTCCACCCAATCTTGAAGATCTTTGGAGGATTGAAGGAGAAGGCCCCGATCTACATCTTCACCAACCCGTTCTTCATTTCCCCCTCTCTAGCTCGAGGGATCTTGCCTAGGGTTTCCTCTTGTGGAGAACCTAGGCATCTTGTTTCTAGTTGGTGATTCAAGAGTTGTTGGGAGCCCCCAATTAAGTTGTGGGTGTGTGCCCCAAGGTGTTTGTAAAGGATTTGATCCCCGCCTCAAAGGGGTTCTATAGTGGAAGGTGAACTAGGCCTTTGTGGCGAAGTTCATCGGAGAATAGGGTGAAGCCTTAGTGGCGTTGAGTAGGCCTTTGTGGCGAGCTCACACCCCTCCAACGAGACGTACTCCCCTAAAAAGGAGGAACTCGGAAATACATCGTGTCTCCGTGTGCTTCCATCGGTTACCTCGTTCCTCCCTCTCTTTACTTACTTGTACTTGTTGCATTGATTACTTGTCTTGTCATATAGGTAAATTCCTCACTAGTTGCACTATCTAGAGAATTTACCTTTCTTGTCAAGCCTAAATTTGAGAAAAATTAAAATTTGCCGTAGCACCTATTCACCCCCCCCTCTAGGTGCCCATACTATACTTTCAATTGGTATCAGAGCCTCGGCTCTTCTATCGGGCTTAACCGCCTAAGAGTTTAAGTATGGGTGATGAGGATGACGCTCCGTCCGAAGTAAATGTGTCCATGAATGATCTCAATGCTTTGAGAGAATCATTGACCTCATCCATAGACACTAAATTTGAGGAGTTGCGTCTACTCATGACAACACTCCTCAAAACCAAGGAACCGGAGGTGGTCGACTCATCCCCTCCGGAAACGGAGGGTGCCAAGATTGGGGTTGATGGTGAACTACCTAAAACTGCTTCCGCCGAACAATCCTCTAAGAAGGGTGCGAGTGGAAAGGAAGGATATAATGCCGTAGAAGGCTCATATTCTCCCGATCCTCCCATCCCTTTTCCTCATATAATTCCTAGGGGAGATCCACCTAAAATTGATGCATATTCTTTTCGTGAATGGCAATACTACATGGAGACTCACTTGAACTCTTCTTGTATAGATCTTTGGAGAATCACTCGTGATGGATACAAGCCATATGATCCCAAGAATCTCACAAGAAGAGAGGTTGTAGATTGCCAACTCAATTACACCGCTTTGTCCATCCTTCATCAAGCCGTGGGCCCCAATCACATGCCGCATCTTCAACACTTCTCCACCGCCAAAGAGACATGGGATGCCCTTGTCGTCATGTTTGTTGGGAATGAAAGCATGCAAAGAAATCGCTATGACACCTTGACCAATGAGGCCGAAGGATTCTTCATGCGTGATGGAGAAGATCACGTTGACATGTATCGGAGGCTCAAGTCTCTTGCCACCGCCTTCTCTAATGCGGGTGCAACACATATTGATGATGCTTGGATCAAGAGGAAGTTCATAATTGCCGTGATGCCTTTCGAGGGCACGGATATGAAGAGCATTCAAGGGAGACATGATTTCTCCACCATGACCTCTACCCAAGTCATGCAAGAGTTGAGCTCCTACAAAGTGCAAACCAAGAATGCTCTTGACAACCGTGCTAGGGCCATTGGAATGCATCAAGGAGCTTCCGTTGCTTTGAAGGCCAAGGTGTTGACAAGAGAAGTTGAGAATGATGAAGATGGTGAAGAAGCATTGCCTCCATTGAAGGAACAAGAATATGATCCCGTTCTAAAGGATCTAATAGCTCTCACCGTGCAAAAGTTTTGGAACAATCCCCCTAAAGGCAAGAAGTTTGTTGAGGAGAAGACCAAGTCTCGTTATGGTAATGATGGGGCTCAAAGAGTGAGATCTTGCTTCAATTGCCAAGACAAGTACCACTTCATCGCGGAATGCCCATATGAGAATAGAGAAAACCATAGTGGCAAGCTCATCCGCAAGGACAAGTCCAAGGTTGAATACAAGAAACCTCATTTCAAGAAGAAACCTTTCAACAAGAAGACTCCTACCAAGTTTGTGCTCTTGACTCAAGAGGAGTATGATTCCGGGAGTGATGAAGAAGAAGAAACAACAAGTGAAGTAGCCGCTCTAGCTATTGCTTCCACTCCATCTTCGTCATCCCTCTTTGAATCTCCCAATGAAAATCTTCCTCAACGCGATGCCAAGTGCTTCATGGCTAAGGCCACGGAGGTATCATCTTCTCCCAACTCTAAGACCCCTAGTGAACTAGAACATATTGCTTGTCTTAGAGAGGAAGAGGAAAGAGCCTCCTTGGATCGTTTTATGTCTAACATGCAAGGGGAGACCAAGAAGTACTTTGAGCATCTCATGAGGCAATTGGGAGAGGCCCAAGAGGCACTTGAGAAGAAAGGTGAGATTGAGAGAAGGGATGCGGATGAAATTGCATCTCTCTCAATGACTCTTGAAGAAGAGCATGATGGTAGAGTTTCTCTAGAGGATGAACTTGAAACCATTGAAACCACTCACAATGAACTTGTCTCTAAAATCATTAAGGAACGTGATCTTGCTATTGCTAAATATAAAAAGGCTAAAAAGGATAAAGTAGAGTTTGGGGTTGGTCATGGTAAACTAACCGAGGAGTTTGAAAAGCTAACCATTGCTCACAAAGCTTTGGAAAGCCAACACTCATCCCTCAAAGAGTTGCATGAACAACTTCAAACTCAACTTACTCAAGCTAACCATCCTAGCACTTCTACTTCTTCTTGTGATCATGCAAATGTTATTGAAGAAAATGCTAGGTTGAAGGATGAACTTGCAAGGCTCAAGGGTAAAAGCACTCAAGTTGAAAAGGTGGTGCTTACCACCCCACAAGTGGTTGCCTCAAGCACTAATGCGGTCATTTCTAGACCACAAGTGAGTGCTCCAAGGCAACAAGTGGGCAAGCAAGGTCTTGGCTATGTGGCCAAGAAAAGGAACAAGAAGAAGAAGAACAAGAAGAAGAACAAACATGGCGCTTCGGGTGGTATTGTCATGAGGGACAACACTACTCGTAGCTCCTCCGCGGGAACTAACAACCCACACCATTTCTTATATGTTGATTATTATGGTGTTGTGCAAGCTAAATATGTTGGTCCTATTGAGGGTTTTATTGACTACACTATATGGGTTCCAAAGACCCTTGTTGCTAACATGAAGGGACCCAACTCGGGTCCTAACTCTAGTCAATGATCTCTTGCAGGACTATGCTTCCGGTGGGGCTAAATGGATTCTTGATAGTGGATGCACTAATCATATGACCGGAAGCAAAGAACTTGTGACGGAGTTGCAACCAAATGAT
Source organism: Alopecurus myosuroides (assembly GCA_028641055.1). Taxonomy (NCBI): domain Eukaryota; kingdom Viridiplantae; phylum Streptophyta; class Magnoliopsida; order Poales; family Poaceae; genus Alopecurus; species Alopecurus myosuroides. The sequence goes on from CM054058.1 coordinate 417,197,008, forward strand.
ATCCAAGCAACCGTCACCTATGGGGACTCGTCCAAGTCTAAGGTATCCGGATTTGGCAAGGTTGTGGTGGCTCCCGATATCACTATCGTGAACGTCATGCTTGTCGAATCCCTTGGTTACAATTTACTTTCCGTCCGTTCTCTTAGTAAGATGGGTCTTTCCGTCTTCTTTGATGGTGATATTGTGGTCCTTTTGAGGAGCAAGACTCTTGACGTCGTTCACGTGGGACATGTTGAAAATGAGTTGTATGTGGTGGACTTTTCGAAGTCAACCAACACTCAAGCAATGTGTCTTTTCGGAAAGGCGGACTTGGGATGGTTGTGGCACCGCCGTCTATCCCATGTCAACATGAGAACTTTGCAAAGTCTTCACAAAAGTGGCCTTATTGTCGGACTAAAAGAAAATGTTTCCTTTGCAAAGGATCGCGTTTGTAGGTCGTGTGTTGAAGGGAAGATGCATGATATTGTGCACAAGGCCAAGACTATTATCTCATCAAAGAGGATCTTGGAGCTTCTCCATGTTGATCTCTTTGGTGCCGTGCCCGAGGCAAGTCTTGGTGGCAAGAAGTATTGCTTGGTGATTGTCGATGATTATTCAAGATACACTTGGGTTTATTTCTTCAAGTGCAAGAGTGAGACTCAACAAACCATCATCGATTTCTCCAACGAAGTGCAACGTCAACACAATGTGCAAATCATGGCTATTAGGAGTGATAATGGGTCGGAGTTCAAGAACTATACATTGAATGAATTTCTTAGTGAAGAAGGCATTCGTCACCAATACTCCGCCACTTACACTCCTCAACAAAATGGTGTTGCCGAAAGGAAGAATCGCACTCTCTTGGATATGGCAAGGACCATGTTGGCGGAGTACTCTTCTCCCCAATATTTATGGGCCGAGGCCGTATCCACCGCATGCCACTCCTCCAACCGCCTCTACATCCGCAAAGGCTTGTGCAAGACCCCATATGAGATCCTCACCGGCAACAAGCCCAACGTATCCTACTTCCGTGTATTCGGTTGTAAGTGCTTCTATTTGATCAAGGGTATTAGGTTGTCGAAATTTCAATCCAAAACTATTGAGGGTATCTTTGTTGGTTACGGTGCCGAATCCCACACTTATAGAGTCTATGACAAAGCCTCACGGATTGTCATAGAATCTTGTAGTGTGGTTTTCGAGGAAAATGACGGCTCCCAAGTGGCGCAATTTCATGTTTCAAATGTAGATGTTGAAATGCCTCAAGAAGCCATAGGAAGGATGGGCGTGGGATTCTTCCGCCCCATCGAGGGACACCTTGTGGCGACTCGAGAAGGACTATGCTCTACCCAAGTGGAGCCCTCCTCTACATTTGAAGATCAAGCCAAGGAGCCACCTTCTACACCTAACCGAGAACATATTCAAGACCCTCCTCTCATTGATCAAGTGACTCCGCAAGTCGTACCCACTCCTCTCACTAATGCGAGTCAAGATCAAGGCCAAGATCCTTCTTCCTCGTCATCCTCGTCTCAAGTTGAAGCTAGTGTTGAAGATATTGTTGACGACAATGTTGATGATCAAGGCCATGTTGGTCAAGATGGGGACCCAAATGATCAAGATGATCAAGTGATCCCTCCTCGCAATAATGAGGAGATCGAAGCCCGTCGCATCAAAAGGATAAGAAGAGCTTTGAAACAAATTGATGCCCAAGACAACAAGGTCTTGGAGGATGTTCAAGCTAGAAGATCCACTAGAAGGCAATTGGCTCATTTTTGTGAGCATCAAGCTCATATCTCTATGGTGGAACCTAAGAAAGTGTATGAAGCTCTTGAGGACTCCGATTGGGTTGAAGCTATGCATGATGAGCTCAATAACTTTGAGCGCAACAAGGTTTGGAGATTGGTTGAGAAACCCAAGGATTGCCACAATGTTATTGGCACCAAGTGGATATTCAAGAACAAGCAAGATGAGAATGGCATTGTCATTAGGAACAAGGCAAGATTGGTCGCTCAAGGTTACACCCAAGTTGAAGGCATTGACTTTGATGAAACCTATGCGCCCGTGGCTCGCCTTGAGTCCATCCGTATCCTCCTTGCTTATGCTTCCTCACATAATTTCAAGTTGCAACAAATGGATGTGAAAAGTGCTTTCTTGAATGGTCCACTAAAAGAGGAGGTATATGTTAAGCAACCTCCGGGGTTCGAGAATCTCAACTTTCCCAACCACGTTTACAAACTTGACAAGGCTCTCTATGGTCTCAAACAAGCACCCCGTGCTTGGTATGAGCACCTTCGGGAGTTGTTAGATGATCGTGGTTTCGAAGTTGGGAAGATTGACCCCACTCTCTTCACCAAGAGAGTAAAGGGAGAGCTTTTCATATGCCAACTCTATGTGGACGATATCATCTTTGGCTCAACTAACCAAGCTTTCAATAATGAGTTCTCTAAGCTTATGACTGACAGGTTCGAGATGTCTATGATGGGTGAGCTTAAATTCTTCCTTGGCTTTGAGATCAAGCAATTGGCCCGTGGTACCTTCATTTCTCAAGCCAAGTATACTCAAGACATGCTCAAGAGGTTTAACTTCCAAGAGGCAAAGATCAAAACCACTCCTATGCAAGTCAAGTGTCATCTATCACGCAATCCAAAAGGGAGTAAGGATGTGGACCAAAAGCTCTATCGTTCTATGATTGGTTCTTTGCTCTATCTTTGTGCATCTAGGCCCGATATCGTTTTGAGTGTAGGTGTGTGTGCAAGGTATCAAGCGGCTCCTAAGGATTGCCATCTAATGGCGGTTCATAGAATCTTTCGTTATTTGGTTCATACCTCAAGATTTGGTTTGTGGTACCCAAAGGGGGCACAATTTACTCTCAATGGATATACGGATTCCGATTGGGCGGGTGATCAAGATGATAGGAAGTCAACTTCGGGGGCTTGCCAATTCCTTGGTAGGTCCCTTGTAAGTTGGTCATCGAAGAAACAAAATTGCATATCTCTCTCCACCGCCGAAGCGGAATATGTTGCCGCCGCGAGTGCATGCACCCAATTGCTATGGATGAGGCAAACTCTCAAGGAATATGGTGTTCATTTGGACAAAGTACCTCTTCTATGTGACAATGAAAGTGCTATCAAGATTGCTTACAATCCTGTGCAACACACAAGGACGAAGCACATTGAGATTCGCCACCACTTCATCCGTGATCACGTGGCGAGAGGAGACATTGCACTTGGATATGTGCCCACCAAGGACAATCTTGCGGATATTTTCACGAAGCCACTTGATGATGCAAGATTCATGTTCTTGAGGAATGAGCTAAATGTGATTGATTCAAGGAGTTTGGCTTGACTATCTTGCGCACACCCCTATAGATGAAACGTGTTCGAACTTAGATGTAGGCATGGACATAGGGGGAGTACTATCCTAACGCATTGGGTTCTTCCTCCCCCCATTATGCCCATAGCAAAAAATTCATTGTAATCTCTTTTTCTAATGTTGAATTGTGAGCTTCAATGTTGAGTTTTGGCAATGCCCCCAAGATATATCTTCGCGGTTGCATACCAAGAACTCTTACATGGTGGCTTCGGCCACCGACCTCTTCATTGCGAAGAGTTGGATCTTAGTTGGGTTTGTCTATTTGTCATTTGATTGAAATTCGTGTGTTTTTTCCCGGCTAAGTGTTTCTTCCTAGGAAAATCCCACTCAATTTTTTTTTTGTTGGTTGTTTCTTGCTCTTGAGAGGGATAAGTACTAGTCTCAGTTTGGTAATTCTATCCTAAGCCTTTCTCTCAAAAAGCCTTTCTTTCTAAGCACTAGTGTCGTCCGTTGAAAACGAGGAAATTTCGAATCTGGAGGAAGTCGGATTTTCCGGTTCAGTTTTGAACCGGAATATCCGGCTGTACCGGAATATCCGGTTCAAACTTGAACCGGAATATCCGGTTCGGCGAAATCCATATAAACTGGAGCCCGACGGGGATGGGCAGTTCTTGCCCTATTTCCCGTCCGCTCCTCCCCACCAAATCGCCGCCGCCGTGGTTTTTGGCCTCCCGGGCCGTTTCCTCCGCAAGATCTTGGAGATTTGACCCGGATCTTGTTCTCCTCGCGTTTTGGATCGTTTCTACCCAAGCTTTTCTCTCCATGGATCCCGGTATAGTTCAAATCTCTTGAATCTTGGTGCTATAACCTCACCTTCCATGGATGTGTGTTTTTGCTAGCTTGCTTGGTAGATTTCGTTCCGAAGAGGACTCCCCATACATGCTAGAACTCATAGAATAGATCACTTGTTAACAATCCTTGCGGAAATCTGAGATCTAGGTTAATTTTGTGCTGTTCTGAAATTTACCGGAATATCCGGTCCACGACTGAACCGGAATATCCGGGTAACCGGAATATCCGGTTCAGTTTTGAACCGGAATATCCGGCTGAGTCCAGAACGTTTTTAAGGGCAGCCCCAAATGAATCTTTCCCAGATTTCCATATCGATTGTTTCCTGTCATCTTCTCTATGTTTTCTATGTATGTTTGTATCCGTTGTATGACACTAGTGTACTTATCTTGTGCTTTTCCTACTATATCTTGTTTCACAGATGGTGACCACGATCGAAGCGTTCCAAAGCGCAAGAAGCTTGTCTCTACCCGTAACAAGAGGAAACCTCGGCCCAACTATAAGACCGATATTCCGATTCAGGAGTTCAATGAGCTCAGAAAGAAGGATGCTTATCTGTCTCCGAGGGTTGGCAACATTGATGCTCGTTTCTGGAATCTGGAGCAGTCTTACATTTACACTGACATCTATTGTGACTATCGCCATCCATGCCGCCCTATGCATCCATATGACCATGCCGCTCTCAAGGCCAAGGATGAGTTTGCTGATGCTGCCAGTATTGTTGAGCGCTTTGGTTTGGTGAAGCTGATGGAGACCCAGTGCAACTACAACACGCAGCTGGTGATGCAGTTTATGTCCACCCTCGTGTACTCCACTGGTGATATTGTGACCCGTCTGAAGTGGATGTCTGGAGATACACCCTGTGAGGCATCCTTTGAGAGGTTTGCTCGGCGTCTTGGCTACTCTTACAGCGAGCACCCTCCCCTTGGTCACCGTGTCCATGAGGTTGATAGGCCGAGGAGGGAGGTGTCCATGGCTGAGCTCTATGCCCCTGGTTTCGATGTTGGGGGGCTTGAGGGACTGCTTCCTCTTTATGATCAGCTGGTGCGTATCTTCAGAGCTTTTCTGGTGCCAAGTGGAGGTAACAACGATGCTCTCACCACTCCTCTGTGCAACCTTCTGATTCTGGCTAAGGAGTGTATGGAGGAAGAGGACCCGGCTGTCTCATATACTGTGGATGTGATGGACATCATCTTTCACGAGCTCTTTGCTGCTATGATTGGTGGCTTCACCATTCCCTATGCTCCCTATATCATGATGCTTATCAAGTATGAGATGAGGAAGGAGTACACCGAGCTTCCCATGGTAGAGCACAAGGTGAGGAAGCTGTATGTCAAGAGGAAGGTGAAGACTGCGGCTGCTTCTCGGAGTGCTCCGTTTGAGGGTGGTTCCTCTATGGGTGGCCCTTCTAGCTCTCAGTCTGCTCCCAGGGTGCCTGTGTCTGATCTCACCACTTTGCGCAACGTCAGGAAGCTATCCTGGTTTCAGCGCAACGTGCTCTGCATGAAGCTGGACATTCACAAGGAACAGTACAGGGCATATCGCAGGGACACTGATCTGGCCAGCTCGCAGCGTCAGATTCTCCATCACGTGAGTGGTGGCACTGGTGATGTTCCTGCTCCACTTGATGCTCAGTCCTACTCTGCTTGGTCTGCTGAGGATTCCACCCCTTGGGAGAGCATTGAGGCGGCCCTCAGGTCTACTCGGGAGACTGCTGCACGAGCTCATGATGTTGCTGCTGATGAGGAGGAGTCTGATGATGAGCAGGGATCTGGAGACGAGTCGGATGCTTAGACCGTGTCTGGGGCGTTAGTTAGCTATTTCCCTCCTTTTTGGTGTCTCGATGCCAAAGGGGGAGAAGTAGCTATTATAGACTACGGGATTTGCATGGGTTCGGGCACAGGCATTTGCTTTTATCCTTCCTTTGAGCGCTTGTGTCCATTTTATCTTCATTTATCGTGCTTGTGAACTTGTCGTTTATTGTCGTTTAAAACTATGTGTGCTTATGTGTGTGACTATTGGTTATCTGGATACTATCATGGTTATCTATTTTATGGTGTGTTGGTTATCTATCGGATATGTTGAGGAGATTATCTATGTTTGTGCTTGGTTATTCTTGGATATATTGTTCTCGCACAAGGTATATACTTCTTTACACTCAACATATCGGTGATGTTGTCTCATTGTCATGTTTGCTACTTGTTGAAAATCTCTTCCTATACATCATTGCATCCATTTGTGTTTGAGGCAAACAAAAGATATGCATAGAGATAGGGGGAGAGATTTTCATCTTGTTTCAAGCATGGTTTCCGTCAAGGTTTATTGCAAATCTTAGTATTGTCATCTAACACCAAAAAGGGGGAGATTGAAAGTGCATTTCGTTTTCCCAGTGTTTTGTGTGTTAGTTAACAATACTAAGTACATTATTTATCAAGGTGTTTAGTGTGCAGGTGTTATACTTAACATCGGCATCGAGCACTGAAAAGTCGGTGAAGTTTGGCCTGAGGTTGCTACTGGAGTCAACCGGATTATTCGGACCGGATTATTCATCCTGGACCGGATATTCCGGTTGTTGAGAAAGGAGCTCAAAAATTGCTAAGGACTGAAGTTTTGAGCTACTGGAGTCAACCGGATTATTTGGACCGGATTATTCATTCCGGACCGGATATTCCGGTTGCTGCGAAAAACTGCTAAGGACTGGAAGTTTTGAGCTACTGGAGTCAACCGGATTATTTGTACCGGATATTTCATATATATACCGGATATTCCGGTTGCAGTTGAGGAAGTGGAAAAATGGCTAAGGACTAGAAGATTTGCGTACTGGCATCTACCGGATTATTTGTACCGGATTATTTCAAATCAACCGGATAATCCGGTCCAGCACTGCAGTTCAGCGTGGAGCAAGCTTACCGGATATTCCGGTCCAAACTTGAACCGGATATTCCGGTACCTTTTTTCCTGCACAACGACTAGTTGTGAGGAGGGACTATAAATAGCCCTCCTCCTCTTCCTCAAGATCTAGTTCTTCCCCTTAGCATTGATGAGCATTTAAGAACTCACCAAATACCTCATAACTCCCAATCCCTCCACCCAATCTTGAAGATCTTTGGAGGATTGAAGGAGAAGGCCCCGATCTACATCTTCACCAACCCGTTCTTCATTTCCCCCTCTCTAGCTCGAGGGATCTTGCCTAGGGTTTCCTCTTGTGGAGAACCTAGGCATCTTGTTTCTAGTTGGTGATTCAAGAGTTGTTGGGAGCCCCCAATTAAGTTGTGGGTGTGTGCCCCAAGGTGTTTGTAAAGGATTTGATCCCCGCCTCAAAGGGGTTCTATAGTGGAAGGTGAACTAGGCCTTTGTGGCGAAGTTCATCGGAGAATAGGGTGAAGCCTTAGTGGCGTTGAGTAGGCCTTTGTGGCGAGCTCACACCCCTCCAACGAGACGTACTCCCCTAAAAAGGAGGAACTCGGAAATACATCGTGTCTCCGTGTGCTTCCATCGGTTACCTCGTTCCTCCCTCTCTTTACTTACTTGTACTTGTTGCATTGATTACTTGTCTTGTCATATAGGTAAATTCCTCACTAGTTGCACTATCTAGAGAATTTACCTTTCTTGTCAAGCCTAAATTTGAGAAAAATTAAAATTTGCCGTAGCACCTATTCACCCCCCCCTCTAGGTGCCCATACTATACTTTCAGAAGGAACTACGGAAAACATATCCGTGTCTCCTTGTTTTCACTCATGGTTTACCTTGTGCTCTACATATTGCTTTCGTTGCTTGCATTGTATCGCATCATATAGGTTGTTCACCTAGTTGCACATCTAGATAACCTTGTGTTTTACTTGTTTAGCCCAATCTAAAAAGGAAAAGAAGAAAATTGTTAGTCACCTATTCACCCCCCTCTAGTTGACCATACTGTATTTTTAATTTGTATCAGAGCCTTGACTCGTATCTTAGGCTTAACCGCCTAAGAGCATTATGGTAAACGGAGATGACTCCGAGTCTTCTAACGAGGAAATCTCCAGAATGTCTTACACTATAACTAACCTACACGAAACACCTGGAACCATCCAAACATAAAAAAGATGTTGGAAAATATAATGGGTAAAATTAATGCAACATCCCTTGTTTTTGGAAAGTGCAAAAATCACTAAAAAAGGAAACTTTTGTTTTCTTGTTAATGCAAGACATAAAAAACAAATAAAAACAAATTCACAAAGCAAATAGGCGTATCAATGGACATAAACTAACCTTCATCGCTATCATCCCACTCCAGATCGTATTTAAGGTCGACGATTTGACCGCTACAATCTTCCAGTTTGTCCCATCTATTTGCCTGATTGGGGTCAATTTCTGCCATGATTTGCAGCCAAGTAATGGTGGAATTCTAAGATGAGAAAAGAAAGGAACTAGGTTCTCATATAGGGGTAGACTAGTGGGAACCAAAACGAATTGAAAATTTGAATATTGCGCCGCTCCCTTCCAGTTTTCATCTCTCCCTCCAATTTTCTGTTTTTTTCTCATTTCAATTAGCCCACCGCCGCATACAAGTGTCATGCATGGCTTCAATCGCGAGCGAGGCTCTTGGCGGGAGGCATCTCTTTAAGCGGGATTGAGAAGCGATGGTTGGGTTCAGTATCTACGTCATTATTGTTGCCCTTGCATGGATGGGAGGAAATGCCAAGAGTTACACTAGTTTCATTGCATGTCTCTATCTCTAATCAATAGAGGCAGGCGTAGAAGGATCTAAATTAGTCTGCCCTAATTTCTGTGCCAAGTTGCTTACATGCCTTGTATATTTGGATGGATGAAGTAGTAGAAAAATAAGGCATGCATCATCTGGCGCCATAGATACCATAGTTCAAAAAAACGGACCAACGATCAAAAATGTGAGGTTCTTGGTTCACAGTTTCAGCCGGAGGAACGACACGTCGCGTCCTCCACTCCCCGCTTTGTCAGATCAGGTTTCATTGGGCAGATGGCCGCACACCACGTGTCTAGGTTGTTTCATGCGTTTCGTTCAGGCACAAGTTGTTGCAATTGTGCACATGTTCTTTTCGGGAAGTTTCCGTTGCGCCGTGACCGACGAGGGAAAAGAGAGGGGAGGCGACGAAGGGAGCCACCCGCGCGACACCGTCGAATCTGGACAGCTGCCCCCTCCCCCGTCCACCATCCTCCGCTGTTGAGGTGTGTGTTTCGTGGTCGTACCCGACTTACCCACCTTGTTTCTGTTCGCCCGTCTGATTTTCTCTCGTTTTAGTTGGAAACATTGGCGGGAGCCGTGCGACGCTGCCTTTCTGCGCAACCTTCCTCCGGCGAACTTTCTGTTGTGTGTTCTGTACTTGTACTCCACCCCACATCCTCGATCCGTTGCTCGATTTCCTTTTTTTCAGGTTTGTGAGGGTGACATCTGACAGATCTGTGCTGGTTTTGTTGTGTTTTATCTTGTTGTGTCTTTCAGGGAGAGTGTCGGGACGTGATATCATTTCCGCAGTTAGTTTCCCTACCAACAGCGCAACCATGACGGTGAGGTTTTTTCCCTCTTAATGTCTAGGTTAAGTAGCAATCGTGTTTTTATTGATAGGGTTCAGTAGTGAAACCGATCCCCCATGGTTAGTTATCCCATAGATGTGACCAGTATGCTTGTACATCACTAGTTCAATTTTTAGCATAAGAAGTGGACTAGAGTTTTGATGATATTTGCTTATATGGTTCAGCAATAATTATACTCTTCTACCCATTTTGTGTTGCTGCAATTGTATGTTAATTATGTTACCTGAAGGTTATTGGGCAGTTTTTGGATCACTGCTGAACATTGCATATTTCACCATATCTAGTCGGTTGATTGATTATGTTGCAGTTAATATAGATACTTAGATGCGTGATTTCAATCATAACCACGGAATGAATAGTCTTGACGTGGGATTACCCGAGAGACCCCCCACGATAGGCCTACCCGGTGCGGCCCATTAGGGGGTACCCTAAGGAGGCCCTCAGGTGGCTGCATGAAGGCCTGCTACAGAAGCCCACATAGAAGTAGAAACAAAATAAGACTTGATAGAGAAGTTAATAAAGGATAGTAACCGACTCAGAATCGAGTACTATTCATGTACGGCCCCTGGAACCCAACTATCTATATAAAGCATCGGAGAGGGTCACAGAGCGGGAAGCAACCCTAAATCCAGAGATACGCTAGATTCAATCTGTATAGCACCCATGTAATTTGTTTTTCATCTCATCGGAATAAAATCTAGCGGGCAGTAACCCGTCAAGTCGAGTAGTACACCAGCGCCTTATCCCTTACGAAACCTCGAGTACCTCACCATGGGGATTGTTGAGGTGATATCCTTATCATTGGCACCGTCCGTGGGGATCTGGGGCGCTGGATCCGAGGCTTCTTTGACTTCATCACCATCAAGTTGTGACTCGATGATCTGGGCAGACTCGATCCGCTTCGGATCTATGGACTTCACCAAGAACTTGCCGGCATCAGGCGCGGTATTCAACTCCCTTGACAAAAGCATCAATCTCAAGATCGGTGACCTAAACTTCTATGCGGGTTGCACAGGGGTACTACGCCTGCAGGACTCCCCTCGGATTCAGCCGACGGAGTCGACCATGGCGGAGATCTCGCCACCTTTGCTCGAGGAGGAAAACTTAAAGCACCTTTACGCCATTGATCATCACGTCCACTTCGTTGCGATGGCGAGACAAAACGGGTCATCCTCCTCATAGAGCATCAAACAAGATGAGCTGACGGACCCTCCAGAAAAAATGGATGCAACTAACACTAGAACAACTGAGGAGGAAGGTAAGCTTGACAAGGACCCGCCAAAGTCCCCGCCACCCGAAGACAAGGACCTAAACGGTGATGACGATGGACTCGACGGGCCCCCTCCATCCATCAATTTTGGGTCCACAGCTAAAAACAGGAAAAGTAAGGAAAACCGCCCCTAGTGCATGTGTCAACCAGTACAATGGAGTTGGTCACAAAACTAGTAGAACAAGGTTCCCCCTCCCGCAGGATGCCAATGCGGAGGAGTGGGCAGCCTATTGCTGGATGCTGGCCAACCACAGGAAGAAGTCGAACATGATGCACAAGGAACTAGAGAGTGCACGCCCTGTAGGGACAGGTCTAGCCGAGGCCTGAGGTAGCAGAGTGCGGAAACCACCCGCGCCTAAACGACGATCCCGGATGGCGGATATGACGGCCACGTCCCCATCAAGATCTCTCACGCTTCCGCCAACTTTTATGCATGGAATACCTACTTCAAGCTCCTCTTCCGCGAGTACCATCTCACCAACCACGTCGATGGCACCGCCGATCTCCCGATTGGATGGCTATCAACGCCAGCATCATCTGTTGCCTCTTCCACACCGTCTCTCCGGACATATTCCACACCGTCGTTCGCAATGGAGATGATGCATACACGGTGTGCATGAAGATTACAGGGCTCTTCACCAACAACAAGCTCTAGAGGATCGTCTTTCTGCAGCAGCAGTTCTTTGGTTGTCCTCAAAATGACCTCTGCCTCGACGCCTACTGCTTGCGCCTCAAGGCCCCATCCGATGATCTCAATGACATCGGGTTCAAGATTGGTGATGAACTCCTCCTCAGCATCCTCACCGCCGACATCAGCGAGGACCTCAGCAACGCTGCCTCCAATCTCACCATTTGTCCAACCCCAACTTCGAGCGAGTGGTGGACTACCTCCGCCTTGAAGAACAACGCCTCAAGCAGCTGCGGACCCACGCCGCGCACACCACGCTCCCCACGGGCGTCTCCCGTTGGGCGCCTCCTTCCGCGCCGCCCCAGCCGCGCCCTCCGACGCCCCCGGCGCCCGCTCCTCCGACGCAGTAGCATGCGCCGAACAACGGCACTGACCAGTCGCGTGATGGCAGCAGCACGAGCGCCCATGCCGGGTCCTCTCAGCACCGCGGCCACCCGTAGCCTCCGCCACCCCGGAACGGTTCACACTACCCTTGGAGGGTTGTAGTGCACGCCTACATGATGCCGGTTCCGCACGCGCCTGCTCCAGGCATCCTTGGGCCGCGATCGAAGCCCCTCCAGGTGTACTTCACGGCACCATAGCTCGGCGCACCCTGGCCTATGCAACGCCCATGCCCTACCCGCCGGTCGCGCCCTACGATCCGGCCCTCTACACCGCGCTGCAGCAAGAGCCCACGCCAAGTTCCTACACCGGCGGCGGCGACTGGTTCATGGATACCGGCGCCTCCGCCCACATGGAGGACCACCCTAGTAATCTATTCTCCATTTCTACCTCCATCACTTCCTCCCACATCATCGTTGGAAACGGCGTCGGCCTGCCTATTTCTCATGTTGGTGCCTCTCACTTTCCATCAAACTCTAAACCTTTGTCTCTTAACAATGTCCTAGTTTCGCTACATCACGTTCAAAATCTAGTTTCTGTTCATAATCTTTCTCGTGATAATTCTGTAACTGTCGAATTTGACATTTTTGGTTTTTCTGTTAAGGACGCTCGCACCAGGATGGTTCTCCACCAATGTGATAGTCCTGGCGATTTGTACCCCATCCAGCTGTCCCTCACTGCTGGACCTCGGGCTCTCTCCGTCGGCGTCGATCCTTGGCATGCTCGTCTTGGCTATGCTAGCTCCACCACACTGCGTCAAATAATGAGTGGTTTCCCTGTTTCATTTAATAAAACATAAGCTCACACTTGTGAAGCATAATGTCTGGGAAAACATGTTTGTCTCCCTTTTGGTTCCTCTTCGACTGTTGCGTCATATCCTTTCGAGTTAATTCATAGTGATGTTTGGACATCCCCTATTCCGAGTAATTCTGGTTTCATTTAAGATCTTGACATTCTGGATGATTTCTCTCATTTTGTGTGGACGTTTTCTTTACGTAAGAAATCCGATGTAGCCACCACACTCGTCGCCTTTTACTCCTATGTAGCAACACCGTTCGGTCGTCCCATACATGCTCTCCAGACTGACAATGGAACAAAATTAGATAATCTCACCGTCCGCAATCTTCTCACCACACATGGCACCACATTTCGTCACATGTCCAGACACGTCCCAGCAAAATGGTCGGGCCGAACGAGTTCTTCGCACTCTCAATGATTTCGCCCGCACAGTCCTCTTTCATGCCCACATACCGCCTCAGTTTTTGCCCGATTCTCTTGCCACCGCCACCCTTCTCATTAACCCTCGCCCCTGTCGCACCCGTTGGCACTACACTCCTCGCCACCTTCTCTTCGGTTCTCCTCCGTCCTATGACGATCTTCGCATTGTCGACTGTTTTTGTTATCCTAGTATGGTTGCCACCGCTCCTCATAAGCTTGCTCCACGATCTTTACCATGTGTCTTTCTTGGTTACCCCACCCCAACACTAAGGGTTATCGCTGCTATGATCCTGTGTCGCACCGTTTCATCACCTCGCGACACATGTACTTTTACTAGCAGTGTTTTCCTTTTCCTAAACAGGAACAAGTGGTGCCCTCCCCTCCGCTTGCGGCATCGCGCATCCATCTCTGATGCGCCCCGAGTGCATCCGCTGCACCAGCCGTGTCGCCCGCTGCCCTCTGCGTCGGCCTCGTCGCAGGCCGCCGACACACCAACCCCGTCGGCCTCGTCGCCGGCAGCCTCTAGGCCGGTCTCGTTGGCCCCGTCGCCGGCCACCACTACATCGACCGTGTCGGCCTCGTCACCGGCCTCCTCCAAATCACCCTCGAGCTCGGACTCGGGCGGTCCGCTTCCGGCTCCTCCTGCGTGTCCCCTCACTCGAGCACGTGCGGGCGTTTTCCGCTCGAAACTACGCTACACCACCGATGAGTATGTCTGCGAGGCGTCCACCTCCGCGCTCTCGCAGTCGCCACTGCCTACCTCGGCCCGGGTAGCCCTCAACGATCCTTTGTGGCTCGCCGCCATGCAGGAGGAGTTTGACCCCTTGCTGCGTAATGAGACTTGGCAGCTTGTTCCTCGACCACCCAACGCCAACATGATCACCGGAAGTGGGTCTTCAAGCATAAGTTCCACCCTGATGGTTCTCTTGATCTCCACAAGGCGCGTTGGGTGGTCCGCGGTTTTCGAGAACGTGCCGACGTCGACTTCACTGATATGTTGGCCACCGTTGTCAAACCCGGGATGATTCGGACTGTGCTTCAGCTCGCCATCTCGGGCGCTTGGCTGGTGCATCATCTCCAACGCCTTTCTCCACGGTCACCTTGAGGAACAGGTGTTTTGCCAGTAGCACACTGGATTCGTCAACGCACCACGCACCCGGATTGGGTGTGCCTGCTCTCGCGTTCACTTTACGGGCTCAAGCAGGCTCCACGTGCATAGTACCAGCGCATCGCCACCTTTCTTCATCAACTAGGATTCCGCTCGACACGCTCTGATGCTTCGTGGTTCAGCTACAGTTAGGGCGATGCCACTGCGTATCTCCTGTTGTACGTCGACGACGTCATCTTGGCGGCATCCACCACGACTCTCCTTCGACAGCTCACCGACGGCCTTCGTGCTGAGTTCGCCCTCAAGAATTTGGGCGCCCTGCATTACTTCCACGGGATAGAAGTGGTGCTCGCGACACTGGCTTCTTTCTTCATCAACGGAAATATGCCTATGAGCTCCTCGATCGCGCCTGGATGCATAACTTCAAACCCGCGTCCACTCTAGTCGACACGAAGGCCAAGCTTTCCGCCACTGATAGATCCCTGGCGTCAGATTCCTCGCTCTACCGGTCTATCGTGGTTTCTCTTTAGTATATCACTCTCACACTAACGAAGTTATAGTATGTTGTCCAGCATGTTGTCTTCATATGCATGCTCCACGTGATGCTCACTGGGCCTCGGTGAAGCGGATTCCCCGGTACATCTGCGACACTATGGACCTCGGCCACACGCTCCATGCCTCCTCCGCCCTAGATATCACCGCCTACTCAAATGATGACTGGGCCGGCTACCCTGACACGCGATGCTCCACGTCCGGTTACTGCGTGTACCTCGGACCCTCGCTCATATCCTGGTCGTCTAAGCGACAACTGATGCGTCTCTAGCGTATCTATAATTTCTGATGTCCCATGATTTATATTATGATATTTGCTACATGTTTTCTATACACTTTATATAGTTTTTATGGATTTCTTGGGACTATCCTATTAACAAGATGTTACAGCGCCAGTTCCTGTTTTCTGCTGTTTTTGGTTTCAGAAAAATTGTTCTAGAAATATTCTCGGAATTGAATGAAACAAAATCCCAGGGTCCTATTTTTCTATCGTGTACCCGGAGTCCGGAGGAGACCCAGAGGGGGCAGGGGAGCCGCCAAACCACAGGGTAGCGCGACCCCTCCTTGGTCGCGCCACCAGGGGGTGTGGGCCCCCTGGCCACCCACAGAAATCGCCCTTTCGCCTATAAATGGACATTCTCGGGAAAAACCTAAATACCCGAGCCTCGATCCATGAAAAGTTCCACAACCGCCGTCATTGATAACCATAGTTCGGGAGTGTTCTAAAGCTCTCCCCGGCACCCTGCCGAGAGGGGAAATCATCATCGGAGGGCTTTACATCACCATGCCTGCCTCCGGAGTGATGCGTGAGTAGTTCATCCTTGGACTACGGGTCCATAGCAGTAGCTAGACGGTTTTCTTCTCCTCCTTTTGTGCCATCATGTTTAGATCTTGTGAGCTTCCTAATATGATCAAGATCGTCTTATTGTATTGCTGGATGTTGTGTTTGCTGGGATCCGATGAATATTGAATGCTATGTCAAGTTGATTATCGATCTGTATTTTTTATGTTATTTATGTTCTTGCATGCTCTCTGCTACTAGTAGATGCTCTTGCCAAGTTGATACTTGTAACTCCAAAAAGGGAGTATTTATGCTGGATAGTGGGTTCATGCCTCCAGTTATCTAGGAGAGTGACAATAACTTCTAAGATTATGTATGTGTTGTTGCCACTAGGGAGAAAACAACAATGTTTTGCCTACGGATAATTCTATTGTTTACATTACACACTTTACTTAATGCAATAATCTGTTTCTTACAACTTAATACCCAAAGTCTACTTGGATTACATTCTGAGGGTGGATTATTAGTCATAGATGCAGTTGGATTATGGTCTATGTATCATGTTGTAATGCCCAAATAAATGTCATAGTAATCATCGTGTCTTGCATATGCACTATGGTGCAACCTCTATCTCTGCCAATAGCCCAGCTGTAATTTGTTTACCCAACATGTTATCTATCTGTTTTGGAGAGCCACCACTAGTGAACTGTGGGACCCGGTCCATTATTTTACACTAATAATACAACCATTGCAAGCACTGTTTTTTTAACTTCAAACACTATTTTCCTTTCATTCACTGCAATCATACATCATTTTCCACACTGTACGTCTAATCCTTTGTGTTTAGCAAAACCGGTGAGATTGACAACCTCACTGTTCCGTTGGGGAAAAGTATCTAGGTTGTGTTGTGCGCAGATTCCACGTTGCTGCTGAGCGTGGTAGTGCACCCTGCCAACATCGGTTGTCATCAACCTTCAGAAGTGATTTATTTCTCCTATTGGTCCGATTAAACCTTGGTTTCTTTCTGAGGGAAAACTTGCTGCTGTACTCTTCATACTTTCCTCTTGGGGTCTCCCAACGAACATGTGTCTTCACGTCATCAAGCTTGTTTTCTGGCGCCGTTGCCGGGGAGGAAGAGAATTTCTGCAAGGGGAGTCTCACACCTCCAATCTTTTTTACCTTGTTATTGTTTTTCTTAGTTTATTTTATTTTGTCTTGTTTGCTTCTTTATGTCAAAACACAAAAAATTTAGTTCTTATTCTAGTTGTTATTTTTGTTATCCTATTTTTAATCTTGAAAAAATGAGTAATCCTGAGAACACTAAGTTGTGTGACTTTACTAGCACGAACAACAATGATTTTATTTTTACACCTATTGGTCCACCGGCTCCTACTGCAGATTTTTATGAAATTACTCCTGCCCTGTTAAATCTTGTTATGAGAGAGCGATATTCTGGTGTTAGTTCTGATGTTGCTGCTGCTCACCTTAATAATTTTGTTGAACTTTGTGCGATGCAGAATGATAAGGATATAGATTTAGATATTATTAAATGAAAACAATTTCCTTTCTCTTTAAGAGGAAGAGCTAAAGAATGGTTGTTATCTTTGCCCAAAAATAGTATTGACTCTTGGACTAAATGTAAAGATTCTTTCATTAGAAAATATTATCCTCCTGTTAAGATTATATCTTTGAGAAGTAGCATTATGAATTCGAAACAATTTGACAATGAGCATGTTTCTCAAGCTTGGGAAAGAATGAAATCTTTGGTAAAGAATTGTCCCTCCCATGGACTAACTACTTGGATGATCATCCAAACCTTTTATGCAGGTCTGAATTTTTCTTTAAGAAACCTTCTGGATTCAGCTGCTGGAGGTACCTTTATGTCCATCACTTTGGGTGCTGCAACAAAGCTTCTTGATGATATGATGATAAATTATTCTGATTAACACATTGAGAGAGCTCCACAAGGTAAGAAGGTAAATTCTGTTGAAGAAACCTCTTCCTTGAGTGATAGGCTTGATACTATTATGTCTATGCTTGTGAATGGTAAAACTCATGTTGACCCAAATAATGTTCCTTTAGCCTATTTGGTTGTTCAAGAAGAGCATGTTGATGTGAACTTCATTAAAAATAACAATTTCAACAACAATGCTTATAGAAATAATTTTGGTAGTAACAATTATAGGCCATATCCTTCTAATAGTGGCTATAGTTATTCTTATGGTAGATCTGGAATGCCTAGCGAGGAAAGAATTTTAGAAGTTAAAAGAGCCACTAAGAATTTTATGCAAATTCAATATGAGAATAATAAATTATTCACTAAAACCATGGAGGAAAAATTTGCTCCGCTGAAAAATATTAGTCATCAAATTGAGAATTTAAATAGGGAAATTTCTGGTTTGTAAGTTAAAATTTCGCGTGCTAAAACCTGTATTTCATCCATGTCTGAAGCACAATCCTATTTAATTAATAAAATGGCTGCTAAACCTAAAACTATGGACAAAAATCCCTTTGTTGATACTAATGCCATTCAAGTTAGAATTGATGACAATGTTAGGATGTTGGCCGAATTGCATGCTAGGTGGGAACGAGAAGATGAAATTGCTAGAAAGAATAATATAACTAGAGTTTGTACTATTACCACCACTAGTAATGTTGTTTCAAATTCTAGTAAGCCTCCTACTATTAATGGTAAAATAATTGGTGTTGGCAATGTCTCCACTTATTCTGTTAAACGTTTAAAATTGTCTGGAACCACTGAAACTGTTACTGATAAAAGTGCTAATTGGTTTTTCAAAATATGGGAGACAATGGTCCCATTACCTTTGATAATAATGATCTTGACTTGATGATTACATTATTTTTGAAGTAATTATGTTCCTACAAAAGCTTGCTAGAAGTCCTAATGCTAGTGATATAAATATGGCTTTCACAAAACACATTACAAATGCTCTCATGCAAATTAGAGAAGAAAAGTTAAAACGTGAAGCCTCTATCCCTAGCAAGTTAGAAGATGGTTGGGAGCTCATCATTAAAATTAAGGTGAATGCTTTTGATTGTAATACTTTATGTGATCTTGGTGTTGGTATCTTTGTTATGCCTAAGAAACTTTATGATATGCTTGATTTACCACCTTTGGAACACTGTTGTTTGGATATTCGTCTTACTGATAATGCTAAGAAGAAACCTTTGGGGAGAGCTGATGATGTTTTTATTATGGTTAACAATAACCTGGTCCCCGTTGATTTTATTGTTATGAATATTGAATGCAATGCTTCTTGTCCTATTGTTTTGGGAAGACCTTTTCTTAGAATTGTTGGTGCTATTATTGATATGAAAGACGGGAATATTAAATATCAATTCCCACTCAAGAAAGGCATGGAACACTTTCCTAGGAAGAGTGAAGCTACCTTTTTTATTCTATTATTAGAACAAATTATGATTTGGATGCTTCTTCACTTGAAAATACTTGATTCTTGTTTTCTGTGCCTAGCTAAAAGGAGTTAAAGAAAAGCACTTCTTGGGAGATAACCCATGTTTTATTTTTGCAATTTTTCTTCTGTTTTCTTTGAGTCAAGGTGTTGTTTACTTCTGTAGCAACTCCTTTGTATCTTTAATTTTTCGAATTGTTGTATCAAGTAAAGTCTCTATTGCAAAGTTGATACTAGATTCGGATTTCTGCACAGGAACATATTTTTTCTGTCCACCGTTTAATTCGCCATAATTTCCATAAGAATCAAAACATCCTGAAATTTTTTGTGCGGGATCCTCAGATATGTACGCAACTTTTCTTAGTTTAGAGTTTTCTGATGTGATCAATGTAAGTGCCTAAAAAAATCGTTTTTATAGACTATTCTGGTTTTGACAGATTCTGCCTTTTACTTTGCATTCTCTCTTTCACTATGTTGAGTGGATTTCTTTGCTCCACGAAAACATCAGTGGCTGTAGCTAATGTTTAGAAAGTATTAGTAATGCTTGTGTCCATGAAGAAAATGTGAGTTTTTGATTTTGCACTAACCCTCTAATGAGAATTACTTGGAGTTTGGTGTGAAGAAAGTTTTCAAGTGTCAAGAGAAGAAGATGATATAATGTGATCAAGAAGAGTGAAAATCATAAGCTTGGGGGCGCCCCCGTGGATCATCCCGAAAAATTCCAAGAAGACTCAAACGTCTAAGCTTGGGGATGACCAAGGGATACCCTTCTTCATCAGCAACTTATCATGTCACTTCTAGTGAAACTATATTTTTATTCAGTCACATGTTATGTATTTTACTTGGAGCATCTCTTTGTTTTTTGTTTTCTTTAATTTTCTGTAATAAACTTGGTTGGAACCTAGAATTCTTGTATGGGAGAGAGACACGCTCCACTTTTTCATATGAATACTCGTATTCTTCATTTATCATACTCGTATTCTTCGTTATCATCTAGCTGCTGCAATACTTTTTGCTCCCGATTTTCATGCATCTCTTATTCAGAGCTGTTAGTTCTTGTAGAGTAGTACTCTCTTGTTTCATTGATAAATTATTTGGAGATTTTTTGTTGAAATAAAGTGGTTGGTGTTAGAAATCAATAACATATTTCATGCTTATAACGGTGCAAGTGAAGCTTGTTTAGACTGTGGCTTAGACTTTATCATGTCATGGTAGATATTATTTTAATTCTATGCTTAGTAGTTATTGATGTAGAATGACTTGTCTCAAATATGTGAGAGTGTTTAATGTGCCATTGAAAGAAATCATGTGTTGCTTTTATCATATCGAAGCATATTATTGTGGTATTCTCCTTCGAATGCTTTATTTGGTTGACTTGGCGCATGCTTACACCATGTTATGACTACAAACCAGTCACCGCTAGCCTC
Source organism: Alopecurus myosuroides (assembly GCA_028641055.1). Taxonomy (NCBI): domain Eukaryota; kingdom Viridiplantae; phylum Streptophyta; class Magnoliopsida; order Poales; family Poaceae; genus Alopecurus; species Alopecurus myosuroides. Next base: position 417,217,551 of record CM054058.1, read on the forward strand.
CATGATCATTTAGTTTTTTACTTTTAGTATCATTTATGCTTTGATTAATAATTTATTTTTTTGCTATGCATGATTATGGCCATTATTGCTCTCTTAATTTGTCGCTCCCAGTCTTTTTCTAGCCTTCACATGTACTGAGTATGAGCTCTACTCATGCATTCAACTTGCATAAACCAAAGTTTGCCAAATGTGTCCACCATATCTACCTATATGTGGTATTTAACCGCAACTCCAAAGTAAATTTCTCATGTGCTACCTTTAAAACCTTAAAAAATTATACCTGTTTTGTGCTCTGTTTTAGCCCATGGGGACGTAAGTAGACAATCTTTATTTCACTTGTTAATTGGATTTTACACACCTAGACTAGTGGCGCATCCGCTTATCCAATTCTTCACAATTCTCTTCACTCCCCCCCCTGATTTATCAGTTAAAGCATAATTGTGTAAACAAAAAATAAAAGGGATGATCTACTGACCCCAGTAGAAAGAACGTCCTTCAATAGGAGCCGCTCTTGTAAAGTCTAGTTAACTTGTGACTTAATGTATTGTTTATTTACCATTCATTGACATAGACATACACCTCTCTAAAAATCGTTTTCAGCACCTCTGTTTTAATCAAATAAAAAGCTCTATTACATGTGTTAATCCCTGCTTCCCTCTGCGAAGGGCCTTTCTTTTACTTTTATGTTGAGTGTTCATCTTCTAACTTTATGCATAATTAAGAGAGCATAGTTGTCATTCTGAGTATAATGTGCATCACTCCCAAAGATTATTATTGATTGATTCGTGATATGTTATTATTTGTTCTCAAATTACTTGTATCTAGTCTCCACTTCAACTTTGAAGGTGTCCTGGCATTTATGTTTTGCTCTCACTTTAAGGACAAGCGGAATACCACTTTGCTGTGTTGTCTTTATGCTCGAAACAAACATATAACTTTCAAGTGAAATTATTATTCATGATCTTTTGTTTGTGTTACTTTTCATGTTGCAACATGGTTGCTAAGTTTCATTGTTAGAACTATATCTATCATTCCTATGTTTAAAATACAATTACCTCAGCTTGCAATGCTTTTACAATATTGATGATCAAGATTGTGTTGGTAGTATGTCACCTCAAAAATTATTTCATTTTTATCGTTTTACCTACTCGAGGACGAGTAGAACTAAGTTTGGGGATGCTTGATACATCTCCAACGTATATATAATTTCTGATGTTCCATGATTGTTATTATGACATTTGCTACATGTTTTCTATACACTATATATCATTTTTATGGATTTGCCGAGACTAACCTATTAACAAGATGCCATAGTACAAGTGCATGTTTTCTGCTATTTTCGGTTTCAGAAAAGTTGTTCTAGAAATATTCTTGGAACTGGTTGAAATAGAATGTCAGGGTCCTAATTCTCTGTCATGTACCCGGAGTCCGGAGGAGACCCATAGGGGGGCATGGGAGCCACAACATCATATGTTGGCGCGGCCCCCTTGGTCACACCACCAGGTGGTGTGGGCCCCTGGCCACCCACCGACATCGCCCTTTCGCCTATAAATTGATATTCTCGGGAAAACTCTAAATACCCGAGCCTCCATCCACGAAAAGATTCGCAGCCATCGTCATCATCAACCCTAGTTCGGGAGGGTTCTGAAGCTCTCCCCGGCACCCCGCTAGGAGGGGAAATCATCACCGGAGGGATCTACATCACCATGCCTACCTCCGGAGTGATGCGTGAGTAGTTCATCATTGGACTACTGGTCCGTAGCAGTAGCTAGATGGTTGTCTTCTCCTCCTTTTGTGCCATCATGTTTAGATCTTGTGAGCTTCCTAACATGATCAAGATCGTCTTATTGTAATGCTACATGTTGTGTTTGTTGGGATTTGATGAATATTGAATGATATGTCAAGTTGATTATAGATCTATCTTTTATATGTTATTTATGTTCTTGCATGCTCTCCGTTACTAGTAGATGCTCTGGTCAAGTTGATGCTTGTAACTCCAAGAGGGGTTATTTATGCTCGATAGTGGGTTCATGCCTCCAGTTATCTGGGAGAGTGACAATAACTTCTAAGATTGAAGATGAGTTGTTGACACTAGGGAGAAAACAACAATGCTTTGTCTAAGGATAATTCTATTGTTTACATTACACACTTTACTTAATGCAATAATCTATTTCCTGCAACTTAATACCCAAAGTCTGCTTAGATTACGTTCTGAGGGTGGATTATTAGTCATAGATGCAGTTGGATTACGGTCTATGTATAATGTTGTAATGCCCAAATAAATCTTATAGTAATCATCGTGTCTTCCATATGAACTATTGTGCAGCCTCTATCTCTGTCAATTGCCCAACTATAATTTGTTTACCCAGCATGTTATCTATCTGTTTTGGAGAGACACCACTGACCCACAAGTATAGTGGGTGTATCGTAGTACTTTCTATAAATAAGAGCGTCGAACTGAACGAGGAGCAGAAGGTGTTGACAAGCAGTTTCGATGAAGGAATAACTGTAAATACTGAAAGATAAATTTGTAGGGGTTTTTGATATTGCAGCAAGTGGCCCAATCCTTTCTTCAGCAAAGGACAAGGCGGTGGGTTTACTTATGATTAACAAACGTTCTCGAGGACACACGGGAGGTTTCTGTCAAGTGCTTTTGTTTCATGCTGCTGAATAATCTTTATTTTTTTGGTAAGTGTTGTGTGGGTGAACCTATGCTAATGTACAGTCCCATCCAACACTAATACATACTTGTGATTATACCCCTTGCAAGCATCCGCAACTACAAGAAAGTAATTAAGAAATAAATCTAACCACAGCTTTAAACTCCGGGATCCTACGCTCCCTCGTGCAATAGTTTCCTAAAAGGAGTTTAGGTTGCTGTCACTCCGGCAACCCCACAATTAGTAGCCAAATACACGATGCATTCCCCTAGGCCCATAAATGGTGAAGTATCATGTAGTCGACGTTCACATGACACCACTAGAAGAATAACACCACAACTTAAATATCAAACCATTAAACATTACTCAACATTACTTCACTACTAACAACTTGACTTCTCCCATGTCCTCAAGAACAACACGAACTACTCACGAGACATCATATGGATCATGATCAGAGGTGATATAATGATGACTAACAATCTGGACATAAACCTAATCCAATGGTTTCACTCATAGCATCAACTACAAGTAGTAATCAAAATCCGGAAATTTCCCCTATGAAATAGACAAGATGCAACCCTAGATGTTACAGCGGAACGAAGTGGAGCTGAGGGTGATGATGGTGGAGATGATGATGATGATGACGATGATGATCCTGATGAAGTCCAACTCGATGACGGTGACGATGGCGATGATTTTCCCCCTCCGGGAAGGAATTTCCCTCACAGTTTTCTCTCTGCCGGCGAGCTTTTCTCTCTCTGTTGTTTTCCGTCCCGCAGAAGTGGTGGAAAGACTCCTCGACGATTCTTCGTGTCTTAGGGTTCCCGGGGGATGAAGTACGTCGAAGGGGAAAGCCAGAGGTGGGCCAGGGCCTCCTCACCACCCCCCCGGCGCGGCCAGAGGTGGGCCCGTGCCTGGGCATGCTGAGGGCTCTTGGTGGCCCTCCTCCGGCTCCCCTTTTGGCTTCCTTCGTCTTCAGGTGAAATAGGAACTTTCCGATTATTTCCGGGGTGCTCTGATCTTCACGAATATAGTATCCTGACGCTCCGTTTTCCAGCAGAATTCTGACTCCGGGGTTCAACTCTCCAATTATTGGAAAACATGCAAAATAGGTGAAATAACATAAGTATCTTGCTCCAATATGAAATATATCAATGAATAACAACAAATTATGATATAAAATAGTGATGAAAAACGGACGTATCAACTCCCCTTTGCTTAGGCCTCGCTTGTCCCCAAGCGAAACTGAACTCAGTAAACATGACCACGGGTTTATGGAGTGAAGAGTCGATGAATAAAATACGGACAAGAAGCATCACATTTATCTATGCACCAATCATTATAGACAACAACTTCCTCTCATATAACTTAACTTGAAACGAGTAATGGGAGTCACAAACAAAGATGAGAAAGAGAGAATCAAAATTGATGATGGCAAACTTCGTTCTTGGTCAGAGAAAATTTAATGATATCATACTTATCTTAGGTGAAGTCTTTATAACAAGGCTTATATTGTAGATCTTAACATGTTTAATTATAAAAATCCTTTTATAGTGATTCATAGCTTTCAAAGTAATATTCATTCAGATAATAAAGCATGTGCTAAACTAAGAAGGATAGAAACCATGATTGAATAAATCCATATATAGATGGTGAGATCACAACAACTCAAATGCTTGCTGGAGAGAGAAAGGTATGGGTTTACTGACTCAACATAAAAGTAAAGGATAGGACCTTCGCAGAGGGAAGCATGGATCACTCATGTGCTAGAGATTTTATTTTGTAAAACAGAGGTATAAAATGTTTGACACTCCTCCCAACCTTTCTTACACAAACCATGGCTAACCAAATCCTCGGGTGCCTGCCAACAATCACAAACCATGGAGGAGTGTCTAAATTTTGAGAGAGGTGTATGTTTATGTCAACGAATGGCAAACAGAAAATACAGTACGTCACAAGCCAACTAGACTTCACAAGAGCGGCTCCCATTGAAGGACGCAACTGGTATAGAAGGTCATCCCTCTTTCTCTTTTGTTTACACAGTTATGCTTTGACTGATAAATAAGGGGCAAAAAGAGTGAAGAGAATTTGTATTATTATTTGGGGCTGGCAACCCCGCTGCCAGCTCTTCTAACATTTGGATAAGTGGATGAAGCCACTAGTCCAGGTGTGTGAGTCCGATCAACAAGTGAGATAAAGATTCTCTATTTGCCTCCTCGTGAGCTAAAAGAGGAACACAAAACAGGGATAATTTTGAAGGTTTTAAAGGTAACACATGAGCAATTTACTTGGAGTGGCGGTGAAATACCACATGTAGGAAGGTTTGGATGCATGAGAAGCATTCTCTCTCAGTACAGGGTTTTTGGCTAGCAAGGTTGGGTAGCAAGCATAAGAGTTGAGGGAAAACAAAAAATATATACATATGAAAAAACTAATCATGCAATCTTCATTGAAATCCCAAGCGATCTTAACTTGTGAATACTAAGTTTATGAGCTAATAGGAAAATTCCTCTTTCTTATACTAGCATCTCAAAATATTAATTCTACTGGCCCAAGCTAAGTTTGCCAAAACCAACTAGATTAACTTGATGATCTCCAGAGTGACACCAAATACTAACAACAAGCTCAACCATATGACAGAAATTGAAAACTAAAATAAGGTGTGAAGAAAGTAAATGATGAAACTTATCATTAATATTTCAAACCGGCAACACACACCAAGGGATACAACGATAACCAACTAAGGAGAGATACTTCCATACTGCAAACCATCCTATATGATAACTTCTCTACTCATGATATGACTCTACTGAAAAAGAAAAAAGATGAAATATAGTGATGTGATACCGCGGCACCCCCCCCAAGCTTGGAACAAGCCAAGGGGATGCCAATACCAATGACGAATCAATTCTTTGGTGGTGGCGGTGAATCCTTCTCGATGAGCTTATCAATTGATTTCTTCAGATCTTCAATTGTGAACATAAGCATACGCATCACCTCCGTATTGTGATCAATACGGTTTGCATGCCTGTTCATCTATACGGTTAGAACGATCCATATCCCAGCAAGAAGGCAAATCTGCCTCAGGTAGCCTCCTAGATTGATACTCATGAATTAAACTACAGAAAGGTTTCTTTATTCCTGAAAGGGGTGTCCTTGAAGCTAAGAAGTGAAATGGGCCTTCCCTACGGTGCTCATCCTTGCCGTTTTCTTGCGAGGTTTTGCAACCACTCCAATGCTTGCGATGGTGGCGCATGGATGCACTCGTGGGTTTTCTTCTACATCTCCTTCAGCTCCACTCTCGATCACCTCCTCCGGCTCCGGGCCTTGGAGATCATATTCCTTCGGTCCCTTCCCCTCGTTGTTGTTGGCGGAGACCATGATGCTTCTAAAACTGAAAACAGATCCTGGCAGAAACAGCTCAAAACAGATACACGACGAGAAAACGATATACGAACCTCGAGGGGTCCAGGGGATTATATAGCAAAAAGTTTTACAACGAAAGGAAGGTACTGGGTGAAAACGGGTCGGAGACAGACTTCGAGGCGTCCTCACCATAGCCGGGCGCGGCCAGCGGTGGGCCCGCGCCTGGGCATGGTGAGGAGCCTCCGGGCTCCGTCTCCGCCTCGTTTCCGACTCATAATTTTTCATATTTTCCAAAAAACAGTAAAAATAAAAGTTGGAAGATGTTTCGCAAATGTTTTCTTACCAAAACTGATACCTATTCGAAAACCGACTCTGCAGTTTCTGAAATATGCTTCTTAATAAATTCCTTCGGGATCATGGCTCGAATACAATCAACATTTTCATTATAAGGATCTCCAGAAATATAATGCTTGAGTATTTGGCCATTCACCACTTGTGAAGTGTTGTGTTCAAGGGAAACAATTTTAATTGCCCCCGAACGATATACCTCTTCGATAACAAAAGGTCCTTCCCATCTTGAGAGTAATTTTCCTGCAAAAAATCTGAGACGAGACCTATACAATAACACTTCCTCACCAACATGAAACTCTCTTTTAATAATTCTCTTATCGTGCCACCTTTTAACTTTCTCTTTAAAGAGCTTTGCATTTTCATATGCTTCACTCCTCCATTCATCTAAAGAACTTAAGTCAAGCAATCTTTTCTCACCAGCAAGTTTAAAATCTCTATTTAGGTCTATCACTGCCCAATAAGCTTTGTGTTCTAATTATAGGGTAAAGTGACAAGATTTTCCATAAACCATTTTATGAGGTGACATGCCCATGGGATTTTTATAAGCAGTTCTATTAGCCCACACAGCATCATTTAATTTCCTAGCCCAATTTTTTCTAGATTTGTTAACAGTATTTTGCAAGATAGATTTGATTTCTCTATTTGATAATTCTACTTGCCCACTGGTTTGAGGATGATAGGGTGAGGCAATTCTATGATTAACATCATATTTAACAAGAGTCTTTCTAAAACCACCATGAATAAATGAGAACCCCCATCAGTCATAAGATATCCAGGCACACCAAATCTAAGGAAAATAATGTCTTTAAGTATTTTTAATAAGTTTTAACCATCAACACTTTTAGTAGGTATAGCTTCTACCCATTTCGGAACATAATCAACAACAAAAAAAATATGAGTGTAGCCTTGTGAAGGAGGGAAAGGACCCATAAAGTCAAAACCCCAACAATCAAACGGTTCAATAATAAGAGAATAATTCATAGGCATTTCATTATGTCTAGAAATATTTCCAACCCTTTGACATTGATCACAAGATAAAATAAATTTTCTAGCATCTTTAAAAAGAGTAGGCCAATAAAAACCTGATTGTAGAACCTTATATGCAGTTCTATCTCCAGCGTGATGTCCTCCATAAGAACTACTATGACATTTTCTCAATATCTCTCGTTGTTCATTTTCAGGAACACATCTTTGCATAATACCATCAACACCTCCTTTATATAAGTGTGGGTCATCCCAAAAATAATGCCTCAAATCATAGAAGAATTTTCTTCTTTGCTGAGCTGTAAAGGTAGGAGGAAAATACTTGGAAACAATAAAGTTAGCATAATCAGCATACCATGGACTCTGATACGTCATAAACGTATCCCTAATTTCTGATGCTCCATGATGATATTATGCCAATTGCTACATGTTTTCTCCCTTCTTTATGTCATTTTTATAGATTTTTTGGACTAACCTATTAACAAGATGCCACAGAGCCAGTTCCCTGTTTTCTGCTGTTTTTAGTTTCAGAAAAGTTGTTATGGAAATATTCTTGAAATTGGAAAGTTCAAAGCCCGGAACTCCTATTTTCCCCGGAAGCATCCAGAAGACCGAAGAGGAGTCGAAGAGGGACAACAGGGGGGTCACACCATAGGGTGGCGCGGCCCCCTGGCGGTGCCACCTATAGGTGTGGGCCCCCTGGCCTCCACCGCATTTTCCCTTTCGCCTATTTAAGCCCCCGGATGGAAACCCCTAAGCACCTGATCAAAATCCCCGAAAAAGTTCCGCAGACGCCGTCACCGTCAACCCCAGATCAGGGGGGTTCTGAAGTTGTTTCCGGCACCCTGCCGGAGAGGAGATCATCACCGGAGGCTTCTACATCACCCTGCCTGCCTCCGGAGTGATGTGTGAGTAGTTCATCCTTGGACTATGGGTTCGTAGCTGTAGCTAGATGGTTGTCTTCTCCTCGTATGCATCCATGTTTAGATCTCGTGAGCTGCCTATCATGATCGAGATTAATCTTATGTAATTCTCTATGCTGTGTTTGTTGGGATCCGATGAATATTGACCTTATGCCAAGTTGATTATAGTCTTTATTTGCATATGCTATTTGTGATCTTGCATCTTTCCGTTGCTAGTGATTACTCTGTCCAAGTAGTTGCTAGTGACTCCAAGAGGGAGTATTTATGCTTGATAGTGGGTTCATGCCTCCCTGTTACCTTGCTCGAGTGACAGAAACATGAAGGGGGAGGATGTGCTGTTGCCATTAGGGAGAAAACAGGGTGAGGGTGCCCGCGTGCATAATCATTGCTTACATTACACACTTTGTTTAATGCAATTATCGAGTGCTTGCAACTTAATACCTAAGGGGGTTCGGATGACAACCTGAGGGTGGATTATTAGTCATAGATGCAAATGGATGTCGGTCTATGTATCTTGTTGTAATGACCGCACCATATCTTCTTATATTAAGGGAAATTATGAATTATATGTTGTAGAACAAATTGAAGAATTTATTGCTTGGAAGGGTGCATTCGAAATTGCCTATTTGCTTGAAAGTATTGATGATGCACCTTATAAATACGAGATTTATGCTATACTTGAATATTTCTTTGATAATTACAAGGATGGTAATTACTACATAATGGAATATCTTAATAAATGCTCTCCCCCAAACGGAGAGAGTAATGCCTTGCAGGAACCTATGGAAGAAGAAACTGCTGAACCTAGAAGCTCATTGGATGAAAAATAGGAGGAGAGTGATGATCAAGAGGAGGAAGAATGGAGCTACCCATGTCTACCTCCCAATGATAGTAAATCTTTAACTCATACATTATTTGATGAAATTGATACTTGCTATACTTGTGACCTTGATGCTACTATGAATGAAACTTGTGAGAATGATATTGCTACTGTTATTTATGATAATCCATGCTACTTGGATAAATCTTATGATAATGCTCTTGATGATGGTCCTATGTTACTTGATGTTATAAATTATAATGTTACTGAAAATAGGATTGCTATAATGTGTCCTATACCTTTTAAGAGTGACAAATTATCTTATTTTGCTATTGCTAGAAGTGGGAAAAAAGAAGAGCTGATTTTTAATTTTGATCCCACTGTTTTTGAGCTTGATATGAATTGTGTGCTTTTAGACCATCACAAACATGCTTTATGTGATAATTATGTTGTTGAGTTTGTTCATGACGCTACTGAAAATTATTATGAGAGAGGAAAATACGGTTGTAGGAATTTTCATGTTACTAAAACACCTCTCTTTTTGCTGAAAGTTTTGAAGTTGCTCTTATTCTACCTTCCCATGATTTCTAGTTTGAGCTTCTTTAATTTATTCCTTTACAAGATTCCTATGCATAGGAAGTGGGTTAGACTTAAATTTCTTTTATACTTTCTTCTTGATTCTCTATTTTTCTTAATTCATATTTCTTTTGTGAGCATCTACTTGATTCCACTTTTCTGTGCCTAGCTGAAAGGCGTTAAAGAAAAGCGCTACCGGGAGACAACCCGTTTTATTTCGCTGTTTTCAACCCATTTTCCTTTGTTTTATTTGGTGTGCTTTCCACCTGGGTGTTGTCTATTTCCTTAGAAACCCTGCTGTATATTTTGTTTTGAGTTTTTGTTGAGCCAAGTAAAGGCTCTAGTGGAAAGTTGAGCCTATATTTCGGATTTCTGCGCAGAAAACATATTTCTGCTGTCCACTGTTAATTCCGTTAAAAATCACAGAAAATTCACAATGACCTGAGCTTTTTTTTGCTTAATCCTGAGTTATATTCGCAAGTTTTCTTAAAAAACACTTTTTGATTTCAGCAACATAAGATTTTTGAAAAAAATCGATCTTTACATGTTGTTCTGTTTTTGACAGATTTCTGCCATTTATCGCATTTGCATCTTATTCTCTTTCTTTTGGTGTTCTTTTGAGAAAATGAGTTTTAAAATAAGTTGTTACGGTATCTAATGTGTTTTTGAGTGTTAGACTTGTGTTGAAACTGAACCATGTGAATTTATTATTTCAATTGCACTAACGTTGCTAATGAAGATTGTGAGAATTTTGATGTGAATGAAGTTTTCAAGGGTCAAGAGAAGAGGATGGTATGATGTGATCAAGAAGAGTGAAAATCATAAGCTTTGGGATGCCCCGATGGTACATCCTAGAAAATTCCAAGAAGACTCAAGCGTCTAAGGCATCCCCTTCTTCATCAACAAATTATCAGGCCACTTCTATTGAAACTATATTTTTATTCGGTCGCATCTTATGTGCTTTACTTGGAGCGTCTTTCATTTTTGTTTTAACTTTTTTTTGTTTTTTCTTTCAGTTTGTTTTTACTTTTTCAATAAGCTTGGTTGGATCCCAGAATTCTTTTATTGGAGAGTGACACGCTCCGCTTTTTCATGAGAATACGTTGTATTCTTAGTCTCTGTTTGGCTGCTGCATTTATTCAGCTCCTGTTTTCTATGCATCTCTTCTTAGAGCTGATAGTTTTAGTAGTATTATGTGAGTACTATCATGTTTGCTTGCTGTATCATAAATATTATTTTTGTTAAACCATGTTTTGTATGGTGCTTGTTGGGAGAAAGAAAACTGCTGCTTGAAGTAGAATTTATAACAGTACTAGTAGAAGCTTGTATAGACTGTGGCTAGAACTTTTTCATGCCATGCTAAATGTTATTTTAGTTTTAAAGCATCGTGGTTATTGAGTAGCATGATTAGTCTCAAATAGCTGAGAGTGTTTAATATGTATTGAAAGATTCATGAGTTGTTCTTGTCATAGTAAAGCATCAATATATGGTATTCTCTTTCGAATGTTTTATTTTGTTGACTTGGCGCATGCTCACACCATGTTTATGACTACAAACCAGTCAAGAATAGCCTCCATGACCACTTAGTTTTTGAAATTGTGATACTTGTTATGTTTTAATTAAGGATGCTTATGTCGCTATGCATGATTATGGCTCTTATGCTCTCTTGATTTGCCGCTCCCAGTCTTTGCTAGCCTCCACATGTATAGAGTATGAGCTCTACTCGTGCATCCAAACTCCCTTAAACCAAAATTTTCCCATTGTGTACACCATACCTACCTACATGTGGTATTTAACTGCCATTCCAAAGTAAATTGCTCATGTGTTACCTTTAAAACCTTCAAAATAACTCATGCTTTATGTTCCTGTTTTTGCTCATGAGGACGTAAATAGAGAATCTTTATCTCACTTGTTGATTGGATTTCACATCCTGGACTAGTGGCTTCATCCGCTTATCCAAATGATAGAAGAGCTGGCAGCGGGGTGCCCATCCCCAAATTAATACAAACAAATTCTCTTCACTATTTTTGCCCCTGATTTATCAGTCAAAGCTTAATTGTGTAAACAAAAGAGAAAGAGGGATGACCTTCTACTCCAGTTGTGTCCTTCACCATGGGAGCTGCTCTTGTGAATCCAGTTGAATTGTGACGACTGTATTTTCTGTTTACCATTCGTTGATATTAGCATACGTCTCCCAAAATATAGACACTCCTCCACGGTATGTGATTGTTGGCAGGCACCCGAGGATTCGGTTAGCCATGGTTTGTGAAAGATGGATGGGAGGAGTGTCAAACTTTTAATACCTCTGTTTAAGAAAATAAAAACTCTAGCACATGAATGATCCATTCTTCCCTCTGCGAAGGGCCTTTACTTTAATTTTATGTTGAGTCTCCATCTTCTAACTTTATACACAGTTGAGAGAGCATTTTTGCCATTCTGAGTTCTATGTGCATTTGTCCCATAAGAATCAATAATTACTTCATGATGTGATATCATTTGTCCTTAAATTATTTGTTCTAGTCTTCCTCTTGAACTTTGAAGGTGTCCAGGCATTTATGTTTTGCCCCACTCTTAAGGACTATCGAAATATCACTTTGCCATGCTTTCTCTATACCTTAAAAAAACGTATACCTTTCTTTGAATTATTGTTCATGATCCTTTATTTGAGTTACTCTTCGTGATGCAAAGTAATTGATATGCTTTATTATTAAAGTTTTATTTACCATGGATGTGTTTAAAGTTTTATGATCTCAGCGTGCATATGCTTTTACATTAGATTGATCAAGTTTATGTTAGTAGCATGTCACCTCAGAAATTATTGTTTTATCGTTTACCTACTCGAGAATGAGTAGGAACTAAGCTTGGGGATGCTTGATACGTCATAAACGTATCCCTAATTTCTGATGCTCCATGATGATATTATGCCAATTGCTACATGTTTTCTCCCTTCTTTATGTCATTTTTATCGATTTTCTAGACTAACCTATTAACAAGATGCCACAGAGCCAGATCCCTGTTTCTGCTGTTTTTAGTTTCAGAAAAGTTGTTCTGGAAATATTCTCGGAATCTGAAAGTTCGAAGCCCGGAAGTCCTATTTTCCTGGAAGAATCTAGAAGACTGAAGAGGAGTCGAAGAGGGGCAGCAGGGGGGCCACACCATAGGGTGGCGCGGGCCCCTGGCCGCGCCACCTATAGGTGTGGGCCCCCCTGGCCTCCATCGCCTTTGCCTTTTCGCCTATTTAAGCCCTCTAGATGGAAAACCCTAAGCACCTGATCAAAATCCCCGAAAAGTTCCGCAACCGCCGTCACCGTCAACCCCAGATAAGGGGGTTGTGAAGCTGTTTCCGGCACCCTGCCGGAGAGGAGATCATCACCGGAGGCTTCTACATCACCATGCCATCCTCGGGAGTGATGCGTGAGTAGTTCATCCTTGGACTACGGGTTCGTAGCTGTAGCTAGATGGTTGTCTTCTCCTCATATGCCTCCATGTTTAGATCTCATGAGCTGCCTATCATGATCGAGATTGATCTTATGTAATTCTCTATGATGTGTTTGCTGAGATCCGATGAATATTGACCTTATGCCAAGTTGATTATAGTCTTTATTTGCATATGCTATTTGTTATCTTGCATGCTTTCCATTGCTAGTGGTTACTCTGGCCAAGTAGTTGCTAGTGACTCCAAGAGGGAGTATTTACGCTTGATAGTGGGTTCATGCCTCCTTGTTGCCTTGCTCGAGTGACAGAAACGTGAAGGGGGAGGATGTGTTGTTGCCATTAGGGAGAAAACAGCGGTGAGAGTGCCTGTGTGCATAATCATTGCTTACATTACACACTTTGTTTAATGCAATTATCCGTTGCTTGCAACTTAATACCTAAGGGGGTTCGGATGATAACCCGAGGGTGGATTATTAGTCATAGATGCAGATGGATGTCGGTCTATGTATCTTGTTGTAAAGCCCGCACTAAATATCATAGTAATATTCATGTCGTATTGTGCACTACGGTGCAACCTCTATTTGTCAATTGCCCATCTGTAATTTGTTCACCCAGCATGCTAAGTTTTATGGAGAGACACCACTAGTGAAACTATGAACCCCGGTCCATTTTTCCACACTGTTAAACAAACCACAACAATTTCCTGCTTTCTTTACTTACTGCAAGTATACACGGTTTTTCCACACTATACGTCTAATTTTTGTTTTCAGCAAGACCGGTGAGATTGACAACCTCACTGTACCGTTTGGGCAAAGTATTTTGGTTGTGTTGTGTGCAGGTTCCACGTTGTTGCTGACACCGGTGAAGCGCCAGCACCACCGTCAGTGGCATCAACCATCTGAAGGTCCTCCTTCTCCTACTGGATTGATAACCTTGGTTCTTAACTAAGGGGAAAACTCATACCGCTGTGCTCATCACACTCTCCTCTTGGGGTATCCCAACGAGTGCAAGATTTGCACCATCAGACTCTCTTGACAGCTCACTTTTATTGCAACCAACTAGTTCATTAGGAAAACTATCATTAACATGAATAGGATCATCAGAGATATTTCCTATTCTAGACAAATTATCAGCAACAGGATTTTAGCACCCTTCCTATCCACAATATGTAAATCAAACTCTTGTAAGAGAAGCACCCATCTAGTAAGCCTAGGCTTAACATCTTTATTTTCCATAAGGTACTTAATAGCATCATGATCAGTATGAATAGTAACTTTAGAATCAACAATATACTGCCTAAATTTATCACAAGCAAAAACTACACCTAGCAACTCTTTCTCAGTGGTAGCATAATTCTTTTGAGCAGCATCAAGAGTTTTACTAGCATAATGAATAACATTTAACTTCTTATCTACCCGCTGTCCAAGAACATCACCTACAACATAATCACTAGCATCACACATAATTTCAAACTGTAAATTCCAATCAGGGGGTTGAAGAATAGTGGCAGATATTAAAGACTTCTTTAAAATCTCAAAAGCTTCTTTACAATCTTCATCAAATACAAAAGGTACATCTTTTTGAAGAAGATTAGTAAGAGGCTTTGATACTTTAGAGAAATCTTTAATAAACCTTCTATAGAAACCAGCATGACCAAGAATATTACGAATACCTTTGACATCCCTGGGATAGGGCATTTTCTCAATGGCTTCAACTTTAGCTCTATCAACTTCAATACCTCTTTTAGAAATTTTATGTCCAAGAACAATTCCTTCATTAACCATAAAAAGGCATTTCTCCCAGTTAAGAACAAGATTAGACTCCTCACTTCTATGCAAAATTTTATCAAGATTATGCAAACAATTATCAAAATAAGTTCCATAGACGGAGAAATCGTCCATGAAGACTTCCACAATATTTTCGCAAAAACCATGAAAGATAGCAGACATGCATCTTTGAAAAGTAGCAGGAGCATTACATCAACCAAAAGGCATACGTCTATAAGCATAGGTTCCATAAGGACAAGTGAAAGTTGTTTTCTCTTGATCAGGCTTTCTAACAGCAATTTGAGAGAACCCAGAATAACCATCAAGAAAGCAGAAATGAGTTTTCTTAGACAACCTCTCTAACATTTGATCAATAAAAGGCAAAGGATAATGAACCGTCTTAGTAACCTTATTAACTTTCCTAAAATCAATACACATCCTATAACCAACCACTACTCTTTGAGGAATATTTTCATTTGCCACAATAGTCATCCCTCATTTATTAGGGACACAATACATAGGACTAACCCATCTACTATCAGCAATAGGATAAATAATACCAGCATCAAGGAGTTTTAATACCTCATTTCTTACCACATCCTTCATCTTAGGATTTAAACGGCGTTGATGTTCAACAACTGGCTTTGCATCAGGTTCAATATTAATAGCATGCTGACATATAGTAGGAGAAATCCCCTGAGTATAAGCAATAGCACCTATGTGTTTCCTCAATATTCCCAATAATCTCTCCTCTTATTTACCTGAAAGTTTATAACTAATAATAACAGGATATAATTTCTTATCATCAATATGAGCATATTTAAGATTGTCACGCAAAGGCTTTAAATCAAAAACAGGATCCTCCTTGGGTGGTAATGTGGTACCCAAGTGATGACCCACAAGTATAGGGGGTGTATCATAGTACTTTCGATAAATAAGAGTGTCGAAACCAACGAGGAGCAGAAGGTGTTGACAAGATGTTTCAATGAAGGAATAACTGTAAATACTGAAAGATAGATTTGTAGGGGTTTTGATATTGCAGATAAATAAAGTGCGAGTAAATAAAATGCAGTAGTAATAATTCCAGCAAGTGGCCCAATCCTTTCTTCATCAAAGGTCAAGCCGGTAGATTTACTTATGATTAACAGATGTTCTCGAGGACACACGGGAGGTTTCTGTCAAGTGCTTTTTGTTCCATGCAGCTGAATAATGTTAGGTGTTTTGGTAAGTGTTGTGTGGGTGAACCTATGCTAATATATCGTCCCATCCAAGACTAATACATACTTGTGATTATACCCCTTGCAAGCATCCGCAACTACAAGAAAGTAATTAAGAAATAAATCTAACCACAACTTTAAACTCCGGGATCCTACGCTCCCTCGTGTAATGGTTTCCTAACGGGAGTTTAGGTTTCTGTCACTTCGGCAACCCCACAATTAGTATCCAAATACATGATGCATCCCCCTAGGCCCATAAATGGTGAAGTATCATCTAGTCGACGTTCACATGACACTACTAGGAGAATAACACCACAACTTAAATATCAAACATTAAATATTATTGAACATTACTTCACTACTAACAACTTGCCTTCTCACATGTCCTCAAGAACAACACGAACTACTCACAAGACATCATATGGATAATAATCAGAGGTGATATAATGGATGATAACAATCTGGTCATAAAGTGGCAAACACCGATAAATCTCACAAGCATCAACTACTAACAAGTAATCCACATCAGGAGAGAGATCTAATGAAAAACAACGATAGAGGACCCTAACTATTACGGCGGTATGACGGTGGATGATGAGGGTGATGGTGCTGGTGGTGGTGATGATGATGATGACGATCTTGATGATGCCCGAAGCGATGACGGTGACGATGGCGGTGATTTCCCCTCTCCGGAGAGGAATTTCCCCGGCAGATTTCTCCCTGCCAGAGAGCTTTTCTCTCTCGGTTGTTTTCCGCCCCGAGGCGGCGGCGGAATAATTCTTCGACGATGGAATGTGGCTTAGGGTTCCCTGGGGGAAAAGCACGCAAAAAATACCCCCCCCCAGAGGTGGGCCAGGGTGGCCATACCCCTAGGTGGCGCTGCCAAGGGAGGGGGGCGCGCCACCTCATGGTGTAGGCCCTGGTGGCCCCCCTCTGGCTCTCCTTCTGGCTGGGTTCCTCCTCTGAACTTTTAGGACACCCCGGGTGTCCCCCTTCTTCTTCTGATCTTCTGAAATATGGTATCTCGATGGTGCTTTTTCCATCAGATTTCTGGTCCCGGTGTTTATTCTCCAAAAATTATAAAACATGCAAAATAAGATAAAATAACATAAGGGATGCATCATAACATGAAATATATCGATGAATAACAGAAAATTATGATATAAAATAGTGATGCAAAATGGAAGTATCAACTCCCCGCAAGCTTAAACCTTGCTTGTCCCCAAGCGAAACTGAACTCAGAAAACATGACCACGGGTTTATGGAGTGAAGAGTCGATAAATAAAATACGGACAAGAAGCATCACATCTATCTATGGACCAATCATTATAGACAGCAACTTCCTCTCATATGACCCAACATGAAAAGAGTAAAGGGACTCACAAACAAAGATGTAAAAGAGAGAATCAAAATTGGTAATGGCAAACTTCGTTCTTGGTCAGAGAACATTTAATGAAATCATACTTATCTTAGGTGAAGTCTTTATAACAAGGTTTATATTGTAGAGCTTAACATGTTTAATTATAACAACTCTTTACGGTGATTCATAGCTTTCAAAGTAATATTCATTCAGATAATAAAGCATGTGTTAAACAAAGAAGGATAAAAAACATGATTGAATAAATCAACATATAGATGATGAGATCACAACAACTCAAATGCTTGCTGGAGACAGAAGGAAATGGGTTTACTGACTCAACATAAATGTAAAAGAAAGGTCCTTGGAAGAGGGAAGCATTGACCACTCATGTGCTAGAGATTTTATTTTAATAAACAGAGGTATAAAATGCATGACACTCCTCCAATCCATCTTACACAAACCATGGCTAACCGAATCCTCGGGTGCCTGCCAACAATCACAAACCGTGGAGGAGTGTCTAAATTTTGAGAGGTGTATGTTTATGTCAACGAATTGCAAACATAAAATACAGTACATCACAAGCCAACTAGACTCACAAGAGCGGCTCCCATAGAAGGACGCAACTGGTATAGAAGGTCATCCCTCTTTCTCTTTTGTTTACAAAATTATGCTTTGACTCATAAATCACGCGCAAAAAGAGTGAAGAGAATTTGTATTATTATTTGCGGCTGGGAATCCCGCTGCCAGCTCTTCTAGCATTTGGATAAGAGGATGAAGCCACTAGTCCTGGTGTGTGAGTCCAATCCACAAGTGAGATAAAGATTCTCTATTTGCGTCCTCATGAGCTAAAACAGGAACACAAAACAGGAGTAATTTGAAAGTTTTAAAGGTAGCACATGAGCAATTTACTTGGAGTGGAGGTGAAATACCACATGTAGGAAGGTATGGTGGACACAAATGGCAAGGTTTTGGTTCAGGGTTTGGATGCACGAGAAGCATTCTCTCTCAGTACAGGGTTTTTGGCTAGCAGGGCTGGGTGGCAAGCATAAGAGTTGAAGGAAAACAAACAAATATACATATGATGAAACCAATCATGCAATCTTCATTGAAAGCCCAAGCGATCTTAACTTGTGAATACTAAGTTTATGAGCCTAATAGGCAAATTCCTCTTTCTTATACTAGCACCTCAAATTATTATTTCTGCTGACCCAAGCTAAGTTTGCCAAAACCAACTAGATTAACTTGATGATCTCTAAAGTGATACCAAATACTAATAACAAGCTCGACCATATGAGAGAAATTGAAAACTAAAATAACGTGTGCATAAAGTAAGTGATGAAACTTCTCATTAATATTTCAAACCGGCAACTCACACCAACGGATACAACGATAACCAACTAAGGAGAGACACTTCCATACTGCAAACCATCCTATATGATAACTTCTCTACTCATGATATGACTCTACTGAAAAAGTAAAAAGATGAAAGATAGTGATGTGATACCGCGACACCGCCCCCCAAGCTTGGAACAAGCCGAGGGGATGCCAAAACCAATGACGAATCAATTCTTTGGTGGTGGTGAATCCTTATTGATGAGCTTATCAATTGATTTCTTCAGATCTTCACTCGCGAACATAAGCATACGCATCACCTCCGTATTGCGATCAATACAGTTTGCATGCCTGTCACACGGTGAATCCCAGCAACCAAGATTTTTCCCTCACTCTTCCTTAGGTTGAGAGCTTCCTTCATCTGCACGGTTAGAACTATTCATATCCCACATAGAGGGCAAATCCCTATGGGGCACCTTTTTGTACTGATAATCATGAATTAATGTGTGGATGTAGTTCTTGACTCCAGCAGCGGGTGTCCTCGAAGCTAGGGAGTGACGTGGAACCTTCCCTCCGGTGCTGATCCGCGCGCTTCTCTTGAGCTTCAAGGGGTTAGCCACCACTCTAATGCTTGCGACGGTGGAGTGTGGACGTACTCGTGGGTTTTATTCTACATATCCTTCAGCTCCACTCTCGATCTCCTCCTCCGGCTTCAGGTCTTGGGTATCATCTTCCTTTGGTCCCTTTCCCTTATTGTCATCGGCGGAGACCATGATGCTTCTAAACCCGAAAACAGATCCTGGCAGAAATAGCTCGAAACAGAAACACGACGAGAAAACAATATATGGACCTGATTATATAGCAAAAAGTTTCATAACAAAAGGAAAGACCAGGTCGAAAACGAGTCGGAGAGGGGCTCCGGGGTGCCCACAACACAGGCTGGCGCGGCCAGGGGTGAGCCTGCGCCACCCCATCGTGTGGAGCCTCGGGCTCCGTCTCCGCCTCATTTCCGGCTCATAATTTTTCATATTTTCCAATAACAGTAAAAATATCTCTTTGAAGATGTTTCGCGAACGTTTTCTTACCAAAACTGATACCTATTCGAAAACTGACTCTGCAGTTTCTGAAATATGCTTCTTAATAAATTCCTCCGGGATCATGGCTCGATTACAATCAACATTTTCATTATAAGGATCTCCCGAAATATAATGCTTGAGTCTTTGGCCATTCACCACTTGTGAAGAGTTGTCTTCAAGGGAAACAATTTCAGTTGCCCCCGAACGATATATCTCTTCAATAAAAAAGGTCCTTCCCAGCTTGAGAGTAATTTTCCTGCAAAAAATCTGAGACGAGACCTATACAATAACACTTTCTCACCAACATGAAATTATCTTTTAATAATTCTCTTATCATGCCACCTTTTAACTTTCTCTTTAAAGAGCTTAGCATTTTCATATGCTTCACTCCTCCATTCATCCAAAGAACTTAAATCAAGTAACCTTTTCTCACTAGCAAGTTTAAAATCTCTATTTATGTCTTTCACTTCCTAATAAGCTTTGCGTTCTAATTCTAGGGGCAAGTGACAAGCTTTTCCATAAACCATTTTATGAGGAGACATGCCCATGGGATTTTTATAAGCAGTTCAGTTAGCCCACAGAGCATCATTTAATTTCTTAGCCCAATTTTTTCTAGATTTGTTAACAGTATTTTGAAAGATAGATTTGATTTCTCTATTTGATAATTCTACTTGCCCGCTAGTTTGAGTATGATAGGGTGAGGCAATTCTATGATTAACATCATATTTAGCAAGAGTCTTTCTAAAACCACCATGAATAAAATGAGAACCCCATCAGTCATAAGATAACTAGGTACACCAAACCTAGGTAAAATACGTCTTTAAGAATTTTTAATGAGGTTTCACCGTCAACACTTTTAGTAGGTATAGCTTCTACCCATTTAGTAACATAATCAACATCAACAAGAATATGAGTGTAGCCTTTTGAAGGAGGGAAATGACCCATAAAGTCAAATCACCAACAATCAAACGGTTCAATAACAAGAGAATAATTCATAGGCATTTCATTACGTCTAGAAATATTTCCAAGCCTTTGACATTGATCACAAGATAAAACAAATTTTCTAGCATCTTTAAAGAGAGTAGGCCAATAAAAACCTGATTGTAGAACCTTATGTGCAGTTCTATCTCCAGCGTGATGTCCTCCATAAGCACTACTATGACATTTTCTCAATATCTCTTGTTGTTCATTTTTGGAACACATCTTCGCATAATACCATCAACACCTTCTTTATATAGGTGTGGGTCATCCCAAAAATAATGCCTCAAATTATAGAAGAATTTTCTTCTTTGCTGAGCTGTAAAGGTAGGGGGCAAATACTTTGAAACAATAAAATTAGTATAATCAGCATACCATGGACTCTCTTGAGAGCTCACTTTTATTGCAGCTAACTGTTCATTAAGAAAACTATCATTAACATGAATAGGGTCATCAGAGATATTTTCTAATCTAGACAAATTATCAGCAACAGGATTTTTAGCACCCTTCCTATCCACAATATGTAAGTCAAACTCTTGTAAGAGAAGCACCCATCTAATAAGCCTAGGCTTAGAATCTTTATTTTCCATAAGGTACTTAATAGCAGCATAATCAGTATGAATAGTAACTTTAGAATCAACAATATACTGCCTAAATTTATCACAAGCAAAAACTATAGCTAGGAACTCTTTCTCAGTGGTAGCATCATTCTTTTGAGCAGCATCAAGAGTTTTACTAGCATAATGAATGACATTTAACTTCTTATCTATTCGCTGTCCAAGAACAACACCTATAACATAATCACTAGCATCACACATAATTTCAAATGGTAAATTCCAATCAGGTGGTTGAACAACAGGGGTAGATATTAAAGCCTTCTTTAAAATTTCAAAAGGTTCTTTACAATCTTCATAAAAAACAAAAGGTACATCTTTTTGAAGAATATTAGTAAGAGGCTTTGATATTTTAGAGAAATCTTTAATAAACCATCTATAGAAACCAGCATGACCAAGAATACTATGAATACCTTTAACATCCCTGGGACAGGGCATTTTCTCAATAGATTCAACTTTAGCTCTATGTCCAAGAACAATTCCTTCCTTAACCATAAAGTGGCATTTCTCCCAGTTAAGAACAAGATTAGTCTCCTCACATCTCTACAAAACTTTATCAAGATTCCGCAAACAATTATCAAAAGAAGTTCCATAGACGGAGAAATCGTCCATGAAGACTTCCACAATTTCTTCACAAAAACCATGAAAGATAGCAGACATACATCTTTGAAAAGTAGCAGGAGCATTACATAAACAAAAAGGCATACGTATATAAGCATAGGTTCCAAAAGAACAAGTGAAAGTTGTTTTCTCTTGATCAGGCTTTCTAACAGCAATTTGAGAGAACCCAGAATAACCATCAAGAAAGCAGAAATGATTTTTCTTAGACAGCCTTTCTAAGATTTGATCAATAAAAGTCAAAGGATAATGATATTTCTTAGTAACTTTGCTAACCTTCCTAAAATGAATTGACATCCTATAACCAACCACTACTCTTTGAGGGATAAGTTCATTATTTTCATTTGGCACAACGGTCATATCCCTCCTTTCTTAGGGACACAATGCACATGACTAACCCATCTACTATGAGCAATAGGATAAATAATACCAGCATCAAGGAGTTTCAATACCTGATTTCTTACCACATCCTTTGTCACACCCCAGATTTAGGACACTTGTAACACATGAGGGAGACCATTTTTGTGAGCCAACAAATTTTTTTAATGCCCTTGTGTAATCCAACATTATGTAATGAACCATGGTTATCTATGCAATGCAAGCAAACTTTGATTCAAAAATCATTCACCTTGTTTCCTGATATTTTCCATTTATTTCTGTGATGTTTTCCAGCTGGTGTTTCCAAAGTTGTTCATCAAAATTCTTGTGGCAATGTTGTTTTCAACTTATAAATTATATTTGGTTTGTTTAGAATCAAGAAATTTTTTTGGAAAAAGGTTACACCAATGTTTTCCTTAAGGTTTTCCATAGAAACTCTTTTCTAAAAAATAAGCCAATTAGGTGTTTTTCACTCATGTTATCCATATGATAGAGAATCACATTTTGTGTTTTCTTGGCATGGATGTGGTCTCTAATATATGGACTACAAAATGGTGAACTTGGTTTGAAAATTTGATTTACAGAAACAATCATTTGCTTGATGTTTTTGTGTTAAGAAAATAAGACAGAATTCGTGTTTTCTGGAAAACAGAGAAAAACATAAACTAGTTGTTTTTCCACCTTGTTTTCATTGGTCATTTGAAATTAAAATTTGTTTTCTTTTGCTGTTTCTGAAAGTATCAATGTTGCTTCACACAACCACACTTGGAAAACAAATTTTGAAGTTGTTTTGATCCATGAAAACAAGTGCAACTTATGACTAATCCACTATGTCCCCCCAACAGAGAGAAATTTTCAAAGTTTTTAACTAAAACTGAATTTCTGCAGAAAACAGTAAATGACACGATTTTCAAATACTTATAACTTTTGTTTGGATGATCCATTTGCTGCACCACTTGGACTTTCTAGAAGCCTAGTCAGCACACTACATTTCTATCCCTTAGCAACCAAGGCAAGTTGACCACAGAGGAGGTGAGCTCGTGGTCTTCAGAGGTGAAAACGGGAGGGGGCGGCATGGGCATCTCTGACAGAGCTTGCATTGTCGCGCGCCACCGTGACTACCTCGTGTTTTCTTCCATTCCTTCGCCGTTGCGGCCTTTGACTGACCCTTGTGGCACCCCTGGACGCACCCAAAGGCCAAGGGCCATGGCATGGGCACGCCAGGGCGCGCACGAGCGAGTCACACTGCCACCCGAGGGCACCCGTGCGTACACACGGCCGCTCCCGCGCCTATAAAGCCACGGGAGAGCCACAGCCTCGCCACCACACTCTCACACCACCTCTCACTCACCCCGTATCCACCCACGAGCACCCCAAGCTCTCTGCGAGCCTAGATCGCCGGAGAATGCCGCCAGCACCCGCGGACAGCAACGGTGGGTTGCGCACGTCTGGGGCATCCCCACCCCTTCCTTCTGCTCCCAAATGACTCCCCACCATCCGTGGACCTAGCCTGACCCGTCCTCGTGCTTCCTCGTTTGCAGGAACGCCGGTGAAATCGTCGGAGCCGCCGCGGGACACCTGCATCGCGCCAGCAACAGACAACACCCCGCGCCGTGATTCCGCCACCCCTGCACGGCCCCGAGCACCTGCGACTGCCCCAACCCCTCGCCACCAGCCTACACGCGCCCTAGGTGAGCAATCGCTTCCAACTCGCCGCCGGCCGCGCTCGGTTTGCTTCGAGAGAGAAAAGAGAGAGGAGAGGAGGACGATGGCCGTGCGCCATTGATCGCGAGATCAACAGGCCATGTTTAAACCGCGAAGCGGTACGCGCGTGCAGCGTGCCGTGGAAGCGAGCTGGGCCGCTGAGCCCTAGCTGGCCGCGCGCCCGTGTGATTGAACAGCCCGCGAACGTTATTCTTTTTCCTTTTTAAAACGAACTGAATCTGACACTTTACTGTAATCGTGTTAAAAATAGTTAAACTCAAAAATAAAATCAACCAAAATTACCTGAGGTAGGTATACAAAATCCTGAACGAATGCAACTTACAGATCTGTGTTTGAACCATTTCTGAACAAATGAAAAATGATGAACTACACACTGTCTGTTAAGGAAAAAATGCAATAACTTTTTGTTGGAATGCTCAAATTGTGCAAACTAAAATTCTTTGAGTAGAACTTGACTATATATATCAGTAGGGCTTGACCTCACATCAAGCTGAGCTACCATTTGGAAATTCTATCCACTTTGGTAAATGTCGAGTAGCATATTCTAGGATTTTTAGAAGTTGTTTCAAATCACTTTTTGATGTGAATCCAACTGGATCTGTTAGATTATGTTTAGATCTATGATATTATAGCTTGGTGTGATTTTTAGAGCTCTAGATTAATTTTGGCAACAGATCTAAGTTTTTGCACTTTTCTGTTAGAAATAATATGTGTAGATTTAATTCTAGAATAATTGCTTGCTAGTGTTACTCTGTTTTCTAGCATGTTTAGCTATTGTTCTTAGTGGTATAATGTTGTTTTCTCACAGATCTAGCATGTTAGAAAGTTTGTGCATGTTTAGGATTGGTATGGAACTAGTATGAGCATAGTGTATTCTCTAGTATTATTTTTATTAAATCTTGTGATGCAAATGCTTAGCTAGATTTTTATCCAAGTTGTTAGGAGTATTTTTAGGTGAGTCCATTGCCATTTTGGTGCTGGTTAGTACTTTTTTCACCTCTGTTAGGGTGTGTTTTATTTTCCTTAGAGATGCATGTGTAGCTTTAGTGCTTATTATTCATAGTTTTGTTTTCCACTAGAATCTCTAGTTGTGTTTTTACTAGATGAATGTTTTGTTTTCCACAAGTTGGACCAGAGGCTTAGTACCTCTTAAATGACATGGAAAACCTAGTGGAACACCCACTGGTTCCATCTCATTTGTTGAGAAATGATATATCTCAACCATAGTAGTGGTGGTAATATTATTTGAATATTGTTATTTTGGGTGTATGCTTGTGTAGTATTGTTTTGTGAACTTGTGTGCTATTTTGTTTGTGCATTGCTTGCTGTATGGTGCAGTTGAGAGTCTTTGTTTGCTTAGTTTGGTTCTGATTGGGTGTCCTTATTTTTATTTTACGATGATAGAACCCGAAGAAGAGGTAGTTGAACCCAGAGGCTACTACTACCACTCTTGCTGTTATCATGAACAAGACCCTCAACTCCTCCAAGGCAAGCGATCCTTAAAGCTTTCTGTTATTCTACTTATCATTATCTATCATGCATGTCCTACTTCTGAAGTTTTTTTCAGAAATTTGATTACCAAAAACTATTTTATTGAGTGATTATTACTATTAATATTATATAGTTATACTATCACTTTGCCATTAGTCAACTTGGTGTTACCAAGCCTTTAGCCACTATAAGGTATATAAATACCGCCTAAGATAATAATCTTGATTCCCTAAGTGGACACTTTTAAAATGTGCTTTTGCAAACAAAAGGAGTTTAAAAGCCCACGGTGAAGAGGCGGGACCTTGTTCACCGGGGGAGCTAAAGAGTTGTTTTTCAAATGTTTTACGAAAGACAGATAACCTAGTGTTCGCTGGACAACCAAGAAGTACTGCCACTCTACCCCAACATGAGTACGGGGCCTATCTAGATGATTGTTCTTGTTAGTGTGTGCTTTATCCCAAGTTCCTATAGAGAGGATGATTCTCTGAACCGAAGTGTCGCCAGGAGTGAGAAACGGGACATACACTGTGAGGGATTAAGTTCTCCTCCGGGTGCGACAGTTGGGTCTCCTGCCAAGGCAGGGTGGGACCTGGTGTCGGGGAGAATACCTAACTGAAGGGATGAGCATATACTAGCTTGTTCAGAGTGGACAGTTAGGATCATTCTTCTGATGCTTGCATATCGCTATGTCGATCCATGGGCGGTTCATGGCAGATGATTGGATCTAGTGGAATGTGTGCACCTCTGCAGAGTAAAACTATTCAGAATAGCCGAGGCCTCGGATATGGGCAGTTGAAAGGCCATGTAGCTAGCATTGTGTCAAGTTTTCAAAAAGAGTTTTTGAACAAGGACTTGTACCTGAGAGGTACCGATGAAGAAGCTGGAGATTTTTTTCCAAGAAGTTTTGCAAAGAAAACTTTCTTTTATAAAACAAGTTTTATAAAACCTCTTGTACATGCGATATCTACAAGAGAAAGAAAAATATACTATTTTCTTTTGAAGTATCTTCTTCAACAAAGATACAAAGATACCAAAGCAACCATGATGTTATCCTACATACACCATGGGTAGTGAACCCTATTTATAGCCTACCTACCCACCATATAAGCATACTACATGTTGTAAGTGTATAAAGGATGTCTTGCAGAGTACATTCAAATGTACTCATATTGGTTTCGCCCCTGGCTATTTACTTGCCCAGACTTTGAGGAGATGCCACCGGAGGAGGAATATGAGGAAGAGTATTATTCCGACGAGTATGCGAACTAGGCCTAGCTCCCGGTCAGCAGCCTATCGGTGAAGGCGTGACACGGGCTACCTACGTGTGTTTCTTTTCCGATGTGTGTGTGATGTGAGACAATTGCCTGCCCTGCGTGGCAGTTAATAAAGACTTGGTCATGTGACCATTGGTTTGTAAGACTATTTTATTCGTGTATGGATAATGTATCTGTGTACCACTTCGTATGTTGTTCACGATTGAATTCCTGGGATCGTGAATGTATGCATATGAGGGGTTCTGGACCATCCGGTTTGGGACCTCTACATCCTTCATCTTAGGATTTAAACGGCGTTGATGCTCAACTACTGGCTTTGCACCAGGTTCAATATTAATAGCATGTTGACATATAGTAGGAGAAATCCCCTTCAAATTATCAAGAGTATAAACAATAGCACCTTTGTGTTTCTTCAATATTCCCAATAATCTCTCCTCTTATTTACCGGAAAGTTTAGAACTAATAATAACATGATATAATTTCTTATCATCAATATGAGCATATTTAAGATTGTCAGGCAAGGGTTTTATGTCAAAAACAGGATCCTCCTTGGGTGGTAAAGTGGTGCCCAAGTCTTCCACCGGTAAATTATGTTTCAGCATCGCTGGCTGATGTAGGAAAATCTCGTCAATTTCATTCCTTTCTTCCATAAAGACATCACTGTCGTGGTCTTCCATGTATTGCTGCAAAGGATTTGTTAGGAGCAAGAGCAATAGCAACCAATTGTTCAACTCTATAATTCTCATTAGGTAATTCAGCTTCATAAGGTGCTTTAGCAAATTTGGAGAAATTAAATTCATAAGACTCTCCATCAAACTTTGTAAGGATTTTCTCCTTTTTACAATAAATAACAGCACCACAAGTGTTTAAGAAAGGTCTACCAAATATAACAGGAAAAGTATCACTAGCAGAAGTGCCTAGTACTAGAAAATCAGCAGGATATTTAGTTTTACAACACATAAGACGTCCACATCTCTAACAATACCAATTGGAGAAATAGTTTCCCTATTAGCAAGTTGAATAATCACATCAATGTCTTCAAGTTCACAAGAACCAATTTCATGCATGATTTCTTTATAAAGCTCATAAGGAATAGCATTAGAACTAGCACCAATATCACACAAACCATAATAACAGTGATCACCTAACCTAACAGATAGCACAAGAACACTAGGTTTCCTAGATTTACCAGGATGAGAGACAACATTAGAAGCATCTTCACAAAATATAATGTGTCCCTCTTCTACATTTTCAGAAATAAGGTCCCTTACTATTGCTACTCTAGGTTCTACAGTTATTTATTCCTCAGGTTCTACAGGTTTCCTTGCACTTTTATTAACCACACTAGCTAACATAGAATGTTCTTTTACCTTAGTAGGGAAAAGGCATTTTCTCAATATAAGGTTCAGGCACAATAGAATCAACAGTATGAACTTCTATATCTCTAGCAGGAACACAATTAATAGTATCTTTATAAGGTGCATGGTACTTGTCCTATTCGTTTTTAGGAATATCAAAATAAGAAGCAAAAGCCTTATATAAGTTTGCAACAACTTGAGAATCAAGACCATAAACAATACTAACATTATGAAAATCATCGGGTGACATAAAAGTTTTAATGCATTCATAGTCATAATTTATACCTGACTTTTTACCTTTGTCATTCTCAGTGTTTTCTTGAATACGGTCAAGAAGATCCCATTTATCTTCATATTTCATACGTGTAAATGATCCAGAACAAGAAGCATCCAATAAATCCTTATCATGAAGAGAAAGTCTTCCATAGAAACTATTAATAACAATATTACTGGGGAGCTCATGAATGGGGCATTTGAGCATTAGTAACTTCAATCTCCCCCATGCTTGGGAAATACTCTCTCCGTCATGAGGCCAAAAATTATATATATAATTCCGATCTCTATGAATTTCACTGGGAGGATAGAATTTAGAATAAAAGGGAGGCACAATTTCCTCCCATTCAATCGTTTGGCTATTTTCAGCAGTTTGAACAATTCAGCGGCTCGGCCTATCAATGATATAGAGAATAATATCCTATTCACTTGGCTCATTGTAATACCTGCACACTTGAACAACTCGCATAATTCATGTAAAAAGAGCAAATGATCACCAGGATGGACAGTTCCATCACCTGAATAGGAGTTATCCCTAACATGTTTAACAATCTTTATAGGTATTTTATACGGATCCAAATCATCAGGCGGTGGGTCACTTACTACCCTAGCAGTGGTAGCAGTTCCCGCAAATAAGGACTCAAAAGGATACCCACACATAGTGTAATAAAGCAGTAGACAGTAAAAAAACAGCACTTACAGCAGAATCTTCATTTATCAATTCCACTTCCCAATAGCGCTTCACTCTTCGGCAACGGTGCCATAAAATAGTATTGATGACCCACAAGTATACGGGGTGTATCGTAGTACTTTCGATAAATAAGAGTGTCGAACCCAACGAGGAGCAGAAGGTGTTGACAAGCAGTTTCAATGAAGGAATAACTGTAAATACTGAAAGATAGATTTATAGTGGTTTTTGATATTCCAGATAAATAAAGTGCGACTAAATAAAATGTAGTAGTAATAATTGCAGCAAGTGGCCCAATCATTTCTTAAGCAAAGGACAAGCTGGTAGGTTTACTTATGATTAACAAACGTTCTCGAAGACACACAGGAGGTTTCTGTCAAGTGCTTTTGTGGGTGAACCTATACTAATGTACCGTCCCATCCAAGACTAATACATAGTTGTGATTATATCCCTTGCAAGTATCCGCAACTACAAGAAATTAATTAATAAATAAATCTAACCACAACTTTAAACTTCGGGATCCTACGCTCCCTCGTGTAATGGTTTCCTAAGGGGGTTTAGGTTTCTGTCACTCCGGCAACCCCACAATTAGTAGGCAAATACACGATGCATCCCCCTAGGCCCATAAATGGTGAAGTATCATGTAGTCGACGTTAACATGACACCACTAGGAGAATAACACCACAACTTAAATATTAAACATTAAATATTATTCAACATTACTTCACTACTTACAACTTGACTTCTCCCATGTCCTCAAGAACAACACGACTACTCATAAGACATCATATGGATCATAATCATAGGAGATATAATGGATGATAATAATCTGGTCATAAAGTGCAAACACCGATAAATCTCACAAGCATCAACTACAAACAAGTAATCCACACCGGGAGAGAGATCTAATGCAAAACAACGATAGAGGCCCCTAATTGTTACAGCGGGATGAGAGTGGATGATGAGGGTGATGGTGCTGGTGGTGATGACGATGATGATGACGATATTGATGATGCCCGGAGCGATGACGGTGACGATGGCGGTGATTTCCCCTCTCCGGAGAGGAATTTCCCCGGCAGATTTCTCCCTACCAGAGAGCTTTTCTCTCTCGGGTGTTTTCCGCCCCGAGGAGGCGGCGGAATAATTCTTCGACGATAGAATGAGGCTTAGGGTTCCCTGGGGGCCAAGCACGCGAAAAATACCTCCCAGAGGTGGGACGGGGTGGCCATACCCCTAGGTGGCGTGGCCAAGGGGGGCGCACCACCTCATGGCGTTGGCCCCTGGTGGCCCCCCTCTGGCTCTTCTTCTGGCTGGGTTCCTCCTCTGAACTTTTAGGACACCCCGGGTGTCCCCCTTCTTCTTCTGATCTTCTGAAATATGATATCTCGATGGTGCTTTTTCCATCAGATTTGTGGTCCCAGTGTTTATTCTTCAGAAATTATAAAACATGAAAAATAAGATAAAAATAACATAAGGGATGCATCATAACATGAAATATATTGATGAATAACAGAAAATTATGATATAAAATAGTGATGCAAAATGGACGTATCACCAAGTCTTCCATCGGTAAATTATGTTTCAGCATCGCTGGCTGATGTAGGGAAATCTCGTCAATTTCATTTCTTTCTTTCATAAAGACATCACTTTCATGGTCTTCTATGTATTGCTGCAAAGGATTATTAGGAGCAAGAGCAATAGCAGCCAATTGTTCAACTCTATAATTCTCATTAGGTAATTCAACTTCATAAGGTTCTTTAACAAATTTGGAGAAATTAAATTCATAAGACTCTCCATCAAACTTTGTAAGGATTTTCTCCTTTTTACAATCTATAACAGCACCACAAGTGTTTAATAAAGGTCTACCAAATATAATAGGAAAAGTATCACTAGCAGAAGTGCCTACTACTAGAAAATCAGCAGGATATTTAGTTTTACCACATAAGATCTCCACATCTCTAACAATACCAATCACAGAAATAGTTTCCCTATTAGCAAGTTGAATAATCACATCAATGTCTTCAAGTTCACAAGAACCAATTTCATGCATGATTTCTTTATAGAGCTCATAAGGAATAGCACTAGAACTAGCGCCAATATCACACAAACCATAATAGCAAT
Source organism: Alopecurus myosuroides (assembly GCA_028641055.1). Lineage (NCBI taxonomy): Eukaryota > Viridiplantae > Streptophyta > Magnoliopsida > Poales > Poaceae > Alopecurus > Alopecurus myosuroides. Next base: position 417,248,938 of record CM054058.1, read on the forward strand.
GATCACCTATCCTAACAGAGAGCACAGGAACACTAGGTTTCCTAGATTTACTAGGATGAGAGACAATATTAGAAGCATCTTCACAAAATATAATGTGTCCCTCTTCTACATTTTCAGAAACAAGGTCCTTTACTATTGCTAGTGTAGGTTCTACAGTTATTTGTTCCTCGGGTTCTACAAGTTTCCTTGCACTTTTATTAATCACACTAGCTAACATAGAATGTTCTTTTACCTTAGCAGGGAAAGGCATTTTCTCAATATAAGGTTCAGGGCACAATAGAATCAACGGAAAGAACTTCTATATCTCTAGCAGGAACACAATTAACACTATCTTTATAAGGTGCATGGTACTTATCTCATTCCTTTTTGGGAATATCAATATAAGAAGCAAAAGCCTTATATAAGTTTGCAACAACTTGAGAATCAAGACCATAAACAATACTAACATTAGGAAAATCATTGGATGACATAAAAGTTTTAATGCATTCATAATCATAATTTATACCTGACTTTCTACCTTAGTCATTCTCCCATCCTTCAGTGTTTTCTTGATACGGTCAAGAAAATCTCAATTAGCTTCATCTTTCATACGTGTAAATGATCCAGAACAAGAAGCATCCAATAAATCCTTATCATGGAGAGAAAGCCTTGCATAGAAATTATTAATAATAATATTACTGGGGAGCTCATGAATGGGGCCTTTGAGCATTATTAACTTCAATCTCCCCCATTCTTGGGCGATACTCTCTCCGTCATGAGGCCAAAAATTATATATATAATTTCGATCTCTATGAATTTCACTGGGAGGATAGAATTTAGAAAAAAAGAGAGGCACAATTTCCTCCCATCCAATAGTCTGGCTATTTTTTCAGCACTTTGAACCATTAAGCGGCTCAGCTTGTCAATGATATAGAGAATAATTTCCTCTTCACTTGGCCCATTGTAATACCTGCACACTTGAACAACTCGCATAATTCATGTAAAAAGAGCAAATGATCACTAGGATGGACAGTTCCATCACCTGAATAGCAGTTATTCATAACATGTTTAACAATCTTTATAGGTATTTTATAAGGATCCAAATCATCAGGCGGTGGGTCACTTACTACCCTAGCAGTGGCAGCAGTGCCCGCAAATAAGGACTCAAAAGGAGATCCAAACATAGTGTAATAAAGCAGTGGACAGTATTAAAAACTGCACTTACAGCAGCAACTTCATTTATCAATTCAACTTCCCAATAGAGCTTAGCTCCCCGGCAATGGCGCCAGAAAATATTCTTGATGACCCACAAGTATAGGGGGTGTATCGTGGTACTTTCTATAAATAAGAGTGTCGAACCCAACGAGGAGCAGAAGGTGTTGACAAGCAGTTTCGATGAAGGAATAGCTGTAAATACTGAAAGATAAATTCGTAGGGGTTTTTGATATTGCAGATAATTAAAGTGCGAGTAAATAAAATGCAGTAATAATAATTGCAGCAAGTGGCCCAATCATTTCTTCAGCAAAGGACAAGCCGGTGGATTTACTTATGAGTAACAAACGTTCTCGAGGACACACGGGAGGTTTCTGTCAAGTGCTTTTGTTTCATGCCGCTGAATAATCTTTAGTGTTTTGATAAGTGTTGTGTGGGTGAACCTATGATAATGTACCGTCCCATCCAAGACTAATACATACTTGTGATTATACCCCTTGCGAGAATCCGCAACTACAAGAAAGTAATTAAGAAATAAATCTAACCACAACTTTAAACTCCGGGATCCTACGCTCCCTCGTGCAATGGTTTCCTAAAGGGGGTTTAGGTTTCTGTCACTCCGGCAACCCCACAATTAGTAGCCAAATACACGATGCATTCCCCTAGGCCCATAAATGGTGAAGTATCATGTAGTCGACGTTCACATGACACCACTAGAAGAATAACACCACAACTTAAATATCAAATCTTTAAATATTACTCAACATTACTTCACTACTAACAACTTGACTTCTCCCATGTCCTGAAGAACAACACAAACTACTCACGAGACATCACATGGATCATGATCAGAGGTGATATAATGGTGATTAACAATCTGGACATAAACCTAATCCAATGGCTTCGCTCAATAGCATCAACTACAAGTAGTAATCAACACCGGGAAAGTTTCCCCTATGAAATAGACAAGATGCAACCCTAGATGTTACAGCAGAACGGAGTGGATCTGAGGGAGATGATGGTGGATATGATGATGATGATGACGATGATGATCCCGATGAAGTCTAGCTCGATGATGGTGATGATGGCGATGATTTCCCCCCTCCGGGAAGGAATCTCCCCGCCAGATTTCTCTCTGCCGGAGAGCTTTTCTCTCTTTGTTGTTTTCTGCCCCGCAAATGCGGCGGAAAGACTCCTCGATGATTCTTCGTGTCTTAGGGTTCCCGGGGGATGAAGTACGTCGAAGGGGAAAGCTAGAGGTGGGCCAGGGCATCCTCACCACCCCCCGGCGTGGCCAGAGCTAGGCTCGCGCCTGGGAATGGTGAGGGCCCTTGGTGGACCTCCTCTGGCTCCCCTTTCGGCTTCCTTCGTCTTCGGGTGAAATAGGAACTTTCCGATGATTTCCGGGGTGCTCTGATCTTCGCGAATATGGTATCCCGACGCTCCGTTTTCTAGCAGAATTCTGACACAGGGGTTCAACTCTCCAATTATTGGAAAACATGCAAAATAGGTGAAATAACATAATTATCATGCTCCAATATGAAATATATCAATGAATAACAGCAAATTATGATATAAAATAGTGATGCAAAATGGACATATCAACTACTAGTGAACTGTGGACCCCGGTCCATTATTTTACAATGATAATACAACCACTGCCAGCACTGTTCTTTTTGCTGCAAACACTGTTTTCCTTTCATTCACCGCAATCATACATCATTTTTTCACACTGTACGTCTAATCCTTTGTGTTCAGCAAAACCGGTGAGATTGACAACCTCATTGTTTTGTTGCGGCAATGTATCTGGGTTGTGTTGTGTGCAGATTCCACGTTGCTGCTAAGCCTGATAGTGCGTCCTGCCAACATCAGTTGTCATCAACCTTCAGAAGTGATTTCTTTCTCCTACTGATCCGATTAAACCTTAGTTTCTTTCTGAGGGAAAACTTTATGTTGTACTCTTCGTACCTTCCTCTTGGGGTCTCCCAACGAATGCGAGTCTTCACATCATCAACAGCCAATGGTTTCTTGCTCGAGCGTTGAGGATGAGTACCGCGCTGTCGCTAATGCGGTTGTTGAGTGCTCTTGGTTCCGGCAACTTCTGCAGGAGCTCTCTTGTCCGGTCTCCAAGGCCACCGTTGTGTACTGCGACAACATCTCCGCCATCTACCTCTCCGCCAACCCGGTTCCTCATCGTCGCACTAAGCATACTGAGCTTGACATCCACTTTGTTCGGGAACAGGTTGCTCTTGGCCACATACATGTTTTACATGTACCCACTTTGCAACAGCTTGTAGACATCATGACCAAGGGTCTACTAACGGCGGCGTTTGAGGAATTTCGGTGCCGTCTTTGCATCGGTATTAATGACGCTTCAACTGCGGGGGGTGTTGAGTATATATGTTGTATCCGTGTTGTAGCCCTCCTTCAATGTGTATAGATGAGGATGTGGTTTACCCCTACATATACGTGCACATGCACCAATCAATATTGCCTTGCATCCAATCTTTCTCAACAGAGGAGCTACATTACCACGACCACGCCAACTCCTTTGAGAAGGACCCAGAGTAAGAGTTTGCGTGTCCCATGGAACCAACCCAGTGTGCTTCCTGGGAGGGTCTTCAGGCGAGGTCTCCGGTTGGAGGAGTCCTTGCGGGTCTTGCCGTGGGATTGAGCCGTTGCTGGGGCATGCTAGCTCGCATGCCATTTTCTACACTTGGCCTTGGTATCGTCGACGGGCGATGTCCACAGTTTGGCAGTGATCACAACGACGATGTCCTTTGTGGGGCAGTCAGGTCATTGAGATCTTAATCAGTGCAGGTCTTGCCCATCTCCTATTTACCTTTATGTGGAAGTTACGCACAATGTTGGATTCTGTTTTTTGTCGAAAAAGTGACACGCTTTAATGACGTTTGCTAAAATAAATTTAGGACTTGTTGCATAATTTGTGGGTTTTGCAACATGATTATGCCGAAAGATGCTACAACGATGTTTTGCTACACGCCGTACATTTTTACATATTTTAAAAGCATGCTACACATGACATGCGTGAAAAAAAGGTGTTAATGTTTGTATATTTTTTACATCGGTCGGACACAACATGTTCTCAAAGATTTATTGCTAAAGATTTTTTTTGTCGCATGTAGTGTTGCATACAGGGAGAAAAGATAATAAGCACGAAACTTTTTACTAATTAATCGGACGTGCGGGAATTATTCACTCATTAGATGAATCGGACGGCTCTAGAGGAGCCTGATTTCTTACTATCTACACCTGTCATATAGCATTTGCCCAAATATTTTTCCTAGTTAAGAAAAAGAGAAGCTAAAGCTTCATCAAAACTATGAATTCATCTACACATACCGCGTAGATGTATAGGGCATGTCATATGTAAGCCTCAGACGTATAATTCCCGCAAAGAAAGGATAAACCAAGCATTTTAAACCAAGCATGATACGCAGACCTCTCTAAAAATCGTTTTCATCACCTCTGTTTTAATCAAATAAAAAGCTCTAGCACATGAGTTAATTCCCGATTCCCTCTGCGAAGGGTTTTTCTTTTACTTTTATGTTGAGTCTTCATCTTCTAACTTTATGCACAATTAAGAGAGCATAGTTGTCATTCTGAGTATAATTTTCATCACTCCCAAAGATTATTATTGATTGATTCCTTATATGTTATTACTTGTTCTCAAATTATTTGTATCTAGTCTCCACTTGAACTTTGAAGGTGTTCTGGCATTTATTTTTTGCTCTCACTTTAAGGTCAAGCGGAATACGACTTTGCTATGGTGTCTTTATGCTCGAAACAAACGTATAATTTTCAAGTGCATTATTATTCATGATCTTTTGTTTGTGTTACTTTTCATGTTGCAACATGGTTGCTAAGTTTCATTGTTAGAATTATATCTATCATGTCTATGTTTAAAGTACAATTACCTCAGCTTGCAATGATTTTACAATATTGATGATCAAGATTGTGTTGGTAGCATGTCATTTCAGAAATTATTTTGCTTTTATTGTTTTACCTACTCGAAGACGAGTAGAACTAAGCTTGGGGATGTTTGATATGTCTCCAACGTATCTATAATTTCTGATGTTCCATGATTGATATTATGATATTTGCTACATGTTTTCTATACACTATATATTATTTTTATGGATTTCCTGAGACTAACCTATTAACAAAATGTCATAGCACAAGTTCATGTTTTCTGCTATTTGTGGTTTCAGAAAATTTGTTCTGGAAATATTCTCGGAACTGGAGAAATAGAATCTCAGGGTCCTATTTTTCTGTCACGTACCCGGAGTCCGGAGGAGACCCAGAGGGGGCAGGGGAGCCACCACATCATAGGTTGGCGCGACCTCCCTTGGTCGCGCCACCCACCGACATCGCCCTTTCGCCTATAAATTGATATTCTCGGGAAAACTCTAAATACCGAGCCTCCATCCACGAAAAGTTTCGCAGCCGCCGTCATCGTCAACCCTAGTTCGGAGGGTTTTGAAGCTCTCCCGGGCACCCTGCCGGGATGGGAAATCATCACCGGAGGGCTCTACATCACCATGCATGCCTCCGGAGTGATGTGTGAGTAGTTCATCCTTGGACTACGGGTCCATAGCAGTAGCTAGATGTTTGTCTTCTCCTCCTTTTGTGCCATCATGTTTAGATCTTGTGAGCTGTCTAACATGATCAAGATCGTCATATTGTAATGCTACATGTTGTGTTTGCTGGGATCTGATGAATATTGAATGCTATGTCAAGTTGATTATAGATCTATCTTTTATATATTATTTATGTTCTTGCATGCTCTCCGCTACTAGTAGATGCTCTGGCCAAGTTGATGCTTGTAACTCCAAGAGGGGGTATTTATGCTCGATAGTGAGTTCATGCCTCCAGTTATCTGGCAGAGTGACAATAACTTCTAAGATTGTGGATGTGATGTTGACACTAGGAAGAAAACAACAATGCTTTGTCTAAGGATAATTCTATTGTTTACATTACGCACTTTACTTAATGCAATAATCTGTTGCCTACAACTTAATGCCCAAAGTCTGCTTAGATTACGTTCTGAGGGTGGATTATTAGTCATAGATGCAGTTGGATTACGGTCTATGTATCATGTTGTAATGCCCAAATAAATCTTATAGTAATCATCGTGTCTTGCATATGAACTACGGTGCAGCCTCTATCTCTGCCAATGGACCAGCTGTAATTTGTTTACCCAGCATGTTATCTATCTATTTTGGAGAGACACCACTAGTGAACTGTGTACCCCGGTCCATTATTTTACACTGATAATACAACCACTGCATCCAGTGTTCTTTTTACTGTAAACACTGTTTTCCTTTCATTCGCTACAATCATACATCATTTTTCCACACTGTACGTCTAATCCTTTGTATTCAGCAAAACCAGTGAGATTGACAACCTCACTGTTTCGTTGGGGCAATGTATCTGGGTTGTGTTGTGTGCAGATTCTACGTTGCTGTTGAGCCTGGTACTGCGCTCTGCCAACATCAGCTGTCATCAACCTTCAGAAGTGATTTCTTTCTCCTACTGGTCCGATTAAACCGTAGTTTCTTTCTAAGGGAAAACTTGATGTTGTACTCTTCGTACCTTCCTCTTGGGGTCTTCCAACGATCGTGTGTCTTCACGTCATCAAAAGCCAACGGTTTCTCGCTCGAGCGTTGAGGCTGAGTACCGTGGACGTCGCTAATGCGGTTGTTGAGTGCTCTTGGTTGCCGCAACTTCTCCACTAGTTCTCGTGTCCGGTCTCCAAGGCCACCGTTGTGTACTGCGACAACATCTCCGCTGTGTACCTCTCCGCCAACTCTGTTCATCATCTCCGCACTTAACATATTGATCTCGACATCCACTTCGTTTGGGAACAAGTTGCTCTTGGTCACATACGTGTTCTACATGTACCCCCTTTGCAACAGTTTGTGGACATCATGACCAAGGGCCTACCAATGGCGGCGTTTGAGGAATTTCGGTGCAGTCTTTGCATCGGTGTTAGTAACGCTTCGACAACATTTTCTCAAAGATTTATTGCTAAAGATTTTTTGTTGCATGTAGTGTTGCATACACGGAGAAAAGATAATAGGCACGAAACTTTTTGCTAATTAATCGGACGTGCGGGAATTATTCACTTAGATGAATCGGACGGCTCTAGAGGAGCCTGATTTCTTACTATCTAAACCTATCGTATAGCATTTGCCCAAATATTTTGCCTAGTTAAAAAAAAAGAGAAGCTAAAGCTTCATCGAAACTATAAATTCATCTACACATACCGCGTAGATGTATAGGGCATGTCATATGTAAGACTCGGACATATAATTCCTGCAAAAAAAGGATAAACCAAGCATTTTTTTTATAAGGAGTACGGTAAGCACCATTCCCTTCCCCCGCGTCCCTCCTAGAGGCGACAGGGGGAAACCCTAGAAATCGCCGCAGGCCGTTCCCTCCTCTCCCCCCTTCCTCCTCGCCTCCGTCGGAGGACGCAGCCGGGCGGCGCCCGTGTTGCCGACGACGGAGGTGGGGCGTCTCGTGCCGTTTCCCTCCCTGCAACGTGGTGAGGAGAGTTGCGACCCGCGCGCGTTCGGCGATCCCCGGCGGCGCGGTTGTGGTTGGTGTTGGAGCGACAAGGTCGACGGTGGCCGGCGACGCAGACTGGTAGCGCCGTCGTGGTGCCCCGTGGCGGCGTGGATCTTGGTGGTAGGCCTGGGCTCTGCCCTCCCCAGATCCGGCTGCCCATGGCGGGGCATGGAGGTGTGAGGCGGCAGGGACGGGAGTCCGGCGACCGGAAATCGTCCAGGGGACGGCGACGGCGGCCGCACGCTCATGGGCCCGATCTGGGCCAGACGGGCCTGGATCTGGGCCCTAGGGGTACAGGCCTGGCGCAGGGCGCGGGCGTGGTGGCTGCTGCCCACGTCGCCTTCATCGGTGGCCACCGGCCGACTTCCTCATCCCTGCAAGTTCGCATGCTCGGGCGGGACACGGGCCAGACGGGCCTGGTTCTAGCCCCGCGGGTCTGCTCCATGTCAAGGCTGATACGAGGCTTCCCTCCGGTCGTGATGGCTTTGATTCTCGACGCACATCTCCCCTCGAGCAATTTTGGGGTTGCGGTGGGGTTGGGAGAAATCCCTGCCGGCTTGCCGGCTCCGACGCGATGGCGCCCGGGGGCGTCGTCACTTCTCCCTGGAGGGCGCTCGGGAACCCATCTGCCGCGTCCTGAGGTGCGCCGGGGGAATCCCTAGGATCAGTTCACTGATCGGGTAGTAGCGACGTGGCGTGTCGACGTCGCCATCCTTCCTGAAGGTGCTACCTGTGCGCCCAGTGGTCTCTCGGTGCGGGGCTGTGATGTTTGGACGAAGCCATCCTCCTTGTGGAATGCCAGGCGGGAAGGCTACCTCCTCGCTTCGTCGCTTCGATGTCTCCTTAGCTAGCTTGTGTACGAGTTGTGTCTTACTTTCTTGTTGGGCATGTTTTGCTGTTGCCCCAGCAGTTTTCTTTTTTGTGTGTTGTATGGTCGGTTGCTTTATTTATAAAGCGGGGCGAAAGCCTGTTTCGTGGTATATATTTACATAAATCAAGCATGATACGCAGATGTCATAACTCTAACATCCTGGTCGTACTTAGTCTGTCGCTTCACGGCTTTGCTGCGAAACGGAAGGAGGCTCCCTCGGTAGAGCCCTGCAACGGTACAGTCCCGGTGCATCTCCATCACCTCCGTCCTTGTCTCCGTTATGGGATCGTACACCCGCACCAGGCTCCGCGTTAGCCCTTGTACAAGGAGAGCGATTCTCCCGTCTTCTAGGAACCCCAACGGCTGCCCGAAGGCTTCGTGTCTTCTGTTCACAACCCAGTCTAAACGCAGAGATAGGGTCCTTGACCACCCCCCCTTCTCTGTGTCCGTCAGGGAGTACATGTCCATGGTTTTGCCCCAGCTGTTGTGATGGACCATGACGAGGCGGCCGCCGAGCTCGGCCAGGCTGAAGTGCAGGAGGTAGCCGGACTGCTCGCTACTGCACACTGGGCCTCGGATGAGAGCTGGCCTCCAATCCTCTGTGTCGAGGTCGAACGCGGCGACACTGTCGTAGTGGGGCAGGTCCTGGTAGCGGAATGGGAGGAAGTAGGCCACGCCGCTGACCACCGCTCTGCGCCGGGCGATGGAGTCGACGCGCATCGGAGGAAGTCTCTTCGTCGGCCTCCAGCGCTGATGACGTTCGCGGCGCCCGGCGCTGACACTGAAGACCTCACACGACTGCTCGCCACAGGCGTTGGTGAAGTGGAGCACCTTGTGCTCTCCGGTGGCGGGCACGTGTCCGACCAAGTAGAACGAGTCGGTGCCACGATCGTGATCGTGTGGCACCGTAGACATGTTACCGACGTTGGTCGTGGCCTCGGATATCGGGTCGAGAACCTGGACCGCGCTGCCCCCGGCGCCCAAGAAACAGAGCAGCTCGCCGCCGACGCAGAGTGGGCGCCTGGTTAGCCCGTCCATGCGCTTCAAGATGGCGCCAGTAGACACTTCCACCAGGGCGAGGTCTATCAGTTCGTGATCAGAATAGTGAGTGACGACGACGAGGATCGAGTCCGCGTGGGAGCGAGACGCGTGGGCGGCGACAAAGAGTGGGTCAGAAAGCATGTACCGCCACGACTGGCAGACTGAGCGGAGGCGGCCGATAGACTTGGACGGTAGCCGCAGGAACACCTCCTGGAGTTCGTCCGTGGGGAGGATGTCGCCATCGTTAGATTCGTCGGGAGCGACGAGCCTGGCGCGCTTCCTCGGCATGGACAGTTCGTCCGTGGGGAGGATGTCACCATCGTTAGATTCGTCGGGAGCGACGAGCCTGACGCGCTTCCTCGGCATGCAGCACGGGCTGGGAGGCTTGGACGCCATCTGTTTGATCGATGCACAAGATCTCGCAAAGGTGACGAATTCAACTGTAAAGATTAGAGTTTGAGAGAGATTGTGGGGAACCGCACAGCCCATTATATATTGGTGTACATGATAGAAATCCTAATCCAATACGGCGAAGTAAAGCGCCACACCAGATCGAGCGCCTGCACGGCGGCGGCTCCGAGTCCTAGATGCAGTCGTGTACTTACATTAGTAAGGAGATATGCTCCCGTTCGTCCGATCTCCAAGTATAGCAGGGTCGGTTTTAAGTAGAGTCCGACTAGAATTATGGCTCTAGGTTAGCAGCAGGGTAACGTATGTGTGTATTAGTGTATACTATACTATACTGGTAGGCTTTGGCGCGGCGTGCCGTAGGGTGATTTTCGGTTAAAATTTAGAGAATATTAAGTTTGGTATAAGATTTATTAACAAAATAACTTTCATGTTAGATTATTACAACGACTCTCATACAGCTGGTAGAAACAAGCATATGCAGCCTTTTCATACACAGGTGCAGAATACGTCGGCTGCACATGCGAAATAGTAATTTCTAAAATTCGTTTCCGGGTATTTCTGCTTGCCTAGTGCTAGCTTGTACTACGTAGTAGGCTACATCAAAAGCCCAAAACATGCGTATACAAATCTACTGGGCATATATATCGGAACAAATTGACAACTCGAAGCCCGAAAATTTTCAATGACCATCATGTTCTTTTGGATGATTCAAAGCCGCTTTGTTGTAGAGTCATATAACAGAACTTGGATTGAGAAAACTTAAGTATATCGGAAGAAAACTGACATCATTTAGTTTCCGAAGACTAAAAAACTCACCGGCTATTTCTCTGTCATCTTTATCTTAAGAATAAGGACACATAGAAGTGAAACCCACAGTTCTCCGTGTCTTCCGTTGAGAGTCGACTTCTCCTTCCAGGGGCTTTCCCCGCCGTGCTTCTCTCTCCCTTCCGGCAGCTCTGCCGACCGGCGTGGAGGAGGATGTATCGCTCGGGCTGTAGATACTAGTAGTAGGGTTTCTTTTCTTTGTTGTTTGTCCCATGTGGCGAATCGAAGTGGAGCGCTGGATCTCATCGGCCGGATCTGGGGCGTGCTTGCTTTGGTTTCCATCACTGCTCGGCTCTGGTGGCAGGAGCTGCGGCAAGAGATTGAGCTGCAGCGAGAGATCTACGTTAATAAGGCCATCTTCCCCCCTCTGAGTTTTTCTGCCCTGCTGTGCTGCGGTGTGGGGTGGTGGTGCGGTGCTTTCGGTGGCCTGCTTCCATGGAGGAAGTTTGTTCCAGATAGTCCGGCGCCGACTCAGTTCAATAAGCGCCGCATATGCCTTCTTCAGTTCTGTGGTGTTGCGGCCTGGCTTCTTCCTCTGTTTTGCCGTGGTGGCGAGGAGACGGGGCGGCTGGTTGCTATGGACGCTGGAGCTACTCAAGGTCGGGAAGTTGTAGTTTCTGCTGAAGCCCGGAGTAGAATTTCGATGGCCAAGCTGTGGCCATTGACTGTTGAAGCTGGCGGGCAGCTGCTCCGAGACTTGGCGTCGTGGTGCCAGGTTATCCTCAACCAACATGGGAGGCCCTTAGGTGGAATCGCATCGGCGTTCACTTCCATCCTGATCCTGCATCAAGTGGTGTTGTCCCCGATGCTTTTGTGGGGCCGTTGCTCGAGGCCACGAGCTCAGCAGCGACGACGGACCCGGCGAAGGACGTGATTGCGTTTTCCTTGCTGTGTCTGAATTATTTTTTTCTTTCTCCAGGGACCTAGTTGTACTTCTTATTTTATGCAGGGTCCTAGGTGTAATGTGTTCCGCCGCTTTGATACATCGGTCCTTCGGGACCCTTCCCTGTTCAAAAAAAAAGGACACATAGAGGGCCAGCCGGCACGGCTCGTGAGCTCGTCCCCTCGCGAAATACGCCGCAGCCACCCTTCCCACTCCCCTCGACTAAAACTGTCGCCCACCACAATCCCGATCCCTCTTTCCAGATCGCCGGCGAAGGTGACTACCGCATCGCACCACCTCAGCGTCCCTTCTGCTATGCCTATCCAATTTCTCCTCCATCAGATCCAAGCGGCGGGCCGGCCGTGACTCTCCGGCACGGCAAGCGGCGGAGACGAAAAACCAAACAGCGGCAGTGGCGGTGGCATCTACCGGCTCCGACACCGGCACCTTGTATCTGGAAGACATGAGCGGAGTCGGGTGTCGAATGGGGAGGAAAGTTCGTGCTGGCTATGGATCTAGCACCGTTTCACCGTTGAGGACGAAGGTAGGCGAGGAGCATTGGTCGTTGCAACGGCGCCGGAGGCGAGGGTGCTGGGGACACCTTCCCCTGCGATGCAGCAGGCGGTGCTTCCAAGCCCGTGCAGTCGTCTTTGACCCTGTGCCTTCACTGTGGTGGCACGCCAGTGACGAAGGACCTATGGCATGGCAGGACTCCGGGACAGTGGGGGAAATGTCAGGGACAAACTGAAACCCTTCAGCTTGATCGGACTGAGCAGGTTAGCGTTGACTCGAAGGACAGTGGACAGAGTGAGTTGGATCTTGGATGTATGATTTTGTATGATCTCATCGTCTCTCGCTGGTCACCTTGCACAACTACTGCTTTACTCTTGCCTCATTGCTCAGCCTCTCTCCTCTAGTCCTCTTCTTAAGTTTTATACCAGAAAATTTTACGAGTGCGGATTTTCCACACCTACATGGATATCCACCATCTATCCTCACCGTTCACTCAACTTGGGATACGAGCCAGCTAGTTGCTGGTACAAAGCGCATGGGAGGGATTTGACTTCCCAGAAAAAGCGTAATCTCCTGCAAAGCTCCACTAGTCCTAATTGTAGTGCCTAAAATACCCTTGGTCTATCCAGCAGGAGATAGCATGTGACACGGGTACTTTTTTTCACCGACCTCGATCTATGGTTATTTCGAAAATGCATTTTTTACGGAATCATTTTTACCTTCTAAAAAGCATGCAATTTGGTTACCAGAAAATGATATTATTTTTAGCAGAATCGTGCTTAAAAAAAAGAAGATTCATATGGATTATGCATTAACGACCGTATCAGAAAATTGTCATGCATTATTATTTATTGACAACAAGAGAATACATGTATCCGAAAATTGATGTATGTAACCTAAATAAAGATTATTCATTAATAATTTCCATATTAGAAAAAAATCGGATGCATAGATCTAGAAAATGGTGGAGTCAACAATTATTTCGAAAAATGCATTTTTTACAGAATCATTTTTACCTTCTAAAAACATGCAATTTGGTTACCAGGAAATAAAATTATTTTTACCAGAATCATGCTTAAATAGAAGATTCACATGGATTATGCATTAACGACCGTATCAGAAAATTATCATGCATTACTATTTATTGACAACAAGAGAATACATGTATCTGAAAATTGATGTATGTACCCTAAATAAAGATTATTCATTAATCATTTCCATATTAGAAAAAAATCGGATGCATATATCTAGAAAATGGTGGAGTCAACAATTATTTCGAAAAATGCATTTTTTACAGAATCATTTTTACCTTCTAAAAACATGCAATTTGGTTACCAGAAAATGAAATTATTTTTACCAGAATCGTGCTTAAATAGAAGATTCACATGGATTATGCATTAACGACCGTATCAGAAAATTATCATGCATTATTATTTATTGACAACAAGAGAATACATGTATCCGAAAATTGATGTATGTACCCTAAATAAAGATTATTCATTAATCATTTCCATATTAGAAAAAAATCGGATGCATATATCTAGAAAATGGTGGAGTCAACAATATCGAATCTTGATGTATAAACAATGATTTCTAATATTGATGAATACAACCATTTCAATATCAGGAAAAAAAATATTATAAGCATGTAGAAGGGTTTAGGATACATGATTTTGAGTTTTATGGATTAGCAACCATTTTCGGATACATGCATTAACAATAATATCAGATGAATATATGCAGCAATATTTTTTTCTGTTTAGACGCATTATGAAAATTCGAGGAAAGTCGGGGCAAATTCATGTTTTGGAGCGTGTTTTTTAGATCTGGCAAATTCATATAACTAGGATTACAAATTCATATAACTAGGATTACAAGATCCGCAAGGTTTCATTCAATACTGACAAAAGCAGCCAAGATTCATATAAGATTCATACAAGATTAAAATAAAAGTCACGTTTCATACACAGGTAACAATTAAAGCACGAATTAACAGAATGGTTCTTCTGTCATTGAAGATCCAATGAAAATTCATAGAAGGACAAGATATACGAACAAATATAGGCAAAAGGAAAGGAAAAAAAAAAAAGGAGTTGGATCGGAGCAGTACAGGCAAGATAGATTATCTGTAATAAACATACCGTGGGCAACTTGCAAGGATGTTGACAAAACTCTATAGAACTTTCACGGATCAAAAAAATCAAGAAAAAATTCTGCAAGAAACTGCAACTGCCAGCGGTGAGGCCCAGATCCGTGGCCTCCCTGCAACTGTCGAACTTAACCTCTGGAGCAGAAAGGTCGCCCAGGCCGCCGAGCTTCACGGATGTCGACGGAGGAGCGCGGATGTGTGGCCTCCTGCCTGGATCCGGGGTTGGCAGATGGATCAGATGGGGACGGAGAGGAGAGAGCTGGGACGGGGATGGAGACGCCGTGACCTCCAAGCCGCCTCCCTCCCCGCGCATGGACTCGGCTCCATCATGGCCGGATCCGCACTACCCATGGCCGGATCCGGCGCCGCCATGGCCGGATACGCCGCCAAACCCGTCGCCTCCTTTCTAGCCGGCGCGGCCTTCCTCCACGGCGCCGTCGCTGCCTCCTTCAACGGCACCGACGTTGCGGCCACCATCCTCCCGGCGACAGGGAGCCGACAGGGAGCCGACGTGGCGGCCACCCTCCTCTCCAACGCCGGCACGGCCTACTCCCGGCTGCCCTTCTCGACGCCAGCGAGGCCTCCCTTCCGGCGGCTAGCAGGGTGCCGGGGCTCGAGGCCGAGCTCGAGGTGGTTGCCTGCCGTGGCCTCCCTGCCCGGCGGGATCTTCCATGGAGCCTCGAGGTGGAGCTCGGGTCTGGATCGGGATCTTGAGGGTGGCTGCTTCGATGACGCTCGATGTGGGAGGAACGTGTCTACTCGGTTTTGACCCACCATCCGGCCCCACCAGCTAATAAAGGGTTGCCAAATCTACCCCTCCCAGTTTTGTTTGCGAGCTAGCCTAATTAACCACGGAAGCACAGACATGCCCGGCGCCACTCGCGGAAACGCGTTCACACGGAAGAGGCTGGTCAAACGTGCTGCACGAATCTCCAACTAGTTTGTGCGTCCGTGATAGGCCTTGGATATCCATGTAAGTGTGGGGATGAATATTCGAAATTTTACAGCGTCATTTGCCTTTCCGTTAACAGTTTTAGTTAGCTGCCCGATTAGCACTTTGCTCCATCCTTTTATAAAGGATTTACTTCTCCATAGAAACTGGTAATGATATGAATTTAGAACTGGTAGTACAACAATCTGTACAGCAGTTTGCTCCTTCATTCTTTTGAAGGATTTGCTACTTTGTAGAAATTGTAATGGCATGGCATTGGACAATGAAGGATTTGCTACTTTGTAGAAACTGTAATGGCATGGCATTGGACAATGAAGGATTTGCTACTTTGTAGAAATTGTAATGGCATGGCATTGGACTTATTGATACATGTAGTACACCTCCATCTTTTTTTTATAGTACCGTTTTTCTATCTTTTTTTTCCAGAGTTCCCAACAGATGATCGGAAATTTGGAATGCACTATTAGAGATTACGACGCGACAGGTACATGTCGTTCTTATAAGTCACTTATAAGTCACCTCCGTTTCGCACTGGAGGTTGTGCTCCTGTTCGCGGCCGTGCTCATAAACTTTGTCGTTAAGAGATTGTTTTGCACAATGTCTTCTTCCTCCGACGCACTCCACTGTTCCTGCCTATCAAGGTAGGTTCCTAAGTTCCGGCATGAGGCCGACGATGTGTCCTAGGATGGGATGGATTGCCGTCACCAGGTGCACGACCACCGGCAATGGTAGTTAGCCATGAACAACTACGAAAGGACCATCTTTTGTGCTCTTTATTTCTCACCGCTTCCCCCTTTTATGCAACTGGATTTGTTTTCTTCCCATTTTTACAATTGAATGACATTTCAATCACCCAGTGTGGTTCGGTATGAGCGATTGAACTATTCTCCTCTATTGCAATTGAATCCTTTTTCGGAATCAATCCATTTTTCTTTCCTTTTTTGAATTGAATATTTGACCTTTGGATGAACCAGTGTGGTTGGTTTAGAGCAATGGACTACATTAGGTGATGTAAATCGAAGCAAGTATGTGTGTATTTTTCTGACAAAAAATATGTGTGTACTTAATTATTTTAGCACGTCACTAAGTCTTGATTGAGTACAAATAAGTGTGGTCGTTAATTTTTCATTTAGGAGGAACTGGCTACCGGCAGAGCTAGCAGGAACCCGCTACAGGCAGAGGAAGTTGAAACTGGCTTCTTTTTTTTTTTTTTTGATGGCAAGGAGTAACCGGTTGCTGGCAGTTGAATTTGACCGAAGTTCCGGTGACAGGTCTCACCAACCGGTAGCTACTAGGAGCTTGGCGTTGGCAAAAGAGGCAGGAAACTGGGCTAAGAAGGGCTGCTAGAACGAGTTTTTCAGGGTTATAGGTAGGCTTTTCAGGGTCTAGAAAAGCCCACCTCAGGCCCGAGTGCACAGCAAACAGAAATATGCCAGGCAGGTGCTCAGGTGGTGGGGAAGACTTAGAAAAGGTGACAGAGACAGGCAAAACGATGTAGATCAAGGAAACTTGCAACCTTTATTATAGTCGGTATGTCGATACACACCTGTGCGGCTGTGCTTCAGGTTGCAAAATACCGTGAGATTTACTCCCTGCGTCCCAATATACAAGCACCTAAGCACCTCTAATATTTTCCAGAATACAAGGCGTGTAAACTCATTTGTTGATCTCAGCCCTGATCTCGTCTCTCTCCAGAAAATATTCTATGTACTTTATTAGTGGATGCTAATGTATTCATTCGGAAGCTTACCAAAACTATCCAAACTCCCACGCACTAGTGGAGAACTAGAATGAAAATGCGCGCTTTGCTGCGCCCGCTTCGTTATAGCTGACTAAAAATGAACGTTCCTTTTGTTGGAATGGATAAATCATAAGCATATTCTACTATATAATGAGGCTTGTTCACACGGTGTATTTTACATCGCGAAACCGATCCATAGAGTAGCAACATCTCATATAACGCTGAATGGTTTAGGCATAAACGATGCACAATGATGCTATATCAGTTGATCTCTAATTTACGAATCAGGCATACAACTCGACTTAGTTAGTGTAACACTTCTAAGCATGGAACTCAACTTAGGGGTGGAAGTGGAGTGCACATCAAATTCGACCATGGATAAAAAAATATAATATGTATGAAATCATCATAATTACTAATTCAGACAGTGTAGAGCCACAATATAGAATTCATACTTGTAATAAAATTATAGAAGTCATAAATTTAATATATTCTAGTGGTCATCTCAATCGTAAATCAAAATATATCCTATATTAAAGGAAGAAGAACTTGTATTATCGAAGCATCAAGATTTCCAAAATAACAAATAAAAAAGACTTCATAAATAACAGGATTTGTAGATATCACTTGTGGTGTAGCTTCCCATGATGTATTAGCTTTGGAATTGACTGAATGATGGAGGGTCAGCCGATACAGTTTCGAGAGAAATGTTCTACGTGTTGCCAAATATTTTGGCTTCAAACCACCTTTTACATTTCAAGGGCCTGGAAGAAACAATTGACATTATATCTTCAAACAACTAAGTCATGTATAAATTTCAAAAAAATAAAATAAGCCATGTATATGTTAGACATTCATTTCGCATTACAGAAGAGATGAGCGGCAAACAAAGCTCCCAACAGTAATGGTCGTGGTTCTACATGGATGGCCTTATGTAAGGCATAAATCGTCTCAAGGGCTGAAATGATCTAAATAGGTTTTCTTTTGTATATGAAGAAATTCAGAGTACGGCCCATCATTTCTAAATATGGAATAAGAACTACACACAAAAAAAACATGTAGTCCTCAAAGGAATGAACACATAATTTACCTAGACCTCAACTTGAAGTGCGATCATCGGGCATGTTTAAATCAGCCAAAAAATGCAGCAAAATAGAGGCTGCATGACACCTCCCTAATTCTCTCATGCATGTTCTAAACTACCACTGGCGAAAATTATCTCAATGACTCGATCTGCCATAGGAAGATTCAAACAGCCAAGATTTATATTTCCATTTACAATCATAGGCTGCTGAAACCTGGGGCATCCTGCAAGTTTCTAACAACAGAATGATCCATACATGCCTTTTGTCATATCCTAATGTTTCACTCCATTAGTTTTCGCAGAATAGATCTCATGGAGTAAATATACCAACCTACGGTTTTTGCAAAAGTGATGACCGTACAATTGTATGATGTGGAAAAGTAATGGCTAAGATCTTAAGATAGAAGTAATACCATCTAGAATGTTGCAAAGGAAATCACTGTGCATCAGGTAGATCATCATTTCGCAGGCAAATGTTAACTCAGCTGATCAATATGAAACAGAAACAGGAGAACATCTCCACTGACTTAGATACTTGTCTTATTTCTTACAGAAAAATCATGGGACTCTAGCAAACTCATGCTCTAGATTACACAAGTATGTTTAGCTTCAGTTGAAGGAGCATTCATTCTATTTGTAACCACTACAAAGAAGTTTATTTTCTTATTGAAACTACCAATGTATTTGGGTTTTCATACATCGACTAAAGCTAGAGAAGGCAGAGTTAGTAATAAATTGGTCAATATATGCAAGTAAATTTATTTATATAGCAATGAAATGCATTACTCAATCAACCTAGATCAATGTACCAAATAGTGTACATAGTGAAGCATAGTAGCTTACACTTTGGAAGGCCATAATATTATCACTAAATGTTGAGGCACCGCTAGAACCAAAGCCTATTAGAGCAAAGTAGTCTTTCAGCGCTGTCAATAAGAAATGGAATATATGATCTAGAATCGCAAACAATTCATTAATATACATTTTAGATGAGATTTGATGTGTCATAATGTGTTTTGTTTCAGAATACTTGTTAACAGGATATCTAAAAAAACAACTTCTCGACATAAGAATCTTTTCTCTATCCCAAACCGAAGTATTAGAGGAATTAACTGGAACATGTGTCACCGCTGAAAGACACAAAGTTTATCATTTAATTATATATCACTGATGCTTATGAACTTCTATGAAATTAAATACCATGCTTCTCAAATTCAGTTAAGTGCTAGACTATGTACCAGCTGAGTTAGTTCTTAATCAAGTGAGCATGTCCCTTTAGCAGACAACTTGATGGAGGTGAACCTGGCATCAGCGCATTTGCTGGGCCACATGCATAGAATTACCATCAAGACATTATTAATCTCATAAATAGTTGTATAGCTAACAAATTCGCCGGTCACTTAGCCAATTCTCATGACATTTCAACATTATAGTGGAACATGGACTAAAAATAGCTGCAAATGTGACTTTGCATTAACTTGTAATAAACACGACTATGAGAATATTCAAAACAAACATACCTATTTATGAAAAAATCCCACACAATTAGTAAGTGTCCAACATCTGCAGCCTTGTGCACAAGGTAGAGTTAGGATATCGATAGCACAATAGATATCTCTATGTCTAGTTAATTTCGAACATAATTAGTTAAATAACCAAATGGTTTCAGTTATTTGATATGCTATCTTCGAAAAAAAAATATTGTATGGGCCCATACAGATAAGATGTTTTGGTACCCTCGTTCTAAAGATGGTGACAAATATGGAAAAAGTGGGCACATGCCAATCTAAGGGCATCTCCAGCCGTCCCCCAAAGGGCCTTTTTCGCGCCGGAAGCGGCGAATAGCGCCGTTTCTTCACCACTCGCCCCCCCCACCCCCCCAGAAGCCCAAATAGCGCCGTTTCGGCGCTATTTCACGCCGCGGAACCCAGGCCGAACCCAGCGACGAGAAAGCGCGGGAACAGAACCGCCCCGTGATCATCTTCTCGGCTGCCGCGCGGTCAAAAGGCTGCCGGCGTTTATGGCGTGGCGGCCGCCCAGTGCATGCGCCCGTTCAAAGGCTGTTGGCGTAATGGCGTGGCGGGCGGCAGCGAGGGGACGCGCGCGCAGTAAATGCCCGGTCGCCTATAAAATCCCCCCGCCGCTCGCCGCGCTCGCCATTCTTCCACCGGCGCTCTCCTCTTCTCTTCTTCCCCTCGGCGCTCTCCTCTCCTCTCCCCCGTTCTCCACGCAATGGCCAGCTACAAGGACGGCGCAGCGGCCAACGGCTTCCCCCGCCGCAACCTTCGCCGGAGCGAGGCGATGGCGCTGTACCGCGCGGGCTACCCGTTCCCGCCGGACGTGCGCCTCCCGAGCTCCGGCGCTGGGCAGAGCCGCTGGGCGCTCAGCGGCGGCGGGGTGCCCGTGCCTCCCCTCCCCAACACGGACGCCGAGTTCCGGCGCGCCATCCGCGAGGCACGCGACGCCATGGCGGAGCCCGACCGCTTCCCGGAGTCGGGCTTCGACGAATTCTGGTGGCAGCAGCTCACCAGCCGCCGCGACAGGGAGCTCGCCTCCCTCAACGACAACGGGCCGGTCGACGGCCGCTTCAACGCCAACGGGCGCCGCCGCTGGTGGAGCGTCCCCAACAGAACCATCGAGGGGGTCCTCGACCACATCCACGCCGGCAACGAGCCGCGCCTGGAGATGCCGTCCCGGCAGACCCAGCTGTGGGAAGCGCGCCGGACGGGAGCCTCCTCTTCGTCGGCGACGTCGAGCTCCTCCGGCGCCCAGTCCCTCTCTATTTCCCCCCCCCCTTTCTGAACTCCGGCGCGCCTGCCCGCAGGCGTAGCGGCGGCGCCCTCCGCATCGGCGAGCCACGCTTCGAACGCGTGGTTCGCCGAAGACCGAGGACGCCGGCGACGACGAGGACGAGTGGCACGCTCCAGCCGCTCGACGACGACGCCGCCGCGACGTGGAGCCTGCGGGAGAACACCGCGACGGAGCTGGAGCTTCAGCGCCGCCTGCTAGCGGAGGCCGAGAAGCTCAAGGCGGCGCGCGACAAGGAGGCCGCCGCCAACGCGGCCCGCCTCCGCGTCCCTCCCCCCCCCCCCCCCCCCCCCCCCCCCCCCCCCCCCCCCCCCCCCCCCGTCGTCGAAGGAGAACGTCTACATCGTCCTGGACCCAGACTCCGACGACGAGGATGAGATCCAGAAAGCCCTCGCGGCGAGCAGGTGGGATGGCTGCGGCGACGCCGGACAGGGGCCGAGCAAACGCCCCGGCGACGGCCCCGACGACGTCGACTATAGCCAGGCCATCGCCGCGAGCCTCGGCCTTCATCAGTAGCTTTAGTTTAGTTTAAATTCCCGTTCTAGTTTTTAAATTCGCGCCGAATATGTACGCACTTCGCAAAATTCAATAAAATTCGCCTAGTTTTCAAATTGCGTTTGTTTGGGCCGAATCTTGGGCTCGGGGAGCGACTGGGAAGGCTGCCCCCCCAGGTTCCAGAATAGCGCCGTTTAGCGCCGCGGCGGCCCCAAAACGGCGGCGTTTTGGGCCCTGGGGGGGCGCAACGACTGGAGATGCCATAAGAGACCAAAAATAGCTAACTGTGCAGTTGAAATTTTCAACTTCAGTATAGTTGATGTAAGACCAAACGTGCTCCTTACATTCTAAAATCTTATGCTCCATGATATCCAAATATTCTCTTTCTATCAATGCAATGAAACGTAAAGATTTTGCGGTTTCGCAAAAAAAAAAAGAGGATAACACACTGAAAAGAACAAAGCAGCAGATTTATGTAATTACTTCAAGTCACCAATACTTCATTATCCACTTAAGATCTGTCATCTTTGCACAATTTGCTAAAAAAAATCTAATGAACTTGACACAAATTCTGAGCTGCAAAGATATAACATATAGTATGACTCATGAATCTCTATAAAACGGTCACAGTTTAACAATTACTTAAACTTCACACAGAAATTCATACAGGAGCAAACATTTCACTAATCTACCATGTGAGGTTCAGTCTTTTTACTGATTCAACAGCAAGCACTTGGTGTGCAATGACCCGTTCTCCCTTTCTCTACTGAACACAACTAATTTAGGAATAGGCTAGACGTACCGGGTCGCCAACCATGGTCGAGGCGACGGCCACCCGGTGAGCCGGCATCGGCGGCATGCCTCGGCTGCGAGAATGGCGGCGGGGAACGCGGGCGCGACGGATCGACCGGTAGGAGGAACATGAATCCGCCGCTGCTATCACACCCCAACTCATACGCATATCTGAAATTGAATAAAAAAATATGCAATTGAATTAGAAAATGGCAAATGACCAGGAAGTGGAGCTGCATCCTCGAGCTCGCACACGGCACACGGAGGCGGGGAGCTGATTTTTCAAGTGGGTCGCTATAGGCATTCTCGTCGTCCCGCGGCGCGGCTCGACGAGGCGGCGGGAAGTGCGGAGTAGTGGAAGACGGTGAATGGATGGGTGGGCAGGGGGCGGCAAGAGGCGCTCCCGTGCGAGACGACCGACGCTAGGAACAGAGTGCAGACCATCTATCCAACTGAGTGATGCGCTGCCCACTACCCATCGAACCGATCTGCCAGACCCCATCGATCAGATACGGAAGACGCAGGACACGGACGTGCATAGCAAATTGGACAGTAGCTGACAGGTGGGACGGCAACGCGGACGCACCAGAAGCCTCCAATTCCCCGCCAGTTAGGGAAGTAAAGGGTACCACTTTTCTCGGCGGAGAACGGGCCTTTCGCCCGGCTTGGCTACAACCCGGTATAAAACGATGCAGAACTAGGGCTGGGGTGAGCAGAGCGACTCCTAGGGGGGGAGGGTGGGCCTTTGCCCCGGTTGGTGGCTCCAACCGGAGCAAAAGACCCCCCACTATATAAACCATGTCAGCCCTATCCTCTCCTAATGTCACTCACTTTGGAGAACATATTCTAGTTGTGGGGTGTGTGCTCATTTGTTTTTCCCTCCTATGCACAAGAGGTGTTCAATGAAATGGCCGGGAGCATAACGCCATCTTAGCTCGCAGAAAACAAACATGATTTAATTTGCCCGAGCCACACTTCATTTAATAAGCTTTCTCCTCCTTCTTTCCTCATCGGTCGAGGTGCCAACTTTATCATTTCATCTCTCGGTGTAACATTGGTCATTTCTCTATTCACGGTGTTCTGTAACGGTTCTTAATAATCATATAATGTAGATGAACCGGCAATGGATGTACGCTGACCGACGCTCTGCCGCGTTCATGAAAGGCGTGGGTTATTTTCTCAAGGTGGCTCAGGCAAACAAGCGAATAACTTTATGTGTTGTCCCTGTGTTGTATGTCGGAATCAGAAGGAACACTCTTCTCACACAGTCGTCCACTTCCATCTCTTTCAGTCCGGTTTCATGCCCGACTATAATTGTTGGACCAAGCGCGGAGAAAGAGGGGTTATGATGGAAGACAACGAAAAAGAAATGAATGATGACAACTATCATGATATGTTCTCTGAATACGGTGTCGGTACTGGAATGAAAGATAACGATGAAGTAGAAGCAGAGACCGGGCACCAGATGAGCCTATCGATGATCTTGGCCAGGCCATTACGGATGCAAAGGCAGAATGCGAGATTGAAAATGTGAGTGTGAAGTTCGACCAGATGTTAAAGGATCACAAAACATTGTTGTATCCAAATTGCGAAGATGGTCAGAAAAAGCTGGGCAGCACACTGGAATTGCTGCAATGGAAGGCCGAGAACGGTGTGACTAACAGCGGATTTACAAAGTTGCTGCAAATAGTGAAGAAGCAGATTCCTAGAAACAATGAATTGTCCGATGGTACATACCAAGCAAAGAAACTTGTCTGCCCCCTGCGATTAGACGTGGAGAAGATACATGTGTGCATTAATGAATGCATCCTCTACCGCGGTGAGAAGTACGAGAATTTAGAACAATGCCCGGCCTGGACTGCAAGTGAGGGTATCGCAGGTGGGGGTTATCGCCGGCAGTGATGTAGTTCAAGACGCTCTGGAGAGTCCGGCCTCGCCACCAGAGCCGACGGCCGGCCTCATTGAAGTTCGAAGGAGGCGAGCCATCCTCCTCGTTCCTGGCGAGCGCCCTCTCACGCTGATTGATGAAGAAGGCATCCCAAGTCGGGCGGTAGTCGGGATTCCAGCGGGGATCCCGACGCTGCTCCGGTGTGAGCTCGAGGTAGTAGTGGTTCGTGATGGCCGCCCAGAGCGCCATACCTTGAGGGACAGGAGGGACCGGCACGCCTTCGACGCTCAGGTACCAGCTAGAGGGACGGTGTAGCCGGGCGGGCAGGGGTAGTTCGAGGCGCAAAGCTCCTCCGCCCGCGGGTAGGTTAGAGTGGGTATGGTGGAAGCCATGGGAGAGTGATGAGGTTGCAGATATGAGTGTAGATGTGATATGGCAATGCCGGACAAGCCTACAAATATATATGGGGTGGAAAGCGCGGGAAGAAATATGGCGGGAAGAGAAAGCGCGGAAAGAAATATGGCGGGAAGAAAGATGGCGGGAAGAAATGTGGTAGGAAGAAATATTTAAAAATTCAAAAATTATTACTAGTTTAAATAGTTAGAATAATTATTTTTTAAACAGAAAATGTAATTGAAATGTTCATGCAATTTTAAACACTTTTCATATTGAAAGTTTCTCCAAATTCAAAACAATTCATAAACTAGGTTTTTAAAATATTTTAAAATTCAAAAATTGTTACTAGTTTAAATAGTTAGAATAATAATTATTTTTAAACAGAAAATGTATTTGAAATTTTTATACAATTTTAAACGCTTTTCATATTAAAAGTTTCTCCAAATTTAAAATCATTTGAAATGTATTTAAAAAAGTATTTGAAATGTGGCAGGAAAAAATGGCGGCAGACTGATGAAAATGAAAAAAGGGTCTTTTACCCCGGCTGGTGCCACCAACTTGGGCAAAAGGGGCATACATATATAACCCCGGGCGGAGCCACCGCCCGGGGCAAACCCTCGTTCTGAAGACCGGCGGGCCGAGAACGAACAAACGACGTCAGGCTGCCGAATTTCGCCGCCGCCGCCGGAGTCCTCCTCTTGCCGTCGTGGCCCTCCTCCTCAACCCCCACCCCACGCCCCGTGCGCGCAGCACTCCCCCTCGCCGCCGGCCGGCCCGCGCCTCCTCCTCGACACATAGCCGCCGCGGGGTCCTCCTCCTCGAGGTGAGCGCCGCCGTGCCCCCTCCTCCGCGCCTCGGCACCCGCCGTCGTGCCCCTCCTCCTCAGCACCCACCACCGTGCCCCTCCTCCTCGAGGTGAGCACAGAGAGAGAGAGAGATGAGAGTTTTTTTTACTGTTAGTACTAGTAATTTAATTACTGTTAGTTACTTAGTAATATTTGAATTAGTATTAGTACTTAGTATTTATGTAGTAGTATTAGGAATTAATATTAGTACTTAGTAGTAATTTGAATTAGTATACTTAGTAATATGTAGTACTAGTAATTTTTTCCTAGGGTTAATTACTAGTAATATTAATAATTAGTATTAGTATTTAGTCAATATTAGTGAATTAGTACTTTTTAATTAGAAATTTTTTCTTAGAATTATTTGTAGTAGTATTAGGAATTAATATAAGTAATTTTTACTTAGTAATATTTTTACTTAGTAAACATGTAGTAGTATTAGGAATTAATATAAGTACTTAGTAGTTAATATTAGTACTTAGAATTATTTGTTAATATTAGTAGTAATACTTAGTAGTCAATTTTTTGACTTAGGAACATATATTAAGGG
Source organism: Alopecurus myosuroides (assembly GCA_028641055.1). Lineage (NCBI taxonomy): Eukaryota > Viridiplantae > Streptophyta > Magnoliopsida > Poales > Poaceae > Alopecurus > Alopecurus myosuroides. The sequence continues at coordinate 417,274,967 of CM054058.1, forward strand.
TTAGGAATGTTTATTTAGGGTTAGTAATTAGAATTAGTTGTTAATATTAGTTTTATTAGAATTAGTAGTTAATATTAGTAATTAGAATTACTAGTAATAATGGGACTTAGCAAATATTAGTAGAAATGTTTTTTGACGGTGTTTTTTTAGTACTTAGGGTTTTTTACTTAGAATATCTTAGTGTGATTATTTAGTAGTAATTATTACTTAATATATTGACTTAGTTGCAATTCTTCTTATTTACCGGTGATTGACTTAGTGGTAATTTGACATATGTGAAGCTTGATTGCATTTAAATTTATTAAAATATTAAAGTGATTGACTTACTAAATTATTTTATCTTCCATTTGTATTAATTGAGCTATGGACGGCAGAGAGGGTGAAGAACAGGTGTTCGCAATAATAGAAGAAAGTACTCTCCCCGTTGGACCCAATGACGATGGAGGTCAAGACGACGGTTCACAGTACCTGAACGATTCAGGTCCATGGAATGGAGGAAGAAGAGCAATTGTAAGGACCAGATATGGAAGCGGATAAAAGCAACGATGATCAAGGCTTAGTGACGTTCGTGGAACCTACTGCATCGACGTCGTCTACCAAGAAGTCGAAACGAGGCCTAGCTCAAGAGATGAGTTCTAAAGAGCATCTGATAATCGAGCAAGTCTGTCGATCCGGCGAACCTGCTTGGCCCATTAGTACTACAACTAAGTTTACAAGTCAATGTGGAGTTATTGTTAGGGACCTCGTCCCGATAAGTATTGAAGAATGGAATGAGACAGCAAAGGATGAAGACGATCCCGATCGTCCTGCAGTTTCTTTTGTCTCAGACCGGTCCAAACAAGCTCTTTTCGACAAGCTTATGAACCATTTCAGTCTACCAGAATGTGATACCAAGGAGATAGAAGGGGAAATGTGTGCCTCAGTCATGCACTGGGCTCTTAAGAAGATGGCCGAGGCTTTTAATGCTTACAAGAAAAGATTATGGAAAGAATATCAACAGAAAAATACAGTCACAAAATTCGAGGGGCCGCTAGAGAAGTAGAAGCGACACTGGCTAGCATTTCTGGCGTACAAGAAATCATAAAGGGATAAGAAAAGGTCAGCAAAGAATGCGGAAAATGCGGCGAAGAAGATATATCACCATAAAATGTGTTCAGGTGGCTACAGAGTTGCAGTGCCTAAGTTTTACAAACTTGAGGGAGATCTGCGAGAGAAGGGGATCATTCCAGGTACACATGATTTTCCGCGGAGGTCAGGAAATTGGGTACTTGGGCATGGGGCAACGTTTGACGCAGAAGGAAACCTTATTATGACTGAAAAAATAAAGGCCCCCTTTGCGGCACTTGAGAGAGTGTTCAAAGAGGTTCAAGCCGGATCGAGAGAATGACAAGCTATCGAAGGCCCTCGGGAATCCGGAACATGGCGGTTGGACACGAGGCAAGGGACGATATCCGTGGTGCTTTGGGTTTAAGAAGGAAGATTGTCTATATCCATATAGAAGCCGAGAGAGAGGAAAGAGACATAAGGAGGCGCAGGGTCAAAGAACGGGTTGGTTTCTTGGAAGTCGCAGTTATGCGGCAGCAACAACAGATTAATGAGCTTACTTCACGGCTCTCCCAGGATCAAGACCCTACATTCGACGAAGCAGACCCATGTCAATTCCGGAGCAGCGTGGCTTCAACGGAGTTCCCGGCTGGTACTGCAACGGTGATTGATACTACACAAATGATTGTTGATGCTGCTGCACAGACGGAGGCCATGGATGCAATTAAGGAGAAGACAAGGTGTGAGCTATACGTGTCGTTCTCGAACGTATCCATCAATGTGGCGGACGGCTATGCTTTACCTTGTGTAGAGGGAGCGACCTGCTATGGCCGTCTGATTACACCAAGCTATGCTCGTGTCGGTGTGGATGATGTTTAGGCGGCTTGGAGGGTAATGCGGTTTGACATCCCCGGAGGTGATGGGGTAGAGACACTGGGAGAAGCCGCCAATTCCATCATACAATGGAAAAATAAAGGCATAGTGTTTCCGATGAGCTGTCCGCCGCCACCACCGCCACCTACTTCTTCGAGACACAGTCCACCACCAGCACAACCACCTACAACGAGTCCGGCTCTATCATCGCTAGCACACGTCGACGCCATGGACGTCAGCAGCTCGAGTCCGACTCGATCTCTGATGCCTGAGCCGATTCCACCGCCCACTAAGTCCTCTAAGCGGAAGGCTACTGCCTCTAAGTCTTCCCCAAAGAAGAAACCTGCTCCGAAGAAGAAACCCAAGCTCCCGCAAGAAAAGTTGCCTTACGAAATGAATGACGTGGAGACCGATGCGTGGGTGACTGCGGACATGCAACTTTAGATGTCTGCGTGGGGAAAGAAACACTCGGATCCGCCAAAGGAACCAAGAGATCCGGTAGTAAAGAAGCACTTCAAGAATATGCTGGAAATGACATCCCAAGTTCAGCTGAATCTTCCATGTGACTATGATCGCGTATTATTGATGACTTATAACAAAGTCACGAAGACGGGGAACACAATTCCCCAGCTCAAGGAGTAGCCAAATCAATCGGCGCCCCCGCTCAAGGTTTTGGCCACTGCACAGATTCCATCCAAGCCAGTTGATATGGAAGCAGCTACGAGGTTTGCCAGAGATTGTGGTATAACAGTTGAGCAATTGCTAAGCGATGGTGGCGGGTCCATCTCAAAGGCTGGTTTGGCATGGAAATATGAGTCAGGGAAGTATCTCGTCAGACCTGATCTGCTCGACTCTATGACAACATTGAAGCGCCAACTGCATAAGTGGTATGTCCAACTCATGGTGAAAATTAGACATGAGGATTACTTCCACGAGGAGTCGGTCTGTATTGATTTTGAAGATCTTTTTTTCTTCTATAATCTAGACACCCTCGACAAATCGCTCATCATCACTTATTGTCTGTAAGTCTCCACCTCAGCTTGTTCGATCAGTGCTTCTTATATTATCCTCACTGTACGATATATACTATGCAGATTGAAGCTTCGGGGATGTAATGGAAACGGTCCATTGACCCATATGTCGTCAATGATTTCATTTTAGGGCGATACCCTAAAATCATGGAGGATAACATCGTTATGTTTTTTACGAAACAATTTTACTGTAGTGAAATACTATTTCCTTACAGACAAGGGTGAGTGTTACTGTCTTATGCCTATTCCTTCACATTTCTATTTTGCTAAGTCGGTGTTAAGTGTAACTGATGAGTTATGCATGACTATGTATATAAACATGTGTAGCTTCCACTGGATTCTTTTCAACATGCATGTTGACACAGGAGCAGTTGATCTGATGGACTCTATGCATAAAGAACAAAAGTAGTACACACCCATTATTTCAATGCTCACAAAGTAAGTTCAATCGTTGTCGCACTATACCATCCCCTTTTGTTCAATCATTATCGTACGATGACCCCTTTATTTTTTTTTCTTTCCTGGGCAGGGCTTGGAAGCGGTTCAGGAAGCAACAAGCCGGTTTAACGGAAGTGGATATGCAAGTTGATACACTCATCGTAAGTAGTACTTGCTACATTCACGCATATCTCTTTAATCTCTTGAGCATTATTTGATTCAATTCTATTTCTCATAAAGTGCCCTAAGCAGCTACATGGAAAAAATTATGTGGATTCTATGTCATGGAGAACATAAGGATAATCGTGAATGAGAGGTTGAAAAGAAGGACAAATTTAACGCTGCACGATCTACGGGAGGAGCTCTACCGAAAGACCGCTTACAAACAATTCAAGAGGAATTGGCGGGGGTTTTGCTGAAGGAAGTCATAGATCCAAATGGACCATTCCATTATAAACAATGATATGCATGCATGTATGTAGGTGGTCTCAATGTGTACAAGTGTGTTCAGATGTAATGATCTAAATGAGATCAATGTAATGATCTTCTGATGATATAAATGCGTGCAATAATCTGTATGATGATTACTGTCAATGTGGAACAAATATGTCATTTACAGCCTAAACGAATGTCGGATATATACCTATTAGGGGTATATCAGATGGTACTCTAAAGTGCCAGATTACCAGGGTGGCCTAAATGGTAATGGATTACGGTCCATTGGGCGGCCCAGTAAGCTGACGTGCGGAAGCCGGATTCTAGAACAACTCGGACCACGGCCCACGTGGTACGGCTTGGAGTAGAAGGCGGATTACTTTCCAAGTTAGGACATACCGTAGTCTTCTAGGTCTTCTATTCTGTAAGCCCTGATCCGGCTATTATATAAAGCCGGACGGGGGATAAGAAAGAAGGGAGACAAGAGGCAAGAAGCTAACTCGCTGAGAGGTTGATCCTTGTCGACTAGTTAAACCTAACTCACATTGTACATTGTATACTTCAGGCTTCAACCCTGATTGAGTGAGATTGCAGGAGTAGGAACGCCGCCTAGTTGCGACGTATTGAACCTGGGTAAAACCCTGGGTCATTGTTCGTCATACGACCACGTCCCCCCACATCTCTATCGGTAGTCTCATGGCACCCCCGTCTATGAATTCTACTACGATGTCTCGACAGTTGGCGCCCACCGTGGGGCCAGCGACGTCAGGCGTTATGTTTCGATCGGGGATACTAGGCGGAATTGGCAGTACCATAGCTGTCGGAAGTCTGGAATTCGACAACGACGTTGGGCGCTTCCTCAACAATGGTTCGTACATGCCAGCACGGAATCATCTGGTAAGTGCCTGCGTTTTACCGATTGGATCTGCAAACATCTTTATCCGATTAACTACAGAGGCAATGGGATTTTGTGGTGGAAGCAAATTTATCCCACCTGCCCTATACCCAGTCGAAGAAGACTATGACGCCGGATTTTGCTCAGATCGCCAATATCATGCTAAATCGCACTTCATCGGTATGGTGCAATCCGGGATCGCTGAAAACACGGATGAAAACAATCCCGTGGAAGAGGCAGAAAACAACAACCCCACAATCGAGGTGGAAGATCCGACATCCGTCAATATGACGACGAACTCGGAAGCTGACTCCGTATTAGCCGTCATTGAGGCGAGATTGGAATCAGAACCTGGATCAACTGACTTCGATTCAAAGATGAAGACGAGGATGCTTTCGAAAGAAAAGTCAAATCTCTTCAAGAGAGATTCCATGAAGTACTAATGGCAAAACCGGTTGAAAACACGAATGCCGATAGTCAGGAAATCCCTAGAATACCTCCGCCAGATGAGGACAGAGAGGAGGGGGAACCACTCCAACATACCCCGATGTCAAAGAATTGACAGAGGACGAACCTGGCAAAAAACCTCCCTCCTCTAAGAAAAAATACAAAGCTTCCAAGAAAATCCAGTACAAGCTCCGGAAGAAAAAACTGGCTGATCCAGCCAAAGAAAACACGGAAGTAGGAGACAGAAGTGGAGTTAAGACTGTGGAGAGGAAAACGAAGGAAATCTCTGTTCCGCCAATGTCAGAACAAGATGAACATGATTTACTTCAAACACCAGTGGGACCCCACGAACCCCCTGAAGTGCTGGAAGCCAGGAGACAAGCTATCCAAAGGCAACAACAACATCTATTCCGAACTCGGGAACATCTCCAAAAAACCCAAGCTGAGATTAAGTTAAAGCAGGAAGAAATTGAGGAGTACGAGAGAAGGAATAGATCTGGCATTAAACCTACACGGTTACCCGGAATCGCAAGACCGGAAGTACTACCGCCAAAGGAACGGTTTCAAAACCCGGCCTGGCAAAAGCAAGTAAACGACACAGATGCCAGGGGCGAACCTATATACAAAACCGCAGCAGAAAACGCGGAGGCCGCATTTGCCATCCTCAATAACGACATGTACTCCATTGGTGAAAAACTTCAGTGGGTGTATGCTTTCTTAGGAAGGGCATTGCAACAGCAACAGCGAGGGCAAGCAAGATCAGGGAAGTTGCATGACGACTCGGCCCTATGCAAAACAGCTACATGCGCCGCTGGAGCACCTGGACCTGAAGAACCTGGAGATTCAAGTAACTCGAAAGAGAAGAAAGCAGATCCGAAAAAGGACAAGAAAAAGCCTGATAACAAGGATGCAGCATCCAGAACCGGATCCCATCTGCCGAAAGATGGAATTAATCCCCGAGATAGGGAAGAACAAAACCGGAAGGACGGAAAAGCAATGCCGCCTCCAAGACTCCCTGCTGAAAAAGCCAGAAGACATGACATTCCTCATAGGCGTGAGAGATCCCGTACACCCCCAGGAATAAGGAAAGACACAGGAGTAGAACTCCACCTTATCCCAAAGGGCACGACAATGGAGGAAACAGAGGTAACCCTGGAAAAGCGCGCTCGTGCAACAATGGAAAAGAAAGGAGCAGATCCACTTCTATCCATTCAGCCGGTAGATACTCCGCACACATTGATCGAGCGGAAAGAGATGACCTATACTTCGGACCTAAGTGTTTCACTGACAGGATCCGAAGAATAACTCTACATTCTGGCTTCGCCAAAGTTGGTCCAACATATCAAAAATATACCGACAGTACAAACTCGGATACCTGGCTCTCAGACTATTACACAGCCGTCCAGATTAACAATGGGACAGACCTAGAGGCAGTAAAATTCCTCCCCCTTATGTTACTGGATGGAGCCAGAGATTGGATCAATGGGCTTCCGTCAAGAACTGTCGATAGCTGGGATGATATGGCTAGAGTCTTTACTCGGCATTTTCGGGGAACCTACAAGCGCCCCAACAGCATCAACCAGTTAAATCGCTGCACCCAGTTTGAAGATGAACCATATGTGGACTTTATCTACAGGTGGACTGCAATGAAAAACGGTTTCTCTGGAGTAACTGACGTACAAGCAATGCATGCTTTCGTCAATGGCTTAAAACCCGGACTCGTACCGTTCATGATCGGTTCCAAAAAGCACAAAGATCTCGGATCTATGCTTACAACCGCAAATGAGCACGCAGCGGCCGAAGATGACATCAGAGCGAGAGGTGGAAATATTGACACTTTGATTCAAGCCAAAAAGACCCCTCGTCCTGAGAAAAAAGCAACTCCAGAAGCAAAGCAAAAACCCAAAGAAGTTAACATAGCCTTTGGAAGAGAAAATGGGAGCAAATGGAAAGGACGAAGTACAGAACCGACCAACTACACAAAAGAAGAGTGGGAAAGCATAAAGTCGGAAAACTGTGTCCACCATTCGCAATTTGGGAAACCCACCCATACTAACGCACAATGCCGGCTCAACAAGCATATGAAAGGCAGTGCAGGATCCGGAAGCAAAGGGAAAAATTCCAAGAGGAAATTCTCCAAGCAAAAGACATAGGCTGAAAAAGAAGACAGTGAATCGGACACTGATGAAAAAATCCAGGAACAACAGCGAAAAGGCGAGCCTAAGTTTCCGAGAGTTGATGGAGAATGCAACCTAACCTTCCTGACAACTCCTTCAGCAAAGGTGGCAAAGAGAACACTTCGAGAAATAAATGCGGTTGTCCCACCAACCCCAAAATTCTTGAAGTACTCAAATACACCAATTACCTAGGATCAGTCGGATCATCTCGGAAATATCCCAGAACCCGCCACACAAGCTCTAGTTGTAAGTCCTATTGTTCAAAACACTAGGCTAAAAAGAGTGCTGATGGATGGAGGATTCAGCATTAACATAATGTACCTAGATACACTGAAGCATCTGCGAATCTCCGAGACCCAGCTCAATCATAGCAACATACATTTTCACGGCATCGTCCCTGGCAGGCAAGCACGATCCCTAGGAGAAATCTCCCTAGATGTAACCTTCGGAGAGAAAGAACATTTCCTTCAGGAAAAAGTATCCTTCGAGGTTGTGCCGTTCGAAAGCGTGTATCACGCAATAATCGGACGTCCAGCTTTCGCCAAATTCATGGCAAGATCATGTTATATCTATAACAAGCTGAAGATGCCAGGGCCAAAACGAGGAGTAATCACAATAAAGGGAGACTTCAAATTGGCGAACGAGCTGAAAAAAGAAAACGCCCTTTGCGCAGAAAAAGTGATAGCAAAGGAGGAACTGAAAGAGATGGCAAAAGAAGTATCGCCGACAGAAATGCCGGTGGGAAAAGAAATCCGGAAGCCGGCAGACAGCTTCAAAGTTTCCGATAGTACAAGACATGTTATCCTAGATCCTAAAGATCCGACAAAGTTTGTCGTAGTAGGAACTGGGATGACCAACAAATAGGAAAGCGAGCTCGCCAAGTTCCTCCGTGAGAACTGGGACATTTTCGCATGGTGTCCAGCGGACATGCCAGGCGTACCCAGGGAACTTGCTGAGCACCAACTCAAGGTGATCCCAGGATCTAAACCTGTCAAACAAGGTCTCCGTCGATTTGACGGAATAAGACGGAAGGCTATTGGCAAAGAAATTATCCAGCTATTGGCAACTGATGTTATCCGGGAAGTTATACATACCGAATGGTCCGCAAACCCAGTATTAGTCCCGAAGAAAGATAGTACTATGCTTAGGATGTGTATAGATTACACCGGCCTGAACAAATTGTGTCCAAAAGATAGATTTGTGTTACCGCGAATCGATCAAATAATAGATGCCACTGCTGGCTCTGAGCTTTTATGCTTTTGGATGCTTTTTCCGGGTATCATCAAATACGTTTTAAGGAATAAGACCAAATCAAAACCTCCTTCATAACCCCGTATCAAACATACTACTACATAACCATGCCTTTTGGCCTGAAGAACGCAGGTGCAACCTACCAGCGTTGCATGCAACGATGTTTGCATAGTCAGATTGGCAAAAATGTTCACGTTTACATGGACGACATTGTCGTCGTTTCCAAGGAAAAGGATACGCTCCTTGAAGATTTGCGAGAAACCTTCGAAAATTTGCGCACTTATAAAATGAAGTTAAATCCATTAAAGTGCGTATTCGGGGTTCCCTCAGGAAAACTTCTGGGTTTCATCGTCTCTCACAGAGGAATAGAAGTAAACCCGGAAAAGATCAAGGCAATCCTAAACATCTCAAGACCTACATGCTTAAAAGATGTACAAAGATTGACGGGTTCTGCAGCCGCTGTCGGGGGGTTACCCCCGAGTAGGGTAAAGACAGGTGGTAAAGGCCGTTTACAGAAGAGAGGTTTGGTCGAGTAGCCGACTACCGGGTACTCCCTACCCGGTCGACTGCTACCCGGTCTCACCCCAAGATGACCAGAAGGAGATATCAATCAGTTTCTACCATGTCGAGTAGAAGGTTTGGCCCGAGTACAATTGGCGGGAACCTTTGGCGGGAAACTACTCGGGCAGGAAGTCAAAGGAGCCGTTCTGACACAGGATCCCGCGTATCCTGGGTCCGTACTTGGCAGCATTCGAACTACTGTTCACGTGGGGACAGCCTGCCTGACAGTGACAGCATGGAAGCAGTTGGTGGCAGGATAAGGGGGACCTACTCTGTGACTAGGTACAGTGATACCAGTCTGTCCCCTAGTTTTGCCCAACGACTTTATAGAAGCAGCCAAGACCAACGACCAAAGCTGTCAGCGGGTACTCGGAGAAAGGACAGTGTGGACACTATGTCGACACTTGTCCAGATTTGGACGTATCCGGCTAGGGCACCATGTATATAAGGTGCCCCGCCGCCTCCTGCGCGAGGCAGACTGACAGACGATCTCATTCCAGGCTCATAGTGAACCCTAGAAACCCTAAGTTCTTGCCCTAGCTCTACTCGGAGAGAAGCAAGGGGCTACTCGGTAGCAATATCATCTGTATTGTACCTACTCGGAGAGACATTGTAATACATAGAGGAAGGCAGGAGTAGGGGTTTTACCTCCTCACGAGGGCCCTGAACCTGGGTACATCGTGTTGTTTGTGTTGTGTGGATCTTACCTCACGCGGCTACTCGTCGCGTGATCCCTCCCCGGACACCTCCAGCGTCCATCGTCCCCACATCTTTAGCCATCCCATGGCATCTGCCGTGACGCCACCACGACAGTTGGCGCCCACCGTGGGGCATCCAGCGGCGCTGGCTGGAGTTTCTGTTCGGACGGGATCTTCATCAATGGAGCGCGTAGTTTGTGGCCTTGTCCACAGATTCGGCTCCTTCGACTTCGTCACCGACAACGCTGGCTGTTTCGGCGGCAAGGCCATGCCGGAGGGCGGCTCGGTGATCTCCTTCGGCTCTCACCTCGTCTACGTCGCCACCGTCGCCAACGACACCTACCCCGAGCTGGTGCACGACGCGGAGGATCCTCCCGCGGTTGTTGCTGCTCGTGGAAGGCCCGTGCGCAGCTCTGCATGCTGCGCTGAGGTGATGGTGACTGGCTTGGCGGCAAACGCCGGCGCAGCTGCTACTGGCGCTGCGGCCGTCGTCGAGGAGGTCGACGACCCGCCCGCGGGTGGCAGGACACGCCGGCCCTACGAGAAGGAGTGCAACCTGCCGCCTTCCACGTCTACGGTCATCCCCGCGTCAGCTGCGCGAACCGGGATGCCCACTCCCACCGACCTCGAGCTCCTAGCCGAGAGGGAGCAGCTCGAGCGGCAACGCCAGGAGCTGCTCGCCGAGCAGGCGGAGTTGGAGAAGATCAGGTTGGAGCTGAGCCTGGACCAGCTCGAGTACAACAAGGCTCACGGCTTCACGCCGGTGGCCAGGAGGCCCAGCAGGGTAGGCGCTACGCGGCGCAACCTAGGCGCCGAGATGGCGACTGTCGCGGAGGAGCCCGCGCAGTCGGCTACCGCGAACACCTTCACAAGGCCAAGGTACAGCACACCCGCCAAGACGCTGCGAGCTGCGGAGGCTGTGGCTGCCGAGTTGTCGCGCCTAGAGGGAGAGGCGCGTCGCAGGCAGCAGGAGAGGCTAGGCGAGCTGGTGCTGGAGGCCGCCAGGCAGAACGAGGAGTTCCGGAAGGCCAACCCGGGAGCTGGAGCTTCGCAGGTGGTGCACTCGCACGCGGCTAGATCTAACGATCAAGCCTCATCTCCGCATCCTAGCCGCGAGAAGAGCCGCAGCGGGCGTACGGGTAGAGACAGGCAAATGCAGGTGTATGACCCGGCTGCTGCCGCGAAACAGGTTGCTGTGCCGCAGCAGCCCGGGCAGGAACACAACGCTGCAAGAGCAGGCTCTCAAGCCCACCAAGCTCAAAGCCGTGTCCGAGAAGCCGCACGTCCGGGTACTTCTCGGCAACCCGCAGCTCCGCCTACTCGGCAGAGGCAGCAGCCACGCCCAGCGGCACCAGTCGTCAACCCGGTGGAGCAGCCTGCTGCTATGCAGGTGGATAGGTATGATGATGGTTACTCGGCTATGGAGATGGCTGGGTATGACATCCATGACCGTGTGGGTGAGCGCGTGTTGGCGCCTGGGGATGCAAGGCACCAGCTAGACCGTATCAGCTTGTCGGCGCGGCTTGAGAGCACGGGTCCTCCTGGCCCCGAGTGCTTTGGCCCGCGCATCATGAACGAGCCTTCCGTGAAGGGCTTTCAGCTCGCGAGAGGCACCAAGAGCTACAATGGTAGCACCAAGCCTGAAGATTGGCTCAACGACTACGTCACCGCGGTCCATATCGCGAATGGCAACAGGAGATGGGCGGTACGCTATGTGCCGCAGATGCTAGAGGGTCCAGCTCGCACTTGGCTCAACAACTTGCCCAAGAACAGCATTAACTGCTGGCTGGACTTCTCGGATGCCTTCATCAGCAACTTCACCAGCACCTACAAGAGGCCGAATAGGCCACAGCAGTTGTCGGCTTGCCGGCAGCGAGAAGACGAGACGGACCGCGAGTACCTTACTCGGTGGAGCACCTTGAGGAACACCTGTGAGGGTGTGAATGAAGCGCAGGCCATCACTTGGTTTGCGCAGGGTTGCCGACATGGCAGCATGCTGTGGCAGAGATTGCAGAGGGAGATGCCCAACACCTTGGCCGAGACCATCAAGATTGCGGATCAGTACGCACTCGGCGATCCCACTCAGCCACTGATGGATTCCTCTGAGCCGAGAAGAAACTTCAACAGCAGCAAGCGCAACGAGTTCCGCAACAAGCGCCGAGTAGATACTCGGTATGATCCCGAAGAGGTGAATGCAGTGAATGTCGGAGGCGGTGGTGGCCAAAGGCAGAAACCTGCTGGAGCCTACGGGCAGAACCAGAACCAGGGCCAGGGCAACAAGAAACCGTTCCGCACTGCACAGCCGAGTAGCGGGAACTCCGAGCAGCCGAAGAAGTTTGTCTTCGATGACATGAAGGATGGCCCATGCAGCTTTCACACTCATCACCCCTCAAGGCCTGCGAACCATACTACTCGGCAATGCGAATGGTGGGATGTAATCAAGAGTGATGGCTTGCCTCCTCCTCCTCCTCTGCCAGCTGCCAATGCTACTGTTCAGCCTACTCGCGCTCCCGCAGCTCGGCCGCCAGTGTACCCGAGAAGGGAGAATGTCAACCAGGTGGCTTTAGGAGCCAACCAGAACTTCAACAACGAGAGATACCGCAATAACAACAACAACAACTACAACCGCAACAACAACAACAGAGGCAACAACAACTATCAGGGCAACAACAATGGCAACAATGGCAACAATGGGGGCAATGGCCCTAACCAGTACCAAGAGCACCATGAGAGCTATATGATCTTCACTTCCGAGGCAGTCGACAAGCAGTCACAGCACAGGCGGGCCATGGAGGTCAATGCAGTGATTCCTGCTGTCCCCCACTACATGTACTGGTGCGACCAGGAGATCAGGTGGACTCGGGCAGATCACCCCAAGGTGATGCCCAATCCGGGTACCTATGCCTTGGTGCTGGATCCCACCTTCCTGGGCCCCGAGAAGAATGTGAGGTTCAGCAAAGTGCTGATCGACAACGGCAGCAGCATCAACATCGTGTACAAGGATACACTCGAAAAGCTTGGCCTGGCCGAGAACATGATGCTGCCTAGCAAGACCACTTTCCATGGCATTGTGCCCGGGATCTCATGCAACCCGATTGGCCGAGTATGGATTGATGTGCTATTCGGTACTCGGGAGAACTGCCGCACTGAGCGCCTGCAGTTTGAAGTGGTGGATCATCAGAGCCCCTATCATGCTCTACTCGGCAGGCCTGCTCTGAGCAAGTTCATGGCCTCCACTCATGTGGCTTACCTGAAGATGAAGATCCCCGGGCCCAATGGCATCATCACAATCTCGGGAGATTACAAGAAGTCCATGGAGTGTGCCTCTGCTAGCTCTCAGCTGGCGGAATCGATGGTGATTGCTGCCGAGAAGAAGAAGATGTACGAGGTGGTGGCCATGGCTCAGTCCGCACAAGCTGGCGCACAAGGTGTGCCGAGTACTCAGCATGGTACTGCTTTCCAAGCGGCCAAGGAGACCAAGACTGTCCAGGTTGACCCCGAGTTCCCGGAGCGCGTGGCCATCATTGGTGCCGGGTTGGCGGAGAAATAGGAAAGCGCGCTCATCCACTTCCTCCGTGAGAATCGGGACGTGTTCGCCTGGACCAATGAAGATCTACCAGGGGTCCCGAGGGAGTTGGTTGAGCACTCTTTGCATGTGCGTCCTGACGCCAAGCCCGTGAAGCAGGCTTTACGCCGTTTCGGGGATGAGAGAAGGAAGGCCATCGGTGATCAAATCACCAAGCTGCTGATCAGTAACTTCATCATGGAGGTGCTGCACCCGGACTGGTTGGCCAACCCGGTCATGGTCGAGAAGAAAAAGGAAGATCCCAAGGCTGCCACTGCATGGCGCATGTGTGTCGACTACACCGACTTGAACAAGGCATGCCCCAAGGATCCTTTCCCGCTACCTCGCATCGATCAGGTGATCGATTCCACTGCCGGCTGTGAGCTGTTGTCTTTCATAGATGCCTACTCTGGTTTCCACCAGATTGCACTCAACCCTGCTGATCAAATAAAGACTGCTTTCATTACCCCGTACGGGGCTTATTGCTATCGTGTCATGTGTTTTGGCCTGAGGAATGCGGGTGCGACCTATCAGAGATGCATGCAGAAATGCTTGCATGACCAGCTCGGCAAGAATGTGCAGGTGTACGTAGATGACATTGTCATCAAAACGAATAAAACACATACTCTGCTTGCCGACCTGGAGGAAACCTTTGCTAACCTACGCAGGTACAAAATGAAACTGAATCCGAGTAAGTGTACCTTTGGTGTACCAGCTGGAAAGCTACTCGGTTTTCTGGTTTCTAGTCGGGGCATTGAAGCCAATCCGTCTAAGATAAAAGCTATTGAGAGCATGTCTTTGCCGAGATCATTGAAGGATGTGCAGAAGTTCACGGGTTGTCTGGCATCTCTGAGCCGCTTTCTTGGCCGGATGGGCGAGAAGGCTCTACCTCTGTACCAGCTGATGAAGAAAAGCGACAAGTTTGTCTGGACTCCGCAGGCGGATGTGGCATTCAATGAGCTGAAAGCAATGTTGGCTAGCGCTCCCGTCTTGGCTAGTCCGCTACCCAAGGAGCCTATGCTGCTATACATTGCCGCGACTAACCGAGTAGTCAGCGTGGTGATTGTGGTGGAGCGAGAAGAAGAAGGCAAGAGTGTGCAGCGCCCAGTCTATTATCTCAGTGAAGTGCTGTCCAGTTCCAAGCAAAACTATCCTCACTACCAGAAGATGACATATGGTGTGTACCTGGGCGCCAGGAAGCTGAAGCATTACTTCCAGGAGCATCCCATCACTGTTGTGAGCTCAGCTCCCATCTCGGATATCATGGGTAACAAGGAGGCGAGTGGCAGAGTAGCCAAGTGGGCGATCGAGCTAGCCGCTTACGCTCCCGCGTATACGAGAAGAGAAGCAATCAAGTCTCAGGTACTGGCGGAATTTCTTGTGGACTGGGCCGAGATGCAGTATGAACCTCCCGCTCCAGTTTCCAACTATTGGAAGATGCACTTTGATGGCTCAAAGGTGAAAGAAGGCCTCGGGGCTGGCGTTGTGCTTACGTCACCCAAGCGGGATCAACTCAAGTATGTGTTGCAGATTCACTTCAAGGCATCCAACAATGTAGCCGAGTATGAGGCAGTGGTGCATGGCTTGCGAGTAGCAAAGGAGGTTGGCGTGCAGCGCATTATATGCTATGGTGACTCAGATCTAGTGGTGCAGCAAGTCTCAGGTACCTGGGATGCTTTGGATGCCAACATGGCATCATATCGTTTCCTGGTGCAGTCAATGACTGGGTTTTTCGAAGGCTGTGAGTTCCAGCATATTCACCGAGCAGAGAACGAAGCTGCAGACGAGCTGTCCAAGTTGGGATCTTCTCGGCAGTCCATCCCGGCAGGGATTGCCTTGGAGCATTTGAGGAAGCCATCCATCAAGCCTTCCCCCAACTCGGAATCCATCTTTGTCCCTTCTCTGCCAAGTGAGGAATCTGACCCAATGGAGGTTGATTGGGAGAGTGCCGCAGGGAACCCGGGGACTGCCGTCCTCTACTCGGGGACTGCCACTCCCTACTCGGGGACTGCCGTTCCCTACTCGGGGACTGCCGCTCCCTACTCGGGGACTGCCGTTCCCTCCTCGGGGACTGCCGTTCCCTACCCGGGGACTGCCACTCCTTACCCGGGGACTGCCACTCCTTACTCGGGGACTGCCGCCCTCAACCCAGAAGCTGTTGCATTCATTGAAGAAGTTCTCGCCAATCGATCTGGGCTGCAGAGAAGCGCTCCTACTCCTCCTGTGCAGCCACCAGAGCCTGTCCCAATGGAAATGGACGAACCAGTGTTTCCCGTGCGGGAGACACCGAGCTGGGCAATGCCCATATTATCCTTTCTAAGGGACGGTACTTTACCTGAAGATGAGGTGACCGCAAGGCAGATTCAGAGAAGATCCAAGGGCTACGCCTTAGTCCAAGATGTGCTGCACAAGAGAAGTGCCACTGGTGTGCTGCAACGCTGTGTGAGCCCAGAGGAAGGAGAAGAAATCCTGGTGGAGATACATCAAGGGGAATGTGGGCATCACGCCTCTTCTCGGGCTTTAGTCAAGAAAGCTTTTCGGCATGGCTTCTACTGGCTCACTGCATTGCAGCAAGCTGAGGACATTGTGAGGAAGTGCGCCGGCTGCCAGATGTTCGCAAGTAAGATTCACATGCCAGCCTCCGAGTTGAAAACAATTCCTATCACATGGCCATTTGCTGTCTGGTGCTTGGATATGGTTGGTCCTTTCAAGCCGGCTAAGGGCAATATGACACATATCTTGGTCATGGTGGACAAGTTCACCAAGTGGATCGAGGTGAAGCCTATTCGGAAGTGCGATGGAGTCACAGCTGTGAAGTTTGTGAAAGATGTGATCATGAGATATGGCTACCCGCACAGTATCATCACCGACAACGGCACCAACTTTGCAGAGGGGGCAATGGTGCGATTCTGCAGAGATAAGCATATCCGACTAGACGTTGCGTCAGTCGCGCACCCTGCCTCCAATGGGCAAGTTGAGAGAGCAAATGGGATGGTACTGGCAGGCATCAAGCCAAGGCTGATTGAGCCACTGCTGAAAACACCTGGGTGTTGGCTAGAAGAGTTGCCAGCGGTGTTGTGGAGTCTAAGGACTACCCCTAACCGGTCGACCGGCTACACGCCATTCTTCTTGGTATACGGGGCTGAGGCCGTGTTGCCAATAGACTTAGAGCATGACTCCCCCCGAGTAGCCCTCTACACTGAGGTGGAGGCGAGAGAAGCTCGAGAAGACGACGTTGACCTGCTTGAAGAAGCAAGAGAGCTGACTCTATCACGTTCGGCTATCTACCAGCAAAACCTGCGGCGCTATCATAGCCGAAAGGTGAACCCAAGGGTTTTCCGAGAAGGAGACATGGTCCTTAGGC
The DNA here is from genome assembly GCA_028641055.1 of Alopecurus myosuroides. Lineage (NCBI taxonomy): Eukaryota > Viridiplantae > Streptophyta > Magnoliopsida > Poales > Poaceae > Alopecurus > Alopecurus myosuroides. Next base: position 417,291,746 of record CM054058.1, read on the forward strand.
TTGTGCAGCGCACAGCCGGGATGCACAAGTTGTCTCCTCCATGGGAAGGGCCTTTCATTGTCAGCAAAGCGCTGCACAATGACGCGTACTATCTTGTAGATGTGCGCCCGTCGCAGGCGAACAGGGCAGATAAAGCTGGAGAGGAAACCAAGCGCCCCTGGAATGTAGCTCTACTTCGTCGTTTTCATTCGTAAGCAAAGATGTGTATGTACCCTTTCATCCGAGTTGAAATTCTACTCTGCAATCTAAAATTGTTCTCGGGGACTGCCCTCGTCCAAAATTGCTCTAAGTGTTTTTACTCGGCTTGTTCTTTTGTCTATTCGGTTGCTTCACTTCAGAACTCAAAAGTGCATTGAGTACTGTGTTTAAACCTATATGCCAACTCTTCGACTCCGCTGCTGTCCGAAACCCGGCTTCATGGCAAGCAAGAGAACAAGCAAAAGGTCAATGAGCACACGAAAATCACTAAGGAAGAAAGAGTGCAGGAACCGAGTAGATTGTCGGTTACTTTTTGTTCCCTGTTTTCGTCTTCTCGGCTAGGTGGTGGGCTGCGTTATCATGATTGTTTTCTAGCGGCTAAGTATTTGCAGCCTTGTTCTTTGATTCTTGTGACTCGAATACCAAACAAGCGACAAGTCGCAGGTAGAGCAGAGATGAAAAGACAGGGTGAATGAGAAAAGCTACTCGGGGACTCGCATGGAAACACAACTCGGCATTAAGCCAGTGTTGTCCAAATTGATTAATGTCAACATAAACCGAGTGGGCATAAAAACTGAGTAGCAAGCAAGATAAAGGTAGTCTGTTACATCTGCTCCCGGCATCCCGGGGATCTGATAAAATGTTCAAGTGAAAGAAAAGATTGCAGGTTGCTTCAAGTTGAAGAGGAGATGTTCTCGGCGCTGGCCTTGGCTGATGTTTCCTCGGCGGCGGCCTTGGCAGCAGTTTCTTCAGTGGCGCTGGCGGTAGCTGCTTCTTCGGGGCCGGCTTGAGTGGCATCCGCCCCCGTCTGCACGGCGGCGGATTCCTCCATCTCGGCGTCTTCCTGGGTGACCGCCTGCTCGGAAGTGGCCATGGCCACCGAGACGGGCCCTGGAGTCGAGGAGGAGCCTGAAGCATGGCCAGGAGGAGGCACAGTGTCGTCGAGAGCGGCACCTGAGGAAGTGCCGAAGTCGAGTGGCTCGGAGTCGATGTGCGCCTCTTCGTCTTCATCGCTACTCGCGACGACAGTGGCTTTTCCCTTCCCGGCCTTGCCCTTGGGAGATTCGAAGAAATCACCAAGCTCTTCCGCCTCGTCATCATCTTCTTCGTCCTCGTACTCGGTGTCGGGTTCGGGGACGCCGTCGATGTAGACCTCCGTCTCGGCGCATTCTGCGACATCATATGCAATTTGCTTGCGCAAGGCCACGCTATCGGCGTCAGTCTCCCACTTGGAGTCATTGCGCTTCCCGCGGATGAGCTGCATATCCAAGTTTTCATACCAGGACGCAATGCAGAGAAGCATCACGTCCGCACCAGCACGGGCTCCGGAGGCTCGCCACTTCTTCAACTCGGCCTTCACGCCTTCCAGCTTGAGGGCGAGCGCCCGCATGCTTTTTGGCTCAGGATCATGGGGCCAGAACAGCCGGTGGAGCTCAATGCCCGCGTGCATCAAATCAGTCCCGCAGCCGGCCAGCTGTTCGAAGTAACCTTTGAGCACCACCAAGCTGTCCTCGATATCAGCCCTGGTGTCAATCGGCTCACCCAGCGAGAGGCGAACTGCTCGGGCCTTGGCTATCGTGGGCGCAGAGGTAGACTCAAGACGAGGCCAAATTTCTGAAGTAGAAAGTGGCAAGATCAAAAACCGAGAAAGAAAAGAGGAAGCCGAGAAGGAATAGGACCGAGAAGAAAAGATGCAATGAAGAAAAGAACTTACCGATTAGTTGGCGGCGCAGCTGCTGCAGCTTGGATCTCCAGGATTCCTCGTTGTTAATCTGCTTTGATTGAACCTGGCGCAGGGTGTCCATCTGAGCGAAAAGATCAGCATTGGTCTTCTTCAGAGTCTCGCACTCAGCCTCGAGGGCCCTCTCCTTGGCCTTGAAAGTAGTCTCGGCCTTGGCTTTCTCGGCGATGGCCGCGTCCCTCTCGGCGCCAATCTTCACGGCGTCTTGGAGCGCGTTCTGAAGCTGGACCTGCAGCTTCTCCATCTCGGTGGTGTGGTCCTTAATCAGAGTAATGGCCTGGTCGGACAGCTGTTTCTCCACCTCGGCTGGCTGGACGCAATCTTGGTGCGCCTCAGCAAATGACTTATAATCTTCTGCGAAAAGGCAAGATGAGGTCAGTAAACGGGCAGAGAAGAACCGAGTTCAAGGACATACCGAGTAAACAGCAAACTCACCTTCAAGTTTCTTTATCGTGGCCTCGGCGTTCTCCACGAAGCTACGGCATTTTTCATGCTCATCGGTCAAGGCTTTCAGTTTCTCTGCAGAGAAGGAAAGGTTAATGCGTGAAAAAGCAGAAGCGGGCGTAACCATAAAACGCAGGAACCGCGTGGCTAAAGGCGTACCTTGCACTTCGGCTAGCTGTTGGGTGCTGGCGTTTGCATTTTTGCTCGCGACCTCAGCAGCTAACTTCTCCTTCTCCAGCGCAGCAATACGCCTCCTGGCGATGGAGTGATTCCAGAGAAGGATGCGGTACAAGTTGGTCCGCTTAAGAACGCTATCCTGAAAACCGAGAAGAAAATGAGTCAGGCAATGCAGAGAAGATTCGGCCCGAGTAGGAGGCTACTCGGAGAGTATCCACCTACTCGACCCAAATCTCGGGGACTGGGAGTGATGGTGAGAAAGAAGAAGAAGAGAAGAAAATTCAACTCGGAAAAGGCAAAAAGACTTACTGCGTAGCTCTGTTCGATATCTTCGGCGTTCTTGCGGTGCAAGAACATCTTGGCTGCGAGGGTTGCGGTTTCGGTGGAGACGGACATGGGCTGGTGTCCCAGGTCGATCTTGTTCCACTCCACGCGGTAGTGGTCGACGGAGCCAAGGGTCAAGCCGTGCCACTTATCCTCTCCGAGAACCCCGCTGTCCCACTTGGCGCTGATGTAGCCGACAGTGTCCAGTACCTGCTCAAGACCCTTGGAGGTTATTGGCTTGTCTTGGGGTCCCCGAGAAGCAATATTGACGGGTTTATTCTGGGCTGGATCGAAGGGAGGAGTATTCCTGGCTACTGCTTTCCTCCCCTTCTGAATAGCTACAGCTTTATCTTGGGGAGGGAAGCCGATGCTATGTTGGTGGCTAACCTCAATCATATATTCCGGGTAGCAAGGCTGGCCAGCAGCGCGAGCGCCCGCAGAGAGTGCAGCAGGAATCGGGCCGGAGTCGCGGATCGCGAGTGCTCCGCCTGCGGATGCGCCTTGCTCTCTGGCCCTTTTCTTCGTCTGCTCCTTCTCGATCTTCTGCTTCTCGGGATCCTCGGGTTTCTTCCCCTCAGTCTTGGCCTTTGCCTTCTCGGCGACTGCTTCCTCGGCAGCTCGCTTCTCGGCTTTCTTCTGTTCAGCCCTGGCCTTCTTCTTGGCTCTCTCAGCAGTTTCTTTCTCGGCTTTGGCCTTCTCGGCGGCTTCCTCCTTGGCCTTAGCCTCCTCGGCAGCCACCTTATCGGCAGTCTCCTTCTCGGATAGACCCTTCTTGGAGCAGTAATCCCTCAGAGCATCAAGGGCCTGTTGCTTGGCTGCCCGCCCAGGAGAGCTGGATGTGTCCTTGCTCTGTGGAGACGAGGAAGAGGTTGGTGGTGTAGGGCCTTGCGCAGTTGGTGGCGCCGCAGATCCACCGCCTGGCAGCGGGTAGACATCTGCTACGGTAGCATCCGCGGCGGGGTCATCTGTCACCAGCTGCTCGGCAGCAACGTCCTCTTGTGCGGCAGCCTCGGTGGTGGGCTGCTCTGCCTCTGGCCGCTCAAGGGCGGCGGCGTCTTGCTGTTCTTGTTCTTGATTCTCCTCGGCGTTGCTAGCCGGAAGAGAAGGGGGTCTCTCGTCGTGGACGGCGGTGTCATGAGCTGCTGGTTCAGACGCTGCTCCTTGTGCTGGGTTGGCAGCAGCAGCATTGGCGTCGCGGTCCTCGTCATCATCGTCCAGGTTGACCAGAGGTACTGGTTTCTTCTGGGCTGGGTCGGATGCGAGGGCTGCGTTCGCATCCATGGCAGGACTGCAGAGAAGAAAGGAATTAAGGATTGGAAGAAGGTTTGGAGGAAAACAGTATTACGCGAGAAGGAGGGCAAACGAGAAGAGAACTCACGCAGTGGTGGATTTAAGCTGTCGTCGGGGTTTCTTGACAGTAACCTTCTTCTTCTTCTCGGCGGCCTCCTCCTTCTCGGCGGGCTTCCTTTTCTTGGCTGGAGGCGCCTGTGCTTCGATCCCGGTCCGCTTGCGAGTCTCGGGAGGGGCAGTAGACAGAGGTTGGACGACAAGGGGCGCATCGCCCTCGTTCTCGCCCTCATCCTCGTCGTCCTTCTCCGCAGTGGCCTCATCTGAGAAATTCAAAAGAAAGGAAGGAAGAATCAGGGACAGCAATGCAAGAGGTTGGTGTTTCTCGGAAGCAAACAAGATAAAAATAACAATACCGTGAGAGCCTTCATCTGACCAAGTGCGGAGAGCATCGCGCTTGTCAGGAGCAGGGCTGCTCTGTCCCGCGTCATCAGAGGGCAACACGTCATCCTCCTCGCGATCGGCGAACCAGTTCTCCTCAAAAACCTCGCGACTCTCAACCAACTGTCGAGTAAGAGTCTGAAAGACAGAGAAGGATCATAAGTCAACCGAGTATCAGGATGGAATTCTACTCGGATAGACGTGCAAACACAAAGCACATTAAGCCTATGCAGTTTTCTAAGTATTCTACTCGGACAGGCGTGCAGGCACAAAGCACACTAAGCCTATGCAGTTTTCCAAGTGTTCTACCCGGATAGGCGTGCACACACAAAGCATACTAGGCCTAAACGTGAGTCGACTAAGTTCTCTACTCGGCGCATCAGGTGATTGCTAGTCGGGGCGGAAAGGGAAGCTATCTACTCGGAAAGCAGAGGCGAAAACAGAGAAGGAAGAACGTACCCGGGCAATCGGTAGCGTGCGGCTGTACGGAGCGAAGCCGTACCGCCACCTCTCGGTGAGGCCTGTCTTCAGCATGTTCCTGGCATGATAGGCAACATCCATGTCGTCGATTTCGATGGTGGTGGTCCTGGTGCAGTCGCGCGGGCCTCCCATGTAACACATGAGATGGCAGCGCTCCTGCAGTGGGAGTACTCGGCGCTTGATCCAGCATATCACCGGGTCGTCATTCTTGAGGCCCAGCTTCTTCAACTCGCCGAGCCTATCTTCTATCTCGACGGCGATCTCGTCGATGTTGGGCTTCTCCTTCCAGTTCGACCCGAGTGGAGCACGGTTCCTCCAAGCGGGCAGGTTGATTCGGTCATCAACCACACCTCCTTCCGTGGCGGGGACATTCTTGACATAGAAGAATGTCTGTTGCCACATTCGGCAGGAATCCAGCCCCTGGATGCGGGGATGGTTTGTACCCGTCCGCTGCACCATCATGGCACAGCCCGTGTCGGTGGCGCGGCCGATACCTGCACCTTCTTTCTTCCCGACTGATTGTTGGCGGAGATTGAAGTACCTGAGCCACGTATCAGTCGTGGGCCTGATGCCGAGAAAAGCTTCACAGACGACGACGTGGTAGGCGAGGAAGACGACCGCGTTGGGCGGCAGATGATGCATCTGCAGCCCAAAGTGGTCGAGGAACTTGCGCAAGAAGTCCGAGGCGGGCAGTCCGAAGCCGCGCTCGAAGTGCGACATGAAGACCACCCGCTCGCCCTCCCGCGGAGTTGGTACGACCTCGTCGTCGGGTGCCCGGCACTCCACGCCGGGAGGAACCCTCCTGCTGGACACAAGCCAGGCGAGATCAGCCTGGGTGACGGAGGAACCCGCCCAGCTAGCCTTGGCCATCCTTGCGAGTGGGAGGAGTGGATGATTTTCGAGTGGAGTTGCTCGGAGGACAGAGTCCGCGGCGGCGCGGAAGCTTGCGCGGCGGCGGAGGGCTCGGTGGAGAAGAAGAACAGGAGGCAGAAGGGGAAAAGAGCAGGGAAGGAGAAAAGGAAATTACCGCAGGGGTATTTATACCTCCCTCGCGGTATTACCGTTACCACCCGCGGTAGTGGGATCGACTGTGGCGTGTGGTGGGTCCTGTGGCCGGCTAGAAACGCACACAAGCGCGGGTTGCGCGCGTAACGGCCGCATTTGATCCCACCTTCAGATCGTGGCCAGTAACTGCGCGTGATGGGACATGACGGCCGATGGGCCCACGGCGTGAAAACTGGACACGTGGCGTCGTGTCCTGGGCAACCAAACGACAAGGTCGTGGATGCTTGACACGTAGGCAGTGCCTGCGTGAAGGGCTGGATGTTGCTCTGCGCAGCAGAGGCTCAGTTTGCGAAATTTCGCTAAGTCTTTTTACTCGGATACAGAGTAGAAAGCAAGTGCTACTCGGAAAGAGGAGACTCAGGATACTTTCCGGATAGCTACTCGGATGACCTACTCGGCATCTTGAGGTTCGATGGCTGAGATGCAAAGGCTGGTTTTAAGCTGGCAGAGCCTAGTGAACAAGTTCGCAAGACTCAACCAGCTTCGGGGACTGCTGTCGGGGGGTTACCCCCGAGTAGGGTAAAGACAGGTGGTAAAGGCCGTTTACAGAAGAGAGGTTTGGTCGAGTAGCCGACTACCGGGTACTCCCTACCCGGTCGACTGCTACCCGGTCTCACCCCAAGATGACCAGAAGGAGATATCAATCAGTTTCTACCATGTCGAGTAGAAGGTTTGGCCCGAGTACAATTGGCGGGAACCTTTGGCGGGAAACTACTCGGGCAGGAAGTCAAAGGAGCCGTTCTGACACAGGATCCCGCGTATCCTGGGTCCGTACTTGGCAGCATTCGAACTACTGTTCACGTGGGGACAGCCTGCCTGACAGTGACAGCATGGAAGCAGTTGGTGGCAGGATAAGGGGGACCTACTCTGTGACTAGGTACAGTGATACCAGTCTGTCCCCTAGTTTTGCCCAACGACTTTATAGAAGCAGCCAAGACCAACGACCAAAGCTGTCAGCGGGTACTCGGAGAAAGGACAGTGTGGACACTATGTCGACACTTGTCCAGATTTGGACGTATCCGGCTAGGGCACCATGTATATAAGGTGCCCCGCCGCCTCCTGCGCGAGGCAGACTGACAGACGATCTCATTCCAGGCTCATAGTGAACCCTAGAAACCCTAAGTTCTTGCCCTAGCTCTACTCGGAGAGAAGCAAGGGGCTACTCGGTAGCAATATCATCTGTATTGTACCTACTCGGAGAGACATTGTAATACATAGAGGAAGGCAGGAGTAGGGGTTTTACCTCCTCACGAGGGCCCTGAACCTGGGTACATCGTGTTGTTTGTGTTGTGTGGATCTTACCTCACGCGGCTACTCGTCGCGTGATCCCTCCCCGGACACCTCCAGCGTCCATCGTCCCCACATCTTTAGCCATCCCATGGCATCTGCCGTGACGCCACCACGACAGCCGCCGTCAGCAGGTTTATAAGCCGGCTAGGAGACAAAGCTCTGCCATTATACAAATTGTTGAAGAAATCCGACAAATTTGAGTGGACAGAAGAGGCAGACGCAGCATTAACCCAGTTAAAAGAAACCTTGATGAAAGCTCCGATTTCGTCATCACCAAAGACGAAGAACCCATGTTATTGTACCTCGCGGCAACAAACAGGGTTATCAGCGCAGTGATAATTATGGAAAGACAGAAAGATGAGCAAAGCATACCAGATCAACATCCGGTTTATTATATAAGTGAAGTTTTTTCCGACTCCAAGCAAAGGTACCCACACTATCAAAAACTGGCATATGACGTATTCTTCGCATCTCGAAAACTACGTCATTATTTCCAAGGACATTCCATAACATTGGTATGCAAAGCACCACTAGGGGATATAATCAACAATGCGGACGCAACTGGCCGAGTAGCCAAATGGGGCATCGAGTTAGCCGCGTTCGACATTAAGTACCAGCCCCGGACGGCAATAAAATCCCAGGTGCTGGCAGATTTCGTTGCTGATTGGACAGAAGCAATGGAGAACACACCAATGCAGGAGTCGGAATATTGGGTCATGCACTTTGATGGATGAAGATGAAGGAAGACGCTGCAGCTGGTGTAATCCTAAAATCCCCCAAGGGAGATACAATGGAGTCTTTGCTTCATGGCTTGCATATTGCAAAAGAAATAGGTGTCAAGTGCATCTTATGCTATGGTGACTCAGATTTGGTACAGCATCAGCTCAACCAAACATGGGACGCCAAAAGCCCCATCATGGCCGAATATCGGAGAACGGTAGACGAGTTCGCTATTTGCTTCCTGGGATTTGAAGTACTTCACGTCAAAAAGGAAGAAAATTGGAACGCGGACGCATTAGCCCGCATGGGCTAGGAAAGAGTGAAAACCCTACCACCAGGTGTGTTTGTCCAGCATTTGCACGAACCATCCATAAAAGGTGGAGATGTCGACTATCCTCTCGTTTCCGAGTCAATCGAAGTTCTGCTCGTTAACCCGGATTGGACAATTCCATATCTAAACTTATTAGTAGATCAGAAGTACCTGGATGGAGCAGACAAGGTCTTGCAAAGACAAATAAAACGTCAATGCAAAGGATACACGGTAAACAATGGATCCCTGTATAAACGCAGTACTACCGGAAATTTTCTGCGATGTATTTCGCCAGAAGAAGGACGAGAAATCCTGCAAGAAATCCATGCTGGAGATTGCGGACATCATGCTCAATCAAAAAGCATAGTCAAAAAAGCATTATGTGCAGGGTTTTTCTGTCTAACGGCCAAGACAGACGCCGAAAACATAGTTAATACATGTGCCGGATATCAGTATTACGCCAAGCAGACAAATATGCCAGCCCAAGCACTCAAAACTATCCCTATTACATGGCTGTTTGCTGTCTGGGGGCTAGATATGATGGGACCATTTAAAACTGCAAGAGGTGGACTTACACATCTACTCGTTGAAGTGGATAAGTATACCAAGTGGGTGGAGGCAAAACCCATCAAAAAGCTTGACGGTGTAACTGCCAGAAATTTCATCATTGACGTAGTCATGAGATACGGTGTTCCACACAGCATCGAGTACAAGTAATTGCGGAGGGGTGGGGCGATCAACCAGCGCTCCACGTGTTCAACTTTTACTGTTTACGGAGGAGGAAACGCGCGAGAAAGTAGTGTCGTTGGCCTTCGTCTCGCACTGCTATCACCTTTCTTGTTGGCCCACGGAAAGCGCCTTCCCCAGATACGCCCGCCCTGCACGCATTGGTTGCGAGGACTGCATCGAGCGCCGCACCCACAAAGGAGATGCCTGCACACGCACGCAATCGATTCTCTTCTCCCCCATCTCTGCCTCTCTCGTGTCCTACTTTTTCACTTAATCCACCGAAAAGCGGCAGTGTTGCTCGGCGGTGAATGCTCGCCGGACGTAGCGACAGCGCCGGCGAGCGTGGGATATGTGGATCCCATTGGGCCTTAAGCGGCAGCGGGAGGTCTCCATCGTCTCGGCCCGACTCCGTTCCTCCCATGTGTGTGCGGTTTGCGCCGCCGGCTGGACCACACCCACGTCGGACAACCTCCACCTCATCCACGCCGGTCATAGGCGTTCAAGCTGCCACCGGCGCTATCTCCACCCTCCGCCTACCGGCCCTCTGCGCCGGCGCTAGGCTGCTCCTAGGGCGCCATCTGTTCGTGGTCGGCACGCCCGAGCCGTGTAAGAAGGCTGCCCTCTTTTTCTCACGTGAAGGCCGACGCAGATGCCGCCGTCCCCGAACTCACTGCCTCAAATCTTTCTCTATTTCCCTCTGCCTCCGTAGTGCCCCTCCACCCCATGGTCATCGTCCAAGGCAGCACCTCTCTCTCATTTCTTTCTTGACCGGTGCTCATCTGAATCGTGCAGGCCGCTGCCGCAGGGACATGTCTAGGTAGCTGCATCTCCATGGCCGCGTGTACAAGGTAGAAGTGGAAACGATTCTGCTGATTTAGGTGAGATTTCGAGCTACTTGCACAATTTCGTGATGATTTATTCAGTTAATTTGTTATTCCCTTCATCTGTCGCTCAATGGAAAGTTTTGATCTCATATGCAGACATCAAGTCGTCCTTTGCATTGAATCCATTTTCGGATAGGTACTGGATTGTTTGGTTTGTTGGGATTGATAAGTTCTGTATGTGAATGTCAAGGATTACAACTATATGTTGGTTATTTGCAGCTCATGTTGAAATGTATTTCTTTCGACGTGGGAATGCACGTGTTTCTGATAGGTTATGATCCAGAGATTATCAAGTCAAATCGTAGGAGAAAAATAGTCTGAGGAAGCATGATATCCCTTTTTTATGGAAAATGATCAAGCTTATTTAGGTGAGATTCCGAGATACCTGCCCAATTTCGCCTTTCGCACCGCGTACCTACCAGACAAGTGGAGGCGCCGAAGTCCGAGCGCTGTTGGCATCGCCGCCTTATTCTGCCACCATGGTGAGTATTTTTTTTGCCTTTGTATCATCGCTTCCACCTCAGGTGTATTCCTCTGAATGGCATGTTTATCCTAGGACTAGAGTGGCATTCGCGGCTTTTGGCAACTGAACGACTCCATGGATTATAGTTGTGTGTGCTCCATCCCAAGGGCGTGGCGTTGTGGACATATATATATATATCAGCACCTGTAAGAGCACTGGTCGACATGCAACAAGAGTGCAGGAGAATGACTGTGGCAACACTGCAAGATCGGTAAAGCTGATTCATTATCCATCCTACAATCTTTCATTTCCTATTCAGGTTTAGCAATACACGGGTATATATATATTAGACACAATTAGCATCAGGTTTGGCCTATATTTGGTTGCTGTTGAATGGATGGATGTGTTGTCTTCTGTCAAAATTGAACATATTGAACACATCTCACGGACACATAATATTCAGAGCGCTCAATCCATTTTAACATTGTAGTGGTTGTAGGAAAAAAACACAAAATATGGAGTTATGGACTATGTATAGTTGTGCTTTCCTCTGCATTTGAACATAGGTTTTACTGCCGCTGAAGGTCTACATTTTGTACTATATGTGATTCCTGGAAATTGGTTAGAAATGCAAGCTCCTTTTTGGAACACAACATGTATGGTACGAATAGGAGAAGATTTATATTTATTTGGTGATGCATCATATTCCAAACTAAGTAATAGGTCTTTGTTTTTTTCCCAGTTCCAATTGATATTTTCTAATATCACATGATAAACTTTTAGTGACACATGTATCACTCTCAGGTGATCATTTGTACAGGCACATGTATCAGGTTGTTTGATAGAGGAACTAAAATGGCTAGGTACTATAGTAGTACTACGCACTTTTCAATTTTCAGTTTGATATGTTTCATGCATTGGTTTGTAAATTTTATATGACAGGGCTGACAATCGCTTCATTGCAGGGAAGCTGTTATTTATTTTGACATTACTTGCACAATATAAATATTCTGCCTTCAATTGAAAATGAAGGTACACTTTTTTATTCATATAAAAATCTAGATCCACACATTAGAGCAGTTCACGTTCAAGTTTATGTTGAAAAGGAATACCTGATTCTATCTTATTCAAAGTACGGCAGGAGCCCAACGTGGTTGATGAAAAAACTGTGAAGAAACATGGGTCCTATTGATTAAGATATCCACTTCTATATATTCATGATTTGTGTTTTTTTGAGTTTGCCATCTCGGCCAGTCTCCTTCGTTTCACAAAGATTTTATGTAGAATTAAAATATTATATGCTAGGTTATGTAACTCATTTTATGTAGAAGAAACATGGGTCCAATTGATTAGGATCTCCACTTCTGTATATTCATGAACCCTTAAACGAACCGACTACAGTTCACTTTATCCTACACTGTCAATGTTAGCATGGATTTCCAAGGTCTTGTATTGTTTGCATATTTGTTTATCCTTTTAGCTTCTTCACCTTAATTTTCTGGGTTGCAGGTCATTAAAGGCGAAATGTTTCAGATTTTTGTTTTGATCATGAAGTGTCGAGACTTGTCAGAGAGATGTAAGGAAATACCGTGGTTGATTTTGATTCATATAAAATCCAGCAGAGTATGAAATGTATCTCTCCTCGATCTATCATTATCCTTTGTTTGTTGAAACAATTGCTGGTTGTTGTATTTTTTTGACTAGACTTGTATATAACATATAAAGTATACTTCACATCAGATGATTCAGGTTTCATAGTGTGCCTCAACTATGCAAATCATTCAATTTTTTATTGCTCTTGTACATATGTTGCGGCTTTTTTTACTTTCTTTATTTAAGAAAGAACTAGCTTTATCTAAAAAATATTGTTGTTTGTGTTGTGTCCTCAATCTGAACATATTTTGAAAGTGATTGCTTAGAAATTTTACTTCGCTACAAAAAGTTTCCAGAATATCATATGTCCTTAAGCATATATCATAACAGGTGCTGCAGCTCCCTAGACACTTTCTATATGATCATGCTTAGTTGGGTATCGTACCAGAACATCAGGATGATATAACTGTCATCATGCACCGGGAAGTGGTAACGAGATGCTCATCTATTTCAGTCCATGCAGGACTTTTCATGCCATTACCAAAAAATATTGTACTATTTAAATAGAACGCTTGACTTCAAGAAATTGTTTTCGGTAGAATACTGACTTTATATTCTCATTTTCATTTTATTTTCAAGTTAGTGTCTTTAAATTGCTATCTATACATCTCTTTTGAATCTTTTGCATCAGTAGCAGTGAGGCCTTCAAATGAGGTCAAAGAATGCTCCTGTGTGATGTGCTTCTCGTGTGTGATTCATGGAGTTTTTAGCACAAGGATTATGTCAGGTCGGTATGGTATTATTCAGCTTCACTTTCTACATGACCGACCTTTATTTCATCAATTGGTTCTGCTATTTACGAGAAATTAACCGGCCTATATTTCCTCAATTGGTTCTGCTATTTACGAGCAATGTCAAGAGGTAACAACGATGATGCATGGTTAATGCATGTGTGCTTGCACTCTTCTTTAACATTCAGAACCGTAAAATGCATTTATTTGATTCAGTTTTGACAACAAGAAGTTTTTAATATAGTAGTAATTACTCTAAATTGGGTGTTATGGATGAATTTTTGGGTCAATCTCGTTTATCCGCAGTTTAATCACAAAGCATTCTACCATGTTGTATGTTTAGTTGACTTTTATAGCCTGCTCGATCTTGCGTTGTTTAGTGGTTGCTGAAAATTTTACCATTGTGCAATCAAACCTATTCTTCAGTTCGTCTTCCCGATGTCATTCCTATTTATTTATAGGTTTAATTTACTATGTGCTAATATTCTGGCGATCATTGCTACTGTGGTGGCCTGGTCGGGCATTCAGAAATAGCCAGTCTACTCATATCAGTGCAAATATCAGCAAGGCCTTGGAAGGTTGAGTCACTTGGCCATGTTTTTTTAGTTGAGAGGAAGGAACACCATTATGTCCTGCTGATAGCAGGACTGAACTGCCAACTTCTGGATATGCTGAGTAAGAATGACCAAATGCACTATGACGATTAGGAGGACCTGAACTGTCTTGTTTCAACGACATAGAATATTGAGTTTGCTGATCTGTCGGACAATAATGGCCACTGCTAGCACCAAAACAGAAAGTTCCACTTTCTAGCGTGCACTCAACTGATGTGCTAGGCTTCTTACCAAAAATGAACTCTGCTCCCTCTTGATGAGAATGAGTAGGTGTGGCAGGTTTGTGAGCTGATGACAGGGGGAACAGAAAATGAAGCTTGTTCTGCGGGTGAGAAGATTGGGACTGCTACTGATATATTGGATGATAATGGCCAAGACTGATGGCAGGACCATGATTTCCATCTCTTGACGTATGCCCTATTGATGTACTAGGCTTCTTACCAAGGATGGATTTTTGTGGTTCTATCACTTGATGCAAGCGAATGGACGCCACAGGTTTTTGAGCATATGACTGGCACAAAGTAGAAGTTGGTGGTGGACTTGCATGATCCACCGCCAATAGAAGCACCCATATGGGTGTTTGCGGAGGAGAACAGAGGCAACCGGGCCGACAATGGCAATCCAACAATCAAATCACTCCAGCTCTTGGATGGAATGACGTGCCATTGTGAAGTGCTAGAAGAGAAGACAATGGCAGGAAGCTTAGTTGCACAGTGCGCCATCTAGATCACGCTGAATGAGGCCTCGTCTTCAGCGTGGGATGGGGCGAGGAAGATCTCGTGGCCATGGTAACGGTTTGTACAGAGTGTGCAGTCCACGGACGCGGCTAGGTTGCCAGGGATGGGCGGAAGCAGGATGTACCAGTCATCAAGGTTTTTTTTGCCTATGCCCAAGTGGTGACAAGTGTTCGATGACTGCTATTTATAGTGGTCTCGTTTGTGCTTTGTTCAACTGAGCATAGATAAATATTGATCATTCTAGAGAATTTGCCTAGGTTGTTTAGTCCGAATCTTTTTTCAGCTAACGCTTGTCTCATCACACCATTTGCGACTGTGTTACCTTTTAGCATGTCGACCTAATAAACTCAGGATATCTTTGCTGGAGAAATGCATTGCGCAACTTGAACTATTACCAATGTATCCTTAATGAACACCTTTATTGTTGTCAGTCTCAATGTCTCTTCTCTTATATTTCTTAATTCTTATTGTTTCTTTGTGTACATTTAGGCTTTTGCAAATGCTCTTGTGCACAAATTTGAAACTTGCATAAGGCTCCAAATGAAATATATTGAAGTTGTTCTAGGTAATATTTTTCTGCATGCTGTCAATAAACAGACTCTAATTTCTCTGTGTACTATCCCAATGAATTATATAATCAGATTTGCTTTCTCGGATGACATTGGTTGATAATCTCTCAAAAACTATTGTGCAGTCTTTGTGTTGTAAAAATAGTTCTATTTTTTAAGACATGGAGAAGCAAGTTGGGATAATTTCTGTACTGTGCCAGCTCGAATTGAGGTGTATCTGGTCATTGCTTTAGCTTCGAAGATATTGCAGCAGGGAAGGAACCGACCACACATTGGAATGCTGCCATAATATTGCACCCTTTTTGGTGAGTCGATCAAATGGCTGGGCCAGTATGAGCAGGAGAGGTGCTGTTTAACCATGGGTTACATGCAAAATCCAAGTTGAGCATCTCATATTAACTCTGTAAGCAGAACTAAATCAAGGGATTTTGTTTACAAATGCTTCCACACTTGTGTAGCAATCATGTCAATGATACTGCTTATATACTTTCAACAGAATTTGTCTAAATCTAAGTTTTTCATCTAAACTCTTGATTGGTGCTTGCCCCATCATTCAAATACCCTTTTACTATTCTGAATAAACTGTTAAACCAATTGTTTACACTCTTACCCGATGTTCTATTCGGTTCCAGTTCAAGTGACTTCATCTTTGTAATTTATTTGATTGGTATTCAGGTTTAGCTTACTCGTATATGACCCGATTTTATTTATTAATTGGCATATGGTTTGGTAGTTTGTAGCAGATGGTTTTCAAACTGAAAACTTTTTAGGGGCCAGTCAAAGTATTCCTCTTCAGATGTGGTTCACGGACAAGGCCGTAGTACATGGTTAAAAAACATACTGCATTTTGTAATTTTCGTGACATTGTACAGGTTTTTTCATAAAGATTTGAAGGTGTGTTAAAGCAGTTAAGTTCAGATTTTGTTGTTGCTAAGGTATAGCTCTGAATTGCTCCTTAAGGCCGCGTGTTCTTGCGCGAATGGTCTATAATTAGAGGGATCTATTATACTGGACATATTCACTTTGTGTATGTTTGTATCACAAAAACTTCACCTAAAAATAATTGGAGTACGATTAGGCCGCAAAGGACTGTCCAGGAGGCGCCCCAAGGGGCGCCCCAGCCTCTAGTAATAACCGACAACGGGACAAATTTCTCTATTGTAGAGTTGGCAAAATATTGCCGACAAACGGGCATACGCCTAGATCTTGCATATGTGGCACACCCGCAATCTAATGGACAGGTTGAGCGAATGATCAGCTCAATCCTGCAGGGAATACACCCAAGACTCGAATCTCCTCTTTATAGAGCAGCTGGAGCATGGGTAGAAGAGTTACCCTCTATGCTTTAGAGTATTCGAACGACGCCAAACAGGTCAACAGGGCAAACCCCGTTTTTCCTAGTTTACGGCGCGGAATCACTCCTTCCAACGGATATGATACATGATAGCCCAAGAGTGCAGGCTTTCGATGACTCGGATGCCAAAAGCGCATGACATGATGCCGTCGATCTCCTAGAGGAAGAACGAGAACTTGTGCTTCAAAGATCCGCCATTTATCAGCAAGGTTTACGACGTTATCATAGTCGGAAAATCAGGCATCGTTCTTTTAAAGAAGGTGACTTAGTGCTAAGATTGGTACAACAAAGAAAGCACAAATTGGCCCTAGTTTGGGAAGGACCATTTCTTATTAGAAAGGATATGAAAAATGGATCATACTATATTGTACACATTCGAGACATGAAAGATGACCCCGAAAAGCCGAATCGCAAAAGAAAGAGAAAGATAGATGATGAACTAGGGGAGACCAAAAGACCCTGGAGCATCCAGCAGTTACGTCCCTTCTATACTTAGTTCAATTTCTATGTAAACATCTTTGAGATCATGAAATAAAGTTGTCGGAATTCATACATCTATGTTTTTTACATGTTTATTATAGTATAAAGCATAATTCCGTCTTATCTATTTCCCAATGATCTTTCAAAATACTCAATGTTAACCCGAATTGTGCCTGCGTGCTCGGCGTTAAAAATGTCTTAAGGAAACCCAGATTGTGCCTGCGTGCCTGAGTTTCATTCAAAAATTCCTTGCTTTTCTCTAAGTATTATCTGATTGTTTTTATGTTGGGTCGCTGGAGCTAGTAAGTAAAAATGTCTTTAGTATGATCCATATTTCCGAGTTTAGACTGATTGGTTATACCAAGTCACTTGGCATGAAGATTAAAATACTATCGAGTCATTTCAAACACTAAGGACAGTTAAAGCATATAAACCAGAGAACTTGGAAGATAAAGGAATAAAAACCCGGGAAACTTGCAAAAGACTTAATAATATTGCTGCAAAAGGCGGAGTACTTGTTAATACAAAAGAATAGAAAGTATTAAAATAAGTTTACATTATAAGATCTGTAATGCTTCTATTTCCTATCTCTCTACCCAGGTCAAGGAAACTTCCTTTAGGCATCCGAGTCGTCTTCGCTGTTGGATTCCTCGGGAATGTCTGGAATGGCTTCTTTTGGGTAGAAGATGGAGACGTTCGCCATGGAGGCAATCTTGGTGGCGTGACCTTTGATTTCTTCAAAGATGATGGACCGCTGCGTCTCCGTGTATCCTTGCGGGATGCCGGATGCCACGCGCCAAGATTTGGCAGATGGGTAGTGCATGCGCATGAGCCCTAGAGCCATGCGCGCACCACCGCGTGCCGTGGAGCGCAAGGTGGATTCCCTGGACTCCGCCGCTCCACGATGGCTCCCTAAAGTTTTTCAACTTCCGAGAACTCCCTAATCCTGGCGGGAAGGAATTTGTTGACAAACAACATCCCCGCAGCCTTGATTGCGGTGAACACCTTCCCAAAAGCTCGGATTTTGTCAATCCGAGTGAGTTGGGGGTCATCTCCTGTTTTCAGTAAAAACACCAATGTGTTAGAGAAAAACAGAGAAACATTGCAAACATGGAAAATCCGGTAAAAGGTAAAGTACTTACCGAGAATTTTGTCCATCTCGGCTCCTTCCTCCAAGCGCTGGTTCAAGGCATTTTCCAGATCTCGGATTGTAGCCTTGTCTTTAGCCGCTTGGTTGGAGGCGTTGGACTCGGCAATGCCAACGGCCAGCTGGCTGGCCTCCAGGTCCTGCTGCAACTTCACATTGAGCTTGTGAAGATCCAAGTTTTCTCGGCGCAGGGTCTCGGCATTGCGGGCATCTTCAGCAATTTGTTTGTCTTTCGCCAAAGAAGCTGAAAAGCAAGCAAAAAAGACGAGTTAGAAAACTCGGAAAAATACTTAGAAAAATTGTACAACTGGAAGCGGAGGAAAGTTCTTACCTGCTGTTTCCTCCAGCTGATGTTGAGTGGATACCAGTTCTGCCTCCTTAACATCAAGAATAGAGAGAAGGTTTCTCACCTCCTTATTCTTGATGGTAAGTTTGTTGAAAACTTCCAGGTTTATGTTTTCATCGGCTTGCTGAAACACGGAAAAGAGACAAAATGCTTAAGTTAGTAACAAGCATACAAATGAAAAAAACATTAAGTTAAAAGCATGCATTTGACTTATTTCTTGGGGGCTAGAGATATTACCTGGCTCATCCGCTGTAAACCTGACAAGTTTTCGTTGAATTCTTTTGCATACTCTGCAAAAAGAATCCCAACGTGGTGCAGGCCGTCCTGGATGACCTGCCGAGGTAAAAATACGAAGTTATTCCTTACAATTAGTTCGTCTTGCGGCCAAGGACGGATCAGAGGAGTAGGAGCGAAGAACTTCTTAGCCCATGGACGAATATATCCGAGTTCGTTGAAGGGTTCCTCATTTACCTTGAATTCTATGTCAAAAGTGGGAATGGGCTCCTCCTCAGGTATATGAGAAGGACCGCCCATATCCGGCTCCGCCCTTTCCCTCGTGTCCGTTTCCGGCACAATAGGCTGGCTGGTCGGCAGTGGGTATTCCTCCGGGTTTGCAGACTGATCTTCTCTCACAAGAGTAACTGGGGTAGGGGGAGCTGCAGCAGGAGATGGCGCTCCCTTGCCGACAGTGGCCTTATGCTTCTTCAGTTTCTTTGATTTCAAAGAAGTTGGAGCAAGGCTGAAAGGGAAAGGAGGAATAAGAAAATCCGAGAAATCAATATCCCAAGAAACCAAAACAGCTTATGCAATAAAAAGCAGTCAAAGGTATAAAATACCCAGAGATTTACCTGGATGTAGCGACGGGAACCCCTTCAAGATTCACCACCTCCTCGGTGGTTACTGGCCTCTTGCGCTTCCAACCGCCGTAAAAATTGGCATGCAGTTCGTCAAGCTCGGTGTCAGACGCAAGATCCTTTTCCGTATGGTCGTCGTACTATGGAAAAGGCCAAATATCAGACTACGTTAAGAAAACAAAGAAAGACGAAAATCTGAGAAAGTTGTCCAAAGAGAAAAGAACATACCTTTGGAACATTGTTCCCTTCATGATACATCTCTCGGCTTTCTTCATACTGGTCGCGAGTGGCAACCAATTGATTGACCCGCTTTTTGAAGTCCCGTTTCGAGAAAGCCTTATCCGTTCCCCTCATCTCGTCTTCCGGACCCTTGTGCCCCTCATCTCGTCTTCCGGACCCTTGTATTCACAAAGAAGCCGGGTTCGATGTGCAAGAGGCTGGATGCGACGTCCGAACCAACACAAAACTGTGTCGGTTTCGGTAAGAGGAGGTTTTGACGAAGTGAGCTTGGCGATGCGCCGTTTGATTTTCATCAGGTCGTCCGGCAAAGTCTGCACTGCTTCTGCAGCCCAGTTATCTTGGGGAATAGCGGCAGCGTTGACAAATGGTGGAACCCAGGTTTCCTTTCCAGGAAATGGGATGTCTTGATGATAGAAAAAGGTACCCGTCCAGAATTTGACGGATTCCAGTGTTTTTATTTTTGGGAACCAATCTTCTCTGAATCTGCGCAGGGTGAAAGATATGGTTCCACGGGTTGGAAGAGCGCCCTCTATAGGGTTTTGCTTAATTCCAAAGAAATATTGCCAGAAATCTAATCTAGGCGCTACTCCTAAATACCCTTCAAAAAGGGCCTGGAAGCCGGCTAGATAAAGAATAGAATTTGGTGGTAGGTTGTGAGGCCGGATATTGTAATGGCTAAGGATTTCTTGGAAAAAGGCGGAAGGCGGGATTCCCATACCTCTAGCAATATGCGAGGTAAGAAGGACTCGTTCCCCGGCACTGGGCGAAAGCTCGGACTCTTCTTCCTCATGCAGCCATTTTCCTTTCGCAATCAACCCCTCCTTCTCCATTGTCGGAAGAAGGGAGGAAGGAATGCTGCTCCGGCTCCAGTTGCCGACAGTTTCTCCCTCGTCCTCGGCTCCGGCGGCGGCAGCCGCGGCGGCGAGCTCCTCTCCCACGAGAGTGATCTTCTCTTCTGTTGTTTCGGGAGCGAGAGGCGGAGGCGGCATAGAGGAAGATGCGGCCAGGTTATCGGCCGCGAGATGTGGATCCTTGCGGGCATGGTCGCCGAAAGATTTCTCCGGCATGTCGGCGGTGGCGCGGCTTGGTGAATCCACCAACGGATCCATCGTATTGATGATGTCATCGATGTCCGCGGCGATGGAGTGCTCCTGAGACGCGCGTGGTGAGTCCATTCTTTGGCGGCGCGATGAGGACCTCGAGCTCTCCGACGAAAAGTCCGGGAATGAAGCTTGCGCCAGCACGGGCTCTGCTCTATTCTCTCTGGACTAACGCTTGGGGGCTAGGGCGCTTGAGCTGGAAGGTGAGAGGAGAGCGGAAGGTTTGCCGGAGGGGATGAAGTAGGCTATTTATAGCTGGAAATGCTTTACGATGCGTGCTAACGGATCTTTTGACCGTTGGATGCTCAACGCGTGTCACTCACCGGAAAATCCGGGAAATGAATCGACAGGTGATTATTGCTATCTCCTCGTTTCCCGCGAGAATCTCTCATAGATAAGTTTCAGGGTTTCACACTCAAAACCCAAACGTCCCTAACGTCAGCAGGACGTAGGAAGTTCCTTCTCCACGAAGGTTCATGGAAGAAAAAGCCGGATTTCCCGAAATCCGAGTTTCGCGTTATAGCATGATTTGAAGGAAAAGAAGAATCAAGACGAAAAGCCGATATTTCTCGGGAAGAATGCAAATTTGACAAAAGACGGCGAATTGAAGTCTAAACTGTCGGATTATATACCAATTAGGGGTATATCAGATGGTACTCTAAACTGTCGGATTACCAGGGTGGCCTAAATGGTAATGGATTACGGTCCATTGGGCGGCCCAGTAAGCTGACGTGCGGAAGCCGGATTCTAGAAGAACCCGGACCACGACCCACGTGGTACGGCTTGCAGTAGAAGGCGGATTCTTACCTTCCAAGTTAGGACATACCGTAGTATTCTAGGTTTCCTATTCTGTAAGCCCTGATCCGGCTATTATATAAAGCCGGACGGGAGATAAGAAAGAAGGGAGACAAGAGGCAAGAAGCTAACTCGCCGAGAGGTTGATCCTTGTCGAGTAGCTAAACCTAACTCACGTTATACATTGTATACTTCAGGCTTCAGCCCTGATTGAGTGAGATTGCAGGAGTAGGAACGCCACCTAGTTGCGACGTACTGAACCTGGGTAAAAGCCTGGTGTCATTGTTCTTCATACGGCCACGTCCCCCCACATATCTATCGGTAGTATCATGGCACCCCCGTCTATGAATTCTACTACGATGTCTCGACAACGAAAACACCCAAAAGAAAAACAGCACAAAAGAAACACCCGAAAAACAGCCCACAAAAGAACATGCCAAAACTCTGCCGCGGTAGAGAAACACCCAAAACTCTGCCGCGGCAGAGAGCCTTTTACCCCGGTTGGTGTTACGAACCGGGGTAAAAGGGTGTCGGCCTGCGCGCTGCGCAGAGCCCATGTGGGCAACCCTTTTACCCCGGTTAGTAAGCCCACCAGTGCCTAAGGAGGGCCTTTAGCCCGGGTTTGGCAAACCCGGTTGGTTGGCCGGTGCATAAGGCCCCCCTCCAATCGGGGCAAAAGGTCCGTTCTCTGGTAGTGACGACACATCCCATCTGGCCCTCTCCATGTCAAAGGACAAAGGGCCGTTGGACTGGCTCGCGCGCCTAAACGACGACGAGCTCGCAGAGTATATCTCCGACGAAGACACATCAGGCGAGCTCCCCGACAGCGTCGTTCTCTCGCCGGAGCTGTGCTTTGGGGGCCATGGCCGTTCTATCAACAAGGTCAAAGCAGCCAACAACGGCGCTGGAGTAGACGTCGGCGACTCAGAACTGGCATGCTGTGGATGCGTACAAGGACTCCAGCATGGCCACAGACATGATCATCACGTCCATCTAGGCCACGGCCAGTATGCACGTCCACAAAATTGCCCACGTCCAGCTATGCCACGGCTAGCATGCACGCCCACAGCATGCCCTTGACCGGCGAGGCCAAGGAGTGTGCGCCCGCGGCCGCCGATCCCGCCGTGCCCGCGACCCGCGAGTCCACGTCCTGACGTCCTCGTCCGTGCGTGCCGTCCACAACATATTCTTCGGTGTGGCTGCTTTCTTCTCCGTGCTCAGGGCCGCCTCCCTCCGGAGAGTCTTCTCCATCCTCAGAATCTGCATCTGTTGCATACAATCCACAACACCAAAAAAAAGAGATTGGCTGATACGTGGAGAAACCTGCAACGGATCAATGGACAGAAACTAACCTTCATCGCTATCATCCCACTACAGATCGTAGTTAAGGCCGACGATTGGACCGCTATAATCTTCCAGTTAATCCCATCTATTTGCATGATTGGAATCAAATTTCGCCATGATTTGCATCCTAGTAATGGTGGAATTCTAAGATGAGAAAAGAAAGGAACTAGGCGCCCATATAGGAGTAGACTAGAGGGAACCAAAATGAATTGGAAATTTGAATATTGCGCCGCTCCCGTCCAGTTTTCATCTCTCCCTCCAATTTTCTGGGTTTTTTTTTCTCAATTCGATCAGCCCACCGCTGCATAAAGTGTCATACATGGCTTCAATCGCGAGCGAGGCTCCTGGCGGGAACCAACTGAGCTTGGTGGGAGGCATCTCTCTGAGCGGCATTGAGAAGCATAGATGGGTTCAGTATCTACGTCATTATTGTTGCCCTTGCATGGACGGGAGGAAATGTCAAGAGTTATGCTAGTTTCCTTGCATGTCTCTATCTCTAATCAATATAGGCAGGGTAGAAGGGTTTATCAAACACTTGCTTATTTTTAGTGCGCAAATAGTTTAAGATTTAAGCATTGCATCGTATGGAAAGGTTGACTTGATCCTAATAGGGGTTGTGAAGATCGTTTGTCATGCATGATATTGTTGTTCTTGAAATCTTAAATCATCTCTAATAAACTTTGCACGGTTGATAGTCTTTTAGTATTCATTCATTAAAAGTTTTACTTCTTTCTTCTTCTTTGTTTATGCATACTTGTTGATACCAAATATAGATCATAACTTTAGTTCATTTGATCCTAGTTTACATGCTCTATTTTACATATTATGATCAAGATTGTGTGGTAGCATGTCACCTCAGAAATTATTTTGTTTTATCGTTTACCTACTCGAGGACGAGTAGGAACTAAGCTTGGGGATGCTTGATACGTCTCCAATGTATCTATAATTTCTGATGTTCCATGTTGATATTATGCCAATTGCTACACGTTTTTCATATGTTTTCCTATGTTTTCTTACGTTTTCCGGGACTAATCTATTAACAAGATGCCTAGTGTCAGTTCCCTATTTTCTGTTATTTTTTAGTTTCAGAAAAGTTATTCTTGAAATATTCTCGGAATTGGATGCCACGAAAGCCAAAGTCCCTATTTTTCTCTGAAGCTTCCGGAAGTCCAAAGAAGAGTCAAAGATGGTCACCGGGTGGACCTCACCATGCCCAGGCGCGGATCCACCCTGTTGGAATTTTACATGGGCTCCATCATATGGGCTCACTTGGCTAGCCCATTAAGCCCACTAAAAATCCTGAAATTGTCATGGCCCATTCATGAATAATAAGTGGAGTGAGTGGGACTAAAGTTTAGTCCCACATTGCTAGTTTGAAGAGAGTGGAAGCACCTTATAAGGTGAGCCATTCTAGCTCATGTATGAGTAGGCAAGGCAAGAGGAGAGGTGTGCCACACGCGCGCTCCTCCTCCTCCGCCGCCCGCCTCGCCACGCCTCGTCACGACGCGCCGCGGGTTGCGGGAATGAGCCGAGCCGAGAGTGTTTATTTTGTCGATTGGGAAAATTTAATGAGTCATTTAATTTGGTAATTGACGGACGCGTTAATTCCAAAACTGTTTCCGTTTCCTTTCTGGATCGTGGATCCAAACCGACTCAGACGTGGAGTTACGCCCACGTCTCTCCCAGCCCGCGTATAAATACGCGCATACGGTAAACCCTAGCCGCCACTTCGTCATACCGTTCCAAAAACACTGCGCCGCCAATTCAAGTCTTCTCCATCCCTCCTTCCGGCGTGCACCGCGAGAAGGGACAGCAGGCCTCCGGAACCCCGCCTCTTGTGATCATGTACGGGAGAGGGGCGATCAGGTTTTTGGGGAGCGCATGAGCGCGACTGCTGACGGCGACCACTTCCCCAACGACGATTTCTTCCCCGACATCGGCAACCTCTTCATCGACGACATGGCCGACGTGGACAACAACAACGGCGGTGCCGCTACCGCTCCATCGTACGTAATTCTATTCCATCTGTATGACATACTCCTGGAATTCTTATGTCTAGTTCTAGCTATAGATTGGATCAGTTTGTCTACTGTACTAGATCTAGATATTTGCATGATTACTGTATTTGCTACTGTCGCAATTCATCTGCTGCTATTTCGAATTAAATCATGTGCTAAATTGCTAATATATTCAACAATCCAAAACCTGATTATAGGCAATTTCTTGCACCTGCGCCGTCTGTCATTGCGGCGACAAGGCCAATCCCTTTCAAGGGTGTGGACTATAAGAGGTGGCGCACGAGAGCAGTGCTATGGTTTCAAACCTTGCGCTGCTATGCGGCCACCAAGGGCAAGCCTGAGGGCGATCTCAATCCAGCACAGCTGGAGGCCTTTGAGAATATGGACACTATGTTTAAAAGTGCCCTCCTCGGTATTATCGATGATTCCATCGTCGATCCGTATATGTCGTTTGATAACGGCAAGGATATGTGGGCTGCACTCGAGGCCAAATTTGGGGCCTCGGATGCTGGCAGCGAGCTGTATGTCATGGAGCAATTCTATGACTACAGGATGACTGATGAGCGCTCTGTTGTTCAACAGGCTCATGAGATACAGTCACTCGCTAAAGAACTTGAGCACTTCAAGTGTATGTTACCGGACAAGTTTGTGGCCGGAGGCATTATTGCCAAGCTTCCATCTTCATGGAGCACCTTTGCTACTTCTCTAAAACACAAGAGACAAGAGTTTTCCGTAATGGACCTCATCGGATCTCTTGATGTGGAAGAGAAGGCGAGAGCAAAGGATACACGTGCTCGGGTTGCTGAGGTAGGTTCTTCTGCTCATGTGGTACAGAAGAAACATTACCCGCCCAACAAGCCTAAATATAACAAGAAGAAATCCGAGGGTAAAGGCAAGCCCGATGGCAAGTTTAAGCCGTCGCACTCTACCAACTTCAAGAAGAGAAAGGGGTCATGTCACGTTTGCGGTGAACTGACCCATTGGGCTCCAAAGTGCCCTAAGCGTTATGAGCTGCAGCAGCAGGAGAACAGCGGCAAGACCGCTAATGTTGTCATGGCTGACACTGAGAAGAAGGATTCTGGGTACGGTATAGTTCCCACTATTCTTTCAGTTTGTCATTCACCTGAATGGTTAGTTGACACAGGTGCCAATGTACATGTTTGTGCTGATGCTTCCATGTTCTCTTCTTATCAGGTCACAGGGACTTCCCCGTGCTGATGGGGAACGGGTCACATGCTACTGTTCGTGGTGTTGGTACGGTCGATCTGAAGTTTACTTCGGGGAAGATCGTGCGGCTGAAGAACGTTCATCATGTGCCCTCCATCAATAAAAATCTCGTCAGCGGCTCACGTTTATGTCGAGATGGTTTTAAGTTGGTTTTCGAGTCTAATAAAGTTGTAATTTCCAAGTATGGACAATTTATTGGTAAAGGCTATGAGTGCGGAGGCTTGTTCCGCTTATCCTTGTCAGATATTTGCACCAAAGTTATTAATAATGTTTGCCACGATAATGATTGTGATGTTTGGCATTCACGACTATGTCATATTAATTTTGGTTGCATGACGCGGTTAGCAAATATGAGTTTAATTCCGAAATTCAGTACTGTTAAAGGTTCCAAATGTCAAGTGTGTGCTCAAGCTAAGCAACCTCGCAAATCTCATAAGACTGCGGAGGCGAGAGACTTGGCACCACTAGAACTTATACATTCTGATCTTTGTGAGATGAATGGCGTATTGACAAAGGGTGGAAAGAAATATTTTATGACACTTATTGATGACTCCACTAGATATTGTTATGTGTATCTTCTGAAATCTAAAGATGAAGCTTTAACTTATTTCAAGAACTATAAGGCCGAAGCTGAGAACCAACTTGATCGTAAAATTAAACTGCTTAGGTTTGATCGTGGTGGAGAGTATTTTTCCAACGAGTTTAATTCTTTTTGTGCTGAACACGGTATTATTCATGAGAGGACGCCTCCCTACTCACCCCAGTCAAATGGGGTGGCTGAAAGAAAGAACCGAACGTTGTCTGATTTGGTTAACGCCATGTTAGACACTTCGGGTCTCTCCAAGGCATGGTGGGGGGAGGCACTAATGACTGCATGTCATGTCCTAAACCGAGTTCCCACAAAGAATAAAACCATTACTCCGTTTGAGGAATGGGAAAGGAAAAGATTGAAACTCTCCTACCTACGTACTTGGGGTTGTTTGGCGAAAGTCAATATACCAATTCCCAAGAAGCGCAAGCTTGGACCTAAAACCGTAGATTGTGTTCTTCTGGGCTATGCTTTTAATAGCATTGGTTATAGATTCTTGGTAGTAAAATCTGAGGTATCCGACATGCATGTTGGTACGATTATGGAGTCGAATGATGCGACTTTCTTTGAGAACATATTTCCTATGAAGGATATGTCTAGCTCATCAAATCAGAAGAAACCTGTTTCATCTAGTCAGGAATTAGCTGAGATTCCTGAATCCACCATTCCGATAGAACACGTTGAGAATCCCGAGGAGGATGACAATGAAGTTCCTTTAAGGAGCAAGAGACAGAGGACTGCAAAGTCCTTTGGTAATGATTTCATTGTGTACCTCGTGGATGACACACCCAAGACTATTTCAGAAGCCTATGCGTCTCTTGATGCTGACTACTGGAAGGAGGCTGTCCGTTGCGAGATGGATTCCATCTTGGCTAACGGAACCTGGGAAATCACTGATCGTCCTTATGGGTGTAAACCTGTAGGATGTAAGTGGGTGTTCAAGAAAAAGCTTAGGCCTGATGGTACAATTGAAAAGTACAAGGCAAGGCTTGTGGCCAAGGGTTATACCCAGAAAGAAGGTGAAGACTTCTTTGATACTTACTCACCTGTTGCTAGACTGACCACTATTCGTGTGCTACTATCACTGGCTGCCTCACACGGTCTTCTCGTTCATCAAATGGACGTTAAGACGGCTTTCCTTAATGGAGAGTTGGACGAGGAAATTTACATGGATCAGCCAGATGGTTTTGTAGTACCCGGTCAGGAAGGCAAGGTGTGCAAGTTATTGAAGTCATTATACGGCCTCAAGCAAGCACCTAAGCAATGGCATGAAAAGTTCGAAAGGACTTTGACTGCTGAAGGCTTTGTTGTAAACGAAGCTGACAAGTGTGTGTACTATCGCCATGGTGGGGGCGAGGGAGTTATTCTATGTCTATACGTTGATGACATATTGATCTTTGGGACCAATCTTGATTTAATCAAGGAAGTTAAGGATTTCTTATCTCGCTGCTTTGAGATGAAGGATCTAGGAGTAGCTGATGTTATCTTGAACATCAAGCTGTTGAGAGATGATAATGGTGGGATCACACTGCTTCAATCTCACTATGTGGAAAAGGTCTTGAGTCGCTTTGGGTATAGTGACTGCAAGCCTTCTTCAACTCCATATGATGCTAGTTTGTTGCTTCGAAAGAATCAACGGATTACTAGAGATCAACTGAGATATTCTCAGATTATAGGCTCGCTTATGTATTTGGCGAGTGCCACGAGGCCTGACATCTCTTTTGCTGTGAGCAAATTGAGCCGGTTTGTTTCCAATCCGGGAGATGATCATTGGCGTGCGCTTGAGAGAGTTATGCGCTATTTAAAAGGCACTGCGAGCTATGGAATTCACTATACCGGAAACCCGAGGGTTCTGGAAGGATATAGTGATTCTAATTGGATATCTGATGCTGATGAGCTTAAGGCCACTAGTGGTTATGTTTTTACACTTGGTGGTGGCGCTGTTTCCTGGAAGTCTTGCAAGCAGACCATCTTAACGAGGTCAACTATGGAAGCAGAACTCGCAGCATTAGACACAGCCACTGTTGAGGCAGAGTGGCTTCGTGAGCTCTTGATGGACTTGCCTATGGTTGAAAAACCAATACCCGCAATCCTAATGAACTGTGATAATCAAACTGTGATCGTCAAAGTGAACAGTTCTAAGGATAATGCAAAGTCATCAAGACATGTGAAGAGGAGATTAAAATCTGTCAGGAAATTGAAGAACTCCGGAGTTATTGCGTTGGATTATATCCAAACGTCCAAGAACTTGGCAGATCCCTTCACAAAGGGTTTATCACGGAATGTGATAGATAATGCATCGAGGGAGATGGGTTTGAGACCCACGTTATGAGTTGCCCACAGTGGTAACCCACTCTATGTGATCGGAGATCCCGTGAATTAGAAGTGGGAGACAAGCTGTTGGTCGGCTGAGAGGAGAGTATCCTTATATTTTATTCCACTCCATAAAAGATGCAATACTCTCCTGATCTGTACGGTAGGTTGACATTTGTCTTAATGTGTTCCAAGTGGCTTATTTATATAAGCAGAGATGTGTCCTACAGAACATCTCCTGAGGAACTCACCTATATGAGTCTGACTGTTAAACGTCGCAGTCTATGAGAATCGGGTGCTCTCTAATAAACTCATGAAAGGCCTTCGGAGTATGACGCATACGCTCCAAACCGCGGGGAAGCCTTGCGGCAGTCTAGTATCGGTTCAGACGTTGTGTGAAACGGGTATCACAGCAAACTTGTAGTTCAAGGCGTAGTCCACTATTCAAGTTGTGAACTAGTGTAGCATGATGTTCTAAGTGGAAGTTCAACTTAACAGTCTCCACTAACACCGGTATATAAACAATGTTTTGGAACAGAGTTTATGAAATGTGCTAATGACACTTTGTGGGGGATTGTTGGAATTTTACATGGGCTCCATCATATGGGCTCACTTGGCTAGCCCATTAAGCCCACTAAAAATCCTGAAATTGTCATGGCCCATTCATGAATAATAAGTGGAGTGAGTGGGACTAAAGTTTAGTCCCACATTGCTAGTTTGAAGAGAGTGGAAGCACCTTATAAGGTGAGCCATTCTAGCTCATGTATGAGTAGGCAAGGCAAGAGGAGAGGTGTGCCACACGCGCGCTCCTCCTCCTCCGCCGCCCGCCTCGCCTCGACACGTCACGTCACGTCACGACGCGCCGCGCCGCGGGTTGCGGGAATGAGCCGAGCCGAGAGTGTTTATTTTGTCGATTGGGAAAATTTAATGAGTCATTTAATTTGGTAATTGACGGACGCGTTAATTCCAAAACCGTTTCCTTTCTGGATCGTGGATCCAAACCGACTCAGACGTGGAGTTACGCCCACGTCTCTCCCAGCCCGCATATAAATACGCGCATACGGTAAACCCTACCGCCACTTCGTCATACCGTTCCAAAAACACTGCGCCGCCAATTCAAGTCTTCTCCATCCCTCCTTCCGGCGTGCACCGCGAGAAGGGACAGCAGGCCTCCGGAACCCCGCCTCTTGTGATCCTGTACGGGAGAGGGGCGATCAGGTTTTTGGGGAGCGCATGAGCGCGACTGCTGACGGCGGCCACTTCCCCAACGACGATTTCTTCCCCGACATCGGCAACCTCTTCATCGACGACATGGCCGACGTGGACAACAACAACGGCGGTGCCGCTACCGCTCCATCGTACGTAATTCTATTCCATCTGTATGACATACTCCTGGAATTCTTATGTCTAGTTCTAGCTATAGATTGGATCAGTTTGTCTACTGTACTAGATCTAGATATTTGCATGATTACTGTATTTGCTACTGTCGCAATTCATCTGCTGCTATTTCGAATTAAATCATGTGCTAAATTGCTAATATATTCAACACACCCTAGGGCGCGCCTGGGGGTGGTGAGGGCCCCCCTGGTGACCTCCCGGCGTTGCTCTTCCGCCTATTTAAGGCCTTCCTCCCGAAAACCCTAACATAAACAGCGAAATTCCACGAAAACTTCCGCAGCCGCCGTCATCGTCAACCCAAGTTTCGGGGGACAAATCTCTATTCTGGCACCCTGCCGGGACGGGGAAGTGCCCCCGGAAGCCATCTCCATCGCTGTTGTTGTCTCCTATGATGAGGAGGGAGTAGTTCTCCCCCGAGGCTGAGGGCTCTACCGGTAGCTATGTGGTACATCTCTCTCTCCCATGGTGTGATCTATATGTGATTGTGAGCTTTGTAATCTAGTTGAATAAGTAGATGTTACTCTTCATCTATTGTGATACTCAAGTGTTTTATTAATATGAACTTTGGAGTCACCTTGTCCCGCGGTGTGAAGGTGACAGTGTGCACATCGTGTGTGTCTCCTCTATGAATTGTGGTGTTTGTCTAGTACCTTCTAGGGTGCTCAAGTTGATAGTGTGGGGCTAACTAGACATGGGAATGCTTACTTTAAGGAATGCTTTTTGCAGCCCTACGCAATGATTAGTGTTCGTTATCCAACCGGAGAGGGTTAAGAGTAGCATAGTGAAGAGAAGATATTTAGTTATTCAATTATGTGATCATTGTTGAGAGTGTCCACTAGTGAAAGTAGGATCCCTAGGCCTTGTTTCCAAGCATTGAAACACCGTTTTCCTCCTGTTCTGCTACATGTTTGTTTGCTGCCATATTTGTTTCAGATTGCTATTATTACTTATAACCATCCATATTACTCGCATTTCACTATCTCTTCGCCAAAATGGTGCACCTATATACCTTAGAAGTATATTGGGTGTGTTGGGGACACAAGAGACTTCTTGTATCTTAATTGCAGGGTTGCTTGAGAGGGATATCTTTGACCTCTACCTCCCTGAGTTCGATAAACCTTGGGTGATCCACTTAAGGTAAACTTGTTGATGTTCTACAAACCTCTGCACTTGGAGGCCCAACACTGTCTACAAGAATAGAAGCGTGCGTAGACATCAGCCCTCTTCGAGGAATATCTAGGAATAGATCCTAGCCTAGATTTCTTCAAGTACTGTTTTTACGTTAGGCATGAACCAGGCGGGGATGGCGGACTGAATGTTTGCGGAACCATCAACCTCAATCTTCGCCGTAAGAGAGAGTTGTGGTTCCCCAAAGTCCCCAAATTCGAGTCCGTCAAATTCTGGGCCGGAATGTTCTTTTACTGTAAAGACGTTCCCTCCCGTCAAAATAAATGGGGCTTCTGCCGTTTGTCAACGGCGCCACTGATACGTCTCCAACATATCTATATTTTTTTATGTTACATGTTGATATTATGCCAAATGCTACATGTTTTCATACACTTCATATCATTTTTATGCATTTTCTGAGACTAACCTATTGACAAGATGTCACAGCGTCAGTTCCTGTTTTCTGCTGTTTTTTGTTTCAGAAAAGTTGTTCAGGATATATTCTTAGAATTGGACGAAACAAAAGCCAAAATCCCTATTTTGCCGTCACGTACACGGAGTCCGAAGGAGAACCGGAGGGGGCACCAAGGAGGCCACACCATAGGGTCGCATGCCCTCTTGGCCGCGCCACCACGTGGTGTGGGCCCCTTGGGCGCCCATCGATATCGCCTTTTCGCCTATATAAAGTCTTCCTCGGGAAAACCGTAAACACCCGAGCATCCATCCACCAAAAGTTCTATAGCCGCCATGATCCTCAACCCTAGTTCGGGAGGGTTATGAAGCTCTCCCCGGCACCCTGCAGGGAGGGGAAATCATCACCAGAGGGCTCTACATCACCATGTCTGCCTCCGGAGTGATGCGTGAGTAGTTCATCCTTGGACTACGGGTCCATAGCAGTAGCTAGATGGTTGTCTTCTCCTCCTTTTGTGCCATCATGTTTAGATCTTGTGAGCTGGCTAACATGATCAAGATCATCTTATTGTAACGCTACATGTTGTGTTTGCTGGGATCCGATGAATATTGAATATATGTCAAGTTGATTCTAGATCTATCATTTATATTATTTGTGATCTTGCATGCTCTGCGTTGCTAGTAGATTTCTTGGCAAGTTGATACTTGTGACTCCAAGATGGAGTATTTATGCTCGATAGTTGGTTCATGCATCTAGAAATCTGGGAGACTGACAATAACTTGTAAGATTGTGGATATGTTGTTGCCGGTAGAGATAAAAAAACAATGTTTGTCTAAGGATAATTCTATTGTTTAAATTACGCACTTTACTTAATTCAATAATCTGTTGCTTGCAACTTAATACCCAAAGTTTGCTCGGATAACGTCCTGAGGGTTGATTATTAATCATAGATGCAGTTGGATTGCGATATATGTATCGTGTTGTAATGCCCAAACGAATCTCATAGTAATCATCATGTCATGTATGTGCACTACGGTGCAGCCTCTATTTTATCAATTGCCCAGGTGTAATTTGTTCACCGAGCATGTTATTTTTGAGTAATGGAAAATGAGGAAGGTTTACTTGAAGAAACATGCTTACAGATCCGGGGTAAACTATGCTCTTTTCTACCAGGGTGGCTTGGTATTCCTAGGTAATTTCCAAGAATGGCGCTTTCCTTGTACTATGTTCGTACTGAAAGAACATAACACTTGAGTAGCAACGCGGCAGACAGAGATCTCTGTGGCCTATACCTCACAATTATCCTCAATGATCCTTTACTTGCCTGCATTTTTTACGGGTCCGCCAGACAGTCAAAGACGCATGATGACAGTGTTTGAAAGCCTTGTGTGTATAGTTGATGCCGCAATTCTTTTCCAATGGTGACCAGATTCTCAGTTTCAAATGCAGAAATCCGATGGGGCTTGTCTCCTCCGAAAAACAATGAATCAGGATCAGCCGCAAGACGATAAGTTAAAATCACGCGGGTAGTATGTTTTTTCATTTGAGACAACATAGTTACATGAAACTGTTAGTTTGTAGCCTATTAATATTTTTATTTACTCCCAAGTAAAAAATATTAAACCTTGAAGCAATGAAGAGAAACAATAAACAGTTTGATGATTGATATCATAACGAATTGATTATACCTTTAGAAACTCATGAGAAGTTTAAAATTCCAAGGTAATTTCTCCTTCAGCCAGCAAAGTTAATTTTGGTATATAAAAGCAGACTGAAAAATATCATGAAATAGAAAACCTGCATGAACAAAAGATAAATTCATAATTTTTCCTAAAACTTCTGGGGCAGTTCCAATTTGGTAATGACATAAATGTCTTGCAGTCTGGGTTGGGGAATGCATGATCAATCCAGAATCTAGTTGCCATTTCATCAAACAAGAGGCAAGTAGTAGCATCATTTCGTCAAACAGGAAGCAGGCGAGCAAGCAATGTTCTCAATTTAGGAAGGAGGGCAGATGTAGCAAGGAGGCAACCAACAGTAAATGCGTTCAGGAGCATAGGAGCACGCAGGGAGTCGCCGGCATTTCGTCGGGCATGCAGGGTGTGGGCTTGGCATGCTTGCAGATTGGTGAAGATTCGATGGGGGACATGGGAATCACCTCGCTGCTTTGCTGCCCAGGCGAACACGGCACGACGGTGCAAAGCGAACGCGGCGGCGCTGCCGACCGAGAGGTCAAGTGTGGAGGTGCTGATGAGATGTGAGGATAGATGGTATCAGACCAAACTCGATGACGAGGTCGGCCGAGAGGTGAAGACGGTGGAGCCCGAGATGATGTTTTGCTTAGGTGCTTTTTTATTTTATTCATTCCTCGGTATTGGGCTGTGGATTTGTTATAGGCGGCTGCTGAGGAGGACGATTAGATTTCTAATCCTCCGCCTCCCAGCCGTCGACACGTGGCAAGCAGGTCCACTCACGCGTGCTAAAATTAAGGACACATTCTCCCAAAGCGCTCTATCGTCGCACCGCACCATCGCTCTTCCCCGCACCAGTCACACCTTCTGCTCCTCCTGTGAGGCTCGTCGTCGCCGGAGAAAAACGGCGGCGCCGGCAATAGCGACGTCGCTGTGAGCACCTCCTGGCGCCTACGGGAGCATCGTTGGCCGCCGCGGTGAGCACGTCCCGACGCCTACGGGAGCACCACCGGCCGCTGCGGTGAGCATTTCCCGGCGCCTACGGGAGCACCACTGGACGATGATGTGAGCATCTCCCGGAGGCTACGGGAGCACCGCCAAACATTGCTGAGAGCAAGGGCCGGCGCCTACGGGAGCACCGCCAGACGCTGCAGTGAGCACGTCCCGGCACCTAAGGGAGCACCGCCGGAGAAGTCGACGCCGGTGTGCAGCGCCGTCGTCCTTGGCTGGTAGCATCAGTCACCGCCGATAGAAGCATGTCCCCATGCCTATGGGAGCAGCGTCTCTGTCCTTCGGCAGCACCACCGCCGTCGCACGGGAGCACCTCGGCCGGCCAACAGGAGCACCTCCGGCCCACGGGAGCATCTTCGGCGGCCTATGGGAGCACTGTCGCTGGCTCACGGTAGCACCACCGCCGTCGCACGGGAGCAGCTCGGTCGTCGCACGAGAGCATCTCGGCCGGCCCACGGGAGCACCTCCGTCGGCCTGCGTGAGCACGAGAGTATCTCGGCCGGCCCACGGGAGCAGCTCCGTCGGCCTCACGGAGCTTGATGTTAATGGAGGAGATGAAGGCGAGGGTAACCTCACAGAGGTGGGGGCGGCGGCTCAGTGCGGGCGTGCAGCGGGAGGTAGATGCCAGATCTGTTGGAGTTGGAGGCCGACGGGAGAAGTCCCCGCGGGGCCTACGCGTGCTCGAAGTCGAGACCGGCAGCGGGGCGAGCTCGCCGTGAAGGAGGCCAACGGGAGAAATCCGCATGGGACCGGCCGAGTGGGTGGAGCTATGGAGACTATTCTTTTCGTTTGGAGTGAATCGAGAGGAGAGAAAAGAAACAGCGAGATGACTCGAGAGGATAAGGTGCGGGCAGTGTGTGGTCCCACAGTGGACGCGTGGCGCAACATAAATGCGGAGGACACCCGCGCGTCTATCCTCCGGAGGTAGAAGCTTTTTTCCTTTGTTATAGATATGATTACCGTGTATATGTTGACAAGTGGCGCACTGAATTTACTTGCTATCTAGGCTTTCAGAAAGAGCCGAGACTGAAATATAATTCTTCCTCCGTTTTTAAATAATTGTTATTAAGATGAATGTATCTAAATGTATCCGAGTACTAATACATCCATTACAGCCCATTTCAACGACAATATTTTGAGACGGAGGGAGTAAGATTCTACATCCGCATATATACGCAATATCCAAACATATCTATACTTCTTATAAAGCAAAACCCCACTAACATGCATTAATGATTTTTCTATCTCAATATGCAAGCTATCCACATCATCCAACATCCTAGCCAATCAATTGTCCATGTCATCTTCACTAATATTTATGAATTACTACATGTAAACTACACGTCATCTTTTTCTTAAACCATCCAATTATTCATATTAATAATTAAAAAAAATATTATGATCAATTCAATCACATCTCTTATAAACTTTACAATATACTGTAGTTCCTAAAACGATCCCGCAGCAACGCGCGGGGTATTCTTCTAGTATGTATACATGACAATGACATAAGTCGACTTTTCTCTCTAGAGAAAGAAAGTTCAAAGAAGGTACTTTTCAGTTCTTACTACTGAAGTCATCCATGAGGGCAACAGGCGTCATCCATGAATTGAAGACCTGTCACATCATCGACTGAAGTCCTTGGCCATGAGCGAGACAACCTTCCTGACGGCCGGTCTGTCGAAGAGATCCTGCAACCACGCCCTGACACGAGGGTACGAGTCGAACACCGCGGCGTACGGCATCTCCATGAAGTAGTGCGTCTCGGGGAAATGGCTGAGGTCCACCAGGCTGACGAAATCTCCGGCCAGATACCTGTGCTTCGTCAGCTGGACCTCGTACACGTCCAGCACCTTCTTCAGCTTCTCGACGCTCTCGCGGACGACGCTCTCGTCCGGCGTTCCGCCCAGCGCCGGGACGACGCGGTGCTGGACGAAGACCGAGTGCATGATGGGGTCGTACTCGAGGGCCTCCACGTCCAGCCAGACGTCGACGAGCGCGGACTCGCCGGGGTTGCCTTCCCTCAGCAGGTTGACCTCGTCGCCCGTCCTGTGGTACTTTCGCAGCACGTACCGTGATATTGCACGGGACTCTACGGAGAAGATGGGAAATGTGTGTGTGATTAGTCAACTTTGCTTTGTGGAAAATGGTAGCGACCGAGTTTGGGAAGAGTTTTGCGAGCTCACGGAACATCGTCAGATCCCCGTCCTGGAACGCCGGAACCTGTCCAAATGGCTGATCGGAGAAAAGCAGAGTAAATTTAAACATCTAGCGGGCTATGATCCAATTCTTATATCCTAACTCTGGTGGAAAAAAACAGCAGCTGATCGGAACAAGTTCTTACGTTTCTGGCGAGGTGCTCAGGGCCTTTGTGCTCCTTGACGTGAAAATCGATGTCGACTATCTCGTACTCGGCGCCGACCTCCTCCAGGCACACCAGCACCCGAGCCACGTTCGTGAACGCCGCCGACCCGAACACCTTCACCGGCGCCATGCTCTGGTGATGGATGAGAGAGCACGATCTGCTTTCTTTGGAGAGAGAGATACATTTGGTACTGAGTGTGCGATGTGCAATTTCCGCTGCGCTGCCCGTTTATTTATATCGCGACACCTAGGCCTGGTTATTGGTCTCAGGCCATATCCAGCCCAAAAGGAGAGCAGCTAATGGCGATTCACTAGTCCAGCCGAAGAGGAAAGAACGGTCCTGGCCCTTCCGCCGCTGGGGCAGGGTCCAGAGGGCATCGGGGAGCTCCTATCCAGCGCGACATATTTTTATTGATAGGAGATAGTATTAAATTTGGAAAAAAAAAGTAAAAATGTTCCAGATTTGAATAAATGTCACATATTTTAAACTTGTTCACAATTTTGGAAAAATATAAATTGAAAAATGTTCATGAATTTTAAAAAAATGTTCACGATTTTATTAAAAAAAGTACATTGATTTTAAATAATATATCTATGAATTAAAAAAATGTTCACAAAATTTGAAAAAAGATTTTCATGTAATTTTTAAAAAATGTTCATGAATTTTTAAAAAATGTTCACAAATTTGAAAAAATATGCTCATACATTTTTGAAAAATTCTTAGATTTGAAAAAATGTTCATGATTAAAAACTGTTCATGAATTTGAATTTTTTTTTATAAAAAACTACTCAAGGGTTTAAAAAGGAGAAAAAAGGGGAAAAGAACTAAAAAAACAAAGAAGACCATAGTAGAACCTTTTGGAAGCTTCCCAAAACCAGAGATGTAACAACATATGTCGACTGGCCCAATTAACTCTCGCGGGATCTAAGTAAGTATGCATTGTGTCCATAACAGACGCAACGGGCGTCAAATAGGGATCGTTGGGGGCATAGAACGATCGAATCAAAGGATCAAAGGGTTTCCTGCTTAACCGTCGTAGTGTTCGCGCCGCAGGCCCGCAACTGCTACCTGTTGATCGAGGTTGTTGGCATGTTCCCTGTTGGCTCGTCGCGCGGCTGCCGTCAAACAGCCAACAAGTGACTTCTCTACTTATGGATGTGACCAAACGTTCTGATTTTGGTACTTAAATAAAGAAGATACTCATAAAAAAGAGCAATAAAATCTGAAGTTTTTTTTTTAAGTTACACAAACCTTTCTAAAACATGGCAAAAGACATGTCATATTTTTTTATTAAGAAGCAGCGAGGTGGTCGGTTAGTTAAATACATCAATGTCGTCATGGAACACGATCATATTGGGCACCACCCCTCGCCGACTTGGCCACCACCAAGGAATTCTCAAGTCTTCATCTAGTTTCGTCAATCGATATTCTTTCATGCAACCATCAAATAAGTCGCAGAAGACATACATCCGCAACTTTGATGGACTTATCGGTTTTGAATAGCCACATGACACGTATAGAATGACATATGAGAAATTTATACCACTGAAATTGTTTTGATCCTGATTTTTTTTATCACCAACCGTTGAAGGAGATGACCTAGATAACGATAGGACGAAACGGGAGAAAGCAAGACACCGCTTGGCCCCAAAACATTGGGGCCACACAAGGGCGAGATGGATCTGGAAGACCATTATTCTCACGATGTCACCTCCACCATCGAGACGCCACCACTAATGTGCCCAAGATGTTCGGTTTTGGAGCAATCTTTGTAACTCCTCCACCACTAAATAATTCTTGATTGCTTGGTGCAACTCATTTGACCCTCTCTAGTCTCCTCATCCTTTTCTCCGTCCTCTATTAACTTGTAATGAGCTGCGTTGTATAAAATTTTTGCTGGGGACGTTGTATAAATATGTTGATGTTATAAGGGTTCAAGTTGGTCCGGTCTACCGTAGTTACGGTAAAAATATATACTCCCTCCCTGTCAA
Organism: Alopecurus myosuroides; assembly: GCA_028641055.1. Taxonomy (NCBI): domain Eukaryota; kingdom Viridiplantae; phylum Streptophyta; class Magnoliopsida; order Poales; family Poaceae; genus Alopecurus; species Alopecurus myosuroides. Next base: position 417,330,445 of record CM054058.1, read on the forward strand.
CTTAAAATCGGTTGAAACGGGTGTATCTAACACTGAAATGTATCTAGATACATATATCTCAACGACGCTTATTTTGAAACGGAGAGAGTACATGAGAAAATCTAGGATTCCCTACCTCTTAACAGCTAGCCGGCCATTCTAAGTGAGAGAACCAACATTGACGGAGACGAAGGTTAGTGAGGCTAGCAATTAGGGTTTGCTCGGGTCTTGAGAGTGTTTCTATGGTGATATAGATAACGATAGGATGAAACCGGAGAAAGCAAGACACCGCTAGGTCCCAAAACATTGGTCCTGAAGGCCACACAAGGGCGAGATGGATCTGGAAGACCATTATTCGCACAATGTCACCTCCGCCATCGAGACGCCACCGCTAATGTGCTGAAGATGTTCGGTTCTGGAGCAATCTTTGTAACTCCTCCACCACTAAATAATTCTTGATTACTTGGTGTAACTCATTTGACCTTCCCCTAGTCTTTTCTATCTTTTCTTTATCCTCTCTATTAACTTGTGATGAACTACGGAGTATTTTTTTATAAATATGTCGATGGTATAAGGGTTCAAGTTCAAAAATAAATACATGAGAAGATCTGGAGTTCCCTACCTCTTAACAGCTAGCCGGCCATCGTAAATAAGAGAACCAACATTGACGGAGACGAAGGTTAGTGAGGCTAGCAATTAGAGTTTGCTCAGAGTGTTTCTATGGTGATATATGACCAATTTTTACACCGGAATGGATGTATTTTCTTTATTCCTTAACAATTTCTTGTTACAAGGCATAAGAAATTTTGTTTACTACTAACTCAAGCAACACGTTGTTATTGCAATATTTTTATTGTTTAAAGCATTATTGGAACCCTTTTGGGACGTCACTTTGTGCGACAGTCACACGGGTACTTTGTTATTGTCTCGGGACGGCTTTGGACAGGTCAGGTGAGGCCCATGACAACGTCCAAAAGCCTGGCCGGATTCCTCATGGGTTCACTGTGATGATACATGCTTGCCCCTCGGTTCTACTGCTGCATGGCATGGAGGAAGATGGACATTGATGGATGTTTTTCTGCTTGACATGTCCCCGCCCATTGCGCTGACAAAACACTGGAGAATTCAAGCGTCCTTAGATTCTCTTCTTCTTTCTGTCTTCAGGTGACAAAACGCCAAACGATTGTTTCAAACAAAAAATGTCTTCAGATTCTGTTACTTTATCTATGATTACGGTGTGAATATTATACTCGTATTAGAGTTGTTTTTAATATCTCCATAAAGGATCAAGAACGAGCGGTGACGCCAGGAATTCGCAACTTTGCAGCATTTATTTTGTTAAAACGATTGCCGTTCTGTCAATGGTTGTACTGTTATCTTTTACCAAAATGACCGTTGTTTTGACAAAATTGTGAGTACTCACATGCATACCTGGGAATACGCTTAGGTCATCTCCAGCGGGGCTGCTCATTTGCCCCGGATCGGTCCGTTTTGAGCAGCCTGGGCCGAAAGCAGGCCCCTGCGGCGCTGCTCATACGGACCGCGCTTCTTTTTTTGTCCCCGGATGCTCAAATCCATACCAAATTTGGTCCAGATTTAAGCAGCCCCGCGGACAGCAAAGTGTCCCGTGGACACACTCCCCTGGCCCGCGCAGAACGCCCCCTCCTCCCACCTCGCGCCGCCCCCGACCCACCTCGCCGCCGCTAGCTCGCCGATTTGGCGACCACCACCGCCGTTCGACCCCCCACCGGCGAGGCCACCTCCCCCCACCTCTCACCCACGCCGCCACCGGTCCCGCATGAGTTTCGCCGGCCTGCCTACCGCCCGGTCCACCTCCCCCACCTCCACGGACGCACACAAGGTGTTCGGCCGTGTGCCTGCCACGACATCGGCACAAAAAATGGCGGACATCGGCGACGAGTTCTTTTTCAACAACGCGATCATGTACTCGTCCTCGTCGGACTCCGATTCCGAGGACGAGAGCGATATCCTCGTTGTCACTCTCGTGGTGAATGACCACATCGCTAGGATGCGGCCGGTGTTCAGAGGGTCCGTTCCCGGCAAGGCGCCGGGCTTGGAAAGGGGCAGAGCAGCCGGCCATACCCAGCTGTGGAATGACTACTTCCACCCAACCAATCCGGTGTACACGGCCAAGCTATTCCGGCGTCGTTTTCGGATGAAAAAAGACTTGTTCAACCGCATTCGACTCGGTGTGCTCGACTATGATGATTGGTTCAAGTGCAAGCCCAATGCCACCGGTAAGCTTGGCTTCTCTTCTTATAAAAAATGCACCGCGGCAATTCGGATGCTTGCATATGGAGTAGCTGGTGATCTGGTTGATGAATACTTGCGTATGAGTGAATCCATGTGTCTGCAATCTATGTACAAGTTTTGTGAAGTTGTGGTTCAGGTCTTTGGCCCGGAGTACTTGAGGGAACCGACTGTTGCCGACACTCAGCGGCTGTTGTCGATCAACGAGAGCAGAGGGTGACCTGGGATGCTTGGAAGCATCGATTGTATGCACTGGGAGTGGAAGAACTGCCCATTTGGTTGGCAGGGGCAGTACAAGGGACATGTTGGTGAGTGCACGGTTATTCTCGAGGCAGTTGCTTCGCATGATCTGTGGATTTGGCACTCGTTTTTCGGCATGGCAGGTTCACACAATGATATCAACGTGCTCCAGCGCTCTCCGGTGTTTGGCAGACTTGCCGTAGGAAACTCCCCCGAGGTGAGCTATGATATCAATGGCCACCACTACACAAAGAGATACTACCTGGCAGATGGTATCTATCCCCAGTGGGTTACCTTTGTGAAGACCATCTCCAATCCTCAAGATGAGATGAGGAAACGATTTGCCCAAGAGCAGGAGAGTGCCCGAAAGGATGTGGAGCGTGCTTTCCGTGCGCTTCAATCTCGATGGGCTATTGTTCGCCACCCTGCTAGAACATGGAGTCCGGAGATTATGTGGTCGGTGATGACTGCTTGTGTGATCTTGCACAACATGATCATAGAGGATGAGCGCGATGACAGCGTCTACGGCGAGAACTGGTTGTTTCAGTGTGAGAACGTGGAGCCCCAGCCAGGAGTGGCAACATTTGAGGATTTCATTGACTTCCAGTACGAGTTGTGTGATCAGGACACCCACCGCACACTTCGGGATGATTTGATGCAACACATCTGGAACTTCGTAGGAAACCAATAGATTTTTTGTAATTTTTATTAAGACTTATTTGTCTTCTTATTGAATGGTCAAATTTGTAATAAATAACTCGTATTTTATTTAGTATTGTGTTTGTTTTTAGGCTCAAAGTATCATTGGGAAAAAAACTAAGGGAAAAATAGGTCCCGGACCACTAAATGAGCAGCCCCGCTGGGTGCAGGGCCCAAACCCGCGCGGACACTGGCCCGGACGGCTTCTCAAACAGACAAAATCCGGACCAGTTTGGGCCGCAAATGAGCAGCCCCGCAAGAGATGTCCTTAGCGCCGACACTCACGCCTAAAGTGTCGATGTCCTGAACGGTCAAGTTCTTACATGTGATTTTCTTTTTAAATAAAGGTTCTACCCACAGCCTCTGCATCAAAATGTTGCACATAGCCGGTTTTCATTTATTAAAAACACATAGACCACCACGTATTACAGACAAATATATCGATCAACTTTACGAGAAGCCTGCAACCTAGCAACAACACGCTTCACCTAGCGTGTGTTTGGTTCCGGACTTAACATGAATGGAATGGGATGGTGCTAAGCCAACCAATCCCTCAAAATCGGCCGAACCTTTCAATCCATATTTTTCTAATTGGGTGGACCGGCGCCTTATCTTCTCCCCATTCTCTAATCGCTCCACTCCGTGAGTCTTCCTTCCTGTTGTCAGCGCTGCTCTCCTCGAGTCAATCTTCCCTGTCGCCGGCGCTCCGTTCTTGCTGGACACATCCACACAACAGCGGTGGGTATGGCTGGGCGACTGGCAGGGAAGGGCCGTGATGCGTCCGCAGCAGGTAGGGTCCAAGCCCCGCGCCGGAGCCATGTCAATATTGTCGGTCCGTCGCAATACTCGCCCTAGCTCGGCCATCATAGCCCTAGCTCGGCCTGCAACCATGGACCCGAGCTGAGGACCATGATGGCGCACGACGGCAGCTTGCCATAGAGCACTAGGGAGGAAAGGGAAAAGTCCATGGCGTTGAGTGGTGGCCTGAGCGGAGGAAGACGAAGAACGTGGCGTCCTGAACGGAGGAAGTCGAAGATGTTCTCGGGACCATGGTCCTTCCCCATTTCTTGATTAAGCTAATTGCAGTTTAATATGTTAACTAACTGTTGTTAAAGTTGTGGTAAGTTAAACAAAGTTCGTCCCAAACCTTAGATCCCTTGAACCAAACAAAAAGAAGGGCCATTCTAATATAAACCATCCCGCCCACAAAATACGGGCTATCTCATTCCATACACGTTAGTCCAGCAACCAAACGCACGCATACAAAACCCAACAATGCCGATGAAGGGGGTGGTCAACAATACCTTGGGCTTCAGTTAGCATTGCGTCCTCTATCTAAAGGAGAATGGCAGTCGTTGCTGGATCAAGTCCTGAGGTGCGTGCCATATTGGCAAAGTGGTATGATTGCCAGAGCTGGCAGATTAACCCTAGTCAAAGCGGTGGTTGCGGCAAGGCCGGTCCACCAGTTGCTTGTGGCTGAGGCGCCTTGCTGGTTGCTAGAAGAAATTGACAAGTGGATGAGGGGTCTCTTTTGGTCCGGTTCTGAGCATGCACTAGGAGGACAATGCTTGGTGGCTTGGGGAAACGTCTGCAAACCAACAGTCTTTGGAGGACTAGGAGTGAAGAAGCTAGAGCTACATGGTTTAGCTCTACGTGTCAGATGGGAGTGGCTCAGGAGAACAGATGAGACCCGGCCATGGCAAGGGTTGTCTGTCTTGAGCGATACCATGGCTGCAGAAGTATTCAATAGCCTGGTGAAAATCCGAGTGGGAAATGGGAGAAAGACATTGTTCTGGAAGGACAGATGACTGGGTAGTCTCATGGTTGGAGACATTGCCCCACTCTTGAGGAAGGCGGTCAACACTAGAACGGCAAATTAAATGACCGTTTTTGAGGCCCTACGTGAGAATCACTAGCTGTTGGATAGCAAGCCCCCGTTTGATTGGAGAATGGCATCCCAATGTTTAAACCTCTGGTTTTTCATACAGAGGATGGATAGGGAGGAGTTGAGGGAGGACGAGTTCAGCTGGCCAGCGTCGGCCACTGGGACCTGGTCGGCTAGCTCCACATACTCCATGCTCATGCAAGGTCTAGTCAGGTTCTTGCTTGCCAAGGGGATCTGGAAATGTTGGGCCCCTGCAAAGTGCAAGATTTTCGTGTGGCTTGCAATTCAGCATAGGATTTGGACGTCGGACAGGCGGGCGAGGCATGGCCTCCAAGAGCAGCCAGATGCGTGTCAGCTTTGTTTGCAAGAGATCGAGACAACGGACCATCTCCTAGCTCAGTGTGTCTATGTGAGATAGGTTTGGTGGCTCTGCTCTTTAAAACTGCACAACCCAATCCCTATCCCCACTTGCCTGGACACGCTGGAGAATTGGTGGCTGTCAGTCAGAGAGAGATTTAGAGACAAGCAGCGAAAGGCTTTCGACTCGTTCGTAAAACTGGTTTGTTGGAACATCTAGAAGCAACGCAGCGCTAGGGTGGTTGGGAACACTAGTTAGTTCAGGAGTGAGGCTGACCTTGCAGGCAGAATCTTTGAGGACCAACAGATTGGATGGCTGCGGGACCTGGAGGGGGGTCATCTTTCGAGAGTAGTCGCCTAGGAGTGTGAGTGTGAGTGTGTGTACCGACAGCTGAGTTTGTAACTCATGTTGTTGGATTCTTGTACTGTCAACTCTCTTCTTCTATAAAAATCAGGTATGCAATTGCATACCCTCCAAAAAAAGAACCGGGCCCTCACCCTGGCAGCATACCGACGCGCATCACCGAAAACGATCTCTTAGCCGCCCGACAGCGATCAAGACACACAATCGGTCCGGCAGACCCAACCACGCATCGACGTACATGCTTCAGAAGTCGCCGCCTCCTTCTTCTGATATCTCATCTCCAGGACATGGATCAAGGCATTGGCCATGACAGACCTGTCTTTGATGTTGTCATGACGCCAAACAACTCCTCCGCCCTGACGTGACCATCCTCACGCAAATGCGACGAGGCTCCGATGCACCATGCCGCCAAAACTCGCTGAAGAAAATGCGCAAGAAGCGGCGCTGCTCCTCCGTCAGATCACTCCGGTCGGTATGAGCTCCAAAAACATTGCCCTCAAGAGGGAGAACGGCACCCACAAGCGTCGCCAACGTCTGATCCGGAAATCCCAGATCGGGGGTTTCTCTCGGAGAATTACGAGCCAAGATGTTGCAGTTGTGAAAACGATGCCTTCGCCAAGAAACGACGCCAAGATACGCCCTCATCGTCCACTTCGGTTTTCACCGGCAGCCGCGAGAGTCGAAGCCCGACACCGACTGGACCGCGATGCGGTTGCGCGAGTAGGAAGATGTTGAACAGACAACGATGTCACCTAGAGGGGGGGGGTGAATAGGTGATTAAAACTTTTCCGGCTAAGGCTTGCTAAATGCGTAAATAAACTAGGTGTTTACATTAACAAGCTCACAACCTAAATACTATAGGGTCAACTAAGTGCACCAACAACTTATGCTAAGCAAGACAAGTAACAAGATGACATCAAGTTATATAACTTCAGGCACAAAGGCTATCACAAGGTAAATTGGATAAGTAAAGAGCCCGGGTATAGAAATAACTGAGGCACATAGAGACGATGATTTATTCCCGAGTTTATCCTTTTGAAGGGAGTACGTCTCATTGGAGGAGTGTGAGCTCGCCACAAGAGGCCTACTCAACGCCACAAAGGCCTTACCCGATTCTCTGATGAAGCTCGCTACAAAGGCGTAGTTCACCTTCCACTATTGGCAACCTTCGATCGAGGCACGCATCCACAACTTAATTGTAGGCTCTCGACGTCACAACAATCTTGGGGCACGTATCCACAACTCAATTGGAGGCTCCCAAGAACACCACGAAGTCCTCTAGGGTCCAAGGCCTAAGCGTAAAATTTTCACAAACTTTCACTTCCACGAATCCTCGTGGAGAGAGCAAACCGATGCAATCAATACAAATGGCAAGAGCACAAGTGCTCAAATCCTTCACTCTCAAATTCCAACAAAGCAACAAATACTTATGGGGGAATAAGAGAGGAAGAACAATGGAGGAGAAACACCAAGAATTGCAAGATCAAGATCTACTAGGTTTCCCTCACTAAGAAGGAAAATGGATTGGTGGAAATGTAGATCTAGATCTCTTCTCACTTTTCCCTCAAAGAGATGCAAGAATCATGGGAGGGATTGAGAGAGGGCAAGCTTTTCCAAGGTCAAAAATGGTGGGAGAGTGACGAAGGGATGGATCCTAGACCTATCGGGTGAGCCTACCCGGTCTAAGGCCCAAGGCCCAAGCTCCAAGGGAGATGCCATGGACTGTTCTAGAAGGCCCAATCAAAGCCTACCCGCAAAGCCTTGCTGGTTAAGAAAGGAAACCTGTAACCGACTTTAGGTTAGGGTTTGTATCCCCCCCGGGCACGGTTTGAGACCTGGCTAGCTATATAAAGCCAGGAGAACCACCGGGGGGAGGACCAAGGAATACCGCACCATCAAAGGCTTGAGATCGAGATCATACTCTCGACTGGAGCATCCCCCATTGTAACCGATCTACTCGTTAATACAGATCGACAGAAGCAGGAGTAAGGGTTTTACCTCTACGAGGGCCCCGAACCTGGGTAAATCTTGCCCCTGTTAACCGACGATTGTCACCAGCGCCTACTCGTTCTCTTACTCGAAACCCTATCGGTTCATCCGAGGGACTTGTTGAGATGCATATTCGACAATTGGCGCCGTCTGTGGGAACGGCGGGCGCTGGATCTCCGGCATCTTCGGCCTCATCGACCAACCACTCACGCTGGAGCCTCGGAACTTCGACTCCAACCAATCCGATCCGCATCGGGTCGGTCATCGTCACCCCTCACTCGCCGGAATCACGCCCGGTGTTCAGCGAATTGGAGAAAAGCATCACCCTGATGTTCGGGAGCTTCCAGTTCTACGCCGACAAAGAAGGAATTCTACAGTTACCCGAGCAATCCAATCTCGACAAATCGGGCTCGGAGTCAATCTCAAGCCCAGGAGCTGTCGACTCACGGCCCAACTACGCGGATCGCGACTTAGCGAAAAGCGGCGAATCTATCCTCCTCAACACCCGCAACTTCCATACCCTCTCCACAGAGGAACCTTCTCGGGTCAGGAAAGCTTTCCAAACTACGCCTAGGACCCGCGAGCCATATCTGGCTCAGGTCTACATAGCAGGATCAGGAGACCCTCCCGAAGAAACTGAAGACAACGCAAGGGAACGCGCAGCCATCGGCGTGTCGCGAGCCGCTTGGGATCGGGCAAAGGAGGCCATCCGCACAAGCAAACCACTCGAGGCCGGAGCCCCTCACGAAGATATGACTGCATACCACTACCACCTAGTGAGAGCAGCAACTTTGATCAAGGAAGCTCGAAAAGACCTCGCTGAACGAAGAAAGCTAGCGGACGAGTCCAGTCAACGCTGTGCAGCGCTCTCGAAGACACCTTCTGTCGGGAACCATCCCGGGAGAAAAAGACACATCTCAAGAACCGCGACTATGGATGGAGAATCCTTAACTAGGATCAGTAGGTCACTCGAGGCCTCCCTTATGCGCGTCGGCGAGGACGGCAACGTGCACCCGACGACTCCCGCCGCCGCAGTACTAGCTGCAGCCACCTACCTGCAAACAAACCAACCAGGGGAGAACGACCCCCACGCAGAACAATACAGGCAGGTCCAGAAGGGGCTAGGCATGGCAGCCGCAAGAATCGCCGCTTACGACCCGCAGAAAGGCAGTTGCGCAGAAAGATAAAGAAGCACCTCGCGGACACAGGAGCACGTCCCCCAGGAAGGAGAGGTCGCCTTGTCGCGCGCGAGGAAAAGAAGCTCGACGACACGGAGATATTCCGAGTGAAATTGACGACAGACCGAGAGGTCGAGATCGTAGCCCGCGGAAAGGTCGCGATCGCAGCCCGCGGAGAGATCGAGACCGCAGCCCACGACGTCACGGCAGTCGCTCGCGACACCGCAGCAAGGAGCCGCGGAGAGACGTCAATCGCGACGAGCCTGGATACAATGCGCGGTCAGACATTGCTCAGCACGAAGTTCACAAAGCTCGTGCGGCCAGGAATCGCGCGCGTTCTCCATCTACCTCTTCCGACGAAGAGGTCTGCGGAGCCTTATGCTTTGCTTGCGACATCCGCGAGGCACCGTTACCCAAGAGGTTTAAGCTCTCTTCGGAGGTGCAAAAATACGACGGATCGCTAGAGCCACAAGCCTGGTTGTCATATTACCTCACGGCAGTAAAATGCCAACGTGGGAACAAAAACACGGCTATGCAGTACCTTAACCTACACCTTGTAGGCGCCGCGCGCAGCTGGCTCGAAGGAAGACCGAAGGCGTGCTACAAATCATGGGACGATCTAACCTTCGACTTCTGCAAGAACTTCCAGGCAACATACAAAAGACCTGCGACCATCGAGGAACTACGAGCTTGCAAGCAGAAAACTGGCTAGTCTACTCGTGCATATATTCAGCGATGGACCACACTTAGGAATACAGCAGGAAATATATCAGAAGAAGTTGCAGTCCAAGCATTCGCCAAAGGATCTCAGCAAACCTCCTTCCGGGAAGAACTGGGACGGGCCGCACCCAAAACCATTGGAGAACGAATGGCTATAGCCGACAGATGGGCCAACAGCGAGGACGCGGTGCGCAATGAGAAAGCATCATCACCAGCACCAGAAGACGATCGCCATGGTCGAAAGAAAAGGAGAAAGCATTACGACCGCGATGATCGGGAGGAACTGGTGGCAGCAGAATTCACAAGAAATCGCGACAGCGGATATCGCGGAAATCGCGAGTGGAAGCCAAAGCCAGAGGACAAAACTCCCGAGGAGGACCTCGATGGTTACTGCACGCTACATCTATTTACAGATAAGCGCACTGGCAAAACTAAGGCAACACACCTTCTCAAGGATTGCCGAAAGTTCCTTCACATCCACGAGGCCTTCTCAAAGAAAAACAGAGCAGCAGTCAACCAGGGCTACCCGCAGCTCCCGGGAGGGGGAACTCAAGGATTCTACCCGCCGCAAGCCCTACCTGCATCAGGAAACCAAAACATGGTGCTAGCCGCGCTACCAGCGCCATCCGTCGCAAACCAAGGAGCCAACGGATATCCGAACCCAGCAGGACTCCTAGGGATGATACAGAAAGTTTGCCCGTCCCGCAGGGCCCAGAAAACAAACACTCGACAGGTATTCATGGCTGTCTATGCGCCACCATCCCAACCTGAGTATCTGAAGATGGCCGACCAGCCGATAATTTTCTCCAAAGAGGACCATCCCCCCCGAGTCTATCGACCAGGGCATGCCGCACTCGTCATCCAGGCACAAATAGGAAACTATGAACTCGCCCGAGTATTCATGGACGGAGGTAGTGGGATTAACATCATTTACGCGGACACACTTCGCAGGATGAACAGGAACCTGGACGGACTCGCGCAATCAGAGACATCCTTTCACGGGATAGTACCAGGGAAGGCAGTCCGCCCACTCGGAACAATAAACTTGGAGGTGGTACTTGGCAACCGAAGCAATTACAGACGAGAATTCCTCGACTTCGAAGTAGTCGACTGTCCCTCACAGTACCACGTATTCTTGGCCAAACAGCGTTCGCCAGATTCATGGCAGTACCACACTATGCATACCTGAAACTCAAGATGCATGGGGAACATGGCACCATCACCATCGACGGCGATTTCCAAAAATCCAATAAATGCGACATCGAGTTCAACGAGATCGCCAAATCCTTCGGGATGCAGGAGGAGTTGGAAGAAATAGCCAAAACCACGGATCACTCCGTGATGCCTCTCACCAAGAAGAACGCCCCAGAGCTCTAGTTCAGCGCAAACAGCGGCACTCGAAAACATCAGGTGCACCCGACCGAATCTACGAAAACGGCGATGGTGTCCACCACCCTCTCGCCAGCATAGGAAGCCGCGCTCGTCGAACTCCTCTGTTAGTACTGCGATATTTTTGCCTGCCAGCCTTCAGATATGCCAGGGATACCCAGGGAGTTCGCTGAGCACTCACTCGAAGTTTATAAAGATGCCAAACCTATCAAGCAGACAACCCGACGGTTTTCAGAACTAAAGCAAAAAGCACTTGGATAAGAAGTGAACAGCTTACTCGCAGCAAATTTCATCCGCGAGATAAAGATCTCCACCTGGTTAGCAAACCCAGTGCTGGTCCCAAAGAAAAATACTGACATCCTTCGCGTGTGCATCGACTCCACGTCGTTGAACAAGCACTGCCCCAAGGTTAACTTCCCCTACCACGGATCGACCAGATCGTGGACTCCACAGCAGGCTGCCAGCGCCTCTCCTTCTTGGACGCCTACTCGGGCTATAATCTGATCAGGGTGAAAAGGAGGACGAGGAGAAGACATCGTTTATCACACCCCACGGTGTTTACTGCTACACGACAATGTCCTTCGGGCTAAAGAACGCAGGCGCAACATATCAGCGCTGCATGCAAAAATGCCTCGCCAAACTCATTGGCAAGAATGTACAAGTGTACGTTGAAGACATCGTCATCAAGACTCGAGTAGAGGACACGCTCCTCGATGACATCAGAGAAACATTCGACGCGTTGAACTCATACCGAATCAAGCTCAACCTGACCAAATGCGTCTTTGGCGTCCCTGCAGGACAACTTCTCGGGTACCTGGTGTCTGCTCGAGGAATTGAAGCCAACCCGGAGAAAATCCAAGCGATCCTGACAATGAAGGAGCCAACTAATCTCCGCGGTGTGCAGCAGCTCGCGGGACGACTAGCCGCTCTAAGCAGATTCATTGCGAGGCTGGGCGAGCAAGTATTGCCTTTCTACAAGCTACTGAAGAAAATGGATAAGTTCGAGTGGACACCCGAAGCGTAGAAAGCATTCGCAGACCTCAAGCGAGCATTGCAGAGTAGGCGTGTCCTGGCAACGCCACAAGAACGAGAGCCACTATATTTGTACCTAGCCGCAACAAATCAAGTCATCAGCACAACAATCGTGGTCGAGCGGCCGGAAGATGGCAAGGCGTATGGCGTCCAAAGGCCAATATATTATATCAGCGAGGTGCTTTTGCCTTGCAAACAGCGATACCCTCATTATCAGAAGCTCGCGTATGGCGTGGTACTTACAGCTCAAAAACTCAAGCACTACTTCCAAGAGCACACCATCATGATGCTAAACGACGCATCACTCGATGCTATCATAAATAACCCCATGGCATCCGGAAGAATTGCAAAGTGGAGTATCGAGCTCGGCGCCTGGGACATCATATATGCAGAGCGCAAATCTGTGAAATCACAAGTACTCGTGGAATTCCTGAGCGAGTGGACATAACTGCAAACACCAGGCCCTCCAGAATACACGAGAAACTGGATAATGTACTGCGACGGGTCGAAGAGAAACGAAAGAGCTGGAGCCGGGGTTGTACTGATATCCCCCAGAGGAGACAAGTTGCAGTACGTCTTGCGATTGGATTTTCCACCCGACGACCTGACATCAAAGAATGAAGCAGAATACGAGGCCCTCCTTCACGGCATGAAGATGGCGATCGCCTGTGGAGCCACCCGACTGATGATCTATGGAGATTCAAACCTCATCGTACAACAGACGATGAAAGAGTGCGACGCCATTGCGGAAAACATGGTCGCCTGTCGAGATATGTATAACCTACTCGAAGGAAGTTTCAAAGGGTGCAAACTAAAGCACATCGCGCGATCCAGCAACGAGGAAGCAGATAAATTGGCAAACATGGGTTCTACCAACACACCCGTACCACCTGTACTTCGAGAGGATGATCAAGCGCTCAGTCAAGGTCAAAAAATCAGCAGAAGCACCCGCATCATTGGAGACAGAGGTCAGCCCGCAAACTGCTATGATTGAGCTCAGCCACAACATTTCGAGACAAGTTTTCCTGGTCGAACCAGTCTGGATGCAGAAATACCTTGACTACTTGTCCAACAAGTAGCTCCCAGCAGATGTTCGCGAGGATCGACAGATAGTACGACGCAGCAAAGCTTTTCGGGTGCTCAACGGAGAACTATCCAAAGAGAGCATATCAGGAATATTGCAGAGATGCATAGCACCCGAGGATGACACGGAATTGCTGTGAGATATACACCAAGGAGATTGCGGACACCACGCCAGCTGGAAGGCGATCGTGGGTAAATCTTTCCGAGCAGGATTCTACTGGCTCACAGCTGCCAGAGACGCAAAGGACCTAGTCGACAAGTGCAATGCTTGCCAAAGATTCGCGCCCAAGCCACACGCCCCTGCTACTGAACTTCACATGATCCCAATCGCCTGTCCCTTTGCACATTGGGGGCTAGACATGGTGGGGCCACTGCGAAAGTCGACACCCGGAGGATACACGCACTTGCTCGTAGCAGTCCACAAATTTACGAAGTGGATCGAGGCTATGCCAGTCACCTCCGCCAGCGCCCAATGCGCCGTGAAATTCCTCAACTCCATTGTGTGCAGGTTTGGCATACCGCACAACATCATCACCGACAATGGCAGCAACTTCACAGCAAATGAAACACAGGAATTCTGCGAACACAAGGGAATCACCCTCAGTTTCGCCTCAGTGGCTCACCCGCAAACTAATGGTCAAGTCGAGCGATCCAACGGATTAGTCTCAGCTGGCCTCAAGAAACGGCTACTCGATCGCCTAAACCCAGCAGCAGGGCACTAGGCAGAGGAGTTACCATCAGTTTTGTGGAGGCTTCGCACAATGCCAAATCGGTCAACAAACTATACGCCATTTTTCATGGTCTATTGAGCCGAGGCCTTCCTACCTGAAGATGTCAAATTCAGCGCACGCCGAGTTGTCGCACACAGCGAAGAAACCTCGAACAGGGCACTCGTAGAAGACGTGGATGCACTCGATGAAATTCGCGACGTTGCACTCGCAAGATCGGCGGTATACCAGCAATCACTGCGCAACTACCACAGTCGTCGCATGCGCCACAGATCCTTCGTGGTAGGCGACCTAGTGTTGCGGCTCAAGCAAAAGGAAGGGAACAAGCTCGAGCCACCATGGAAAGGACCCTTCATCATACACGAAGTTATCCCAGGTGGCGCGTATCGATTGAAGAACCCTGAGACCGATGGCATCTACTCCAATCCATGGAATGTTGCGCATCTCCGCAAGTTCTATCCTTAGGATTATTCTATTCGCAAAAATAACGCTATACTAGCCATCTTGTAGCTCGAGGAAAATACATGGCTTCTCAGCCATATAAATAAAAACACATGGTTTCTCAACCATAGCTATTCGTGTTTCTTCATTTTACATGCTAAACAACATGTATACACCCCAAATGCACGGGGCTACGCCTAACTAAGCATTAGAGGAAAATTTACAAATACAAGGTACAAACAAGGTTCGCGCCTTATAAAACACCTTACAAAATCTCAAGTAAACTATACAAGGTAACAGGATATCTACATCCTACGATTACGCCTGACGGTGATCAGTTCTTTCGGCCAGCATCTGGTCAACCTCTTCGGAAGTCAGTCGAATGATCTCCTCCGCCGCAGGTTGAACGACAGCGTAATGAGATGTAAAATCGACTGGAGCATTAGGAAGCCTAGCCACAGAAGGGAAATTGACCTCAGGGTGCCACACCCGAACAAAAGCAAGCGCTACTTGAGCACCGCAGATAAGCTGCTGACGAACGCACTCGCGAACTTCACCAACTCGACCAAAAACTCTTAGCAGGTCGCTCAACCTTTCTGGAACGGTACCCAGCGGATAGAATGTCCGGTGCACAGAAGACAAGGCTTCGCGACAAGAATCCACAAGCAGCTTTGCCTGGCCAGCCCGGTACTTCAAAGTAGCCAGAACAAAACCGCGGCTGCGGTCAGACCAGAAGTTGTTCGCATGCGGCTTCGAGCTACTTGCTTCATGAACAATGTGGTTGTCTACCCAATGAGTTTCACAAGGACCGTCGGGCTCAACAACTGTGAAAAACAACGCGAAAGGTTAAAAGGTGAAGCGAAGGTAAACAACAAAGTGCTAGGGGCTAGCATGCTTACAAAGCATGTCTTTGGTAACAGCTGCCAGCTCCTCCATCACGAACTGTTCACGCTCAGCCGCACACTTTTGCTTTGATTTAGCCACATCAGCCACTCCACGCAAAGCTTTCAGCTTGCGCTCGCCATCTGCGACACGATCACGGAGACCGGCAAATGTACTAACAGCATCAACAAGGGGATCTACTCGTGCAACAGATCCACTCGAAGACTCTGCGTTAGGACCCACAACTTGGAAGGAAATGAAACAAGTTCAGATACACTCCAAGACCCCACTCGAGAAATATACCACCTACTTAACAGGTGCTCGGGGGCTACTCCCATCGGGAGCTCGTAACGCTTCAATCGCAATAATCAGGCATTTTAGACATCAAAAGAACACTTCGATTAAAAGCAAAATACGGGAATGCATCCCAAGGTTCATTACATCGAAAGGGCAAAGTAAAAATAAACTATCCTATGGAACTGCGGAGGTACTAGCGCTCGCAGCAGGATGTCCCTTGCGACTAGCACGGGCAAGCAATTCAGATAGCTTTTTGGCGAGGGCTTCAGCTGGATCGCCAAAAGGACGAAGCGCTACCTTTCTGCCCGTGGCGGCGTCGTAAGGAAGGCTCGAGTACACTTTCTCCATGCCCTCGACTCCGTGCGCCAATGCAAACTGGATGGTAGTCTTCGCTCCACATTCAGACTGGGCAACCAAGTAAGCCTAAAGAAGATCACCCTCTAGGAAAACTTTCAGAAGGCCGTCTAGCGTGGGCGGAACCCCGGCATCCACCATAAGACGCTTGTGGAATTGCGTCAGCACTCGAATGGCTTCACCAACGAGGGAGCAGATCCCACTCGTGTGTTTCTGGAGCTGGGAGCAGGACTCCGTCAAAGCATCCAATCGCCGACTCCCAGGTAGCCAATCAAAATCACGTTGCAGCAAAAATCAAGCACAACTTACCCGCGAATTGCTGAGCCAGAGGGCGGATGATGCCAACAAGATCGTTGTCGTGTTTAGCACCAGCATCCTCCAACTGCTTCATCGCATCCTGGGCCTTGGCGAGCTTCCCCTCAAAGTCAACCGAATTCTTGCGAGTGGACTCCAGCTCCTTTCGGCTGGACTCCAACTCGGCCTCAAGGGTTTTCACCCGAGAGGCAGCTTCGGTTTTCTCGGCCTTCAGGAGATCGACTTGAGTTGTAGAGCAATGAATTCAGCCTAAAGAAAACCGATATGATCAAAAGAAATAGCGGAAGAAAAATGGAGTGGATTAACCTACCTTGGAGAGCTTGGCCGTCCTCGACAAGTCGATCACGATCTAGCCGAAGGGCGGCGCAATCTGCCTCAGCCGAAAGCACGCGTCGTTCAATGGCGGCTAGGGAGTCAAGAAGAGACCGCAAAAGCACAAGACAAATTTCAAGTTAAATAAGAAAACTCTTGAGCCTATTCACGACTGTACACAGTCGAGTATAGCCTCGGGGGCTACTCCCATCGGGAGCACTGCCGTGCACCCGATAACATCAAAGGAAGAAAAAAAGCTTAAACTTGAGTCCGTGGCTAATCGCAAGCAATTAACCACGGGGTCAGGGGCTACTCCCATCGGGAGCACTGACGTGCACCCGATAAAAAAAATGCAAACGGACTAAGTAGAAGATGCGAAAGAAGTGACAAGATTTACCTGGCCCTGGGCGGTGCACACAGCATCCGCCGAGCTACCCGAGACTTCTTTGTTCGCCGGAGCCCCACCCGCGAAGCCAGGCAGTCTATAATCTGGAGCCGCAGCTGCTGGTGCTGGGCTCGAAAGTTTCTGGGTGACTTTGGCGACTGGTGTTTCGCCCGCCGCCGCTTCTTTTCTCTTCACAGAAGGAATAGAAGAAGCAAACTGACCAGGGCTGATGGATTGAAGACTGTCATGAAAGGAAGAATCGAACAAAAGCATAAGGAAAACGAGAAAAAACATTCGACTAAAGGATAATAGGAAAGGAAGAACTCACTCATCATCGTCATCATCATCCAGCATATCCGCATTCCAGGCGGTGCCAATCTTCTACTTGGGGGCTGGAGGAGGAAGCACGTTCAAGGGCGTCACCACAAGGGGCTCTGTCGCCTTGCCACATCTGCCACCCAAAGAACTATCTTTGGAAGTGGCTTCATTGTCTACCTGCCGGCGGCGCTTGCGGTGGTGGAGGTCGCTACCCGACTCTTCCACGTCGTCTGAAGAGCCGTGCTCGGAGCTCGACTCGGCCTCAGCAACGTTGGTGTCGAGAGCAGCCTCAACGTTGCTCGCGAGCAAGTCCGAAGCACCATCAGCAGAAACTGGCGGATAACATGTGGCTATTTCCAAACTCTACAAGAGAAGAAGAAGAAAAGAGAAAACTCAGTCGACAAACTCTCGAATGGCAAAAAATGTTAAAATGGAGAATGGAAGGAAACTTACATCGGCTGGAGGAGGCCTTGAAGCCTCGAATGCTTCAAGAGGGCAAGCAGGAAACTTCTCGCCTACCTTCAGCTTGGTGATAGCTGCAATTTTCTTCTCGAATTCGGCATTCGAGAGAATATCTTGGCACACACGGCTGGGGTCTTGAGGGCCCTGGTACTCCCACATAGTGGAGGACCTCTCTTGAAGAGGCTGGATCCTACGCCTGAGGAAAACGCTCGCCAAATGAAGACCATTCAGCGCGACCCCTGCTGTCTGGTCGCGGAGAGCTGCTACCTTCGCGAGTAGCGGAGCGATGATCCAGTTTTGTTCGACTGAGAGCTTGTGCGTCCAGGACTTCCGGCGCTTCAAAACAGCGAACGGGTGGAATTCATGGGCTCCACCCGCGCTGTTGTCGATGACGTAAAACCACTTCCTCCGCCATCCTTGCGCGGAGTCGATGAAGTGCATCTTAAAGTAGGAGCTGTCAGTCTTCGCCTGGATTTCGAAGCCGCCAGTTCGCAGCGTCTCTCCAAGATGATCTTCCACCCGCGACTTCTCGCGGAAGACCCGCACTTTGAATAGGGCCTTCCAAAGGCCCCAGTGCGAGCAAATACCCAAGAAGCACTCACAAAGTACGATGAAGCATGAGATGTGCTGCATCGCATTTGGAGGCAGGTCATGGAGCTGTATGCCATAGACATACAACAGACCGAGAAGGAAGGGATGAAGGGGGAGCAAGAGCCCGCGCGAGACGTGATCCGCAAAGATCACGCGCTCGTTCACGTGAGGGTTTGGTACCTTCTATTTCTTGCCGAGGCGAATGTGCTTGTCGCCTTCAGGGGGTAGCAGCCCCTCCCTCTATATCTCCTTGATGCTCTTGTTGGTGGTGTTTGCGGAGCGCCAGTCGCCTGTCCTTGCCGGGGGCAGCACGGGGACATCCTCAGTCGCCCTCGATGACGAAGCAGCGCCGCCGCGTTTCTTGCCTCCCGCCATGAGAGCTGGTGGGTGCTTGCAAAGGAAGAGATGTGCGCAAGGAAGAAGAAGATGGGGAAGAAAATGAACGAGAAGTTTTCACTTTCCGCTAAGGATGGATATTTATACACGAGCCAATCCAATCTGGGCCGCAGATCAAGCAACATGGCACCCATCGCGTCTGCCACGCGTGAAGTGGAAACGAAGCGGCGGTGGAAAGCTGTTTTATGCCACGATCTTAACAGAGGATCGTGCGCATTTACTGCGCGTGGATCGCGGAAAAACAGGAAACGATGTCTCGTTTCAGGTCAAAAAGCTGACATGGTGGGCCAGCGTGCCCTGTTTTCACTTCGTCACGTCCCATCGGGAGGAGTCAGAGCAAACAAAGTGCACAATGACATCATTGTGTACGTCATCAAACCCGAGAATTCTCTCGGGTAGAATCCTAAACACGAAATTTCTTTTTTATGGACACATCAAGACGCGAAAACTCTTTCGCATAAACTCGATAACACGAAATTTCTTTCGTGTGGATATTTCAAGACGCGAAAACTCTTTCGCATAAACTCCATAACACAAAATTTCTTTCGTATGGACGTATCAATAAGCGAAAACTCTTCCGTACAAAAACCCTTGACACGAAATTTCTTTCGTATAGGCACAACAAGACTTCCGGACAAGAAAATTCTCTTGTACGGACAGGAAAACACGAAATCCTTATGCGTAAATTCAAACAAGGAAAAACTCCTTACACGCAAAGTTGTGAGGAAATATTCGCGGGTGAGCAGTCCCTGCTACTCTAACATACGATGTATACACATCTTTATCCTGGATCGTTTAGCCGACTAGGCACATCCGGATGCCGTATCCTCTCGATGCGAAGGTAAGACCCAAAAGATCTTTCTTGAGGGTCTGGAATCGCAGTCAAGCTGCGTCCTCCGGTATATTTCCGTGTCAACAACACGAAGAAAAATCCTAGCGGACGCGCCGGGTGCCCTCATAGCTTAAGTTCGACTCGGTAAGACCTCAACGGCCCAGTCGCAATGATCACCTCATCAGATTCGAGTCGGAGGTCTCGAATTTGTGTAGGCTGGAACTGTTTTTGCCCTAGATGCAATTAATTGGCCCTGAGCTTTTGGGAGAGCCAAGCAACTGAGCCACATCCTTGTGCGAAAACAGCCAATACACTGGCACTTTTATTTTCTCGATACTCGAGTACAAGCAATGCATCACATACAGGGTTCACACCCTCTTCGAACAATTGAAGCCATCCGTCGAAAGGAAATCACGATAAACTTTGAGCATCTACCCGACAGATTCTCAGCCGAGTAAATGCTCGGGGGCTACTGACGAAGGGATGGATCCTAGACCTATCGGGTGAGCCTACCCGGTCTAAGGCCCAAGGCCCAGGCTCCAAGGGAGATGCCATGGACTGTTCTAGAAGGCCCAATCAAAGCCTTGCGGGTTAAGAATAAGGAAACCTGTAACCAACTTTAGGTTAGGGTTTGTATCCCCCCGGGCACGGTTTGAGACCTGGCTACCTATATAAAGCCAGGAGAACCACCAGGGGGAGGACCAAGCAATACCGCACCATCAAAGCCTTGAGATCGAGATCATACTCTTGACTGGAGCATCCCCCATTGTAACCGATCTACTCGTTAATACATATCAACAGAAGCAGGAGTAAGGGTTTTACCTCTACGAGGGCCCCGAACCTGGGTAAATATTTCCCCTGTTAGCCGACGATTGTCACCAGCGCCTACTCGTTCTCTTACTTGAAACCCTATTGGTTCATCCGAGGGACTTGTTGAGATGCATATTCGACAGAGAGAGAAAGAAACGTGCTTGGGAAACTTGGAGACCAATGGTGAAGAAGACCCCCTTAAATAGGCCCCCTCAAAAACTAGCCGTTTGGAGTGCAGAGTGAACAGGATATTCTGGTTCAAACTTGAACAGGATATTCCGCTTGAAATTTCCGGTTACCTCCAGGACTAAAACTTTATTTTCCTTAGCCGTTTTTCTTGAGTCATAGTTCTGACTGGAAATTCCGGTTGACACCAAAATTTCCGGTTGCTATCAGGACCAAAACTGAAACCCCATAAGTTTTGCATACGAACTCCGTTTTTATACTCTTGGGCTCGTTGAAATCGCAATGACAAGCACTACAAGAAAATGCATAGAAAAGTCATTGTGCATCAATGTAGTATGAAACTAAATGGAGAAAGTTTTGACCTCTCTAAAAAGAAAACCCGGTAAAACTTCTAACACGAAAGCACACATAACTTTTGCAAATGAACTCCGAATGAGGTGAATCCAATTGGGTTGGAAAGGTTACAACAAGGACTATCCAAAAAAATGATGATACCTCAAAGTATGGATAATTAACCACACATCGAAGGTGTGGTAACATTCTCAAAGATGAACTGAATATTTTCACCACCAAAAACGCAACAAGTTTTTCTTACGAAATCCGTTTTCGGTAAACTTTGGCTTGTCATGAATATCACGACAAGCACCAAAACACAAGGAGATAAAAGCCAAATAAGAACCAAGAAAGATGATACGCAACTATGCAAAGGTTTGAGCTCTCTGTAACGATTCAATCAAGTTACTCACTTGAGAGCCCCTCTTGATAGTATGACTATCGATCATATAACCTGGTCTCCCAATGCATCAGACCGGTAATACGTCTCAAACATATCTATAATTTTTGATGAGCCATGCTGTTATTATATCAATTGCCACATGTTTTGTTTACACTTCATAGCATTTTTTGCATTTTTCTGGGACTAACCTATTAACAAGATGCCACAGTGCTAGTTCCTGTTTTCTACTGTTTTTTTCTCATTCAGAAAAACTAGTCGCGAAATATTCTCAGAATTGGACGAAAATTGGCGTGGTGGAAATATTATAACAGAAGACTCCAGAAGCCCGAAGGGGAGGAGCACCCGACCCAGGAGGCGGCCACGCCACACCAGGGTGCGGCCCACCCCTGGCTGACGCCCTCCTGTGGCGTGGGCCCCTCGGGTGGCCACTGACGCCACCCTTTCGCCTACATATTTCTTCTGCCCCAAAAAACCTAAATACCAGATCGATATTCCACGAAACATCCCGACGCCACCATCGTCGTTAACCCTAGTTCGGGAGGGTTTTGAAGCTTTTCCCAACACCCCGCCGGAGAGGGGGGTCATCACCGGAGGGCTCTACACCGCCATGCCTACCTACGGAGTGTTGCGTGAGTACTTCATCCATAGACTACGGGTCCATAGAAGTAGCTAGATTTTAGTCTCTCCACTTTGTGCTATCATGTTTAGATCTTGTGAGCTGTCCTACATGATAAAGATCATCGTTATGTAATGCCACATGTTGTGTTTGCTGAGATCCGATAAATATTGATACTATGAGAAAGTTGTTTATTTATCCATATGTCTATGTTGTTTATATCTTGCATTCTCTCTGTTGCTAGTAGATGCTTTGGCCAAGTCGATGCGTGTGACTCCAAGAGGGAGTATTTATGCTTGATAGTGGGTTCATGCCTCCAGAAATCAGCATTCGAGTGACTGAAACATGCACGGTTGTGGATGTGATGTCGCCACTAGGGATAAAATAATGATGCTTAGAGTATGTATCTTTTGCATTGTTTACATTACACACAATACTTCATGGAATAATCTGTTGTTTGCAACTTAATACTGGAATGCGGATCCTGACCCGAAGGTGGATTATTTAGACATAGATGCGCTGGATAGCAAGTCTATGTACTTTGTTGTAATTCCCTGTTACATCTCATATTGAACATCTTGTCATATATTGCATTGTCATGCCCTCATTATTTGTCAATTGCCCAGTTGTAATTTGTTTACCCAACATGCTAGAAATATTTATGGAGAGACGCCACTAGTGAACTGTGGAGCCCGGTCCATTTTCCTCATACTGTTAAACCACCTACTGCAATCATACTGTTCTCTACTGTTTCATGCAATCATCACCATTTTATGCACCATACTTTTAATCACTTTGTTTTCAGCAAGACCAGAGGGATTGACAACCTCTCTATTTCGTTGGGGCAAAGTAGTATGTTTGTTTGTGTCTAGGTTCCACATCAGTTGCACCCCTGACAACCTTCTAAGAACCTCTGTGTCCACCTGAATTCGATAACCTTGGTTAATTTCAAGGGAAAGCTTGTCGCTGTTCCACATCAAACTCTGCGCTTGGAGTAACCTAACGAACAACATGCCCCCAAGGCATCAAGCTTTCTGGCGCCGTTGCCGGGGATACTGGAATCTCCAGATAGGAGAGTCTCACACTTACTAGCACTTTATTCTGTGTTTGTCTTGCTTGTTTTATTTTAGTTTTACTTTGTTTTCTCTAAAACCCAACCCCCCCCCAAAAAAAATAGATTCATGCATTTAGTTTATTTTTCAGTTTTTTTTCCTGTTTTATAATCATGTCTGGTTCGACTTATTATGTTTCATCTCCTGAGGTTGAAGTTCGTATCTTTAAGTAACAAGGGGGAGAAAGTTTAAAAGATGCCTGATATAGAATTAACAATGCTCATCAAAGGTGTGCTAAGAAATATTCCACTACAATCCTTCTTAGGAACTTTTATGTGGCATAACCAATTGCTATAGATTTGTCTTGGACACTTTAACGGGAGGAAACTTCATAGGTACCCCTGCTTTAGAAGCTAGTTTACATCATTGAAAGCCTATTGGGACAACACCTGTTAGTAATATTAAGACTGGATTTTCTCTTGAGGATATTATGAAAAAACTAGAATCTATAGAGAAAAGCATCCCAAGTAAGGATAAAATTGATGAGATAGAAGAACTCTATGACAGTACCAGTAAACTTGGTTAATCTTTCGGAAAAGTTAATGAAACAATTATGAATATCCATGATGATCACAATTCCAGGATTTTAGAATTAGACGGAGTTATTGATTCTTTAAGTTCTACTTTCATCTCAATTAAAACTGAAAATAAAGAGTATCATTTAGACAAGGGAAAGAAATTCATATATGTGCCCAAAGTGCCCAAACAAAAAAAACAATTGAAACTGAGAAAGAGTTTTGTGGGCTAGTAAATAAGTCATGCAACGGTTTGTCTAAATTTTCTTCTCAAGGATTCCCTAAAATCAACATTTCTCCTGGAACAAGTTATATGTTTATGAAGATATTGAGGATGTTGATATTTCTGGTCTTGATAATACTTGATTCCCTACTTGTGCCTAGCTACAAGGCGTTAAAGAGAAGAGCTTATGGGAGGCAACCCATCGTTTTTTTATTTTCTGTTATTTTTTTTTGTTGAGTCGAGATGATTGTTGCTTCTATAACAACATATTTGTATCTTTTATTTGATGTTTTGTTATGCCAAGAAAAGTCTCTAATGACTAGAAGGTACTTTTATTGGGATTACTGCGTTGGAACAGATTTCTGGCATTCACTAGAAAAATTACACACGCTTATCAGAAAGTGATTTTGATCTGAAATGTTTTGTGTGTATTCCTGATATATGTAGCTATATTTCGTTAGACTAAAGTTTTTCAATATGAGCAACGTAAGTGCCCCCAAAAAAATCATCTTTACAAACTGTTCTAGTTTTGATAGATTCTGTCTTTATTTTGCATTCTCTCTTTTACGAGTTTTGAGTGGATTCTTTTAGGGTGAAAGAGCTTCACTTAATACTAGTAACAATAGCTAATGTTTTAAAGTATTTAATTATGATTTTTTTGTCCAAAAGGAACCAAGTTATATTTTCTTTTATGCACTAACCCCGTTAATAAGAAAAATATTGAAGTTTTGATGTGAAGGAAGTTTTCAAGTGTTAAGCGAGAAGGATGATAATGAAAGATAAACAAGAGTGAAAAGGTTAAGCTTGGGTAAGATCATGTGGACCGCCCCAAAATATTTAAGAAGACTCAAGCGTCTTATCTTGGGGATGCCCAAGGCATCCCCTTCTTCATCGACAAATTATCAGGTCATCTCTAGTGGGACTATATTTTTATTCCTTTACATCTTGTGTACTTTTCTTGGAGCGTCAGTGTGTTTTTGTTTTCAGTTTGTTTATATTTTGTTTTCTGCTCTATACTAGTTGGATCCTAGCATTCTTGTTTGGGAGAGGGACACGCTCCGCTTTTTCATTAGAATACTCATGTACTTGGCTTATATTTATTGAGTATTCATGTTGCTACTGCTAGAACTTTTAGCTCTCTGTTTTCATATATCTCTTGTCAGAGCTATTGGTTTCTTTTGAAAAAAGTCCTCTCTTGCTTCACTTATATTTGTTTGGAGAGTTGATAAATAAGTTGATTGGTATTTGGTTGGAACAGAAAATGCTGCATGTGGTATGGTATAATAAAATTCTTACGTAAGTATTGTAGATCACTGTCTTGAGTAATTTAATGCTTGTCAATTGTTTTGAGTTACCACGTAAGTAATGTTTAAACTTATGTATCATGTAAGTAATGGCTATTAGTGAAGAACAACCATAAAGCTTGTTGATATTTGGTTTGTATCATTGGTAGTTCCAAAGTCTAGAAAGTTTCTAGTAAAAGGTTTTGGTTAACAAGGAATACAATGTGGAGTCTTGTAATTCTTCAACCATGTTTTTTATATAAGTCCTTGTTGTACCGGTTAATAGTTGTGTTTTCTTGAATAACCTTGCTAGCCTAAACTGTGTACTAAGATGGAATGTTGCTTGTGCATCCAAAACCCTTGAGCCAAAATCCATGCCATATGTGTCCACCATAACTACCTATTATGTGGTATTTCTCCGTCACTCCAAGTAACTTTTACATGTGCGACCTTTAAAATATTCAAAACTCGTATACTCCCTTTTTGTGTCACTATTTACCAGCTCATGAGGACGCGGGTAGACGATCTTTATTTCGCTTGTTGATTAGACTTTACACACCTGCACTAGTGGCATATACATCCTCTCATATCCCATTTAGGATCTCCTTTCATAGTATGAATGGGCTAGAACAAGAAGCATCCAATAAATCTCATCATAAAAAGAAGGCCTTGCATAAAAATTATTAATAACAATATTACTGGGGAGCTCATGAACGGGACATTTGAGCATTAATAACTTCAATCTCCCCATCATGAGGCCAGAAATTATATATTTGATTCTGATCTTTATGAATCTCACTGGGAGGATAAAATTTAGAATAAAAGAGAGGTACAATATCCTCCCATCCAATACATCGGCCATTCTTCAGCATTTTAAACCATTCCGCAGCTCTACCCTTCAGTGATAAAGAGAATAATTTCCTCTTAACTTGGTCCATTGTAATATATTCACACCTGAATAACTTACATAATTCATGTATAAATAGTAAATGATCACTGGGATGGGCAGTTCCATCTCCAAAATAGCAGTTATCCATAACACGTTCAACAATTTTCATAGGTATTTTAAAGGATCCAATTGAGCAGACAGAGGGTCATCTACTACATTAGAAGTAGTGGCAGTACTCCTAAACAGAGAACCATATGGACTCTCCATGATAAAATAAAGAAGCAGACAGAAATAAAAACAACACTCACAATAAAAGTTTCTCTTACTAATGTCGCTTCACTCCCCGGCAACGGCACCCCACAAGTATAGCTAATACTTTCGATAAATAAGAGTGTCGAACCCAACGAGGAGGAGAAGGTGTTGACAAGCAGGTTGGATAGAGGATTCACTGTAAATACTAGCAAACATGTTTTTAGTGGTTTTTTATATAGCAGGTAAATAAAGTGATGTAAATAAAAGATAGTAATAATAATTGCAGCGAGTGGCCCAATCCTTTTTAGAGCAAAGGACAAGCCGGTTGGTTTACTTATGATGACTAAACATTCTCGAGGACACATGGGAATTTCGTCAAGCGCTTTCGTTTCATACAGTTGATTAATATTTATTGTTTTGATAGGTGTTGTGTGGGTGAACCTATGCTAATTCACCACCCAATTAGGACTAATACATACTTGTGATTAAACCCCTTCCAAACATCCAAAACTACAAGAAGTAATTAAGATAAATCTAACCACAGCCTTAAAGTCCGGGATTCTACACTCCCTCGTGCATCGGTTTCCTAACGGGGGTTTAGGTTTCTGTCACTCCGGCAACCCCACAATTAGTAGCCAAATAGAAAATGCATCTCTCTAGGCACATAAAGGTGAAGTTTCATGTAGTCGACGTTCACATGACACCACTAGAAGAATAACACCACAACTTAAATATCAAACCATTAGATATTACTTCAACATAATTTCACTACTAACATCTTGACTTCTCCCATGTCCTCAAGAACTAAACGAACTACTCACAAGACATCATATGGATCATAATCATAGGTGACATAATTATGAATAACAATCTGTTCATAAAGTGCAAACACCGATAAATCTCGTAAGCATCAACTACTAACAAGTAATCCACACCGGGAGAGAGATCTAGTGAAAAACAACAATATAGAACCCTAATTGTTACAACGGGACGGAGGTGGATGATGAGGATGATGGTGCTAGTGATGATGATGATGACGATGATGATCTTGATGATGCTTGGAGCGATGACAGTGAAGATGGTGATGATTTCCCCTCTCCGGGAAGGAATTTCCCCGGCATATTTCTCCCTGCTAGAGAGCTTTTCCCTCTCTGTTGTTTTCCGCCCCGAGGAGGCGGCGGAATATTTACTTGATGATTCCTCTGTTCTTAGGGTTCCCAGGGGATGAAGTATGCGAGAGGGGGCTTCTAGTGGTGGGCCAGGGTGGCCACACCACGTGGCGGCGCGACCAAGGGGGGGGGCGCCCCACCAGGTGGTGTGGGCCCCTGGTGGCCCTCCTCTAGCTCCCATCATGGCAGGCTCCCTCATCTGGTCTTCTAAGACTCCTCCGATGCCCCCTTGTTCTTCTGGTCTTCAGAAATAGGGTATCTTGACGATGGTTTTTCCAGCTGATTTCTAGTCCGGGTGATTATTCTCCAATAATTACCAAGCATGCAAAATAAGATGAAATAACATAAGTAATGCATCATAATATGAAATATATCGATGAATAACAGAAAATTACGATATAAAATAGTGATGCAAAATGGACGTATCAACTCCCCCAAGCTTAGTCCTCACTTGTCCCCAAGAGAAACTGAACTCAGTAAACATGACCACAGGTTTATGGAGTGAAGTGTTGATAAATAAAATACGGAAAGAAGCATCAAATTTATCAATACACAAGTCATTCTAGACAGCAACTTCCTCTCATATAACTCAACTTGAAACTAGTAGAGGGAGTCACAATAAAGGTGCAAAAAGGAAATCAGAGTTTGGTTAGGGCAAACTTTGTTCTTGGTCAGAGAACAATTAACATATTGTACTTATCTTTCGATCAGAGTCTTTATATTAGATCTTATATTGCAGAGTTTAACATGCTCAATCATAACAGTCTCTTTGCATTCGTTGATAACTTTCAAAGTGATATTCATTCAGATAAAAACATTTTGCTAAACAAGGAAGGATAAAAGACATGATTGAAGAAATCAACATATAAATGGTTGGATCACAACAACTCAAATTCTTTCTTAAGACAGAAAGAAGTATGTTTACTGACTCAACATGAAAGTAAAAGATAGGCCCTTTGCAGAGGGAAGCAGGGATTAACTCATGTGCTGGACCTTTTTATTTGATATACAAAGACGATGAAAACAATTTTGAGAGAGGTGTATGTCTATGTCAACGAATCAGCAAGCAAACAGTACATTAAGTCACAATCCAACTAGACCTTACAAGAGAGGTTCCCATTGAAGGACGCTACTGGGGTAGTAGATCATCCCTCTTCTCTTTTGTTTACACAATTATTCTTTGACTGATAAATCAGGGGCAAAAAGAGTGAAAAAAATTTATAGTAATTAAGTTTGGGGCTGGGAACCCCGTTGCCAGCTCTCCTAGCAGTTGGATAAGTGGATGTGCCACTAGTACAGGTGTGTTAAGTTCAATGAACGAGTAAAATAATACCATCTACCTACGTCCTCATGAGCTAAAATAGGGGCACAAAACAGGTATAATTTTGAAGTTTTTAAAGGTAGCACATGAGAAATTTACATGGTGTGGCGGTCAAATACCACATATAGGTAGGTATGGTAGACACAAATGGCATGGTTTTTGTCTCAAGATTTGGATGCACGAGAAGCATTCCCTCTCAGTACAGGTTTCTGGCTAGCAAGGCTGGGTAGCAAGCATAAGAGTTGAGGGAAAACAAGCAAATATACTTGTGATAGAAACAATCATGCAATCTTCCTTAGAAGTACAAACGATCTTAACTTGAGAATACTAGTCTTATGAGCCAACCAGAAAGAAAGATCATGGAACAATATATCTACATGCATCTCCCTCTTTTCTACTTAAGCCTCAAACTATTGTTGCTACTGACCAATGCTAAGTTTGCCAAAACCAAATAAATTAACTTGATGCTCCCATATTGATACCAATACTAACAACAAGATGAATCATATAACAAAAATTGCAAACTAAAATAAAGTGTAAAGATTAAATGATGAAACCTCTCATTAATATTCCATAACGGCAACTCACACCAAGGGATGCATCGATAACCAACTAAAGGAGAGATACTTCCATACTTCAAACCATCCTATATGATAACTTATCTACTCATGATATGAATTTACCAAAAAGGTAAAAAGGTGAAATATTAAGGTGTGATACAGCGGCACTCCCCCAAGCTTGGAACAAGCCAAGGGGATTCCAATACCAATGACGAATTACTTCTTCGGTGGTGATGGTGAATTCTTCATTAAAATACGGAAACGCTCCAGCATCTCACGAAGCCTGTCGTTCTCCTTTTGAAGTATCTCCACCTCCCTCCTTCGAGATCAATATCGATCACAGAACTCATCCGCGACTCGAAGATCTTCCTCTACTCCAGGGATGGGGCAGAGCCCTAGAACTGACGGTCTTGGTCCCAGCATATTATGAGGAAAACCACATCTAGCGTTACACGATGGCGTCCTATTTGCTTCCCTCTTGACCCCCTGGTCCATGTTCTCTTGGGACCTTGGAGATATTCCATGGGCTCCTTCCCTTGTTGTTGGTGGAGACAATGGTGCTTCTAAAACTGAAAACATACCCTGACAAAAACAGATCGAAACGAAAACATGACGAGAAAATGATATACGGACCTCGGGGGATCGGAGGGGTTATATAGCAAAAATCTACGTAACAAAAAGAAAGTGTAGGGCAAAAACAGGTCGGAGAGGGGCTCCGAGGTGCCTACACCATATGGTGGCGCGGCCAGGGGTGGGCCTTTGCCACTAGGTGGTGTGGTGCCCTCGGGCACGGCCTCCTACCCTTCTCACAACAAAACCACTTGAATAGCATAACAGATGAAGAGTAACATCCACTTATACAACTAGATTACAAAGCTCATGATCACATAAAGATCACACCATGGGAGAGACAGATGAAACACATAGCTACCGGTAGAGCCCTCAGCCCCGGGGGAGAACTACTCCCTCCTCATCATAGGAGACAGAAACGGCGATGAAGATGGCTCCGGGGGCACTTCCGCGTCTCGGCAGGGCGCCGGAAGAGAGATTTATGTCCCCCGAAACTTGTCGGCGGCGGCGGCGGAGATACGGAACTTTTCGTGGAAGGGGGTCGATATATCTAGGGTTTATGCCTCGGGGGGAATAAATAGGCGAAAGGGCAATGTCGGTGGATGGCCAGGGGGCCCACACCACGTGGTGGCGCGGACAGGGGGACCTGCGCCACCCTATGGTGTGGCCAACCTGTGGCCCCCCTCCGGATCTCTTCGGGACTCCGTGGACCCTCCGGGAATTCTAAGACTTCTGGGCTTCGAATTTTCCAATTCCGAGAATATTTCCAGAACAACTTTTCTGAAACTAAAAACAGCACAAAACAGGAACTGGCTCTGTCGCATCTTGTCAATAGGTTAGTCCGAGGAAATCAATAAAAATGGCATAAAATGTAATAAAAACATGTACCATATACTTTGAAAACAACATGGAACATCAGAAGTTATGGATACGTTTATGACGTATCAACATCCCCAAGCTTAGTTCCTACTCGCCCTCGAGTAAGTAAACAATAAAAACAAATAATTTCTGAGGTGACATGCTACCAACATAAACTTGATCATCATAGTAATATAAAGCATGTAAACTAGAATCAAATGAATAAAGGCTATGGTTTATAGTTGATATCAAATAGAATATTGTATAAACCATTAGGAAGAACAAAGTAAAACCTTTCAATGAGTCAATACTAAAAGACAATCAACCGTGCAATGGTTTATTAAAGATGATTTAAGCTTCAAGAACAACAATATCATCATCCAAGGCATCAAACTGTCACAACAACTCCTGTTAGGATAAATTCAAGTGACACCAATATGCACGTAGGAAAATCATTAAAATATTTGTGCACTCAAAACAAGCAAGCGTTCTATATTGGTCCCTGACACCAGGATGTTATGGCTAAAAGAACATTATGGGGGGTTTGGATGGTCAATGGAATAAAGTCTCACACAACTGAAAGTGATCATTAGACAAGAGGAAGTCGTATAATCGAAGTTATGCAAGGAGTAGTGATTGCCACACAACGGATGCACATAGAGCTATAAGTGTATGAAAGCTCTACAATGAAACTAGTGGGGGTGCATCCAACTTGCTTGCTCGGAAAGACCTGGAGCACTTTTGAGGAGGCTCATCATTGGAATATATAAGCCAAGTTCTATAATGTAAGTTCCGCACATAGTTATGCAAGTCATAATATGAAAAATCTCTCCAAACTGAAGTAATGATGCTAACCAAACACAAGTGTGGAATAAATTATGGTAGTGATGCCCCCTCTCTCTTTATTATCTTTCTTTTTTTATTTTTGGGTTTTTTCTCTTTATTTTTTTTATATATATATAACCTCACTTGTAGGGGCAACACTCTATTTTACAATAAATTATCACACTTTTAGTACTCATAACTCAAACTGAAATATATCTGATGTATATAAAACTAAATGCTCCTTCCAGTGTAGCGGTATGCAAAATAACAATGAATCATGAGAAGTAACATAATGATGATGGATGTTGTATGGCAATATATCTCGGAATGGCTATGAAAATGCCATGGTAGGTAGGTATGGTGGCTGTTTTGAGGAAGATAATTTTTGGCTTATGTGTAGAAGAACAAAGTTCTCCCACGGGGTTTGGATGCACTGGCGAAATTTGCACCAACTCTCGATGTGAGAATGAGCAATGCACAGTACCGAAAAGGCTAGAACATATGGATGGTGGAAGTGCCAGAAAAACGTAGCACAGAACTCACAAGTTAAAATATTACAACTAAAATCATGATCTTACAAGGCATGATGAAAATCACTCCAAGAGGGTCCGTGGCAGTAACAAGTCACTGTTAGCTACCTGGTGTTGTGTGTTGGGATACCCCAAGAGGAGGGTGTGATGAGCACAGCGGTAGGAAATTCCCCTTAGTTAAGAACCAAGGTTATCAATCCAGTAGGAGAAAGAGGATCTCAGGAAGGTTGATGCCACTGACGGTGGTGCTGGCACTTCACCCGTGTTAGCAACAATGTGGAACCTGCACATAACACAACCAAAATAGTTTGTCCCAACAATATAGTGAGGTTGTCAATCTCACCGGTCTTGCTAAAAACAAAGATTAGAGGTACCGTGTGGAAAATGATGTATGCTTGCAGTAAGTAAAGAAAGCAGGAAATTGTTGTGGTTTGTTTAACAATGTGGAAAATGGACCGGGGTTCATAGGTTCACTAGTGGTGTCTCTCCATAAAAGATAGCATGGTGGGTGAACAAATTACAGCTGGGCAATTAACAAATAGAGGTTGCACCGTAGTGCACAATATAACATGATAATTACTATTATATTTAGTGCGGTCATTACAACAATATACATAGACCGACATCCATCTGCATCTATGACTAATAACTCACCCTCAGGTTATCATCTGAACCCCCTTAGGTATTAAGTTGCAAGCAATAGATAACTGCATTAAACAAAGTGTGTAATGTAAGCAATGATTATGCATGCGGGCACTCTCACGCATCACTCCGAAGGCAGGCATGGTGGTGTAGAAGCCTCCGGTGATGATCTCCTCTCCGGTAGGTTGCCGGAAACAGCTTCAGAACCCCCTGATCTAGGGTTGACGGTGACGGCGGCTGCGGAACTTTTTGGGGATTTTTGATCAGGTGTTTAGGGTTTTCTATCCCGGGGGATTAAATAGGCGAAAGGGCCAAGGCGGTGGAGCTCCAGGGGCCCCACACCCATAGCTGGCGTGGCCAGGGGGACCCACGTCACCCTATGGTGTGGCCCCCTGGTGCCCGTCTTCGACTCTTCTTCGGTGTTCTGGATGCTTTCGGGGAAAATAGGCACTTCGGGCTTTGTGGGGTCCAATTCCGAGAATGTTTCCAGAACAACTTTTCTGAAACCATAAACAGCAGAAAACAGGGAACTGGCACTTGACATCTTGTTAATAGGTTAGTCCCGGAAAACGTATAAAAATGCTATAAATAAGGGAGAAAACAAGTAGCAATTGACATAATATGATCATGGAGCACCAGAAATTATAGATACGTTGGAGACGTATCAAGCATCCCCAAGCTTAGTTCCTACCCGTCCTCGAATAGGTAAACGATAAAACACAAAAATTTCTGAAGTGAAATGCTACTAACATAAACTTGATCAATCTAATGTAAAAGCATATGCACGCTGAGATTATAGAACTTCAAACACAAACATGATAAATAAAACTTTAATAATAAAGCATAGCCATTACTTTGCATCACGAAGAGTATCTCAAATAAAGGATCATGAATAATAATGCAAAGAAAGGTAGGTTTGTTTCAGGTATAGAGAAACCATGAAAAACTGATATTTCACTAGTCCTTAAGAGTGGGGCAAAACATAAATGCCAGGACACCTTCAAAGTTCATGAGGAAGACTAGAGAAAATAATTTAAGAACAAATAATATCACAATATGAAGTAATTATTGATGTTTATGGGACAAATGCACATAGAACTTAGAATGGCAAAAATGCTCTCTCAACTGTGCATAAAGTTAGAAGATGGAGACTCAACATAAAAGTAAAAGAAAGGCCCTTCGTAGAGGGAAGCAGGGATCACTCATGTGCTAGAGATTTTATTTTATTAAACAGAGGTATTAAAAGTTGACACTCCTCCCATCCATCTTTCAGAAACCATGGCTAACCGAATCCTCGGGTGCCTGCCAACAATCACATACCGTGGAGGAGTGTCTATATTTTGGGAGATGTATGCTAATGTCAACGAATGGTAAAGAGAAAATAAAGTACGTCACAAGACAACAGGATTTACAAGAGAGGCTCCCATGGTGAAGGATGCAACTAGTGTATAAGGTCATCCCACTTTCTCTTTTGTTTACACAATTACGCTTTGACTGATAAATCAGGGGCAAAAATAGTGAAGAGAATTTGTTTGCATCAATTTGGGGCTGGGCACCCCGCTGCCAGCTCTTCTATCATTTGGATAAGAGGATGAAGCCACTATTCCAGGGTGTGAAATGCAATCAACAAGTGGGATAAACATTCTCTATTGACGTCCTCATGAGCAAAAACAGGAACATAAAGCAGGAGTAATTTTGAAGGTTTTTAAAGGTAACACATGAGCAATTTACTTGGAGTGCCAGTTAAATACCACATGTAGGTAGGTATGGTGTACACAATGGTAAAAACTTTGGTTTAAGGGAGTTTGGATGCACGAGTAGAGCTCATACTCAGTACAGGTGGGGACTAGCAAAAGATTGGGAGCGACAAATCAAGAGAGCATAAGAGCCATAATCATGCATAGCGACATCAGAATCATTAATTAAAACATAAGTAGTATCACAAGTTCAAAAACTAAGTTGTCATGGAGGCTATTCGTGACTGGTTTGTAGTCATAAACATGGTGTGAGCATGCGCCAAGTCAACAAAATAAAACATTCGAAAGAGAATACCATATATTGATGCTTTACTATGACAAGAACAACTCATGAATCTTTCAAGACATATTAAACACTCTAATCTATTTGAGGCTAATCATGCTACTCAACAACCACAAGGATTTAAAACTAAAATAACATTTAGCATGGCATGAAAAAGTTCTAGCCACAGTCTATACAAGCTTCTACTAGTACTGTTATAAATTCTACTTCAAGCAACAGTTTTCTTCTCCCAACAAGCACGATACAAAACATGCTTTAACAAAAATACTCTTTATGATACAGCAAGTAAACATGAGAGTACTCACATAACACTACTAAAACTAACATCTCTAATAAGAGATGCATGCAGAATAGGAGCTAAATAAATGCAGCAGCCAGACAGAGATTAAGAATACAACGTATTCTCACGAAAAAGCGGAGCGTGTCACTCTCCAATAAAAGAATGTTGGGGTCCAACCAAGCTTATTGAAAAAGTAAAAACAAACTGAAAGCAAAAAAATACTTAAAACAAAAATAAAAGACGCTCCAAGTAAAGCACATAAGATGCAACCGAATAAAAATATAGTTTCAGTAGAAGTGACCTGATAATTTGTTGATGAAGAAGGGGATGCCTTGGGCATCCCCAATATTAGACGCTTGAGTCTTCTTGGAATTTGCTGGGATGTACCACCGGGGCATCCCCAAGCTTAGGCTTTTCACTCTTCTTTATCACATCATATCATCATCTTCTCTTGACCCTTGAAAACTTC
Source organism: Alopecurus myosuroides (assembly GCA_028641055.1). Lineage (NCBI taxonomy): Eukaryota > Viridiplantae > Streptophyta > Magnoliopsida > Poales > Poaceae > Alopecurus > Alopecurus myosuroides. The sequence continues at coordinate 417,365,830 of CM054058.1, forward strand.
TTTCACACCAAAATTCTCACAATCTTCATTAGCAACGTTAGTGCAATTGAAATAATAAATTCACATGGTCCAGTTTCAACAAAAGTCTAACACTCAAAAACACATTAGCTACTGTCACAACTTATTTTAAAACTATTTTTCTCAAAAGAACACAAAAAGAAAGAGATTAAGATGCAAATGCATTAAATGGCAGAAATCTATCAGAACAGAACAGCGGGTAAAGATCGTTTTTTTCAAAAATCTTCTGCTGCTCAAATAAAAAAGTGGTAAACCAAGAAAAGTTGCGTATATAACTCAGGATTAAGCACAAAACAACTCAGGTCATTTTTAATTTTATGTGATTTTTTACGTAATTAACAGTGGACAGCAGAAATCTGTTTCCTGCATAGAAATCCGAAATATAGTCTCAACTTTCTACTAGAGACTTTACTTGGCTCAACAAAAACACAAAAGAAAATATACAGCGGGGTTGCTAAGGAAATAGAAAACACCCAGGTGCAAAGCACACCAAAGAAAACGAAACAAAACGGGTTGAAAACAGCGAAAAAAACGGGTTGTCTCCCGGTAGCGCTTTTCTTTAACGCCTGTCAGCTAGGCATAAAAGGGAAACTCAAGTATTTTCAAGTGAAGAAGAATCAACATCATATATTGCTCTAATAATAGAGTCAAAATGTAGCTTCATCTTCTTTCTAGGAAAGTGTTCCAAACCTTTCTTGAGGGGGAATTGATATTTAATATTCCCCTCTTTCATATCAATAATAGCACCAACAATTCTAAGAAAAGGTCTGCCCAAAACAATAGGACAAGAAGCATTGCATTCAATGTTTATAACAACAAAATCAACAGGGAAAAGGATACTGTTAACCATAATAAGAACATCATCAATTCTACCAAGAGGTTTCTTCTTAGCATTATCATCAAGATGAACATCCAAATAACAGTGTTCCAACGGTGGTAGATCAAGCATATTATAAAGCTTTTGAGGCATAACAGAGATACTAGCACCAAGATCACACAAATCATTGCAATCAAAATTATTTACTTCTATCTTAATGATAGGCTCCCAACCATCATCTAATTTCCTAGAGATAGATGTTTCAAGTTTCAAGTTTTCTTTCCTAACTTTCATGAGAGCATTGGTAATATGTTTAGTAAAGGCCATATTCATGGCACTAGCATTGGGACCTATAGCAAGCTTTTGTAGAAACATAATAAATTCAGAGATATTGCAATCACAAAAATCAATATTATTGTCATCAAAAGTATTGGGACCATTATCTCCCACATCTCTAAAAATTTCAGCACTTTTATGAGAAGCAATTTCAGCAGTTTGAGGCAATTTAGCACGTTTCACCGAAGGGGTGGAGTCTTTGTTAACACCAACTACTTTACCATTAATAGTAGGATGTTTACTAGCACTTGGAGCTTCAGTTTTACTAGTGGTAGTGATAGTGCAAACTCTAGCAATATTATTCTTTCTAGCCAATTCATCTTCTCTTTCCCACCTAGCACGTGATTCAGCCATCAACCTAACATTATCATCAATTCGATCTTGAATGGCATTCAAAGTTTTACTTTGTTTAACATCTTGTGGCAAAACCTTTAGTTTTAGAAAATCAACATCAATAGCCAGGCTATCTACTTTAGAGGCAAGAACATCTATTTTACCAAGCTTTTCCTCAACAGATTTATTAAAAGCAGTTTGTGTGCTAATAAATTCTCTAAGCATGTTTTCAAGATCATAGGTAGAGATTTTATTGCTATTGTAGGGGTTTGCATAAGAATTACCATAACCATTATTAGGAGGATAAGGCTTATAATTGTTTCCACCAAAATTATTTCTATAAGCATTGTTGTTAAAATTATTATTTCTAATAAAGTTTGCATCAACATGCTCTTCTTGAGCAACCAAAGAGGCTAAAGGACCATTATTAGGATCAACTTGAGCCTTACCATTAACAAGCATAGACATAATAGCATCAATCCTTTCACTCAAAGAGGAGGTTTCCTCAATAGAATTTACCTTCTTACCTTGTGGAGCTCTCTCAGTGTGCCACTCTGAATAATTTATGATCATATCATCAAGAAGCTTTGTTGCATTGCCCAAGGTGATGTACATAAAGGTACCTCCAGCAGCTGAATCCAATAGGTTCCTTGAGGATAAATTCAGTCATGCATAAAAAGTTTGTATAATCATCCAAGTAGTCAGCCCATGAGTGGGACAATTCTTCACCATAGTTTTCATTCTTTCCCAAGATTTAGCAACATGTTCATTATCAAATTGTTTAAAATTCATTATGTCACTTCTCAGGGATATAATATTAGCAGGAGGATAATATTTTCCAATGAAAGCATATTTACACTTAGTCCATGAATTAATACCATTTCTAGGCAAAGATAGCAACCATTCTTTAGCTCTTCCTCTCAAAGAGAATGGAAATAATTTCAGTTTAATAATATCTCCATCCACATCTTTATATTTTTGCATCTCACATAGTTCAACAAAATTATTAAGGTGGGCAGCAGTATCATCAGTACTAATACCAAAAAATTGCTATTTCATAACAAGATTTAATAAAGCAGGTTTAATCTCATAGAAAGCAACAGTAGGAGCAGGTGGAACAATAGGTGTACAAATAAAATCATTGTTGTTTGTGCTAGTGAAGTCACACAACTTAGTATTCTCAGAGGAACTCATTTTAGCAGAATAAAAGCAAGCAAATAAATAAGAGTTACGAAGTAAAATATTTTTTTTGTGTTTTTGATATAGAGAAGCAAAACAAGACAAAAAAAAAACATGAAAATAAGCAAAATAAAGAGGTTGAGAGTGAGAGACTCCCCTTGCCAGGAGACTTCTTCCTCCCCGGCAACGGCGCCAGAAATTTCCTTGATGTTGAGTGTTGGGATACCCCAAGAGGAGGGTGTGATGAGCACAGCGGTATGAAATTCCCCTTAGTTAAGAACCAAGGTTATCAATGCAGTAGGAGGAAGAGGATCTCAGGAAGGTTGATGCCACTGACGGTGGTGCTGGCGCTTCACCGGTGTCAGCAACAACGTGGAACCTGCACACAACACAACCAAAATACTTTGTCCCAACAGTATAGTAAGGTTGTCAATCTCACCGGTCTTGCTAAAAACAAAGATTAGACGTACAATGTGGAAAATGATGTATGCTTGCAGTAAGTAAAGAAAGCAGGAAATTGTTGTGGTTTGTTTAACAGTGTGGAAAATGGACCGGGGTTCATAGGTTCACTAGTGGTGTCTCTCCATAAAAGATAGCATGTTGGGTGAACAAATTACAGCTGGACAATTGACAAATAGTTGTTGCACCGTAGTGCACAATATAACATGATGATTACTATGATATTTAGTGCGGGCATTACAACAATATACATAGACCGACATCCATCTGCATCTATGACTAATAATCCACCCTCAGGTTATCACCTGAACCCCCTTGGGTACTAAGTTGCAAGCAACAGATAACTGCATTAAAGAAATTGTGTCGAATCTCTGACTCCACAAATCCCTTAGGTGACCCTATCGGGTTTCGACTAGGAGTAGTCATGAGCGCTGGTGGAATCGTCGGCTTGACAGGGGGCGAGATTTACCCAGGTTCGGGGCCCTCGAAGAGGTAAAACCCTTACTCCTGCCTTCTGTCGATCTGTATTGGATGATTAGATCGGTTACAGGTTGCTCGAATCGAGAGTAGATCTCGAGTTCCGAGGCTTTTTGGTCGTGCGGTATTACTTGGTCCTCTCCTTGGGGGCTCTCCTGGCCTTATATAGATGGCCAGGTCTCGAGTTCTACCCGGAGAGGACTCAAACCCTAGCTGGGTCGGTTACAAGTTTCCTAACTTAACCCGCAAGCTGATGCGGGTGGGCTTCACATGGGCCTTCTAGAGCACTCCAAGGGCGCTTCCTCTTGGGCCTTGACCTTGGGCCTGAGAGGGGGTGTCCTTACCCACAGGGTCCAGGATCCATATTTCGTCAGTAGCCCCCGAGCGTGTGCTTGACTGGGACTTTTCCAGTCGAGTAGACGGTCAAATCTTCCTTGTTTTATGGAGGACCGCCCTGACAGTCATTGTTTTTTAAAGGGTGTGTTCCCTGTATCATGGGTCTTCACGCTCGAGTATCGAGCAATATAAGTGCCTGTTTTTACGGCTTTTTTCACAGAAGGATGTGGCACAGTCGCTTGGCTCTCCCGAGAGATCAGGGCCAATTAATTGCGACTAGGGCAAAAACATTCCTGGCCTACACAGATTCGAGACCTCCGACTCGAACCCGATGAGGTGATTGTTGCGACTGGGCCGTTGTGGACTTATCGAATCGAACTTAACCTATGGGGGTACCCGGCGCGTCCGCTAGGATTTTTCTTCGTGTTGTTGACACGGAATTATACCGGAGGACGCAGCTTTCGAGTGCGATTCCAGGCCCAAAAGAGAGATCTTTTCGGGTCTTACCTTCATATTCGAAGAATATGGCATCCGGATGTGCCTAGTCGGCTGAACAATCCAGGTTCTTATGATGTAAAATTATCATGTGTAGGAGAGGTAGGTTCTTTCTACCCGATTGATTTGTTTGAGTTCCATACGAAAGAAATTTCGTGCTGGAAGAAAAGCTAAGCCCATATGAAAGAGTTTTCATGTTCGGGATGCTGTGCCCATACGAAAGAGCTTTCGTGTATAGGGTATTTTTCTCTTGTTCGAAGAGGTTTTGCTTCATGAATTGTTCACGGAAAAGTTGCTTTTATCCGAAGGAATTGATGTTCATACGAAGATACTTTCGCGTTTGAACTTCCAATCGAAAAGATCTTTGATTTTGAATGACGAATGCCATGACGTCATGGCGCACTCCTCTTCTCCCGATGGGACGTGACGGAGTGGCAGCAGATGGTGGCCCACCTGGTCAGCTTTTTGACCGGGAAACGAGACGTCGTTCCCGGTTTTTACGCGAGACGCGCAGTAAATACGCACGATCTTCTGTTAAGATCGTGGTACGAAACAGCGCTGGCCGCCGCTTAGTTTCATCTTCACGCGTGGCGGCCGTGATAAGCGCCACGTAGCGCATCGTACGGCTGAGATCGTCTCGCTCCGTGTATAAGTACGGGTGTTAGCGCTACGGTAAAACTTTCCCAGCTCTCTGTCTTCATCTTCTTCCTCGCGCCCACCTTCGTCTTCCTCGCGCTCGAGCTCGTGCTGCAAGCAATGGCTGGCGGAAAAAGACGCGGTGCTGCCGGCTCTGCATCCGGTGAACCTTCTGCGCAACCCGCGCCCCGCGCCGGCGACTGGCGCTCCCCCAACACCACCGCGAAAAGCATCAAGGAGATGCAGCGGGAAGGGTTGCTGCCGGCGGAGACGGAGAAGCGAGTCCGTCTCGGAAAAAAGGAAGAGGTACCCAATCCTATATCGAACGAGCGCGTGGTCTTCGTGGACCACGTGACTCGGGGCCTTTCCTTTCCTCTTCATCCCTTCTTCCTCGGGTTGCTGTGTGTCTACGGCATACAGCTTCACGATCTTCCCCCGAACGCGGTGCAGCACATTTCGTGCTTCATCGTGTTCTGCGAATGCTATCTCGGCATTCGCCCACACTGGGCGCTCTGGAATGCGCTCTTCAAAGTCCGGATCTTCCACGAGAGATCGCGGGTGGAGTCCGAGCTCGGCGAACCGCTTCGCACGGGCGGCTTCGGGATCCAAGCTCGACAAGAAGGCAGCTACTTCAACATGCATTTTGTCGACTCCGCTCAAAGCTGGCGGAAGAGGTGGTTCTACGTCACCGACAACAGCTCGGGTGGGATTGTGGAGTTCCACCCGTTCGCTGTTCTGACAAGGCGAAAGTCCTGGGGGCACAAGATGTCAGCTGAGGAGACTCAGACCGTTGCGCCCTTACTCGCAAGAGTAGCTGCTCTCCGGGATCAGACTGTGGGAGTCGTGCTCAACGGGATGCATCTGGCGAGCATCTTTTTGAAGCGCAGGATCCAGCCACTTCAACAAAGGCCCTCCGCTATGTGGGAGTATCAAGGCTCAGAGGACCCCAGCCGAGTAAGCCGCGAGGAGCTTTCGAATGTAGAATTCGAGAAGAAAATCGCGGGTATCACTCGACTGAAGGTGGGGGAGAAATTCCCCGATTGTTCAGTTGAAGCCTTTGCCGCTTCAAATCCTCCCCCAGCCGAGGTTAGTTTCTTCTTTCTCGTCTTTAAGTTGTTCCTTTTTGTTCTGAGTCTTAGTCGATAAGATTTTTCTCGTCTTCTTCTTTGTAGAGCCTAGCTATGGCGGACTGCTACCCGCCAGCTGCGGGGGAGGCTGCTTCAGAGCAAGTGTCGAGTCATCAAGATGGCGCGATTGACACCAGCGTCGCCAACGCCTCTTCGAGTTCAGAACATGATTCTTCGGATGACGTTGAAGACTCGAATGGCGCACCTACGAAACGTCGTCGGGTAGATAAGGACGAAGCTACTTCCAAAGATAAATCCTTGGAAGCATCGCCCAGTCAAGCCCCTATCCATGCGACTCCACTTCGCTCCCTTGCTCCTTCGCCTTCGTTCCCAGTGATGACGCCCGCTTGGAACGCGGACTTGCTGGATGACGACGAGGATGACGAGTAAGTGCTTCTTCCTTATTCTTGGTCGAACATTTTCCGTGCTTCAATATTGATGGTTTCTATCTTTCGCTGCAGACTGCAGATGATCAGTCCTCGCAGGTACGCCGCTGCCGTTCCTCCCGAAAAGAGGAATAAGGCAAAGGATGCGGGTGAAACTCCCACCGCGGGCACCGTCCAAAATTCCCCCAGAGCAGCTCCCGAAGCTGCGACTGTGGGACGTGAAGCCCCCAGCTTTGCCGCCAGGACTTCTGCTTCTAAGGAAGTGACGGATAGCTCCGCGGATCCGCTCTCTCGTGCCACCGGCCAGGTAAACTTCATCTTCTATCTTCAAATTTTTATCGGGTGCACGACAGTGCTCCCGATGGGAGTAGCCCCCGAGGCTGTAGTCGATCGCATGCGATCGGCCACAGGCTCAAAGTCTGGTTTAATTCTTCTTCATGATTTCATTTTTATCGGGTGCACGGCAGTGCTCCCGATGGGAGTAGCCCCCGAGGCTGTAGTCGATTGTAAATAATCGGGTACAGACTCCAATTTAATCCTTTTAACTCTTCCGTCTTCGTGCTTTTGCAGTCGCTTATTGATTCTCTTGCGGCGATTGGTCGCCGCGTCGTTCTCGCCGAGTCGGATTGCGAGTCACTTCGAACGGACCGTAGCCGACTTCAAACTGAAAACGTCCTTCTCAAGGGTAAGCTTTATCATCTCCATGTCTTCAGTATTCCGTACATTCTTGAGTTTTGATAAGCATCTCTTTGCAGCTCGACTTGAATTTGCAGAATCCGAAAAGGTCAAACTCTCTGAGCAGGTAACTGCTCGGGAGGCTGACCTGACGGCCATTCGACAAGAGCTGGAGGCTTCCCGCATGCAATCGGAAGATCTTGGTCGACAGCTTGCGGATGCGCGGAAGTCCTTGAAGGAGTTAGAGGAAGCTGGCAGTAAGGCCGATAACGACGTTGTCGGGTTCCTCCGTCCCCTCGCTGAGCGTTTCGCGGGTAAGTGTGTTGGGCTTTTGCGACTTTGATTCTTCATTTCGCTGAACTTTGCTAAGTATTATTTTCTTCTTTTGTAGGTCTTCTGGATGTTCCTCTAGAGATCCCTGGACTCCAGCGGGTGGATGTGGTAACCGACACACTTGCCCAGCTTAAAAGGCACGCTGATGGAGTTCTCTCCATGATTAATGATGCTACTCAAGTGCTGGTGCAACTGCACGGTCGCCTCGTCGCCAACGCCACTCCTGCACCCGCGCTAGATGATCTGTTGAAGGTCTTCTCAGAAGGCAAACTTCTGGATGCCTTCGCGGTCGCACAGGCGGAGTCTGGTGCGAAGACCGCGATACAATTTGCTTTGGCGCACGGAGTCGAAGGTTTGGAGGAGGCGTACTCATCTCTTCCAGTCGACCCCTCCACGGGCAAAAAGGTACGGCTCTCTCGTTTTGGCGAGCAAGCCGCTATTCTTGCTCGGAAGCTGTCTGAGATTTTTGCTCGACTGCGGGGAGGGGCGACTGCTGCCAGCGGGAGCACCAATGTAGCTTCATAGTTTTTCTTTTTTCTCCTTGAATGTAATGAACCTTGGGATGTATTCCCGTACCTTTGTTGTCTTTAATCGAAGAATTCATCTTGCAACTCATTCCCTTTGTTTGTGCGTTGTCTCCCGATGGGAGTAGCCCCCGAGCGTTTGTCAGATATGCGACTAGAAATGACTCGAGTAGGGCATCTTACTTCTTTCGTTGTATTCTTCCAGGCTACTGGGTTTGCCGCGGAAACTTCGGGTGGATGTGGTACTCCAGTAAATCCACTTGTTGCCGCTGTTGGCACTTTTGCGGGCCTTCGTGATAAGGTCCAGGAGGGTGAGCGCAAGCTAAAAGCTATGCGCGGGATAGCCGATGTGGCGAAGTCCAAGCAGAAATTGGTGGCTGAACGCGAACAATTTCTGATGGATGAGTTGGCTGTAGTCGCAAGGGACTTGCTTTGTAAGTAGTGCAGCCCCCGTGCCTTTTTCTTCCTTGTTTCCTTATCTGACTGAGTGTGTTTTTGCTCTTCAGTCGTTAATCCGGATGACAGGGAAGAAAAGCAGTGGGTAGAAAATCACATCCTTCAAGAGGCTAGTAGCTCCAAACCTCATGCAAACAATTTTTGGTCTGATCGCAGTCGGGGTTTTGTGATGGCCACCTTGAAATTTCGAGTCCTCCAGGCGAGAATTCTCGTGAGTTCATTTCACGAGGTCCTGGTTCCAATGAATGCTGCATTTTACCCACTCAAAAAAGGTCCCGAAGACTGGAGCTATCTTCTCAGGTTGTTTGGACGTGAAGGAGAAGTTCGCGCGTGTGTGCGCAATCAGATGACGTGCGGCGCGGTTGTAGCTCTCTCTTTTGTCCAAATATGGCACCCTGAGATAGACGTTATCTCTATTGCTCGGCGCCCGGATTATGCAATCGAGGATATCTCGCCGTACTATGATGTTGTACGTCCTGCAGCGGAGAAGATTATCCGAATGACCTCTGAAGAGGTAGATAGAGTTTTGGCGACTGAAAACGCTCAGCGCTTGGACTGATTGTCGGATGTAAATATCCTGTAATCTGTTTATAGTTTGTAAAAAACTGTTGTAAGGTGTATAACCTTGTATTTGATGATGTTTCTTTGTGATGCTTAGTTGTAGGGTAGCCCCCGTGTGTTTTATGGGGTGTGTACTTGTAACTTGTAGCATGTAAAGAACTAGAAGCTTCGAGTGAATATGATGAGAAAATCATGTCTTTTATTGCAATGACTGAGAAGCCATGTATTCGAGCTATAGTAGTGGCTAGTATAGCCTTATTTTGTTGTCATAACAAGTAAATCTAGGGATAGAATTTGCGGAGGTGTGCAATATTCCAAGGATTGGAATAGATTCCTCCAGTCTCTGGATTTTTTAGCCTGTAGGCTCCTCCTGGGATGACTTCGTGTATGATGAAGGGTCCTTCCCAAGGTGGTTCGAGCTTGTGTCCTTCCTTCTGTTTGAGCCGCAGCACCAGGTCCCCAACCGCGAATGCTCTGTGGCGTATGCGGCGACTATGATAGTTGCGCAAGGATTGCTGATATACTGCGGATCTTGCAAGTGCGATGTCTCGCATTTCGTCGAGTGCATCCATATCTTCTGCGAGTGCTTTGTTGGAAGTCTCTTCGCTGTAGGCTACAACTCGTGGGGCGCTGAATCGAACGTCCTCGGGAAGGACTGCTTCTGCCCCGTATACCATGAAGAATGGCGTGTACTTCGTTGATCGATTAGGAGTTGTGCGCAGGCTCCAGAGTACGGAGGGTAGCTCTTCCGCCCAATGTCCTGCGGCGGGGTGTAGACGATCGAGTAGTCGCTTCTTGATGCCAGCCGAAACTAAGCCGTTGGATCTTTCGACTTGTCCGTTCGTTTGCGGGTGAGCGACTGAGGCAAACTTGAAATTGATGCCTTTTTCCTCGCAGAACTGTTGTGTTTCCTTTGCTGTGAAATTTGTACCATTATCTGTAATGATGTCGTGTGGCACACCAAATCTGCATACAATGGAGTCGAGAAACTTGACGGCGCATTGGGCGCTTGCTGAAGTTACTGGCATAGCCTCGATCCATTTGGTGAACTTGTCGACTGCGACCAGCAAGTGTGTGTATCCACCTGGTGTGGACTTGCGTAGTGGCCCAACCATATCTAGCCCCCATTGTGCAAAGGGCCAGGCTATTGGTATCATGTGCAGTTCCGTAGCAGGGGCGTGTGGCCTTGGTGCGAATCGCTGGCAGGCGTCGCATCGTTCGACCAGGCTTTTTGCATCGTTGGCTGCTGTTAGCCAGTAAAATCCTGCTCGGAAAGCTTTTCCCATTATTGTTTTCCAGCTAGCATGATGTCCGCAATCTCCTTGGTGTATGTCCTGGAGCAATTCCTTGCCATCTTTGGGTGCGATGCAACGCTGAAGTATTCCCGAGATGCTTTGCTTGTATAATTCTCCATTGACTACTCGAAAGGACTTGCTACGCCTGATTATCTGTCGAGCCTCACGTGGATCGGCCGGGAGCTGTCTGTTGAGCAGGTAGTCGAGATATTTCTGCGTCCAGACTGGCTCGACCAGGAAAACCTGTCGTGATATATTATGAATAAGCTCGATAAGCGCGACCTGCGGGCTGACCTCTGTTTCTGGCGCTGCTGCAGCTTTCTTCACTTTGACCGATCGCTTGATCATCCGTTCGAAGTATATTCCTGGCGGTATGGGTGTATTCGTGGAACCCATGTTTGCCAGTCTATCTGCTTCTTCGTTGCTAGATCTTGCAATGTGCTTCAGCTCGCAACCTTTAAAGCTTCCTTCGAGTAGATTGTACATGTCACGATATGCGACCATGTTTTCAGCAATGGCGTCGCATTCTTTCATCGTCTGCTGCACTATGAGATTGGAATCACCGTAGATCATTAATCGGGTAGCTCCACAGGCGATTGCCATCTTCATCCCGTGCAACAGGGCTTCATATTCTGCGTCGTTGTTCGAGGCTGGATCGTCTGGTGGAAAGTCCAGTCGCAGGACGTATTGCAGCTTGTCTCCCCGAGGTGAAATAAGAACGATTCCAGCTCCTGCTCCTTCGTTTCTCTTGGATCCATCGAAGTACATTATCCAATTGCTCGTGTACTCGGGTGGTCCGGGCGTTTGTAGCTCTGTCCATTCGCTGAGGAATTCCACGAGTACTTGAGATTTGACTGCTTTTCGTTCTGTATAGGTGATGTCCCAGGCGCCCAACTCGATGCTCCATTTTGCTATTCTTCCGGATGCCATAGGGTTGTTCATGATTGTCCCGAGTGACGCATCATTAACCACTGTAATGGTATGTTCCTGGAAATAATGTTTGAGCTTTCGGGCTGTGAGAACAACTCCATATGCCAGCTTCTGATAGTGAGGGTATCGTTGCTTGCATGGCGAGAGCACTTCGCTGATGTAATATATTGGTCGTTGGACTCCGTACGCTTTGCCGTCTTCAGGTCGTTCGACCACGATTGCTGTGCTGATGACCTGGTTTGTAGCGGCTAGGTATAGTAGAAGCGGCTCCCTTTCTTGCGGTGTTGCAAGGACGCGCCTGCTTTGCAACGATCGCTTCAGGTCTGCGAACGCTTGTTTAGCTTCGGGTGTCCACTCGAATTTGTCCGTCTTCTTCAGTAATTTGTAGAAGGGTAACGCTTGCTCTCTCAATCGTGCGATGAACCTGCTTAGGGCGGCTAGTCGTCCTGCGAGCTGCTGGACTCCGCGTAGATTGGTTGGCTCCTTCATAGTCAGGATGGCTTGTATTTTCTCCGGGTTGGCTTCAATGCCTCTGGCGGATACCAGGTACCCGAGGAGTTTTCCTGCAGGGACGCCGAAAACGCATTTGGTCGGATTGAGCTTGATCCGATATGCATTAAGGGCGTCGAACGTTTCTCTGATGTCCTCGAGGAGTGTGTCCTCTACTCGAGTTTTGATGACGATGTCGTCGACGTACACTTGTACGTTTTTGCCAATGAGATTGGCGAGGCATCTTTGCATGCAGCGCTGATATGTTGCGCCTGCGTTCTTCAGCCCGAAGGGCATTGTCGTGTAGCAGTAGACACCGTGGGGTGTGATGAATGCCGTCTTCTCTTCGTCTTCCCTTTTCATTCGGATCTGATTGTATCCCGAATAGGCGTCCAGGAAGGAGAGGCGTTGGCAGGCCTGCCGTAGAGTCCACGATCTGGTCGATTCGTGGTAGAGGAAAGTTGTCCTTGGGGCAGTGCTTATTCAGCGATGTGTAGTCGATGCACACCCGAAGGATATCCGTGTTCTTCTTGGGGACCAGCACCGGGTTTGCCAACCAGGTGGATATCTTGATCTCCCTAATAAAGTTGGCGGCTAGTGGTCTGTTTACTTCTTCTCCAAGCGCCTTCTGCTTGGGTTCTGAGAATCGTCGATTCGTCTGTTTGATGGGTTTGGCATTAGGAAAGACTTCGAGTGAGTGCTCGGCAAACTCCCTGGGTATTCCTGGCATATCTGAGGGCTGCCAGGCAAAAATTTCCCAGTACTCACGGAGGAGTTTGACGAGCGCGCCTTCCTATGCTGGCGAGAGGGTTGTGGAAACCATCGCGGTCTTGGCAGAATCCGTCGGGTGCACTTGGTGCTTGCGGGTGTCGCTGTTGGCGCTGAATTCCAGTTCAGGCGCGTTTTTCTTCGTGAGGGGCATAACGGAGTGGTCCGTGGTTTTTGCCAGCTCTTGAAGTTCTTCTTGCATCCCGAAAGATTTTGCGATCTCATTGAATTCTATGTCGCACTTGTCTGACTTCTGGAAGTCTCCGTCGATGGTGATCACACCGTATTCGCCGGGTAGCTTGAGTTTCAGGTACGCGTAATGTGGTACTGCCATGAATCTGGCGAACGCTGTTCGGCCAAGGATGGCGTGGTACTGTGAGGGCCAGTCGACGACTTCGAAGTCCAGGAATTCCCTTCTGTAGTTGCTTGGAGAGCCCAGTACAACTTCTAAGTTGATTGTTCCGAGTGGACGGATTGCCTTGCCCAGAACTATCCCGTGGAAGGACGTTTCTGATTCCGTTAGGTCGTCCAGGTTCTTGTTCATTCGACGGAGTGTATCCGCGTAGATGATGTTGATGCCACTGCCACCGTCCATGAACACGCGGGCCAGGTCGTAATTTCCGATTTGAGCCTGGATGACGAGGGCGGCGTGTCCTGGTCGATAGACTTGTGGTGGATGGTCTTTCTTCGAGAACGTGATGGGCTGATCTGCCATCTTCAGGTACTCGGTCTTTGTTGGCGGTGTCTGCACTGCCATGCATAGTTTCCTCGTGTTAGTCTTTTGAGCTCTGCGAGAGGGGCATACCTTCTGTATCATCACGAGTTGTCCTGCCGGGTTCGGGTATGCATTGGCTCCATTGTTTTGTGGTGGTGGCGCAGGTAGTGCGGCTAGCGCCATGTTTGGATTTGCTAGTGGAGGTGGTGGTGGTGGTGGTGGCTGGAATTGTTGTCCTCCTCCTGGCAGCGGTGGGTAGTTTTGGGTGGATGCAAATCTTTTCCTCGCGAGAGCATGTGAGATGTCAAGAAACTTTCGGCAATCCTTGAGAAGGTGTGTTCCTTAGTTTTTGCCCGGTGCGCTTATCTGTAAACAGGTGTAGCGAGCAGTATGCATCGAGATCCTCCTCGGGGGATTTTTCGTCTGCTTTTGGTTTCCACTCGCGACTTCCACGGCGACCAGAGTCGCGATTTTGCGTGAATTCTGCCGCCACTAATTCCTCCCTATCCTCGTGGTCGTAGTATTTCCTTCTCTTTCTTCGTCCGTGGCGGTCGTCCTCGTGTGCGGGCGACGATGCTCTTTCATTGCGCACCGCGTCTTCTCCGTTGGCCCATTTTTCGGCTATGATCATTAGCTCCCCAATGGTTTTGGGCGCGGCTCTGCCTAGCTCTTCTCGAAACGCGGTTCTTCTCGCCCCTTTGGCGAAGGCCTCAATCGCCACTTCTTCCGAGATGGTCCCTGCGGTGTTCCTGAGTGTGGTCCACCGCTGGATATATTCTCGTGTGGACTCGCCACTCTTCTGTTTGCACGCTCGTAACTCTTCGATTGTGGCTGGCCTCTTGTAAGTCGATTGGAAGTTTTTGCAGAAATCGCGGTGTAGATCGTCCCACGATGCGTAGCAAGATTTGGGTCTTCTCTCCAGCCAGCTACGGGCCGCGCCTGTAAGATGCAAATTGAGGTATTGCATGGCTGTGTTCTTGTTCCCACGTTGGCATTTCACTGCCGTGAGGTAGTCGCTTAACCACTGGGAGGGCTCGAGTGAGCCGTCGTATTTTGTCACCTCCGTGCTGAGCTTGAACCTCTTGGGTAGAGGTGCTTCACGGATGCTGCGAGCGAAACAGAGTGCTCCACAGGTTTCGTCGTCCGAGGACCTGGATGAGGAGCGCTCGCGATATCGTGAAGCTCTCGCCCTATCCAACTTCTTTTGGGCGAGATCTGATCGCGCGTCGTATTCGGACCGGTCGCGGTCGTTGTCTTTCGTTGGTTCTTTGCTTCGCTTTCTCGAGCGGCTGCTGTGGTGCCGCGAGCTTTTGTCTCTCGGGCTGTCGTCGCTGCTGCTTCGACTATCGCCGCGGCGGCGGGCTTCTTTTCCTCGACCACGTCGTGGCGATTTGTCTTTTCTTGGGGATGAACTTCTATGTCTGCGGGGCGTTTCTTTATCCTTGTTCTTCTCCTGTCGCTCCTTCTCCAATTCTTCTTCGGTCTTCTTGCGATCGTGAGAAGCGAGCCTTGCGGCCGCCAATCCTAGTCCTTTGCGAATTTGTTTGTACTGTTCCACCCGAGGGTCGCTTTCCGTTGGTTGGTTCATCTGCATGTAAGTTGTTGCGGCTAGGATCGCGGCAGCTGGGGTTTGCGGGTAGACGTTGCCGTCATCGTCGACCCTCATGAAGGAAGACGTTGTTGACCTGTCGGTCGCAGTCATGGATTCGTGGCCCCTTGACGATGTTGCGTGTCCCTTCCTCGCGGGTCGGGTACCAACTGAGGGTGCAAGGGACTGTTCGACTCGTCGCAGGCTTGATTCGTCCGCCGCTCTTCTGCGACGGGCTAGATCTGGCCGGGCTTCTTTGATGTTTGAGGCCGCCCTTACTAGGTGGTAGTGGTAGGCGGTTAGGTCCTCTTGTGAGGCTCCTGCCGCGGGTGGATGACTCCGCCGCATGGCCTCCTTGGCCCTTTTCCAGGCCTCCCGCGAAACGCCGATTATATCGCGCTCGGTTGCGCTGAATTCGGTTTCTGAGGGCTGTTCCGATCCTGCCATGCAGACTTGGGCCAGTCGTGGCTCGTGCGTCCTAGGCGTAGATCGGAAAGCTTCCCGTACCCGAGATGGTTCCTCTGTCGAGAGGGCATGATAGTCGACTGTGTTGAAGCGGATGGACTCGCCACTTTTCTCCATAGGAAAGCGTGAGTTGACGGCTCCAGATTCAGGTTCAGATTCATCCGAGAAGTGGAGGATTCCGTCTTTGTTCGCCATGAAGTTGAAGCTCCCGAACGTCAGGGTGACGCTCTTCTCCAGATCCTCGAACACCGGGCGTGATTCCGGCGAGTGAGGCGTGACTATGACGGATCCGATCCGTACAGGATTGTTCGGAGCCGTAGTCGATGGTTTCCAACGGGAGTTGGATGTCGATGAAGCCGAAGATGCCGGTGATCCAGCGCCCGCGCTTCCCACAGACGGCGCCAATTGTCGAATCTCTGACTCCACAAATCCCTTAGGTGACCCTATCGGGTTTCGACTAGGAGAAGTCATAGGCGCTGGTGGAATCGTCGGCTGGACAGGGGGGCGAGATTTACCCAGGTTCGGGGCCCTCGAAGAGGTAAAACCCTTACTCCTGCCTTCTGTCGATCTGTATTAGATGATTAGATCGGTTACAGGTTGCTCGAATCGAGAGTAGATCTCGAGTTTCAAGGCTTTTTGGTCGTGCGGTACTACTTGGTCCTCTCCTTGGGGGCTCTCCTGGCCTTATATAGATGGCCAGGTCTCGAGTTCTACCCGGAGAGGACTCAAACCCTAGCTGGGTCGGTTACAAGTTTCCTAACTTAACCCGCAAGCTGATGCGGGTGGGCTTCACATGGGCCTTCTAGAGCACTCCAAGGGCGCTTCCTCTTGGGCCTTGACCTTGGGCCTGAGAAGGGGTGTCCTTACCCGCAGGGTCCAGGATCCATATCTTCATCAAAGAGTAATGTAAGCAATGATTATGCACGCGGGCACTCTCACCGTTGTTTTCTCCCTAATGGCAACAACACATCCTCCCCCTTCACGTTTCTATCACTCGAGCAAGGCGGTGAGGAGGCATGAACCCACTATCGAGCATAAATACTCCCTCTTGGAGTCACTAGCAACTACTTGGCCAGAGCAACCACTAGCAACGGAAAGCATGCAAGATCACAAATAATATATGCAAATAAAGACTATAATCATCTTGGCATAAGGTCAATATTCATCGGATCCCAGCAAACACAGCATATAGAATTATATAAGATCAATCTCGATCATGATAGGCAGCTCACGAGATCTAAACATGGAGGCATATAAGGAGAAGACAACCATCTAGCTACAACTACGAACCCGTAGTTCCAGGATGAACTACTCATGCATCACTCCGGAGGCAGGAATGGTGATGTAGAAGCCTCCGGTGATGATCTCCTCTCCGGCAGGGTGCCGGAAACAGCTTCAGAACCCCCCTGATCTAGGATTGACGGTGACGGCTGCGGAACTTTTCGGGGATTTTTTATCAGGTGTTTAGGGTTTTCCATCCGGGGGGATTAAATAGGCGAAAGGGCAAATACGGTGGAGCTCCAGGGGCCCCACACCCATAGCTGGCGCGGCCAGGGGGGACCCGCGCCACCCTATGGTGTGGCCCCCTGGTGCCCGCCTTCGACTCTTATTCGTCGTTCTGGATGCTTCCGGGGTAAATAGGCACTTCGGGCTTTATGGGGTCCAATTCTGAGAATGTTTCCAGAAAAACTTTTCTGAAACCAAAAACAGTAGAAAACATGGAACTAGCACTTGGCATCTTGTTAATAGGTTAGTCCCGGAAAGCATATAAAAATGCTATAAATAAGGGAGAAAACAAGTAGCAACTGACATAATATGATCATGGAGCATCAGAAATTATAGATACATTGGAGACGTATCACTACCCCGACCGTAGCGCGTAACAAAAAGCCATTACAATTGCTATCAGCAAAGGAAGTCATATACCATTATCCCATCAACTGTTTATTTGAGTGTGGCACAGTTTCAAGCTTTTAGACCAACCATTAATTGTTTTTACTCTACTAAACTAGAAATTTTACCATTAAACATATTAATATCTCAAAACAACAGTAAATAATCAAGTGAAGCAGTTTAGTGATCTACAAGAATATGCAAGCTTTTTCGTTATACCATCTACCACAAGTAGCATTTTCTATTTCCATCAAACACCAAACAAAAAAAAACTCACCAAGAGATATAGCAATGAAACAAGAGAGTACTAACATAACTCTACTAGAACTAACAGCTCTGAATAAGAGATGCATGAAAAACATGAGCTAATAGGGAACTGCGGCAGCTAGAAGAAAAACTAATTATGCGAGCATAACGAGTATTCATATGAAAAAGCTGAGTGTGTCTCTCTCCCACATAAAGAATGCTAGGTTCCAACAATATTATTGCATACAGGAAAAACAAAAGAAAACAAACAGACGCTCCAAGTAAAAATTCATATGATGTGACCGAATAAAAATATAGTTTCACTAGAAGTGACTTGATAAATTATTGATGAAGAAGGGGATGCCTTGCGAATCCCCAAGCTTATACAGTTGAGTCTTCTTAGAATTTTCTGGGATGAACCTCGGGGGCATCCCCAATCTTTGACTTTGCACTCTTCTTGATCATATTATATCACCCTCTTCTCTTGACCCTTGAAAACTTCCTTCACACCACACTCAATGTAATTCACATTAGAGGGTTAATGCAACAATAAAAAATTCATGGGTTCTGCATAGGAACAAGTGCTATTGACACTTTTAAACATTAGCTGCAGCCGCTGATGTTTCGTGAAGCAAATAAATCCACTTGACATAGTAAAAGAGCAAATGCAAGAAAAATGGCAGAATCTGCCAAAACCAAAATAGTCTGTAATGACAAAAATTTTCGGGGCACTTAAGTTGCTCAGATCAAAAAACATAAAGAACAAAAAAGGTTCGGAATTAGCTGTGGAATAATCACAAAAATTTTCAGGTCATTTTGATCTTTCTGTGATATATACGATTTTTTACGGTGGACATCAGAAATCTGTTTTCTGCGCAGAAATCCAAAACCAACTCCAACTGTCGCTAGAAACTTTACTTGGCACAACTAATACATGAAAATAAATATACAAAGGAGTTTCTACAGAAGTATACAACACCTTGAATCAAATAAAACAGAGAAAAACAAAGAAAAAATAAAAACATGGGTTATCTCCCAAGAAGTGCTTTTCTTTAAAGCCTTTTAGCTAGGCATGATAATTTGAGAAGATGCTCACATGAGAAATATGAATTGGAGCAAATGCGAGCATCAAGAATAAAAATGTAAACCAAATTTAAGTCTAACAACTTCCTATGAAAAAGAATCTTGTATAAGAACAAGTCAATAAAGCACAAAGTGGCTAGCATAGGAAGACAAAATAAGTACAACTTCAAAAATTTCAACATAAAGAGGGGAAACTTGATATTGTTGAGATGCATAAAACTATGTTTCCCTCTCTCATAATGTGATGACCCAGCATACCACTTCATGTGTAGTGCGCAAGTCGATGACATAATACTCACAGAAGGACTTATCCGTGAATATGACATCCCTCAGAGTAGTACAACAGAAACATAGTAGGTCCAGGCAAAACTATAGGATACAAACTTCATTACAAAATCTAGAGAATCTCTTTGAAGAATCAAATAAGATCTCATACAAATGAAACATCAGATGAAGTAATTCGAAGATCGAAGCTCGAGAAGAACTCAAGCTCAGAACTAAATCTACTACGGCTGATGTCAGCCCTAATCTATGGCTTATAACAGCTAACTCCAAGAATGGACTCCACCTACACCTTAATAGCTTCTCCTCCATCAGCGTTGTTGATGACGATTCTTCATGATGACGACTTCCATCAGGCTTCAACTCTAAGCAGGGGTCAAACGGGAACGAATGAGTAACGAGCGTTACTCAGCAAGTTCATGATATATATTGGGTG
The DNA here is from genome assembly GCA_028641055.1 of Alopecurus myosuroides. Lineage (NCBI taxonomy): Eukaryota > Viridiplantae > Streptophyta > Magnoliopsida > Poales > Poaceae > Alopecurus > Alopecurus myosuroides. Next base: position 417,385,168 of record CM054058.1, read on the forward strand.
GTTTGATGCACTAACTATAGCTTTAGACTCAAAAGAGTAATAAGCTAATGCAAGGTTTTGTAAATCTTTCTTCAAGAGGTTGCTTTTAATTCTGAAAACTATGCCCGCCAGACCATCACAGGATTAGAACTTCATGGAGTTGCCTTTCCTGTAGCGTTCGCAGTTCCTTCCCGGAACAGGGGGTAACATGCCACATCCTTTTACACTCTGCAGAGGTGCGTTACTTTACCCATGGACGACCAAGACCATGTTGCACAACCAGGTGTACATTCCTGTCCACTCCCACTCAGGTGTGGGGCCCGGTTGTTGGTGTCATGACCCCGGACCCAGAGATATACATACTGTTATGTGCTCCTAGCCATGGACTCACAAGGGCTTCAGGGTTACCAGCCCCGGCCGCAACTAACAACGGCAGGCAGACTGGATTCATCGGCACGTAGTCCGGATCCCCAGTCTACTACTCCTTGTATCCGTGCTAGTCATAACCAACTATGCATATCAAAGCGTCCACGAATCGAATGAAACTAAAGGAAACGGGACCAAAGCTATACAGAGATGCTATGTGTCCAGAAAGTGCAACAACAATCGAGGGTTACTGGGGTTACCTCGCCCCAGGACAAATCACATCGGCAGGTGGGCTCGGACATGGATCATCGGCTCCACAACCCCTCGACTGCGACAACTATGCAGGCATAGCCAAAACTGTATAACAATGAGCTCGAAACCAACAACCGATCAAAGCGGTACTCTAAACATGAAACTTTATTAAACAGGTGTTACTAGAGTATAGCTATACAAGCTGAGGTCACACGACCCAACATTACATCAGACAACGGAAGGCAAATTATGTTGCTAATCAACAAGAACCAAAAAGGCATAAGAGGCCGCAACATAAGGGGACGTCCCAGCCCATAGATTCCAGGCTGCTACCTGGGAACCCCAAACTACTCGTCGATGTCCACGTTGAATCACCACTGAAGTGAGATCTTCACCTGAACCAAATTAAGCAAACCTGAGTACGGGAGGTACTCAACAAGACTTAGTTAACCTATTATATACATGTTATCTTCAGAAAGGTTTTATGAAGGCTGTTTTGCGTAAAGCAATCTTTATTTTCCAAATCGAGGAGGAATAGCACGTCTCATAGAAGGTTTTCAAAACATATAAGAAACTCACTACTGTAATCATCATCTTTTGAAACCACCAACATTATTTCCCAGCATCTCACATGCTACAAGGATCACCCCTCTCGGCATTCCCGAGGAGGCACCCTTGATCTACTGCCTCCATGCATTGTCAACATCTTTTACGTCACGTTCAAGTTATCTATGGCCACGTGACATTCACCAAGTCGTCCTTAACCGTGGACACGGCTTTCCGAAAGATTTATCCCTGCAGGCTGGTACACTTTACCCACACGTACCATCCGACTCTTAACGCCACATGTACGCTCGTCCATGGAGCGCGGCAGAGGGTGGTTGGCCACGACCTTTACCTTGTCGAGCCCTATCCATGAGTCACCCCAAACAGGGCCACCCCGTCAACAGGGAGTTGGCCACCTCCTGACGGCACCTATTCTGTGAGTCGGGATCAAGATCCGTGTACGTCCATCACTTGTCCCGGTCACGCCCTAAACACCTCCAAAAGGTTTTTGACTCACACGTAGATGGAAATCCCAAACTACGTGACTCATGGATAGAACCAAACAAGTTAGTTAGTCGAGCGCGGTCTGTTAGGACCCGCGTGTGGTTGCACGCGCAGTCTTCGTTTCCGCGGGGAGAGCTTACTCCTAGGGTTGGCAAGTACAGGACAAACAACCACTTCCCAAGTGGCCTCCCTTCCAAGCCTTAGTCAGGTTAACCACACAATTCTCATCTCGTCACGTCATCATATCATACTAGGTTATCGCAGCTCTGATTCATCAACCGGATGGAGCAGAGGTAAACAAACATGTATGACTAATCGAAGAAGATATGAGGCTCTAGCGATGCGCACAAGCAAATCTATGGCGGCTAGGAGCAGTGGATCAGGATATTGTGGCAATGCAGTATATAAGTGAACTATATCTACTAGCATCAAATACTTTGGAATCGAATGCAACGTACAAGAATCAAATGTTGTTGAAAAACATATATGAGCAGATAAGAGGTTATGCTTGGCTTGGTTATAAGAAAACCAATAGATATCTTATGGAATAAGTGCTTGACTTGTCGGTTAAGATCAAGTATTCACCATTGGACTGCTGGCCTTCTCTTCGGAGTCACGTTCTACCGAGGGGAAACAACACCGAAAAGGAGAACAACAATCAACACATGGCATCGATGCAATGCGCAATATGTATGCATGAGCAAGTTAATGCACTAAAATAAATCCCTAGACATGTTCGATGGGTTGCTAGGGTTTGGATGTTGGTTAAGCAATTTTACTGAAATTATCCCGAAAATAGGCCCCGGAGGGGCAATTCGGTTGATTATGAAAGTAGGTACCATTTTAAAAGATCAAATGGGTTTGAAAACATCATAAACATGTTGCATATGTCATTTTGAGCAATTTAATATATAACTTTTAATTTTCTAATTTTAGTGAATAAAAACTTATTTTCTCCATTTTAAATGATTAAACAAAATTAAATAAATGCTCATTTTTGGACTTTCTCAAACATGTGTGAAAATTACATATTTGGATGGAGAATATTTTTATGATCATTTTGGTACCTCGCTTTTATTTTTCTGAGATATAAAACAAAAGTATTTAAGATATCAATTTTATTCCTTTTTCTGGAATTTAATGGAATTTCTAAAAAAAGGGACTATGACATCATCATGACGTCACTGTGACGTCACCCTATACTGATTCTTCACAGATGGACTCGAATCGGAGGATTTCGCGCGCAATGTTGGAATCCGTTGGCACCATTAGCTCCCCCTCGTTGAGAGGAACCTGGGTGTGGTGGCGGAACGACCAAAAGGTCGCCGGAGCTTCGCCGGCAACGAGGATGCGCGGCGACCGACGGTGGTCCTTGGTGTCACGTCGATTCAGAGGGAGAGGGAGGATGGCGAGAGCACCAGCGCGCTCAGGAGGTTACCGTGGTTGATATGAAGTGGACGGAGAAGCCGGAGGAGGACTGGAGGAGGAGATCGGACGGCGACAAGGGCCGGCCGGAGACAAGGAAGATGCCTCCGATTCTCCCACCTGAGACCATCCCGGCAAGCGACGTTCGACGGGGAGACTCAGGGCGGCCCAGTGAACCTCGTGGGGAGCTCCGTTGGGCACGGGGAGGCTCAAATCGGCGGCAATTGCCGGACTCGACGGCGGCCGAACGGAGCAGGGGGAGGGTTTGCATCATGGAGGGTTACAGAGAGTGAAACGGGGTGAAGGAGGGCAACGGAGGAGGTCGGGGGCGCTCTCCTGGTGTGCTTATCCTTCTGGGAAGACCAAGCATGAGGTGGCATCGACGCAGGCGCTGCCTCCAGGCAGCTACTCCTACTGTCAAAGGTTGAAGACAACCATTTTACGCAAAGCCCCCTGTAGTTCTCATGATTTTCAGAAAAGCCCTTTTCCATTAAGAAACAGAACACAAAATAAAGTTTTGAGGACCTTTTTGTAAACAGAAAATTTGGCAAAAATAGTTTTTGAAAACCTCACAAAAGTTCCAACCTTGCCATGTTTTGATTTGGTGTATTTGAAATATTTTTCAATACAAAGTTTTTGGAACCAAAATAAGTACTATTTGTGGGATTTTCTCAAACCATTTAAATTCACAATTTAAATTGGTTAAAACATGATTAAATCTTTGTTTCATGCATGTATGATATGAACACAACACCACACACCCTAATTTAGCAAATTTGGGATGTTACAGTTGGTCCAAGCCAAACCGTGCTTCTCCGCACAACGCATGCCCACCCATCTCCGCCAGCAGGTTGAACGCCTGATTCCACCCCTCACGATGGAGATCTACACGCCCCTGGCAAACACTCATAGACCCCAGAGTCCGTGGGACGTAAGGGATCCCACCCATGTGCATGTAGTCTCGCAAGACCTACAACGTACGTCTCTGGCAGTCCGTTGACATGCGAACGAGAGAAGATCACAGCTGACTTACTCCCCCAGTAGAAGACCCATGGTTAACGCGGTATTTACGACGCACCGAGTTCTGACGACATTTGTGATTAATTCCTAGGTAATACTTTCCCATGCAGATGGAACCTTACTTTGACCTATTCATCTTACCATGGTCCCATCCGCCCACCAAACAGAATACTACCACTCGGGTAGTCATTCAATTAGTCATATTATTATAAAAATATGATCATGCATTTTTTTGAGACTAGGTGGTAATACCATAGAGTTTTTGCAATTAGTTTGTTATGAAGTACTGCAAAGGATATGAGCAAGTGATGAACTTGCCTGATTGAAATAACCATAATAATCAATGTCTTCGGTTCAAGGGCCGCGTAGAAAATCCCGACATTTGAAAGATAGCAAAGTAGTCCCGGTAAGGACTACAGAAAACACTGGGAAGATGATACATGCATAGTAATGGGATGCATCATGAATTACCCTGGAAAACACCCTAGCTTACAAGTGTAAGCCACGTTTGATACGATATCTTAAGCACACAGGTTTTAGGTGAAATGTTTCATTACTTGTGGTAATGTGGTTCTTAGTTCTTTTAGACTTACATATGTTTCACTTTTACTTAGCAAACAATTGTTATCATGTTTAGTTAGAAGTGGTTATTACTTGGTTAGGCAATAAGACAATGACACATGGAAAACAACTATTGAAAAGATAACAGTCACATTTTGTTTTATATTCAAAAAGTGTAGAGCATATGAAAAAGAGTTTAATTGAAAATGTTGAACTAGTACAACGAACTCTATCACCACAATACGTGCTAATGACTTGTGACGATAGGTTTATTCGTTGTGAAAACATGAGGGTTTTATTAATAAGGAAAATAATGTTGTGGCAGCTATTTCTGGTTAAAATGGAATATTATAGAATTCCATTATACCTTTAGAAACAAGTTTATAATTTCAACAAACTGTTTTGTGTTTGACATATTTGAGTTGAAAATGTTTTTCTCTTTAATTTGGTATATCATTTGATGCTTTCTGAAAATATTTGAATAAGTTATTAATTTATTAATTTTAAATGAATTAAATGACTAGGAAAAATATTGTACACATGAAAACTTGGTCAAATGACTATGAAAACATCATATATGAGTTACATATGTCATTTGGATCATTTTGGTATATAACTTGTATTTTTCTGATTTTGTGAATTATTTATTATTTTTCTCAATTTTAAATGATTTAATTTAATGAAAGAAAATGTTTAATTTTAAAATTTATCAAACATTTTTTTAAAGTTGATAAACATCTATATTATATTTTTCTAATCATTTTCATATTTTATTTGTATTTTTCTGATTATTGGATTAAAAGTTATTGAATTAATAAGATTAGGGATTATTCTGTTTTTTAAATTGACAGGTGGGACCCACGTGTCAGTTTTAGTTTTAATCAAAAATAAAAGAAAAAGAAAAGGAAAAAATCTCCTGACGTCAGGATGATGTCATCATAGAAGAACTCTCTCCTATTGAGATTGAATCTGGTGATTTGTTGTGGATTCGAGCAATTAAAACGATTCCACTAGACGAGAAGGTCACGGTGAGCACTTTGGTAGCGGAGCCGCCGGTAGTTGACCACCAGAGCTACTCCGGCGAGGACATACCGCGGCGGTGGACGGTGATTAACGATGACGGCGACGGATACGACCACACCGGACTTAATGAAATACACTACGGTGATCAGGAGCTCACCAGGAATACAAAGAAGTGGTCGAGGTGGCCGGAGAGGACTCGACTGCGACGAGAGCTTGCTCTGAACCCGATGGCCAGAAAGGGAAACAACGGAAAAATTCTTCTGCCCCCGGGCTTCCCAGCATGCGGGGCCCAACGAAGAGAGAGAAGAGAGGATGGCGCATCCGCTAGTGGTGTCGGTTTCTCCCTAGGTGGTCGGAATCGACGGCGCACGACAGCGGTCCGACGAACTAGGGTTCGGTTTTTTGGAAAATAGAGCAAACGAGAGACAGGGCAAATGGCTCCACGAGATAGAGGAGATGAAGTACTACGCCGTGATGTCTTTCTCTTGTCGAGGGCCGCCATCAGGAGGTGTCACCGCGACGAATTTGGCAACGAAACGCACAGTGTCCTACTGTCCAAGGTTGAAGATAAACATTTTCACATAACCCCCTACAAGTTTTTGGAGTTTGCAGAAAGGTCCCTCTGTTAAGAAAAACTGAGAGAAAACCTATGTTTTCAGGGCCTATCTGTGAACAGAAAAATTAAATAAAAATATATTTGAATTCCTTATTAAATTTCACAACTCACCATGTTTTGTTTTGGTGAATTTGAAGAATATCTGTATTTTTTTATTTAAGGTGCTAGATTAAGTGGTTTTGTTGTTTTCTCTTCATTTTATTTATTTAATGGTTTTAAAATTATGCTTAGGCATGTTTAATAAAAGTACACACTCCACTCATGTGGATACCAAGGTGGTGTATCATAATTGGACAATTTTGGATACAATTCCTTATAGAAAATAATTTAGTAAAACTATTGGGTACTGGTTCTATGCCCTGTAATGAAATCACCCAATAAGGAATTTTATTCCATATCAAACCTAATGGTGTTAGGTAATGAATGAATTTGTTCCTTTTTGTGGATTTGTTATTTTCATCTTTGGGTTTCTTATCAAACCTGGTGAACATTTCTTTATATTGGGTGTAAGCCATGTTTGTTATTTTAAACACTTGTTCAAATGGAAAACATGAGTGTTTGGAATCTATTTGTTTGTTTTCCACCAGTTTCCAAATGTGGATAATATCTAATGTTGTTTTAGAACATGTAATCATTTACATGGTTATATATAGATGAGTTTTTGTTATCATCTGTTAGTCTTACATATGAAAAGGATATGGAAAACAAGATATTAAGCATGTTACCATTAACCTCCACATATCAAGACATGTGGATGAAATGGCTGGTTATTATTTCATACTTGATAATTGTTACCATTAAAGATATTATTATGAGTTCATCATCTCTGATGAGCTTGACAGAGGTTATTGGTTCTCTTATTATATCCTAATGATTCACTGGATAATTTCTTATGATCCCTTACTGAGGCAGTGTTGCTTCTTGTGGTCTTCTGTTGCTTGATGTTCTTCTCTCTAGTTGCCACTTGTCTTCAGTCATTGCCTTGGTCCTTTGCAAGCAATATTATCCTTTGTTGGTCTCTTGACTTAAGAACTTCACCACTAGAGCTTGTAGGGTATATGGAGTGGTTCCCAGATAGTAACTTCAGTAGTAAGTTGTAGCTCCTGATGAAATGAATACATTTGATTCTATAACCATTTCATTCTTGTGGTGTATTCTATTATGTTTAAAATTAGTGTATTGAAACTCAGTTGTTTTAATGCTTACAGGAATATTCTATTCACAAGGTTGGCCTGACCTTGTAACCAAATCATTCTCATATAACACCGAACACTTGGATTTCAACATGTTGCTTGTTTTCTTCCTTATTTATAACTTGCATGTGTGGTTCAAGTCATAATGTGGTTTCTTATTTTCTCCTTGGTATTCTTCTCCTTTTAGGGATCATGGTTTTATATATAACAAAATGTAGGTGTCTTTTATAACATCAATTTTCCCTATGCATATAAGAAGAATTTGTTGACAAGTTTGCAAGGCTTGCCCTCAAATTACTTTTCATATACAAATGGCTAATAGATACAAGGTTCTCAAACCTGGTTTATTTGTGTATGACATTCAATTGTTAGAGCCTACAAAAGTGATTTGTTAACAAGGTTGCAAACTTGTTACCAAACTACTTCTATATAACACCAACATCAGAATACCACATTGTTTCTAGATAGTTTAATAGGAATTGATCTTGGTGTATGATTTTCCAAATTCTCCAAGATAGATTGAGTTAGCACTTCTAAGACAACCTAAAGAATTCTTCTGTAGATCTTCTTGTGGTAGTTCCTCCTTTCTTGTGGGTTGCTTCTCTTGCAGAATGTCTTAGAGAAGGTTGGAAAACAAGATAGAATGGTCTTGACAACATAACTAGATCTAGATTAATAATTAGTTCATGCTTTTATTATCCTTCCATATGCTTCTTATTTTATTTCCCAAAATATATGTAATTATATCATATAAGATTTGTTTACTTAGTTATCAATTCAATTCCTCTAATAGAGGTTATAACTTGTTGTTATTCCCTAGTTGTATTCAGAGATACTTTAGTTGTGGAATGATGATTTGGATAGAAGTGTGGAGTGTTTATGGAATGATGACTTAATAGTAAGTTTATCGAATGGTTAATTGATGTGTTGAGACTTCATATGCTCACTTGTATAAGATGATTGAAACAATGAGCATGTGAAGGCTATTGGGTTTTAATGACTTATGTCGTAGTTGTTATTTGTTTTCCATAGTGTCATGATTTTACTTTATATTCTTGTCTTTATTAACTTTGTCATTCATAACTCAGATATAGAGGTTTGGGAATATTATATGTAAGGATCAAGGTTTAACAGTAGTTTAAGAAGATTTATTTCTTCTTTAAGATACTTCTTTTATGGTTGATGAGATATGTACATATTCGATAAATATGTTAATACAATTATTATGTCATTTCCCACTTGTGGGTTTTGAGTTAACACTTGTTTGTATCACTTGTGTTCTGTTGAAACTGTGTTAATTACTTGTGATGGTTCTCCTGATAATTATGAGATGATTTATAGAGATGTCGTGGAAATGAATTGATAACTTAGGAGTTCATGATTAGAGAATACAACATCTCTACTGATGTGTTGGTTCAATTGTGTATTACTATCTTGTGGAAATGTGATCACTAGTTATGAGATTTGGATACTCACCCCTCTTTGAGTTCTAGATACCTAGTGAATTATCCCAAGTGACTTATAGACTTGTGGTTATGCTTGTTGAGAGTTTGTGTTGGTCACAACCAATTATGGTTTGTGTTATCAGGTGATTTGGTTTCTTAAGATACCTGTTATAAAGATCATTCCAAATGTTCTCTTGACTGTATGAACTAGACCTATTTCATATTGTCAAGTGAAACTTTGGTCACTTTGATTCGTTTAAACTTTCGCGCCAAAATTTCCCGTACTTTTAGATGCATGCTTTGCAAATGCACATATTAAATTTAGATCCTTATAACCTCCCAAACACTGGGATGTTACACATAATAACTTTCAGTAGCATCATGAATGAAATTAAAACTATAACTATCACATATAACATTCTTATCATGAGTCACATGCATAAAAGAATTATTACTCTCCACATAAGCACAGTCATTCTCATTAATAGTAGTAGGAGAAAATTCAACAAAATAGCTATCATTAGCATTCTCATCACCATAATCATCAAATATAGTAGACATATTGTAATCATAATTAATTTTCTCCTCAATAGTAGGTGGACTTAAAATATCATAATCATGGTAAACATCATATATAGAAGGCATATCATGATCACAATAAAATTTATCATCAATAGTAGGTGGAACTAGAATACCACAATCATTATAATCATCATATATTGGAGGCAAAGTATCATCGAAGTAAATTTGTTCCTCCGTGCTTGGGGACTAAAAATATCATATTCATCAAAACCAGATTCCCCAAGCTTATATTTTTCCATAGCATTAGCAATAATGGTGTTCAAAGAATTCATACTAATAACATAGCTACTAGCATGCAAATAAAGCTCCATAGGTTTTTTAATTTTCTCTTCAAACACTTCATGTCCTAACTCAAGATAAATATTATAAAGCTCTCTCATATTTTTGTTGTTTTCCATTAAGCCTAAGTATTAAAAATAAAAACAAGAAACAAAAAGATATAATTGCAGAATCTAAAGGAAATAACTTCGAGCACTCACACCCGAGGATGTGAGAACCTTTTACCTTACCTCCCCAGCAACGGCGCCAGAAAAAGCTTGATGTCTATGCACGCTTCTATTCTTGTAGACAGTGTTGGGCCTCCAAGTGCAGAGGTTTGTATAACAACAACAAGTTTCCCTTAAGTGGATTACCCAAGGTTTATCGAACTCGGGGAGGAAGAGGTCAAGGATATCCCTCTCAAGCAACCCTGCAATTACGATACAAGTCTCTTGTGTCCCGAACACACCTAATAAAATTGTCAGTTGTATAGGTGCACTAGTTCGGCGAAGAGAGAGAGTAAAATACAAGTAATATGGATGATTATAAGTGATAATAGCAATCTGAAATAAAAATGGCAGCAAGCAAACATGTAGCAGAACTGATTGTAAATGGTGTTTCAATGCTTAGAAACAAGGCCTAGGGATCAAACTTTCACTGGTGAACACTCTCAACAATAATAACGTAATTGAATGCATAAATATAATCTCTTCACTATGCTACTCCGAACCACTCTCCGGTCGGATAACGAACACCAATCCATGCGTAGGGCTGTAACAACACTCCTCAAGTCTGTATTCCCTCTCTAGGGCACCCCACGCTGTCACTATGAGCTCCCCAAATTAGTACTAAACAAACGTCACAATTTCATAGGGTCATCCAACAAAAAATATAAATATCATGCTAAACCACAAGGTGCACACACTGTCATCTTTACACCGTGATCAAAGTGTCTACAGAGATCTCATAACAAAACCACTTGAGTAGCATAACAGATGAAGAGTAACATCCACTTATTCAACTAGATTACAAAGCTCATGATCACATAAAGATCACACCATGGGAGAGAGAGATGAAAAACATAGCTACCGATAGATCCCTCAGCCCCGGGGGAGAACTACTCTCTCCTCATCATAGGAGACAGCAACAACGATGAATATGGCGGTGGAGTCGATGGAGATGGCTCCGGGAGCACTTCCCTGTCCTGGCGGGTGACGGAACAGAGATTGTTGTCCTCCGAAACTTGTCGGCAGCGGCGGCGGAGCTACGTAACTTTTCATGGAAGGGGTGGATATATCTAGGGTTTATGCCTCGGGGGGGAATAAATAGGCAAAATGGCGATGTAGGTGGGTGGCCAGGGGGCCCACACCACCTGGTGGCGCGGCCAGGGGGCGCGTAACCCTATGGTGTGGCCACCCTGTGGCCCCCCTCCGGGTCTCTTCGGGGCTCCGTGGACCCTTCGGGAATTCAAAGACTTCTGGACTTTGAATTTTCCAATTCCAATAATACTTCCAGAACAACTTTTCTGAAACTAAAAACAGCAGAAAACAGGAAATCGCTCTGTGGCATCTTGTCAATAGGTTAGTCCCAGGAAATCGATGAAAATGGCATAAAGTGTAAGGAAAACATGTAGCATATAGTATGAAAACAACATGGAACATCAGAAATTATGGATACGTTTATGACGTATCAGAGACTAATAGGATTATAAAATCATCAACATAGTATTTCAAAATATGAGGCACATAGTGCATATCATGTTTTTCCCATACACACAAACCAACGAGGATAAAACACATAGGTCCAAAAGCTTATTAAGATGCAAAAAGGAATACCAGATGAAAAGCAAAGCCTGTGCCTTTTAGGAACCACCAAAGAATATAAAGCAATAAAAGGTGGTCACTAAAGGAATTAGAATACCAATTAAAGATGTAACTATTCTCGTGTGTATAAGTTTATAAGTGGAAACCAATCACAAAGATATAGATCCACAAAGAAATATACACACATAAAATAGGTACGAGCGTGAAGAACATGATATCCAAGAGAAATTCATAAATATACCAATAAGATTCTTGCTTGAAACCCAAGAACTAAGCTTAATTTTATCTTAAAGGGATATATATGAACAACCAAAAAACTCATCAATGCATCACAAATATCACAAGGGAAAAGTGATAGTTGGAATGCTTTGAGAAAGGTAACGCATATCACAAAGAGGAAAATTGTTTTGAGAATTCATCCATATTGCACATGAGAGACTTTGAGAAGAATTTGCTAGATTAACATATATGGGACTGGTGGATCATGGAAATGATTATAAATATTCCCTTTGATATGTAAGCATCCCGGCTTACTCACATTTGCAATAAAGATGCTTTTGACAAGACAATTGCAAGAATAAAATGAAATGCAATAAAATGGAATTCATGCCAAGATGCAACCTACAAAAGGTTGAAAGCTAGAGATGTATGTATGATATAGATACTTGTTACCGAGAATACCTTGGTGATTAAGAGGATGCGAGTTTGTTAATCATCGTAGCATGACCCCTATAATCCCATGGTGAGAACACCTTCCTTATGAATGAGGCAATCAACCAATGAATCTCCATTGTACCTAAAAACAAAATTCAAGTACAAAATGGTACCCAAACTCATTGGGTCCAAAGTAGTTAGAACAATTATAATACATAGGACAATCTCCACATAAATATGTGCATATTAGTATGAATTTGAATTTCATGCACATGTTAGCCTTTTAGGATTTGATGGAGTTTATCCTATATATTGGATCAACGAAAGTAAGCATGTCAAAAGATATACATAGTAAATACACATGCACAAAACTTTCAAGAACCAAACAAGATAGAAATTGGACAAAACACCAATTAAACCAAGAAGGCACTCACAAGAGTGAAAAGCAAAAGAATTGTCCAAATTATATCAAAACCAAAATGAACACATGATTGAGTATACCAAAATAATCCCTCCGTCCACTTTTAATCTACATTCTAGACTAGAAATTTGTCCACTTATAATCTACATCCTAGGCTCCGCGCATTAATTATCTCCTTGGTAATCAACACCAACAAAAAAAACGAAGCAGTCTTGATTTTCTTATTGGATGTCATTATCTTTAATGTGGCTTGGATTGGTTGTTCACATATCTAGGTAGTAATTTTAAATAACTTGCTAATTTGTCTTAAAACTTGTAGAATGTAGATTAAAAGTGGACGGAGGGAGTAGAGAAGATACCAAAAGAATAAGATCAAAGAATAATCAAACCCTCTACATTTTTTTATGATGACACACAAAGTACCAAGACGAAAAATGTTCGTCTTCCAAAGAGACAAGTCATTGGGATAAAATACCAATTTTAAGACAACAAGTGTTCAAATGCATGTAGGATAGCTCCTCCAATAATAGTGCATTATATATGATTGTGTGTTTTAATACAAATTCCACACAATGGGATCATTACTATCCACATATATTATTCAACCACTAGTCATGCTTAAGAAAAACAATAAGATGCAATACCAATTTAAAGAATTGTGTTCTACTCAATGTAGGATAGCTTCCCCAAGAATAGTGCAACACAAAGAAGTATGACTTTGAATGTAAGTGCAAAAGAATGGTACCATTGCTTTTCCTAACTCAAGAAAGCATAAAACAAATTTTGAGTCAAGCAAAAGGATACAAAAGGTACAAAGGAAGACACAAGGGAGTTAAAACAAACAACACATTGGAAAGAAACAAGGAAATTTTAGAGCAAATGCCAATATAAATATGATCAATTAATTTACCACAAATTATTATCACTTTTCAAAGACAAGAGATGTATGCATATATTTCTCGGCGCTAGAAGATTTATTCACTATCATATTCACAAAACATAAGCATGAGGCAAAATATAGGATTTGAAAACATGCTTAGATAGAGATTCTCGAAGGCTTCAAATAAGAACTGAATATGCAAAGCACCAAGAAACTCTCACACAAACAAGATACCAAAGAAGAGAGACAAAAGATATTTTAAGAAAATATGGAACTTGTTTGAGAAACATGCCACATAAGAACAATGTTATTGACAATATCAACTCTTGGTGGCAAAACCTCACATGTTCACATTTTATAGGCTTGTAATATGCACAAAGCTTATTACTCCCCCATAATGTGATAATCCATTTTTAAACAAGAGCCAAAGAACAATATAACTAGGGAAAGTTAATGGACATTAGAATTTGAGTTTCTCACGAGAAAGACATAACACATAGAGACTAGATAATATTGATATATCAATGATAAGTGGTATTACTCATGTACACACATTTTAGGATAGTAAAGTGCCAGAGCATATTACTCCACCAAAATGGTATAGTCCATTAATCTCTCAAAGAGTCGATTAAAATAAGCAAGACTAGCAATGAAGGCTCAACACAAAACACACAAGTACATGGAGTGAAAACTAACAAACACATATTAGATTACTCAATATAGGTAAGTAGTAAGCACACCACATACAAATAGTAGTAAGGTACAAAACCAAACACATGCAAGGGTCAAGCAACTTTCAATGAATATATGATTTAAATACAAGTTACCGTAACGAGGCACATTGGATAAGAGATATATATAATCAAAATGACTTGGCTTGGGGAAATATAATTTATGAAGATCCCTTAATTCTTCATGAGATAGCAAAGTCTCCAATGCCCTCCAAAAACACCTATTGATCAAGTTTGAGCTTGTTGGTCCCCGACTAAGTTGGGTCCTAAGAGGTTAGAAATAATAGGTTTGGAAACCCAAATGTTTCTTTTCTTGGCACCAATTTGAGTACCAACATACTTGGAAAACACATTGCCCACATTATCCTTCCGAATGGAATAAACATCATCAACAAGGATAGGGTTGGATAATGTACCATTAGTGCATGAAGAAGCAAAGTATCCCTTCTCACGAAAAAGGTAGCAGCATCACATCTTTTCTTTCTTCTTAGAAGGCTCATTAACTTGAGGAGAATTGGCTTGAGTCTTGTTAGGAGGTGGCCTTTGTTCAACATGTGGTTGATAATTAGATTGAACAAGAGGCCGCTTCCCTAGTTGCTTATCACTAAGAGGCTTCTTCTTCAAAGGGAAAGATCAAACATGGCGTCCTTTAATCTTGCACTTGAAGCAAATAATCTTGGCCGAGACTTTACTTGTTATTGGCACTTATTCTTGTCAACCTTGGACTTGTTCTTGATATTGGAGTTGAATCCAAGTCACTCGTGTCATTGGGAATTATTCGCACTCTCAACATCTTGTCAAGGCTGGAACTCCCTTCATGACACTTTTCCAAGTCTTTCTTCAAAGAAGTGACTTTGGCCTTGAGCTCTTTGATTTCCTCTACATGGTTAGAAACAACACAAGGGATAGCGGAGGTAGATGCTTCATTGTTAGAGAAACAAGGCATGGAAAGCAATTCATCACAATATGTAGAAACATTATGAGAGGATGAATTACTAGTACTAGCACAAGGCAATATAGCATTATTAGAAGAGATTGTGCTAGTAACCACATGAGGCTCACAATATGGCACCTTTGTAGTGATAGCCTTAAGAGCTAACTTTAGCTTAGTATGGGATGCTAGAAGATCCTCATGAGAGCTAGATACATTTTCATGTCTTTCTTCCAAATTCCCACACTTGCTAGTCATCAACTAAAGTTGAGCCCTTAGCTCAACATTCTCGTGCAAAATAGATGCTTCACAAGATGTGGAGTTAGTAGCACAAGCATCACTAGAAATAGAAAAGGACAACTTGGTAAGCTCATTATTCAACCTAGCATTTTCCTCAATTAGAATAGCATTGCCAACACCAAGCTCAACCTTTTCCTTTTAAAACACTTTATATTTAGCAATAACATGGTCACACGCTTTAGTGAGAAAGGCAATTTGATCATTATATGACTCTTCAATAGTTTCAAGTTCCTTCTCAAGAGAGACTCGACCCTCATGCTCTTTCTCAAGAGACATAGTGAGGGATGCCTTTTCATAAGTATCCCTCCTTTCAATCTCACCTTTCTTCTCAAGAGCCGCATGGGCCTCTCCCAATTGGCTCATGATGAGACCAAAATACCTCTTGGACCCACCTTGCAAGTTAGTCATAAATAGTTCCAAAGAGGCAATTTCATCTTCAACACTAGGACTAGCAAGGTTATTTATTTCATTTTGAGTCTTAGAGTTCAAATAATAAGATACCTCGGTGACCTTAGCCATGAAGCACTTTGCAAAAGAAATAGAGGAAATGTTGGGAGATATGTCTTTTTCCAAAAAATGTTGGGATTCCTCTACGCTGTTAGCCACACAGGTACTAGAGGAAATGGAAGCATTGTTTCCAAGACAACAAGACATAGGAAGCATATCATTATGAGATTTAGATACACAACTATTTCATGATATGCAAGGACTATCAACACTAGCATGTAAGGCATTTTGTGTGCTAGAAGATTTTAAGTCCAAAGATAGAACATTGCAATGGGATATAAATGAAGTATAGTTAATAGTCGATTCACTATCAATATTGCAATTTCTATCAACACTCACCATATCATTACCTTGTGACAAATAACATGTTGGTTGAGTGGAGAAAGATGTGAACTCATCACGGCCGGAGGTGGAAGGAGGACAATCATTCTCAATAATGTTGGACACATCATATATATCTTGAAGTTTTGCCCATATCTCATGAGCGTTCCTAAAAGTCTTGATTGAATCAATGACTACATCGCTCAAAACACACATGAGACCATTAGATACTAGAGAATCGAGATAAGAGTTTTCCTCGTCCTCTAAAGATAAATCTTGAGAATCCTTTGGAGGAGGAAAATCCATATCTACAAGTCTCCTAACATACTTTGGACCCATGTCCGTAAAAAGATTAAGAATGCGAATTTTCCAAACGTCATAATTTCTACCATAGAATATAAATGTGGGGTCGTGCACTAGTTGCCTAAACGACATGGTACTCTCTAGGATGTAAAGCCTAATAAATAGAGTCCATGAGTTGATACCAATTGAACGGACAATGATGTCGCCTAGAGGGGGGGTGAATAGGCGATTAAAACTTTTCTGGTTAAGGCTTCCTAAATGCGAAAATAAACTAGGTGTTGAAATTAACAAGAACACAACCTAAATATTATAGGTTCAACTAAGTGCACGAACAACTTATGCTAAGAAAGACAAGAAATAAGGTGATAGAAAGTTATATAAGTTCAAGCACAAAGGCAATCACAATGTAAATTTCATAAGTAAAAAGCTCGGGTATAGAAATAACCGAGGCACACAGAGACGATGATGTATTCCCAAGTTCCTCCTTTTGAGGGATGTACGTCTCGTTGGAGGGGTGTGAGCTCCCACAAGAGGCCTACTCAATGCTCCAAAGTCCTCACCCTATTATCGGATGAACCTCGCCACAAAGGCCTAGTTCACCTTCCACTATTGGCAACGTTCGATCGAGGCACGCATCCACAACTTAATTGGAGGCTCTCGATGTCACCAAAATATTGGGGCACACATCCAAAACTCAATTGGAGGCTCCCAAGAACACCATGAAGTCGTCTAGGGTCCAAGACCCAAGAGTAACAACTTCACAAACTTTCACTTCCACGAATCCTCGTGGAGAGAGCAAACCGATGCAACCAATGCAAATGGCCAGAGCACAAAAGCACAATGGCTCAAATCCTTCACTCTCAAATTCCAAAAAAAGCAACAAATGCTTATGGGGGAATAAGAGAGGAATAAAAATGAAGAAGAAACACCAAGAACTTCAAGATCAAGATCTACTGGGTTTCCCTCACTAAGAAGGAAGATGGATTGGTGGAAATGTAGATCTAGATTTCCTCTCACTTTTCCCTCGAAGAGATGAAAGAATCATGGGAGGGATTGAGAGGGGCAAGCTTTTACAAGGTCAAGAATGGTGGGAGAGATAGATAGATAGATAGATAGATAGATAGATAGATAGAGAGAGAGAGAGAGAGAGAGAGAGAGAGAGAGAGAGAGAGAGAGAGAGATGTGTTCGGGAAACTTGGGGACCAATGGGGAAGAACAGCCCCTTAAATAGGTCCAATCAACAACTAGCCGTTTGGAGTGCAGAGGGAATAAGATATTCCGGTCGAAATTTCCGGTTGAAATTTTCAGTTACCTACAGGACCAAAACTTTATTTTCCTTAGCCCTTTTCTTCGAGTCCTGGTTCTGACCGGAAATCCGGTTGACACCAAAATTTCCGGTTGCTATCAGGACCAAAACTGAAACCCCATAACTTTTGCATACGGACTCCCTTTTTTAGGTTCTTGGGCTTGTCGAAATCGCAACAACAAGCACTACAAGAAAACTCAGAGAAACGTCATTGTACAACAATGGAAGATGAAACCAAATGGGGAAAGTTTTGACCTCTCTAAAAAGAACAACCTGTAAACCTTCCAACACGAGAGCGCACATAACTTTTGCAAATGAACTCCGAATGAGGTGAATCCGATTGGCTTGGAAAGATAACAGCAAGTACTATCCAAACAAAAGGAGAGAATCATGATACCTCAAAGTATGGATAAGTTGCCATAAATGGAAGGTATGGGAACATTCTCAAAGATGAACCAAATATTTTCACCATCGAAAATGCAACAAGTTTTTCTTACGAAATCCATTTTCGATAAACCTTGGTCTATCGTGAATATCACGACAAGCACCAAAACCCAGGGAGATGCAAGACAAATAAGAACCAAGAAAGATGATATGCAAGTATGCAAAAGTTTGAGCTCTTCACAGCGATTCGATCAAGTTACTCACTTGAGAGCCTCTCTTGATAGTACGACTATTGATCCTATAACCCAATCTCCCAAAGAATGAGACCGGTAAAATAGAAAACCCTATCAAGATCATACATTTGACTTGAGCATTCCACTTGAGTTAGATGATGATGTTCTTGACTCTCTCAAGTTGGATCCTTTTTCTTGATCGTGCTTGCTAGCACATGCTTCGCTTGATGAAGACTTGCAAGTTTCTCTCCCATGCACCATTATGGGAGAGACTAGCTCCCCATACACCATTATGGGATAGACCCTTTTCGGCAAATCTTCAAAAGGGCACAATCTCAAAATGGGTGGCAAGCGTAAAGCATAGAATATCTTCGAGATGCTTCACTTGAGCTTCCACATCAAACTTGATGATGAAGACCGCATACCACGAGATACATAATCCACTTGATACATATTGTAGCTTTGTGTTTTGATCACAAACATGACCAACCTTGTATATTTTCTTCTTGCTTCATTTGATGATGTTTTGAAGATAATCATGAAAGACCACTTAATCCTTTTCTTCAAGACATACTTGCGATATGCACAACTCTATATATAATCATTCTTCATAAAAATCCTATAAGTCCTTGAATATAACAATGGTCATTATGAAAACGAATCGAGTTCAAGACATGAACCCCAAACTTTCCTATGGACACGATCTATAAGGATTACTCAATGCAAACATTAGTCCAAAAGGATTGTCATTAATTACCATAACCATAAACCGGGCATCATGCACTTTGAGACGTGCACTTCATAGGCGATGCCTTCAACAAGGTAACGCCGCGTAGGCGCCGTCATCGCGCACCACGGCTTTCACCGACAGCCATCTGTCCCCACTCATTGCTGGGACGCCAGCTGGCCGACCACCTCCGACGAAAAAGGAGGCCGCCACCACCACGCCAAGGGCCGGTGCCCTTGACGTCCTACTGCCCAGGACCCCGATTGCGAAAGAGGAGAAGAGGTCGAACCACCGCCGGTCCAGATCGGATCCAAGGTTCTAGATAATACCCCGCCGCCGCCGACCCCCATCCTCCATCTCCGCCGCCTGCAAACTTCCTCCGGTCGCCGTTAACCCACGTCACCGTCGTTGATCTGACCGGAGTGGTCGCCGCCACCACGGGTCCGGCCTGCTAGGGCTTTTAGTATCAGCTCTCGATGGCTTTCAGAAAAGGGCCTTGCGTTGCGTACTGACCATGCATTAGTGTACACTTAGCTAGTCTTTGAACACGGTTGGGCCGGCGTAGCCGAATCACCTGGCTCTTCGTCGTCGTTGGTGTCTACTTAGGTGTTCGTGCCCATTTGCCTTTGCCGTTGGTGTCTACTACGGAGTAGTATCGTGTGGGCAAACCGGTGACAAAACGGCGTGGATCGAGGGAAGAAATTTTGAAATCTGACGTCGTAGAAGAAAGGACAAGGAGTCACCCGACGACAAACTGGGGTTCGTGCTAGTATGCTGCCATGGGACTAATCGAGAAGATTCGTGTAAACGTCTGAAAAGGTTTCCCAGGTGTTTCAGGCATGGTCTCGTCGATCTTTCCCCGTTTGACCTGTAGTTGGCCAGCAATTACGCAAACGCAAATCACGCAGACGCCGTGTGGACAAACGAGTACACCACTACGTCAGCTACCCATACAGCATAAGCAAATAATGGAAAATACATGCTCGGTTTCCGACCATCAGAGCAAGAACTGGTTCTCTGAAGAAAACCTGACGATCACAGTCAACTGGTTTTGTCATGGCATGACATGGTCTTCGTGCTATATTAATTCACGTGTTACTGTAGTTTTTTTTTTTTTTTTGTAACGCCATGAAAATATAGGGATGATGTAAATTGAAGTCTTCAGACGGAAAGAATGCGCGTTGCCTCCCTTTTGATGTTCTGTGTCTCCCGACTGAAGTAAGTCAAACACGCACTGTCTGCATATATTCGTCAGACAACACAATTACAAGACGATTATTCCTGCACTCGTGAGACAAATTAACATACCCATGGCGAGCCATGGCCGCATCTCTACCTAACCTTTTCTCTTTGTTCCGGAGTTGCTTTGTATGGCAATTCCGGTGTGTCCCTGTGGGTGCATGCTGACGTGAGATTCCGGAACGTTTTTGCAGCTTCGGGAGAACAGAATTTTCCGTTGCATCAGCACTCTCCTCGACAGAGTGGAGGCCGGCTTTTGTTTTATTTCAGCTGCTGCCTCCTTTCGCTGTCATGGGAAACAAGGATCGGATGCCAAACTGTTAAAAATACGTCCCACAGCACTGGCTTATTACTAGCTTCATCTTTCTCCCCCGGGTCTTTGAGTCAATGTAGAAAAAATTATCTTGCCATGATTTGCATCACTGCCTCACATTTAGTGAGCAGGTATTCACTGATTGGGAAAAGGAATCGCTCGCTTTTGGCCAGTTAATCTGTCACAGCGACGTCAGTAGCAAAGACGATACTACGTACTCTCCAATCCATAAAAAATGTCGTTTATTTTATACTAAGTTAGTACACACTTTATATTAAGTAAGCGACACTTTTTTATGTATCGGAGAGAGTAGATGAATTGAGGAGTAGAGAGGCTAATGGTGGCCGTGCGGTGCACATCGGATTCCCGTAACAACGGACACAGAGCAACGGCCGGCCGGATTACAGTCTCCGACCATATTCAATGTGTACGTCTCCACGGAAATAACTGCCCACATTGATAGTACCAGATTTAACGTTGATGGAGCTATAGCCTTTTCTTTCCCGGGTCGTTGCACGGCACGCTATTCAAATTTCAAACCAGTCGTGACGCGTATAGTCCAGCTCTGTAGGGGCAAACAGTACTCGGTTTCATGTACAGAGCGTACATTTAACCGCTGTTTCACCCTAGCTATGTATATTACTGACAGGGTTGAAAACACTAGCTTGCCTCTTCGGCGGCAGCTAGGTAATAAAGATACTGACACTGTACGCCGCAGAGTTTGAAACCTCACAAAGAGTCCAAAGAGTAAGGCCAATTCCAACGCGGGGACACCAAGGACACGATTCGTGTTCATTTTAGCACGTTTGCCTGGCTAGGCGGGTAACCTTGTCCGCCGGTATGCTGGTGCACCCAATGGTTTGACTCATTAGAAAAAAATCGATTTAAAATACTTATCCAAAGGCTGTCAAATTACATTAATAACAAAATTACTATACTCAACTAGGGGTGGAATCGAGCCGAGCCGGCTTGTGGCTCGGCTCGACCAGGCTTGCAAAATCTCGAGCCGAACTAGGCTCGGCTTGCCTCTGAAAAAGTCCCACAAACTAGGCTCAAGGACCGGCTTGGCATCCTTTCGACTAGACCGTCGGTGGCGCAAGCAGCGGCAGCGGCGGCTTCATCGCAGTTGCAAGTAGGATCTTCTCTGCCACAAACGGTAATTTGGTTTACCCTTTTAAAACTGATGCAATAACACCACTACACATATTGTTTGATGTTTGTTTAGTGTGATTGATTCATTGTGATTACTCTATGTGCAGCCGGAAAATGAGACTGATGAAGAAGAAAATTCTTTTGACAAGAATGATGATATGTCTGAGGAAGATGCATTTGTTGATGGTCATATTGAGATATCCGATGATGCAAACTCCTTGGATAATGATGGTGGGATTTCTGTGAGAGGGAAGAAGTGATAAAAGCGAATGAAGGTTGGTCCGAAGGTTACCGTTCAATCGAGCGGCAAGGCTAGTTCAAAGGTATGGGATCACTTTGTGAAGGTTCCTAGGGCCATCCACCACGGAGGAGGGTGTCACGGTGATCATGGCACAGTGCAATTATTGCAACAAGTTTTTCTCCTACAATAAAGATAATAGGGGAGCCACTTCACATATCTTGAGGCACAACTCGAAATCATGTTCGGCATACAAGTTCGTAATGGCACGGGTGGCTAGTCAAACCCGTCTCAACTTCCAGCCATCTAATGCATGTGATGTCGGTATTCCTGTTTTGCAATCTTCTAGGGAGTATAGTCAAGAAGAGGCTAAGAAGTTAATTGCTAAGATGCTTGTATGTCATGATTATCCATTTAAGATGGTAGAGCACACATGGTTCAACATAGTGATGAAATATATGAATCCTTGTTATGAATTTATTGGTAGAAAAACCATTAGGAAAGAATGCTTGAAGGTGTTTGAATCCGAGAGAGGAAGCCTCATGAAAATTCTTAAAAGGTGTGGACAACATTGGTTTAACTACTGATTTATGGACATCCAACCAAACACTTTCCTATATGTGTTTAGTTGCACACTAAATTGATAAAAATTAGAATATGCGATGGCGTGTGCTGAATTTTGTGGAGTTGGACCCTCCACGTAGTGGAAATGTCATTTCTCAAGCAGTGTTTGAATGTGTGGCTGCATGGAAGATAGAAGATAAAATTATATCAATCACTCTAGATAATGCATCCAACAATGATGTAATAATCCAGAATTTGAAGGCTAAGTTTGCTGCTAGAGGCTCCAATTGCTTTGTTGCCAAATATTTCCATGTTCGTTGTTGTGCTCATATTATTAATTTGGTGGTGACTGACGGGACTGCAACCATCTCCCAATTGACATCCAATGTGCGGGAAATTTTGAAGTACATAAAGAAATCAAATTCTCGATTGCACAAGTTTGTGGAAATTTGTCATTCTCTTGCAATGACAATTGCTGAAACTTGATGTGACCACAATATGGCATTCTACATTCAACTTGGTAAGAACAACCATTGCCCATAGGGATGCGTTAGATTCTTATGCGGACAGCGATGCAAACTACAAGTGGAAGCCCTCAAATGTTGAATGGGAATTGTTCAATACCAATATACTGATACTTGCTAGTTTGGCTGAGGTTTCTACCGCATTCTATGGCTCTACATATCCTACTTCCAATATATTTTATCCTCACATTGTCAATGTCAAGATTGCACTTAGAGAGTCTTGTAGTTCCACCGATCCACATTTGAAAGTTATGGGGAATGCAATGATGGAAAAAATTCAACAAGTATTGGGATGAACCCAATAATAGCATGGTGATTGCTACCATTCTTGACCCAGGGTACAAGCTGAAATACATTGCTTGGTGTTTCAAAAGGATATATGATCATGAGAAAGCTATTTCTGAATATAATTTGATAGACGCCGAGTTAGCAAAGTTGTATGAGAATTATGATATGCATCACCGACATGAGAAGGCTGATTCTTATAGATCAAATGCATCATCCTCTACAAGTGTGGATACAAGTTTCTCTCTACCCTCAAGTGCTAGCGAGTTTACCTCCTACTTGAGGCGCAACTTCTTTGAAGTCATCAAAAAATGAGCTTGGCAAGTATCTTGACGAGGAGAATGAGAGCTTTCTAAACAAAAACTTTGTTGTGTTATTGTGGTGGAATCTGAATGCACATAGGTACCCAGTGGTATCAAAGATGTCAAAGAATTTCTTGAATATACCGGCCACTTGTGTGTCTTCGGAATCAACTTTTAGCACTGGGGGATGAGTTCTTAATGACTATAGGAGTTCTCTCAAGCCGGCCATGGTTGAGGCATTGGTGTGTGCTTCTAGCTGGATTAAAGGTGCACACAATGATAACAAAGTTTCAATAGGAGTGCTATGTTCCTCTCTTTATTATTTGATGATGCATTGTTGTTAATGACTATAGGAATTCTTCATTATATTTCTTATGCGTATGTAACTTGCCTGTTTTTCCATTTTAGGAACCACATGATGATGATGATGTTGAGACCATTTCGTTTCCAAAAAGCGTTGTGGGGAGCAACTAGTAAGTTCTATTTGATGTATTTGTTGTTGGAACTCTTAATACAACAACATAGTAGATGCAAAGCATGGAGTAAATGGAGTTTGTTTGGTCTATTTGATGTATTTGCTTGCTGGAACTTTTTAGACAACCAAAAAAGTAAGGAAAAACACTGTCAATTGTGCTTATTTGATGCATTTTCTTGCTGGAATTTTTTGTACAGCAAAAAACTGAAGCAAAACACTCTCAATTGTCCGTGTTTGATGTATTTGCTTCCTGGAATTTTTTGTATAGCAAAAAATCTGATCTAAAATTGTTTACATGTTGCTTATTTCATATATTACTTGCTGGAACTTTCTATACATCCAAAAAACTGAAACAAAATAGACTAAATGGTGATTATTTGGTATGTTCAATTGCTGAAATTTTGCTTGTGTACTTCAGATTTGACATGGCATATTACAAGTGACAAGGGATAAGAAGGAGATGAAATGATGGTGAAATGGTGCTTTTGTGGTTGAAATTTATGTTAAATTGTTAAGAATTGTCTTTCTAACGAGCTATGGCTCATGTCATGTTCTATTTGTTGAACTAAGTGCACATGTTTGTGAGAAGCATGTCACTTGCGTCGATGAGCGCAAGTGAAAAATCGGGGTCGATGAGCACACGACATGCGTCGCTAACCTTACAATGGAAAAAAGGTAGTTGGTAGGAAGAGATTTTTACGGGAATAGAAAAAGATGACGCCGCGGGGGAAGAATCCCCGGGACAGTTAATTAAGAGAATATGGTGCGTACGCACCGCGTGCGAGCACGAGCACTCGAACCGCGGGCGGGCCGGGAGTATCAGCACTGCCCTAGCCACGGGTAGTTGGTAGGAAGAGATTTTTACGAATATACCATCGCTATATTTACAGACGACCGTGACAGGTTTCCTCTTTCTAATTTTCCATGTTATTTTTTTCGCGAAAACGCAAAAGCTTTGCGTTTCGATGCACTGATAGAAAAGAGAGTTATATGTACAAACCCAAAACGGGTCGACACCACACCGTACAACTCGACCCGAACAAACTAACTAGGGGAGAAGCTGGCGAAGGCCCCGAGCGCCCGCGTTCATCCAGTCATGCGCTTCTGACATGATCATGCCGACCAAAGATGTCACGGAGGGTTGGGTGTTGCCGAAGACCGTGGCGTTCCGGTGCTTCCAGATCCACCATGCTGTCAACATGATCAGCGATGATGTGCCCTTATGTAGGGCGCTAGAGGAAGCGCGCAGCGCCTCGGACCACCAATCTGTGAAGACACCTTCCCCGCGGGGGGGAGGGGGGAGGTGTGGATCGTATCCATGATAGCACCTCGTGCCATATCGTCTGCGAGAAGGTGCATCCAGTGAGGATATGCGACATGGTTTCCTCCGACTGGTCACACAACGGGCAGCGCGCTGCGTGTGGTAGGCCCCGTCTCGCTAGTCTCTCACCCGTCGAGCATCTATCATGGCAAGCCAACCAGATGAAGAACTTCACCCTGGGAGGTGCCCAAGTCCTCCAGTTTAACCGCCACGACTCAGAAGGTAGTGAACCTTCAAAGAGGGCCTTATAGCAGGAACGGGCGGTATATTGACCATCCGTGGTCCAGCGCCAGATGAGTTCGTCCAGTGCTGCAGACAAGTGTATGTCTCTCACCCTAGCCCAGAGTTGGATGTATTGCCAGAGGGCCAGGGGACTCAGGGCGCCCGTGATGTCGGTGATCCAGGTGCGCTCCACCAGCACATGTTGCACCGTGCGGCGTTTCCTGCGGCGACGAGGGATTAGCGCGAACAAGTCCGGCGCGGTCTCCCTTATCGTCTTCCCAACCAGCCACCTGTCCTCCCAAAACAGGGCGGAAGCCCCATCGCCAACGACCATGTAGGTGGACGCGTCGAAGATCTCCCTCTCTGCTCTAGAGAACTGCATGTCGAGCCCGCGCCAAGGTCGCAAGGGGTCGTTGCGCATCCTCCAGCCATCTCACCCTGAGGCTAATGGAGGTGCGGGTCAAGTCAGGGATTCCCAGCCCTCCTAGATGCAGCAGACGACTCACCCTAGACCAGTTGACATGGCAGTGTCCACCATTTGCGTCCACCCTCCCTTCCCAGAGGAATCCACGCAAGATCTTGATCACCTGCTTCAGCACTTTCTTGTTGAGGCTTAGCACAATGAGCTGGTGTAACAGGATCGCTGCGAGTACCGAGCGAGTGAGCGCTAGGCGGGCCGCTCTAGGCATCATGGCTGCCTTCCATGTTGGTAGTTTGTCCGCCAGTCGGTTCACCATAGGCTGTAGAGCCTCACCCGTTAGTCTCGCAATAGAGAGGGGGATGCCTAGGTACTTGACAGGAAAGGGTGCCAGGGGCACTCCATTACCGTTGCCGCCCTATCGGCCTCCGCCTCGGAGCAAGCGATGGGGGAGACCGAGCATTTTGCGAAGTTGGTGTGGAGTCCTGATGCATGTCCAAAAAGTTCCAGGATTGCGCGGATGACGCGCAGATCCGACTCCTCTGGGTGGCAGAAGATGACCACATCATCCGCGGAAAGCGACATTGACGTCGCGAGGTCCTGGCGTGCAAGGCGCCGAAGGATACCGAATTCAGCAGCCCGCGCCAGCACCCATCTCATCGTGTTCATCGCTAACACGATTAAGGTCGGCGAGAGGGGGTCACCCTGTCTCAAGCCTCGTCTATGCCAGATGGGCGGACCTGGCTCTCCATTGAGCATCACCCTAGTACTAGCTGTGGACAATAGGATCACGATCAGCTCGCGAAACCGCGGTCCAAAACCTAGTTTTCGGAGGATCTCGAATTGAAATCCCAAGGACACCGAGTCGAAGGCTCGGGTAATGCCCAGTTTTAGCATCGCCCTCGGCTCCTTAAGCCTGTGGAGGAGTCTGTTGTACATGCCCTAAGCATGACTGGCTTGTTTGTGCTCAGCTTAACCGCAACCATTATCTCCGTGCAAAGGGCCGGTACGATCTTCAGTTTTGAACTACCAATCCACGTTTCATCACTGCGTTGCATTGCAGTTGCCGCTGCCGCGAGCCCCACAAGCTCTGCTCGACCAGAGAGGCTCTGGACCGATGATGTGCGTACGAACGGGGAGCATGTGTGTCTCTGACCTGAAAACAAGTATGGCGGCGTCGGCTTTTCCTGTGCCGCGTCTGCATCCATGCATGCATGTGTGTGTACGCGCGCGCGCAGCCATCCATCCGTGTGTCAGACCTCGCGCAGTAACCTTGCGTGGAAGTAACCGATCGAGGCGGGTGCAGTCCGATCCACATCACTTACCAATTATACTGTCGCGGTACTGCTGCCGCTGCTGCTGTATTTCGTATCGTCACTGATTCAGTTCGTACTCTGAATCAGTTCTCGGCTCCAGCGCAAATACAATTGAGCGTAGGAGTACAATGTTGCAGTGATGAATGCCCTACAGTAGAAAACCCGGATGGCGCTGCCATTTCCACTGCTTATTACACAATGTTCAGAAGATGACAAGCATCAGACAGACAGGCTTCTCTGCAAAGTAACCCGGATTAGATTAGAAGCTGTATGTAAGCAGGAGCGCGCTGATTGACCCGCAGCGACGCAGGCCCCCACCTGTCCGCGAGACTGTGACCATGGCCGGCAGATCTGAGATACGCTCAGCTTCTGACAGGCCAGAGCAGCTCCCCGCTGTGATTATTGCATGATCCACCCAGCCCACACCACAGAGCCGAGCGATGCATGGTCGGGGAAGTGAACTGCGCCAAAGTGGGTCACTCTCCCTCCAAAAAACAATTCCCCTCCCTCCAGGAAGGAAAATTCGCCTCCCTCCAAAAGGCTGCGGCCGCTTTCCCCCCAAATTCAGTTTTCTAATAATGCCCCCGATCGATCGATGCAAATGGTGGAGCTCACCACGACCGGGGATTGCTCATTATCATTTGTTTTTTCCGATTGCTTTTTCATCGGTCTCATATTCCCCACTCCCACCACCCGTAGCAGTCGTAGCCAGGATGATTTGATTATATTAAAAAAGAACAGGATGCAGGCAGAGATACCTAGCATTTTCTTTCGCTTTGGCTTGCCTGCCCAGCTCCAATGCAGATTTTTAACAAAGATTTTTGTGGCAAGACTTTGTTCCAAAGAGGGGACAATTATTGAAGGGGGTTCAGAGAAAAGCGTCCTCACTTCCTTGAAACAGGGCTCGACTGACAAAGCGGCCCCTCTGCTCAGATCAGTTTCTTCTTCTTAACTGATCTGCATCAGCGAGTGTGTGACAAAATGATAACACGTGATATAGTTTTATACTGCTACCCGAGACAAGAATGCAACCTCTAGCATACCAGTGCCATGAATTTGCTCTATCCCATAAACAGAGGAGTACTGGTCATCATCTGGAAATCAGGCTGTTCCAAGTTCAAATTCCTAAAGCATCCACTTGCCCTCCCAAAAAACTCGTAGTAAGGGTAAGTTCAAGTTCTGGTTTTGAATGTTTTTCCTGCCTTACAGGATGTCACCTTGAGCATCCACTTGCCCTCCCATAAAACCCAATTCCAACATCTTTTAATGTACTCCCTCCGTCTTAAAATAATTGTCTTAAACTTGGACAAAAGTGGATGTATCTAGACATGTTTTAGTGTTAGATACACCCACTTTTGTCTAACTTTGAGACAATTATTTTGAGACGGAGGGAGTACAAGATTTGTAATGCCAAACTAGGAATATGACAAAGCAAGCTCATGGAGGAAAATGCCAAGCTAAAAATCTACTACGGCCGGTGTGAAACTAGAAAATGATGATAGGAGGCAAAAAGGGCAAGAACACTCGAACAGGGTGATCATCAATTAATCCCTCTTATGCGCCAAATCGCTGTTACAGACACTAAGATTACAACACAAGCACATACACGGATCCTGCCAGAGCTCCGGAGCTCAAGAGGAGCGCACATAATCTACAGATCGAATCGACCTCTCGCTCCAGGAGCCTAACAAGCAATCTGCAGCCACCAAGCAGAGCATATACCAATGGGGAGGAGGTCACTGCCGGGTGGGCGACTGCAAGGGGAAG
Source organism: Alopecurus myosuroides (assembly GCA_028641055.1). NCBI lineage: Eukaryota > Viridiplantae > Streptophyta > Magnoliopsida > Poales > Poaceae > Alopecurus > Alopecurus myosuroides. Next base: position 417,414,595 of record CM054058.1, read on the forward strand.
AGCGGGAGCAGCCTCGGAGGCGGCGTCAGGTCGCCGCGGCCGCCGGCATTGCCGCGCGGGGACGGGTGCAGGTAGTAGCCCTTCTCGGCGATGGCGCGGTCCTCGGCCGCGGCCGCCTCCTGCGACCCCGGCAGTGGCGGGAGCGGCGTCACGGGGCTCCCGAGCGCCAGGGATGGGAAGTCCAGCATGCTCGGCGACAGCACCTCCAGCCCGCGCGGCGAGAACCCGTGCGGGGAGAAGCCGCCGGAGCTGCCGGCGGCGAAGGCGGCCGGGAGGAGCGGGCAGAGCATCTTGAGGCTCTTCATGCTCCCCCGCCGCTCGTAGAGCTTGAAGGCGGGCTTCTTGGGCCCGGTCGGCGTGGGGGCTGGCTTCGCCGCCGGCGCGCCCGCTGCCCCTCCTGCCGCGGCCGCCGCCGCGGTCTCCGGGGTGCCAGTGAGGATCTGGACGACCTGCTTGAAGGAGGTGGTGTCGGCCTGGACGAAGGTGGTGGGGAACGGGTTGGACGGGTCGGAGGCCACCTGCGGCAGCTGCATCTGCATCGGCGAGGGCGAGGGCGGCGGCGGCGCAGGTCGCTCCTGGGTGGTGGCCTCCATGGTAAAAACGTCGCCTTTGTGTCCGTGACAGTGCGTAGGGAGGCTGCAGAGAGGGGGAGGAGAGCGTGGGTTTTATGGGCTTTTGGAGGCGTGGAATTTGTTTAGCTTCGGGATCTGGATTTCCACCCTCCCTCGGAATATGTTGGCAATTGTGTTGTGTGTGTGCGCGCGCGACCTGGCTATTGCAGCCTGGCTGTATCTGTCTACGCCGCTACAAGTAGATCTGACCTCACTACCGCTACAAGTACACTAGTCCTGCTCCATTTCCAGCAGATCATTTCTTGTTTGGACAGCTGAGTGCTGACTGGTGAGTGAGCTGTGTGCCGATCCTGTCCTTCCAAATAACACTCATGTAAAAACAATAACTAGAAAAAAATTGATTTATTAATCTTCGAGTGAAATCCGGCGCCGCGTATTAAGTAATTACAGTTGTAATTTTACTAGTGCTTCTATGTGAATTCTGGAAGTTTGTGGGCAACATTTTTTACCAAACCACACCGCGTGTATACATGAACCGACGGTTTCCGGAGTACCGGAGTAAAGCACGCGTCTTCTTCCACGAGAAAGGACACGTATGGACCGTTTGCAAAAAAAGGGAGTCACCCTAGGACTCGATATACGTGGCAGAAATTGAAAAAGCAACTCTTTGCTTCCATCATACAAATCTTGTGACATATTCTAGCGACTCAATATATGTATATTATTGCAGTAAATGAATACAATTGTCCATCCTTCCAAATAACACCCATGTGCCAACAATCACTAGAAAAAAATAATTTATTAAAATTCGAATGAAATCTGGCATCGCATATTAAGTAAATACAGTTGTAATTTCACTAGTGCTTCTCTGTGAATTTTGGAAGTTTCTTGCCAACTTTTTCTACCAAACGACATCGCGTGTATACATGAAACGGCGCTTTCCGGAGTACCGGAGAAAAACAAGCGTCTTCTTCTGCGAGAAAGGACATAAACGTATGGACCATTTGCAAAGGGAGTCACCGTGGGACTCGATATACGTGGCAAAAATTCAAAAAGCAATTGTTTGCCTCCATCATACAAATCTTATGACATATTTCAGTAACTCGATATACGTGCACAATTAGTATATTATTGCAGTAAATGAATACAATTATCTACTCTCTCCGTCTCAAATTAATTGTCACAAAGTTGACAAAAGTGGATGTATCTCAACACTAAATTACGTCTAGATACATCCAATTTTCTTAAACTTTGCGACACTTAATAGTTGACAAAAGTGGATGTATCTAACACTAAATTACGTCTAGATACATCCAATTTTGTTAAACTTTGCGACACTTAATTTGAGACGGAGGGAGTATATATGTTTTTATTGAAAAAATAACACATACCTAGAAAAAAATGATTTATTAATCTTCGAGTGAAATCCCGCGCCGCGTATTAAGTAATTACAGTTGTAATTTTACAAGTGCTTCTACGTGAATTCTGGAAGTTTGTTGGCAACATTTTGAACCACATCACGTGTATACATGAACCGACAGTTTCCGGAGTACCGGAGAAAAGCACGCGTCTTCTTCTGCGAGAAAGGATAGAAACGTATGGACCGTTTGCAAAGGGAGTCACCCTAGGACTCAATATGTGGCAGAAATTCAAAAAGCAACCCTTTGCTTCCATCATACAAATCTTGTGACATATTCCAGCAACTCAATATATGTATATTATTGCAGTAAATGAATACAATTGTCCATCCTTACAAATAACACACGTGTACGGACAATCACTAGAAAAAAATGATTTATTAAGCTTTGAATGAAATCTGGCATCGCGTATTAAGTAATTCCAGTTGTCATTCTACTAGTGCTTCTCTGTGAATTCTGAAAGTTTGCTGGCAACTTTTTCTACCAAACGACATCACGTGTATACATGAACCAACGGTTTCCGGAGTACCGGAGAAAAGCACGCATCTTTTTCTGCGAGAAAGGACATAAACGTATGGACCATTTGCAAAGGGAGTCACCCTAGGACTCAGTATACGTGGCAGAAATTCAAAAAGCAACCCCTTTGCTTCCATCATACAAATCTCGTGACATATTCCGGCAACTCGATATATTTATATTATTGCAGTATCTATCTAAGTTTTCATTAAAAAAAATAGCACATACCTACATATACATCTTGTGTGAACTCTCACTGTTCAATGAGTGTTGTCCGTGAAATTTCACTTGTTTATTTTGGTATGTTTTGCTCTAGGATTATCACTTTTCTTTATACCTTTTATTTCCTTTTACTTATTTACTTGTGGCAAAATCTCTTCATTTTGTACTATCGTCTAAAATAATTTGTTATTAAATAAGGAAATAAAAATAATGCATAGAAGTCGACATACAACCTATCGTCTGCTACCTGTGATGAGCCACAACGTCTTTGGTGCTTCTACTTCAGCATAAATAGTTAAGCAAAGAGAAGAGTTTTAATGTGTTTCATGAAACACTATATGTATTATATTTATCATAGTGCCAAATCACAACTTCTTTTGCATGATGCTCCCATATACATAGCTAACGAGTGATAAAGGTCGAAACATGTATTTGTTTGATATAATAATTAGTGTGACTCCCTCTAAGATTAGCAACTACACCAAGTCAAAAGGCCTCATATCCCCTAGGAAAAATATCATCAAGATATATTTCACAAAAATATATCCAGACATGATCCAACTTTCAGGACCGAGCTGGAGAAATACAACTAAAATTGTAGAAGAAGTTCTTCAGTTGGATACTCTATTCAATTCTTACTGTATTTTATATCTTAATTACTTCCCTAAAAAGCATATATTTTTACCCTTTTCCCTGAAAAATCGTTGTTATACCCCTCACAGATGCTCGGTGTACCACGTGACCAACACAGTTCGGCATACCGACGTCACGATCAGGTGTAGGGAGTGATGAATCGGGAACATGTTAGGGCTAGGGAACCGAGGAGTCCACCTTTCCACTTGATGACATCAGCTTCGTGCGGAATCAAAGCAAACAAGCATCGGTCTATCGAGCGATAAGGGCACACACCGTGGCTTGTTTTGTACAAGGGAATTTTCTAGAATTTCGTTCGTTAGCTATTCCTTATAGAACTTGTTTGGTTTGTAGAATTTGAAATCATAGTAATTGTTGACAATGTGTGCACGCGCGACCTGGCTATTGCACCATGGATGTGTCTATGTACACCACTATAAGTAGATCTGACCTTAGTACCGCTACAAGTACCGCTATAAGTAGATCTGGACTGGTGACTGCTGAGTGAGCTCTGAGCCGATCACATCCTTCCAAATAACACATATGTACAAACAACCACTAGAAAAAATGATTTATAAATCATTGAGTGAAATATGGGGTCGCGTATTAAGTAATTACATTTGTAATTTGTCTACTGCTTCTATGTGAATTTCGGAAGTTTGTTGGCAAATTTTATACAAAACGATTGTGTGTATACAAGAACCGACGGTTTCCAGAGTAATAGAGAAAAGCACACGTCTTCTTCCGCGAGAAAGGACAGAAATGTATGGACCGTTTGCAAAGGGAGTCACCCTAGGACTCAATATACGTGGCAGAAATTCAAAAAGCAACCCCTTGCTTGCATCATGCAAATCTTGTGACATATTCTAGCAACTCAATATATGTATATTATTGCAATAAATGAATACAATTATCTATATCTGTTTTCATTCAAAAAAATAGCACATACGTACATATAAATCTTGCGTGAACTCTCATTGCTCAACGAGTGTTGTCCCTAAAATTTCACTTGTCTATTTTGGCATGTTTTACTCCAGCATTATCGCCTTTCTTTATATCTTTCATTTCCTCTTACTTATTTACTTGTGGCAAAATTTCTTGGTTGTGTATTAATGTCTAAAATAATTTGTTACTGAATAAGGAAATAGCAAACAATGCATGGAAGTCGACATACAACCTATCTGCTGCTACATGTGATGACCCACTACATCTTCGGTGCTTCTACTTCATCATAAATAATTAAGCGAGGAAATGAGTTGTAATCCGTTTTATGAAAAACCATACTTATTATATTTATCATAGTGCCAAACCGCAACTTCTTTTGCATGCTCCCTCCCATATAGATAACTAACAAGTGACAGAGGTCAAAGCATGTTTTTTAATACAATAATTAGTGTGACCCCCTCTAAGATTAGCATCTGTACCTAGTCAAAAGGCCTCATATCTCCTAGAAAAATATTATCAAAATAAAATTCACAAAAATATATTCAAACATCATTTAGCTTTTAAGATTGAGCTTGACAAATACAACTAAAATTGTAGAAGAAGATCTTTAGTTGGATACTATGTTCAATGGATACTCGTTACTGCATTTTATATCTTAATTACTTCCTTAAAAATCATACAAATTTTACGCTTTTATCCAGAAAAAATCGTCCCCGGATGCTAGTGTACCATGTGACCAACGCGGTTCGACATACCGATGTCATGTTCGGATGTAGGGAGTGATGAACCGGGAACACAATAGGGCTAGGCAACTGAGGATTCCACATTTGCACTTGGTGACATCAGCTTCGTGTGGAATAAAAGCAAACAAGAATCGGTCTGTCGAGCGATAAGGGTACACAACATGGTGTGTTTTGTACAAGGAAATTTTGTAGAATTTAAATCCATAGGTATTCCTTATAGATCTTGTTTGGTTTGTAGGATTTGAAATCATAGGAATTGGTTGCAATGTGTGTGTGCGCGTCCTGGCTATTGCAACATGGATGTGTGTGTATACGCTGCTACAAGTAGACCTGACCTCAGTACCGCTACAAGTATACTAGTCCCACTCCATTTCCGGTTGATCATTTCTTGTTTGGACGACTAAGATGATGAATGATGAGTGAGTTGTATGCGCTTTGGATTATGACGTTGATCCCGTCCTTCCAAATTACACACATGTACAAACAACAACTAGTAAAAAAATCATTTTTTTATCTTCGAGTGGAATTTGGGGTCGCATCATCATTTATTAAGTAATTACAGTTGTAATTTGTCTAGTGCATCTATGTGAATTCTAGAAGAGTTTGTTGGCAAATTTTTGTGGCATATGACATCACGTGTGTAAATGAACCGACGGTTTCCAAACTCCCGGAGGAAATCATGTGTCTTCTTCTGCGAGAATAGACATGAACGTATGGACGGTTTACAAAGCGAGTCTCCCTAAAACTCAATACACATGGCAGAAATTGAAAATGCAAGTGTTTGCCTCTGTCATACAAATCATTTGGAATATTCCAGTAACTCAATATAGGTGCACATTAAATATATTATTGAATTATCTGAATGCAATTGGATATCTAAGTTTTGAATAAATAAAAATATCATGTTCCTATGTATACACCATATCGGAGCTCACCATTCTCAACGAGTACTGTTCGTGAAGGAACCACATGCCCAACCCAATATCACTTATTTATTTTGTGTATATTTTGCACCGAGATTCTTTCTTTATTTATATCTTTTATTATTTCCTTTTACTTTATTATTTACTTGTGGAAAATTTTGTTTGGTGTATACTATTCTCTAAAATAAATTGTTATTGAATAAGGAAATAGCAAATAACGTATGGAAGTCGACATACGTCGTCTTGCTACTTGGAATGAGTGATGCGGTAAATTTTCACTACCATTAGTAAGTTTTTCCTTAGTGATGAGACCAAGGTTTAATCGAACCAGTAGGACTTAGAGATCTAAAGCATGATTCTCGTAAGCAAGCGCTTTGACGAGCGTGCACCTACTCACAACACATGCACAAACTCACTTTATCCCAATGTTTTAGAAAAGTTGTCAATCTTTCTGTCTTGCTGAAAACATTAAACATATGGTGGGGAAAATAATTATGAAAGTGAAAACGGAACAACAGGCAAGTCATGATAAAAACAATTAAACGAGGTTGTAGTTAATGTAAAATAATGGACCGGGGACCATAGTTTTACTAGTTGTGTCTCTACAAAATATAATAAACAAACATTTTGGCTGAACAGTTACAGTTGGTAGGATAACAAATAATTATGACAAGCAAAGTTGAGTGTAGTATTCATGTTGGCCTTACGTCAAACATATATAGACCATTATCCAACTGCATATATGACTAATAATCCATCTTGAGTGTGCTTCTAAGCTTGCCACTCGCTGGTATTAAGTTGGAAAGCAACATATAATGCATTAACCATCATACATAATGTAAGAAATATTCATAATCATAAAATATTTAAACATCATTGTTTTAACCTTAGTAGCAACAAAACATCCTTGGTCTCAGTCGTTTCTGTCACTCGGGCTCAGACACAAAGGAGGTATGAACCTACTATCTAGCACAAACTCTCTCTTGGGGATACAAGCAACCACTTGGTCAAAGTGACCACATGTATCGGGGAGCATGCAGGAATTTAAATAAAACGTGTATATGATAATAACAAAAAGAGAATATAAGAAACATGAAGAATCTGATCATAAATTCACAATTCATCGGATCCCGGCCATCACAAGATGTAGCAATTACATAATAACGATATTGATGATGTTAGGCACCTCACAAGATAGTGGCATGGTAGCATAAGGAGAAGATACAACCATCTAGCTACTGCTATGGACCCGTAGTCCAGGGATGAACTACTCATGCATCACCTTGGAGGAAATCAAGGCGATGAAGAGGCCTCCGGCGAAGATTTCTCCCTCGAGAAGGGTGCCAGAACAAGTGTCCAGAAACCTCGAATTAAGGTGTCGAGATGGCGGCCGGTCTCTGTAACCCTCATGGAAAATAGTGCCCTCCCCAAAAAATTAGGTCAATGGGTAACTTATAGGCGGATAGGGTGCTGGTCTACGGAGCGGAATTTAAAATTTTGACCTATGTAGTCCGCCAAGATCACTATGCATATAACGATGCATTCCCATACATGCATTGATCAAGATCGCGACCCACCGGGCAGCATATTCGATGTAGTCGTAGAAGAATTCTAAAGAATCATAGATCCTCACAACTAGAACTAGTTGCAAGGATGTCGCTAACCTTCCCTCGTCAAGGATCACACATGTAATCCCTCTTATGGTGTGGACGCATACGCTTGTGTAAACCCGTCAGCGCTCCGCCGTCCAAGACTCTGCACTGACAAAGAGAGATTGTCTTTCGGTGTTGCTAATTGGTAGCACTAATCGATCGCGACTAGAGCTATATGATTCTCGAAGTTTCTCAACACATGAGAAAGAATAGTAATTAGAGCTATGTCTAGTTGGAACAGAACATCTCAAAAACCCAATAAGAAGAAGCTCTAATCCAATTAGAGGGGCTCTAATTAGACCCCCTAATTCTACTATAGAGAGATAGACTTGAGAGACAATTGTTCTCAATATTGTGTTTTTCCTCAAGTCTTGTGGTTGTTTTTATAGTTGGGGGGGGGAGGGGGTGATGTTGACGTGATCACACACTGGTTGGGAGACCCCAAGTGGAAGGTATGATGTAGTCTAGGTGTAAATTTCCCCCAGTATGGAACTAGGGTTATCAAACTAGTAAGACTTCGTAGTCTTGAAGAAGGTTACTTGTATCAACGGTGCCAGAAAAGTACTGGTGTGTAGTTGACGAAGTGTGGAAGCTGCACACAAGTACAAACTCTCTCCTGTCCCAACTTTTCAGAAGGTTTTCAATCTTCCGATCTTGCAGAAAAATTGGAGAATTAAACGTATAGAGTCTTGGAAACAATAAAAGTAAAAATGGAACAGCGAGGAAACAATGATTAAAAGTGCTTAAAAGAAGATTTGTAATATGAGAAAAATAGGGCCGGGGGCCATAGGTTCACTAGTGGTGCCTCTCCAAAGAAAACAAACATGCCAGGTGAAGAAATTACACTTGGGCAATTCACAAATCATGAACGTATAACAATACTATCATGATGAGATAAAGTTCATGGATTCTAACATTGTAGGAATTACGTCAAGGCATATGAAATGCTATCCAACATGCATCCATATCTAAAAGTGCACCTCAAGAAAGCTATCCAGGGGAGACAATTACAACTCATCAAGGTTTTATAAACTCATCCACTCTCATCTGACTGTGCCACAACTGTATAAATGGCTTTGGAAATCATCTTGTGTGATGAAGTCCAAGGTCTTTGCTTGGCTACTGCTCTCGGATAGATTGAACACAAAGGACCTGTTGAAGCGCAGGAACTAGAATGTGACTAACAATTATAACTGCAATATGTGTGTTGATGGTATTTATGAGGACAGACTTCATCTTTTCTTTGACTGCCAATTTAGCAGAAGGTTCTGGTCTTACCTGCAGATTGAATGTCCTTTATGTGATGATTTACAAAGCGTGGTGGTTGCAGCAACGAAGTGGTTGCTATGTGTGCAACAGACAAATGCATTAAGATCAATACATTATGTAACCAGTGGTTCTCATCCGTAGACAATAGCACCATTGTTTTCTCCTTAGTGGCAACAGCACATCCTCCCCCCCCCCCCCCCCCCCCCCGTCGCACGTTTCCGTCACTCGAGCGCAGGCAACAAGGAGGCATGAACCCACTATCTAGCATATAAACCCTCTCTTGGAGGTGAAAATAACTATGTTCCCAAGGTAATCAGAAACACCGGAGAGAATTGCAAGACAAGATTAAAATTCTCTACAAATATAAGTGAAGCATCTCAGATTGACATGAACAAAATAATCATAATCTCATGGTTCTTCGGATCCCAGCAAACACACTGATGCTACGTGTTGGGAACCCCAAGAGGACGGTGTCATGAGTGTAGCGATAGGAATTTCCCTCAGTTAAGAACCAAGGTTATCAATCTAGTAGGAGAAAGAGGATCTTTGGAAGGTTGATGCCACTGACGATGGTGATGGCGCTTCACTGTATCAGCAACAACGTGGAACCTGCACACAACACAACCAAAATACTTTGTCCCAACGGTACTGTGAGGTTGTCAATCTCACCGGTCTTGCTGAAAACAAAGATTAGACGTATAGTGTGGAAAATAATGTATTCTTGCAGTAAGTAAAGAAAGCAGGAAATTGTAGTGGTTTGTTTAACAGTGTAAGGAAATGGACCGGGGTTCATAGGTTCACTAGTGGTGTCTCTCCATAAAAGATAGCATGTCGGGTCAACAAATTACAGCTAGGCAATTGACAAATAACGGTTGCACCGTAGTGCACATCCATGACATGATGACTACTATGATATTTAGTGCGGGCATTACAACAATATACATAGACCGTAATCCAACTGCATCTATGACTAATAATCCACCCTTAGGTTATCATCCGAACCCCCTTAGATATTAAGTTGCAAGCAACATATAATCGCATTAAGCAATGTGTGTAATGTAAGCAATGATTGTGCACACGGGCACTCACACCGTCGTTTTCTCCCTAGTGGCAACATCACATCCTACCCCGTCACGTTTCTATCACTCGAGCACAGGCGAAAAGGAGGCATGAACCCACTATTGAGCATAAATACTCCCTCTTGGAGTTACTAGCAACTACCTGGCCAGAGCACCACTGTAAACGGAAAGCATGCAAGATCACAAATAACATATGCAATAAAATACTATAATCAACTTGGCATAAGCTCAATATTCATCGGATCCCAGCAAACAGAACACATAGAGTTACATAAGAACAATCTCGATCATGTTTGGCAGCTCACGAGATCTAAACATGGAGGCATAGGAGGAGAAGACAACCATCTAGCTACTGCTATGGACCCGTAGTCCAAGGATGAACTACTCACGCATTACTCCGGAGGAAGGCATGGTGATGAAGAGGCCTCCGGTGATGATCTCCTCTCCGGCAGTGTGACGGGAGACAGCTTCAGAACCCCCCTGATCTAGGGTTGACGACGACGGCGGCTGTGGAACTTTTCGGGAATTTTTTATTAGATCTCTAGGGTTTTCCATACGGGTGGAATAAATAGGCGGTGGATCCCTGGGGGCCCCAAACCACCCCTTGGCGCGACCAAGGGGGGCGCCACCCCATGGTGTGGTCCCCCTGGTGCCCCTCCTCGGTCTTCTCGATGCTTCCTGGGAAAATATGACTTCTCGGCTTCGAATTTTCCAATTCCGAGAATATTTCCAGAACAACTTTTATGAAACTAAAAACAATAGAAAACAGGAAACTGACCCTGTGGCATCTTGTCAATAGGTTAGTCCGAAAAATCGATAAAAATGACATAAAGAAGGTAGAAAACATGTAGCAATTGGCATAATATTATCATGGAGCATCAGGAATTGTAGATATGTTGGAGACGTATCAAGCATCCCCAAGCTTAGTTCCTACTCGTCCTCGATTAGGTAAATGATAAAACAATAATTTCTGAGGTGACATGCTACTAACATAAACTTGATCATAAAAATGTGAAACCATATGTAAGCTGAGATCATAGAACTTTTAACACAAACATGATAAATAGAACTTTGATAATAAAGCAAAGCAATCACTTTTCATCATGAGAAGTATCTCAAATAAAAGGTCATGAATAACAATGCAAACAAAGATATATGTTTTTTTTAGGTATAGAGAAAGCATGGCAAAGTGATATTTCGCTAGTCCTTAAGAGTCGGGCAAAACATAAATGCCAGGACACCTTCAAAGTTCATGAGGAAGACTAGAGCAAATAGTTTGAGAACAAACAATAACACATATGAATCAATTAATAATGTTTGTGGGACAAATGCACATAAAACTCAGAATGACAAAAATGCTCTCTCAACTGTGCATAAAGTTAGTAGATGGAGACTCAACATAAAAGTAAAAGGAAGGCCCTTCGCAGAGGGAAGCAGGGACCACTCATGTGCTAGAGATTTTTATTTTATTAAACATGGGTATTAAAAGTTTGACACCCCCATCCATCTTTCACAAACCATGGCTAACCGAATCCTCGAGCGCCTGCCAACAATCACATACCATGGAGGAGTGTCTATATTTTGAGAGATGTATGCTAATGTCAACGAATGGTAAACAGAAAATACTGTACGTCACAAGCCAACTGGATTCACAAGAGCGGCTCCCATATGAAGGACATATCTGGGTAGAAGGTCATCTCTCTTTCTCTTTTGTTTACACAATTATGCTTTGACTGATAAATGATGGGAAAAAATTGTGAAGAGATTTTGTGTGTATTAATTTGGGGCTGGGCACCCCGCTGCCAGCTCTTCTATCATTTGGATAAGCGGATGAAGCCACTAGTCCAGGGTGTGAAATCCAATCAACAAGTAAGATAAAGATTCTCTATTTACGTCCTCATGAGCAAAAACAGGAACATAAAACCAGACTAATTTTGAAGATTTTAAAGGTAATACATGAGCAATTTACTTGGAGTGGCAGTTAAATACCACATGTAGGTAGGTATGGTGGACACGATGGGAAAACTTGGTTTTAGGGAGTTGGATGCACGAGTAGATATCATACTCAGTACAGGTGGATGCTAGCAAAAGACTAGGAGCGACAAATCAAGAGAGCATAAGAGCCATAATCATGCATAGCGACATAAACATCATTAATTAAAGCATAAGCGGTGTCACATGTTCAAAAACTAAATGATCATAGAGGCTATTAGTGACTGGTTTATTGTCATAAACATGGTGTGAGCATGCACCAAGTCAACCAAATAAAACATTCGAAAGAGAATACCATAAATTTATGCTTTAACATGATAAGAAACACTCATGAATCTTTCAATGGCACATTAAACACTCTCAGCTATTTGAGGCTAATCATGATACTCAATAACCACAAGGATTTAGAACTAAAATAGCATCTAGCATGATACGGAAAAGTTCGAGCCAGAGTCTATACAAGCTTCTACTTGCACCATAAAAATTCTACTTTAAACAACAGTTTCTTCTCCCAACAAGCACCATACAAGATATGTTTTAACAAAAACTCTCCAAATGCTACAACAAGCAAACATGAGAGTACTCACATAACACTACTAAAACTAACAGCTCTGATAAGAGATGAATGCAAAAGAGGAGCTAAATAAATGCAGCAGCCAGACAAAAGTTAATAATACAAAGTATTCCCATGAAAAAGTGGACCATGTCACTCTCCAATAAAAGAATGCTGGTGTCCAACCAAGTTTATTGCAAAAATAAAAAAACAAACTGATAGCAAAAATAAAAGTCACTCCAAGTAAAGCACATAAGATGTGACCGAATAAAAATATAATTTCACTAGAAGTGACATGATAATTTGTTGATGAAGAAGGGGATGCCTTGGGCATCCCCAAGCTTAGACGCTTGAGTCTTCTTGGAATTTGCTGGGATGTACCACCGGGGAATCCCCAAGCTTAGGCTCTTCACTCTTCTTGATCACATCATATCATCCTCTTCTCTTGACCCTTGAAAACTTCCTTCACACCAAACTTCTCACAATCTTCATTAGCAACGTTAGTGCAATCGAAATAATATATTCACATGGTTCAGTTTCAACACAAGCCTAAAACTCAAAAACACATTAGCTACTGTCACAACTTCTTTTAAAACTCTTTTTCTCAAAATAACACCAAAAGAAAGAGATTAATATGCAAATGCAATTATTGGCAGAAATCTGTCAAAGCAGGACATCAGGTAAAGATTATTTTTTTCTTCGAAAATCTTCTGTTGCTCAAATAAAAAATTGGTCAACTAATAAAAGTTGCATATACACCTCAGTATTACGCACAAAAAAACTCAGGTCATTTTGAATTTTATGTAATTTTATACGGAATAAAAAGTGGACAGTAGAAATCTGTTTCCTGCGCAGAAATCCGAAATATAGCCTCAACTTTCCACTAGAGGCTTTACTTGGCTCAACAAAGACACAAAAGAAAAGATACAAAGGGGTTTCTAAGGAAATAGACAACACCCAGGTGCAAAGAAAACAAACTAAAACGAAGGAAAATGGGTTGAAAACAGAGAAATAAAACGGGTTGTCTCCCGGTAACGCTTTTCTTTAATGTCTTTCAGCTAGGCATAGAAAGCAACTCAAGTATTTTCAAGTAAAGAAGCATCAACATCATAACTTGCTCTAATAATAAATTCAAAAGGTAGCTTCATTCTCTTCCTAGGAAAGTGTTCCATACCTTTCTTGAGTGGGAATTGATATTTAATACTCCCCTCTTTCATATCAATAACAACACCAACAATTCTAAGAAAAGGTCGTACCAAAACAATAGGACAAGAAGCATTGCATTCAATGTTCATAAAAAAAAATCAACAGATACAAGGTTATTGTTAACCATAATAAGAACATCATCAATTCTACCTAAAGGTTTCTTCTTAGCATTATCAGCAAGATGAACATCCAAATAAAAGTGTTCCAACGGTGGTAGATCAAGAATATCATAAAGCGTTTTAGGCATAACAGAGATACTAGCACCAAGATCACACAAAGCATTGCAATCAAAGTCAATTACTTTTATCTTAATAATGGGTTCCCAACCATCATCTAATTTCCTAGGGATAGATGTTTCAAGTTTCAGCTTTTCCTCTTAAACTTTCATGAGAGCATTGGTAATATGTTTAGTAAAGGCCATATTCATGGCACTAGAATTGGGACTTCTAGCAAGATTTTGTAGGAACATCATAATTTCAGAGATATTGCAATCATCAAAATCAATATTATTATCATCAAAAGTAATGGGACCATTATCTCCCACATCTCTAAAAATTTCAGCACTTTTATCAGAAGCACTTTCAGCAATTTGAGGCAATTTAGCACGTTTCACTGAAGGGGTGGAGACTTTGTTAACACCAACTACTTTACCATTGATATTAGGAGGTTTACTAGCACTTGGAGATTCAGTTTTACTAGTTGTGATGATAGTGCAAACTCTAGCAATATTATTCTTTTTAGCCAATTCATCTTATCTTTCCCACCTAGCACTTAATTCAGCCATCAACCTAACATTTTCATCAATTCGTACTTGGATGGCATTCAAAGTTTTACTTTCTTTAACATCATGTGGCAAAACCTTCAGTTTTAGAAAATCAACATCAATAGCTAGGCTATCTACTTTAGAGGCAAGAACATCTATTTTACCAAGCTTTTCCTCAACAGATTTATTAAAAGCAGTCTGTGTGCTAATAAATTCTCTAAGCATGTTTTCAAGATCAGAGGTAGAGCTTTTACTATTATTGTAGGAATTTCCATAAGAATTACCATAACCATTATTAGGAGGATAGGGCTTATAATTGTTTCCACCAAAGTTATTTCTATAAGCATTGTTGTTAAAATTATTATTTCTAATAAAGTTCACATCAACATGCTCTTCTTGAGCAACCATAGAGGCTAAAGGAACATTATTTGGATCAACTTGAGCTTTACCATTAACAAGCATAAACATAATAGCATCAAGCCTTTCACTCAAATAGGAGGTTTCCTCAACAGAATTTACCTTCTTACCTTGTGGAGCTCTCTCAGTGTGCCACTCTGAATAATTTATCATCAAATCATCAAGAAAATTTGTTGCATTGCCCAAAGTGATGGAGATAAAGGTACCTCCAGCAGCGGAATCCAATAGGTTCCTTGAGGAGAAATTCAGTCCTGCATAAAAGGTTTGTATAATCATCCAAGTAGTCAGTCAACCAGTGGGACAATTCTTCACCATAGTTTTCTTTCTTTCCCAAGCTTTAGCAACATGTTCATTATCAAATTGTTTAAAATTCATTATGTCGCTTCTCGGGGATATAATATTTTCCAATGAAAGCATTTTTACACTTAGTCCATGAATCAATGCTATTTCTAGGCAAAGATAGCAACCATTCTTTAGCTCTTCCTCCCAAAGAGAAAGGAAATAATTTCAGTTTAATAATATCTCCATCCACATATTTATATTTTTTTTGCATCTCACATAGTTCAACAAAATTATTAAGGTTAGCAGCAGCATCATCAGTACTAACACGAGAAAATTGCTCTTTCATAACAAGATTTAATAAAGCAGGTTTAATTTCATAGAAAGCAGCAGTAGGAGCAGGTGGATCAATAGGTGTGCAAATAAAATCATTGTTGTTTGTGCTAGTGAAGTCACACAACTTAGTATTCTCAGAGGAACTCATTTAGCAGAATAAAAGCAAGCAAATAAATAACAGCTATAAAGTAAACTAATTTTTGTGTGTGTGTGTTTTGATATAAAGAAGCAAAACAAGACAACAATAAAAACAATTCAATAAACAAAATAAAGAGGTTGAGAGTCAGAGACTCCCCTTGCCATAAGACTTCTTCCTCCCCAGCAACGGCGCCAGAAATTTCCTTGATGCTACATGTTGGGAACCCCAAGAGGAGGGTGTGATGAGTGTAGCGGTAGGAATTTCCCTCAGTTAAGAACCAAGGTTATCAATCCAGTAGGAGAAAAAGGATCTTTGGAAGGTTGATGCCACTGACGGTGGTGATGGCGCTTCACCGGTATCAGCAACAACGTGGAACCTACACACAACACAACCAAAATACTTTGTCCAAACGGTACAGTGAGGTTGTCAATCTCACCGGTCTTGCTGAAAACAAAGATTAGACGTATAGTGTGGAAAATAATGTATGCTTGCAGTAAGTAAAGAAAGCAGGAAATTGTAGTGTATTGTTTAACAGTGTAAGAAAATAGACCGGGGTTCATAGGTTCACTAGTGGTGTCTCTCCATAAAAGATGGCATGCTGGGTGAACAAATTACAGCTAGGCAATTGACAAATAACGGTTGCACCGTAGTGCACATCCATGACATGATGACTACTATGATATTTAGTGCGGGCATTACAACAATATACATAGACCATAATCCAACTGCATCTATGACTAATAATCCACCCTCAGGTTATCATCCGAACCCCCTTAGGTATTAAGTTGCAAGCAACAGATAATCGTATTAAGCAATGTGTGTAATGTAAGCAATGATTGTGCACGCGGGCACTCACACCGATGTTTCTCCCTAGTGGCAACAGCACATCCTCCCCCTTCACGTTTCTGTCACTCGAGCACAGGCGAAAATGACGCATGGACCCACTATCGAGCATAAATACTCCCTCTTGGAGTTACTAGCAACTACCTGGCCAGAGCACCACTATAAACGGAAAGCATGCAACATCACAAATAACATATGCAATAAAAGACTATAATTTGCTTGGCATAAGTTCAATATTCATCGGATCCCAGCAAACACAACACATAGAGTTATATAAGAACAATCTCGATCATGTTAGGCAGCTCACGAGATCTAAACATGGAGGCATAGGAGGAGAAGACAACCATCTAGCTACTGATATGGACCCGTAGCCCAAGGATGAACTACTCACGCATCACTCCGGAGGCAGGCATGGTGATGAAGAGGCCTCCAGTGATGGTCTCCTCTCCGGCAGGGTGCCGAGAGACAGCTTCATAACCCCCCTGGTCTAGGGTTGAAGATGACGGCGGTTGTGGAACTTTTCGGGGATTTTTGACCAGGTCTCTAGGGTTTTCCATCCGGGGGGAATAAATAGGCGAAAGGGCAGAGGCGGTGGAGCCCTGGGGACCCCACACCACCCCCTGGCGCGTCCAAGGGGGGCTCTCCACCCCATGGTGTGAGCCCCCTGGTGCCCCTCTCCGACTCCTCTTCGGTCTTCTAGATGCTTCCGGGGAAAATAGGACTTCCGGGCTTCGAATTTTTCAATTCCGAGAATATGTCCAGAACAACTTTTCTGAAATTAAAAATAGCAGAAAACAGGGAACTGGCTCCGTGGCATCTTGTCAATAGGTTAGTCCGGAAAATCGATAAAAATGACCTAAAGAAGGGAGAAAACATGTAGCAATTGGCATAATATTATCATCGAGCATAATAAATTATAGATGCGTTGGAGACGTATCACACACCATGCACAATTACATAACGGTTGTATCGATCATGTGAGGCAGCTCAGGAGACTCTAAACATAGAGGCATAGGGGAGATAACAACCATCTAGCTACCGTTATGGTCCCGTAGTCCTGAGATGAACTACTCACGGATATGTTCGGAGGCGATCATGGCGATGTAGAGGCCTTGATCCCCCTTTCCGGTAGGGTGCCGGAGCAGGACTCTAGAAGCCCTAGATTAGACTTTCGACGTGACGGTGCATCTCTGTATGTCTGTATGTTTCATGGAAAATAACTCTGTCCCCGTGATTTTTAGGGTTGGTGGCAATTTATGGGCGAAGAGGGGACATGAGGCGGTGGCCAGGGCCTCTAGGGGCCCAGAAGGCGCGGCCAAGAGGAGGTTGCGCCTGGTGCCCTTCTGGTGGCCCCCTAGCTCCCCTCCGTCTCTTCTTTGGACCTCGTCTTTGTTCCAGGTAAAAAATGATCTCCGTGTATTTTCAGCCGTTTCCGAGAATATTTCCTTGAGAACTTCTCTGAAATAGAAAAACAACAACTCGCCTGGGGAATCTTATTAATAGGTTAGTCTGTGAAAACATCCGGGAAACGAAGGGAAATTTGTGAAAACATCATAATAACATAAGGGTATTGGATAGAAAACAAGCATGGGCATCAAAAATTATATACACGTTTGCAACGTATCAGCATCCCCAAGCTTAACTCATGTCGTCCTCGAGTAGGTAACTGATAACAAAATAATTTTTGAGGTGACATGAAGGCAACACAAATCTTGATCACGTTATGTAATTGCAAGTCGAGATCAAAGTACTTTAACAAAGGAATTATAAATATTATTTCAACTAATGTAAACTTGGCAATCATGTTGCACATGAAAAGAAACACAATTGTTTCAAACATAAAGAAAAACATAATAAAGTGGTATCTAGCTAGTCCTTCATGTGGTAGCAAAAATAAAAGTTAGAACACCTTCAGAGTTTAAATGGTGACTAGATACAAATAATTTGAGAGTAAGAAATACCACAATCATGAACCAATCAATAATAAATTTGGGACTATGCACATTATACTCAGAATGACAACTATGCTCTCTTAGCTAGTGCATAAAGTAAGAAGATGAAGACTCGGCATAAAAGTAAAAGAAAGGATTTCCGCTGAGGGAAGAAGAGATTACTCATGTGCTAGAGCTTTTTATTTGATAAAACAGAGATATTGAAAACAGTTTTGAGAGAGGTGTATGTCTAGGTCAACGAATGGTAATGAAAAACTTATCATAATTCATGTCAAGCAAAGTTTTTAGACTTTTGAGAGAGGTTTCCATTGTTTTATTAGTTTGGCACTTCCCCCGCCTTTCTTTCACAAACCAAGGCTAGCCGTGCTCACGGGTACCCACCAGCTTTCATGAAACCATGGGGAAGTGCCTTTTGTTATTATTTGGCACCAGCTCTCCGCAAATTTAGACGAGCACATATTCCATACTCATTGGGTAAAATAAAGAATAAGAACGTTTCTTGACACAAACCATAATAAACTTCAAACTACTTCCTCATGAGCTAAAACAGGAACACAAAACAGGTTAATAATTTTGAAGGTTTAAAGTTAGCACACGAAAATTTTACTTACAGTGGCGGTTAAATACCACATATATATAGATATGGTGGACATATTTGGCAAACTTTGATTTTTGGGAGTTGGATGCACGATTAGAGCTCATACTCAGTACATGGTGAAGGCTAGCAAAAGACTGGGAGTGACCAACTAAGAGAGCAATAACGGCCATAATCATGCATAGCGACAAAACATCATTAATCAAAGCATGAATTTATATTACAAGTCAAAAAAAATGATCATCAAGGATAGAGGTGACTTTGTTTATATTCATAACATGGTGTGAGAATGCTCCAAGTCAATCCAGATAAATCCTTCAAAGGAGAAATACCACAATACCATGCTTCAATATGAGAAAACAACACATGATTAATTTCAATGGCACATTAAGCACTCTCAGCTATTTCAGACTAGTCGTAATACATCATAAATAATTAAGCACACAATTAAAATAACATCTAACATGGCATGCCAAAGCCTAAGCCACAGTCATAGCAAGCTTCTGATTGCACAACTATAAGCATGAAACAATTTACTCTCCAACACCAATCAACTTATTAGAAAAAACTCTCAAAGCAAATAATCATCAAATACCATAGATATAATAAAATATAACCGAATAAAACCAACAAGCTCTGAACAAAATTCGAGTGAAAACAAGAGCTAAACGTAGTACTAGCAAAAACTGAGCACTCACATAACAATAAGAGTGAAAACTAGAGTGTTCTAGGCAATAAAAACGGAGTTTGTCTCTCCAAAATAAAAGTCTAGGATCCAACCAAAAGCTATAGAAAATAAAACAAAACAAACTGAAAGCAAAATAAAATGATGCTCCAAGAATAACACATATCATGTGAATCAATAAAAATATAGTGTTTCGAAAGAAACCTGATATTTTTGTTGATGAAGAAGAGGATGCCTTGGGCATCTCCATGCTTTGAATCTTGTACTTCTTTGATATGTCTTTGGGTGACATGGGCATCCCCAAGCTTGCGATTTTGTCCATCCTTCATATCATCAAATTATACTTCTCTCCCTGCACTTGAAAACTTACTCCACCTAAAACTTCTCACAATCTTCATTAGCAACGTCGGTATAATCAAAATAATAAATCCACTTGGTTTATTTCAACACAGGTCTCACACTCCATTAAAACATTAGCTATTGTCACAACTTAAAAGCTCTTCCCCTCAAAAGAACACAAAAGAAAGAGATTAAGGCGCAAATGCAAATATTGGCAGAAATGTGTCAAAACAAAACAGTTGGCAAAGATGACTTTTTTCGAAAATCTTTTGTTGCTCGAATCAAAAAGTGGAAACTAACAAAAGTTAGATAACAACCTCGGCATGTGTCTATTTTTTCAAAGCAATCGAACGTTCTGGCTGAGAGATATAATGTTTTTGGTAACAATCCAGAAATATGTTTCAGAACAGCAACTTCCCCAAATCGCACTACCTCTCAATTAGAAGTTACTCTTTGCACAAAAATGAAATAAAAAGGATAAGGAGTGGTTGCTACAGATGTAAAAACTTCCAAAATAAAAGGGAAAACTGAAAGCAAAAAATAACAGGGGTTGTCTCCCAAGAGCTCTTTCTTTATGGCCATTAAGATAGCCTCATTTTTTTCAAAGATGCTCGCATCAGAAATAAGCATTGAAGCAAAATTGAGCACCAAGAAGAAAATATGAAACACGTTTGAGTCTAAACAACTTCCTATGCATAGGAATCTTGTAAACAAATAAATCAAAGAAACTAAAAGTACCAAGCATAGGAAGGTAAAACAAGAATAACTTCAAAACTTTCAACATAAAGAGAGGTGTTTTAGTAACATGAAAATTCCTACAACCATATTTTCCTCTCTCGTAATAACTTTCAGTACCATCATGAACAAAATCAATAATATAAATATCACACAAAGCATGTGTTTCATGATCTACAAGCACATAATTCATATCAAGCTCCAAAATAGTGGGATCAAAAGTAACTAATAGCATGACCTCTCCAAACCCACTTTTGACAATATTGTAACAAGATGATTGATCATTGTCGAGACTTCGTAGTTAGGATCATGGACGGGGGTGCCATAAGCCTACTGGTAGAACCGTGGGGGAACGTGGGAGAACTGGAAGCGAGGACACGATTTACCCAGGTTCGGTACGACGCAACTATGACGGCGTTCCTACTCCTACAATCTCACTAAAATAAGGGTTGAAGCCTGAAGTATACATAGTATTGTGAGTATGGTTTCGATAACTCGGCGAGGATGAACTTCTCGGCGAGTTGGCTTCTAGCTATTTTCTTGTTGTTCTCTCGCTCCCGTCCGGCTTTATATAGATAGCCGGGCTAGGGCTTACAGGGAGGAAACCTAGAAGACTACGGAAGTTATCTAATCTTGGAAAGTAAGGCATCCGGCTTCTTCTCCAAGTCGTATCACGTGTGGGCCGTGATCCGAGTTCTTTTAGAATCCGGCTTCCTGCGCGTCAAGTTACTGGGCCACCTAATGGGCTTCGCTCAATTACCTACAGGCCACCCTGGTAATCAGGCCTTCGGCCAATGCCGGTACCCACATTTGGCATATATCCGACAGCAGCCCCCAAGAAGAATTTAGACTTCATCTTGCCATCTTTTGTTGATTTGTATTCTTTTCAGAAAAATTCGACGTTTTAGTCTTGAGTCTTCTTTCATTAATACTCCTAATGCCAAACTCGGATTTTCCGAAATCCGGCATTCTTTGCATGAAGCTTCGCATAGAAGGAACCTATGACGTGAGCAATGAAATCGTGCTTACGTCACGAACGTTTGGTTTCAGTCAAAAGACTGAAACCGTATCTCTGACAGATTTTTCGCGAGAAATCGTTTCAGTCAAAAGCCATTATCACCTCGTCTCCTCGTATCCCAGGTTTCTTGGCGCAACACGTGTCAATCATCAAACGACTAAAATAGCCGTTGGGACGAATCTTGGCGCAAAATGGATATAAATAGCCTACCTTGAGCCCTCTGGATCTTCTTCTTCCTCACTCTCCCCTAGAACTCTCTAGATCCCAAGCGCACGAATGACCTCGGGAGAGAAAAGGAAAACGACCGAGAACAAAACCTCACCGGAGTTCCCAACCATCGGTAGCCTGAGCTCCGTTCCACGGCTGCGCCGCCAAAGCATGGCATCCGGGAGCCCTCTTTGTGCGACTGAAGCCACCGTCGACCCAGAGCCAACGGCACAAAACCTTTCTCCCTTTGCTTCCCAAGTTCCTCCAAGCACCTCCATGGGCGCATCCGAGATCCCCGCAACCGCATCGGCGGGCGGAGACTCTATCCCTGTGGCCGGAACCATGCCACTGTCGTATTCCGCACCTCTTGATCCTTCTCCCGTCTCTGAATCTGGGGAGGGGGAATCTTCTGCCCCGCGGCGGCGAAACCGCGACGGCTGCCACCGCCACCGGAGGCGAGGAAAAAGGCGTCGAAGACTCTGGCAATTGGAGCCAGTGCAATACTACGCTGACTCTAATGCAGAGTTTGGAGAATGACAGATTCATCGCTAAGGACAAATGGCGGATCAATGATGAAGTCATAGAACCCTCGCCGAAATATGGAGAAAGGGAAATCCTTGCCTCCCATGTCCTTAGAGGTATGGGTTTCTTATGCGCGTGTAAAACACTTTTGTTGGGAGACCCCAAGAAGAAGGTATGAAGAGAACAGCAGCAAGTTTACCTTAGAAAGAAACCAAGGTTGAATCGACCAGTAGGAGAAAGAAATCACTTCCAAAGGTTGATGCAGCTCATGTGGCAGGGCGCACTACCAGTTAAGAAGAAACGTGGAACCTACACAACACAATCAAATCACTTTGCCCCAACAAAGCAGTGAGGTTGTCAATCTCACCGGTGTTGCTGAAAACAAAGAGGTTAAACATACCGTGTGGAAAATAATATTTGTTTGCAGTAGATGAAAGAGAACAGTGATGGCAGTAGGAAAACAGTAGCAATAATATGAGAACAGAGATTGTAGTGGTTGTATTATCAGTATGAGGAAAATGGACCGGGTCCACAGTTCACTAGAGGTGTCTCTCCCAAGACAGATGGATAACATGTTGGGTAAACAAATTACAGCTAAGCAATTGACAGATATAAAGGCTGCATCTTAGTGCATATGCATGACATGATGATTACTATGAGATTCATGCGGGCATTACAACAAGATACATAGACCGTTATCCAACTACATCTATGACTAATAATCCATCCTCAGAATGTCATCCGAGCAAACCTTGGGTATTAAGTTGCAAGCAACAGATAATCACAGTAAGAAAAGAGTGTAATGTAAACAATGTAAACATCGTTGTTTTCTCCCTAATGGCAACAACACATCCCCATTCGTCACGTTTGTGTCACTCGAGCACAGATGCAAGGGAGGCATGAACCCACTATCTAGCATAAATACTCCCTCTTGGAGTTACTAGCATCTATTTGGCTAGAGCATCTACTAACAACAGAGAGCATGCAAGATCATAAATAACATAAACATGAAAATAACATGATGGATTGATAATCATTGGACATAGCATTCAATATTCATCGGATCCCAGCAAACACAACATGTAGAATTACAATAAGATGATCTTGATCATGAAGGACAGCTCACCAGATCTAAACATGAGGCATAAAGGGTAGAGAACAACCATCTAGCTACTTCTATGGACCCGTAGTCCAAGGATGAACTACTCACGCATCATTCTGGAGGCGGGCATGGTGGTGTAGAGCCCTCCGGTGATGATTCCCCCTCCCGGCAGGGTGCCGGGGAGAGCTCCAGAACCCTCCCGAACTAGGGTTGAAGATGACGGCGGATGCGGATGTTTTTCGTGGAAAAGGCTCTCCTATTTAGGGTTGACCCTTCGTGGAGAATATATAGGCGTGAGGGTAACGTCGGTGGGTGAGCAGAAGGCCACACCACCCCTGGGTGTGGCCAGGGCGGGGGCGCCCACCCATGGTGTGGGGCCCCTGTGGCTCCCCTCCGGGTCCCCCCCCCCCCGGGACTCCGTGTGCGCGACGACTTTGTAAGACTTCCGGGCTTCGAATCGTCCAATTCCGAGAATATTTCTAGAAGAACTTTTCTGAAACTAAAAACAACAGAAAACAGGAATTGGCTTTGTGGCATCTTGTCAATAGGTTACCCCCAGGAAATCGATAAAATGGCATAAAGTGTAAAGGAAACATGATGCATATGGCATGAAAACAACATAGAACATCAGGAATTATAGATATGTTTATGACGTATCAACATCACCAAGCTTAGTTCCTACTCGTCCTCGAGTACGTAAACGATAAAAACAAATAATTTCTGAGGTGACATGGTACCAATGTAAAATTGATCATCATAATAATGTAAAGCATGTAAACTAGGATCAAATGAATAAAAGCTGTGATTTATAGTTGATATCAAATAGAATGATGTATAAACCATTAGGAAGAACAAAAATTCCAATCCACTGTGCAAGGTATATTAAAGATGATTTAAGCTTCAAGAACAACAATATAATCATCCAAGACATCAAAATCTCACAACAACTCCTGTTAGGATCAAGTCAAGTGACTAAAATATGCACGTAGGAAAATCATTAAAATATTTGTGAACGCAAAACAAGCAAGTGTTTTGTATTGGCCCCTGGCACCAGGATGTTATGGCTAAAAGATCATTATGGGGGTTTGGATGGTCAATGGAAAAAAGTCTCACACAACTGAAAGTGATCATTAGACAAGAGGAAGTCTTATAATCGAAGTTATGCAAGGAGTAGTGATTGCCACACAACGGATGCACATAGAGCTATAAGTGTATGAAAGCTCTCGAATGGAACTAGTGGGGGTGCATCCAAGTTGCTTGCTCGCGAAGACCTATAGCACTTTTGAGGAGGCTCATCATTGGAATATAGAAGCCAAGTTATATAAAATGTAAGTTCCCCACATATTTATGCAAGTCATAATATGAAAACTCTCTCCAAACTGAAGTAATGATGCTAGCCAAGCACAAGTGTGGAATAAATGATAGTAGTGCCGCCCCTCTCTCTTTATTATCTCTCTTTTGGCCTTTCTTTCTTTTTTCTTTTTGAGCTTTTTTATTTTTATTTTTTTGATATATAACCTCACTGGTAGGGGCAAACACTCTATTTTACAATGAATCATCACACTTTTAGTACTCATAACTCAAATTGAAATATCTCTGATGTATATAAAACTAAATGCTCCTGCCAGTGTAACAGTATGCAAAATACCAATGAAGCATGACAAGTAACATAATAATGATGGATGTTGTATGACAATATATCTCGGAATGGCTATGGAAATGCCATGGTAGGTAGGTATGGTGGCTGTTTTCAGGAAGATAATTTTTGGCTTATGTGTAGAAGAACAAAGTTCTCCCACGGGGTTTGGATGCACTCGCAAAGTTTGCACCAACTCTCAATGTGAGAATGAGCAATGCACAGTACCAAAGAGGCTAGCAAAATATGGATGGTGGAAGTGCCAGAAAACCGTAACATAGAACTCACAAGTTAAAAGATTACAACTGAAATCATGATCTTACAAGGCATAATGAAAACCACTCCAAGAGGGTGTATGGAAGTGACAAGTCACTGTTAGATACCCTAACCGTAGCGCGTAACAAAAAGCCATTACGATTGCCATGAGCAAAGGAAGTCATATACCATTATCCTATCAACTGGTTATTTGAGTGTGGCATGGTTTCAAGCTTTTAGACCAACCATTAATTGTTTTTACTCTACTAAACCAGCAAGTTTACCATTAAGCATATTAATATCTCAAAACAACAACAAATAGTCAAGTGAAACAGTTTAGTGATCTACAAGAATATGCAAGCTTTTTTGTTATACTATCTACCACATGTAGCATTTTCTATTTCCATGAAGAACCAAACAAGAAAAACTCTCCAAGAGATATAGCAATGAAACAAGAGAGTAGTAACATACTCTGAATAAGAGATGCATGAAAAATAGGAGCTAAAAGGAATTTGCATCAGTTAGAAGAAAAACTAAGAATACGACCATAACGAGTATTCATATGAAAAAGCGGAGCGTGTCTCTCTCACACAAAGAATGCTAGGTTCCAACAATATTATTGCATCAAGGAAAACAAAATAAAAGCAAAATAAAACAAAACAAACAGACGCTCCAAGGAAAATTCATATGATGTGACCAAATAAAAATATAGTGAAAGAAGGGGATGCCTAGGGCATCCCCAAGCTTAGACGCTTGAGTCTTTTTAGAATTTGCTGGGATGAACCACGGAGGCATCCCCAAGATTTGGCTTTGCACTCTTCTTGATCACATTATATCACCCTCTTCTCTTGACCCTTGAAAACTTCCTTCACACCAGACTCAATGTAATTCGCATTAGAGGGTTAGTGCACAATCAAAAATTCACATATTCTGCATGAACACAAGCATTATTAATACTTTTTAAACATTATCTACAGCCACTGATGTTTTTTGAAGCAAAGAAATCCACTCGACATAGTAAAAGAGAGAATGCAAGTAAAAAGACATAATCTGTCAAATCCAGAACAGTCTGTAAGACAAAGTTTTTTTGGGGACTTACGTTTCTCAAATCAAAAAACGTAAAGAACAAAAATGTTTCGGAATTATCCGAGGAATAAGCACAAAAAAGTTCAGGTCATTTTGATCTTTCTGTCAATTATGCGATTTTTTACGGTGGACAACAGAAATCTGTTTCCTGTGTAGAAATCCAAAACCAACTCCAACTTTCGCTAGAAACTTTAGTTGGCACAACTAATACATGAAAATAAAGATACAAAGGTGTTGCTACATAAGTATACAACACCTTGAATTAAAGAAAACAGAGAAAAAAAACATGGGTTATCTCCCAAGAAGTGCTTTTCTTTAACGCCTTTTAGCTAGGCCCAGAAAAATAGAATCAAGTAGGAAGATGCTCACATAAGGAATATGAATTAAGCAAAAGAGAGCATCAAGAAGCAAGTATAAAACAAATTTAATTCTAACCCACTTCCCATGCATAGGAATCTTGTATAGAAATAAATTAAAGAAGCTCAAACAGGAAATCATGTGAAGGCAGAACAAGAGCAATTTTAAAACTTTTAACAAAAAGAGAGATGTTTTAGTAACATGAAAACTCGTACAACCATATTTTCCTCTCTCATAATAATTTTCAGTTAATTAACAAAGTCAACAACATAATTATTTCAATTCATATCAAGCTAAAAAATAATTGGATCAAAATTTAAAATTGGCTCCTCTTTTTTCCCACTTTTAGGAATAGCAAAACAAGATGATTGGTCACTCTTAAAAGGTATGGGACACATTATAGCAATACTATTTTCAGTAGCATTATAGTTTATCACATCAAGTAAAACAGGACCATCATCTAGAGCATTATCATATAAATTTTCTAAACAAACTTCCTCATTATCATGCATATCAATAGTTAGAATAAATAGAGGATTATCATAGGATTTATCAAAGTAGCATGGATTATCATGAATCACAGTAGCAATATCATTCTCACAAGTTTCATTCATAGTAGTATCAAGGTCACAAGTATAGAAAGTATCCGTTTCATCAAAAAAGGATATTTCAAAAGAATCAATATGATCATCACAATTATCAATAAAACACTCATCCTCCTTTGGTAAGCATGGAGGGCAATCAAATAAGTTATGAGTTAAATAGTTACTCTAATTGGGAGGTAGACATGGGTAGCTACTCCATTCTTCCTCCTCTTGATCATCACTCTCCTCCTCTTTTTCATCCAATTAGCTTCCAGATTCAGCAGTTTCTTCATCCATAGGTTCCTGCAACGCATTAGTCTCTCCCTTTGGGGGAGATAATCTATTAAGATATTGAAGTTTGTAGTAATTACAATCCTTGTAATTATCAAAGAAGTATTCAAGTATATCATAAACCTCATATTTATAAGGCGCATCATCAATACTTTCAAGCAAATAGTCAATTTCGAATGCACCCTTCCAAGAAATAAATTCCTCAATTTCTTCCACATCATAAAAGTCATAATTTCCCTTAACATAAGAAGATATGGTAACATTATCATTATACTCACATTGAAAAGGGAGGTGTTTATACCTCCTACAGCAACAAGATTTATCAAATCAATAAGTAACATTATAAGTAGAGCACAAATTTTTAGCATAGTTATGCAATTTATTAATTTGCTCCCATGTGTGACAAGCGGTGTTCCTTATAATATTTTTGTTGTTCATCCGTGAACCCACCTTGCCAATAAGATCTAGTTTCAAAGACATCAAACATTGCTAGCAAGTATGATAAAGCAAGTAACAAGCAATACAATAACAAAGTAAAAATGATTAGAGGTGAGAGACTCCCCTTACAGAAATCCTCTTCCTCCCCGGCAACGGCGCCAAAAAAGAGATTGATGCGCGTGTAACACACGTTTGTTGGGAGACCCCAAGAGGAAGGTATGAAGAGCACATTAGCAAGTTTCCCTCAGAAAGAAACCAAGGTTGAATCGACCAGTAAGACAAACAAATCACTTCAGAAGGTTGATGCAGCTGATGTGGCAGGGTGCACTACCGGTTCAGAAGCAACGTGGAAGCTACACAACACAATCAAATCATTTTGCCCCAATGAAGCAGTGAGGTGGTCAATCTCACCGGTTTTGCTGAAAACAAAGAGGTTAAACGTACTGTGTGGAAAATAATATGTGCAGTAGATGAAAGAGAACAGTGATGGTAGTAGGAAAACAGTAGCAACAGTATGAGAATAGAGATTGCAGTTGTTGTATTATCAGTATGAGGAAAATGGACCGGGGTCCACAGTTCGCTAGAGGTGTCTCTCCCAAGACATATAGATAACATGCTGGGTAAACAAATTACAGCTGGGCAATTGACAGATATAAAGGCTGCATCGTAGTGCATATGCATGACATGATGATTACTATGAGATTCATGCGGGCATTACAACAATATACATAGACCGTTATCCAACTGCTTCTATGACTAATAATCCACCCTCAGAATGTCATCCGAGCAAACTATAACATCCCAGTGTTTGGGAAGTTATAAGGATCTAAATATAATATGTGCATTTGCAAAGCATGCATCTAAAAATATGGGAAATTTTGGCGTGAAAGTTAAAACGAAGCAAAGTGACCAATGTTTCACTTGACATGATGAAATACGTTTAGATCATCTTGTCAAGAGTACATATGGAGTGATCTTTATAAGATGTATCTTGCAAACCTAATCATTTGATTAAGACAAACCATAATTGGTTATGACCAAGCACAAACTCTCAACAACTTTAACCACAAGTCTTTAAGTGACTTGGGATAATTCACTAGGTATCTAGAACGCAAAGAGGGTAAGTATCCAAATCAAATAAATGATAACCATACTTCCACAAATGAGTGGTACACAATTAAACCATCTCATCAACATAGATGTTATGTCCTATAAGACAATAACCCTTTAAGTTATCAATCAAATCACATAACACCTTTATAAATCATCTCGTAACCATTAACTAAACTTTTATAAGTGAATAACAAAGGTTCATTAGAACAAATGATACAAACAAGTATTAACTCAAACCCACAAGTGGGAAATGACATAATAATTGTTATTAACATATTTATAGAATATGTACATATCTCATCAACCATAAAAGAAGTACCCAATAGAAGAAATAAATCTTCCTAAGCTATTGTTAAACCCTCATCATTACATATGATCTTCTTAAACCTTTATGTCTGCATTATGCATGACAAAGATTACAAATGAAGAATATAAAATAACAACATGGCACTCTGAGAAACCAACTAACAACTCTGGTTAAATCATTAAACTCCACTAACCTTCATATGCTCATTGTCTGATTCATCTTATAGAAGTGAGCATATGAAACCTCAACACATCAATGAACCATTTGATCAATGATGACCCACAAGTATAGGGGATCGCAACAGTCTTCGAGGGAAGTAAAACCCAAATTTATTGATTCGACACAAGGGGAGCCAAAGAATATTTGTGAGCCTTAAGAAGTGAGTTGTCAATTCACCTGCACCTGAAAGTACTTTTGTTCGCAGTGGTTTATTAGTATTAACACTTTTATAGTAACAGCAGTAGTCAACTAATAGCAGCAGTGAAATGAAAACAGCAGCATCAGTAGTGTTTGAAGTAAACAGCGGATTAAATACTGTAGGCGTAGGGATAGATGAAGGGGCGTTTCATGGATAGGAAAGTTCAAATGATGATCATGTGAGGGGCATTGCAGATAAATAAGATAAAGCATCCCAGCACTAAGTAACCATAGGCATGTGTTCCGTAAATAGTCGTACGTGCTCGCAATGAGAACTTGCACAACATATTTTGTCCTACCAGCCCGTGGCAGCGGGGCCTCAAGGGAACTACTAGTAATTAAGGTGTTTCTTTTAATAGAACACCGGAGCAAAGCATTAACACTCCGTGAACACAGGTGATCCTCAAATCGAGCCATCCCCTCTGGTTGTCCCAATTTCTGTCACTTTGGGGCCTCGGGTTCCGGACAATAATATGTGTAAACAACTTGCAGGTATGACCAAGAAACAATAATTATCATCGTGATTCAATAACATGTTCAGATCTGAGATCATGACACTCGGGCCCAAAGTGGCAAGCATTAAGCATAACAAGTTGCGACAATGTCAATAGCACTAATAGAGGACAGTAGGCACTATGCCCTAACAATCACGACATTATTACATGAACTATCTCATCCAATCCCTACCATCCCCTTCAGCCTACAGCGGGGAATCACTCACACATGGATGGAGGAAACATGGATGGTCGATGGAGAGGCTTTGCTGATGACGATGGCGATGATCTCCTCCACTTCCCCATCCCGGCAGGGCGCCAGAACAGGAACTTCTGATCCCCGAATCGAGGTTCGGGACGGTGGCAACGCTCTGTTGTGTTTCTCTGGAATATGACGAACCCCCTTAGGTTTTAGGGTTGGAGGCTACTTGTAGTCGAAAGGGGGAGTCCGAGGGGGGCTCTGGGGGCCCACACCCCTAGGTGGCGCGGCCTAGGGGGACCCGCGCCAGGGGGTGTGTGGCAACCTTGTGGCTCCTCTCCTGCCGCCCTTCTGGCTCGCGGGGTCTTCCGGGGTGAAAACATCAATGGGCTCTTTTCTGGGCATTTTCCCGAAAGTTGATTTTTCTGCACAAAAACAAGACACCAAGGTAATTCTGCTGAAAACAACGTTAGTCCGTGTTAGTTGTATCCAAAACAGACAAGTTTAGAGGAAAACAATAAGAAAAGTGTTCGGAAAAGGAGATACGTTTTCGACGTATCAATCAACTTATTATCTTAAGTCCTCATTTCACAAACACTCCACATTTCTATCCACATCAACATTCAACAACTAAAGTATCTCTGGATACAACTAATGGGTAACAACAAATATAACCTATGTTAGAGGAATTGAATTGATAGCTAAGTAAAACCAATCATAATGAAACAAATACATAGCTTATGGGAAATAAAATAAGAAGTATAGGAAAGGAGAATAAAATCATGAACTAACTCTTAATCTAGATTTTGCTATTTTTTCTAGACCATTCTATTTTGATTTTACAATCTTCTCTAAGACATTCTGCAAGAGAAGCAAACCACAAGAAAGGAGGAACTACCACTAGAAGATCTGTAAAAGAATTCTTCAGATTGTTCTAGAAGTGCTATTCCAATCTATCATAAGAGTATTTGGAAACTCTCATATCTTGATCTGGTCTTATTAACTCCTCTTGAAATAGTGTGATACTCCAATGTTAGTGTTATATAGAAGCAGCTTGGTAACAAGTTTCTACACCTTGTTAACATAACACTTTTGTATACTCAAACAATTGAGTGTCATTCACAAACAAACAGAAGGTTGAATTACCTAGTACATCTCAGCTTATTGTATATGATTAGTAATTTGGAGGCAAGTCTGATCCACTTGTTAACAAATTATTCTTATATGCATATGGCAACTTGATGTCATAAAACAAGCTTACATACTTTTATAATCATCTAAGTAAAATCTTTGCTTGGAATAACTGGTTGTTTTCACCACAAGGGTGAGATAGTTGAAGATGGAATCCAAGAGCTGATCTTACTTGCAAGTGACAAAGGCAGTACCTGAAGACTAGTAGCGACTAGAGGCATTGATATTGCAGGCAATAGAAGACTACAAGAAGCAACACTGCCTTGGTAAGGGAGCATAAGAAATTATATAATTAATCATTAGGTAATATTAGAGAACCTATAACCTATATGCCTTGTCAAGTTCATCAGAGATGAGGAACACATAATAGTCTCTTTCATGGTAACAATTATCCAGTAAGAAATAATAACAACCCATTGCATCCATATGTCTTGTGATATGTTGAGGTAGGTGGAAACAAGCTTAACTACCTTGTTTTCTAGATCCTTCTCATCCATAAGACAAAGGGATAATAACAAGAGTTCATACATACACCCATATGTAAGTGATTACATGTCCTAAAAGAAACAATGGATAACATCCATACTTGAAACCCAGTGAAAAACAAACAAATAGATTCCAATCCACACATGTTTTCCACTTGATAAGGAACCTAATATATCAAATAGGGCTGACACACACCTTAGTTAAATGTCAACCAAAGATTGCTCAGAGTTCCATTTATGAAAGATAACAAGGTATCATAAAAGAAAACAACTTCCTTTACCCATTGAAATCATTTGGTATGTCTTGGAATAAAATCTCCTATTGAGTGCTTTTGTTAACAATGCATAAAAAACAATACTAAGAGGTTTACAAATTGTTTCTTAAAAATAACTTATAGCTAAAATTGTCCAATTGTGATACACCATTTTGTTAACCACGTGATTGTTGTGAGTGATCATCATAATCATGCCTAAAATAATTTTAAAGACATTTAATAAATTCAATGGTGAGAAGTAACAAAAACCACTTAATTTAGCACCCTAAGTATAAAATTCAAATCTTGTCCAATTACACCAAAACAAAACATGGTGAGGTTGCATTTTTGATGAGGAATTCAAATATAATTTTTAATAATTTTTATGTTACCAAAAAAGTCCAGAAAACAATGTTTTCTAATCAGTTCTTTAAATAGAAGGGTCTCTGTGAAAATTTGTGCTTTCCTTAGGGGGTTATGGGGAAATTTTCATTTTGTTTTCCTCGAGGACGGCAACCTCCGTGTCACCTCCTGCTTGTCCCTCCGCCCGGATAAGAGCCGAGGAGACGTCTCCATTGGTCCCTCTCTCTCTCTATTCCCTCCTCTCACTCTCATTCTTCCTCTCTCTGTTGCTTTGAGCACGGGAGAACGAAACCCTAGCTTCGCATGTAACCGGTCGCCGCCGTTAACTCCGGTCGTCCCCGAAGAATCTGAGACCACCGCGAGCTCCGCCTTGCAATCCTCTACCTCTCCATCGAGCCTCGTTTGCTGGGAAGCCCGTAGGTGGTAAATCGGGTCCATCTCTTCCGTGGCCGGCAGAAGGTCGCCACCGTCAATTCATCGCCGTTGGGCAGCATCGCACCTCCCCAACCACTTCACCGTGCTCTGGGTGAGACGTAGATCATCGTGGTGCTTTTCCTTTTGTTTTTCATCAACGAATTCGTCGTCGCCGAAGTTGCCATGCACCGTCCACCGAAGTCGTGCTCACCGGCTCAACTCCGATGACCTTTTAGTAGCGGCGCCATCACCGTTTGGTTCACCATGTTGTACTCTAGCTAGTAGTCGTGCTGAATCGCACCAATTTGAGCCAAATCGAAGGATTGCATTTGAACAGGAGAAATCCCCTCTGCTGCTGACGTCAGCATGACGTTAGGAGAATTTTTCCTTTTCTTTTTTCTTTTAGTTTTTTATTTAAAACCAAACTGACAGGTGGGTCCCACCTGTCAATTTAAAATAGGCAGAATAATACATAAAATTAATAATTCAATAACTTTCAATCCAATAATCAGAAAAAATAAAAATGAGATATGAAATTGATAAGAAAAATAGAATCTAAATGTTTATCAACTTTTCAAAAATGTTTGATAAAGTAAAAAAAAAACTTTTTGAATTTAAATTAAATCATTTAAAAATGAGAAAAATAATAAATAGTTCAAAAATTCAGAAAAATATAAGTTATATACCAAGTTGCTCAAAATGAAAAATGCAACTCATCTATGATGTTTTCAAAGTTATTTGACCAAGTTATAATTTGTGTAATATTTTGCCTAGTCATTTAATTCATTTAAAAATAATAAATTAATAACTTATTCAAATCTTTACAGCAAAACCTCAAATGATATACCAAATTAAAGAGAAAAATATTTTCAACTCAAATATGTCAAACATAAAACATTTTGTTTAACTTATGAACTTGTTTCTTGGGTATAATGGAATTCTATCATGTTTCCTTATAACCAGGAATAACTACCACACCATTATTTTTTCTTATTAATAACACCCTAATGTTTTCACACCTACTAAACCTATCATCACTAGTCATTAGCAAGTTATGTGATGATAGAGTTAGTTTTATTAGTTCCTCATTTTCAAATAAACTCTGTATCATTACCTCTACACTTTTGAACATAAAATAAAATGTTTCTGTTATCTTTTCAATAGTTGATTTCCATGTGTTATTATCTTGTTACCCAACCATGTGATAACACTTCTACTTAAAAATGATAACGATTGATTTGATAAATAAAAGTGCAACACATGTAAGTCTAAAAGACAAAATAACAACATCGCCACAAGTAATGAAACAACTCACCTAAAACCTGTGTGATCAAGTTATCATATCAAACGTAGTTTACACTTGTATGCTGGGGTATCTTCCAGGGTATTTCACGATGCATTTCATTACAATGAATTTCATCATCTTGCCAGTGTTTTCAATAGTCCTTATCGGGACTACTTTGCTATCTTTCAGATCTCAGGATTTCTCTACGCGACCCTTGAACCCCAAAGACAAGGATTACTATTGTTATTTCGATCTCAGGCAAGTTCATCACTTGCTCATATCCTGTACAGTATTTCCTAACGAACTAATCGCAAAAACCCTATTGTACTACCACCTATTCTCAAAAGAATGCATGATCCTATTTTTATAATAATATGACTGCTTGAATGACTACCCGAGTGGTAGTGTTCTGTTTGGTGGGCGGATGGAACCATGGTAAGATGAATAGGTCAAAGGAAGGTTCCATCTGCATGGGAAAGTATTACCTAGGACTTAACCATAAATGCCGTCAGGATTTTTGCACCGTAAATACCACGTTAACCATGGGTCTTGTATGGGGCAAGTAAGTCAGCTGTGATCTTTTCTCGTTCGCATGTCAACGGGCTGCGAGAGACGTACGCTGTAGGTATTGCGAGACTACATGCACATGGGTGGGATCCCTTAATTCCCACGGACTCTGGGGTCTATGAGTGTTTGCCAGGGGCGCCTAGATCTCTATCGTGAGGGGTAGAATCAGGGGTTCAAACTGCTGGCTGAAATGGGTGGGCATGCGTTGTGCGGAGAAGCATGGTTTGGCTTGGATCAACAACCGGGCCACACACCTAAGTGGGCGGGCATGGACAGGGTCTCGATCCTGGTTGTGCAACATGGTCTTGATCTCCCATGGGTAAAGTAACGCACCTCTGAAGAATGTAAAAGGATGTGGCATATTACCCCATGTTCCGGGAAGGAGCTGCGAACACCGCATGAACGGAAACTCCATGAAGTTCTAACCCTGTGAAGATCTGGCGAACACAGTTTTCAGAATTAAAAGAAACCTCTTGAAGAAAGATTTACAAAACTTTGTATTAGCTTATGACTCTTTCTGGTCTAAAGCTATAGTTAGCGCATCAAACTACCCACTGTATATCATGAACTTGTTGAGTAACGCTCGTTACTCATTCGTTCCCGTTTGTGAAAGGGATATGCCCGAGAGGCAATAATAAAGTGTTTATTATGTTATTCCTTGTTTATGATAGATGTTTATTTCTCACGCTAGAATTGTATTAACCGGAAACGTTGATACATGTGTGATTAATAAACAAACCAACGTTCCTAGTGAAGCCTCTCTTTTAACTAGATCGTTGATTAACAGATGATCAAGGTTTCCTGATCATAGACATTGGATGTTGTTAATAACGGGATCATGTCATTAGGAGAATGACATGATGAACTTAGACCCTAACTAAGTATAACAATACGATCAAGTCATGTAGTTTTGTTGTTATATCTTACATTCGGAGTAACATTGTTCCTTAGACCATGAGATCGTGTTAATCACTAATACCGAAAGAATACTTTGATGACATCAAACGTCACACCGTAACAGGGTGACTACAAAGGTGGCATTAGGTATTCGGAAAGTGATAGTTGAATCTCATGGATCAAGAATGGGATTTGTCCATCCAATATGACGGAGAGATATACTCAGGGCCCTCTCGTTGATATCACATCGACACCGCTTGCAAGCACGTGATATGATCACAAGGATGTTATATCACGGGAACGAGAAAATATTACTTGTCGGATAACAAGATCGAACAAGGTATGGTGGATACCGATGATCGGATCTCGAACAAGTAAAATATCGCGAGACAAAGGGAAATCGTTACGATGTTGAAAGGTTCACACGATCACGAGAGTCATCGTTGAATATATAGGAGTCATCACGGATCTCCAGATCCCGCTGTTGATTATTGATCGGAGAGGAGTCTCGGTCATGTCGATATTATTCGCGAACCGTAGGGTGACACACTTAAGGTTCTATGAAGCGTTAGAGAGGATACGGAATACTGAAGAATATTTTGGGCAGCTCCGAAAAATTGTTTCGGGGGAAAATTGAAATAGTTCAAGGGGTTTTTCATCGAATAGTTGTTAATAGAATTAACAAATGATTCGAGGTGCTGCATGCAAATGTTTGTTAATGGAATTAATAAATATAAATAAAGAAATAAAAATGTTCTATTTATTTATTAAAGAAAAACCTTTGGATTTTCTAAGTGGAAAATTAAGGGAGTATGAGTGGGTGTGAGTGGGGCTTCCACTCACATGAAGAGAGGAAGGGGTGGGGGCACCCATGGCTGGACGCACCCCCCTTGGGCTGCCTCCACCTCCCCTATAAAAGGAGGCTGAGAGCTCCCTCTTCTCCACACACTTGCCCACTCCCTTTTCCCTCCACGCGCTGCTCCATTCCATGGTCTCCGGCTTGGCGAAGCCCCGACCGTGGGATTCTTCACCACCACCACGCCGTCGTTCTGCTGGAGTTCCGCGGGGATCCTCTACTTCTGCTACCCGCTGGATCGAGGGAACATAAGTCTTCATCGAGCTGAACGTGTGATCGATTACGGAGGCACCGCCAGATTGCGGTGCACTTCTTCTCGATGGGGATCGGCGTGAGTACGACTATACCAACAACAAGATTTTATATCGTACCACTTTGAGTCTTCGAGGGTATGTTATCTAAAGACTCTCTTTCTCCCTGTTGCCTTTCATCTCATAGAATAGATCTTGGCCATTCGGGTTTATCGCACGTAGGAATTTTTTTGTTTTCTAGGCAATACCCTTCAGTGGTATCAGAGCCGGATCTATGCGTAGATGATTTGTACGGGTAGAACACATTGGTGTATATGGGCATTGATGATCATGTTATTGCCTCCTTGAGTATTTTATGATCTTAGTGGCATAGTGGGATGAAGCGGCCCGGACTAACTTTACATGTCCACGTACATGAGACTTGTTCCACAACTGACATGCAACTTGTATTGCATAAGTGGCTTGCGGGTGTCGGTTTCTCCTACTATAGTTAAGATCTAATATACGAAGGGTTGTTAAAAATATATGTTGTAATGGACAATCAAGATGGAGGTGGCACGAACCTTGGTGCCACGCCGGTGGAATGATGGAGATAATACCATGATGCACAAGATGGAGATCAAGTGCAAGAAGGACCATATCATATGACATTATCCATGCATGTGATGTTTATCCTTTTATGCATCTTATTTTGCTTAGATCGTGACGGTAGCATTATAAGATGACCCCTCTCACTTAATATCAATATAATAATGTGTTCTTCCTTAAGTATGCACCGTTAAGAAAGTTCATCGTTTCGAGACACGACGTGATGATCGGGTGTGATAGACTCAACGTTCGCATACAATGGGTGTTTTCAAGCCTAGCATGTACAGACATGGCCTTGAAACACACGCAATACTACAGTTCTACTTGGCGATCCTAGCATGTACAGACATGGCCTCGGAACACGTAACCGAAAGGTAAAGCATGAGTCATATGGATGATATGATGAACATGTTGATGTTCGCCTTTGCAACTACACCGTCTCACGTGATGATCGGTTTCGATGTAGTGAATTTGGTTCGTGTAATCACTACAGACGACTAAGAGGGATGATGTTTTTGAGTGGGAGTTCATGGGATAATTTTAGAATTAACTTGAACTTAATTTATCATAAACATAGTCTAAATAGTCTTTGCAAATATGTTGTAGATCATGGCACCACCTACCTTCAATTTCAATATGTTCATGGAGAGAGAAAAACTAGCAAACAATGGGAGCAACTTTACCAACTGGGCACTTAACCTGAGGATTCTCCTCACCGCTTGCAAAAAACTCTATTTGCTTGGCGCGCCGCTTGGTGACCAGCGCACTGATGATGCTTCTGATGAAGATAAGAATGTTTATATGACTCAACAAGAAGACCACAGTATAGTTCATTGCGGCATCCTCTACGGATTAGAGCCAGAGCTGCGAAAACGTTTTGAGAACAGCACTGCTTTTGCTACAATGGGAGAATTGAAAATGATTTTCGATACCCATGCCACAGTTGAGAGTTATGTCTGCATACGCTGATAAGCTCATAGCCTTGGGAATAACGATTCCCAATGAGCTAGGGATACATCATGTTCTCCAATCTCTGCCACCTAGTTACAAGAACTTCGTGATGAACTATAATATGCAAGGCATGAAGAAGTCTCTTCTTGAGCTTCTCTCGATGCTTAAAACTGCTGAAGTGGAGATCAAGAAAGAACATCAAGTGTTGATGATCAATAAGACCACTAGTTTCAAGAAAGGCAAGAAAGGCAAGCCAAGGGTAAACTTCAAGAAGGGTGGCAAATCTGTTGCTGCTCCTGAGAAGAAAACCAAGTATGGCCCTAAGCCTGAGACTGAGTGCTTTTATTGCAAGGGTACTGGCCATTGGAATCGCAATTGCCCCAAATATCTGGCAGATAAGAAGGCCAGCAAAGTGAACAAAGGTATATATGATATACTATGTATTGATGTGTACCTTACTAGTACTCGTAGTAGCACCTGGGTATTTGATACTGGTTCAGTTGCTCACATATGTAACTGGAAACAGGAGCTGCAGAATAAGCGACCACTAGCAAAGGATGAGGTGACGATGCGCGTCGGCAATGGATCAAGAGTTGATGTGATCGCCGTCGGGACGCTGCCTCTACGTCTACCATCGGGATTAGTTATAAACCTCAATAATTAGTATTTGGTGCCTGCATTAAGCATGAATATCGTTTCTGTATCTTGCTTAATACGGAATGGTTATTCCTTTAAGTCTGAGAACAATGGTTGTTCGATTTATATGAATAATATCTTTTATGGTCATGCACCTGAGAAGAATGGTTTATTTCTTTTGAATCTTGATAGTATTGATACACATATTCATAATGTGAATGCCAAAAGAATTAAGTTAAATGATGATATTGCTACTTACATGTGGAATTGCCGCTTAGGTCATATTGGTATTAAACGCATGAAGAAGCTCCATTCTGATGGACTCTTAGAATCACTTGATTATGAATCATTTGAAACATGTGAACCATGCCTTATGGGCAAGATGACTAGAACCCCGTTTTCTGGAACCATGGAGCGGGCGACAGACTTACTGGAAATCATACATACTGATGTGTGTGGACCAATGAATGTATCGGCGCGCGGTGCATATTGTTATTTTGTCACTTTCACAGATGAATTGAGTAGATATGGGTATATTTACTTAATGAAACACAAATCTGAGACATTTGAAAAGTTCAAAGAATTTCAGTGTGAAGTTGAAAATCATCGTAACAGAAAGATTAAATTCCTACGATCTGATCGTGGAGGTGAATATCTAAGTTACTAGTTTGGCATGCATATGAAACAATGTGGAATAGTTTCACAACTCACACCTGCTGGAACACCACAGCGTAATGGTGTTTCAGAACGTCGTAATCGTACTTTATTGGATATGGTTCGATCTATGATGTCTCTTACAAATTTGCCACTATCGTTTTGGGGTTATGCACTAGAGACCGCTGAATTCACTTTAAATAGGGCACCATCTAAATCCGTTGAAACGACACCGTATGAATTATGGTTTGGAAACAAACCTAAGCTGTCATTTCTAAAAGTTTGGGGATGAGATGTTTATGTGAAGAAGCTCCAACCTGATAAAGTCAAACCCAAAGCGGAAAAATGCGTCTTCATAGGATACCCTAAAGAAACAATAGGGTACACCTTCTATCACAGATACAAAGGCAAGATTTTCGTTGCCAAGAATGGATCCTTTTTGGAGAAGGAGTTTCTCTCGAAAGGTGTGAATAGTAGGAAGGTAGAACTCGACGAGGTTATTGAACCTTCTCTTATTGGAATGGCGAGTAGCGCAGCGCCGGAAGTTGTTCCGGTGCCGACCCCGTCAGTTGAAGAGAGAGCTAATGATCAAGATCATGAAACTCCAGTAGAGGAAACTACCACACCTCGCAGGTCAACTAGGGAAGGTACAACTCCTAAACTGTACGGATATCCCTTATTAAACTTCATGGTAGATGGAGGTGATGACCCTGCGACATATGATGAAGCGACGATGAGCCCAGATTCCAACAAATGGCTTGAAGCCATGAAATCCGAAATAGAATCCATGTACGAAAACTAAGTTTGGACTTTGGTGGACTTACCCGATGACCGCAAGGACGCTGAGAACAAATGGATCTTTAAAAAGAAAACTGACGCTGA
Organism: Alopecurus myosuroides; assembly: GCA_028641055.1. NCBI lineage: Eukaryota > Viridiplantae > Streptophyta > Magnoliopsida > Poales > Poaceae > Alopecurus > Alopecurus myosuroides. The sequence continues at coordinate 417,455,701 of CM054058.1, forward strand.
TGGTAATGTGACCTTCTATAAAGATCAGCTTGTGGCAAAAGGTTTCCGACAAATTCAAGGAGTTGACCACGATTGTCGCACCCGGACTTCTAAAGGATACTCGCCGTTCCGTTGAACAGTAGTAGATTGGATTATGGGGCTTACCGGCACCCGCGTCCTCTTACGAGTAGGCCAACACACGTATGTGTGACAACCAACCCCTATCTGTTCAGCGTCGACGCAAACTATCCCATAGAAATCAGGATACTTCCATTGACGTACTTCAAAACATACACACATTGTACGTCAACGGCGTTTGAACAAGTGATATCACAACAGATCTCTACGACACAAAAGATTGAAATAAGTGCAAATGGCTCTCATTAGAGCAGAGATAGAAAATACAATCATTCAGAGGACACATGTCCCAACAATACATCATTACAACACAGCGGAAGCATTCAACATGTCTGAGTACAGACAAGAACCAAATAGGCCTAAGAGGCCGGAAACGAAAAGACGGAGCCCATCCACGAAGTCTCGGATCCTGCCCGGGTCCGCTATCTACTCGTCAGCAGTCTCGTCATACTCCACGTAGTAGCCACCATGTAGATCCTCGGAAACGTAGGTCTGCGGAAACCACAGCCCCAAAGGGGTCAGTACATAAACGTACTGGCAAGCAAGACTCACAATTCACCAAAGTGTAACCCGTCAACACCAAGCACATATGCTTTGGGTTCAACGGAAAGAAAGGGATATAAAAGATGCTGCAACTGGCTGCTCTAACCAACTACAGAACATACTACAACTTCCGGCTATCAGAAAGGAGATAAGATCGTGTATCGGAACCAACTATAACTAACTCCAAACAAACCCATCCTGGATCTCGCCCCTTATCCAAAGAAGCAATCCGAGGATAACTCACACAGTGAAATTATGATGGTTCAGATTATTGTGTCAATAAGCCTATTACTAGTCAAGTTGTTAATCATTGGGTGTAAGGTTGTTAATCATTAGGTTTAAGTTGTCCTGAGTACTTGTTAGCCAGTACTTTCACCAAGTAATCCATAACCGCGGAAAACACGGCTTCTCGAGAAGATTATCCCTGCAGGGTTGCACCAATTTGGCCGTACACGTATGAATAACCCGCCAGATGGGATGCCTCCCACCAAGCGGGGCACTCAACACAACTCAACTCTTCTTCGCATCAAGCCCAAAGCACCTTGGGCGCACGGCTAATCGAGCCCAGAAGAAAATGGACCCTCATAGCACTCTAAGACCGTGTCCCCCTATATGCCGACTACGAAAGTTCCACCCGGGTACCAAGGGCTCGCAAGATCATGCATGCAGCAAATGGAAAACCCGAACTAAATGAGGCGATTTGGACGAGATGCGAATCGAGTCAAATTGAGGGGGGCGCCCATACTCGCTTCCCAGATGCGGGTAGTGCGCTCATCATGGATCAGTAGACAAGACCCTTTTCCTATTAGGGTCGACACTAGCAGGCCTCAAAACCACAAAGGGCCTCCTGCCGGTGCCTTATCGTCAAATTATTATTTAACAATAACATTAGCATGATTGATTGATTAAACATCGAGCCCCCAGAACATAATGGAATATAGTAACAGAAAGTAACGGGTAACAGACTCGAGCAAAACAACTTAAGCATGCTAGTAAGACACGGGCTCAACCAAAAGGTCATAGGTATGGGGGTGAGGCAATATCAGGGTTAAAGGATACATGTGATAGGTTCGTAACAGAAGCAACTAATCATAGGGCTAGCAGAATAGACAACGGAAAGTATCGTTAACCAATGTTGAAAGGAACACGATGGTTCATGTGAGTGATAACTTGCCTGCAAACCCAGTAGCCTGGTACTGAGCTAACTCCTTAGAAGGGGTGTCGTAAGTATCGTCGGTCTCAACGTCGTCGTTTATCCGAGAAGAAGCAAACAAACAATGCAGAAAGATAAACAATCAATAACATGGCATAGTGCACAAACAATGGGATGATGCATGGCAATTTAATTGATGCATCAAAATAAACTAGTTCACAAGATAACAACATGATTAAATGGACCCACATGCAATTGGATTGCATATGGAAAGCCCATGAATTATGGTGGAATTAATTGTTTTACAACTAACCAACCTATGTAAGTGAATTAGCATGATGCATGGATTAGGAAAACAACAAAATAACAACAATAGAACCAAATGGAAATAAGGTTTACCAAGTTTAGGATTTTATTTATCAAGTTAAGAAATTTTGGTTACTTAAAGGTGTCACTCAAGGATTTGTTGTTTTCACCACTTTAAATTGTTCAAAATAGATAACAAAGTTCATAATTGAAAAGAAAACAAGATTTTAGTTGGAATACATGTTTCACTTGTTGAAAAAGGATTTCAAATAAAGTATTTATGTATTAAACAAGTTTAAGCAAGAATTAAATGAATTTAATTCAAACATGAACTTATTTGAATTTTTATTTGTGCAAAACATTGAGTGAAGTTCATATTTGAAAAGGTTATACTTTTGTGGTTTGAAAACATATTTTATATGTCCCAAAAGAATTTAATTTGATCAAGTTATGAATTTAGCAATATTAAATGATTTAAACAAGGTTTAAATCATTTAACCAATTTTAATTATTCAAAACATGAAACAAAGTTTATATTTGGATAGGTGGTTTAATTTTGCATGGAAAACATATTTTATTTGTTGAAATTGGATTTAAAATGAGCAAGTTATTATTTTGGCAATTTTAAATGCAATAATTAAGAAACAGTTGTTTTCAGCAATTTAAATTATTCAAAACAGCAAACAAAATTTATATTTGGATAGAGCATTCAATTTGGGACAGAAAACATATTAAAAATGTTGAAATTGGAGTTAGGATGAATTAATTATGCGATTTACAAGATTTGGTGCAAATCTGCCATTTTTAATCCATTAGGGACTTAGAAAAAATTATTACAGGGGCTAGAAAGAAATAGGAGGGACCTATGTGTGATTTGCATAAGTTTCTGTGACCAAACACATGAAAAAAATAAAAAGTTGGTTAATTGAGGGAGGGGGGATTCGATCCCCTCACCTCCTGCTGCGCGCACAGGGAGCTAACCAGTGGGGCTGGGGTGCTGTGTGTTGACAGGGAACAGTTCGCAGTGGGGTTATGATTCAGAACCTTCATCTGAACAAATCGAAAATAGTGGCAGAAAAGGTGGGGTGCGGGGATTTGATCCCGGGATCGGAGGCTTGCGCGCTGGGTGTCTCTGCCAGTGGGGTGGTGACTCGGGTTGGTGACAGAAGGGGAGTACGGGGGGGATAAGCTTCTGCAGCGAGGGTTAACTGAACCTGCTGTTAACTGTAACCTGCACGCAACCTGAACATGGCGGACAGAGAACCATCGCTGCTGCTCGCCGGCCGGAGGGGGCGCCGTCCGCGGTGGGGCAGCGGGTAGAGAGGAGGAGGGGGGCAAGAGGAGCGAGGGAAGGAGGAGGCGAGGGGAAGAGGAGGGGAGGCGCACCTTGGGGCGGACAGGAGCAGGTCGGGCAGGTGTGGCGCAGCAGGGAGGTTGTCGCCGGAAGGAGTGGACGGCGCCGGCGGCGTGCTGCATCCCAGCCCAAGCCGAGGGGGGGAAGAGAGAGCCCTTGGCTTGGCGTTTCCATTCCCAACGACGGCGAGGCTCCGAGGTGACCGTAGGGCGGCGATCACCGGCGGCCAAGGGGCTGTTTTTTCGGTGGTTTTCAGAGGGTGCAAGGTTCAGAGAGAAAGGAGACAGAGAGAGGAGAGGGATGGCGGCGCTAGGCTAGGGTTAGGGACTTAGGTGAGGCAGAGGGGGAAGAGGTGGATGCTTTTTATGGAGAGAGGGGACTGGTACGGCTGCAATCGAGGAGGGGAGGAGAGGATCGTGTGGTGTTTGAGGCAGTCGTACAGAGGGAGGAGGAAGACGACAAGGGTGGAGGGGGTACTGGGCCAGAAGGGGGAAGTGGGCTGGGGGTTAAGTTGGGCCTCTCTCACCTCTGGTTTCTTTTTATTAATTGTTTTGGTTTTATTTTTTTTTGCATAAAACCAAATGGAAGAAAAGGATGGGGTTTTAAGTTAATAAAATTTTGGAAAAATTATGGTTAGTTTAGTTTTTCAAATAGCAACTCAAAACTAACTTTTGTTTTCCAAAGTTTTCAAATTTAATTGTTGTTTGTTAATAAAACCAAAATTGGGTGAATTTTAATATTAATTAAACATTAATGAAAACAAACATTTTAATAGGGTGACCCCTATGGTTTAATTTGATTAAATGAGTATAATTGTTTGGTGATTCTCATAAACTCAAGTTGGGTGCTGATTTGAAGATTTGATTTGAGTTTGAAATGATTTGGAATTAATTGATTGAATTAATTGTTTGATTAAAACCAACAATTTAATAAGTGATCACAAAGGTGTTGGTTATTTCATAATTTCAAAAATGGGTACTGTTTGCACTTAATTGATTTGAGAATTACCAAACAAGGTTTTATTTGGAGAGTTTTGTTTGGCAATTTTCATAATTTCAACATGGTTGCTGTTTGGAAGAAAATCATAATTGAATTTGAAATGGGTTTGATTATTGGATGCATTTTTTATAGAAACAACACAACATTTTTGAAATCACACTTTAATGGAAACAAACAATTGTTTTATTTTGAAATATCATTTTAGAAATTGTAACATCACAAGGATGAAACAAAAGGTTTGAATTTTGGTTTGAAATTCAAATAGAAAACAAAGGAAAACAGTTGAAAAACAAATGAAAACAGGGGAAAACAAATGGAAAACAAACAAAACAATTGCAATGAACATAATGCCATGATGCAAAACATAAAATAACAGATAGCAAACATTCTAATGGCTATTTTTCAGACTTGGGATGTTACAACGATGAGACTTTCTCTGTAACATCCCTGATTTTTGGAAAACTCAAAAAATCACAAAAATTTGAAACTTTTTGTTTTCATATTGTGCAAGTCACCAAAAACCAAATGAGAAGCAAGAAACAAAAGAAAACAATACATATTTCAATTAAATTGAGTTTACCAATCCAATTATGCCTTGTTCCTTAAACCCTAAAACCTTATTCAAAAAAATAAGTTTCTTTATATAAAGGGGATATCTTTTATTAACAAACCTTTACCTAAAATGTTTACAACTACAATATTCATCTGAATTTATTTTATGGCATCAAAAATCAAAGAATTATAAACCTTAATAAAGTTCTTATCCCCAAAAATATTTTGATGAGAATAAATTTATTAATAATAACTTTTAGTTGTTATTCCAAGTTTTAAACATGAAGGGGTGAAAATGAAATGCATTGCTTTGATAATAACATAACAAAAGGTTTTGAAAACAATATTATGACTTGTGGTTTTATTCTAAATTTTATTGATCAACAATATTAATTATTTGATATGAACTAATTAAATAACATTAAGTTACTAACAGTAAATCCTTCATATCCTAAAATTATAAAATGTGAAATAGTTTTAAAATGGCTTTCCAAAAATAATATATGACAAGTAAAATGTCTCTGAAATTTTATTTAGAGAATAACAACAATTTATTTTTTTCTAAATTTTAAAATGACCTTAAAGCATTATTTAGTGTTTTACTTATTTTTTTCCAAAATATAAATTTGTGACAAAATGAGATGAAATAACTTTCAAAATTTTGTTTTCAACATTTAGAATGCCATTAAAATTTTAATTGACCCATAACCATGTTTTATAAATTTTTGAATTAAAAATCACATTAAGTGACTATTAAAGAATTATTCAAATCCCAAAATTTCAAAAATAAATATGTTGAATTGTTTTCCAAAAATGATATTGATGGAAAGCAATTGAAATTTTAAGAATTTAGAAATTTAGTTCATGTCATTTGGATAATTTAAACAGAAGTTATAATCAAATCTTTAAAACAGAAATTAAAAGAAAAATCTTGATGACGTCATCAGTGACGTCATCTCGTCTTCCTCCCCAGGAAAGAACCACGCGCATCACGGCCGAAAATTTCGCGCGTTGATTCCGAGTCTTTAAACCCGTGATTTCTTTCCCTCTTCGGCCCTACATATACCCCCTATTCCCTCTCCATTTCCCCTCATTTTCCATCATGCATTGCACCTCCAGGCCGCCGCCATTTCTCACCGGAGACAGAAACCCTAGCCACCGTATTTCTTATTTTCCGGCGACACGGAAGGTCCACACCTCTTCTCTCTAGCCTCTTTCTTCTCCCCAGGCCCGTGCGCATTTTTCCTAACACCAATTTCTATTTTTGGCGCAGCAAAACACCGGCGCCATCTGTTCCCGAGCTTGTCGGAGCCCGTTCCATCTCCGGTTCCTCGCTGCCATGCAGGGAGAGCTCAGAAGAGGGCACCGTCATCACCAGAGAGCTCGCCGCATCGCGCAGCGTCTCGTCGTAGTCTCCATTGAGCCCGAAGCCCACTGGAAAGCCGCCGCCGTGGAGATTCCGAGCACCGCGCCACCACGCCGCCATTCTCCGGCGTGATCCCTCCGGTGAGACCCCTCCCCCCTCTCTCTACCGTTGGATCTATTTTAAACGCATAGGATTAGATCCACTTAGTGAATCGTTACGCAGCCGTTGGATCTGGATCTGACGCCCCAGATCCAATCACTTATCCACGTCATTGCACAGTCAGCAGGCCACATCAGCTCCCAGTCAGCACCCCTGACCAATCAGAAAGAGCCACGTGGCCAGCCTTTAATTCAATTATTTTCTCCCGCTGAAATCAATTAACAGTTTTACAGATTAGCCCCTGCAATTTCAAAACCTCATAACTTTTAAACCACTTGGCCAAATTTATTGATCTTGGACTTTTTGAAAAGCCCTTGACATTTAGAAACTTTTAGCACTGTCAAAATTCAAATTTGACAAACTTAAATTTGTTCAAATTCAAATATGCTTGTTTGATGAAATTTGGCATAATTCAAATCCTACAAATCCAAAAATTGTAAATAAAATATATTTGGAAACCTTAGGATGTGTACTTTCATATACTCTGTCCCAAAATAATATTTGAACAAATTAAAATTGAATTTAGAATTAAGTTGTCTATTTGAGTATTTTTGACATAGATTATTTTCTATAAATAATTTCAATATGGTTCCTTTTGCAAAATTGTTCCATTTGATAACCTTGAACCAGAAACAACCTTGCCCAACCAGTTTGGACACCCTTGGACCATGACCATGTATTTTAGCCAAAAATCCATCATAGTAGTCCATCTAGTTATTATGTCTTAAATTTTGTTTCTATTTCTTTCTACCATTGTTTGTTGTGGCCATTTTGAATCCAAGACCAAGTCACTTGTATGTAAACCTTCTAAGAGACCAAGTAGTGAACCTCAAACACTAGTACTATAGGTTTCTATCTACCCCTCCATCCCCCTATTCTTGCTTCAAGAATCCATCAAGTTAGCAAATGAAAAACAAGACTCAAGCAATAGAAGGCTCTTCACTTTCAACTTGGTGGCAACATGAAGAGAATACAAGGAGGATCAATGAAGAAATTTTGAAGAAAAGACTCCACCACTAGAGGAAACTCAAGGAAGTACAAGTGTGAAGAAATTTAGAAGAAAACATCTCCCCCTCTCTTTCTATCCTTCTTCTTAAATTTTCTTTCAAATTAACTTAGTGGTATTTGTGCCCATTCCATACCCAAACCAATTAGTGAATGAAAGCCCTGAAGAATTCATCAAGACCAAGAGAAGAATCCACCCAAGGAACAAGACTACAATAGAAGCATGAAGATTATTTTCAAGAAGGCAATCACATGAAGTCTAGAAGCAATCCATACAAGTTGAAGAATAACAAGTTATTTTTTGTCCAACCATTGACCCAAATGGAAAATCCAAGACTTAGTAATATTTTCCCTTTGAGGATGAAGTTAGTAGACCTACCCTAACCACAATGGAAAATACTAACATAATCACTTAAATATTTTTGAAGGTGAATATGACCAAGTGTTTGCAATGTATTACTTTGGTTGAAGAAGTAATATGTTTATTCTTAGTGAACTCTTGGAACTTCCTCGACAAGTATGGTTATAATAAAGTTAGATCACATCAAACTCAACCTAGTCCTTCCCAAGTAACCCATTGGAATTTCCTTAACAAGAATGAGACCACTAGAGAATGAATCTTTCAACTCAAACCTAGACCTTGTCCTAACCAACTAGGTTAAACTCCTTTGGATATGTTATTGCTTTGTATGATCTCTACACTTGTATGTTTGTTTGTTAGGATGCTTGTTTATTTGGTTTTGTGTTTTCAATGAATAGATTGTACGGAGAGCAACGATCTTTTGTGAAGAGAGTGTGATATCTTCACCAATTACAACAAGGCAAGTAACACACCATCAACTACCAATTATTTTCTATATGCATTAGTTGATTTTGAGTAGCATGCATGATAGGAAATTTTACTAAGTTATACTATGCTATGCTATTATCCTAGTAGTGTGTAGCCATCCCTTTTACCTTGTTATTTTGATAGCCTTAGAATTTACTAGGTGCTATGCAATGTTACAAATTGTTTTACTAGATGTTGAGGAAAAATCCTAAGTATAACTAATGAATGAACCACCTGGGTGGAAGTGGTAAGACTGGGTTATGTTGAGTGTTTCCTCAGGGCCCTTATCTAAGGGTTATTCCACTTGAGGTTGTCACTTGAGGATGGCCACCCAGGAACAAAGAGATTACTATGTCCTTCTAAGTTTAGTAGCTTCCCGTGCAGCCTTTTGACAATATGGGCTCTGTCTTGATCAATTAAGTTGTGAGGGTTCATCCCAGGCTTGACAAGCAGATGTAGCATAATTATAGGTGGAACGGGTCTTGCCGGTGGGTTTGGACTTCTTCTTCTGAAAGATCTCGTCTCAATTCTCTCCTTTCCATGATGCACTCCGGGTGTATAGGATGTTTGGGCTAATTGAAGACAAAGGGTGAAAGTGCACAAGCTCTGCAGAGTCAACAAACTAAGATCTTAGCCGTGTCCCCGGTTATGGACAACTATGAGCAGCTGGACAAGGATTGACGGAAGAATCTCATCACCAATTTCAATAAGTAAAATTTTGACCAAGTGAACAGTATTGTGGTGCTTGGATCTTAATCCAATGTTGCCACCCTTTGAAAAGAAAAGTTTGTTTTACAAAAGTGATAGGAGAAAACTGGCTTTATGCAAACTTAGCCAAAACTCCACTCAGCCAAATAAGCATGTAGTATTAGTCTTGCCATTTATATCCACCATAGTGTTACTTGCCAATACATTAAATTGTATTGACTCCCTTGTGGCTGCATATTCCATATTGCAGATATTTCTGAAGACGAGTGAGGATTTCGTTTAGGATCTCGAGACTATCGCCAACATGTTTAGCCTGTGGCACATGAAGAAGATGGGCTCTATGTTGTACTATGTTTTCCGCTGTATTTCTTTGTTTTCTGCTAGTCTTCTAAGACTATGCAAGTTGTAATACTATTTTGTAAAGACTGGATCATGCGATGTAATAGAATTCAATGCATTTGCATGATATTTCATTTTGTACTGTGGTGCTAGCAATTGATCCAGGGACTAGCACAATAACACAGGTATTCCATCTTTATTAAAAGTTGGGATGCTACATTCTCACCAGTAGCGATGCTTAAGTCGGTTAGGATTATGTTAGGAGTTGCTGCATTTTTCGATTATGAAATCGGGCAGATGGATGTCAAAACGGCGTTCCTTAATGGTGACATTGAGGAAGAGTTTTATATGATGCAACCCAAAGGTTTTGTTGATCCTAAGGATGCTGACAAGGTGTGCAAGCTTCAACGTTCCATTTATGGACTGAAGCAAGCATCCCGAAGTTGGAACCTCCGTTTTGATAAGGTGATCAAAGGGTTTGGATTTGTCCAAACATACGGAGAAGCTTGTATTTACAAGAAAGTGAGTGGGAGCTCGGTAGCATTTCTAGTACTATATGTGGATGACATATTGTTGATTGGAAATGATATAGAACTTTTAAAAAGCGTAAAAGGTTATTTGAACAGTAGTTTTTCGATGAAAGACCTCGGTGAAGCAGCTTATATATTAGGCATCAAAATCTACAGGGATAGATCAAGGTGCTTAATTGGAATTTCGCAAAGTACATACCTTGACAAGATTCTGAAGAAGTTCAGAATGGAAGAGAGTAGGAAGGGGTTCTTACCTATGTTGCAAGGCAAAACGTTGAGTAAGACTCAATGTCCACCTACAACAGAAGATAGAGAGAGAATAAATAAGATTCCCTATGCTTCAGCCTTAGATTCTATCATGTATGCTATGATATGTACAAGACCGGATGTGGCACATGCTATTAGTTTGACTAGTAGGTACCAATCCGATCCAGGTTTGGAACACTGGACGGCGCTCAAGAATATCTTTAAGTACTTGAGAAGAACTAAGGATATGTTTCTCATATATGGCGGTGAAGAAGAGATCGTCGCAAGATGTTACGTTTATGCTAGCTTTGACACCGATTCGGATGACTCTAAGTCTCAGTCCGGGTACGTATTTGTTATGAATGGAGGAGCTGCAAGCTGGAGGAGTTCCAAGGAATCCGTGGTGGCGAGATCATCAACATAAGCAGAATATGTTGCTGCCTCGGAGGCAACATAGGAAGCAGTTTGGATGAAGGATTTCATATCTGAACTAGGCGTGGTTCCGAGTGTGTTGGATCCAATGGTTATCTATTGTGACAACAATGGTGCCATAGCCAATGCTAAGGAGCCAAGGTCTCACAAGAATTCCAAGCATATCAAGCGTCGTTTTCACTCCATCCGTGAGCATGTTGCAGATGGGGATGTGAAGATTTGCAAAGTACATACGGATCTGAATGTGGCAGATCCGTTGACTAAAACTCTCTCAAGGGAAAAACATGATCAACACCAGAACTCAATGGGTGTTAGATTCATCACTATGTAATATAGATTATTGCCCCTAGTGCAAGTGGGAGACTGGAGGGAATATGCCCGAGAGGCAATAATAAGGTGTTTATTATGTTATTCCTTGTTTATGATAGATGTTTATTTCTCGTGCTAGAATTGTATTAACCGGAAACGTTGATACATGTGTGATTAATAAACAAACCAACGTTCCTAGTGAAGCCTCTCTTTTAACTAGCTCATTGATTAACAGATGATCAAGGTTTCCTGATCATAGACTAGATGTTGTTAATAACGGGATCATGTCATTAGGAGAATGACATGATGAACTTAGACCCTAACTAAGTATAACAATACGATCAAGTCATTTAGTTTTGTTGTTATGTCTTACATTTGGAGTAACATTGTTCCTTAGACCATGAGATCATGTTAATCACTAATGCCGAAAGAATAATTTGATGACATCAAACGTCACACCGTAACAGGGTGACTACAAAGGTGGCATTTGGTATTCGGAAAGTGTTAGTTGAAGCTCATGGATCAAGAATGGGATTTGTCCATCCAATATGACAGAGAGATATACTCAGGGCCCTCTCGTTGATATCACATCGACACCGCTTGCAAGCACGTGATATGATCACAAGGATGTTATATCACGGGAACGAGAAAAGAGTACTTGTCGGATAACGAGATTGAACAAGGTATGGTGGATACCGATGATCGGATCTCGGACAAGTAAAATATCGCGAGACAAAGGGAAATCGTTACGACATTGAAAGGTTCACACGATCACGAGAGACATCGTTGAATATATAGGAGTCATCACGGATCTCCAGATCCCGCTGTTGATTATTGATCGGAGAGGAGTCTCGGTCATGTCTATATTATTCGCGAACCGTAGGGTGACACACTTAAGGTTCTATGAAGCGTTAGAGAGGATACGGAATACCGAAGAATATTTTGGGCAGCTCCGAAAAATTGTTTCGGGGGAAAATTGAAATAGTTCAAGGGTTTTTTCATTGAATGGTTGTTAATAGAATTAACAAATGATTCGAGGTGCTGCGTGCAAATGTTTGTTAATGGAATTAACAAATATAAATAGAGAAATAAAAATGTTTTATTTATTTATTAAAGAAAATCCTTTGGATTTTCTAAGTGGAAAATTAAGGGAGTATGAGTGGGTGTGAGTGGGGCATCCACTCACATGAAGAGAGGAAGGGGTAGGGGCACCCATGGCTGGCCGCACCCCCCCTTGGGCAGCCTCCCCCTCCCCTATAAAAGGATGGTGAGAGCTCCCTCTTCTCCACACACTTGCCCACTCCCTTTTCCCTCCACACGCTGCTCCATTCCATGGTCTCCGGCTTGGCGAAGCCCTGACGGTGGGATTCTTCACCACGACCACGCCGTCGTGCTGCTGGAGTTCCGCGGGGTTCCTCTACTTCCGCTACCCGCTGGATCGAGGGAACGGAAGTTTTCATCGAGCTGAATGTGTGACCGATTACGGAGGTACCGCCGGATTGGGATGCACTTCTTCTCGCTCGGGATCGGCGTGAGTATGACTACGCCAACAACGAGATTTTATCTCCTACCACTTTGATTCTTCGAGGGTATGTTATCTCAAGACTCTCTTTCTCCCTGTTGCCTTTCATCTAATAGAATAGATCTTGTCCATTCGGGTTTATCGCGCGTATGAATTTTTTTTGTTTTGTATGCAACGTACCCTTCAGTTTGACCCCCTGCTTAGAATTGAAGCCCTTATGGAAGTCGTCATCGTGAAGCCATCGATACCTCATGAAGCTAGGTGAGTCATCTCTTACTTAGCCAGTTAAGCACCAACAACAACAACACTGGTGGAGGAGAAGCTATCAAGGTGTAGGTGGAGTCCATTATTGGAATCATTTCTCACCAGCCTTAGATTAGGGATGACATCAACTATAGTGGATTAAGTTCTGAGCTAGAGTTCTTCTCCACCTTGGAGCTTCGAATTGCTTCTTCTGATGTTTCATTTGCATGAGATCTTCTTTGATTATTCAAGGAGATTGTCAAGATTTTGTAATGAAGTTTGTATCCTATGCTTTTGCTGGGACCTGTTATGTTTCTATTGTACCACTCTGAGGGATGTAATATTCATGAATAAGTCCTTATGTGAGTATTATGTCATCGACTTGCGCACTACGCATGAAGTGGTGTGCTAGGTCACCGCAACTGGTGTCAGAGCAAAGCGACCTTAGGTTTAAAACCTTTTAGGAGATCTGTAGGTTGGTAAAGACTATTGGAAGCTATCTTATCTTCGACCTTAGGTTTAAAACATTTCCTACAACTATGATGACCATTCACTTGAGAATGATACAATCATACTTGTATATAATGTTCTTACTCAACTTGAGTACATTTACTTATCTATTTTCTTTATACCGGTATGAATAGTTGGAAGTCTAGCATGTATTAGTTACATTGGGAAACGAAGTTCTGACATAGTCACAGATGATCAAGTCCCAGTTATGATTACCCTATTCTATGAATTAATAGGATGGAGTAGAACATGGTATAGAGTGAGTGTAGTAGGCATCCAGAAGGGATGTATGAAAATCATTAAGAGTCATTCAGTTTTGGCAATTACGTGGTATATACCTAGATCCTTAGTTATGAAGTCTAGAGGTGAATCATTATAGTATAGTATAGAATTAGGAGAAGGCATAAGCATTGATGGAAGCTACATTACTACTCCTACGATGTGATCAACAACATGAAGGATGAACATACGTCATGAGAAGCTTATCATAATCAAGATGAAGTAATTCAATCTACATGGTACTTAGTTCTATATGGATCCAAGTTAGACAACAACTACTATAGGATCATTTTGTCTTGGTTTATTCCATTGCAGTGAGGCATGCAATTGTAGTAATTACCAAGGCAAAGAGTGGTTGTGTAGACTAGGATTATAAGGTAATATATACCTACTTGTAGTGTATAGCACTTAAGAGCCTTGGTACTTGAGATGTTTTAGTCAAGGTACTAATATTTAGTAGGCTTTTTATTGCATGAGTGTTATATAAATGCATTTGGGATTTATTGGATCTTTGTTTGACTAGATTTGTGCATGAAGTTGGAACTTGATGTGCAAATGCATGTTAAAACACTGAGTTCTCTCTTGATGTTATTGGTCTAGAGTGTATAGGATTAGTATGAGAGCGTTCTGAGTAATCAACAGATGGAAACAACTACAAAAGCTCTGGAAGACCAGGAAGTCAAGAAGGCAGAAGTTAATGATGCCACTGATGGGAATGGACCACATCCCATATCTTGCTTGGATTTGGTTACATACTACATCAACGCATGGAGATCCACCATATGTGATGCGTAGAAAATCACATGAGTAGTTATATCCAAGAAGTAAATATGTCGAGGATCGGTAAGTCAACTTATAGAGTCTTCCATAGAAGTTGAAACCCAAAGATATATAAGGACCATACGAAGTCACCAGTGGAATAGGTTATAATTATCTGTAGGAAAACGTTAAAACTCAAGAAAACTCGAAGATATTTTTTACTAATTAGATGAATCTAAGTTAATGTACACAACGTTGTACAAGTTTCTTTGAGCACTCTTTCTATTGAGACCATTAGATTGAACCAAAAGGAGTCCTAACCATAGACACTATCCGGTGTACCCGAAGAATCTTATTGTTTATTCATCATCTGGTGGATATACCAAATGTTCTTTAGAATGTTGTGAGAGGTAGGAAACCATACCTATTAATCGTAGAATGAAACTTGGTAACCACTATGTGGTGGAAATACCATGTTTTCTTTATGAGACCATTAGGAAGGTATAGTAACAAAACAGAGTTGTCATGATAACAGGCATAGTATTAGATTATCATGCAAAACAATGGAAGGTGAAGAATCAAGACAAGAGGCTACACATGCCAAGGTCAACACAAGAAAACAGTTGTGAAGAATCAACAGTCTACATAAGTTATCTCTACTTATCTTTACGTGAGAGAGGTTGAACTTTGGGACGAAGTTCTTGTTAAGGGGGAGATACTGTAACTTCCCAGTGTTTGGGAAGTTATAAGGATCTAAATATAATATGTGCATTTGCAAAGCATGCATCTAAAAATACGGGAAAATTTGGCGCGAAAGTTTAAACGAAGCAAAGTGACCAATGTTTCACTTGACATGATGAAATAGGTTTAGATCATCTGGTCAAGAGTACATTTGGAGTGATCTTTATAAGATGTATCTTACAAACCTAATCATTTGATTAAGACAAACCATAATTGGTTATGACCAAACATGAACTCTCAACAACCTTAACCAGAAGTCTTTAAGTGACTTGGGATAATTCTATAGGTATCTAGAACTCAAAGGAGGGGTGAGTATCCAAATCACATAGCCGATAACCATACTTCCGCAAATGAGTAATACACAATTAAAACATCTGATCAACAGAGGTGTTATGTCCTATAAAACAATAACCCTTTAAGTTGTAAATCAAATCACATAACACCTTTATAAATCATCTCATAACCATTAACTAAACTTTTAGAAGTGAATAACAAAGGTTCAATAGAACAAATGATATAAACAAGTATTAACTCCAACCCACAAGTGGGAAATGACATAATAATTGTTTTTAACATATTTATAGAATATGTACATATCTTATCAACCATAAAAGAAGTACCCAATAGAAGAAATAAATCCTCCTAAGCTATTGTTAAACCCTAATCATTACATATGATCTTCCGAAACCTTTATGTCTGCATTATGCATGACAAAGATTACAAATGAAGAATATAAAATAACAACATGACACTCTGAGAAACCAACTAACAACTCTGGTTAAATCATTAAACTCCACTAACCTTCATATGCTCATTGTCTCATTCATCTTATACAAGTGAGAATATGAAACCTTAACACATCAATGAACCATTTGATCAACTTATTATCTTAAGTATTCATTTCACAAACACTCCACATTTCTATCCACATCAACATTCAACAACTAGAGTATCTCTTGATACAATTGACGGGTAACAACAAATATAACCTCTATTAGAGGAATTGAATTGATAGCTAAGTAAAACCAATCATATGGCAAATAAAATAAGAAGTATAGGACAGGAGAATAAAAGCATGAACTAACTCTTAATCTAGATTTTGTTATTTTGTCTAGACCATTCTATTTTGATTTTATAATCTTCTCTAAGACATTCTGCAAGAGAAGAAAAACACAAGAAAGGAGGAAATACCACAAGAAGATCTGTAGAAGAATTCTTCGGATTGTTCTAGAAGTGCTATTCCAATCTATTATAAGAGTATTTGGAAACTCTTATATCTTTATCTGGTCTTATTAACTCCTCTTGAAATAGTGTGATACCCCAATGTTAGTGTTATATAGAAGTAGTTTGGTAACAAGTTTCTAGACCTGGTTAACAGACCACTTTTGTCATGCACAAACAAACAAAAGGTTGAATTACCTAGTACATCTCAGCTTATTGTATATGATTAGTAATTTGGAGGCAAGTCTGATCCACTTGTTAACAAATTCTTCTTATATGCATATGGCAACTTGATGTCATAAAAAAATCTTACATACTTTTATAATCATCTAAGTAAAATCTTTGCTTGGAATAACTGGTTGTTTTCACCACAAGGGTGAGATAGTTGAAGATGGAATCCAAGAGCTGATCTTACTTGCAAGTGACAAAGGCAGTACCTGAAGACTAGTAGCGACTATAGGCATTGATATTGCAGTCAATAGAAGACTACAAGAAGCAACACTGCCTCAGTAAGGGAGCATAAGAAATTATCTAATTAATCATCAGGTAATATTAGAGAACCTATAACCTCTATGCCTTGTCAAGTTCATCAGAGATGAGGAACACATAATAGTCTCTTTCATGGAAACAATTATCCAGTAAGAAATAATAACACGCCATTGCATCCATATGTCTTGTGATATTGTGACACCCCGAGATCGGGCACTATGCAGATTTCAGCATTCCCGCCAAATCCACATAATAACCGATTTCAGGTTGCCACTTATGATAACATTACAACAGTTCATGGATATTCCACAATTACAACAAAAACAGATAGATACAAGATGACTCAAACAAGCCAGGGATACAACTGATACAATACAAAGATCCAAATAATAGCGGAAGAAACAACATATCGTCCGTCTACGGACAAGATACAAATTGGACTAAGAGTCCTGAAGATAACCGGGAGCGTCCAATCCCTGCCCAGGCCAAGCCGGAGGGATTCCCAAGCTAACGTCGTCAGACTTCAAACCTGTTGACTGCAATGTTGAATATGCAGCCACGAAAGAGATTCGTGGGTCAGTACGGTTAAGTACTGGCAAGTGGATAAACCATACTCACAAGGTACCGGCGAAGCCAGTCATCACAAGATACAAATACTTTGGGATCAACGGGAAGGAAGAGATTATTGCAAATAAGCGACAGCGGGCTGCACTAACCAACTACAGAGAGATACTACAACTTCCGGCTAACAGAAAGAAGATAAGATCGAGTATTGTAACCAACTGAAAGTAAATCCAAACAAACCCATCCTGGATCTCGCCCCTTATCCGAAGAAGCAATCCGAGGATAACTCACACAGTTGCATTAGATGTGAGTCAAGTTATTGTGTGAATAATCTATTACTAGTCAAGTTGTTAATCATTGGGTGTAACATGGTTGATCATTATGTTTAAGTTGTCCTGAGTACTTGTTAGCCAGTACTTTCACCAAGTAATCCATAACCGCGGAAAACACGGCTTCTCGAGAAGATTATCCCTGCAGGGTTGCACCAATTTGGCCGTACACGCAAGAATAACCCGCCAGATGGGATGCCTCCCACCAAGCGGGGTACTCTACACAACTCAACTCTTCTTCGCATCAAGCCCAAAGCACCTTGGGCGCACGGCTAATCAAGCCCAGAAGAAAATGGACCCTCATAGCACTCTAAGACCGTGTCCCCCTATATGCCGACTACGAAAGTTCCACCCGGGTACCAAGGGCTCGCAAGATCATGCATGCAGCAAATGGAAAACCCGAACTAAATGAGGCGATTTGGACGAGATGCAAATCGAGTCAAATTGAGGGGGGCGCCCATACTCGCTTCCCACATGCGGGTAGTGCGCTCATCATGGATCAGTAGACAAGACCCTTTTCCTATTAGGGTCGACACTAGCAGGCCTCAAAACCACAAAGGGCCTCCTGCCGGTGCCTTATCATCAAATTTATTATTTAACAATATCATTAGCATGGTTGATTGATTAACATCGAGCCCCCAGAACATAATAAAAATATTGTAACTGAAAGTAACGGGTAACAGACTCGAGCAAAACAACCTAAGCATGCTAGTAAGACACGGGCAACAAGCAATGGTTATAGGTATGGAGGTGAGGCAATATCAAGGTTAAGGGATTCATGTGATGGGTTCGTAACAGAAACAACTACTACTAAGGATAGCAGAGAAGAATCAACGGAAAGAATCGGTAACAAGTGATGAAAGGCAGCCATATGGCAGCAAGTGAGTATACTTGCCTGAGATCCCGCAAGGTAGCAGAACTTGTCGTTGCTCACATCATCTCAACGTCCTATCCGGGAAGAAGCAATGAACCTCGAACAAACACCGGATGCAGCAATTACTACTACGGCAAAAGATCCAGCATGATCAAGATTTGGATGCATGACAAGTTTAAAGATGCATCAAGGTAAACTAGTTGACAAGATAAACAGCTTTAAATGGACCCATATGCAATGTGAGTTGCATATGGATGCACATGTTAAGGTTGAAGCAATGATCTACAATTAGTTAACATGTGTAAGTGGTTTATCATGATGCAGGCATGATGAAAGCAATAATGAACAACAATAGATGCAAAGGAAAAGGAAATTACCAAGTGTGGGATTTTATTTGTCATGTTAATAATTTTTGGTTCCTTATTGATGTCACACAAGTAATTGTTGTTTTCATCAAGTTAAAGTGTTCAAAACAAATAACAAAGTTTATTTTTGGAAAGAACATCAAATTTTGTTTGGATTACATGTTTCTAATATTGAAATTGGAATTAGGATAATTTAATTATGAATTAAACAATATTAAACAAGTTTTAAATGGATTTGAAACAAGTTTGACTTTAATTGAAGTTTTATTTGTTCAAAACATAATTTCAAACTCACATTTGAAAAGTTCACACTTTGATGGTTTGAAAACATATTTTACATGTTTAGAAATATTTTATTTTGAGCAAGTTATGATTTTAGCAATTTTAAATGAATTAAACAAGATTTAAATGGTTTAGGCAATTTTAATTATTCAAAACAGGAAACAAAAATTATATTTGAAAAGGTTATTTGAAATGGCATGGAAAACATATTTTATTTGCATTTATTGGATTAAAGATGAATTAGTTATTGAATTTAAGAAATTGCATTTGAATTATTTGGATTCAAATTTAAATTGCATTTTGGAATTTCAAAACAGTAAAAAAATGGCATAGTTGGGTAGACAATTTAATTTTGACCAACAAACATATTTAGATTTTATTATTTGGGGTTATGGATTAAAAGTTATTAACAATTTAAAATTGAGGACCAATCTGCAATTTGAAAAGCACTTGGTTTTGAAGGAAACGTGCAGAAATTGTTTGTTACCGCGTGATACCCTACCCGCAGTCACTGCGCGTGGGCCACTGGCCTACGTGGTGCTGCGTGGCAGCACAGCTGGCCACCACGCCCACCGACAGGTGGACCACAGCGTAGGGGAAAAATCCCTAAAAAAGGGGTGGCGCCGCGGGGATCGAACCCACGACGCGCACAAGGGACAGGTGCAGTGTTACCACTGCACTAGTTTCAGTTTCGTGACTGAAACAGCGACGCGGGGAGGATAAAGTTACCAAGCGCTTAACTGAATTTTTCTCTGACGAACAGATGCTTCCACGACCTGACGGAGAGTTCGCCGGCGACGTGCTCGCGCAGTGTGCTGTTGTGATGCAGAGGTGCTGGACGTACGCGTGCAGGTGCTGAGAGCAAGCAACAGAGGGGAGGAGGAGGTGGACAGTGGCGCGCTCACCACCGAACGGAGTCGTTGCAGAGGCTCGATGAAGCTTCCGCGGCGGCGACGGCGTGGTTGAGGACGGCGGCGCAGCTACAGCGGCTCTCCGTGGCCGAGGAGCTGTCCACCAGCTCGAGGAAGGGGCGGCGAGTCGATCCCCGGGGTTGGCGCGGATGAAGGAGGGCCACAGCGGCGCCGGCGTGCACGGGTTCAGAGGGGGGAACGCCACGGTGGCCGGAGGCGTCGAGGATCGCGGCGTCGACTCCGCGCGTCTCCGGGGGACCTCCGGTGTCCAAAAGAGAGAGGGGACAGTGGCGGTTTGATTTTGGTGGCTAGGAGGGGAGTGGCGCTGCGAGGCGGCGGTGTTCGACGTGGGTTCAGTTAACGGCGCTCCGGTGAGAAAAACAGAGAGGGGAGAGAGCGACGGCAGGGAGCAACGACGGCGGATCTCGAGGGAGGCGGAAACCTAGGGTTAGGTCTAGGCTGCGCGCGGTTCGAGGGGGACTTATAGGGGCTCGGGTGAGCTCCTGGCCGTCGGGATCGTTACAGTGCCGCCGTGGCGCTCTCCGATGGCCGCCGTACAGGGCGACGACGGGGGCGGCCGCGACGAAGGGGTACCGGGCCGTTGCGCGCGTTAGTTGCTTAGGTGGGCTGGGCTGCGCGGTAGTTAGGTGCTGCGCGCCCCCCTTTGCTTCTTTTATTTTTTTCTGTTTCATTTTTTTTTTGCTGAAACCAAAATGGAAGAAAAAGAAGGCTGTTAGGTTAATAGAAATTTTAGAAAAATTAGTGTTAGCTAGTTAGGTTAAAAGAAAACAAAATGCTAACTTTTGTTTTCACAAAGTTTTCAAAAATTATTGCTGTTTAGGAATTAAAGCAAAATTGAAGGAATTTTAATATTACTTAAACATTATGAAAACAAAGCATTTTAATAGGGTGACCCCTATGGTTAATTTGATTAAAATTAGTTGATTGGCTTTTTAAAGTTTGTAAATTCAAAAGTGGTTCTGTTTGATGCATTTGATTTGAAAATGAAGGTGATTTAATTAATTGATTGAAAATAATTGTTTGATTAAACCCAACAATTTAATGAGTGATTTGATTTGAATTTTTGAATTAGCCATTAGGGTTTTAATAACATGGACAACTTTATTTAGCAGGCAATTGGTTTAAAACAACTTCAAACTATTGAAAACAAATGAGTGATTTAGTTTGCAAGTTTGAAATTTGGAAATTTTTGAGCAAGGGGTGAAAGTTTAAATTGTTTTGAATTTTGATTTGTTTTGAAAAACATAATGCAATGCTCATGTGATGCATATGATGCAAGCAAAAAGAAAACAAACACTCTCTAATAGGGTAACACCCCAGGTGTTACAGATATGTTGAGGTAGGTGGAAACAAGCTTAACTACCTTGTTTTCCAAATCCTTCTCATCCACAAGACAAAGGGATAATAACAAGAGTTCATACATACACCCACATGTAAGTGATTACATGTCCTAAAAACAATAGTGGATAACATCCATACTTGAAACCTGGTGAAAAACAAACAAATAGATTCCAAGCCACATATGTTTTCCACTTGATAAGGAACCTAATATATCAAATAGGGCTTACACACACCTAAGTTAAATGTCAACCAAAGATTGCTAAGAGTTACAATTATGAAAGATAACAAGGTATCATAAAAGAAAACAAGTTCCTTCACCCATTAAATCATTTGGTATGTCATGGAATAAAATTCCCTATTGAGTGCTTTTATTAACAATGCATAAACAACACTACTAAGAAGTTTACAAATTGTTTCTTAAAAATAACTTATAGCTAAAATTGTCCAATTGTGATACACCATTTTGTTAACCACATGATTGTTGTGACTGATCATCATAATCATGACATATAATAAATTCAATGGTGAGAAGTAACAAAAACCACTTAATTTAGCACCCTAAGTATAAAATTCAAATCTTGTCCAATTACACCAAAACAAAACATAGTGAGGTTACATTTTTGATGAGGAATTCAAATATAATTTTTAATAATTTTTATGTTACCAAAAAAGTCCAAAAAACAATGTTTTCTAATCAGTTCTTTAAACATAAGGGTCTCTGTGAAAATTTGTGCTTTCCTCAGGGGGTTATGGGGAAATTTTAATTTTGTTTACCTCCAGGACGGCAACCTGCGTTGTCGCTGCCAACGCACCACAACCACCTCCTGCCTGTCCCTCCGCCCGGATAAGAGCCTAGGAGATGTCTCCATCGGTCCCTCTCTCTATTCCCTCCTCTCACTCTCATTCTTCCTCTCTCTGTTGCTCTGAGCATCGGAGAACGAAACCCTAGCTTTGCATGTATCCAGTCGCCGCCGTTAACTCCGGCCGTGCTCGGAGAATCTGAGACCACCACGAGCTCCGCCTTGAAATCATCTACCTCTCCATCGAGCCTCGTTTGCTGGGAAGCCCATAGGTGGTCGAATCGGGTCCATCTCTTCCGCGGCCGGCAAAAGGCCGCCGCCGTCAATTAGTTGCCTTTGGGCAGAGTTGCACCTCCCCAACCACTTCACTGTGCTCCGGGTGAGCCGTAGATCATCGTGGTGCTTTTCCTTTTGTTTTTCATCAACGAATTCGTCGTTGCCGATGTTGCCGTGCGTCGTCCGCCGAAGTCGTGCTCACCGGCGCAACTCTGATGACCTTTTAGTAGAGGCTCCATCACCGTTTGGTTCACCATGTTATACTCTAGCTAGTAGCCGCGCTGAATCGCACCAATTTGAGCCAAATCGAAGGATTGCATTTGAACAGGAGAAATCCCCTCCGCTGCTGACGTCACCCTGACGTCAACATGACGTTAGGAGCATTTTTCCTTTTCATTTTCTTTTAATTTTTTATTTAAAACCAAACTAACAGGTGGGTCCCACCTGTCAATTTAAAATAGGCAGAATAATACATAAAATTAATAAATCAATAACTTTCAATCCAATAATAAGAAAAATACAAATAAGATATGAAATTGATAAGAAAGTTTATCAACTTTTCAAAAATGTTTGATAAAATAAATAATTTTTGAATTTAAATTAAATCATTTAAAAATGGGAAAATAATAAATAATTTAAAAATTCAGAAAAATATAAGTTATATACCAAATTGCTCAAAATGACAAATGAAACTTGTCTATGATGTTTTCCAAGTAATTTGACCAAGTTTTCATGTCCTAGTCATTTAATTCATTTAAAATTAATAAATTAATAACTTATTCAAATCTTTTCAGAAAACCTCAAATGATATACCAAATTAAAGAGAAAAACATTTTCAACTCAAATATGTCAAACATAAAACATTTTGTTAACTTATAAACTTATTTCTTGGGTATAATGGAATTCTACGATGTTTCCTTATAACCAGCAATAACTACCACAACATTATTATTCCTTATAAATAACACCCTAATGTTTTCACACCTACTAAACCTATCATCACTTGTCATTAGAAAGTTATGTGATGACAGAGTTAGTTTTATGAGTTCATCATTTTCAAATAAACTCTGTATCATTAGCTCTACACTTTTAAACATAAAATAAAATGTGTATGTTATCTTTTCATTAGTTGATTTCCATGTGTTATTGTCTTCTTACCCAACCATGTGATAACACTTCTACTTAAACATGATAACGATTGATTTCATAAATAAAAGTGAAACACATGTAAGTCTAAAAGACGAAATAACAACATCGCCAAAAGTAATGAAACAACTCACTTAAAACCTGTGTGATCAAGTTATCATATCAAACGTAGCTTACACTTGTACGTTGGGGTATCTTCCAGGGTATTTCACGATGCATTTTCATTAATATGCATTTCATCAGCTTGGCAGTGTTTTCAGTAGTCCTTACCGGGACTACTTTGCTATCTTTCAGATCTCAGGATTTCTCTACGCGACCCTTGAACCCCGAAGACAAGGATTATTATTGTTATTTCGATCTCAGGCAAGTTCATAACTTGCTAATATCCTTTGAAGTATTTCCTAATGAACTAATTGCAAAAAACCCTATTGTACTACCACCTATTCTCAAAAGAATGCATGATCCTATTTTTATAATAATATGACTACTTGAATGACTACCCGAGTGGTAGTGTTCTGTTTGGTGGGGGATGACACCATGGTAAGATTAATAGGTCAAAGGAAGGTTCCATCTGCATGAGGAAGTATTACCTAGGACTTAACCACGAATTTCGTCAGGATTCTTGCATCGTAAATACCACGTTAACCATGGGTCTTGTATGGGGCGAGTAAGTCAGTTGTGATCTTTTCTCGTTCGCATGTCAACGGGCTGCCAGAGACGTACGCTGTATGTCTTGTGAGACTACATGCAGAGGGGTGGGGTCCGTTAATTCCCACTTACTCTGGAGTCTATGAGTGTTTGCCAGGGGCGCCTAGATCTCTATCGTGAGGGGTAGAATCAGGGGTTCAACCTACTGGCAGAAATGGGTGGGCATGCGTTGTGCGGAGAAGCATGGTTTGGCTTGGATCAACAACCGGGCCCCACACCTAAGTGGGTGTGGACAGGATCTCGAGCCTGGTTGTGCAACATGGTCTTGATCGCCCATGGGTAAAGTAACGCACCTCTGCAGAGTGTAAAAGGATGTGGCATGTTACCCCCCCGTTCCGGGAAGGAGCTGCGAACGCCGCAGGAAAGGAAACTCCATGAAGTTCTAACCCTGTGAAGA
Organism: Alopecurus myosuroides; assembly: GCA_028641055.1. Lineage (NCBI taxonomy): Eukaryota > Viridiplantae > Streptophyta > Magnoliopsida > Poales > Poaceae > Alopecurus > Alopecurus myosuroides. The sequence continues at coordinate 417,480,426 of CM054058.1, forward strand.
TCTGGCGGACATAGTTTTCAGAATTAAAAGCAACCTCTTGAAGAAAGATTTACAAAACCTTGCATTAGGTTATGACTCTTTCTAGTCTAAAGCTGTAGTTAGTGCATCAAACTACCCATTGTATATCATGAACTTGTTGAGTAACGCTCGTTACTCATTCGTTCCCGTTTGACCCCCTCCTTAGAATTGAAACCCTTATGGAAGTCGTCATCATGAAGCCATCGCTACCTCATGAAGCTAGGTGGAGTCATATCTTGCTTAGCTAGTGAAGCACCAACATCAACAACACTGGTGGAGGAGAAGCTATCAAGGTGTAAGTGGAGTCCATTATTGGAATCATTTCTCACCAGCCTTAGATTAGGGCTGACATCAGCTGTAGTGGATTAGGTTCTGAGATAGAGTTCTTCTCCACCTTGGAGCTTAGAATTGCTTCTTCTGATGTTTCATTTGCATGAGATCTTCTTTGATTATTCAAGGAGATTCTCAAGATTTTGTAATGAAGTTTGTGTCCTATAGTTTTGCTCGGACCTTCTATGTTTCTGTTGTACTACTCCGAGGGATGTAATATTCACGGAAAAGTCCTTCTGTGAGTATTATGTCATTGACTTGCGCACTACACATGAAATGGTGTGCTGGGTCACCGCACAAACATTGGGTATTAAGTAGCAAGCAACAGATAATCAAAGTAAGGAAAGTGTGTAATGTAAACAATGGAAACATCGTTGTTTTCTCCCTATTGGCAACATCACATCCCCCACCCATTTACGATTCTGTCACTCGAGCGTGAGTGAAAGGGAGGCATGAACCCACTATCGAGCATAAATACTCCTTCTTGGAGTTACTAGCATCTACTTGGCCAGAGCATGCAAGACCATAAATAACATACACATGAAAAGAACATGATAGATTGATAATCATTGGACATAGCATTCAATATTCATCAGATCCCAGCAAACACAACATGTAGCATTACAGTAAGATGATCTTGATCATGTAGGGCAGCTCATAATATCTAAACATGAGGCATAAAGAGGAGAGAACAACCCTCGAGTTATTGCTATGGACATATAGTCCAAGGATGAACTACTCACGCATCATTCCGGAGGCGGGCATGGTGGTGTAGAGCCCTCCGGTGATGATTCTCCCTCCCGGCAGGGTGACGGGGAGAGATCGAGAACCCTCCCGAACTAGGGTTGACGATGACGGCGGATGCGGATGTTTTTCGTGGAAAAGGCTCTTGTATTTATGGTTAGCCCTTTGAGCAGAATATATAGGCGAGAGGGAAACATCGGTGGGCAGCCAGGGGGCCACACCACCCGTGGGCACGACCAGGGGGCACGCCCACCCATGGTGTGGGGCCCATGTGGCTTCCCTCCGGGTCTCCTCCACTCTCCGTGTGCGTGATGACTTTCTAAGACTTCCGGGCTTCAAATCGTCCAATTCCGAGAATATTATCAGAACAACTTTTCTGAAACTAAAAATAGCAGAAAATAGGAACTGGCTGTGTGGCATCTTGTCAATAGGTTAGTCCCAGGAAATCGATAAATATGGCATAAAGTGTATAGTAAACATGTAGCATATGGCATGAAAACAACATAGAACATCAGAAATTATGGATACGTTTATGACGTATCAATTTCGCCCAGGTCCTAAGTCACTACGGGTTTCAGCCCCATAATCTCCCTCCTAGTTCCATCCTCTACATAGCTGGGTTTCAGGCTCTCTTTGAGGGATATTTAGGCATAGAACCCAGGATGGAATATTTCCAGTATTGCTTCAATGTGAAGCAAAACACCTCTGGCGGTGTTCTCCCCACATGCAGGACCATTTTGTTCAACTTACGTAGGTTTAGAGATGAATGCTACCCAAAAATCAGAACTGCCGATTCCGTCAAATTCTAGACGGGCTCGTTCTTTTATCATCCATATGTTCTTTTTCCCAGAAATAAAACGGGCATTCCGGCATTCGAGAATTCCGCTTCCATTCCTAGAGACAACTGGGCGTTGGACGCAGTCCAGGTTCTTCCTCCGGACCTGCTGCTGATCAAAAAGCGGATCTCGAAACTCGTCGTCTCCTCTCCTCCTCTGACCTGCATGGACATTGTCCTTTGCTGGTCGGAAGGAGGATTCAACCTCTTTCCTTTCACGGCGGTCGCCTCCTCTTTGAGTATACGGGGCCGGACGACGCAATGAGGGTGACAAAGACGGCCTTGACCAAGCAGGAATTCAGGAAGCACGTAAATCATTTGGTTGCAACACACGACCAATATGAAGAAAGCCTTCCCATGTTCAATGCCGAAAATCCTCCTCCCAAGGTATGATTTTGTCTTTCGGGAAGGTATTTATACTTTGCTTTTCATGGATGTTTTTTCTTAGTAACTTATCCGAGTTTCTTTTTTGGCAGCTTGATACCCTCACAGAGGATCAGCTCGTCCCTGCTGCACATGAGGCATAATTGAAAGCCCACTTTTCTGCGGCCGGTGGACGCAGAAGGAAGAATATTCCTCCGTCCTCCGAAGTAATAGATATTGATGGAGTTTCCATCGCTGCTTCTAGGTAAAAGACTCAAACCTTTCTTTTGCATATTTTCCTTACTTCTGCACAATTTTTTCTCTCGGATTTTTAATCTCGGCTTTTCTTTTCCTTTTAGCCTTGCTCCTGTTGCTTTGAAGGGAAAAGGCAGGAAGAAACACAAGGTTGTTGCTCTTAGGGGTCCTAAGCCTTCCCCCGCTACTGCCCTAGTTACACTAGTGGCAGGTTATGAAGAACACTCGGCTCATCAAGAAGAGTAAAAGTTCCCCCTCCGAAGCCAGCCCAACCAGCCTCATACGGCCACTCCGGTCATGCAGGAAAGGGCGGCAACTGAAGAAGGAGGGCCTTCCTTTATCCGACCAATCGAGGAAATTCCTCATTTCGACAAGGATTTTAAGGTAACGCAAAAAGCTTGCTTGGATGAACACGGTTATATGCATCCGTGAAAAAAAAAACAGTTTTCCCAAGCCCCTTTGATTCTTCCTTGGCCAAAAGGCGGATTAGTTGTGCAGAATAATTACACTTTCTCGCCTCAGCAGGTTATCCAAGATAGAATCCACCATTTGGGGATTTCTTTCTCAGAGTACTCCAAGGAGTTCACCGAGATACTGAGCGGTCTAAAAAGGATTAGCCAAGTATTATCTCTAGCCCCCAAGTATTTAGACAAAAGCAGACTTTTTTGTTTTAATACTTTTCATATTTGCTTGCTCGTTGTTTTTTAACAAGTCTTTTCCTTTGTATGTTTTCAGCAAACTGCCGAAACCATTAAAGTGGAAGTTTTTGATAAACTTACCATCCAGAACAAAGAGGTGAAATCCCTTCTTGGTATTCTGAATGAAAAAGACTCGGAGATTTTCGAGATTCAGAACCAACTGAAGGAGAATGCCGGTAAGCATCTTATTATTCCCTTGTTTTTTATTCTCATCTTGCAAAAAATTTCCTTAAGTACTTTTCGCGTGAACTTTTTGGTTCTTTTCTTTTCAGCCTCTTTGGCCAAGGACAAGAAGATTGCTGAAGGTGTCGGGAATTCCCAGAACCTCCGCAAGGAAAACTTGGAGCTTCACAAGATTAATGTGAAGCTTCAAAAATATTTGGAGGAAAGCCAACTAGCTTTGGGCTTATCCGAGTCTCGGGTTTCGTCGCAAACCGAGAATGATAAGAGAACCATCCAAAATCTCGAATCTGCTCTTCGCCAGCAGGTTGAAGAAGTCACTGAGATGTACAAGATTCTTGGTAAGCTTTTTCTGATCATTTACAAAGTTTTACTTTTGTTTTACCGAATGCATTCTTTTTCCCTTGTGTATTTCTCATAGTTTCTCCTCTGTTTTTTTATAACAGAGGGAAATCCTCCCATTTCTCGGATCGATCGCATCCGGGCTTTCTGGACATTCGTCGCCAAGTAGAAGAACGTTGGAATGCTACATATCAGTAAGTACACTCTGGACAAAATCGACGAGTTCTCAGAAGCTAGCCGGCTTCCGGAAGCATTCTCGGAAGTTGCCAACCAACACGAGAATTGGCTCAAGTCAGCAACCCGTGGTGGAGTGCGCATGGCCGTAGGGCTTATGAAAATGCACTACACCACCGCCAAGGCTTGGTGCGTTGCCACCAGTATTCCCCAGGGATATATCGAGACTCAGAGGGTGGAAATCTTCGAGTCTATCAAGGGACATGCTTCCAAGATAGCCCGGATGGTTTATACCTCAACATTCTACCCGGAGGAATAAATTTTGTCAACTCCGTAGAATCCGAGTGATAGCGACGAAGACGGAGATGGTGACTTCATGGATGTCTTCTGAACCCGTGGAGCCAACAGCCAGTAGAATGCACTAATTACTCTTATGATGTAAAACTCATGTGTAATGCATTATGTATTTTGTATAAATAGTATTATCCCTTTGCAGCAAAATTCAGCTTTGCAAGTTTAATAGTTTTAACTCCTTTTCTTCTAAGTTCTATGGTTTGTATGCTTTGATTTTCCTTAGTGTTTAACCGATTCCAAAAGTATGCAATCTTCATGCCAAGTGACGTGGAGATGACTCCTGGACCTGTCGGGTGAGCCTACCCGGTCCAAGGCACAAGACCAAGTCCCAAAGCAAGGTGCTATCCCGCTGTTCTAGAAGGCCCAGTAGAAGCCCACCCGCAAGACTTGCGGGTCAAGAAGGAAAACTCCTACCGACCTAGAGCTAGGGTTTGTAACCCCCTCGGACACGGTTTGAGACCTAGCCACCTATAAAAGGCTAGGAGAACCACCAGGGGGAATCCAATCTACTTTCACCACCATAGCCATATGCTCGAGATCACTCTCTTGGCTTGTGCACCCATCTTTGTAATCGATCTACTCATAATACAGATCTCAAGAGCAGGAGTAAGGGTTTTACCTCTACGAGGGCAACGAACCTGGGTAAAATCGTGCCCCTGTTAGACGACGATTTTCACCAGCGCCTACTCGTTCTCTTAATAAAAACCCTACCGGATCATCTGAGGGACTTGTCGAGATGACTAATAAACAATTGGTGCCGTCTGTGGGAACAGCGGGCGCTGGATCCACGGCGTCTTCGGCCTCGTCTTTGCCAAGCTTCAACTGGAGCCTGGGATCATCGACTCCAGCAGAGCCGATCAGCGGACTCGAGAAAAGCGGCAGCCTGACGTTCGTCAGCTTCCACTTCCACGCCAGCAAGGCGGGAATCCTACACTTCCTCGACTAGACTGGGCTCGGCGAATCGGACTCTAAATCAGTCTCAAGCCCGGTGACTCTCGAGTCGCCATCTGATGACGTTGGTCGCGACCCAGCGCCCAGCGGTGGCTCCATCCTCCGCAACACCCGCAACTTCCACACATCGCGACTAAGGAACCCTCCAAGTTCGGCGAAAGCCATCGACCCACGCCTAGGCCTCACGAGCCATATCTGGCCAAAGTCTGCATGGCAGAATCAACCGAATAACCTGAAGGAACAGAGGCAAGTCTAGAGGAGCGGGAACGCATCAAGGTCTCGCGAGCCTCTTGGCTCAAAGCAAAAGCTGCGATACAATATAGCCAGTCGATAGAAGCTGGAGCCTCTCGAGAGGAATTGACCGCGTATCACTACCACCTGCTGCGGACAAGCCAACTGTTGGAAGAAGCCCGCAAGGACCTAGAAGCACGGAAGGAAGCGGCAGAAGCTTTGAGGGCACGCCGCGCGGCGCTCTCGAGGACTCACTCGACGGGGAACCAGCCTCCAAAGAAAAAGTACATCTTGAAAACCGCTCGCATGGACCAAGGGTCTCTCAGCGAAGTCAGCAAATCACTCGAGACCTCCCTCATGCACGTTGATGAGGAAGGCAACATATGCCCGACAACTCCAGCAGCCGCGATTCTGGCCGCTGCTACGTACTTGCAGGCGAACCAGCCGCCTAAAAACGACCCCCGCGCGTAGCAACACCGAAAAGTCCACAAGGGGCTAGGCATGGACGGAGCAGCGATCGCCGCACAGAATCGCAAGCATGCGACAACCATGAAAGCTGATAAAAACCATCCGGTGGACAAAAAACCTCGCAGACGCGAGAGTACATCGCCAAAGAGAGGAGATAAGGGATCGCCTCGCCGCTCCAGAGGAAAAGAAGCGAGGCGCCATGGCGATAGCCCGCACAGCGACGACGATAGCCCACGAGACCGCAATAGCAGCCCACGGCACCATGGAAGCCGATCGCGACATCACAGTAGAGAACTGCGGCAGGAGGATAATCGCGACCGTGCTCAACACGACGTGCATGCAGACATCGCACAGAGCAAGGTCGACATGGCTCGAGCTCGCAGGAACCGCGCCTGATCGCTATCTACCTCCTCTGACGAGGAAGCTTGCGGCGCAATGTGCTTCAGTCGCAGCATCCGCGAGGCACCGATTCCCAAAAGATTCAAACTCGCAACAGGGGTCCCAAAGTACGACGGCCCGCAAGAACCCAAGTCGTGGCTTTCAGACTATCTTACCGCGGTAAAGTGCCAGCGCGGGAACAAGACAACAACCATGCAGTACCTAAACCTCCACCTCGTAGGAGTTGCCCGTAGTTGGCTCGAAGGAAGACCGCGCGCGAATTACAGATCCTGGGACGATCTCACCCGCAACTTCGAGAAGAACTTCCAGGCGACGTACAAACGGCCAGCATCTATTGAGAAACTGCGAGCCTGCAGGCAGAAGAGCGGTGAGTCTACCCGCGAGTATATCCAGAGATGGACCACACTCAAGAACACGGCGGGAAACATATCAGAAGAAGTAGCGGTCGATGCTTTCACCAAGGGTGCTCGGCGCGCCGCCTTACGAGAAGAACTGGGACGATCTGCACCCAAGTCGATCGGAGAATTAATGGCGATAGCAGATAGGTGGGCTAATGGCGAGGATTCCCTGCACAACGAAAAAGACCAGGATGACCAATCGGAACTGATGGCGGCGGAGTTCACGAGAAATCGCGGCAGCGGATCCTGCGGAAAACATAAAAACATACATAAACATCGATCTATCTAAGGTTCAGTACACATAAAAACATACAGAAACAACGATCAACCTAAGGAACTACGGAGGTAGCTCCACTCGCAGCAGGCTTTCTACTACGGCCGCGGGAAACTACCTCGGAGAGCGTCTTCGCAAGCCTCCCCGCACGGTAGCCAAAAGGACGAAGCGCTACCTTTTTGCCCAGCGCGTCTCGAGGAAGCTCCGAGTACACCTTCTCCAGGTCACCCGAGACGCCGTGCGCTAGGGCAAATTGGATAGCCGTCTTGGCTCCGCACTCGGTTTGCGCGACGGAGTACTCCTGAAGGGGATCATCCTCGCCTAGGAAAACTTGCAGGAGGCCACCAAGAGTTGGAGGAACTGGCACATCCACGAGCAGGTGTTGGTGCAGTTGCGTCAGCACTTGGGCAGCATCGCGGATGAGGAAGCAATCCTTGTTCCCATGCTCCTGCAGCTGAGTGCACGCATCCATGAGGGCGTCGACCCGAATCCCTCTGGGTAGCTCCAGCCCAACTCCGATAGCACCTAAACAAAGACGGGGCAGATAAACGTCAGAAAGAGAAAAGAACAAGCCGCAGTCAAAAGAAATTCGAGCATGACTCACCAGCCAAAGTCTGGGCCAAGGGACGGAGGACGCCGACCAAATCGCTGTCGTGCTTTCACTCGCCTCCTCTAGCTGCTTCAAGGCGTCCTGGGTTCCCGCGAGACTGTCAGCTGAATGCTTGCGCGTGGACTCCAACTCCTTTCGACTAGACTCCAGCTCCTTCTCAAGGTCCCTCACCCGAGAGGTAGCCACTGCCTTCTCGGACTTCAGGCGACTAACCTCATCTGCAGTATAGAGGGCGCGATAACAACAACAGTTGCGACCAAGAAAAAACGAAACTAGGGCAAAAGGCGTGTGGCAGCTTACTTTGTAGGGTGAGGCCATTCTGGTCGAGCTGGTCGTGCTCTCCCCGAAGAGAAGCACAATCCGCCTCAGCCGTAAGAAGCCGGCACCCAAAAGCAGCCAGGGAATCAAGAACGACCTGCAAAAATTCCTTGCAGAATTAGAGATATCACTTGAGCCTATACACCACTGTACACAGTCGAGTATAGCCTCGGGGGCTACTCCCATCGGGAGCACTGCCGTGCACCCGATGAAAACCAAAACCAAGAAACTGACTAGACAAGAAAATCTCGACTTGAGTCCATAGCCAACTGCAAGCAATTGACTATAGACTTGGGGGCTACTCCCATCGGGAGCACTGTCATGATCCTGATAAAATAAAAAGAGCAAGACAAGACGCAAGAAAAATGAGAACACTTTGCCTTGCTCTGCGCGGTGGTCAAGGGATCAGCCGAGCTAGCCGAGATCTCCCTACTCACTGACGCCCCGACACCTCGAGGCCGTCCACCCGCCAAGCTAGGCATCCTGTACTCCAGAACATCGAGTGCCTTTGCTAGGCTTGGAGGCCTTCAAGTGGGATTTGCAGTCGGAGCACGGTCCGTGGCAGCCTCCTTCCTTTTCACGGACGTAGTCGGAGAAGCGAACTGGTCCGCGCTGATGGTCGCAAGACTGCTCCAAAAGCTAGAATCAGAAAAAGGAAAAGGGAAAATTAGTGACAAAGAAGAGAACACACGGAACTCACTCATCCTCAATATCATCATCAAGGTTGTTCGGGTTCCAGGTGGTGGGGATCCTCGACTGGCGGATGACAGGAGGAAGCATGTTGAGAGGAGTCGCTCGGATAGGCTCGACCTCCTCGACATGCTCATCACTCAAGGAGTTGTCCTTGGAAGTGACTTCAGCCTCCTCCAGCTTGCGGTGCTTGCGACGACGAAGTTGCTCGCCATCCGACTCTTCCTCCTCGTCCACCTCCTCGTGTTCAGAGCTCGACTCAGCGTCCGCGACGCTGGCCTTGGGAGGGGCTTCGACGTTGCTCGCCATAAGGTCCAAGACACCTTCGTCCGCAAAAACTGGCCGGTAGCTCGTTGCCACGTCCTGATTTTACAAAGGAAAAAAGAAGATAAAGAAGAGTTTCAGTCAACAAAAACCCAAAACAAGAAGAAATACGAAGCAAAGAAGAAGATTAGGGAATTCACCTCAGTCGGGGGGTTCTCTTCTTCGAATGGGGTGAGGGGGAACATTGATTAGCCCTCTCCTTTCTTCAAATTGGTGATAGCCGCGATCTTCTTGTCAAATTCGGCATTCGAAAGAAGGTCGTCGCACGTGCATCTCCAGTCGTTGATGCCCGTGTACTCCCATAGGGTGGTCGGCCTCTCTTGGAGAGGCTGGACCCTCCGGCGCAGAAACACACTCGTCAGGTGTATCCCGTTCAGCGGGGTCCCCTGCTCCTTGTCGCGGAAGCGCGCCACCTTTGCGAGTTGAGGGGTGACAACCTTGACTTCTTCGGCTGAGAGCGAATGCATCCAGGACTTCCGCCGCTTCAAAACGGAGAATAGTTGGAATTCTGGAACGCCACCCGCGCTGTCACCCACAATGTAAAACCACTTTCAGCGCCACCCCTGGGACGATTCGACGAAGTTCATCTCCAGGTAGGGGAAGTCTTTGTTCGCCTGGATCCCGAAGCCTCCGGTCCTCAGCGGCTCCCAGTTCTTTTGCCTGGCTGGTTCTTCTCCCGAAAGATCCGCACCTTGAAGATGGCCTTCCAAAGCCCCCAGTGCAGACGAATGTCGAGGAAGCACTCGCAGAGCATGATAAAACACGAGATGTGTTTTATCGCGTTAGGAGGAAGATCATGCAGCTGTATGCCATAAACATACATCAGCCCGATGAGAAAAGGATGGAGAGGGAAGGACAAACCTCAGGCAATGTGCTCCGAGAATGCGACGCGCTTGGTGGAGAGGGGGTTGGGCATGTCCTCCTTCTTCGCGGACATCCGAACGCGTTTGGAGCCCTCGGGAGGAAGCAGCCCCTCCCTTTGCATCTTGGTGATGCTCTTCTTCGTGGTGTTCGACGGGCGCTAATCGCCCGTCTTCTTCGCCGGGGCTGCTGCGGAGGCGCTTGCCACCTCTTTGCCGGACGCCGCTGCGCCGCGCTTCTTGGATCCTTCCATTGGAGGTCGCTTCATGGTCACATAAGAGAAGGTGTGCACAAGGAAGGAAGAAGATGAATGAGAGACGGGAAAGTTACTTTTCCCCTAAGGCCCAATATTCATACCCGTGCCAGGCCGATCTGAGCCGTTGATCCGCGAACGTGGCCCTCATCGCCACCGCCATGTGTGATGTGGAAACTAAGAGATGGGGGCGGTTACCCCCGCTCGATCTTTTACGAAAAGATCGTGCGTATTTACAGCGCGACCAGCGGATTAACCAGAGCACGGCCGCTCATTTCCGGTCAAAATGCTGAGAAGGTGGGCCCCGCACGCTCTACCCCACTTCGTCACGTCCCATCGGGAGCAGGCGAGTGCGCGGTGACGTCACTACGTACCTCACGACACGAAAACTCTTTCGTATGAGCATTAGGACGCGAAATTTCTTCCGCATGGACACCCTGACACGAAATCTCTTTCGTATGGGCATTCTGACACGGAATCTCTTTCGTATAGATACATTGACATGAGATTTCTTTCGTGTAAACTTCATAACGCGAAGTCTCTTTCGCACAAGATCAGAGAAAAGAAGATTACCTCGCTCGAAGAATTGCAGAAGATAGCACTTATACTTCAACTAAGGTAAAATTGCGAGTATGCGGCTCCCGCAACTCTACCTCACGATGTACTCACACATCATTTTAATCCTGGATCGTTCGGCCGACTATGAACATCTGGATCCCGTATTCTTTCGATTATGAAGGTAATACCCAAGGATCTCTCTTGTGGGCCTGGAATCGCACTCGAGCTGTGTTCTCGAGTAAACTTTCCGTGTCAACAACACGAAGAAAAATCCTAGCGGACACGCCGGGTACCCCCGTTTAAGGTTAAATTCGACTCGATAGGACCTCCACGGCCCAGTCGCAATGATCAGCTCGCGGAGTTCGAGTCAGAGGTCTCGAATTCGTGTAGGCCAGAACTGTTTTTGCCCTAGATGCAATTAATTTGACCTGATCTTTCGGGAGAGCCAAGCGACTGAGCCATACCCTCCTGCGAAAATAGCCAACGCAAGGTGCATTTACCACTCGATGCTCGAGTACGCAAGCACGTCGCATGCAGGGTATACACCCTTGAAGACAGGCGATTGAATGGCCAGTCGCAAAATCCAAGAACAAATTTGAGTGCTTACCCGACTATTCTGAGTCGAATAAACACTCGGGGGCTACCGACGTGGGGATGACTCCTGGACCTGTCGGGTGAGCCTACCCGGTCCAAGGCCCAAGACCAAGGCCCAAAGCAAGGTGCGATCTCGCTGTTCTAGAAGGCCTAGTAGAAGCCCACCCGCAAGACTTGCGGGTCAAGAAGGAAAACTCCTACCGACCTAGAGCTAGGGTTTGTAACCTCCTCGGACACGGTTTGAGACCTAGCCACCTATAAAAGGCTAGGAGAACCGCCGAGGGGGGATCCAATCTACTTTCACCACCATAGCCATAAGCTCGAGATCAATCTCTCGGCTTGCGCACCCAGCTTTGTAATCGATCTACTCATAATAGAGATCTCAAGAGCAGGAGTAAGGGTTTTATCTCTACAAGGGCCCCGAACCTGGGTAAAACCGTGCCCCATGTTAGCCAACGATTGTCACCAGTGCCTATTCGTTCTCTTAATCGAAACCCTAACGGATCATCCAAGGGACTTGTCGAGATGACTAATCGACACCAAGTGACCGGGTTAAGTAACCAATGAGTCGAAACTCGGAATCATGGATTATACTTTGGCACTTTACTTACTAGATCAAGTGACCCAACAACACACACAATGAGATAATACTTTGGAATAATAAGAAGTTTAAAAAATATAAACTCCAGGCACGTAGGCACAATCTGGTGTTCTGTAGCCTATTTAGGCCAAAAGCATTCAGTTTTATAACTCCAAACTCGCAGGCACAATTCTGGTTAACATTGAAGAAAATTGAAAGAACATTGGAAAAAATAAAAGACGGAACATTATTTGAACAATAAAGACAGAAAAAACAATTTGCATGCATGTCTGACAACTTTATTTCATGATCTCAATAATGTTTACATAGAATTGTACTAAGTATAGAAGGGACATAGCTGCTTGATGCTCCAAGGCCTGTTTGTCTCTCCTAGTTCGTCATCTATGCTTCTTTTCCTCTTGCAATTTGGATTTTTCGGGTCATCTTTTGTATCCCAAATATCTACAAGGTAATATGAACCATTTTTTCATAGCTTTGCTGATGACAAATGGTCCTTCCCAAATTGGAGCTAGCTTGTGCTTTCTATCCAGTACCAATCTTAGCACCAAATCACCTTCTTTAAAAGATTGGTATTTGATTTTCCGGCTATGACATCGCCGTAAACCCTGCTGATAAATGGCAGATCTTTGCAATACAAGTTATCGTTCTTCTTCTAAAAGATCAAGGGCATCTTGACGCGCACTTTTGGCATTCGAGTCATCGTATGCCTGCACTCTTGGTCTATCATGGATCATGTCCGTTAGAAGCACTGCTTTTGCGCCATAGACCAAGAAAAAAAGGCGTCTACCCTGGTTATCTATTTGGCGTCGTTCGAATGCTCCAAAGCACGGAAGGCAATTCTTCTACCCATGCTCCAGATGCTCTATGAAGAGGAGTTTCGAGTCTTGGGCGTATTCCTTGCAAGATTGAACTATTCATTCATTCAACCTGGCCATTGGATTGTGGGTGTGTAGCAGATGCAAGATTTAGGCGAATTCCCGTTTGCCAGCAATATTTTGCTAGCTCTCCAATTGCAAAGTTTGTCCCGTTATCCGTGATTATGCTATGTGGGACGCCATATCGCATGACAATGTCAATGACGAAATTCCTAGAGGTCACACTGTAAAGTTTTTTGATGGGTTTGACCTCCACCCACTTGGTATACTTATCTACTACAACGAATAGATGCGTGAGTCTGCCTCTTGCAGTTTTGAATGGCCTCATCATGTGTAGCCCCCAGACCTCGAACGACCATGTTATGGGGATAGTCTTGAGTGCTTGAGTCGGCATATTTGTCTGCTTGGCGTAATACTGACATCCGACACATGTGTTAACTATGTGCTCTGCATCTGTCTTGACCGTAAGCTAGAAAACACTACCCGAAATGCTTTCTTAACAATGCTTTTTGACTGAGCATGATGTCCGCGATCTCCAGCATGAATTTCTTGCATAATTTGGCATCCTTCCTCTGGCGAAATACATCGTGATATGTCATAAACTTATTTATATTTTCTGATGTTCCATGTTGTTTTCATTCCACACGCTACATGTTTACCTTACACTTTATGTCATTTTTATCAATTTTCCGCACTAACCTATTGACAAGATGCTACAGAGTCGGGTCCCTGTTTTCTGCTGTTTTTGGTTTCAGAAAAGTTGTTCTAGAAATATTCTAGGAATTGGAAAATTTGACCCGGAAGTCTTAGAATTTCCGAAGGTTCCACGGAGTCCCAAAGAGGCACGGAGGGGGACACACCATAGGGCAGAGCCCCCTGGCCAAGCCTGCGGGGGGTGTGGGCCCCTCGGGCATCCACCACCATCGCCCTTTTGCCTATTTATTCCCCCCGATATGTCAACCCTAAAGATATACCACTTTTTCCCGAGAAACACCCGAGGCCACCCTCATCGTCAATCCGAGATCGGGAGGGTTCTGGAGCTCTCCCCGGCACCCTGTCGGAAGGGGAATTCATCACCGGAGGGGTCTACACCACCATGATCGCCTCCGGAGTGATGCGTGAGTAGTTCATCCTTGGACTATGGGTCCATAGAAATATCTAGATGGTTGTACTCTCCACTTTATGCCTCATGTTTAGATCTCGTGAGCTGCCTCACATGATCGAGATCATCTATTTGTAATGCTACATGTTGTGTTTGATAGGATCCCCGATGATTATTGAATGCTATGTCTGTTGATTATCAATCTATCATGTTATCTTCATGTATATGTGATTTATGATCTTTCATGCTCAACATTGTTAGTAGATGCTCTAGCCAAGTAGATGCTAGTGACTCCAAGAGGGAGTATTTATGCTCGATAGTGGGTTCATGCCTCCTTTGCATCTGTGCTCGAGTGACAGAAATGTGACGGATGGATGATGTGTTGTTGCCATTAGGGAGAAAACAACGATGTTTACTTCGTTTACATTATTTACATTACACACTTTGCTTATTGCGATTATCCGTTGCTTGCAACATAATACCCAGCGTTTGTTCGGATGATATTCAAAGGGTGGATTGTTAGTCATAGATGCAGTTGGATGACGATCTATGTATTTTGTTGTAATGCCCGCATGAATCTCATAGTAATCTTTATGTCATGCATGTTCTTTATCTGTTAATTGCCCATCTGTAATTTTTTCACCACACTTGTTAGCTATCTTTTATGTAGAGACACCTCTATTGAACTGTGGACCCCGGTCCATTTTCTCATATTGATAATACATACACAGCTTCCACTACTTTCACATTGCTTCCATTGTTTTCACACTGCTGCTACTTTTTTCATACCGTTCTCGTATTGTTTTCCACACCATACATTTAACCTCTTTGTTATCAGAAAAATCGGTGAGATTGACAACCTCACTGCTTCATTGGGGCAAAGAGAATTTTTTGTGTTGTGTAGGTTCCACGTTGCTGCTGAACCGGTAGTGCGCCCTGCCATCTTAGCTGCTCTGACCTTCTGAAGTTACTCCTTCCACCTAATGGTCGATTCAACCTTGTTTTCTTCCTGAGGGAAACTTGTTGCTGCACTCTTCATACCTTCCTCTTGGGGTCTCCCAACGAACGTGTGCTCACACGCATCAAGCATATTTTCTGGCGCCGTTGCCGGGGAGGAAGAGACTTTATGCAAGGGGAGTCTCTCACTTCCAATCTCTTTACTTTGTTTTTGTTTTGCTTAGTTTATTTTATTTTGTCTTGTTTGCTTCTCTTTATCAAAAACACAAAAAATTAGTTCTTATTCTAGCTGTAGTTTTTATCCTGTTTTTAGTCTTGTTAAAATGACTACTCCTGAGAACACTAAGTTGTGTGACTTTACTAGCACCAACAACAATGATTTCATTAGCACACCTATTGCTCCACCTACTCCTACTGCATATTTTTATGAGATAAAGCCTGCCCTGTTGAACCTTGTTATGAGAGAGCAATTTTCTGGTGTTAGTACGGATGATGCGGCTGCCCAACTTAATAAATTTTTTGAACTATGTGAGATGCAAAAATATAAAGATGTAGATGGAGATATTTTTAAACTGAAATTGTTTCCTTTCTCTTTGAGAGGAAGAGCTAAAGAATGGTTGCTATCTTTGCCTATAAATAGTATTGATTCTTGGACTAAGTGTAAAGATGCTTTCATTGGAAAATATTATCATCCTGCTAAGATTATATCTTTAAGAAGAAGCATTATGAATTTTAAGCAACTTGATAATGAGCATGTTGCTAAACCTTGGGAAAGAATGAAATCTTTAGTAAAGAGTTGTCCCACTCATGGACTGACTACTTGGATGATCATCCAAACCTTTTATGCAGTTCTGAATTTTTCTTCAAGAAACCTTCTGGATTCAGCTGCTCGAGGAACCTTTATGTCCATTACCTCGGGGTTAGCAATAAAGCTTCTTGATGATATGATGGTAAATTATTCTGAAGAAACCTCCTCTTAGAGTGATAGACTTCATGTTATTATGTCTATGCTTGTGAATGGCCATGCTCCTATTGATCCAAACAATGTTCCCTTAGCCTCTTTGGTTTATCAAGAATAGCATGTTTATGTAAACTTCATTAAAAATAATAATTTCAACACCAATGCTTATAGGAATAATTTTGTTAGCAAAAATTATAGGCCATATCCTCCCAATAACTGTAATGCTAATGGTAATTCCTATAACAACAATAAAAGTGTGCCCTCTGATCTTGAAAACATGCTAAAGAATTTTATTAGTACACAAACTTCTTTTAATAAATCCGTTGTGGAAAAGTTTGGCAAAATTGATGTTCTTGATTCTAAAGTTGATAGCCTTGCTCTTGATGTTGATTTTCTGAATCTAAAGTTTATGCCTCATGATGTTAAATAAATCAACTTTGAATGCAATCCAAATTCGAATTGATGATAATGTTAGGATATTAGCTGAATTGCATGCTAGATGGGAAAGAGAAGATGAAATAGCTATAAAAAATAATATAGCTAATGTTTGCACCATTGCCACCACTAGTAAAACTGATGCTTCTCATGGTATTAAACCTTCTGTTATCAATGGTAAAGTAATTGGTGTGGTAAATACTCCCACTTCTGCTATTAAAAATGCAAAACTGCCTGAAACTGTTAAAAATGTTCCTCATAAAAGTGCTGAAATTTTTAGAAACATGGGAGACAATGGTCCCATTACATTTGATAAAAAATTATCTTGACTTTGATGATTGCAACATAACTTAAGTGATTAAGTTCCTACAAAATCTTGCTAGTTTTCCTAATGCAAGTGCTATGAATATGGCTTTTACAAAACACATTACAAATGCTCTCATGTAAATTAGAGAGGATGAATTGAGATGTGAAAGCCTATATCCCTATGAAGCTAGATGATGGTTGGGAACCCATTATTAAAATTAAAGTGAATGATTTTGATTGCAATTCTCTATGTGATCTTGGTGCTAGTATCTCTGTTATGCCTAAGAAACTTTATGTTATTCTTGATTTGCCACCTTTGGAGCCCTGTTATTTGGATATTCGTGTTATCGATAATGTTAGAAAGATACCTTTAGGGAGAATTGATGATGTTCTTATCATGGTTAATAATAAAATTTTCCCCGTCGATTTTGTTGTTATGAATATTGAATGCAATGCTTCTTGTCCAATTGTTTTGGGAAGACCTTTTCTTATAACTGTTGGTGTTGTTATTGATATGAAAGAGGGGAATATTAAATTTCAGTTCCCACTCAAGAAAGGTATGGAACACTTTCCTAGAAAGAGAATGAAGTTGTATTTTGATTCTATTATTCGAACAAATTACAATTTGGATGCTTCTTCACTGGAAAACACGTGAATTCACTTTTCTGGGCCTAGCTAAAATGCGTTAAAGAAAAGCACTTAGGAGATAACCCATGGTTTTATTTTTTGCTTTGTTTTTATCTGTTTTCTTTGAGTCAAGGGATTGTATATTTCTGTAGAAACTCCTTTTTTATCTTTATTTTCATGTTTTAGTTGTGCCAAGTAAAGTTTCTGACGAGAGTTGGAGTTGGTTTTGGATTTCTGCGCAGGAAACAGATTTCTGATGTGCACCGTAAAAAATCATATAAAATCCATAAATATCAGAATGAGCTGAAACTTTTTGTGCTTATTCCTCAGCTAATTAAGAATTTTTTTGTTCATTAAGTTTTTATATCTGAGAAACGTAAGTGCCCCTGAAAAAATTGTCTTTACAGACTGTTCTGGTTTTGGAAGATTCTGTCATTTTTCTTGCATTTGCTCTTTTATGATGTCAAGTAGTTTCTTTGCTTCCCGAAACATCAGTGGCTGTAGCTAATGTTTAAAAGTATCAATAGAACTTGTGCCCATCCATAACCCATGAATTTTTGTTTGTTTCACTAACCCTCTAATGTGAATTACTCTTTGAGTGTGGTGTGAAGGAAGTTTTCAAGGGTCAAGAGAAGAGGGTGATATAATGTGATCATGAAGAGTGCAAAGGAAAAGCTTGGGGATGCCCCTGTGGTTCATCACAGCAAATTATAAGAAGACTCAAGAATCTAATCTTGGGGATGCCCAAGGCATCCCCTTCTTCATCAACAATTTATCAGGTCACTTCTAGTGAAACTATATTTTTATTCGGTCACATCATATGAAGTTTACTTGGAGCGTCTGTTTGTTTTTGTTTTATTTTCCTTTGTTTTGTTTTGTTTTCCTTGCTGCAATAATATAGTTGGACCCTAGCATTCTTTGTGTGGGAGAGAGACACGCTCCACTTTTTCATATGAATACTTGTTATGCTCGTATTCTTAGTTTTTCTTCTAGTTGGTGCAAAAATTCCTGTTTAGCTCCTGTTTTTCTTGCATCTCTTATTTAGATCTATTAGTTTTAGTAGAGTTGTTTTAGTACTCTCTTGATTCATTTCTGCATCTCTTGGAGAGTTTTTGTTTATTATGAAATGCTTGGTGTTGGAAAGCAGCATTACAGTTTTCGTGCTTATAACGGTACAATTAGAAGCTTGTATAGACTGTGGCTAGACTTTTTCATGTCATGCTAGATGTTATTTTGTTCTAGCCTGGTGGTTATTTTGTAGCATGATTTGTCTCAAATAGCTGAGAGTGTTTAATGTGCCTTAGAAAGAATCATGAGTTGTTCTTGTCATTTTGAAGCATAAATTTGTAGTGTTCTGCTTTGAATGTTTTATTTGGTTGACTTGGTGCATTCTCACATTATGTTAATGACTACGAACCAGTTACTTATAGCCTCAATGATCATTTAGTTTTTGAACTTGCGGTACCACTTATGCTCTGATTAATGATGTTTATGTCGCTATGCATGATTATGGCCATTATTGCTCTCTTGATTTGTCGCTCCCAGTCCTTTGCTAGACTCCACATGTACTGAGTATGATCTCTACTCGTGCATCCAACTCCCAAAAACCAAATTTTTTACCACATGTATCAACCATACCTACCTACATGTGGTATTGAACTGCCACTCCAAAGTAATTTGCTCATGTGTTACCTTTAAAACCTTCAAAATTACTCCTGTTTTGTGCTCCTGTTTTAGCTCATAATGACGTAAATAGAGAATCTTTATCTCACTTGTTGATTGGACATTCATACCCTGGACTAGTGGGTTCATCCGCTTATCCAATTGATAGAAGATCTGGTAGCGGGGTGACTAGCCCCAAAGTAATATAACAAATTCTGTTCACTATTTTTGCCCCTGATTTATAAGTCAAAGCATAATTGTGTAAAGAAAAGAGAAAGAGGGATGACCTTCCACCCAGATGCGTCCTTCTTAAAAATGTTTTCAATACCTCTGCTTAACAAAATAAAAAGCTCTAGCACATGAGTGATCCCGGCTTCCCTCTGCGAAGGGCCTTTCTTTTACTTTTATGTTGAGTCTCCATCTTCTATCTTTATGCACAATTGAGAGAGCATAGTTGCCATTCTGAGTTTAATGTGCATTTGTCTCAGAAAGAAACATTATTAATTGATTCATGATATGTTATTGTTTGTTCTCTAATTATTTGTTCTAGTCTTCCTCATGAACTTTGAAGGTGTCCTGGCATTTACGTTTTGCCCCACTCTTAAGGACAAGCGAAATATCACTTTGCCATGTTATCTCTATGCTTGAAACAAACGTATATCTTTCAAGTGCATTATTATTCATGATCTTTTATTTGTGTTACTTCTCATACTGCAAGGTGATTGCTATGCTTTATTGTTAGAATAATATTTATCATGCTTGTGTTTAAGTTCCATGATCTCATATATGCTTATAATTTTATTATTTAGATGATCAAGTTCATGTTGGTAGCATGACACCTCAGAAATTATGTGTTTTTATCATTTATCTACTCGAGGACGAGTAGGAACTAAGCTTGGGGATGTTCATACGTCATAAACGTATCTATAATTCCTGATGTTCCATGTTGTTTTCATGCCACAAGCTACATGTTTTCCTTACACTTTATGTCATTTTTATCGATTTTCCGGACTAACCTATTGACAAGATGCCATAGAGAAAGTTCCCTGTTTTCTGCTGTTTTTAGTTTTAGAAAAGTTGTTCTCAAAATATTCTCGGAATTGGAAAATTTGAAGCCCGGAAGTCTTAGAATTCCGAAGGTTCCACGGAGTCCCGAAGAGGCCCGGAGGGGGGCCACACTATAGGGCGGCGCACCCCTGGCCGCGCCTAGGGGTGGTGTGAGCCCCTCGGGCATCCACCGCCATCGCCCTTTCGCCTATTTATTCCCCCCGATACGTCAACCCTAAAGATATACCACTTTTTCCCGAGAAACACCCGAGGCCACCGTCATCGTCAACCCGAGATCGGGAGGGTTCTGTAACTCTCCTCGGCACCCTGCCGTGAGGGGAATTCATCACCGGCGGGTCTACACCACAATGCCCGCCTCCGGAGTGATGCGTGAATAGTTCATCCTTGGACTAGGGGTCCATAGAAGTAGCTAGATGGTTGTACTCTCCACTTTATGCCTCATGTTTAGATCTCGTGAGCTGCCTCACATGATGGAGGTCATCTATTTGTAATGCTACATGTTGTGTTTGCTGGGATCCGATGATTATTGAATGCTATGTCTGTTGATTATCAATCTATCATGTTATCTTCATGTATATGTTATTTATGATCATGCATGCTCTTCGTAATTAGTAGATGCTCTGGCCAAGTAGATGCTAGTGACTCCAAGAGGGAGTATTTATGCTCGATAGTGGGTTCATGCCTCCTTTACATCTGTGCTCGAGTGAAAGAAACGTGACATATGGAGGATGTGTTGTTTCCATTAGGGAGAAAACAACGATGTTTACTTCATTTACATTATTTACATTACACACTTTGCTTACTGTGATTATCCATTGCTTGCAACTTAATACCCAACGTTTGTTCGGATTATATTCGAAGGGTGGATTGTTAGTCATAGATGCAGTTGGATGACGATATATGTATTTTATTGTAATGCCCGCCTGAATCTCATAGTAATCTTTATGTCATGCATGTTATTTATCTGTCAATTGTCCAACTGTAATTTGTTCACCACACTTGCTAGCTATCTTTTATGGAGAGACACCTCTAGTGAACTGTGGACCCTGGTACATTTTCTCATACTGATAATACACACACTTCTTCCACTGCTTTCGCACCGCTTCCACTGTTTTCACACTACTGCTACTATTTTTATATTGTTCTCATATTGTTTTCCACACCATACATTTAACCTCTTTGTTTTGAGGAAAACCGGTGAGATTGACAACCTCACTGCTTTGTTGGGGCAAACTGAATTGTTTGTGTTGTGTAGGTTCCACATTGTTGTTGAACCGGTAGTGCGCCCTGCCGTCTCACCTACATAAACCTTCTGAAATTACTCCTTCCTCCTACTGGTCGATTCAACCTTGGTTTCTTTCAGAATGAAACTTGCTGCTGCACTCTTCATACCTTCCTCTTGGGGTCTCCCAACAAATGTGTGTTCACACGCATCACATCGCTGAAAAATTACGATACTGCTGCGTTTATACAGGAAACCATTGATTACCGTGTAGCCTTTGCATCAGCGTTTTATCTTCCTTTGCAAGACTTCATATGCTTCGTCCGGGAACTTATGATCAACTAAGAAGTTCTAGTAAGGAATTGTCCAATCCGGGTTATCAAGCAGAACTTCTATTGACTCCGAAACTAGGGGATAATCGGCATCTCCGCCTTTTATTGATGGTTCATACCGATGCTGAACGAATACACCAGGTGGCAATGTTTTCACCCTTTCCGAGCCCGTTCGGGCTAGAGCATCCACGTTCCAATTTTCTTCCCTTTTGACGTGATGTACCTCAAATCCTAGGAAGCAAATGGTGAACTCGTCAATTGTTCTCCGATATTCTGCCATTATAGGGCTT
The DNA here is from genome assembly GCA_028641055.1 of Alopecurus myosuroides. NCBI lineage: Eukaryota > Viridiplantae > Streptophyta > Magnoliopsida > Poales > Poaceae > Alopecurus > Alopecurus myosuroides. Next base: position 417,502,086 of record CM054058.1, read on the forward strand.
TTTCCATCCCATGTCTGGTTTAGATGGTGTTGTACTAGATCCAAGTCTCCATAGAAAAGTATGCATTTGACGCCTATTTCTTTTGCAATATGCAAGCCATGAAGCAGTGCTTCGTATTCTGCCACATTGTTGCTGGCATTGAAGTGTATTTGCAATACATATTCCATTGTGTCGCCTTTTGGAGATTTCAGCACCACACCCGCACTAGCGCCTACTCTGGCATTGGTGTGTTTTCCATTGCTTCTGTCCAATCATCTACAAAATCTGCCAACACCAGGGATTTAATCAAAGTCCAGGGTTGGTACTTAATGTTGAACGCAAGGAGCTCAATGCCCCACTTGGCTACTTTGCCGGTTGCGTCCGCATTGTTTATAATATACCCTAGTGGTTCTTTGCTTACCACTTTTACGGAATGTCCTTAGAAATAATGGCTGAGTTTTTGAGATGCGAAAATACACCATATGCCATCTTTTGATAATATGGATACCTTTATTTTGACTATGAGAATACTTCGCTGACATAGTATACTGGATGCTGATCTGAAATACTTTGTTCGTCTTTCCATCTTTCCACAATTATCACCGCACTAATAACCCTATTTGTTGCTGTGAGATACAATAACATGGGTTCATCGTCTTTTGGGGATGCCAGCATCGGAGATTTCATCGAAGTTTTTTTTTATCTGGGCTAATGCTTTGTTCGCCTCTTCTGTCCATTCAAATTTGTCGGATTTCTTCAACAATTTGTATAATGGCAGAGCCTTGTCACCAAGCCGGCTTATAAACCTGCTTATAGCGGCTGCAGAACCCGTCAATCTTTGGACGTCTTTCAGACACGTAGGTCTTTTGATGTTCAAAATTGCTCTTTTCCGGGTTTACTTCTATTCGTCAGTGAGAAACGATGAAACCTAGAAGTTTTCCCGAGGGAACCCCAAATAAACACTTTAATGGGTTTAACCTCATTTTGTAAGTGAGGAGATTGTCAAAGGTTTCTCTTAGATCCTCGAGGAGCGCATGCTTTTCCTTGGACACGGCGGCAATATCGTCCACATAAACATGGACGTTTTAACCGATTTGATTATGCAAGCATCTTTGCATGCAACGCTAGTATGTGGCTCCAGCATTCTTCAGGCCAAAAGGAATGGTTATGTAATAGTATGTTCCATAGGGTGTTATGAAAGAGGTATTTAGTTGGTCTTCTTCTTTCATGCGTATTTGATGATACCTGGAATAAACGTCCAAAAAGTATAAAAGCTCAGAGCCAGCAGTGGCACCTATTATTTGATTGATTCGCAGTAACGCGGACCTAACTTTTGGGCACAACTTGTTCAGACCAGCGTAATCTATACACATCCTAAGAATAATACTATCCTTCTTCGGGACTAATACTGGGTTCACAGACCAAGCAGTATGTATTACTACCCGGATAAAATCAGCTGCTAAAAGCCGGATAATTTCCTTGCCAATAGCCTTCCGTCTTCTTCCATCGAAATGACGGAGACCTTGTTTGACGGGTTTTGATCCTGGAATAAACTGTTCCATCTTTCCGAAGGTTACTTCTAAGGAAATTTCTCCTAGGGAATGTGCTTGCCTGCTAGGAATAATGCCATGAAAACATACATTTCTATGCTTGAGCTGTGTCTCAGAGAGATGCATTTTCTTCAGAGTGCTTAGGTACATGATATTGATACTGGATCCTTGATACGTCTCCAACGTATCTATAATTTCTGATGCTCCATGATAATATTATGCCAATTGCTACATGTTTTCTCCCTTCTTTATGTCATTTTTACATGTTTTCCGGGACTAACCTATTAAACAGATGCCAAGTGCCAGTTCCCTGTTTTCTGCTATTTTTTATTTCAGAAAAGTTATTCTGGAAATATTCTCGGAATTGGACACCACAAAGCCCGAAGTGCCTATTTTCCACGGAAGCATCCAGAAGACCGAAGAGGAGATGAAGAGGGGCATCAGGGGGCCCACACCATGGGGTGGCGCGGCCCCTTTGGACGCGCCAGGGGGTGATGCGGGCTCCCTAGGGCTCCACCGCCTCTGTCCTTTCGCCTATTTATTCCCCCCGGATGGAAAAACCCTACATACCTGATAAAAAAAAACCCCAAAAAGTTCTATAGCCGCCGTCACCATCAACCCTAGATCAGGGGGGTTCTGAAGCTGTCTCCAGCACCCTACCGGAGAGGAGATCATCACCAGAGGCCTCTTCATCACCATGCGTGCCTCCAGAGTGATGTGTGACTAGTTCATCCTCGGACTACGGGTCCATAGCAGTAGCTAGATGGTTGTATTCTCCTCATATGCCTCCATGTTTAAATCTCGGGGGCTGCCTAACATGATCGAGATTGATCTTATGTAACTCTATGTGATGTGTTTGCTGGGATCCGATGAATATTGAAGTTATGCCATGTTGATTATAGTCTTTATTGCATATGTTATTTGTGATCTTGCATGCTTTACGTTGCTAGTGGTTGCTCTGGACAAGTAGTTGCTAGTGACTCCAAGAGGGAGTATTTATGCTCGATAGTGGGTTCATGCCTCCTTTTCGCCTTGCTCGAGTGACAGAAACGTGAAGGGGGAGGATGTGCTGTTGCCACTAGGGAGAAAACAGCAGTGAGAGTGTCTGTGTGTACAATCATTGGTTACATTACACACATTGTTTAATGCAGTTATCTGTTGCTTGCAACTTAATACCTAAGGGGGTTCGGATGATAACCTGAGGGTGGATTATTAGTCATAGATGCATTTGGATTACGGTCTATGTATATTGTTGTAATGCCCGCACAAGATATCATAGTAGTCATCATGTCATGAATGTGCACTACGGTGCAACCTTTATTTGTCAATTGCCCAGCTGTAATTTGTTCACCCAGCATGTTATCTTTTATGGAGAGACACCACTAGTGAACCTATGAACCCTGCCATTTTCTTACACTGTTAAACAAACCACCACAATTTCCTGCTCTCTTTACTTACTGCAAGCATACACCATTTTTTCACACTATACGTCTAATCTTTGTTTTCAGCAAGACCGGAGAGATTGACAACCTCACTGTACCGTTGGGACAAAGTGTTTTGGTTGTGTTGTGTGCAGGTTCCGCGTTGTTGCTGACACCGGTGAGCCATCACTACCGTCAGTGGCATCAACCTTTCGAAGGTCCTCTTTCTCCTACTGGATTGATAACCTTGGTTCTTAACTAAGGGGAAAACTCCTACCGCGGTGCTCATCACACCCTCCTCTTGGGGTATCCCAACGAGTGCAAGATCTGCACCATCAAGGACTTTTTCTGGTGCCGTTGCCGGGGAGAAGGAAGTCTTCTGGCAAGGGAGTCTCTCACTCTCAACCTCTTTATTTTGTTTATTGTCTTGTTTTTATTTTTGTCTTGTTTTGCTTCTTTATATTAAAAACACAAAAAATTAGTTCTTATTCTAGTTTTTATTTTTGCTTTATCATGCTTGCTATCAATGTTTGATGTCTTTGAAACTAGATCTTTTGGGAAAGGTGGGTTCGCGGATGAGCAACAAAAACATTATAAGGAACACTGCTTGTCACAAAAAGGAATACACTTATGGGAGCAAATTAATAAATTGCATGACTATGCTAAGAACTTGTGCTCAACTTATAATGTTACTTATTGCTTTGATAAATCTTGTTGCTGTAGGAGGAATAAACACCTCCCTTTTCAATGTGAGTATAATCATAATGTTACCATATCTTCTTATGTTAATGGAAATTATGAATTATATGATGTCGAACAAATTGAAGAATTGATTGCTTGGAAGGGTGCATTCGAAATTGCCTATTTGCTTGAAAGTATTGGTGATGCACCTTATAATTATGAGATTTATGCTATACTTGAATATTGCTTTGATAATTACAATGATTGTAATTACTACATAATGGAATATCCTAATAAATTCTCTCAACCTAAGGAAGTAACTGATGCCTTGCAAGAGCCTGTGGAAGAAGAAAATTGCTGAATCTGGAAGCTCATTGGATGAAAAAGAGGAGGAGACTGATGATATAGAGGATAAACAATGGAGCTAGCCATGTCTACCTCCCAATGATAGTAACTCTTTAACTCATACATTATTTGATGAAATTGGTACTTTCTATACTTGTGACCTTGATACTACTATGAGTGAACCTTGTGAGAATGATATTGCCCCTGTTATTTATGATAATCCATGCTACTTGGATAAATCGTATGATAATGATCTTGATGATGGTACTATGTTACTTGATGTTATAAATTATAATGCTACTGAAAATAGGATTTCTATAATGTGTCATATACCTTTTATGAGTGATCAATCATCTTTCTTTGCTATTGCTAAAAGTGGGAAGAAAGAGGAGTTGGTTTTAAATTTTGATCCCACTATTTTTTAGCTTGATATGAATTGTGTGCTTTTAGACCATGACAAACATTCTTTATGAGATAATTATGTTGTTGAGTTTGTTCATGATGCTACTGGAAATTATTATGAGAGAGGAAAATATGGTTGTAGGAATTTTCATGTTATTAAAACACCTCTTTTTTTGTTGAAAGTTTTGAAGTTGCTCTTGTTCTACCTTCCCATGATTTCTAGTTTGAGCTTCTTTAATTTATTTCTTTACAAGATTCCTATGCATAGGAAGTGGGTTAGACTTAAATTTGTTTTATTATTGCTTCTTTATGCTCTCTTTTGCTTCAATTCATACTTCTTATGTGAGCATATACTTGATTCCACTTTTCCATGCCTAGCTGAAAGGCGTTAAAAAAAGCGCTACCGGGAGGCAACCTGTTTTATTTCTCTGTTTTCAACCTGTTTTCCTTTGTTTTCTTTTTTGTGCTTTGCACCTTGGTGTTGTATATTTTCTTAGCAACCCTGCTGTATCTTTTCTTTTGTGTGTTTATTGAGCCAAGTAAAGCCTCTAGTGGAAAGATGAGGCTCTATTTCGGATTTCTGCGCAGAAAACAGATTTCTTCTGTCCACTGTTTATTCCGTATAAAATCACAGAAAATTCAAAATGACCTGAGTTTTTTGTGCGTAATCCTGAGCTGTATACGCAGCTTTTCTTAGTTGACCACTTTTTGATTTGAGAAACAGAAGATTTTCGAAAAAAATCATCTTTACCTGTTGTCCTGTTTTGACAGATTTCTGCCAATAATTGCATTTGCATCTTAATCGCTTTCTTTTGGTGTTATTTTGAGAAAAAGAGTTTTAAAAGAAGTTGTGACAGTAGATAATGTGTTTTTGAGTGTTAGACATGAGTTGAAACTGAACCATGTGAATTTATTATTTCGCTTGCACTAACGTTGCTAATGAAGATTGTGAGAAGTTTGGTGTGAAGGAAGTTTTCAAGGGTCAAGAGAAAAGGATGACATGACGTGATCAAGAAGAGTGAAAAGCCTAAGATTGGGGATGCCTCGGTGGTACATCCAAGCAAATTCCAAGAAGACTCAAGAATCTAAGCTTGGGGATGCCCAAGGCATCCCCTTCTTCATCGACAAATTATCAGGTCACTTCTAGTGAAACTATATTTTTATTCGGTCACATCTTATGTGCTTTACTTGGAGCGTCTTTTATTTTTGCTTTCAGTTTGTTTTTGCTTTAAGTTTGTTTTTATTTTTGCAATAAGCTTGGTTGGACCCCAGCATTCTTTTATTGAAGAGTGACATGCTCCGCTTTTTCATGGGAATACTTTGTATTCTTAATTTTTTCTGTCTGCTGCATTTATTTAGCTCCTGTTTTGCATGCATCTCTTATTAGATCTATTAGTTTTAGTAGTATTACGTGCGTACTCTCATGTTTGCTTGCTGTAGCATTTAGAGAGTTTTTGTTAAAGCATATCTTATATGGTGCTTGTTGGGAGAAGAAACTGCTGCTTAAAGTAGAATTTATAACAGTGCAAGTAGAAGCTTGTATAGACTGTTGCTAGAACTTTTTCATGCCATGCTAAATGTTATTTTAGTTCTAAATCCTTGTGATGTTGAGTAGCATGAATAGCCTCAAATATCTGAGAGTGTTTAATGTGTCATTGAAAGATTCATGAGTTGTTCTTGTCATAAGGAAGCATAAATTTATGGTATTCTCTTTCAAATGTTTTATTTGGTTGACTTGGCGCATGCTCACACCATGTTTATGACTATGAACAAGTCACGAATAGCCTCCATTACCACTTAGTTTTTGAACTATGATACCGCTTATGCTTTAATTAATGATGCTTATGTCGCTACGCATGATTATGTCTCTTATGCTCTCTTGATTTGTCGCTCCCAGTCTTTTGCTAGCCTCCACCTGTAATGAGTTTGAGCTCTACTCGTGCATCCAACTCCCTTAAACCCTACATGTGGTATTTAACTGCCGCTCCAAGTAAATTGCTCATGTGTTACCTTTAAAACTTTCAAAATTACTCCTGCTTTATGTTCCTGTTTTTGCTCATGAGGACGTCAATAGAGAATCTTTATCTCACTTGTTGATTGGATTTCACACCCTGGACTAGTGGCTTCATCCGCTTATCCAAATGATAGAAGAGCTGGAAGAGGGGTGCCCAGCCCCAAATTAATATACACAAAATCTCTTCACTATTTTTCCCTGATTTATCAGTCAAAGCATAATTGTGTAAACAAAAGAGAAAGAGGGATGACCTTCTACCCAGATGCGTCCTTCACATGGGAGCCACTCTTTTGATTCCAGCTGTCTTGTGACGTACTGTATTTTCTGTTTACCATTCATTGACATTAGCATACATCTCCCAAAATATAGACACTCCTCCATGGTATGTGATTGTTGGCAGGCCCCCGCGGATTCGGTTATTAGCCATGGTTTGTGAAAGATGTATGGGAGGAGTGTCAAACTTTTAATACCCCAGTTTAATAAAATAAAACGCTCTAGCACATGAGTGATCCCTGCTTCGCTCCGCGAAGGGCCTTTCTTTTACTTTTATGTTGAGTATCCATCTTCTAACTTTATGCACAGTTGAGAGAGCATTTTTGCCATTCTTAGTTGTATGTGCATTGTACCATAAACATCAATAATTACTTCATGATGTGATATTACTTGTTCTTAAATTATTTGCTCTAGTCTTCCTCATGAACTTTGAAGGTGTCCTGGCATTTATGTTTTGCCCCACTCTTAAGGACTAGCGAAATATCACTTTGCCATGCTTTCCCTATACCTTAAACAGACGTTAATCTTTGTTTACATTATTACTCGCGGTCCTTTATTTGAGATACTCTTCATGAGGAAAAGTGATTGCTTTGCTTTATTATTAAAGTTCTATTTATCATGTTTTTGTTTGAAGTTCTATGGTCTTAGCTTGCATATGCCTTTACATTTTTTATGATCAAGATTATGTTAGTAGCATGTCACCTCAGAAATTGTTGTTTTATCGTTTACCTACTTAAGAACGAGTAGGAACTAAGCTTGGGGATGCTTGATACGTCTCCAACGTATCTATAATTTCTGATGATCCATGATAATATTATGCCAGTTGCTACATGTTTTCTCCCTTCTTTATGTCATTTTTACACGTTTTCCGGGACTAACCTATTAACAAAATGCCAAATGTCAGTTCCCTCTTTTCTGCTGTTTTTTTATTTCAGAAAAGTTGTTCTGGAAATATTCTCGGAATTGGACCCCACAAAGCCCGAAGTGCCTATTTTCCTCGGAAGCATCCAGAAAACCGAAGAGGAGATGAAGAGGGGCATCAGGGGGCTCACACCATGGGGTGGCGCGCTGGACGCGCCAGGGGGTCGTGTGGGGCACCTAGAGCTCCACCGCCTCTGCCCTTTCGCCTATTTATTCCCCCCGGATGGAAAACCCTAGATAGCTGATAAAAAATCCCCGAAAAGTTCCGTAGCCGCCGTCTCCGTCAACCCTAGATCAGGGGGTTCTGAAGTTGTCTCTGGCACCCTGTCGGAGAGGAGATCATCACCGGAGGCCTCTTCATCACCATGCCTGCCTCCAGAGTGATGCGTCAGTAGTTCATCCTTGGACTACGGGTCCATAGCAGTAGCTAGATGGTTGTCTTATGCTCATATGCCTCCATGTTTAGATCCTGTGAGCTGCCTAACATGATCGAGATTTATTATATGTAACTCTATGTGCTGTGTTTGCTGGGATCCGATGAATATTGAACTTATGCCAAGTTGATTATAGTCTTTATTGCATATGTTATTTGTGATCTTGCATGTTTCCGTTGCTAGTGGTGCTCTGGCCAAGTAGTTGCTAGTGGCTCCAAGAGGGAGTATTTATGCTTGATAGTGGGTTCATGCCTGCTTTTCGCCTTGCTTGAGTGGCAGAAACGTGAAGGGGGAGGATGTGCTGCTGCCACTTGGGAGAAAACGGCGGTGAGAGTGCCCGCGTGTACAATCATTGCTTACATTACACACATTTTTTAACGTAGTTATCTGTTGCTTGCAACTTAATACCTAAGGGGGTTCGGATGATAACCTGAGGGTGGATTATTAGTCATAGATGCAGTTGGATTATGGTCTATGTATATTGTTGTAATGCCCGCACTAAATATCATAGTAGTCATCATGTCATGAATGTGCACTACGGTGCAACCTTTATTTGTTAATTGTCCAGCTGTAATTTGTTCACCCAGCATTCTATCTTGTATGGAGAGACACCACTAGTGAACCTATGAACCCCGGTCCATTTTCTTACACTGTTAAACAAACCACCACAATTTCCTGCTCTCTTTACTTACTGCAAGCATACACCATTTTTCCACACTATACGTCTATTCTTTGTTTTCAGCAAGACCGGTGAGATTGACAACCTCACTGTACTGTTGGGACAAAGTATTTTGGTTGTGTTGTGTGCAGGTTCCACGTTGTTGCTGACACCGGTGAGCCATCACCACCGTTAGTGGCATCAACCTTCCGAAGGTCCTCTTTCTCCTACTGTATTGATAACCTTGGTTCTTAACTAAGGGGAAAACTCCTACCGCTGTGCTCATCACACCCTCCTCTTGGGGTATCCCAACGAGTGCAAGATCTGCACCATCAATCCTCCATCCATCAGCACCCTTTTGAGCCTAATGTTTTGAACAATAGGACTTACGACCAAGGCGTGTGTGCCGGGTTCTGGGATATTACCGGGATGATCGGACTGATCCCAAGTAATTGGCGTCTTTGAATACTTCACGTACGTTGGGGTTGTAGGCACGACCGCGCTGATTTCTCGCAGCGTTCGTTTTGCCTGTTTTGCCGATGGAGTCGCAAGGAAAGTTAGGTTACATTCTCCTTCGACTCTCGGGAACTTGGGTTCGCCTTTCCGTTGTTGTTTCTAGATTTTGTCATCAGTATCAGACTCACTTTCGTCTTTGTCAGCTTCCGGATTTTTCTTGTTGAACTTCCTTTTGGCATTCTTTCCTTTGTTCCCGGATCCCGTGCTGCCTTTCATGTGCTTATTAAGCCGGCATTGCACGTTTGTATGGGCAGGTTTCCCAAATTGCGAATGGTGGACACAGGATTCCGACTTAATTTTTTCCCACTCTTCCTTAGAGTAGGAGATAGGTTCCCTATTTTCTGTGCTTTTGCCCTTCCATCTGCTGCCATTATCCTTTCCAAAGGCTATGTTTACTTCTCTGGGTTTTAGCTGTGCTTCTGGAGTAGCCTTCTTTTTAGAGCGAGATGCCTTTTTGGCATGAACCAAAGCATCTATATTTCCGCCTCTCGCTCTAATGTCTTCTTCGGCCGCTGCATGACCATTGGCGGTTGTGAGCATAGACCCCAAGTCCTTGTGCTCTTTGGAACCAACCATGAACGGTACGAGACCGGGTTTTAGACCATTAATGAAAGCATGCATTTATTGTACATCACTTACTCTAGAGCAACTATTCCTCATTGCTGTCCATCGTGAGATAAAGTCGACATACGACTTATCCTCATATTGGACGCAACGGTTCAGATGGTTAATGTTGTTGGAGCGTTTATACGTACCCCGGAAGTGCTGAGCGAAAACTCTAGCCATATCCACCCAACTGTCCATCGTTCTTGACGGAAGGCCATTAATCCAATCACGACCTCCATCCAGCAACATTAAGGGAAGGAATTTTACGGCTTCCAGGTTTGTTCCTTTGTTGATCTGGACGGCGGTATAGTAATCAGAGAGCCATGTATCCGGGTTTGTACTTCTGGTATACTTTTGATAAGTTGAGCCGACTTTGGTAAAGCCAGAGTGTAGACTGATTTTCCAAATCCTGCCAGTGAAACATTTTGGTCCAAAATAGAAATCATCTCTTTCCGCCTTATCGACGTGTGCGGAATATCTTCCACCTGAATGGACAGAGGGGGATCTACTATGTTCTGTTCCATTTTTCCGTGAATACGCTCTTCTGACATCATCCCTATTTCTTTCGGCATCCCGTCTTTTGGAATAAGGAGGAGTTATACTCCTTACCCTTTCTTTGTTCCTTGGAGTGGTTCGGGATCTCTCACGCCTGGGAGGATTGTCGTATCTTCCAGCTTTATCGGCCGGGTGTACCTGGGGCGACATTGTTTTTTCGTCATTCCGGTTTTTCTCCTCCTGTTCTTTGTCATCACGGGGTTTTGCATTATTTCCGCCTTTCGGTGGATGGGATTCTATTCTGGACGCTGCATCCTTGTTATTCACGATTTTCTTGTCCTTCTTGGGATCTCCCTTCTTTTCTTTCGAATCACCTGAATCTCCGGGTTCGCCTGGGTCAGGTGCTCCAATGGCGCACGTGGAAGTTTTGCACAAGGCTGAATCACCATGTAGCTTACCTGAACATGCTTGTCCTCGTTGTTGCTGTTGTAATGCTTTTCCTAGGAAAGCATACACTCCCTGCAGCTTTTCGTCGTTGGAGTACAGATCATCGTTAAGGATGGCGAATGCGACTTCTGCATTTTCAGGTGCAGTTTTGTAGATGCGTTCGCCCTTAGCATTTGTGCTGTTAACATGCCTTTGCCAAGATGGGTTTTCAAACCGCTTTCTTGCTGGCAGTTCTTCCAGCTTTAAAATTCCGGGTAACATCGTGGGTTTGATTCCAGATCTATTCCTTCGTTCATATTCCTCGGTTTCTTCCTGCTGTATTTTTATATCAGGTTGGGTTTTGAGAAGGTTTTCCCGAGTTCGGAACAGATGTTGCTGCTGTCGCCTTATTGCTTGTCGCCTGGCTTCCAACTCTTCAGGTGGCTCATTACGTGCGACCGGGGTTTGGATTAGATCAATCTCCTCATGCTCCGACATCTGGGGAATAGGGATTTCATCCTTTTTCTTCTCCGCCATCTTTTCAGCACTGCCGCTTCCGACTTCTAGGTTTTGGTTGGACACGTTTTCTTCTGGGCTTTGGTAAACAACTTCTTGGCAGAATTTTTCTTCTTTTTGGAAGATGGAGGTTTTTTGGGTGGTTCATCCTCCGTTGACTCCTGTACGTCAGTATAAGACGGGCTTTTTTCACCACCTTCTTCATCTCCTGCTAGCGGAGGGGTTGTAGTGTCTTCCTCTTCTTCGGCGTCCGACTTCGATGTAGGTTTTGCCATGAGTACATTGTAGAAGCTTCCCTGCATGGATTTGACCTTTCTTTCGAAATCATATTCATCTTTGGAATCTGTATCAGCAGATCCGGTTTCAGAGTCTAGCTTTGCTTCTATGGCTGCTAATACAGACTCAGCTTTCGAGTTCATCGCCTAATCGGCGGATGTCGAATCTTCCACCTTTTCTGTGGGACCATAGTTTTCTGCCTTTTCCACGGGATTTTCATCTTCCTTGTTTTCGACGATCTCTGACTGCACCATGCCAATAAAGTGCGATCTGGCTGCATGCATCTCCTGAGAGGCGGCTAATCTAGTCGTTCTTTGGCGATATGTTGTTATTGAAGCTTGATCTGCCCCTATATACGAATAGGGTAGATCTTAGCATATTCCAGCATTGAAGCCTTCATCTATTGGGTGTAGGGCGGGTGGGATGAAATTGCTTCCACCACGGAATCCCATTGCTTCTGCTGTCAAACCGATAAAAACATTAGCAGATCTGATTGGTAAGACACACACACTTACCAGATGATTCTGTGCCGACATATAGGATCCATTGTTGAGGAAGCGTCCGACGTTTTTGTCGAATTCCAGGCTTCTGATAGTGATCGTGTTGTCGATCCGCCAAGTATTCCTGCTCGAAACATAAGTCCCGACGTTGTTGGCCCCACGGTGGACGCAAACTTTCGAGACTTCGTAGTTAGGATCATGGGTGGGGGTGCCACAAGCCTACCGGTAGAACCGTGGGGGAACATGGGAGAACTGGAAGCGAGGACACGATTTACCCAAGTTCGGTACGACACAACTATGGCGGCATTCCTAATCCTGCAATCTCACTAAAATCAAGGTTGAAGCCTGAAGTATACATAGTATTGTGAGTATGGTTTCGCTAACTCGGCGAGGATGAACTTCTCAGCGAGTTGGCTTCTAGCTATTTTTTTGTTGTTAGCTTGCTCCCGCCCGGCTTTATATAGATAGCCGGCCTAGGGCTTACAGGAAGGAAACCTAAAATACTACGGAAAGTATCTAATCTTGGAAAGTAAGGCATTCGGCTTCTTCTCCAAGTCGTATCACGTGTGGGCCGTGATCCAAATTCTTCTAGAATCCGGCTTCCTGCGCATCAGGTTACTGGGCCATCTAATGGGCTTTTCTCCATTACCTACAGGACACCATGGTAATCCGCCTCTCGGCCAATGCCGGTCATACCCCCATTTGGCATATATCCGACAATCACTCTCCAAAGGTATGGGACTCATTCTAGCTAAAGTCAAGACCTCTCTGATCCCATTTTTAGTATCATTATAATTTATATCATCCAGTAATATAGGACCATCATCTAAAGCATTATCATACAAACTATCTAAGCAACAATCTTCATTACCATGTATATCAATAGTAGGAACAAATAGAGGATTATCATAAGATTTATCAAAATAGCAAGGATTATCATAAGTAACAGTAGGGAAAGTGAGGTTGTTTTCTCTTTGTTTTCTGTTGTGTCTTGGAGGTTGTTACCTTTGTAACAAGTATCAAGTTCATCCAACATAGGTATTTCATAAGAATTCATAGAATCATCACATTCATAAATATAGCACTCATCCTCCTTTGGGAAGCATGGATTATCATAGATAATAGTAGAACGATCATTTTCATAAGTTTCATTCATAGATGCATCATAATTTTCTATCAACAAGCAAACACCAATAGCTTCTCTTTCTATAGTTTCTACATTTTTAGCTATTGGTTCAGGGCGTGTAACTTTTTCGAAAAGCCAAGCAAGACCGTTATTAGAAAGCAAACTCATAAGTGTTTACTTTCAGTTTCTTTTTTTTAAACATAGAGACAAAGTAAAGGCAAGAACAAACTAACAAAGCAAGTAAAACACTGGAAACTAAAAAAACTATTTTTTGGGTATTCGATAATAAGAAAACAAGACTAAACAAAAGTAAACTAAGCAAGAACAAAACAAAAGAAAGAGAGTGGAAGTGTGAGACTCCCCTTGCAGCAAGCTAGAAGTTCCCAGCAATGGTGCCAGAAAAAGTACTGGTGTGTAGTTGATGCGATACTTCTTACTGAGGATGACTTCGAAATCCCCTGCAACAACACGAGAAAAAGTACTTGATGCTGACGTAATCACACACTCGTTGGGATACCACAAGCGGAAGGTGTGATGTAGTATAGTGTAAATTTTCCCCCAATATGGAACCAGGGTTATGGAACAAATAGGATTTCGTAGTCTTGAAGAAGGTTACTTGTATCAACGGCGCCAGAAAAGTACTGGTGTGTAGTTGATAAAGCGTGGAACCTGCACACACGCACAAACTCTCTCTTGCCCCAACTTTTCGGAAGGTTGTCAATCTTCTTGTCTTACTGAAAACAGGAGAATTAAACGTATAGAGTCTTGGAAAACAATAAAAATAAAAATGGAACAACGAGGAAACAACGATTAAAAGTTCTTCAAAGAAGGTTTGCAATATGCGAAAAATAGGACCGGGGGCCATAGGTTCACTAGTGGTGTCTCTCCAAACAAAACAAACATGCTGGGTGAACAAATTATAGTTGGGAAATTGAAAAATCATGAATGTATAACAATACTATTATTACGAAATAAAGTTCACGGGTTCTAGCATTGTAGGCATTACGTCAAGGCATATGGACCACTATCTAGCATGCATCCATATCTAAAAGTCCACCTCAAGAAAGCTATCCAACAAATCCCTTGGTATTAAGTTGTAGAAACGAAGTGATTGCTATGTGTGCAACAGACGAATGCATTAAGATCAATACGTTATGTAAAAAGTGGTTCTCATCCGTAGACAAGATCACCGCTGTTTTCTCCCTAGTGGCAACATCACATCCTCCCCCCGTACGTTTCTGTCACTCGAGCGCATGCAACAAGGAGGCATGAACCAACTATCTAGCATATAAACCCTCTCGTGGAGGTGAAAACAACTACGTGGCCAAGGTAATAATAAACACAAGAGAACATTGCAAGACAAGATTTAAATTCTCTACAAATATAAGTGAAGCATCTCAGATTGACATGAACAAAATAATCATAATATCATGGTTCATCGGACCGCAGCAAACACAACATGCACAATTACATAACGGTGGACTCCATCATGTGAGGAAGCTCACGAGACTCTAAACATGGAGGAATAGGGGAGAGAACAACCATCTAGCTACTGCAATGGACCCTTAGTCCCGAGATGAACTACTCACGCATCTGTCCGGAGGCGACCATGGCGATGTAGAGGCCTCCGATGATGATCCCCCTCTCCGGCAGGGTGCTGGGGCAGGACTCCAGAAGCCCTACATTGGACTTTCAAGGTGATGGCCCCTCTCTATGTGTTTAATGGAAAATAACTCCTTCCCCGTGATTTTTAGGGTTGAAGGCAATTTATGGGTGAAGAGGGGACGTGAGGCGGTGGCTAGGGACTCCAGGGGCCCACCAGTCGCGACAAAGGGGGGGGGGGTCGCGCCTAGTGCCCTCCTAATGGACCCCTCGCTACCCTTTGTCTCTTCTTTGGACTCCATCTTTGTTCCGGGTAAAAAATGATCTCCGTGGATTTTCAGCTCTTCCCGAGAATGTGTCCTTAGGAACTTTTCTGAAATAGAAAATTAGTAGAAAACAACAACTAGCATGGGCATCTTGTTAATAGGCCTGGGCACCAAGTCCACCTCTTCCCTCCTTTTCCTTTTCCCTTTTGGTTTTTTCCTTTATCCATTTAAAAAAAATCGAAAATCCTCCAGAAGGTTAGACCAATGCATTAAGTTTGATGGCTTATCATGATCCTCTTGTTATCTTCAATCCTCATTGATATCTCCACCTGTTAGTTAGGAGGTCTTAAAATTGTTGAACAACAAGTATAATTTTACGTAGGTCTCTACTAGTAACATGTTACCCGAGCCCTAGATAACACGCATTACGCACACCGTAAAAAATACTGAAAAGACTCTCACACATAAGAGGAAATAAATTAGCACAAACACATATTACCAATCCTCTTCATCTCCCATGCCCGTGGGGTTTTAATTGCACATGAGAGAGTTAGTAAATATGAACTTGATAATTTAAAGTGGAAGGTTCATCTCTATATTATGGTAGCAAGCCACAATTATCCTAGGATCAACGAACACCAAACTAGAGTTCAATCTATGGGAGAGATCTCAAAACCCTAAAAATCTTAAAATGATGATGTCAATCTCTCTATGGGATGGTGGAATGGATGGTATGGTGGATGGTGTTGAAGAATGGCGATCTCCGACAGGATGAGACAACGCTTCTCCTCTCTGGATCTCCTTCTTCTTCCTTCTAGATCTTCAGGTGGCGGTTGCGTCTGTTTTTCGTCCTATGCCTCTTTACGAAAGTTGTCCCTTTTGATGTGCTGGAGGCGGTGGCATGCGGTACGGTGAGTAGTACGGTCAGCACTGACCGTACTCGTTAAGTGTCTCTGCGAATTAATTCTGATTTTCCTTTTTCA
The DNA here is from genome assembly GCA_028641055.1 of Alopecurus myosuroides. NCBI lineage: Eukaryota > Viridiplantae > Streptophyta > Magnoliopsida > Poales > Poaceae > Alopecurus > Alopecurus myosuroides. The sequence continues at coordinate 417,518,076 of CM054058.1, forward strand.
AGAATTACTTGTTTTCCTCCAATTATCCTTAATATGTATCTTTTCCTTCCTCCTTAGTAATATTCCCGAAATCTCCATAAAGAAATGAAACATCTCCAAACATAGCGATGTTTGGGTTAGTGTAGGAGTGAAAACCATATGAAAATCCAATATAACAAGGGGGTGGCCAGAGAAAATAGCACAAAAAATAGAGCCATTAGCAGCGGCAGCAGCCGGAGCGGCAACATATTCCCCGTGGCGGCGTGCCGCCTCGCCGATTCGATCACTCTGGCAAAGGTGTGTCCAATCGCATCCCACTAGCACCGGTGCCCTGCAGCGTTGTGCCGCAATAGGAGCAGTCAGGGTCGTTGAGGACCGCCCGCCGCACCTGCTCGAACCGAGCGAGCCACCTGTCCCAGTTCTGCTGGCCATCATTGTTCTAGGGGTGGCGGCGCTCTGCCGGCGTCATCCAGCTGTGCTGGTGAGCAATGTAACGGCGGATCTACTCCGTCGTTCTAGGCATCAGTGGCACGGCGAGGCCGCCTTGGGAGATATGCCACTCCTTCGGGATGCGACAATCCGGAGGGGCGAGGAGCTCGTACTGGTACACCTCCTAGGAGCCATCGGTGTTGATGGTTCGCCCGCTGGTGAGCCTCAAGCCGCAAGAGGAGCCGATCTACCTATTGTTGGTCATCATGGAGAGGCTAGGTGGAGACGGCGGGGGAGAGGAGGTTGTGTGGCACAGCGAGGCAAAGGTTGTGCCTTTTATCCCTTGCCGAAGGGTGGCAACAACGTAAATGCCACGTGTAGGGAAGGCGCAACAATGGTAGCGTGTCATCGGAAACCTCACGTCGCCGGTGTTATTCCGAGGCGTGTTGCAGGAAGGCGTCCCGTTGCATTGGAAATCGGCGAGCGCCATTAATGCGCACTGTCCTCTTGCACGACGTCTTTAATCACTGCCCCTTCCCCCGTCTTATCTCTATGACGAGAGGGTCTGACCGGACAATGTTCGTCGCCCCCAGTTAGGCACCAAAGTTTGGCGGGTGGGATGGGGGTGCCGGACATAAATTTGATGGGTGGACACGCTTCGAGGGTACCGTTGTGGGTGATTTTTTTGGTCCGGGCCCCAATGGGCCATTGGGGGCGTTTGGGGGGGTACAAAATTTTGCGGTGAATACTAATCCTCGATCAGATACTATGGTCAATGGTACTCTGTGATTACTAACAATCTCCTTGGCATACATCTCTGCTATCTTCTCATAGTTATCAATCTGTTTGATGGCAACAAAATGAGCACTCCTCGTAAATATGTCGATAGTTATCCAAATTTCATTCTTATTATTCTTTGTTTCAGGCAATTACTCTCCTCCCATTTCCATTTGGGATTTGAAAATGGTTGTAATAATCCTGCCGGTTTCTGATGTTCAGCTTTCACACGTTTACAATTGTGACACTCTATCTATGAATCAGGCGATTTCTCGATACATATTGTTCCACAAAAATACTCCCTTTAGATCCATATACATTTTTGTCATACCTAGGTGTATGGAATAAGATGTGGTATGCGCTTTCTTCATGACCAGATCTTTTATCATGTTATCATTGGGTACACAGATTATTTCGTGGTACCACAACAACCCAATCTCTTCGTTTAACTGAAATTCAAACTTCTGCCCTGCTTTTGTCCTACGGACTTCTTCTCCAATGAAAGTATCCTGCGGTTGTTTTGCTATGATTTCTTATTTGAAATCCAGCTCCATATCCGCGATTGTCATATTTCTGACCTCTTGACTCTCAAGAACCTCAATTTTTCCTTGAGACAGCTCCTTAGCTAACTCTTTTGGCATCAGGGTTGTGGTTAATTGATCACATATTTCCTTTCTACTTAACGCACCTACAACTACATTAGCCTTTCCATGTGCATAGTTTATTGTCAAGTCATAATCCTTGATTAATTATAAGCATCTCCATTTTCTCATGTCCACCTCTTTCTCGGTAAAGAAATATGTCAGACTCTTATGATCCGCATATAGTTCACAATTTTCTCCATATAGGAAATATCTCTAGCTTCTCAAAGCATAAATTACGGCCGCTAACTCCAAATTATGTTTTGGACAGTTAAGCTCATGTGGCTTCAATTGTCTTGATCCATATGCTATCACCTTGCAATCTTGGATCAAAACACATTCTAATCCGTTCTTAGATGCATTGCAATATACTGTATAATATTTTACAGGTTCTCACACTACTAGAACTGGTGCAATTTTAACTTGGTTTTAAATTCTTGAAAACTAGCTTCACATTTTTATGTCCATACAAATGGTACATTCTTTATCAACAACTTGGTTATTGGTCTAGCTATTTTGGAGAATCCTTCTAGAAGCTCCAGTAGTATCCAGCCATTCCTAAGAATCCTCGGACTCCTTTAGGTGTGGTTGGTTCTTTCTAGTCCAAAACAACTTCAGCTTTTTTCAGGGCTTAAGCCAATTCCTTCATTAGTTATCACATGTCCAAGAAACTCCACTTAATCTATCCATAGTTCACACTTAATGTATTTGGCATACAATTGATGTTTTCTTAAGGTCTATAGGACAATCCTCGGATGTGATAAATGATTTATTTTTGTCTTAATGTAGATAAGAACATCATCAATACAAACTATCACCAACTTATCCAAATATGGCATGCATATCTTTTTTCATAAAATTCATGAATATTGCTGGTGCATTGGTTAATCCAAACAGTACTACTAAGTACTCATGATGTGCATATGTTGACACAAATCCCGTCTTTGGAATATCTTCTGTCCTAATATTTATTTGATACTACCCTTCTCTTAAATCAATCTCGGAGAATGCTGCTGCTCTGTTGAGTTGCTCAAAGAGATCATGAATTCTAGGAAAATGGTACTTATTCTCGATGGTTCCATTGTTCAGATTTATGTAATCCCCACACATTCTTCTACCTCCATCTCTTATATCCACAAATATCACCAGTGCTCCCCAGGGTGATAATATTTCTCTTATAAAACCTTATTCTTCCAACTCATCCAATTTTTCCTTTAATTGTACCAGTTTCTTGGGTCCCATTTTATAGTCTGGTTGTGAATAGGTGTTGTTTCGGGTATCAAATCAATGGTAAAATCAATTTCTTGGTCCGGCGATATCCCTGGTAATTCATGTGGAAACGCATCCAAAAACTCACTCACTATAGGAATCCGTTCAATCTGCTCTTCTTTCAAAGAATTTAGATGTAAGTATGCATCCAAATGAGTATGCTTGTCCTCTTGGAACACATTTCGAGTTCCTCCTGGTCCTCTTAATGACACTTTTTTGGCTTCACGATCAATCTGCACTCCAAAGTCTGATAGCCAGTCCATTTCTATGATGAATGCTATTTCTTTCATGAGTATCACATATAAATATGCATCATATGTTACGTCAGAAATGCTGATCATCCGATTCATTCTTACCTAAGTAAAAAATAAGTTTGCCCCCATCCGACATGATTGTAATCAGTATTTCTAACGGTTGACACTTAACCCCATATACATCAATAAATTGTTGAGAAAGGAATGATGTAGTAGCTCCCTTATAAAATAAAACTTTGCTAGGATGAGAAAAAATTTGAATCGTCTCAATCACCACTTGACTGCTGGTCTTGAATTGCTCCAAACTGGTACAGTTGAGCTTTCCAAATGGCTTTCATTTGGCCTTATCTTCCGATGTTTGACCCAATCCGCCGCATGTGCGCTTGTATCTAGAAGATCTATAATTTCGTCCACTATTTGGTCAAGATCTATTGTTAGGATACATGCATATAGGTTTAGTATGTCCTGTTGGAGATATGCCCCAGAGACAATAATATTCAGTTATGATTCTATCTCCAAGTTCAGAATAACCGCTATAGTATTTGAAAAGTGAGTTTTCAAAGGAAAACCTTTGTGTGAATGTGAAGAAATAAACTAACACGAGTTCCTAATCTTGTCTCTAAGATTACCTTATGGTTTGTGAGATGATCACATTTTCCTAATCATGGACTTTGATAAAGTCTAGCAAACATAAGAGTTTATTGTTAGGGTAACACTAGTACTCAACCGACCCAAGTATATGATCTTGCTAAGAAACTAAACAATTATAATGTATTCAAAAAAGTACATATGGAGTTGTCATTGACTAGAATTCGTATACTATGAGAATATATAGTGACCACACAATCGACATTTATGCTTTGGATGTCTTCAAACGTACACCAGAACAGGGCATCATAACGTTAACGTCTGGGTATAATATAGAGAGCATAATGGAACTGAGATCGTTCAAGAATAGTACTTAACTCCTCCTGACAATGGAGAGATACATTCTCTGGGCCCTCTCAGTATCATCGATGTCAACCAGTCGTCTGCCCAAACACAGTGTGATTTATCATAAGGACATCGGGGATATCGATGAGAAAACAGAACGATATCAGTACACTAGAGAACATAGTCTCACCTCGTGATATCATTGGTATCGTGAAGTTAGGGGAATAAGTGCAATGAGTAACTGGAAGGTTCTCTCGTTCTTCGTGGACAGACATGAGCCATCATGGGCTTCCACGTCTCTACTGTTGGTTATTGTTCGGTAAGTTCCCAAACATGTATGTGTGTTATCGAGCCTTTACGGGTCACACACTTAAACTGTGGTAATCTTTAGTTGAGAGAACAAATTTTTTTCTAATGGTTTTATGAATTTTAGACATCGATACGATGTCACAGAAACAAGTCCAGTGTCAATGAGATGGGTTTCGGGGAAGTTGCTATGAGGGAGAAATAATGTCGGTGAAAGGCAAATTTTTATATGAGGGAAAATAGAGGACATGTGATGTCCCAGGATGTTAGAAATATGTTTATAACATAAGTGGATAAGGTCCATGATTTCATCTACTAGGGTTAGTGGGTTTCGGAAGAGTTTCAGTAAAAAAAGACCGAGAAGGGGGGATTTTTGGAGGGGCAGATTTGCCCCCAAGGACGCACCCAATTTTGGGGGGCTGCCAGGTCCACCACACAAGGTGCACCATTCCCCAATTGGTTCCTTCTTTATTTGGTTTGAGAGAGAAAAGAAAAAGGACAAAAGAAAAAGGAGGGGGGAGTCCAATCCGATTTAGGCTACAAGGGGGTGCAACCACCTACTAGTGGATTGGGAGTTGGGCTCCCTTTCCCCCAAGGAAGGTCTCCTCTTCCTAGACCTATAAAATCACCCCAAGACCTCGAGGAAAATCACATCAATTGGCTCTCAAATCTATCTCTCTAGCAGAATTAGAGCCTCCAATTAGACTATCTAATTAGAACCCCTCTAATTAGATTAAGCCTTCTTCTAATTGTTTTTTTTTGAGGTGTCATATCCCGATTAGATCTAACTCTAATTTTTATTCTCTTTTATGTGTTAAGAAATTTATAAAATCATATAGCTATAATAACAGTTGATTATAGTTACTAATTAGCAACGCTAAAAGGCTGTCTCTCTTTGTCGATGCCGAGTCCTGGACGACGGAGCGCTAGCGGGTTGACACAAGCGTACGCGTGCACACCATAAGAGGGATTACACGTGTGATTCTTGACGAGGAAAGCTTAGCAACATCTTTACAACTAGGCCTAGTTATGAGGATCTACGATTGTTCAGAATCTTTTTACAACTACATCGACCTTCCGCTGTCCGATGAGTCGTGATTCGTGATCAATGGATGTATGGGCATGCATCGTTGTCTCCATAGTAATCTTGGCGGTTACGTAGGGCAAAAATTTTAAATTCTGCAACGTACACCAATATATCCCTCATGTCCACATTCAAAGCACACGATCTTAGATTTGGTACAATTCTTCTAGAAGATCCCAAATCTACTCGTCGCAATTGCTGGACCAAGCACTAACCGGAGCCGAAGCCACCAGTCCACTGGAACATCGCCACCTTGGACTGGCCGTTTTTCCGAAGGCGACCTGGGCCTCACCCACCGCCATGAGATCCAGACCGAGCGTGGCCGCTGCCACGCTTAGCCGCATCGCCTACCTCCGGTCGTCCATCCCCAACAACACCACACCGAACGCCGCCGCGGGGAGCTAGCTGTCGTGCTGTTGTGGACCTTATCGGGGACCGCACCCTCGAGTTAGGACACATACCCCACGCCATTCATGACTCATAAGCAGGAGGAGAAACCTCTGCCGCTGTCGTCACCTGGACGGTGACTGATAAGGGGTGGCCCAATCTTCTCAGTGAACTCACAGATAACTTCTGAATGATAACTAGTGCGCCACTAAGACTCTCCCGGCTGATCCCTGATGCCAATGCAAAAGATAGCAACCCCAAGGATATTCTCAACTCCACACTCTTGCACAAGTAATCCACCGACTACAAGTGGTCCTGTACCGTCTTATTCACAGTGGAACAGCAGGTAACACGTAAAGTTTGCAGATGAACTTCCAGATGAAAGGCTTACAAGCAGTTTCAATCTAGAAGTCTAGGGTTTTCTGGGTTTAACGTAGTCTAACCCGTCCTATGCGCCCAAGGGGGTATATAAGAGAGGGGGTGCGGCCACAAGGGGTCCCCTTGCGCAAGCACCACTTCTAATTGGACTAGGACTCCTATACCTATTACAATTGGATACAAACCGACCCCACACACAAAGGGGTGCGGCCACATTGGTATACAAACCAATCCTAACACTACTAGGACTCATATGGCGCATTGATGCTTCCTTGTGGGCGCCCTCCTCTTGCCTTGTCCATCCACGAGTGTGGAATAACAATATGGCATTGTTTTCCACACTTAGTGAATTTGACCTTGTGGAGGCACCATCCCCTTGTCATGATAACATTTGTTATTTGTTGTTTTCACCATGCTAACACTTGTTTTCCATCTCCTCTTGAAGTCCATGCTCATCCTTGGGTAGCTCCTCTACATGATCTCCATTCATGTTTGTGTTATCAACAAACCTAAGAATACACAAATGCAAAGATTTAGGTAGTATAAAGCTCTCACAATTATAAACATTATATTCAAGTAGGAGTGAATTCACCTGTTGTTGTAATAGCTTGGTTCTTGATCTTGTCATTGGACCAGTCCTCACTTCATTAGCTTTTATAGGAACATCCTCATGTGTAACAATAGGTGAAGAGCTAGGGATGTCCTCAATATCCTCCCCCTCTTGAAAAGGCATCGACCTTGATGCTAAATCATCTCCATGGTAAGGTGTCAAAGCAGCCACATTAAATGAATTGCTCACACCAAACTCATCAATTGGGAGGTCAATTTTGTAGGCATTATCATTGATCCGAGATAGAACTTTATAAGGACCAGCACCTCTAGGCATTAACTTGGACTTTCTCAATGTGGGAAATATATCTTTTCTAAAGTGCACCCACACCATGTCTCCTGGCCGAAATATAATCTCCTTCCTCTTCTTGTTTACTCTTTCAGCCACATGTTTTCCTTTGTTCTCAATGGCCTCTTTTGTTTTCTCATGAATCTTCTTCACAAAAACAGCCCTCTTTGATGCCTCCATATTAACTCTCTCATGTAAAGGAAGTGGTAATAAATCAAGAGGAGTAATAGGCGTGAAACCATAAACCACCTCAAAAGGACATAGTTGAGTAGTTGAATGCACAGCTCTATTATATGCAAATTCCACATGAGGCAAACACTCCTCCCACTCCTTCAAATTCTTCTTGATCATACCCCTTAGCAATGTGGACAATGTTCTATTAACCACCTCGGTTTGTCCATCAGTTTGGGGGTGGCAAGTAGTAGAAAATAATAGCTTAGTGCCAAGATTACCCCAAAGTGTCTTCCAAAAGTAACTCATGAACTTGACATCTCTATCCGAAACTATAGTCCTTGGAACTCCATGCAATCTCACAATCTATCTAAAGAAGAAATTGGCAATGTGAGAAGAATCATCACTCTTGTGGCATGGAATAAAATGAGCCATCTTTGAAAATCTGTCCACAACCACAAAGATAGAGTCATGTCCTCTTTTTGTCCTTGGTAATCCCAACACAAAATCCATACTAATATCCTCCCATGGTGTACTTGGTGATGGCAATGGTGTGTACAATCCGTGGGGCTTCAATTTTGATTTGGACTTGTTGCAAGTAATGCATATTTGCACCAATCTATACACATCTCTTCTCATATGTGCCCAAAAGAAATTTTCAGCCAACATCAACAAAGTCTTCTCTCTTCCAAAGTGTCCCATCAATCCTCCACTATGAGATTCCTGGATCAAAAATAAACGCAAGGAACACTCGGGAATACACAATTTGTTAGCTCTAAACAAGTATCCATCATGTATATGAAATTTTTCCCATGCTTTAGTATTAACACATTTATTAAATGGCATAGAAAATTCTTTATCTTCATCATATAAATCTCTAATACCCTCCAAACCCGAAACCTTAATTTCTAAATTTGAGAGTAACATATTCTTTCTTGATAAAGCATCAGCAACTACATTATCCAATCCCTTTTTATGTTTTATGATGTGTGGAAAAGATTCAATAAACTCAACCCATTTAGCATGTCTCTTATTCAAATTATTTTGGCACTTTAAAAATTTCAATGCTTCATGATCACTATAAATAATAAATTCTTTAGGCCACAAATAATGTTTCCACACCTCTAAAACTCTCACAAGTGCATATAATTCCTTATCATAAACAGAATAATTCAATTATGCACCATTTAATTTTTCAGAAAAATAGGCAATAGGTTTCTTTTCTTGCATGAGCACACCTCCAATACCTATTCCACTAGCATCACACTCAATCTCAAATTGTTTATCAAAATATGGAAGCATAAGCAATGGGGCCGAAATCAACTTCTCTTTCAATGTATCAAAAGCAATATCTTGAGTAACAACCCATTCAAAATTAACACCCTTTTTAGTTAGATCATTTAAAGGGGCAGCAATTGTACTAAAATTAGGCACAAATCTTCTATAGAAACTAGCAAGCCCATTAAAACTTCTAGCTTGACTCACATTAGTTGGAATTGGCCAATTTCGAATAGCTCCAATTTTAGATTGATCAACCTCAATTCCATGCTTAGAAACAACATAACCAAGAAATATAACCTTATCTTTGCAAAAAGTGCACTTCTCAAGATTACCATACAATTTATTATTTCTTAGCACTTGCAAAACTTGTCTAATATGATCCATGTGTTCATGTTCATTGTGGCTATATATTAGAATATCATCAAAATAAACTACCACAAATCTACCAATAAAGTCTCTCAAAATATGGTTCATTAATCTCATGAAAGTACTAGGTGCATTAGTTAAACCAAAGGGCATTACTAACCACTCATATAAACCAAATTTTGTCTTAAAAGAAGTTTTCCATTCATCTCCCTCTTTCATTCTTATTTGATGGTATCCACTACGCAAATCAATTTTAGAGAAAAGAGTAGCACCACTTAATTCATCTAACATGTCATCTAAACGTGGTATAGGATGACGATAACGAATAGTGATGTTATTAATTGCTCTACAATCTACACACATGCGCCAAGTACCATCTTTCTTAGGAACCAAAATAACGGGAACGGCACAAGGAGAAAGACTAACCCGAATATAACCTTTGTCCAATAGTTCTTGTACTTGCCTTTGTATCTCCTTTGTTTCTTGTGGATTGGTTCTATAAGGAGCTCGGTTTGGGAGAGATGCTTCGGGGATCAAATCAATTTGATGTTCAATGCCTCTCAATGGTGGCAATCCCGAGGGCACATCTTGTGGAAAAACATCCTCAAAGTCCTGCAAAACATTAGAAACACCAAGAGGAATAGGGGTCATGTCATTAGAAACCAAAATCTCTCCCTTGTGAATAAGCACAATAGAGACTAATGAAGGATCATCCCTAAATTCCCTCAAATCCTCTTTGGTGGCTAACATGCATAATAGGTTCTCTCTCTTTTTACCACTCGAATTGGTTGTACTATCACTCCCCATGGCTTGTATTTTTGGTGTTCCCTCATCCCTCTCTCTCTCTTTTTCCACTTTCATAGCAATTTTGGATTGGGACTCATTTACAATTTGTTGTGGAGTCATAGGTCTCAAGATAATAGTCCTCCCATGATGATGCAACTCATAAGTATTAGCTCTTCCTTCATGCTTCACACTTCTATCAAATTGCCATGGTCTTCCCAATAATAAGTGGCAAACTGTCATGGGCACCACATCAAACTCAGTAGTATCCTTGTAAGGTCCAATTTGAAACTCCACTCTCACCATATGAGATACCTTCATTTGTCCCGTGCTACTCAACCATTGGATATGATAAGGGCTCGGATGTGGTAAGTATTTGAGATTCAACTTGGCACATAAATCCTTGCTTGCCAAGTTTCTACAACTCCCTCCATCAATAATGACTTTGCAAGCCATGTTGGGACCAATAACAACCTTTGTTTGAAATAAATTGCACCTTTGATTTTCAGGACTAGGCACCACACTCAATGAATTTTGTGTGCAAATAATAGATGGCATAGTAGTAGCATAAGCATCCAAAGGAGAATCACTCAAATAGCCATCATCATCATCAAGATCATTGGGATCAACATCATCACCTGTCTCATACTCATTGTTCTCATTGATAATCATCACCTTTGAATTTGGACAATCCTTCTTGAAGTGACCCTTGCCTCCACATGTGTGACATGTAATATCTCTATTTCTTGTAGTAGAAGCACTAGAACCCGAGGCACTTGCTGCTGGTTGTGATGTTTTCCTTGCATTAGACACACTAGGCTCGGTTTTGGATGATGGAGCACCTCTAAAACTTGATGATGGAGGTGGTGGTGGTGGTATACTAGGAGTAGTAGATGATCTCAATGGGAATCTACTCCTTGTTCTAGCTGAATTTTGTGCTTCCTCAAGTAGATGTGATTCGGCCTCCCTGGCATGATGGAGTAAATCATGCATATTAGTATATTGATAATTCCTCACAATGCCCTTGATTTTATAATGTAACCCTGAAAGGAATCTTTGCATTGTTTGCTCTCCTTGCTCTCTCACACGAGCCCTTTGCATGATTAATTCCATCTCTTGATAATAAGCATCAACTGTCATGGTACCTTGCCTCAATTGTTGTAATTTGTCAAATTGTTGCCTTATGTAATTGGGTGGTACAAATCTTTCTCTCATAAGCCTCTTCATGGTGTGCTAAGTGACAATGAGCAACTCACCATCATCATGTCTCTTTCTCACTAGATTATCCCACCATCTAAGAGCATATCCATCAAACTCATAAGATGCCAATTTGATTTTTCTATCCTCATTGTAGTCATGTAATCTCCACAATTTTTCTATCTTCAACTCCCATAGCAAATATTCTTCCACATCCATATTATCAAAGCTGAAAGCTGGAATAGAAAATTTGGGCTTACCCAAAGCATCCTCTATATTTTCATGAGCAATTGGTATGGGCACACGCCTAGCTCGGCCTAGAACACCTCCTCGGCCTCTTTCTCCTCTAGCTCCACGGCCAATATTAGGCTCCTCCTCATTATTTGCATCACTATGGACACTAGCATTGTCATCATCAAGAGGTGGCAACCGAGCTTGAATCAATCTTTGAAGATCAGTCATAGTATGATTGAAAGCATCAATAGAATCTTGCATTGTTTTCAATTGAGCACTATTGGTCTCGGCCAAAGTATTGGTTTCTTCCACCTTCTTCTCCATGTTATGAACAATTTCATATAGAGGATCACATGCACTATCAACATATTTCTTGAAGTGTGTCTCATTTTCAGTCAATTGATTTTTCAACACATCCCTTAATGCCTCATACTCCCTCCAATTCACTCCCTCGGATTGGTCCTTCTTTTGCTGCACAAGATCACTACTAGAAGGATCCATTAGAAGGTTAGTGAAAATAAAACAAGTATAGGTTGTGGTGCCTCTCACAACTCACTCAAAAATCTAGCAAGACAATAGGATATCTTACCACTCCAAAGTGAATAGAGATACTTACCACAAGTAGAGGTAATTAAAGTGCTTTGGTGTGAAAGAGAGAATACCCAGGTTTTTAACTCTCACAAAGGCAAACAAGGTTATTTAGTGGGGCTTGGTATGGATACCTAACAATCACCAAAGTAACAATCCTATTTGCTGTCTTAGTGAAGATATAAAAATACCCAAGGAAACTCACACAATATGGAGACAAATGTGGCAAAGAAATATGTGGATGAAATTTGCAATGCACTAGAAAGTCACTAGCTAGGCTCTTAATTGACAGGCACAAGATTGCTCAATGAAAAACCAAGTGTCACAATGGCAAGCTCAACTAGTAAACAATAGTAATGATATGGCCTTTTGCACTTTGCTCTTTTTTCTCTTTTCTTTTTTTTATACTTTTTGATTTTTCTATTTTTTTTGTATTTTTCCAATGGCCTTACACTAAGCTAGGAGCAACAATTAACCAAACACAAGTGAACACAATGGTGGTGATGAAAAAATTGAGCAGCCTGTCAGAGCACAAAATAGCTATACTTGTGGGCAAGTTCCTATTAAAATGCTGTAGAAAGGCTGTGGCTATGGTTCACAAAGAGTGGATATATTGGTCCTAGTGATAAAACAGGAAATAACAAAGAAAAACAAAGAAAAACTAAGGGAAAATGATATTACTAGCTGACGGCAGAAAACAGCAGCCCACGGCAGCAATCAGCACTCACGGCAGCAAAACAGGTGGTTTTTGATCCACGGCAGAGCTCACGGCAGAGAAAACGGAGGAAAAACGTACCGCGGCAGCAAACAACAGCTAGCAGACGCGCGTGGCAGCAAAACTCGCGATTTTCGTACCGCGGCAGCGCGCGCGCTGGCGTTACGGCTGCGGGTAAGCGCGTTACGGTGGTTTTTGGCCGCTCGGGTGTTACGTGTAGCGAGCAGCGTACGGCAGCGGCGGCAGAGTTTTTCTGCCGTGGGTTTGAGCGTGCGGGTGGGATTTGGTAAGTGTGCTGTGGGCGCGCGGGGGCTTTTGTAAGCGTGATATGGCACGAATCCGATAGCGGCTAGGAAGGTGGCAGCGGTGGGTGGTTTGCGGGTGGGCGGGTTGAATCCGATGGCGAGTAGGGATGGATGGCGGCAGCGTTTTTGGTAAGTTTGGTGCCACGGCAGGGATACTACAAGGAATCGGATTGGGGGTGTATATGGTGGATCGGAAGCTAATTTTTTTGGTATTTTTGAGATGTATTCGGCTAGATGAACAAAGAACCCTAAACCTAGCCGAAAATATGAAATCTAAAAAGATAAAAAGCAACACAAATCTAACACAAAGACAACACTAGTAATTGAAAACTAAGATGATATCTAGGCTATGGCAAAAACTAAAACTATTTTTGTGGGGCAATTTTCTGGATAGGAAATAAAACACTCAAATCTAAAGGGAAATTATGATAGCTCACCGAGGCAACCTGTAAATCTGATACCAAGATGATAAGGGGTGGCTCAATCTTCTCAGTGAACTCACAGATAACTTCTGAATGATAACTAGTGCGCCACTAAGAACTCTCCCGGCTGATCCCTGATGCCAATGCAAAAGATAGCAACCCCAAGGATATTCTCAACTCCACACTCTTGCACAAGTAATCCACCGACTACAAGTGGTCCTGTACCGTCTTATTCCCAGTGGAACAGCAGGTAACACGTAAAGTTTGCAGATGAACTTCCAGATGAAAGGCTTACAAGCAGTTTCAATCTAGAGGTTTAGGGTTTTTGGGTTTAACGTAGTCTAACCTCTCCTATGCGCCCAAGGGGGTATATAAGAGAGGGGGTGCGGCCACAAGGGGTCCCCTTGTGCAAGCACCACTTCTAATTGGACTAGAACTCCTATACCTATTACAATTCGATACAAACCGACCCCACACACTAAGGGGTGCGGCCATATTGGTATACAAACCAATCCTAACACTACTAGGACTCATATGGCGCATTGATGCTTCCTTGTGGGCGCCCTCCTCTTGCCTTGTCCATCCATGAGTGTGGAATAACAATATGGCATTGTTTTCCACACTTAGTGCATTTGACCTTGTGGAGGCACCATCCCCTTCTCATGATAACATTTGTTATTTGTTGTTTTCACCATGCTAACACTTGTTTTCCATCTCCTCTTGAAGTCCATGCTCATCCTTGGGTAGCTCCTCTCCATGATCTCCATTCATGTTTGTGTTATCAACAAACCTAAGAATACACAAATGCAAAGATTTAGGTAGTATAAAACTCTCACAATTATAAACATTATATTCAAGTAGGAGTGAATTCACCTGTTGTTGTAGTAGCTTGGTTCTTGATCTTGTCATTGGACCAATCCTCACTTCATTAGCTTTTATAGGAACATCCTCATGTGTAACAACAGGTGAAGAGCTAGGGATGTCCTCATCAGTGACCACTCGCGGCAAGGAAGGGGACATATGGGACGGTGGCGGCTCTTGCAGCTAGGGTTTTGGGGTTCTCCCATGTCGCCCGTGAGGGGAAGGGGGCGGCGGGGGGGGGGGGGGGGGGGGGGGTTTGACACTCTCGTGTGACTAGCGCGCCCTTATTGCGGCCATCCACTCCTAAGAGCATGGTTAATAATACTGCCGGCTGCTGGCTATATGCCATTGCCACGTCACATATATTCAAGTTGTACAATAATTGGCTATATGCATGAAGTACTTTATCAACATATGACCTACTTTACAATCTCACATAATGCCTATGAGCACGTGCTGCAGCTGGCTACTAACTAGTGGCCCGCTTTGCTTCTCTTCTACTCATCTTTCTCCTCCACATAAGTAAAAATATATTATTTTAATTCTTATGTCACCTTATTGTACTTGCTCTTAGTCGACCAGATATTTATTTGTTACAGAACCGTGTCAATGAGCAGATCCAGAGACGATGGAGTGATTAGTAGCATTGACCGGAATGCGTTTGCTGGATGGATCGACATAGGCCCCATCATAGTTTTTTTTTTTTTTTTTTTTTTGAAACACCCCCATCATAGTTTCTGGTTCCACCATATCTGTCTGGTTGGTTCGAAGGTTGGACCTGGGTAGCTGACCCTGACCAGTTTGCTGCATGGAGGAGGCTGATCGCGCCGTGTCTCCCACTAACCATAATGACTAGTACTATTTCTATCGACAATAACAATGGCTCGTACCAATTCCGATCGCTGAATATTTCTTTCTCGGTCGTGCGTGACTACGTCACAGGCGTACTTTGGGAAAATTTGCTTTACAGAGAAACTGTTTTCTTATAACTGAATTAGCCAAAATGAGAGCTGAATAACAGAGCCCAAAACCGGCACAAAAACAAGACTTTGCCGGAAACTCGTTCAGAAATCCAAGGAAACAAACGTGTTCCGTGAAATTATTTATCCGGGAAACAGCCAGATTTTACTATGAGGTTCCACATCGAATTTCGTAATAATAAGCTTTAGATGGGCCTGGATGAACAGATTCGGCAGGTCGACCGGTCAGTTCGTCGTTGCCGCATTTGCGAGGTTCCTATACGCGGTCGCGTCGACGCATTTACTCGCGGTTTCCGGTGTGTGCTCGCTTCCGGGTCGCTCCCAGCCAGGAATGGGTCGACATAGATTCGTCGTCGACACTTGCTGGCGACGGAGGCATGGCCATGGACGGCGTGCAGAGCGCCATTAAATCCGAAATTATTTGCGGGCTGGCACTGGCAGAGGGGCCCCGGGCTTGACTTGGAGAAGACCTGAGCGCCTTGTAGGCGTACCCCTAATCGGATCCCGAGGTACAATTGTGGTAGGGGCTAGTGGCGAGTGAGATGCATCTGCTTTGAGCATGACCAGTGGTATTGCAGTGCACACCTGCTGGAGTAACCTACTAGTCCAGTTCTTCCGTTTTGTCAAATTCAAACTTTTCTGTAAAACTTGACTAACTATATAAAAAATAACAACACATATAACGCTAAATGTATATAATATAAAATATTTTTTACAATGATTTCAGTAGTAACGGTATTACATAATGCTGGTATTATTTTTTACATATTTGATTAAATTTTATGAAATTTGATTTCGATTAAATCCAGAACGCAGCGTAATTAAAGAACGGAGGAAAGAACATCTAACTAGCTTCTAGAAGCACGACGTGGATGATGTATAAATTTGAAGTAAGACAATATGAATTAATCTTAGTGAGTCATCTTCTTGGATCCAGTATTTCACTTAAGCAATTCATTAGTACCCAACGGTTCGGTGATGGATCCAGTATTTCACCGCTAGGTACCAGATGTCGGCATACTTAGGGTGTGTTTGGTTGAGCCGTGGATTCCGAAAAAGCTGTTGTGAAGTGTGAACCGTGAGAAACTTGCTGTGAGTTAAGAAGTGTGGATTCTCTCGAAAAAAAATATGTTGTAGCAACTGTGAAAAATCGCCAGCTAGCCTATGAATTGTACCACCTTAGTTATTTTTCTACGACACATAAAACGGATCGGAGAGAGTAATTTGTTTTACGAAATTATAATGCCAATATTTCAATATTTTTAATATAAAATATTTTGGTCTCAGAGAGCTGATTTTCTTTGTAAAATAACAATTTGTATGAAAAGTTATGAGTTTTGAATTTATTTCAGTTAGTCCAAACTTTGAGAAGAAAATATTTTGGTACAACTAGAATAATAGGACCTGTGATAATTTTTTGGTGTATTTATAAGTACCTCTAAAGCCGTTGCCGAGTGAAAGTTGTCAGTAAAAAATCACCAAGTCTATAGTTTGTGGTGTGGATTTCTATCACTTGGAGCATATGTGGAAGACATAGGAATCAACTGACTCAGAAATAAAAACCAATACATGTACTCCCTCCTTAATAGTTCACGGGGCACGTACTTAGTTTAAGAACAAATTTGACCATTAAATTTGGTCAACAGATAAAAAGTATAAATTAGATTTGTATTACAAAGAATTTTTTAATGATATTTATTTATATATATATAATTTAAATTATGTTAACTAAATTTATGTTCAAGGTGTGTTTTTAAACTACATGCATGCCCTACAAACTGTGATAGAGGGAGTAGTGAGGTCTGAGTATTAGAATGGTTGGATGTTGGACCTCAGCCATTTTGCTATCATGTAATGATTTTTTTCTCTTCATTTTCGGAAGGGAAGGTCCGGCCGAGCAGTAGTTGACTCTGCATTTTGCTATCAATAATAAGCTTAATTAGAGGCTATAGAAATTTTCTTGTTGTAAACATTGTTGTGCAACTTATTTTAAAAAAACATTGTTATACAACTTTAAAAAATTAAAACCATATATGCATGCTTTGCATGAGGACACTTGCACCTTTGGGAAGTGGAGCAGAGAAACGTACTCCATTTTGGCTAGTGCCGCACATTTTGTTGAGGCGCCCGTGGTACCCGGGGACCGTGCGTGACCGTAGCAAAATGGTGAGGGGGGATGGGAATTGGTCCGCATTTTGTCCATTTGAGCAGCCGTCCGTGGACGTGTCCGGGCGGATTTAGGCCCTGCACCCAGCGGGGCTGCTCATTTAGTGGCCTGACCCTCCCTGTAAACCAGTACACGGCCACGAACAGAGCTAGCTAGCTTATTGATCGATCGGAACAAGTACACGACTACACGTCCACGAACAGAGCTAGCTAGCTCAATCCATCGATTGGCACTAGTACATGGCCATGAACAAATCTAGCTAGCTAGCTCTATCGATCGGAACAGCTAGCACGCCGCGCGCGGTGCCGCGGCCATGGCGCAGGTCTAGCAGAGGAAACGGAGGGAGGCGGAAGCGGATTCGGCTAGCTCGCCACCGACCTGCGCACGCTCTCGGCCACCTTCTTCGAGACACCGCAGCAGGAGCTCCCGGCGCCCATGGAGATCGGAAACCGGCTCCACCTTCTCCCGCGTCTTCGCGCACGCCGCCGCCGTCGCCATGGCCTGCTCGCGGCCACGCTCACGGCAAAGGAGATGAGCCGGACGTTGAGCAGTTGAGCACGAGGATGTCGCCGTGGCGCGCGGCCTCGAGCGCGCCCTGCTGCCCGCCCGCCCAACCTCCTCCACTTGCGACGGCCGCCCTCGACGGGAGCTCGCCCAACCCGACGACGGGAGCTCGCCCCACTCGCCCCGACGACGGGAGCTCACCGTCCGTCCCGCCAGCACGCGGCTGGGCTCGACGTCCAACTGCCCTGCCGCCAACTGCCCCCGGCGAGGTCCGCAGCCCTGCTGCCCCCGGCGAGGTCCGCGGCGGCCCTGCTGCCCGCCCGCCCAACTGCCCCCGGCGAGGTCCGCAGCCCTGCTGCCCCCGGCGAGGTCCGCAGCGGCGGCTCGTGACGACGGCGAGGTGCGCAGCGGCGGCTCGTGACGACGGCGAGGTGCGCAGCGGCGGCGGCGGCGGGCTGCGTCGACGTGGTCACCCGGAGAGAGGCTGACATATGGGGGAGAGAGAGAGTAGGTGTGGTTTGGAACGGACAGAGCAGACACAAACGTGTCCGTGAGCTGTCCAGCGGATGCTCAAATCTGACCCAAATTTGGGTCAGGTTTGAGCATCCGCGGACAAAAAAACGGATGCTTGTCCTTTTAAGCAGCCCCGTTGGGGCCTTGTTTTGTCCGGGGCTGCTCAAATCCGGCCGGTCCGGGCCAAATGAGCAGCCCCGCTGGAGATGTCCTCAGAACCCTATCGAGTTCAGCTTCAGATTTCAGATTTCAGTAGTAGGACCTTTTCCGGCTACGTCGTGGGCTTTGCTCGCAAATGAAGACAGGGCGCTTTCCCAGGCTGTTTCAACTGGAAAACCGAGGAGAGGTTAAAAGGAAGCTGCAAATCTGGAACGATGGTAGAAAAGAGCTCACCTCACTAGTCCAGTTCCCCGTGCGTATTTCTCAGAGCCATGCGTCACTGCTTGAGCACAGGTGCGCATGCTAAACGTACACATATGGTCCCATAAATACGCTCATACAGATACAGGTGACATTCTGACAGCCCGATCGGATTATAATTTATATGCAGACGAGTCCTCAAGAGTCGACAAAAGTTACGTCAGTAAACAAGTACAAATATGCACATACTCCCTTTGTAGTATTTGGTAGTTTTTTTCGTGAACTCTTATGTTGTACTCCCTCCGTATCGAAATGTAACATGTTTTAGCATTTCTTAGACAAAACGAATCTAGACATGTTTTTAGTGTAAGATGCATATGAATCTATACACTAAATCATGTCTAGATACCTTTTGTCTAGAAAATGCTAAAACATCTTATATTGTGATACGGAGGGAGTATATGTATGGTGTTGGAGAATTCATCCATTTTATTCCCCGGTGAGCTAGCTTTTATTTAGAGCAGACCTGGACGTCCTCCGAAGGATTTGGAGGGAAAATCCTCCGGGTCCTTCTGTCGACACGTGTTCTCCCAATCCCGTTTTCGCTACACTAACATCAAAAAACGATTCATTAAAATAATATTTTTTCACGAATGTAGCAATTTTTCAAATTCCCCCCAAAACTCGCTTTTGCTACACTGAAGAAAAATACGGTTCATTGAAATAAAAAAATTCACTAATGTAGCAAAAAAAATCGTCCACATAAAAAATCAAAAGAACTCGTCGAATACCTCATAGCAGATTCCTTATATTATTATAGCAAAAATAAAGGACAATTGCAGCAAAACCAAAATGCTATTATAGCAAAATAATAACTTCCTCGGAGAAATCACCGGAGATCTCGTCGGAGACATTATAGCAAACACTTTGTACTATTATAGCAAAAACAGAAAGCAATTGTAGCAAAAAGAACAATTTGCACTATTGCAGCAAAAAAGGGGTTCATCGGAGACATCACCGGAGATTCTCGTCGGATACCTCGTAGCAAAAAAACTATGGTATTTTAGCAAAATTTGAGACCAACTGTAGCGAAAGAATTATTCTATTATAGCAGCATGTGTTGTTGTGTCAACTGAGACAGGAAAAACTGATGTAAAAAAAAGAGCCCAACTGACGTGAAAAAATGGACCTGCTAATGGCCCACGAACGAGAAAACGATCCGTTAGTAAAAAAATGAGAAAAGGATAAGAGTGCGAATGGACCCAAATATTGTGTGGGCTTTTTTACCACGCGCGTGGTGCGCTACCGATCCGGAGGATGCAGTCGCGCGAATCCTTTGGAGGAAAACGAGCGTTTCCCTTTTATTTACGTGTTTCTCTAGCGAGCTGCCTTTGCATCCGGGATTCCGGGTTAGTCAAGGAGTTAAACCACCCGCCGTTCCAAAAAAAAAAAAAAAAAAGCACCACCGTTTTCTAACTTATACCAGGCCGATTGAGATCCATGCTACGGCAAGTCAATCGGGCCCTTGAGAGAAGTGCGCTGCTCCTTGTCGTAGTACCTCGCAACTTGTGGCCCATTTAGAGTTCTCTTTCTCTTCTAATCCGTTCCTTCCAACATAATGAAAGTTAGGTTTGACACAGTCGAAACGGAACCAAGGCGCACCTGGCCAGGTCCAGGTCCAGGTCGGTTGAGCCGCAGCGAGCGGCGGACCGGAGCAGGCGGCGGCGCGCACTGGAGCTCAAGAGCAGGCGGCGGGGATTCGACGGCGTCTACTGAAACCTAGCCGCGAAATCAGAAGGAAGACTGTTATAGTCCCCCGCAGAAAGTGTTTCGACGCAACAGGCGGAAAGCTTGAGCCTTGGCGACTGACGGGCGACGAGAGGATGGCGACTGACGGGCGTGCCATGGGCATCGACGAGGGCTCGCTGGTGTGCTCCGCGTGAGTCTCGCCGTTGGATCCCGTCGTCGGTGTGGTCGCTCTGGCGGCGCGGATGCTCGAGGGCGTCGAGGACCTCCGGGGGCGTAGGTGGGCGGACATAGCCGAGGAGTCGGACGAGGCGGAGGAGGCGCGGCTGGAGGCTGAGCAGAGATGCTCGCCACCGGCGCCACCTACCCTCGGGGACTTCCTGGCGGCTGCTCCACGCTCCCCGGAGGCGGCGCGGGCTCCCGTCGCCGCGCATCTCGTTGCAACTGGCCCGCCAGGGGATCCCTACGGGGCCGGGGCGGGCGTCATCTCCAACGGGGGCTGGGGTGTGGGACACCAGTGGGGGCGGCTGTGGTGAGGGTTACCCCCACGACGGTGCGCCGGCCGGAGCTCGCGCCGTGCATCCTTGGTCCTGAGCCGCCGCCGCGGTCGAGGGTTGGGGGAGCTCCTGGGATGGGAGGGTGGCGAACCGGGGGCGGTAGTGGGCCTGGGGATTCGAGACGGCCTGCTAGCCGCCTAGCTCGCCAGCCCATCCTTGGCTGGCGGAGCCAGGACGCGCGTGCGGCAAATTCTACCGGGCCGACGCAGCGCTCCCTACTGGGCCTGGGGCCCGGAAGCCCAATCCTGCCCGCAGGGGCCTGGTTGTGGATCCCTAAGGGTACTCGGGACCTAGGGTTAGGGCTTCACGCGTCCCGCGAACAGGTAGCAAGATTCGGCGCCCGCGACCGCCGCGTGACCCCGCCTAGCCGCCATCGCCCCTCTCCCGGAGTTTCGCCGAGGTGGTCGCCGCCGGCCAGATGAAGAGGCGCCGCTCCCGGTCCCCGTCCCCTGCTAACCGTCCTCCTCCGCGCAGATCCCCGCCGCGCCGAAACCCTCCCCCGCCGACCTCGGATGCCGCCGCCGCCGTCTACCGCCCTACTGCCCGGCGCTTGCCGGCGGGAGGGGGAGTGGAGGCCCAGCGCCGCGCTCCGGTGGGCTATGCAGATTGTGACATTGTCTTTCGCGGTGAGAAGGGCCCTAGATGTGAACAGATTGAAACTATTAGGGCGAAGGAGATCTATGAGGGGGCTCTTGCTGCCGCTCGGGCTCAGGCGGAGCGTGAACGGCAGGAGCCCCTGGTTCCCACTGGACCTGTACACGGGTCCGATAGCGGAACCGCTCCTTCGCAGGCTTGTGCGGAGACTCCTGAGGCGTCCTCCCAGCCCGGGAGAAAGCGCGGGAGACCCGCCAAGTCGTCGTCCCGGCCCTCGACCTCCGGTAGGGCCCGATCGGTCCCCCGTAAGGGGACAAACCCGGTATGTTCCCCATGAATGTCGTTCACTTCATTTGGAACATGCGGGGGTTCGGGTAGGACGGGAGACGACGGCAACTGGTGGAGTACATCCGGGATGAAGACCCAGATATAGTTTGTATTCAGGAGACGATACGCCAGGATTTCTCGATCCCGGAATTGGAAGGCCTAAGCCGCCATAAATTTGCGTGGCAATGGCTTCCGGCGACGGGGCGCTCGGGTGGGATCCTCCTTGGTGCTAAGGAGGATACTTTCGAGGTAGAGGATATGGACCGTGGGGAGTTCTTCTTGAGCATGTCCCTGACCCACAGACGTACTCACCTCCAGTGGGAGGTGATTATTGTCTATGGCCCCGCTGATCATAGTAGGTCACCTGAGTTCTTAGAGGAACTCAAGGGTAAGGTGGAATGCTGCACTATTCTGGTGGTTGTGGAGGGAGACTTTAATCTGATCTGTTCCATTTCGGAGAAGAGCTCAGACAATGTGGACCTCCCTAGGATGCGACTGTTTAATGACTTCATCGCTGATATGGCCCTTATTGATATCGAGAGGGTGGGGGCGAGATACACCTGGTCCAATAACCAGGCAGATCCTATCCGCAGTGTGCTGGACCGGGTGCTAGTTTCGGCGGAGTGGGAGAAGGCCTTCCCGCTGTGCTCTCTACGGGCCATTACGCGGGTGGGTTCCGACCACTCCCCCTTGATATTAGCGTCTGGGGGGTCAGTTGCTCCTAGACAGAACCACTTCCACTTTGAAGAATTCTGGCTTGGTCAGCCAGGATTCGTGGAGGCAGTTCGAGATAAGTGGTTGGTGGCGGCGGCTTCCCCCCCGCACAGGTATAATGCGGTGGACGTATGGCACTTCTGTGCCAAGAGTGTCCGCCAATTCATGCACGGGTGGGGGGCCAATGTAGGAGCTGAATTACGCAAGAACAAAGCGTCCCTCCTTGGCCAGATTCAGTCCCTAGACCTGGCTGCCAATACAGTGGGACTTACCACCGATGAGTGGGCCCAGCGGTACTCCCTTGAGGCCTCCCTTATGGAGATCTACAAGGGGGAGGAGGTGTTTTGGCAGCAACGTAGTCGCCAAAATTTGATTCTTAAGGGGGACTGATGGAGGGATGGTAACCTGGTAGGCTAACGCCAAGGAGTAACTCGGCCCAAAGGACGCTGCGCAAGACCCGGCTTAGGATAAAGAAGCTTCTAGAAGGCCCAGGAACTAAGGCCTCGTAACCCGGATTGTGGGTTCCGGTAAGGAAGTTTAGGGTTTGTAAGCAGTGTCCGGGTAGGATTCAGAGTGCGCCTTGGAGGGTAAGCCAAGGGGTCCAGATGTTCTATAAGCCGGTCCCTAGGTTAGGGTTAGACAAGCTTTTTACGTGAGCAAGAACACGATTGCTAGATCGAGAGATTTCGAGTATCCATTGTAACACCAGTATCGAGCTAATATATTTAGATCGTAGACTCGGCGACTTGATTGCCGGCTACCAGATCGCATATCACCATGGTTTCCTTCGAGCTAAACCCTCTCCCAAACACTCGAGTCGATTTGCCCCAAGACAAGTTACCCCCGGTAACGTCTGCCGTGATTATCCCACGACAGTTGGCGCCCACCGTGGGGCCTACGTCCAAGGGTGTTTACATCACGGGAGAAGCTCGGGAGAACATGAAGAACCTCGTCGTCGGCGAGATCTACACCAACCCTGAAGGAGAGAAGATGGTGGACGATTTTCGTTGGGGGCCAGAGTCGGATCTGCTCGAATCCGGATCTGTCGTGACAATCGGCCGGATCAACGTCTTCATTGGCATGGTACGTACGTCCGGTTTAGCTCCTGACGATTTTGGATTTGATTCTGTGTAAGGGGAGGCCACCTGCGTTCAGTCCGATGGGGAGGAATCGGTCGGGACGATAGATCCGGCACAAGAGCCCACCACGAAGAGGGAACAGCCGGAGGAGCCGGCATGGACCCCGCGTGGCCGGGTTATGAGAGGAGATGACACCAAGTCTATCCTGCACCTGCTCGAGGACCGGTACGAGGAATACATCGATGATGAGGAAGAATACGAATCTGCGCCAAGCATTGTGCGCCAAGTCGCGGTTTACACGGCCCCCGCAACCAATCTTAATCAGGGGAACGTGACCGCGGACGCTGTTGGAACAACACAAACATTGGCCCAGCAGCAAAATCCGGTTGACGGAAACCCGGTCTTAACCCGGGTCGACGGAGAATCGGCATCAGTTACCAGCCATGCGGCGGATAGCGAGTTGCAGGCAAACATGTTCGGATATCTGGCAAACCGGACACCAGGGGCGGGTCCTTCAAATCCGCAACAGCCGGCCCTGTTCAACAACAACCTGATCCTGGATCCCACCGTTCTAGCCACAGTCATAACCCCGGAAAACGCGGCGGAACGTGTTAGGGATCTAGATGTAGCCCGTCGTGCATTGGAACAACAGAGAAGGCAAGTGGAAGCAGAAAAACAAGGGGTAGCTACGCGCCAGCGCGATCTAGATGCATTGGAGAACCGGCTCCGAGAAGAGACAACCAGGGTGCGTCAAAGGCACCAGACCAGATTACCAGCAACGAGTGGAGTTATAAACCCGGCCACATTATTCATCACACCACAGGATCAGCCGATTCCAGCGGCAAACCAAGGAACTGTACATCAACCCGCAACTGGAGGAGCACAACCGGTAAACATGCAGGCCGGGTTACCCATATTACAGACTGGAGTTACTACCGGCAATACATTACCACCACCACCACCATCGCGGTTTCGCACGCCAGCAGGTCATTACAATAACCCCATGGATAATGTGTATGCTGCAACGTTAGCATTGAATCAGATCCCCGTAAGAGAGTCACCCCATGGGGAGCAGACCCGACGGGCGATCGATTTATTGCACACGGCAGTGGCACATCAAGTTAATTACCCGGACAACAGAAGTGGAATGCATGGGACACCGTATATCAGCCAACAACGAGCCAATACCGGCAATATTCAGACAAGCTCAGCGCGACGGAGGGCAGAGCAGCAGCAAATGCCGCCTCCTCCCCGTGTTCAAGCAGTACCAGCAGCATCAGCGGCGCAAGCTATTGTGGATAGTTCCAGAGCGAGGAGAGCCGCGGCCGGGTCTGCGGTGCATGGACCAGCAGCAGTGCCGCGTCCAACCGCGCCCCCCGCAGGATCACATGTTTCCCGAGTGAGTCCGGTTCCGACTAATCTCGCTAGGCCTAAGTGTCTGTCGGATAACATCAGGGCTGAGCCTTACCCGGATAAATTCAAAGAGCCGGGTAAAGTAGTAAATTATGAGCCGACTATGGATCCAGAAACATGGTTGAGCAGTTACGAGATGGCAATGTCGATTCGCAACGCAACCGAAAATCTTCAAGCCAAGTTCATGTACCTAATGATGTCAGAAGGAGCAGCAAAGTTATGGTTCAATAATCTACCGGAGGGATCCATCAAGTCATGGGAGGAGTTGAAAACTGCGTTTATCAAGCACTTTCATGGGACGTGCAGAAAGCTATTTACTATTGATGACCTAGAGCGGTGTGTCCAGAAGAAGGGAGAATCGGCGCGCAGTTGGGTGCGCCGAGTCATGGAGATACTTCACTCATCTACAGATATTCAGCCCAAGGATGCGTTACAAGCGATGGCAAAGACGTGCAAGTACATACCTTTAGTGCAAAAGTTAACTCGCATGAAATCTAGTCGAAATGCTTCAGAGGTTACGATGGGAGAACTAATGGACGCATGCAACAAGCACGCTGCAACAGATACTACAGAAGAGGACGTCGATGACAAGAAAGCAAAGGCAAACGCAAGCAACAATGGAAGAACCGGCAACGGATCAACGTCGGGTAACAATGGAGGTAACAATGGGAACAACCAGAATAAGCGCCCGTTTGAGGGAAGCTCCGAGTTGGTCGCTAGCACAGAAGCCGGGTCATCGAGACCCGGGGCGGAAGGAAACTTCAATGGAGGAAACCAGAACGGAGGAAATTATCAAGGACCGCCAAGGCCGGGTAACAATTGGGATATCTTCAGGATGGCGTGCCCAAAGCATAGCAGAAACGGTAGGCCGGCTAACCATTCATTGGAGCAATGTGCGAACCTACAGAGATGGAAGAACGAGGAAATAAACAAGGCTATGCGAGGTGCAGGTCGGGGAGGAGGACCGGGTCCGGGTGGAAACCCGGGCCACGGCCCAGCCCCAACCGGCAACCCGGCAGGCGGAAATCCGGGTAATAACCAGGGGGGAGCTGGAGGTTTCCAGGCCAACCCCAAGCAGTTGGGACAATACCACGTACATACTACAGGAATTTCCAACAAGGATAAAAAGATACTGAAAAAGTCGGTAAACTCAGTTGCCTCGGCCGTTCCGAGATACCTGAGATGGTCAGAGCAGGACGTAAATGGAGCAGAAGGGATCACCCGGAAAGTATAGAACACCCGGGAGTCTTAGAATTGGTGGTCGCGCCGCAGGTTAATGGTTATGAGCTGAAAAAGGTCTTAATGGACGGCGGTAGTAGCATCAACATCTTATATTGGGAAACCTTTCTACGCATGGGTCTCAAGGAGTCCCAGCTACAGAAGAGTTCGACAGTTTTTCACGGGATACCAGGTCACTCAGCGTGCCCCGAGGAAAAAATCACACTGGAGGTAGCTTTTGGAGAATCGAAGGACAATTTCCGGGTTGAGTGGCTCACTTTCGAGGTGGTCAAGTTGCGCAGCCCTTATCACGCGCTATTCGGAAGGCCGGCTTACGCTAAGTTCATGGCCAGGCCATGTTATGTGTATCTACAGCTAAAAATCCCGGGTCCAAAGCAGACCATCACTATACATGGGAATCGGGATATAGCGGCTGAGTGCGATGAAGGAGATGCAGCAATGGCTGAACAAGCCTGCAGAAAAGAGGAACTCAAGTATTACCGGTCTCAAGTAGACCCGGATGACAGAACAGCGTTAAAAAGGCCGAATACTGAAGATGAGAGGGCAAAGTTCAAGGCAGCGCAGGACACCAAGATGGTGGCTTTCGTCGAGGGTGACCCCTCCAAGCAATTTGCTATAGGATCTAACTTGGACAGCAAACAGGAGAAAGCACTTGTGGAGTTCATTCGTTCGAATCAGGATGTGTTCGCCTGGACGCCCAGCGACATGCCGGGTATCCCTACAGAACTGGCAGAGCATAGTTTGCACGTTGATCCCAAGTCCAGGCCTGTGAAGCAGGGCCTGAGAAAAATGAATGAAGAAAGAAGGAAGGCTATAGGAGAAGAAATCGCACGGCTGCTTACAGCCGGCTTTATCATGGAAGTATTCCACCCGGACTGGTTAGCAAACCCGGTTCCCGTGATGAAAAAGACCAATGAGTGGAGAATGTGCATCGATTATACAAGTCTCAACAAGCATTGCCCAAAGGATCCGTTTGCACTACCAAGGATAGATCAGATCATAGACGCAGTAGCTGGAAGTGACCTATTATGTTTCCTGGACGCATATTCCGGGTATCATCAGATCAAGCTCAAGAAGGAAGATTGGGAGAAAACATCGTTCATAACCCCTTTTGGGGCCTTCTGTTACAAGACCATGACATTTGGATTAAAGAACGCTGGCGCAACCTATCAACGATATATTCACAAGTGCTTTGAGGACCAAATTGGATGCAACGTTCACGCATACGTGGATGATGTGGTGATCAAGACCAGGAAAGCGGAGACATTTATTGATGATCTAAAGGAAACATTCAAGAATCTGAGAAGGTACCAGATGAAACTTAACCCAACAAAGTGTGTCTTTGGAGTCCCAGCCGGGAAATTACTTGGCTTTATCGTTTCTGAGAGAGGAATTGAGGCAAATCCGGATAAAATCAAAGCTATCCAAAGTCTGAAAAAGCCGGAAAATTTGAAGCATGTTCAGAAGCTCACAGGGTGCGTAGCAGCGCTCAGCCGGTTTATATCCAGACTCGGAGAAAAGGCAATACCCTTGTACCGGCTCTTGAAGAAATCGGATAAATTCGTATGGGATCAAGAGGCGGACGAGGTGTTCGAAGCACTAAAGAAGCAGTTATCTGAGGCACCAGTCCTAGCAGCCCCGGGTCCTAAAGAGCCCATGCTATTATACGTTGCAGCCGGGCCTCGGGCCCGCAGTGGTTGTTGTCGAGCGTAAAGAGATTACTGATGGAGGGATGATAACCCGGTAGGCTAACGCCAAGGAGTAACTCGGCCCAAAGGACGCTGCGCAAGACCCGGCTTAGGATAAAGAAGCTTCTAGAAGGCCCAGGAACGAAGGCCTCGTAACCCGGATTGTGGGTTCCGGTAAGGAAGTTTAGGGTTTGTAAGCAGTGTCCGGGTAGGATTCAGAGTGCGCCTTGGAGGGTAAGCCAAGGGGTCCGGATGTTATATAAGCCGGTCCCTAGGTTAGGGTTAGACAAGCTTTTTACGTTAGCAAGAACACGATTGCTAGATCGAGAGATTTCGAGTATCCATTGTAACACCAGTATCGAGCTAATATATTTAAATCGTAGACTCGGCGACTTGATTGCCGGCTACCAGATCGCATATCACCATGGTTTCCTTTGAGCTAAACCCTCTCCCAAACACTCGAGTCGATTTGCCCCAAGACAAGTTACCCCCGGTAACGTCTGCCGTGACTATCCCACGACAGGGACTCCAAAACGGCTTACTTCCATGCCATTGCCAATGGGAGGCGTCACCGTTGTTCCATCCCTTTGCTCTGGGCCGATGGGGTGCTTCTGGAGACGGAGGCGGCCCTGTCCTCCCATATTTACTCCTTCTTTAAGGAGTTATTTTCCGCGGGCCCCCGTTTGGGGGTAGCGTTGGCGGTAGAGACGTGGGCTCCTGGGGCTCGTGTATCGCCGGAGGAAAACGCGTGGCTTTTGCTGCCGTTCCTTCCGAAGGAGGTATGTCCAGCAGTGAGGGAGATGAAAGCGAATTCGGCCCCGGGCCGGATGGACTGCCAGTCTTTTTCTTCCATGCCTTCTGGAATCTCTTCAAGCGGTGATCATGACGATGTTCCAGGAGTTTTACACTGGAACTCTTGTGATGTCGCGCCTGAACTATGGGGTGTTAACCTTGATCCCTAAAATTATGGGGGCAACAGATATCCGCCAGTTTAGGCCCATCACGGTCATAAAATGTCAACCATAGGATCTTCTCTAAGGTGTGTGCCATGCGCTTGGCACCTGTGGCTGAGCGTATTACACACCCCTTGCGGTTTGCTTCCTCAAGGGGTGTTTTATCCATGATGGGATCCTTGCTCTTCATGAGATTGTGCATGAGGTCAAGGTGCGGCATCACAAAGGGGTGTTCCTGAAGCTTGATTTTCAGAAGGCGTACGATTGCCTGGATTGGGACTTCCTCTGCCAGGTGCTCCAACGCCGAGGATTTGATGGGCGGTTCATCACGTGGATTATGCAACTCGTCATGAGTGGCAATACGACGATCAACATCAATGGGGATATATGCCCCTATTTTAGATCATCCTGTGGGGTCAGACAAGGGGATCCTATTTCCCCCATCCTCTTCGACCTGGCCGTCGATGCCCTTGCGGCTATATTGGATAAAACTAGGGAAGCCGGCCACATCTCTGGGGTGGTTGGTCACCTCATTCCCGGGGGTGGGGTCACCCACCTTCAGTATGCGGATGCCACTATGATTATGGTGGAGGATTCGGAGTTAGATATTGTCAACCTCAAGTTCTTGTTGTTGTGTTTTGAGGCCATGTCGGGCCTTAAAATTAACTTCGACAAGAGTGAGGTGGTCGTCCTAGGTTACTCTCCGGATGACCAACAGCGGATAGCAGACAACCTCAATTGCAGGCTGACCACTTTCCCTGTTAACTATCTGGGGGTTCCTTTGAGCGACTCCAGGCTTCTCATCAAGGACCTGGAGCCGACGGTGGGAAGGGTGAGAAATAAGGCAGAACCATGGTGTGGACGCTTCACTTCCAAGGAAGCAAGTCCATGTTGATTGGGGCATGCCTCTCCAGTATCCCCTCCTATTTGATGGAGATCTACTCCCTGCCGGAGGGAGTGCATGTGGCATTTGACAAGGAACTATCGTGCTTTTTCTGGCAGGATGCTTTCGGTAAACAAAAATACCACATGGTCAAATGGGCTGATGTGTGCTCCCCCAAAGAGTTTGGGGGCATAGGGATTTTGGCGTCCCGTAAGATGAATGTCGCCCTCATGTTGAAATGGGTTTGGCGCATCCTACGGGAGGAGGGGGGCCTCTGGCTCCAGCTCCTTAAAGCCAAATACCTGCAGGACCGCCCGCTGCTTGCATGTGACCGACAAGAGGGATCTCTTTTTTGGAGGTCCATCCAGTCGATTAAGCAGGACATCCGGAAGGGTGTTAGGTTTAGGATTGGTGATGGCCAAGGGACCATGTTCTGGTTGGACCCCTGGCTAAGGGAGAGGGCGCTACAGCTAGAGTTCTCGAGGCTATTCGCTATTTGCTCGGAGCCCTCCCTTCTGGTGGTGTCGGCGCTCCAGAACGGACATTGGAACATCTTGTTCCGACGTTCGTTTGGGCCGGCTGAGACCGCGGAGTGGGAGGCTCTCAGGGGCGAGCTGCCGGACTCCCTTCCAGGGGGCCCTTACCAGGCGACATGGTCACTTGCCCCCTCGGGAATATTTTTGGTCAAATCGGCATATAGGGCCCAGTTCTCTGGGCCGGTTCGGTCTTGGGCTTCTCCGCTTTGGAAGGCCCCCATCCCGCTGAAGATTAAGATTTTCATCTGGCAACTGTTACGTGATAGGTTGCCATCTGGGACAGAGGTGGCGAAACGCCATGGCCCGGGGGATGGTCTCTGTCCCTTATGTAGGTGTCCGGAGTCCAATACACACATTTTCTTTGTGTGTCCCGCGGCCCAGTTTCTGTCGAACTTTGCCCATGAGGCGCTGGGGCCAGCGTGGCAGGCCTCGGACCTCGGCGAGTTCCTGGAGGACCGGGCTCACCGGGCCGGTGGGGGTGCCCGCCTCTTCTGGTTGGTGTTCGCGGCCCTGATGTGGTATCTGTGGACGACCTGCAACAAGATGGTGATTGAGAAGATTTTTCTGCGATGTGCGTCTGACTCCTTGTTCAAATGTTTGGCTTTGTTGCAGCTGTGGTACCCGCTGTGTAGGCAACGGGACAGGGCGCGGCTAGACGATTACCTCGACAGAGTCCTTGTTGCTGCGCGCCGCATCGCCGCCCCGGTGCCCTCCTGAGGCTTCTCTCCCTCCCCCCTCCTCCCGTGTTGGCGGGTCTCTAGCTGTTCTACCCACACCACCCCCCCTCCGCTCCTTCTTGCTTTTTCGTCTTCTTCTTTTTGTTTCTTTGGGCATTGTTGTTTGTTGTTGCCCCAGCTGTTGCTACCTGGGTGTGAGCTCGTGTTGTATCGCGTACTATGCTTGGATGTTGTGGTGGTTGCTTTATTTATAAAGCGGGGCGAAAGCCTGTTTCGAGAGGTTTGACACAGTCCTGGTTCGACCGTCATAAAAAGAAAAACACACAGTCTTGATTCGTTTAACTTAAGTTTGTTACTCCTACAAAGATCCTATGTGTTGGAGATGATTTCAATGTTATCAGAACGAGCGATAATAATCAAATAAATGGCGTCCCTTGGAAATGGTCTTTATATTGTTTAATGTTGTAATAAAAAATAACAATCTTGTAGAACCGGAGCTTACCAATAGAAATTTCAGCTCGTCGGCACTTGTGAAAGCTATTCTGGTAATATTTCTTCATGTTTTCGTTAATAATGTTTTATCGCTATGCATGATTATGCTCGTTATTTTTCTCTCTTAGTTGCTTTTGTGAGCCTTCACCTGTATGGAGTATAAGCTCTACTCGTGCATCCAACTCGTCAAAACCAAAGTTTTCCAATGTGTCCACCATATCTAGTTATATGTGGTATTTCACCGACACTCCAAATAGATTTCTCGCGTGCTACCTTTAAACATTCAAAATTATTAAACCTGTTTTGTCTTTCTGTTTTAGATCACGAGGATGTATTAAATGTTTTATTATCTTTTTCATATTTGGTGGCTTCACACCTGACTAGCATGAACAATGTGTTAGTCCTTAATATTGCAAAAAGAGCAGGCATCTGGGTGCCCATCCCAAAGTAACCTACATCAATAACGTTAAAATCTCCTCACACTATGAACTTGAGAAATCATGAACTTAACTTGTGCAAACAAAGGAGACATGGCAATGTAATGATTCTCCTATGGGAGCCGCTCTTGAAACCATTAAACATGAAAAGATGATAAAACATTTCATAGAATTCGTTGACATAGACATACATCTCTCTTAAAAATTGTTTTTTAATACCTCTGTTTTATCAAATAAAAAGCTCTAGCACGTGAGTAATCTTTGTTTCCCTTTGCAAAGGGTCTTTTTTCTACTTTTATATTGAGTCTTCATCTTATTACTTTATGCACCAGTTAAGAGAGCATAGTTGTCATTCTGAGTATAATGTGCATAGTTCCAAAATTTATTATTGATTTATTCGTGATTTTGGCATTGTTTTCTCTTAAATTATTTGTATTTGGTCACCATTAAATTTTGAAGGTGCCTGACATTTATGGTTTGCTACCATACGAAGGACAAGATGTATATTACTTTATTATGTTTTTCTTTATGATTTAAACAAACTTATCACTTTCAGTGCATTATTATTCATTGTCATTTATTTGTGTTACTTTTAGTGTGCAACATAGTTGCTAAGTTTACATTAGTTCAAATAATATTTATCATGCCTTTGTTAAAATACTTTCATCTCAGCTTACAATGCTTTTACATAAGGTTGATCAAGATTGTGTTGGATTCATGTCACCTCAAAAATTATTTTGTTATCACTTACCTACTCAAGAACGATCAAGAGTTAACCTTAGGGATACTGATACATTGCAAACTTATCTATAATTTTTGATGCCCCATGCCTGTTTTCTACCCAGTACCTTTTGTTTTCCACATATTTTCACTCGTTTTCCTTCGTTTACGTTTGTTTTCATTGACTATCCTATTAACGAGATGCCCCAGATCAGTTGTTGTTTTCTAGTGTCTTTCAATTTCAGAAAAGTTTCTAAAGACATATCCCCAAAAAGGGCTGAAAATACACGGAGATTGTTTTTTCCCAGAATGAAGACGAATTCCACAGAAGATCCGGAGTGGGTCCAAGGGACCCCCAGGGGGTGCCAGGCGCGACCCCACCCTAGGCCGCGCCTAGTGGGCCCCTAGCTGCACTAGCCACTGCCTTTCGTCGCCTCTTCGCCTATATTTCCTTCAACCCTAAAAACATCGGGGACATAGTTATTTTCCACGAACATACAAAGAGGCGTCGTCACCTATAAAGTCCAATCAAGGGCTTCTGCAGCCCTATTTCTGCACCCTACTAGAGAGGGGAATCTTCATCGGAGGCCTCGACATCGCGATGATCGCCTCTGGCCAGATGCATGAATAGTTCATATCGGTACTACGGGTCCATGACAATAGCTAGATGGTTGTTCTATACCTTGTGCCTCCATGTTTAGAGTAGCGTGAGCTGCCTCACATGATCGAGACCACAGTTATGTAATTGTGCATGTTGTGTTTGCTGGAATCCAATGAACCATGAGATTGTGATAATTTTGTTCATGTCAATCTGAGATGCTTCACTTATATTTGTGCAGAGTTTTAATGTTGTCTTGCAATGCTCTCTGGTGTTTATGATTACCTTGACCACGTAGTTGTTTTCACCTCCAAGAGAGGGTTTATATCTAGATAGTGGGTTCATGCCTCCCTTACATATCTGCTCGAGTGACAGAAACATGACTTATTGGGGATGTGATGTTGCTACTAGGGAGAAAACATCACTGCTCTTGTCTACGGACGAGGACCACTGCTTACATTACGTATTGTTCTTAATGTATTTGTCTGTTGCACACAAATCAATCACTTTGTTGCTGCAATTTAATACCAGAGAGATTTGTTGGATAGCTTTCTTGAGGTGTTCTTTTAGATATGGATGCATGCTGGATAGTGATCCATATGCCTTGACATAATTCCTAAAATGTTAGAACATGTGAAGTATATCTCATCATAATAGTATTGTTATACGTTTATGATTTGTCAATTGTCCAGCTGTAATTTGTTCACCCAACATGTTTGTTTTCTTTGGATAGACACCACTAGTGAAATTATGGCCCCCGTTACTATTTTCCTCATTGTTGGAAACTTCTTTCAAGCACTTTCATCATTGTTTTTTTGTTGTTCCGTTTTTTTTACTTTTATTGCTTTTAAATACTTTATACGTTTAATTCTCTAGTTTTCAGCAAGACCGGAAGATTCACAATCTTCTCAGAAAGTTGGGGATAAGAGAGAGTTTGTGTGTTGTGTGCAGGTTCCACGCTTGTTGACGTGCCAGACAACAAGCAAACTTATTCAAGACTAAGAAGTCCTACTGGTTCGATAACTCTGGTTCCTTAATTGGGGCAAATTTCCGCTTGACACGCCCAACAAGCGTGTGATCATGTCTGTATCAAGGACCCGATGTTTTTATCTAGCTGGAGATACGTTGTATTATCCATGCACCTAACGCATACACAAAATCTGTGGACCACCTGCTCCATGACATATCCGTAACCGAGGTAATCTTGCACCCTCGTGATCAACACGACTCTCATAGGAAAAAACGCTTCTCCATAGGCGTCCCACGTATTGCCTGGCTCGTCCCATAACATGTCTAGCTCCTCTTTCACCAGCAAGAGATACAGATTTATGTCGTTGCCTTGTTATTTCGGCCCTTGGATTAGCGTACTCATATGTATGTACTTCCTCTTCATGCATAGCCATGGGGGTAGGTTGCATATACATACAAACACGGGCCAAGTGCTATGGGCACTCCTTTGGTTGCCCAAAGGGTTTAGTCTGCCCGTACTCATTTTTAGCCTGATGTTCCTTGGATCGTCGCCAAATTCTAGGTATTCGATGTTCAGTTACTTCCACTTGGGGAGACGTCTGTGCCAGAATTCTATGTTTTCCTTGGGGATCAAGAGGGCACACAACTTTCTTGGCCTCCTCGATACTAGTTGGACACGTGTTACCCTTGGGGAGACGTCTGTGTCAGAATTCTATGTTTTTGTTGAAGCTTACATTAGTCCATATGTGTTTTGTCTTCATATCAAACGGGTTTCCTCAGGCGTGCATCCTTCATACAACGGGGTAGCCGCGTCTATCTCTAGTTGGGCCAGTTTGGATTTCTTGCTAGCAGCAGCTCTAGCGTTACTCGTTGAGAAGTAGTGGTTGAACATGAGGGTCCCGCACCCAGTTCGATGATGTTCCACCTGATCCGACGCCATCTTGATCTGTATCATGATCTACTTTGGCACTTTCATCTTGATAATGTTCTTCTTCGGCATCTTGATCTTCAAGATCATGTCCTTCATCATGTCTGGGAGACTCTCCGTCTTCTCGCCCTCTATTGTCGTTATTTTCCTGATGCTACGCTTCCTCATTTCGTGTCCATGAAGTAGTGTAGCTATCCATGAAACCACGATGGAGAAGGTGCGACTCCAACTGTCTGAAGTCGTATCTGATCAAGTTCTTCAGTTTGCATCTTCGACACGCACATCTTATCTCCGTCATGTTCTTTCGGAACATGTCGGCCGTCGCGTATTCCATAAATCTAGCCACGATGCCAGTTCTCATTGATGACCCACAAGTATAGGGGGTGTATCGTAGTACTTCCGATAAATAATAGTGTCGATCCCAACGAGGAGCAGAAGGTGTTGGCAAGCAGTTTCGATGAAGGAATAACTGTAAATACTGGAAAACAGATTTGTAGGGGTTTTTGATATTGAGGATAAATAAAGTGCGAGTAAATAAGATGCAGTAGTAATAATTGCAGAAAGTGGCCCAATCCTTTCTTCAGAAAAGGACAAGCCGGTGAGTTTACTTACGATTAACAAACAATCTCGAGGACACACATGAGGTTTCTGTCAAGTGCTTTTGTTCCATGCAGCTGAATAATATTCGGTGTTTTAATAAGTGTTGTGTGGGTGAACCTATGCTAATGTACCGTCCCATCCAAGACCAATACATACTTGTGATTATACCCCTTGCAAGAATCCGCAACTACAAGAAAGTAATTAATAAATAAATCTAACCACAACTTTAAACTCCGGGATCCTACGCTCCCTCGTGTAATGGTTTCCTAAAGGGGGTTTAGGTTTCTGTCACTCTGGCAACCCCACAATTAGTAGCCAAATACACGATGCATTCCCCTAGACCCATAAATGGTGAAGTATCATGTAGTCGACATTCACATGACACCACTAGAAGAATAACACCACAACTTAAATATCAAACATTAAATATTATTCAACATTACTTCACTACTAACAACTTGACTTCTCCCATGTCCTCAAGAACAACACGAACTACTCACAACACATCATATAGATCATGATCAGAGGTGATATAATGGATGATAACAATCTGATCATAAAGTGCAAACACCGATAAATCTCACAAGCAGCAAATACTAACAAGTAATCCACAGTGGGAGAGAGATCTAATGAAAAACAACGATAGAGGCCCCTAATTGTTACAGCGGGATGAAGGTGGATGATGAGGGTGATGGTTCTGGTGGTGATGACGATGATGATGATGACGATCTTGATGATGCCCGGAGTGATGACAGTGACGATGGCGGTGATTTCCCCTCTCCGGAGAGGAATTTCCCCGGCAGATTTCTCCCTGCCAGAGAGCTTTTCTCTCTCTGGTGTTTTCCGCCACGAGGCGGCGGCAGAATAATTCTTTGAGGATGGAATGAGGCTTAGGGTTCCCTCGGGGCCAGGCACGCCAAAGATGACCCCCGGAGGTGGGCCAGGGTGGCCACACCCCTAGGTTCCTCCTCTGAACTTTTAGGAACCCCCGGATGTTCCCCTTCTTCTTCTGATCTTCTGAAATATGGTATCTCGACGGTGCTTTTTCCATCAGATTTCGGTTCCCGGTATTTATTCTCCAAAAATTATAAAACATTAAAAATAAGATAAAATAACATAAGGGATGCATGATAACATGAAATATATCGATGAATAACAGAAAATTATGATATAAAATAGTGATGCAAAATGGACGTATCAACTCCCCCAAGCTTAGACCTCGCTTGTCCCCAAGCAAAAATGAACTCAGAAAAATTGACCACAGGTTTATGGAGTGAAGAGTCGGTAAATAAAATACGGACAAGAAGCATCACATTTACCTATGCACCAATCATTACAAACAACAACTTCCTCTCATATAAGTTAACTTGAAACAAGTAAAGGGAGTCACAAACAAAGATACAAAAGAAACAATCAAAATTGGTAATGGAAAACTTCGTTCTTGGTCAGAGAACAGTTAATGAAATTATACTTATCTTAGGTGAAGTCTTTATAACAAGGTTTACATTGTAGAGATTAATATGTTTAATTATAACAACTCTTTTACAGTCATTCATAGCTTTCAAAGTAATATTCAATCAGATAATAAAGCATGTGCTAAACAATGAAGGATAGAAAACATGATTGAATAAATCAACATATAGATGATGAGAACACAAAAACTCAAATGCTTGCTGGAGACATAAGGAAATGGGTTTACTGACTCAACATAAATGTAAAAGATAGGCCCTTCGCAGAGGGAAGCATTGACCACTCATGTGCTAGAGATTTTATTTTAATAAACAAAGGTATAAAATGCATGACACTCCTCCCATCCATCTTACACAAACCATGGCTATCGAATCCTCGGGTGCCTGCCAACAATCACAAACCGTGGAGGAGTGTCTAAAATTTTGAGAGGTGTACATTTATGTCAACGAATGGCAAACAGAAAATACAGTACGTCACAAGCCAACTAGACTCACAAGAGCGGCTCCCATAGAAGGACGCAACTAGTATAGAAGGTCATCCCTCTTTCTCTTTTGTTTACAAAATTATGCTTTGACAGATAAATCAGGGGCAAAAAGAGTGAAGAGAATTGTATTATTATTTGGGGCTGGGCACCCCGCTGCCAGCTCTTCTAGCATTTGGATAAGCGGATGATGCCACTAGTCCAGGTGTGTGAGTCCAATCAACAAGTGAGATAAAGATTCTCTATTTGCGTCCTCGTGAGCTAAAACAGGAACACAAAAAAGGAGTAATTTGAAAGTTTTAAAGGTAGCACATGAGCAATTTACTTGGAGTGGCGGTGAAATACCACATGTAGGTAGGTATGGTGGACAGGAATGGCAAGGTTTTGGGTTCCAGGTTTGGATGCACGAGAAGCATTCCGTCTCGGTACAGGGTTTTTGGCTAGCAAGGCTGGGTAGCAAGCATAAGAGTTGAAGGAAAACAAACAAATGTACATATGATGAAACCAATCATGCAATCTTCATTCAAAGCACAAGCGATCTTAACTTGTGAATACTAAGTTTATGAGCTAATAGGCAAATTCCTCTTTCTTATACTAGCAACTCAAATTATCATTTCTGCTGACCCAAGCTAAGTTTGCCAAAACCAACTAGATTAACTAGATGATCTCTAGAGTGACACCAAGTACTAATAACAAGCTCAACCATATGACACAAGTTGAAAACTGAAATAATGTGCATAGAAAGTAAATGATGAAACTTCTCATTAATATTTCAAACCGGCAACTCACACCAATGGATACAATGATAAACAACTAGGGAGAGACACTTCCATACTGCAAACCATCCTATATGATAACCTCTCTACTCATGATATGACTCTACTGAAAAAGTAAAAAGATGAAAGATAGTGATGTGATACCGCGGCACTCCCCCCAAGCTTGGAACAAGACGAGGGGATGCCAAAATCAATGACGAATCAATTCTTCGGTGGTGGTAGATCCTTCTCATCCTCGGTCTTCAAAGGTAAAGGCTCTCCATCCACAAATGACGTCCTGGTCTCCATCATCCTGAAACTAGCAGCAGAGCTTATACATTTAAACATGTTCTCATACTCACAGTTCTGGTTCTGTACGTCATAGAGTTGTGCTTGCAGATCATTGGTGGCCTTGGTGAGTGAGAGAATCTCCTCCCAAAGCTTCAAACTCTGCCTCTTGTATTCAGCGATCTGTTCTGTCTTTATCGTGTCGATGATCTCAACTTCACGCTCCGCCATCTTCTTGTACCTGAAAACTTCTTGCTCCAGTTCATCCATTCTAGCTTCCAGACTGCCTTCTCCTCTAGGGCCCCGAACATCTTCAATCTGCACCTTCCCGTCCTTGAGCAGCAATTCCTTGGGATGCATCTTCAACTCGTTCAAGTACGGGTTGACGACGTTCTCAAAGAAACTGTCTTTGGGAGATCAGGAGAAGCTATTGTTGCTCTAGATCTAAAGATGTATTCTGGTAGAAACAACTCGAAACAGAAACACGACAAGAAAACGATATACGGACCGCGGGGGGTCCGGGGGATTATATAGCAAAAAGTTTCATAATGAAAGGAAAGTCCAGGTCGAAAAGGGGTCGGAGAGGGGTTCCGGGGCGCCCACACCATGGGCTGGCGCAGCTAGGGGTGGGCCCGCGCCACCCTATGGTGTGGAGCCTCCGGGCTCCGTCTCCCTCAAGTTTTCGGCTCATTATTTTTCATATTTTATAAAAATAGTAAAAATATAAGTTGAAAGATGTTTCGCGAACATTTTCTTACCAAAACTGTTACCTATTCGAAAACTGACTTTGCAGTTTCTGAAATATGCTTCTAATAAACTCCTCCGGGATCATGGCTTGAATACAATCAACATTTTCATTATAAGGATCTCCAGAAATATAATGCTCGAGTCTTTGGCCATTCACCACTTTTGAAGAGTTGTCTTCAAGGGAAACAATTTTAATTGCCCCCGAACGATATACCTCTTCGATAACAAAAGGTCCTTCCCATCTCGAGAGTAATTTTCGTGCAAAGAATCTGAGACGAGACCTATACAATAGCACTTTCTCACCAATATGAAATTCTCTTTTAATAATTCTCTTGTCATGCCACCTTTTAACTTTCTCTTTAAAGAGATTAGCATTTTCATATGCTTCACTCCTCCATTCATCTAAAGAACTTACGTCAAGCAGCCTTTTTTCACCAGCAAGTTTAAAATCTCTATTTAGGTCTTTCACTACCCAATAAGCTCTGTGTTCTAATTCTAGAGGCAAGTGACAAGCTTTTCCATAAACCATTTTATAAGGAGACATGCCCATGGGATTTTTGTAAGCAGTTCTATAAGCCCACAGAGCATCATTTAATTTCTTAGCCCAATTTTTTCTAGATTTGTTAACAGTCTTTTGCAAGATAGATTTGATTTCTCTATTTGATAATTCTACTTGCCCACTAGTTTGAGGATGATAGGGTGAAGCAATTCTATGATTAACATCATATTTAGAAAGGGTTTTTCTAAAAACACCATGAATAAAATGAGAACCCCCATCAGTCATAAGATATCTAGGCACACCAAACCTAGGGAAAATGATGTCTTTAAGCATTTTTTATTGAGGTTTCACCATCAACACTTTTAGTAGGTATAGCTTCTACCCATTTAGTAACATAATCAACAACAACAAGAATATGAGTGTAGCCTTTTGAAGGAGGGAAAGGACCCATAAAGTCAAAACCCCAACAATCAAACGGTTCAATAACAAGAGAATAATTCATAGGCATTTCATTACGTCTAGAAATATTTCCAACCCTTTGTCATTGATCACAAGATAAAATAAATTTTATAGCATCTTTAAAGAGAGTAGGCCAATAAAAACCTGATTGTAGAACCTTATGTCCAGTTCTATCTCCAGCGTGATGTCCTCCATAAGCACTACTATGACATTTTCTCAATATCTCTTGTTGTTCATTTTAAGGAACACGTCTTCTCATAATACCATCAACACCTTCTTTATATAAGTGTGGGTTATCCCAAAAATAATGCCTCAAATCATGAAAGAATTTTCTTCTTTGCTGAGTTGTAAAGGTAGGAGGCAAATACTTCGAATCAATAAAGTTAGCATAATCAGCATACCATGGAATCTCTTGAGAGCTCACTTTTATTGCAGCTAACTGTTCATTAGGAAAACTGTCATTAACAGGAATAGGGTCATCAGGGATATTTTCTAATCTAGACAGATTATCAGCAACAGGATTTCCAGCACCCTTCCTATCCATAATATGTAAATCAAACTCTAGTAAAAGAAGCACCCATCTAATAAGCCTAGGCTTAGCATCTTTCTTTTCCATAAGGTACTTAATAGCAGCATGATCAGTATGAATAGTAACTTTAGAATCAACAATATACTGCCTAAATTTATCACAAGCAAAAACCATAGCTAGGAATTCTTTCTTAGTGGTACATAATTCTTTTGAGCAACATCAAGAGTTTTACTAGCATAATGAATAACATTTAACTTATTATCTACCCGCTGTCCAAAAACAGCACCTACAACATAATCACTAGCATCACACATAATTTCAAATGGTAAATTTCAATCAGGTGGTTGAACAATAGGGGCAGATATTAAAGCCTTCTTTAAAATTTCAAAAGCTTCTTTACAATATTCATCAAAAACAAATGGTACGTCTTTTTAAGAAGATTAGTAAGAGGTTTTGACATTTTAGAGAAATCTTTAATAAACCTTCTATAGTAACCAGCATGACCAAGAATACTACGAATACCTTTAACATCCCTGGGACAGGGCATTTTCTCAATAGCTTCAACTTTTGCTCTATCAACTTCAATACCTCTTTCAGAGATTTTATGTCCAAGAAAAATTCCTTCATTAACCATAAAATGGCATTTCTCCCAGTTAAGAACAAGATTAGTCTCCTCACATCTCTGCAAAACTTTATCGCGATTCTGCAAACAATTATCAAAAGAAGTTCCATAGACGGAGAAATCATCCATGAAAACTTCCACAATTTCTTCACAAAAACCATTAAAGATAGCAGACATGCATCTTTGAAAGGTAGCAGGAGCATTACATAAACCAAAAGGCATACGTCTATAAGCATAGGTTCCATAAGGAGAAGTAAACGTTGTTTTTCTCTTGATCAAGCTTTTTAACAGCAATTTGAGAAAACCCAGAATAACCATCAAGAAAGCGAAAATAAGTTTTCTAGGACAACCTTTCTAACATTTGATCAATAAAAGGCAAAGGATAATGATCTTTCTTAGTGACTTTGTTAACCTTCCTAAAATCTATGCACATCCTATAACCAACTACTACTCTTTGAGGAATGAGTTCATTATTTTCATTTGGCACAACAGTCATCCCTCCTTTCTTAGGGACACAATGCACATGACTAACACATCTACTATCAGCAATAGGATAAATAATGCCAGCATCAAGGAGTTTCAATACCTCATTTCTTTCCACATCCTTCATTTAGGATTTCAACTGTGTTGATGTTCAACAACTGTCTTTGCATCAGGCTCAATATTAATAGCATGCTGACAAATAATAGGGGAAATCCCTTTCAAATCATCAAGAGTATAACCAATAGCACCTCTATGTTTCTTCAATATCCCCAATAATCTCTCCTCTTCTTTATCAGAAAGTTGAGAACTAATAACAGGATATAATTTCTTATCATCAATATGAGCATATTTAAGATTATCAGTCAAAGTCTTTAAATCAAAAAACAGGATCTTCCTTGGGTGGTAATGTTGTACCCAATTCTTCCACAGGTAAATTATGTTTCAGCATTGCTGGTTGATGTAGGAAAATCTCATCAATTTCATTCCTTTCTTCCATAAAGACATCACTTTCGTGGTCTTCCATGTATTGCTGCAAAGGATTGTTAGGAGCAAGAGCAATAGCAGCCAAATGTTCATCTCTATAATTTTCATTAGGTAATTCAGCTTCATAGGGTGTTTTAGCAAATTTGGAGAAATTAAATTCATAAGATTCTCCATCAAAATTTGTTAGGATTTTTTCCTTTTTACAATCTATAACAGCACCACAAGTATTTAAGAAAGGTCTACCAAATATGATATGACAAGTATCACTAGAAGAAGTGCCTAGTACTAGATAATCAGCAGGATATTTAGTTTTACCACATAAGACCTCCACATCTCTAACAATACCAATTGGAGAAATAGTTTCCCTATTAGCAAGTTGAATAATTACATCAATGTCTTCAAGTTCACAAGAACCAATTTCATGCATAATTTCTTTATAAATCTCATAAGGAATAGCACGAGAACTAGCACCAATATCACATAAACCATAATAACAATGTTCACCTATCCTAACAGACAGCACAGGAACACTAGGTTTCCTAGATTTACTAGGATGAGAGACAATATTAGAAGCATCTTCACAAAATATAATGTGTCCCTCTTCTACATTTTCAGAAACAAGGTCCTTTACTATTGCTACTATAGGTTCTACAGTTATTTGTTCCCCAGGTTCTGCAAGTTTCTTTGCACTTTTATTAATCACACTAGCTAACATAGAGTGTTCTTTTACCTTAGCAGGGAAAGGCAATTTCTCAATATAAGGTTCATGCACAATAGAATCAACAGTATGAACTTCTATATCTCTAGCAGGAACACAATTAATAGTATCTTTATAAGGTGCATGGTACTTATCCCATTCCTTTTTAGGAATATCAATGAAAGAAGCAAAAGCCTTATACAAGTTTGCAGCAACTTGAGAATCAAGACCATAAACAACACTAACATTATGAAAATCCTCAGATGTCAGATATATACCGATTAGGGGTATATCCGGCATTGTCCTAAAGAGCCGGATTACCAGGGTGGCCTGATTGGTAATGGATCACAGTCCATTAGGCAGCCCAGTAAGTTGACGCACAGAAGCCGGATTCTAGAAGAACCCAGACCACGGCCCAAAGTGGTGCGGCTTGGGGTAGAAGGCGGATTCTTGCTTTCCAAGTTAGATACTTTCTGTAGTCTTCTAGGTTGCCTTTCTTTAAGCCTTAACCAGGCTATTATGCCGGACGGGAGAGAAGACAACAGATGGACAATTATCTAGAAGCTAACTCGCTAGGAAGTTGATCCTCATCGAGTTAGCAAAACCCTACTCACATTGTACTGTGTATACTTCAGGCTTCAGCCCTGATTTAGTGAGATTGCAGGAGTAGGAACGCCGCCTAGTTGCGATGTACCGAACCTGGATAAATTTGGTGTTCCTGGTTGTTGTGCTACCACGTCCCCCCACGACTCTACCCGTAGCCGTCATGGCACCCCCGTCCATGAACTCTACTACTATGTCTTGACAGTTGGCGCCCACCGTGGGGCCAGCGACGTCAGGCGTTAAGTTTTGATCGGGGATACTCGGCGGAATCGACAGTACCATAACTGTCGGAAGCTTGGAATTCGCCAATGACGTTGGGCGCTTCCTCGACAATCTATCGTACATGCTAGCACGGAATCAACTGGTAAGTGCCTACGTTTTACCGATTGGATCTGCAAATATCTTTATCGGATTAACTGCAGAAGCAATGGGATTCTGTGGTGGAAGTAAATTTATCCCACCCGCCCTATACCCAGTTGAAGAAAACTATGATATTGGATTTTGCTCAGATCGCCAGAACCCTGAATTTGCTGCCTCTTCGGAGATGCCTGCAATCAGATCTCACTTCATTGGCATGGTGCAATCCGAGGTCGCTGAAAACACGGAAGTAAGTAATCCCGTGGAAGAAGCAGAAAACAACAATCCCACAGGGCCAGTGGAAGATCCGACACCCGCCAATGAAACGGTGAATTGGGAAGCCGACTCTGTACTAGCCGCCATAGAGGCAAGATTGGAGTCGGAACCCGGATCTGAAGAT
Source organism: Alopecurus myosuroides (assembly GCA_028641055.1). Taxonomy (NCBI): domain Eukaryota; kingdom Viridiplantae; phylum Streptophyta; class Magnoliopsida; order Poales; family Poaceae; genus Alopecurus; species Alopecurus myosuroides. The sequence continues at coordinate 417,562,881 of CM054058.1, forward strand.
ATAGATTCAGAAGGCAAAGATGAAGAGGCTTTCGAAATAAAGGTTAAATGTATGACTAGGGTCTTCCATGAAGTACTTATGGCAAAACCGACTGATAGCTCGGATGTTGAAGACGAGGAAGACCGCAAAACACCTCCACCAGATGAGGAAAGAGAGGATGGTGAAACCAACCCTATTTACCCTGATGTCAAGGAATTGACAGAGGAAGAACCTGGTAAAAAACCTCCCTCTTCCAAGAAGAAAAACAAGACTGCCAAGAAACTCCAGTACAAACTCCAGAAGAAAAAGTTGGCAGATAATGCTAGCCAAAACCTGGAAGCTGGAGGAGCAAGCGGGGTCACACCTGTGGAGAAGAAAAAGAAAGAAATCCATGTTCCTGAATTGTCAGAACAAGACAAGATCAATCTGATCCAAACCCCGGTCGGACATTACGAGCCACCGGAAGTGCTGGAAGCCAGAAGGCAAGCCATTATGCGGCAACAGCAACAACTATTCCGATCGCAAGAAAACCTCCTTAAAGCCCAAGCTACTGTAAAAGCAAAGCAAGAGGAAATTGAAGAATTCGAAAGACGGAATATGTCCGGGATAAAACCCACGAGATTATCCGGAATTGCAAGGCCGGATGTACTGCCAGCAAAGGAACGGTTCCAAAACCCTTCCTGGCAACGACAGGCTGACGACATAAACTCTAAGGGCGAACACATCTATAAGACCGCAGCCGAAAACGCGGAAGCCGCGGTCGCCATCCTTAATGACGATCCGTACTCCAAAGAAGAAAAGCTGCAAGGAGTATATGCTTTCCTGGGTAAAGCACTGGAACAACAGCAGCAAGGTTAGGCAAGATCAGGGAAGTTGCATGACGACTCGGTTCTATGCAAAACTGCCACTTGCGCCGCTGGGGCACCTGGACCCGGAGAACATGGAGATTCAGCCGATTCTAAGGACAAAAAGGGAGACCCTAAAAGGACAAGCGTCCAGAACGGGATTCCATATGCCGAAAGGCGGAAATATACCCCGCCTCTGAGACGCCCTGCTGAAAAAGCTGGAAGACAGGAAAATCCTCACAGACGTGAAAGGTCCCGTACTCCTCCTAGGAATAAGGAAAGGCCAAGGAGTAGAACTCCGCCTCATTCCAGAGGACACGATAACGGACGAAATAGGGATAACCCCAGAAGAGCGCATTCGCGCAACAATGGGCTAGAAAGGAGCAGATCCCCTTCTGTCCATTCAGCTGGCAGATATTCCGCACACGCCGATAAGGCGGAAAGAGATGATCTATACTTTGGACCTAAGTGTTTCACTGACAGGATCCTAAGAATAACTCTACATTCTGTCTTTGCCAAGGTTGGTCCAACTAACCAAAAGTATACCAGAAGTACAAACCCGGATACATGGCTTTCAGATTACTATACTACCATCCAAATCAAAAAGAGAACAGACTTGGAAGCAGTAAAATACCCCCCTAATGTTGCTGGATGGAGCCAGAGATTGGATTAACGGGCTTCCGTCAAGAACAGTGGATAGCTGGGATGATATGGCTAGAGTGTTCGCTCAACACTTCCGGGATACGTACAAACGCCCTAAGAGCATCAACGAGCTAAATCGCTGCGTCTAATTTAAGACGAGTCGTATGTCGACTTTATATCAAGATGGACAACAATAAAAAACAACTGCTCTGGATTAAGTGATGTACAAGCAATGCATGCTTTCATCAATGGATTAAAACCCGGCCTCGTACCGTTCATGGTTTGTTCAAAGGAGCACAAAGATCTCAGATCTATGCTTACTACAGCCAATGAACACGCAATGGCCGAAGATGACACAAGAGCGACATGTGGAAATATTGATGCTTTGGTTCAGGCCAAAAAGACGCCTCGTTCCGAAAAGAAGACTACTCCAGAAGCACAGACAAAACCCAAAGAAGTAAATTTAACCTTTGGAAAGGATACTGGCGGCAAATGGAAAGGAAGAAGCACATAACCTATCTCCTATTCTAAGGAAGAGTGGGGGAAAATTAAGTCGGAAAACTGTGTCCACCATTCGCAATTTGGGAAGCCTACCCATACAAATGCGCAGTGTCGCCTCAATAAGCACATGAAGGGCACTGCAAGATCCGAGAATAAAGGAAAGAACTCCAAGAGGAAATTCTCCAAGAAAAAGCCAGAAGCTGAAAAAGAAGACAGTGAATCGGAGACTGATGAAAAAATCCAGGAACATCGGCGAAAAGGCAAACTAAAATTCCCGAGAGTCGATGGAGAATGCAATTTAACTTTCCTGGCAACTCCCTCAGCAAAACAGGCAAAGCAAACACTTCGAGAAATAAACGTGGTTGTCCCACCAACGCCAAAATTCTTGAAGTATTCCAGTACACCAATTACCTGGGATCAGTCAGATCACCCCGGAAATATCCCAGAACCCGGCACACAAGCTCTAATTTTAAACCCTATTGTTCAAAACACTAGGCTAAAAAGAGTGCTGATGGATGGAGGATCCAGTATCAATATTATGTACTTGGATACACTGAAGCATCTGCGAATCTCTGAGACCCAGCTCAAACATAGCAACATACGTTTCCACGGCATCGTTCCTGGCAGGCAAGCACATTCCTTAGGAGAAATTTCCCTAGATGTAACCTTCGGAGAAAGAGAACATTTCCGACAGGAAAAATCTCATTCGAGGTGGTGCCGTTCGAAAGTGTATACCATGCAATACTCGGACGTCCAGCTTTCGCCAAATTCATGGCAAGATCATGTTATATTTATAACAAGCTAAAGATGCCAGGGTCAAAAGGAGAAGTAATCACAATATCAGGAGACTTCAAACTGGCTAACGAGCTGGAAAATGGAAACGCCCTTTGTGCTGAAATAGTAATAGCAAAGGAAGAACTAAAAGAGATGGCAAAGAAAGTATCGCCGATGGAATTGCCGGCAGAAAAAGAAAGCCGGAAGTCGGCAGATTGCTTCGAAGCTTCTGAGAATACAAGACAGGTTATCCTAGATCCCAAAGATCCGACAAAATTTGTCGTAGTGGGGACAGGGATGACCGACAAATAGGAAAGTGAGCTCATCAAGTTCCTCCGTGAGAACTGGGATATTTTTGCTTGGTGTCCTGTGGACATGCCGGGAGTACCCAGGGAACTTGCCGAGCATCAATTGAAGGTAATTCCAGGTTCAAAACCCGTCAAACAAGGTATCCATCGCTTTGATGGAAGAAGACGAAAGGCTATAGGCAAGGAAATTATCCGGCTTTTAGCAGCTGATTTTATCCGGGAAGTTATACATACTGACTGGTCTGCGAATCCAGTATTAGTCCAAAAAAAATAGTACTATTCTCAGGATGTGTATAGATTACACCGGATTGAACAAATTGTGTCCAAAAGATAGGTTCCCGTTACCGCTAATCGATCAAATAATAGATGCCACTGCTGGCTCTGAGCTTTTATGCTTTTTGGATGCTTACTCTGGGTATCATCAAATACGTATGAAGGAGGAATATCAAATCAAAACTTCCTTCATAACCCCGTATGGAACATATTATTACATAACCATGCCTTTTGGTCTGAAGAACGCAGGTGCTACATACCAGCGTTGCATGCAACGTTGCTTGCATAGTCAGATCGGCAAAAATGTTCATGTTTACGTGGACGATATTGCCGTAATTTCCAAGGAAAAGGACACACTCCTTGAATATCTACGAGAAACTTTCGAAAATTTGCGCACTTACAAAATGAAGTTGAATTCATTAAAGTGCGTATTCGGGGTTCCCTCTGGAAATCTTCTGGGTTTTGTCGTTTCTCACAGAGAAATAGAAGTAAACCCGGAAAAGATCAAGGTAATATTGAACATCACAAAGCCTACATGTTTACAAGATGTACAAAGATTGACCGGTTCTGCAGCCGCAGTCAGCAGGTTTATAAGCCGGCTAGGAGATAAAGCTCTGCCATTATACAAATTTTTGAAGAAATCCGACAAATTTGAGTGGACAGAAGAGACGGACAAAGAATTAACCCAGCTTAAAGAAACCTTGATGAAAGCTCCGATTTTGGCATCATCAAAAGGCGAAGAACCCATGTTACCGTATCTCACGGCAACAAACAGGGTTATTAGCGTTGTGATAATTGTGGAAAGACGGAAAGAAGAACAAAGTATACCGGATCAGCATCCAGTATACTATGTTAGTGAAGTTTTCTCCGAGTCAAAATAAAGGTATCCACATTATCAAAAGCTGGCATATGGCGTGTTTTTCGCATCTAGAAAACTCCGCCATTATTTCCAAGGACATTCCATAACGGTGGTAAGAAAAGCACCACTAGGGGATATCATTAACAATGCGGACGCAACAGGACAAGTAGCCAAATGGGGCATTGAGCTAGCTGCGTTCGACATTAAGTACCAACCCCGGACGACAATTAAATCCCAGGTGTTGGCAGATTTTGTCGCTGATTGGACGGAAGCAATGGAGAACACACCAATGCCGGAGTCGGAATACTGGATCATGCATTTTGACAGATCCAAAATGAAAGAAGGCGCTAGAGCTGGTGTAGTGTTAAAATCCCCAAAAGGTGACATTATGGAGTATGTATTGCAGATACACTTCAACGCCAGTAATAACGTGGCAGAATACGAAGCATTTCTTCATGGCTTGCATATTGGAAAATAAATAGGCGTCAAACGCATACTATGCTACGGTGACTCAAATTTGGTACAACATCAGCTAAACCAAACATGGGACGCCAAAAACCCCATCATGGCCGAATATCGGAGAACGGTGGACGAGTTTGCCATTTGCTTCCTTGGATTTGAAGTACTTCACATCAGAAGGTAAGAAAATTGGAACGCAGATGCATTAGCCCGCATGGGATCGGAAAGAGTGTGAACCCTACCACCTGGTGTGTTTGTTCAACACTTGCACAAACCATCAATCGAAGGTGGAGATGTTGACTATCCTCTCGTTTCCGGGTCAATTCAAGTTCTGCTCGTTAACCCGGATTGGACAATTCCATACTTAAACTTCTTAGTTGATCAGAAGTTCCCGGATGGAGCAGACGAGGTCTTGCAAAGACAGATACAACGTCGATGCAAAGGATACACGGTAATTAATGGTTGCCTGTATAAGCGCAACAATGGTTGCCTGTATAAGCGCAGCACTATCGGAATTTTTCAGCGATGTATTTCGCCAGAAGAAGGACGAGAAATTTTGCAAGAAATCCATGTGGAGATTGCGGACATCATGATCAATCAAAAAGCATAGTCAAAAAAGCATTCCGTGCAGGATTTTTCTTCCTTACAACCAAGAAAGATGTTGAACACATAGTAAACACATGTGCCGGATGTCAGTATTACGCCAAGCAGACGAATATCCCAGCTCAAGCACTCAAAACTATCCCTATAACATGGCCATTCGCGGTCTGGGGGCTAGATATGATGGGACCATTCAAAACTGCAAGAGGCGGACTTACACATCTACTCATTGCAGTGGATAAGTACACCAAGTGGGTGGAGGCAAAACCCATCAAGAAACTTGACGGTGTGACTGCCAGAAACTTCATCATTGACGTAGTCATGAGATATGGCGTTCCACACAGTATAATCACCGATAACGGGACAAATTTCTCTATTGGAGAGTTGGCAAAATATTGCCGACAAACGGGAATACGCCTAGATCTTGCATCTGTGGCTCACCCACAATCCAATGGGCGGTTGAAAGAATGAATAGCTCAATCCTGCAAGGAATACGCCCAAGGCTCGAATCTCCTCTTCATAAAGCAGCTGGAGCATGGGTAGAAGAATTACCTTCCGTGCTTTGGAGTATTCGAACGACGCCAAATAGATCAACAGGGCAAACCCCGCTTTTCTTGGTTTATGGTGCATAAGCAATGCTTCCAACGTACATGCTCCATGATAGCCCAAGAGTGCAGGCTTACGATGACTCGGATGCCGACTGTGCATGACAGGATGCCATCGATCTTTCAGAAGAAGAACGAGACCTTGTGCTTCAAAGATCCGCCATTTATCAGCAAGGATTGAGACGCTACCATAGTCAGAAAATCAGGCATCCATATTTCAAAGAAGGTGACCTAGTGCTAAGATTGGTGCAAGAAAGGAAGCACAAGTTAGCCCCAGTCTGGGAGGGACCATTTGTCATTAGCAAGGCTATGAAAAATGGATCTTATTATCTTGTAGATATTCGAGACACGGAAGATAATCCCAAGCGTCCGAATCGGAAAAGAAAGAGGAAGATAGATGTTGAGCTAGGAGAGACAAAAAGGCCCTGGAGCATCCAGCAGTTACGTCCCTTCTACACTTAGTTCAATTTCTATGTAAACATCTTTGAGATCGTGAAATAAAGTTGTCGGAATTCATGCATTACTGTTTTATCTGTTTTCATACAAAGCATAAGTCTGTTTTATCTATTTCCCAATGATCTTTCAAAATACTCAATGTTAACCTGAATTGTGCCTGCGTGCTCGGAGTTATAAAACTCAATGCTACTCAACCTAAAAAGGCTTAAGGAAACCCAGATTGTGCCTGCGTGCCTGAGTTTCATACTTTTTTTATTGTTCCTTACTTTTTCTCTAAGTATTATCTGATTGTTTTTATGTTGGGTCACTGGAACTAGTCAGTAAAAGTGCCTTTAGTATGATCCATGTTTCCGAGTTTCGACTGATTGGTTATACCGAGTCACTTGGCATGAAGATTATGTATTATCGATCCATTTCAAACTCTAAGGACAGTTAAGACATACAAACCAGAGAACTTAGAAGATAAAGGAATAAAAACCCAGAAAACTTGCAAAGACTTAATAATTTAACTGCAAAAGTGGAGTACTTGTTTATACAAGGAATAGATAGAATTGCAATAAGTGTTACATTGTAAGATCAGTAATGCTTCTATTTTCCTATCTTCTACCCAGGACCAAGCAGCTTCTTCAGGCATCCGAGTCATCGTCTTTGCTGCTGGATTCCTCGGGAGTTGTCGGGATTTCCTCCTCGGGGTAGAAGGTGGAGATGTTCACCATATTGGCGATCTTGGTGGCGTGACCTTTGATTTTATCAAAGATGCTGGCCCGCTGAGCATCCGTGTATCCTTGTGGGATGCCGGACGCCACGTGTCAAGATTTGGCAGTGGGGTAATGCATACGCATGAGCCCAAGGGCCATGCGTGCACCACCAGGAGCCACGGAGCGGAGCCAGGACTCCTTGCGGTTCGCCACCTCCATGATAGCCTCAGGAAGTTTGCTGACTTCCGAGAACTCCCCAGATTTCTCGGGAATTTACATATTAATAAGTAGCATCCCTGCGGCCTTGAGCGCGGTGAAGATTTTCCCGAAAGCCCGGATTCTCTGAATCCGTGTAAGCTTGGGGCTACCTTTTGTTTCAATCAACAAACAAATGTTAGGAAAAACAGGAGAAAGGAAACAAGGAAAATCCAGTAAAAGACAAGTTACTTACCAAGAATCCGATCCATCTCGGTGACTTCTTCCAGGCGTTGGTTCAGGGCATTTTCTAGGTCCCTGATTGTAGCTTTATCTTTCTCGTCCTGGCTGGAGGCCTTAGATTCGGCAATGCCAACAGCTAGTTGGCTGGCCTCCAGTTCCTTCTGGAGCTTCACAGTAAGCTTGTGAAGATCCAGGTTCTCGCGGCGGAGGTTCTCGGTATTGCCGGCATCTTCAGATATTTGTTTAGCTTTCGCCAAAGAAGCTGAAAAGCAAGTAAAGGAAGTGTTAAAAACTCGAAAAATTACTTAGAAAAATCACAACTGAAAGCAGAGAAATGTGTTACCTGCTGATTTACTCAGCTGTTGCTGAATGGATGCCAGTTCTGCCTCCTTATCTTTAAGAATAGAAAGAAGGGTTTTCACCTCCTTGTTCTTGATTGTAAGTTTACTGAAAACTTCCATATTGATGTTTTCAGCAGTTTGCTGAAACACGGAAAAGAGATAAAAAACGCTTAAGTTAAAAACAAGCATAGTAATGGAAAAAGCATTAAGACAAAAGTATGCATTTGACCTATTTCTTGGGGGCTAGAGATATTACCTGGCTCATCTGTTGCAGACCCGACAAGTTTTCATTGAATTCTTTTGCATACTCTGCAAAAAGAATCCCGACGTGGCAGAGGCCGTCCTGGATGACCTGTCGAGGTGAAAATACGAAGTTATTCCTTACAACAAACCCGCCTTTTGGCCAAGGACGGATTATGGGAGCAGGAGCGAAGTGTTTTGTCGCCCACGGTTTCATAAATCTGTGTTCGTCAAAAGGCTCTTCTTTTACCTTGAATTCCTTGTCGAAAGTCGGAATGGGCTCCTCCTCAGCTGTACGAGAAGGGCCACTGTCACACCCGGACTTCTAGAGGATACTCGCAGTTCCATTGAACAGTAGTGGATTGGATTACGGGGCTTACCGGCACCCGCATCTCTTACGAGTAGGCCAACACACGTATGCGTGACAACCAACCCCTATCTGTTCATCGTCTACGTAAACCATCCCATAGAAATCAGGATACTACCATTGACGTACTTCATACCATACACACATGGTACGTCAACGGCGTTGAACAAAATGATAGCACAACATATCTCTAAGACACAAAAGATGGAAATAAGTTGCAAATAGCTCTCACTAGAGCAGAGATAGCAAATACAATCATCCAGAGGACACATGTCCCAACAATCATCATTACATCACAGCGGAAGCATGCAACAGGTCTGAGTACAGACAAATCCAAACAGGCTTAAGAAGCCGGAAACGAAAAGACGGATCCCATCCACGAAGTCTCGGATCCTGCCCGGGTCCGCTATCTACTCATCAACAGCCTCGTCGTACTCCACGTAGTAGCCACCATGGGGATCCTCGGAATCGTAGTCTGCAGAAACCACAGCCCCAAAGGGGTCAGTACATAAACGTACTGGCAAGCAAGACTCACAGTTCACCAAAGTGTAACCCGTCAACACCAAGCACAGATGCTTTGGGTTCAACGGAAGGAAGGGTGATATAAAAGATGCGGCAGCGGGCTGCACTAACCAACTACAGAACATACTACAACTTCCGGCTAACAGAAAGGAGATAAGATAACGTATCGTAACCAACTATAACTAACTCCAAACAAACCCATCCTGGATTTTGCCCCTTATCCAAAGAAGCAATCCGAGGATAACTCACACAGTTGGATTGATGTTGGTTCAGGTTATTGTGTCAATAAACCTATTACTAGTCAAGTTATCATTAGTTAGGTGTAAGTTGTCTGAGTACTTGTTAGCCAGTACTTTCACCAAGTCGTCACATAACCGCGGACAACACGGCTTCTCGAGAAGATTCATCCCTGCAGGGTGTGCTCCAGTACCCGTACACACTCAAGCCACCAACTAAAACTCAGGTTGGCTTGACACGACTCGAACCATCTCTACAGCCTGTCCTAGGAGCCACGGAGCTATAAGGTCCCAGCCACGCAGCCGAATACTCAGCGCATGTGTGCAAAACTCCCGCAGGACGCAACACCCCGGCAATACAGGCCTCGCCCTATATGTGTGCGTCATCATCATCATCAGTAACCATGGGAGCGACCCATTCATGCGTACGATCCAAAAGGAACACCCGAACTAAGTGTGGCTCTTCGGACAAACTGCGGATCGGGTCAAAGTCGAGGGGGTTCCATGCGGATGCGGTGAGAACGCTCATCATGGATCAGTAGACAAGACCCTTTTCCTAATTAGGGTCGACACCAGCAGGCCTCAAAACCACGCCGGGCCTCCTGCCGGTGCCTTATCAGCAATTATGATTACCCATAACATTAACAGGTTGATTGTTTAACATCGAGCCCCAGAACATAAGTAACATATGATAACAGAAAGTAACTGACAGCAGACTCGAGCAAAACAACCCTAAGCATGCTAGTAAGACACGGGCAACAAGCAACGGGGTTATAGGTGTGGAGGTGAGGCTATATCAGGGTTAAGGATAGCATGTGATAGGATCGAACAGAAGCAACGATTCATAGGGCTAGCAGAATAGACAACGGAAAGTATCGGTATCCAATGTTGAAAGGAACACAGTGGTTCATGTGAGTGATAAATTGCCTGCAAGCTCAGCAGCCTGGTACTGAGCTAAATCCTCTAAAGGGGTGTCGTAAAGATCGTCGGTCTCAACGTCGTCGTCTATTCGGGGAGAAGCAAACAAACAACGCAGAGAACAAACAATCAATAACATGGCATAGTGCACAATCATGGGATGATGCATGACCATTTAATTGATGCATCAAAAATAAACTAGTTGACATGGTAACACAATTTAAATGGACCCACATGCAAGTTGAGTTGCATATGAAAAACCCATGCATTTAGGTTGAAATAATTGTTTTACAACTAATCAACAGGTGAAAGTGGATTAGCATGATGCATGGATGATGAAAACAGAAAAATAACAACAATAGAAACAAGTTGAAATAAGGTTTAACAAATTTGGAATTTTATTTATTAAGTTATGGAATTTTGGTTACTTAAAGGTGTCACACTAGTATTTGTTGTTTTCACCAAGTTAAATTGTGCAAAATAGATAACAAAGTTCATATTTGGAAAGAACACAAAATTTTAGGTGGAAAACATGTTTCAATTGTTGAAATAGGAAATAGAATGAATTACTTATGAATTAAACAAGTTAAACAAGATTTAAAGGAAATTAAATTAAGTATGGATATTATTTGAATTTTATTTGTCAAAACATTAAACCAATTTCATATTTGAAAAGTTTATGTTTTTCTGGTTTGGAAACATATTTTATATGTTCAAAAACAATTTAATTTGAGCAAGTTATGAATTTAGCAATTTTAAATGAATTAAACAAGGTTTAAATTATTTAAGCAATTTTAATTATTCAAATCATGAAACAAAATTTATATTTGGTTAGGTGGTTTAATTTGACATGGAAAACATATTTTATTTGAGTTATTTGGATTAATATTGAATTAGTTATGGAATTAATCAAATTTCAAATGAATTGTTTGAATTTGAAATTTGGATGCATTGGAATTATTCAAAAAAGAAAACAAATGTTATAAATAGATAGATAATTAAATTTGGTGCAGTGTACATATTTTATTCTTATTTTTTGGGTTTGTGAAATAAAAGTTATTTGAGTTTTTAGCTTAGGGACTAATCTGTGAAAAATAACTGGACTGGAATTAAAAGAAAAAGGCAGAAAACTTACATGCACCGCGCAGTGACCCAGAATGGGCCACTGCCAGCGGGCCAGGCCTGCGTGGCGCCCAGGTGGAGTGGCTAGGGGGTCATGTGGCCTAAAGGGTCAATGACGCGCGGGCCCCCGCGGGTGCGCGTGGAAGGAAAAAATTGGGGAGGCAAATGCCTCCCGCGGGGGTCGATCCCGCGACCTCTCGCTTGGGCGCACGGGGCTGTTGCCAGTGCGGCTTTGGTGCGTTTGGTGAAAGGTAAGGGGTACGGTTGGGGTTATTGTTCAGTTAAGAAGTTTAACTGAATTCTTTTTGGGTGCAGGTTACTGAATCTCTAACGGAGGAATCAGCGACGCCGGCGGACGCTGCTCGCGGTGGCGCTGTCCGCTGCGGCTGCGCGCGGGTGGGCGTGTGCGTGCGGTTGCTCGCTGCGAGCTGGTGCCGGAGAGGGAAAGGAGAGGGAACGGAGGCGACTCACAGAGGGGAACGGAGGGAGGCAGGGAAGGAGGCGCTCGGTGGTGGTCGACGGGGTGCGGCCGGCGGCGAAGTCGGATGGCGGCGGCGATTCCGGTGCCCTCGGGGGAAACGGAGGGGATGGCGAGGACGAGGGGGACGCTTTGTTTCCGTTCCCGGCCCAAGCACGGCCGGGAGGGCACCGTGGCGGCGGTCACCGGAGAGGGAAGGCGGCGGTGTTGCTCTCGGTGGACTCGGTTCAGACAGAGAAGAGGGGGAGCAGGGAGAGAAGAGGAGACGGTGGCGTCGAGAGGAAAGAGGGGAGGAGCGATTAGGGCTAGGAGGGGGAGCTCGAGGTAGGGCTTATAGAGGTGAGGAGGGGCTCGGATCGGCCGTCCTTCTCTGGAACTGATACGTGGACACCATCGATGGAGGTCGTACAGGAGGTAGATGACGATAGGTGGGGGGGTACGGGCCAGGAGCAGTTGGGTTGGCCCAATTGGGCTGACTGCCCTCTTCCACCCCTCTCCTTTCTTTTTAACTTATTCTTTTTCTGTTATTTTTTTTTTTGCTGCAAAGGACTTAGAGAGAAAAAGGAGAGGTTTGTGCTAGGGAAAATTTAGGGAAAAAATTTGTAGAGTTTTGTTTTTGTAACAACACCATAAAACAAACTTTTGTTTTTCCAACTATTTCAATTTAGTTGATGTTTGGAAATTAAATGATTTTAAGCAATTTTTTTGGTATAAAAGAATAAATGAAACTTAAGCCATAATAAAGTTTTTGATTCCAACTTTTGTGGAACAAATTATTTGTTTGTTTTGTAGTTTTTATTTGACACATTGTAACATAACAAGTATGAACCACAATTGAATTTTGTTTTGGAATTCAAATAGAAATCAGATGGAAACAATTGAAATCAAATGCAAAACAAATGCAACAAAAAGCAATGAATATGATGACATGATGCAAAGCAAAACTTAACAAGAAATAAAACATCTAGGGGGAGATTTTCATACTTGGGATGTTACAGCCACCCATTTCCGGCACCGCCCTTTCCCTTGCGTCCGTTTCCGGCGCAATGGGCTGGCTGGTCTACTGGGTTTCCTCCTCCCTGGCAGCAGTGTTTTCCTCCGCAGCTGTGACCGGAGTGTCGGGAGCAGCAGCATGAGAAGGCTGCGACCCCCTCCGGGCCACATACTTGATTTTCTTCCGGCCTTTTGGCTTCAATGTTGTTGGAGCCAAGCTAGAAAGAAAGAAAATACGAGAAGTTAGAATTCCGAGAAAAGAAAAGAATTCCTGCGATAAAAAGAAGAGGAAAAAAAAACCCGGATGGTTTACCTGGAAGTAGCGACAGGAAGGCTTCTTGCGTTTCCGTCCGCCTGCAAAGTGGGCACGCATTGCGTCCAACTCGGCATCGGTTGCAAGATCCGCCTCGGGAAGATCGACAATCTGTCAGAAAAGATAAAGTACGGGTTAAAACAACTGTCCGAGAAAGAAGAAACGCAAAACCAAAGCCCAAAATGAAAATACATACCTTTGGAGCCGGGTTTGTCACCGTGTACATCGGCCGGCTTTCCTCATATTTGTTGCGTGTTGCGACCAACTGGTTAACGCGCTTCCTCAAATCTTTCATCGTCAAAGACTTGGTCGTTGTCTGCATTGCATATTCGGGTCCCGAGTACTCGCACAAGAGCCGGGGACCGTGGTGGGCCAGAGGCTGAATCCGCCTCGCTAACCAGCATAAAACTGTATCCATGCCGGCGAGAGAAGGAGACGCGGAAAAAATCTTGGAGATGCGCCGTTTGATCCTTAGAAGATCTGGCGGCAAGGTTTGAACTGCGTCCATTGCCCAATTGTCTTGGGGAGTGGCAACGCAGTTGGCGAAAGATGGAATTCCCGTTTCCTTTCCAGGAAACGGGACATCTTGGTGGTAGAAGAAGGAACCCATCCAAAACTTGACGGATTCCGAGGTTTTAATCTTGGGGAACCAATCCTCCCTAAACATACGGAGGGTGAAGGATATGGTTCCGCAAGTCGGGAGTGCGCCCTCAGACGAGTTTCGCTTAACCCCGAAACAATACTGCCAAAAGTCTAACCTAGGTTCTAATCCTAGATAACCTTCAAAGAGGGCCTGGAACCCGGCTAGATATAGAATGGAATTTGGAGGAAGATTGTGGGGTTGGATGTTGTAGTGGTTTAAGACTTGGAGGAAAAAGGCAGAAGGTGGAAACCCCATACCTCGGGTAACGTGCGAGGTGAGGAGAACCCTTTCCCCCGCTCTCGGCAGGGGCTCGGAGTCGTCCTCCTCGTGCCGCCATTTGCTTTTCAGAACCAACCCCTCCTTCTCCAATGTCGGAAGAAGGGAAGGAGCCAGGTTGCAACGGCTCCAATTCCCGGACATCTCGCTTTCGTCCTCCGCTCTGGCAGCGGCCGCGGCACGGAGCTCCTCGCCGACGAGGATGATATTTTCTTCCGCCGTTTTGGTGGTCAAGGGCGGAGGTGGAGCAGAAGATGATGCCGCCAAGTTTTCGGCCGCGAGAAGAGGATCCTCGCGGGCCAGACCTTCGGCAGGTTCCTCCGGCGTGTTCGCGGCGGCGCGGCTCGGGAAATTGAGCGGGGGATCAATGTCATTGATGATGTCGGCGATGTTGCGGGCGACGGTGTTCTCCTCAGCAGCGCACGGTGAATTGCCGGTAGCCATTCGTGGGCGGCGCGGGGAAGATCCCGAACCTCCGATGGTGAACTTCCGGGGATGGTGGGGAACGTACACGAGCTCTGCTCGCACTAGTGAATCCTTAGCTCGGGAGCAATGGCGCTTGAGGGCTTGGAAGCTCGAGTGAGAGCGAAAGGGCAACCGGAGTGCCCGAGGGAGGCTATTTATAGCCGGAAAAACGTTAAGATACATAATAACGGCTCTTTTGACCGTAAGATCTGAGACGCGTGTCACGCCAGAAAATCCGGGAAATGAGGAGGCGGAATGATAAGTGCTATCTCCTAGTTTCCCGCGAGAATCTGTCAGAGATACGTTTCAGGATTTGACTGAACTCAAACGTCCGTGATGTCAGCACGCTTTTATCGCTGACGTCACGAGGTTCCTTCTCCACGAAGGCTCGTGGAAGAAAAGCCGGATTCTGGTAAATCCAAGTTTTGAGTTACATGTCAAGAAACTCCTTCTCCACGAAGCCTCGTGGAAGAGAAAGCCGGATTTTTATGAAATTCGAGTTATGCGTTATGAAGTTTTGGGAAAAATAAAAATCGAGACAAAGCGCCAACATTTCTCGGAGCAGAATGCGAGTTGACGAAAGGTGGCAGGATGAAGTCTCAATACTTCTTGGGGGCTACTGTCGGATATATACCGATTAGCGGTATATCCGGCATTGTCCTAAAGAGCCGGATTACCAGGGTGGCCTCATTGGTAATGTATCACAGTCCATTAGGCGACCCAGTAAGATGACGCACAGAAGCCGGATTCTAGAAGAACCCGGACCACGGCCCAAAGTGGTGCAGCTTGGAGTAGAAGGTGGATTCTTGCTTTCCAAGTTAGATACTTTCCGTGGTCTTCTAGGTTTCCTTTCTGTAATCCCTAACCCGGCTATTATATAAAGCCGGACGGGAGAGAAGACAACAAATAGACAATTAGCTAGAAGCTAACTCGTCGAGAAGTTGATCCTCATCGAGTTAGCGAAACCCTACTCAAGTTGTACTGTGTATACTTCAGGCTTCAACCCTTATTTAGTGAGATTGCAGGAGTAGGATCGCCGCCTAGTTGCGACGTACCGAACCTGGGTAAATTTGGTGTTCCTGGTTGTTGTGCTACCACGTCCCCCCACGTCTCTACCCGTAGGCTCATGGCACCCCCGTCCATGAACTCTACTACGATGTCTCGACATTAGATGACATAAAGGTTTTAATGCATTCATAGTCATAATTTATACCTCGCTTTCTACCTTTGTCATTCTCCCATGCTTTGGTGTTTTCTTGAATACGGTCAAGAAAATCCTATTTAGCTTCATCCTTCATACGTGTAAATGATCCAGAACAAGAAGCATCCAATAAATCCTTATCATGAAGAGGAAGCCTTGCATAGAAATTATTAATAACGATATTACTCGGGAGCTCATGAATGGGGCATTTGAGCATTAGTAACTTAAATCTCCCCATGCTTGGGAAATACTCTCTCTGTCATGAGGCCAAAAATTATATATATAATTCCAATCTCTATGGATTTCACTTGGAGGATAGAATTTAGAATAAAAGAGAGGTACAATTTCCTCCCATTCAATAGTCTGGCTATTTTTCAGCAGTTTGAACCATTCAATGGCTCGACCTGTCAATGATATAGAGAATAATTTCCTATTCACTTGGCTCATTGTAATACCTGCACATTTGAAAAACTCACATAATTCATGTAAAAAGAGCAAATGATCACCAGGATGGACATTTCCATCACCTGAATAGCAATTATCCATAACATGTTTAACAATCTTTATAGGTATTTTATAAGGATCCAAATCATCAGGCGGTGGGTCACTTACTACCCTAGAAGTGGAAGCAGTGCCCGCAAATAAGGACTCAAAAGGAGTTCCAAACATAGTGTAATAAAGCAGTAGACAGAAATAAAAACAACACTTACAGCAGAAGCATCCTTTATCAATTCCACTTCCCAATAGCGCTTCACTCCCCGGCAACGGTGCCAGAAATTAGTCTTGATGACCCACAAGTATAGGGGGTGTATCGTAGTATTTTCGATAAATAAGTGTGTCGAACCCAACAAGGAGCAGAAGGTGTTGACAAGCAGTTTCGATGAAGGAATAACTGTAAATACTGGAAAACAGATTTGTAGGGTTTTTGATATTGCAGATAAATAAAGTGCGAGTAAATAAAATGCAGTAGTAATAATTGTAGCAAGTGGACCAATCCTTTCTTCAGCAAAGGACAAGCCGGTGAGTTTACTTATGATTAACAAACATTTTTGAGGACACACGGGAGGTTTCTGTCAAGTGCTTTTGTTCCATGCAGCTGAATAATATTCGGTGTTTCAATAAGTGTTGTGTGGGTGAACCTATGCTAATGTACCGTCCCATCCAAGACCAATACATACTTGTGATTATACCCCTTGCAAGCATCCGCAACTACAAGAAAGTAATTAATAAATAAATCTAACCACAGCTTTAAACTCCGGAATCCTACGCTCCCTCGTGTAATGGTTTCCTAAAGGGGGTTTAGGTTTCTGTCACTCCGGCAACCCCACAATTAGTAGCCAAATATACGATGCATTCCCCTAGACCCATAAATGGTGAAGTGTCATGTAGTCGACATTCACACGACACCACTAGAAGAATAACACCACAACTTAAATATCAAACATTAAATATTATTCAACATTACTTCACTACTAACAACTTGACTTCTCCCATGTCCTCAAGAACAACACGAACTACTCACAACACATCATATAGATCATGATCAGAGGTGATATAATGGATGATAACAATCTGATCATAAAGTGCAAACACCGATAAATCTCACAAGCATCAACTACTAACAAGTAATCCACAGTTGGAGAGAGATCTAATGCAAAACAATGATAGAGGCCCCTAATTTTTACAGCGGGATGAAGGTGGATGTTGAGGGTGATGGTGCTGGTGGTGATGATGACGATGATGACGATCTTGATGATGCCCAGAGTGATGACGGTGACGATGGCGGTGATTTCCCCTCTTCGGAGAGGAATTTCCCTGGTAGATTTCTCCCTGTCTGAGAGCTTTTCTCTCTGTGGTGTTTTCCACCCCGAGGCGGCGGCAGAATAATTCTTCGAGGATGGAATGAGGCTTAGGGTTCCCTCGGGGCCAGGCACGCCAAAGATGACCTCCAGACGTGGGCCAGGGTGGCGCGGCCAGGGGGCGCCACCCCTAGGTGTGGGCCCCTGGTGGCCCCCTCCGGCTCTCCTTATGGCTGAGTTCCTCCTCAGAACTTTTAGGAACCCCCGGATGTCCCCTTCTTCTTCTGATCTTCTGAAATATGGTATCTCGACGGTGCTTTTTCCATCATATTTCTGGTCCCGGTGTTTATTCCAAAAATTATAAAACATGCAAAATAAGATAAAATAACATAAGGGATGCATCGTAACATGAAATATATCGATTAATAACAGAAAATTATGATAGAAAATAGTGATGCAAAATGGACGTATCACTCATATGCATGGTCGCTTTAGCGGTATAGAGAGCAAAAGAGAATTTAGAACCAGACTCATATGCATACATGCATTATTTCGGCATGACCTTTGCTAAAGATAGAACATTTGCGGAGTGCATGATCGCCGAAATGGAAATGAATATATATTTTGATAACGCATGGCAACTCATTTTCATGTCCTCAAAGTAGGATCGAAAAAACACAATACAATTTCACATGTAGTCGTGCTCTGTAGTCTTGTGCTATAAACACAATAGAACATTCACAGACATGCATATAAAGAGGGATTTACTACCTCTAAGAGTTTAGGAGATGTTCCACTCACATTTATGTCAACCAAAGCATGTTAAAGAACCTAAAATGGGTGAAATAATGGACTAGATTAGGTGGTGACCGGTGAGGAGGAGGGGGTCGACCAGATCTTAAGGGAGAGAAGAGGGGGGAATGTGAGGTGGTAGGTGGCTCCATGCCTTAATATGGGTGTCCAGATTAGCTGTGGCGCACCATATAGCGATGCTCCGGAGGTATTCTAATACCCGTGGAGCATCTCTATTTGGTGCGCCACGGCTAAACGTCCCCAAATATGACCGTTGGGCTAGCTGTAGCCATGGCGCACCCCACATTGGTGCACCATGGCTAATCTTATATACGTGGCACACTAAAGTGGGGTGCGCCACGACTATGGTTGGGCACCCCTTCCACCCAATGCCGCCATTAGGCGTCGCGCGAAGGAGTTCTAGTGCTCCACGGCTTGTTAGCCATGACGCACCATAGTGAGTTGCGCCACGGTAAGTTTTCAAATACAACCATTTTCCTAGTAGTGGTGACTGACAGGTGGGCCGGGTCAGAAGGGAAGTTTAATAATTTAACAAATTGAATCAATTCTAGTTCAAATACAAACTTCTATGATATTTTCATGGAGTTTTAAACACCCAAAAAAATATTCCACACACTCCTAAAAATATGTGTAATTTTAATAAAATATTTGTTTGGAGCTTTGGAAATATTTTCTTTCAGTAAATTTTTAAAGATCCTTGAGTGGAAATGATTTGAATTTTTTTATTTAAATTATTTTGTTAAATAA
This sequence comes from Alopecurus myosuroides, assembly GCA_028641055.1. Taxonomy (NCBI): domain Eukaryota; kingdom Viridiplantae; phylum Streptophyta; class Magnoliopsida; order Poales; family Poaceae; genus Alopecurus; species Alopecurus myosuroides. The sequence goes on from CM054058.1 coordinate 417,581,792, forward strand.
AATAATATGGGAAAATAGTTATAATGTTAAACTATATGAACTATTTGAATTTCGAATCATAACAAGTTCAACCGTCATTATAATTCTTTGTGAAATCCTTTAAACCCATTAATTTGCGAAAATTGCTCAAAATGACTTTAAAATTAAATTATGCAAAAATTCAAAAGGGCATATCATTATATGCATAATAGCATGAATTTGAATCTAAAACATTGTCTTATCAGATAGTGATGCTAAATTTCAGAACCCGAAATTCGCGAGTTACTCGAAGTTTAGACTACAATTTATCTCAGTCTCAAAGAAAGTTCTTTCTTTCAAGATAGTTTAAGTATTTTCATATACTAGTTTCAAAATATTTATATCTTATCTACTTTCATCAAAAGAAAATTCGTATTTATAAATGATTGATTGGTTGGTGGTGGAACCACGAAGTGATGTTGTGGTGGAGGTTCCATCGTAAGGGAAAGTTAGGATTAATAGCAGTTGTTCCACGACTTGGCCATCGCAGTATTTACACGTCAAACAAAAGTCGTGGCCGGAGGGGTGATGGCTCTATTTTTGGTGTTATTTTCTCTAGCCATACCCCCTATTTTATATGATTTTCATATGGTTTTCACTCCTATACTAATCCAAACACTGCTATGTTTGGAGATGTTTCATTTCTTCATGGAGATTTCAGGATTACCACTAAGAAGGAAGAAAATGATACATATTAATGATAATTAGAGGAAAACAAGAAATTATGGAAGAAGGAAATTCATTAATAAATAGCAATTCCGGAAGAAGGAAATTCAGAAATAAATAGCAATTCTGGAAGAATGAAATTCACTACCGACCGTACCACTCACCGTACCATGCGCCATCGCCTCCATCACTTCGAAAGGAACACCTTTCATGAAGATGCCAGGGACAAAAAAATATACACAGCCGTCAGAAGACTCAGAAGGGAGAAGAAGGAGATCGGAGAGGGAAAGCCATGCCTGATCCTGCCGGAGATCGTTCTCTTCAACACCATCCACCACACCATCGATTCCACCATCCCATAGAGAGATTGATAGTATCCTTGTAATAATATTAGAGTTTGAGAACCCTCATTTAGATTGAACTCGTGGTTTGGTGTTTGTTGACCCGAGAGTTATTGTGGCTCACTACGGTAATTTAGAGATGAACTGCCCACTTTCAATTATTGAGCTCATGTTTGCTATATCTCTCATGTGCAAGTAGACTCCCCAAGGCGTGGGATATGAACGGATTTGGTGATATGTGTTTGTGCTAACTTATTCCATCTTATTTGTGAGGGTCTTTTCCATATTGTTTATACGATTATGTGTTTACGGTGTGCGTAATGCGTGTTATCTAGGGCCCGGGTAACATGATGATTGAAGAGGATGTGACCTCAACAATCCACATGGCGAGGGGCCTGGGGTTTCGTTAGGGAGAAGGCGTTGGTGGACTACTCGACTTGATGGGTTTCTGCCTGCCGGACTTTATTCTGATGAGATGGAAAAACAAGTTACAGGGGTGTTACCAAGATTGAATCTAGCGTAACTCTGGATCTAGGGTTGCTTTCCCGTTCATGACCCCCTCCCATGATTTATATAGATAGCCGGGTCCTTGGGGTTGTACATGAATAAGACTCGATTCTGAGTCGGTTACTCTTCTTTCCCAATCTTGCCATCCAAGTTTTTCTTGTTTCTTTTCCCTTGTGGGCATCTGTAGCCGGCCTTCATGCAGCCACATGAGGGCCTCCTTAGGGTACCCCTAATGGACCGCACGGGGTAGGCCTATCATGGGGGTCTCTCGGGTACCCCTCACGTTAGTGGCTCACGAGTGCCTGATGCAGTCAAGGACTCGAACAAGGGACTGAAACTCCGGGAACGGATTAATTCAGGTGCATTTCCCTGCATAAATTCTGAAGGATATGACTCAGTAGGCTCGATCTTCTTGATTGATCCAGGTCAATTAATCCCACTTGGGACAAAACACCATTTTCCTACTCAGGCTTCGAGTCGTTAGGCTTGAACACAGAAAAATCTGGGGTAACTCGACTCGCGTTGTTGAAGTCTTACCGAGTCAAATTCTAGATGTCCTTTATTTTACCTAACGCATCCGTCAGGATTTTCATCACATGTGTTGAGATGGAAATGTACCAAGTAGCGCATCATAGGTGAAACTCCCAAGCCGTTGGAACTGATCCACGAGTCTTACCTTCGTGCAATGAGCATGGCATCCAGAGTTCTAACGCAACTGTTTGATCTAGGGAAGTAATCCCTTTGGCACAATTCATTTGAGTCGTTATTTCTAGTGACAGAGGATAAAATATCAACTCCATACATCATGAAAGGGCCCAGTGGGTTTCGAGTGATATTTCTGATCACTCGAATACCTTTTCTAACGAGTGAACACGTCATCTAGTAACACATTACTCTATTTTTGCTGTCACAAGACTAGATTTTTAGGAGGTGATTTTAGAGCATCTCCAGCCGTTTGGCCCCCCAGCGCACCCGGCGAAACCACTTGTCAGGTTCAGCCGGCGAAATTTTAGGCCTGAGGGGCAAACGTTTCCAGTCGCACCCCCAGGTTTCGGCAAGAAAGCAAAAAAAAAGGCATGAATTCAAACAACTCCTTCCCGCTTCAAAAAGGCCAGGTTCGGCAATCAACAAGCCATTGTACGGCGATCAACATGCCACATGTCGGGGGCTACCCCGAGTAGGGGTAAGACAGGTGGTAAAACAGAGATCAGAGTGCTGTTAACCGAGTAGGTGGCTACTCGGGTACTTGCTATCCGGTAGTTGCTATTCGGTCATAAGTATCGAAGACCAGGAGAAGATAAGGAGAAAGATTGTCATCGTCCGGGTAGCGATCAGGTGGTCCGAGTAGATGGGCTGCAATCCTACTCGGTCAAGAAGTCAAGGGAGCCGTTCTGACAAGATCTCGCGTATCCCGCTGCCGTACAGGCGTGCGGTTCAACTTACGGAGTACATGAGTATCCGCGCAACGGCGTGGGTACAGTGAGGGTAGGCGCCTGTCACGTCTTGTCACTGACAGAGGGGACATGACGTGTCGGGGGGCCTACTCTGTGAGACTAACAGGGTGGACAGGTCCCATCAGCCGAACGGCACGGCGACTTCTCGCACCGGCGTCAGCGAGAAGCCGGAGGCGTGCTCTGCTTCACAGTAGAGACGTCCCATCGTCGTACCTTTTAATCTTTGTTTACTCGGCTGGGCACCAGTATATAAGGTTCCCAACCCCCTCCCGCGCGAGGGACGTTACGCGAGAGAGCATTTATTGCACGAGCAAGTGTTAGAGCTAGAGAGAGCAGAAAATGTCTACTCGGCTGAGAAACTACTTTGTACCGTGGCTACTCGGATATCATACATACAGAGAGATAGGCAGGAGTAGGGGTGTTACCTCCACACGAGGGCCCCGAACCTGGGTAGTTCTTGGTGTTTACAGTGTTTCCTGAGCGCGTCTACTCGACGTGCGATCCCTCCCCGAATACCTACAGCGTCCATCGGCCCCAACCTTAAGCCATCCCATGGCATCTATCTTTACTCATCCACGACAGTTGGCGCCCACCATGGGGCCAGCAACGGTGCTGGCTGGGGTTCATATTCGGACGGGACCCGATTCTGCGTCGGGGGAGCGCGTGGTCTATGGCCTTGTCCACAGATTCGGCTCTTTCGATTTCGTCACCGACAACGCCGGAGATTTTGGCGGCAGGCCCGTGCCTGCAGGCGGCTCGGTCCTCTCCTTCGGCGCGCATCTAGTCTACGTCCCCACCACCGTCATCCGCGAGTTCCCGGAGGAGGTGCTCGTCGCGGATGATCCTCCTGCTGTACTCGCTGCTCGCGGGAAGCCTACAGGCTGCTCTGCGGACAACGTTGAGGTGATGATGACGGGCCCGGCTATCGATGCCGGGAAAGGCGCGGCCACTGCGGGCGAGGTCATCGAGGAGCCGGCTCCTGTGAGGGTCCACAAGCCTTACGACATGCCCCGGAAAATTCCGGGCTACGTGGCTCCTTCCACGTCAACGGCTATACCGGCTGCTCGCTTTGGCGCCACCGAGCAGCTGGGCATGCCGCCTCCCACCGACACTGAGCTCATGGCGTTGAAGGCGCAACTCGAGCAGCAGCGTCAAGCGCTGCGCGCGGAGGCCCAAGAGCTGGAGAAGGTTAGGCTCGAGCTTAACCTAGATCAGAATGAGTACAATAGAGCGCATGGCTTTACTCCCATTTCTAGGCTGCCTAGCAAGCTAGGTACTATTCGTCGCAACTTGGGCGCTGAGTTAGCCAGAGATGGTAGGGCTGCTAGCCAATCTGCTAGTTTGAACACTGCTAATAGGCCCAGATATAGCTCCCCTGCCAAAACTCTTAGGTCTGCAGAGGCAGTTGCTGCTGAGTTGCCGCATCTCCCTGGCCACGCGCGCGTTAGGCAGCAGGATAGGCTCAATGAGCTAGTGCTAGAAGGTGGCAGGCAGAACGAGGAGTTCCGGAAAGCCAATCCGGGAGCTGGTGCTTCTCAGGTTGTCCACTCGCATGCGGTCAGATCTATGGATCAGGCCTCATCACCGCTTCCTGGCAATGAGAGGGACCAGAGTGTGAACTCTGGAAAGAACAAACAGATGCAGGTGTACGACCCGGCTGTCGCCGGAAAATAACCCGCTGTAGCGCGGCAGCCCGGCCAGAAACACAACTCTGCAGGAGCAGGCTATCAAGCCACTAAAGCTCACAGCAAGGGGCAAGGAGGAAACCGCGCGGGGCCATCTCGGCATCATGCTGCCAACCCGGCTCAGCAGAGGGTGTAGCCGCCAGCGGCCAACCCGGTTGCTCAACCCGGCCCCGTGCCGCAAGACCGCTATGATGATGGGTACTCGGCGATGGAGATGGCCGGGTACGCTGATCCAAGGGACGTCACTGATCGTTTGGGTGACAGGGTGCTGGAGCCCAGCGATGCAAGATACAAGTTGGACCGGATTCACCGGTCCGAGCAAATTGAGAAGAGGGGGCCACCCGGCCCAAGTTGTTTTGGCCACAGCATCATGGGAGAGCCTTCTGTGAACAAGTTTCAGCTGGCTAGAGGGACCAAGTCATATGATGGGAGCACCAAGCCGAAAGACTGACTGAATGACTATGTCACCGCTGTGCATATTGCAGGCGGCAACAGAAGATGGGCCGTGAGATATGTTCCCCAGATGCTGGAGGGCCCTGCCCAGATCTGGTTAACTTGCCCAAGGACAGTATCAACTGCTGGCTTGACTTCTCGGAAGCCTTCATCAGCAACTTCACCAGCACATACAAGAGGCCGAATAGGCCGCAGCAGCTTTCAGCTTGCAAGCAGCGGGAAGAGGAGACTGACCGAGAGTACCTTACTCGGTGGAGCACATTGAGGAACACCTGTGAAGGTGTGAACGAGTCACAGCCAATCGCCTGGTTTGCTCAAGGCTGCAGGCATGGCAGCATGTTATGGCAAAAGTTGCAGAGAGAGATGCCGAGTACGCTCGCCGAGACGATCAAGATAGCTAATATGTATGCACTCGGAGACCCTACTCAGCCTCTGCTCGATGCTTTCGAGCCGAGAAGGAAACACCATGATGGCGGCAGACGCCATGACTTCCGCAACAAGCGTAGTGATGACCGACCTGATACCCGGTATGGGTCTGAGCAGGTGAATGCTGTGAACCAAGACACTGCGGCAGCTGGGAGTAGCCAAAGGCAAAAAACTTCTGGAGCCCAATATGGGCAGAACCAGAATCAGGGCCAAGGCATCAAGAAGCCATACAATGCTCCCCAGCAAGGTAACAGCAACCCGGACGGAGGAGATGCTCAGAGATTTATATTTGAGAACATGAAGGACGGGCCATGCAGCTTCCATACTCGGCATCCGAGTAGGCCAGCCACTGCAGTGCAGCTGGTGGGACCGCATCAAGAGTGAAGGTTTTGGTCAGCTGCCCCCTACAACAACAAGGTGGATCCCACCTTCCTGGGGACCAAGAAGAATGTGAGGTTCAGCAAGGTGCTGATTGACAACGGCAGCAACATCAACATCATGTACCGAGATACCCTGGAGAAGCTCGGCCTTGCCGAGAACATGCTGCTACCCAGCAGGACCACCTTCCATGGCATTGTGCCGGGAGTGTCTTGCGCTCCGATCGGCCGCATCTGGGTAGATGTGCTATTCCGTACCAGGGAGAACTGCCGCACCGATTGCCTGCAGTTCGAAGTGGTTGATCTTCAGAGCCCCTACCATGCTCTACTCGGTAGGCCGGTGCTCACAAAGTTCATGGCCTCAACCCATGCAGCCTACCTGAAGATGAAGCTACCTGGTCCCAATGGTGTCATCACCATCTCGGGTGATTACAAGCGTTCCCTGGAGTGCGCGTCTGCTGGTTCTCTGCTGGCGGAGTCCATGGTCATTGCTGCTGAGAAGAAAAAGATACACGAGGTGGTGGCTATGGCCCAAACGGCGCAAGTCGGTATGCCTGGCATGCCTGGTACTCAATATGGAGCAGCTTTCCAGGCCTCCCAGGAAGCCAAGAAGGTGCAGGTGGACCCTGAGTTCCCAAACCGTGTTGCCATCATTGGCGCCGGGTTGGGCGAGAAATAGGAAAGCGAGCTCATCCACTTCCTCCGTGAGAATCGGGATGTCTTTGCATGGTCCAATGAGGACTTGCCGAGAGTCCTGAGGGAGTTGGTTGAGCACTCGCTACATGTGCGTCCTGACGCCAAGCCAGCTAAGCAGGCAATGCGCCGCTTTGGTGATGAGAGGAGGAAAGCTATCGGTGATCAAATCACCAAGTTGCTGATAAGCGGATTCATCATGGAGGTAATGCATCCGGATTTGCTGGCCAACCCGGTTATGGTTGAGAAGAAGAAGGAGGACCCCAAGGCCGATACTGCATGGCGCATGTGCGTGGACTACACCGACATGAACAAGGCCTGCCCCAAGGACCCATTCCCGCTACCCCGCATAGATCAGGTGATCGATTCCACTGCCGTGTGTGAACTTTTGTCTTTCATTGATGCCTACTCTGGTTTTCACCAGATACCTCTTAATCCGGCTGATCAAATAAAGACTGCTTTCATTACCCCGTACGGGGCTTATTGCTATCGTGTTATGTGCTTTGGGTTGCGGAACGCTGGGGCTACCTATCAGAGATGCATGCATAAATGCTTGCATGATCAAATTGGCAAGAATGTGCAGGTGTACATAGATGACATTGTCATCAAAACGAAATAAACACATACTCTGCTTAGTGATATTGAGGAAACATTTGCTAGCATGCGCAAGTATAGGATGAAATTGAATCCGACTAAATGCACCTTTGGCATTCCGGCTGGCAAGTTACTCGGTTTCTTGGTATCCAGCCGGGGCATTGAGGCCAATCCTTCAAAGATAAAAGCTATAGAGAGCATGTCTTTGCCGAGATCGTTGAAGGATGCGCAAAAATTTACCGGGTGCTTAGCTTCTCTTAGCCGCTTCCTGGGAAGAATGGGTGAAAAGGCCTTGCCTCTGTACCAGCTCATGAAGAAGAGTGATACATTTTTCTGGACATCACAAGCTTATGTGGCCTTCCGAGAACTCAAGACCATGCTGGGTAATGCTCCCATCCTGGCAAGCCCGCTACCCAAAGAGCCAATGTTGTTGTACATTGCAGCAACCAACCGAGTAGTCAGCGTGGTGATAGTGGTGGAAAGGGAAGAGGAAGGCAAAAAGTTGCAGCGGCCAGTATATTATCTCAGCGAGGTGCTATCCAGCTCCAAGCAAAACTACCCACACTACCAGAAGATGACATACGGCGTATACCTGGGTGCCAAGAAGCTCAAGCATTACTTCCAAGAGCATCCCATCACAGTGGTGAGTACTGCTCCCATCTCGGAGATCATGGGCAACAAGGAAGCAAGCGGCCGAGTAGCCAAGTGGGCAATTGAGCTAGCCGCGTACACCCCTTTGTACGCGAGAAGAGAACCAATAAAGTCACAAACTCTGGCAGATTTCTTGGTGGATTGGGCCAAGATGCAGTATGATCCTCCCTTGCCAGAAACCAACTACTGGAAAATGCATTTTGATGGCTCCAAAGTGAAGGAAGGCCTTGGTGCTGGCGTAGTGCTTACGTCACCCAAGCGAGATCAACTCAAGTATGTGCTGCAGATCCATTTCAAAGCATCTAATAATGTGGCCGAGCATGAGGCATTGGTACATGGCCCGAGGGTAGCCAAGGAGATCGGAGTTCAGCGCATTGTCTGCTATGGCGACTCAGATTTGGTGGTGCAGCAGGTATCCGGCAATTGGGATGCTCTGGATGCCAACATGGCGTCCTACCGGTTTCTGGTGCAAACGATGACTGGATTCTTTGAAGGGTGTGAATTCCATCACATACACCGAGCTGAGAATGATGCAGCTGATGAGCTGTCCAAGTTGGGGTCTTCTCGGCAGTTTATCCCGGCTGGGATTGCCTTGGAGCATTTGAGAAAGCCATCCATCGAGCCATCCCCTGACTCGGAGTCTATCTTTGTTCCATCTCTGCCAGTATCAGAAGCTGTTCCCATGGAAATTGATTGGGAGGCTGCAAAATAGAACCCGGGGACTGTCGTCTCCAACCCGGGGACTGGCACCTGCAACCCGGGGACTGCTCCATTCAACTCGGGGACTGTCACATTCATTGAGGGGACCATTTCTCAGTACTCGGGGACTCGCCCCCAGCTCAGAAGAGGTCTTGGTAGCTGATCCAATGGAAGTGGACGAACCAGTGTTTCCCACCCGGGAGACACCGAGTTGGGCTCTGCCCATATTATCCTTTCTAAGGATGGCACATTGCCGAGTGATGAGGTCACAGCCAGGCAAATACAGAGAAGATCCAAGGGCTATACCATCATCAACAAGGTGCTGCACAGAAGGAGTCCTACTGGCATACTGCAACGCTGCGTAAAGCCAGAGGAAGGAGAAGAAATTCTTATGGAGATACACCAAGGAGAATGCGGGCATCACGCCTCTTCTCGGGCTCTGGTCAAAAAGGCTTTTCGGCATGGCTTCTTTTGGCTCACTGCCTTGAGGCAAGCTGAAGACATAGTGAGAAAGTTCAACGGGTGCGAGAGGTTTGCAAGCAAGATTCATATGCAAGCATCTGAGTTGAAGACCATTCCCATTACTTGGCCATTTGCTGTCTGGTGTTTGGACATGGTAGGCCCCTTCAAGCCAGATAGAGGCAACATGACTCACATCTTGGTCATGGTTGATAAATTCACCAAGTGGATTGAGGCTAAAACTATTCGGAAGTGTGATGGAGTCACAGCCGTGAGTTTCCTAAAGGATGTCATTCTGAGATACGGCTACCCGCATAGCATCATCACCGATAATGGCACAAACTTTGCTGAGGGTGCATTCGCAAGATTCTGCAGGGATAAGCGGATCCGACTAGATGTTGCATCCGTTGCGCATCCGGCCTCCAATGGGCAACTTGAAAGATAAAATGGCATGGTCCTATCCGGAATAAAGCCAAGGCTGATTGAGCCATTACAGCGAACCCCTGGTTGTTGGCTGGACGAGTTGCCGGCGGTGTTGTGGAGTCTAAGGACTACCCCTAACCGATCAACCGGATACACACCATTCTTCTTGGTATATGGAGCTGAGGCCATGTTGCCCACTGACCTAGAGCATGACTCGCCCCGAGTAACCCTGTACACCGAGGCGGAGGCGACAGAAGCTCGAGAAAATGACGTTGACCTGCTAGAAGAAGCAAGAGAGCTAACTCTGTCACGTTCAGCCATTTATCAGCAAAACCTGAGGCGTTATCACAGCCGGAAAGTAAACCCAAGGGTTTTCCGAGAAGGAGACATGGTCCTTAGGCTCATGCAACGCACGGCCGGGATGCACAAGCTATCCCCTCCGTGGGAAGGGCCCTTCATTGTGAGCAAGGCTCTACACGATGATGCCTATTATCTAGTTGACGCACAGGCACCCCAGAAGAACAGGCCGGATAAAGCTGGAGAGGAATCCAAGCGCCCTTGGAATGTAGCTCTACTCCGTCGTTTTCATTCATGAGCAAAAGTTGTATGTATCTCCTCAACCGAGTTAAAATTCTAGTCGGCACTCCGAATTCAAACTCGGGGACTGCATGTGCAAAAACCTTGCCGTGTGTTGTTTACTTTATTTCCTTTGTCTACTCGGTTGGTCTACTTAGAATTTCATGTACATATCTAGTAGTATGTTTAAACCCAAGGGCCAACTCTTCGACTCTGCTGCTGTCTGCAACCCGGCTTCATGGCAAGCAAGAGAACAAGCCAAAGGTCAATAAACACATGAAAAAGTGCTAAGGAAAAGAGAAGTGTAGCAACCGAGTAGGGTGTTATTTACTTTTCTGTATCTCTTTTCGGCTAAGTGGTGGGCAGTATTACCATGCAGTTTTCTAAGTGGCTAAGTATCTGAAACTTGAACTTCGAAATCTTGTGACTCGACTACCAAAAAGCCACAAGTGGCAGGTAAGAGCAAAGACAAAAAGAACGAGTGAAGGAAAAATGCAACTCGGGGACTTGCATTGAAACGCAACCCGGCATTGAGCCAGAGTTGCTAAAGTGTTAACCAAATAAAATTAAGTAGCAAAAGAACATAAAATTGTTTGATACATATGCACCCGACATCCCGGGGATCTGATGAGATTGTTTAGAGACAAAGTGTGCAGGAATTCAGGCAATAGTGGAGGTAGTGGTACCCAAGTTGGTGTCGTTGGGTGCCACTGGCTCGGAGGCAGCAGTTGTAGAGGTGGGCTCGGTAGCAGAAGGAGTTGGAGTAGTGGAGGTTGGCTCTGATGCGGAGTTGGAAGCTTGAGTAGCCGCGGTGCCGGGGAGAGGGTAGAGCTCGGGAGTTGGGTCCTCAATCACCATCTCAGTGGTGACGGCCGCCTCCTGCGCGGTGGGTTGCGACTGATCAGTCTCCGGGTTGGCTCCCATCCCGGAGTCCTCTGTGGCGCCACACTGCTCAGTTTCCACCCTTTCGGCTTCTCCGTGCTCGGACTCCTCGTGCTCGGTTCCCTCTTCATGCTCGGACCCTTCCTGCTCTTCTTCTTCGGCATCCTGGCCTTGCTCTTCGTCACCATCATCCTCGAACTCAGCTTCGCCTTCATCTTCCTCGCCCTCAACATCTTTATCCGGCTCGGTGGGGCCGTCAATGAATGAGCTGATATCAGCGTAGGAGGCAAGCTCATACGCCACTTCTTTCCGGCGGGACACGCACTCGGGGTGTGCAGTCCACTTGGATCCATTGCGGCGAGTTCCGATCCTGTCGAGATCCAGGTTCTCGTACCAGGACAGAATAAAGTGAAGGAGCTCGTCAGCGCCTGCCCGAGCTGCGGAAGCACGCCACTTCTTCAACTCCACCTTGACCTGGTCTAGGTTGGTGGTGATTTCGCGAAAGGTCTCCGGAACGTCCTTCTCGGGCCAGAACAGTTTGTGCAGTTTGATTGCAGTAGACACCATGGAGGTGCCCAAGCCTTTGAGGGAGCGTATTTGGGTCTTGAGGTTGACGAGATGATCGTTGATACTGGAGGTTGTTGGAACGCGTAGAGATAAACAAAACTTTCTCCTACGCGGTACTTCCAAGATCTAGCCGAGGTAGAAGGCCACGAGTATTACCACTAGACGCGCAGGTGCGGATTATCGATGCAGCGTGTCGGGGCAGTGCAGTCCCACGATCCGATCCAGCCGATCCAATCGCACGAACGTCGAAGTGCTGAATGTACAGCACCTCTCCCGGTATCCACACGTACGAGGAGGAGCTCCGACGGCGGACTGCTAGGTCCGGTGCGACGGCTGGACTAAGTGGGGCTAGGGTTCCCAACGCATGGGAGAGGAGTAACGTGCCCGCTGGGCAACCTGCGCCCCTCTTTATATAGTGAGTGGTAGTGGGCTTCACAACACTAGGGGCCCATTCCCTCTGTGAGTCCGACTCACAAAAACCAGGCCATTTCCTGTTCGGGTCCAACCTAACAAATACATTTGCTCCCGCTCTTAAGTGTGCGACCCTGCAGGCTCATGGCGACTTGGACACGATTGGAGTCCGACTCTCAATCGATCAATCGGTAGCGGCTCCTAGCAGAACGTGCCGACTCCCAAGTCCCATTAAGTCATGATGACATACCTTTCAATGTGATATTCATCTTACTCCCTTTTGCCTCACGATATACCTTGTCGAACTATAGGCGATTTATCGTCATCCCTTAAATAGTTCGACTCTCTTCTCGATCTGTGATATGTGATTCATCTTACTAACTCTTAGTCAACAGACACAGTTAACACTTAACTGAGTCACGCATGGCCATGCTTCCTGAATCATATCACTCGAGAGGGCCCAGAGAATATCTCTCCATTCGGAGGGGCAAAATCCCATCTTGATTATCCACATCATGCAGCTTGCTTCTCATTCGACCCGAACTCTGCCTTTATAGCTGCCTTGTCACAGAACATCGTTTGACAGAACCTAAGTCGGTGATCCACAACTCAGATTGTGCGACAACCTCAGGTCTAAGGATTACATTGATTGAGACATGCAAATGACGACTTGCTCGTTGCATCTCAATATGGGTCAGTCCGACTTGCTAAACTCTTTAGCCAAGTCTGTGAACGTTGGAATGGCATCACCATGCCCATGACAAGTGGAACCGTGTCATCAGCCAACACTCACATTAGTCTAGGGTGTGTGTCCAGCACAACCTTAATGACCAAGTACAATTAGTATGAACAACATGAATACATAGTTCCACAATCGAATCACATATTCAATGACATATATCAGATGTTCAAACCAAAGGACAACTTAATAACTTTATGAATACATTGGGAATAACATCATACATGATTGCCTCTAGGGCATATTCCCAACAGAGGTATTGTCAACGTTTAGACCAGCTGCAGCCCTGACCTTCCTTGCCTTGTCCACGGCCGTTTCACCAGCGGAACGAAGTTCCGGGAAGATATCTGAATCAGGAGGTGCAGAGTTGGAAAAGAAAGAGTGACCGAGAAGAAATGAGAGACTGAGTAGAAGAAGACAGAGAGGAAAAAAGCCAAGCAAAGTAAAGTATAGCGGCGACTCACATTCCATCTCTACCACCAGGGCTCCTAGATTGATTTTCCAATCTTCTGCTTCTCGGAGTTGCTTATCATGAAGGCGGCGCGAGTCGCTGATTTGAGCCTCGAGAGCCTGATTCCTTTCCTTCAGCATTTGAATTTCCAGCTCGAATGCCCGCTTCTCGGCAACGACTGTCTTCTCAATGTCTTGCTTCTTGCGGACATGGTTGATGGCAGTTTGGAGTGCATCTGCAAGATCAACCTGAAGTTTCTCGAACTCCGCCTGCTCAACCTCTCGCTCCTTCTGCAACTCGGCCTCTCGGACCTGCACTTGGTGGTGCACTTCGGCTGGAGTGAGGCATTGCTGGTGCTCTTCTCGGAATTTCTTTTATTCTTCTCCGGATAGAGCAGCAAGTTAGCAAAAGGAGCATGCAGTAGCAAACTAGATAGAGAAAATAGAGAAAAATATTGCTCACCTTCCAGAGAAGAGATTTTACTCTGCGCGGAGGCAAACATAACCTCACAATCCTGATGTTTCTCCACCAGAGCCTTGAGTTCACCTGCAGAGATGACAGCAACTAAGCAAAAAAGCAAAGAGCGCGCGTAAACAAAAAACACACAAACCGAGATGCTAAAAGCTTACTTTACACAACGGACAATTTAATAGCACTATCCATGGCATTCTTCTCCAGTGCGTCTAGCTCGCTTTTCTTGAACTCCAGCTCCCGGTTCCTGTCTTTTACTTGGTGGTGAGACCACAGGAGCTGGCGGAAGACCTTGGTCCTCTCCTGGAGGCTATCCTGCAGAGAAGAAAGAGATTTAATGAGTTTTGGAAGATTTAGCCCAGGTAGATGGCAACTCGGTGGAGCTTTACCTACTCGGCCCAAATCTCGGGGACTGAGTAGTGGATAAGAGAAGAGAGATAAAGAAGAAATTTGGCAACTCGAAAAAATCAAAAGAAAAATAAGGTACTTACCACATAGCTTTTCTCAATGTCCTCAAAGTTTTTGCGGGCAACAAACAGCTTGCTGGCCAGAGTGCTGCAAGGCCCGGCCATGGCTACGCTGACAAAGCTGATGTTGGCCTTGTTCCACTCTGTCCGGTAGTTGTCGAGATTCCGCAGCTCGGTACCGTCCCAGGCGGCGTGGCCAAGTCTCTTTGCGTCCCAAAACTTCTCAATGAAGCCTACCCGGTCAAGGATGGCATCCTCGCCTTCCTCGGGAAGATCTTCTGTATCCGAGTCGCGGGAGGTAATTTCCTTGATGACCAGGGAATCTTGCTTCCCCTTGGACTTGGAGCGGGCCACGACTTTCCGCTCTTTTAGAGCGCCTAGTCGCTCGTCTTCCTTGGACATGTGAATCTTGTGGCGTTGCTGCAGTTGAGTCCAGTAATCTGGGAAGGAAGGAGCCTTCTCGGTCTCGCTGGCGCCTGCGGCGGGATCCTGCTCCTCTTCAGGGCCAAACTGAATGTCAGCCTGCACCAAGTTGTTGTTCGGGTTGACCTTCCTGGCCTTGTTGAGCGGCCATTTCACTTGTGGAGGCTGCGGTTGTGCGGGTTGCCCGCCTGGCTTCCCGCCAGGTTGCTGTTGCCCTGATACCGGGAAGGACAACTGTTGTTGCACAGCTTGCCGCTGTCCGGTTGGCCGTGCGCCGGCCTGCGAAGCACCACGAGGCGGTTGCTTCCTGACGGCTTGTGGAATCACTTTAGCGGTGGAGGGAGCTGTTGGCTTCTTGGAAGATCGCGGAGGCGCCTTGCGGGTTGGCGTCGTTTTCGGTTGGTTGGTTGGTGCAGCATCCGGCTGCACCACATACTCACGTGAAGGCTCCTCCGCGGAGCCCTCTGCTCGCTTCTCAGCAGCAGAATCTTCTACCCGCTGCTCGGTAGCGGGGTCGGGATGCTGCACAGTATTGCCTTCTGTCTGCTGTTCGGCGGCAGGATCCGTGTGCTTTGCAGCATGGCCCTCGGGCTGCTGCTCGGTGGTATCTTCTTATTGCTGCCCGGAAGCAGGATCGGTGGTCTTCTCAGCTGATGCAGCTGGGGGAGTCGTTGGTTTCTCGGTGGTGGTAGCGTCTTGAGCAGTGGGATGTGGACTGGGCTGCGGCCGCTCGAGGGCGCGCTCTATGTATTTCTCGGCGCCCGTGTCCTGGGCGCCAGTGTCTTTCTCGGCGCCCGTGTCCTGGGCGGTAGTGTCCTTCTCGGCGCCCGTGCGCCAGTGTCCTTCTCGGCGCCTGCATCCTAGGCGCCCAGGTCTGGATCTTCTCAGGGAGGAGAGGTTGCCGGCGTGCGATTCTCTGGTACGCGGTCCCCCTCATCATCATAAAGTTCCACGAGGTCCCGTGGAGGATTTTTCTTCTTCTTGGGAGCTGGCGCGGCGGTAGCATCCGCATCAAGTGCCTCACTGAAAAGGATTATAGAAAGGAGGAAAAAAGTTAGAGGCAGCAGCAGAGAAGGGAACAAGGAAGGAAAACGGCAATGAGTCAAAAGTTTACTCAGAAAGCACTTACCCGTCCATGGTGGGGACGCGTCTCTTGCGGGAAGCGGTGGTTTTGACTGCCGGCTTCTTCTTAGCCCTCTTGGCAGGAGGACCCTGTGCCCCGCTACCCACTCTCTTTCTAGTGGTGGTGGGGGTAGCCACGGATATCGGAACCACATCCACGGGTTCCTCCATCTCGTCCAACTCGAGCTCCTCTGCAGAAGAGAAGGAAGGGCTCAGAACAAGCAAAGCAAAAGAATCAAAGCATACTGCGCGCGAGCAGAGAGGTGAACCCGGTCACCCTCTTCATCCTCAGACCAGTCCCGGATAGAGCCCATGACTCGGGACTTACCGTCCTGGCCGGCACGCAGGATGCATAGGGTGGCCTGGATGTCGTATGCAGTTGCATCATCCTCTGTCCTGTCCGCTTCCCAGTTGGCCTCAAAGATGGGTTTGTCCTCATCCTTCTGGCGATTGATGTGATGTAGGTGCAAAAACAAAGCATATCAAGCCAAGTGGTTCTACTCGGAACAAGCGTACAAACATAAAGCATATTAAGCTAAGAGGTTCAACTCGGAACAAGCGTGCAAACATAAAGCATATTAAGCTAAGAGGTTCTAGTCGGAAGAAGCATGCAAACATAAAGCATATCAAGCTAAGTGATTCTACCCGGCACAGCATGCAAACACAAAGCATATGAAGCTAAGAGGAGTTCTATTCGGTATCAAATACAAGTACTGAGTATGCAGAGAAGAACACTAACCTGGGGAATGGCCTTGGTGCGGCTATACGGCTCGAAGCCGTAAGCCCAGTTCTCGGTGAGGGTAGTCTGCATGATGGACTTGGCCCATATGGCCACGTCTGCCTTGGTAAGCTCGAACGTCGTGGTCCGAGTGCAGTCCCGAGGGCCTCCCATGTAGCACATTTTGTGTACTCGGTCCTGGAGTGGGAGCACTCGGCGCGAGATCCAGCAGGCGATCTGGTCATCCTGCAGGAGCCCTTCCTTCGCAAGCTGCGTCAGGCGCTTCTCTACCTGGACGACGTCAGGCACCGTGTTGTTTGGATGGTACCCCCAGGTTTGCCCGGAGGGTAGCGCGTTGACGAACTTAGGAAGCCCAATTCGGTCTTCAACGGGTTTTCCCTTCTCGGGAGCGACGTTCTTCACCTTACAAGAAGCCGCGCTGCCACTTGCGCACGGTCTCCAGATCGAGTACCCGCGGGTGGTGCCCGGTGCTACGTTGTAGCATAATCGTGCTACCCGTCTGGGTCATCGCGCGTGGAGCAAAGCGGTTGCCTGGATCGGGGACGCTCTGCTGGCGGAGGAAGAAATAACGCGCCCAAGTTTGGACTGTTGGGGTGACACCCAGGAAGACCTCGTAGACGGTGGCGTGAATGGATAGCATCACCATGGCGTGGGAAGGAATATGGTGTGGTTGGAGGCCAAAATGACGGAGGAAATCGGAGAAGAATTTGGAGATGGGAAGTCCTAGGTCGCGCTTGAAGTGGGACATGAAGACAACGTACTCACCATCTTTTGGTGCCGGGACGAGCTCGCCGCCGGGAGGGCAACAGATTATGCCTGGGGGGACTCGGCGGGTGTTCACCAGCCACTGGCAATCAGCGGCGGTGACATCCGAGCCCTCCTAGCCGGCTCGGGCTGGTGCCATCTCCTCTCCGTGCTCGTCCACGACGATGTTCTCGACGTCCATGACGGCGCGGTTGCTGGTGGAGAGGCGGAGGCTCATCGGAGTTGAAGTTGAGGATGACGGGGGAGGCGCGCCGGAAGCCGTGCTCTCTGCTCTCACTGCGGCGGCGCGCGAGTTCGCGGTGGCGCAGTGCTCTGTGGTGAGGGCGAAGGCGAAAGGGGGCGCTGCGAGAAGGGGAAGATGCGAAGGGAAGAGAGGAGTTGGGCGGCGCGGAGGTATTTATTCCGTCTGCGAAAGTGCAGTTACTGGTGGATTAATCGTGGCAGAGATCATGGGGCGTGGTGTTACTACCCGTTAGAAACGCAGATAGCATGAAATGCGCGCGTAACGGGCACAACGGATCCCACGATGCGAGTCGTGGGCTTTTGAGTACACGCTCGAGGTGACCTAACGGGCTGTGGGCCCCGGGTGCAGTGATGGGCGCGTGGCCTGCTGTAGCGAGGGCACCGAGGCGTCGGGGGTATGTGGACGTGACACGTGCCCCGCAGCGACACGAGAAGCTGGATTTGATCTGATCGAGCGGGATCATGCGGGAAATTTTGTTAAGTACAAGTACTCGGCAGCACTGTGCAGAGTGTGCTCTACTCGGATCCAAGAAGATTTTTCCAATAATCACAGTTGGAGTGGTTCGAGTAGGAGTTCTGAGCGTCCGGGTTGAGGAGTTCTGGGCGTCCGGGTATGTGGGCGTGACACGTGCCCCGCAGCGACACGAGAAGCTGGTAGGGCCCAACGAACAAGTTCACTGGACTCTACCAGCTTCGGGGACTAATGTCGGGGGGCTACCCCCGAGTAGGGGTAAGACAGGTGGTAAAACAGAGATCAGAGTGTTGTTAACCGAGTAGGTGGTACCCGGGTACTTGCTATCCGGTAGTTGCTATTCGGTCATAAGTATAGAAGGCCAGGAGAAGATAAGGAGAAAGATTGTCATCGTCCGGGTAGCGATCAGGTGGTCCGAGTAGATGGGCTGCAATCCTACTCGGGCAAGAAGTCAAGGGAGCCGTTCTGACAAGATCTCGCGTATCCCGCTGTCGTACAAGCGTGCGGTTCAACTTACGGAGTAGATGAGTATCCGTGCAACGGCGTGGGTACAGTGAGGGTAGGCGCCTGTCACGTGTCGGGGGGCCTACTCTGTGAGACTGACAGCGTGGACAGGTCCTATCAGCCGAACGGCGCGGCGACTTCTCGCACCAGCGTCAGCGAGAAGCCGGAGGCGTGCTCTGCTTCACAGTAGAGACGTCCCATCGCCGTACCTTTTAATTTTTGTTTACTCGGCTGGGCACCTGTATATAAGGTGCCCAACCCCCTCCTGCGCGAGGGACTTTACGCGAGAGAGCATTTATTGCACGAGCAATGTTAGAGCTAGAGAGAGCAGAGAGTGGCTACTCGGCTGAAAAACAACTTTGTACTGTGGCTACTCGGATATCATACATACAGAGAGATAGGCAGGAGTAGGGGTGTTACCTCCACACGAGGGCCCCAAACCTGGTTAGTTCTTGGTGTTTGCAGTGTTTCCTGAGCACGTCTACTCGACGTGCGATCCCTCCCCGAATACCTACAGCGTCCATCGGCCCCAACCTTAAGCCATCCCATGGCATCTGTCTTTACTCATCCACGACACCACAGTTCGGCGATCATAGTGCCACAGGTCGGCAAAAGCACTTCATAGCACGGCTACAAGGTCCGACGACGAGTGGGAAAGGAAGCGGACTAACTGACTGGCTCCTCGGGTGAAGCAGAGGACCCGTAAGTCGGCGTGGCATCCGGCACGGCGGTGTCCCTGGTCTCGGTGGCGGCGGTGCTCGGCGTGGCGGTGTCCTTGGTCTCAAAGGCGGCGGTGCTCGGCGTAGCGGTGGTGCTCGGCGTCGCTGTGTCCTCAGGCCCGGTGGTGTCCTCCGACGCGGTGGTGTTGCCCATTGCCGCCATGTAACACGCCTTCACCTGCGGGTCCATCGCCGCCGAGTCAGCGCCAACTAGAAAGGCAAGGTTCATGTTCTGCTTCTCCGCCGCGACGTTCGTCTTGAGGAGCTCGAGCTTGGCCGTCTGCTTCTCCGTGAGCTCGTCGCACCTAGACTTCGTCTGGAGCTCTCTCAGGGCGGCGTGGGTTTTGGCGTCGGAGATGCACAGGTCGATCGACGCCTGGAGGCGCTCTGCTGCAGGCACCGAGTCCCTTGCCGCCTTGGCCTTCTTGTTGCCGATCGGACGCTCCTCGACGGCTTCTGGCTGCACGTCTGGGTTGTAGACGCTGTTGTTCTTGACGAGGGGATGAGGCGGCGACCGCCGAGCCGGAGGCGATGCTGTCGTCCATCTCGGCTTCCGTGTCGCTGAACTGTGGCGCCGAACTTGAGCTGGCACCAAAGGCGAGTGGACCATGGTGTAAAACTTGAGCTGGGACGGACGCGTAGTAGCCATAGGGGACGTTGAGGTTGGCGGCGAACATGGACGCGGATGGAGGGGCGCGTGGCGCGGGGCAGTGCTGGAAGGCGGTGTTGGCGTTGAAGCCGCCGAGAGGATCACCGTCGACGTAGTCCGGCGATGGGGAGTACCTCCACACCCGCCGTCAGGGCGGACCCACGCGCGGTTTCGCTTCATCCGGCGCCCCAACAGCCCCCAGCGCGCTGGGTTCGGCCTGGGTTCGCCGGGTGCTAATTTTTCCCAAACCGGCGCTATGGCACGTTCTGGGGGCATGACTGGGCGAAAAACGGCGTACCGGCGCTAAAAAAGCAGCCCTGGGGGCTCGTGGGGGGACGGCTGGAGATGCTCTTATCCTGTCAGGAGATAACTTGCGATACTAGGCTTTGACCACTTTTTTACCGTTCATTGCATGGTAATCTAGGGATTTCTCAGTAAATGCATAGATTCCCACGCGTAGTGAGCGGCGTGGAGGCGTAGCGGTTAGCCTCCTCCTGCGACGTGTTGGGCTAGGCCAGCTCCGCTGGATATCAACGGTGAGGATGCTTTCGTACCGCTATATATACTCTAGAGGGCGAAAGTAGTAACTTTCCGTTCTTCCTCGTTGCGCCTGCAGCCTTCTCCCCTCCTTAGCGAAAGAAGAAAAAAAACCATTGATGTGCTTGCAAGCTTCACCGTTTTTCCGCCATGGTGAAAACTGGAAAAACATAGGTGCTTCCGCGGCCGGCGGCTGATACGTCCAAAATGTATCTATAATTTTTGATGGTTTCATGCTACTTTTATGCTATTGATAATTGCTTTTATATTAAGTTTATGATTTATTTGAACTAACCTACTAATAGTTGCACAAGTGTGCAATATTCTTGTTTTACACTTTGATGTGTAGGATTTATCAAAAATATAAGAGGAAACCTTATTTGGGTCGAATTGGGACTTTCCTGAAATCTGTCTGAAAAGTCTTTTTAAAGATTGTCATGTTACGGGTCGAATACAACGTCAAATGGAAAAGGTGTGGCCGTGAAAGTTTTGGGGAATTTTGCCAATCCGAGTCCGGACGAACGAGAAAATCCCGATTTAGCACATCCCTAGATGGAATGACGGAAATCCGTGAGACTATATAAAGAGAGGAAACCTAGGTCGTGGGAGACACCATATATCACGAATTTCCAGCCACGAAAACCACGTTATTACCTCTCCCATGGATCTCATCTCCATGGGGGAGGGCTCTCAAGACCATGAAGGAAGAAGGGCTAAGGGACATCCGCATGAATCTTCCGTGGTTGTCACTCACATTTTTGCTGCTTCCCACGCTCGCTATTGCTCACGAGGTTACTCGTGTCCTTGCCTACTGTACTCGTTGCTGCGACTGCCTGGGAATTTGACTGCTACCGACTCGGGCTCCATCTCGTCAAAGACCCGATTTTTGCGTTTCCTCCATCTGTTCGGGTCATGATTGTATCTTATGTTTCCTTTGTTTGTGTATGAGGTATCCATACCATCTTCCTCGGGTGAGGGTGGGTGGGCGTTGTGCGCTGATTCCCCGCCTTCTGCCCAATTGTTTGCTACTTCCATGAGGTCACTTATCATTTTGACCAGGACTCGACCGATTTACTCCTTCAGGTCCATCCGGCGGAGCCCATCTGTGAAACAGGAAATAGTCATCTCGTCTGAGATGCCCTCTGAACTGTTATTTAGTGCATTCCATATTTTTATGTACCCGCGGATGTTCTCGTTTGATCGTGGCCTACACGCCTTCAGCTTCCCGACTGCTACTGGTCGCTTGCAGGTGGACTTGTGAAGTTGTAGATGAAATCAAACTCGAAATCTTGTCAGTATATGTTTCTAGGTTAGCTCTTCAGCCAGTTTCGTGCAGCTCCTACGAGCTGCAGCTGGATATATTGTATTGTTGTCACATTGTTGCCTTTCTGGAACCTGACGGGAGTTAAATAATCATCCGACCAAGCCTCACGTTCCTGGGCACCATCATACTTGGGTATCTCTGTTGTTAACTTGAATCGCTTCGGCCTCCCAGCTTGGCAAATCTCTCTAGTGAAACAGGGAGGTCCGCAAAGCTCCTCCTCATCTGAGTCGAGTGAGTCATGTCTCAAGTGCTCTGCTCGAGTCCTGTTGGTTCGTAGCAGCGGCTCTTCTGCTGCCCTCTCTCTGCATAACCTATCCACCTTACTCTGCGTGAGTTGGTTTCTTAGGTATTTTGGGTCTTCCTCATAGCGTGGTGCTCGAGCCGACCTGGTTTTCACCTTTCTTGGCTCTATGGATGCTGCCAATACTTGTGTGGCGGATCTTTCTACCAATTTCGTCATCACCATGTCTACCGCAGGGACACAGCTATGACTAGCACTCAAAGTCAGATCCTTTACCATGTGAGTGGTGCTTCTGGTGATCTTCATGCCCCTTCTGTTCCACAGTCCTACTCTAAGTGGTCTATGATACGTCGAAAACGTATCTCCTTTTACGAACACTTTTCTTATTGTTTTCGTCTAAACTTCTGTGTTTTAAATACAACTAACACGGACTAACGTTGTTTTCAGCAAAATTACTTTGATGTCTTGTTTTTGTGCAGAAAAATCAACTTTCGAGAAATTGCCCAGAAAAGACCCCATTGGTGTTTTCACTCTGGAAGACCCCGGGGGCTAGAAGGGGGCCAGGAGAAGAGCCACAGGGTGGCCACACCCCCTGGCGCCCCCCCTTGGCCGCGCCAGCATAGGGTGTGGGCCACTCAGAGCCCCCCTCGGACTCCCCTTTCGACTACAAGTAGCCTCCAACCCTAAAACCCGAGGGGATTCGTCATATTCCACAGAAACACAATAGAGCACCGCCGCCATCCAGAACCTCGATTCGGGGATCAGAAGTTCCTGTTCTGGCACCCTGCCGGGACGAGAAGTGGAGGAGATCATCACCATCGTCATCACCAACGCCTCTCCATCGACCATCCATGTTTCCCCCATCCATGTGTGAGTAATTCGCCAATGTAGGATGAAGGGGATGGTAGGGATTGGATGAGATCGTTCATGTAATAATGTCGTGATTGTTAGGGCATAGTGCCTAGTATCCTCTATTAGTGCTATTGACATTGTTGCAACTTGTTATGCTTAATGCTTTCCACTTTGGGCCCGAGTGCCATGATCTCAGATCTAAACATGTTATTGAATCACGATGATAATTATTGTTTCTTGATCATACCTGCAAGTTGTTTACACATATCGTTGTCCGGATCCCGAGCCCCCGAAGTGACAGAAATTGGGACAACCGGAGGGGATGGTTGCGATGTGAGGATCACATGTGTTCATGGAGTGTTAATGCTTTGCTCGGGTGTTCTATTAAAAGGAACATTTTAATTACCAGTAGTTCCCTTGACGCCCCGTTGAAAAAGGGCTGGTAGGACAAAAGATGTTGTGCAAGTTCTCATTGCGAGCACATACAACTATTTACGGAACACATGCCTATGGTTACTTAGTGCTTGGATGCTTTATCATATTTATGTGCAATGCCCATGTCTTGATTATTATATGAACTATCTTATCCATGCAACGCCCGTTCATCCATCCCTACGCCTATAGTATTTAATCCCGTTGTTTACTTCAGACACTACTGCTACTGCTGTTTTCATTCTACTGTTGTTATTATTTCACTACTTCTGCTACTATAAAACTGTTACTACTGTTAAACCACTGCGAACAAAAGTACTTTCAGGTGCAGGTGAATTGACAACTCACTTGTTAAGGCTCACAAATATTCTTTGGCTCCCCTTGTATCGAATAAATAAATTTGGGTTTTACTTCCCTCGAAGACTGTTGCGATCCCCTATACTTTTGGGTCATGAAGACTATTTTCTGGCGCCGTTGCCTGGGAGCATAGCTTTATTTGCAAACTCATCGGAGAGTATTATTATCTACTGCCATCATTCATCATGGGTAAGACTCGTGATGGAAAGTTTCTGTCGGGGGGTTACCCCCGAGTAGGGTAAAGACAAGTGGTAAAGGCAGCTTACAGAAGAGAGGTTTGGTCGAGTAGCCGACTACCTGGTACTCGCTACCCGGTCGACTGCTACTCGGTCTCACCTCAAGATGACCAGAAGGAGAAATCAAGCAAGTTCTATCCTTTCGGGTAGAAGGTTGACCCGAGAACAATTGGCGGGAACCTACTCGGCCAGAAAGTCAAAGGAGCCGTTCTGACACAGGATCCCGCGTATCCTGGGTCCGTACTTGGCAGCATGCGAACTACTGTTCATTTGGGGACGACGTGCCTGACAGTGACAGCATGGGAGCATGCTGTGGCAGGATATGGGGGGCCTACTCTGTGCCTAGGTACAGTGTTAGCCGTCTGGTCCCTAGTTTTGCCCAACGACTTTCCGGATGAAGCCAAGGTTAGGAGCCAAAGCTGTCAGCGGGAACCCGGAAGAAGGACAGTGTGCACACTATGTCGACACTTGTTCGTATTTGGACGTATCCGGCTGGGCATCGGGTATATAAGGTGCCCAGCCGCCTCCTGCGCGAGGGACGACGAACACACGGCTCATACGCCTTCATTGGAGACAACGCTCTCATCCTAGAAACCCTAAGTTCTTGACCTAGCTCTACCCGGAGAGGAGGGAGAGGCTACTCGGTAGAGATATCATTTGTACTGTGGCTACTCGGAGAAACATCATAATACATATAGAGAGGCAGGAGTAGGGGTTTTACCTCCTCACGAGGGCCCTGAACCTGGGTAGATCGTGTTGTTTGCAGTGTGTTGTTCTTACCTCACGCGTCTACTCGTCGCGTGATCCCTCCCCGAATACCTCCAGCGTCCATCGTCCCCACAACTTTAGCCATCCTATGGCATCTGCCGTGACACCACCACGACAGTTGGCGCCCACCGTGGGGCAAGCAGCGGCGCTGGCTGGAGTTACTGTTCGGACGGGATCTTCTTCAGCGGAGCGCGTAGTCTGTGGCCTTGTCCACAGATTCGGCTCCTTCGACTTCGTCACCGACAACGCCGGCTGTTTCGGCGGCAAAGCCATGCCGGAGGGCGGCTCGGTGGTCTCCTTCGGCTCTCACCTCGTCTACATCGCCACCGTCGTCAACCACGCGTATCCTGAGCATGTGCAAGACGCGGAGGATCCTCCCGCGGTGATTGCTGCTCGCGGAAGGCCCGCGTCTCGCTCTGCGAACTGCGCTGAGGTGCTGGTGACGGGCTTGACGGCAAACGCCGGCGCAGCCGCTACTGGCGCTGCGGCCGTCGTTGAGGAGGTGGACGTACCGGCTGGTGGCAGGGTACACCGGCCCTACGAGAAGGAGAGCAACATGCCGCCTTCCACTTCTGCGGTCATCCCCGCATCTGCTGCGCGGCTTGGCATGCCAACCCCCACCGACGTCGAGCTCCTGGCCATGAGGGAGCAGCTCGAGCGGCAACGCTTGGAGCTGCTTGCCGAGCAGGCGGAGTTGGACAAGGTGAGGTTAGAGCTGAGTCTAGATCAGCTCGAGTACAATAGGGCTCACGGTTTCACGCCGGTTGTTAGGAGACCTAGCAGAGTAGGTGCTACTCGTCGTAACCTTGGTGCCGAGATGGCAACAGTCGTAGAGGCTCCCGCTCAGTCCGCCACCGCAAACACCTCCACCAGGCCCAGATACAGTACACCCGCCAAAACCCTTAGAGCTGCAGAGGCTGTGGCTGCCGAGTTGCCTCGTCTAGATGGCGATGCGCGTGTTAGGCAGCAAGAGAGGCTCAATGAGTTAGTGTTGGAAGCTGCTAGGCAGAACGAGGAGTTCCGGAAGGCCAATCCTGGGGCTGGGGCTTCGCAGATGGTGCATTCGCACGCGGCTAGATCTAACGATCAGGCCTCATCTCCGCATCCCAGCCGCGAGAAGAGCCGCAGCGGCCGCTCGGGCAGAGACAGGCAAATGCAGGTGTATGACCCGGCTGCTGCCGCGAAACAGATCGCTGTGCCGCAGCAGCCCGGGCAGGAACACAATGCTGCACGAGCGGGCTCTCAAGCCCATCAAGCTCAAAGCCGTGTCCGAGAAGCCGCGCGACCGGGTACTTCTCGGCAACCAGCAGCTCAGCCTACTCGGCAGAGGCAGCAGCCGCGCGCTGTGGCGCAGGTCGTCAACCCGGTGGAGCAGCCTGCAGCGGTGCAGGTGGACAGGTATGATGACGGCAACTCGGCCATGGAGATGGCTGGCTATGATATTCGTGATCGTGTTGGTGACCGTGTGCTGGCGGCTGGAGCTGCAAGGCATCAGTTGGACCGGATCAGCTTGTCGGCGCGGCTGGAGAGCACGGGTCCTCCTGGCCCCGAGTGCTTTGGCCCGCGCATCATGAACGAGCCGTCCGTGAAGGGCTTCCAGCTTGCAAGGGGCACCAAGAGCTACAATGGTAGCACCAAGCCTGAAGATTGGCTCAATGATTATGTTACCGCGGTCCACATCGCGAATGGTAACAGGAGATGGGCGGTGCGTTATGTGCCGCAGATGCTAGAGGGTCCAGCTCGCACTTGGCTCAACAACTTGCCTAAGAACAGCATTAACTGCTGGCTGGACTTCTCGGACGCATTCATCAGCAACTTCACGAGTACATACAAGAGGCCGAATAGGCCACAGCAGCTGTCAGCTTGCAGGCAGCGAGAAGACGAGACGGACCGCGAGTACCTTACTCGGTGGAGCACCTTGAGGAACACCTGTGAGGGTGTGAATGAAGCTCAGGCCATCACTTGGTTTGCGCAGGGTTGCCGACATGGCAGCATGCTTTGGCAGAGATTGCAGAGAGAGATGCCGAACACCCTGGCCGAGACCATCAAGATTGCGGATCAGTACGCACTCGGTGATCCCACACAGCCACTGATGGACTCCTCTGAGCCGAGAAGAAACTTCAACAGCAGCAAGCGCAACGAGTTCCGCAACAAGCGCCGGGTAGACAACCGGTATGATCCCGAGGAGGTCAATGCAGTGAATATTGGAGGCAGTGGTGGCCAGAGGCAGAAACCTGCTGGAGCCTACGGGCAAAACCAGAACCAGGGCCAAGGCAACAAGAAGCCATTTCGCGGATCTCAGTCGGGTAGCGGGAACTCCGAGCAGCCGAAGAAGTTTGTCTTCGACGACATGAAGGATGGCCCATGCAGCTTTCACACCCACCATCCGTCGAGGCCTGCTAACCACACTACTCGGCAATGCGAGTGGTGGGAGGCAATCAAGAGTGATGGTTTGCCTCCTCCTCCTCCCCTGCCAGCCGTCAATACCAATGACAGTGTGCAGCCTGCTCGTGCACCTGCAGCTCGGCCGCCAGTGTATCCGAGAAGAGAAAACGTCAACCAGGTGGCTTTAGGAGCCAACCAGTACTTCAACAACGAGCGATACCGCAACAACAACAACAACAACTACAACCGCAACAACAACAACAACAGAGGCAACAACAACAACTACCAAGGCAACAACAACAATGGCAACAATGGGGGCAATGGCTCCAATCAGTACCAAGAGCACCACGAGAGCTACATGATCTTCACTTCTGAGCCTGACGACAAGCAGTCGCAGCACAGGCGGGCCATGGAGGTCAATGCAGTGATTCCTGCTGTTCCTCACTACATGTACTGGTGCGACAAGGAGATCCGGTGGTCCCGGGTAGATCATCCCAAGGTGATGCCCAATCCGGGTAGCTATGCCTTGGTGCTGGATCCTACCTTCTTGGGTCCCGTGAAGAATGTGAGGTTCAGCAAGGTGCTGATCGACAACGGCAGCAGCATCAACATTGTGTACAGGGATACACTCGAGAAGCTTGGCATGGCCGAGAACATGATGCTGCCTAGCAAGACTACCTTCCATGGCATTGTGCCCGGGATCTCATGCAACCCGATTGGCCGAGTATGGATTGATGTGCTATTCGGTACTCGGGAGAACTGTCGCACAGAGCGCCTGCAGTTCGAGGTGGTGGACCATCGGAGCCCCTATCACGCTCTACTCGGCAGGCCGGCTCTGAGCAAGTTCATGGCCTCCACCCATGTGGCTTATCTGAAGATGAAGATCCCTGGTCCCAATGGCATCGTCACCATCTCGGGGGATTACAAGAAATCCATTGAGTGTGCCTCTGCTGGTTCCCAGTTGGCGGAGTCAATGGTGATTGCTGCCGAGAAAAGGAAGATGTACGAGGTGGTGGCCATGGCTCAGTCCGCGCAAGCCGGCGCACAAGGTGTGCCGAGTATCCAGCAGGGCACTGCCTTCCAGGCTGCCAAGGAGACGAAGAAGATTCAGGTCGACCCTGAGTTCCCCGACCGCGTAGCCATTATTGGCTCCGGGTTGGCGGAGAAATAGGAAAGCGAGCTCATCCACTTCCTCCGTGAGAATCGGGATGTATTTGCCTGGACCAATGAAGATTTACCAGGAGTCCCGAGGGAGTTGGTTGAGCACTCTTTGCATGTGCGTCCTGACGCCAAGCCCGTGAAGCAGGCTATGCGCCGCTTCGGAGATGAGAGGAGGAAGGCCATCGGTGATCAGATCACCAAGCTGCTGATAAGTAACTTCATCATGGAGGTGCTGCATCCGGATTGGCTAGCCAACCCGGTCATGGTCGAGAAGAAGAAGGAGGATCCCAAGGCTGCCACTGCATGGCGCATGTGCGTTGACTACACCGACTTGAACAAGGCGTGCCCCAAGGATCCTTTCCCGCTACCCCGCATCGATCAGGTGATCGATTCCACTGCTGGCTGTGAACTGCTGTCTTTCATAGATGCCTACTCTGGTTTCCACCAGATTGCACTCAACCCTGCTGATCAAATAAAGACTGCTTTCATTACCCCGTACGGGGCTTATTGCTATCGTGTCATGTGTTTTGGCTTGAGGAATGCGGGTGCAACCTATCAGAGATGCATGCAGAAATGCTTGCATGACCAGCTCGGCAAGAATGTGCAGGTGTACGTAGATGACATTGTCATCAAAACGAATAAAACACATACTCTGCTTGCCGACTTGGAGGAAACCTTTGCTAACCTACGCAAGTACAAAATGAAACTGAATCCGAGTAAGTGCACCTTTGGTGTACCGGCTGGAAAGCTACTCGGATTTCTAGTTTCTAGCCGTGGCATTGAAGCTAATCCTTCAAAGATAAAAGCTATTGAGAGCATGTCTTTGCCGAGATCACTAAAAGATGTGCAGAAGTTCACGGGTTGTTTGGCATCTCTGAGCCGTTTCTTGGGCCGAATGGGCGAGAAGGCCTTGCCTCTGTACCAGCTGATGAAGAAAAGTGACAAGTTCGTCTGGACTCCGCAGGCGGATGTGGCATTCAATGAGTTGAAAGCAATGCTGGCTACTGCTCCCGTCTTGGCTAGTCCGCTACCCAAGGAGCCTATGCTGTTGTACATTGCTGCGACTAACCGAGTAGTCAGCGTGGTGATAGTGGTGGAGCGAGAAGAAGAAGGCAAGAGTGTGCAGCGCCCAGTTTATTATCTCAGTGAAGTGCTGTCCAGTTCCAAGCAAAATTATCCGCACTACCAGAAGATGACATATGGTGTGTACCTGGGCGCCAGGAAGCTGAAACATTATTTCCAGGAGCACCCCGTCACTGTTGTGAGTTCAGCTCCCATCTCGGATATCATGGGTAACAAGGAGGCGAGTGGCAGAGTGGCCAAGTGGGCGATTGAGCTAGCCGCGTACGCTCCCGCATATGCGAGAAGAGAAGCAATCAAGTCTCAGGTCCTGGCAGAGTTTCTTGTGGACTGGGCCGAGATGCAGTATGAGCCTCCTGCTCCAGTTTCCAATTATTGGAGGATGCATTTCGATGGCTCAAAGGTGAAAGAAGGCCTTGGCGCTGGTGTTGTGCTTACATCACCCAAGCGGGATCAACTCAAGTATGTGCTGCAAATTCACTTCAAGGCATCCAACAATGTAGCCGAGTACGAGGCAGTGGTGCATGGTTTGCGAGTAGCCAAGGAGGTTGGTGTGCAGCGCATTATATGCTATGGTGATTCAGATTTGGTGGTGCAGCAAGTTTCGGGTACTTGGGATGCTTTGGATGCCAATATGGCATCGTATCGCTTCCTGGTACAGTCTATGACTGGGTTCTTCGAAGGCTGTGAGTTCCAGCACATTCACCGGGCAGAGAACGAAGCAGCAGACGAGCTATCCAAGTTGGGATCTTCTCGGCAGTCCATCCCGGCAGGGATTGCCTTGGAGCATTTGAGGAAGCCATCCATCAAGCCTTCCCCCAACTCGGAATCCATCTTTGTTCCTTCTCTGCCAAATGAAGAATCTGACCCGATGGAAATTGACTGGGAGAGTGCTGCAGGGAACTCGGGGACTGCCGTTCCCTACTCGGGGACTGCCGTTCCCTACTCGGGGACTGCCGTTCCCTACTCGGGGACTGCCGTTCCCTACTCGGGGACTGCCGTTCCCTACTCGGGGACTGCCGCTCCCTACTCGGGGACTGCCGTTCCCTACTCGGGGACTGTCACTCAGTACTCGGGGACTGCCGCCCTCAACCCAGAAGCTGTTGCATTCATTGAAGAGGTTCTCGCCAATCGGTCCGGGCTGCAGAGAAGCGCTCCTAATCCTCCTGTGCAACCGCAAGAGCCTGTCCCAATGGAACTGGACGAACCAGTGTTTCCCATACGGGAGACACCGAGTTGGGCTATGCCCATATTATCCTTTCTAAGGGACGGTACTTTGCCTGAAGATGAAGTGACTACGAGGCAGATTCAGAGAAAGTCCAAGGGCTACACTATAGTCCAAGATGTGCTGCATAAGAGAAGTGCCACTGGGGTGCTGCAACGGTGTGTGAGCCCCGAAGAGGGAGAAGAAATACTGGTGGAGATACATCAAGGGGAATGTGGGCACCACGCCTCTTCTCGGGCATTGGTCAAGAAAGCTTTTCGGCATGGCTTTTACTGGCTCACTGCACTGCAGCAAGCTGAAGATATTGTGAGGAAGTGCAACGGTTGCCAGATGTTTGCAAGTAAGATTCACATGCCTGCTTCCGAGTTGAAAACAATTCCTATCACATGGCCATTTGCTGTTTGGTGCTTGGATATGGTTGGTCCCTTCAAGCCGGCTAAAGGCAACATGACACATATCTTGGTCATGGTGGACAAGTTCACCAAGTGGATTGAGGTGAAACCTATTCGGAAGTGTGATGGAGTCACAGCTGTGAGGTTTGTGAAGGATGTGATCATGAGATACGGCTACCCGCACAGTATCATCACCGACAACGGCACCAACTTCGCAGAGGGGGCAATGGTGCGATTCTGCAGAGATAAGCATATCCGACTAGACGTTGCGTCAGTCGCGCACCCTGCCTCCAATGGGCAAGTTGAGAGAGCAAATGGAATGGTACTGGCAGGCATAAAGCCAAGGCTGATCGAGCCGTTGCAGAAAACACCTGGGTGTTGGCTAGAAGAGTTGCCAGCGGTGTTGTGGAGTCTAAGGACTACCCCTAACCGGTCAACCGGCTACACGCCATTCTTCTTGGTATACGGGGCTGAGGCCGTGTTGCCAATAGACTTAGAGCATGACTCCCCCCGAGTAGCCCTCTACACTGAGGTGGAGGCGAGAGAAGCTCGAGAAGACGACGTTGACCTGCTTGAAGAAGCAAGAGAGCTGACTCTGTCACGTTCGGCTATCTACCAGCAAAACCTGCGGCGCTATCATAGCCGAAAGGTGAACCCGAGGGTTTTCCGAGAAGGAGACATGGTCCTTAGGCTTGTGCAGCGCACAGCCAGGATGCACAAGTTGTCTCCTCCTTGGGAAGGGCCTTTTATTGTGAGCAAAGCGCTGCACAATGATGCGTACTACCTTGTAGATGTGCGCCCATCGCAGGCGAAGAGGGCAGATAAAGCTGGAGAGGAAACCAAACGCCCCTGGAATGTAGCTCTACTTCGTCGCTTTCATTCGTAAGCAAAGATGTGTATGTACTCTCTTATCCGAGTTGAAATTCTACTCTGCAATCTGAAATTGTTCTCGGGGACTGCCCTCGTCCAAAATTGCTCTAAGTGTTTTCTTACTCGGCTTGGTCCTTTGTCTACTCGGTTGCTTCACTTCAGAACTCATAAGTGCATTGAGTACTGTGTTTAAACCTGTATGCCAACTCTTCGACTCTGCTGCTGTCCGAAACCCGGCTTCATGGCAAGCAAGAGAACAAGCAAAAGGTCAATGAGCACACGAAAATCACTAAGGAAGAAAGAGTGCAGGAACCGAGTAGACTGTTTGTTATTTTTGTCCCCTGTTTTCATCTTCTCGGCTAAGTGATGGGCTGCGTTACCATGATTGTTTCTGGCGGCTAAGTATTTGCAACCCTGCTACTTGACTCTTGTGACTCGAATACCAAACAAGCGACAAGTCGCGGGTAGAGCAAAGATGAAAGGACAGGGTGAATAAGAAATGCTACTCGGGGACTCGCATGGAAACGCAACTCGGCATTGAGCCAGAGTTGCTCAAATTGATTAATGTTAAAATAAACAAAGTGGGTATAAAAACTGTGTAGCAAGCAAAACAAAGATAGTATATGACATTTGCTCCCGGCATCCCGGGGATCTGATGAATGTTCGAGTTGAAAGAAATTGCAGGTTGACTTAAGATGAGGAGGCAATGTTCTCGGTGCTGGTCTTGGCTGCTGCTTCTTCAGTGGCGGTCGCGGTGGCTGTTTCCTCGGTGCTTGCGTGGGTGGCGTCCGCTTCCGTCTGGACGGTGGCGGATTCCGTCATCTCGGCAGCACGCTGGGAAGCTGTCTGCTCGGAAGTGGCTGTGGCCACCGAGACGGGACCGGGAGCCGAGGAGGAGCCTGAAGCCTGGCCAGGAGGGGGCACCGTGTCATCGAGAGCAGCGCCTGAGGAGGTGCCGAACTCGAGTGGAGCGGTCTCGATGTGCTCAGCCTCCTCATCGCTACTCGAGACGGCCGTGCCTTTCCCCTTCCCGGCCTTGCCCTCAGGAGAGTCGAAGAAGCCTTCCAGCTCGGAGTCAACTTCTTCGTCAGCTTCCCCTTCGTCTTCGAAGTCGGTGTCGGGCTCAGGGAGGCCATCGATGTAGGTCTCCGTCTCGGCGCACTCCGCGACCTCGTAGGCAACCTGCTTGCGAGTGGCCACGCAGTCGGGATCTAGCTCCCACTTGGAATCATTGCGCTTCCCGCGGATGAGCTGCATGTTGAGGTTTTCGTACCAGGATGCGATGCAGAGAAGCATCACATCCGCACCAGCACGGGCTCCCGAAGCGCGCCATTTCTTCAGTTCCTTCTTCACATTCTTCAGCTTGAGGGCTAGGCCCTTCATGGAGTTTGGCGGAGGATCGTTAGGCCAAAAAAGCTTGTGAAGCTCAAAGCCCTCGTGCATCAGATCAGTTCCGAAGCCAGCCAGCTGTTCGAAGTAACCTTTGAGCACCAGCAAGCTGTCCTCGATCTCGGCTCTGGGATCTGCTGCCTCACCTTTCGCAAGGCGAGCAGCTTTGATCTTGGCCAGCGTAGGCGCAGAGGGAGAGTCAAGATGAGGCCAGATCGCTGAAAAAGCAAATGGAAACTTCAAAACCAAGAAGAGAATAACCGAGTAGGGGAAAATCCGAGAAGAAATGGGACCGAGAAGGAAAGAAGCAGCGAAGAAAAGACTTACCGGGCAGTTCGTTGCGCAGCTGCTGCAGTTTCTTCTTCCAGGATTCCTCGTTAGAAATGTGCCTTTCTTGGATCAGGCGCAAGCCGTTCATCTGGGCGAAGAGATCAGCGTTGGCCTTCTTCAAGGTTTCGCATTCCTGCTCAAGGGCCCTTTCCTTGGCTCTGAAGGTGCCCTCGGCCTTGGCCTTCTCGGCGGTTGCTCTGTCTCTCTCGGCGCCAATGTTGATGGCATCCTGGAGTGCCTGTTGCAACTGGAGTTGCAGCTTCTCGGTCTCGGTGGCATGGTGGTTCAGCAACACACCAGCCTGCTCGGACAGTTGGAACTGCAACTCGGCCGGCTGGACACACTCTCGGTGTGCTGCAGCAAACACCTTGTGATCTTCTGCGAAGAGCCAGACAAGATCAACACAGAAGCAGTGAAGACATGGATTCAAAATTAAACCGAGTGGACGACAAACTCACCGTCTAGCCTTTTGATGGTGGCTTCGGCGTTCTGCACGAAAGCACGGCATTTCCCGTGCTCTTCGGCTAGGCTCTTCAGTTTCTCTGCAGAGAAGAAAGGTTAGCACAAAAGAAAGCATAAGCGAGCGTAAACATAAAACGCACGAATCGCGCAGCTAAAAGTGTACCTTGCACTTCGGCCAGCTGCTGAGTGTTAGCGTTGGCATCTTTGCTGGCTGCCTCTGCAGCTGCCTTTTCCTTCTCCAGTGCAGCGATTCGCCTTCTAGCGATTGAGTGGTTCCAGAGGAGATGGCGGTATAAATTAGTCCGTTTCAGGACGCTGTCCTGAGAAGCGAGAAAAAGAAAGTTAGAAAAAGCAGAGAAGATTCAACCCGAGTAGGAGGCTACTCGGAGAGTACCCACCTACTCGGCTAGAATCTCGGGGACTGGGAGTGATGGAAAGGAGCAGAAAAGCGAATAGAAGAGAGGAAAATTCAACTCGGAGAATTCAATTCGGAAAAGATAAAGAGAACTTACTGCGTAGGCCTGCTCGACGTCCTCGGCGTTCTTGCGATGCAGGAACATCTTGGCTGCAAGGGTCGCGGTCTCGGTGGAGACGGTCATGGGCTTGTGTCCCAGGTCGACCTTGTTCCAGTCCACGCGCATGTGGTCGAGGCCGCCAAGGGTAAGACCATGCCACTTCTCTACGCCGAGAACCTTGCTGTCCCATTTGGCGTCGATGAAGCCAACGGTGTCCAGTACCTGCTCAAGGCCTTTTGATGTTATTGGTTTATCTTGGACTCCGCGAGAAGCAATGTTGGCAGTCTGCTGTTGGCTTGGATCTGGAGGAGGGGAATTCATGGCAACAGCCTTCCTTCCATGCTGGATAGCTAAAGCTTTGTCCTTGGGAGGGAAGCCGATTGAGTGCTGGTGGCTAACCTCAATCATGTACTCCGGGTAGCAGGGCTGGCCAGCAGCGCGGGCATCCGCCGAGAGCGCGGCGGGAATTGGGCCAGACTCGCGGATCACGAGTGCCCCACCTGAGGTTGGTGGCGGCACTTGGTCTCTGGCTCGCTTCTTCGCCCTTTCCTTCTCGGCCCGCTGCTTCTCGGGGTCTGCAACCTTCTTCCCGTCAGCTATGGCCTTCGCCTTCTCGGCGGCTTCCTTCTTGGCCTTCGCCTTCTCGGCGGCTTCCTTCTCGGCCTTGGCCTTCTTAGCGGCTTCTTTCTCCGCCTTGGCCTTCTCCGCGGCTTCTTTCTCGGCTGCCCTTCTGTCAACCTCGCTCCTCAGAGCATCCAGGGCGGCTTGCTGCCTGGTTACTCGCCCGGCAGGGGAGCTAGGAGCATCCTTGGTTTGCGGAGACAAGGAGGAGCTGGGCGGTGTAGGACCTTGTGCGGTGGGTGGCGCCGCAGATCCATCGCCCCGTGCAGCTCCTGGCAAGGAGCTACTCGGTGCATCACCTGGCTGCACGCCGCTCAATGGATCGGCATTGGTTGGGGTGGCGTCCATGGCGGTGGTGGCTTCCACTCGCTGCTCAGTAGCAAGATTATCTTGTGCAGCAGCCCCTGTGGTTGGCTGCTCTTGCTCTACTTCTGGCCGCTCCTCGGCGGCGTTGTCTTGCATCTCTCGGTCCTGGTTCTCCTCGGCATTGCTAGCCGGAGGAGAAGGGGGTCTTTCTTGGCGGACGGTAGCGTCCTGTGCTGCTGGTTCGGCCGCTGCTCTTTGTGCATCAGTAGTCTGCGGATTGGCAGCAGCAGCACTAGCGGTGTGGTCCTCGTCATCATCAAGATTGATGAGAGGTACTGGTGGTTCCCTAGCTTGGCTGGACGCGAGAGCTGCGTCCGCATTCATGGGAGGTCTGTAGAGAAGGAAGAAATCAGAAATTAGAAGGGATTTGGAGGAATAGCACAGCATGAGAAGGGAAGCGACCGGGAAGAGGGCTTACGCGGTGGTGGACTTGAGCTCTCGCCTGGACCTCTTCACTACCACCTTCTTCTCGGTGGGCTTCTTCCTCTTGGCAGGAGGTGCTGGTGCCCCACTACCGGTCCGTTTGCGGGTCTCAGGAGCGGCGACGGACAGAGGCTTGGCGGCTAGGGGCGCCACGCCCTCGTTCTCGCCTTCGTCCTCGTCATCCTTCTCCGCGGCACCTTCATCTGAGAATACAAGAGAAAGGGGAAGGAATCAGAAACAGCAAACAAGGGATTGGTCCTTCTCGGAAGCAATCAGAGTGAAAGTGTACTTACCATCAAAGTCCTCATCGGACCAGGTGCGGAGAGCGTCGCGCTTATCAGCAACGGGGGAGCGAGAAGGGTTGGACTGCTCCGCGGCATCGTGAGAAGGCACATCGTCCTCCTCACGATCAGCAGACCAGTTGCTCTCGAAAACATCGTAGCTCTCGATGAGCTGGCGCGTAAGAACCTGAAAACCAGAAAAAGATCACAGACTGGCCGAGTACCAGGAAGGAATTCTACCCGGATAGGCGTGCAGGTACGAAGCACACAAAGCCTAGGCAGTGTACTAAGCATTCTACCCAGATAGGCGTGCAAGCACAAAGCATACTAAGCCTAAGCAAGTTTGCGGGAGGGTATTACTCGGAAGGGCGTGCAGATCTAAAGCACATCAAGCCTAGGAGTTGTTCTCGAATAGGCTACCCGGCAAGGCGTGCAAGCACGAAGCACATTAAGCCTACGCAACCCGGCTAAGTATCCTACTCGGTGCAGAAGGCGATCGCTACTCGCGGCAAGGGAAGGATTTATCTAGTCGGAAAGTAATGCAGAGAAAGAAAGGCGTACCCGCTCAATCGGCTTGGTACGGCTGTACGGGACGAACCCGTACTGCCAGTGGTCGCCAAGGCTTGTCGTCAGGATGTTCCTGGCGTGCAGGGGAACATCGATGTTGTCGATCTCGATGGTGGTGGTCCTGGTGCAGTCGCGGGGGCCTCCCATGTAACACATGAGATGGCTGCGCTCCTGCAAGGGCAGCACTCGGCGCTGGATCCAGCACGCCACTGGATCGTCGTTCTTGAGGCCTTGCGCCTTCAGCCAGCTGAGTCGATCCTCCATCTCGATGGTGTCGTCGTCGTTGACGGGCTTGTCCTTCCAGTACAGCCCAATCGGAGCGCGGTTGCTCCAAACCGGCAGGTTGATGCGGTCATCTACTCGGGCTCCTTCCGCGGCGGCAACATTCTTGACGTAGAGGAACGTCTTCTGCCAGAGCTTGACGGAGTCCAGCCCCTTGATGCGGGGGTGGTGTGTCCCGGACCGCTGCACCATCATGGCGCAACCAGTGTCCGTGGCGCGGGCGTTGCCCGCGGAGTCCTTCTTCCCGGTAGATTGTTGGCGCAGGTGGAAATACCTGAGCCACGTCTCCCATGTGGGCCGGACGCCGAGGAAGGCCTCGCAGACCACGGCGTGGTAGGCAAGGAAGACGACGGCGTTGGGGGGAAGGTGGTGCATCTGGATGCCGAAGTGGTTGAGGAAGTTCCGCAGGAAGTCGGAGGCGGGCAGTCCAAAGCCGCGCTCGAAGTGCGACATGAAGACCACCCGATCTCCCTCCCGCGGAGTGGGCACGAGCTCGCTGCCTGGCGCCCGGCACTCCACGCCGGGAGGAACTCGCCGGGTGTTGACGAGCCAGGCGCAGTCTTCAGCCGTGACGGAGGAACCGGCCCAGCCAGCCTTGGCCATTGCTGCGGGTGGAGGGAGTGAGAGGTGTTGACGGATTTGGTTGGTGGATCGAATCCGCGGCGGCGCGAGAGCTTGCGCGGCGGCGGAGAGAACGGTGTCGGAGGAGCGCAGGAGACAAAGGAGAAAGAATGCGAGGAAGGGGAAAAGTGAGTTACCGGGGGGGTATTTATATCTCCTCCGCGGATTTACCGTTACCGTCGTGGAAGTGGGATCGATTGTGGCGTGTGGTGGATCCTGTGGCCGGTTAGAAACGCACACAAGCGCAGGTTGCGCGCGTAACGGCCGCATTGGATCCCACCACCGAATCGTGGCCTATAACTGCACTTGATGGGACATGACGGCCGGTGGGCCCACTGCGTGAAAACTTGACGCGTGGCAGGTCGTGTCCTGGGCAACGAAACGACAAGGTCCAGAAAATTCTCTAAGTCTTTTTACTCGGTTACAGAGTAGAAAGCAAGTGATACTTGGAAGAGAGGAAACCCAAGGTACTTTCCATAAGTCTTTTTACTCGGTTGCGGAGTAGAAAGCAAGTGATACTCGGAAGAGAGAAAACTCAAGGTACTTTCCAGATAGCTACTCGGAGATTCTACTCGGCATCTTGAGGTTCAAGGGCTGAGATGCAAAGATTGGTTTTAAGCTGGATGAGCCTAGTGAACAAGTTCGCAAGACTCAACCAGCTTCGGGGACTGCTGTCGGGGGGTTACCCCCGAGTAGGGTAAAGACAAGTGGTAAAGGCAGCTTACAGAAGAGAGGTTTGGTCGAGTAGCCGACTACCTGGTACTCGCTACCCGGTCGACTGCTACTCGGTCTCACCTCAAGATGACCAGAAGGAGAAATCAAGCAAGTTCTATCCTTTCGGGTAGAAGGTTGACCCGAAAACAATTGGCGGGAACCTACTCGGCCAGAAAGTCAAAGGAGCCGTTCTGACACAGGATCCCGCGTATCCTGGGTCCGTACTTGGCAGCATGCGAACTACTGTTCATTTGGGGACGACGTGCCTGACAGTGACAGCATGGGAGCATGCTGTGGCAGGATATGGGGGGGCCTACTCTGTGCCTAGGTACAGTGTTAGCCGTCTGGTCCCTAGTTTTGCCCAACGACTTTCCGGATGAAGCCAAGGTTAGGAGCCAAAGCTGTCAGCGGGAACCCGGAAGAAGGACAGTGTGCACACTATGTCGACACTTGTTCGTATTTGGACGTATCCGGCTGGGCATCGGGTATATAAGGTGCCCAGCCGCCTCCTGCGCGAGGGACGACGAACACACGGCTCATACGCCTTCATTGGAGACAACGCTCTCATCCTAGAAACCCTAAGTTCTTGACCTAGCTCTACCCGGAGAGGAGCGAGAGGCTACTCGGTAGAGATATCATTTGTACTGTGGCTACTCGGAGAAACATCATAATACATATAGAGAGGCAGGAGTAGGGGTTTTACCTCCTCACGAGGGCCCTGAACCTGGGTAGATCGTGTTGTTTGCAGTGTGTTGTTCTTACCTCACGCGTCTACTCGTCGCGTGATCCCTCCCCGAATACCTCCAGCGTCCATCGTCCCCACAACTTTAGCCATCCTATGGCATCTGCCGTGACACCACCACGACAGTTTCCTATATTACCATCCACTACAAGAAGAGGTACAACTCTGAACACCTCTGTTGCTCTTGATCACCGTCTGTTATGAGTAAACTGCTTACCCCACCACATGCTACACATGCTACTTCTGCTGAATCTGAAAATACTTCTGATACTTTTGATGATGCTTCTACTGTTCTTGATGAGAGTGGTTCTCTCGGTCCTTTCTTAGATGCTACTATTGCTAAAGCTAAAAATATTGCAAACACTAAAACTCCTGATAAAATTCCTGTTACTCCTGCTGTTTCACCGAAGCTTATAGAGAATCCTAGTGATGATTTTGATGATGCCTATATTGATCTTAATGATGATCTTATTGATGAAATACATGCTATGAAGGATAATGATGTTGTTATGAGTCTTATTGAAAGTCATGCTGTTAAATATAAATTATCTCCTGATGCTAAGTTTGCCACTTCTCCCATTAATATTAGGGATAAGTATTATGACTTCTCTCTTGATTTATCTTATATAGCTATCGTGGAGAAAGAACCTTTTTGTGGTACTGAAAATGAAAGTGCTATGAAACATATGAATGAGCTCTCCTCTCTGAGTAGTTTGTTATCTGATGATCTTAAGAAACGTAGCTATTTTGTTACTAAAATATTCCCTTTCTCATTAAAAGATGAAGCTAAAACTTGGTTTAACAATTTTTCTCCTCGATCTATTGATAGTCCTATTGGTTTGGTTAATGCTTTCTTTCAAAAATATTTTCCTGCTAGTGCTCAACATGCTACTTTACAAAATATATTTAATTTAAAGCAATTGGAAGGAGAGAAATTTCCTGTATCTTGGGCAAGGTTCTGTTCTTTAGTTAGGGCTACACCTGGGCATAAGCTAGAAAATAATAAACTTCTTGATATATTTTATAATGGACAAACTTTTGAATCTAGGACATACCTAGATAGTTGTGCTGGTTGTGTTTTCAGGCAAAGAATTCCAGAAGAAGCTGAGGAATTAATGGCTAAAATAAGCCAAAATCATCATGATTGGACTATGGTTGAGCCTGAACCGACTCCTACTCCAGTATCAACACCAACACCAACACCCAAGAAGAGGGGAATGATTAAATTAAATGATGAAGTGATGAGAGAAGCCAAGAAATCTTTTACAGAGAGGGGTATTAAATCTGAAGATGTGAAGAATCTTTCACCTGTAGAAGAATTATGTAATCCAATCCCTCACTCATCCACCATTGAGGTACACTCTCTCCAATATTTTGATAGTAGAGATATTCCCTATAACAAACCTCCTGATCAATGTTTAGATGAATTTGATAATTATGTTATCAAGCAAGATAATTTTAATATGAGAGTACAAAATCACCTAATGGAAAACTCTAGAGCTATTGATAATTTGCATGGTATCATAGAAAGAACCTGTAATGATGTTAAAATTCTTGTTAAACATTTTCAAATGGTTCAAATTCAAATTGATCAACTTGCTAAAGTGCAAAAAGATTTGCCAGTTAATGCTTCTACAGAAAAACATGCTTATGAAATAAGAACTAGAAGTGGTATTGCTACACAAGATCCTTTATATCCCGAGGGACATCCTAAAAGAATTGAACAATATTCTTAGCAAACTAATAATAATGTTATTCATACTAAGAAGAAAAAGAAGAAGAAACATAAAACTGATGTAGAATCTTCTAGCTTGCTAAATATCGTAATAGTATATCTATCTCTGATGGTGAAACTGAAAGTGGTAATGAAAAGAATGATGCTTCTGGTAAAGAAGAACCTGTAGCTGAACCTGAAAAGCAAACTAAAACTGGAAAGTATACTAAGGAAGATTTCATTGCTAATAAACATGGTAATGAGAGAGAACGTTGGGTACAAAAACCAATGCCTTTTCCTAATAAGAAACACAAATCTAAGGAAGAAGAACACTATAACAAGTTTTGTGAATGGATGAAACCTTTGTTCTTGCAAATTCCTTTAACGGATGCCATTAAATTGCCTCCTTATGCAAAATATATGAAAGATATTGTCTCTAACACAAGGAAGATTCCTAATGAGGAAATCTCCACTATGCTTACTAATTACTCTTTTAATGGCAAGGTTCCTGAGAAGCTTGGAGATCCTGGTATACCTATTATTCCCTGTTCTATTAAAAATAATTATGTTAGAACTACTTTGTGTGATTTGGGAGTTGGAGTTAGTGTCATGCCTTTTACTCTCTATAAAAGACTCCTCCTAGAAAAATTGATACCAACTGATATATCTTTGCAAATGGTTGATAAGTCCACTGCTAATCCTGTGGGTATATGCAAGAATATCGTTCAAGTTGCTAATAATTGTCTGATATTAACTGACTTTGTTGTGTTGGAAATGCCTAAAGATGATAATATGTCTGTTATTCTTGGAAGACCTTTTCTTAATACTACAGGGGCTGTTATTGATTGCAATCAAGGAAAGGTTACTTCTAATGTTAATGATAAAGAGCACACTATTTATTTTCCCAAGAAGATTGATAGAAAATATGGTCTAAATTCCATTGAAAATATTGAGACCATCAAGATTGGAGAATTTTATTGTCCCATTCCAAAGCCACCCAAAGAATATGAAATTATTATGATTGGGACTATGTCTATAAAGGTTGAGGTACCATGAGTATTTAGTGAGAAACAAAGTTTTGTTTCATATAAAATTATTTTGGTAGCAAGACTTGATCACCCTTGTTAACAAAATGGTTTTAAATGAAGTGGACAATGTTTTCACTATGTTTTCAACTTTCCCATTATGTTTTCACCATGTTTACTTTTGTTATTACATTGCTACTTGAGTACAACCATGTTTTCCACCATCCTTATGCATGTTTTCCTCATGTTTTCACTCTGATTACTGAGGTTATGCATGTTTTCACCACCCATACTTTTGTTTTCACCACTACCAACTTGTTTTCCTTGGATATTATTTTATTAGAGTGTCATAGAACCTCTGTAGTGCTGGTTTTGGTTTTTTTTTTCACGTTTTCACTTTTGTTTTCCCGGTTTTTATTAATTATTAAAAATTTGGAAATACCTCAAAAATAAAGTTTCTCGAAAAATTCCAGAAAAATTATAATAAATTTTTACGTCAAAAATGAGGCAGAAAGCCACCTGGGAGACCCCAGGGGGACCCACCAGTCAGGAACACCCCAGGGTGGAGCGGCCTGCCCCCCCCCCCGGTGGCGCCAGTACATGGTGTGGGCCCCTCTGGCCCTCCACTTACCCTCTCCACTTCCCAAGTCTTCTCTCTCACCTCCCAAACTGAAAACATTTCCTCGATCCCGTGTTCTTGGTGTTCTTCATCTAGATTTTTGATCTCCTTCTTCAGCCCATCATTTGTGCTGATTTTTTGTGTGTTTGATCTCCTGTATGTGACTCCTACGATGATCCAAGTAGAATTTTTTTAGTGAAGTATTTCTTCAGTATTTTGCCAGGGTAGGTGACAGCTTATGTGAGTTTGCATGCTTGATTTGAGTAGAAATAATGTAGTTTTGATGTATGTTTAGCTCTCATATAAGTCCCTATGGTAGTCTCCACCTTATAGTTGCTTGAAATTAATTTTATGATGATTGTTAAAAAAAATTAGAGATGGATAGTTACAATTTTGGAGAGATATTTAGGAGTGCTGCTCCTAGAAGGACGAGGCCCTCACGCTCATCCATTTCAGCAAGGCCATCGTATAATGAAGATGTTATTGCATCGACTATTGACGATGAAGGAGATGATGGTAATGTTCAACCATCTAGCTTTCCTTGCAATACATTTTTAAGAACTTCAGGTTTATTACATGACTTCCGTATGCTCATTGAAAGAGTTGATCTCACCAACTTTATGGAGGATGAAAGCCCTCAGTATGCCACACTGACAAAAGCTTTTGTTAAGAGCTTTAAATTTCAGAACACTCAATATGGTCCAACTGTTGCATTCAAGTTATATAGTAGTCCTATGTCTTTGTCCTTGGTGGATTTTTGTACTATTATAGGTATCAACGCCACCGGGACAGCGAGCAGGATTCAAGATAGACCAGCAGACCTCCAGGGGCTCTACCGAGAGATCACCAACGATGATGGTCGCTCATCCCAGCGTGGGAAGATAAGGAACATTCAAATTACTGCTCTTGGATACTTTACTTATTATCTTACTACTATTATCCTTGGTAGGGAGAACACTAGCAACTTTTCTAGTTACCAACTTGCTTTTATTGATGCTGCACTGAACCATAACATGAAGTATAACCTTGGTGCACTTGTTGCACGCCGCCTTGCTTCTTCTGGGCCTATTTTTTGGGGGTATTATTGCTACACGTGTAGCGGCTGCTTTAAATGTTTCCATTAACCCCAATGATGAAATAATTGCTTCGTGTAGGCTTAACCTTGCTGCCATGAAGTCCCATCAATTTGTCACTTCTAACTCTACTAATGAACGTTTAGTGTATAGAGTTTTATATATGGATGGAGAGGAGCGAAAAGTAACTTTGCCGCAGCCTATTTTGTTTAAGATTGACAGGTCACCATGGTCGCTCTCCAAGAAGCAGGTAGACGAGCATCTGAGCACCATGGAGTTTTACCGGCAGCAGGAGAGGCGAGACGCGCCTCCCGAGGACCACAACACGCAGTACACCAGCGCATCCTCGAGCACATATCAGGAGGAGGGTTCCTCCTCAGCATACTACGGGGGCGCCTGCTTCATGGTCCCCTTGGTGATTGATCTCCACTTAGGCCAAAAGCCTAAGCTTGGGGGGAGGTATACCGACATCACACTCATTAATATATCATGTTCGGTCGGTTCTTTGTATATCAATGTTTTCTCTGTGTTTCTTTTGCTTCATTTTGTTTCTTTCGTTTGTTTTCGTTTCTTTCATTTCTTTTGTTTTTATTGTTCTGTTCTTGTTTTCCAAAACACAAAAAGACAAAAAATATTTTTGTTGTTTCTCTTTGTTTGCCTCTTTAGTTTCTTTGGTTGGTTTCCTTATCCTTTAAGTTGCAGTTTAATATTCAAAAATCCAAAAATATTTTGCTTTGTTTGCTTGTTCTCGTTATGTTCTTGTTTTAATTAAAAAACCCAAAAATATTTGTTGTTCTTCTTTGGTTTTGTAAAGTTTGCTGCAGAGTTCAACAGTCGTCCGTGACTCCATTGGAGCTTGGTTTTCATTATATATTATTCGAGTCACAAGTGAAGAGAAATAATGATGATCTACAACAATTCAAGTTGTGGTGAGAGGCTGGTATGAATTCTATTTGCTTTCATTTTTGTACATATATCCATCTATGTGAGCATGCTTAGTTTGTTCGTATAAGATATATGTGACTTAATGGCTGCTTAATAGTTCGTGCTCTCTGATATTTTGTTCCAATTTATTAAGGATAAATGACTTGTCATATTTGTTTGCATTGTTCTATTCGTAGAAGAACATGATATTGTGGTAGCCTCCTATGACTATTTCATTTGAATCGACTTGGCACCTGCCCGCGCATGCTAAGACTGAGAACAAAAAGTCAATAAGCCTCGATGATTTATTTTGCCTCAGAGTTCTAGTATCAATTTTATGCCTCGGTTAATTTTACTTTGTCGCAAATATGATTATGATAGTTGTTGCCCTCTTGATTGTCGCTCCGTGTCTATTGCTAGCCTTCACCTGTATTGAGTATGAGCTCTACTCGTGCATGCAACTCCAAAAACCAAAATTTTGCCAAATGTGTCCACCATACCTACCTATATGTGGTATTTAACCGTCACTCCAAGTAAATTTCTCATGTGCTACCTTTAAAACCTGCTAAAAATTATTCCTGTTTTGTGCCCCTGTTTTAGCTCATGAGGACGTAAATAGAGAATCTTTATCTCACTTGTTGATTGGATTTCACACCCTAGACTAGTGGCTTCATCCGCTTATCAT
This sequence comes from Alopecurus myosuroides, assembly GCA_028641055.1. Taxonomy (NCBI): domain Eukaryota; kingdom Viridiplantae; phylum Streptophyta; class Magnoliopsida; order Poales; family Poaceae; genus Alopecurus; species Alopecurus myosuroides. Next base: position 417,626,651 of record CM054058.1, read on the forward strand.
AATGATAGAAGAGCTGGCAGCGGGGTGCCCAGCCCCAAATTAATACACACAAATTCCCTTCACTCTTTTTGCCCCTGATTTATCAGTCAAAGCATAATTGTGTAAACAAAATAGAAAGAGGGATGACCTTCTACCCAGATGCGTCCTTCACATGGGAGCCGCTCTTGTGAATCCAGTTGGCTTGTGACGTACTGTATTGTATGTTTACCATTCGTTGACATAAGCATACACCTCTCTCAAAATGTTTTGAATACCTCTGTTTAATAAAATAAAAAGCTCTAGCACATGAGTGATCCATGCTTCCCTCTGCAAAGGGACTTTCTTTTACTTTTATGTTGAGTCTCCGCCATATTCCTTGAGCACTTTCTTGAGAGCACAATGGTCATTCTTAGTGTGATGTGTTTGTCCCAAAGTAGGGTTGATTGTGGTATAACTTTGATACTTGTATCTTTGATATCTTTACTTCTAGTCTTCCTTTGAACTTCAGAGGTGCCCTAGCATTTATGTTTTGCTCCACACTTAAGGGCAAGCGAGATACCACTTTATCAGATCCTATTATGAATACTTCAATCTTGCAAATAGTTATGCTTCATGTTGTTTATTATTAATATGTTGTTATCTCTTCATGGTTTGCATAGCTATTAAGTGAAAGTATCTTGCATGTATCTTATCACGAGCATAATTAAGTATTTGATCATATAGTGAGTATATTTACATCATATGAAAGAAATGTGTTCGTAAAAGTCTTTTATTGCACTCAGTTTTCACTGAATTGCTTGAGGACAAGCAATAAGCTAAGCTTGGGGGAGTTGATACGTCGAAAACGTATCTCCTTTTCCGAACACTTCTCTTATTGTTTTCCTCTAAACTTGTGTGTTGTGAATACAACTAACACGGACTAACGCTGTTTTCAGCAGAATTACTTTGGTGTCTTGTTTTGTGCAGAAAAATCAACTTTCGGGAAATTGCCCAGAAAAGACCCCATTGGTGTTTTCACTCCGGAAGACCCCGGGAGCCATAAGGAGGCCAGGAGAAGAGCTACAGGGTGGCCACACACCCCTGGCGCTCCCCTTGGTCGCGCCAGCATAGGGTGTCGGCCACCCAGAGCCCCCCTCGGACTCCAACCCTAAAACCCTAAAACCTGAGGGGGTTCGTCATATTCCATAGAAACACAACAGAGCGCCGTCGCCATCCCAAACCTCGATTCGGGGATCATAAGTTATTGTTCTGGCACCCTGCCGGGACGGGAAGTGGAGGAGATCATCGCCATCGTCATCACCAACGCCTCTCCATCGACCATCCATGTTTCCTCCATCCATGTGTGAGTAATTCCCCGCTGTAGGCTGAAGGGGATGGTAGGGATTGGATGAGGTCGTTCATGTAATAGTGTCGTGATTGTTAGGGCATAGTGCCTAGTATCCTATATTAGTGCTATTGACATTGTTGCAGCTTGTTACGCTTAATGCTTGCCACTTTGGTCCCGAGTGCCATGATCTCAGATCTGAACATGCTATTGAATCACGATGATAATTATTGTTTCTTGATCATACCTGCAAGTTGTTTAGACATTGTTGTCCGAAACCCGAGGCCCCGAAGTGACAGAAATTGGGTCAACCGGAGGGGATGGATGCGATGTGAGGATCAGATGTGTTCATAGAGTGTTAATGCTTTGCTCCGGTGTTCTATTAAAAGGAACACCTTAATTACCAGTAGTTCCCTTGAGGCCCCGCTGAAAATGGGCTGGTAGGACAAAAGATGTTGTGCAAGTTCTCATTGCGAGCACGTACAACTATTTACGGAACACATGCCTATGGTTACTTAGTGCTTGGATGATTTATCATATTTATCTGCAATGTCCATGTCTTGATTATTATATGAACTATCTTATCCATGCAACGCCCGTTCATCCATATGTATGCCTACAATATTTAATCCCGCTGTTTACTTCAGACACTACTGTTGCTGTTGTTTTCATTCCACTGTTGTTATTATTTCACTACTACTGCTACTATAAAACTGTTACTACTGATAAACCACTGCGAACAAAAGTACTTTCAGGTGAAGGTGAATTGACAACTCACTTGTTAAGTCTCACAAATATTCTTGGCTCCCTTGTGTCGAATCAATAAATTTGGGTTTTACTTCCCTCGAAGACTATTGCGATCCCCTATACTTGTGGGTCATCAGTCTGCCAGAGGCCGTACTCCCTTTGAGCGGATTGAGGAGGCTCTTCGTGGCACAGCTGCTGCTTCCCGTGCTCGTGATGGAGATGACTTTGAGGAGGAAGATGAGGTTGAGGACGAGGATCTGGAGAGGGAGGCCGAGGGTGCTTCTGGCACGTCAGCTGGAGAGTCGTCTGAGCATTCCGATGCTTAGATCGTTCTTGGGACGCTAGCACCACTACCTATATCCTTTTTGGTGTCTCGATGCCAAAGCGGGAGAAGTAGTAGTAGGCCTACGACAATTTGCATGGGTTCGGGCACAAGCGTATGCTTTTACCATTTCTTCAGAGCTTGTGTCCATTTTAGTCTTCTTCGTGAACTATTTTCATTTTATTGTCTCGTTTAAAACTATGTGCTATCATGTGTTGTGAGGCTATGTTATTGGTTATCATGGATTATCTATCTTATATGTTGAGGATATTATCTATTGTTGTTCTTGGGTATTCTTGTTATTGTCTCTACGCACAAGGTATATATTTCTCTCTTATTCTCAACATATTGGTGATATTGTTACTTTGGCATGTTTGTTACTTGTTGGAAATTGCTCTCCGTATATTATTGCACTTTTTGCATTTGAGGCAACCGAAAGATGTGCATATAGATAGGGGAGACATTTTCATTTTGTTTCAAACATGTTCTCGTCAAAGCTTTATTTCAAATCTTAGTATTGTCATCGAACACCAAAAAGGGGGAGATTGAAAGTGCATTTCATTTTCCCGGTGTTTTGTGTGTTAGTTAACAATACTAAGTACATTATTTATCGAGGTGTTTAGTGTGAAGGTGTTATACTTAACATCGGCATCGATCACCGAAAATATCGGTGAAGATTGGGCTAAGAGATTTGGGACAGTGAGCAACCGGATTATTCTAACCGGATTATTCAGGGAAACCAGATATTCCGGTTAGGATGCTTTGGGTCCAGTTTAGGACAGAGATGAGCCGGATTATTGGTACCGGATTATTCAAACCATACCGGATATTCCGGTTGTGGAGTTTCCGCTCGAAAATCGTCTAAGGACTTGAGTTGGATCTCACATATGTGAACCGGATTATTTGTACCGGATTATTCCAGAGGAGCCGGAATATTCGGTTCAGCTGCCTGCGCAAGACAGAAGCCAGCCGGATTATTTGTACCAGATTATTCAGAGACAACCGGATAATCCGGTTTAAGTCAACGAACTCGGTGGAAATATCCCAACCGGATATTCCGGTCCAAACTTGGACCGGATATTCCGGTACCTGTTCTCCAGCCAAACGGCTAGATTTGAGGAGGGGGTATAAATACCCCTCCTCTTCCACCTTGAGCTCTAGTTCTTCCCCTTGGCATTCAATAGCATTTAAGAGCTCACCAAATCCGCATTAACTCCCAATCCCTCCCACCAAACTCGAAGATCTTTGGAGGATTGAAGGAGAAGGGCCCGTTCTACATCTTCACAGAGCCGTTCTTCATTTCCCCCTCTCTAGCTCGAGAGATCTATCCTAGGGTTTCCTCTTGTGGAAAACCTAGGCATCTTTCTACTCTTGGTGATTCAAGATTGTTGGGAGCCCCAAATTTCGTTGTGGGTGTGTGCCCCAAGTTGTTTGTAAAGGATTCGATTCCCGCCTCAAAGGGGATCAATAGTGGAAGGTGGACTAGGCCTTTGTGGCAGTGTTAATCGGATAATAGGGTGAGGTCTTTGTGGCATCGAGTAGGCCTTCGTGGCGAGCTCACACCCCTCCAACGATACGTACTCTCTTAACAAGGAGGAACTCAGGATTACATCGTGTCTCCGCGTGCTTCATATCGATTACCTCGTTCCCTTCTCCCTTTACTTGTACTTGCATTGTGATCGTTGTTATCCTTGTCATATAGGTAAATTCACCATAGTTGCATCATCTAAAGAATTTACCTTTGTGTCGAGCCTAATTGTGAAAGAACAATTAAAATTGGTCGTAGCACTTATTCACCCCCCCTCTAGGTGCCCATACTATACTTTCACCGGGCAGACACTCATAGAACTCAGAGTCCGTGGGACGTAAGGGCTCCCACCCATGTGCATGTAGTCCCGCAAGACCTACATCGTACGTCTCTCGCAGTCCCTTGACATGCGAACGGGAAAAGATCACAACTGACTTACTCGCCCCATACAAGACCCATGGTTAACACGGTATTTACGGCGCAAGAATATTGACGACATTGGTTCTTAATTCCTAGGTAATACTTTCCCATGCAGATGGAACCTTCCTTTGACCTATTCATCATACCATGGTCCCATCCGCCCACCAAACAGAATACTACCACTCGGGTAGTCATTCAAGTAGTCATATTATTATAAAAATAGGATCATGCATTCTTTTGAGAATAGGTGGTAATATGATAGGGTTTTTGTAAATAGTTCGTTATGAAATACTGCAAAGGATATGAGGAAGTGATGAACTTGCCTGAGATAGAAATAATGACAATAATCCATGTCTTCGGGGATCGAGGGTTGCGTAGAGACATCCCGAGATCTGGAAGATAGCAAAGTAGTCCCGGTAAGGACTACTAAAACACTGGCAAGATGATACATGCATAGTAATAATATGCATCACGAAATACCCTGGAAAATACCCGAGACTACAAGTGTAAGCTACGTTTGAGACGATAACTTAATCACACAGGTTTTAGGTGACTTATGATTGTTTTATTACTTGTGGTGATGATGTTGTTACCTCTTTCAGGCTTACATGTGTTTCACTTTTATTTAACAAACAATTTTGATCATGGTTAAGTAGTAGTGTTTATTACTTGGTTAGGGAAGAAAATAATACAACATTGAAAACAACTTTTAAAAGATAACAAACGCATGCTTCTTATGTTGTTAAAGATGTGGAACTATGATAAAAAAGAATTTAGTTGGAAGTGAGTACATGCTACAATCCACTCTATCAACTTGTAATCCAATAATGTTTGTTACGAGGATTAGGAACTGCAAACCTAGTAGGGTTCAACATTAAAGAAGATAGTGTGGTGATGGTTAGTCCTTGTTATATTAGAATCTTATAGACTTCCACTATACTTCTTAAAATAGAATTCATAAGTTAAAAAAATGTTTTTTGGCATATTTGATTTGAAAATGTTTTTTCTCTTTAATTTGGTATATCATTTGAAGTTTTCTGAAAATATCTGTATAATTTATTAATTTATTAATTATAAATGAATTAAATGACTAGGCAAAAGATTGCACACATGAAAACTTGTTTAAATGACTTTGTAAATATCATAGATGAGTTGCATTTGTCTTTCTAAGCATTTTGGTATATAACTTGTATTTTTATGATTTTTTGAATTATTTATTATTTTCTCAATTTTAAATGATTTAATTTAAATTCAAAAAAATTATTTTAAAATTTTATCAAACATATTTCAAAAGTTCATAAACATTTAGGTTATATTTTTCTAATCATTTTTATATTTTATTTGTATTTTCTTGATAATTATTTTTAAAGATCTGGAATTTCTAAATTTAATTATTTTTCTACCAATTATTTGAATTCACAGGTGGGTCCCACCTGTCATATATGGTTTTTAAATAAAAAATAAAATAAAAATAAAATAAAATTTCAAATGACGTCATGGTGATGTCAGCACGGAGGGGATTTCTCCTATTAAGCTCTAATGTGGCGATTTGGTTCAAATTGGTTCGATCGGTGGGTTCGGTGAGCTAGAGCAAGTTGCGTGGAACCTCATGGTGGTGCCGGAATGACCAAATGGTCATCAGAGCAGCTCCGGCGAGCACGAACACGGCGGACGGCGGCGGTCGACGACGCTAGGCGAATTTGGAAACGCTTGACAAAACGGAAGGCACCGTAGTGCTCAGTGGCTTACCAGGAGCGCGGTGGTGTGGATGGTGAAGCATGCCGAGGTTCGAATCACCCGTGGCGTGGAAGAAATGGAGGCGGCCGGAGAGGAAAACGACGGCGAAATTCATCTGCTCTCAGGCTTCCCAACACGCGAGACTCGACAAGGATAGAGAGGAGAGGATGGCGGTTCCAGTGATGGCCTCTGTTCTTCACGGGGTGCCCAGAAATGACGGCGCGTGGCGGCGGCCGACGAGCTAGGGTTAGGTTTTGGTGCGTTTACAGAGAGAGCGCATGGGAGAGAATGAGAGAGAGAAGTGAAGAGGAGTACGACGTTCATCAGCCCTAATTGTTTTAGAATTTACAACTAGGTACCTCTGCTATAGAAAGCAGAGAATAAAACGATGTTTTTAGGACCTTTTTGTAAATAAAAAAATTATTAAAAATTATATTTGTAATCCTTGTCAAATTTTCAACCTCACCATATATTGTTTTTCCAATTTTTAGCAAGATTTTAATTCTATACTTAGGGTACTAAATTATGTGATTTTTTTTGTTTTCTCTCAATTTAATTTTCAAATGGGGTTAAAATTATTTTATATAAGCTATGTCATTAAAACAACACCACTGGTATGTTTTTGAAATAATGGTATGTTTTAATTGTACCATTTTAGATACAAGTATTTTAGAAAATAATTTGATAACACTACTTAGTAGTGTTTTTTATGTATTATGTAAATTCACCAACTATGAAATATCACTCCAAGTCATACCAGATGATTTTAATTGGTGAAGGGACTTGTTTTCTTTTAGGTGGCTTTATTATTTTCATAGTTGCAACTCTTAGTACTTTTTGTTGAAATATAAATTAAATGTGTGCAAGCCATGCTTACTGTTTTTAGTACTTGATCAGCTGTAAAACATGAGTGGCTTTGGAATCTTATTTGTTTGTTTTCCACTCAGGTTCCAAGTAGGGTTATTATCAAATGTTTGTTTTAGAAACATGTAATCATTTACATGGTTGTGTATGGGTGAATTTTTGTTATTACCTATTTGTCATATGTATGAGAAGGATATGGAGAACAAGTTAGTAGCTTGTTACATTCTACCTCAACATAACACAAGTCCTTGTGACACAATGGCTGGTTATTATTTCTTACTTGATAAGTGTTTCCAATAAAGAGATTATCATGTATTCCTTATATCTCATGAGATTGACAAGGAATAGAGATTATAGGTCTCTAATATTACCTAATGATTCACTGGATAATTTCTTATGCTCTCTTACCAAGGCAGTGTTGCTCCTTTTTGACTTCTATTGCTTCATGTTCTTGTCTCTAGTTCCACTTGCCTTCAAGTACTGCCTTTGTCACCTGAAATTAAGATCAGCTCTTGGGTTCCATCTTCAACTGTCTCACCCTTGTGGTGAAAACAACCAATTACTCCAAGCAAAGATTTTACTTAGATGATTATAAAAGTATGTAAGTTTATTTTATGACATCAAGTTGCCATATGCATATAAGAAGAATTTGTTAAAAAGTGGGCCAGACTTGCCTCCAAATTACTATTCATATACAACTGGCTGAGATGTACTAGGTTATTCAACCTTATGTTTGTTTCTGTATGACACTCAATTGTTGTAGTATACAAAAGTGATCTGTTAACAAGGTCCGGAAACTTGTTACCAAACTACTACTATATAAAACTAACATTGTAATTTCACACTATTGCAAGAGGAATTAATAGATCAGATCAAGATATAAGAGTTTCCAAATACTCTTACAATAGATTGTAATAGCACTTCTAGAACAATCTGAGGAATCCTTCTACAGATCTTCTTGTCAAAGTTCCTCCTTTCTTGTGGGTTGCTTATCTTGCAGAATGACTTCAAGAAGGTTGGGAAACATGAAAATAAGATAGTCTAGACAAAGTAGAAAGATCTAGATTAAGACTTAGTTAAGATTTTATATTACTTCCATATACTTCTTATTTTATTCCCCATAAGATATATACGTATTTCATACTTGATTGGTTTTACTTAGTTATTAATTCAATTCCTCTAATAGATGTTATATCTTGTTGTTATTTATTAGTTGTATCCATAGATACTTTAGTTGTTGAATGTTGATTTGAATAGAAGTGTAGAATGTTTGTGGAATGAGGACTTGAGATAATAAGTTGATCAAATGGTTCATTGATGTGTTAAGATTTCATATGCTCACTGGTATAAGATGAATGAGACATTGAGCATATGAAGGTTATTAGAGTTTAATCACTTATGTCATAGTTGTTAGTTGTTTTCTCAGGTGTCATGATTTTACTTTGTATTCTTCTTTATGTAATCTTTGTCATGCATAATGCAGACATAGAGTTTTGGGAAGATCATATGTAGTGAGCAAGGTTTAACAATGGTTTAGGAAGATCTGTTTCTTATTTTAGGTACTTATTTATAGTTGATGAGATATGTACATATTCTATAAATATGTTAATACAATAATTATGTCATTTCCCACTTGTGGGTATTGAGTTAACACTTGTGGGTATCATTTATGTTCTATTGAACCTTTGTTATTTACTTGTGAAGGTGCACTTAATAGTTATGAGATAATTTATAAAGATGTTGCGTGAATGGTTGATAACTTAAAGAGTTGTTGTTTTATAGGAGATAACATCTCTGTTGATGAGATGTTTTAGTTGTGCATTACTAGCTTGTGGAAGTGTGATCGTCAGCTATGTGATTTCGATACTCACCCCTCTTTGAGTTCTAGATACCTAGTTGATTTCTCTCAAGTCACTTATACACTTGAGGTTAGGCTTGTTGAGAGTTAGTGTTGGTCATAACCAACTAAGGTTTGTCTTATCGAATGATTTACTTCGTAGAGATACTATGTTATAAAGATCACTCCAAATGTACTTTTGACCAGATGATCTAGACCTAATTCATCCTGTGAAGTGAAACATTGGTCACTTTACTTTGTTTGAACTTTCGCGCCAAAATTTCCCGTATTTTTAGATGCATGCTTTGCAAATGCACATATTATATTTAAATCCTTATAACTTCCCAGACACTGGGATGTTACACCTTCCTTACACAAACCATGGCTAACTGAATCCTTGGGTGCCTGCCAACAATCACATACCATGGAGGAGTTTCTAAATTTTTAGGTGTAGGTGTCTATGTCTATGTCAACGACTGAGCAAGCAAACAGTACATTAGGTCACAAGCCAACCAGACCTTACAAGACCGGCTCCCATTGAAGGACGATACTGGGGTAGTAGATCATCCCTCTTCTCTTTTGTTTACACATTTATGCTTTGACTGATAAATCAGGGGCAAAGAGAGTGAAGAGAATTTATAATAATTAAATTTTGGGCCGGGAACCCCGTTGCCAGCTCTTCTAGCAGTTGGATAAGCAGATGTGCCACTAGTCCATGTGTGTAAAGTCCAATCAACGAGTAAAATAAGACCGTCTACCTACGTCTTCATGAGCTAAAACAGGAGCACAAAACAGGTATACTAGGTTTGAAGGTTTTAAAGGTAGCACACAAGAAATTTACTTGTAGTGGCGGTTAAGTACCACATATAGGTAGGTATGGTGGACACGAATGGCATAGTTTTTGGATCAAGGTTTGGATGCACGAGAAGCATTCCCTCTCAGTACAGGTTTTTGGCTAGCAAGGCTGGGTAGCAAGCATAAGAGTCGAGGGAAAACAAGCAAATATACATGTGATAGAAACAATCATGCAATCTTCCTTGGAAGTACAAACGATCTTAACTTGAGAATACTAAGCTTATGAGCTAACAAGAAAGAAAGGTCATGGAACAATATATCATAATGCATCCCCCTATTTTCTACTTAAGCCTCAAAGTATTATTTCCACTGACCAATGCTAAGTTTTCCAAAACCAAATAGATTAACTTGATGCTCACATATTGATACCAATACTAACAACAGGATCAATCATATAACAAAAACTGCAAACTAGAATAAAGTGCATAGAAAGTAAATGATAAAACTTCTCATTAATATTCCATAATGGCAACTGATGTCTACGCACGCTTCTATTCTTGTAGACAATGTTGGGCCTCCAAGTGCATAGGTTTGTAGAACAGCAGCAAGTTTCCCTTAAGTGGATCACCCAAGGTTTATCGAACTCAGGGAGGTAGAGGTCAAAGATATCCCTCTCAAGAAACCCTGCAATCAAGATACAAAAAGTCTCTTGTGTCTCCAACACACCCAATATACTTGCCAGGTATATAGGTGCACTAGTTCGGCGAAGAGAGAGTAAAATGCAAGTAATATGGATGATAATAAGTGATAATAGCAATCTGAAATAAAAATGGCAGCAAGCAAACATGTAGCAGAACAGGCGGAAAACGGTGTTTCAATGCTTGGAAATAAGGCCTAGGGATCCTACTTTCACTAGTGGACACTCTCAACAATGATCACATAATTGAATGCATAAATATCGTCCCTTCACTATGCTACTCCGAACCACTCTCCGGTCGAATAACAAACACCACTTCATTGCGTAGGGCTGTAACAACACTCCTCAAGTTTGTATTCCCATGTCTAGTTAACCCCACGCTGTCACTATGAGCGCCCTAGAAGGTACTAAGCAAACTCTACAATTTCATAGGTTCATCCAACACAAGATATAAATATCACGCTAAACCACACGATGCACACACTGTCACCTTTACACCGTGATCAAAGTGTTTACGAAGATCTCATAACAAAACCACTTGAGTAGCATAATACATGAGGAGAAACATCTACTAGTTCAACTAGATACAAAGCTCATGATCACATAAAGATCACACCATGGGAGAGAGAGATGAACCACATAGCTACCGGTAGAGCCCTCAGCCTCGGGGGAGAACTACTCCCTCCTCATCATAGGAGACAGCAACGGTGATGGAGATGGCGGTGGAGTCGATGGAGATGGCTTTCGGGGCCACTTCCCCGTCCTGGCAGGTTGCCAGAACAGAGATCTGTCCCCGAAACTTGTCGGCGGCGGCGGCGGAGCTACGGATGTATTTTGTGGAAAAGGTCGATTCTCTTAGGGTTTATGCCTCGGGGAGTATATATAGGCGAAAGGGCGATGCCCGGAGGTGGCCAGAGGGCCCACACCCCTAGGTGGCGCGGCCAGGGGGGACCCGCGCCACCCCATGGTGTGGCCACCCTGTGGCCCCCCTCCGGGGCTCTTCGGGACTTCTGGAAGCTTCCGGGACTTCTAAGACTTCTGGCTTTCGTGGGGTCCAATTCCAAGAATATTTTCAGAACAACTTTTCTGAAATAAAAAAGGCAGAAAACAGGGAACTGGCACTTGGCATCTTGTTAATAGGTTAGTCCCGGAAAACGTGTAAAAATGCTATAAAGAAGGGAGAAAACATGTAGCAATTGGCATAATATCAACATGGAACATTAGAAATTATAGATACGGTGGAGACGTATCAGCAACTCACACCAAAGGATACATCGATAACCAACTAAAGGAGAGATACTTCCATACTGCAAACCATCCTATATGATAACTTCTGTAGTCATGATATGACTACTAAAAGGTAAATAGGTGAAAGATAAAGGTGTGATACCGCGACACTCCCCCAAGCTTGGAACAAGCCAAGGGGATGCAATACCAATTAAGAATTACTTCTTCGGTGGTGGTGGTGAACTCTTCTCAATAAGCTTATTAATTGACTCCTTCAACTCATCAATCACATAGGTGAGCGCATGTATCAGCTCTGTATTGTGCTCAATACGGTCCTCGAACTTGTCCATCGGTGAGTCCCAGCTCTGGGAATTATTCCCCCACACTTATTTAGACCGGGGGCTTTCCTCTCCTGCACGCTTAGAACGATCCATATCCCAACAAGAAGTCAACGCTGCCTCCGGTACCCTCTTAAATTGATGCTCATGGATTAAAGTATGAAAGGGGTTTTTGATGCCTGAAGGTGGTGTCCTTGAAGCTAAGAAATGACGTGGAACCTTTCCTCTAGTGCTCATCCATGCCCCTTGCTTGAACTTGAAGGGTTTTGCTACCACCCCAATGCTTGCGATGGTAGCGTGAGGGTACACGCGCGGGTCTTCTTCACATCTCCTTCAACTCCACTCTCGATCTCCTCCTCAGGCTTAGGGTCTTGGAGATCATCTTCCATAGGCTCCTTCCCTTGTTGTTGTTGGCGGAGGTCATGGTGCTTCTCAACCTTAAAGTAGATCCTGACAAAAATAGATCGAAACAAAAACATGACGAGAAAACGATATACGGACCTCGGGGGGTCCGGGGGATTATATAGCAAAAATACACGTACCAAAAGGAAGGCGTAGTGCGAAAATGGGTCGGAGAGGGGCTCCGGGGCCTTCACACCATAGGGTGGCGCGGCCAGGGGTGGGCCTGCGCCCCCAGGTGGTGTCGTTCCCTCGGGCACCGACTCCTACCCTTCTCGGGCTCAATATTTTTCATATTTTCCATAAATGACAAAATATAAGTTGGAAAGTGATACACGAACCTTTTGTTAACATAATTGTTACCTATTCGAAAACGAACTCTGCAGTTTCTAGAATCTTCTCTTTAATAAACTTCTCTGAGTCACCACTTGAATAGTATCAACATCTTCATCATAAGAATCTCCGGAAATATAATGTTTGAGTCTTTGCCCACTCACCACTTGTGTAGTGTTATCTGTAAGGGAAGGAATTTTGATTGCACCCGAACGATACACTTCTTCGATAACATAAGGTCCTTCCCATCTTGAGAGTAATTTTCCTGCAAAAAATCTGAGATGAGACCTATACAATAGAACTTTCTCACCAACATGAAACTCTCTTTTAAGAATTCTCCTATCCTGCCATTGTTTAACTTTTTCTTTAAAGATTCTAGCATTTTCATAGGCTTCACTTCTCCACTAATCTAAAGAACTCAGGTTAAGCATTCTTTTCTTACCAGCAAGTTTAAAATCTCTATTCAGTTCTCTCACTTCCCAATAATCTTTGTGTTCTAGTTCTAAAGGCAAGTGACAAGCTTTTACCTAAACCATTTTATAAGGAGACGTGCCCATAGGATTTTTATAAGCAGAAGTATAAGCCCATAAAGCATCATTCAACTTATCAGACCAATTTTTCCTAGATTTATTAACAGTCTTTTGCAAGATAGATTTAATTTCTCTATTTGATAATTCTACTTGCCCACTAGTTTGAGGATGATAAGATGAAGCAATTCTATGATTAACATTATATTTAGCAAGTGTTTTTTCTAAAACCACCATGAATAAAGTGAGAACCTCCATCAGTCATAAGATATCTAGGCACACCAAACCTAGGGAAATAACATATTTAAGCATTTTAAAGAAGTTTCACCATCAACACTCTTAGTAAGTATAGCTTCTATCCATTTAGTAACATAATCAACAACAACAAGAATATGAGTATACCTATTTGAAGGAGGAAACGAACCCATAAAGTCAAAACCCCAACAATCAAAAGGTTCAATGACAAGAGAAGAACTCATAGGCATTTCATTATGTCTAGAAATATTACCAACTCTTTGACATTCATCACAAGATAAAACAAACTTTCGTGCATCTTTAAGAGAGTAGGCCAATAGAAACCTGATTGTAGAACCTTCTGTGCGGTTCTATCTCCAGTGTGATTTCCTCCATAAGCACTACCATGGCACATTCTAAATATCTATCGATGTTCATGTTCTGGAACACATCTTCCCATAATACCATCTACACCTTCTTTATATAAGTGTGGGTCATCCCAAAACTAATGCCTCAAATCATAAAATAATTTTCTTCTCTGTTGAGCTATAAATGTTGGAGGCAAGTTCTTGGAAATAATAAAGTTAGCATAATCTGCATACCAAGGACTATCTTGGGAGTGTAGTTTTATTGCAGCCAACTGTTCATTTGGAAAACTATCATTAACAGGAATAGGGTCATAAGAAATGTTTTCTAATCTAGACAAGTTATCAACAATAGGATTTTCAGCACCCTTCCTATCCATAATATGCAAATAAAACTCTTGTAAAAGCAGCACCCATCTAATAATCCTAGGCTTAGCATCTTTCTTTTTCATAATGTATCTAATAGCAGCATGATCAGTGTGAATAGTAACTTTTGAGTCAACTATATAAGGTCTAAACTTATCACAAGAAAAAACTATAGCTAGGAACTCTTTTTCAGTGGTAGCTGATTGTGCCTTGACGTTGGTAAACCCCAAGAGAAAGGTTGTGAAGAGTGTAGCGGAAGTTTTCCCTCAGAAAAGAAACCAAGGTTGAATCGACCAGTTGGATGACAAGAAATTTCCGAAGGTTGATGCAGCTGAGGTCGCAGGGCGCACTACCGGTTCAGCAGCAACGTGGAACCTACACAACACAATCAATTACTTTTCCCTAACGAAGGAGTGAGGTTGTCAATCTCACCGATTTTGCTGAACACAAAGAGGTTAAACGTATGGTGTGGAAAACAGTATGAGAACAATATGAAAACAACAGTGGCAGTGTGAAAACAATGGAAGCAGTGGTTGTATTATCAGTATGAGAAAATGGATCGGGGTCCACAGTTCACTAGTGGTGTCTCTCCATACAAGACAGCTAACATGCGTGGTGAACAAATTACAGCTGGGCAATTGATAGATAATGGAACATGCATGCCATAAATATTACTATGAGATTCATGCGGGCATTACAGCAAAATGCATAGATGGTCATCCAACTGCATCTATGACTAATAATCCACCCTCTGAATATCATCCGAACAAACATTGGGTATTAAGTTGCAAGCAACAGATTATCGCAGTAAGCAAAGTGTGTAATGTAAACAACATAAACAAAGTAAACATCGTTGTTTTCTCCCTAATGGCAACAACACATCCTCCATTAGTCACGTTTATGTCACTCGAGCACAGATACAAAGGAGGCATGAACCCACTATCGAGCATAAATACTCCCTCTTGGAGTCACTAGCATCTACTTGGCCAAAGCATATACTAACAACGAAGAGAATGCAAGATCATAAATAGCATACATATAAAGACAACATGATAGATTGATAATCAAGAGACATAGCATTCGATAATCATCGGATCCCAGCAAACACAACATGTAGCATTACAATAAGATGATCTCGATCATGTGAGCAGCTCATGAGATCTAAACATGAGGCATAAAGAGGAGAGAACAACCATCTAGCTATTGCTATGACCCGTAGTCCAAGGATGAACTACTCACACATCACTCTGGAGGCGGGCATGGTGGTGTATACCCCTCTGGTAATGATTTTCCCTCCCGGCAGGGTGCGGGGAGAACTCCAGAACCCTCCCGATCTCGGGTTGACGATGATGGCGGCCTCGGGTGTTTTTCGTAGAAAAGTGGTATATTTTTAGGGTTCACACATCGGGGGGAATATATGGGTGAAAGGGTGATTGCGGCGGGCGCTCGAGGGGCCCACACCACCCCCAGGCGGGGCCAAGGGGCGCTACCCTATGGTGTGGCCCCCCGTGGCCCCCCTACGGGCCTCTTCGGGACTCCGTGGAACCTTCGGGAATTCTAAGACTTCCGGGCTTCGAATTTTCCAATTCCGAGAATATTTCCAGAACAACTTTTCTGAAACTAAAAACAGCAGAAAACAGTAAATGGCTCTATGCCATCTTGTCAATAGGTTATTCCCGGGAAATCTATAAAATTCGACATAAAGTGTAAGGTAAACATGTAGCATATGGCATGAAAACAACATGGAACATCAAAAATTAAGCATACGTTTATGACGTATCAGTAGCATAATTCTTTTGAGAAGCATCAAGAGTCTTACTAGGATAATGAATAACATTCGATTTCTTATCTACTCGTTGTCCAAGAATAACACCTACAGCAAAATCACTACCATCACACATAATTTCAAAAGGCAAATTCTAGTCAGGTGGTTAAACAATAGAAGCAGTAGTTGAAGCCTTCTTTAAAGTTTCAAAAGATTCCTTACAATCGTCATCAAAACCAAAAGGTACGTCTTTTTGAAGAAGAGTAGTAAGAGGCTTTGATATTTTAGAGAAATCTTTAATAAACCTCCTATAAAAACCAGGATGAACAAGAACACTACGAATACCTTTAACATCCCTCCGACAGGGCATTTTCTCTAGTGCTTCCACTTTAGCTTTGTCAACTTCAATACCTCTTTAAGAAATTTTATGTCCAAGAACAATTCCTTCATTGACCATAAAGTGGCATTTCCCCAATTAAGAACAAGATTAGTTTCCTCACACCCCTGCAAAACTTTATCAAGATTTTGCAAGAAATTATCAAAATAAGTTCCATAAACGGGGAAATCGTCCATGAATACTTCCACAATTTCTTCACAAAAACCATGAAAAATAGCAGACATGCATCTTTGAAACATAGCAGGAGCATTACTTAAACTAAAAGGCATACATCTATAAGCATAAATTCCATAAGGACAAGTAAAAGTTGTTTTCTCTTAATCTTGTGCCCTAACAGCAATTTGAGAAAACCCAGAATAACCAGCAAGAAATCAAAAATGAGTTTTCTTAGACAACCTCTCTAACATTTGATCAATAAATGGTAAATGATAATTATCTTTCTTAGTAAACTTGTTAACTTTCCTAAATCAATGCACATCCTATAACCAACTACTACTCTTTATGGAACAAGCTCATTATTTTCATTAGGCACAACAGTCATTCCTCCTTTCTTAGGAACACAGTGCATAGGGCTTACCCATCTACTATCAGCAATAGGATAAATAATACCAGCATCAAGGAGTTTCAATACCTCATTTCTTACCACTTCCTTCATCTTAGGAATTAGACGATGTTGATGTTCAACTACTGGCTTTGCATCAGGTTCTATATTAATAACATGCTGACATATAGTAGGGGAGATCCCTTTCAAATCATCAAGAGTATATCCAATAGCTCCACGGTGTTTCTTCAATATTTCCAATAACATTTCCTCTTCTTTACCTGAAAGTTTAGAACAAATAATAACAGGATATGTCTTCTTATCATCAATATAAGCATATTTAAGATCATCAGGTGAATTTTTTAAATCAAAAACATGATCCTCCTTGGGTGATAATGTGGTACCCCAAGTCTTCCACGGGTAAATTATGTTTCAGTATCACTGTTTGACGAAGAAGAATATCGTCAATCTCATTTATTTCTTCCAGAAAGACCTCACTTTCACGGTCCTCCATGTATTGCTGCAAAGCATTGTTAGGAGCAAGAGCAATAAAGGAAAGTTTTTCAACTCTAAAATCTTCATTAGGCAATTCAGATTCATAATGAGCTCTAGCAAATTTGGAAAAATTAAACTCATAAGATTTTCCATCAAATTTAGTCAATATTTCCTCCTTCTTACAATCTATGACAGCACCACAAGTGTTCAAGAAAGGTCTACCAAAAATGATAGGACAAGTTTTACTAGCAGTTGTACCCAGTACTAGAAAATCAGCAGGATATTTAGTTTTACCACATAAAACTTCTACATCTCTAACGATACCAATTAGAAAGATAGTTTCTCTATTGGCAAGATGAATAACCACATCAACATCTTCAAGTTCACAAGAACTAATTTCATGCATAATTTCTTTATAAAGATCATAAGGAATAGCACTAGAACTTGCACCAATATCACACAAACCATAGTAGCAATGATCACCTATCCTAACAGAAAGCACAAGAACACTAGTTTTCTTAGATCTACTAGGATGTGAAACAATATTAGAAGCATCCTCACATAAGACAATGTGTTCATCCTCTACATTTTCAGAGGCAAGGTCTTTTACTATAGCCACTGTAGGTTCAACAGTTATTTGTTCATCATGTTCTATAGACTTCTTTTTTACTTTTGTTAACCACACTAGCTATGATAGAATGTTCCCTTACCTTGTCAGGGAAATGCATTTTCTCAATATAAGGTTCACGCACAACAGGATTAACAACATGCACTTCTATATTTCTAGCAGGGACAATATCTTTATAAGGTGCATGGTACTTGATTAACTCCTTTTTGGGAATATCAAGATAGGAGGTAAAGTCCTTAAAATAATTTGCAAAGATTTGAGAGTCAAGACCACAAACATCATTAACATTATAGAAATCACCGGTTCCCGTAAAATCTTTAATGCATTCATAATCGTAATATATACCTGACTTTCTACCTTTTTCATTCTCCCATCCTTTAGTGTTTTCTTGAATATGGTCAAAAAGATCCCATTTAGCTTGTTCCTTCATACATGTGAATGATCCAGAACAAGAGGCATCTAATAATCCTTATCATGAAGAGGAAGTCTTGCATAAAAATTATTGATAACAATATTACTTGGGAGTTCATGAACGGGACATTTGAGCATTAATAACTTCAAGCTGCCCCAAGATTGGGCAATACTTTCTCCACCATGAGGCCATAAATTATATATTTGATTCTGATCTTTATGAATCTCACTGGGAGGATAAAATTTAGAATAAAAGAGAGGTACAATTTCCTCCCATCCAATAGATTGACCATTCTTAGCATTTTAAACCATTCCGCTGCTCTATCCTTTGGTGATAAAGAGAATAATTTCCTCTTAACTTGGTCCATTGTAACCTGCACACAATAACCCGCATAATTCATGTATAAAGAGTAAATGATCATCGGGATGGACAATTCCATCTCCAAAATAGCAGTTATCCATAACACGTTCAACGATTTTCATAGGTATTTTAAAAGGATCCAATTGAGCAGACAGCGGGTCATCTACTACATTAGTAGTAGTAGCAGTACTCTTAAACAGACAACCAAATGGATTCTCCATAATAAAATAAAGCAGTAGACAGAAATAAAAAGAGCACTCATAGTAAAAGTTTCTCTTACCAACTCCACTTACCAATAGCGCTTCACTCCCCGGCAATGGCCCCATAAAATAGTCTTGATGACCCACAAGTATAGGGGGTGTATCGTAGTACTTTTGATAAATAAGAGTGTCAAACCCAAGAAGGAGCAGAAGGTGTTGACAAGCAGGTTGGATAGAGGATTCACTGTAAACACTAGCAAATAGGTTTTTGGTGGTTTTTGATATGGAAGATAAATAAAGTGTGAGTAAATCAAAGATAGTAAATATAATTATAGCAAGTGTCCCAATCCTTTTTAGAGCAAAGGACAAGCCGGTTGGTCTACTTATGATTTCCAAACGCTCTCAAGGACACATGGGAACTTCATGAAGCCCTTTCGTTTCATGTAGTTGATTAATATTTATTGTTTTAATAGGTGCTGTGTGGGTGAACCTATGCTAATGCACCGCCCAACTATAATGAATACATACTTGTGATTAAACCCCTTGCAAGCATCCGGAACTACAAGAAGTAATTAAGATAAATCAAACCAGCAACCTTAAACTCTGGGATCCTACACTCCCTCGTGCATCGGTTTCCTAACGGGTGTTTAGGTTTCTGTCACTCTGGCAACCCTACAATTAGTAGCCAAATACACAATGCATCCCTCTAGGCCCATAAAGGTGAAGTGTCATGTATTCAACGTTCATATGACACCACTAGAATAATAGCACCACAACTTAAATATCAAACCATTAGATATAACTTCAACATAATTCCACTACTAACATCTTGACTTCTCCCATGTTCGAAGAACTAAACGAACTACTCACAAGACATCATATGGATCACGATTAGAGGTGATATAATGATGAATAACAATCTGTTCATAAAGTGCAAACACCGGTAAATCTCGTAAGAATCAACTACTAACTACTATAATCCACACCGGGAGAGAGATCTAGTGGAAAACAACAATATAGAACCCTAATTGTTACAGCGGGACGGAGGTGGATGGTGAGGATGATGGTGCTGGTGATGACGATGATGATCTTGATGATGTCCGGAGCGATGATGGTGACGATGGTGATGATTTTCCTTCTCCGAGGAGGAATTTCCCTGACAGATTTCTCCCTGCTGGAGAGCTTTTCTCTCTGTGTTGTTTTCCGCCCCGAGGAGGCAGCAGAATATTTCCTTGATGGTTCTGTAGGTCTTAGGGTTCCCTGGGG
Source organism: Alopecurus myosuroides (assembly GCA_028641055.1). Classification (NCBI taxonomy): domain Eukaryota; kingdom Viridiplantae; phylum Streptophyta; class Magnoliopsida; order Poales; family Poaceae; genus Alopecurus; species Alopecurus myosuroides. The sequence goes on from CM054058.1 coordinate 417,646,754, forward strand.
ATGAAGTACCCGAAAGGGGTCGACCAGAGGTGGGCCAGCCTGGCCACACCACATGGCGGCGTGGCCAAGGGAGGCCCCTAGTGCCCCCCTCCGTCTCCCCTCATGGATGGCTCCCTCATCTGGACTTCTAAGACTCCTCCTATGCCCCCCCTTCTTCTGGTCTTCAGAAATAGGATACCTTGACGATGCTTTTTCCATCAGATTTCTGGTCCCGGTGATTATTCTCCAATAATTATCAAACATGCAAAATAAGATGAAATAACATAAGTAATGCATCATAATATGAAATATATCAATCAATAACAAATAATTAATATATAAAATAGTGATGCAAAATGGACGTATCAGCCCGTCCGCACGAATCTTCCGTAGCTCTTACAGGTGCAAACGTACCTGGCGTTTGCACCTATAAGAGCCTTTCCTGAGGCATCTTAGGTGACAAGTTCTCTGGTGGGTTGGGTTTTCTTGGGTCATGCTCGAGGTCCAATGCCCTTCGAGTTCCCTTCATAGACTCGGCTGTCATATTTGTCGTTTGGGACCGTCGTTTAGGAGCGGGTGGTTTCCGCACCCCGCTGCCTAAAACTTCGACTGGATCTGTTCCTGGGGGACGTGCGCTTTCTAGCTCCTTGTGCATATTGTTTAGCTTCATCCTGTGCTTGGCCAACATACATCGGTAAGCAACCCACTCCTCTCCGTTGGCATCACACGGGAGGGGGAGGCCCTGCTCGACTAGTTTTGTGACCAATTCCATTGTGTTGGCTGACACATGCACCTAGGGGCGTTTTTCCTTACTTTTCCCGTTTTTAGCCATGGACCTGAAATTGATGTGTAACATCCCAGTGTTTGGGAAGTTGTAAGGATCTAAATTTAATATGTGCATTTGCAAAGCATGCATCTAAAAGTACGGGAAATTTTGGCGCGAAAGTTTAAACAAACCAAAGTGACCAATGTTTCACTTGACATGATGAAATAGGACTAGATCATCTGGTCAAGAGTACAATTGGAGTGATCTTTATAAGAAGTACCTTTAGAAATCAAATCATCTGGTTACTCAAACCATAATTGGTTGTGACAACACTAACTCCCAACAAGTCTAACCTTAAGTCTGTAAGTGATTTGAGAGAAATCAACCAGGTATCTCGAACTCGAAGAGGGGTGAGTATCCAAAGCACAGAATTGATGATCTCACTTCTGCAAGTTAGTCATGTATAACTGGATGATCTCATCAGACCTGAAGGATGAATCTGATCGAGGTTTCGTCGATGTTTTAGTAAAGAGAGAGAGATCGAGATTAGAAGAAGGTGGAATTTTGACATGATCCCTGGGTAATAATTGAACTTGAAACATTAGTGTTTAAATCATTTAAAAGATTTGAATAATTTGAATTGAGTTCAATTTGAAATTGAGTTTGAATTTAAATTAAATGTAAATCAAATTGAAAGGATGAGTTTATATCCTAAGTGTAAATCATTTGAATTCAATTACTATATTAAATAGGAAATACTCCTAATATATCAACAAGAACAATAAAAGTAAACACATATGCTTTATTGATAATAATACAAATATTACAAAGTTTGTTACAAAGGTTAAAGAGAAACAAAAATTACAATAGCTTTGCAACTAAGCTAATACAAAAATTAAACCTAAGACTAAACCTAGCTACTCCAGTGTAGCTAATTCTTCAAACCTGCAAAAACAAACATGAAAATCAAAATACAAAGTGTTAGTGGGGGGGTTAGTACCCTCAGGATTCAGTGAGGTGCACTGATTGATCATCATAGGGTTTTTAAATCCATAAGAGTAGTATCTGTTCTGATTAATTTGCCTCAGACCAGCATCATAGGCATGCTCCTGGAATTACAACTGGCAACATCAAATTTAAATCACCAGGCAAGGGATAAGGACAGTGAGTAACCAGTGCGGCAAGGGGATGAGACCAACCAGGTACAGGAAAATATCCACACACTAGGTGGCAGTACGTTGCTTGCTCATGAAGCAGCAAGTAGCTTAGTCACTTATAAGCACACAGCACACTCAGCCCACAACTTTGGTGCTGTCAAGACCCCTGTTGTGGTATAAATACCACACCAGCCGCAAGAGAGAGGAGACCAAGCACACTTTCCCCTGTTCACAGCTCGAGCTGCACAGCTCCAGCAAGAACAGCAAGAACAACCACCAGGAAACCACATCACCACAAGTCAATTCATCCAACAAATATCTGTGAGATGATAGATCCAGTAGTATAACAACAAGGCCAAGCCACTAGCTGGGAAAGCATATCTGGAGCAAGATTAACACAAGGCCAAGCCACCAGATGGAGAAGCATACCTGGAGCAAGGCAAAGCAAGGCCCAGCCTGGAGCTAGAGGAACAAGGCAGCAAGACTGCAGGGAGGAAGGCCAACAAGGCAGGTTCTTAACACAATCCCAGCACCAACACTTAACAGGTGGATCTCTACACACCACTTAGCAAGAAATTGCTAAGTTATGCACAGAGGGGGGTTGGGATTTATTTCCTCAGTCTAGCATAGTGTTGCTATGCTAATAACATCACAGGGATTTAAAAGAAGCATAGTATCTGTTCCCATCTATAAGATTTCCTCAGAACAACATCACTGGATTTGAGAGTATTAAAACAAGCATGGATCTGTTCTTATCAGTTAAATGGCAAAGAGAGGGCAAAATTACAAACCCTAGATCATACCACAGCAATGCTCATTTTGTGCATGATCAAAATCTGGGCACATCCTAAAGGAGCACCCCAAAATGCAGTCAAGCAAACCATTGAGCACTTGGGCACAAAACATCAGGAATCATCATCCCAAAACAATACATACGCATGTCCAGGAGACCAGCAAGACATTTTTTTTACCACACCACACATCCACTTTTCCAATATATACCACTGGAGTAAATCAAATAATCATAGGATCATTTTGATCCAACCGTAAAAGCCACCCGAAATCATACACACCAACCAGCCAGCAGCTACTAAGTACTGGAGCAGAGCACCCACAACATTTAACCGAAAATTTTATCAGCTACATAGAGAAGGAATTAGTTGCAGTCACCAAATGACCTAACTGAAGAAAATCTTCAGTTAACCACATTGAGAGAGTCCAACCAAGTAATCACATGAGCACAAGCATGTTTATATTCTGATGAACGGAGTACATCAGTAAGCACATAGGCATCATAGTCACTCCAGAGAAAAAGGGGAAGAAGGAATCGGGAAGAGAGAGAGAGAGAGAGATCAGGGGGCAGAGGGAGTGGAGTACTTACAGGTGGTCACCTTCGTGGTGACCACGGCCAGTTGGTGGAGCGAAGCACAGGGACACGCCACGGTTGCCCAGAAGGCCGTCCCGGCGGCGGCGCATCGACACCACAGCCATCCGCAACCATAGCCACCGTGGAGAAGCAGCAGCAGCAGCCCAATCTCCAGGAGTCTCCATGAGCCGCATCGAGGAGCCCAAAGCCACCGGAGAAGTGGAGGAGCACCCGGGTACCGAAACCTAGGGTTAGGGTTCGTGGTTGCCACGGGAGCCACACAACCAGAAACTCAGATCGAGGAGGGAGGCGGAGTAGAGGGCAGGAAGGAGAAGCAGCGGCGCTTGGGCGCGGTGGGGGAGAGGGATTGAGAGGGGCGGAAGAAATCGCCGGAGAGGGTGGAGGCGAGGGAATCGCCTCTGCGTCGCCACGCGCAGGGGAAGGGGGAGAGGGAGATGGGGGGCTCGGGTGCGTCTGGTCCGGTCTGGTCCGGATCGGACCAGTGGGTTGGGTTCAACCCTAACCCATGGACCCCACATGTCAGCCCTAGGGACATAATAGTAATTGCCTAAATCTCAAATAAAAAATCAGAAAATAATAGAAAAGGATAAATAAAATTCTACAAACCTCAAATCTTGGCAATATAACTAATTCTTAAAAACTAGTAAATTGGTTGTATATTAAAATTAAGAAAGAATAATCCAATAATACTTAAAGTCTTAAAATTATGGATACAAAATAATATTTTAATAATAAAACTTTGATAATAAGGTTTAGAAATATTCTAAACTATTTAATAAAGTATAATTTATTCTTTCAACATTATTTAAAGATTTTGAGCAATTCCAAAATATTTCCTAACAAATATTTTCTGTGAAAACAATCAAATAAGTTATAATAATAACAATAAATATTGGAAAATAATAAATAATTCATAACATCAGAATAATACAAGTTATATGCCAACATGCTTCAAATAACAAATATAACTAATCTATGATGTTTTCTAAGTTATTTGACCAAGTTGTTATGTGCCATGCTTTGCCTAATCATTAGTTCATTTAAAATTAATAAAATAATAATTTCAAATATTTTCAGAAGACAATGAATAATATATCCAATTAAAGAGAAAAGAATTTCCAATTCAAATATGTCAAAAATAAAACATTTTATCCAACTTATAAACTTGTTTCCAGAGGTAATATAAGATTCTATAATGTTTCATTATAATCAGAAATAATTGCCACAACATTATTTCTGTATTAATAAAACCCTCATGATTTCACACCAACTAAAACCTATCGTCACTAGTTATTAAGCAAAGTGTTATGATGATAGAGTTAGATGTATTAGTTCCTCATTTTTTCAAATAAACTTGATGTTATTAGCTCTACACTTTATAACATAAAATCAAATGTGTTTATTATGTTTTCAGTGGTTGTTTTCCATATAACAGAGTGCTCAAGTTTAATCATGTGATAACTATTTATAACCTAAACATAATAAAAATGGTGTGGTAAGTAAAAGTGAAACCCATGTAAGTCTAAAACCAATAATAACAACATCACCACAAATAACAAAACAATTCACCTAAAACTCTTGTGAATAAGTTGTCGTATTAAACATGGCTTACACTTGTAAGCTGGGGTATTTTCCAGGGTATTTCACGATTGCATCTCATTATTATGCATGTATCATGTTGCCAGTATTTCTGTAGTCCTTACCGGGACTACTTTGCTATCTTTCAGGAGTTGGGATTTCCTACGAGACCTTTGACCCCGAAGACCTGGAATACTATGGTTATTTCAATCTCAGGCAAGTTCATCACTTGCTCATATCCTTTGCAGTATCTCTTAACAAACTAATTGCAAAAACCCTATCATATTATCACCTGTTCTCAAAAGAATGCATGATCCTATTTTTATAATAACATGACTAATTGAATGACTACCCGAGTGGTAGTGTTCTGTGTGGTGGGCGGATGGAACCATGGTAAGATGAATAGGTCAAAGGAAGGTTCCATCTGCATGGGAAAGTATTACCTAGGAATTAACAACAAATGCCGTCAGGATTCTTGCGCCGTAAATTCGCGTTGACCATGGATCTTCTATGGGGGGAGTAAGTCAACCGTGATACTTTTCTCGTTCGCATGTCAACGGACGCGCCAGAGACGTACGCTGTAGGTCTTGCGAGACTACATGCACATGGGTGGGAGCCCTTACGTCCCACGGACTCTGGGGTCTATGAGTGTCTGCCAGGGGCGCGTAGATCTCCATCGTGAGGGGTGGAATCAGGCGTTCAACCTGCTGGCAGAAATGGGTGGGCATGCGTTGTGCGGAGAAGCACGGTTTGGCTTGGACCAACAACCGGGCCCCACACCTAAGTGGGAGTGGACAGGAACGTACGCCTGGTTGTGCAACATGGTCTTGGTCGTCCATGGGTAAAGTAACGCACCTCTGCAGAGTGTAAAAGGATGTGGCATGTTACCCCTTGTTCCGGGAAGGAGCTGCGAACGCCGCAGGAAAGGCAACTCCATGAAAGTTCTAATCCTGTGAAGAATGGCGGGCATAGTTTTCAGAATTAAAAGCAACCTCTTGAAGAAAGATTTTACAAAACTTTGCATTAGCTTATGACTCTTTCAAGTCTAAAGCTGTAGTTAGTGCATCAACCACCCACTATATATCATGAACTTGCTGAGTAACGCTCGTTACTCATTCTATCCCGTTTGACCCCTGCTTAGGGTTGAAGCCCTATTGAAGTCGTCATCGAGAAGCCGTCACTACCTCATGAAGCTAGGTGGAGTGATCTACTACTTAGTCGGTAAAGCATCGTCATCAACAACGCTGGTGGGGGGGGGCAAGCTATCAAGATGTAGCTAGAGACCATTCTTAGACTTAGTTATTTCAAGTCATATATTAGGGCTGGCATCAGCCGTAGTGGATTATTTCTGAGCTAGAGATCTTCTCCAGCTTGGAGCTGCGTATTGCTTCTTCTGATGTTTCATTTGTATGAGATCATCTTGATTCATCAAAGAGATTCTCAAGATTTTGTAATGAGGTTTGTATTCTATAGTTTTGTTTGGACCCGCTGTGTTTCTGTTGTACCACTCTGAGAGATGTAATATTCACGGATAAGTCCTTCTGTGAGTATTATGTCACCGACTTGCGCACTACACATGCAGTGGTGTGCTGGGTCATCACAGGTGGTATCAGAGCGAAGCGATCTTAGGTTTAAAACCTTTTAGGAGATCTGTAGGTTGGAAAAGACTATAGGAAGCCATCTTATCTAAACCACATTTCCTACAATTAGGATGATCATTCACTTGAGAATGATGCAATCATACTTGTATAGAATCTTCTTACTCAACCTGAGTAAATTTACTTATCTATTATCTTTATACCTAGGTATGAATAGTTAGAAGTCTATCATCTATCATTTTTGTTGAGAAAAAGAATTCTGACATAGTCAGAGGTGGTTAAGTCAAAGTGATGATTACCCCATTCTATGAATGAATAAGATGGAGTAGAACATGGCATACATTAAGTATAGGAGTCATTCAGAAGGAATGTTTCGGAATCATGAAGAATTGTTAGACCATGGTAACTATGGGGTACATACCATATCCTTAGTTATCAACTCTAGAGGTGAATCATTATAGTATAGTATAGAATTAGGAGAAGGCATAAGCATTGATGGAAGCTACATTACTACTCCTGCGATGTGATCAACAACAGGAAGGATCAACATATGCCATGAGAAGTTTATCGTAGTCAAGATGAAGGACTTTAGTTGTCATGGTGCTTAGTCCCATATGGAACCAAGTTAGACAACAACTACTATTGGATCATTTTGTCCTGGTTTATTCCATTGCAGTAAGGCATGCAATTGGAGTAATTACTTGGGCAAAGAGTGGTTGTGTAGAATAGAATTATAAGGTACTATATACCTACTTGTAGTGTATAGCATTTAAGAGCCTTGGTACTAGAGATGTTTTACTCTGTGTACTTTTATTTCACAGGCTTTTAATGCATGAGTGTTATATAAATGCATTTGGGACTTATTGCTTTTTATTTTGGATCTTTGATTGACTAGAGCTGTACATGAAGATTGAACTTGATGTGCATATGCATGTGCAAACATTGAGTTCTATCTTGATGTTACTGGTTTAGAGGGTATAAGATTAGAATGAGAGCGGTCTGAAATCTCAGCTGATTGAAGCAATTATCAAAGCTCTGGAAGTCCTTGAAGTCCAGAAAGCAGAAATCAATAAAGCCACTGATAGGAATGGACCACATTCCACATCTTATTTGGAGTTGGTGACATAATTCATCAACACATGGAGATATACCACAAGTGATGCCAAGACGATAACATGAGTAGTTATATCCTAGAAGGAAACATGTAGTAGTTCGAGAAATAAACTTATAGAGTTGTCCCATGAAAGTCAAAACCCAAAGATATAGAAGGACCATAGAAGTTAACCACTGGAATAGGTTATAGTCATATATAGGAAAAAGTTGAAACTCGAGGAAACTCGAAGATATTTTACTAATTAGAAGAGTCTAAGTCAGTATACACTACTGGGTACAAGTTTCTTTGAAAAATCTTTATCTTGAAACCATTAGATTGAACCAAATGGAGTCCTAAACATAGACCATATCCATTGTACTGGAAGAATCTTATTGGTTATTCATCACCTGGTGAATGTACCAAGTGTTCTTCAGAAAGTTGTGAGAGTTAGGAAACCGTACCTAATCATTGGAGAATGAAACTTGGTATCCACTATATGGTGGAAATACCACGTGGTTCTTCGTGAGACCATTAGGAAGGTCTAGTAACAAGACAGAGTTGTCCTAACAACTGTCATACTATTAGAACATCATACAAGACAGTGGAAGGTGAACAATGAAGACAAGAGGATACACATGTCATGGTCAACACAAGAAACAGATGTGAAGATTCAACAGTCTACAGAAGTTCTCTCTACCTATCTTTACGTGAGAGAGGTTGAACTTCGGGACGAAGTTCTTGTTAAGGGGGAGATACTGTAACATCCCAGTGTTTGGGAAGTTGTAAGGATCTAAATTTAATATGTGCATTTGCAAAGCATGCATCTAAAAGTACGGGAAATTTTGGCGCGAAAGTTTAAACAAACCAAAGTGACCAATGTTTCACTTGACATGATGAAATAGGACTAGATCATCTGGTCAAGAGTACAATTGGAGTGATCTTTATAAGAAGTACCTTTAGAAATCAAATCATCTGGTTACTCAAACCATAATTGGTTGTGACAACACTAACTCCCAACAAGTCTAACCTTAAGTCTGTAAGTGATTTGAGAGAAATCAACCAGGTATCTCGAACTCGAAGAGGGGTGAGTATCCAAAGCACAGAATTGATGATCTCACTTCTGCAAGTTAGTCATGTATAACTGGATGATCTCATCAGACCTGAAGGATGAATCTGATCGAGGTTTCGTCGATGTTTTAGTAAAGAGAGAGAGATCGAGATTAGAAGAAGGTGGAATTTTGACATGATCCCTGGGTAATAATTGAACTTGAAACATTAGTGTTTAAATCATTTAAAAGATTTGAATAATTTGAATTGAGTTCAATTTGAAATTGAGTTTGAATTTAAATTAAATGTAAATCAAATTGAAAGGATGAGTTTATATCCTAAGTGTAAATCATTTGAATTCAATTACTATATTAAATAGGAAATACTCCTAATATATCAACAAGAACAATAAAAGTAAACACATATGCTTTATTGATAATAATACAAATATTACAAAGTTTGTTACAAAGGTTAAAGAGAAACAAAAATTACAATAGCTTTGCAACTAAGCTAATACAAAAATTAAACCTAAGACTAAACCTAGCTACTCCAGTGTAGCTAATTCTTCAAACCTGCAAAAACAAACATGAAAATCAAAATACAAAGTGTTAGTGGGGGGGTTAGTACCCTCAGGATTCAGTGAGGTGCACTGATTGATCATCATAGGGTTTTTAAATCCATAAGAGTAGTATCTGTTCTGATTAATTTGCCTCAGACCAGCATCATAGGCATGCTCCTGGAATTACAACTGGCAACATCAAATTTAAATCACCAGGCAAGGGATAAGGACAGTGAGTAACCAGTGCGGCAAGGGGATGAGACCAACCAGGTACAGGAAAATATCCACACACTAGGTGGCAGTACGTTGCTTGCTCATGAAGCAGCAAGTAGCTTAGTCACTTATAAGCACACAGCACACTCAGCCCACAACTTTGGTGCTGTCAAGACCCCTGTTGTGGTATAAATACCACACCAGCCGCAAGAGAGAGGAGACCAAGCACACTTTCCCCTGTTCACAGCTCGAGCTGCACAGCTCCAGCAAGAACAGCAAGAACAACCACCAGGAAACCACATCACCACAAGTCAATTCATCCAACAAATATCTGTGAGATGATAGATCCAGTAGTATAACAACAAGGCCAAGCCACTAGCTGGGAAAGCATATCTGGAGCAAGATTAACACAAGGCCAAGCCACCAGATGGAGAAGCATACCTGGAGCAAGGCAAAGCAAGGCCCAGCCTGGAGCTAGAGGAACAAGGCAGCAAGACTGCAGGGAGGAAGGCCAACAAGGCAGGTTCTTAACACAATCCCAGCACCAACACTTAACAGGTGGATCTCTACACACCACTTAGCAAGAAATTGCTAAGTTATGCACAGAGGGGGGTTGGGATTTATTTCCTCAGTCTAGCATAGTGTTGCTATGCTAATAACATCACAGGGATTTAAAAGAAGCATAGTATCTGTTCCCATCTATAAGATTTCCTCAGAACAACATCACTGGATTTGAGAGTATTAAAACAAGCATGGATCTGTTCTTATCAGTTAAATGGCAAAGAGAGGGCAAAATTACAAACCCTAGATCATACCACAGCAATGCTCATTTTGTGCATGATCAAAATCTGGGCACATCCTAAAGGAGCACCCCAAAATGCAGTCAAGCAAACCATTGAGCACTTGGGCACAAAACATCAGGAATCATCATCCCAAAACAATACATACGCATGTCCAGGAGACCAGCAAGACATTTTTTTTACCACACCACACATCCACTTTTCCAATATATACCACTGGAGTAAATCAAATAATCATAGGATCATTTTGATCCAACCGTAAAAGCCACCCGAAATCATACACACCAACCAGCCAGCAGCTACTAAGTACTGGAGCAGAGCACCCACAACATTTAACCGAAAATTTTATCAGCTACATAGAGAAGGAATTAGTTGCAGTCACCAAATGACCTAACTGAAGAAAATCTTCAGTTAACCACATTGAGAGAGTCCAACCAAGTAATCACATGAGCACAAGCATGTTTATATTCTGATGAACGGAGTACATCAGTAAGCACATAGGCATCATAGTCACTCCAGAGAAAAAGGGGAAGAAGGAATCGGGAAGAGAGAGAGAGAGAGAGATCAGGGGGCAGAGGGAGTGGAGTACTTACAGGTGGTCACCTTCGTGGTGACCACGGCCAGTTGGTGGAGCGAAGCACAGGGACACGCCACGGTTGCCCAGAAGGCCGTCCCGGCGGCGGCGCATCGACACCACAGCCATCCGCAACCATAGCCACCGTGGAGAAGCAGCAGCAGCAGCCCAATCTCCAGGAGTCTCCATGAGCCGCATCGAGGAGCCCAAAGCCACCGGAGAAGTGGAGGAGCACCCGGGTACCGAAACCTAGGGTTAGGGTTCGTGGTTGCCACGGGAGCCACACAACCAGAAACTCAGATCGAGGAGGGAGGCGGAGTAGAGGGCAGGAAGGAGAAGCAGCGGCGCTTGGGCGCGGTGGGGGAGAGGGATTGAGAGGGGCGGAAGAAATCGCCGGAGAGGGTGGAGGCGAGGGAATCGCCTCTGCGTCGCCACGCGCAGGGGAAGGGGGAGAGGGAGATGGGGGGCTCGGGTGCGTCTGGTCCGGTCTGGTCCGGATCGGACCAGTGGGTTGGGTTCAACCCTAACCCATGGACCCCACATGTCAGCCCTAGGGACATAATAGTAATTGCCTAAATCTCAAATAAAAAATCAGAAAATAATAGAAAAGGATAAATAAAATTCTACAAACCTCAAATCTTGGCAATATAACTAATTCTTAAAAACTAGTAAATTGGTTGTATATTAAAATTAAGAAAGAATAATCCAATAATACTTAAAGTCTTAAAATTATGGATACAAAATAATATTTTAATAATAAAACTTTGATAATAAGGTTTAGAAATATTCTAAACTATTTAATAAAGTATAATTTATTCTTTCAACATTATTTAAAGATTTTGAGCAATTCCAAAATATTTCCTAACAAATATTTCTCTGTGAAAACAATCAAATAAGTTATAATAATAGACAATAAATATTGGAAAATAATAAATAATTCATCACATCAGAATAATACAAGTTATATGCCAACATGCTTCAAATAACAAATATAACTATATCTATGATGTTTTCTAAGTAATTTGACCAAGTTGTTATGTGCCATGCTTTTTGCTAATCATTAGTTCATTTAAAATTAATAAAATAATAATTTCAATATTTTCAGAAGACAATGAATAATATATCCAATTAAAGAGAAAAGAATTTCCATTCAAATATGTCAAAAATAAAACATTTTATCCCTACTTATAAACTTGTTTCCAGAGGTAATATAAGATTCTATAATGTTTCATTATAATCAGAAATAATTGCCACAACATTATTTCTGTATTAATAAAACCCTCATGATTTCACACCAACTAAAACCTATCGTCACTAGTTATTAAGCAAAGTGTTATGATGATAGAGTTAGATGTATTAGTTCCTCATTTTTTCAAATAAACTTGATGTTATAGCTCTACACTTTATAACATAAAATCAAATGTGTTTATTATGTTTTCAGTGGTTGTTTTCCATATAACAGAGTGCTCAAGTTTAATCATGTGATAACTATTTATAACCTAAACATAATAAAAATGGTGTGTAAGTAAAAGTGAAACCCATGTAAGTCTAAAACCAATAATAACAACATCACCACAAATAACAAAACAATTCACCTAAAACTCTTGTGAATAAGTTGTCGTATTAAACATGGCTTACACTTGTAAGCTGGGGTATTTTCCAGGGTATTTCACGATTGCATCTCATTATTATGCATGTATCATGTTGCCAGTATTTCTGTAGTCCTTACCGGGACTACTTTTGCTATCTTTCAGGAGTTGGGATTTCCTACGAGACCTTTGACCCCGAAGACCTGGAATACTATGGTTATTTCAATCTCAGGCAAGTTCATCACTTGCTCATATCCTTTGCAGTATCTCTTAACAAACTAATTGCAAAAACCCTATCATATTATCACCTGTTCTCAAAAGAATGCATGATCCTATTTTTATAATAACATGACTAATTGAATGACTACCCGAGTGGTAGTGTTCTGTGTGGTGGGCGGATGGAACCATGGTAAGATGAATAGGTCAAAGGAAGGTTCCATCTGCATGGGAAAGTATTACCTAGGAATTAACAACAAATGCCGTCAGGATTCTTGCGCCGTAATTCGCGTTGACCATGGATCTTCTATGGGGGGAGTAAGTCAACCGTGATACTTTTCTCGTTCGCATGTCAACGGACGCGCCAGAGACGTACGCTGTAGGTCTTGCGAGACTACATGCACATGGGTGGGAGCCCTTACGTCCCACGGACTCTGGGGTCTATGAGTGTCTGCCAGGGGCGCGTAGATCTCCATCGTGAGGGGTGGAATCAGGCGTTCAACCTGCTGGCAGAAATGGGTGGGCATGCGTTGTGCGGAGAAGCACCGGTTTGGCTTGGACCAACAACCGGGCCCCACACCTAAGTGGGAGTGGACAGGAACGTACGCCTGGTTGTGCAAACATGGTCTTGGTCGTCCATGGGTAAAGTAACGCACCTCTGCAGAGTGTAAAAGGATGTGGCATGTTACCCCTTGTTCCGGGAAGGAGCTGCGAACGCCGCAGGAAAGGCAACTCCATGAAAGTTCTAATCCTGTGAAGAATGGCGGGCATAGTTTTCAGAATTAAAAGCAACCTCTTGAAGAAAGATTTTACAAAACTTTGCATTAGCTTATGACTCTTTCAAGTCTAAAGCTGTAGTTAGTGCATCAACCACCCACTATATATCATGAACTTGCTGAGTAACGCTCGTTACTCATTCTATCCCGTTTGACCCCTGCTTAGGGTTGAAGCCCTATTGAAGTCGTCATCGAGAAGCCGTCACTACCTCATGAAGCTAGGTGGAGTGATCTACTACTTAGTCGGTAAAGCATCGTCATCAACAACGCTGGTGGGGGGGGGGCAAGCTATCAAGATGTAGCTAGAGACCATTCTTAGACTTAGTTATTTCAAGTCATATATTAGGGCTGGCATCAGCCGTAGTGGATTATTTCTGAGCTAGAGATCTTCTCCAGCTTGGAGCTGCGTATTGCTTCTTCTGATGTTTCATTTGTATGAGATCATCTTGATTCATCAAAGAGATTCTCAAGATTTTGTAATGAGGTTTGTATTCTATAGTTTTGTTTGGACCCGCTGTGTTTCTGTTGTACCACTCTGAGAGATGTAATATTCACGGATAAGTCCTTCTGTGAGTATTATGTCACCGACTTGCGCACTACACATGCAGTGGTGTGCTGGGTCATCACATGATGGGTAGAGGGGGGGCGCCAAGTCCATCATCATCGTCGTTTAGGTCCTCGTCATCGCTGTTTAGGTCATCGTCTTCGGGCGGCGGGGACTTTGGCGGGTCCTCGCCGAGCTCCTCTTCCTCTTAAGTTGTTTTAGTGCTAGTTGTATCTGTTGTTTTGTGTGGGTCGGACAGCTCCTTGATACGTCTCCAACGTATCTATAATTTCTGATGCTCCATGATCAAATTATGTCAATTTCTACTTGTTTTGTCCCTGATTTATAGCATTTTTATACGTTTTCCGAGACTAGCGTATTAATAAGATGTCAAGTGACAGTTCCCTGTTTTCAGTTGTTTTTGGTTTCAGAAAAGTTGTTCTGGAAACATTCTCGGAATTGGACCCCACAAAGCCCGAAGTGCCTATTCTCCCTGGAAGCATCCAGAACACCGAAGAAGAGTCAAAGACGGGCACCAGGGGGCCACACCATAGGGTGGCGCGCCCCCTAGCCGTGCCAGCTATGGGTGTGGGGCCCCTGGAGCTCCACCGCCTTTGTCTTTCTCCTATTTAATACCACCGGATGGAAAACCCTAAACACCTGATAAAAAAACCCTGAAAAGTTCTGCAGCCGCCGTCAACGTCAATCCTAGATCAGGGGGGTTCTGAAGATGTTTTCGGCACCCTGCCGGAGAGGAGATCATCACCGGAGGCTTCTACATCACCATGCCCGCCTCCGGAGTGATGCGTGAGTAGTTCATCCTTGGACTACGGGTTCGTAGTTGTAGCTAGATGGTTTTTTCTCCTCATATGCTTCCATGTTTAGATCTCGTGAGCTGCCTATCATGATCGAGATTGATCTTATGTAATTCTATATGCTGTGTTTGTTGGGATCTGATGAATATTGAACTTATGCCAAGTTGATTATAGTCTTTATTTGCATATGCTATTTGTGATCTTGCTTGCTTTCCGTTGCTAGTGGTTGCTCTGGCCAAGTAGTTGCTAGTGACTCCAAGAGGGAGTATTTATGCTCGATAGTGGGTTCATGCCTCCTTTTCGCCTTGCTCGAGTGACAGAAACATGAAGGGGGATGTGTTGTTGCCATTAGGGAGAAAACAGCGGTGAGAGTACCCGCGTGCATAATCATTGCTTACATTACACACTTTGTTTAATGCAGTTATCTGTTGCTTGCAACTTAATACCTAAGGCGGTTCAGATGATAACATGAGGGTGGATTATTAGTCATTGATGCAGATGGATTTCTATCTATGTATATTGTTGTAATGCCCACACTAAATATCATAGTAGTCATCATGTTATATTGTGCACTACGATGCAACCTCTATTTGTCAATTGCCTAGTTGTAATTTGTTCACCCAGCATGCTATCTTTTATGGAGAGACACCACTAGTGAACCTATGAACCCCGGTCCATTTTCCACACTATTAAACAAACCACAACTATTTACTGCTTTCTTTACTTACTGCAAGCATACATCATTTTCCACACTATACGTCTAATCTTTGTTTTCAGCAAGACCAGTGAGATTGACAACCTCACTGTACCATTGGGACAAAGTATTTTGGTTGTGTTGTGTGCAGGTTCCACATTGTTGCTGACACCGGTGAAGCGCCAGCACCACCGTCAGTGGCATCAACCTTCCTGAGATCCTCTTCCTCCTGCTGGATTGATAACATTGGTTCTTAACTGAGGGGAAATTCTTGCCTGCTTTCTCATCACACCTTCCTCTTGGGGTTTCCAACATGACATCCATAGCAATCAAGAATTTCTGGCACCGTTGCCGGGGAGGAAGAAGTCTTCTAGGCAAGGGGAGTCTCTCACTCTCAACCTCTTTATTTTGTTTACTGTCTTGTTTTTTTTTTCTCGTTTTGCTTTTCTTTATGAAAAACACAAAAAAATTAGTTCTTGTTCTAGTTGTTATTCTTGTCTCTATGTTGGTATTTCTCATCATGTTGTTCCCTAAGTTTACCTTGAAATATTTGCCGGTAGGAAGTGGTTCTATACTTGGAAAGGACACTATTAAAGAATTCTTTGATCATGTTAGTAAGCATGATAACTTTGAGGAAAAATCCATAGTAAAACTTGCTCCCAGTTACGAGACTGCTGCAACCTCTTTAGTTCACATGCTAGAAGCTAGGTTTGTTAACCTCCATCCACTAATACAACATATGTTCCTTAACTTGAATAACATTGAAGATGTTGAGAAAAGAAACTTCATCTTAGAAACTATGCTTAAAGAATTTGGAGATGTTGATATAGAAGCTAGAAAAGTCTTTGATCGTTTTATTATGCTTGGCTCATGTGTAGAAATTGTTGGTGCTCTAGGAAAAACTGAATCTCATAATGAAAACGAGGATAAAATACCTATCCCCATTAAATTAGTGGCACTGAACGAAGCCCAAGAAAAGAATTTTGATTGGATTGTTCCTAAGAATTTATTTGATGAAGATAGTAAGCCTAAAAGTACTAAGAGATGAGCCTATGAAACTCACTTAGATAAAATACAATGCATTATTAAAGAATTGTCAAATCTTGATTTGAATGCCTCACCTGAAAATACTTGAGTTGCCCTTTTATGCCTAGCTGAAAGGCGTTAAAGAAAAGCGCTATCGGGAGACAACCCATTTTATTTCACTGTTTTCAACCAGTTTTCTTTCGTTTTATTTGGTGTGCTTTGCACCTGTATGTTGTTTATTTCCTTAGCAACTCCGTTGTATATTTTCTTTTGTGTTTTTGTTGAGCCAAGTAAAGCCTCTAGTGGAAAGTTGAGGCTATATTTCGAATTTCTCTGCAGGAAACAGATTTCTGCTGTCCACTTTTAATTCCGTAAAAAATCACAGAAAACTCAAAATAACCTGAGTTTTTTTGTACGTAATCCTGAGTTATATACGCAACTTTTCTTAGTTGACCACTTTTTGATTTTAGCAACAGAAGATTTTTTAAAAAGCGATCTTTAACTGCTGTTCTGTTTAGACAGATTTCTGCCATTTATTGCATTTGCATCTTAATCTCTTTCTTTTGGTGTTCTTTTGAGAAAAAGAATTTTAAAAGAAGTTGTGACAGTAGATAATGTGTTTTTGAGTGTTAGAATTTTTTTGAAACTTAACCATGTGAATTTATTATTTCAATTGCACAAACGTTTCTAATGAAGATTGTGAGAAATTTGGTGTGAAGGAAGTTTTCAAGGGTCAAGAGAAGAGGATGATATGATGTGATCAAGAAGAGTGAAAAAACTAAGCTTGGGGATGCCCCGGTGGTACATCCCTGCAAATTCCATGAAGACTCAAGCGTCTAAGCTTGGGGATGCCCAAGGCATCCCCTTCTTCATCAACAAATTATCAGGTCACTTCTAGTGAAACTATATTTTTATTCAGTCGCATCTTATGTGCTTTACTTGGAGCGTCTTTATTTTTTGTTTTCAGTTTGTTTTTGTTTTTTTCTTTCAGTTTGTTTTTACTTTTTCAATAAGCTTGGCTGGACCCCAGCATTCTTTTATTGGAGAGTGACATGCTACGCTTTTTCATGAGAATACTTTGTATTCTTAATCTCTGTCTAGCTGCTGCATTTATTTAGCTCCTGTTCTGCATGCATCTCTTATTAGAGCTGTTAGTTTTAGTAGTGTTATGTGAGTAATATCATGTTTTCTTGCTGTATCATAAAGAGTATTTTTGTTAAAGCATGTTGTGTATGGTGCTTGTTGGGAGAAGAAAATTGTTGCTTGAAGTAGAATTTATAACAGTGCTAGTAGAAGCTTATATAGACTGTGCTAGAACTTTTTCATGCCATGCTAAATTTTATTTTAGTTTTAAAGCCTTGTCATTATTGAGTAGCATGAATATCCTCAAATAGCTGAGAGTGTTTGTCTTGAAAGATTCATGAGTTGTTCTTGTCATAGTAAAGCATCAATATATGGTATTCTCTTTCGAATGTTTTATTTGGTTGACTTGGCGCATGCTCACACCATGTTTATGACTACAAACCAGTCACGAATAGCCTCCATGATTAGTTTTTGAACTTGTGATACTGCTTATGTTTTAATTAATGATTCTTATGTCGCTATGCATGATTATGGCTCTTATGCTCTCTTGATTTGTCGCTCCCAGTCTTTTGCTAGCCTCCACCTGTACTGAGTATGAGCTATACTCGTGCATCCAAACTACCTAAAACCAAAGTTTTTCCCATTGTGTACACCATACCTACCTAGATGTGGTATTTAACTGCGATTCCAAGTAAATTGCTCATGTGTTACCTTTAAAACCTTCAAAATTACTCCTGCTTTATGTTCCTGTTTTTGCTCATGAGGACGTCAATAGAGAATCTTTATCTCACTTGTTGATTGGATTTCACACCCTGGACTAGTGGCTTCATCCGCTTATCCAAATGATAGAAGAGCTGGCAGCGGGGTTCCCAGCCCCAAATCAATACAAATAAATTCTCTTCACTATTTTTGCCCCTGATTTATCGGTCAAAGCATAATTGTGTAAACAAAAGAGAAAGAGGGATGACCTTCTACACCAGTTGCGTCCTTCACCATAGGAGCCGCTCTTGTGAATCCAGTTGGCTTGTGACGTACTGTATTTTCTGTTTACCATTCGTTGTCATTAGCATACATCTACCAAAATATAGACACTTAGTGTCAAACTTTTAATACCTCTCTTTAATAAAATAAAATCTCTAGCACATGAGTGATCCCTGCTTCCCTCTGTGGAGGGTCTTTCTTTTACTTTTATGTTTAGTCTCCATCTTCTAAGTTTATGCACAGTTGAGAGAGCATTTTTGCCATTCTGAGTTCTATGTGCATTTGTCCCATGAACATCAATAATTACTTCATAATGTGATATTATTTGTTCTTAAATTATTTGTTCTAGTTTTCCTCATGAACTTTGAAGGTGTCCTGGCATTTATGTTTTGCCCCACTCTTAAGGACTAGCGAAATATCACTTTGCCATGCTTTCTCTATACCTGAAACAAACGTCTACCTTTCTTTGCATTATTATTCATGATCCTTTATTTGTGATACTCTTCGTGATGCAAAGTAATTGCTATGCTTTATTATTAAAGTTCTATTTATCATGTTTGTGTTTGAAGTTCTATGATCTCAGCGTGCCTATGCTTTTACATTAGATTGATCAAGTTTATGTTAGTAGCACGTCACCTCAGAACTTATTGTGTTTTATCGTTTACCTACTCGAGGACGAGTAGGAACTAAGCTTGGGGATGATTGATACGTCTCCAACGTATCTATAATTTCTGATGCTCCATGATCATATTATGTCAATTGCTACTTGTTTTCTCCCTTATTTATAGCATTTTATATGTTTTTCGGGACTAACCTATTAACAAGATGCTAAGTGCCAGTTCCTTGTTTTATGCTATTTTTTGTTTTAGAAAAGTTGTTCTGGAAACATTCTCGGAATTGGACCCCACAAATCCCAAAGTGCCTATTTCCCCGGAAGCATCCAGAACACCGAAAAAGAGTCGAAGACGGCCCGAGATCAGGGGGTTCAGAAGCTGTTTTCGACACCCTACCGGAGAGGAGATCATCACCGGAGGCTTCTACATCACCATGCCTGCCTCCGGAGTGATGCGTGAGTAGTTCATACTTGGACTACGGGTTCGTAGCTGTAGCTAGATGGTTGTCTTCTCCTCATATGCCTCCATGTTTTGATCTCGTGAGCTGCCTATCATGATCGAGATTGATCTTATGTAATTCTATATGTTGTGTTTGCTGGGATCCGATGAATATTAAACTTAGGCCAAGTTGATTATAGTCTTTATTTGCATATGCTATTTGTGATCTTGCATGCTTTCCGTTGCTAGTGGTTGCTCTGGCCAAGTAGTTGCTAGTGACTCCAAGAGGGAGTATTCATGCTCGATAGTGGGTTCATGTCTCCTTTTCTCCTTGCTCGAGTGACAGAAACATGAAGGAGGGGGGATGTGTTGTTGCCATTAGGGAGAAAACAGCGGTGAGAGTTCCCGCGTGCATAATCATTGCTTACATTACACACTTTGTTTAATGCAGTTATCTATTGCTTGCAAGTTAATACCTAAGGGGGTTCGGATTATAACCTGAGGGTGGATTATTAGTCATAGATGCAGATGGATTTCGGCCTATGTATATTGTTGTAATGCCCGCACTAAATATCATAGTAGTCATCGTGTTATATTGTGCACTACGGTGCAACCTCTATTTGTCAATTGCCCAGCTGTAATTTGTTCACCCAGCATGCTATCTTTTATGGAGAGACACCACTAGTGAACCTATGAACCCTGGTCCATTTTCCACATTGTTAAACAAACCACAACTATTTACTGCTTTCTTTACTTACTGCAAGCATACATCATTTTCCACACTATACGTCTAATCTTTGTTTTCAGCAAGACCGGTGAGATTTACAACCTCACTGTACCATTAGGATAAAGTATTTTGGTTGTGTTGTGAGCAGGTTCCACGTTGTTGCTGACACCGGTGAAGCGCCAGCACCACCGTCAGTGGCATCAACCTTCCCAAGATCCTCTTCCTCCTACTGGATTGATAACCTTGGTTCTTAACTGAGGGAAATTCTTGCTGCTTGCTCATCACACCTTCCTCTTGGGGTTTCCAACACGCCATCCATAGCAATCACTCATCTTCGCTGCTCCCAGAGGAATGTGATGCAGTTCGTCTTGCCATCGCGACGAAGTGGACGTGAGGACTAGCGGCGTAGATGTGCCTGAAGTTTTCTTCCTCGAGCAGAGGTGGCGAGAGCCCCATCGTGGTCAACTTCGTCGGCTGAATCCGAGGGGAGTCCTCCAAGCGTAGTACCCCCGTGCAAACCACACGGAAGTTCAGGTCACCGATCTTGAGGTCAATGCTTTTGTAGAGGAAGTCGAATACCATGCGTAATGTCGGCGAGTTCTTGGTGAAGTCGATAGATCCGAAGCGGATCCAGTTTGCCCAGATCGTCGAGTCACAGCTTGATGGTGGTGAAGTTGAAGAAGCCTCGAATCCACCGCCCCGGATTTCCACAGACGGCACCAATGAAAAGGATGTGACTTCAACAATCCCCATGGTGAGGGACCCGGGGTTTTGTAAGGGAGAAGGCGTTGGTGGACGACTCGACTTGACAGGTTACTGCCCCCTGGATTTCATTCTGATGAGATGGAAAAACAGGTTAAAGGGTTGCTACCCAGATTGAATCTAGTGTAGCTCTAGATCTAGGGTTGTTTGCCCGTTCGTGACCATATTTTGTGCTTTTTATAGATAGCCAGGTCCTGGGGGCCGTACATGAATAGGAGTCGATTCTGAGTCGGTTACTACTCTTTTCTAATCTCCTCGTCTAAGTTTTTCCTTGTTTTTGCTGCCGTGTGGGCTTCTGTAGCAGGCCTTCATGCAGCCACCTAAGGACCTCTTTAGGGTACCCCTAATGGGCCCCACCGAGTAGGCTTATCGTGGGGATCTCTCGGGTACCCCCACGTCAATGATAGAGATCTACGTAAACATATATTTGTTGTTCAACAATTTTGCGACCTTCTAACTGACAGGTAGAGATATCAACGAGGAGTGAAGACAACAAGAGGATCAGGAGAAGCCACCAAACTTAATGCATTGGTCTAACCGATTGGTTTTAAATAGCTGAACTGACCATGACAATGGGACAGGGATGCAAGACAATAGTGATAAACAGATCCAGACATAGGGACGTTTAACTATTCCAGGGTGACTCGCCTACCGACATTCAAGAGAAGAGAATATGTATCACATATCCACTACCTCCATCAACCACATTCACAAGAACCATGAACCAAAGTCTCTCCGCGCCTACTTCATCCATAAGCAATACAACACCATTTTACATTATTTCTTTCTTTTTGTTATTTATTACTATTAAGTTATTCTATTTCTATTTCTGTACAACTCATTCTCTGTTTTCCACAGGTTTAAGCGAATTGATAGTTCTATGAGTCAATTCACATAAGTCTGACACCTTGAGTGCGACAACGAAATTCTTAAAAACCTTTTACCAGATCAGATCTCCATGGGAACGATATAACTCGGCAGATCATACTTCCACGAAATTGTGGTTTAACGAACCTGTGCACTTGCAGGCATCAAAGGGCTATAAGTATCTTCTTTCTTATCTCATATTCTCGGACATGCTACATGGTTGGGCCATGAACACGGCCAACGTGAGTGGAAGCGTCATGAACTTCCCCTGACAAGTCCAGTCAAGGTAGTGATGTCTCGTGTGGGGTGACAAAGATGGATCGAGGGCCATGTAGGCCAAGGATCTGGACTATCACGAGAAGGGTAAATGTGTGGGGTTGGAGAATACCCGGAATGTATCCATGAACCTTAGAATAGAAAAACCATACCCTAGAGTGTGAAACTTGTATCAAGGCTAAGGATACTTTTAGGAAAAGTGGCGCACCTCTGAGAGTGTATCAAATTTTGGCAGCTACATCCATGTTCCTGGAAGTAATTGTGTTCGCGGCTGTAAAGAAATCTTAACTGATTCTGAAACCCGTGAGTTCTGAGGAACATATATTTTGTATTAAAAACAATCTTTTGAAGAAAACTTTTCAAAAGTTTGCATCATTCTTATGGCCGTTGGGCATGGCATTAGTCAGTGCATGAAAACCAAAAACCTACTTTTCTACTTGCCTGAACTTGTTGAGTAACACTCGTTACTCAATCCTTCGTTGATCCTTTGCTTAGACTTTGAGGAGTACAAAAATAATGGCAACAATCAAAACCTTGAAGGCCACACATTCTACTATTAAGCACCAGATCTATCTGGAGGAGTAGAAGGAGTCGACTACATCATCGCATACGGAGCCGGCGACAATAGAGAGGATATATCAGAGGAGTACCTGAAGCGAGTCTAGACTAGTATTATAAGTGAACCTAGTCGAGCAGCTATATAATCTAAACTGTTGAGATATCATGGTTCTCGGTTTTGTTTATGTATGTCCGGTCAACTATCTCAAGTTGACAATGTGTTGTTTGATCTTTCTCGGATGTCTGAGGAAGATGTTGAAGAGTTTATGCACTTTTGGCTTGTAATTTTAAGCAAACCCATGTGGATGGCGAGGAGCGGGCGGCGGGGGTTTTGTTGTTGGTGGCGGAAACTCCGCGATCGTGGTCCGGAGACCATACTAGGGGCTTGTGGACGGTCTGACGGCGCGGACATGAAGCGAAGGTTTTTTAAGAGCGAAAGCTCTACGCTCCGGGGCTAGTGGCGGCAATGCATGTGGGTACCGTTCACCCTCTTGGGGGCGTTGGTGGGGGTACCTTCACCGTGTTAGAGGCTCGGTTGAAAACTCTTACCATCCCGGTCTCAACGTCGGGGGACGTGCTATGTCGTTACCCTCTTGAGGGCGTAGTAGAGCCTCATCCCTCGGTCTCGTTCTGATATCCTCAGTGGTAAGATTGAATCTTCTTGTTCTTGTTTTTTCTATCTCTGCTTCGTAAGAGATTCACTCATCACTTTCTATCGGTTCAACTGTTGGCTTTTATTTGTACTAGCCCAAATGCCCGTGCGTTGCAACGGAAGAAAAAGTTGCACCGAGACATGATTAGAAAAGAATAATTGTGCGACGCAACTAACGAACTCACGTTCTTTTCAATCTCCCTACTAAGAAAATTCTTTCTCACTATATAGGATATAGATTATTCCACGGGATTAAAAGTGTGTGAGCAAAAAATGGATTATTCCATAGATTTCAAAAAGACTTTTACCCTGCATACTAACTCTCCATCGTGCATGTGCGTGTACCCTTTGTTGACAAACAAACATTCTTTCTTTGATCCTTTCTTATACATAAATTTTATATTTAGTTCATGCCAACGTACTCATATAACCTGACAATGTTAAGAACATGAAAATGTTTGATCAATTTTACTATTTAGACGAGAGCACGAAACTAAAAATTCACAAAATGCAGCAGGCGGGAGAGAATACATTAGTCTTTGTAGAAGGAAAGATTAATTCGCCCGGTGTCGAGACATCGTGGTAGATTTCATAGACGGGGGTGCCATGAGACTACCGATAGAGACGTGGGGGACGTGGTTGTGCGAAGGACAATGACATAGGGTTTTTACCCACGTTCGGTACGGCGCAGTAATGCGATGTTCCTACTCCTGCAATCTCACTGTTCAGGACTAAAGCCTGGAAATACAGAGTACAATGTGAGGTTCTATTGGCTGCTCGTCAAGGATCAACCTCTCGGCGAGTTAGCCTTTTGCTTCTTGTCTATCTATCATATCTCCCGTCCAGCTTTATATAATAGCCGGATTAGGGCATACAGAGTAGGAAACCTAGGAGACTACGGTAACTCTTTAACTTGGAAAGTAAGGAATCCGCCTTCTACTCCAAGCCAGATCACGTGGGCCGTGATCCGGGTTCTTCTAGAATCCGGCTTCTGTGCATCAGCTTACTGGGCCGCCTAACGGACCATAGCCCATTACCATTTAGGCCACCCTGGTAATCCGGCACTTTAGACTACCATCTGATATACCCCTAGTTGGTATATATCCGACAGTAGCCCCCAAGAAGGATTAAGACTCGGATTCGCCGTCTTTCGCCGAATGCATATTTTCCAGGAAATATCGGCCTGTAGTCTTGATTCTTCTTTTTCTCCTCAAAGGATGTTACAACGCAAAACTCGGAATCCAGAAAATCCGGCTTTTCTTCCACGAATCTTCGCGAGAAGGAACTTCCTACGTCAGCGCTTTAACCTTGCTGACGTAAGGGACGTTTGGGTTACAGGTGGGAAACCCAGAAACATATCTCTGACAGGTTCTCGCGGGAAACGAGGCGATAGCAATAATCACCCGTCGTTTCATTTCCCGGAATTTCCGGCGAGTGACACGCGTTGATCATCCAACGGTCAAAAGAGCCGTTAGCACGCATCGTGACGAGATTCCGGCTATAAATAGCCGTCTTCGTCCTCCTCAGAAACCTTCTGCTCTCACTTCCCGGCACCATTCCAGCGCCCAAGTTCTGGCAGAGCTCTTCCCGAGCGCACGAAGCACCCAGGACCTCACCGGAGCGACCGAGCGCCGCCCCTCGATGGCATCTCCGTCATCTTCCCCGGCCCGCACCGTCGCTAAGGACATAGACGAAATAATCGACACAATGGACCCGCAACTGGATTCCCCAGTGCATGTCTCCGGCGACGAGCCGGTGAAGGCCGCAGGCGGCGCGGAGGGCGAGGAAATCCGTCTCGCCTCCGCGGATCTTGCAGGATCTTCCTCCGTGCCTCCCCCACCGTTCGCGCCCGAGACGGTGGAGGAGAAAATCGCGCTCTTCGGAGACGAGCTCACGGCCGCGGAGGCCGCTGCGTCCGCCGCCGCCGGAGCCGAAGAAGAGGCGGAAACTGCCGGCAACTGGAGTGCCAGCAGTATTCCGCCATCCCTCCTTCCGACAATGGAGAAGAAGGGACTCGTGCTGAAGGGAAAATGGCGGCTCGCGGAGGACGAGACCGAGCCCATGCCGAAGGACGGAGAACGCGTCATCCTCTCCTCCCATATTCAGAGAGGTATGGGTCTTCTGCCGTCCGCCTTTTTCCTCCAAATTCTAGCCCACTACAACATCCAACCCCATAATCTGCCACCCAACTCCATCCTCTACTTAGCCGGATTTCATGCCCTTTTCGAGGGATATCTAGGTATAGCACCTAGGTTAGATTTCTGGCTTTATTGTTTTGGGGTTAAGCGGAACTCTTCGGAGGGCGCACTCCCAACTTGTGGGACCATTTCCTTCACTCTTCGGAGATTTAGGGAGGACTGGTTCCCCAAGATTAAAACATCGGAATCCGTCAAATTTTGGACGGGTTCCTTCTTTTATCATCCCGACGTTCCCTTTCCTGGGAAAACCACCGGGGTTCCACCTTTCTCGAACACCGCCGCTGTTCCCCAAGAAAATTGGGGAACTGAAGCAGTTCAAACCCTGCCACCGGATCTTCTCAGGATCAAGCGGCGCATCGCAAAGCTCGTCGCTTCTGATCCGCCTCTAACCGGCATGGACACAGTCCTTTGCTGGTTAGAAAGGCGGATTCAGCCTTTGGCGAATCACGGCGCTCGCCTCCTCTGCGAATACTCGGGAGATGGCGATGCTATGCGGACAACCGACAAGGTTTGGTCGGCAAAGGATTTGCGGAAACGCGCAAATCAATTGGTCGCATCCCGCGACCAATACGAAGAAAGCCGGCCAATGTACACGGCCGCGAACACGGCTCCCAAGGTACATTTTTCGCCTTTTGGGTTTAAATCCTTGTCGTTTACTCGGTTTTCATGCTTTCAACTCATTTTTTGCCTTCTTGACAGATTGCCGAACTTCCTGAGTCGGAACTTGCTTCTGATGCCGATCTGGAGGCATTGCGCGCCGCCTTCGCCGGCGAACGTAAGCGCAAGAAGATTTCCGCTTCCCAACAAGTCATTGATCTTGACGGGGTCCCCGTCGTCACCTCCAGGTTTGAACATCTGGGTTATTCTACTTTGTTGGGATTTTCTTCCTTTACCTCGGAGTTTAACTTTCCGGCTTTTTCTTCTTTTTAGCCTGCCTCCTTCTACTCTGAAGCCGAAAAAGCTGAAGAGGCACAAGGCTGTGGCCAGCAGAGGCCCACACCCTTCTCCTGCTACCGCTCCAGATACACCAATCGCAGCAACAGAAGAGCATGCTGCAGCCCCCAACACCCAGTCCCAGCAGACCAGCCAACCCATTGTGCCGGAAACGGACACGAGGGAAAGGGCGGTCCCTGAGGTGGGAGGTCCTTCTCGGATAACTGAGGAGGAGATTCCCACCTTTGATAAGGAATTCAAAGATATCAACGAGGGCCTTAGCACAGTTGGGACTCTTTTTGCCGACTACGCAAAAGAGTTCACTGAAAACTTGGCAGGTTTACAGCGGATGAGCCAGGTATTATCTCTAGCCCCCAAGCAATAAGTCGAATGTATGATTTTCACTTAATGCTTTTTATCTTTATCATGCTTGTTTCTAACTTAAGCGTTCTGGTTCGTTTCCTTATTTCAGCAAACCGCTGAAACCATAAACATGGAAGTTTTCAACAAGCTAACTGTCAAGAATAAGGAGGTTAGAAGCCTTCTTTCTATTCTTGAAGTTAAGGAAACGGAGCTGGCATCATCTCAGCTGGTGCTGAAGGAAACAACATGTATGCTTTTAGTTCTCTATAGTTCCTTGTCCATAATTTTTGCTAAGTACTTTTCCGAGTTTTCTAATCTCGGATTTTTTTCCTTGCTTTTCAGCTGCCTTGGCGAAAGCCAAGCAAATAGCTGAAGATGCCGGCAATGCCGAGAATCTCCGCCGGGAGAACTTGGACCTTCATAAGGAACTTATGAAGGCTCAAAAAGATCTGGAGGCCAGCAATATGGCTCTTGGAATTTCTCAATCCAAGGCCTCCGAACAAGCGGACAAGGACAAGGCCACTATCCAAGATTTGGAGAACGCCTTGAACCTGTGCCTAGAGGAAGGCTCCGAGATGGACAAGATTCTCGGTAAGTTATCAACTTTTACCGGATTTTCTATGTATTAACTTTTTTCTCTGCTTTTCCGCTAACTCTTTGGTTATTTTGTCTTGAAAAAACAGGAGATGACCCAGATCTTACTCGGATTGAGAAAATCCGAGCTTTCGGGAAGGTGTTCACTGCGATCCAAGCTGCAGGCATGCAGCTGGTCAACAAATACCTGCCCGCAAGAACTGGGGAGTTCTCGGAAGTTGAGAAACTTCCGGAAGCTATCCTGGAGGTGGCGGAGTCCAAGGAATCCACCTTGCGCTCCGCATCACAGGGTGGTGCACGCATGGCCTTAGGCCTTATGCGTATGCATTATCCCAGTGCCAAATCTTGGCGCGTGGCGTCCGGTATCCCTGTTGGATATACAGAGACCCAGCGGACCACCATCTTTGACGAGATCAAGGGTCACACCACCAAGATCGCCTCTATGGTGAACATCTCCATCACCTATCCGGAAGAAGAAATTCCAGAAGCCCCCGAGGATGACAGCAGCGAGGAAGACTCGGATGCTTGAAGAATTCTCCTTGCCCTGGATGGTGGAAATAGGAAATAGGAGCATTACTGCACTTTAGAGTGTAATTTATATTGTAATGCTTCTATTCTTTTGTATAAACAAGTACTCCGCCTTTTGCAGTTAGCATTTATGAAACCCTTTGCAAGTTTTCCGGGTTTTATATTCCTTTATCTTCGAAGTTCACTGGTTTGTGTGCTTTAACTGTCCTTAGCGTTTCAAATGGCTCAGTAGTATTGTAATCTTCACGCCAAGTTATTGGGTAAAACCAATCAGTTTAAACTTGGAAACATGGATCATACTAAAGGCATTTTTACTTACTAGCTCCAGTGACCCAGCACATAAACAACCAGATAATGTTTAGAGAAAAGTAAGGAATTTTTTGAATGAAACTCGGGCACGCAGGCACAATCCGAGTTTCCTTTCACCTTTAGTAGGCTGAAAATCATTCGGTTTTTAAACGCCGAGCACGCAGGCACAATTCGGGTTAATATTGAGTATTTTGTAAGATCATTGGAAAATAGATTAGACGGAATCATGCTTTGTACTATAATAAACTTGTAAAAACATGGATGTAAGAATTCTGACAACTTTATTTCATGATCTCAAAGATGTTTACATAGAAATTGAACTAAGTATAGAAGGGACGTAACTGCTGGATACTCCAGGGCCTCTTTGTCTCTCCTAGTTCATCATCTATCTTTCTCTTTCTTTTGCGATTCGGCTTCTCGGGATCATCTTCCGTATCGTGAATGTCTACAAGATAATATGATCCATTCTTCATGGCTTTACTGATGACAAATGGTCTTTCCCATACTGGGGCCAGTTTGTGCTTTCTTTGCTGCACCAATCTTAGCACTAGGTCACCTTCTTTAAAAGAACGATGCCTGATTTTACGACTATGATAACGTCGTAAACCTTGCTGGTAGATGGCGGATATTTGAAGCACAAGCTCTCGTTCTTCTTCTAAGAGATCGACGGCATCCTGTCGTGCATTTTCGGCATCTGATTCATCGAAATCTTGCACTCTTGGGCTGTCATGGATCATGTCCGTTGGGAGAATTGCTTCCGCACCGTAAACTAGGAAAAACGGGGTTTGCCCAGTTGACCTGTTTGGTGTCGTTCGAATACTCCAAAGAACGGAAGGTAGCTCTTCTACCCATGCCCCAGCTGCTCTATGAAGAGGAGATTCGAGTCTTGGGCGTATTCCTTGTAAGATTGAGCTATTCATTCTTTCAACCTGACCATTGGATTGCGGGTGTGCCACAGATGCAAGATCTAGGCGAATTCCCGTTTGTCAGTAATATTTTGCCAACTCTCCAATAGAGAAATTTGTCCCGTTGTCGGTTATTATGTTGTGTGGAACGCCATATCTCATGACTATGTCAATGATAAAATTTCTGGTAGTTACACCGTCAAGTTTTTTGATGGGTTTGGCCTCCACCCACTTGGTATATTTATCCACTGCAACGAGTAGATGCGTAAGTCCGCCTCTGGCAGTTTTGAATGGTCCCATCATATCTAGCCCCCAGACCGAAAATAGCCATGTAATGGGGATAGTTTTGAGTGATTGGGCTGGCATATTTGTCTGCTTGGCGTAATATTGACACCCTGCACATGTGTTTACTATGTGCTCAACATCTGTCTTGGCTGTTAGCCAGAAAAAACCCCGCACGGAATGCTTTTTTGACTATGCTTTTTGATTGAGCATGATGTCCGTAATCTCCAGCATGGATTTCTTGCAGGATTTCTCGTCGTTCTTCTGGCGAAATACATCGCAGAAAAATTTCGGTAGTGTTGCGTTTGTACAGGAAAATTAATTACCGTGTACCCTTTGCATCGACGCTGAATTTGTCTTTGCAAGACTTCATCTGCTCCATCCGGGTACTTCTGATCAACTAAGAAGTTTAAATATGGGATTGTCCAATCCGGGTTAACGAGCATGACTTCAATTGAATCGGAAGCCAGAGGATTATCAACATCTCCACCTTTTATCGATGGTTCGTACAAATGTTGGACGAAAACCCCTGGTGGTAGGGTTTTGACCCTTTCTAACCCCATGCGGACTAATGCATCCGCGTTCCAATTTTCCTCCCTTTTAACGTGGAGTACTTCGAATCCAAAGAAACAGATGGCAAACTCGTCCACCGTTCTCCGGTATTCGGCCATTATAGGGCTTTTGGCGTCCCAAGTTTAGTTGAGCTGGTGCTGTACCAAATCTGAGTCTCCATAGCATAGGATGCGCTTGACACCTATTTCCTTTGCGATATGCAAGCCGTGAAGCAGAGCTTTGTATTCTGCCACGTTATTACTGGCGTTGAAGTGTATTTGTAATACATACTCCATTGTATCTCATTTAGGGGATTTTAAAACTACACCAGCTCCAGCGCCCTCCTTCATCTTGGATCCGTGAAAGTGCATGATCCAGTACTCGGACTCCGGCATTGGTGTTTTTTCCATTGCTTCCATCCAGTCGGCGACAAAATCTGCCAGAACCTGGGATTTTATTGCCGTCCTAGGCTGGTACTTAATGTCGAATGCTGCTAGCTCGATGCCCCATTTGGCTACTCGGCCGGTTGCCTCCGCATTGTTTATTATATCCCCTAGTGGCACTTTGCATACCACTGTTATGGAATGTCCTTGGAAGTAATGGCGAAGCTTTCTAGATGCGAAAAATACGCCATATGCCAGTTTTTGATAGTGTGGATACCTTTGTTTGGACTCGGAGAAAACTTCACTTATGTAATATACCGGATGCTGGTCTGGTATGCTTTGTTCGTCTTTCTTCCTTTCCACAACAATTACTGCACTAATAACCCGATTTGTAGCCGTAAGATACAATAACATAGGTTCTTCGTCTTTTGGGGAGGCCAAAATCGGAGGTTTCATCAAAGTTTCCTTCAACTGGGTTAGCGCTGCATCTGCCTCCTCTGTCCACTCAAATTTGTCGGATTTCTTCAACAATTTGTATAATGGCAAGGCTTTGTCCCCCAGCCGGCTAATAAACCTGCTGACGGCTGCAGCGGAACCCGTCAATCTTTGGACATCTTTTACGCACGTAGGCTTGGAGATGTTTAAGATTGCTTTGATCTTTTCCGGGTTTACTTCTATTCCTCTGTGAGAAACGATAAAACCCAGAAGTTTTCCTGAGGGAACCCCGAATACGCACTTTAATGGATTTAACTTCATTTTATAAGTGCGCAAATTTTCGAAGGTTTCTCGCAAATCCTCAAGGAGTGTTTCTTTTTCCTTGGTAACGACAGCAATGTCGTCCACGTAAACATGGACATTTTTGCCAATCTGACTATGCAAACACCGTTGCATGCAACGCTGGTAGGTTGCACCTGCGTTCTTCAGGCCAAATGGCATGGTTATGTAATAGTACGTCCCATAAGGGGTTATGAACGAGGTTTTGATTTGATCCTCCTTGTTCATGCGTATTTGATGATACCCGGAATATGCATCCAAAAAGCACAAAAGCTCAGAGCCTGCAGTGGCATCTATTATTTGATCGATTCGCGGTAACGCAAACCTATCTTTTGGACACAGTTTGTTCAGGCCGGTGTAATCTATACACATTCTAAGGGCAGTAGTATCTTTCTTCGGGACTAATACTGGATTTGCAGACCATTCAGTATGTATAACTTCCCGGATAAAATCTGCTGCTAAAAGCCGGATAATCTCCTTGCCAATAGCCTTCCGTCTTCTTCCGTCAAATCGACGGAGACCTTGTTTGACGGGTTTCGATCCTGGAATCACCTTGAGTTGATGCTCAGCAAGTTCCCTGGGTACGCCTGGCATGTCCGCTGGACACCAAGCGAAAATATCCCAGTTCTCACGGAGGAACTTGATGAGCTCGCCTTCCTATTTGTCGGTCATCCCAGTTCCCACTACGACAAATTTTGTCGGATCTTTGGGATCTAGGATTACCTGTCTTGTGTTCTCGGAAGCCTTGAAGCTATCTGCTGGCTTCCGGCTTTCTTTTCCTGCCGGCATTTCTGTCGGCGATACCTCTTTGGCCAGCTCCTTCAACTCTTCCTTTGCTATGACTTTCTCAGCGCAAAGGGCGTTTTCTTTTTCTAGCTCGTTTGCCAATTTGAAGTCTCCAGATATGGTGATTACTCCTCCTTTGGGTCCTGGCATCTTCAGCTTGTTATAGATATAACATGATCTTGCCATGAATTTGGCGAAAGCTGGACGTCCGAGTATCGCGTGATACACGCTTTCGAACGGCACAACCTCGAAGGATACTTTTTCCTGCCGGAAGTGATCTTTGTCTCCAAAGGTTACATCTAGGGAAATTTCTCCTAGGGATCGTGCTTGTCTGCCAGGGACGATGCCGTGAAAACGTATGTTGCTGTGGTTGAGCTGGGTCTCGGAAATTTTCAGATGCTTCAGTGTATCCAGGTACATTATGTTAATGCTGGATCCTCCATCCATCAGCACTCTTTTTAGCCTAATGTTTTGAACAATAGGACTTACGATTAGAGCTTGTGTGCCGGGTTCAGGGATATTCCCGGGATGATCAGACTGATCCCAGGTAATTGGTGTGTTTGAGTACTTCAAGAATTTCGGGGTTGCAGGGACAACCGCGTTTATTTCTCGAAGCGTTCTCTTTGCCACCTTTGCTGAGGGAGTTGCCAGGAAAGTTAGGTTGCATTCTCCATCAACTCTCGGAAACTTAGGCTCGCCTTTTCGCTGCTGTTCCTGGATTTTTTCGTCAGTGTCCGATTCACTGTCTTCTTTCTCAGCTTCTGGCTTTTGCTTGGAAAACTTCCTCTTGGAATTCTTCCCTTTGTTTCCGGATCCTGCACTGCCTTTCATATGCTTGTTCAAGCGGCATTGTGCGTTAGTATGGTAGGCTTCCCAAATTGCGAGTGGTGGACACAGTTTTCCGACTTTATTTTCTCCCACTCTTCTTTGGTGTAGTTTATCGGCTCGGTACTGCGTCCTTTCCACCTATTGCCATTTTCCCTTCCAAAGGCTATGTTTACCTCTTTGGGTTTTTGTGCTGCATCTGGAGTTCCTTTTTTCTCAGGGCGAGGGTTCTTTTTGGCCTGTATCAGTGTATCGATATTGCCTCCTCTTGCCCTGATGTCGTCCTCGGCTGCAGCGTGTTCGTTGGCAGTTGTAAGCATAGATCCGAGATCTTTGTGCTTTTTGGAGCCAATCATGAACGGTACAAGTCCGGGTTTTAGGCCATTGACGAAAGCATGCATTGCTTGAACGTCAGTTACTCCAGAGCAACTATTCTTCATTGCCGTCCATCTTGAGATGAAATCCACGTATGGTTCGTCCTCAAATTGGGTGCAACGGTTTAGCTGGTTGATGCTATTCGGGCGTTTGTAGGTTCCCCGGAAATGCTGAGTAAATACTCGAGCCATATCATCCCAGCTGTCGACAGTTCTTGAGGGTAATCCATTGATCCAATCTCTGGCTCCATCCAGTAACATTAGGGGAAGAAACTTTACAGCTTCCAAGTCTGTCCCATTGTTGATCTGGACGGCTGTATGATAGTCTGAGAGCCAGGTATCCGGGTTTGTACTACCGGTATATTTTTGGTATGTTGGACCAACTTTGGCAAAGCCAGCATGTAGGGTTATCCTTCGGATCCTATCTGTGAAGCACTTAGGTCCAAAGTATAACTCGTCTCTTTCCGCTCTATCCATGTGTGCGGAGTACCTGCCGGCTGAATGGACAGAAGGGGATCTGCTCCTTTCTTTTCCATTGTGGCGCGAACGCGCTTTTCCGGGATTCTCTCTATTTCTTCCGAGATCTTGCCCCTTTGGATAAGGTGGAGTTCTACTCCTGTTTCTTTCCTTATTTCTGGGGGGTGTCCGGGATCTCTCACGCCTGTGAGGTATATCCTGCCTTCCAGCTTTTTCAGCTGGGCGTCTCGGAGGCGGCATTGCTTTTCCGTCATTCCGGAGTTTTTCTTCCCGATCGCGAGGATTAAGTCCGTCTTTCGGGAGATGGGATCCGGTTCTAGACGCTTCATCCTTGTTGTCGGGATTTTTCTTGTCTTTTCTCGGATCTGCTTTCTTCTCTTTTGAGTTGCTTGAATCTCCAGGTTCTTCCGGTCCAGGTGCTCCAGCGGCGCATGTAGCTGTTTTACATAGGGCTGAGTCGTCATGCAACTTCCCTGATCGCTGCTGCCCTCGCTGTTGTTGTTGCAATGCTTTTCCTAAGAAAGCATACACCCCTTGGAGTTTTTCTCCATTGGAGTACAAATCATTGTTGAGGATGGCGAACGCTGCTTCCGCATTCTCTGCTGCAGTTTTGTATATTGGTTCACCTCTGGCATCTTTGCCGTTTACCTGCTTTTGCCAAGATGGGTTGTGAAACCTTTCTTTTGGCGGCAGTACTTCCGGTCTTACAATTCCGGGTAACCTTGTAGGTTTAATTCCAGATCTATTCTTTCTCTCGTATTCCTCGATTTCTTCCTTCATGAGCTTGATGTCATCCTGGGTTTTTTCGAGGTGTTCACGAGTTCTGAATAGATGTTGCTGCTGCCTCTGGAGAGCTTGTCTCCTGGCTTCTAGCACTTCAGGGGGTTCATGCAATCCCACTGGTGTTTGCAGTAACTCCTGTTCTTCTTGTTCTGTCATTGGCGGAACAAGGATTTCTTTTGTTTTCTTCTCCGAAGGTTTCACACCGTTTGCGTCTCCAACTTCCGGGCTTTCATTGGCTGGATCAGCCAATTTCTTCTTCCGGAGTTTATATTGGAGCTTTTTAGCAGTTTTGTGCTTTTTCTTGGAAGAGGGGTTTTTTTATTGGTTCTTCCTCTGTCAATTCTTTGACATCGGGGAATTTCGGAGAGGTTTCTCCTTCTTTTCTCTCTTCCTCTGGCGGAGGAGTTCTAGGGCTTTCCTGACTGTCGGCATCCGTATTTTCAGCCGGTTTTGCCATCAGTACTTCGTGGAATCCCTCTTGGAAGGATTTGACCTTTCTTTCGAAAGCGTCTTCATCTTCGTCTTCGGTGTCGAAGTGATCCGATCCGGTTTCCGACTCTAATCTCGCCTCAATGGCGGCTAGTACAGAGTCAGCTTCCGAGTGCGTCGTGATGTTGACGGATGTCGGATCTTCCACCTCTGTTGTGGGAGTGTTGTTTTCTGCCTCTTGCACGGGATTACTTTCATCCGTGTTTTCGGCGATCTCGGATTGCACCATGCCGATAAGTGTGATTCACTTGTATGTCGGCGATCTGAGCAGAACCCGGTATCGTAGTCATCTTCGACTGGGTATAGGGCGGGTGGGATAAATTTACTTCCACCGCAAAACCCCATGGCCTCTGCGGTTAATCCGATAAAGATATTTGCAGATCCAATCGGTAATACGCAGGCACTTACCAGATGATTTTGCGCCGGTATGTAAGATCCGTTGTCGAGGAAGCGTCCAACGTCGTTGTCGAACTCCAAGCTTCCGACAGTTATGGAACTGCCGATCCCGCCGAGTATCCCAGATCGAAACTTAACGCCTGACGTCGCTGGCCCCACGGTGGGCGCCAACTGTCGAGACATCGTGGTAGATTTCATAGACGGGGGTGCCATGAGACTACCGATAGAGACGTGGGGGGACGTGGTTGTGCGAAGGACAATGACACAGGGTTTTTACCCAGGTTCGGTACGGCGCAGTAATGCGACGTTCCTACTCCTGCAATCTCACTATTCAGGACTAAAGCCTGGAAATACAGAGTACAATGTGAGGTTCTATTGGCTGCTCGTCAAGGATCAACCTCTCGGCGAGTTAGCCTTTAGCTTCTTGTCTATCTATCATATCTCCCGTCCGGCTTTATATAATAGCCGGATTAGGGCATACAGAGTAGGAAACCTAGAAGACTACGGTAACTCTTTAACTTGGAAAGTAAGGAATCCGCCTTCTACTCCAAGCCAGATCACGTGGGCCGTGATCCGGGTTCTTCTAGAATCCGGCTTCTGTGCATCAGCTTACTGGGCCGCCTAACGGACCATAGCCCATTACCATTTAGGCCACCCTGGTAATCCGGCACTTTAGACTACCATCTGATATACCCCTAGTTGGTATATATCCGACACCCGATGATCAAATAAGCAAGAATTATGTAATCATCAGTAAAATAGAAGACCCTACTTTCCATGTCAACTTTACCTCCACCAAGCTCCCATCCAGCTCCTCCATTCTTAGAAGACACGGTTGTGCTACGGTAAAAGGCTGTTACATCCTCTAATAAGTAGCATCTCCTAAGCAAGGATTGGAACAAGAATCGTCACTACTGTTAGCCGCATCAACCTCCCTCGAATAAGTGCAAATCACATGTCCACTTCACATACAGAATAACCATGAAGTCCATGGCGAACTCCACGTCTTTGGTCCCTGCTTCTTCATGCACCACGAACAAATCCACATTTGATTTTCCTCTTGAGTGATTTGATCGAACGGATGAGCGCATGAAAACGTACTTCCTTGATCTCACCGGAGACACCCATCTCTGAGTATAGGACAAGGTTAGCTTTCCCGTACAATGACAACGTGAGCAGAATCACTCCTTCGCTCGTCGTGGACCCAAACCGTGTGCAAGCCAGTAACGCACACGGCCATTGGAGGAGAGATGGCCCCTGATGATACACATCACGCTGTTATAGTCTACACGGATGAAGCCCCCATCCAAAGGCGCTAGATCTTGGGGGCAATGGCCGAACCAGGGCCGACGACGCTAGATCAGATAGTTGGGTGCAGCGGCACCAGAGTGGGTGGCTGAGTGCGGCGGCTCTAGAGGGGGTAGCCCAGTGCGGCGACGCTGATAGCTCGCGTAAGTGGTTTTGAAGGTAACCGTTGCCGACGGCCATGGGGACGTTGGTGCATAGTTTTGATTTCAGACCAAGCGATCAGCAAAAACGGTGGTAGCTGCATCAGTACAACCTATAGATTTTTCTTTCGGGAAGATCGTGCCCGGGGAAGCTCGCCCCTGCCTTTGATGCAACATCTGGTGGGCATGGGATGTGTCGGAGAGCTTGCCCCTGCTTGGAGGCAACATCAGGTCATGGGGATCGGTCACCAGCGAGGTCGATTTGGCCCTCGGGTGTTTGATTCGGGCGCCACTTGGTCTAGTTATCGTGGTGGTCATTGCGGTCGTGGATAAGCTCAACAAGTTCGTCAAGCTACTCGATCTGGTTTCAGCGCGATGCGGGTTATACGTAGGCAATCAAATCGAGTCTGTATCAGGTCTAATTCTTTTTTTTATCGACCGAGGACTTCTGGGCGTGGTTCTTCTCTGCTTGAATCGTGTTCGCTTCGGAGTCCACTCATCTACCGTCCTCACGCCTGTATTGTCCCCGTTTGGCCGGATTAGGGATTGAGTTTATCTGTTTCTTAGGCATGAAATGTTATGAAACTGTTTTGTGGCAAAAATAGAATAGTATGTGTTTTGGTGGAAGGGTAAAGCGGTAAAAACTCAAGTCGGACCAGAAGAATGTAAAGATAAAGATTATAAAGAGGACGAAATCTAATTTCTAGACATACTAGAAACATCAAAGGAAAGGAAGCAAATCACCAGCTGCTCACCACCTCCGAGAATATCTGTTTCATATTTGTTCTATTTGTGGCCGAATGGAAATCGAACGTACACGATCGTTTCTTTTTAACCGTGGGTCCCTTTTTCTGTGGATTCATCTTTCTACCATGATGATAGCTGACTTCGTATAGCACTAACAATTTCCATATTAACAAATCGCTTAGAGTCGATCCTCTACACGTTGGAATCCGGATCAGATTCCACTAATCACCGGATTAATTAACTACTCCCATATACTCCCTCCGTTCAACAATAGATGACTTCCACGTATCTATATATGGATGTATCTAGACACTAAAATATGTCTAGATACATCCATATATAGATATGTGGAAGTCATCTATTGTTGAACGGAGGGAGTAGTTGATAGAAACGTACGGGAACTTCAGGTCAAGAACCCAGACACGACTGAATCTCTGTTCCGTGACCGCGAAGTCTGCGGTTATTCTTTTTCATCTCATCTCAATCTGTCGTTTCTTTAACAGAAAATCTATCGGTTTGGATTTCATATACTAAGTATTTCCAAAAACCACTGAGAAAGATAAGACCTATACCTCGCTGGTCGTCCGATGACCCACCGTCTCGTGCCCCTGGCCCGGTCCAATCGATCAAGCCCTCCCCGATGGACGCCACGACTTGTCGCCGAGCAACCGCACAGCGAAACGAGGCGTGATTCTCGTATCCTTTTCCCTTGCAAAAAACAATACTACGTGAGATGATTCTCGTACGTCCCTTTCGACGCCTCTGCGCCTCAAAAGCCATTACAGTAGCCTACCATTATAATCCCATTTCTCCTCCTCCAGTATTAATGACTTGTCCATTTCTGAAACTGTCGACTCACGAAGATCTATCACCTTTCCGGGCATTATCCTCCCTAGTGGCCATTACGATCCCAGGAGACATGGGCAGCAGGGCTGTTTGTTTCGTCTCCTCTCGAAGCGAGACAAGGCCGCACAGCCAGGGAGAAATGCCTGGTCGAATGAAGGAAAATGATATCCAGCAAGCTGCAAAAAGGCAAAAGAAATAAAGTCAATTTGAATGAGCTGGGATCTTCCATGCCGGGGCCATGAGGGTGTGAACGGGGCATGTGTGCAAAGTCCAACATTTTGGGCACCACGGAAGTTGGCCATGTGCCTTGGCCATCAAAGTCTCTTGGATAAGTCAACATTGCTGCAGGTAGTAATGTGTTCTTGTCTAATGTGTATGCCATGTTAGGGTGGTTGAGTATTGTGCAAGCTAGTGGGAATTTTCTTAAGCAGGGCTCTCCCATTCATATGGATTGACCAACGGCTGTTTCAAACTTCCATGCATATGCTCAAACGTGCTATTTTGCAAACTTTGGTTTTAATATATAACATGAGTAGTGAACTTTAACATAGTAAAACGTCTCTCTTCCGAAAACACCACTTGGGCTACAAAAGCACCACACCGCGCCTCCGTCTCATCTCCATTGATTTCGTTTTACGGTTGCAAATTATCTTTTACTCCATTAGTTGTAGATGACGACAATTTGTTAATTGTTGAATCTTCCACATTCATAGAGGCTATGGTTATGTCGTCACGTTTGACTATAGATTTGTCTCCTATTTGGTTCAACTATGAACACCGCTCTCGGTATCCTCGTTAATGTTGGTCAAGAACTTTATTCCCCTTCAACCTTGCTCTCGGTGTTATCCCGTGGATCTAGTGATGACATACGGTGAGTCACCGGATATATAAGAGTGTACAGAAAAAGCACCTCACCGCACCTCCGTCTCACCCCCCTTGATTTTGTTTTACCGTTGCAAAACATCTTTTACTCAATTAGTTGTAGACGACGATCATTTGTTAATTGTTGGATCTTCCACATCCATGGAGGTTACGGTTATGTCGTCACATTTGTTTCCTATATGGTTCAGTTACGAGCACTGCTCTCGGTATCCCCGTCAATGTTGGCCGAGAACTTTTTTTCTTGCTCTTCTTGTTATCCTATGGCTCTAGTGACGCCAATGGATGAGTCACTACATATATAAGAGTGCACGATAAAATGGGATAATCATATTTACGTATGCGCACGAGTATTTCACGTAGAAGTATGGGACGACAATACATCCGGAATTGTTTATTTTTGTCTCCCACTAAATCTCTAGTTTTATGCTGCATGGTCGAACAAGTCTCCGGGTATCTTTTATTCGTACGATTTAAAAGTGTATGAATAGCAAAAACTTAGGAATTGGATGAGACGATATGGTGAATCTTACGTGAACTGAAAACACAAGATTCTAGTATCGTTTGGTTACACCATAGGACAGCATAGGAATTCTTGGAAATTATTAAATACATGCCACAGTTATCATTGAAATAAAGTAAAAAAGAATTCATGCGATTGGAGTCAAATAGACTTTTTATTTCGAATTCCAAATGAGATTGCATATACTAGACCATAGCAATAAAATAATATGGCTTCTAACCATAAGAACCAAACAAGTTGCATAGAATTTTTTTGAATCCCCCAAAATTTACTAGTATGAACTTTCTTAGCCAAGATGACCTTTTAACAAGGTGAACAATTGCAAGAATATGTTTTTTTCACCATCAACAGTCAGCTACAAAAACACCATACTACACCTCCGTCTCATCCCCCTCCCCCCGATTTTTCTTTGTAGTTGCAAACCATCTTTTACTTCGTTAGCTGTAGAAGACGATCATTTGTTGATTGTTGAATCTTCCACATTCATGGAGGTTACAGTTATGTCGTCATATTTGACTACAAATTTGTTTCCTATTTGGTTCAACTATGAACACCGCTCTCGGTGTCCTCGTCAATGTTGGCCGGGAACTTTTTCTGCGTCATCCTTAATCTTTGTGCTATCCTATAGCTTTAGTGACGACATGCGGTGAGTCACTACGTATATATGAGTGAACGACAAAAACAGATAATCATATTTGGCTATGCGCACGAGTATTTCATGTAGAAGTAGGGGCCGTCAATACATCTAGAATTGTCTATTTTGTCTCCCACTAATGGTTGAACAAGTCTTGGGGGTATCTTTTGTTCATAGGATTCAAAAGTGTATGAATAGCAATAACTTAGGAGTTGGATGAGAATGATATGGTAAAAAATTAGGTGGATTGTAAACACAAGAACGCAGTACCGTTTGGTTGCACCATAGGACAATGTAGGAATTCTTCGAAATTATTTAATACATGTCGACAGTTATTATCATTGAAACAAAGTAAGAATTTCATGTGATTGGAGTCAAATGGGCTTTTTCTTTGGAATTCCAAACAAGATTGCATATAGAGCATAGCAATACCAATGCAATGGCTTCTAATCATAAGAACCAAACAAGCTCCATAGAAACATATCGAAAATCACCCAAAATTTACTAGTATGAATTTTCTTAGCCAAGATGCCCTTAACAAGGTGAACGACTTGCAAGAAATTGTTTTTCTTCACCATCTACAGTCAGCTACTTTGAGCCGGTCAATTCAAACTCTTGCTGGCAATCCTATCAAAATCTTACAAGTGGGATGAATATATAAATTACAAAACAAAAAAAAAATCGTGTCACAGAGTCCTAGCCGTGGAGGATCCCCATGGACAATAATGGAAGCAAAGAATGTAGGAAAGAGAAAAAAGGAAGGGTCACGGAGGGCCAAAGAAAACAGGCAACTGCTTTTTGTGTAAAGCTTGACATTCTCAATTCTGCCGTCCCTCTCGCTCCTGCCACCCCACACTCCACAACGAACAACAAACAAAGAGGGAGCCCTCCCTCTCCTGGCTTGTCTGTGCATTGACTCCTCCTCCACCTCCAGTACTTCTTGCTCTTACCACCCAGACCATTTTCTATTTTCCCACAAATGCCACCAACGCGCCCGTCCCTAGATTGCCTTAGCGGTGCGGCGGTGCCCTCGTGCTGCCGTATTTGAGTCCCCGGGGTTCTCCTCATTCCCAAACGAGTCCTCTGGATGCAGCAGCAGTAGAGGTGGTAGCCGCAGAGCAGAGTTTGGGCTCGGAGAGGCAGAGGAGTCCCGGGGCTGTACGGGGGAGCAGCGCCAGCGTACCGGCACACGGGCCACCGCCGTGCGTGTTTACAGGGTGTCAGGCGGGCCCTCGCGGTTTCCCTTTCTGGTGCGGGCCTTGAATGCTTTGCCGATTGACAATATCTCGCGATCCCCCGTCCGACTTCTCCGGATTGATCCATTAGATTCAGTTCGAGATACTAGGAGAAGAGATAAAGATCGACTTGAAGCGGTCACGCATTCTATCCGGATTTGTCTCCCGTAACAAACAGCCCGAGGAAGGTTCGTTAATCTCTCCTCTCACCCCCAAAGTTTTCATTTTTTCGTTTTTCATTCTCTCTTCTTCCTCGGCGGCTCTGTGTTCTGGTGTGTCCTCGGTGCTTCTCGACCGATTCTGCTGAGAAGGCAAGTTGGCTGTTTGTTGGTATGTCTGTCTGTTGGTGCAAAGTTATCCACCTTTCTGCTCTGGATTGCGTTGGCTGCTAGTTCCCATTGTGTTCGTCCGAGTGCAAATCTGCCCGGGGTCTCTGCCGTTGCTGTCAGAGCTTTGCGTTTCGGAATAGTTCAGGTTTCCTTTCCTTTGTAGATGAGTTTACGTTTTCCCCCCGTTTGTAGATGTGGCCCATTTTCTCCTGGATTGTGTTTGTCCGCCGCAGGTTTCAGTGTCCAAATCTGCCCGCGGTCTGCCTTTGCTTTCAGAGCTTTGCGTTTTGGAATAGTTAAGTTCCGTGTGTAGACGGGTTTTACTTTTTATCCCCGTTATAGATTTATTATAGATGGCCCTTTCTGCTCTGAATTGCTAATTCTCCTGCTAGTTCCCATTGTCTTCGTCCGCCCCAAGTTTTAGTTTGCAAATCTGCCCGATGTCTGGCTTTGCTTTCACAGAGCTTTGCGTTTTAGAACGGTTCAAGTTTCGTCTGTAAATGAGTTAAAAAAAATCCCCGTTTCTAGATGTTCTAATGCATCCGATTGTCAGGTGTTTTGCAATATTGCACGCTTGTATTCTTCCGTGGGAAGAAGTCAATTTTGCATAAATTCAACTTGTCTCTATTCCGAGTCAGATAATGATAAATACTTGCTTTCGTTTTATTTGTTGGACGATATACATTTTATATGAGCAATTATTGCAAATATAATACTGCCGGTTGCACACCAAGTTCAGTTTTACAATATTTGCTTCCTCTTATTGTATTTCAGGCTACTCAAGAGTCAAGAAGGCTACGTCTCTGTCAGTTCTTCACCAACCTATACAAGTTTCAAGAGGGTTCATGCTGACACATCTTGTGTACGACTCGCTGCAACAATTTGGCAGCAAATGAGCCGTGAAATCGCTGCGATTCCTGGTCTGATGTCTCTCCGAGCCATTTTCTTCTCCGAGTTCTACTTCAACATGTGGTGTATGCTGATTCAGGCTTCCAAAGTCGGCATTTGATCACCTTGTGACAGAGTTTCTTTGTTTCCTTAGTGCCGACAGTATGAACATGGAGGACAATGAGACCTCCTGGATTAGGAGGACTAAGTTCTCTCACACCATCTACAAAAGGGTTGGTTCTCATGGTTTGCTGGTTGCTCCTCTTAGCAAGGAGGTGGAGGAGAAACTTCAGAGGTTTGTGAGTATGAAAAAGTCCATGTCGATGCCCATTGATCGAGACAATAAGGAAACTGTGACTACACTGAAACATACAGATAGTTTGCCATCACTTGGATCATCACTTCTGCCTAATAAGGAGAAGGTTGATAAGCAGAAGGTGAGGTTGGAGATTCCTTTAAGCCCTGCAGCGAACTCTGGAAAATCCAAGGCCCAAATGGCATCAGTTCAGTCTAATAAGGAGAAGGTTAATAAGCAGAAGGTGAGGTTGGAGATTCCTTCAAGCCCTGCAGCAAACTCTGGAAAATCAAAGGCCCAAATGGCAAGGAGCCTGGTCAAGAGCCCTAGCTCGATGATGCTCCTCAGCTATTTAAACAATGCGCAGACAGATCAAGGCTCCAGCCTACAAAAGGCTAATGGATTCCAGCACAAGCCGAGATCTAAGTCTCCTCTTCCCAGCGTAGTGCCTTCGGATGTATTCAGGGAAGCAAGAGCTGGCAGCCAGAGGTTCACAAGCCCTCCCCCTGAGAGAGTGGGATCTGAAAAGAGTGTCTATGGAAAATCGTTGGGTAGGGCATTATCTGATATGGATCCAAGCACAGATTGGTGTTCGACTCCGGTGAATCCTGATAAGCACAAGTCTCAGACAAGGAGTGGTGGAAGGAGGAGGGTTA
Organism: Alopecurus myosuroides; assembly: GCA_028641055.1. NCBI lineage: Eukaryota > Viridiplantae > Streptophyta > Magnoliopsida > Poales > Poaceae > Alopecurus > Alopecurus myosuroides. Next base: position 417,690,554 of record CM054058.1, read on the forward strand.
GTGCAGTAGATAGTATGAGGGGCCGTCGGGTTAGCATGGCTCAGACTGTGCAAACAACAGTTGATTGGACACTCAATCCATCGAAGCTTCTTGTTGGGCTTAAGTTTGCTTCGGGTGCATATAGCCGACTATACAGAGGAGTCTATGATGATAAACCAGTTGCCATCAAGTTTATACGGCAACCTGATGATGACGACAATGGGAAGGCTGCGATGCTTGAAAGGCAGTATAACACTGAGATCAATGCATTATCGCATTTGTATCATAAGAATGTGATCAAGGTAACAAATAAGCAGCACCCTTTTTTCATGTATTATTTTCTTATTTGTTGGTCATCTATCTTTTTACTAGTATCGTCTTTAGTTACAATTTTCCTTCTTATGATGCTCAAGAGTAAAATGGCTAACCTTATCTTATTATTTCTTTGGCAACTTCTCAATGCAGCTCGTAGCGGCTTATAAATGCAAACCTGTTTTCTACATCCTCACCGAGCTCCTTGCTGGTGGTTCCCTCAGGTCATACTTGCATAGCACAGAGCACCACCCCATCCCTCTAGAGAAGATCATATCAATAGCTCTCGATGTTGCCCGTGGGTTGGAGTACATCCACTCTCAGGGGATCGTCCACCGTGACATTAAGCCTGAGAACATACTATTTGATGAGAACTTCGTTGTGAAGATTGCTGATTTCGGTATTGCTTGTGAGGAAACATTGTGTGATTTGCCAGTGGGGGATCAGGGCACATACCGCTGGATGGCCCCTGAGATGATGAAGAGTGATCCATACAACCGGAAGGTGGATGTATATAGCTTCGGACTGCTGCTGTGGGAAATGGTGACAGGAAGAATTCCTTATGAGAACTTGACTCCTTTGCAAGTGGCTTATGCCGTCTTAAACAATGTAAAGCATTTTGTTTTTAGTTCTTGTGATAGTAATTTTTTGCAGAATAATATATCTAAAATGTGTGCATTCGTTTGACAAAAATCTGTTATTATTTCAGAAGGCAAAGCCAACCATGCCTGCAGATTGCCCAATGGCGGCTCTGCGACCTTTGATCGAGGAGTGTTGCGCATATGAGCCCGACAAGAGGCCCGACTTCTGGCAGATTGTGAAAATCTTGGAAAAATTCCAGTGTGTTGTGTCGCAAGGTGGCTGCCTGGACGCGCCGAAGTGCAGCACCGGCCCTGACCACAAGAAGGGGCTGAAGCACTGGATTCAGAAACTGAAACCATCACACAGCACTTGAGCTGAGTTATAGAGCATCATTTCGACCGTTGTTTTATCTGGTTATGTATGCTCTCACTGGTAGTCTAGCATAAGCTGTTAAGATGTTCCATCTCTCGTTCTGAACATCTACTCTAGGGTGGCTGGAGATGCTTATTAGGTGAATCTGCAGTTAAGTTTTATTACAGTAGCTGTACACCGTCAACTTATATATGTTCCCTTCCGTTTCATTCGCATTTCAAACTGTCATTGATAGCCAGCCCTTATAATACTCCCCCCTGAATTAGATATAGATTGCCGAGATAAACCTATTGGCTGGCCGGCATCAGCATCAGGGAGAAGTCGGTTTTGTTAATCCAATTATTGGGACCTTCTTCTGTCAGCGCGCCTCTGACCCTGTCATGATGCTTGACTTGCGCGACAGCTACACCGGTTGCCTTTGTTGCAAGATGACGGATCAGTTCCAGATATGTTTGTTTTATAGCATATGTGTGATATTTTTTGCAGGTATATCTGGTGATGTTTGTTGTGTAACCTTTTTTCTAGAAAATTGGGGTTCCCCCGTTCCATTTTTTTAGAAATGGTAGAGGCAAGATCCCAGACAGAGAAGGACAGGAATACAACGCCAATCAGGGGGACACAACCCAGTTAATGTACAAAGCTAAGTTCCGGCGACGTTCATCTCTGAAGGAGGGAGAGAGCAGCTTGAGGTCCAAGCGATTCGGAGCAGCTCCCCACGGGTACGCACCTGTCCAGCAGATCTGCACGGCGGCCGCCAGAGAAGCAAGTACTTGATCACCAGCATCCAAATTTGCTTGGTGCTCGACCAGCGTTCGCCCTGAAAACAAAGACCATTCCGAAAGTTTCATAAGCTCCGGAGCAAAGCCGAGACGAGTATGTTCGTAATCTCATGATTACTGGACAACCATAGTCTACAAACAGATACATATACCAAGATCCATTTGATAAATTTCGGAGATAACCTGCCAACAGTTTTTTTTGCAACACAATAAAAGAAAAGATGAAAAGACGTCTCTGTTTCAAAACAGTTTAGACAGGAAGGGGCCAAGACAAAGCGGCGTTTTTGTAGGTTATCTCGCGTGAGCAGTTTATTATGAATCAACAACTACAGGAAAACATGAATATGTGCAGGAACAGAAATGTTCCAAATTTTGTTTGAGTACCTGGGAGCAATCCCACAAAAATTAACAAAATCATAGAAAGATGCGAAAGTTTAAATGCAATTCTTAGTATATTTCCAGATAGGAGTATCCACTAAATCACTACAAAGTGGAGTTTTCATGACAATTCCTAGCAGTTCATACCACCTAGCCATCAAATTTTGATTCTAAACCTTAGTGGTTATTTTTGTAGCATGATTTGTCTCAAATAGCTGAGAGTGTTTAATGTGTCATTGAAAGAATCATAAATTGTTCTTGTCTTATTAAAGCATAAATTTGTGGTCTTCTCATTTGAATGTTTTATTTGGTTGACTTGGCGCATGCTCACACCATGTTTATGACTACAAATAGGCTCTATGATTATTTAGTTTTTGAACTTTTGTCGCTATGCATGATTATGGTCATTATTGCTCTCTTGATTTATCGCTCCCAGTCTTTTGCTAGCCTCCACCTGTACCGAGTATAAGCTCTACTCGTGCATCCAACTCCAAAAAACCAAAGTATGCCAAGGTGTCCACCATACCTACCTACATATGGTATTTAACTGTCACTCCAAAGTAAATTGTTCATGTGTTACCTTTAAAATCTTCAAAATTACTCTTGTTTTGTGCTCTTGTTTTAACTCACGAGAACGTAAATAGAGAATCTTTATCTCACTTGTTGATTGGACTTTCACACCCGGGACTAGTGGCTTCATCCGCTTATCCAATTGATAGAAGAGCTGGCAGCGGAGTGCCCAGCCCAAAATTAATACAACAAATTCTCTTCACTATTTTTGCCCCTGATTTATCAGTCAAAGCATAATTGTGTAAATAAAAGAGAAAGAGGTATGACCTTCTACCCAGATGCGTCCTTCTATGGTAGCCTCTCTTGTGAAGTCTAGTTGGCTTGTGACGTACTATATTTTCAGTTTACTATTCGTTGACATAAACATACACCTCTCTAAAAAATGTTTTTAATACCCCTGTTTAAAAAAATAAAAATCTCTAGCACATGAGTGATCCCTGCTTCCCTCTGCGAAGGGCCTTTCTTTTACTTTTATGTTGAGTCTCAATCTTCTAACTTTATACACAGTTGAGAGAGCATAGTTGCCATTCTGAGTTTAATGTGCATTTGTCCCAGAAACATTATTAATTGATTCATGACGTGTTATTATTTTGTCTCAAATTATTTGTTCTATTCTTCCTCTTAAACTTTGAAGGTGTCCTAACATTTATGTTTTGCCCCACTCTTAAGGACAAGCGAAATATCACTTTGCTATGTTATCTCTATGTTTGAAAAAAAACGTAACTTTCGAGTGTATTATTATTCATGATCTTTTATTTGTGTTACTTTTCATGATGCAAGGTGATTGCTATGTTTCATTATTAGAATTATATCTATCATGCTTGTGTTAAAGTTCTATGATCTCAACTATGCTTATGCTTTTACAATTTAGATGATCAAGTTTATGTTGGTAGCATGTCACCTTAAAAATTATGTGTTTTTATCGTTTACCTACTCGAGGACGAGTATGAACTAAGCTTTGGGATGTTGATACGTCATAAACGTATCCATAATTTTTGATGTCCCATGCTGTTTTCATACTATATGCTACATGTTTTCCTTACACTTCATGCCATTTTTATCGATTTTCTGTGACTAACCTATTGACAAGATGCCACGGAGCCAGTTCATGTTTTCTGTTGTTTTTAGTTTCAGAAAAGTAGTTCTGGAAATATTCTTGGAATTGGACGATTCAAAAGCCAAAAGTCTTAGAATTCTCGGTGGGTCAAGGAAGTCCAAAAAAGACCTGGAGCCCCCACACCATGCCTGGGCGCGGGTGGGCCCCTGGCCGCGCCGGGAGGTGGTGTGGGCCCCTCGGGCGCCCACCGCCATCGCCCTTTCTCCTATATATGCCCCCCAATGCATAAACCCTAAATATATCTGCCCCCTTCCACGAAATGTTCCGTAGCTCCGTCGCCGCTGCCGACAAGTTTCGGGGGATAGAAATGCTCTGTTCCGGCACCTTGCTGGGACGGGGAAGTTCTCCCGGAGCCATCTCCATCGACTCCACCGCCATCTTCATCGATGTTGCTGTCTCCCATGATAAGGAGGGAGCAGTTCTTCCTCGGGGCCGAGGGCTCTACCGGTAGCTATGTGTTTCATCTCTCTCTCTCATGGTGTGATATTTATGTTATCACGAGCTTTGTAATCTAGTTGAATAATTAGATGTTACTTTTCATATGTTATGCTACTCAAGTGGTTTTGTTATGAGATCTCCGTAGAGACTTTAATCATGGTGTAAAGGTGACATTGTGTGCACCGTGTGGTTTAGCATGATATTTATATCTTGTGTTGGATGACCCTATGAAATTGTGGCGTTTGTTTAGTACTAATTTGGGGCGCTCATAGTGACAGTGTGGGGTGCCCTAGAGAGGGAATACATACTTGAGGAGTGTTGTTACAACCCTACGCATGGATTGTTGTTTGTTATCCGACCGGAGAGTGGTTCGGAGTAGCATAGTGAAGAGATGATATTTATGCATTCAATTATGTTGTCATTGTTGAGAGTGTCCACTAGTGAAAGTAGGATCCCTAGGACTTGTTTCTAAGCATTGAAACACCGTTTACATTCAGTTCTGCTACATGTTTGCTTGCTGCCATTTTTATTTCAGATTGCTTTTATCACCTATACAACTGAGAATTGTATTAGGTGTGTTGGGGACACAAGAGACTTCTTGTATCGTAATTGCAGGGTTGCTTGAGAGGAATACCTTTGACCTCTTCCTCCCTGAGTTCGATAAACCTTGGGTAATCCACTTAAGGGAAACTTGATGTTGTTCTACAAACCTCTGCACTTGGAGGCCCAACACTGACTACAAGAATAGAAACGTGCGTAGACATCAAAGACATGCAAGAAGTAATCTTAACAGCACAGCGGTAGTACCGTTGCACACAGTGATACTACCGCCCACTGACATCTCAGCGGTGCCCAGTGTACTGACCGCTGGTGCTCAGCGGTACCACAGAAGAAGTACCGTGACGCTCCAGTAGCGGTACTACCGTAACCGGCAACGGTACTACCGTCGGCCAAAATAATTCAAGCACTGGCGGTAGTACTATGTCGGTACCTCCTCGGTACTGGTTGGATATCAGTGGCCTTCTCTTTGCTAGCGTCACCTCTAGCGGTAGTACCGCTCCTAGGAGAAGCCGATACAAACCGCGGTACTACCGATGGCTGGAGTGTACCAGGTTGTTAAAGCAGTGCAACTCCACGAGCAGCGGTACTACCGCTACACAACCCGGTACTACCGCTGGACAGAGGAAAAGCTTCTCGGTCATACCTTTGGATAATACCTTGAATACCATCTTGGACATCAAATGATCTTCTTTGAAACACACAAGGACTCCAAACTATTCTTATATACAAGTCCTAGAAGAATATATCAATACAAACATTAGTCCTTAAGTATTTTCATTAATTACCAAAACCACATTTGGGGCACCATGCGGTTTCAATCTCCCCCATTTTGGTAACTGAGGACAATCCCTTTTTTACGAGGGTTTATATAATGAATTAAGCAACCATGCAAAGGAACGATCAAGGATGCAAGATCATGGAAGGCAAATGCTTAAGAACGAAACTAAAGCATAATACCAAATTCCCTTAAACCTCTAAACTTCTCCCCCATTGGCATCCATTGCTGAAATGGGAGGAAAAACTTAGAAGGTCAATATAATAAGAGCTCCCCCATAATATATGCATTCCTCATGATATGAGTGAAATCAAGTGCATATATCAAACAATGAATAGATGGAGGGAGATCAAACTATATTGAGGATCCAAAGATTGCAAATAAAAAATATTCCTCTGAACATCTCCCCACAAGGAGACAAGCAATCGAACGGATCCAACAAGAGAGTTCTAGAAAAAATGGAGAAGCTCCTCCAATGACTATGAACTATTGATGAGTGCACAAATATGGAATCATCAATCCCCCATAACCATCTACAACACATAAGAAGTGCAAGAGAATAGATGGTAAATGAAGTGATGCAACTTGCAACAAGAAAATATGCCACAAGCTTATTAAGATGCAAAAAGAGTACCAATGAAAAAAAACTTGTGCCTTTTAGGAACCACCAAATAATATAGAAGCAATAAAAGGTGGTCACTAAATAATTAGAATGCCAATTAAAGAACAAAATATTCACGTGTGTATAAGTTTCTAAGTGGACACCAATCACAAAGATATACATCCACAAAGAAACATGCACACACAATATAGGTACGAAGTTGAAGAACATGATATCCAAGAGAAAGTCATAATATGCCAATAAGATTTTTGCTTGAAAGCAAATCACAAAGCTCAAATTTATCTTAAAGAGATATAATGAACAATCAACAAACTCATCAAAGCATCACAAATATCCACAAGGGAAAAAGTGGTTGTTGGGATGCTTCGAGAAAGGTAACACGTATCACAAAGGCAAATGTTTTTGAGAATTCATCAATATTGCATATAAGAGACTTCGAGTAGAGGTTTCTAGATTAGTATACTCGGGATTGGTGAATAATGAAAATGATTATAAATATCCCCTTTATATGTAATCATCCCAGCTTACTCACATTTGTAATAGATGTATTCGAAGAGACAATTGCAAGAACCAAATGAAATGCAACAAAATGGAATTCATGCCATGATACAACCTACACAAGGTTGAAAGCTAGAAATGTATGCATGATATAGATAATTTTTACAGAGATGGCAATGGTGATGAAGAAGATGTGAGTTCTTTAATCATCGTAACTTGACTCCTATAATCCCATGGTGAGAACACCTTCCTTATGAATGAGGCAAGCAACCAATACATCTCCATTGTACCTAAAAACAAAATTAAAGTACAATATCGTACCCAAACTCATTAGGTCCAAAGTAGTTAGAGCAACTAAAATACATAGGACAAACTCCACATAAATATGTGCATATTAATATGAATTTGAATTTCATGCACATATTAGTCATTTAGGATTTTATGGAGTTTATCCCATATATTGGACCAACGAAAGTAAGCATGCCACAAGATATACCTAGAAAATATACATGCATACAACTTTCAAGAACCAAACAAGATACATATTGGGAAAAACACCAACTAAACCAAGAAGGAATTCACAAGAGTGAAAAGTAAGAGAATTGTCCAAATTATATCAAAACCAAAATAAACACATGATTGAGGATACCAAATAGAGAAGATACCAAAAAAAAGATCAAAGAATAATCAAACCATCTACACTTTTCATGATGGCACACAAAGTACCAACATGAAAAATGTTCGTCTTCCAAAGATACAAGTCATTGGGATAAAAAAAACAATTGAAGACAACCAATGTTTAAAACATATAGGATAGCTCCTCCGAGATTAGTGCATTATATAGAAGTATGACTTTGAATGTAAGTGCACAAGAATGAGATCATTGATTTTCCTAACTCAAGAAAGCACAAAACAAATTTTGAGTAGAACAAAATGATAAAAAAGGTACAAGGAAGACACAAGGGAGTTTAAACCAAAATGAATCCTTGGCAAAAAGCAAGGCAATTTTCGAGCAAAGGCCAAAGTAAATATGATCAATAAACTTACCACAAATTATTATCACTTGTCAAAGACAAGAAATGTATGGAGATATTTCTCGGTGGTAGATGATTTGTTCACAATCATATTCACAAAACATAAGCATTTGAGAAAATATAGGAATAAAAAAACATGCTTAGATAGAGATTCTTGAAGGCTTCATAAAACTGAAAATGCAAAGCACCAAGAAACTATCTTACAAACAAGATACCAAAGAAGAGAGACAAAAAATATTTTAAGCAGATATGGAACTTGTTTGAGAAACATGGCACATAGGAACAAGATAACTAACAATATCAATTCTAGGTGGCAATACCTCACATGTTCACATTTTATAGGCTTGTAATATGCACATAGCTTATTACTCTCCCATAATGTGATAATCCATTTTTTCAACAAGAGGCAAAGAAAATAAATCCAACTAGAGAAAGTTAATGGGCATTAGAATTTGAATTTATAATGAGAATGACATACCACATAGAGACTACATAATATTGATATATCAACACTAAGTGGTATTCCTCATGTATACACACATTTTAGGACAGTAAAGTGCCACGAGCATATTATTCCCCCAAAATGGGATAGTCCATTAATCTCTCAAAGAGCCAACTAAAATAAGAAAGAATAGCAACGAATTCTCAACACAAAGCACAGAAGTACATGGAGTCCAAACCAACAAACATAACTAGATTGCTCAAGATAGGTAAGTAGTAAGCACAACACATACAGATAACAGTAAGGTACACAACCAAAAACATGTAAGGGAGCAAGCAACTTTCAATGTATATGTGATTAACACAAATTACCGCAAGGAGGAACATTGGATATGAGATATATATATAATCCAAATGACTTGGCTTGAGGAAATATAATTGATGAACATCCCTTAATTATTCATGATATAGTCAAGTCTCTAATGCCCTCCTACAACACATATTGATCAAGTTTGAACTTGTTGGTCCCCAACCAAGTTGGGTCCTAAGAGGTTAGTTACAATAGTTTTGGCAACCCAAATGGTTATTTTCTTGACACCACTTTGAGTACCAAAAAATGTAACATCCCAAGTATGAAAACACCCTTAGAATGTTTTATTTCTTGTTAATTTATTATTAAATGCATCATGTCATCATAAGCATTGCATGTGGTATGTGTTTCAAATTTGAAATTCAAATTCAAATCATTCATACTTGGCATGTTCCAATTGTGGTTTAAAATTAAAATCTTGCAAAAATTTAAATTCAATAAGTTTCATAGTTGTTTGAGTTTATTGAATAGACTTGCTTATCTTAAAAATCAAAACCTATATGAACCCTATTTGAAATTTAAATAGAAATTTCAAATCTTTTGGCAATTTCAAAATTTTGGAAATAAGTACACATACCTTTGATCTTGCTGTTTTGTAATTCAATAAAAAAATTTGTTAAAATAAAAACCCAAAAATCCTATTCTATTTCTCTCTTTTTCTTTCCTACAAAAAAAAGTAAACAGAGAAAAAAAAACAGAAAAGCAAAAGGGGGGGCAGGCCAGCCCAAGTGGGCTGAGCCCACCACAGCCCCGAGGCCCAAGCCTCCCCCACCTGTCCCTTCCGTCCTCCTCCGTACGGAGACAGAGGAGGGGGAGCCTCACCCACCTGCAGGAGCTCACCTGCTCCCCTCCTCCTCTACTTAAGCCGAGCGGCCGTGCCCTAGGGCTTCCCCTTTCCCTCCTCCATCTCCCAGCCGCCGCCATTCCTCTTTCACCCTCTCGGATCCCCTCCCTTCTCCTGTTGCTTTTTCTGAATTTCTGCAACATCGCCATGGCCGGAGCTTGACGGGGGTGGGGTAGAGGTTGTGGTCGCCGTCGAGGTTCTCACTACGCGGGAACGGGACCCCCGAGCCTCCCTCTTCCTCCTCGTTTCCAGGGAGGGGCTCGAGCAGCACCCGATCGCCGCCACCGCGACAACGCCGCCGTCGACCACCGCAGCTCCCCGTCGCCACCTCCCTGTGCGAGCACCCTCGGTGAGCCCTGCCTGCACTCCCTTCCTCCTCTCTTTCCCTCCTGGTTGCACGTACACGCACAGCCCACACACGCACACGGCGCTCACGCTTGCGCAGCAGCAGCAGATCGCGGCCAGTCACCGGCGTTCGCCCCCCTCGTCGTCAGGTTCAGTTAACTGAATTTTTCAGTTTCAGTTAAACAGCCCAGATCAACCTAAAAACCCGACGCATCTCTCTCCTATCACGATCCCGCAGCCAGCCCAGTGGCACACAGCCAGCGCGCGCACGCCCGCGTCGCGGGTTCGATCCCCCCCGCGCGCAGGAATAAAACCCCTTTTTGCCCGCTTTGCCACGCAACCATGCGGGCCCACCTGTCATTGACGGTGGATGCCACGCACACACACACACACACACGCCACGCAAGCGCCACAGTGGCCAGGGCCCCTTGTCAGTGGCTCAGGCTGGGCCACTGCGAGGTGAAACCTAGTTCTGGCCTTTTTTTTCTTTTACTTTCAAGTCCCTGTATTTTACAGAATGGTCCCTCTATTTCAAACTCACATAAATCCCTCATTTTGAATTCAAATTCAACATGTTAAATATGTTTTCCATACCAAATTAAATTCTCTACATGTTAAAACCATTTGTATACTGTTTTGAACATTTCAAATGGTTTCAAAAATTCAAATTCAAACAACTCTTTCAAAATTGGTCAAATTCATAACTAATTCAAATTTAATTCAAATGGCACATGTAAAATATGTTTTCCATGAAAAATTGAACAAGATTTCCAAATATAAATTTTGTTTCATGTTTTGAATAAATAAAATTGGTTAAATAATTTAAATCTTGCTTAAATCATTTAAAATTGCTAAATTAATAACTTGGTCAAACCAAATTCTTTTTGAACACATAAAATATGTTTTCCATACCATTTTCCATGAACTTTGCAAATATCAACTTTGTGTTCTATTTTAAATAAATTAAATTGCTGAAAACAACTGTTTCTTAATTAATGCATTTAAAATTGTCAAATTAATAACTTTCTCATTTTAAATCCATTTTCAACAAATGAAATATGTATTCCACCTAAAATTTTGTGTTCTTTCCAAATATGAATTTTGTTATCTATTTTGAACAATTAAAATGGGTGAAAACAGTAAATTTTTGTGTAACTCATTTAAGAAGCCAAATTTCATAACTTAATAAATAAAATTCCAAAACTTGGTAAACAACATTTCAAATTGAAGCTATTGTTGTTTTCATCATCCATGCATAATTCTAATCAACTTTCACATGATGGTTGTTTGTAGATCACTTAATTCAACTTTAATTCTTGGGCCTTTCTATATGCAACCCAAATTGCATATGGGCCCATTTAAATATGTTACCATGTCGACTAGGTTATCTTTGATGCATCAATTAAATTGTCATGCATCATCCCATGTTTGTGCATTATGCCATGTTATTGATTGTTTGTCTCCCCGCGTTGTTTGTTTGCTTCTTCTCGAATAGACGACGACGTGGAGACAGACGAGGTTTACGACACTACTTCAGAGGAGTTAGCCCAGTACCAGGCTACTGAGTTTGCAGGCAAGTATTCACTCACCTGAACCATTGTGTACTTTCCACACTGGATACCGATACTTTCCGTTGTCTAATCTGCTAGCCTTAAGATTCGTTGCTTGTGTTCCGATCCTATCACATGTTATCCTGTAACCCTGATATAGCCTATCCTCCACACCTATAACCCCTTTGCTTGTTGCCTGTGTCTTAATAGCATGCTTAGGGTTGTTTATGCTCGAGTCTGGGGTCCGTTATTTCTTTTACCATATTTATTATGTTCTGGGGGCTCGATGTTTAAACAACTACCTGTTAATGTTTGAGGTAATGCTAATTTGATGATATGGCACCGGCAGGAGGCCAGGTATGGTTTTGAGGCCTGCTAGTGTCGAACTCAGGAAAAGTTATTGTCCTCTAGATCCATGATGAGCGCACTAAACGCATGTGGGAAGCGTGTATGGGCGCCCCCCTCAACTTTGATTCGATTCGCATCTCGTCCAAATCGCCTCATTTAGTTCGGGTTTTCCATTTGCCGCATGCATATGCAGGTGCGAACCCTTGGCGCCAGGGTGGTAACTTTTGTAGTCGGCATTTAGGGAGACACGTTCTTAGAGTGCTATGAGGGTCCCCTTTTCTTCGTGGGGCTTGATTAGCCGTGCGCTCAACTGCACGGGGTTCTTTGGGCTTGATGCGAAGAAGAGTTGGGTTGTGTTGAGTGGCCTGCTTGGTGGGTTTGATCCCCGTCTGGCGGGTTATTCTTACGTGTACGGCCAAATTGGTGCATCCCTGCAGGGTTAAATCTTCTCGAGAAGCCGTGTTGTCCGCGGTTATGGATGACTTGGTGATAGGGCTGGCTAACAAGGATTAGATAACTTACACCTAATTAATAATAATTTTGACTAGTAATAGGCTTATTGACACAATAACTTGAACCTTCATTAATTCAACTGTGTGGGTTATCCTCGGATTGCTTCTTTGGATAAGGGGCGAGATCCAGGATGGGTTTGTTTGAGGTTAGTGGTAGTTGGTTCTGATGCGCTATCTTATCCCTTTCTTTTAGCCGGATGTTGTAGCGAGTCTCTGTAGTTGGTTAGTGCAGCCCGCTGCCGCACCTTGGTGTCACCTATCTTCCGTTGAACCCAAAGCATCTGTACTTGGTGTTGTCGGGTACACTTTGGTATCTTGTGCGTCTTGCTTGCCAGTACTCGTCTGTACTAACCCCTTTGGGGCTGCGTGTTCTGCAGACTACGTTTCCGAGGATCCCCATGGTGGCTACTACGTGGAGTATGACGAGGCTGCTGACGAGTAGATAGCGGACCCGGGCAGGATCCGAGACTTCGTGGATGGGCTCCGTTCTTTCATTTCCGGCCTCTTAGGACTATTTGGATCTTGTCTGTACTCAGACACTTTGGATGCTTCCGCTGTGATGTACTGATGACTTGTTGGGACATGTGTCCTCTGCATGACTGTATTTGCTATCTCTGCTCTAGTGAGAGCTTTTGCCACTTATTTCTATTTCTTTGTGTCTTAGAGATTTGTTGTGATATCACTTGTTCAGATGCCGTTGACGTACCATGTGTGTATGTTATGAAGTACGTCAATGGAAGTATTCGGATTTCTATTGGATGGTTTCACAGACGATGAATAGTAGAGGATGGTTGTCACACGTTTACGTGTTGGCCTACTCATATTGAGATGCGGGTGCAGGTAGGCCCCGTAAGCCATTTATCTACTGTTTAACGGGTTGTGAGTATCCTCTAAAAGTCCGGGTGCGACAAATGGTATCAGAGCCTGTCTGCCTGTAGGATCCCTTTTACTGGTCGCAATTGAGTCTAGAAACTACTTTGTAGCTATATAGGAAAAATGAAACGTGAGAGTAGGAATTCTGTTCTTTTATTTCTTTCCTCACCCACCCTCCCTTTTCTGGTAAGGAAGTGCAACGTTGTTTTCTCTTCTCATCTAAACTTTCAAGTTAGGATTTCACGTATCCTGGTTTCTCTAGGATGGTTATATCTACTAGACCATAGGAATGGAGGTGGTTGTGACATGATTTATCATGTTGCCTACTCACGATTGAGAACGGAGGCACATAAGCCCCGGAAGCAGATCTTCTATTCCTTAAGCAGTAGATATTGATCCTTTAGAAGCCCGGATGGGTTTTCCGTAGTACCTCAGGAGTGTTTGGTCTCGTGTTTCCCGAATGTTGCTTCGATATCCTGTTCTTCTCAAGATCCTTTTCGTCCGTTGGAACCTTGTTGTTGCTGGCCACTTCAGTTCTTCTACCGGCGTCTAATCAAAGTTTCCCCGATCATCTGCAGATGGATCTCAGGTTCTACCCGCAGGTGGTTCGTATGACTCGTTGCGAGAGCACTGCCGGTTATCCGGAGATGCTGAGAGACATGGTCACTTTTCTGGGGTTCCGTTGGGCACCAGAGTACCAGGTCTACGAGCAGCAGCGAGAGTTTGAGCAGACCTACTACCAGTCTATCGTCTACATTCTGTCAGATGTTGGCATGAGCGTAGTCCACCGCTACGAGACAGTGGGTTCCACAGTGGATATGGCTGTGCAGCAGGCAGCTTATGTGAGCCTCACCGTCCTTCGTGCTGACTACTGGGGATTTGACGATTCTATCTATCGCCACATCTCCCGTGGTTACATCACTTCGGAGGGAGCTCACTTCACTCTATACGACAACTTGGATGTTTACGAGCATGATAACTCCAGGCTGCACACCACCGCTCAGTTTGTGAGACACAGTGACGCAGTTGCCCGCACACTATCTCAGGAGTTGGCTTCAGTCAGAGAGCAGCTTTACCTTGCTTTGACTCGTCTGGCGACTTACACCACAGACTTTGTTGGAGACGAGCACTTTGCACGTTTCGATCAGCCAGTTGGGCGTCGTCTGCCAGATGCTGGAGGTTACGAGCCGATCAGAGGTCCACTCCTTAACCTTGGTGCTGGTTACACTGGGATTCCACGCTTTGGAGCACAGGGAGTCGACGCTATGTACTTCACCACGCCTAGAGTCCGTCTCAGACCACGTCAGATCTATGTGGATCGTCGTTCCACCTACTTTCGTGGGCGTGCTCCTCACCGTACCTCTCGCCGTACTCCTAGCCGCCGTCCTGCGTGATGAGCATGGGAGTACCGATGTATCCATTCTTAGCTATGTTTAGTTATCCTTTGGTATTCGAACCATTTATGGTGTGTTGGATATTCTGATGTAATTGAACATGTGATGGTGTACCTTTTGGTTATCTATTCATGCGTCAGAGTAATCTATCTTTCGGTTGCCAGGTCTATCCTTTTCTATTGTTGTGCTAAAATGCATTTCCATTCAGGATGCCGCCAACAAGGAACAACACGCCTGAGCCACCGCCAATCACGGAGTTGTTGACTCAGATGACCCAAGTCATGACGCAGATGGCCCAGTTTCAGGCTAATCAGCACATCAACCAGACAGCTCCACGAGTCAGCATCAAGGAGTTTCTCAGTCTGGGCCCAAGAGCTTTCGTGGCCACACGCGAGCCTCTGGACGCTGATGACTGGATCCGTGAGATAGCCAAGGCTCTGGAGATTGCACACGTAGCTGAAGAAGACAAGGTCAAGTATGCCTCCTATCTGCTGAAGGGTCAGGCAGCTTCTTGGTGGGAAAACTTCCAGGCCATGAGAACTGGGATGCCAGTCACGTGGGATCGTTTCAAGGAAGCCTTCCTGAAGCACCACATTCCAGATGGTCTCATGGAAAGAATGCGTGAAGAGTTTTGCTCTCTCAAGCAGGGCAAGTTGGACGTCATCGGGTATCAGAGTGAGTTCAATCGCCTCGCTCGATACGCTGGAGATGAGGTGTCCACTGAAACTAAGAAGATGGCAAGGTTCCGCAGAGGTTTTAACCCGGAACTCAAGTATGCCCTCACCAATGTCAAGGCCAACAGCTTCGAGGATCTCGTTAACACCGCGCTCAATGAAGAAAATGGGTGCAAGGCGTTCGAGGAGTCTCGCAAGCACTCGCGTGAGGGCGGTTCCTCCTCCAACATGACCACCCCTCCGCAGAAGCGCCGCATCTGGGTACCAAATGGTGCTGTCACTCGGGCTCCATACGCCCAAACTTCTCCAGGCTTCGCTCCCCGCCCACCCAACCCTGCTCAGATGCATGATCCAAGGGCTTCGATGGGGCAGCCAAGGCCAGGACCTCCTCGTGTCGTCACATGCTACAAGTGCAAGCAGACGGGACACTACGCCGACAAGTGCACGCAGAGGCAGCTACCTCCACCACCACCTCGTCCTAACACAAACCAGGCAATGGTGCGCGCTCCCCCGCCTAAGGCCTTCAACTCCAAGAACGGGCCTGTCGGGAGGACCACAAGGGTGAATCATGTCAAGATCGACAAAGCTGAGGAAGCTACTGACGTCGTTCTCGGTATATTTCCCGTAAACTCTATTCCAGCTAAAGTGTTGTTTGATACCGGAGCATCACATTCTTTTGTGTCAAAGACCTTTGCCACAACAAACAACCTAATTGTGGTTCCACTAAGCAATCAGATCACTGTTCACTCCCCGGGATCTCAAATGTTGACTTCCAAGATAAGTAAGGACAATCAAATCCTAATTGGAGGTCACATATTCCTTGCTTCTCTCATGTTGCTGGGAAATTCTGACATTGATGTCATTCTTGGTATGGATTGGCTGAAGGCCAATAAAGCAAGAATTGACTGTGCTCAAAAATCAATAACTCTGTCCCACCCTTCTGGCCAGATAATCTATTCTCCAAATGAATCAAGTTCCATTCAGCTGTGCACCCTCAATGCAAAACCTCTACCTTCACTGGAAAATGTTCCGGTGGTTTGCGACTTCCCTGACGTCTTTCCAGAAGAGTTGCCAGGAATGCCTCCGGACAGAGCTGTTGAGTTCGTGATCGAACTTGAACCAGGTACTGCTCCAATCTCTAAGCATCCCTACAAGATAGGAACTCCCGAGCTGAAGTTGTTGAAGGAACAAATTGATATGTACATGGAAAAAGGTTACATTCAACCTAGTTCCTCGGCTTGGGGATGCCCAACTCTGTTCGTTGCGAAGAAGGATCAAACAAAGAGACTCGTTGTTGACTATCGTCCTCTTAACGAGAAAACCATCAAAAATAAGTATCCAATTCCTCGCATCGATGATCTTTTTGATCAACTTGTTGGAGCCTCAATATTCTCCAAGTTGGACTTGAGAATGGGTTACCATCAAATAAAGATCAGAAAAGAGGATATTCCAAAGACAGCCTTCACCACTCGCTACGGTCTATATGAATTCACCGTCATGTCCTTTGGTCTCACCAATGCACCGGCGACCTTCTCTCGACTCATGAATTATGTTTTCCATGATTACCTCGACAAGTTCGTTGTGGTATATCTTGATGACATTCTTGTCTACTCAAAATCCGAGGAAGAGCATGAAGAACATCTTCGGCTAACTCTCATGAAGCTTCGCGAAAATCGTCTCTATGCCAAATTCTCCAAATGTGAGTTCTGGATTTCAGAAGTTGCTTACCTTGGTCATGTCATCTCTTCCAAGGGCATAGCCATTGATCTAGAAAAGGTTAAAGCAATTGTTGATTGGAAACCTCCAAAGACAGTGAAGCAAGTAAGAAGTTTTCTTGGCTTAGCTAGCTATTGCCGTCGCTTCGTCCCAAACTTCTCCAAGATTGCCAAACCTCTCACTGACCTCACAAAAAAGGACAAGAAGTTCGTTTGGTCTCCACAATGTGATGAAAGTTTCAATCTCCTGAAGACTAAACTCACTTCTACACCAGTTCTGGTTGGCCCAGATCCTTCCAAACCTTTCCAAATATTCTGTGATGCTTCTCTCCAAGGTCTAGGTGCAGTTCTTATGCAAGAACGTCAAGTTGTGGCTTATGCTTCACGTCAGTTGAACACACATGAGCTCAATTATCCCACTCATGGCCTTGAACTCACAGCAGTTGTGTTTTCCCTCAAGAAATGGAGACAATACTTGTTGGGTAATCGCACTGAAATCTTTTCCGATCATAAAAGTCTGAAGTACATCTTCACTCAACCAGATCTAAACCTTAGACAAAGAAGATGGATTGAAAAGATCAAAGACTTTGATCTTACCATTTCTTACACTCCAGGCAAGGCTAATGTTATGGCCGATGCTCTCAGTCGCAAGTCGTATTGCAATAATCTCATGATCATGGAAAGCCAACCTCCTCTTCATGAAGAATTCCAAAAACTGAATCTTGGTCTTGTTCCTCAAGGCTATCTTGCGAACTTGACAGCCACTCCAACTCTCGAGGACAAGATTCGTTCTGAACAACTTCGTGATGCTGAAATCAAGAAGATTGTAGAACACATCAAAGCAGGCAATGAGAAATTTGAGTGCTTCTCAATTGATGACAAGGGAACTGTGTTCTTCGAAGGACGCATTGCAGTTCCTCAAATTCAAAGTCTCAAAGATGTCATTCTCAAGGAGGCTCATGAAACTCCTCTCTCCATACACCCTGGAAGTACAAAGATGTACCAGGATCTCAAGACACTGTATTGGTGGCCTAGCATGAAACGTGAAATTGCTCAATACGTTTCTGAATGCGACGTTTGTCAACGTGTTAAGGCAGTTCATCAGAAAACAGCCGGTCTTCTCCAACCTCTGAAAATCCCTGAATGGAAGTTGGACATGATTGAAATGGACTTCATCACTGGTTTTCCAAAGTCCAAGAGGGGCAACGATGCAATCTTCGTTGTCATTGATCGACTCACTAAAGTAGCTCACTTCTTTCCTGTCAAAGAGACAATCTCGGCTAGTCAGTTAGCAGAGCTCTACACAGCAAAGATTTTTCCTCTTCATGGTGTTCCATTGGAAATAAGCTCAGACCGTGGAAGCATCTTCACTTCTCATTTCTGGAAAAGCTTTCAAGAAGCCTTGGGAACCAAGCTTCTGTTCAGCACAGCCTACCACCCTCAGTCTCAAGGGCAAGTCGAAAGAGTCAATCATATTCTCGAGGATATGCTCAGAGCATGTGGTCTCTCTTTTGGCATGAAATGGGAGGAATGTCTTCCATATGCTGAATTCTCCTACAACAACAGCTTCCAGGCAAGCCTAGGCATGGCACCATTTGAGGCTCTCTATGGCCGCAGATGCAGGAGTCCAATCAATTGGTCTGGAGCTGGTGAACGTTCACTCTTAGGCCCTAACATTGTTAACGAGGCCGAAGAGAAAGTTCGCATCATTCGTGACAATCTGAGGATTGCTCAATCTCGTCAGAAAAGCTACTATGACAGCAAGCACAGGGACATGGTCTATGCAGCTGGAGACAAAGCATATCTCCGTGTAACTCCCCTCAGAGGCACTCATCGTTTTGGTGTCAAAGGAAAGCTTGCACCAAGATATATTGGTCACTTCAACATTCTCTCAAGGCGTGCAGAAAATCCCTATCGTCTTGAACTTCCAGAAAAGCTATCCAAGGTGCACGATGTGTTTCACGTGTCACAGCTCAAGAGGTGCTTCAAAGATCCAGGTCGTGCAGTTGATCATGATTCAATTGATCTGCAAGAAGACCTCTCGTATGAAGAGCATCATGTTCGCATTCTCGATGAGACCGAGCGTAAAACTCGCAACAAGAGCACCAAGTTCTTAAAAGTGCAGTGGTCTCATCATTCCGATAAAGAGGCAACGTGGGAGACCGAAGAGGATCTTCGCAAGAAGTATCCGGACCTTTTCTCTTCTCAGTAGGAATCTCGGGGCGCGATTCCTTCAAGGGGGGCGTTTTGTAACATCCCAAGTATGAAAACACCCTTAGAATGTTTTATTTCTTGTTAATTTATTATTAAATGCATCATGTCATCATAAGCATTGCATGTTTATGTGTTTCAAATTTGAAATTCAAATTCAAATCATTCATACTTGGCATGTTCCAATTGTGGTTTAAAATTAAAATCTTGCAAACATTTAAATTCAATAAGTTTCATAGTTGTTTGAGTTTATTGAATAGACTTGCTCATCTTAAAAATCAAAACCTATATGTGTTGGGTCGCGTATAGATAAACGAAAACTTTTTCCTACGCGATACTACCAAGATCTAGCCGAGGTAGAAGGCCACGAGTATTACCACTAGACGCGCAGGTGCGGATTATCGATGTAGCGCGTCTGGTCGGGGCAGTGCAGTCCCACGATCCGGTCCGGCCGATCCAATCCCTCGAACGTCGAAGTGCTGAACGTACAACACCTCTGCCGGTATCCACACGTACGAGGAGGAGCTCCGACGGCGGACTGCTAGGTCCGGTGCGGCGGCTGGACTGAGTGGGGCTAGGGTTCCCAACGCATGGGAGAGTGGACTAACGTGCCCGCTGGGCAACCTGCGCCCCTCTTTATATAGCGTATGGTAATGGGCTGCACAACACTTGTGGCCCATTCCCTCTGTGAGTCCGACTCACTAACTCAGTCCATTTCCGGTTCGGGTCCAACCCAACCAATACTTGCTCCCGCTCTTAAGTGTGCGACCCTGCAGGCTCATGGCGACTTGGACACGATTGGAGTCCAACTCCCAATCGATCAATCGGTAGCGGCTCCTAGCAGAACGTGCCGACTCCCAAGTACCATTGAGTCATGACGACATACCTTTCAATGTGATATTCATCTTAGTCCTTTTTGCCTCACGATATACCTTGTCGAACTATAGGCGATTCATCGTCATCCCTTTAATAGTTCAACTCTCTTCTCGATCCGTGATATGTGATTCATCTGACTAACTCTTAGTCAACAGACACAGTTAACACTTAACTGAGTTGCGCATGGCCATGCTTCCTGAATCATATCACTCGAGAGGGCCCAGAGAATATCTCTCCATTCGGAGGGGAAAAATCCCATCTTGATTATCCACATCACGCAGCTTGCTTCTCATTCGACCCGAACTCTGCCTTTATAGTTGCCTTGTCACAGAACAACGTTTGACAGAATCTAAGTCGGTGATCCACAACTCGGATTGTGCGACAATCTCAGGTCTAAGGATTACATTGATTGAGACATGCAAATGACGACTTGATCGTTGCATCTCAATGTGGGTCAGTCCGACTTGCTAAACTCTTTAGCCAAATCCGTGAACGTTGGAATGGCATCACCATGCCCATGACAAGTGGAACTGTGTCATCAGCCAACACTTACATTAGTCTAGGGTGTGTGTCCAGCACAACCTAAATGACCAAGGACAATCTAGTATGAACAACATGAATACATGGTTCCACAATCGAATCACATATTCAATGACATGTATCAGATGTTCAAAACAAGGACAACTTAATAACTTTATGAATACAGTGGGAATTACATCATACATGATTGCCTCTAGGGCATATTCCCAACAATATGAACCCTATTTGAAATTTGAATAGCAATTTCAAATCTTTTGGCAATTTCAAAATTTTGGAAATAAGTACACATACCTTTGATCTTGCTGTTTTGTAATTCAATAAAAAAAATTGTTAAAATAAAAACCCCAAAAATCCTATTCTATTTCTCTCTTTTTCTTTCCTACAAAAAAAAAGTAAACAGAGAAAAAAAAACAGAAAAGCAAAAGGGGGGCAGGCCAGCCCAAGTGGGCTGAGCCCACCACAGCCCCGAGGCCCAAGCCTCCCCCACCTGTCCCTTTCGTCCTCCTCCGTACGGAGACAGAGGAGGGGGAGCCTCCCCCACCTGCAGGAGCTCACCTGCTCCCCTCCTCTTCTACTTAAGCCGAGCGGCCGTGCCCTAGGGCTTCCCCTTTCCCTCCTCCATCTCCCAGTCGCCGCCATTCCTCTTTCTCCCTCTCGGATCCCCTCCCTTCTCCTGTTGCTTTTTCTGAATTTCTGCAACATCGCCATGGCCGGAGCTTGACGGGGGTGGGGTAGAGGTTGTGGTCGCCCTCGAGGTTCTCACTACGCGGGAACGGGACCCCCGAGCCTCCCTCTTCCTCCTCGTTTCCAGGGAGGGGCTCGAGCAGCACCCGATCGCCGCCACCGCGACAACGCCGCCGTCGACCACCGCAGCTCCCCGTCGCCACCTCCCTGTGCGAGCACCCTCGGTGAGCCCTGCCTGCACTCCCTTCCTCCTCTCTTTCCCTCCTGGTTGCACGTACACGCACAGCCCACACACGCACACGGCGCTCACGCTTGCGCAGCAGCAGCAGATCGCGGCCAGTCGCCGGCGTTCGCCCCCCTCGTCGTCAGGTTCAGTTAACTGAATTTTTCAGTTTCAGTTAAACAACCCAGATTAACCTCAAAACCCCACGCATCTCTCTCCTATCACGATCCCGCAGCCAGCCCAGTGGCACACAGCCAGCGCGCGCACGCCCGCTTCGCGGGTTCGATCCCCCCCGCGCGCAGGAATAAAACCCCTTTTTGCCCGCTTTGCCATGCAACCATGCGGGCCCCACCTGTCATTGACGGTGGATGCCACGCACACGCACAGACACACGCCACGCAAGCGCCACAGTGGCCAGGGCCCCTTGTCAGTGGCTCAGGCTGGGCCACTGCGAGGTGAAACCCAGTTCTGGCCTTTTTTTTCTTTTACTTTCAAGTCCCTGTATTTTACAGAATGGTCCCTCTATTTCAAACTCACATAAATCCCTCATTTTGAATTCAAATTCAACATGTTAAATATGTTTTCCATACCAAATTAAATTCTCTACATGTTAAAACCATTTGTATACTGTTTTGAACATTTCAAATGGTTTCAAAAATTCAAATTCAAACAACTCTTTCAAAATTGGTCAAATTCATAACTAATTCAAATTTAATTCAAATGGCACATGTAAAATATGTTTTCCATGCAAAATTGAACAAGCTTTCCAAATATAAATTTTTTTTCCTGTTTTGAATAAATAAAATTGGTTAAATAATTTAAATCTTGCTTAAATCATTTAAAATTGCTAAATTAATAACTTGGTCAAACCAAATTCTTTTTGAACACATAAAATATGTTTTCCATACCATTTTCCATGAACTTTGCAAATATCAACTTTGTGTTCTATTTTAAATAAATTAAATTGCTGAAAACAACTGTTTCTTAATTAATGCATTTAAAATTGTCAAATTAATAACTTGCTCATTTTAAATCCATTTTCAACAAATGAAATATGTATTCCACCTAAAATTTTGTGTTCTTTCCAAATATGAATTTTGTTATCTATTTTGAACAATTAAAATGGGTGAAAACAATAAATGTTTGTGTAACTCATTTAAGAAGCCAAATTTCATAACTTAATAAATAAAATTCCAAAACTTGGTAAACAACATTTCAAATTGAAGTTATTGTTGTTTTCATCATCCATGCATCATTCTAATCAACTTTCACATTATGGTTGTTTGTAGATCACTTAATTCAACTTTAATTCTTGGGCCTTTCTATATGCAACCCAAATTGCATATGGGCTCATTTAAATATGTTACCATGTCAACTAGCTTATCTTTGATGCATCAATTAAATTGTCATGCATCATCCCATGTTTGTGCATTATGCCATGTTATTGATTGTTTGTCTCCCTGCGTTTTTTGTTTGCTTCTTCTCGAATAGACGACGACGTTGAGACAGACGAGGTTTACGACACTACTTCAGAGGAGTTAGCCCAGTACCAGGCTACTGAGTTTGCAGGCAAGTATTCACTCACCTGAACCATTGTGTACTTTCCACACTGGATACCGATACTTTCCGTTGTCTAATCTGCTAGCCTTAAGATTTGTTGCTTGTGTTCCGATCCTATCACATGTTATCCTGTAACCCTGATATAGTCTATCCTCCACACCTATAACCCCGTTGCTTGTTGCCTGTGTCTTACTAGCATGCTTAGGGTTGTTTATGCTCGAGTCTGAGGTCCGTTATTTCTTTTACCATATTTATTATGTTCTGGGGGCTCGATGTTTAAACAACAACCTGTTAATGTTTGAGGTAATGCTAAATTGATGATAAGGCACCGGCAGGAGGCCGGGTATGGTTTTGAGGCCTGCTAGTGTCGAACTCTAGAAAAGTTCTTGTCCTCTAGATCCATGATGAGCGCGCTAACCGCATGTGGGAAGCGTGTATGGGCGCCCCCCTCAACTTTGATTCGATTCGCATCTCGTCCTAATCGCCTCATTTAGTTCGGGTTTTCCATTTGCCGCATGCATATGCAGGTGCGAACCCTTGGCGCCAGGGTGGTAACTTTTGTAGTCGGCATTTAGGGAGACACGTTCTTAGAGTGCTATGAGGGTCCCCTTTTCTTCGTGGGGCTTGATTAGCCGTTCGCTCAACTGCACGGGGTTCTTTGGGCTTGATGCGAAGAAGAGTTGGGTTGTGTTGAGTGGCCTGCTTGGTGGGTTTGATCCCCGTCTGGCGGGTTATTCTTACATGTACGGCCAAATTGGTGCATCCCTGCAGGGTTAAATCTTCTCGAGAAGCCGTGTTGTCCGCGGTTATGGATGACTTGGTGATAGGGCTGGCTAACAAGGATTAGATAACTTACACCTAATTAATAATAATTTTGACTAGTAATAGGCTTATTGACACAATAACTTGAACCTTCATTAATTCAACTGTGTGGGTTATCCTCGAATTGCTTCTTTGGATAAGGGGCGAGATCCAGGATGGGTTTGTTTGAGGTTAGTGGTAGTTGGTTCTGATGCGCTATCTTATCCCTTTCTTTTAGCCGGATGTTGTAGCGAGTCTCTGTAGTTGGTTAGTGCAGCCCGCTGCCGCACCTTGGTGTCACCTATCTTACGTTGAACCCAAAGCATCTGTACTTGGTGTTGTCGGGTACACTTTGGTATCTTGTGCGTCTTGCTTGCCAGTACTTGTCTGTACTGATCCATTTGGCGTTGCGTGTTCTGCAGACTACGTTTCCGAGGATCCCCATGGTGGCTACTACGTGGAGTATGACGAGACTGCTGACGAGTAGATAGCGGACCCGGGCAGGATCCGAGACTTCGTGGATGGGCTCCGTTCTTTCATTTCCGGCCTCTTAGGCCTATTTGGATCTTGTCTGTACTCAGACACTTTGGATGCTTCCGCTGTGATGTACTGATGACTTGTTGGGACATGTGTCCTCTGCATGACTGTATTTGCTACTCTGCTCTAGTGAGAGCTTTTGCCACTTATTTCTATTTCTTTGTGTCTTAGATATTTTTTGTGATATCACTTGTTCAGATGCCGTTGACGTACCATGTGTGTATGTTATGAAGTACGCCAATGGAAGTATTCGGATTTCTATTGGATGGTTTCACAGACGATGAATAGTAGAGGATGGTTGTCACACGTTTTCGTGTTGGCCTACTCATATTGAGATGCGGGTGCAGGTAGGCCCCGTAAGCCATTTATCTACTGTTTAACGGGATGTGAGTATCCTCTAAAAGTCCGGGTGCGACAACAAACTTGGCAAACACATTGCCCACGTTATCCTTCTGAATGGCATAAACATCATCAACAAGGATAGGTTTGGATAATGTACCATTAGTGCATGAATAAGATAAGTGGCACTTCTTACGAAAAAGGTAGCAACATCGACTCTTTTGTTTATTCTTAATAGTATCCTCAACTTGAGAAGCATTTGCTTGAGTCTTCTTAGGAGGTGGTCGTTGTTCAACTTGTGGTCGAGCATGAGATTGAACAAGAGGCTGCTTCCCTAGTTGCTTCACACTAAGAGGATTCTTCTTCAAAGGGCAAGATCTAACATGGTGCCCTTCAATCTTGCAGTTGAAGCAAATAATATTGACCAAATCTTTTACTTGTTATTGGCCCTTCTAATCGAAGTCCACTCTTGTCATTGCGAAGTCTTCGCACTCTCAACATCTTGTCAAGGGTGGAACTCCCTTCATGACACTTTTACAAGTCTTTATTAAAAGAAGTGACTTGGGCCTTGAGCTCTTTAATTTCCTCTACATGGTTAGAATCAACACAGGAGCTAGAGGAAGTAGACGCATCATTAGAGCAACAAGGCAAGGAGAGAAATTCATCACAAGATGTAGAAACATTATGAGAGGATGAATTACTAGGACTAGCACATGGCATTATAGCACTTTTAGTGGGGATTATGCTAGTGACCACATGAGTCCCACACGATGTTACCTTTGTAGTGATAGCCTCAATAGCTAACTTTAGCCGAGTATGGGATGCTAGAAGATCCTCATGAGAGCTAGATAGCTTTTCATGACTTTCTTCCAATTTCCCACACTTGCTAGTCATCAACTCAAGTTAAGCCCTTAGCTCAACGTTCTCCTTCAAAATGGATGCTTCACAATATGTGGAGTTAGTAGCACAAGCATCATTAGAAATAGAAGAAGACAACTTGGCAAGCTCATTATTCAACCTAGAATTTTCCTCAATTAAAATAGCATTTCCAACACCAAGTTTAACCTTTTCCTTTTTAAGCACTTTATATTTAGCAATATCATGGTCACATGCTTTAGTGAGAAAAGCATTTTTTTTCATTATAAATCTACTCAATAGATTCAAGTTTCTCCTCAGGAGTAACTCGGAGCTCATGCTCTTCCTCAAGGGCTACCTGGAGCCCCGCAATTTCATCTACGTACCCACGTTCGAGACTATAACATTTATCAAGTCTAGTGTCCATAGCCTAAATAGTCTCATTGGTTTAAAAGAGAATGGAAGAGGCAATCTTATTCTTTGTGAGAGCATGAAGAACTACTTTACCTTTCTCATAAATGGAATCACCATTATCATTTTATATATCATCATCATCATCAATAGATGAAGAGGGTTCCAAAGGAGGGGATACCTTTGAGTCCTTAGCCATAAGGCACACATGAGAAACGGATAACGATGATGAAGATTTACTTGAAGCACCATTAAGGTCCATGTCTTGTTCCACCAAAATGTGGGATTCCTCTTCATCGTTGGCCACACAAGTACTAGAGGAAATGGAAGCATTGTTTTCATGACAACAAGACATAGGAAGCATATAATCATGAGATTTAGTTAAACCATTATTACATGATATGCAAGGACTATCAATACTACCATGTAAGGTATTCTGAGTGCTAGAAGAGATTACGTCCAAAGATGGAATATTGCAATGAGATGGAGATGAAGTATAGTCAATAGTAGATTCACTATCAACAATGCAATTTGTATCGAAACTCACCATATCATTACCTTGTGACAAATCACATGTTGGTGGAGTGGAGAAAGATGTGAATTCATCACGGCCGGAAGTGGATGGAGAGCAATCATCCTCGATAATGTTGGACACATCGTATATATATTGAAGTTTTATCCATAGCTCATGAGCGTTCCGAAAAGGCATGATTGGCGCAAGAACTATACATCACTCAAAACACAAATGAGACCATTAGATATTTGAGTATTGAGATGAGAGTTTTTCTCATCCTCTAAAGATATATTTTGGGAATCCATTGGAGGAGGAAAATCCATATCTAGAATTCTCTTTACATAGTGTGGACCCATGGCACCAAAAAGATTGAGTATGCGAATTTTCCAAACATCATAATTTGTGCCATAGAATTTAAGAGAGGTATTGTGCCCTATTTCCCTAAACAACATAGTACTCTCTAGGATTTAAAGCCTAAAAAGAGATCCCTTGCTCTGATACCAATTGAACAGACAACAATGTCGCCTAGAGGGGGGTGAATAGGCGATTTTTTTTTCCTGTTAAGGCTTGCTAAATGCGGCAATAAACTAGGTTCTTAAATTAACAATCACACAACCTAAATAATAGGGTCAACTAGGTGCACCAACAACTTATGCTAAGCAAGACAAGAACAAGGTGATAGCAAGATATATAACTTCAAGCACGAAGGCTATCACAATGTAAATTGCATAAGTAAAAATCTCGGGTATAGAAATAACCGAGGCACACAGAGACGATGATGTATTCCAGAGTTCCTCCCTTTGAGGGGAGTATGTCTCGTTCGAGGGGTGTGAGCTCTCCACAAGAGGCCTACTCAATGCCACAAAGGTCTCACCCTATTCTCCGATGAATCTCGCCACAAAGGCCTAATTTACCTTCCACTGTTGGCAATCTTCGATCAAGGAACGCATCCACAACCTAATTGGAGGCTCTCAATGTCACCACGATCCTCGGTCACACATCCACAACTCAATTAGAGGCTCCCAAGAACACCAAGCCGTCTAGGGTCCAAGACCCAAGAGTAACAACTTCACAAACTTTCACTTCCATGAATCCTCGTGGAGAGAGCAAACCGATGTAACCGATGCAAATGTCAAAAGCACAAGTGCTCAAATCCTTCACTCTCAAATTCCAAAAAAGCAACAAATGCTTATGGGGGAATAAGAGAGGAAGAACAAGGAGGAGAAACACCAAGAACTCCAAGATCTAGATTCACTAAGTTCCCCTCACAAAGAGGAGAGATGGATTGGTGGAAATGTGGATCTAGATCTCCTCTATCTCCTCCCTCAAATATATGCAAGAATCATAAGAGGGATTGAGAGAGGGCAAGGTTTCCAAGGTCAACAATGGTGGGGAGAGAGGAGAAAAACGTGTTTGGCAGCCTTGGGGTCAATGGGGAAGAAGACTCCCTTAAATAGGTGACCCCAAACAGTGACCATTATGTGAAAATCACGCCCATCAGTGGTATTACCGCTGGGCCCAGCGGTACTACTGGTACGGGGTGTTTTGGTACTGGTTCTGGCGGTACTGGGGTGGTCTGGACAAAAAAAAAGTCGATACGAAAACGGTCATAAATTTTGCATCCGGACTCCGTTTTCGATGATCTTAGACTCCTTGAAATAGAAACGATAAGATCTACAAGATAATGCAGAGAAGCATCATTGTCTAACAATTAAACTTAAAACCAAATGGGGAAAGGAAAGACCTCTCTAAAAACAACAAGCGGGAAAACCTTCAACGTCAAAAACTCAATAAGTGTTTCAAGCGAAAACCATTTTTGATGAACTTGGGCTTGTCATGAAGATCACAACAAGAATAAAAACCTATAGAGATGAAATTAAAATAAGAACCAAGAAAGATGATATGCAAGTATGCAAAGGATTAAGCTCTCCACAACGATTCGATCAAGTTACTATAACCCTCTTGATATAATGACTATCGATCCTATAACCCGGTCTCCCCAAAAGTATGAGACCGGTAAAATAGAAAACCTATCAAGATTATACCTTTGCCTTGAGCATTGCACTTGAGCTATATGATGATGATATTGACTCTCTCAAGTTGGATCCTCTTTCTTGATCGTGCTTGCTAGCACATACCCTGCTTGATGAAGACTTGCTAGTTGCTCCCCCATACACACTTATGCGTGAGACCCTTTTCGGAAAATCTTCAAAATTCCACAGTCTCCAAATTGGTGGCAAGCATCAATCATAGGATTTCTTAGAGATGCTTCACTTGAGCTTCCACGTCAAGCTTGATGACGAACACCGCTTGACGACATAGACCATGGGCTATGTAAAATGTTCCTTTTGAAGAATGCCCATGAAAAGATACCTAACCACACATAGAGATGTCACACACACACACACACACATATCATGGGTTAGTTCACAAATCTATATGGACAATTGCTTACCATACCACGAGATACATAATCCCACTAGGTATATCTTGTAGCTTTGTGTGTTGATCACCAACTTGATCAACCTTGTATCTTTTCTTTTCTTTATCCATAATGTTTATGTCTTGAAGGTAGACATGAATGACCACTCCGTCTTGTTCTTCAAGGCATGAAAGCAGTAAGCTTAACAGCACAACGGTACTACCGCTGCACACATCAGTACTACCGCCGACTGACATCTCAGCGGTACCCAGTGTACTGCCCACTGGTGCTCAGCGGTACCACAAAAGAAGTACCATTACGCTCCAGTAGTGGTACTACCGTAACCGGCAAAGGTACTACCACTGGCCCAAATAATTCAAGCACTTGCGGTAGTACTATGTCGGTACCGCCTAGGTACCGGTGGGATATCGGTGGCCTTTTCTTTGCTAGCGGTACCTCCGGCGGTATCAGTAGCGGTAGTACCGCTCCTGGGAGGAGCCGGTACTACCGCTGTCTAGAGTGTACCAGGTTGTTAAAGCAGTGCAACTCCACGAGGAGCGGTACTACCGCTACACAATCTGGTACTACCGCTGGACAGAGAAAAAGCTTCTTGGTCATATCTTTGGATAATCCCTTGAATACCATCTTGGACATAAAATGATCTTCTTTGAAACACACAAGGACTCCAAACTATTCTTATGGACAAGTCCTACAAGAATAGCTCAATACAAACATTAGTCCTTAAGGATTGTCATTAATTACCAAAACCACATATGGGGGAACCATCCTCTTTAACAAGTCCTTTTTAAGGGAACTCTAGCAATCTCATCTACTTCTCTTATTCTATATGACCAAGTCCCTAAAATCCTAGATAGGCACTTCAGATGATTTTCTTCAACAGAATAAGAAGGACTACAAGAAAGGCCATTGAAGGGCATGCATAAATATTTAGACTTTGCCACAACCAGAAGCAAAAATAAGTGAAGGAAAGACTTGAAGAAACTCAAGACATAAATATATTAGTACATGATCTTTGTGTGATCTTTTTATGAAGACCAATCAATAGATCCCTTGAAACAATCCTGCAACCTACTCAAGTGTGACTGCTTCAAAATTGATTTTTGTCCAACCCTTGCCCCAAATGGAAGACCCAAGACCTCATCACAATAATTATTTTGTTTTATTGTTAAGTGATGAACCTTTGACTAGCCTTAGTGAACTCATGGAAATCCCTTGACAAATATGGAACAATTAAAGTTTGATCAATTCATACTTCTAACCAACTTGATTTAACCCTTTTGTTATGTTGGTTGCTTGTAAACTTTTTGTTGGTTTTAAGTTTGTGAATTGCTTGTCTATTGTTGTTTACTTGTATTTTTTAGATTGTACGGAGAGCAACGTTCTTTTCGTGAAGAAAGTGGGTGAATCAACGCCAACTTCAAAAAGGCAAGTGACACACCATCAAATACCTATTATTTTCTATATGCATTATTAGAGTTTTGAGTAGTATGCATGATAGGAAATTTTACTAGTTATATTGTGTTATTCTATTATCCTAGTAGTGTGTCGCCACCCCTATTTACCTTGTTACTTTTTAGCCATTAATCTTTGTAGATGTTTAGCAATGTTGTAAAAATGTTTTCACTAGATGTTGAGGAAAATTCTAAGTACTAAGCTTAATGAACTACCTTGGTGGATTGATATTGAATGGTGGTAAGGGTTGAGTGTTGCATCAGGGCCTTTTCCAAGGGTTATTTCACTTGAGGTAGTCACTTGTGGGTGGCCACCCAGGAACAAAGAGATTTCAAATCACTCCTTGTTATGATTGATTCCAGTGTAACCTTTAGTCATATGGTTTTTGTCTTGATCAACCAAGTTGAATGAACTCACCAGGCTTGACAAGCAGATGTAGAGGGTGTAGGTGGAACGGTCAAACGGTGGTGGAATTTCTTCTAAAAGGTCTGGTCTCAATCTTCTCCTTTCCTTAACATATTCTGAATGTATATTTGGGGCTGATTGAGTCCAAAGGTGAAAGTGCACACACTCTGCAGAGTTAACAAACTAAGATCTTAGCCGTGTCTCCGGTAATGGACAATTTGAGTAGCGGGACGAGGAACTGATGGAGAGTCTCATCATGCCAACTTCATAATAAAATTTTGATGGGTGAACATGGGTAGGAGTTTCCCTGGTTTCTATCAGTGGTACTTCTTAATTTAGTTTTGGTTCTATTAAAGATAGAAGTATTTTATAAGAAGAGATAGGAGAAAAGTTGTTTTATGCAAAGTTAACCAAAACTCCACTCGGCCAAATATGCATGTAGTTATAGTCTCGCAATTTATATCCACCATACTATTACTTGCCAACACCTTAAATTGTATTGACCCCTTATGGTTGCATATTCCATATTGCAGATTGATCATATACGAGTGAGGCTTTCTTCAGGATCTCGAGTCCACAACCAACATGTTTTGCCTGTGGCACATGAAGAAGATGAGGCTCAACGTTGTACTATGTTTTCCATTGTAATTCTATGTTTCATGCTAGTCTTCTGAGACTATGCAAGTTGTAATATTATTTTGTCAATACCGGATCATGTGGTGTAATCGGTTTTGACGCATTTGCGTGATATTTCATTTTGTAATGTGGTGCTAGCAATTGATCCAAAGACTAGCACGATAACACATGTGTTCTTGCATTATTTAAATATGGGAACGCTACATGGTTACATGTGAGTATGGATCTTGATAAATTTTCTAAATCTACCGGTCGTGAGATAGAGCGTTGCAAATCGCACTAATCTTCATTTAAAAGCATTTTGACACTAGTGTTGATTAGTGGGGCCATCTGTAATGGTTGAGTAGCTCTCTCTCCCTCTCCCTCTCCCTCTCCCTCTCCCTCTCTCTCTCCCCCTCCCTCTCTCTCTCTCTCCCTATCCCTCTCCCTCTCCATCTCCCTCTCCCTCTCCCTCTCCCTCTCTCTCTCTCTCTCTCTCTCTCTCTCTCTCTCTCTCTCATGCGTATCATGTCAACTGATGGCTACAAACCAAGGTCGCACATAGGCGAGAAGAAGCAGCACAGCTATGACATGGTGGCGTGTTGTCGCTGACTAGGCGCCGGTCGGAGCAAGAGGACCACGATGGGCGAGGTCGTCCGTGACCGGCTGAAGTAGAGGATATGGCGGTCGAGCGCCGCGAGGAGGTCGCGACGGGTGAGCTGAGGAGGGCCGCCGGACTCGACCACGGGCCAAAGGGGAGGAGCTGTCAAGGGAGGCAGCAGGGCCCTGCCTGAGGCGGTTGATCTGGATAGAGCTCTAGTGACGGAGATCGCCTCTCCACGACGGAGGCACGCGTGACCAGCACGAGGTCGTCGTGGCCATCGCTATGAAGATCGGAAGGGCCTCTCCTCGACCGATCCGGATCCCGCCGCCCGAATCCCCTGGAGTTGACTTGTCCCCGCCGCCCACAACCTCAGCCTAGGCCTTGCGACGACGCTCGAGGTCGGAGAGAGATACTATTGCAGCTAGAGAGGTCGCCCCGGCGGTCAGGGTGGGCGCAGGGAGTCCACGATCTGGGGCAGAATGGGATGGCGGCCGTTACAGGTACAGGATGGCCAAGATGGGGTTTGTCTCCCTCCTCCTGCACCTGAAGGACGGTGGCGGCGTAACGGGCGAAGCAGAAGACTGCGACAATGACTGTCGGCGTCGTGACGACGCTACATTGTGTCGCCATTCACGTCACTTCGAGCATTGGGAGGCCGGCGGGTGTGCTGTTGGCGAGGTGGAGGTCGTGGCGAGCGGGAAGGGGTTGGCATGGTCTTGGCCTAGCCAATTTCTTCCACTCTGGCAGATGGAGATGGGAGCTGATAGGTTATGTAGGAGAAGCAAGTAAGAGCATCTCCAAAAGCCGCTGTAAAACGCCCCCGCGCGAAAAAAAAACCCCGCTAATTTGCCGCGCGTGGGGGCGAAAACGAAGCTCCAGCAGTCGCTGCATAGTAGGGCGCGCGATTTTTCTTGGCCAGCGCGCTGGATCTGGCGGGGCATATTTTAGGCTTTCACTCCAGCGCGCGGGCACACCACGGTCGTCGCGCGAAAGCCAACTGCCGCTGAAGTATCCCTCCTGCGCTCGCGCCGCCGTCCTGTCGAACCCTCCGGCGCCTTGGTGAACTATTTGTTTTATTTGTTGTTCATTTATTGATGCACTATTGTTGTATGGATGATAAAATTATTTATTTGTGTTTTAATAGTAATTAAACTATTTAATCTCGATTTATTCTTGATTTATTTCGTTTTTGTTTGATCTTTGATGTTGTATGCATATGTGCAATTGTTGTTTGTGCTGATGCGCGCGCTGTATTCTAGAGCGCCTGCTGGAGCGCTGCGTTTCTGCCGAGCTGCATTTTGGAGCATCTGTTGAACCAGTTCTCCGTCGCGCGCGCGATACGAGCGAATGCAGCGCTGCAAACCGCATTTACAGCGCGCGATATTGCAGCGGCTATTGGAGATGCTCTAAGGAAGACACATGAGGAGGAAGGAGTTGGGGCTGACGGGTGGGCCCCATGTCAATGTCAGCACACCCTCCACCTGTCGTACCTACTCGGCCCTTATAGATAGGCCCTATCGGTCAGCATTGTAATCAAAATGGTTTTAGACGAAAGTTAGTGCAATTTGTAACGTTGCGTCCCACAATTGGTAGATTTTAGAAAAGAAAAATAGCAAGATCGGTTGTGAGCTGTAACGAGTGTCTCAGTTGTGGTACAGAATTTATGTGTACTTTACTCGCTGGGAGCTGTACCGAGTAAAGTCCGAGTTTTAAAGTGTCATAGAAAAAAAGTTCGCATTCATCGTGATTGTCGTGGGCAAGCCTGTGCATTCCCGGTTTAAGCGGGTTCTACAGTTTAATCAAAACCAGCCCGCTTGCCACAGTTTCATTTTGGTTGATCTGGTGTAGACAGTTTTATAGGAGGTTACATGCCGGTCTGGTGCGGTCTGGTTCCATGGTGTAATTGGTTTTGCACCGGTTGAATGCTCAAAGAGAGACAGACAACAGTTGCCGTACGCACACGCAGCCGAGAGCCGAGGATTTTGTATAGAGGACAGGCCACACGCCTGGACGACTCTCACGACGAGCCCCCTAACCGCCGGCCGTCGCTGTTCCGGACGCCCCTGAACGTGGTCCTACTACTCCGGTGCTAGCTCCGTCGCCGGCTCGTGGAGACTTTCTCGAGAGTGGTCAACATCGGTGTCCTCCGCTATGATGCCGTCTGCAACCGCGCTTCCATGCTATGCGAGCAGCCGCTGGCGGAGCAAGACGTCGCCGGCGCTCGCTGTTGCTGGGCTTGGTTGGTGACGACACGCGGCTCCGGCTATGCGTGTAGAGCAACTACATGCTGCCACACAACGACGTTCATGGGCGACGTGGCGTTGCTTGCACGAGGCCGTACTGCTGGAAGATGTGTCCGTGTGATTTAGGGCATCTCCAGCCGTTCGGCCCCCCCAGGTTTCAGTTCGGCGTTTTTTAGCGATTACGCCGCCCCGCACCAAAATCTGGGGGGCGATTTTATCAGCCGTTCGGCGACCCAGAAAACAGAACGGCGATAGCATTTGAAAGTTCCTCTTCCCGCCCCAAAAAATAGAGCCCGAGTTCGGCGATCACGGCAGCCATAGTTTGGGCAATCATATTACAAAAAACGCCACAGGTGGGCAATCAAAAAGAGTCTAGATCGAATCACAGACGGGCGCACGCGGAGTGGGCAAAGGTAGGCGATCAGGCAGAGGCGTCGGCCGGAGTCGGAGCAGGCGCCGAGCTCGGGGCAGCATCATCCAGGTAGATGACGAGGCATCCTCCAGGTCGACGGCGGGCGCGGCATCCTTGTCGACGACGGGCGCGGCATCCTCCAGGTCGACGACGGGCTCGGCATGCTTATCGACGACGGGCGCGGTATCCTCCGGGTCGACGTGCGTGCTCGTCGGCGCGGTGGTGTAGCTCGTGCCACCAGACGACGTTGTCGGGGCCGGAGCCGGGCTGATGACGCTCAGGATGAGGGTGCACTGCGCCAGGAACCAAGCTCTCACCTCGGGGGTCATCGCGTCCGGGTCGCCCCCGTGAGGAAGGCAATGTCGTTGTTCCTCTTCTTCGCCGCAGTGCCAGTCCTGAGGAGGTCGATCTTGACCTGGGAGTTGGCCATGAGCGCCGCCCATCTCTGCTTGGCGACCTCCTTCCTCTTGCCGGCCTGGGCCTGGGCGTCGGCGATGCAGGTCTCGATGGACGCCTGGAGCTTTGCCGCTGCCGGCGCGCCGTCCCTTGCCAACTTGGCTTTCTTGTGGCCCATCGGCGGATGTCCTTCGGACGCACACGCAGCCACCGCGTCGGGAACGTACTCCTTGCCCTTGCCGATCGACCGCCGCACCTCCGCCCACTTCTCGCACCCCTCGATGACGACGAAGACGTGGAGGAACTTGAAGTCGGAGCCCTCGTCGTTCTTGTACGCCTCGAGCATCCGGACGAGCTCCATCTCACGGTTGGCGCCGCTCTACGGCCTCATCGAGATCTCCTCCTGAATGTAATGCCACTTGTTGCAGGAGGTCTGGATGTTCGCCCAGTGATTCGCCATGGCCTTCTGGCCGCGGTCGGTGACGCATGAGGCGAAGTAGGGGTCGATCATCCGGCGCTCGTCGTACGCCGTCTTCACCCGCTTCCAGTAATTGTCGACGTGCTGGTTGGCGCCGACGATCGGGTCCATGCTGATCGTATTCCAC
This sequence comes from Alopecurus myosuroides, assembly GCA_028641055.1. Lineage (NCBI taxonomy): Eukaryota > Viridiplantae > Streptophyta > Magnoliopsida > Poales > Poaceae > Alopecurus > Alopecurus myosuroides. Next base: position 417,726,363 of record CM054058.1, read on the forward strand.
GCCTCGGCGAGGAGGACGTCCTCCCTGTTCGCCCACTTGATGCGAGGCTCGACGGGGGATGGGGGTGCCTTGGGTTCCTTGCGGGGACGGCCAGGGCCACGGCGCTTTCGGCCTTCGTCTGCGGGATCTGCCCCCTCTGGCGCTACCGGCGTCTCGTCCACCTCGTCGTCGCCACCCTGCGCCTCCGTCGCCTGCGTGCCGGCAGAGCATCCTTCGTCGTAGTCGTCGCCTCCCTGCGTGAAAAACTCACCGCTCTGCTCGAGGAAGCCAGGGCTCGCCGCCGCCATCGAGCCGGCCACGATGATCTCCTCCATGTAGCTGCTGTCCTGGGTCTGCAGTCCGGCCATGATCGCGCGGCGGTGGGACGGGGAAGCTGCGTAGCCCGGCGAGGTGGCATACATCATTGGCGGATGGTAGGGGAAGGTGAGGTTGGGGTTGAAACCGCCGAGGGGGTCGCCTTCGACGAACCACGCAGACGTCGGGTGCGGTGACGGGCGTGGTGACGGCGATGACGACTTCTTCCATCCGGCAAAGACGGAGCCGAAGCCGGTCTTCCGCTTGACAAGCGGCGCTGCGGCTGCGACCGGAGTAGGCGGCTCATCCGGCGCCACCTCATTCTCCTCCTCATCCTCCAACTCCTCTTCCTCCGCGGCGGCCTGCTCCTCCGCCTGCAGCTGCGCAATCAACTGCCTCTGCCGCTGCGCCGCCTCCCTCCCTCGGCGCTTGACGTTGGCCGTTGCCAGGCGCGCCCTCTCGGCGATCCACTCCTTGTTGGTCATGCCGGGCGGTTTCTCCTTCGGCGCTCTCGGCTTGCGCGGTTTCTTTCCGAGCTCGGAGGTCGCGGGAATGGCTACGGCGGCGGGGCGGGGTCCTGTGAATCGGGCGGGAGCCATGGCGTCTAGATCTCGGGGTGGGGGGCAAATGGCGGGAATGAAGTGGGGGAGAGGTACATGAGGGGGGAAAGTGGAGGGAAACGCCGAAAAAACGGAGGGAAATCGTCTTCCGTCGCCGACAGCTCTGGCCCACGCACGTATTTCGCCCCCCCAGGCCGAACCCAGCGCGCTGGGTTTAGGCTGGGTTAGGCGGCGCGAAACGGCGGAAAGCGGCGCTAAACCAGATCCTGTGGGACGACTGGTGAGTTTTCGGCGCTTTCGGCGCGAAAAACGCCGCTCGGGGGAGGGCTCGGGGGACGGCTGGAGATGCCCTTACAACGTGAACTCAGCTAATCGTTTTCTGCTCGCAGGAAAACCATCGAAACCGTAAAGAAACCCTTGACCCGGTGCGGTGCGGGTTGGGCTCTTGGTTCAGCCGGTTTGAGACCAAATCGTGAACAGGCGGCGGAGGGCGGGCTACGTTTCAATACGCAGTGCGTTGACCCACCAAGGCTACTTGGCGGCCAAGTCGGCCTCGGTTGCCGTAGTGTTGTACTCCTATATTTAATCTCTGCTGTCCCGTGCCGCCCTGCCATGCTCGCAAGGTTGGTCAGTTCAGTTCAGTTCGATCTCCCCTCAAAAGAAAAAGCTTCAGTTCGAGCTGCATCAAAACCTTATCGGCTCTTTCGCTCCTCTTCTCCCGCACGCACGAGGGAAGAAAATTCCGCCGCCTCCGCAATGGGCAAGAAGGACAAGTCGCTGGCCGCGGCTCCGGCGGTCGTTCCGGACAGCGCCTACCTGGAGGCGGTTACGCGCAAGAGGATCGCCCTGTTCGAGGCGATCCAGGCAAGGCAGGCCGTCGAGCGCCTCCAAATCGCCGGCGATCCCATCAGGTGAGCTCTCTCCAAATCTTGTTATTCTTCTTCTTGGCTAGCTGTTTCTCGTATAATTCTGTTGGGAGCAGTAGGATGAATCCAACTGCACACGCGCGCGAGCAACTGCTTCGTTTGGGCCTAATGATCTGCTTTACCTACTCGGTTAATTACCAGGATCACATTGGCTGATTATGGCCAAGTCAAGGAAGGCAAGCGGTGGATATCGACCCCAATGGACGTGGCCAAGGAGGTATCGAGCCGGAAAGAAGCAGCTAGCTTTCTGATTGCCCGAGTGAACGGGGCGCTGTGGGATATGGCGAGACCGCTGGAAAGCGACTGCGAACTGGAGCTGCTTGGCTTCGACACGAAAGATGGGCGCGACACCTTCTGGCACTCCAGTGCGCATATCCTCGGGGAGGTGAGTACACATCTGTTCTTCGGCCCTGTCCTGTCATATACAAATTTACAGTTCAGGTCAAGTTTTTTTTTTCTGTACATATACATTTGCAGGCTCTTGAGAGGGCGTATGGATGCAAGCTCTGCATCGGGCCTTGCATTACGAGAGGGGAGGGTTTCTACTATGATGCCTACTATGGTGATGTGACGTTGAACGAGGCGCACTTCGGGCTCATTGAAGCACAAGCTCAAAAGGCTGTTGATGTATGCATTCTATTCCACTCGATTTATTCTGGATACATTATTTTCCAGCCACATTTGTCTGCCAATAGGAGTTGTATCTTATATCTGAAGAAAATCATATCTCTTATTTTAACATAAAACAGATTTAACATTGGTTCCCGTAAAACTTGCAGAATTTGAATGGTAATGGTATTTATTTCTTGTTTTATCAAGTTTTTCAGAAGTATATATACTATATTTGTTCATAAATACATGTCATCCTACAAAGTGTACAACCAAACTTCCCTGACTTGACCGCTCACATATGTAAAGTTACTTGGATCTGTAATGAGAAAGTGGAATCGTTAATTTGTCCTGGGTAATATTTTCATCACATCAGTTGTAACAATTTTTACTAGTCCGTATAAGAAAATGACTATCCGAATGGATGGAGTATAATTGATTTTTATGGACCATGAAGGGTTACAATTGAATTCAAATAGAGCTTACAGATATTTGAACTGCCTAAATCCAATTTAAATTCATATTTACAACTTACTGAGAATTCAAAAATAATTTCTGTTTAAATACGAAAAATGAAAACTACTAAAGTCTCAAGTTAAAAAAGAGTGATAAGATTTTCTAGATTCTGCACGTTCATAGGAACAAGTAGTATTAATTTTGAAGTTCAAAACAGAGTGACATGATTTATCAAGATTTAAGAGAATTGCCTATATTTTTTTCTAGTATATTGTCATGTAGCGTCCATAACCGTCGAGATGCTCCAGACACTAAGTAAATTTTAGATTTTACTTTTATTTTGAATCTTAAGTTTGTCATGACAAGCAACATTGTGATTGGAAATTTGTAATCTCACATAACTACCTTTGTTTACAAATACATGCCATCCTACAAAGTGTATAACCAAACTTTGCTAACTTGACTTGCATGTGTAAAGTTATCTGGATCCGTCATGAAAAAATAGAATCATTAATTTGCCAAAGATAATATTTTCATCACATAAAATCAATTATACCGCCTCCATTTGGAAAGTCATGGTATAATTGGATTTATGGAGCATGAAGGATTTACAATCGAATTCAAATAGAACTTTAAAAGATTTATTTAACCACCTAAATCCAACTTAAATTCAAATTCAGAACTTATTAAAAAATCTTAGAATTATTTCTATCAGAAAATTACTGAAGTCTCAAGTTAAAAAGAGTTGATAGGTTTTTTCTTATCCTGTATGTTCTTTGGGACAAGTACTATTGATTTTGAAGTTAAAAACAGAGTAACATAAACCATGAGGAAAAAACAGAGTGACATGATTGTAAGATTTAATAGAATTCGTATGATTCTTTTCTAGTATGTTGTCATAACCGTACACGAGTACTGTTGATTTTTCCTATTCTTTATGTTCTTCAAGAGAAGTACTGTTGATTTTGTAAAAACAGAGTAACATTAGCAACATAAACCTTGAGGAGCAAAAACAGAGTGACATGATTTATTAAGATTTAAGAGAATTCCTATGATTATTTTCTGGTTTATTGTCATGTGCCGTCGACACACTCCCAGCAACTAAGAAGTAAAAACTGGATTTCACTTTTATTTTGAATCTTTAGTTTGTCATAAGAAGCAAACATTGTGATCGGAAATTCGGAGTTCTAAAAACGTTGCCAACGGGGGAATGATCCCTCCCTTGGTTATACGTTGTTAGGTAGGTGAGACACCCGGTTTATTCTAGTAAACCTCAGCTGGGACTCGATTTTTCGAGTTTGCCTCAGCTGGGACTCGAACCCGGGCGGGTCGGCTCCACACCTGGAGCACTAACCACTAGGCCAGCGCCTAGTTCTCTAAATTTAAGATAAATTCGAGTTCTCACATAGCTGAACTGCAACATGGCCATTTGATGCAGGAAAATAAGCCATTTGAACTTACTTTTTAAAAAAAAACATAAAACATAGTAACATTCGTTCCTGTCAAACTTGCAGAATTTCAATGCACTTCTTTTTTTTATCAAGTTTTTCAGAAGTATATACTACCTTTGTTCATGAATAAATGTCATCCTACAAAGTGTGTAACCAAACTTCCATAACTTGACTCACATTTGATCCGTAACGAAAAAATACAATCGTTAATTTGCCAAGGATAATATTTTCATCACGTAAATCGAATTATACACCCCCCCCCCCCCCCCAAAATTTGGAAAGTCATGGTATAATTGGATTTATCAAGCATGAAGGATTACAACTGAATTCAAATAGAACCTTCAAAGATTTTTTAATCACCTAAATCCAATTTAATTTCAAATTCAGAACTTATTTAAAATCTAAGCATTATTTCTGTCAAAAAAAATTACTGAAGTCTCAAGTTAGAAAGAGTTGATAGGTTTTTCCCTATTCTGTACGTTCTGTGGGACGAGTACTACTGATTTTGAAGTTAAAAGCAGAGTAACATTAGCAACATAAACCATGAGGGAAAAACAGAGGGACATGCTTTTGTAAGATTTAATTTTAAATTCAGAACTGATTAAAATCTAAGAATTATTTCTATCAAAAAATTACTGAAGTCTCAAGTTAAAAGAGTTGATAGGTTTTTCCCTATTCTGTACGTTCTTTTGGGCAAGTACTATTGATTTTGAAGTTAAAAGCAGAGTAACATTAGCAACATAAACCATGAGGAAAAAACAGAGGGACATGATTTTGTAAGATTTAATCCTATGATTGTTTTCTAGTATGTTGTCATAACCGTAGACACACTTCAGCAATTACGAAGTAAAAACTGGATTTTACTTTTATTTTGAATCTTTCGTTCTTCATGAGAAGCAACATTGTGACCTAAAATCTGAAGTGTTCTCACATAGCTGAACTGCAACATGGCCCCTTGATGCAGGAAAAGCAGCCATTTGAACGCATTGAAGTCTCAAGGGCGGAAGCTGTTGAAATGTTTGCTGAAAACCAATTCAAGGTGGAAATCATCAAGGAACTTCCCGAGGAGTTGGCGATCACAGTGTACAGGTGTGGTGATTTAGTGGACCTTTGCCGTGGCCCGCACATCCCAAATACTTCCTTTGTCAAAGCCTTTGCCTGCATCAATGCTTCATCATCATACTGGAGAGGAAAATCAGACCGTGAGAGCCTGCAGAGAGTATACGGAGTTTCTTTTCCCGATTCCAAACGCCTCAAAGAATACCGCCATATGATGGAGGAGGCTAAGAAACGGGATCACAGGATACTGGGGAAGGACCAGGAGCTCTTCATGTTCAATCCAGTTAGTCCAGGTTGCTGCTTCTTCCTTCCACGTGGTGCTAGAATCCTCAACAAGCTGAAGACGTTCATGCAGCAGGAGTACTGGGACAGGGGCTACGAGGAGGTGGTGACCCCAAATGTTTACAACATGAACCTGTGGGAGACCTCCGGGCATGCTGCAAACTACAGGGAGAACATGTTTGTTTTCGAGATCGACGGGCAGGAGGTTGGTCTGAAGCCGATGAACTGCCCCGGCCACTGCGAGATCTTCCGCCACAGGCTTCGTTCCTACCGAGAGCTGCCGATCCGCATGGCGGACTTCGGGGTTCTCCACAGGAACGAGGCCAGCGGTGCGCTCTCAGGGCCTGACGCGGGTCAGGAGGTTCGTGCAGGACGATGCCCACATCTTCTGCAGGGAGAGCCAGGTGAAGGATGAGGTTGCGGGTGTCTTGAAGTTTGTTGATGATGTTTACAAGATATTCGGGTTTGAATACGAGCTGGAGCTGTCGACGAGGCCAGAGAACTATCTAGGTGATGCTGAAACCTGGAACAGAGCGGAGCAACAGCTGAAAGAAGCCCTGGAGGCGTCAGGGAAGCCATGGAAGGTGAACGAAGGGGACGGCGCCTTCTACGGCCCGAAGATCGATATCGGCGTGTTCGACGCCCTGAGGAGGAAGTTCCAGTGTGCGACCCTGCAGCTGGACTTTCAGCTGCCCATCAACTTCAAGCTGGCCTATGCCGCCGAAGACGAAGGCAAGACCGAGAGGCCCGTGATGATTCACCGGGCGATCCTGGGGTCTTTCGAGAGGATGGTCGCCATTCTCTTGGAGCATTACGGTGGCAAATGGCCATTGTGGCTGAGCCCTCGCCAAGCTATTGTGTGCCCTGTCTTTAAACCTAAGTATCCCAAGGAGGCTGTGCTGGTGTACGCCGAGGAGGTTCGTGATAAGATGCACAGAGCTGGGTTCTATGTTGACGTCGACTCGAGTGGCAATCAGATCAAAAAGATGGTGCGGGACGCTCATGAAGCCCAGTATAACTATATTCTTGCCGTAGGCCCAAAGGAGGCGGAGGCTGGGGAGGTGAGCGTTAGGGTGAGAGACAGTGAGACTGAAGCAATTTCTACAGTTAGTGTCGATGCCATGATCGGACGTCTTAGGGAAGAAGTAGCAGCTTTCAACTGAATTTGAGCTCACATTTCTTTTCTTTTTCCACTTCATGTTCTTAATTTTTAGTGCACAAGGTTGCATGTTATGTGTGCAAGTTATCTCTATCCTGAACTTATCATTTTGCATCTTCGGTTAGTTGCTAAAATGTCAGTTCAATGTGAAATTGCTGCCGCTTGTTGTACCAATCGGAAGAACTCATCATAAACCAGCAGTTGAGCCAGAAACAGGTGTCTGCACTGCATGTCTCCTCAAATTTGCTTACCTTTCTCATTTCTTGGAAGGATCCTTCACTTGTTAACTTCATATTACAACACGTCCTTATAATTAACCTTTGGTCATCGTACGTCCTGGCGAGTGTGCCGCCTAGTTTTACTTCCGTAGTGTTGGCGCTCTGTGTGAGACTCCTTCTCAGGGCTGGTTTGTGCACCTGGGCAGTGTGCTCAAGCTGGTGCGTTTGGTGAACTGTAAACGCATTTGTTGCTGCTACGTAATTTAAAGTCGGGCACTCGTACCTTCTGTCTAAAAAAAACCTTTGGTCATCTAAAAATTGTTAAATTATAGCCGCAGCGATGAAATTCGGTTGATCCATTGTGATTAGTGCCATACTTGACTAGAAACAAGTGCATGAGAAAAGAAAAGAGAACTTGACGATGTCTAGACCTGACTAGTTTCTACAGTTATGATTCGATCTGGGAAAGTTCGACGTGGATCAGCAATGAGATGGCAGAGATTGCAGCGACTCGAAAACTCCCCTGGGTGGCGGCGAGGAGATATCTCTGTTATTTGGTGTGATCCAAATTCGTATTCGTATATACTGATAAAGGCCGAACTTCTGACGAGTGGAGCCGTAGGCGCAACGAGTTGATACCGAGTTGGAGTTGGATTCACCGTTACCGACCTAGTTAGGTCAGGACCGCCTTTATATACCTCTCGTAAGCCGCCACACGGGATAAGCCACACATTGTAAATCCCGGCGCGATTGTAACCTCACCCGAAAATAGTGAAGTATTGCTGGCTGGCGCCCGTGGTTTTTTCTCTTCCTTGTTGGAAGGGTTTTCCACGTTAAAATCTCGTGTCCTCGTTGGTTTGATCTTGCTTAATTTCATCGTTGATTTGCTATTGCGTGTAACAATCTCTATGTGGAGAAATTAGATGCGTACGAGAAGAAATCTACAAAACTTTGCAAGAACGGAAGTGCTTTACGTACGATCTTTTCCGTCCGATGAACGGTCCGATGAACGTACAACACTGACATGGACTAAAATGATTCGATTAATTCCTCTAGTGCTGGGACCACCAAGGGAATCGATGTGTTTGTGATGCTATTGTGACTGCGCGTCAATGTAAATCGTAAGAAGGCTCCACAAGGCAAAAATGCCGGCTTTACTCCACAAAACAAAAAGGCGTTAGATTCCGCGCGGTGGGACTATCTCGTCGACCTTCTCCAACGTTATGGCTTCCCACCACGTTTTAGAGATTGTTTCTGGCTCTCTTATCCTCCGTATCCTCTATAGGCGTATTGAATGGGATCCCGGGGTCAAGAATTAAGCATGGGAAGGGTCTTAGACAAGGGCTTGCAAGGTTCAATAGCCTGTGGTCTTTTGAGCGGATGGTCGCCATTCTATTGGAGCATTACGGCGGTAAATGGCCATTGTGGCTGAGCCCTCGCTACTTCTCTTCGTGCTTGCTATTGAACCTTGCAAGCCATGCTTGAGAAGGCTAAGAAAAATGGAGATCGCCTCCGTCTTCGGGGGCGTGTCTCTCGTGTCCCCACTTCGCTACTCGCCGACGACATGGCTATCTTCATGGCGCCAATTAAAGAGGGCATCCTCGCGCCATCTTCATGACTTTGGCGAAGTCACCGGCCTAGTTACAAATGTCCATGAAAGCTCGATAGTGCCCTATTCGGTGTGCAACAATTGATCTTGAGGCCATCTTGCATGACTTTCCCGTGACGCAACGTTCCCCGTCCGTTGCTTGGGCCTTCCTCTCTCGGTTGACCACCTCCAGGGGTGTGGATTTCCAATTCATGGTTGACAAAATGGCATCCAATCTTCCAATAGGTAGATGGCATTTTCTGTCTTCTTAGCTGACGTAAGACCTTCATCTGGAAGGAAGATACATCACGGCCGTTGGTTGGACCGCCCTAATCAAGTCGGTTCCCACTTCTCAAGATATATATCCTCTAACGACTTTATCTCTTCCAAAGAGCATCATGACTACAATCCGCAAGCTTGAGCGAGCTTTCCCATGGGCGGCCACGGACAGGTTTCCGGTGGTAAATGCAAGGTAAAATGAAAATGGTTTGCCGTCCTAGAGACATGGGTGGGCTTGGTGTTCTTGACCTCGAGAAATTTGAGAGAGCTTTGAGCCTTCGTTGGCCATGGTATGAGTGGACGAAGCCCACGCGCCCTTTGGCTCTGTTTGGGCAATCCTTGCGATCAAAAGGACATGGACCTCTTCCATGCTTTCGTTGAGATTTCCATTGGCAAAGGGAAAATGGCCAACTTCAAAAGGGAAGAACTTAACCGTCGACCATGCCTTACAAAATGACGTCTTGATTTGAAACTTGAGCCTACAAGAAAGTTAATGAATTCTATCTCCTTTGGAGCAAGCTCCAAGAGGTCCTGTCTCAATGAGGAAATATCGGATGCCGTCACTTGCAAGTTAACTACTTCGGCATTTAACCCACGACCTCGGCATACTTAGCTCAGTTGGAGCCTACCACATCCATTGTGAGGCTGGCGGTTTGGGGCAATTGGGCCCCTCCCAAAGTGCAAATTCTTTGATCGGTTGATCATACAAAAGAAGGTATGGACGGTGGACCGCCTTAATGGGAAAAGGCGAAAGGGGTTATCCTCCTGGTTGTTCTCACCTCTTCAGAACTTCAGAACGAGAGGAGTGCTACAGTTTTTAGAAATTGTGGCTCCATGCCTAATGTAATCTTCTCATATGTTAAGAGGAATGCCTAGCTTTGGAGCATTGCAGGGGCAAAAAAAAACATTGAGTGCCATTATGCCGCGAGAGTATGCCTTGTACCCGGGTCTGTTGACCTATTTTATAATTCTCAAACCCTTTTTAATCAACGGAATAGGCAAAGCTTTTTTAAAAAAAAACGAGCATTCAATTTTTGATAGAGCAGCCAGCATAGAGCAACATGAACGAACTCCAGAACAAACCGAGGGATGAACCAACAACAGACACACAGGGAACATCTCCTTATTTGACAGGTGAACTGATACTAGCAACATGACTGGAATTTCAGACTTTAAATGCAAGACTACGGGACAATCGACAGTTTCATGGATGATGGCAGTTCATAACTAGCCAGTAGATTGAACAGCAATTACTCGGTATCATTAGAATTATGGGCACGGCCATCTAGTTGTCGCTCACTAAGGCGAATTTAATGGAGTAAGTTATTCTGATCCTGCTACTGTAAAAAATAATGCGAGACATTCTCAATTAGGTGAAATTTTTGAATTAGACGTTCTCAATTAGGTGAAATTTTTGAATTAGATCAGGCTACTTTGAAATCAGGTGTTTTTCGCAGCAGTCATTTTGGCTCAAAATGACTTACAAACTGACCGTTCACTTTTGGTCATGTTCCCATACACGAACAATCTATCTACTGAACCAATATCTACATTATAGCAACCTGAATTGCAGCACTCAAGATAAAAGCAGTCCATGATGCATCTCCAGGTCTAACATTCGCAACGCAACTGCTGCGATAGTATGTGTTCCACATTTCACCGGCCAGGACCGGATCGGCAGTCAAAGGCCATAACCTACATAGAGAACTACTGCAGGTGGAGCTCCAGGACTACATACACGCAAAAAGTACACTGATAATAGTTGAAGCGGCTAGAGCAAGGAAAACAGGGCCACGGTGTAGAAGCTCCAGAGAGGCCGAAGGTACCAACCAAACGGTCTATGCCCAGGATTCGTTTATCATTTACTCATAATTGTTAACGCATATTTAGAATACGACCTCAGGGGACTCAAAGCAGATCAATGTTTGCAAGGTGGAAGACAATGTTTGCTTTTCAGAAACTGAAACTTGAAATGCCGTGGGACAGCAAATTGCAATTCAGCGTGAGACACCATCCATGAAGAGAGCACCAGGGTAAAGATGAACATGGCAGGAATATGTCGTACATTTTCGATCGGCAACAAAACGTTTGCAGTGGCAAATCATAGCAACACGCAACACTTTGCAGTATCAATTAAATGAACAAAAAACTTCTTTCCCAGGCAAATTCATACATTTCTGAATTATCTTAACAAACATAGGCTATTGTAAAACAAGATCAAAGAGAGCACCAAACATGACACAACATTTTTTTTCTGTTAATGCTTCAGTTTTACAGTAGTCCTGATATGAAGCCAGCTAATATGCAATGACCTGAGAGTGATGACGAAAGGTAATGAGAAACGGGGAAAGGATGTATGAAACATGCTTGTAACTTTCCCTTGCAATATAATCATCGTGGACATTGGCATCCGAATCAAAGAACACTTGCAAAACCTCAGACTAACGCTACATGACCTTAATCACACAAAGGAGTAGTGGCAATCAACACAGCCTAGCTGCTAATCAATCAACAGATGATTCGAAGGGCTAGATTACGCATGACGTTGGTCACTATGAACCTATATCAAATAAGTGCTTCTGGTGTGTTTCAGATTATGCATGCGGACATCTAATTCACTGTTGCTAAATAATGCTCACGTAAATTGCATCTACCTATATGATATGAACAAGTAGAAACCTAAATAAATCCTCAAGATAACCTAACACTACATCATATCCTGAAATGTGACACTCAAGACTAAAATGTAAACAATCCGATAACTAACCACTGTTACAACGAATTACCTAGCGCATACAGAGACATAACACTGACAAAATTAAGCACAACACAAGAACAGGGCACCAGGTATAAAACATATAATGAAGTCTTGATATAAAATCCAAAGCACAGCCACATGACAGATGCACATTTAAGGTTCCAAAACTCTCTTCGATACGAATAAAGCAGCAGTTTTCAAGTAGCATGACTCCTAATAGAAGCTGTGATGATTAAAAGCTAGATAGGGAGAGCAGTATCACAACCAGCAGACAGATCCGGTGCTTAATCGATCTCCTGGAGCGAGGCACCGGTGGCTGTGGCACCCCCAGCTGCTGCGGCGACGTCGTCGGCGGTGAACTTGCCCTTGGCCTTGTCGGCGGCGCGGCCACGGGCCTTGCGGTCGAGGAGGGCCTTGCGATCCTTGTCGAGCTTCAGCTTGGTCACCATGACCTTCGAAGGGTGGATGCCCACGTTGACGGTGGAGCCATTCACCTTCTCCCTGGTGATCCGCTCGACGTGGATGACCCAGCGGCGGCGGTACACCTGCACCACCTTTCCCTCGCGGCCCTTGTAGGTGCCGCGGACCACCTGCACCTCGTCGTCCTTGCGGATCGGGATGGAGCGCACGTTGTACTTGTGGCGGAGCTCCGACGACAGGGCCGCGGACATGAGCACGCGGCGGACGGAGGACGGCGCCGTGAAGTGCGCCTTGCGGCACTTCCGGCGGGAGCTCGTGACGCGTGGGTTGCGCTTCATAGCGGCGGCGGGGGGTGGTAGGCTCTCCCTTACCTGGGGCGGCGGCGGCTAGGGTTTTCGGTGGGGAGGGAGTGTGTGGAGGCGGCGGGACGCTCAGGTGGGAGGGGAATATATAGGTGCCATGCTACTAGGGTTTTATTTGCGCTCTGTCGCGGGGCGCCGTGAAGGCGTTCGATGTGGGGTGGACGGCGGTGATTCGCTCGGTGGAATGGCTAGTTGGGCTAGTTTGGGTTGTTGGGCCAGGGTTTACCTGTGTTTGCACTATGCTACCCGACCTATGTGGGCTGAAAAGACAATAGGCCTGTACAACGATATGCATTTTGCGTGCTGATAATTCGCATTTTGGGGTTATGGGCTGCAGGCACCAAGCAACTTACCACGTACAACGGCATCATGCCCCTAAAAAAAAACTCATAACTGTTGGGAAACTTGGGCCAGGAGGTGGCAGCCCACTCGGTGGGCTTTGCCCAGTCCAACTAGGCCTTAGGGTTTCCCCCACTTTGTACGTTCGTTTGGGTCTCACCCTCCTGTTATATATTGAGGCACTGTACGTAGTCTAGGAACAGAACAGAGAAAGCAATAAAGATTTTGTTGTGCCCACACCCTGTGTCCCTTTTCTTCCTTGTTCGTGTGTTGTTCATCTACGCCGTCGCCGTCACACACCCTCGGGACCGGCCAGCCGGCAGAGGTTGTGTAACACGTTATCAGCACGCGCCTCTCCACCGAGCCTGCACCGAGCCTGCACCGAGCAGGCTGTCTACAAAAATCGCGAAGGTATAACCCCGATCTGATCGCAAAAATGGAACCGTGACGAAATTTCCTTTCCATTTTTCCGCTTTGCGTAATTTTTCGATCAGATCTGCGGTGCGGATTTCTCTCCCGGGGATCGAGCTGACACGCTGTCGCCGGCCAATGTCGATATCCCCGGATCACGAGAGATTTGTTGACTTCACCGTAGAGAGACGGTACGCCACGTGATCCCGCTGATCACAGTACCGCCGCGACGCATCCGTTGTGCGCTCGTGCCGCCAATATTCTGTTGGGAATATGCCCTAGAGGCAATCATAGATGATGTAATTCCCAATGTATTCATAAAGTTATTAAGTTGTCCTTTGGTTTGAACATCTGATATATGTCATTGAATATGTGATTCGATTGTGGAACTATGTATTCATGTTGTTCATACTAATTGTCCTTGGTCGTTAAGGTTGTGCTGGACACACACCCTAGACTAATGTGAGTGTTGGCTGATGACACGGTTCCACTTGTCATGGGCATGGTGATGCCATTCCAACGTTCACGGACTTGGCTAAAGAGTTTAGCAAGTCGGACTGACCCACATTGAGATGCAACGATCAAGTCGTCATTTGCATGTCTCAATCAATGTAATCCTTAGACCTGAGGTTGTCGCACAATCCGAGTTGTGGATCACCGACTTAGGTTCTGTCAAACGTTGTTCTGTGACAAGGCAACTATAAAGGCAGAGTTCGGGTCGAATGAGAAGCAAGCTGCGTGATGTGGATAATCAAGATGGGATTTTGCCCCTCCGAATGGAGAGATATTCTCTGGGCCCTCTCGAGTGATATGATTCAGGAAGCATGGCCATGCGCGACTCAGTTAAGTGTTAACTGTGTTGGTTGACTAAGAGTTAGTCAGATGAGTCACATATCACGGATCGAGAAGAGAGTTGAACTATTAAAGGGATGACGATAAATCGCCTATAGTTCGACAAGGTATATTGTGAGGCAAAAGGGACTAAGATGAATATCACATTGAAAGGTATGTCGTCATGACTCAATGGTACTTGGGAGTCGGCACGTTCTGCTAGGAGCCGCTACCGATTGATCGATTGGGAGTTGGACTCCAATCGTGTCCAAGTCGCCATGAGCCTGCAGGGTCGCACACTTAAGAGCGGGAGCAAGTATTGGTTGGGTTGGACCCGAACCGGAAATGGACTGAGTTAGTGAGTCGGACTCACAGAGGGAATGGGCCACAAGTGTTGTGCAGCCCATTACCATACGCTATATAAAGAGGGGCGCAGGTTGCCCAACGGGCACGTTAGTCCACTCTCCTATGCGTTGGGAACCCTAGCCCCACTCAGTCCAGCCGCCGCACCGGACCTAGCAGTCCGCCGTCGGAGCTCCTCCTCGTACGTGTGGATACCGGCAGAGGTGCTGTACGTTCAGCACTTCGACGTTCGAGGGATTGGATCGGCCGGACCGGATCGTGGGACTGCACTGCCCCGACCCGACGCGCTACATCGATAATCCGCACCTGCGCGTCTAGTGGTAATACTCGTGGCCTTCTACCTCAGCTAGATCTTGGTAGTATCGCGTAGGAAAAAGTTTTCGTTTATCTCTACGCGCGCCAACATATTCCAGATGAAACGTGGCGATGATTTTCCAATTATTATTTTTTGTTCTTGTCCTTGCATCACGCATCAATGGCAGTGGTATAGGCCGCGCGCCGCCGCGTGCCGCCGCGAGCTGGCCGCCGCGTGCCGCCGCGAGCGAGCCGCCGCGAGCTGGCCGCCGCGTGCCGCCGCGAGCGAGCCGCCGCGTGCTGGCCGCCGCGAGCTGGCCGCGTGCTGGCCGCCGCTGCTGGCCGCCGCCCCGGCGAGCGCCGCCGCGCCCGGCTGCGCGCCCGGCAGCTTGGCCGCCCGGCCACCGGCGAGCGCCGCCGCGCCTGGCAGCTTGTCCGCCCGTCCGCGCCGCGGCAGCTCGGCCGCCCGGCTGCGCGCGCCACCTGCCCCGCCCCGCCGCGCGCGCCGCCTGCCCCGCCCCGCCGCGCGCACCGCCCGCGCCCGCCCCTGGCCGCCTGCGCTCGAGGCCGGCCGGCCGCCGCCGCGACCTTGAGCGCCCGCTCGGTCGCGCGCGCGCGTGCGCGCCGCCGCCTCGCGCTAGGCCCGGCCGCCTCGTGGCCCGCCCCGCCCCCTAGCCGGCTGGCCCGGCTGGCCGCCGCCGGAGCGCCGCCTCGCCGCGCGGGGAGCGCCGCCGCCGCCCGGTGTCCGACGGGAACCGTTCGGTTCCCTGTCGAGGACGACCGAGAGCACAGGCCGCGTAGCGGGCCGGCCCAAGGCGCGGCACGGCCAACGGGCCTCGCAGGCCACAGGCCCGTCCACGGTTGCCTTTCCGAAAAAAAAAAAAAAGTGCTGCGCGGACAGAGGAGGCTGCGGTGGGCTTTTGGCCTGGTTTTTGGCCCGTTTTTGGCCTGCTGCCGATACGGGCCGGACCCAGAGCGTGTACGGGCTGAATATTTACGTTTTAGCACACAGTTTTTTCCATAATTCTGTATATTTTTATTCCTGCTGAATAAATTGTATATAAGTCCCTGGAACTGTCTGTTTTTGCTGAAATTGTAAATTTGGACATAAAATAAATTCGGAAAGTCATTTTTAGGGCTAATTTTCACGTTTCGAACGCGCTTAGCATAATATCTCTTTATACATGCTTTTATATCATGTTTTACTATCGTAATTAATTGTTTAATTCATAGTAGAACACTGTTAGCATGTCATTTAAAATTTTGGAACGCCGTCATATTGAATTTTTGTATCAACATCGCTTTATGCAATCGATTAACTGCTGTAATCTGATACATGTTTGCATAAATCGCAGATGGCCGGAATCATGAACCGCGAGTTCGAGGAGTTGTCCCAGACTGGGCTGAACTACCTTGCTTGGGCCTCGGACGTGGAGATCGTCCTCGAGGGCCGAAAGATCAAAGGAGCGCTGGATGCGGGGACCAAGGAGGCCCCCAGCACCACGACTGCTGCAGAAAATGCGCAGGCACTGCATTTCCTCCGCCACCATATGAGTGCTACGTTGAAAAACGAGTACATGGCTGAACGGAGTGCTTCAGCCCTGTGGGCCGCTCTTAAAGAGAGGTTCGCTAGGTTGAAGTACCACGTCAAGCCAAAGGCGGAGGCGGATTGGTTGCGTCTAAGGTTTGCGGACCACAAATCGGTACAGTCGTTCAATTCCGTGTTACACGTGATTTGTGCGAATCTGGAGATGTGTGGTACGAAAATCACGGACGAGGAGAAGATAGAGAAAACTCTCTCCACCTTCCATCCAAGTAACCTCCAGAATGCGCGGAACTACCGCCTGGAGAACTTCACGCAGTACTCGGCGCTCATTGACGCCCTCCAGGTGGCTGAGGCGCAGGATGAGGTTCTGAAAAAGAACTTCAACTCGCAGCCTTTCGGAGGGGGCCCAAGCCAGGAAGCTTATGCCGGCGCCTACAAAGTGCGCCAGCCAAAGTTCAAGCAGCGCGGCAGGAAAGGCAAAGGCAAGAAGGGACCTAACCACCCCCACCCAGCCAAGGAGCAAAAGGCGGGTAAGGGGGAGGTGAGGCCCCAAGACTGCTTCCACTGCGGGTCGAAGCTTCACTTCTCCAGGCAGTGTCGTGCTCCCAAGCACGTCGTGGACGCCTTCAAGGCCAAGAGAGCGCATGAGGCGCACCTTGTCCAGATGGAGGCACCACCGGCGCCCGCTGCGGCACCCGTGATGATCCCCACGCCCCCCGCTGCGCCCGTCGTGGCGCACACTGGGGCACCTGTGGAGGCACAGGTGGCGGTTCCCACGAACGCCACCGTGTCCATGGAGGTTGAGCACACCGTGTCCCCTCCAACGCCACAGCTGGACATCGACGCTGCCGCCTCCATGATAGCCACTGAGGAGAAGCTTAGCGAGATGGAGATCTCGGCTGAGCTGGAGGGTTACTTTGTGGACTCCATCTGATCTCCGCCCATTTATTCATGATCCTATGGCAATAATTTGATACAATTTATTCGATGTGGTTGTAAGCTCTATGAGAGCAACATTATTTGTTTCATTAAACATCTATCGGCGCTTGGATGACTTTGTCATCATTTATTCCATTCTTTTAAATAGAGATACTTATGTTATGTTCTGAAATATTTGCTTGTTTAATTATTACTTTAGCATCTTCCTCGCTCTCGTTTAATAATTAGACACTATATTTTAGAACACGTGTGGCGCCCGAATGGAGGAAACGTGCCTTGCCGATAGCGGTACCACCAATACCATCTTGAGAGATACAAAGTACTTTGAGTCCATCAAGAAAATTCCAGGGAGTATTACGACGATCGCCGGCTGCGGTCCTCATATAGTTGGCTCCGGACGAGCCACTATAACACTCCCCATGGGAACAACTTTGATCATTAATGATGCATTGTTGTACCCGGAAGCGACTCGTACTCTCTTGAGTTTTAAAGACATTCGTGTTAATGGGTTCCACATTGAAACCCATGATGATGACACCGGTAAGGAGTACCTACTCATCACGAAACGCGATGAAAATGGTAAACATGTTGTCGAAAGGCTTCCTTCGTTCGCTACAGGGTTGTACTACACTAAGATAGTAGCACTACCCATGTACACTACCCTTAAAACTGTTTTTAGAAGCTCTGAACTATTCTGCCTTTGGCACGATAGGATAGGCCATCCCGGTCTTACGATGATGAGAAATATAATTAACAACTCGAATGGTCATAATGTTAATGTGAAAAAATTTCCGAATCCTGATGATTTCGTGTGCTCCGCATGCGCTAAGGGAAAATTAATCGTTAGACCATCACCCCTAAAGGTGAAGGATGAAATCCCCGCGTTCTTGGAACGTATCCAAGGGGACATATGCGGTCCTATTCAGCCCCTGTCGGGTCCGTTTAGGTACTTCATGGTGCTCATTGATGCTTCCTCTAAATGGTCCAATGTTAGCCTGCTGTCAACAAGGAACCATGCTTTTGCAAAGTTGATCTCTCAGATCATACAAATGAGGAATAAATTCCCCGATCATCGTATTAAGTCTATTCGAATGGACAACGCTGGTGAATTTACTTCAAAGGCGTTCGATGATTATTGCATGGCAACAGGAATCAAACTTGAGCACTCTGTACCGCACGTCCACACACAAAATGGACTTGCAGAGGCATTGATTAAAAGAATTAAATTCATTGCCAGACCGCTCCTTCAGGGTTGTAATTTACCAACAACATGTTGGGGTCACGCGGTGTTACACGCTGCCAATCTCATCAATTTTCGACCATCGGCCTACAACATCCATTCTCCTATGCAGCTTGCGCAAGGGTCGGCACCGAAAATTTCCCACCTTCGTAGGTTCGGTTGCCAGGTATATGTACCAATACCACCCCCTCAGCGATCAGCAATGGGACCGCTCCGTAAGTCGGGGATATACGTTGGTTATGAGACTGTGTCCATAATCAGGTTTCTGGACCCCGCGACAGGTGACTGTCATACGGCCCGTTTCGCTGATTGCATTTTTGACGAGGATCTCTTCCCGACTTTAGGGGGAGATAATCAACCCCTTGATGATAAAAGTCGAGAACTTACGTGGCAAGCCACGGGGATCCACGCTCATGACCCGCGCACTGCTGAGTCTAATAGAGAAGTTCAAAAGATAATAGATTTGCACTCATTGGCGAATCAACTGCCTGATCACTTTAGTGACTTAAAGACTGTGACAAAGTCGCATGTGCCTGCGCGCAATGCACCGGAAAGGGTTGAAATACCAAAGAGAAATCACGGTATACCCGCTCCCGTTCTTAGGCCTAAGAGGACGAGGAATCCGGTTTCTCAAATCCCAAGTACCCGGGGACGCCCGAAGAAAAAGGATAAGAGAGATTTATCGCAGCCTACCCCTGCAAAGGGGAGCCAGTTGAGACCTGGCACAAGTACGGACGTTTCTGTGCACGAAATTCCGGACTTGAATTTTCCTACTACGGAAATACCCAGCGAAGATGTGTGCGCACACATTGGAGCGGGAAAGCTAAAGGACCTTGCTCCCGGAATGGGAAATCCGGTGGAGGAAGGGAATGTGCCTGATGCACTCCATGACGAAATGGCCATTAATTATATTAATTCGGGCGAGTCAATTAATCGAGCTATGGCAAATGTCGACATTTATTTTGCCAAGAAAATTGCCTCAATCATAGATCTTGACCCAGAGCCTAACACTCTCGCTGATTGTAAGCAAAGGTCGGATTGGAAAGATTGGAAGAAGGCAATAACTGCTGAGTTATTTTCTCTCAACAAAAGAGAGGTGTTTGGACATGTTTGTCTAACTCCTCCCCATGTGCGTCCCGTTGGCCACAAATGGGTATTTGTTCGAAAGAGGAACGAGAATAACGAGGTAGTAAGGTACAAAGCAAGGCTCGTTGCTCAAGGTTTCTCCCAGCGACCAGGTGTCGACTTCGAGGAAACATACTCCCCAGTCATGGATGGAATTACCTTTAGATACTTGATCTCAATGGCAGTAAACTTGGACTTGACAATGAAACTTATGGATGTTGTCACCGCTTACCTTTATGGTAATTTGGATTCGGACATATACATGAAGGTACCCGAAGGTATCCATGTCCCGAACCAAGATAGAGCTAACAGAGGTTTATACAGTGTTCAGCTTAAAAAGTCACTGTATGGACTTAAACAGTCAGGTAGGATGTGGTATAATCGTTTAAGCGATTTCCTTCATCAGAAGGGCTACACGAGCAATGAAGATTGCCCATGTGTTTTTATACGGAGATCACAAGATGGTTTCTGTATTATCTCGGTGTACGTGGACGATTTGAATATAATCGGTACACCTGAGGATATTGAGGAAGCGAGTTCCTACCTGATGTCGGAATTCGAAATGAAAGACTTAGGCAAAACTAAGTTCTGCCTAGGTTTACAACTTGAACATTCCCCTGCTGGGATCTTAGTGCACCAGTCTGCCTACACCCAGAAGGTGTTGGAAAGATTTGGATTTGACAAGGCATACCCTTCTAAGACCCCGATGATCGGGAGATCTTTACAGCAGGATAAGGACCCGTTCAGGCCTAAGGAAGAGGGGGAGGAAATTCTGGGACCAGAATTCCCCTACTTGAGTGCAGTTGGCGCACTCATGTACCTCGCGAATTGCACACGGCCGGACATTGCGTTCGCTGTCAATTTGCTTGCTAGGTACAGTTCTGAGCCTACCAAGAGACATTGGAAAGGCGTTAAGGACATCTTCCGATACCTGCAAGGGACCAAAGATCTTGGTTTGTTTTACCGGAGGAATCAAGACCTCACGGTTGTAGGCTATGCTGATGCTGGGTACCTTTCGGACCCGCACACATCCAAGTCTCAAACTGGATATGTTTTCCTTTGTGGAGGAACTGCTATTTCCTGGAAATCGTCTAAGCAAAGCCTAGTGTCAACTTCGACGAACCACTCGGAAATCATAGCACTATATGAAGCATCACGTGAGTGTGTATGGCTTCGACGGGTGATCGGCCACATCCAGCTGTCATGTGGGCTGAACACCGTCCAAACCCCCACTATTATCTATGAAGATAATGCCGCTTGTGTTGCACAAGTCCAGACGGGTTATGTGAAGAGCAATCTCACGAAGCATATCAACCCCAAATTCTTCTACGCACATGAGTTGCAGAAGTTGAATGAAGTAAAAAATCCTACATACTAAGTCGTGTGAAAATCTTGCTGATTTGTTCACTAAATCATTACCTGCATCTTCTTTCGAGAGATGTGTTCGTGGAATTGGTATGATGAGACTTAGGGAGATGTAAGGTTCAGGGGGAGAATCTTCACAAACTCATCGCTAAAATCTCGATCCCGATGATTGAGTACTTAACTTAATGGTTAAGTGAGTTGTACTCTTTTTCCCTTAAGTGAGTTTTTATGAAGTTTCTCACACGAGGTTTTTAATGAGGCAATTCGTGCAACATAGCAATAGTATACCATGTGCTTTTTCTCCATATTTTTCCCACTGGGTTTTTCGGAGTTTTGAGGCATGGCTATACGGATGATACCCAAGGGGGAGTGTTGGGAAACTTGGGCCAGGAGGTGGCAGCCCACTCGGTGGGCTTTGCCCAGTCCAACTAGGCCTTAGGGTTTCCCCCACTTTGTACGTTCGTTTGGGTCTCACCCTCCTGTTATATATTGAGGCACTGTACGTAGTCTAGGAACAGAACAGAGAAAGCAATAAAGATTTTGTTGTGCCCACACCCTGTGTCCCTTTTCTTCCTTGTTCGTGTGTTGTTCATCTACGCCGTCGCCGTCACACACCCTCGGGACCGGCCAGCCGGCAGAGGTTGTGTAACAATAACGGCATCATCTTCGACCTGCTGACGGCTCCTCCCTCCCTTCTTCTCTCCGGTGAAAGCTCTCTATGACAGCTTGTTTGTGACACCGGTAGAAATCACTAGCAACAGAGAACTTTACACAGTGCGCGTCTTCACAGAAATATTGATATATTGGGAAGTAAACGAACCCAAAGAGACCGGATTTGAAGAATGAGCAAAGGTGACTTTTGTTTTGTTTGCAAATTTACCTACGTTAATTTAATTTTTATTGTTAGATTAACTTTGCGGGTGATTAAAACACAGACATCACGAAAACGTCTTGAGCCTCAATCTAAACTTATTCATAACCATGACCCCATGTGATCCAATCCACGTGCCCCTTCCAACTTGCCGATATATGAGACCAACTATGGTTTGACCCAAAACTACTGAATCACTTCTTCGGATATAGCGAGATATGCTAGGGGCAACTCGAGCATCCTAGGAGATAAACCCCCCAAGCGCTCAACATCCAGCAGACACATAGTCCTATATACAAAAGTGAGAGCCTCGCGGCAGGACTCGACAAAGCCACGAACCTGCCGTACTCAATATTGAAGAGTTGCCATAACAAAACCCCTACTTTTGTCAGACCAGAAATTGTACGCATGGGTATTGGAACTCCCGGACTCATAAATGATCTGATTGTTCGTCCAATTCTCTTGTGGATTCATATCGGGTTCAATACCTATGACATAACACAGAGGTGTCAAATGCAGACAAATAAAAGAAAAGCAAAATCACTTGGGGGCTTGGAGTGCATTTACAGAGCAAATCCCTTGCAGTACCCGCCAACTCTTTCATGAGAAATCGTTCGCGCTCGGTCGCAAGCTTTTGTTTCGACTTCGCCACATCCACAATGCCTTGCAAAGCTCTCAGTTTCTGCTCGCCAACAACAATTCAGCAACGCAGTACAGTAGTTGAACTCACATCAACTGGAGCAGTCGCAACAGAATACCCAGTGGCGCTCGAAGGACCAGGACCACCTGTAGTCACCTGGCAAAAGAAAAGGGGCATTCACTGAGTCACACATCTGAAGCACCCGACATTGCGTCTCAAAAAACTCTCGAGTGCACGGGGCCTACTTCCATCGGGAGCGTACAAGACAAACGACAAGTAACGAAGAATCGACAAATTAAAACAACATTCATACTTCAAGGAAAAAACAGAGAACTTAGCCAAGCGGTAGGTTCATTACAAAGCATGACAACAAAAATAAACTCCCCTCTACCCTAGGGGGCTACAGACTTGCCAGAAACGGCTTCGCTGGCAGCAGACTTGGCATTCAGGACGCGGGCAATCAACTCGGATATCATCATAGCTAACTTCTCAGCACGAGCGGCAAAATGTTTTAGAGCTAACTTTTTTCCCTCCCGGTTCCTGGGAAGATCCGAGTAAGCCTCCTCCAAGTTTCCGTCGATGTCGCTCGCCAGGGCCACCTGGATCGCCGTCTTCGCGTCGCACTCTGTCTGCGCAAGGTACTCGCGGAGGGGGTCGTCCTTGCTAAGGAAAGCCCACAGTAGGTTGTCCGCAGTCGAAGGAATCTCTCGTCCCGTGAACAATTTCTGGTGCAGCGGAGTCAAGACCCGCATGGGTTCCTCGATGACGGACTTCGCCTTCATCCCATGCTCCTGGAGTTGGTTGACAGTGTCCATCAGAGCATCGAGTCGAACCTGGTTAGGGATCGCCAGAGGGATTCCCAGTGCACCTGCGAAATTCAAGAAATCAGAAGTTTGAAAGAGAAGTCTGCGACTCGACAAGAAACCCAAAATATTCTCGAGCCCCTCACCCGACAAAGCTTCAGCCACGGGGAGGAGTAAACAACAAGAGCACATCACTCGCGAAATTATAAACGATACTTACCTCTCGAAGATGTAAGATCTAGGAGGAGTTGACCGCGCTCGCAACGGAGGGTGATGCAGTTAGCTTCTGCGACCATACCCGATGGCCGGATTCATCAAAACAAGGAATGGAATTTTGAGTCTATACCCGACAATAAATAGTCGCGCATACACTCGGGGGCTACTCCCATCAGGAGCAATGCCGTGCACCCGATAAACAGAACAAGAACAAAAACTAAATTCGAGAAGAATTTCACCAAGTGCGGAGGTTTACCTTAGCGTTTGGAGTCGATAGCAGGTCCGCGGAACTACCCGAAGGTTCAAATTGTGTTTGTGCTTTAGGTGCAGCAGTCTCCTTCGGCTCCTCGTTGATAATAATGCGCGAGTCCTTGCTAGGATTCACCACCTCCTTCGCTGGACCCGGAGCTTTCTCGGCCTCCGTGGTATCTTCTTTCTGCTTAGAAGATTGGGCCGAGGCAACAAAATAGTCCTTACTGACCATTGATGACGTGAGAACACACGCTCGTTGGGGGACCCCAAGAGAAAGGTATGAAGAGTACAGCAGCAAGTTTTCCTCAGTAAGAAACCAAGGTTTAATCGGACCAGTAGGAGAAAGAAATCACTTCTGAAGGTTGATGATAGCTGATGTTGGCGGCACGCACTACCAGGCTTAGTACCAACGTGGAATCTGCACACAACACAACCAAGATACTTTGCCCCAACGAAACAATAAGGTTGTCAATTTCACTGGTTTTGCTAGCACAAAGGATTAGATGTATAATATGGAAAACGGTACTTGTTTGCAGTGAATGAAAAGAGAACAATGATTGCAATGAATAAGAGGAAAACAATGATTGCAGTAAAGAAAGCAGTGTTTGCAGTGGTTTTATTATCAGTGTAAAAGGATGGACCGGGGTCCATAGTTCACTAGTGGTGTCTCTCCATAAAAGATAGATAACATGCTGGGTGATACGTCCAAAACCTATCTCCTTTTCCAAACACTTTTCTTATTATTTTCTTCTAAACTTGTGAGTTTTGGATACCACTAACACGGACTAACGCTGTTTTCAGCAGAATTACCTTGGTGTCTCGTTTTTGTGCAGAAAAATCAACTTTCGGGAAAATGGCCAGAAAAGACCCCATCGGTCCTAAAACAACAGAAGTCCCCGAGAGCCAGAAGGGGGCCAGGAGAGGATCCATGAGAGGGGCACACCAACCTCCGGCGCCCCCCCCCCTAGCCGCGCCGCCTAGTGGTGTGGGCCACCCCTGGTCCCCCTCAGACTCCCATTTCGACTACATATGCCCCGTAAACCTAAAACGCGAGGGGGTTTGTCATATTCCACAGAAACACAACAGAGTGCCGCCGCCACCCCGAACCTTGATTCGGGGATTAGAAGTTCTTGTTCTGGCGCCCTGCCGGACGGGGATTCGAAGGAGATCATCGCCATCGACACCTCCACCTCTTTTCCATCAACCATCCATGATTTCGTCGTCCTTGTGCGAGTAAACACCACTCTAGGCTGAGAGGTATGGAAGGGATTGGATGAGATTGATCATGTAATGATGCCAGAGCATAGTACCTAGTATCCATTGTTAATGTTTTCTACCGTTGTTGCAACTTGTTATGCTTATTGCTTGTCACTAGGGCCCGAGTGCGATGATTTCAGATCTGATCATGTTATTGTTTCATGAGTATAATGTTGTTTCTTGATCATATTTGCAAGTTGTTTTACACATGTCATTGTCCGGAACCCGAGGCCCCAAAGTGACAGAAATTGGGACAACCAGAGGGGATGGTTGTGATGTGAGGATCACGTGTGTTCATGGAGTGTTAATGCTTTGCTTCGGTGCTTTATTAAAAGGAGCACCTTAATTACCAGTAGTTTCCCTAGAGGCCCGCTGCCACGGGCTGGTAGGACAAAAGTTGTTGTGCAAGTTTCTCATTGCGAGGACGATGACTATATTGGAACACATGTCTATGGTTTGCCGACATGTTTGATGCTTTATATTATTATCTGCAATGCCCACGTTATTATTATTACATGACCTATGTTATCCATGCAACGCCCGTCCATCCGTTCCCTCTATGCCTACGGTACTTCCCATATTGTTGTTTTCCGTGATTGCTACTGTTGTTACTATTTTACTACTGCTATTATTTTATTTCTACTGCTGCTATAAAAGTGTTACCACTGATAAATTGTTGCGAGCAAGTCTACTTTCAGGTGCAGCTGAATTGACAACTCAATTGTTAAGGCATATAAATATTCTTTGGTTCCCCTTGTGTCGAATCAATAAATTTGGGTTTTACTTCCCTCGAAGACTGTTGCGATCCCCTATACTTGTGGGTCATCACTGGGTAAACAAATTATAGTTGGGCAATTGACAGAAATAAAGGTTGCACCGTAGTGCATATGCAAGACATGGTGATATTACTATGAGATTCATGTGGGCATTACAACACAATTCATAGACCATTATCCAACTGCATCTATGACTAATAATCCACCCTTAGAAAGTAATCCAATCAAACTTCGGGTATTAAGTTGCAAGCAACAGATTATTGCATTAAGTAAAGTGCGTAATGTAAAAAATGAAAACATTTTTGTTTTCTCCCTACTGGCAACAAAACATCCCCCATCCGCTTGAGTTTTCTTGGAATTTGCTGGGATGAACCACGGGGGCAACCCCAAGCTTAGGCTTTTCACTCTTCTTGATCATATTATATTATCCTCTTCTCTTGACCCTTGAAAACTTCCTTCCCACCAAACTCAAAGTAATTCTCATTAGAGGGTTAGTGCATAATCAAAAACTCACATATTCTCCCTTGACACGAGAATTACCAATACTTTCTAAACATTAGCTACAACCACAGATGTTTTGTGGAGCAAAGGAATCCAGTCGTCATAGTAAAGGAGAGAATGCAAAGTAAAAAAGGCAGAATCTATCAGATCCAGAACAGCTTGTAAAGACGAATTTTTTCAAGGCACTTACGTTGCTCAGATCAGAATAACTCGGAACTAGAAAAAAATTCGGAAATAGCTGAAGATCATGCACAAAAAATTCAGGTAGTTTTAATTTTTTTATGAATTTATACGAATTAAATAGTGGACAGCAAAAATCTGTTCCTACGTAGAAATCCAAATCTAGCTTCAACTTTTCACTAGAGACTTTACTTGGCTCAACAATACGAAAAAGTAAAGATACAAAGGAGTTGCTTCAGAAGTAAACACCACCTTGACTCGAAAAAAATAGAAGTAAACATTGCAAAAAGTGAAAACCATGAGTTATCTCCCAAGAAGTGTTTTTCTTTAACGCCTTTTAGCTAGGCCCAGTAATTTCAGAAGATGCTCACATAAGAGATATGAATTAATCAAAAGAGATCATCAAGAAGCAATTATAAAAGAAATTTAAGTCTAACCCACTTCCTATGCATAGGAATCTTGTAAAAAATAAATTGAAGAAGCACAAATTAGAAATCATGGGAAGGTAGAACAAGAGCAATTTCAAAAAAAAATTAACAAAAAGAGAGGTGTTTTAGTAACATGAAAATTCCTACAACCATATTTTTCTCTCTTATAATAATTTTCAGTAGCATCATGAACAAACTCAACAACATAATTATCACATAAAGCATCTTTGTCATGGTCTAAAAGCACACAATTCATATCAAGCTCAAAAATAGTGGGATCAAAATTAAAAATAAATACCTATTCTTTCTCACTTTTAGTAATAGCAAAACAAGATGATTCGTCATTCTTAAAAGGTATGGGACACATTATTGAAATCCTATTTTCAGTAGCATTATAATTTATAACATCAAGTAACATAGGACCACCATCTAGAGCATTATCATATAAATTTTCTAAACAAACTTCCTCGTTATCATGCATATCAATAGTTGGAATAAATAGAGAATTATCATAGGATTTATCAAAGTAGCATGGATTATCATATATAATAGTAGCAATATCATTTTCACAAGTTTCATTCATAGTAGTATCAAGGTCACAAGTATAGCAAGTATCAATTTCATCGAAAAGGGATATTTCAAAAGAATCAGTAGGATCATCACAATTATCAATATAACACTCATCCTCCTTTGGTAAGTCAAATAAGGTATGGGTTAAAGAGTTACTCTCGTTGTGAGGTAGACATGGGTAGCTACTCCATTCTTCCTCCTCTTGATAATCACTCTCCTCCTCTTTTTCATCCAATGAGCTTCCAGATTCAGCAATTTCTTCTTCCATAGGATCCTGCAAGGCATTAGTCTTTTCCTTTGGTGGAGAGCATCTATAAAGATATTTAAGAATATAGCCATTTTCTTCCTTGTAATTATCAAAGAAAATTTCAAGAGTATCATAAATCTCATATTTATAATGTGCATCGTCAATATTTTCAAGCAAATAAGCAATTTCGAATGCACCCTTCCAAGTAATAAATTCTTCAATTTATTCCACATCATAAAAGTCATAATTTCCCTTAACATAAGAAGATATGGTAACATTATCATTATACTCGCATTGAAAAGGGAGGTGTTTATACCTCCTACAGCAACAAGATTTATCAAAGCAATAAGTAACATTATAAGTAGAGCAAAGATTTCTAACAATGATATACAATTTATTAATTTGTTCCCATAAGTGTTTCCCTTTTTTGACAAGCAGTGTTCCTTATAATATTTTTGTTGTTCTTCCGTGAACCCACCTTGCCAATATGATCTAGTTTCAAAGAAATCAACCATTGATAGCAGGCATGATAAAGCAAGTAACAAGCAATACAATAACAAAGTAAAGAGATTGGAGGTGAGAAACTCCCTTTATAATTCCTGTTCACCCCGGCAATGGTGCTAGAAAACAGGCTTGATGACGTGAGAACACATGCTCGTTGGGAGACCCCAAGAGGAAGGCATGAAGAGTACAGCGACAAGTTTGCTCTCAGTAAGAAACCAAGGTTTAATCGGACCAGTAGGATAAAGAAATCACTTCTGAAGGTTGATGACAGATGATGTTGGCAGGGCGCACTACCAGGCTCCGCAGCAACGTGGAATCTGCTCACAACACAACCAAGATACTTTGCCCCAACGAAACAGTGAGGTTGTCAATCTCACCGGTTTTGCTAACACAAAGGATTAGATGTATAATATGGAAAACAATACTTGTTTGCAGTGAATGAAAAGAGAACAATGATTGCAATGAATGAGAGGAAAATAATGATTGCAGTAAACAAAACATTGTTTGCAATGGTTGTATTATCAGTGTAAAAGGATGGACCGGGGTCCACAGTTCACTAGTGGTGTCTCTCCATAAAAGATAGATAACATGCTGGGTAAACAAATTACAGTCGGGCAATTGACATAAATAAAGGCTTCACCGTAGTGCATATGCAATACGTGATTATTACTATGAGATTCATGCGGGCATTACAACATAATTCATAGACCGTTATCCAACTGCATCTATGAAAAATAATCCACCTTCAGAACATAATCCAATCAAACTTAGGGTATTAAGTTGCAAGCAACAGATTATTACATTAAGTAAAGTGTGTAATGTAAACAATGAAAACATTGCTGTTTTCTCCCTAATGGAAACAACACATCCCCCATCCGTCATGTTTCTGTCACTCGAGCACAGATGAAAAGGAGGCATGAACCCACTATTGAGCATAAATACTCCCTCTTGGAGTTACAAGCATCAACTTGGACAGAGCATCTACTAGTAACGGAGAGCATACAAGATCATAAATAACATAACCATGATAGATTGATAATCAACTTTACATAGCATTCAATATTCATCGGATCCTAGCAAACACAACATGTAGCATTACAGATAGATGATCTTGATCATGTTAGGCAGCTCACAAGATCTAAACATCTTGGCATAAAGAGGAGAAGACAACCATCTAGCTACTGATATGGACCCGTAGTCCAAGGATGAATTACTCACGCATCACTCCGGAGGCAGGCATGGTGATGTAGATCCCTCCGGTGATGATTTCCCCTCCCCGCAGGGTGCCGGGGAGAGCTTCAGAACCCTCCCAAACTAGGGTTGATGATGACGGCGACTATGGAACTTTTTGTGGATGGAGGCTCGGGTATTTAGGGTTAACCCAAGGAGGAGCTTAAATAGGCGAGAGGGCAACGTCCGTGGGTATCCAGGGGGCCACACCACCTGGTGGCGCCGCCAAGGGGGGGCCGCGCCACCCTATGGTGTGCTGGCTCTAGGGCCCCCCTCTGGGTCCCATCCGGACTCCGTGTACGTGACAGATTTCTAAGACCCTGGGATTTTGTTTCGTCCAATTATGAGAATATTTCCAGAACAACTTTTCTGAAACCAAAAACAGCAGAAAACATGAACTGACTCTATGGCATCTTGTTAATAGGTTAGTCCTAGGAAATCCATAAAAATGACATAAAGTGTATAGAAAACATGTAGCATATTGCATGCAAACAACATGGAACATCAGAAATTATAGATACGTTCTAGACGTATCAAGCATCCCCAAGCTTAGTTCCTACTCGTCCTCGAGTAGGTAAAACGATAAAAACAAAGTAATTTCTGAGGTGACATGCTACCAACATAATCTTGATCATCTAAATTGTAAAAGCATATGTAAGCCGAGATCATAGTACTTTAAACACAGACATGGTAGATATAATTCTAACAATGAAACTTAGCAATCACTTTGTAGCATGAAAAGTAACACAAATAAAAGATCATGAATAATAATGCACTTGAAAGTTATACGTTTGTTTCGAGCATAAATAAAACATAACAAAGTGATATTTCCCTTGTCCTTAAAAGTGGGGCAAAACATAAATGCGAGGACACCTTCAAAGTTTAAGTGGATGATTAGAAAAAATAATTTAAGAGCAAGTAATTACACATCATGAATCAATCAACAATAATCTTTGAGACTTATGCACATTAAACTCAAAATGGCAAATACGCTCTCTTAATTGTGCATAACGTTAGAAGATGGAGACTCAACATAAAAGTAAAAGAAAGGCCCTTCGCAGAGAGAAGCAGGGGTTAACTCATGTGCTAGAGCTTTTTATTTTATTAAACAGAGGTATTGAAAACATTTTTCAGAGAGGTGTATTCTTAAGTCAACGAATGGTAAACATAAAATATAGTACGTCACAAGCCAACTAGACTTCACAAGAGCGGCTCCCATTGAAGGACGCAACTGGGGTCAGAAGGTCATCCCTCTTCTCTTTTGTTTACACAATTATGCTTTGACTGATAAATCAGGGGCAAATATAGTGAAGAGAATTTAATAGTAACCAATTTTGGGCCTGCGCGCCCCGCTGCCAGCTCTTCTATCAATTTGGATAAGCGGATGTGCCACTAGTCCAGGTGTGTAAAGTCCAATCAACAAGTGAGATAAAGATTCTCTATTTACGTCCTCATGAGCTAAAATAGGGGCACAAAACATGAATAATTTTGAAGTTTTAAAGGTAGCACATGAGAAATTTACTTGGAGTGGCGGTTAAATACCACATGCAGGTAGGTATGGTGGACACATTTGGCAGACTTTTTTTTTTGGAAGTTGGATGCACAAGTAGAGCTCATACTCAGTACAGGTGGAGGCTAGAAAAAGACTGAGAGCGACAAATTAAGAGAGCAATAATGGCCATAATCATGCATAGCAACAAAACATTATTAATAAAAGCATAAATGGTATTACAAGTAAAAAACTAAATGATCATAGAGGCTATAGGTGACTGGTTTGTAGTCATAAACATGGTGTAAGCGTGCGCCAAGTCAACCAAATAAAGCATCCGAAGGAGAATACCACTATACTATGCTTTAGTGTGAAAAAAACAACTCATGATTCTTTCAATGGCACATTAAACACTCTCAGATACCTGAGACAAGTCATGCTACAATAATAACCACTAAGCATAGAATTAAAATCACATCCAACATGACATGATAAAGTCTAGCCACAGTCTATACAAGCTTCTTTTTTGCACCGTTATAAGCACGAAAATTTACTACTTCTTTCCAACATCAATTATTTCAAACAAAAAACAAAAACTCTGCAAAAGATATAGCAATAAAGCAAGAGAGTACTACTACTACTCCACTAGAACTAACAGCTCTGAATAAGAGATGCATGAAAAATAGGAGCTAAAAGGATTTGCAGCAGCTAGAAGAAAAACTAAGAATACGAGCATGGAAGAAAACGAGTATTCATATGAAAAAGCGGAGCGTGTCTCTCTCCCACACAAGAATGATGGGTTCGAACTAAGTTTATTGCAGCAAGGAAAACAAAAACAAAAATACCCTCCAAATAAAGTGCGTATGATGTGACCGAATAAAAATATAGTTTCACTAGAAGTGACCTGATAAGTTGCTAATGAAGAAGGGGATGCCTTGGGCATCCCCAAGCTTAGACGCTTGAGTCTTCTTGGAGTTTGCTGGGATGAACCACGGGGGCATCCCCAAGCTTTGTATTTCCACTCTTCTTGATCATATTATATCACCCTCTTCTCTTGACCCTTGAAAACTTCCTTCACACCAAACTCAAAGTAATTCTCATTAGAAGGTTAGTGCAGAATCAAAAACTCACATGTTCTCCTTGGACACAAGCATTATTAATAATTTTTAAACATTAGCTAAATCCACTGATGTTTTGTGGAGCAAAGAAATCCACTCAACATAGTAAAAGAGAGAATGCAAGTAAAAAAGGTAGAATGTGTCAAAACCAGAACAGTCTGTAAAGAAGAATTTTTTCGAGGCACTTACGTTGCTCAAATAAAAAAACCCAGGACTAGAAAAAGTTTCGGAAATAGCTGAGTATTAAGCACAAAAGAATTTAGGTCATTTCTATTTTTTGTGATTTTATACGAATTTAACAGTGGACAACAGAAATTTGTTTCCTACGCAGAAATCCAAATCTAACCTCAACTTTTCACTAGAGAATTTACTTGGCACAACAAATGCGAGAAAATAAAGATATAAAGGAGTTTCTATAGAAGTAAACAAACACCTTGACTCAAACAAAACAGAAGAAAAATATTGCAAAAATAAAAACATGGGTCATCTCCCAAGAAGTGCTTTTCTTTAACGCCTTTTAGCTAGGCCCAGAAAACAAGAATCAAGTATTTTCAAGTGAAGAAGAGTCCAAAACAATAGCACGAGGTTTACGTTTACCTTTCTTACCCTTATTCTTACTTCTAGGGAACTGATGATTGATGCCCGGTTTGGAGGTGAAAGTCATGGTACCTTTTCCCACATCAATAGTTGCTCCCAAGAGCTTTAGTAGAGATCTTCCAAGAGTAATTTGGTCTCCTCCTACACATTCAATAACAAGATAATCAGTGGATGTCGTTCTACCTAGGAGTTTTGTAAACACTCCCTCAGCTATCCCAATGGGAAATATAATGGTGTTATTAGTGAGAGGTATTTCTTCTCCTCCCTCAGAAAGTCCCCAAAGACTCAAAGATTCATAAATCTTTTTAGGCACAAGACAAAATTCAGACATCATATCACAACGAGCATGAAAAGTTTCTCCATTTATAGCTACTTTTACTGTAGGGATCATATTCGAGGCTTCAAAAGTTATTGGGACATAATCAAAATGTTCACGAATCTGATTATAACCTTTTTTTTAAGCAAGATAACGTGTCTCAAGAGTGTTTAATCTAGCATAAATGCTTACAAGGGCTATATCAGATTTACTAGGTGATTTGTAGGTTGCAATCAATTTTTGATGGCATTAAAAGCTTGGTCCCCATCATAATGAAGGAAATCTCCTCCTACTATAGTATCCAAAGCATATCTATTGCAAAGAACAAGACCAAAGTAAAAACTACGAAGAAACGGGCTTAGAGTCATTTTAGGTTCAGTTTTACAATAAGAATGAAAAACTCTAGACCAAGCTTCCTTAAAACTCTCCTCACTTGTTTGAAAGTGACGATCATTTCCTCAGGTGACATGGTAAAAGGGACAAGAACATACATAAAGGCAACTTTTAAAAAACTATTTTTTGTGTTTTTTTGATAAAGAGAAGCAAACAAGACAAAATAAAATAAACTAAGCAAAACAAAAACAAAGTAAAGAGATTGGAGGTGAGATATTCCCCTTGCATAAATCCTCTTTCTCCCCGGCAACGGCGCCAGAAAACAACTTGATGGTGTAGGAGTGCATTCGTTGGGAACCCCAAGAGGAAGGTATGATGAGCACAACAACAAGTTTTCCCTCAGAAAGAAACCGAAGTTTAATTGACCAGTAGGAGAAAGAAATCACTCAAGGTTGAAGACAAGTTATGTTGGCAGGGCGCACTACCAGGCTCAGCAACAACGTGGAATCTACACAACACGATCAAAGTACTTTGCCCCAACGAAACAGTGAAGTTGTCAATCTCGCCGGTTTTGCTAATACAAAGGATTAAATGTATAGTGTGGAAAATAGTACTTGTTTGCAGTAAATGAAAAGAGAACAGTGGTGGCAGTGAATGAGAGGAAAATTGTAATTGCAGTAGAAAATAGTGTTTGCAGTGGTTGTATTATCAGTGTAAAAGAATGGACCGGGGTCCACAGTTCACTAGTGGTGTCTCTCCTAAACAGATAAATAACATGTTGGGTAAACAAATTACAGCTAGTCAATTGACAAATATAAAGGCTGCACATATGCATGACATGATGATTACTATGTGATTCACGCGGGCATTACAACATAATTCATAGACCGTTATCCCACTGCATCTATGACTAATAATCCACCCTCGTAGCGCCATCCAATCAAACCTCGGGTATTAAGTTGCAAACAACCGATTATTGCCTTAAGTAAAGTGTGTAATGTAAACAATGAAAACATTGTTGTTTTCTCCCTAATGGCAACAACACATCCCCGACCCATTACGTTTCTGTCACTCGAGCGTAGGTGAAAGGGAGGCATGAACCCACTATCGAGCATAAATACTCCCTCTTGGAGTTAAAGTATCAACTTGGCCAGAGCATCTACTAGTAACGGAGATCATGCAAGGTCATAAATAACGTAAACATGATAGATTGATAATCACTCGACATAACATTCAATATTCTTCGGATCCTAGCAAACACAACATGTAGCATTATAATAAGATGATCTTGATCCTGTTAGGCAGCTCACAAGATCTAAACATGAGGCATAAACAGGAGAGAACAACCATCTAGCTGCTGCTATGGACCCGTAGTCCAAGGATGAACTAATCACACATCACTCCGGAGGCAGGCATGGTGATGAAGAGCCCTCAGGTGATGATTGCCCCTCCCGGTAGGGTGACGGGAGAGCTTCAGAACCCTCCCGAACTAGGGTTGACGATGACGGTGGCTACGGAAATTTTCGTGGATGGAGGCTCGGTTATTTAGGGTTAACCCGAGGAGGAGCTTAAATAAGCGAGCGGGCAATGTTGGTGGGTGGCCAGGGGGCCCACACCACCTGGTGGCGCCGCCAAGGGGGGGCGCCACCCTATGGTGTGCTGGCTCCAGGCCCCCCTCCAGACTCCATGTATGTGACAGATTTCTAAGACCCTAGGATTTTGTTTCTTCCAATTCTGAGAATATTTTTGGAACAACTTTTCTGAAACAAAAAATAACACAAAACATGAACTGGCTCTGTGGCATCTTGTTAATAGGTTAGTCCCAAGAAATCCATAAAAATGACATAAAAAGTATAGAAAACATGTAGCATATGACATGATTACAACATGGAACATCAGAAATTATAGATACGTTTGAGACGTATCATGTCGCTGCCACCTCCAAACCCTATCCAGGGATTAGAAGTTCCTATTCTGGCACCCTGTCGGGACGGGGATTCGGAGGAGGTCATCGCCATCGTCATGGCCACCACTTCTTCATCAACCATCCATGATTCCCCATCCATGTGTGAGTAATCCCCGTTGTTGGCTGAGAGGGATGGTAGGGATTGGACGAGATCGTTCATGGAATAATGCCAGATTATTAGCGCATGGTGCCTAGTATCCGTTGTTAGTGATATCTATCGTTGTTGCAACTTGTTATGCTTAATGCTTGTCACTAGGGCCCGAGTGCCACGGTTTAAGATTTGAACATGTTATTGTTTCATGAGTATAATTATGTTTCTGATCATGCCTGCAAGTTGTTTACACATATCGTTGTCCGGAGCCCGAGGCCCCAAAGTGACAACAATTAGGATAACCGGAGGGGATGGCTGTGATGTGAGGATCACGTGTGTTCACGGAGTGTTAATGCTTTGCTCCGGTGCTTTATTAAAAGGAGCACCTTAACTACCAGTGATTTCCCTTGAGGCCCCGCTGCAAATGGCTGGTAGGACAGAAGATGATGTGCAAGTTTCTCATTGAGAGCACGTACGACTAAATATGGAGCACATGCCTATGGTTTACCTAATACTTAGATGCTTTATTATTATCTATATGCAATTGCCCATGTTTTGATTATTATATGAACTATCTTATCCATGCAACGCCCGTTCATCCATCCCGATACCTACAGTATTTTAATCTTGTTGTTTCCCACAATTGTTGTTGTTGTCCTTATTTCATTCCTGCTATTATTTTACTACTTCTACTGCTATAAAACAATTGCCACTGATAAACTGTTGCGAGCAAGTCTACTTCCAGGTGCAGCTAAAATGAGAACTCAACTGTTAAGGCTTATAAATATTCTTTGGCTCCCCTTGCGTGGAATCAATAAATTTGGGTTTTAATTCCCTCGAAGACTGTTGTGATCCCCTATACTTGTGGGTCATCAAGACTATTTTTTGGCGCCGTTGCCGGGGGGCATAGCTTTATTTATAAGCTCAATTGAACATGACATTGTTTGCTGCAAGTTATTCATCATGGTTAAAACTCGTGATGGGAAAGTTTCTATATTGCCATCCACTACAAGGAGAGGTACAACTTTTAACACCTTTGTTGCTCTTGATTCACCATCTGTAATGAGTAAACTTCTTACACCACCAAATACACATGCTACACATATTGCTACTTCTTCTGAATCTGAAAATACTTCTGATAATTTTGATGATGCTTCTACTATGCTTGATGAGAGTGGTTCACTAGGTCCTTTCCTAGATGCTACAATTCCTAGATCTAAAACAAATTGGAAACACTAAAATTCCTGATGAAAATACTGGTACACCTGTTAATTCACCTGAATCTAGAGAAAGTCCTAGTGATGATCTTGAGGAAACTAAAATTGAATTTGATGCTGACTTTATTGAAGAATGACATGCTACTACTAGTGAAAGTGCTATTAAGAGTCTTCTTGCAAGATGTGTTGTTAAATATAAACCTTCTCCTGATGCTAAATTTGCTACAGCTCCCATACACATTAAAGATAAGGATTATGATTTCTCTCTATATTTATCTTACATATCTATTGTTGAGGGAGAACCTTTTTGTGGTACTGAAAATGAAAGTGATGTGGGACATACGAATGAGCTCTCATTTTTCAGTAGTTTATTTTCTGATGATATTAAGAAACACAGTTACTTTGTTGCTAAAAAAATTCCTTTCTCATTGAAAGATGAAGCTAAAACTTGGTTTAATAATTTATCACTGGATCTATTGATAGTTCTATTGGTTTGGTTAATGCCTTCTTTCAAAAATATTTTCCTGCTAGTGCTCAACATGCTGCTTTGCAGAGAATCTTTAACTTCAAGCAACTTGAGGGAGAGAAAATTCCTGAATCTTGGGCAATATTTTGTTATTTACTAAGAGCAAGGCCTTGACATCAACTAGCTAAAAATGAACTCCTGGATATATTTTATAATGGACTAGCTGTTGAATCTAGGACATACCTGGATAGTTGTGTTGTTTGTGTTTTCGGGAAAAGAACTCCAGAAGAAGCTGAGGAATTGTTGGCTAAAATAAGAAAAATCATGATGATTGTACTATACCCGAGCCTACCCCAGCACCAACAGCAAAGAAGAGGGGAATTATTGAATTAAATGATGAAGTGATGAGGGCAGCCAAGAAATCTCTTAAAGAGAGGGGTATTAAATCTGAAGATGTGAAGAATCTACCACCTATAGAAGAATTATGTAAGCCAATTCCTCAACCATCCACAGTTGAGGTACACTCTCTCCAATATTTTTATAATTATTCCCTATTCTAAACCACCTGATCAATGCTTAGATGAATTTGATAATTATGTTGTTAAGCAAGATAACTTTAATATGAGAATGCAAAATCATCTAATGGAAAATTCTGGAGCTATTGATAATTTGCATGGTATTATTGAGAGAACCTCTAATGATGTTAAAATGCTTGTTAAAAAATTTCCATTTGGTTCAAACTCAAAATGATCAACTCACTAAGGTGCAAAAAGATTTGTTAGTTAATGCTTCTAGAGAAAAACATGTTTATGAAATAAGCAATAGAAGTAGTGTTTCTACTCGGGATCCTTTGTATCTTGAGGGACATCCTAAAAGAATTGAACAAGATTCTCAACAAGTTAAAAACAATAGTACTCCTTCGAAGAAAAAGAAGAATACACATAAAACTGTTGTAGAATCTCCTAAACCTGTTAAAGATCCTAATAGTATATCTATCTTTGATGCTAAAATTGAAAGTGGTAATGATAAGAATGATGCTTATGATAAAGAAGAGATTGAAGTTGAACCTGAAAAGCAAACTAAAAATGCAAGGTACACTAAGGAGGATTTCATTGCTAATAAACATGGTAATGAGAGAGAACCTTGGTTACAAAATTCAATGCCTTTTTCTAATAAGAAACACAAATCAAAGGAAGAAGAAAATTATAACAAGTTATGTGACTGAATGAAACCTCTGTTTTTGCAAATTCCTTTAACTGATGCTATTAAATTGCCTCCTTATTCTAAATATACGAAAGATATTGTTTCTAACAAAAGGAAGATTCCTAATGAGGAAAAATCCACTATGCTTGCTAATTAGTATTTCAATGGCAAGGTTCCAAAGAAGCTTGGAGATCCTGGTATACCCTTTATTCCTTGTTCTATTAAAAATAATTATGTTAGAACTACTTTATGTGATTTAGGAGCAGGAGTTAGTGTTATGCCTTCCTCTCTTTATAAGAGACTTCTTCTGAAAAAATTAATACCAACTGATATATATATTTGCAAATGGATGATAAATGTACTGTCATTCCTGTTGGTATATGTGAGAATGTTCCTGTTCAAGTGGCTACTAATTGTGTGATATTAACTGACTTTGTTGTGTTGGATGCCTGAAGATGATAATATGTCTATTATTCTTGGGAGACCTTTTCTTAACACTACAAGGACTGTTATTAATTGCAGTCAAGGAAAAATAACTTTTAATGTTAATGATAAAGAACACACAGTTTATTTTTCCCAGAAGATTGATAGGAAATATGGTCTAAATTCAATTTAAAATATTGAGACCATCAAGATTGTAGAATTCTATTGTCCTATTCCAATGCCATAGAAAGAATATGAAATTTTCATGATTGGGTCTATGTCTATCAAGGTTGAGGTAACATAATCATTTAGTGAAAATTAAAGTTTTGCCTCATGTAAAAATTATTTTGGTAACAAGACTTGATCAACCTTGTTAACAAAGTGATTTTGAATAAAGAAAACAATGTTTTCACTATGTTTTCACTTTCCCCAATTATGTTTTCACCATGTTACTTTAGTTTACTTATGTTTTCACCTTCCAAATTATGTTTTCACCTTGTTTACTGTTGTTACTCAAGTTTTCACCATCCCCATTTATGTTTTCACTATGTTTTCTTGTGTTTTCTCTGGTTATTTGCCTAGTAGAGTGTTTTAGAACTTCTGTAGCTTTGGTTTTGAACTTGTTTTCCATCGTTCCATAATCGTTTTCCTGGTTTTTAATCATTTATCAAATTCTAGAAATGACCCGAAAAT
The DNA here is from genome assembly GCA_028641055.1 of Alopecurus myosuroides. Lineage (NCBI taxonomy): Eukaryota > Viridiplantae > Streptophyta > Magnoliopsida > Poales > Poaceae > Alopecurus > Alopecurus myosuroides. Next base: position 417,765,624 of record CM054058.1, read on the forward strand.
AAAGTTTCTATGAAAATTCCAGAAAATTTATATTAAATTTTTACGTTGAAAATGGGGCAGAGAGGCACCTGGGCCACCCTAGGGGGACCCACATGCCTCCACACCACCTGGTGGCGCGGGTACCCCCTGGGTGCGCCAGCACATGGTGTGGGGCCCCCATGGACCTACACTTACCCTCCTTCCTGCCAAACAACCCTCTCTCTCCACCAAACTCAACACCATTTCTCAAACCCGTGTTCTTGCTATCCTTCCTCGTGATTTTTCGATCTCCTTGCTCATCCCATCTTTGTTGATGAAATTTGGAGCATTTGCTCTCCGGTATGTGACTCCTCCGATTATCCAAGTAGAATTTTGTTTAGTGGAGTATTTCTTGAGTATTTTGGTACTGTAGGTGACAGGTTATATGAGCTTGCATGCTTGTTCTATGTGTATAAAATTAGTTTTGATGCATTCTTAGTCCTCTTACAAGTCTCTATAGTAGGTTCATTCACATAGTTGCTTAAAAATTATTTTTGTGATGCTTGTTAAAAATTTCAGAAAAGGAAGATGCATAACCACTCCTTTGGAGAAATCTTTGAGAGTGATGCACCAAGGAGGTCAAGGCCTTCAATATCATCTACCCTGTTGAGGCCATCTTACAGTTAAAATCTTATTGCACGGAGTATTGATAATGCAGGGGGTGATGGAGATGCACATCCATCTACTTTCCCTTGTTTTAACGTTTTGAATGATGTAGGGATCCTCGATGATTTCTTTCTTCTTATTAGGAGGGTTTTTCTAACTTAATATATGAATGAAGAAAGCGCCCAATATGCTATACTAACCAAAACTATTGTTGAGAGCTTTACTTTTGATTACTCCTCTTATAACCCATCTATTGCTTTCAGAATCTATGATAGGACTTTTACCATGCCATTGGCAAGATTTTGCAGTATCATAGGTATTAACTCGTGTGGGACATCGAGGAAGATTCAAGGACAACCTGCTGATTTGCTAGAGCTCTACCGAGGGGTGACCAATGATGATGACCGCACAGCTCAGCGCGACAAGATAAGAAACATTCATCTCCTAGCCATTAGATACTTTGCTTACTATCTTGCTACTAGTGTTCTTGGTAGGGAAAACACTAGTAATATTTCAAATTACCATTTAGCTTTTCTGGCTGCTGCACTTAATGATAATCATAAGTACAACCTTGATGCTCTCATTGTTTGCCGTTTAGCTGCTAGAGGACCCAATTATGGGGGTATTATTTTGCGCGTAATATAACCTCTTTAGGCCTTTCTGTTGCTCCTAATGATGAGTTGCTAGCCCCACAGAGACTTGATCTTGCTGCCATGAAAAATCATCATTTTGTCACTACTAACTCTAGTGTTGAGAATCTAGTCTATATAGGTTTATTTACTGATGGAGATGAAAGGGAAGTTCCTTTGCCGCAACCTAGTTTGTTTAGTATTCGCAGGGGGGCGTGGTCGCGCCCAAAGGAGGAGCTGGACGAGCAACTACGTTTGCTTGCTTTCCATGTGCAGCACGACCCCGAGTATCAGGAAGGGCACGATGCGCCCTTGATACGTCCATTTTGCATCACTATTTTATATCATAATTTTCTGTTATTCATCGATATATTTCATGTTATGATGCATCCCTTATTTTATTTTATCTTATTTTTCATGTTTCATAATTTTTGGAGAATAAACACCGGGACCAGAAATCTGATGGAAAAAAGGCACCATCGATATATCATATTTCAGAAGATCAGAAGAAGAAGGGGGACACCCGGGGTGTCTTACAAGTTCAGAGGAGGAGTCCAGCCAGAAGGGGAGCCAGAGGGGGTCCACCACGGTCCTGATACGTCATAAACGTATCCTTAATTTCTGATGTTCCATGTTGTTTTCATGTTGTTTCCCACATGTTTTCCTTACAATTTATGTCATTTTTATCGATTTCCCGGGACTAACCTATTGACAAGATGCCATAGAGCCAGTTCTTGTATTCTGCTATTTTTAGTTTCAGAAAAGTTGTTCTGGAAATATTCTCAGAATTGGACGATTCGAAAGCCAGAAGTCTTAGAAGTCCCGGAAGCATCCAGAAGTCCCGAAGAGCCCTGGAGGGGGGCCACAAGGTGCCCACACCATAGGGTGGCGCCACCACCCCCTAGCCGCGCCACCAGGTGGTGTGGCCCCCTGGCCACCCCCTGGCATCACCCTTTCGCCTATATATACTCCCTGATGCATAAACCCTAGGGGAATCGACCTTTTCCACAAAATACATCTGTATCTCTGCCACCAGCTCCTGTTTTGCATGCATCTCTTATCAGAGATGTTAGTTTTAGTAGTGTTATGTGAGTACTTCATGTTTGCTTGCTGTATCATAAAGATTATTTTTGTTAAAACATATCTTGTATGGTGCTTGTTGGGAGAAGAAACTGTTGTTTAAAGTAGAATTTACAACAGTGCAAGTAGAAGCTTGTATAGACTGTTGCTAGAACTTTTTCATGCCATGCTAAATGTTATTTTAGTTTTAAAGCCTCGTGGATATTGAGTAGCATGAATATCCTCAAATATCCGAGAGTGTTTAATATGTCGTTTAAAGATTCATGAGTTGTTCTTGTCATAAGGAAGCATAAATTTTTGGTATTTTCTTTCGAATGTTTTATTTGGTTGACTTGGCGCATGCTCACAACATGTTTATGACTATGAACCAGTCACGAGTAGCCTCCATGAACAGTTAGTTTTTGAACTATGATACCGCTTATGCTTTAATTAATGATGTTTATGTTGCTATGCATGATTATGGCTCTTATGCTCTCTTGATTTGTCGCTCCCAGTCTTTTGCTAGCCTCCACCTGTACTGAGTATGAGCTCTACTCGTGCATCCAACTCCCTTAAACCAAAGTTTTTCTCATTGTGTCCACCATACCTACCTACATGTGGTATTTAACTGCCACTCCAAGTAAATTGCTCATGTGTTACCTTTAAAACTTTCAAAATTACTCCTGCTTTATGTTCCTGTTTTTGCTCATGAGGACGTCAATAAGGAATCTTTATATCACTTGTTGATTGGATTTCACACCCTAGACTAGTGGCTTCATCCTATTATCCAAATGATAGAAGAGCTGGCAGCGGGGTGCCCAGCCCCAAATTAATACACACAAAATCTCTTCACTATTTTTGACCCTGATTTATCAGTCAAAGCATAATTGTGTAAACAAAAGAGAAAGAGGGATGACCTTCTACCCAGATGCGTCCTTCACATGGGAGCCGCTCTTGTGAATCCAGTTGGCTTGTGACGTATTGTATTTTCTGTTTACCATTCATTAACATTAGCATACATCTCCCAAAATATAGACACTTCTCCACGGTATGTGATTGTTGGCAGGCACCAGAGGATTCAGTTAGCCATGGTTTGTGGAAGATGGATGGGAGGAGTGTCAAACTTTTAATACCTCTGTTTAATAAAATAAAAAGATCTAGCACATGAGTTGATCCATGCTTCCCTCCGTGAAGGGCCTTTCTTTTACTTTTATGTTGAGTCTCCATCTTCTAACTTTATGCACATTTGAGAGAGAATTTTTGCCATTCTTAGTCCTATGTGCATTGTCCCATAAACATCAATAATTACTTCATGATGTGATATTATTTGTTCTAAAATTGTTTGCTCTAGTCTTCCTCATGAACTTTGAAGGTGTCCTGGCATTTATGTTTTGCCCCACTCTTAAGGACTAGCATAATATCACTTTGCCATGCTTTCTCTATACCTGAGACATACGTTTATCTTTCTTTGCATTATTACTCATGATCCTTTATTTGAGATACTCTTCATGATGAAAATTGATTGCTTTACTTTACTATTAAAGTTCTATTTAGCATGTTTGTGTTTAAAGTTCTATGATCTCAGCTTGCATATGACTTTACATTTTTATGATCAAGTTTATGTTAGTAGCATGTCACCTTAGAAATTATTGTGTTTTATCGTTTACCTACTCGAGAACGAGTAGGAACTAAGCTTGGGGATGCTTGATACGTCATAAACGTATCCTTAATTTCTGATGTTCCATGTTGTTTTCATGTTGTTTCCCACATGTTTTCCTTACACTTTATGTCATTTTTATCGATTTCTCGGGACTAACCTATTGACAAGATGCCACAGAGCCAGTTCCTGTTTTCTGCTGTTTTTAGTTTCAGAAAAGTTGTTCTAGAAATATTCTCGAAATTGGACGATTCGAAAGCCAGAAATCTTAGAAGTCCCGGAAGCATCCAGAAGTCCCGAAGAGCCCCGGAGGGGGGCCACAGGGTAGCCACACCATAGGGTGGCGCCACCACCCCTGGCCGCCCACCAGGTGGTGTGGGCCCCCTGGCCACCCCCTGGCATCGCCCTTTCGCCTATATATACTCCCCGATGCATAAACCCTAGGGGAATCGACCTTTTCCACAAAATACATCTGTAGCTCCGCCGCCGCCGCCGACAAGTTTCGGGGAACAGATCTCTGTTCTGGCACCCTGCCGGGACGGGGAAGTGCCCCCGGAACCCATCTCCATCGACTCCACCGCCATCTCCATCGCCGTTGATGTCTCCTATGATGAGGAGGGAGTAGTTCTCCCCCGAGGCTGAGGACTCTACCGGTAGCTACGTGGTTCATCTGTCTCTCCCATGGTGTGATCTTTATGTGATCATGAGCTTTGTATCTATTATAATTAGTAGATGTTTCTCCTCATGTATTATGCTATTCAAGTGGTTTTGTTATGAGATCTCCGTAAACACTTTGATCACGGTGTAAAGGTGACAGTGTGTGCACCGTGTGGTTTAGCATGATATTTATATCTTGTGTTGGATGACCCTATGAAATTGTGGAGTTTGCCTAGTACCTTCTAGGGCGCTCATAGTGACAACGTGGGGTTAACTAGCCATGGGAATGCAAACTTGAGGAGTGTTGTTACAGCCCTACGCAATGAAGTGGTGTTTGTTATTCGACCGGAGAGTGGTTCGGAGTAGCATAGTGAGGGAAAGATATTTATGCATTCAATTATGTTATCATTGTTGAGAGTGTCCACTAGTGAAAGTAGGATCCATAGGCCTTGTTTCCAAGCATTGAAACACCGTTTTCCGCCTGTTCTGCTACATGTTTGCTTGCTGACATTTTTATTTTAGATTGCTATTATCACTTATTATCATCCATATTACTTGCATTTTACTCTCTCTTCGCCGAACTAGTGCACCTATATACCCGACAAGTATATTGGGTGTGTTGGGGACACAAGAGACTTCTTGTATCTTAATTGCAGGGTTGCTTGAGAGGGATATCTTTGACCTCTACCTCCCTGAGTTTGATAAACCTTGGGTGATCTACTTAAGGGAAACTTGCTGCTGTTCTACAAACCTCTGCACTTGGAGGCCCAACACTGTCTACAAGAATAGAAGCGTGCGTAGACATTAGGGCCCACACCATGAGGTGGCGCGCCACCAGGTGATGTGGCCACCCTGGCCCACCCCTGGTGGATATTTTTGGCGTACTTAGCCCCCAGGGAACCCTAAGCCTCATACCATCGTCGAATAATTATTCCGCCGCTGCCTCGGGGCGGAAAACACCCGAGAGAGAAAAGCTCTCTGGCAGGGAGAAATCTGCCAGGGAAATTCCTCTCCGGAGAGGGGAAATCACCGCCATCGTCACCGTCATCACTCCGGGCATCATCAAGATCATCATCATCATCATCATCATCACTACCAGCACCATCACCCTCATCATCCACCGTCATCCCGCTGTAACAATTAGGGGACTCTATCGTTGTTTTACATTAGATCTCTCTCCCGGTGTGCATTACTTGTTAGTAGTTGATGCTTGTGAGATTTATCGGGTTTGCAGTTTATGACCAGATTATTATCATCCATTATATCACCTATGATCATGATCCATATGATGTCTTGTGAGTAGTTCGTGTTGTTCTTAAGGACATGGGAGAAGTCAAGTTGTTAGTAGTGAAGTAATGTTGAGTAATATTTAATGTTTGATATTTAAGTTGTGGTGTTATTTTTCTAGTGGTGTCATGTGAACGTCGACTACGTGATACTTCACTATTTATGGGCCTAGGGGAATGCATCGTGTATTTGGCTACTAATTGTGGGGTTGTCGGAGTGAAAGAAACCTAAACCCCCGTTAGGAAACCATTACAAGAGGGAGCGTAGGATCCCGAAGTTTAAAGTTGTGGTTAGATTTGTTTCTTAATTACTTTCTTGTACCTGCGGATGCTTGCAAGGGGTATAATCAAAAGTATGTATTAGTCTTGTATGAGACGGTACATTAGCATAGGTTCACCCACACAACACTTATCAAAACACCTAAGATTATTCAACGGCATGGAACAAAAGCACTTGATAGAAACCTCCCGTGTGTCCTCGAGAACGTTTGTTAATCATAAGTAAACCCACCGGCTTGTCCTTTTCTGAAGAAAGGATTGGGCCACTTGCTGCAATTATTATTACTTCATTTTATTTATCTGCAATATCAAAAAAACCCTACAAATTTATCTTTTAGTATTTACAGTTATTCCTTCATCGAAACTGCTTGTCAACACCTTCTGCTCCTCGTTTGGTTCGACACTCTTATTTATCGAAAGTAATACGATACACCCCCTATACTTGTGGGTCATCAGCCCTCTAAGGACTACACCGTGCATTACACCGGGGCATCCTCGAGTTCATATCAGGAGGATGACCCCTCCTCGTCGTACTACGGGGATGCCACTTCTTGGCCCTATTGGGATTCATCTCCACTTAGGCCAAAATCCTAAGCTTGGGGGGGGGGAGAGGTATGCCGACATCACACTCATTTACATATGATGTTTATGTCGGTTCTTTGTACATCCATGTTTCTGTTTCTTTCGCTTTCATTGTTTTTCTTATTTTTGTTTCTGCTTTCCAAAACACAAAAAGACCAAAAATATTTCTGTTGTTTCTCTTTATTTTTGTTCTTTAATTTCTTTTATTAGTTTGATTTACTTTCTAGTTTATTTTAATATTCAAAAACCCTAAAATATTTTGCTTTGTTTGCTTGTTTTCTTCTGTTCTTGTTTTAAATTTGAAAACCCAAAAATATTTGTTGTTCTTCTTTAGTTTTGTAAAGTTTGCTACAGAGTTCAATAGTCCTCTATGACTCCATTGGAGCTTCGTTATCATTTTATATTATTCAATCCACACGAGTGAAGAGCAATAATGACGAGTTACAACAATTCAAGTTGTGGTGAGAGGCTGGTATGAACTCTATTTGTTTTCATTTTTGTACATATACTCATCCATGTGGACATGCTTAGTTTGTTTGTGTAAGGTGTATGTTATTTAATGGATGCTCAGTAGTTCATGCTCTCTTATGATCAGTGCCAATTTACTAATAGTAGATAGCATGTTGTATAAATGTTTGCTTGCATTGTTTTCTTCATAGAAGGGTATGATATTGTCGTATCTCCCTCTGAATGTTTCACTTGAATTTACTTGGCACATGCTCACGCATGCATAAGACTGAAAACAAAAAGTTAATTAAGCCTTGATGATTTATTTTGCCTCAGAGTATTTGTATCACTTTTATGCTCCCGTTAATTTTGTTTTGTCGCAAGCATGATTATGACAGTTGTGCTCTTTTGATTGTCGCTCCCAGTCTATTGCTTGCCTTCACTTGTACTGAGTATGAGCTCTACTCGTGCATTCAACTCCCAAAAACCAAAATTTGCCAAATGTGTCCACCATACCTACCTATATATGGTATTTCACCGCCACTCCAAGTAAATTTTCATGTGCTACCTTTAAAACCTTCGAAATACCTCTCATTTTGTGATACTGTTTTAGCTCATGAGGAAGTTGTAGTTGGGTTTGTTATCTTCCATACTAATTAAGTGTAACATCCCTGATTTTTGGGAAGTTCAAAAATCACTAAAAATTAAAATTTTAGTTTATCTTGGTAAAACAATCCAACAAAAACTAATAAAACACAAAGGAAATAATATTGTTATTCCAATGTTATTGAAATTAAAAATCCATTATGCCTCTATTTTCCTAAACCCTAAAAGCCCATTCAAAATAAATATTCATTATTCAAAGAAATTGTTTTCTCTTAGAAAACCTTATTTTATAACATGTTTTCAAATTAAATGTTACTTTGAAAATGTTTTATAGCCTTTGAAACCATACAATTATTACCTCTAATAGTTTTCTATGCCTCAAAATTATTTTATGAGAATAACAACTATTTATATTAATATACAAATGGTATTCCAAGTTCAAAAACATAAAGTGGTTTTCATAAAATATTTTGCTTTGAAAGCAACATAAAATAGGACTTGAAAACAATATTAAAGCTTGTGGAATTTTTCTAAATTTTATTTAAGCGCTTATATAATTATTGAATTTTCTATTCTAAAAATGTCATTTAGTAAATTATCCATATTTTCAAAATATAAGTTATGAAAAGGAGTTGAAAAGACTTTGAAAAATAACATATGACTAGTATAATGTTTCTGTAATTTTATAAAATCCCCTTTCTAATTATTTTTATTTTTCTATTTAAAAATGGTTTTAAGTACTATTAGTATTTCATTTATAATTACAAAATATAAAAATTGAATTGTGTTGGAAACATCAAAATAATGTTTCTATTTGGTAGATAATTTAATTACATTTTTTTTAGAAATTTAAATGAGGTTGTTTGGATTTATAAAACAGAAGTTATAGGAGAAATAAGAAAAACAGAAAAAAAAGGGGAGTGATGATGCCAGCATGACGCCATCGTCGTCTTCATTCTCTGGTAACCGAAGAAACACCGGAAACGCCCGATTTCCTTGATTCGCGAGTTTAAGGCAGCATTTGATCCCTCCGTTACCAGCCCCTTATAGCCCTTCTTTTCCTCTCCGTTTCCCCCGAAATCGAGCCTCTAGGCCGCGTGAATTCCTCGTCGGAGATAAGCCATAGTCGCAGCCATGTGAGCACAACTCCGGCTAGGTGAGTCCCTCCCCCGACCCAAGACCTAGCTCTTTAGCCCCCCTCATCTTCGCGCATCGTTTGATGCCTTTGGGATTTTTTTCTGTCCTGCAGGCCCGCCGTGCCGTCGATGTCTGAGCTCGCTGGAGCCTGAGTCCCTCCACCTGCGTCGTGCCATTGGCAGAGACGACGGGAGCCTACGGTGGCCCCACCAGCGAGCCCGCCATCTCGCGTCGCACCTCTCTATCATCTTCCCGGAGCCAGGGGCCCATCGGAGTAGTCCGCCGTGGAAAATTCTCCGTCGCCGGCCACCACGTGCACCATTTCCGGCGACATCCCTTCGACAGAGGTAACCCTAACCACCCCTCACCGTTGGATCTACATCAACGCGTAGGATTATATCATTTACTCAAATCGGTATCGACCAATAGGAGTTTGCCACGTTAGCAGCGCGTTAAGTAATCTATCTATCGCTCGGTGAAACACGTAACTGTCCCAAGCCCATCCCTTATCTGCCGCCCAGGGAAGCGCATAGCAGTCCAGCCTTTCCTGGATTTTTATTCCGGAATAAATTTTAAAATGGCAGTTTTGCAGAAAAGTCCCTCCATCTTAGAATGTTCATACATTTTGCTCCACAACTCAAAATTTGGCAAACTTGGACATTTTGAAATTCGCATAACATGTAGAAACTTTAGCACTGTCCAAATTTCAATTTCACCATTTAAAAATTGTTCAATTTCAAATATGCTTGTTTGATGAATTTTGGCATAATTTAAATTCTACAAATCCAAAAATTGCAAATAAAATATATTTGCAAACCTTAAGATGTGTAGTTTCATATCCTCTGTCCCAAAATAATTTGTGAACAAATTAAATTTTGAATTTAGATTTAAGCGTACATTTAAGTATTTTTGACATAGATTTAATTCCATAAATAATTAGAATATGGCCCCTTAAGCAAAATTGCTTCATTTGGTAGCCTTGAACCAGAGACAACATTGACTAAACCAATTGACCATCCTATAACTATTTCCATGAAGACTTGGCCAAATGTTTCACACATATGTTTCACATCATGTTGTCTTGTCTTAAAAATATATTTTTGCACATGGTTCTATGTGAAGTGGCTATATTGGACCAAGGTTAAGTCCTTAGTGAGGTTCAAACTTATACAATGCCAACTAGTGAACCCCCAAAAAACAATAGTACCATTATTTTCTATCCACTTCTCCACACCCATATTCTTGCTTCAAGAATTCACCAAGTTAGCAAAATAGAAATCAAGACTTAAGCAAAATAGGAAATTCATTATCAACTTGGTGGCAACATGAAGAGCTACAAGGAAGTGCAAATTCATGAACAGATCAAGAAGAAGACCAACCAATTTCTGTTTCTATCTTTTCTTTTTTGACTTAGTGGTATTTTCCCACGTGAACAAGATCAACCCTTAGTTTGTGCCCATCCCATACCTAAACCAACTAGTGAAGTGAAAACCATGAATATTTATCAAGTTTAAGGGATGCTTCACAACAAGGAGGAAACTACAATAGAAGTATGAAGATGATCTTCGAGAAGAGAAGCGTGTGAAGAATTGGAGCTACAACCTATTCAAGGAGATTTAGTATCAAGTTTGTTTTGGTCTACTTATAAGAATGGTAGCGAGCTGTCTCTATGACATACCTATTGTTTGATTTCAGTTTTATCATTTAATAAATATCGCTTGTGTGCATCATTTTGATGCAGAGGCAGACCATCATTACTAAAAAAAAAGAGTACGTGGACAAATCGGGTTTTGCTTCCTCAACGGTGCAAGCATGTGACTATAGTGCTGTGTTCCATGCGTTCTTGGTAGATGAACATCAACATTGTTGACTAGAATTTGACAGAATTTGAGTCACTTGCACCTGTGCACTACAAGTTGCGACACCAACTTCGCATACCAAGAAAAAAAACATGTTCGACGAACTGAGGCCTCTCACTGTACCTATCTTCTACTGTAGAACCAAAAGATAGGGAGATGACTCTTCTGTCCCCTAGCGAAATGCCATTTCCGCAATGTTTACAGAGATAAATAAATCTGACTGAAGCCAACGAACTGGTACCCAAACTAGTACTCCGTAGAATATTTCTCGATTGCATTCATGGGTTCTGCGCCTGAACTGAACGTCGATCGTCGGTTGGTAAAACCGTTGGCACGTTGCTAGCCAAGATTGTAGACAGCAGCAGAATAGTTTTCGATAAGAGCTCATGCAAACGAGTCGCAACACTCCGTCTTAAATTAATTGACATAGATTTGTCAAAAGATGGATGTATCTAGACATATTCTAATATATATAGATATATCCATATTTTGACAAATTCACGACACTTATTTTGAGACCGAGGGAGTATAAGGCCATGTACAACGCGGGCGTTTAGAATAGACGCTAGGCTAAAATTCCTTGTAGTTATGCCTGAATCCCGGTCGATCCGGGGATTCACTGATGCGTCGACGCAAAACAAAGCGTTGGGCGCTAGGACTCCTTTTTAGCCCCAGCAGGCAGTTTAATTAGCGCATGAAGTGCCCCCTAGTGACCGAACTAAGCGTTTGGCGTTGGAGGCTGAGACGCTTGGCTGATAAAACAATTTCGTGAGCTTTATTTTTATTTGTTCAAGCGTCCAAGTAAGCGACTCGCAGTGTACGTGCCCTAATTAAAGGGTTTTAGCTCACGGTTGTGACGGGTAGCTGAACCATATTCGAGCAACGATTTGTTCTCAGGATTCAGGGATGGAATCGCTGGGGATGCCCGCAGCGTTGTGACTCTACCAGACCGGTTCGTCAAAAAGAAGAAAAACAGAAGACCAGGACTTGGAAAGGCAAGCAGCTGACTCCGTCGAGACTAGAGAAAGGTACATGGCGGAATAGTAACGAACGCACAAAGTGATGTGACTCGACCACGCTGGTTCCTCGAAATAGAATAAACACAACATGGTACTCTCGGCGAAATTGTAGTTGTTGGGTAGTATACACGAAAACACTTCTCGTTCCCGCTTTATTTTTTCATCTCAAGAAATTCTGAAAAATATGTACAAGTACATATGCATATGCACTATGTACGAACACATTTTTAGCAAAATATGTTTTCATACTTGACCTGCATGAAGAAGACAAATGCAAAAAGTAAAATGAATTCTTTATTGAGAGCCATGATTTTGTGAATTTTATGCATCCTACAGTACAGTGTATTACCAAACGAAACTAGACATATAAGTAGATAACATGTATATGTACCCACATAAAAAAAGAATCGGAATTTTTTGAAACTTTAAAATACCATTTATGAATTTTTAAAATACCACTGTAGCTCGGGTGCCAAAAATCCTCTCTCGTATACTCTTACCCATGTGATTCTTATGTACAGGTTGCACGGAGAGAGATTTTTGCCTCCCAAACTCTAGTGCTCATGATATTAAAAAAATAATCAAATATAGTATTTTGAAGTTCCAAAAAATAAGAAAAATTAATTTATGTCGATACATATGCATGCTATCTACATATCTATATAGTTTTGTTCAATAATACGTTGTATTGTAGGCTACATAAAAATCAAAAAATCATGGCTCTGAAAAAGGGTTAAAAAGAAGGGATATTTAACAAGGTGCCCTCAGTTGGCACCACGACCTCAGTTTTACCCCTAGCGCCGAATCGACCTCAGTTTTGCCCCTAGTCAATGCGCAAGGACTCCTTTCGCTGCTCCCACCGTTACTTTCTGCCCCCGTTAGGATCCTGACCTGTGGGACCCATCATAGAACCGTTGGCGCGGCCTGTGGGCTCCAGCTGTTGAGCGTTGGCGCGGTTTGTGTGCCCCAGCTGTTGACGGTTGGCGCTGCATGTGGGCCCCACCTGTTGACCTTTGCTTGCGGCCCAATGTCACATGAGGCCCAATGTCAACATGCAGACTACACATTATCCATTTATATTTATTAATCACTACATGCAGACTACGCATTATCCATTTATTAAACCATCAAATTATTCGTATTAATAATATAAAATATATACTGTGATCAACTCAAATTTGTATGTTATCTTAGAAAACATAATGCAGCACATCTCTTATATATAAATTTTGTTTACAATGTGCAGATTTTAAAGCGATGATTAATTAGAAAGGAAAAAACTTCTAAACAGTGGGTACATTTGGACAAATATAAGAACATAACTTTATATATAGGGCTTATGTATAATTAAACATACTTAAGAGAGGATAACTGGCCCCACTTTACATATATTCAGTGGGGCCCGAGAAACATTACATTTAACTAAAAAAAAATGCTAGCCCTAACTGCTCCCGCTCTGCATGCGGGAGCCCTTCCCGCCCTCCAGCGCCGCCCTACTTCCGCGGCCACTCTGCCGCCCGGATCTCCATCTCCTGCTGATGCGGGCGCGGTTGTTCTCCGCCCGCATCCTCTCCTCCTGCACCTCAATGGACCGCTTGATGCTGGCCCGGAAAGGCTTCGCCTCCTCCTTCGCCTCCTTCTTCTCCTGCGCCTTCAACTTCTTCGCCTCCAGCCGCTCCAGTCTCTTGAGGCGGCGGTCCGTCTTGGGGGAGATGTCCGACGTCTTGGTGGTGGTGGAAGGGACGGGGCGGTGGACGAAGGGAGGCGTCGGCGATCGCTCCCGTTTGGGAGAGACGTCCGACTCCGCCTCGGGCCACTCGGCCTCGTACCAAGGCCGAGCCTTGGGGCGGTTGTCCTCGTCGGAGACCGACTCCGGGCTTGAAGGGAGTGAATAGGAAGACATTGTTAGGGCTTGAAGGGAGAGAAGGGCAAAGGGCTGGAGAGGGATGAGAATATGGAGGACGAGTGAAAAGGACTATTTAAAGACACGATTAGACGTGAATTTATTTGGATAGATGAAGCAAACTGTGTGAAAACATTGGATGCAGTGTAGAAGAGTCGATGCATGGTCAAAGCGGTGTAGAACAGGCATAGGCGTAGGTGTAGGACACCTAGTGATACGGAGTACGAGCGCGTGTGCATTCGTCAGTCGAAGTGATTCGACGTTGCATGCGTGTATTAAAGAGGTGAAGAGAAGAAAGTCCAAAGTCTCACGCCAAATCCTGCCTCGCTGCATATGCATTGATGCGTATCTTCTGAAAACGAGGCGTGGATGGCTGCGTCGCTGCAAATGCGACGCGGCTCGTGTTTCTGAAACAAGGCGTGCAGGGGTGGTGCAAATGCGACGCGGCTTGTGTTTCTGAAACGAGGCGTGCAGGGCTGCTGCAAATGCGACGCGGCGTTAACTATTTTCTTCTTCTGCCACGTAGTTTACTCTGAAAAAACGAGGTGTGCATGCACCGGGCTGGTGAACGGGGCCCCACTAGACAGTGTCCGTTGTTGCATGCAGTTACAGTGAGACAAAACACCCTATCCATGCACCGTTTCATTTTCGATCATTTGATCGTAAGGAAAGGTGCAGATCGAGTCCATGCATGCAAACTACGGCGGCAACGGTCTGCAGACGCTGGGACGAGCGATTCTCTGTGCGGGAACGCGATACTCTGACTTTAGGTCACTGACAAATGGAGCCCATCACACACCGGACCCACGTGTCATGGGAGAAAGTCAGAGAACATAAGGTGGGCAAAGTAAGAGGATCGCTTTTCACCATCTGCACTACTCGGCCATGTCATTTCTAGACATTTTTAGAGATATTTGGTTGCTTGTGCTAGGATAGCCCATAGGAACACAAAAACAAGGGTAGAACCCACCTCTTCGGAAGATTCAGGATGTTTGGTCCGATACAGGAGTTTCACCCTGTAAGCGCTCACGAGAGAGAAATGGATGCCGGTGAAGCGGGTCACACCCCGGAGAGCAATCTTTGACATCCAAAGCACACAACACACCTATACTATCATGGTATGGAACCCCCTAGCTTGTGTTGGGATCCAGACGCTCCGTAGCCCCCCTCCCGGTGAAACCCTAGCCCCGCTGGAGAAATACCGGACTTATACGGAAACACGCGGTAACTGCGTCGAAAGGGGGTAACAATGTGGAACTATTTGGTTGCTTGTTCTAGGATAGCCCATAGGAACACAAAACAAAAAAGGTAGAATCCACCTCTTCGGAAGATTCAGGATGTTTGGTCCGATACAGGAGTTTCACCCTGTAAGCGCTCACGAGAGAGAAATGGATGCCGGTGAAGCGGGTCACACCCCGGAGAGCAATATTTGACATCCAAAGCACACAACACACCTATACTATCATGGTATGGAACCCCCTAACTTGTGTTGGGATCCAGACGCTCCGTAGCCCCCCTCCCGGTGAAACCCTAGCCCCGCTGGAGAAATACCGGACTTATACGGAAACACGCGGTAACTGCGTCGAAAGGGGGTAACAATGTGGAACTATTTGGTTGCTTGTGCTAGGATAGCCCATAGGAACACAAAACAAAAAGGTAGAACCCACCTCTTCGGAAGATTCAGGATGTTTGGTCCGATACAGGAGTTTCACCATGTAAGCTCTCACGAGAGAGAAATGGATGCCGGTGAAGCGGGTCACACCCCGGAGAGCAATCTTTGACATCCAAAGCACACAACACACCTATACTATCATGGTATGGAACCCCCTAGCTTGTGTTGGGATCCAGGCGCTCCGTAGCCCCCCTCCCGGTGAAACCCTAGCCCCGCTGGAGAAATACCGGACTTATACGGAAACACGCGGTAACTGCGTCGAAAGGGGGTAGCAATGTGGAACTATTTGCTTGCTTGTGCTAGGATAGCCCATAGGAACACAAAACAAAAAGGTAGAACGCACCTCTTCGGAAGATTCAGGATGTTTCCACCTCATATTCTTTGAAATCTCTACTCCTGTATTCGAGGAATCTTATTTTAGTGATGGCTTTCGTTCTAATGTTTATAAATCCTATTTATATTTTTTCTAGACTTGTATTAGACCTATATAATGCAATTCCGAAGCCTGAAAATTTATTGGATGAATATTCGTATTATTTATTTTCTTTTGAATAATAATGGTTTTAATCGTAAATCGTAAATAAAACAAGTTTAAAACATCAAAATGAAAAAATAACTTTGGATCTTTCTTAGTCACACCAAAATGAAGCTTTGGTGAGATTTTGACCTTATTTGAGTTCCAAAGGTTTGAAACTCATCTCATTATCTTGAACTCTCTACTAGACTGTTCAAGATATCACATGTTACACAAGGCTTTTTCGTTCCATTCTTTATAAGACAGGTTTATATTTTTTTTCTCGTTACTATATGACATAACACTACTATGTGCGTCGGCAATATATTTTTTCGATTTTTTTTTAATTATGTATGCTCATTTCAAGCTTGGTCAACCCTCTGTTTGACCACCCGAAAAGCTTCTAGAAGGAAACACAGAGATTCGACATGGGCTGTTGGATCGACGCCTTCTAGAAGGAATCGTGCATCGGACGGATGCGCTCGCAGCCACAGCGATCCGCGAGACGCTCATTCTGCGCTCTGATTGGTTGGTACGTTGGCCACAGGGATCGATGGTTCTACATATGATTTCTTTGCTGTTAAGTATTAAACCATGTTATTTAAATAAAAAAATATAATGAAACTTCATATTTACTACAACGATGATTTTTATCAGTTTTACATATGATTTTTCTATTAAACATGTTATTTAAATAAAAAATAAAAAATAGAAGAATTATTCAAAACATAATGAAACTTCAGATTTACACTATACATGTAGAATAGATGTCTAGGAAATTCATTTGGTTGATTTAGAAAATATGCCAAAAAATGTTGAAGCACAAATGGGGGTATTTACCCTAGCTTCGGACCTCATTTGAAGCACATTTCTCACGAGAATTGAGCGATGGTTGCAAATGAGCATAAATAATTCAAAACAAATCAAAATGACATGAATCCAACGCATAACGCTGTTATATGTGATATAGTTTCTCCTCAAATTTGTATGGATAATTTTGGCAAGGTCGAATTTTTCATGAAATTATAAACGGGGGTGTTTACCCTCGCTTCGGATCTCATTTGAAGCACATTTCTCACGAGAATTGAGCGATGGTTGCAAATGAGCATAAATAATTCAAAAAAATTCAAAATGGCATGAATCCAACGCACAATGTTGTTATATGTGATATAGTTGCTCCTCAAATTTGTTTGGATAATTTTGGCAAGGTCGATTTTTTCATAAAATTATAAACGGGGGTATTTACCCTAGGTTCGGACCTCATTTGAAGCACATTTCTCACGAGAATTGAGCGATGGTTGCAAATGAGCATAAATAATTCAAAAAAATTCAAAATGACATGAATCCAACGCACAATGTTGTTATATGTGATATAGTTGCTCCTCAAATTTGTTTGGTTAATTTTGGCGAAGTCGAATTTTTCATGAAATTATAAACGGGGGTATTTACCCTAGCTTCGGACCTCATTTGAAGCACATTTCTCACGAGAATAGAGCGATGGTTGCAAATGAGCATAAATAATTCAAAAAAATTCAAAATGACATGAATCCAACGCACAATGTTTTTATATGTGATATAGTTGCTCCTCAAATTTGTTTGGTTAATTTTGGCAAGGTCGAATTTTTCATGAAATTATAAACGGGGGTATTTACCCTAGCTTCAGACCACATTTGAAGCACATTTCTCACGAGAATAGAGCGATGGTTTTAAATGAGCATAAATAATTCATAAAAAAAATAAAACTGACATGAATCCAACGCACAGTGTTGTTATATGTGATATAGTTGCTCCTCAAATTTATTTGGTTAATTTTGGCAAGGTCGATTTTTTTTCATGAAATTTCAAACGGGGGTGTCTACCCTAGCTCCAGACCTCATTTGGAGCACATTTCTCACGAGAATAGAGCGATGGTTTCAAATGAGCATAAATAATTCAAAAAAATATCAAAATGACATGAATCCAACGCACAGTGCTGTTATATGTGATATAGTTGCTCCTCAAATTGATTTAGATCGGATAATTTTTACAAGCTCGATTTTTTCATGAAATTCCAAACGGGGGTATTTACCCTAGCTTCAGACCTTACTTGAAGCACATTTCTCATGAGAATAGAGCGATGGTTTTAAATGAGCATAAATTATTTTAAAAAAATCAAAATGACATGAATCCAACACACAATGTTGTTATATGTGATATAGTTGCCCCTCAAATTTATTTGGATAATTTTGGCAAGGTCGAATCTTTCATGAAATTTGAAACGGGGATGTGTACTCTAGCTTCGGACCTCATTTGAAGCATATTTGCCCAAAATTTTGGAATGACTTAGTTCAACATCATACAACATTATTCAAACATTCTTTTCGCTTTTAATCTACACTCTGGCTCGTGATTTTGTTCAGAAATACTCAAAATTAATTAAAAAACGCGAACTCGTTGAAATAGCCTCAAATTCATAGATTCGACGATCGTTTTACAGAAAGCTAGACGACATAATTTAACTAAAAACATTGAAAAAACTTAAAAAAAACTACGGTTGGCCGAGGCTCGCCGCGATCACCCGACCTGGTCGTCGCCCTCCTCCTAGACGTCGTCCTCTACTCCTCTTCCTCGTCGTCCTCATCGCTGTCGTCGTAGGCCAGCATGTTGGAGGGCCCCGCCTCGTGGTCGTTCTTGGCTAAGGGCGATGGGTTCGCCAGCGTAGCGATCGCATGCCGCTCCGCTCTGCCTCGGATCCGCAGCTGGTGCAGCTGCGCCTGCTCGGAGGGATGTCGGCGGTCCCGCCTCTCGCTCTGCAGGGCAGCCTTGCGCCGGTCGCTCTCGTACAGCGCGACGACCGCCTGCTGCTCATCCGACGCCACGGTTGCGGCGAGCTGCCGGTAGACCTGGCGCTCCGCCTGCTCCCTCTGGTGGGTCTCCAGGGATGCACGAACAGCGGCAGCCTCGGCCGCTGCCGCCGCCTCCTTGAGCCAGGAGCGGACCGTGTGGAACGCCTCCTCGTTCCGCCACGTTTCGAACGAGTAGACGGCGGCGTGCTGCTCGGGCCAGATAGGCTGCCTCCTCCAGCGCTGCGCCTCCTGCGGCGGCTCCTGCTCGGGCGCCGCCTCCTCCTGCGGCGCCTCCTCCTGCGGCGGCTCCTGCTCGGGCGCCGCCTCCTCCTGCGGCTGCTGCTCGTTCTCCTCGTAGAAGAACTCGTTGTCGCTATCGGCGTGACTGTGGCCCCGCATCGTGGCCGCGGGGCGGCAGTACACCGGCGAGTTGCGGTTTGCACTGAGCCGGCGAGGCATCGTCTCGGGGTGTCTAGGTGGAAATGCAGCGATGAGAGCGAGTGCTGTAAGAGCGAGATTAACGGCTAGAATGGGGAGAGCGGCGAGCGGCGAGGGGCCTTTTGTAGCGCGTGACGTTACTCCGGCAGTCTTTGACCGACGCGGGGCCCGCGGTTTTCCCACGCGTCGCTGAACCCAGCGGGAAGTTTGGGTGTGGACTATTCAAACTGCGCGGTCCCACCTGTAAGCTCCGGGCGGTTTCAACGAACTTGGCAGTCCCACCCGGACCCACTTCGCGAAACGGAGTCTGACTCCTCGGACCCACTTCGCAGAATGGATTCGACTCCAAACTTACCGTTCCAGACTCTCCATAGTAGTTGCGTACGGACTAGGGGCAAAACTGAGCACCATTCGGCGCTAGGGGTAAAACTGAGTAGAAGTGGTCCGATGTGGGCAATTCGATAAATGACCCTAAAAAGAAGTCATTTTTGTTGCTACATTTATCTTTTTTGTGGCATGCACAATGGTAGAGAAGGCACACCTTCTCTTAGCTATCCACGTCATATAGAGAAGGCAAAATATATAGCTATACAATGCCCTATCTCTTATTGCCATTCCTAGGAATTAATGATAATTAATTATCTTTTGGTAGAAAATTATGTTTTTAAGAGAAGACATACAGTACAATGGAGAAAATAGCATTCTCTTATTATCGCTAAGGGAAGACAATCTTCTTTCTCTTAAGTCTCTCTCCTGCAACTAAGCAAAAATCCAACATGGCAACTCTACGAGAAGACTGACGTCACCCTATTGTACGTGCCCTAACATGCATAAAAACATATTTCGTTTCGCAAAATTTGGTCGTATGTAGTATTTTTGTATGACTTTTTTCCATCTTTTATAAAAACGGAAGCACTAGAGCTCAGGATTTAAAAGTGTGTTTTATTTATAAAACAAAGCAAAAGATTTGCCTTTTTATTGATAAAAAAGAGAGTTGAGAGGTTTTTTACATATATGCAGGGTGTGTCAAAAGCACACCTAAAAAGAAGGAAATTACTCCCGTGGCGTTACATTACCCAAATACTCCCTCCGTTCCAAATTATTTATCATAGACTTGTCAAAATATGGATGCATCTAGACATATTTAAGTGTATATATACATATATTCATATTTTGTCAAATCCATGACAATTAATTTGGGACGGAGGGAGTAGAAGTGTTTTTGAGACTTTAGTGCCGCCGCTGATTCGTAAATCGTAATGCACGTACGTGTGTGGGTTGCGTGGAGAAACCAGCCAAAACATCCAGGAAGATTTGCCTAATTTTACTGAGCTATTAACCCTAATCTAGTGGGCTGGGTAGACCGCGTCAAGGAAAGGTACACTCGCATTGTCCATGAAAGACGCACTCAATAAAGGCCATGACGTCCTCGAGGAATTTGGAACGAAGTAACGAACGCAAGTAAGTGAATAGTGTAGCCTATGTGTGTGCATAAGCTAGTTGGGACAGATGTGATGAAGCTTAGTGAGTGAACCGTTGCTGTCATTCACCTTTTTTAAATTTCACACAGGGATCTTCTTCCTCTACATGTAAAAGGATATATTGTCGGGCTCAAATTCACACATTACATCTTCTTGATCAGTTCATATTCTCTTATTGCCTATGGTTCATTGTCTGCTTTATTTGTGCTTTGATAGTTTAATACTTCGTTGAAAACGAATTAGTCTTGCCATGAATCTCTAAGGCCATCTCCAGTCGTTGCGTCCCCCCAGGGCCCAAAACGCCGCCGTTTTGGGGCCGCCGCGGCGCCAAATGGCGCTATTCTGGAACCTGGGGGGTAGTCTTCCCAGTCGCTCCCGACCCAAATTTCGGCCGAAACAAACGCAATTTGAAAAACTAGGCGAATTTTATTGATTTAGCAAAATGCGTACATATTCGACGGAAATTTAAACTAAAACATCGACGGAAATTTTACTGATCTATGCGACGACTCCCCTAGGCATCGTCGTCTTCATCGGCGTCCTCCTCGCGGCCCCCCTTCGCCACCAGCTGGTTGGAGGGACCAGCTTCGCCCTCCCTCGCCGCGGCGAGCCAGCGTTGCTCCGCCCGCTCCGCTCGGCCTTGCACCCGCAGCCGGTGCAGCTGCGCCTGCTCGGAGGGCGGACGGTTGTGCCGCTCGCTCTGCAGCGCCACCTGCCGCTGGTCGGCCTCGTACAGCGCGATGACGGCCTGCTGCTCGGCCGATGCAGCGTTCTCGGCCAGCTGCCGGCGCACCTCTCGCGCCGCCTCTTCCCTCTGGTGCGTCTCCAGAGAGGCCCGAATGGCGGCAGCCTCCGCCACCTCCGCCGCCTGCTCGACGACGCCGCGGACCTGGCGGTACGCGCCCTCGTTCTGCGCGGTCTCGAAGGAGTACAGGGCGGCGTGCTGCTCCGGCCATATGGGCTGCCTCCTCCGCTCCCTCCTCCAGCGACGGGCAGCCCGCCGGGCAGCCTGCGCCGCTTCCTGCTCGGGTGGCACCTCGTTCTGGACAGGCGGCTGCTCGGGCGCCGCCGCTCCCTGCGCCACTTGCTGCTCCGGCGCCACTTGCTGCAGCTCGTCGTCGTCGCTCTCGGGCCACGCGTCCCAGAGACGGTCCATCGTTGCGGCGAGGAGGAGGAGGCGAGAATGGGGAAGAACGACGACGAGGAGGAGGCGAGAGTGGAGAAGAACGGCGAGGAGGAGGAGGCGAGAATGGGCGGACGGAGAGGGGCGGGCACCCTTTTTATAGCCTGGCGGGCCAGTCGCCGCGCCGCGCGTGTCACCGCTGCCGCCCCGCCATTAATCCGGCAGCCTTTGACTGGTGCGCATGCACTGGCCGGCCGCCACGCCATTACTCCGGCAGCCTTTGACGGCGCGGGTGCCGAGAAGAAGGTCACGGGCGGCGGATTCTGTTCCCGCGCTTTTTCGTCGCGTCACTGACAAAGCTGGCCCGTGCTGCCGCGCAGTTTCGCCCCCCCCCAGGCCAAACCCAGCGGGCTGGGTTTGGCCTGGGTGCCGCGGCGCGAAATAGCGCCGAAACGGCGCTATTTGGGCTTCTGGGGGGGCCGAGTGGTGAAGAAACGACGCTATTCGCCGCTTCCGGCGCGAAAAAGGCCACCTGGGAGGGCTCTGGGGGGGGACGACTGGAGATGCCCTAATGCCATCGTTTGTGTTTCTCTAGGCAAGGTACTGCTGGTGGAAAGCAAAATCCTGAAAGACGAACTAGAGAGTCAAGAGCAGTCCCTGCACCTGATGCGAACGCAGAACTAGTATCATCATTGCAGGTATAACCACCACTTGTTGACATCTGTCTGAATATGTAGTCTTGTTCAACTTTACCTTGTTGAGTTAAGCTTGATCGCTTACATGCGCGTCCTACTGACCGAATCCCTTTTTTATGCTGTACAGCAGGTTTCCCTATCGCATATATTTTTGTATTTTCTCATAAAAATGTATGTACAGAGAGTAGAAAGAAAAGGAAATACCGAGCGGATCCTGTGTTAGCTTAGGAGCTTTTTCTGCTGTTATTGCTGTTTGCTTTTCTAGCCTTGCTTGTGCAGGTTTATTTTCCTTTTGCCTGTTGATCTGGTTTTTGATTTTTCGGTTGGAGGCCACCTTTGGTGGTATGTGCTCCCTGCACGTTCTTTATCGTTTCTTCTACTAATACACATCGACACACATTTAGATATGTCCTTGAGAAAAAAAAGCTATATTTAATCGCATTATTATTCTTTAAATTATATTTGGAGTCATAATCAGCAGTAACACTATGTTATGATCCCTCCGTGTATATTTAGGCTGTGTTTGGATGTCAGTATTGAGGGGCTCGGTATTGAATTGGATGGAATACCAAATCAACCTTTGTATTGAATTGGACTCTAATACTGATTCTTCTATTTGGTTGTGTACTATATTGCTAGGCAGGAATCGTGAGAGTGGTCAATTCCAAATTTCTGTTTGGATGTTCATCTTGTTGAATTCACCCAACTTCTTATTTGCTTCTCACCCTCATTCCCAAACCTCCTCATATGAACCTGGATGGGAACCGCGGCATGTTATTCATCCTGCTCCGGCTCCAGCATGCTGCTAGCCGGGAGTATTATTATATCAAAAGATGTGAGGTTCCGCCATGGCCGACTATCTCCTGTGAACCGTGTAGCCTTCTTCCGAGTCAGCGAATCCAGAGGAATACGTAACTCGAGCCCTCCGTATTGATTGATCAACAAAATAGCCGCACGAGGGTGGGCTTGGAATTGGCCTGAGTTTTTTTTTTTGAACATGAATTGGCCTGAGTTTCCATGCTCCAATACCCAACACACCCAAACACCAGAATGCGTGTCCTCGAATTCCAAATGCCCAATTCAGAGGTCCAATTCAGACATCCAATCACAGCCTTAAGTTACTTTCCTTTTCTCACATGCACATTCACGTTCTTTGTCGTTTCTTCTACTAATACACACCGACACACTTCTAGATATGTCCTTGAGAAAAAAGCTATATTTAATCACATTATTATTCTTTGAAATTATGTTTGGAGTCATAATCATCAATAACACTATGTTATGATCCTTCCGTGTATATTTAACTTACTCTCCTTTTCTGGCATGCACATTAAGTCTAAAATATGTGAACAAGCATGTCGCGTGCATTTTCCTTGATGAAATTTCAGTTTGGAACGGCCTAAGTTTGTTTTCTGTTCAATTTTAGAAAAGGCAAGCCCAAGCCAATACAGATACGAAGAGCAGGAGTGAGATGTTCAATCCTTGCAAGGAAGATTCTGCATCTGGATTTCCAATGGAACCACCCAGATCAACACATGCTACTGAATCGTCTGAAGACTCCAAATGTGTGTACCCGGCAAGAACCTTTCATTCAGGGCCTTTAGTTAATCTGAAGCACCCATCAAAGCCTGGAACAAGCACGGATGGCGAACTTCATGTATCAGGTGTTGCACACCCGCCAAATTACCCTGTGGTTTTGTCAGGTAGATCGAATACACGTCCGGGTGATAGCAATGTGACAGTAGTTACTCAAGCTGAAGCATTTGCTCATGGGCGGAGGCTGTCTGAATCTATCAATGGGCACTTCAGTAGCAGTGGAAAGTACGACCAAGTATTCCACCAGAAAGACGACAAGGGCAGCAGGGTGGATGGAGCCATTGTAAGTAACAACTCCAAACTTGAACTGCAAAAGGGCATAAACCTATCTTGTGTCATTTCATTCATTGAGAAACATCAATCAACCGTAGTTGATTACACACTTCTAGTTAGAAAAAACTCACTATTTACTGTTTGACAACAGGGCTACGGATCCAAAGGCAACAAGATCCACCATTCAGGACCTCTGACCTCATGCCCTCCAGGCAATGTGGACGAGATGCTGAAGGATAGTGTGGGCTATAGCCCGTGCACTGGCACCGTGCTGTGAGAGTGGCGTGAGAGTGTCGTGAGAGTGAGGAAAAAAGGTGACGTGGCGGGGCTATAACCCGTGAGAAGCTGTGATGCATTGGCACCAGCCTAAGAGACTTTGGTGCTGTCCCGGTCTTCCCCTCGAGCCGCTCCAGCTACCGAGCCGCGCCCCCAGTAAGTCCGACGTGTAGGCAGTGGTCTTCCATAGCTTAGGGGCAAAATCTGTTCGTGAGAGAAGTAATCTTGATTGCTTCCTTTGCCCCTAGTACCCGGGGGATATACGGCACATTCTGTACAGGAGCCTTATTCGCGGTGTAATATTTGTCTGTTGGAAATACCATATGGAGGTGAGAGGGGAGTAGTAGGTGGTTTGTTGATTGGGAGGTAATTGAAGTGCTGTGAAAAGTATTGAGCTCCTCTGGCGGGTCTCCGCGTTTGCTAGCGAAGGTTGGAACGGATCCACTCCGCTGAAAACGCAGGTCCCAGACTGCAGTTTTCATCGGCAGACCAAGTATTGCAGGTTAGGTTATGGCATAGCAGCGAATGATCCAGTGAACGTGGGTTCACTTCTCCTTCGAGATGGCAAGTTAGCATGCGGAAAGCGACGGCTGTCTTAAAGCGCGGCGATTTTTTTCTTTTAAAATGTGCGGAAGTTTGAAAGAACTCGATAGACGGACGCCGAGTCATTTGGATTGTAGGACAGATGGCTTGCGTGCTAAGGGGGTAGCAAGTAAGGGAGAACGCAGCTCCGTTCCACGCTGGTGTTGCACGATAATTCCAGGAGCGTACGCGTGCGTGCGTCCAGGTGCTTCTCCTTGGTATCTTTTAACCTGTATTCGTCGGCTCTGGCAGGTAGTACCAGCCAATAATTCAGTGTACGTGTGAGCACACACGGGTGACCAGTCCACGAAATTGATCAGAGTGTTTACCCTGCACATCAAGCTGGTGATTTGTCTCCGTCGTGCCGCACACGAGACCGGCCGGCGCACAGCAGTCGGCCCCGGCGGATCGGATCCCTTCCCATGCGACAGCAACATCTTACGATCAGAAGCACCTAGTACGTGGACAAATCAGGTTTAGCTTCCTCGATGGTGCAAGCATGTGACTGACTATAGTGTTGTGTTCCATGCGTTCTTGGTGGATGAAGATCAACATTGTTGACTAAAATTCGACAGAATTCGAGTCACTTGCACCTGTGCGCTACAACTTGGGACACCAACTGCGCATACCTCCATACCAAGAAAAAAAGAATGTTCGACGTACTGAGGCCTCTCACTGTACTCTTCTTCTAGAACGAAAAAAGATAGGGAGATGACTCTCCTGTCCCCTAGCGAAATGCCATTTCCGCAATGTTTACAGAGATAAATAAATATCACTAAAGCCAACGAACTGGTACCCAAACTAGTACGCAGAATATTTCTCCAATGCATTTATGGGTTCTGCGCCTGAACTGAATGTGGATCGCGGTTGGTAAAACCGCTTGCACGTTGCTGATTGTAGACATCAGCAGAATAGTTTTCGATAAGAGCTCATGCAAACGAGTCGCAACAAGCAACATGTACTTATAATTAAAGGTTTTTAGCTCACGGTTGTGACGGTAGCTGAACCATATTCAGAGCAACGATGTGTTCTCCGGATTCAGGGTTGGAATCGCTGGGGGAATGCACGCAGCGTTGTGACTCTACCAGACCGGTTCGTCAAAGAGAAGAAAAACAAAAGACCAGGACTTGGAAAGGCAAGCAGGTGACTCCGCCGAGACTAGAGAAAGGTACATGGCGGAATAGTAACGAACGCACACAGCGCTGTGACTCGACCACGCTGGTTCCTCGAAATAGAATAAACACAACATGGTACTCTCGGCCAAATTGTAGTTGTTCGTCAGTATATGTCGTATAATCTTGCCCATGTGATTCTTACATACAGGTTGCATTAAGAGAGGATTTTTGGCTCCGAACTCTAGTGCTCCTGATATTTTTAAGAAAATCGAATATAATATTTTTGAAGTTCCAAAAATACGAAAAATTATTTACGTGGATACATATGCATGTTATCTACATATCTGTATAGTTTTATTAAAAATACGTTGTACCGTTGGCTACACAAAAATAAAATAAATCATGGCTCTGAAAAAAAGGTTAAAAGGAACTAATTTTACTTGCTACATTTGTCTTTTTTGTGCAGATCACGCATAAAAAGATATTCCGTTATGCAAATTTGGTCGTATATAGTTGACATGTACATGTACGTACCTACATATATTTTTTTTCATAATTTTTTGAGACGTAATTTTTTTTTGTTTTTTTTATAAAGACGGAAGCACTAGAGCTCGGGATTTAGAAGTGCGTTTTATTTACGGATTTGCTAATCCTCGGGTGTCTGAGATTAGCTTAAGTCTCGGTCGACCCAGAGAGCCGTCCATTTCGTACCAAGATTCGTGCAGAGCATGTCGTTTTGGGTCAGGTAAAAAATGAAACATGGTGCCGCGCGTGGGGATCGAACCTACAGCCTGACGGGGTCGGCAACGCCTACTAACCAGTGTGCTAGTAATTTTCTTATACATATACACCGTACCACGCTTTATAACATATTGAATTCTGGATGACTGTTTTATTTTTTTGCAGCAAGAAAAATTTGTTGCAAAGAGCAATACTAATAGCTTCTGTGAAGTGCGTTTTTTTGGCCTCGTTGTAATTATTTTCTATTTTTTTTTATGTATGTCATTTCTATTTTTATTTCTTTTCTTATTATCTCTTGTTGAGGCATGCATTTTTTTCCTATTATGGACATGTTCATATTTCTCTAAATTATAGTTTCACTTTTTGACTCATATATATGCAACTAAGTTTAAGTTGTATTTTTTCTCTCGAAAATGTGCAAAAATATTCGAGTTGCGATTTTCCGCTCGTATATGCACAACAATACCGAAGTTGCACCGTTCCACTCAAATATGTGCAATAAGTTTCAGGTTGCACTTTTCTAGTCGGATATGTGCAACTAGGGGGGGGGGGGGTGAATAGGCGATTAAAACTTTTCCGGTTAAGGCTTGCTAAATGCAGAAAAAAACTAGGTGTTTAAATTAACAAGCATACAACCTAAATATTCTATGGTCAACTAGATGAACCAACAACTTATGCTAAGCAAGACAAGTAACAAGGTGATAGCAAGATATATAACTTCAAGCTCGAAGGCTATCACAATGTAAATTGCATAAGTAAAAAGCTCGGGTATAGAAATAACCGAGGCACACGGAGACGAAGATGTATTCCCGAGTTCCTCCCACAAAGGGGAGTACGTCTCGTTGGAGGGGTGTGAGCTCACCACGAAGCCCTACTCAACGCCACAAAGGCCTCACCCTATTCTCCGATGAACTTCCGCCACAAAGGCCTAGTTCACCTTCCACTATTGGCAACCTTCAAATCCGAGGCACGCATCCACAACTCAATTGGAAGCTCTCGGTGTCACCACAATCTTGGGGCACGCATCCACAACTCAATTGGAGGCTCCCAAGAACACCACAAGTCGTCTAGGGTCCAAGACCCAAGAGTAACAAGCTCACAAACTTTCAACTTCCACGAATCCTCGTGGAGAGAGCAAACCGATGCAACCGATGCAAATGGCAAGAGCACAAGTGCTCAAATCCTTCACTCTCAAATTCCAACAAAGCAACAAATGCTTATGGGGGAATAAGAGAGGAAGAACAATGGAGGAGAAACACCAAGAACTCCAAGATCAAGATCTACTAAGTTTCCCTCACTAAGAAGGAAGATGGATTGGTGGAAATGTAGATCGAGATCTCCTCTACCTTCTCCCTCAAAGATATGCAAGAATCATAGGAGGGATTGGGAGAGGGGCAAGCTTTCCAAGGTCAACAATGGTGGTAGAGAAGGGGAAAAACGTGCTTGGAAGACTTGGGGACCAATGGGGAAGAAAGCCCCCTTAAATAGGTCCCCACAAAAACTAGCCGTTTGTGCAGGAATCTGGGACCGGAATATCCGGTCCAAGTTTGGACCGGAATATCCGGTCTCAAGATCTGCTCGAAACCTATTGACTTTAACCGGAATATCCGGTCCCATTGGAAAAATCCGGTACCAATAATCCGGCTCAACACTGTGAGCAAACTGGTCTGAAAACTGCCCAAACCGGAATATCCGGTATGCCCCGAATAATCCGGTTCAAATAATCCGGTTCACTCCAGAAGGTTCAAGCTTCCAGTCCTTAGCCATTTTTCGCAGCAACCGGAATATCCGGTCCAGGATGAATAATCCGGACCAAATAATCCGGTTGACTCCAGTAGCTCCAAGCTTCCAGTCCTTAGCCATTTTTCGCAACAAACTCCACAACCGGAATATCCGGTTTGAGATGAATAATCCGGCTCCAAATAATCCGGCTCATCTCTGTCCCGAATATGGACCAAAACTACCCTAACCGGAATATCCGGTTGCCCGGAATAATCCGGTTAGAATAATCCGGTTGAGTTCTGAAACAGAGAGGCTGAACTAGAAACCCCATAACTTTTGCAAATGAACTCCGAACGAGGTAAATCCAATTGCAATGGAAAGATAACAGCAAGGAGTATCCAAACAAAAAGTGAAAATAATGATACCTCAAAGTATGGAGAAGTTACCACACATGGAAGGTGTGGGAACATTCTCAAAGACGAACGGAATATTTTCACCACCGAAAACGCAACAAGTTTTTCTCACGAAATCCGTTTTCGAGAAACCAAGGCTTGTCATGAAGATCACGACAAGCACTAAAACCCAAAGGAGAAAAAAGCCAAATAAGAACCAAGAAAGATGATATGCAAAGTATGCAAAGGTTTGAGCTCTCCATAACGATTCGATCGAGTTACTCACTTGAGAGCCCCTCTTGATAGTACGACTATCTATCCTATAACCCGGTCTCCCAAAGACACGAGACCGGTAAAATAGAAAACCTATCAAGATTATACCTTTGCCTTGAGCATTCCACTTGAGCTAGATGATGACGATCTTGACTCTCTCAAGTTGGATCTTCTTTCTTGATTGCGCTTGCTAGCACAAACTCCGATTGATGAAGACTTGCAAGTTGCTCCCCCAAACACCATTATGGGAGAGACTAGCTCCCCCATACACCATTATGGGAGAGACCCTTCGGCAAATCTTCACAAGGCCACAATCTCCAAAAGGGTGGCAAGCATCAAGCATAGGATATCTTCTAGATGCTTCACTAGAGCTTCCACGTCAAGCTAGATGACAAACACCGCTTGACGACGACATAGACCATGGGCTATATGAAATATTCCTTTTGGTTCATGCCCATGGAAAGATACCTAACCACACATAGAGATGCGACACACACATATCACGGGTTAGTTCACAATGCTAATTTGACAAATGCTTACCATACCATGAGATACACAATCCCATTGGTACAACCTGTAGCTTTGTGTGTTGATCGCTTGCTTGATCAACCTTGTATCTTTGCTTCTCACTTCTAAAGATGATGTCTTGAAGATGATAATGAAAGATCACCTAATCCTTTTCTTCAAGACATACTAGCAATAAGCTCAACTCAAACCATGACCATTCTTCATATAAATCCATGAAAATAACAATGGCCATCAAGGAAGCTAATAGAGTTCAACACATGAACTCCATTATTTCCTATGGACAAGATCTACAAAGATAACTCAATGCAAACATTAGTCCATAAGGATTGTCATTAATTACCAAAACCACATATGGGGGAACCATGCACTTTCAAATGTATAACTAGATCTTAGTTGCTTATTTCCACTCGAAAATATACAAGTAGATCCGAGTTGCACATTTTATACTCGGATGTGTGCAACTAGGTCCGAGTTTGTACTTTGTACCTAGAAATGTGCAACTATATGTCAGTTGCATTTTTTCACTCCAATATGTGCATCTAGATCCGAGTTGCACTTTTTCGATCGAAAATGTGCAACTAAGATATAGTTGCACTTTTCACCCGGGTATGTGCAACTAGGTCCGATTTGCATTTTTCCACTTGAAAATGCGCAACTATATTTCCGTTACACTTTAACAGTTGGAAATATGCAGCTAAGTCCGAGTTGCACATTTTCACCCGAAAATATGCAACTAGATCCTAATTGCACTTTTCCACAAATAATATGCAACTAGGTCGCATTTTTATTTTTTCACTCGCTACGCTTTTCTACTCGAATATGTGCAACTAGGTCTAAGTTGCACTTTTCCACTTAATATGTGCAACCAGATTTAGATTGCACTTTTCACTTAGAAATATGCAACTAGGTCCGATCCACTCGGACGTAATTAGGTCCAAGTTACACTTTTTTCTCCGATATGTGCAACTTGGTCTTCTTGTATCCTCTTAGTGTTTTTAGGTAGGCGTTGATTTTTGTACATTCAAGCAAAAAAGTAGCCTGTTTGCTTAGTATTGATTTGTACATGCAAGCAAAGTTTAGCGAGCATGATTAATAAAAGAGAAAGAGACTGACATACACGAGCACATGCAATCCACTCCATCAGACCGGGTAAGAAATCTGGGCGCACAGGAGTAAACCAATTAGGACCAGCGCTCGACCGTGACATTACAAATTCTCGGTTGACTGTTGTGTAGGCGCTCCCTTTTATTTATAAAACAAAGCAAAAGATTTATCTTTTTATTGATTAAAAAGAGAGTTTAGAGGGTTTTTACATACATGCCGGATGTGTCAAAAGCACACCTAAACAGAAGGAAATTACTCTCGGGGCGTTACATTACCCAAATAGAAGTGTTTTTGAGACTTTAGTGCCGCCGCCACGTACGTGTGTGCGTTGCGTGGAGAAACCAGCCAAAACATCCAGGAAGATTTGCCTAATTTTACTGAGCTATTAACCCAATCTAGTGGATTAGGGTGGACCGCGTCAAGGAAAGGTACACTCGCATTTTCCATGAGAGATGCACTCGAATAAAGGCCATGACGTTCTCGGGTAATTTGGCACGAAGTAACAAAGCGCAAGTACGCAACATGTCGGTCTTCGGCACCGTGAGGTAGTTGCTAGAATTAGTAGCTTATCGGAGTGTTCACTTATTTTACTGTAAGAAAGTAGAATGGGTCTACCAGTAAGCAATACCTGTTTTTCAGTTACACCAATGACACACAATGGACGCATCAAGATTTTGATCCTAGCGGATACGGTCTTTTTTTCAGAGACTAGTACTAGATGGAGTCGTATCTTCACAACGCCACTTCTCTTATTCCGCCTTCGAAACAAGGCAGCCAACTCAGTTGAAGCTGAGTGGGAACAATGCTGCTTTCCTTTGAGAATACGTCAATCTTGCTAAAGATAATCCGTATCATATTCTCTAGTAGATAGATTTTAATATCCCAAGATTTCATAAAAAGGAAAACAATGACCGAGTCGACACGTATTGGCCCCTTTTAATCAAAGACATGACTACACGTCGGCGCCGCTAATTAGTCGTTCCGAGGGGCGGTTTCTGATATGCATGCATGCGGGTAACATCAACAATGGCGTTGGTCTAGATTCCTCTCACCAATTTTATTAAAAAGAAATGACTAGGGCTCACTCGAGTGAGAAGTAAGTTAAGTCTCACTCAGATGGCATCAGTCCATGTTCAAAAAAAAAAAGATGGCATCAGTCAGTTGCATGTGCAACTCATGAAATCTGAGTTGCAACTAAGTGACACCCATGTGCAACTGGAGAAAATATGAGTTGTAAGTCATGTATAACTAACAATCCACACGAATCATGATGTAAATCTAATGGGATTCGACTCGACTGAGCTCTAACTTAATTCTCACTCGAGTGAGAAATAGCAAAACCGATAATCCGATTAAAAATCTGTTTTCACCACTGTGTTAGTCACGACGAGATCTACGAAATTAGATCTCATGTTGCCATGTTCTGACCATTTTTTTTCATCGGTAGTTACCAGATTATTATCACTAACCTATCAGATTATAATAACTTAGTTATCAGGTTGTCTGACGCCCTTCTTCAACAATGTAATAGTGCATGAAACTGTTTTGTGTCAAATGATACCATCTTTTATCTCTTCCATATGTCTGGACTCTTTCTCTCTAGCTATGCACATCACTCAAAATGGATACAAAACATACATAATTTATCTGATAACCATGTACAATTATTGTGATAACTGTTCAATATTAATCTGATAACTATAGTATTGCAATATGGTAACTAGCCTGACGGATAAAATACTTCACACCCGATATATAGTTGTGTTTGAATGTCTAAAAGTATAGAAAAATTTATTTGGCAACCATGTAAAATTATCGTGGTAACTATTCGTTGCTAATCTAGTAACTGGTGTGACAAAACAAATCATCGAAACATATTAACATGAGATCTAGATTTGAAACTCTCATCGAGGCGAACTTAGCGGTGTAAACGGATTTCCAATCGGAATAGCGGTTTAGAAGATAAATCTTTTTGAATTTTCGAGTTTAGTAATTAATGCGCTGATGTCATCTATGATGTGGCAAACTGCTGCATGTATGCATGTGCTCTCCCCTATAGGAAAAATCCCTAGCAAACAGCGAGAGGAGACTTACGGGAATCTTGGTGAGCTTGAGAAACTAGGAGAAACACATATGTTGTATTATCATAAGATCGATCTTAAGGACTAGCCAAATAAGCACATTTTAGAGGTAATGCACGAGGAAGATCTTAAGTGGATCAAAGATCAAAAACCAATTCATTCCTCGAGGGAGATAATAATACAATCTACTTCTGTATTTCTATTCCTTAGCAAACTTCTGCCATAGGAAGAAGTACATTCACAATCGCCAACATGATGAGGGTACAATCGAGGGTCACTAATGCAGCCCAACCTATTTCACCAAGTCGCTCTTCAACACCCAAAGTATAGGCACACCCTATTCCACCAAGCCCCACATCGACACCCATTGGCCCCATGACAAGATCGCGTGCAAAGGCGACACAAGATAAGGTGAACTCACTCCTCTCTTTATATGCCTTGAGTGACTTGGTGAATGGCGCGTTACCTCATGGGAAGACCCTATGTGTGCTCAGGTTTGATCCCCCAAAGGAGCCCCAAGATGGTGCCCAGGGAGTTGGAGAAGATGATCAAGAGAAGAAGCTGGCTGAAGTTGCCCAGGCCGGAGTCTCCGCCCCACTCTCAAGCTCCTCATGTTGTTGCTTGGGCTGACTTACAGATGCCCTGTCCGGAGTATGGCGGGAGTGTGCCCGGAGTCTCCGTCCCATCACCGCGTCCTCCCCTCGAGCAAACTCATAGATGCCCTGTCCGGAGCATGATCGGAGCAAGACCAAAGTCTCCGCCCCGCACCCTTGAGGCCGGAGTCTCCGCCCCCTTGAGACTGGAGTCTGCGGTGTAAGTGACTACCTACGCGCAGGAAAAGGTCCGAAATGACCATGTAACCCATCCCTTTAGCCTTTGGCCTATAAATAGGTACCCCTCCGTCCAGATTAGGGTTAGAGATGAATTGAGATTTGAGCGTTTGCTCCCCCCATGTTCCTCTTTTGAGGCTACTCTTAGATGTGTATCTAGGAACGAATTAAGGCTACTCCATCTACTCTTGTATTTGGATCGAATCAAGGTTACTCTGGAATAGCCATCCTTTCCCATTGGGAATCAGTTGGTGTTCTCCCAATCTTCCTTGACTGACCCTCGAGTATTTATTGGTGCAGTGGACCAGCCGCAGGGTTGAATTG
Source organism: Alopecurus myosuroides (assembly GCA_028641055.1). NCBI lineage: Eukaryota > Viridiplantae > Streptophyta > Magnoliopsida > Poales > Poaceae > Alopecurus > Alopecurus myosuroides. Next base: position 417,799,953 of record CM054058.1, read on the forward strand.
GTTCCAATCAAGGTGAGTTCGAGTGGATTGTTTGCCGGAGGCGACCCCGGGTTTAGTTGCCGGTTTTTGAATCCTCTAGTTCACGCTAATTATTGGTTACCCCCTTGTTACCCCTTCGATTTCCCCTCGTGTTCTTTCTCGTGTTCTTCGTTCTTCCCTTCGTGTTCTTTGTGTTCTTGGTCAATTCGTGAGATCGGGCCACCCGAGAGGTAACCACCTCCATCATATGGTATCAGCAGCCTCGTTGCCACGAATTTGACCCCCCACAAACCCGTTTTTCCACCAAATTTTTTCTTCCTCGTACCTAAATTGGAGAATTCCACCAAAAATAGCCTCAAAAGGGATTTTGACCGATCTATCGATTCGTTGAGTTTTTCGTATTTTTGATCCGTGGATTTGTTGCTTAATACCATTCCCCACCCTTCTATTCAGGCACTTTTCCCCAATTTGTCCACGAATTTGCAAGATCTAACCAAGAAAGTTCGGAGTTCTTCGTGCCCAGGATTTTTTTTTCTCATTTCGATTCCTGGACAGATTTTGAAAGTTGTTTTTCTTTGTCTTTGTTGGTTTGCTTTGAGTGATTCAAAGTGCACCACGAAGCCCACAACAACATCTACAACACCAAAGCGACATATCATCACAACATCGACAACCACCGGCCGCAAGTCATTGATCATCAATCACCTAGGTATAACTTGCTTCCGCTTGAACTAACCCCTCTTTTTGTGTACCTTTCCCATTCGGAATACCTCTTTTATATTGCTTGGAATTTCACTAGTGGCACCGAGAGTGTGTGTTTGGAACTTGGTGAGCTTAGTTTCGAGTAGGCATTGGCATTTTGGAATCATCAAAAATCGAAAAATAAAAAAAACGAGAAAAAGATCGATGCCAGTTGCTATCCCTTGTAGGAACGGGTAGCTTCGCGTCGCAAAAGAGAAAAGAGTGACTGGTTGCCACGATGTGAATCTTGTTGCCTTTAAAGTTGGCGATTTGAGCTAGCTTCCTCCTTGTCTTGGTGTGGCATTGAGCTTAGTTTTCGACAGGAACATTTTGTCTCCGCTCGTCCATTGGCCGCACTAACCCCATTAATCATTTGTGTGTGTGTGTGTGTGTGTGTGTGTGTGTGTGTTCCATTTGTTTTCCACCCCTCAGAATTTGGTTATTTTGCTAACATTTCATCGTGGTTATTTTCTACATTTAACAACAAAGTTTTTGTTGGTTCTGGTTGATTTTTCCTCGCCACTTTCCTAACCCATTTGAGCTCCTCATAAAGTGTGTGTGTGTGTTGTCGCCTTTTGATTTTTCGCAATCTACTCGATTTTGTCTTGTGACGAACCATTTCAACCTTGGCAATCCACTTGCTCCAATACAATCTTCGAGGTAAAGTTAGGTAAGTGCCACACATCCACCAACAACATATACATCATCTTGGAATCTCATATGTGCTTTTGCAATGGCTAGGGAAGGTGACTTCACAAGTACGAGTTCGGATGATGACGGCAACACCTTCTACAACGACAACACCCAAAACTTTGTCACCCATCGTGAGCATGTGCAATTCCGTGTCGTTGTGCGTGATGGTTTGGAATGCTATGAGCGTCGCCTACATGAAAAATATGCAAGATTCAATGATCAATTGGCGCACATCAACATAAATTTAGCAAATCTTGCTAACCGCCCGCGATCAACTTCATCTTCACACCAAACAAGAAGTTCCTCAAGGTCAAGCCATCCACGTGAACAAGCTCATCTCCTCACCAACCTCGTCGCCATTAGCGTCATCTCCACATGCAAGATGGTGGACTTCACCGCCAAGAGCATGAACCCCCACCTTCTCCACAACCTCACTGCCAAAATTGGTATGATGACAGCTCGCCTCGTTCACCATCTCCTCGACACCAACAAGGACGTGATAACCCTCTTCAACAACAACCTCGACACCCAGACCTTCGTCACCATCATCCACCACCTTCTCCATGCTCCGCTAATGACTTTGGTCTACATGACTTCGTGGAAGATGCTCGCCCACATAGAAGGCCTCCAAGGCACAATGCGCGTCACCACTAAAATGACCGCCAAGAGATAGAACTTCCTCAACACCGTCGCAGTGAGCAAGACCATACTCGACAACATCATGAGAAAAATGATAGGGAGCGTCGTGAAGCACGCCTCCACCGTCATGAAAAACTACATCCTAATGACCATCGACGTCCTCCTCCTCATGAAGAACAACTTCATCGCCAACATGCACGTTGCTGCTTGTGGTGGCGGCAGAAATTCTTTGCTACACCAGAAATTCCTGTTTCTATGGATGATGTGTTGGGAACCCCAAGAGAAGGGTGTGATGAGTGCAGCGGTAAGAATTTTCCTCAGTTAAGAACCAAGGTTATCAATCCAGTAGGAGAAAGAGTGTCTTCGAAAGGTTGATGCCATTGAAGGTGGTGATGGCGCTTTACCGGTGTCAGCAACAACGCGGAATTTGCACACAACACAACCAAAATACTTTGTCCTAACGGGACAGTGAGGTTGTCAATCTCACCGGTCTTGCTGAAAACAAAGATTAGACGTATAGTGTGGAAAATAGTGAATGCATTCAGTAAGTAAAGAAAACAAGGAATTGTAGTGGTTTGTTTAAAAGTGTAGGAAAATGGCCCGGGGTTCATATGTTCACTAGTGGTGTCTCTCCATAAAAGATAGCATGCTCGGTGAACAAATTACTGGTGGGCAATTGACAAATAGAGGTTGCACCGTAGTGCACATTCATGACATGATGACTACTATGGTATTTAGTGAGGGCATTACAACAATATACATAGACCGTAATCCAACTACATCTATGACTAATAATCCACCCTCAGGTTATCATCCGAACCCCCTTAGGTATTAAGTTGCAAGCAACAGATAATTACATTAAGCAATGTGTGTAATGTAAGCAATGATTGTGCATGCGGGCACTCACACCACTGTTTTCTCCCTAGTGGCAACATCACATCCTCCCCCGTCACGTTTCTGTCACTCGAGCACAGGCGAAAAGGAGGCATGAATCCAACTATCGATCATAAATACTCCCTCTTGGAATCACTAGCAACTACTTGGCCAGAGCAACCACTAGCAACGGAAAGCATTCAAAATCACAAATAACATATGCAATAAAGACTCTAATCAACTTGGCATAAGTTCAATATTCATCGGATCCCAGCAAACACAACAGATATAATTACATAAGAACAATCTCGATCATGTTAGGCAGCTCACGAGATCTAAACATTGAGGCATAGGAGGAGAAGACAACCATCTAGCTACTGCTATGGACCCGTAGTCCAAGGATGAACTACTCACGTATCACTCTGGAGGCAGGCATGGTGATGAAGAGGCCTCCGGCGATGATCTCCTCTCCGGCAGGGTGCCGGGAAACAGCTTCAGAACCCCCTGATCTAGGGTTGACGACGACGGCGGCTGCGGAACTTTTCAGGGACTTTTTATCAGGTGCTTAGGGTTTTCCTTCGGAGGGGAATAAATAGGCGAAAGGGAAAAGGCGGTGGAGCCCTGGGGGCCCCACACCACCCCAGCACGGCCAAGGGGGCGCCACCCTATGGTGTGGGCCCCCTGAGGCCCCCCTCCGGGTCTCTTCGGGGCTCCGTGGAACCTTCGGGAATTCTAAGACTTCCGGGCTTCAAATTTTGCAATTCCGATCATATTTCCAGAACAACTTTTCTGAAACTAAAAACAACAGAAAACTGGGAACTGGCTCTGTGGCATCTTGTCCATAGGTTAGTCCGGAAAATCGATAAAAATGACATAAAGAAAGTAGAAAACATGTAGCAATTGGCATAATATCATCATGGAACATAAGAAATTATAGATACGTTGGAGACGTATTAAGCATCCCCAAGATTATTTCCTACTCGTCCTCGAGTAGGTAAACGATAAACAAAAATAATTTATGGGTGACATGCTACCACACAATCTTGATCACAAAAATGTAAAAGCATATGTAAGCTGAGATCATAGAACTTTAACACAAACATGATAAATAGAACTTTAATAATAAAGCATAGCAATCACTTTGCATTGTGAGAAGTATCTCAAATAAAAGGTCATAAATAACAATGCAAAGAAAGATATACGTTTGTTTCAAGTATAGAGAAAGCATGGCAAAGTGGTATTTCGCTAGTCCTTAAGAGTGGGACAAAACATAAATGCCAAGACACCTTCAAAGTTCATGAGGAAGACTAGAACAAATAATTTGAGAACAAGCAATAACACATCATGAATCAATTAATAATGTTTCTGGAACAAATGCACATAAAACTCAGAATGGCAAAAATGCTCTCTCAACTGTGCATAAAGTTAGAAGACAGAGACTCAACATAATAGTAAAAGAAAGGCCCTTCACAGAGGGAAGCAGGGATCACTCATGTGATAGATCTTTTATTTTATTAAACAGAGGTATTAAAAGTCTGACACTCCTCTCATCCATCTTTCACAAACCATGGCAAACCGAATCCTCGGGTGCCTGCCAACAATCACATACCATGGAGGAGTGTCTATATTTTGGGAGATGTATGCTAATGTCAGCGAATGGTAAACATAAAGTACAGTACGTCACAAGCCAACTAGATTTCACAAGAGCGGCTCCCATATGAAGGATGCAACTGGTATAGAAGGTCATACATCTTTCTCTTTTGTTTACACAATCATGCTTTGACTGATAAATCACGAGCAAAAATAGTGAAGAGATTTTGTGTGTATTAATTTGGGGCTGGGCACCCCGCTGCCAGCTCTTCTATCAATTGGATAAGCGGATGAAGCCGTTAGTCTAGGGTGTGAAATCCAATCAACAAGTGAGATAAAGACTCTCTATTTACGTCCTCGTGAGCAAAAACAGGAACACAAAGCAGGAGTAATTTTGAAGGTTTTCAAGGTAACACATGAGCAATTTACTTTGGAGTGCCAGTTAAATACCACATGTAGGTAGGTATGGTGGACACAATGGGAAAACTTGGTTTTAGGAGTTGGATGCACGAGTAGAATTCCATACTCAGTACAGGTGGAGGCTAGCAAAAGACTGGGAGCGACAAATCAAGAGAGCATAAGGAGCCATAATCATGCATAGCGACATAAACATCATTAATCAAAGCATAAGCGGTATCACAAGTTCAAAACCTAAATGATCATAGAGGCTATTAGTGACTGGTTCATAGTCATAAACATGGTGTGAGCATGCGCCAAGTCAACCAAATAAAACATTCAAAAGAGAATACCATAAATTTATGCTTCACTATGACAAGAACAAGTCATGATTCTTTCAATGGAACCTTATACACTCTCAGATATTTGAGGCTAATCATGCTACTCAATAACAACAAGGCTTTAAAACTAAAATAACATCTAGCATGATATGAAAAAGTTCTAGCCACGATCTATACAAGCTTCTACTTGAACCATTAAAAATTCTACTTCCAGCAGTAGTTTCTTTTCCCAACAAGCACCATACATGATATGTTTTGACAAAAATACTCTGCATGATACATAAAAAATGAGAGTACTCACATAACACTACTAAAACTAACAACTCATAGATAAGAGATGCATGCGAAACAGGAGCTAAATAAATGCAGCAGCTAGATAAAGATTAAGAATACAAAGTGTTCCCATGAAAAAATGGAGCATGTCACTCTCCAATAAAAGAACGCTGGGGTCCAACCAAACTTATTGCAAAAATGAAAACAAACTGAAAGAAAAAAATAAAAGACGCTCCAAGTAAAACACATAAGATGTGACCGAATAAAAATATAGTTTCACTAGAAGTGACCTGATAATTTGTCGATGAAGAAGGGGATGCCTTGGGCATCCCCAAGCTTAGACGCTTGAGTATTCTTGGAATTTTCTGGGATGTACCTCCGGGGCATCCCCAAGCTTAGGCTCTTCACTCTTCTTGATCACGTCATATCATCCTGTTCTCTTGACCCTTGAAAACTTCCTTCACACCAAACTTCTCACAATCTTCATTAGCAACGTTAGTGCAATCGAAATAATAAATTCACATGGTTCAGTTTCAACACAATCCTAACACTCATAAACACATTAGATACTGTCAGAACTTCTTTTAAAACTCTTTTTCTCAAATGAACACCAAAAGAAAGAGATTAAGATGCAAATGCAATTATTGGCAGAAATCTATCAAAACAGGATAACAGGAAAAGATGATTTTTTTTTCTAAAATCTTGTGTTGCTCAAATCAAAAAGTGTTCAACTAAGGAAAGTTGCGTATATAGCCCAGGATTACGCACAAAAAACTCAGGTCATTTTGAATTTTCTGCCATTTTATACGAACTTAACAGTGGACATCAGAAATTTGTTTCCTGCGCAGAAATCCGAAATATAGTCTCAACTTTCCACTAGAGGCTTTACTTGGCTCAACAAAGACACAAAAGAAAAGATACAACGGGGTTGCTAAGGAAATAGACAACACCCAGGTGCAAAGAAAACAAAAATAAACAACGGAAAACAGGTTGAAAACGGTGAAATAAAATGGGTTGTCTCCCCATAGCGCTTTTTGTAATGCCTTTCATCTAGGCATAGAAAGCAACGCAAGTATTTTCAAGTGAAGAAGAATCAACATCAAGATTAAAAATCTCCTAAAAAATGAATTGTATTTCATCTATAGAAGTTTTAGGCGTCCCTTTATCAGCACTTTTAGGCACACTACTTTTATCAAATGGGTTTGCAGGAACAATCCAATCAAAATTCTTTTCTAGAGCTTCATGCATTCCTACCAATTTAAAGGCTATTGGTATTTTAATTTCCTTATAATTGGATTTACCCGGTGTGCTATTAACATCTACACATGAGCCTGGCATCTCAAATCGGTTAAAAACTTTTCTAGCCTCAATGGCAACATCATCAAATTCTTTAAACAAAGTTTCTAGAATAAAATCTCCTTTTCCGCTGTCCTTAATGTTATCAAGGTTGAGGGACATTTGTTGTATTATGGTATTAAGGTTAACAAACCTAGCTTCCAGCATACGAACTAGAGATGCTGCAGCGGTTTCATAATCTGGAGCAAGTTCAGCCAAGGACCTATCCTCAAATTCTTTGTGCTTATTAACATAATTAAAGAACTCTCCAATATTATCTTTCCCAATTATATCACCGCTACCTATTGGTACGTCTTTCAAGGTAAACTTGGGTAGAATCATGATTAGATATTAAACTAAGAGCAGAAAAGCAAAAATAACAGCTATGAAGTAAACTATTTTTTTGTGTTCTTTATATAAAGAAGCAAAATAAGACAAAAATAAAAACAAGACAATAACACAAAAAAGAGGTTGAGAGTGAGAGACTCCCCTTGCCAGAAGACTTCTTCCTCCCCGACAACGGCGCCAGAAATTCTTGCTGCTTGTGGTGGCGACAGAAATTCTTTGCTACACCAGAAATTCCTGTTGCTATGGATGATGTGTTGGGAACCCCAAGAGGAGTGTGTGATGACTGCAGCGGTAAGAATTTCCCTCAGTTAAGAACCAAGGTTATCAATCCAGTAGGAGAAAGAGGGTCTTCAGAAGGTTGATGCCACTGACGGTGGTGATGGCGCTTCACCGGTGTTAGCAACAACGTGGAACCTGCACACAACACAACCAAAATACTTTGTCCCAACGGTACAATGAGGTTGTCAATCTCACCGGTCTTGCTGAAAACAAATATTAGACGTATAGTGTGGAAAATAGTGTATGCTTGCAGTAAGTAAAGAAAACAGGGAATTGTAGTGGTTTGTTTAACAGTGTAGGAAAATGGACAGGGTTCATAGGTTCACTAGTGGTGTCTCTCCATAAAAGATAGCATGTTGGGTGAACAAATTACAGCTGGGCAATTGACAAATAGAGGTTGCACCGTAGTGCACATTCATGACATGATGACTACTATGGTATTTAGTGCGGTCATTACAACAATATACATAGACCGTAATCCAACTACATCTATGACTAATAATCCACCCTCAGGTTATCATCCGAACCCCCTTAGGTATTAAGTTGCAAGCAACAGATAATCGCATTAAGCAATGTGTGTAATGTAAGCAATGATTGTGCATGCGGGCACTCACATCGCTTTTTCTCCCTAGTGGCAACATCACATCCTCCCCCGTCAATTTTCTGTCACTCGAGCACAGGCGAAAAGGAGGCATGAACCCAACTATCGAGCATAAATACTCCCTCTTGGAGTCAGTAGCAACTACTTGGCCAAAGCAACCACTAGCAACGGAAAGCATGCAAGATCACAAATAACATATGCAATAAAGACTATAATCAACTTGGCATAAGTTCAATATTCATTGGATCCCAGCAAACACAACACATATAATTACATAAGAACAATCTCGATCATGTTAGGCATCTCACAAGATCTAAACATTGAGGCATAGGAGGAGAAGATAACCATCTAGCTACTGCTATGGACCCGTAGTCCAAGGATGAACTACTCACGCATCACTCCGGAGGAAGGCATGGTGATGAAGAGGCCTCCGGTGATGATCTCCTCTTTGGCAGCGTGCCGGGAAACAGCTTCAGAACCCCCCTTATCTAGGGTTGACGACGACGGCGGATGCGGAACTTTTCGGGGATTTTTTATCAGGTGCTTAGGGTTTTCCTTCGGAGGGGAATAAATAGGCGAAAGGTCAAAGGCGGTGGATCCTTGGGGGGCCCACACCACCCCCTGGCGCGGCCAAGGTGGGGGGGCGGCACCCTATGGTGTGGGCCCCCTGAGGCCCCCCTCCGGGTCTCTTCGGGACTCCGTGGAACCTTCGGGAATTCTAAGACTTCCGGGCTTCGAATTTCTCAATTCTAGGTATAGTTCCAGAACAACTTTTCTGAAACTAAAAACAGGAGAAAACAGGGAACTGGCTCTGTGGAAACTTGTCAATAGGTTAGTCCGGAAAATCGATAAAAATGACATAAAGAAAGGAGAAAACATGTAGCAATTGGCATAATATCATCATGGAACATCAGAAATTATAGATACGTCGGAGACGTATCGCACGTCGACAATAAAGGGAGGACTACCCATATGATCATTATCTCCCTACCTATGATGAAGAACCCAATGAGAACAACCATCGTCGCAATCAAGACAACAACTTGAGCACTATTCGAGCTAATGTCCCCAAGTTCCATGGAGAGTCCGACCCAGAGGTTTACCTCTCTTGGAATCTCAAAGTTGATAACATGTTCTGCACTCACAACTTTAGTGATGAAAAGAAAGTAGCAACGGCTTCTCTTGAATTTGAAGGTTATGCCCTCTTGTCGTGGGAACAAGTACAAGCCCAAAGCATACCAACCGCTTGCCTCCTATCAACACTTGGAATGAGACGAGAGAATTTATGCATGAACGATTCGTACCTCCTCACTACAAGCAAGATTTACTCAAGAAGCTACATGAGCTCAGGCAAGGATTGAAAACAGTTGATGAGTACTACAAGAAAATGGAAATCGCCATGACTAGAGAAAAGGTAAGAGAACCTCAAGACCATACAATGGCTCGTTTCCTCAATGGCCTCACTCACCCAATAAAGAGAATTGTGGACTTTAAACCATATGACAATCTTGTTGGCCTTATCCATCAAGCACTCAAGGCCAAGCGCCAACTAGTATTCGAAGCAAAAGACCTACTTTGCCTCTAAGTCTTCACCCTCGATGTTTCAAATGGCTCAAGCATCTACACCAAGTGCCTCCAAAGGCAATCCAAGAGCTCCAAATGCAACAACAAAACCTCCTCAACAATTCAAGAAACAAGTGCCTACAACCACCAACACAAGTGCTCTTCAAGTGAAGTCTAGCTCAATAACTTGCTTCAAATGTGGTGGTAATTGAAACGAGTCATTTGAGTGCTCCAACAAGATGATCTTGGTTGTTAACCAAGATGGTGAACGTAACTCAATGAGTGAAGATGAGTGCTATGCTATGCACCAAACTGTTGCCAACCCCTTCGATGAAGAACAAAATGACGACGAAAGCATATATAGTGATGTGGACAAAAGCCCATACTTGGTGGTTACACAAGTGCTAACAACATCCCCACAAGAAGAGCAAGATAAATTGTGTAACCTCTTCCAAATAAGAGCCGGAATAAATGGAAAGTTCATCAAGGTCATCATCGGTGGTGGAAGTTGCCATAACCTTGCTAGCAAAGAGCTTTGTGACAAGTTGCAATTGACATACAAAAGTCCACCCTTACCATGTTTTCGAATCCTCTATTTCACACTAGTTATAGGTTACCCCCTTGTTACCCCTTCAATTTCCCCCTGTGTTCTTCGTTCTTCCCTTCGTGTTCTTCGTGTTCTTGGTCAATTCATGAGATCGGGCCACCCGGGAGGTAACCATCTCCATCAAAGGACCTATGACAAGAGCATGCGCAAAGGCTATGCAAGAAAATCTGACCTCACTCCTATCTCTCTATGAATTTGATGACTTGATAAATGGTGCGCTACCTCATGCAAAGATCCTATGTGTGCTCAGATATGATCCCCCACTGGAGCCCCAAGACAGTGCTTAAGAAGCTCAAGAGCATGGTCAAGAAGATCACCAAGAAGATGCACAAGAAGAAGAAGAGAAGAAACCTGAGGCAACAGTACTACCGCTCGCGCTACTGCCTAAGTGGGCTTTGGGAGCCCAGTGTCGGCACCACTAGCGGCACCAATAGCGGTACTACCGCCGGGTCCCTAGGCAGAGGTACTACCGCCCTGGCTACCTCCTATAAGGATTTTGGCCACCCCCTGCCGACACTACCGCTCAAGCCAGCGGTACCACCGCCATGACCGGCGGTACTACCGCTTCTTTTAGCGGTACTACCGCCAGTGTGCGGCCTGCACGCCAGTTACGGGTCCTTTGACCCTTGTATATCCACTTCCACCTACCCCCTTTCCCTTAGACTATAAATAACATTCCATGGGTTCAGATACAGGGTTAGATATTATTTGAGATTTGAGCTTTGCTCCCTATGTTCGTCTTTAGAGGCTACTTCTAGTGTGTATCTAGAATCGTATCAGGGCTACTCCAATTATCCTCATGATTTTGACCGTATCAAGAGTTTCCTTGAGTTAGCTAGTCTTTTACCTTGGAATTCAACTAGCAACTTCCCGATCTTTCTACACTGACCCTTGATATTCTATTGACTCGGCGACCCGCCGTGAAGTTAAAGTGGTTTCAATGAGAGTAAGTGTGAGTTGATCCGAGCGATCCGTAGGCTAACCTCGGGCTTTGTTGTCGGGTTCTTTGATTGGTAGGGTTTGCTATTTATCGGTTACCCGTGTTACCCCCTTGATTTCCCCTCATGTTCTTCCTCGTATTGTTCGTATTCCTCACGTGTTCTTCACGTTCTTGGTCAATTCGTGAACATCAGGACCCCGCTCATGGCATAACCCACATCATCGGGTTAGGAGCTACATCAGTCATATTCAAATAGCTTACATAAAAATCTATTATATGTGCATGTTCAGGCTCTGAAGGAATGGAATATTGGTGTACCTAGTAGAATTTAAAATTTCCTGACCTGCGTAGCACACATGATCTACTACCGAGGTACGGGCGAGGTTAGATCTGATCGTTACCAACACGAAGCGCGAAACATGTGTCAATGACAATGTAGGTGATGCCCGATGAAGAGTCTCGCGGATAAACATAGAGTTGGGACTATTTCCGTCTCCCCATAATGTGCCTTCTGGATGCAACAGAGTGTGGGTATCACATGTTACCCCTCTAAGAGTTTGCACAGGTCCGTCCGTCAAAGTACGGTAGCGCTCCACCGTCCAGGGCTAATTGTTACTGGCTCACAATTCAGGTGGAGAGATCCCAAAATATGGGAGGGAGAGAAAGAGATTAGAGATAGATCTAATGGGAGAGGATACCTCAAAACCCAATTAGAGGAAGATCTAATTCAATTAGAAGGCCTCTAATCAGATAACCTAATTAGAGCCTCTAATCAACTAGAGAGAGGCAAGAGAGCCAAAAGTGTGTTATCTATATGGGGGAGGGGTCATATAGTGGGGAAAAGAGGAGGCCTGCCATAGGGGGAGAGATCAGTTTCCCATCTCCCTCCTTGGCTGCACCATGGCCCCTAGAGGGAATCAGATTGGACTCCTAGATAGAGTCCAATCACCCCTCCTTTTTTTTCCTTTTCCATCTTTTTCCACCTCATATTTTTCAAACAAACCAAGGAAAATTCACACATGAGGTTAATGCATACTGTCAGACCATGGGCCCCACCTAGAAGCCCCTAAAATTAAGGTTTGCCGACAGAAGGAAAATTTCCCCTCCGGTGCCCCCCCTTATATGGAAGTCCTCCGGAACTCTTCCGGAACCCCGTGACCCTTATAGATAAAATTATAGACCTTATATAACTATGCCAGAAACTTATTCCCGACATCCCGAGACATCTCATGTCCCCATTAACTCTCTGAATAATAATTGTATCAAGCTAGAAACATCCAGATGATACCCACTCTTTTTCCGGATCATCCAATGTGAACAAATGAGATACCCGCTCATTCTCCAGACCATCCAATGTGAATAAATGACGATGAAGACTTAAGTGTGTGTCCCCTACAGGTTTGATAACACGCAAACATGATTAAGAAACCTATTTCCTAATCGATAATCAACATCAGGAGCATGGACGTCCATATTGACTCCTACAAGTTATACGAAGAAAACTGTTGAACCTCTTGGTTTGTTGGTTAAGTTCCTATTACTTCGTGATACCAATCAATACCTTGGGACGAGATAAATTATAAGACCGTGACTAAAATCTTTAACACCTTATCACATTATTCCCGATATCTGGTATGATTCCTTTTAGTCGTTATCACGTCATGTTATCCCCATGACTAGTGTTATGTCCTTGTCTGCGCACACTTATTTACCGATACTATTCGAGCGAGTGGATATTGATGTATCTCTCTATTAACTAGAAGTGTAATTCCCAATCTTGAACTATTACAATGAAATGAATACTTTCGTGACCACCCAATTTATAGTGTGATCCTTGACTATACCAAAATGATCCTTACCATAAACATCATTGAATATTATCATGGTCTAAGGAAGAAAATAAACAACCATCTAATTATGATACTATTTACCAAAAACAAATCTTGTAGTATCTCAAATATTTGGGTCTACCATCCACTTTGTTGAAACAACAAAGTTCCCCTGTTAATATTGACATAACATTTGTCCATGACCAGGAAAACATGGTCATCTAATATTAATAAGTTTGTCTGTGAGACATGAAAAAGTGTATAATAGTGTGTTTATGTTTCTACATGTGCATATGAGTTTTCCTCTAAATCTCATATTCGGTGACCACAACAGTTATAGCATAAAAACATAATACTTTAACCATGAAACAGATTTATATTATTGTCTCTTGGGAATACATCCAACATGGAACCTCTCTCTTGATGAGTCCCACACTAAGGACATTCCTTAGGTTTCTTAGGTGGAAAATCTGTTTCTAACTGCACCTGGCACGGAGGGTCAAGTGATAATGGTTGTTTTCCACACAAATAATAGCAAGGTCCTTGGATCATATGGATTCCTCGTCAAGTTTTACTAAAACTTCTAGGATGTAATCGAGTCTGACCAAATGGTGATCTTCAACACTCTCATGTTAGGTATTTCAAGCTATTCAAATTGAAATTCAGTGAGATTATCTTGTTGGCTAAGACTAAAAATGAAAAATAGATACAAATATAGACGACTATGCCATCTTAGGGTCAGCGTAAAAATCTTTACCAAGGTGGCGACAATCGGACTAAAATCGGTGGGAGGCCATGAGGTTCAACCGACACAAATGACCTTCATGCAAAGAAGGAACATCATTAATGGTGTGGTAGCCCTAGATGAAACAATTTATGAATTACACCGCAAGAAATTGAATGGTGTGGTTCTTAAACTAAACTTTAAAAAGGCTTATAAAAATTCAAATGACACGTTCTACAATCTCTAAGAATGAAGGGCTTCTCTAAAAGGTAGTGTGCGTGGATTCATGATTCTGTGCATGGAGGTAGTGTGGTTATACATTTCAATGACGACGTTGGCCATTAATTCAGAATGAAAAAATGTGTATGTCATGGTGACCATGTACCGCCTATGATATTCAACATTGTGGCAGATATGTTGGTCATTATTAATAAGCACGCCAAAATTATGGCCAATTGAGGGAGTAGTAGCACACCTGGTGGATGGTGTCCCTCTATCCTGAAGTATGCCTATGATAAAATCCTATTTGTGAAAATTGACCTCTAAAAAACTAGAAACCTTAAGTTAATACTCTCAACGCTCGAGTAACTTTCAAGACTTAAAATTAATTTGCATAAGAGTGATATTTTCTGCTTTAGAACAGCCGATGAAGCTGCCACTCAATACACTGAATTTTTTTAGTTGTGGGTAGGGACAATTTCCCGGGTATTTGAGAATTCTGATTCATTTTTGCATTCTCAAATGTCGTGTGAAAAGTAATTGAGAAATATCTCGAGGATGTGTTGAGCAATTGGAACAAAAAAATTCTCTTCGTTGGCGATTGTCTGGCGTTGTTAGCTCGATACTAAGTAATATGGTACTGCATATATGCATGCTATCTTTGTTGTAAGTAATATGGTATCCTTCATCTAAGTTCCAAAAGGGGCCCTTCAAAGATTGTACTATTTGCGATGCAGATTCTTTGGGCCAAGGGATAGTGAACAAAAGAAATACAGACTGGCCAAGTAAAATATGACATGTCGTCATAAAGATCCGGGGACATCGGGATTTGAGATCTTGAGGACCTCCTTAGTACTATGGTTATTTAAACTTCTTACGGAGGATGAAGTATGACAACAATTCTCGAGGAGAAAATATGTGGCTCTATGGCTTCCAACTTTATTGGAAACCTAGGAATTTGCACGAGTCGGCCTAATGACGACCGACTATCCTTTCTTCTGCTTTGGATTGTTTGTCACCGAGAATGGCTATAGAATAATTTCTAGAGTATAAATGATAAACAAAAATGCAACTCTATGTGCACAATATCCAGCTTTCTAACATATTGACAAAAGCGACATTGTCACTAATGTGCTGGGACGGTCCTACCCAACTTGACGTTTAGGCACGATTTAGCCAGCGCGCACCTCGCGACATGGAATACTCTTCCAAGGTAGTTGACATTGCTCCAGTTGTCAGTAGAGCATGATGAATTTCTATTGAATCTACACGATAATGGAAAAATCTTGGTGTATTCCTTGTACAAAGCATTAGTTCACTCACATGCGCTAGTTATAAATAACAAACACGTTTGAAAGATGAAGCTACCTATGAAAATCAAAATCTTTACTTGGTACCTTACATATTTTTAATCCTAACCAATGAGAACCTTGCAAAACGCAATTGGGAAGAAAGAATAGTTCAATACTGGATTGTACGTTCTATATGGTCAGCCACACAGATGGTATCAAACTTGTATCTGTCTTGTACTGTTCCAAATTTTTTTGACATCTGCGTGTGAGGCATTTACGGTGACCCAGCATACCACTGCATGTGTAGTGCACTAGTCGTTGATATAATACTCACAGAAGGACTTATCCGTGAATATTTGTGACGCCCCGAGATCGGGCACTATGCAGATTTCAGCATTTCCGCCAAGATCCACATAATAACCGATTCCAGGTTGCCACTTATGATAACATTACAACAGTTCACGAATAATCCACAACAACAACAGAAAAGAGATTTACAAGATGACTCAAACGAGTCAGGGATACAACTGATACAATACAAAGATCCAAATAACAGCGGAAGAAACCACATATCGTCCGTCTACGGACAAGATACAAATTGGACTAAGAGTCCTGAAGATAACCGAGAGCGTCCAATCCCTGCCCAGGCCAAGCCGGAGGGATTCCCAAGCTAACGTCGTCAGACTTCAAACCTGTTGACTGCAATGTTGAATATGCAGCCACGAAAGAGATTCGTGGGTCAGTACGGTTAAGTACTGGCAAGTGGATAAACCATACTCACAAGATACCGGCGTAGCCAGTCATCACAAGATACAAATACTTTGGGATCAACGGAAAGGAAGGGGTTATTGCAAATAAGCGATAGCGGGCTGCACTAACCAACTACAGAGAGATACTACAACTTCCGGCTAACAGAAAGAAGATAAGATCGAGTATTGTAACCAACTGAAAGTACTCCAAACAAACCCATCCTGGATCTCGCCCCTTATCCGAAGAAGCAATCCGAGGATAACTCACACAGTTGTATTAGAGGTGAATCAAGTTATTGTGTGAATAAACCTATTACTAGTCAAGTTGTTAATCATTGGGTGTAACATGGTTGATCATTATGTTTAAGTTGTCCTGAGTACTTGTTAGCCAGTACTTTCACCAAGTAGTCCATAACCGCGGAAAACACGGCTTCTCGAGAAGATTATCCCTGCAGGGTTGCACCAATTTGGCCGTACACGCATGAATAACCCGCCAGATGGAAAGGCCCTTCCACCAAGCGGGGCACTCAACACAACTCAACTCTTCTTCGCATCAAGCCCAAAGCACCTTGGGCGCACGGCTAATCGAGCCCAGAAGAAAATGGACCCTCATAGCACTCTAAGACCGTGTCCCCCTATATGCCGACTACGAAAGTTCCACCCGGGTACCAAGGGCTCGCAAGATCATGCATGCAGCAAATGGAAAACCCGAACTAAATGAGGCGATTTGGACGAGATGCGAATCGAATCAAATTGAGGGGGGCGCCCATACTCGCTTCCCACATGCGGGTAGTGCGCTCATCATGGATCAGTAGACAAGACTCTTTTCCTATTAGGGTCGACACTAGCAGGCCTCAAAACCACAAGGGCCTCCTGCCGGTGCCTTATCATCAAATTTATTATTAAACAATAACAGTAGCATGATTGATTGATTAACCATCGAGCCCCCAGAACATAATAGAGTAGTAACAGAAAGTAACGGGTAACAGACTCGAGCAAAACAACCCTAAGCATGATAGTAAGACACGGGCAACAAGCAATGGTTATAGGTATGGAGGTGAGGCAATATCAAGGTTAAGGGATCTATGTGATGGGTTCGTAACAGAAACAACTACTACTAAGGATAGCAGAAAAGAATCAACGGAAAGAATCGGTAACAAGTGATGAAAGGCAGCCATATGGCAGCAAGTGAGTATACTTTCCTGAGATCCCGCAAGGTAGCAGAACTTGTCGTTGCTCACATCATCTCAACGTCCTATCCGAGAAGAAGCAACGAACCTCGAACAAACACCAGATGCAACAATTACTACTACGGCAAAAGATCCAGCATGATCAAGATATGGATGCATGACAAGTTTAAAGATGCATCAAGGTAAACTAGTTGACAAGATAAACAGATTTAAATGGACCCATATGCAATGTGAGTTGCATATGGATGCACAGGTTAAGGTTGAAGCAATGATCTACAATTAGTTAACATGTGTAAGTGGTTTATCATGATGCATGCATGATGAAAGCAATAATGAAACAACAATAGATGCAAAGGAAAAGGAAATTACAAAGTGTGGGATTTTATTTGTCATGTTAAGAATTTTTTGGTTCCTTATTGATGTCACACAAGTAACTGATGTTTTCATCAAGTTAAAGTGTTCAAAACAAATAACAAGTTTGTATTTGAAGAGAACATCAAATTTTGGTTGGATTACATGTTTCAAATATTGAAATTGGATTTAGGATAATTTAATTATGAAGTAAACAATATTAAACAGGTTTTAAATGGATTTGAAACAAGTTTGAATTTGATTGAATTTTTATTTGTTCAAAACATAATTTCAAACTCACATTTGAAAAGTTCACACTTTGATGGTTTGAAAACATATTTTGCATGTTCAAAATTATTTTATTTTGAGCAAGTTATGATTTTATCAAATTTAAATGAATTAAACAAGTATTAAATTATTTAGGCAATTTAAATTATTCAAACCATGAAACAAAATTTATATTTGAAAAGGTTATTCAAAATGGTATGAAAAACATATTTTATTTGTATTTATTGGATTAATAATGAATTAGTTATTGAATTTAGCAAATTGCATTTGAATTATTTGAATTCAAATTTAAATTGCATTTTGAAATTTCAAAACAGGAAACAAATGGATTATTTGGATAGATATTTTAATTTGGAACAATAAACATATATAACTTTTATTTATTGGGGTTATAGATTAAAAGTTATTAACCAATTAAAATTGAGGACTGATCTGTAATTAAAGGATTCTATTTTCGAAAACAGAAAAAACGCAGAAACTTTTGCTACGCACAGCTAGCCAGCCCAAGCCACTGCAGCGTGGGCCTGGGGGGGCCAGCGTGGCGCTGCTGTGCGTGCGTGGCAGCTGTGTGTATGACGGGTGGGGCCTTGGCGCTGCGCAACAGAGTAAAAAGTGTGGGTTTTTATCCGCGGCCGCGAGGGATCGAGCTCGCGACTGCGCGCAAGCGAACGGTGCAGTGTTACCACTGCGGTGGTTGCTTCAGATTCGACAGAGAACGACGCGCGGACAGGTTAAACTTCAATCAACGCGTTAACTGAATTTTTAGCTGACGCGCGCTGTCTGAAACTGACTGACAGAAACATGAACGCCGGCGAGGAAACGCCGTGGTGCTGTGCTCGTGGGCTGCCGTGGGAACGTGTGCGTGCACGGAGGTGTTGAGTGCGTGCGCGCGCTCGGGTACAGAGAGTAGGAAGTGGATGCACGGCGGAGCTCACCGCGGCTGTAGACGTGGCAGAGGGTCGGAGGAGATGGTGGCCGGCGACAGAGGCGTGCTCGGCGGCGTGGATCCAGGCGGCGTCGATCTCAACGGCGGTGTCCACCAGCTCGAGAAGGAAGAGGCGATCGCGTTCCCGGGGATAGCCATGAAGAAAGAGGGCCGCAACGACGGGGTTCACCTCGGGTTCAGTTAACGGAGCGCCGGCGAGGTGGGCGCCGCGGACAGAAACGTGGATGGCGGCGGTGATCCACGACGGGCACGGGCTCTCCTCGGTGTGCAAACGAGAGAGGAACAAACAGCGGTTTGATCCCCGGGCTTAGATGGGTGTGGTGGTGGAGGGAAACGGCGGTGCTCGACGGGGTTCAGACAGGTGCCTCTCCGGCGTGGGGGAACAGGGAGAGGGAGGTAGCCGCGGGAGAAGGAACCGGCGGCGCGGGGTAGGGGATAGGGTCTAGGTAGCTAGGGCAGGCGCCAGGGAACTCGGACTAGCTAAATAGCCTAGGGTGGCGCGTGATCGGCCGTCGAACGGCGACGGTGCCGCGGTGGCACACACGGATGTGCTGCCATACCGTGGGACGACGGTGGCGGCAGCGAAGGGGTATGCGGGCCGCGCGGTAGGATTAGCTGGGCTGGGCCGGGGTTTAGTTAGCTGCCGCGCGCTTTTTCTTCTTTTTCTTTTTTGTTTTATATATTTTTTTTTGCAGAAAACTAATTAGAGGAAAAAGGATGGTTTGTAGGTTAGTAAAAATATTAGAAAAATTAGTTTAAGCTTATTAGGTTAATAGCAAACAAATGCTAGCTTTTGTGTTCACAAAGTTTTCAAAAATTATTGCTGTAAAGGAATTAAAGCAAAATTGAAGGAAATTTTAATATTACTTAAACATTATGAAAACCAAGCATTCTAATAGGGTGACCCCTATGGTTAATTTGATTAAAAATTAGTTGATTGGCTGGTTAAAGTTTATAAATTCAAAAGTGGTTCTGTTTGATGCATTTGATTTGAAAATGAAGGTGATTTAATTAATTGATTGAAAATAATTGTTTGATTAAACCCAACAATTTAATGAGTGATTTGATTTGAATTTTTGAATTAGCCATTAGGGTTTTAATAACAGGGACAATTTTATTTAGCAGGCAATTTGTTTAAAACAACTTCAACTATTGAAAACAAATGAGTGATTCAGTTTGCAAGTTTGAAATTGGAAATTTTTGAGCAAGGGGGGGTGAAAGTTCTAAATTGTTCTGAATTTTGATTTGTTTTGAAAAACAGAATGCAATGCTCATGTGATGCATATGATGCAAGCAAAAAGAAAACAAACACTCTCTATTAGGGTAACACCCCAGGTGTTACAGACGACACCACTAACAAGGGATTGCGCCCTCGCAATCCACCTGCTAACCCGGGAGGGGAAAGAAGTTCGATTATCGATTCTTCATGCTTCCAGTTGATCTCCTCGACACCACTAACAAGGGCTTCTCGACACCACTAACAAGAGATTCTTGCTCGGGCTGACGACGATGTTCTTCCACCAGGAACCTTCCGATGATCGAACCTATTAGGTTAAGGGCTCAGAAAACGTCCACCCACGTAGGATCCTAATACTTTGAAAGATAGACAAGAGGGGAGACTCCAAAACAAATAAGATGGGAGGGGAAATAGAATAGGGATAAGGAGAAAACAAGAATCCTATCGAGATGTTTTTCCAAAATAGTTTAGCAGAAATAGTTTTTGACACTCTAGAAACAACGACCGTTAGCGAGGTTATCCTACAGGCTTTGCGGACCCGTTGCTTCGATAACCATTCGTATCGAAACAATATCGGGACTCGGAACCATGCTCTGATACCATTTGTGACGCCCCGAGATCGGGCACTATGCAGATTTCAGCATTTCCGCCAAGATCCACATAATAACCGATTCCAGGTTGCCACTTATGATAACATTACAACAGTTCACGAATAATCCACAACAACAACAGAAAAGAGATTTACAAGATGACTCAAACGAGTCAGGGATACAACTGATACAATACAAAGATCCAAATAACAGCGTAAGAAACCACATATCGTCCGTCTACGGACAAGATACAAATTGGACTAAGAGTCCTGAAGATAACCGAGAGCGTCCAATCCCTGCCCAGGCCAAGCCGGAGGGATTCCCAAGCTAACGTCGTCAGACTTCAAACCCGTTGACTGCAATGTTGAATATGCAGCCACGAAAGAGATTCGTGGGTCAGTACGGTTAAGTACTGGCAAGTGGATAAACCATACTCACAAGATACCGGCGTAGCCAGTCATCACAAGATACAAATACTTTGGGATCAACGGAAAGGAAGGGGTTATTGCAAATAAGCGACAGCGGGCTGCACTAACCAACTACAGAGAGATACTACAACTTCCGGCTAACAGAAAGAAGATAAGATCGAGTATTGTAACCAACTGAAAGTACTCCAAACAAACCCATCCTGGATCTCGCCCCTTATCCGAAGAAGCAATCCGAGGATAACTCACACAGTTGTATTAGAGGTGAATCAAGTTATTGTGTGAATAAACCTATTACTAGTCAAGTTGTTAATCATTGGGTGTAACATGGTTGATCATTATGTTTAAGTTGTCCTGAGTACTTGTTAGCCAGTACTTTCACCAAGTAGTCCATAACCGCGGAAAACACGGCTTCTCGAGAAGATTATCCCTGCAGGGTTGCACCAATTTGGCCGTACACGCATGAATAACCCGCCAGATGGAAAGGCCCTTCCACCAAGCGGGGCACTCAACACAACTCAACTCTTCTTCGCATCAAGCCCAAAGCACCTTGGGCGCACGGCTAATCGAGCCCAGAAGAAAATGGACCCTCATAGCACTCTAAGACCGTGTCCCCCTATATGCCGACTACGAAAGTTCCACCCGGGTACCAAGGGCTCGCAAGATCATGCATGCAGCAAATGGAAAACCCGAACTAAATGAGGCGATTTGGACGAGATGCGAATCGAATCAAATTGAGGGGGGCGCCCATACTCGCTTCCCACATGCGGGTAGTGCGCTCATCATGGATCAGTAGACAAGACCCTTTTCCTATTAGGGTCGACACTAGCAGGCCTCAAAACCACAAGGGCCTCCTGCCGGTGCCTTATCATCAAATTTATTATTAAACAATAACAGTAGCATGATTGATTGATTAACCATCGAGCCCCCAGAACATAATAGAGTAGTAACAGAAAGTAACGGGTAACAGACTCGAGCAAAACAACCCTAAGCATGATAGTAAGACACGGGCAACAAGCAATGGTTATAGGTATGGAGGTGAGGCAATATCAAGGTTAAGGGATCTATGTGATGGGTTCGTAACAGAAACAACTACTACTAAGGATAGCAGAAAAGAATCAACGGAAAGAATCGGTAACAAGTGATGAAAGGCAGCCATATGGCAGCAAGTGAGTATACTTGCCTGAGATCCCGCAAGGTAGCAGAACTTGTCGTTGCTCACATCATCTCAACGTCCTATCCGAGAAGAAGCAACGAACCTCGAACAAACACCGGATGCAATAATTACTACTACGGAAAAAGATCCAGCATGATCAAGATATGGATGCATGACAAGTTTAAAGATGCATCAAGGTAAACTAGTTGACAAGATAAACAGATTTAAATGGACCCATATGCAATGTGAGTTGCATATGGATGCACATGTTAAGGTTGAAGCAATGATCTACAATTAGTTAACATGTGTAAGTGGTTTATCATGATGCATGCATGATGAAAGCAATAATGAAACAACAATAGATGCAAAGGAAAAGGAAATTACCAAGTGTGGGATTTTATTTGTCATGTTAAGAATTTTTTGGTTCCTTATTGATGTCACACAAGTAACTGATGTTTTCATCAAGTTAAAGTGTTAAAAAAAATAACAAAGTTTGTATTTGAAGAGAACATCAAATTTTGGTTGGATTACATGTTTCAAATATTGAAATTGGATTTAGGATAATTTAATTATGAATTAAACAATATTAAACAGGTTTTAAATGGATTTGAAACAAGTTTGAATTTAATTGAAGTTTTATTTTTTCAAAACATAATTTCAAACTCACATTTGAAAAGTTCACACTTTGATGGTTTGAAAACATATTTTGCATGTTCAAAATTATTTTATTTTGAGCAAGTTATGATTTTATCAAATTTAAATGAATTAAACAAGTATTAAATTATTTAGGCAATTTAAATTATTCAAACCATGAAACAAAATTTATATTTGAAAAGGTTATTCAAAATGGTATGAAAAACATATTTTATTTGTATTTATTGGATTAATAATGAATTAGTTATTGAATTTAGCAAATTGCATTTGAATTATTTGAATTCAAATTTAAATTGCATTTTGAAATTTCAAAACAGGAAACAAATGGATTATTTGGATAGATATTTTAATTTGGAACAAGAAACATATATAACTTTTATTTATTGGGGTTATAGATTAAAAGTTATTAACCAATTAAAATTGAGGACTGATCTGTAATTAAAATATTCTATTTTCGAAAACAGAAAAAACGCAGAAACTTTTGCTATGCACAGCTAGCCAGCCCAAGCCACTGCAGTGTGGGCCTGGGGGGGCCAGCGTGGCGCTGCTGTGCGTGCGTGGCAGCTGTGTGTATGACGGGTGGGGCCTTGGCGCTGCGCAACAGAGTAAAATGTGTGGGTTTTTATCCGCGGCCGCGAGGGATCGAGCTCGCGACTGCGCGCAAGCGAACGGTGCAGTGTTACCACTGCGGTGGTGGCTTCAGATTCGACAGAGAACGACGCGCGGACAGGTTAAACTTCAATCAACGCGTTAACTGAATTTTTAGCTGACGCGCGCTGTCTGAAACTGACTGACAGAAACATGAACGCCGGCGAGGAAACGCCGTGGTGCTGTGCTCGTGGGCTGCCGTGGGAACGTGTGCGTGCACGGAGGTGTTGAGTGCGTGCGCGCGCTCGGGTACAGAGAGTAGGAAGTGGATGCACGGCGGAGCTCACCGCGGCTGTAGACGTGGCAGAGGGTCGGAGGAGATGGTGGCCGGCGACAGAGGCGTGCTCGACGGCGTGGATCCAGGCGGCGGCGATCTCAACGGCGGTGTCCACCAGCTCGAGAAGGCAGAGGCGATCGCGTTCCCGGGGACAGCCATGAAGAAAGAGGGCCGCAACGACGGGGTTCACCTCGGGTTCAGTTAACGGAGCGTCGGCGAGGTGGGCGCCGCGGACAGAAACGTGGATGGCGGCGGTGATCCACGACGGGCACGGGCTCTCCTCGGTGTGCAAATGAGAGAGGAACAAACAGCGGTTTGATCCCCGGGCTTAGATGGGTGTGGTGGTGGAGGGAAACGGCGGTGCTCGACGGGGTTCAGACAGGTGCCTCTTTGGCGTGGGGGAACAGGGAGAGGGAGGTAGCCGCGGGAGAAGGAACCGGCGGCGCGGGGTAGGGGATAGGGTCTAGGTAGCTAGGGCAGGCGCCAGGGAACTCGGACTAGCTAAATAGCCTAGGGTGGCGCGTGATCGGCCGTCGAACGGCGACGGTGCCGCGGTGGCACACACGGATGTGCTGCCGTACCGTGGGAAGACGGTGGCGGCAGCGAAGGGGTATGCGGGCCGCGCGGTAGGATTAGCTGGGCTGGGCCGGGTTTAGTTAGCTGCCGCGCGCTTTTTCTTCTTTTTCTTTTTTGTTTTATATATTTTTTTTTGCAGAAAACTAATTAGAGGAAAAAGGATGGTTTGTAGGTTAGTAAAAAAATTAGAAAAATTAGTTTAAGCTTATTAGGTTAATAGCAAACAAATGCTAGCTTTTGTGTTCACAAAGTTTTCAAAAATTATTGCTGTAAAGGAATTAAAGCAAAATTGAAGGAAATTTTAATATTACTTAAACATTATGAAAACCAAGCATTTTAATAGGGTGACCCCTATGGTTAATTTGATTAAAAATTAGTTGATTGGCTGGTTAAAGTTTATAAATTCAAAAGTGGTTCTGTTTGATGCATTTGATTTGAAAATGAAGGTGATTTAATTAATTGATTGAAAATAATTGTTTGATTAAACCCAACAATTTAATGAGTGATTTGATTTGAATTTTTGAATTAGCCATTAGGGTTTTAATAACAGGGACAATTTTATTTAGCAGGCAATTTGTTTAAAACAACTTCAACTATTGAAAACAAATGAGTGATTCAGTTTGCAAGTTTGAAATTGGAAATTTTTGAGCAAGGGAGGGGTGAAAGTTCTAAATTGTTCTGAATTTTGATTTGTTTTGAAAAACAGAATGCAATGCTCATGTGATGCATATGATGCAAGCAAAAAGAAAACAAACACTCTCTATTAGGGTAACACCCCAGGTGTTACAATATTACATCCCTAAGAGTGGTACAACAGAAACATAGTAGGTCCAAGCAAAGCTATAGGATACAAACTTTCATTACAAAAATCTTGAGAATCTACCTTTCATGAACCAAAGAAGGCCTCATGCAAATGAAACACCAGAAGAAGCAATTCAAAGATCCAAGCCGGAGAATAATTCTAGCTCAGAACCTAATCCACTACGGCCGATGTCAGCCCTAATCTATGGCTTGTAAACAACTACGTCCAAGAATGGACTCCACCAACACCTTGATAGCTTATCCTCCACTGGCGTTGTTGACGACGATGCTTCACTGGCTAAGTAAGATATGACTCCACCTAGCTTCATGAGGTAGCGATGGCTTCACGATGACGATGCTACACTAACTACAGCTTTATACTCGAAAGAGTCATAAGCTAATGCAAGTTTTTAAAAATGTTTCTTCAAGAGGTTGCTTTTAATATTGAAAACTATGCCCGCCAAGTCTTCAAAAAGCTAATACTTCATGGAGTTTCCTTTCCTGTGGCGTTCGCAGCTCCTTCCCGGAACTGGGGGTAACATGTCACATCCTTTTACACTCTACAGAGGCGTGTTACTTTACCCATAGGCGATCAAGACTATGTTGCACAACTAGGTGTACATTCCTGTCCACTCCCACTCAGGTGTGGGGCACGGTTGTTGATCCAAACCAAATCATGCTTCTCCGCACAACGCATGCCCACCCATTTCTAGCACGCAGGTTGAACCCTTGATTCTACCCCTCACGATAGAGATCGAGGCGCCCCGGGAAGACACTCATAGACCCATGAGTCCGTGGGACGTAAGGGCTCCCACCCATGTGCATGTAGTCCCGCAAGACCGACAACGTACGTCTCTAGCAGTCCGTTGACATGCGAAAGGGAAAAGATCACAGCTGGCTTACTCTCCCCATACAAAACCCATGGTTAACGCGGTATTTACGGTGCAAGAATCTTGACGACATTTGTTGTTAATTCCTAGGTAATACTTTTCCATGCAGGTGGAACCTTCCTTTGACCTATTCTTCTTACCATGGTCCCATCCGCCCACCAAACAGAACACTACCACTCGGGTAGTCAGTCAAGTAGTCATATTATTATAAAAATAGGATCATGCATTTGTTTGAGAATAGGTTGTATTACGATAGGGTTTTTGCAAATAGTTCGTTAGGAAGTATTCCAAAGGATATGAGCAAGTGATGAACTTGCCTGAGATCGAAAATAACAATAATAATCCATGTCTTCGGGGTTCGAGGGTTGCATAGAGAAATCCCGAGATCTCAAAGATAACAAAGTAGTCCCGGTAAGGACTACAGAAAATACTGGAAAAATGATACATGCATAGTAATGAGATGGATCGCAAGATGCCCTGACAATACCCTGGCTTACAAGTGTAAGCTACGATCGATACGATATTAAGATCACATTTGTTTTAGGTGACTTAGAGTTGTTTGTTTGCTTGTGGTGATGATGTTGTTACTTCTTTTATATGTACATGTTTTTCACTGTTATTTAGCAAATCGATGGTTGTCATGTTTAAATAATAAATATTTATCACATGGTTAGGAAATAAGAAAATAACACATTGAAAACAACTTTTACAAGATAACAAACACATTTTTTTTAATTTAATGAAAAGTGTAGAACTAAGACAAAGAATCTAATTGGAAATGGATGTATAACACAATCAACCCAACCATCTTGTAACCGAGTAATGTTTGTGATGAGGCGAGGAAGTGCAACATTATTAGGATTCACTATTAAAGAAAATAGGGTGGTGATGGTTGGTCCTAGTTATATTGGAATCTTATAGACTTCCACTATACTTCTTAAAATAGATTTCATAAATTAAACAAAATGTTTTGTTTTTTTGGCATATTTGAGTTGGAAATGTTTTTCTCTTTAATTTGGTATATCATTTCAAGTTTTCTGAAAGATTGGAATACGTTAGTCATTTTCCTATTTTAAATAAATTAAATGACCAAGCAAAATATTGCGCACCTGAAAACTTGTTCAATTGACTTTGAAATTATCATAAATGAGTTGCATCTGTCATTTTGAGCAATTTGGTATATAACTTGTATTTTTATTATTTTTTTAATTATTTATTATTTTCTCAATTTTAAATGATTTAATTTAAGTTAAAAAATATTTAACTTTAAACTTTATGAAACATTTCTGAAAAGTTGATAAACATTTATATTTTATTTTTCTAAACATTTATATATTTTATTTGTATTTTGCTGATAAACGGAATTAAAGTTATTGAATTAACAAGTTTTAATTATTTTTTGCCAATATTTAAATTGACAGGTGGGACCCACCTGTGAATTTCACTTTTTAATTCAAAAACAAAAGAAACAGAAAAGGAAATTATGTTTTTATGTCATGATAACGTCATGACAACATCACAGTGAGGAATTCTTCTCGGTTTGCTTCGAATCTGATGACTTGATGCAAATTGGGGCAGTTGGTGGATTCTACGAACTAGCTAGGTTCACGGGGAACGTCTAGGCGGCGGTGGAATGGCCAAATTGGCTGCAGGAGTTGCACCGATCTCCATTGGCGCGGCAGCGGCATACGGCCGACGGTGATACGACGAATCCGTCGATGAGATACATAACGGAGAGCACCCAGAGGTTCGCAAGATCACCAGGAGCACGGTGAGGATGTCGGTGAGGCACGACGAGGTCGGAATCGCCGGCGAGCTTCGACGGTGACCGGCAACAGAGAAGAAGAGGAAAGGCGTGATTTCGTGGCTCCCGACCTTCCCAACTTCTACAGCTTCACGGGAGGAAGAGGAGACGACGACGCATCCAGCTGTGGTCTCGGTTCCTCGTGGGGTGACCATAGACGATGGTGCGCGACGGCGGCAATGAGTGGCTTGGGTTAGGGTTTTCTCCACGGAAGAAGGACAAAGAGGCAGCAAGTGAGGAGGAAGAGAGAAGCACACGACCTCACCTGGCCTTATCCTCGTGAGCAGGGACGCAGGCAGGAGGTGGCTAGGCGTTGTCCGCGGCGTCGACACGCACCCTGCCGGCCTGGAGGAAGACAAAAGGGAAAGTTTCCCCATAACCCCCTGAGGAAAGTACAAATTTACAAAGAGGTCCTTTTGTTTAAAGAAACTAATTAGAAAACATTGTTTTCTGGGCTTTTTTGGAAACATAAAAATTATTAAAAATCATTTTTGAATTCCTTATTAGAAATGCAACCTCACCCTGTTTTGGTTTTTTCAAATTGATTAATATTTGATTTCCTAAATTGGGGTGCTAAATTAAGTGGTTTTGTTGTTTTGTTTCTATTTGATTTCAAATGGACTCAAAATTCTTTTAGGCATAATTAACATGAGCACAGACAACAATCATGTGATTAACATAGTGGTGTGTTTCAAAATTGAATAATTTTGATACAAGTGTTATAGGAAACAATTAGTAAAACTACTTAGTAGTGTTTCTATGCATTCCCAATAGGGAATTTATTCCATGACATACCAAATGGTGTTGGGTAATAAATGGATTTGTTTTCCTTTGTGTGGCCTTGTTATTTTCATATTTTTGGTTCTTATCAAGTCTGGTGGACATTTCCTTATATTGTGTGTAAGCCATGTTTTGATATATAAGTACTTGATCAGGTGTAAAACATGAGTGGCCTAGGCTCACATTCATACCCAATATCAAGAGACTATATATTTGTTTTCCAACCTTGTTTACAAGTATGGATATTATCCAATGTTGTTTTTAGAACATGTAATCATTTACATGTTGGTGTATGGATGTATTCTTGTTATTACCTATTTGTCTTATGTATCAAAAGGATATGGAAAACAAGGTACTTAAGCTTGTTTCCATCTACCTCAACATGGTAGAAGAAATTCGGATGTAATGGCTTGTTATTATTTCTTACTTGATAATTGTTTCCATTTAAGAGACTATTATGTGTTCCTTATCTTTGATGAGTTTAACAAGGCACAAAGGTTCTAGATTCTCTGGTATTATCTAATGATTCACTGGATAATTTCTTATGCTCCGTTACAGAGGAAGTGTTGATTCTTGTGGTCTTCTGTTGCCTGCAATATCCTTGTCTCTAGTTGCTACTGGTGTTCTGTTATCACCTTTGTCCCTTGCCAGTAGGTTCATCTCTTGGATTCCATATTCAAGAGTCTCACTCTTGTGGTGAAGACAAACAATTCCTCCAAGCAAAGATTTCTCTTAGATTATTATAATAGAATGTAGATATATGTTATGACATCAATTTTCCCTATGCATATAAGAATAATTTGTTAACAAGGTAGCTAGTCTTGCTCCAAATTACTATTCATATACAATAGGCTGAGATGTACCAGGTTATTCAACCTTCTGTTTGTTTGTGTATGACACTCAATTGTTTGAGTATACAAAAGTGATATTTAACAAGGTCTAGAAACTTGTTACCAAACTACTTCTATATAACACTAACATTGGAATATCACACTATTTCTCGAGGAATTAATAAGATCATATTAAGGTATAAGAGTTTCTAAGTACTCTTATGTTAGATTGGAATGGCACTTCTAGAACACTCTAAAGAATCTTCCTAAGGATCTTCTTGTGGTAGTTCCTCTTTTCTTGTGGGGTTGCTTCTCTTTCAGAATGACTTCAAGAAGGTTGGGAAACAAGAAAATAAGATAGTATGGAAAACTAGAAAGATCTGGATTAGGAGTTGGTTCAAGATTTTATTCTCCTTCAATATACTTCTCATTTTGTTTCCTATAAGATATGTAGTTATTTCATATAAGTTTGGTTTTACTTAATTTTCAATTTACTTCCTCTAATAGAGGTTATAACTTGTTGTTATTCATTAATGGTATCCACAGATACTTTAGTTGTTGAACATTTTGTTTAGATAGAAATGTGGAGTGTTTGTGGAATGAGGACTTAAGATAATAAGTTGATCATATGATCCTTTAAGGTGTTGAGATTTCATATGCTTACTTCTATAATATGAATGAGACAATGAGCATATGAAGTTTATTGGGTTTAATTATTTAAGGCAGAGGTGTTAGTTGGTTTCTTAAAGTATCAGGTTGTTACTTTATATTCTTATTTTGTAGTCTTGGTCATGCAGAATGCAGTCATAGAGGTTTGGGTAGATCAAATGTAACGATCAAGGTTTAACAATAGTTTAGGAAGACTATTTCTTCTTTTAGGTACTTATTTATGGTTGATGCGATATGTACATATTCTATAAATAGGTTAATAACAATTATTATGTCATTTTCCACTTGTGGGGTTTGAGATAGTACTTGTTTGTATAATTTGTGTTATATTGAACCTTTGTTATTTACTTGTGAACGTTCACTCAGTAGTTATTGGATAATTTAGAAAGATGTTGTGTGAATGGTTGATATCTTAAAGAGTTCATGATTAGAGGAGATAATATCTCTACTGATGAGATGGTTCACTTGTGCATTACTATCTTGTGGAAGTGTGATCATCAGCTATGTGATTTGGATTCTCACCCCTCTTTGAGTTCTAGATACCTAGTGAACTATCCCAAGTCACTTATAGACTTGTGGTTAAGGTTTTTGAGAGTTTGTGCTTGGTCATAACTAATTATGGTTTGTCTTATCAAATGATTTGGTTTGTATAGATACTATGTTATAATGATCACTCCAAATGCACTCTCGACCAGATGATCTAAACCTAATTCATCATGTCAAGTGAAACATTGGTCCCTTTGTTTCATTTAAACTTTCGCGCCAAAATTTCCCATACTTTTAGATGCATGCTTTGAAAATGCACATATTATATTTAGATCCTTATAACTTCCCAAACACTAGAATGTTACAGTATCTTCCCCTTAACAAGAACTTCGTCCCGAAGTTCAACCTCTCTCACGTAAAGATAGGTAGAGAGAACTTCTGTAGATTGTTGATTCTTCACAACTATTTTCTTGTGTTGACCTTGGCAGGTGTAGCCTCTTGTCTTGATTGTTCACCTTCCACTATCTTGCAGGAGGATCCAATACTATGCCTGTTGTTATGACAACTCTGTTTTGTTACTATACCTTCCTAATGGTCTCACAAAGAACACGTGGTAATTCCACCATATAGTGGATATCAAGTTCCATTCTCCGATGAATAGACATGGTTCCTACCTCTCACAACTTTCTGAAGAACATTTGGTATATCCACCAGGTAATGAATAACCAATAAGATTCTTCCGGTACACTGGATATTGTCGACGATTAGGATTCCATTTGGTTCAATCTAACGGTCTCAAGAGAAAGACTGCTCGAAGACACTTGTACAACATAGTGTACATTGACTTAGACTCATCTGATTAGTAAAAATATCTTTGAGTTTTCTCGAGTTTTAACTTTTTCCTATAGGTGACTGTAACCTATTTCACCGGTGACTTCCTATGGTCTTTCTACATCTTAGGGTCTTGACTTCCACGGAAGACTCTATAATATGATTTGCCTAACTTCTACATATCTCCTTCTAGGATATAACTACTCATGTGATTTTCTTCGCATCACTTGTGGTAGATCTCCATGTGTTGATGAAGTATATTTCCAACTCCAAACAAGATGTGGAATGTGGTACATTCCCATCAGTGGCTTCATTGTCTTTTGCCTTCTTGACGTTTTGGTATTCTAGAGCTTTGGTGGTTGTTTCCATCTGCTGATAACTCAGACCGCTCTCATACTAATCCTATACCCTCTAGACCAGTAATCATCAAGAAAGAACTCAGTGTTTGCAACATGCATTTGCACATCAAGTTCCAACTTCATGTGCAGATCTAGTCAATCAAAGATCCAAATAAGATCCAGTAAGTCCCAAATGCAGTTATATATCACCCATGCATCAAAAGCCCATAAAATAATAGTACTTTGAGTAAAACAACTCAAGTACCAAGGCTCTTAAATGCTATACACTACAAGTAGGTATATAGTACTTATAATCCTAGTCTACACAACCACTCTTTGCCTCGATAATTACTCCAATTGCATGTCTTATTGCAATGGAATAAACAAAGACAAAGTGATCCTATAGTAGTTGTTATCTAACTTGGTTCCATATAGGACTAAGTACCATGTCAACTGAATTAATTCATCTTGATTGTGGTAAGCTTCTCATGGCATCTGTTGATCATATCGTAGGAGTAGTAATGTAGCTTCCATCAATGCTTATCCTTCTCCTAATTAAATACTATACTATAATAGTTCAACTCCAGACTTGATAACTAAGGATATGGTATGTACCCCGTAGTTACCATGGTCTAATGACTCTTCATGATTCTCAAACAACCCTTCTTGAAGACTCCTATACTTACTCTATACCATGTCCTACTCCATCCTATACATTCATAGAATGGGGTAATCATAACTGTGACTTGATCATCTCTGACTATCTGAGAACTCCGTTTCCCAGTGAAACTAATACATGCTAGACTTCTAACTATTCATACCTAGGTGTAAAGAAAATAGATAAGTATATTTACTCAAGTTGAGTAAGAATATTCTATACAAGTATGATCATATCATTCTCAAGTGAATGATTCTCATAGTTGTAGGAAGTATGGTTTAGATAAGATGGCTTCCTATAGTCTTTACCAACCTACAGAACTCCTAAAAGGTTTTAAACCTAAGGTCGCTTTTCTCTTATACCAGCTGCAGTGACCCAGCACACCACTGCATGTGTAATGCGCAAGTCGTTGACATAATACTCACAGAAGGACTTATCCGTGAATATTACATCCCTCAGAGTGGTACAACTGAAACATAGCATGTCCAAGCAAAGCTATAGGATACAAACTTTCATTACAAAAATCTTGAGAATCTACCTTTAATGAATCAAAGAAGGCCTCGTGCAAATGAAATATCATAAGAAGCAATTCAAAGCTCCAAGCTGGAGAATAAGTCTAGCTCAGAACCTAATCCACTACGGCTGATGTCAGCCCTAATCTATGGCTGGTAAACAACTACGTCCAAGAATGGACTCCACCTACACCTTGATAGTTTATCCTCCACCGGTGTTATTGATGTTGATGCTTCACTGGCTAAGTAAGATATGACTCCACCTAGCTTCATGAGGTAGCGATGGCTTCACGATGACGACTTCCATAAGGCTTCAACTCTAAGCAGGGGTTCAACGGAAACGAATAAGTAACGAGTGTTACTCAACAAGTTCATGATATATAGTGGGTAGTTTGATTCACTAACTACAACTTTATACTCGAAAGAGTCATAAGCTAATGCAAGTTTTTAAAAATGTTTCTTCAAGAGGTTGCTTTTAATATTGAAAACTATGCCCGCCAAGTCTTCAAAAGCTAATACTTCATGGAGTTGCCTTTCCTGTGGCGTTCGCAGCTCCTTCCCGGAACTGGGGGTAACATGTCACATCCTTTTACACTCTACAGAGGCGTGTTACTTTACCCATAGGCGATCAATACTATGTTGCACAACTAGGTGTACATTCCTGTCCACTCCCACTCAGGTGTGGGGCACGGTTGTTGATCCAAACCAAATCATGCTTCTCCGCACAACGCATGCCCACCCATTTCTACCACGCAGGTTGAACCCTTGATTCTACCCCTCACGATAGAGATCGAGGCGCCCCGGGAAGACACTCATAGACCCATGAGTCCGTGGGACGTAAGGGCTCCCACCCATGTGCATGTAGTCCCGCAAGACCGACAACGTACGTCTCTAGCAGTCCGTTGACATGCGAACGGGAAAAGATCACAACTGGCTTACTCTCCCCATACAAGACCCATGGTTAACACAGTATTTACTGTGCAAGAATCTTGACGACATTTGTTGTTAATTCCTAGGTAATACTTTTCCATGCAGATGGAACCTTCCTTTGACCTATTCATCTTACCAAGGTCCCATCCGCCCACCAAACATAACACTACCAATCGGGCAGTCAGTCAAGTAGTCATATTATTATAAAAATAGGATCATGCATTTTTTTCAGAATAGGTGGTATTAAGATAGGGTTTTTGCAAATAGTTTGTTAGGAAGTATTAAAGGATATGAGCAAGTGATGAACTTGCCTGAGATCGAAAATAACAATAATAATCCATGTCTTCGGGGTTCGAGGGTTGCGTAGAGAAATTCCGAGATCTGAAAGATAACAAATTACTTCCGGTAAGGACTACATAAAATACTGGCAAAATGATACATGCATAGTAATGAGATGCATCACAAAATACCCTGAAAATACCCCGGCTTACAAGTGTAAGCTACGACCGATACGATATTAAGATCATATTTGTTTGCTTGTGGTGATGATGTTGTTACTTCTTTTTATATTTACATGTTTTTAAATGTTATTTAGAAAATCAATTGTT
Organism: Alopecurus myosuroides; assembly: GCA_028641055.1. Lineage (NCBI taxonomy): Eukaryota > Viridiplantae > Streptophyta > Magnoliopsida > Poales > Poaceae > Alopecurus > Alopecurus myosuroides. Next base: position 417,834,439 of record CM054058.1, read on the forward strand.
GTCATGTTTAAATCATAAGTATTTATCACATGGTTGGGCAATAAGACAAGAGCACATTGAAAACAACTTTTACAAGATAACAAACGCATTTTTTTAACTTAATGAAAAGTGTAGAACTAAGACAAAGAATTTAATTGGAAATAGGTGCATAACACAATCAACCCAACCATCTTGTAATCGAGTAATGTTTGTCATGAAGTGAGGAAGTGTAAAATTATTAAGATTCAATATTAAAGAAAATAGGGCGGTGATGGTTGGTCCTAGTTATATTGGAATCTTATAGACTTCTACTATACTTTTAAAAATAGAATTCATAAGTTAAACAAAATGTTTTCTTTTTTTGGCATATTTGAGTTGGAAATGTTTTATCTTTAATTTGGTATATCATTTAAAGTTTTCTGAAAAGATTGGAATAAGTTAGTCATTTCCCAATTTTAAATGAATTAAATGATCAAGCAAAATATTGCACACCTGGAAACTTGTTCAATTGACTTTGAAATTATCATAGATGAATTGCATTTGTCATTTTGAGCAATTTGATGTATAACTTGTATTTTTTTTGAATTATTTATTATTTTCTCAATTTTAAATGATTTAATTTAAATTCAAAAATATTTAATTTTAAACCTTATCTAACATTTCTAAAAATTTGATAAACATTTAGATTTTATTTTTCTAAACATTTATATATTTTATCTGTATTTTTCTGATAAACGGAATTAAAGTTATTGAATTAACAAGTTTTAGTTATTTTCTGCCAATATTTAAATTGACAGCTGGGACCCACCTATGAGTTTCACTTTTTAATTCAAAAATAAAAGAAGCAGAAAAGTAAATTATGTTTTTATGTCAAGATGACGGTATGGCAACATCATAGTGAGGAATTCTTCTCGGTTTGCTTCGAATCCGATGACTTGATGCAAATTGGGCAAGTTGGTGGATTCTACGAGCTAGCTAGGGTCACGTGGAACGTTTAGGCTGCGGCGGAATGACCAAACGGCTGCTGGAGTTGCGCCAGCATCCATTGACGCGGCGGCGACGTACGACTGACGGTGATACGACGAATCCGTCGGTGATATACATAAGGGAGAGCACCCAGAAGTTCGCAAGCTCACTAGGAGCACAGTTAGGATGTCAGTGAGGCACGGCGAGGTAGGAATCTCCGGCGAGCTTCGACGATGACCTGTACAGAGAAGAAGAGGAACAATGCGATTCTGTAGCTCCCGGCCTTCCCAGCTTCTAAACCTTCACGAGGAGGAAGAGGAGACGACGACGCATCCATCGGTGGTCTCGACTCCTCGCGGGGTGACCGGAGACAACGGCGTGCGACGGCAGCAGTGAGTGGCTAGGTTTAGAGTTTTCACCACGGAAGAGGGACAGAGAGGCAGCGAGTGAGGAGGAAGAGAGGAAGCACACGGCCTCTCCTGGCCTTATCCTCGCGAGCAGGGACGCGGGCAGGAGGTGGACAGGCGTCGGCGGCGGCGTTGACACGCACCCTGCCGGCCTGGAGGAAGACAAAAGGGAAAGCTTCCCCATAACCCTCCGAGGAAAGTACAAACTTACACAAAGGCCCTTCTTTTTACAGAAACTGATTAGAAAACATTGTTTTCTGGGCTTTTTTCGAAACATAAAAATTATTAAAAATCATTTTGAATTCCTTATTAGAAATGCAACCTCACCATGTTTTGGTTTGGTGAAATTGATTAATATTTTATTTCTTAACTTGGGGTGCTAAATTAAGTGGTTTTGTTGTTTTCTTTCCACTTGATTTCAAATGGACTCAAAATTCTTTTAGGCATAATTAACATGAGCACACACAACAATCATGTGATTGATATAGTGGTGTGTTTCAATATTGAATAATTTTGATACAAGTGTTATAAGAAACAATTAGTAAAACTACTTAGTAGTGTTTCTATGCATTGTAATGAAAATCACCCAATATGGAATTTATTCCATGACATACCAAATTGTGTTGGGTAATAAATGGATTTGTTTTCATTTGTGTGGCTTTGTTATTTTCATATTTGAGGTTATTATCAAGTCTGGTGGACATTTCCTTATATTTTGTGTAAGACATGTTTTGATATATAAGTACTTGATCAGGTGTAAAACATGAGTGGCTCAGGCTCACATTGATACCCAATATCAAGAGACTATATGTTTGTTTTCCAACCTTGTTTACAAGTATGGATATCATCCAATGTTGTTTTTAGAACATTTAATCATTTACATGTTGGTGTATGGATGTATTCTTGTTATTACCTATTTGTCTTATGCATGAGAAGGATCTGGAAAACAAGGCAGTTAAGCTTGTTTCCATCTACCTAAACATGGCACAAGACATTTGGATGTAATGGTTTGTTATTATTTCTTACTTTATAAGTGTTTCCATTGAAGAGACTATTATGTGTTCCTCATCATTGATGACTTTAACAAGGCATAGAGGTTCTAGATTCAATGGTATTATCTAATGATTCATTAGATAACTTCTTATGCTCCATTACTGAGGAAGTGTTGCTTCTTGTGGTCTTCTGTTGCCTGCAATATCCTTATCTATAGTTGCTACTGGTGTTCTGTTATCACCTTTGTCCCTTGCCGGTAGGTTCATCTCTTGGATTCCATCTTCAACTGTCTCACCCTTGTGGTGAAGACAACCAATTCCTCCAAGCAAAGATTTCTCTTAGATTATTATAATAGAATGTAGATATATGTTATGAAATCATTTTTCCCTATGCATATCAGAAGAATTTGTTAAGAAGGTAGCTAGTCTTGCCTCCAAATTACTATTCATATACAATAGGCTGAGATGTACCAGGTTATTCAACCTTCTGTTTGTTTGTGTATGACACACAATTGTTTGAGTATACAAAAGTGATATGTTAACAAGGTCTAGAAACTTGTTACCAAACTACTTCTATATAACACTAACATTGGAATACCACACTATTTCTTGAGGAACTAATAAGATCAGATTAAGGTATAAGAGTTTCTAAGTACTCTTATGTTAGATTGGAATAGCACTTCTAGAATACTCTAAAGAATCCTCGTGAAGATCTTCTTCTCGTAGTTCCTTTTTTCTTGTTTGTTGCTTCTCTTGCAGAATGACTTCAAGAAGGTTGGGAAACAAGAAAATAACATAGTATGAAAAAGTAGAAAGATCTAGATTAGGAGTTGGTTCATGCTTTTATTCTACTTCGGTATACTTCTCATTTTGTTTCCCATAAGATATGTAGTTATTTCATATATGTTTGATTTTACTTAGTTTCCAATTTACTTCCTCTAATAGAGGTTATAACTTGTTGTTATTCATTAATGGTATCCACAGATACTTTAGTTGTTGAACATTGTGTTGCGATAGAAATGTGGAGTGTTTGTGAAATGAGGACTTAATATAATAAGTTGATCATATGATCCATTAATGTGTTGAGATTTCATACGCTCACTTGTATAAGATGAATGAGACAATGAGCATATGAAGGTTATTGGGTTTAATGATTTGAGTCAGAGTTGTTAGTTGGTTTCTCAAAGTATCAGGTTGTTACTTTATATTCTTATTTTGTTGTCCTTATCATGCAGAATGCAGTCATAGAGGTTTGGGAAGATCATATGTACTCCCTCCGTTCGGAATTAGATGACTTATGTTTGTTCAAATAGGGATGTATCTATATACTAAAAGTTGTCTAGATACATCTCTATTTAGACAAACATAAGTCATCTAATTCCGAATGGAGGGAGTAATGATCAAGGTTTAACAATAGATTAGGAAGATCTATTTCTTCTTTTAGGTACTTATTTATGGTTGATGAGATATGTACATATTCTATAAATAGGTTAATAACAATTATTATGTCATTTCCCTCTTGTGGGGTTTGAGTAAATACTTGTTTGTATAATTTGTGTTCTATTGAACCTTTGTTATTTACTTGTGAATGTTCACTTAGTAGTTATTAGATAATTTAGAAAGATGGTGTGTGAATGGTTGATATCTTATAGATTTAATGATTAAAGGACATAATATCTCTACTGATGAGATGGTTCACTTGTGCATTACTATCTTGTGGAAGTGTGATCATCAGCTATGTCATTTGGATTCTGACCCCTCTTTGAGTTCTAGATACCTAGTGAACTATCCCAAGTCACTTATAGACTTGTGGGTTAAGGTTTTTGAGATTTTGTGCTTGGTCATAACCAATTATGGTTTGTCTTATCAAATGATTTGGTTTGTAGAGATACTATGTTACAAAGATCACTCCAAATGCACTCTGTACCAGATGATCTAAACCTAATTCATCATGTCAAGTGAAACATTGGTCACTTTACTTCGTTTAAACTTTCGCGCCAAAATTTCCCGTATTTTTAGATGCATGCTTTGCAAATGCACATATTATATTTAGATCCTTATAACTTCCCAAACACTGGGATGTTACATCATTAATAGAGAAGGTAAAATTCTCAGATGGTTGGATGGTTGCCTTATTATGATAGCTATGGTATGTATAAATGATATGGTTACTGATGATAAAATTCACATTTTTGTAGGTTATTTTGTAGCATGTGCATTGCCTCTATTTCTGGTCTATTATGCAGAGACAAAAACATTTTGTGTTCTTTATGGCGGTCAGCCCGCACTCGAAGAAGTGGACCAAGGATATCTTAACTTGCATGGGTGGTGGGATTGTCTCCAGATTGTCCCTGCATCATTTGTCGTAGTCAGAGATGGATTTACAATTTGTATTTTACTTTGCTCTAGTTATGGAGAAGCCAAATGTGAACTTTTTACTTGTATCGCCTTGATACAGCCTTGATACAGGATGTTGATTTTAAAAAAAGCACATGTATCAAAAACACCATAGCCTCACCACAAGGTTATTCTTTTTTTAGACTAGAGGGGTGTCCCCCCGATTTCATTGAAATCAAAGAGCACATGTTACAGTTTTGCATCATTCGAGCTCTACAAAGCGAGAGAGATGGAGTTTAAACAAAACCATACCAACCTCTGCTAACAACCAAGACAGTGACAACACAGAGAACAACCAGAGGCACTACATAAGGGCGACACTAGAAACCAAAGCGCGACAACAAAACATAACAGAAACATCAACGTGAGGCTTTATGCAGAAACTTCCCCAACATCCTCTTGCATATTTCTTCTTGAGCCTCTTTCGCGCTTGGGATATCCTCCGAGCTGTTCCAGGAGCACGAGATCCGGGCCAAGCGATTCGCAAAAGCTCTCCTCTTGCAGCTTGTTTAGTAGAAGAATATTCATGTCTAGTAGGGCTGAGACGTGTTCGTTTTCAATAATCCTCATTGCTCGAGATCTTGTACCATCCTCCGCCAGACGTCCTGAACACCTGGCCAACATTTTCCCTGAAAGCAGAGGTCATTTCGAAGCTTCCATAAGGACCAGAGCACGGCAGTGCACAACAGGTTAATGTGAGTGTTCTTTTGTTCACTGATCCACCATCTAGCAATAGCTTCAAATTAGAACCCATAGAAACCCATAACATATTTGAAACCACTATCCAAACAAGCTTAGAAACAAAGGACCTAAAAAACAAGTGATGATATGTTTGAGGTTCAGAATAGAATAACATGATCCATCAGGCACAGGCTTTTGCTTGGCCAAATTATCTCTAGTTAACAACCTATTGTTGGCTGGAAGCTAGAGGAAGATGTGTAGCCTAGGAGGGACCTTCGCACTCCATACTGCAGGAGTATGGACATGAATAACACCTCTGTCATTGGCAATTGCATAGAATGATCTAATATTGTGCACCCCAGATAAATGAAACATTCGAATGGGGGTATCTATTTCATTGGTTAGAGTAACAATACTCACTAGTTGACACAATTCTTACCAATGTTGGCAACCTTCAGGAAGGACATTTCTCCTAAAGGTGAGCCCAAGCAAATTATTCTGATAGGCTTGGGAAACAGTAATATCTTGCTCATTCGAGATTTCAAACAAACTCCAGAAGAAAACAGCCAAACAACAATTACCTATACAAACACCACTCCAAAATTTGACTTTATTACCATTTCCAACTTTCCATCTAAAGCCACATTTGGCATATCTAGAAGCCCACATCACACCCTTCCAAAAGGGGGTGCTAAGTGTGGGTATAGGGGAGAAGATGTTTGGATCATGTTTATATTTGAAGTCTACAATTTTCCTCCAGATATTATCTGAATCACTATGATATCTCTTGACCCAAGAAGCTAACAAGCAGAGGTTAAAGTCACCAAGATTTTGAACCCCTAAGCCCCCAAAGTCTTTTTTTTCAAACAAACCAAGTCCGAGTTAGCTAGGTGGTACTTTTTGTTACCTTCTAAATCACTCCACAAGAACTGAGCCATTTGAGAATTAATTGTATTAATATCCCATTTTGGGAACTTGATAACTAGACGGAGATAGAGGGGGATGATAGCAATGCAAGCCTTTAACAAGGCCAGTCTACTTTGATAATTCAAGAGTTTACCTCTCGAGCCAGCAAATCTTTTAAAAGTTTTGTCAATAACATGTTGTCAATCTTCTTTCTTAATCTTAGAGAAATTAAGTGGAACACCCAAGTATTTACAAGGAAATTCAAAGAGTTTGCAGCAAAAAACCTGAGAAAAAACATTAATGGCTTCCATGTCAACATGGATCCCCATCAAGTCTGTTTTGTGCTAATTTATTATCATCCTAGACATATTTTCAAAACAAGATAGCAACCATTTTAAGTACCTATCATACTCTAAATTGGCTTCCAGGAAAAGGATGGTAGAATCGGTATATTGAAGGCTAATAACACCCTGAGGAACCACTTGAGGAAGCAAACCTTGGACCAACCCATCACTGGCTGCTTTGGAAAGCAGTTTTGTAAACACATCAGCCACAAGGTTGAATAAAATGAGAGAGATAGGATCCCCTTGCTTTAGACCTTTTCCTACTTTAAAGTAGGAACTATTTTCATCATTAATTCTAATACACAAGGACCCTCCAACCAAGAGGCTTTTAATCCAAGACCTAATTATAGAGCCAAAAACCCTCGAAAGGAGCATATCATCTAGAAAAATTCCAGTCTAATCTATCATAGGCCTTTTCATAGTCCAACTTAAGGACTAGGGAAGGCTCACCCCTAGTTTGTGCAGCATTGGTTAATTCTTGTGCAGAGACCACACTCTCCAGAATAAACATGCACTTAGTGAAGGCAGTTTGGTTATTAGAAATAATTCTACTCTCAATATGGGAAAGCCTATTTGTAATAGCTTTTGAAATAATTTTCAAGTTGCAGTTACCTAAACTGATAGGTCTGAATTTCTTCAAGTCCCTGGCATCAGGTTCCTTTGGAACTAGAGTGACAGTTGCAAATTAAGTCTGGCAACAGACAGTCTACCAAACTCAAAGTCCTTAGCCAAGGCCATGAAGTCATCCTTGATCAGTTCCCAAAATTTCTGATAGAAGAGGAAAGAGAACCCATCACGGCTAGGAGCACCACTAGCATAAGAGCTAAATACTACATCCTTAATATATTCAAGGGAAATGGGTTCTTGAAGGAGGGACATTTTCCTCATCAGACACTAAGTCATTGGGGTCCCAGAAGTCGAGACCTAGAGAAATATTTGGCCTGGACTCAGCAGCAAACATGGCTTTATAGAACTCCATAATAACCTTAAGAATATCCTTAGTACTATCCACAGGCCCAGAGGGCCCTCCAGAACAACAATTTGCTTTTTTCCTCCTCCTTTGATTAGCTATAGCATGGAAATAGGAAGTGTTCCTATCACCTTCCTTGATGAACCTATCTCTAGACCTTTGTTGGGATTTGATCTCTTCCAAGTTTAAGATATTGTCAAGATCAAGCTTAATCTGCTTCATCCTGTTATTCTCCTCTGTAGAGAGGTGACAAGACTCATAGAAGGTATATAGAATATAAATTTTTGGATAAGATCAGCCTTGATTTTCTTGTTAGCAGCATCAACATTTGTGCTCGAACCTTTGCAATGTCTCCTCAACATCCTCAACTTAAACTGCCACCTATCAATAGGGGTTGTTAGACTGCAATGAGATCTCCAGATCCTATGAACCATATCTACAAAGTCAGGGTACTCAAGCCACCACTTTTCAAACCTAAAGAGTCTGGGGGCTAGGGAGTGGAGGATCTAGTATCAATCTGAAGGGGGTATGATCACTAATTGGCTTTGGTAAGGCTTTCACTATAGTGAGAGGAAATCTAAGTTCCGAGTCAATACTAGCCAGGACCCTATCAAGTGTAGCCATAATAGGACTATCTTGGTTCTTAGACCAAGTGATCCCATCTATTAATCTAATCATTGAATAGAAGGGTAAAGTTAGCATTAACCACCCCATAGTTTTTCTCAGTGGCACCCCTAACAAGATTTAAATATCCTCCTAAAAGAGTAGGAAGAGAGATTTGGTCCATAATATCATGAAGTTCAACAATGAACTGCAATTTGAATTCCTGGTAAGGAGTGCCATATACCACCACAAGTTGCCAAGTAAAGTCTTCAAGATTATCTCTAACCACTACAGCAATACAGAACTCAAAACAGGTATGACTAACCACATCAAACCTATCATTTTTAAAACCTACAAGAATACCACTAGCAGTATTCTTAGCAGGCAGAGTGATCCAAGAAAACTCACAAGTCCCAGAAATAGAAGTCAAGAAATGATCAGGAAAGGTCATCTTCTTAGTTTCTTGAATACCAATAAAAACTAGCTTATGCTTGGTAATAAAGTTAGCTAAAGCTTGTTTGCGGCCAGGTCTCCCTGTGCCTCTACTATTCCAAATGCCCCCTATCATTACGAGAAATTTTGGATTTGTATTTTCCTGCTGGCCTCTACAGTCCAGGAACTGCCATTATCACCAGATCTAGAACCAGGAAACTGATTTGATCTAAATTGACAGTATAATGAGGGCTACTAGAACTATGATCAGGTAGTTGATCACTACTATCTAGATCAATGGACTCAGGCAAGTATATAATGGGATTATCCACATCATAAGCATGGTTAAGGCCAGTCTCTTGGTCAACTAATTGTTGAATAATTTCAGATTTTTCACCAGCATTCGAACCACAAAGCAAGTTCACAGAAGCAAGAACATCACCAAGGAATTTTGAATCTAGAACAGCAAAGGAGTTAGCTTTGAAGCAAGGAGATTCACCAAGTTTCTCTTCATCTGATATTTTTCAGCTTTGTCCACAATATTCTAGGCACCATGGTTTCTTGCACTTCTTCTTGTGCCATAGTAGGCTCCCACTTGGAGGTCTTGGGCTGTTTAGACTTCTGAGCAGCTCCAGTTGAGGCATCATCTAGAAATGGCACAAGAGTCCTTTTAACCTCACTGAGCTTACTCAAAGTATCAACATCCAGATAGTCAGTACAATCATCCTAATGATAATCTGCATTAAGGTCGTCTACATCAGAATCCATCCTAGCTTCGAAAAGATGCTTGCGGTATGCCAGATTCATGGAGGTGGAGCCCACCCCCGGAAACATTATTTTTTGACCCCCTCTGGATCAATAAGCATTGGTTTGGCTGGTTTTCTTGCATGCCCTTCTCAGTCCCAAACACCATCATCAAGGGAGTTATAATTCAGCCTATCAGGGAGAGAACTAGCAGGGCTCTTGCAATGAACAATAGCAGATAATTCAGGGCAACTAACACAATCATCATCCACTGCATGTTTTCCTTTATTAGACACTGAAGCAGTAGCTTAAGGGAGGGCAAGGGGAGCCACATGAGGGAGATTTCCATTTTCATTTGCAGGACCAGTATCCATATCGCCAGCAGAGGTAGATTTTTTAGTTCTTCTTCCATCTGGATCATCACCTGGACCAGAAGAGCTAGCCACAATAGTTGGATCATCAATAGAGATAGACAACATATACAGAGCTTGGTTCATTTCCACCACCTTCTGGGAGGTAATTTTAGACCTATCCTTCACTGCAACCAACAGCTTGATCTCAGCATAAAAGGACCTAAAGAGAGCAGGCTAGTCAATATCCATAAGAACCCCATGATTGAATCCACGTGACCAAATGTCTTCCAATCACACCATTTAGGAGGGATACCCTTAACAGTCACCTAGAGCTCATCTAGATACCCATAGGTGTTTACATCTCCAGCCCAGGTAGTAATCTTGATGGTAATTTCTTCTTTCTCTAAGTCAAAAGCAGGGAATTCACTTAAGTCAAGCACTTTCTTCCATGGGGAACCTAACCAAAAGGGAATTAGGTTCCAATTCTTTCATGTGCCATGGCCACTTCTTTTCTATGCAAAAGATAGAAGTGAAGTCAGCTTCCAGCTCTGAGATAGACAACTCACTCTTGTTGACAGTTACAATTCCACAATTGGCAAAGTTGATCCACCTAGTTTCATCAGCAACTGGCACATCAATGTGATAGAACCCCAGACCAGAGTTTCCACTTCTAAAATGCTCAACATTTGGGTGTTCGCTGCACCACATAGGATAGAGTGTACTGGATGGCCTAGTTTATTGCATACGAAACAAAGCTTTTGCTTCACACAATTACCAACAAAATGTCGGGGATCAACACAATTGAAGCAAATCAACTTACTATATCTAGAATCTGGAACCTGCTCTGGATTCAGAATTGGAGGAACCTCAGAATTAGCAGACCGCAATGAACCTAATCAGTCAGAAGAAACTAAGATTTGCTGCTGCTGAATGCTACTACCACTTCCATTCCCTGGCAACCAGCCTCGCGAATAATGAGAGTTCTAGCGACTAACGTTACGAGCTGGAAGGTAGCGCGGTTTAGGGCAATTGTACCTTTGATTAGCCACTGGAGGACCTTTCCCTTGATGCAGAGGCTTGGGAGGGGGGAGCCGATCGAGAGGTAGGTCCCGCCATGGAGGGAGGGGCCACCGTGGCGGGAGATCCCTGTGATGGGAGGGACAACCCACGGCCACATCTCCCCCGCCCCTGAGAACCATGGCTCTTCTACATCTGGCGAAGAAGAACTTCGGCGAACGATGGCTTAGCAGAGACAACCGACGGCTGGAGCAACCGGGCCCGATGATGCAGAAGAGCGGAGCGGTCAGCGGGGTGTTGGGACGCGTAGAGATAAACGAATTTTTTTCCTACGCGGTACTTCCAAGATCTAGCCGAGGTAGAAGGCCACGATGATTACCACTAGACACGCGGTTGCGGATTATCGATGAAGCGCGTCGGGGCAGTGTAGTCCCACGATCCGATCCGGCCGATCCAATCCCGTGAACCGAAGTGCTGAACGTACAGCACCTCTGCCGGTATCCACACGTACGAGGAGGAGCTCCGACGGCGGACTGCTAGGTCCGGTGCAACGGCTGGACTGAGTGGGGCTAGGGTTCCCAACGCATGGGAGTGGACTAACGTGCCCGCTGGGCAACCTGCGCCCCTCTTTATATAGCGAATGGTAATGGGCTTCACAACACTTGTGGCCCATTCCCTCTGTGAGTCCGACTCACAAACTCAGTCCATTTCCGGTTCGGGTCCAACCCGACCAATACATTTGCTCCCGCTCTTAAGTGTGCGACCCTGTAGGCTCATGGCGACTTGGACACAATTGGAGTCCAACTCCCAATCGATCAATCGGTAGCGGCTCCTAGCAGAACGTGCCGACTCCCAAGTCCCATTGAGTCATGACGACATACCTTTCAATGTGATATTCATCTTAGTCCCTTTTGCCTCACGATATACCTTGTCGAACTATAGACGATTTATCGTCATCCCTTAAATAGTTCGACTCTCTTCTCGATCCGTGATATGTGATTCATCTGACTAACTCTTAGTCAACAGATACAGTTAACACTTAACTGAGTCGCGCATGGCCATGCTTCCTGAATCATATCACTCGAGAGGGCCCAGAGAATATCTCTCCATTCGGAGGGGCAAAATCCCATCTTGATTATCCACATCACGCAGCTTGCTTCTCATTCGACCCGAACTCTGCCTTTATAGTTGCCTTGTCACAGAACAACGTTTGACAGAACCTAAGTCGGTGATCCACAACTCGGATTGTGCGACAACCTCAGGTCTAAGGATTACATTGACTGAGACATGCAAATGACGACTTGCTCGTTGCATCTCAATGTGGGTCAGTCCAACTTGCTAAACTCTTTAGCGAAGTCCGTGAACGTTGGAATGGCATCACCATGCCCATGACAAGTGGAACCGTGTCATCAGCCAACACTCACATTAGTCTAGGGTGTGTGTCCAGCACAACCTAAATGACCAAGGACAATCTAGTATGAACAACATGAATACATAGTTCCACAATCGAATCACATATTCAATGACATGTATCAGATGTTCAAAACAAGGACAACTTAATAACTTTATGAATACAGTGGGAATTACATCATACATGATTGCCTCTAGGGCATATTCCCAACAGTCTCCCACTTGCACTAGAGTCAATCAACCTAGCATCATATTCCTAGGCATCTAATGCCCATACCTCTCGTGTGTGTCTCATGCTTAGGCTGTGGTAGCGCCTTTGTCAACGGATCTACAATGTTTGCATCCGTGTGTACTTTGCATAACTTGATATCACCTTGTTCGACAAACTCGCGAATGAGGTGGTACCGCATGAGTATATGTTTGTTCTTCTGGTGTTGTCTAGGTTCCTTGGCTTGTGCGATAGCACCATTGATGTCACAATATACGTCCAAAGGATTGGACGCGCCCTGAACCACACCAAGATCTATCAGGAGGTTCCTGATCCAAACAGCTTCCTTTGCCGCCTCTGAGGCAGCAATATACTCAGCCTCTGTTGTAGATGCAGACATCGTATCTTGCTTGGAACTCTTCCAGCTCACAGCCCCTCCGTTCATCACGAACACGTATCCAGATTGCGCACGAGAATCATCTGAGTCGGTGAGATAACTTGCATCGGTGTAACCCTTTACACTGAATTCCTCATCACCTCCATAAACTAGGAACATTTCCTTAGTATTTCTCAAGCACTTAAGGATGTTTTTAACCGCTGCCCAGTGGGCTCCGTCAGGGTCAGCCTGGTATCTGCTCGTAACACTTAGAGCATAGGAAACATCTGGCCTAGTACAAATCATGGCATACATGATGGATCCGATTGCCGAAGCATACGGGATCACACTCATCCGACTTCGCTCATCAGTCGTCGAAGGACACTGAGTCTTGCTAAGTTTTATGCCATGGGACATCGGTAAGAATCCCTTCTTGGACTCTTCCATTTTGAATTTCTTCAAAACTTTGTCCAGATATGTACTCTGACTCAATCCAATGAGCCGCCTTGATCTATCTCTATAGATCCTGACTCCTAATATGTAAGTCGCCTCACCCAAATCCTTCATTGAGAAACTCCTTTCCAATGACTCTTTGGTTTCTTGCAACATCATGACATCATTTCCAATCAGCAATATGTCATCCACATATAAGATTAGAAAGTTTACTTTGCTCCCACTAAACTTTTTGTATAAACAAGAATCATGATCGCTCTTGATGAAGCCAAATGATTTGACTACCTCATCAAAGCGAATGTTCCAACTCCGAGATGCTTGCTTCAACCCATAAATGGATTTTTGAAGTTTGCATACCTTGTCAGCGTTAGCTGGATCGACAAAACCTTCGGGTTGTATCATATACACGTCCTCAGTTAAATTTCCATTAAGGAAAGCCGTCTTGACATCCATCTGCCATATCTCATAGTCGAAATAGTCTGCTATGGCTAACATGATCCGAATTGATTTAAGCATCGCTACAGGCGAGAATGTCTCGTCGTAGTCAACTCCTTGAACCTGTCGGAACCCCTTCGCGACAAGTCGTGCTTTATAGACGGAAATATTTCCATCCATATCAATTTTCTTCTTAAAGACCCATTTGCACTCGACGGGTCTTGCACCGTCAGGCAGATCAACCAAATTCCAAACTTGGTTTTCATCCATGGACTTTAACTCGGATCTCATGGCTCCAAGCCATGACTCAGAATCAGATCCCACCATCGCTTCCGAATAAGTTCCCGGCTCATTACTGTCTAACAGTAAAACATCTCGAGCACTATGTAATCTGGCAGATCTCCGAGGTTCAGGTGCTGTAACCGGTGTAGGTACCACGACCGGCTCAGCCTCCAAGGTCATTGCCGACTCGCCCCTAGCTGGTTCCTCTCGAATTTCTTCGAGTTGCACCGTGCTCCCACTGACTTCCCGACTGAGAAACTCTTTCTCAAGGAAGACACCATTCCGAGCGACAAACACTTTGCCCTCTTCCCGGTTGTAGAAGTAGTACCCCAAGGTTTCCCTCGGATACCCCACGAAAATACACTTATCCGACTTGGGCGTGAGCTTGTCCGACTGAAGTCGCTTGACAAATGCCTCACAACCCAAAATCTTAAGAAAAGACAAACTTGGCTTTTTGCCCGTCCACATCTCATGTGGTGTCTTCTCTACTGACTTTGATGGTACTCTGTTTAGTGTGAAAGCTGCAGTTTCTAGACAATAACCCCAAAATGATAAAGGTAGATATGTCCGACTCATCATTGATCGTACCATGTCCAACAGGGTCCGATTTCTCCGTTCCGATACACCGTTTCTCTGCGGTGTACCCGGCGGAGTGAGTTGAGGAACTATTCCACAACTCTTTAGATGGTCATCGAACTCATGGCTCATGTACTCGCCTCCACGGTCCGACCGTAGAAACTTTATTTTCTTGCCGAGTTGATTTTGTACCTCACTCTGGAATTCCTTGAACTTTTCAAAGGCTTCCGACTTGTGTTTCATTAAATAGATATATCCATACCTACTCAAATCATCAGTGAAGGTAATGAAGTACTCATAACCACCTCTGGATGTCGTGCTCATTGGACCACATACATCACTATGTATTAGTTCCAACAAGTCGGACGCCCTTTCACAACTCCTTGCAAAAGGTGTCTTGGTCATTTTGCCTAGTAGGCATGATTCGCATGTCTCGAATGACTCTAAGTCGAACGAAGTTAGAAGTCCATCATCATGGAGCTTCTTCATGCGCTTCCAACTTATATGACCAAGCCGACAATGCCAAAAGTAAGTCATATTCAGATCATTTGGTTTCAACCTTTTAACATTTATGTTATAGACCGATTCACTATCAAGATTCAAAATAAATAACCCGTTCTGAACGGGTGCAAAGCCATGAAACATATCTTTCAAATATAAAGAACAACCATTATTCTTAATATTCGACTTATAACCTTGTCTCATCAAACATGAGGCGGAAATAATGTTTCGACTAAGCACTGGAACATAATAACAATTATTTAATTCCATTAAAAATCCTGAAGGTAAATGAAGTTGCATCGTGCCGACTTCCAACGCAGCGACTCTCGCCTTGTTGCCGACCCAAATATCAACTTCTCCTCTTGCCACGCTCCTAGTTCTTACCAGCCCCTGCAACGAGTTGCAAATGTGAATGACTGATCCGGTATCATATACCCAAGAACTGTTAGGTGAATCAGCAAGATAAATGTCTATAACATTGCACACAAGCGTACCTGAGTTGGAAGTCACACCTCCACTCTTGGCTCTGTCCGCCAAATACTTGGTGCGGTTCCTCTTCCAGTGGCCATCCTGCTTGCAATAGAAGCAATTGGCTCCGGCTGTAGGAGAAGGCTTAGTCTTTGAGGAAGCACTCTGGACAGGGCCATGGGCGCTATCTCCTGACTTATCCTTCTTCTTCTTAGTCCAAGAACTCTTCTTGAACTTAGCCTTATTCTGCACCATCAACACTTGACTGGCGCCTTTCTTGATATCAGCCTCTGCCGTTTTGAGCATCCCATGTAATTCACTGATACTCTTATCCATACCATGCATATGGTAGTTCGAGATGAACGAACCATACGCACTAGGAAGAGAGTTCAGAATTATATCAGTAGCGAACTCTTCGTTAATTGGGACGCCCAGCCGATCCAGAGACTGAATGTAACCAATCATCTTGATTACATGCGGACTCAGTGGATCGCCATCTTTCAGCTTACAGCCCAGCAAAGCTTGAGAGACTTGATACCTCTCGTTCTTTGCCTGAGTCTGGAACATACTTTTGAGCCTTTCGATCATATCGTAGGCCTCAACATTCTCGAACTGCTGCTGCAAGTCCGGTTCCATGTGTGCAAGCATAAGACAGCTAATTTCCGTAGACTCATCTCTAGTCTTATGGTAGGCATTCATGACTGCGACAGTCGCATCGTCATCTGGCTTTTCTGGAAGTGGAGTTTCTAGAACATGTTCTTTCTTGTCATGCTTGAGGACTATCCTCAGATTACGGTACCAGTTGGTGAAATTAGTTCCATTAAGCTTATCTTTCTCTAGGATTGACCTTAACGCAAAAGTGGACAACTAAGGAAGGTTGCTAGGTGCCATTGATCTACAACAGAAAATATGCAAAACACTTAAGACATGTATTCATAAAAGAGCAGGCATATTAAACGTTTTAATACTTATGCTCCCACTAGAACCAACATCCCTCCGATGGTTGCTAAGTGATTCAAGATCCTAAATAAGCAAGACGACTAGTGAGATTTAGCATCACCGCTAGCCGTCAAGTGATCTAGGTAGGCAACACCTTGCCAATCGTATCCAATACGACTCCTGTTAGTTGGGTGACATCACATGCCCCGGCTCCCAACTTTCCTCGCCCCGAGCCCCACAACCGTTGTGATGAACTCGTCTAGATTACCAAGTGCTTCTGCTTGTAAGAGTCCGACTCAAACCCACCTAACCGGAAAGAATTGGTAGCACCTCAATTTCATGAGCCCACTACCAAGAATGTCCGACTTGTGATGGTGCAGCACTGACGGGGCGGCCGACTAGACCTTCTTTGAGGGATTAAAATCTACCAACTATCTAAATAGAGGTAAATAGAGACATAACAATAACACAAATAAAGCAATTATAATGTGAAATGGTATGGCTCTCTTCATGGTGATCTCCATCTCCACGAAGCTTGCAAGTCGACTCGTGCCAACTTTTGTCACGTGCCATCTTGCTCCATGTAGCCAACTTGTACATCGAATTGCATGTCATCCGGGTTCTCCAACAAGCTACACTAGCTAGTAAATGAAAATTACATAGAGAATCCGATACGCAAGCCGTAATACAATAAAATGACAGCACCTAGGCTCCAGCCGGCTGACAAGAAACATGATACGCAGATCATGTATGGATTACACACATCACATGCACATAAGCCATACCATTCACAACTTCCTGCAAAAACAAGTTATGCATAGATACGATATCTACCGGTGTTGTGAAACTTGCAACGACATCTAAGGCGCTACGATAGGGCGAAGCCGGTGGTCCCGCTAGCCGGATTGTCGAGACATCGTAGTAGTTTTCATAGACGGGGGTGCCATAAGACTAGGGTAGAGACGTGGGGTAACGGGATCGCGTGGTGGACAGTGAACACAGGATTTACCCAGGTTCGGTACGTCGCGACAGTACGACGTGCCTACTCCTGCACTTCTCACTAATCAGGACTAAAGCCTGGATATAGAATTACAATGTGAGGTTTAGATCTAGCTATTCGCAGAGGATCAACTTCCCGGCGAGTTAGCCTATAGCTTCTCCTCTGTTGTTCGTTATCAAACTTATCTCCCGTCCGGCTTTATATAATAGCCGGATTAGGGCTTACAGAATAGGAAACCTAGAAGACTACGGTAACTATAACTTGGAAAGTAAGGAATCTGTCTTCTCCTCCAAGCCAGATCACGTGGGCCGTGATCCGGGTCCTTCTAGAATCCGGCTTCTGTGCATCGAGTTACTGGGCCGCCCAATGAACCTTAGCCCACTACCACTTGGGCCACCCTGGTAATCCGGCACTTTGACTACCATCTGATATACCCCTAGTTGGTATATATCCGACAGTAGCCCCCAAGAAGGATTAAAACTCTGATTCTCCGTCTTTCGCCAAGTGTGCTTTGTCCGAGAAATTGCAATCAGCAGTCTTGATTCTTCTTATTCTTATTTTTGAAAGAGATGGTAACGTGAAACTCGGAATCCTGAAAATCCGGCTTTTCTCTCACGATCCTTCGCGGAGAAGGAACTTCCTACGTCAGCGCTTGAGACGTGCTGACGTAAGGGACGCTTGGGTTTCACGCGGGAAACCCAGTAACGTATCTCTGACAGATTCTCAGGGAAACGAGGAGATAGCTATCATTACCCTGTCGTTTCATTTCCCGGATTTTCCGGCGAGTGACACGCGTTGATCATCCAACGGTAAAAATAGCCGTTGGCACGGATCTTGACGGATTTCCGGCTATAAATAGCCGTCTTCGTCCTCGCTGAAATCCTTCCGCACTCTCACTCTCCACGCCATTGCCGCGCACGAGCCCTCGAGCGAAGAACAGTTCTCGAGCACGAATCGCACCCAGAGCACCACTGGAAACGCAACGCGCCGCCACCAAATGGCATCCTCGCCGTCGTCCCCCACTCGCTCCGCCGCGCTCACCGTCGACGACATCATCAACGACTTGGATCCGCAGCTAGGATCCCCAAAGCATGCCGGCGGCGAGCCGGAAAAGACCGCGGCCTCTGCGGCGGGCGAAGGTGACCTTTCCGCCGCCGCGAACCTCACGGGCTCGAGCTCCGTGCCTTCCCCGCCGTTCGCTCCCGAGATGGCGGAGGAAAAGATCCAGCTTCTCGGCGACGAGCTCGCCGCCGCGGAAGCTGCCGCATCCGCCGCCGCGGGAGCGGACGAAGAGGTAGAGACTGCAGGCAACTGGATTGCCTGCAGCATTCCGCCAGCCCTCCTTCCAAACCTGGAAAAGGAGGGACTGATCCTGAAAGGGAAATGGCGGATCCCTGAGGACGAGAACGAACCTATGCCGAACGATGGCGAAAGGGTTCTTCTCTCCTCCCATCTCTTAAGAGGTATGAGAAACAGGCCCTATTTGAGGGTTACTTAGGCTTAGAACCTAGGTTAGATTTTTGGATGTATTGTTTCGGGGTTAAGCGGAACTCCTCGGAGGGCGCACTCCCGACTTGCGGAACCATCTCCTTTACTCTTCGGAGGTTTAGGGAAGATTGGTTCCCCAAGATCAAGACATCAGAATCCGTCAAATTTTGGACGGGTTCTTTCTTCTACCATCCCGACGTGCCTTTCCCGAAAAAGGCCATCGGGGTTCCACCTTTTTCAAACACTGCCGCAGTTCCCCAAGACAATTGGGGAACAGAAGCCGTCCAGGTTCTGCCGCCTGATCTTCTAAGGATCAAGCGGCGCATCGCCAAGCTCACTTCCTCCGGTGCACCTCTAACCGGCATGGACACGGTCCTTTGCTGGTTAGATAGGCGGATCCATCCGTTGGCCAATCACGGTGGCCGCCTTCTTTGCGACTACACGGGTGCCAACGACCCAATGCGGACAACCAGCAAAGACTGGTCCGCGAGGGATCTTCGACGGCGCGGGAACCAGTTGGTCGCATCAAGCGACCAATACGAAGCGAGTCGGCCTATGTATACGGCCAACAATCCGGCTCCCAAGGTACTTTTTTCGTCATTTGGGTACAATTTGACATTCTTTCTCGGATTTTTTCGCTTCTAACCCTGATTTTTATTTTCAACAGATTGCTGAACTTCCATACTCGGAGCTAGCCTCCGAAGCTGAGCTGGATGCATTGCGTACCGCCTCTACAGGTGGGCGCAAGCGCAAGAAGATTCCTTCCTCTGAGGAAGTTATCGACCTTGACGGAATTCCCGTCGCCACCTCCAGGTTAGATCATCCGGGTTATTTTTCTTTTGTCAAAGTTTTTCTTTCGCCTTCGGAGTTTTAATTTTTCCGGGTTTTTTGTTTTTAGCCTGCCTCCCTCCAACCTAAAGCCGAAGAAGCTGAAGAAACACAAAGTTGTGTCCAGCCGAGGCGCTCAACCTTCTCCCGTCATCGCCCCGGACACACCGTCCACGATGGCGGAAGAGCATGCTGCAGCCCCCACCACCAAGCCGCAAGAGCCCAGCCAGCCCGTTGTGTCGAACACGGACACGAGGGAAAGGGCGGCTCCAGAGGTGGGGAAATTTTCTCGGACATTCGACGAGGAAATTCCCACCTTCGACAAGGACTTCAAGATTATCAATGACGGCCTAAGCGCGGCCGGAACTCTTTTTGCGGAATACGCGAAAGGGTTCAATGAAAACTTGGCGGGTTTGCAACGAATGAGCCAGGTATGTAACTCTAGCCCCCAAGCATTAAACAAAATGTAACCTTTTTTGCTTTGATGCTTTATGTTCATTCTTTTCCTTGCCATGTTCCAGCAAACTGCTGAAGCCATTAACATGGAAGTTTTCAACAAACTCTCCATCAAGAATAAAGAAGTTAGAAATCTTCTTTCTATTCTAGAGGAGAGAGAGACAGAGCTGGCATCGTCTCAGCTGGCGTTGTCGGAAACAACAGGTAAGGGTTTTTCCTCTGAAGTTTTTGATTCAACTTTTTTGTCTAAGTACTTATTCCGGAAGTTTTCTAAACTTGGAATTTTCCTTTCTTTTCAGCTGCTTTGGCTAAGGCCAAGCAAATAGCTGAAGACGTCGGCAATGCCGAGTTTCTCCGAAAGGAGAATTTGGACCTTCACAAGGATCTTGTGAAGGCTCAAAAAGACCTGGAAGCCAGCAATCCGGCCCTTGGAATTTCTCAATCCAAGGCTTCTGCACAGGCGGAGAAGGACCAGTCCACCATCCGGGACTTGGAGGCTGCTCTGAACCTGCACCTGGAGGAAGGCTCCGAAATTTACAAAATTGTCGGTAAGTTATTTCTGCATTTACCATTCTTCCAAGTCTTGTTGTGTTTCTCTGCTTTTTTACTTAACCTTCTTGGTTGTTTTTGCTGATAAACAGGAGATAGCCCAGATCTTTCTCGGATTGATAGAATCCGAGCTTTTGGGAAGACCTGGACTTCGATCAGAGCTGCTAGCATGCAGATGGTCAACAGGTTCATTCCCTCAAGGACTGGGGATTTCTCGGAAGTTGAAAAACTTCCGGGTGCTATCATGGAGGTGGCGGAGTCCAGGGAATCCATCCTTCGCTCCGCTGCACGAGGTGGTGCACGCATGGCTCTCGGCCTTATGCGTATGCACTACCCTGGTGCAAAATCTTGGCGCGTGGTGTCCGGTGTCCCTCAAGGATACACGGAAACTCAGCGAAATACAATCTTTGATGAAATCAAAGGCCACGCCACCCAGATTGCTTCTATGGTGAATATCTCTGTCACTTATCCAGAAGAGGAGGTCCCTGCAGCCCCCGAGGATGATAGCAGCGAGGAAGAGTCGGATGCTTGAAGGGCTGCCTTGAACCTGGATAGTGAAAGTAGATAATAGGAGCATTACTGTTCTTTTACAATGTAATTCAAAATGTAATGCTTCTATTTCTTTTGTATGAATGAGAATTCCGCCTTTTGCAATTTTAATTATGAAATTCTTTGCAAGTTTTTCGGATTTTACTATTCCTTTGTCTTCTAAGCTCTCTGGCATATATGTTTTAACTGTCCTTAGTGTTTGAAATGGCTCGATAGCATTATGAATCGTCATGTCGAGTAACTGGGTATAACCAATCAGTTGAAACTCGGAAACATGGATCACACTAAAGGCATTTTTACTAACTAGCTCCAGTGACCCAACACATAATCAATCAGATAATGCTTAGAGAAGCAAGGAATATTTTAAATGAAACTTGGGCACGCAGGCAATTCAAGTTTCCTTTAGCCGTTAGCAGGCTGAAAAATCGTTCAGTTTCTTAACGCCGAGTATGCAGGCACAATTCGGGTTAACATTGAGTACTTTGTAAGATCATTGGGAAATAGATAAGGTGGAATCATGCTTTGTACTAAAAAAACATGGATACCAGAATTCCGACAACTTTATTTCATGATCTCAAAAGATGTTTACATAGAAATTGAACTAAGTACGGAAGGGACATAACTGCTAGATACTCCAAGGCTTTCGCTATCCACTTGACTTTGTTGGATTTCTTCAGCAACTTGTAGAGTGGTAAGGCTTTATCCCCCAGCCGACTAATAAATTTGCTGATGGCAGCGGAGGAACCCGTCAATCTGTGGACATCTTTCACACACGTAGGTTTAGAGATGTTCAAGATGGCTTTGATCTTTTCCGGGTTAACCTCTATTCCTCTTTGAGAAACGATGAAACCCAGAAGTTTTCCTGAGGGAACCCCGAATACGCACTTAGATGGATTTAACTTCATCTTGTAGGTGCGCAAGTTTTCGAAAGTTTCTCGCAGATCCTCAAGGAGTGTATCTTTTTCCTTGGTTACGACAACAATATCGTCCACGTAAACATTGATGTTTTTGCCAATCTGACTATGCAAACAACGTTGCATGCAACGCTGGTAGGTTGCACCTGCGTTCTTCAGGCCAAATGGCATGGTTACGTAATAGTACGTCCCGTATGGGGTTATGAAACAAGTCTTAATTTGATCTTCCTTTTTCATGCGTATTTGGTGGTACCCGGAGTATGCGTCCAAAAAGCACAAAAGCTCAGAGCCTGCAGTGGCGTCTATTATTTGATCGATTCGCGGTAACACGAACCTATCTTTCGGACACAACTTGTCCAAGCCTGTGTAATCTATACACATTCTAAGAGCAGTAGTGTCTTTCTTCGGTACTAATACCGGATTTGCAGACCATTCAGTGTGGATTACTTCCTGGATGAAATCTGCTGCTAAAAGCCGGATAATTTCCTTGCCAATAGCCTTTCGTCTTCTTCCGTCAAATCGACGGAGACCTTGTTTGACGGGTTTTGATCCTGGAATCACCTTGAGTTGGTGCTCAGCAAGTTCCCTGGGTACGCCTAGCATGTCAGCTGGACACCAGGCAAAAATATCCCAGTTCTCACGGAGGAACTTGATGAGCTCGCCTTCCTATTTGTCGGTCATCCCAGTCCCTACGACGATGAACTTTGTCGGATCTTTGGGGTCTAGGATTACCTGTTTTGTATTTTCAGACGCCTTGAAGCTGTCTGTTGGCTTCCGAGTTTCTTTTCTTGCCAGCATTTCTGTCGGTGATACCTCCTTGGCTAATTCCTTCAGTTCTTCCTTTGCTATGACTCTCTGAGCGCAAAGGGCGTTTTCTTTCTCCAACTCATTTGCCAGCTTGAAATCACCAGCTATGGTGATTACTCCTCCTTTGGGTCCTGGCATTTTCAGCTTGTTATAAATATAATAGGATCTTGCCATGAATTTGGCGAAAGCTGGACGTCCGAGTATTGCGTGATACACGCTTTCGAACGGCACTACTTCGAAGGATACTTTTTTCCTGCCGGAAGTGATCTTTATCTCCGAAGGTGACATCTAGGGAAATTTCTCCTAGGGATCGTGCTTGTCTGCCAGGAACAATGCCATGGAAGCGTATGTTGCTGTAATTGAGCTGGGACTCGGAAATCTTCAGATGCTTCAGTGTATCCAGGTACATTATGTTAATGCTGGATCCTCCATCCATCATCACTCTTCTTAGCCTAGTATTCTGGACAATAGGGCTGATGACAAGAGCTTGTGTGCCGGGTTCAGGGATATTCCCGGGATGATCAGACTGATCCCAGGTAATTGGTGTGTTGGAGTACTTCAAGAATTTCGGGGTTGCCGGAACAACCGCGTTTATTTCTCGAAGTGTTCTTTTGGCCACCTTTGCTGACGGAGTTGCTAGGAATGTTAGCATTGCTTCTCCATCAACTCTCGGAAATTTGGGTTCGCCCTTTCGCTGTTGTTCCTGGATTTTTTCATCAGTGTCCGATTCATTGTCTTCTTTTTTAGCTTCTGGCTTTTGTTTGGTGGGTTTCCTTTTGGAACCCTTCCCCTTATTTCCGGATCCTGCACTGCCTTTCATGTGCTTATTCAGCCGACATTGCGCGTTTGTATGGGTGGGTTTCCCAAATTGTGAATGGTGGACACAGGGTTCTGACTTAATCCTCTCCCACTCCTCTGGAGTGTAGTTGATTGGATCTGTACTGCGTCCTTTCAACTTATTCCCTTTTCACTTCCAAAGGCTATGTTGACCTCTTTGGGTTTTGTCGTTGTTTCTGGAGTTCCTTTTTTGTCAGAACGAGGAGTTTTCTTAGCAAATATCAGTGATTCGATATTGCCCCCTCTTGCTCTGATGTCGTCTTCGGCTGCAGCATGTTCGTTGGCGGTTGTAAGCATAGATCCGAGATCTTTGTGCTGTTTGGAACCAACCATGAACGGTACAAGTCCGGGTTTTAGGCCATTGACGAAAGCATGCATTGCTTGTACGTCAGTTACTCCAGAACAACTATTCTTCATTGCCGTCCATCTGGAGATGAAATCCACGTATGGTTCATCCTCGAATTGGGTGCAACGGTTCAGCTGGTTGATGCTGTTCGGGCGTTTGTACGTTCCCCGGAAATGCTGAGTAAATACTCTAGCCATATCATCCCAGCTGTCGACAGTTCTTGATGGTAATCCATTGATCCAATCTCTGGCTCCATCCAGTAACATTAGGGGAAGAAACTTGACAGCTTCCAGGTCTGTCCCATTGTTGATCTGGACGGCTGTATAGTAGTCTGAGAGCCAGGTGTCCGGGTTTGTGCTGCCGGTATATTTCTGGTACGTTGGACCGACTTTGGCGAAGCCAGAATGCAGGGTTATCCTTCGGATCCTGTCAGTGAAACACTTAGGACCAAAGTATAGATCGTCCTTTTCCGCTATATCAATGTGTGCGGAATATCTTCCAGCTGAATGGACATAAGGGGATCTACTCCTTTCTTTTCCATTGTTGCGCGGACGCGCTTTTCCGGGATTGTATCTATCTCTTCCATTATCACGTCCTTTTGGATTAGGCGGAGTCCTGCTCCTGTGCCTTTCTTTATCCTTAGGAGGTGTCCGGGATCTCTCACGTCTGTGAGGTATATCGTATCTTCCGGCTTTCTCAGCTGGGTTTCTCGGAGGTGGCATTGTTTTGCCTTCATTCCGGTATTTTTCTTCCCGATCGTGGGATTTGAGTCCACCTTTCGGGGGATGGGATCCGGTTCGGGACGCTTCATCCCTATTGTCGGGGTTTTTCTTGTCTTTTCTCGGATCCTCTTTTTTATCCTTTGAATTGTCTGAATCTCCAGGTTCCTCTGGTCCGGGTGCTCCAGCGGCACAAGTAGCTGTTTTGCATAGGGCGGAGTTATCCTGCAGTTTTCCTGATCGCTCTTGGGCCCGCTGTTGTTGTTGCAATGCTTTTCCTAGGAAAGCATACACCCCTGGAGCTTTTCACCATTAGAGTACAAGTCATTGTTGAGGATGGCAAACGCTGCTTCCGCGTTTTCTGCTGCGGTTTTGTATATTGGTTCGCCTTTGGCATCTTTGCCGTTTACCTGCTTTTGCCAAGATGGGTTGTGAAACCTTTCTTTTGGCGGCAGTACTTCCGGTCTTACGATTCCGGGTAACCTTGTAGGTTTAATGTCAGATCTATTCTTTCTCTCGTACTCCTCGATTTCTTCCTTCATGAGCTTAATGTCATCCTGGGTTTTTTGGAGGTGTTCGCGAGTTCTGAGTAGATGTTGTTGTTGCCGTTGGAAACCTCGTCTCCTGGCTTCCAGCATCTCAGGGGGTTCGTTTACTCCCACTGGCGTTTGCAACAGCTGCTGTTCTTCTTGTTCCGTCATTGGCGGAGCAAGGATTTCTTTGATTTTCTTGTCCGCAGGCTTTGTTCCGCTAGCATCCCCTACTTCCAGGTTTTCATCAGCTAGATCAGCTGATTTTTTCTTCCGGATTTTGTATTGGAGTTTCTTAGCGGCACGGTGCTTTTTCTTGGAAGAGGGAGGTTTTTTGACAGGCTCATCTTCTGTCAGTTCCTTTACATTAGGAAATATCGGAGAAGTTTCTCCGTCTTCTCTCTCTTCCTCTGGCGGAGGAGTTTTAGGGCTTTCCTGGCTGCCGGCGTCCGTGGTATCAGCCGGTTTCGCCATTAGTACTTCATGGAATCCCTCTTGAAAAGATTTAACTTTCCTTTCGAAGGCGGAATACGTGGTATAACCAGGATACGTGAAAACCTAACTTGAAAGTTTAGATGAGAAGAGAAAACAACGTTGCACTTCCTTACCAGAAAAAGGGAGGGTGGGTGGGGAAAGAAATAAAAGAACAGAATTCCTACTCTCACGTTTCATTTTTCCTATATAGCTACAAAATAGTTTCTAGACTCAACTGCGAGCAGTAAAAGGGATCCTACAGGCAGACAGGCTCTGATACCATTTGTCGCACCCGGACTTCTAGGGGATACTCACAGTCCGCTAAACAGTAGATAAATGGCTTACGGGGCATGCCGGCACCCGCATCTCAATATGAGTAGGCCAACACGTAAACGTGTGACAACCATTTTCTACTATTCATCGTCTGCGCAAACCATCCCATAGAAATCCAGATACTTCTGTTGACGTACTTCAAAACATACACACATGGTACGTCAACGGCATTTGAACAAGTGATATCACAACAGATCTCTAAGACACAAAAGATTGAAATAAGTTGCAAATAGCTCTCACTAGAGCAGAGATAGCAAATACAATCATCCAGAGGACACATGTCCCAACATATCATCAGTACAACACAACGGAAGCATCCAAAATGTCTGAGTACAGACAAGATCCAAATAGGCCTAAGAGGCCGGAAACGAAAAGACGGAGCCCATCCACGTAGTCTCGGATCCTGCCCGGGTCCGCTATCTACTCGTCAGCAGCCTCGTCATACTCCACGTAGTAGCCACCATGGGGATCCTCGGAAACGTAGTCTGCGGAAACCACAGCCCCAAAGGGGTCAGTACATAAACGTACTGGCAAGCAACACTCACAAGATACCAAAGTGTACCCGTCAACACCAAGCACAGATGCTTTGGGTTCAACGGAAGAAAGGGGTGATACAAAAGATGCGGCAGCGGGCTGCACTAACCAACTACAGATACATGCTACAACTTCCGGCTAATAGAAAGGAGATAAGATAGCGTATCGTAACCAACTACAGCTAATTCCAAACAAACCCATCCTGGATCTCGCCCCTTATCCAAAGAAGCAATCCGAGGATAACTCACACAGTTTGGATTAATGATGGTTCAAGTTATTGTGTCAATAAGCTTATTACTAGTCAAGTTATCATTAGTTAGGTGCAAGTTGTTCTGAGTACTTGTTAGCCAGTACTTTCACCAAGTCATCCATAACCGCGGAAAACACGGCTTCTCGAGAAGATTTAACCCTGCAGGGGTGCACCAATTTGGCCGTACACGTAAGAATAACCCGCCAGATAGAATGGCCCTTCCACCAAGCGGGGCACTCAACACAACTCAACTCTTCTTCGCATCAAGCCCAAAGAACCACATGATGTGCGTGCGCGGCTAATCGAGCCCCCACGAAGAAAAGGGGGACCCTCATAGCACTCTAAGACCACGCCGCCCTAAATGTCGACTACAAAAGTTCCACCCTGGCGCCAAGGGTTCGCACCTGCACATGCATGCATCAAATGGAAAGCCCGAACTAAGTGTGGCGATTTGGACGAGATGCGAATCGAATCAAATTGAGGGGGGCGCCCATACAAGCTTCCCACATGCGGATAGTGCGCTCATCATGGATCAGTAGACAAGACCCTTTTCCTAATTAGGGTCGACACTAGCAGGCCTCAAAACCACGCCGGGCCTCCTGCCGGTGCCTTATCATCAAATTAGCATTACCTCAAACATTAACAGGTTGATTGTTTAAACATCGAGCCCCATAACCTGATAAATAAGGTAACAGTAATAACGGACAGCAGACTCGAGCAAAAACAACCCTAAGCATGCTAGTAAGACACAGGCAACAAACAACGGGGTTTTAGGTGTGGAGGTGAGGCTATTTCAGGGTTAAAGGATAACATGTGATAGGATCGAACAGAAGCAACGATTCATAAGGCTAGCAGAATAGACAACGGAAAGTATCGGTATCCAATGTGGAAAGGAACACAATGGTTCATGTGAGTGAATACTTGCCTGCAAACTCAGCAGCCTGGTACTGAGCTAGATCCTCAGAAGGGGTGTCGTAAGTCTCGTCTGTCTCAACGTCGTCGTCTATTCGAGAAGAAGCAAATAAACAACACAGAGAGACAAACAATCAATAACATGGCATAGTGCACAATCATGGGATGATGCATGTCAATTTAATTGATGCATCAAAGATAAGATAGCTGACATGGTAACATGATTAAATGGACCCATATGCAATTTGGATTACATATGGAAAGCCCATGAATTATGGTTGGATTAAATGATCTACAACTAAACAACATGTGAAAGTGGATTACCATGATGCATGGATGAGGAAAACATAAAGAAAACAACCATAGGATCAATTTGAAGTAAGGTTTACCAAGTTTGGAATTTATTTTATTAAGTTATGAAATTTTGGTTTCTTAAAGGTGTTACACAAGCATTTGTTGTTTTCACCAATTTTAATTGTTCAAAATAGATAACAAAGTTAATATTTGGAAAGAACACAAAATTTTAGTTGGAATACATGTTTCAATTGTTGAAAAAGGAATTAAGATGAATTACTTATGAATTAAACAAGTTTAAACAAGATTTAAATGAATTTAATTCATGTATGAATTTATTTGAATTTTTATTTGTTCAAAACATTTAATAAAATTCATATTTGAAAAGTTTATACTTTTCTGGTTTGAAAACATATTTTATAAGTTCAAAAATAATTTAATTTGACCTAGTTATGAGTTTAGCAATTTTAAATGAATTAAACAAGGTTTAAATTATTTAACCAATTTTAATTATTTCAAAACATGTAACAAAGTTTATATTTGAAAAGGTGGTGCAATTTAGCATGGAAAACATATTTTATTTGTTGAAAATGGATTTTAAATGAGCAAGTTATTAATTTGACAATTTTAAATGCATTAATTAAGAAACAGTTGTTTTTAGCAATTTAGTTTATTTAAAACAGAGCACAAAGTTGATATTTGCAAAGTTCATGAAAAATTGAATGGAAAACATATTTGGTTTGTTGAATTTGGAATTTTGATGCCCAAGTTATGAATTTTGCAAAATTAAGTGAATTAAACAAGGATTCAAATATTTCACCAATTTAAAACAGTAAACAAAATTTATATTTAGGTAGAGAATTTAATTTGGAGTGGAAAACATATTTAAAATGTTGAATTTGGAGTTGTAATGAATTATTTATGCATTTTTAGAGTTTAGGTATTATTCTGCCATTTATTTAGTAGCCAGGGACTTAGAATAAACGTTACAGGGACTAGTCTGTGAATCTGTCAAGTTTCTGTATCAAAAAAAAAGAAATCAAAAGTGTGGTTTTAATCTGCGGGAGGGGGACTCGAACCCTGGCCTCGCGGGTGAGAGCGCAGTGCGGTAGCCACTGCGGTACTGCATCGGATCGTGACAGTAAGGGGGTCGTGGGGGGGTATAAGGTGTTGCTCGCGACGGATAACTGAAACTGCAAAAATTTCAGTTTTCTGAACCTCACCAGGGGCGGACGGACGGCGCCGGCGGCGAGCGCTGCGACTGCTGCTGCGGTGTGTGCGTGTGCCAGGGCGCGGTCCAGGGGTGGTGCGTGCGCGTGGTGCAGAGAGGAGGGAACCGAGGGAGGAGAGGGAGCTCACCATGGTGAAGAACAGTGGGAGCAGGGCTCGGTGCAGGAGGTGGCCGGCGACGAAACCTCGACGGCGGCGGCGATACAGGGGCTCCCAGCCCCTGTTGAGATGTCGAGGAGGAAGAGGTTGGCGAGGGGAACCGATTCCCGGCCCTAACCTGAGCGGAGGAAGGGCAACACGTCGGCGATCGCCGGAGGGGAAGAGGTGGTGGTTCGGTGGTGTTTGGGTTCAGTTACAGAGAGGTGGAGCAGATGCAGAGAGAGGGAAAAAGAAAGAACTCGGCGGCGGCAGGCGAGGGAGAGAGGAGGGAGAAGGGTAGAGGGGAGCCCTAGGGGCTAGGGTTAGCTATAAGGAGGGGGGTTGGAGCTCGTGGCCGTCCCTTCTCCTCACTGCATCGACGTGGACATGACGGATGGGGTGCCGTACGAAGGAGGAAGAAAAGGGAGGGGGTACTGGGCCGTGGGAGATGGTGGGCTGGCCCAACTGGGCTGGCCTGCCCCCTCTCCCTCTGGTTTGTTTTCTTTTTCCCTTCTTTTTTTTTTGCAGATTTGAATAAGAAAAGAAAAGGATGGGGTTTTTAGGATAGGAAAATTTTGTGGATAATTTTTATAGGTTATTAGTTAAAAAAAGCACAATTGTGACATTGTTTGTTTCTTAAAATTTGAATCTTGTTGCTGTTTTAAAATTCAATTGAATTTGGGTGGAAATTGATATTAAATGAATAATTAAAAAGAACCACTTAAATAGTTTGAACCCTCAAGTTTATTTGAAACAGATGATGGAAGTGTTTTGTAATTTTCATAAATTTTCAAAATGGTTGCTGTTTGGAATTTTTATTGAATTTGAAAATGTTTTGGTATTAAATGAATTATTGATAGAAACAAAACAATAGTTTGAAATTACAACTTTAATGGAAACAAATAATTGCTTTAATTTGAATATTCATTTGGAAAAATTGTAACATCACAAGTATGAAACAAAACATTTGAATATTGTTTGAATTTCAAATGGGAAAACAAAGGAAAGCAGAGGAAAACAATTGGAAAACAAATGCAAAACTTAAGATGCCATGATGCAAAACATAAAATAACAGAGAGCAAACATTCTAATGGATGTTTTTCATACTTGGGATGTTACAAAACGCCCCCCTTGAAGGAATCGCGCCCCGAGATTCCTACTGAGAAGAAAAAAGGTCCGGATATTTCTTGCGAAGATCCTCTTGAGCTGTGACACGTGAAACACATCGTGCACCTTGGATAGTTTTTCTGGAAGTTCAAGACGATAGGCATTCCTGGCAACTCTTCTGGAAAGACGTCAGGGAATTCGCAAACCACCGGAACATTTTTGAGTAAAGGTAGAGGTTTTGTATCGAGGGTGTATAGCTGAATAGAACTTGATTCATTTGGAGAATAGACTATCTGGCCAGAAGGGTGGAACAGAGTTATTGATTAGACGCCGGTAGAAGAACTGAAATGGGAAGCAACAACAAGGTTTCAACGGACGAAAAGGATGTTGAGAAGAACAGGATATCGAAGCAACATCGGGAAAACACGAGACCAAAACACTCCTGAGGTACTACGGAAAACCCATCCGGGCTTCTAAAGGATCAATATCTACTGCTTAAGGAATAGAGGATCTGCTTCCGGGGCTTACACGCCTCCGTTCTCAATCGTGAGTAGGCAACATGATAAATCATGTCACAACCACCTCCATCCCTATGGTCTAGTAGATATAACCATCCTAGAGAAACCAGGATACGTGAAAACCTAACTTGAAAGTTTAGATGAGAAGAGAAAACAACGTTGCACTTCCTTACCAGAAAAAGGGAGGGTGGGTGGGGAAAGAAATAAAAGAACAGAATTCCTACTCTCACGTTTCATTTTTCCTATATAGCTACAAAATAGTTTCTAGACTCAACTGCGACCAGTAAAAGGGATCCTACAGGCAGACAGGCTCTGATACCATTTGTCGCACCCGGACTTCTAGGGGATACTCACAGTCCGTAAACAGTAGATAAATGGCTTACGGGGCATACCGGCACCCGCATCTCAATATGAGTAGGCCAACACGTAAACGTGTGACAACCATTTTCTACTATTCATCGTCTGCGCAAACCATCCCATAGAAATCCAGATACTTCCGTTGACGTACTTCAAAACATACACACATGGTACGTCAACGGCATTTGAACAAGTGATATCACAACAGATCTCTAAGACACAAAAGATTGAAATAAGTTGCAAATAGCTCTCACTAGAGCAGAGATAGCAAATACAATCATCCAGAGGACACATGTCCCAACATATCATCAGTACAACACAACGGAAGCATCCAAAATGTCTGAGTACAGACAAGATCCAAATAGGCCTAAGAGGTCGGAAACGAAAAGACGGAGCCCATCCACGTAGTCTCGGATCCTGCCCGGGTCCGCTATCTACTCGTCAGCAGCCTCGTCATACTCCAAGTAGTAGCCACCATGGGGATCCTCGGAAACGTAGTCTGCGGAAACCACAGCCCCAAAGGGGTCAGTACATAAACGTATTGGCAAGCAAGACTCACAAGATACCAAAGTGTACCCGTCAACACCAAGCACAGATGCTTTGGGTTCAACGGAAGAAAGGGGTGATACAAAAGATGCGGCAGCGGGCTGCACTAACCAACTACAGATACACGCTACAACTTCCGGCTAACAGAAAGGAGATAAGATAGCGTATCGTAATCAACTACAGCTAATTCCAAACAAACCCGTCCTGGATCTCGCCCCTTATCCAAAGAAGCAATCCGAGGATAACTCACACAGTTTGGATTAATGATGGTTCAAGTTATTGTGTCAATAAGCTTATTACTAGTCAAGTTATCATTAGTTAGGTGCAAGTTGTTCTGAGTACTTGTTAGCCAGTACTTTCACCAAGTCATCCATAACCGCGGAAAACACGGCTTCTCGAGAAGATTTAACCCTACAGGGGTGCACCAATTTGGCCGTACACGTAAGAATAACCCGCCAGATGGAATGGCCCTTCCACCAAGCGGGGCACTCAACACAACTCAACTCTTCTTCGCATCAAGCCCAAAGAACCACATGCTGTGCGTGCGCGGCTAATCGAGCCCCCACGAAGAAAAGGGGGACCCTCATAGCACTCTAAGACCACGCCGCCCTAAATGCCGACTACAAAAGTTCCACCCTGGCGCCAAGGGTTCGCACCTGCACATGCATGCATCAAATGGAAAGCCCGAACTAAGTGTGGCGATTTGGACGAGATGCGAATCGAATCAAATTGAGGGGGGCGCCCATACACGCTTCCCACATGCGGATAGTGCGCTCATCATGGATCAGTAGACAAGACCCTTTTCCTAATTAGGGTCGACACTAGCAGGCGTCAAAACCACGCCGGGCCTCCTGCCGGTGCCTTATCATCAAATTAGCATTACCTCAAACATTAACAGGTTGATTGTTTAAACATCGAGCCCCAGAACCTGATAAATAAGGTAACAGTAATAACAGACAGCAGACTCGAGCAAAAACAACCCTAAGCATGCTAGTAAGACACATGCAACAAACAACGGGGTTTTAGGTGTGGAGGTGAGGCTATATCAGGGTTAAAGGATAACATGTGATAGGATCGAACACAAGAAACGATTCATAAGGCTAGCAGAATAGACAACAGAAAGTATCGGTATCCAATGTGGAAAGGAGCACAATGGTTCATGTGAGTGAATACTTGCCTGCAAACTCAGCAGCCTGGTACTGAGCTAGATCCTCAGAAGGGGTGTCGTAAGTCTCGTCTGTCTCAACGTCGTCGTCTATTCGAGAAGAAGCAAACAAACAACACAGAGAGACAAACAATCAATAACAGGGCATAGTGCACAATCATGGGATGATGCATGTCAATTTAATTGATGCATCAAAGATAAGATAGCTGACATGGTAACATGATTAAATGGACCCATATGCAATTTGGATTACATATGGAAAGCCCATGAATTATGGTTGGATTAAATGATCTACAACTAAACAACATGTGAAAGTGGATTAGCATGATGCATGGATGAGGAAAACATAAAGAAAACAACCATAGGATCAATTTGAAGTAAGTTTTACCAAGTTTGGAATTTATTTTATTAAGTTATGAAATTTTGGTTTCTTAAAGGTGTTACACAAGCATTTGTTGTTTTCACCAATTTTAATTGTTCAAAATAGATAACAAAGTTAATATTTGGAAAGAAGACAAAATTTTAGTTGGAATACATGTTTCAATTGTTGAAAAAGGAATTAAGATGAATTACTTATGAATTAAACAAGTTTAAACAAGATTTAAATGAATTTAATTCAAGTATGAACTTATTTGAATTTTTATTTGTTCAAAACATTTAATAAAATTCATATTTGAAAAGTTTATACTTTTCTGGTTTGAAAACATATTTTATAAGTTCAAAAATAATTTAATTTGACCTAGTTATGAGTTTAGCAATTTTAAATGAATTAAACAAGGTTTAAATTATTTAACAAATTTTAATTATTTCAAAACATGTAACAAAGTTTATATTTGAAAAGGTGGTGCAATTTAGCATGGAAAACATATTTTATTTGTTGAAAATGGATTTTAAATGAGCAAGTTATTAATTTGACAATTTTAAATGCATTAATTAAGAAACAATTGTTTTTAGCAATTTAATTTATTTAAAACAGAGCACAAAGTTGATATTTGCAAAGTTCATGAAAAATTGAATGGAAAACATATTTGGTTTGTTGAATTTGGAATTTTTATGCCCAAGTTATGAATTTTGCAAAATTAAGTGAATTAAACAAGGATTCAAATATTTCACCAATTTAAAACAGTAAACAAAATTTATATTTAGGTAGAGAATTTAATTTGGAGTGGAAAACATATTTAAAATGTTGAATTTGGAGTTGTAATGAATTATTTATGCATTTTTAGAGTTTAGGTATTATTCTGCCATTTATTTAGTAGCCAGGGACTTAGAATAAACGTTAGAGGGACTAGTCTGTGAATCTGTCAAGTTTCTGCATCAAAAAAAAAAAGAAATCAAAAGTGGGGTTTTAATCTGCGGGAGGGGGACTCGAACCCTGGCCTCGCGGGTGAGAACGCAGTGCGGTAGCCACTGCGGTACTGCATCGGATCGTGACAGTAAGGGGGTCGTGGGGGGTATAAGGTGTTGCTCACGACGGATAACTGAAACTGCAAAAATTTCAGTTTTCTGAACCTCACCAGGGGCGGTCGGACGGCGCCGGCGGCGAGCGCTGCGACTGCTGCTGCGGTGTGTGCGTGTGCCAGGGCGCGGTCCAGGGGTGGTGCGTGCGCGTGGTGTAGAGAGGAGGGAAACGAGGGAGGAGAGGGAGCTCACCGTGGTGAAGAACAGCGGGAGCAGGGCTCGGTGCAGGAGGTGGCCGGCGACGAAACCTCGACGGCGGCGGCGATACAGGGGCTCCCAGCCCCTGTTGAGATGTCGAGGAGGAAGAGGTTGGCGAGGGGAACCGATTCCCGGCCCTAACCTGAGCGGAGGAAGGGCAACACGTCGGCGATCGCCGGAGGGGAAGAGGTGGTGGTTCGGTGGTGTTTGGGTTCAGTTACAGAGAGGTGGAGCAGATGCAGAGAGAGGGAAAAAGAAAGAACTCGGCGGCGGCAGGCGAGGGAGAGAGGAGGGAGAAGGGTAGAGGGGAGCCCTAGGGGCTAGGGTTAGCTATAAGGAGGGGGGTTGGAGCTCGTGGCCGTCCCTGCTCCTCACTGCATCGACGTGGACATGACGGATGGGGTGCCGTACGAAGGAGGAAGAAAAGGGAGGGGGTACCGGGCCGTGGGAGATGGTGGGCTGGCCCAACTAGGCTGGCCTGCCCCCTCTCCCTCTGGTTTGTTTTCTTTTTCCCTTCTTTTTTTTTTTGCAGATTTGAATAAGAAAAGAAAAGGATGGGTTTTTTAGGATAGGAAAATTTTGTGGATAATTTTTATAGGTTATTAGTTAAAAAAAGCACAATTGTGACATTGTTTGTTTCTTAAAATTTGAATCTTGTTGCTGTTTTAAAATTCAATTGAATTTGGGTGGAAATTGATATTAAATGAATAATTAAAAAGAACCACTTAAATAGTTTGAACCCTCAAGTTTATTTGAAACAGATGATGGAAGTGTTTTGTAATTTTCATAAATTTTCAAAATGGTTGCTGTTTGGAATTTTAATTGAATTTGAAAATGTTTTGGTATTAAATGAATTATTGATAGAAACAAAACAATAGTTTGAAATTACAACATTAATGGAAACAATAATTGCTTTAATTTGAATATTCATTTGGAAAAATTGTAACAACACAAGTATGAAACAAAACATTTGAATATTGTTTGAATTTCAAATGGGAAAACAAAGGAAAAACAGAGGAAAACAATTGGGAAACAAATGCAAAACTTAAGATGCCATGATGCAAAACATAAAATAACAGAGAGCAAACATTCTAATGGATGTTTTTCATACTTGGGATGTTACAGCTAACTACATATCACATATGTACGGATCTCGAGCCTAATACCAGAAGCTACCGCTCTGATACCACTGTTGGGACGCGTAGAGATAAACGAAATTTTTTCCTACGCGGTACTTCCAAGATCTAGCCGAGGTAGAAGGCCACGATGATTACCACTAGACGCGCGGTTGCGGATTATCGATGAAGCGCGTCGGGGCAGTGCAGTCCCACGATCCGATCCGGCCGATCCAATCCCGCGAACCGAAGTGCTGAACGTACAGCACCTCTGCCGGTATCCACACGTACAAGGAGGAGCTCCGACGGCGGACTGCTAGGTCCGGTGCGACGGCTGGACTGAGTGGGGCTAGGGTTCCCAACGCATGGGAGTGGACTAACGTGCCCGCTGGGCAACCTGCGCCCCTCTTTATATAGCGAATGGTAATGAGCTTCACAACACTTGTGGCCCATTCCCTCTGTGAGTCCGACTCACAAACTCAGTCCATTTCCGGTTCGGGTCCAACCCGACCAATACATTTGCTCCCGCTCTTAAGTGTGCGACCCTGCAGGCTCATGGCGACTTGGACACGATGGAGTCCAACTCCCAATCGATCAATCGGTAGCGGCTCCTAGCAGAACGTGCCGACTCCCAAGTCCCATTGAGTCATGACGACATACCTTTCAATGTGATATTCATCTTAGTCCCTTTTGCCTCACGATATACCTTGTCGAACTATAGGCGATTTATCGTCATCCCTTAAATAGTTCGACTCTCTTCTCGATCCGTGATATGTGATTCATCTGACTAACTCTTAGTCAACAGATACAGTTAACACTTAACTGAGTCGCGCATGGCCATGCTTCCTGAATCATATCACTCGAGAGGGACCAGAGAATATCTCTCCATTCAGAGGGGCAAAATCCCATCTTGATTATCCACATCACGCAGCTTGCTTCTCATTTGACCCGAACTCTGCCTTTATAGTTGCCTTGTCACAGAACAACGTTTGACAGAATCTAAGTCGGTGATCCACAACTCGGATTGTGCGATAACCTCGGGTCTAAGGATTACATTGACTGAGACATGCAAATGACGACTTGCTCGTTGCATCTCAATGTGGGTCAGTCCGACTTGCGAAACTCTTTAGCCAAGTCCGTGAACGTTGGAATGACATCACCATGCCCATGACAAGTGGAACCGTATCATCAGCCAACACTCACATTAGTTTAGGGTGTGTGTCCAGCACAACCTAAATGACCAAGGACAATCTAGTATGAACAACATGAATACATAGTTCCACAATCGAATCACATATTCAATGACATGTATCAGATGTTCAAAACAAGGACAACTTAATAACTTTATGAATACAGTGAGAATTACATCATACATGATTGCCTCTAGGGCATATTCCCAACACGGGGAAGCTGTCTCCGATAGAGAAATCGAGATATGAGAGCCCCTTCTGTACCCAACATAGATATCTCTGAGGATAAGGACGAGGACGGGAAGAAGAAGACAAACCTGCCTATAGCTGTCCGAAGTGCTCTTCCACCACGTCGACATCGGCCCCATGGTCCCTGATCAATGGGTCAGCACATGACCGGAGCGTGGGGCCACCAGCGTTTGAAACCTGATTTCACCCGCCAGCAGCGAGGTCCGAGAAGGCGTCGCGATCACCCGGCAAGGGAGGATCCGGCGCAACTAGGGGCGGCCGTATATCAACTGGAATGTCGCTGACGACGACCAACTCTGGCGAATCATGGCGAACAGACGGTGAGGCAAAACGCGGAGAAAACAGCGAAGGGGACACAGAGATGCAGGTGCGAAGGCCCGCCGCCGACCAGCGACCTCGCGATCTGGATGAACGATCACAGATAGCTCGTGGTCCCGAATCGGCAAATTTTCGGCCAACGCCGTAGATGCGCATAAAGCTCGGTCGCAATCCTCGAGAGATGTCTCAACATCCCCCTGCCCTCGAGAGCGCCGTGGGGGCCTCAAACATGCAGTGGTTGTGGTCGATCAGAGGTGAAGGAGGTGGCGGGGGTTGGGGGGAGAGAAGGGGCGACACGAGCGTCTGCATCTCTTCCAACCACCGTCGAGAAGGTGATTCCTACTTCCAAAAGTCCCGTGTCGTGTAGAGACTCTAAACAGAGGCCAGGGCCACTATAGAATCATGCATGAACAGTACGTGCCGGTAGGCGTATCGTTAGCAGCGACAGGGAGCACATTAAACTAGCACGCGATCGCACTGCAAGACGAGATGACGTGGCTGGCATGGCAAGCTGTAGCGTGACAGGCGACATGTCGCTCATCAGTTTGCGCCGCATCTCCTGAACGCGATGGAATTGAAGGCCGGTTGGTTAGTACGTGGCCGTTGTAGATAGTACTCCTACATGATGATGATAAATAAGCGGGCTAATCGATCAATTATTGGCTTGTTATGTGTAGGTACGGTCTGTGCACGCAGTCCCTGGCTAGTTCTAGCTTGCTTGGGCTAGACAGGGAAACACCGAACTGTAGTATAGTATAGCTAGAATTCGTTCTTTAATACGCGAAAAAGGACCAACAGGGTGTACCACGGCTCACAAGTACTCGCTCCGTTCAACAATAAATGACTTGTATTTGTCTATATATAGATGTATCTAGACACTAAAACATGTCTACATACATCTATATCTAGATAGGTGGAAGTCATCTATTGTTGAACCGAGGGAGTAGCTAGTAATAGTTCACATCGAACTCTTAATTCGATCTGTGTGGTCACGTGAAAAAATTAGTGACGCGATGGAGGGTGAAGTGGACGTAGCAGCGCGTGTGTGTCGGGGCAGCGCGTTGCGTACGGAGGAGAGGCGAAAGAGAGGGTGTACTACGTAGCGCAGCGGTGCCGGTGGACGGGGGGAGGCCGTGTTCGTCGGGGCAACGCTGCCACTTTGCCGGCCGCGCGCCACTTGGTATAATAATGTAGGAGTATATGGTCCTGTCCTTTTGTTTATGCTCTCCCGCGCAACACACATTATTCCCTATATAGTGTCCAAGCCCTTTTGCGATGATTCTCATCACCCCACAACTATTAACCGTTCCCCACGCGATACCTGCCCCGATCTCTCCATCCATCGATCTCTCTCTCAGATCGACCGGTCGATCCACTGCCCCAAAAAGAAAAGGCGCTGAGACCGATCAATCGATCGAGCATTGCAATTTGCAAGGGCGCCCTCCTCTCTTCCTCTCCCGTTCCAATCGATCGATTGATTTCATCATCCTTTGAACAGGCCGGCGCTGTCGTCATTGATCCATCCAACTACCGGTCAACAGTTTTTCGGATCAACCTCCCTCGCCGATCGACGTCTATCCGGCACCGCCTTCAATTCCACTCGTTTTCACCCTTTGATCCGATCAACGGGGAGGAGGAGGAGGATTAACCTAATCCCGCGACCAATTTCTTTTTGCCCTCTTGACGTCGGTCGCCCCATACCTACTGCTTCCTCCTCGCCGATCACATCAAAAGATTTCGTCTTTGCACCCCCCGGCCATCCTCTCCTACATACATAGCGCGCGGGCCGGGGCGTCGACGCGGGAGACATGCGGACTCGGTACTAGCAGCTGGCAGTTCCACCGCGCGATCCTCCCTGTGACAGATAGATAAGCGACAGTACCAGCGCGCCGGCGATCGAGGCCGCCAGCAGCTAGCATGGGGGCCAACGGTCGCGCCGAGCACCACTCCCCGTCCTCGGCCAAGACGTCTCCCCGCGCAGGAGCGGGCGTGGGCGTAGGCGGCGAGCACTACTCCCCGTCGGCCAAGTCGCCGCGCGCCGGCTTCGGCGGCGTGGCGTCACTGCTCCCGACGGGCGGCGTCGCGTCGTCGCTGCTCGAAAGCAGGTGGACGCTCTCGGCGGCGGTCACCGTCTTCCTCTTCATCGCCGCCACGCTCACCTTGACGTCCACCTCGTCCTCGCTCTCCCCGGCCTCCTCCTTCTTCTCCTTCTTCCCGGCCAGCAGTCCCGTCGACCTCGCCGACGCGCACGTCCAGCAGGCGGCCAACGCGTCGTCTTCGTCGTCGGCCCCGCCGCCGCCTCCCCCCGGCGCCGACGTGCCGCGGCTGGCGTACCTCGTCTCCGGGTCCAAGGGCGACCTGGACCGGCTGTGGCGCACGCTGCACGCGCTCTACCACCCGCGGAACCTCTACGTGGTGCACCTGGACCGGGAGGCGCCCGTGGCCGAGCGGATGGAGCTGGCGCGGCGGGTGTCCAACAGCACCGTGTTCCGCCGCGTCGGCAACGTGGAGGTGATCCGCCGCGCCAACATGGTCACCTACCGCGGGCCGACCATGGTGGCCAACACGCTGCACGCCTGCGCGGTGCTCCTCCGCCGCAGCCGCGACTGGGACTGGTTCATCAACCTCTCCGCCTCCGACTACCCGCTCATGTCCCAGGACGGTACGTACGCA
This sequence comes from Alopecurus myosuroides, assembly GCA_028641055.1. NCBI lineage: Eukaryota > Viridiplantae > Streptophyta > Magnoliopsida > Poales > Poaceae > Alopecurus > Alopecurus myosuroides. The sequence goes on from CM054058.1 coordinate 417,874,963, forward strand.
CGCCATACGTACGCCGCTACCGCGTATCTACAGTATACTTGCTTATGCACCACTATTATACACAATACTCCAAACATAGAAAGTCATAGCAGCTGCTAATTGATCGCTTCACGCACACGGCGGCCTGATTTTCTGGCTTAGTTTGACACGATATGTATACCAGTCCAATAATTAATCGAATCCCCCTGCGTGCGAATGCATCCGCTGACCGCGGCGACGCGATGATCTCCATGAACAGATATCCTGCACGCATTCTCGACGCTGCCGCGGAACGTCAACTTCATCGAGCACACCGGCTACCTCGGCTGGAAGGAGTGAGTCCTTTCATACTACTGTACAATTTCCTTTTCGATCTTCTACACCTCCGGCTAGCCGCCGACGACGACGACGACGAGGGGACTGACGAATCAAGTGTGTCTGCAGGCACGAGCGCGCGAAGCCACTGATCGTGGACCCGGGGCTCTACTCTTCCAAGAAGCAGGACATCTTCTACGCGGGGCCCACCCGGCGGGAGATGCCGACGGCGTTCAAGCTCTTCACGGGGTCGGCGTGGGTGGGGCTGTCGCGCGACTTCGCCGAGTACGTGGTGTGGGGGTGGGACAACCTGCCGCGCACCCTCCTCATGTACTACTCCAACTTCATCTCCTCCCCGGAGGGCTACTTCCAGACCGTGCTCTGCAACGCGCCCCGCTTCGTGCCCACCGTCGCCAACCACGACCTCCACCACATCCAGTGGGACGTGCCGCCGCGCCAGCACCCGCACGCGCTCAACCTCGCCGACATGGACCGCATCGTGCGCAGCGACGCGCCCTTCGCCCGCAAGTTCCCGCGCAACGACCCCGTGCTCGACGTCATCGACGGCGCGCTGCTGGGAGGGCGCGGCAGGAACGGCACGGCGTCGGGGATGTTCGTGCCGGGAGGGTGGTGCGGCGACAGAGGGGACTGCGTTGCTCATGTCGCTGCGGTCGGCGGCGCCGACGACTGGGTGCTCCGGCCGGGGCCCGGCGCGGAGAGGCTGCGGAGGCTCATGGACAGGATCGTCAGGTCCGAGGCGTTCCCCAACAGACAGTGCAAGTAGCTTGGAGATGGCTAGATGATCATGCGTGCAAGCTTAGCTAGCCAGGTTCGCGTCACGTACCGTGTGATGTGATGTGCTGATTTCCTTCCACGTTTGTACAAAATCATGCATCGGAACGTATATAATACTGTACACTACACATACGTAGACTATAGAGAGAGGGTCATGGATTTACAGTGGACAATAGCTCTACTCTGGACTCTGTTTCTGGGGAATTTGTCTGATTGATCCATCTTCCTTTACAATGTTAGATGAATATGTACGGCTTTTGTCACTTTTCGTATGTCAGCTTATTCCACATTAGTGCCAACCAGTCAGAGGACTGTAATGTGTGTTTAATTCAATTTTTCCTTCAGAAAGTTACATTCCTGGACGTGTCACTTGGAGAATGTACAATGGTTGATAAGACCTATTATCTTAAATTTTTAGATAAGACTAAAAAACATGACGTATAATGCATTATCTCTTAGCATTTTCTCTAATAAACAGATTTGCTAAAAATATGGTGAGACAATTGTGGTAAGAGATCATCTCTTCGTTAAGAGAAGGCAAAATTCTTTTTTTATTTCTCTCTTCTTCAACTCAGCAATGATCCTACGTGGCATCGCTAAGATAGAACCATTGTACGTGCCCTTAAACCACTGGCGATTCCCGTAAAACGGACATAACTGAAAAAAAAATCAGCTATTTTTCGAAAATGGACCCTCGCCTATAAACGGCATTTAAACCCCCGTGAATCCTTTATTTGTACCGCACCGCGGGCCACTTCCACTTCACGAACTATGACCTAGCGTCGCCAATGACGAGAAATTCGACACCAAATCTACCCACGCCGCCGAGAAATTAGTCGTCGCCGCCATAAGATCCTGCTTCGCCGCTTCGTATGGTGCGGAACCCAAACTCGCATGGGCATGGGGGGCGCCACCGCGGCGATGCAAATGGCTCTGACGACGACCGCAGAAAGATCGTCACTTCCGACGCCGCGCGGAAGGGGGCGTGGAAGTACATCCACCGGGGACTACCGCCGCCACCTGCATTCTGCTACCGTGCGTTCAAGGAGTACGACGGCAGGGTACGCACAACGAGCATAGAGTTCGTCCTCCGCGACAAGGCTCCACCGCAGGCTACGATTGTGTGCACGGACGCATCGGAAGGAGGAGTAGGAGGAGGAGATGCAGGAGCAGCTCCGACTCGACGCCAAGCTCCTCGAGAAGGGGCTCGCCCAGGAGCGCGCTCAAATGGGGATGGCGGTATACCGAAAGCTCGTCGCGGAGGGGGACGATGCCAAGTTCGTCGACCTCGGCTCCGACAACAAGTGATGCGTCGGCCACTGTGGAGCTCGTGTCAGCCACTGTAGCTACTAGGGTTCGAAAAACGATGATGAACCCTAGTTCATCGCACTATATGTATTTTTTACGTATGTAGTGTTGTTCGTCCATCTCGTTCCCGCGAAATGAACCAAAATATAAATGTCGAGTTCCGAATTCAGTTTATTCCCTGCGCTGACAATTTTGGGACTGAAAACGACTGAAAAAACGAACTGAAAACGTTTAGAGATGCTCTTAGAAACTTGTACTCCGGCTATCCTAAGCTTCATTGTTGTCTCGCTTGTGACTGAGACGTTCTTCTGTGTTGGGAAATAGTATCTGAAAGCTGCTCGTGACTGTCGGTGGAACTTGCATCTCTGTAAAGCCGGGCTAGCCTTCCGTTTATGTTGCATTCGTTCTCATTAAAACATACTGGGTCGACAGTGAATATGGCCATGGGGGTTCGTTGGTCCAGCTCGTGGTGCAGTGGTGCGTCATAGTTTAAATCATCACGTGCAAGCTTCTCTCAGGAGTCAGGATTAGACGAATGATTAAATATATAGATGATGTAAAGTACGGAGTATGAAACCCATGCAAGACCGTCGTCTTGTAAGAAAAAAAATAGACCAAGGAAGCAGGAGACCTCAACTCTCTTAACAATTAAGCAAGCAGCATGGTTGCTGTTTCACAACGGCAGTAGAAAACAGAAGGAAAAAAAAGGAATTTGTGTTAGAAACAGTCATGATCGATCATTCATACCGGAAGGAACGAACAGACCTAGGAGTACCAACCAGAAACCCAAGTGTGATTTGTCGTACTCGTATACAGTGATCTTAACGTGTTGATAATCGGCGTCGGGCGGAGGACCATGCATGCGAAATTTGGATTGTCGGACGTCTCTCCAGATTTTGACCTTTCAAAGCAACTCTAAAATCATTTCAGAGGATATGGAGGTTACAATTTTGTCGGATTCTCTGAAACTGCATACTTAGATAGAAAAATATTTCTAACTTACCCATATAAGCTCTGTCTCAAATTCAGTTTTCTGTTGAATATATGAGCAATTTTGCATGTGATTTAATCCATAAAAACAGAAAATAAAATATGACTAGAAAACAGGGAATAAATTAGACATGTGATCTACCTAAAAGTATGAAACGATTGATACTAAACAGATCGATAGAAGAGAAAAATTCAGCTACACTACTCAAACTCGCGCTGGTGGGCTGGAGACCGTGGAGAGGACATGTGATGTAGGGGTACTTTTCAAGTCCTCTTAATGGCCTACCTGGTTCAATCGTATGCAGAACCCTATCATGTGGAGTCACTCTAATCATCCAGAAGGTCTAATTAAGGCCCACTCGCAAGACTTGCGATCCAAGGATTAGAGGTGCAACCGACATAAAATTAGGTTTCTCTAACCTACCCGGGTCTAGATTCGGGACCTACTCTCCTATATAAAGGCAAGGAGAACCCCCGGGTAGGGATTCGAATCTTTAGTCCACCAAAGGCTTTGGCTCGCTCGCGACCAGGGCACCCGCCATTGTAACACACCACTCATATAATCCAGACAAGCATGAGTAACAGTTTTACCTCCTCGAGGGCCCAGAACCTAGGTAAACTGTGTCCCATGTTGACCGTTGATACATCTCAAACGTATCTATAATTTCTTATGCTCCATGCTTGTTTTCTTTCCAATACCTTTATGTTTTCAATGTTTTCCTTCGTTTTCAAGATGTTTTCTGGACTAACCTATTGACAAGATGCCACGGGGCCAGTTCCTGTTTCTGCTGTTTTTTATTTCAGAAAATTTGTTCTGGAAATATTCTCGGAATTGTATGAAACAAAATCCTAGGGTCCTATTTTCCCCAGCACGTCAACGGATTCCAAAGGAGACCTGGAGGGGGGCAATGAGGTGGCCACACCACCTGGTGGCGCGGGTCCCCCTGGCCGCTCCACCACATGGTGTAGGCCCCTCGGGCGCCCACCGACATCGCCCTTTCGCCTATTTATTCCCCCCGGCACAAAAACCATAAATCAATCATCCTCCATCCACGAAAAGTTCCGTAACTCTGCCGCCATCACTGGCAAGTTTTGGGGGACAGAAATCTCTGTTCCGGCATCCTGCCGGGACGGGGAATTGCCCCCGGAGCCATCTCCATCAACTCCACGACATCTTCATCGCCGTTGGTCACTCCCATGATGAGGAGGGAGTGGTTCTCCCTCGGGGCTGAGGGCTCTACCGATAGCTATGTGTTTCATCTCTCTCTCCCATGGTGTGATCTTTATGTGATCGGAGCTTTGTAATCTAGTTGAATAAGTAGATGTTACTCTTCATCTATTATGCTACTCAAGTGGTTTTTTTAATGTGATCTTCGGAGACACCTTTGTCCCATGGTGTAAGGGTGACAGTGTGTGCATCGTGTGTGGATTATCATGATTTATATATTTTGTGTTGGATGACCCTATGAAATTGTGGTGTTTGTCTAGAACCATCTAGGGCCCAAGGTGACAGTGTGTGGTTACTTAGTGGGGAATGCGACTCTAAGGCGTGCTTTTGTATCCCTACACAATGATTGGTGTTAGTTATCCAACCGGAGAGTGGTTTGGAGTGGCATAGTGAAGAGAACATATTTATGTATTCAATTATGCTATTATTGCTGAGAGTGTCCACTAGTGAAAGTATGATCCTAGGCCTTGTTTCTAAGCATTGAAACACCGTTTACAACCAGTTCTGCTACATGTTTGCTTGCTGCCATTTTTATTTCAGATTGCTATTATCGCTTATAATCATCCATATTACTTGTATTTGACAATCTCTTCGCCGAACTAGTGCACCTATACAACTGACAATTGTATTAGGTGTGTTGGGGACACCAGAGACTTCTTGTATATTAATTGCAGGGTTGCTTGAGATGGATACCTTTGACATCTACCTCCCTGAGTGCGATAAACCATGGGTGATTCACTTAAGGGAAACTTGCTGCTGGTCTACAAACCTCTGCACTTGGAGGCCCAACACTGTCTACAAGAATAGAAACGTGTGTAGACATCAAACTCTTTTCTGGTGTCATTGTCAGCGAGGTAAGGTAAAAGGTACTCACATCCTAGTATTGTTGCTGGTGTGTGAGTGCTTGAAGTTATTTCCTTTAGATTCTTCAATTATATCTTTTTGTTTCTTGTTTTTATTTTCACTAGCTAGGCTTATTTTCACTTGTTCCTTGTTTTTATTTTTACTAGTAGGCTTAATGGAAAACAACAAAAATATGAGAGAGCTTTATAATATTTATATTGAATTGGGACATGATGCTTTTGAAGAGAATTTTTTTTTAAAAAAACCTATGGAGCTTTATTTGCATGCTAGTAGCAATGTTATTAGTATGAATTCTTTGAACACCATTATTGCTAATGCTATGGAAAATCCTAAGCTTGGGGAAGCGAGTTTTAATGAAAATGATCTTTTTAGTTCCCCAGCTTTAGAGGAGAAAATTTGCTCTGATGATACTTTATCTCCCATATGTGATAATTCTAATGATGCTTGTGATATTTTAAATCCTCCTACTGAAAGTATTCCTTTTAAAATACCTATGAAAATTGTTGAACGTTTTTTGAATAACAGCTATTTTGGAGATGGAACTGTCCATCCTGGTGATCATTTACTCTTTATACATGAATTATGTGACTTCTTCAAGTGTGCAGGTGTTTCAATGGACTAAGTTAAGAGAAAGCTATTCTCTTTGTCACTTAAGGACAAAGCAAGGGAGTGGTATGAGCTACTTGATGATACTCATCATTTGGAGTGGAAGGAGCTTGAATCTCTATTTTACTCTAAATTTTATCCTCCTCATGAACAACATTTAGATAGGAATTACATTTATAATTTTCATCCTCGTGATGGAGAAAGCATTGCTCAAGCTTGGGGGAGACTGAAAATATTAATACTCAAATGTCCTAACCATGAGATTCCTGAGGAAATAATTGTTACTAATTTTTATGCAAGGTTTTCAGGACATTGCAAGGATTATCTAGATGCCTGTTCAGAGGGTTCTTTCACAATTAAGAAGGTTGAAGCTAAGTCGAATCTTCTTGAAACAATTCAAAACAATAATGAAGATTGGGATATCGACGAAGTTAAAGAATCAGTATAAACTATGAGTATGATTGCATTAAGTCTTTCGCTGAAACTGCTGATTTTCAAGAGCTTAGTGCTAAATATGGTCTTGATCCTCAAATTATTGTTGATTATTGTAGAGCCTTTGCTTCTCATATCAACGTTCCTAAATAAAATTGGGACATGTATCATGAAACTTTTAAAGACACTTGCATGAAAAGTGAAATTGTTATTAATGATTGCAATGAACATGCTCAAACTTCTGAAAGTGCTATTTCTTATAAGCATGTTAAATTTTGTGGATCACTTATAACTTGTGAAAAGAATCAAATTGAAGATGAATATTGTACCCATCACAAGAATGAAAAAACTAGAACGTGGGACAGGGATCTAAATGATCTTGGTGGAGAAGTTTGTGCCCATTATCCTTTTATTTGTGAACTTTGCTATAAAGTGGGTCATTTCAATTGTCAATGCTCGGGCTATGATAATAGCCTTTAAAATCCAATGAGCACTGCAAGTTTGTATTGTGATGACATGATCACTCCTAATCAGCATGACGAACTTACATTATTTTTGGGGTGCGAAGAGTTATCAAGAAAACTTCTTTGGTAGATATGAGTGCTTTTGATATGAATAGTGTCCTGCATGGATGTCATATTTACTGTGTTGATAATTGCCACGCAAATACTTAGATACAAAATATTATAAAAGATGATACTTTACCAAAATATGATGACTAATATGTGTTTTGCTCTTATTAATGGAAAGGAGGAATCCTCCAAAGTTTCTTCTATTGTTTCTAACAATAAACCAGGGTATGTGGAGAAACTTCCTTTCAAGCCTCTCCCTCCTAAAGAAGGGAAGAAGAAGAAGAAGGGGAGGAGTAAAAGGAGAGAGGAAAAGGTATCTTCCCCTAAGCATGTTGCTCCTATTATAATTGTTGTTGATGAGTCTGAACTCGATGATGAACATATGCCTGTTACTTATGATAGTGATCATGATAGGGAAAAGCATACTACTTTTGATATTGAAAATCTCTTTGGTACCGATTCTTGAAACGATGATGTTAATAATTTCTTACTATTAGTACTATCCATGTTCCTTCCAATGATGATATAGAAAGCTCTAAGCTTGTGGATGATGTGTTTGAAAATCCTTTTGCTACTGATGATTATATGTTTGATAGATCTCCTTCTAGTAAAAATGATGATATGTTTAAAAATGAACACACTTTGGAAGATAACTACTCTATTGCTTATGATGATACTATGCCTCCAGTCTTTGATAATTATTATAAATAATACTATAACATAGTATATACTCACAATTATCCCCGTGAAACTTGTCATGGTTATGGAGGGATTACCCAAAACCATCTCCCTAATATACAACTTGTCTATCATGTTCGAGTTTTTATGATGATTACAATGATGAATATGATATTTTCAGTCCACCTACTATTGAGGATAAAATTAATTATTATTACAATATGCCGCCTATATTTGATGATTATGGTGATGAGAATAATAATCATAGCTATTTTGTTGAATTTTCCCCCACTACTATTAATGAGAATGACTATGCTTATGTGGAGAGTATTAATTCTTTTATGCATGTGGCTCATGATAAGAATATTTTATGTTATAGTTATATTGTTAATTTTATTCATTATGCTACTGAAAGTTATTATGAGAGAGGGAAACATAGTTTTATGCATCTCAACAATATTAAGTTTCCCCTCTTTATATTGAGAATTTTGAAGTTGCACTTATTTTGTCTTCCTATGTTAGCCACTTTGTGCTTTATTGACTTGTTTTTCTACAAGATTATTTCTCATAGGAAGTGGGTGAGACTTAAAAGTGTTTCATATTTTTTTCTTGATGCTCTCTTATTATTCTTCAATTTTTATTCTTATGTGAGCATCTTCAAAAATTATCGTGCCTATCTTAATGGCTATAAAGAAAGAGCTTTTGGGAGAAAACCCATTTTTTTCAGTTTACTTCTGTTTTCTTTGAGTCCTAGAAGTTGTTACCTCTGTAGCAACCTCTCCTTGTACTTTTTATTTCGTTTTTGTGGCAATAGTATCCTTTAATAGGGAGGAAGTAAGATTTGGGGAAATTGTTGTCCTGAAACAGATTTTGTGCTTCCACCAAAAATATTAATTCTCTCAGCCAGAACGTTCAATTGATCTGAATTTTTTTTTCACATTTCCCGGGTTATTATCTAACTTTTATTAGTTTTGCACTTTTTTATTTGAGCTACAGAAGATTTTCGAAAAAATCGATCTTTACCTGTTGTTCTATTTTGACAGATTTCTGCCAATATTTGCATTTGCCTCTTAATCTTTTTCTTTTGGTGTTCTTTTAAGGGTAAGAACTTTGAAAGAAGTTGTGACAGTAGCTAATGTCTTAATGAGTGTTAGACTTGTGTTGAAACTTAACCAAATTGGATATATTATTTTGATTACACTAACGTTGCTAATGAAGATTGTGTGAAGTTTTGTATGGAGTGAGTTTTCAAGTGTAGGGAGAGAGGAATGATATGATGAGATGAAGGATGGACAAAAGATCAAGCTTGGGTATGCCCATGTCACCCCAAGATATATCCAATAAGTACAAGCATCAATGCTTGGGGATGCCCAAGGAATCCCCTTCTTCATCAACAAAAATATCACGTCCTCTTTCAAGACACTATATTTTTATTGCTTCATATATTATGTGTTATTCTTGGAGCGTAAATTATTTTTGCTTTCAGTTTGTTTTGTTTTATTTTCTGTAGATATGGTTGGATCCTAGCATATTTTGTTTGGATAGATATGCACTCCATTTTCATTGCTTAGAACACTCTAGTTTTTACTCTTATTGTTCTATGAGTGTTCACTTTTTCCTAGTACTGCGTTTAGCCCTTGTTTTCCACTCCTATTTTGTTCAGAGCTTGTTGGTTTGCTTTAGTTATATATAATTATCTCTCTGGTCTTTGATGATTATTATCTATGAGAGTTGTTTCAAAAAGGTTGATTGGTGTTGGAGAAGAGTAAAATATTTTATGCTTATATTGGTGCAATGAAAAGCTTGTTTAGATTGCAGCTTAGACTTTATCATGACATGTTAAATGTTATTTTAATCATGTTATTAAGTAGTTATTAATGTAGCATGACTTGTCTCAAATAGATGAGAGTGGCTAATGTGCCATTAAAAGAAATCATGTGTTGTTTTTATCATATCAAAGCATAATATTGTGGTATTCTCCTTCGAATGCTTAATTTGGTTGACTTGGCGCATGCTTACACCATGTATGACTACAAACTAGTCACCTTTAGCCTCTATTATCATTTAGTTTTTGAATTGTAATACCATTTATGCTTTGATCAATAAGGTTTTGTCGCTATGCATGATTATGGCCATTATTGCTCTCTTAATTTTTCGCTCCCAGTCTTTTGCTAGCCTTCACCTGTACTGAGTATGAGGTCTACTCGTGCATCCAACTCCCAAAAACCAAAATTTTGCCAAATGTGTCCACCATACCTACCTATATGTAGTATTTAACCGCCACTCCAAAGTAATTTCTCATGTGCTACCTTTAAAACCTTCAAAAATTATACATGTTTTGTGCTCTGTTTTAGCTCATGAGGACGTAAGTAGACGATCTTTATTTCACTTGTTCATTGGACTTTACACACCTGGACTAGTGGCACATCTGCTTATCCAATTCACTAGAAGAGTTGGCAACGGGGTACCCAGTCCCAAATTTGGTTACTTCACAATTATCTTCACTCTTTTTGCCCCTGATTTATCCGTTAAGGCATAATTGTGTAAACAAAAGAGAAGAGGGATGATCTACTGACCCAAGTAGAAAGAACATCCTTCAATGGGAGCCGCTCTTGTAAAGTCTAGTTAACTTATAACGTAATGTATTGTTTATTTACCATTCATTGACATAGACATACACCTCTCTTAGAAAATTGTCTTTAATACCTCTGTTTTAATCAAATAAAAAGCTCTAGCACATGAGCTAATCCATGCTTCCCTCTGCGAAGAGCCTTTCTTTTACTTTTATGTCGAGTCTTCATCTTCTAACTTTGTGCATAATTAAGAGAGCATAATTGTCATTCTGAGTATAATGTGCATCAGTCCCAAAGATTATTATTGATTGACTCATGATCTTTGAAGGTGTCCCGGCATTTATGTTTTTATATCACTTTAAGGACAAGCGGAATACCACTTTGCTATGTTTTCTTTATGCTCTAAACAAATATATAACTTTCAGTGCATTATTGTGCATGATATTTTGTTTGTGTTACGTTTCATGTTGCAACATAGTTGCTAAGTTACATTGTTGGAATTATATCTATCATGTCTATGTTGAGAGTACTTTGATCTCAGCTTGCATTGCTTTTACATAACGTTGATCAAGATTGTGTTGGCTGCATGTCACCTCAAAAATTATTTTTGTTATCACTTACCTACTTGAGGACAAGTAGGAGTTAAGCTTGGGGATGCTTGATACGTCTCAAACATATCTATAATTTTCTATGCTTCATGCTTGTTTTATTTCCAATAATTTTATGTTTTCACATGTTTTCCTTTGTTTTCCGGATGTTTTCTGGACTAACCTATTAACAAGATGCCACAGCGCCACTTCCTGTTTTCTGCTATTTTTTATTTCAAAAAAAGTTGTTCTGAAAATATTCTCGGAATTGGACGAAGCAAAATCCTAGGGTCCTATTTTCCCGGCACGTCAACAGAGTCCAAAGGAGACCCGAAGGGGGGAAATGAGGTGGCCACACCGCCTGGTGGCGCGGGTCCCCCTGGCCGCTCTACCACATGGTGCGGGCCCCTCGAGCGCCCACCGACATCGCCCTTTCGCCTATTTATTCCCCCTGATACAAAAATGCTAAATCAATCAGCCTCCATCCACGAAAAGTTTCGTAGCTCCGCCGCCATCGCCGACAAGTTTCGGGGGACAAAAATCTCTGTTTCGGCACCCTATCGGGACAGGGATTGCCCTCGGAGCCATCTCCATCGACTCCACCGCAATCTTCATCACCGTTGCTGAATCCCATGATGAGGAGGGAGTAGTTCTCCCCCGGGGCTGAGGGCTCTACCGGTAGCTAGGTGTTTCATCTCTCTCTCCCATGGTGTGATCTTTATGTGATCATGAGCTTTGTAATCTAGTTGAATAAGTAGATGTTACTCTTCATATATTATGCTACTCAAGTGGTTTTGTTAATGTGATCTCCGGAGACACCTTTGTCCCACGGTGTAAGGGTGACAGTGTGTGCACCGTGTGAGTCTTATCATGATTTATATATTTTGTGTTGGATGACCCTATGAAATTGTGGTATTTGTCTAGAACCATCTAGTGCCCAAGGTGATAGTGTGGGGTTACCTAGCGGGAATGCGACTCTAAGGCGTGATTTTGTAACCCTACGCAATGATTGGTGTTCGTTATCCAACCGGAGAGTGGTTTGAAGTAGCATAGTGAAGAGAAGATATTTATGTATTCAATTATGTTATTATTGTTGAGAGTGTGTAGTGAAAGTATGATCCCTAGGCCTTGTTTCTAAGCATTGAAACACCGTTTACAACCAGTTCTGCTACATGTTTGCTTGCAGCCATTTTTATTTCAGATTTCTGTTATCACTTATAATCATCCATATTACTTGTATTTCACTATCTCTTCGCCGAACTAGTGCACCTATACAACTGAAAATTGCATTAGGTGTGTTGGAGACACAAGAGACTTCTTGTATCTTAATTGCGGGGTTGCTTGAGAGTGATACCTTTGACCTCTACCTCCCTGAGTTCGACAAACCTTGGGTGATTCACTTAAGGAAAACTTGTTGTTGTTCTACAAAGTGCTACACTTGGAGGCCCAACACTGTCTACAAGAATAGAAGCGTGCGTAGACATCAATCATCGAGTCCACCAGCGCTCATCCGACTCCTATTCTCAAACCCCCAATATGCCATCCGGGGGATATGTCGATACGAAGAACCAACATGTGGCGTCGTCTGTGGGAACGGCAAGCGCTGGATCTACGGCCTCACCGGTCTCGTCAGGACTAAGTTCAAATTTGAGCTCCAGATCGTCGACTCCGCCGAAATCGATCTGCTCCGGGTCCTTGAACTACACACCCCACTTCCCGGCTTTCTGCCCAGCGTTCAGCATTCTTCATGAGGGCGTTAAGCTAACGTTCGATGAATTTTGCTTCCGTGCCAGCAAGGAAGGAATGCTACGCTTCCTCGACTCTCCGGCACCCGTGGAATCTGAACTTACATCGACCCCAAGCATTGCGAGCCCGACATTGCCACCTGCCGACTCTGAGAACTGCTCGGAATCGAGCCTCGCATCGGTCTACCTCAACGGTCTTGACTTCCACTCGATAGAAGCTGAGGAGTTTGCTGATCTCGAGGATGGAGATCAATTCGTCCGGAAGACTCGTGAACCCTACCTAGCCCATGTCTACATGGCCGATCCAACCGAGCCAACCATGCCAACAGAAAGTTCGGAATGCCAGACGATCCACATTTTGTTAGAAGCATGGAAGAAGGCCATGTAAGCACTGCGAACCAATACCGCGCTAGAACCAGGCGCCACCCAAGAAGATCTGACAAACTATCATTTCTTCATGTCCAAGAAACCAGGAAATGATATGGGCAAGCCGGGCACTCGACGAACACAGACGCCATGCAAATGCCCCTAGTCAGCGCAAAGCGGAACTGTCAGCCGCGACAGGAGGATCAACGGGACCCCCGCCAAATAGGAACATGAAGTACATCTCCAGGACTGCCCACATCAACCAGGAGTCACTTAGAGGAACCACTTGAATACTTGAATCCTTGTTCATGATCGTCAACGAAGATTGCAACGTACTACCTAAGACTCCCGTGGCCGCAGTTCTCGCAGCCACGACATACTTGGGGATCACCCAGGCGCTAGAAGGTGACCCCGTGCAGAGCAGCATCGTCAGGCGATCAGAGGGCTAGGCATGGTCGGAGCATCACTCGCGACAAGAGCGCGCAAGAAAACCACCGCGCTAGACACCGTTGTACCACAAGAAGCAAAATCCCCTCCCCATCACGAGAACACGTTGAAAGCGCAAGTCCCGCTTAAATCTTGTTTTGTGTGTTTGTTAACAACACTAGTATTATTTAAACTTGTGTTGATGTTTTAGGGGATACTATTAAATAATTATTGAAGGTGGACATGTTTCCCAAAAAGGAACAAAAAAGAACTCGAGGGGCTGGAGGAGCTAGAAATTATCTCTAGGCCGGAGTCCCTGGGCTTCAGGCTCGAGTCTCCGGACTCAGGATTTCCCAGCAAAAAAGATCATAGGTGTCACCCTCTGGAACCTCATCGGATTGTGTCTGATCCCGTGCTCGTGGAACAGCTCGGAGGATATCCCAAGCGTGAAAGAGGCTCAAGAAGAAACATGCAAGAGGATGTTGGGGAAGTTTCTGTAGAAAGCCTCACGTTGATGTTTATGTTTTGTTGTCGTGCTTTGGTTTCTAGTCTCGCCCTTATGTAGTGCCTCTGGTTGTTCTCTGTGTTGTCACTGCCTTGGTTGTTAGCAGTGGTTGGTATGCTTTTGTTTAAAACTCCATCTCTCTCGCTTTGTAGAGCTCGAATGATGCAAAACTGTAGCATGTGCTCTTTGATTTCAATGAAATCGGGGGGACACCCCTCTAGTCTAAATAAAGAATAACCTTGTGGTGAGGCTATGGTGTTTTTGATACATGTGTTTTTTATTAAAATCAACATCCTGTATCAAGGCTGTATCAAGGCGATACAAGTAAAAAGTTCACATTTGGCTTCTCCATAACTAGAGCAAAGTAAAATACAAATTGTAAATCCATCTCTGACTACGACAAATGATGCAGGGCCAATCCGGAGACAATCCCACCATCCATGCAAGTTAAGATATCCTTGGTCCACTTCTTCGAGTGTGAGCTGACCGCCATAAAGAACACAAAATGTTTTTGTCTCTGCATAATAGATCAGAAATAGAGGCAATGCACATGCTACAAAATAACCTACAAAAATGTGAATTTTATCATCAGTAACCATATCATTTATACATACCATAGCTATCATAATAAGGCAACCACCCAACCATATGAGAATTTTACCTTCTCTATTAATGATGTAACATCCCAGTGTTTGGGAAGTTATAAGGATCTAAATATAATATGTGCATTTGCAAAGCATGCATCTAAAAATACGGGAAATTTTGGCGCGAAAGTTTAAACGAAGTAAAGTGACCAATGTTTAACTTGCCATGATGAATTAGGTTTAGATCATCTGGTAAAGAGTGCATTTGGAGTGATCTTAATAACATAGTATCTCTACAAACCAAATCATTTGATAAGACAAACCATAATTGGTTATGACCAAGCACAAACTCTCAAAAACCTTAACACACAAGTCTATAAGTGACTTGGGATAGTTCACTAGGTATCTAGAACTCAAAGAGGGGTCAGAATCCAAATCACATAGCTGATGATCACACTTCCACAAGATAGTAATGCACAAGTGAACCATCTCATCAGTAGAGATATTATGTCCTCTAATCATGAAATCTTTAAGATATCAACCATTCACACACCATCTTTCTAAATTATCTAATAACTACTAACTGAACATTCACAAGTAAATAACAAAGGTTCAATAGAACACAAATTATACAAACAAGTATTAACTCAAACCCCACAAGAGGGAAATGACATAATAATTGTTATTAGCCTATTTATAGAATATGTACATATCTCACCAACCATAAATAAGTACCTAAAAGAAGAAATAGATCTTCCTAAACTATTGTTAAACCTTGATCATTACTCCCTCCGTTCGGAATTAGATGACTTATGTTTGTCTAAATAGAGATGTATCTAGACAACTTTACTATATAGATACATCCCTATTTGAACAAACACAAGTCATCTAATTCCGAACGGAGGGAGTACATATGATCTTCCCAAACCTCTACGACTGCATTCTGCATGACAAGGACAACAAAATAAGAATATAAAGTAACAACCTGATACTTTGAGAAACCAACTAACAACTCTAACTTAAATAATTAAACCCAATAACCTTCATATGCTCATTGTCTCATTCATCTTATACAAGTGAGCGTATGAAATCTCTACACATTAATGGATCATGTGATCAACTTATTATCTTAAGTCCTCATTTCACAAACACTCCACATTTCTATCTAAACACAATGTTCAACAACTAAAGTATATGTGGATACCATTAATGAATAACCACAAGTTATAACCTCTATTAGAGGAAGTAAATTGAAAACTAAGTAAAATCAAACATATATGAGATAACTACATATCTTATGGGAAACAAATCGAGAAGTATCCCGAAAGAGAATAAAATCATGAACCAACTCCTAATCTAGATCTTTCTACTTTTTCATACTATCTTATTTTCTTGTTTCCCATCCTTCTTGAAGTCATTCTGCAAGAGAAGCAACAAACAAGAAAAAAGGAACTACGAGAAGAAGATCTTCACGAGGATTCTTTAGAGTATTTTAGAAGTGCTATTCCAATCTAACATAAGAGTACTTAGAAACTCTTATACCTTAATCTGATCTTATTAGTTCCTCAAGAAACAGTGTGGTATTCCAATGTTAGTGTTATATAGAAGTAGTTTGGTAACAAGTTTCTAGACCTTGTTAACATATCACTTTTGTATACTAAAACAATTGTGTGTCATACACAAACAAACAGAAGGTTGAATAACCTGGTACATCTCGGCCTATTGTATATGAATAGTAATTTGGAGGCAAGACTAGCTACCTTGTTAACAAATTCTTCTGATATGCATAGGGAAAAATGATGTCATAACATATATCTACATTCTATTATAATAATCTAAGAGAAATCTTTGCTTGGAGGAATTGGTTGTCTTCACCACAAGGGTGAGACAGTTGAAGATGGAATCCAAGAGATGAACCTACCGGCAAGGGACAAAGGTGATAACAGAACACCAGTAGCAACTATAGATAAGGATATTGCAGGCAACAGAAGACCACAAGAAGCAACACTTCCTAAGTTATGGATCATAAGAAATTATCTAATGAATAATTAGATAATACCATTGAATCTAGAACCTCTATGCCTTGTTAAAGTCATCAATGATGAGGAACACATAATAGTCTCTTCAATGGAAACACTTATCAAGTAAGAAATAATAACAAACCATTACATCCAAATGTCTTGTGCCATGTTGAGATAGATGGAAACAAGTTTAACTGCCTTGTTTTCCAGATCCTTCTCATGCATAAGACAAATAGGTAATAACAAGAATACATCCATACACCAACATGTAAATGATTACATGTTCTAAAAACAACATTGGATGATATCCATACTTGTAAACAAGGTTGGAAATCAAACATATAGTCTCTTGATATTGGGTATCAATGTGATCATGAGCCACTCATGTTTTACACCTGATTAAGTACTTATATATCAAAACCTATCTTACACAAAATATAAGGAAATGTCCACCAGACTTGATAATAACCTCAAATATGAAAATAACAAAGCCACACAAATGAAAAAAAATCCATTTATTACCCAACATCATTTGGTATGTCATGGAATAAATTCCCTATTGGGTGATTTTCATTACAATGCATAGAAACACTACTAAGTAGTTTTACTAATTGTTTCTTATAACACTTGTATCAAAATTATTCAATATTGAAACACACCACTATGTCAATCACATGATTGTTGTGTGTGCTCATGTTAATTATGCCTAAAATAATTTTGAATCCATTTGAAATCAAATGGAAAGAAAACAACAAAACCACTTAATTTAGCACCCCAAGTTAAGAAATCAAATATTAATCAATTTTACCAAACTAAAACATGGTGAGGTTGCATTTCTAATAAGGAATTCAAAATGATTTCTAATAATTTTTATGTTTCCAAAAAAGCCCAGAAAACAATGTTTTCTAATCAGTTTCTGTAAACAGAAGGGCCTCTGTGTAAATTTGTACTTTCCTCGGGGGGTTGTGGGGAAGCTTTCCCTTTTGTCTTCCTCCAGGCCGGCAGGGTGCGTGTCGACGCTGCCGCCGACGCCTGTCCACCTCCTGCCCGCGTCCCTGCTCGCGAGGATAAGGCCAGGAGAGGCCGTGTGCTTCCTCTCTTCCTCCTCACTCGCTGCCTCTCTGTCCCTCTTCCGTGGTGAAAACTCTAAACCTAGCCACTCACTGCTGCCGTCGCATGCCGTCGTCTCCAGTCACCCCGCGAGGAACCGAGATCACCGTTGGATGCGTCGTCGTCTCCTCTTCCTCCTCGTGAAGATGTAGAAGCTGGGAAGGCCGGTAGCCATGGAATCGCATTGTTCCTCTTCTTCTCTGTACCGGTCATCATCGAAGCTCGCCGGAGATTCCGACCTCGTCGTGCCTCACTGACATCCTCACTGTGCTCCTAGTGAGCTTGCGAACTTCTGGGTGCTCTCTCTTATGTATCTCACCGACGGATTCGTCGTATCACCGTCGGCCATACGTCGCCGCCGCGTCAATGCACGCTGGCGCAACTCCGGCAGCCATTTGGTCATTCTGCCGCAGCCTAAACGTTCCCCGTGACCCTAGCTAGCTCGTAGAATCCACCAACTTGCCCAATTTGCATCAAGTCATCGGATTCGAAGCAAACCGAGAAGAATTCCTCACTATGATGTTGTCATACCGTTATCTTGACGTAAAAACATAATTTACCTTTCTGTTTCTTTTATTTTTGAATTAAAAAGTGAAACTCACAGGTGGGTCCCACCCGTCAATTTAAATATTGGCAGAAAATAATTAAAACTTGTTAATTCAATAACTTTAATTCCGTTCATCAGAAAAATACAAATAAAATATATAAATGTTTAGAAAAATAAAATCTAAATGTTTATCAAATTTTCAAAAATGTTTGATAAGGTTTAATATTAAATATTTTTGAATTTGAATTAAATCATTTAAAATTGAGAAAATAATAAATAATTTGAAAAAATAAGAAAAATACAAGTTATATATCAAATTGCTCAAAATGAAAAATGCAACTCATCTATGATAATTTCAAAGTCAACTGAACAAGTTTTCAGGTGTGCAATATTTTGCTTGATCATTTAATTCATTTTAAATTGGGAAATGACTAACTTATTCTATTCTTTTCAGAAAACTTTAAATGATATACCAAATTAAAGATAAAACATTTCCAACTCAAATATGCCAAAAAAGAAAACATTTTGTTTAACTTATGAATTCTATTTTAAAAAGTATAGTAGAAGTCTATAAGATTCCAATATAACTAGGACCAACCATCACCGCCCTATTTTCTTTAATATTGAATCCTAATAATTTTACACTTCCTCACTTCATGAAAAAAATTACTCGATTACAAGATGGTTGGGTTGATTGTGTTATGCACCCATTTCCAATTAAATTCTTTGTCTTAGTTCTACACTTTTCATTAAGTTAAAAAAAATGCGTTTGATATCTTGTATAAGTTGTTTTCAATGTGCTCTTGTCTTATTGCCCAACCATGTGATAAATACTTATCATTTAAACATGACAACAATTGATTTGCTAAATAACATTGAAAAACATGTACATATAAAAGAAGTAACAACATCATCACCATAAGAAAACAAATGTGATCTTAATATCGTATCGATCGTAGCTTACACTTGTAAGCCGGGGTATTTTCAGGGTATTTTGCGATCCATCTCATTACTATGCATGTATCATTTTTCCAGTATTTTATGTAGTCCTTACCGGGAGTAATTTGTTATCTTTTAGATTTCAGAATTTCTCTATGCAACCCTCGAACCCCGAAGACATGGATTATTATTGTTATTTTCAATCTCAGGCAAGTTCATCACTTGCTCATATCCTTTGCAATACTTCCTAACAAACTATTTGCAAAAACCCTATCGTAATACCACCTATTCTCAAAAAAAGCATGATCCTATTTTTATAATAATATGACTACTTGACTGACTATCCGAGTGGTAGTGTTCTGTTTGGTGGGCGGATGGGACCATGGTAAGATGAATAGGTCAAAGGAAGGTTCCATCTGCATGGAAAAGTATTACCTAGGAATTAACAAAAAATGCCGTCAAGATTCTTGCACGGTAAATACCGCGTTAACCATGGGTCTTGTATGGGGAGAGTAAGCCAGTTGTGATCTTTTCCCGTTCGCATGTCAGCGGACTGCTAGAGACGTACGTTGTAGGTCTTGCGGGACTACATGCACAAGGGTGGGACCCCTTACGTCCCACGGACTCATGGGTCCATGAGTGTCTGCCCGGGGCGCCTCGATATCTATCGTGAGGGGTAGAATCAGGGGTTCAACCTGCGTGGCAGAAATGGATGGGAATGCGTTGAGCGGAGAAGCATGGTTTGGTTTGGATCAACAACCGTGCCCCACACCTGAGTGGGAGTGGACATGAATGTACACCTATGGGTAAATTAACATGCCTCTGCAGAGTGTAAAAGGATGTGACATGTTACCCCCAGTTCCGGGAAGGAGCTGCGAACGCCACAGGAAAGGCAACTCGATGAAGTACTAGCTTTTTGAAGACTTGGCGGGCATAGTTTTCAATATTAAAAGCAACCTCTTGAAGAAAGATTTGCAAAAACTTGCTTTAGCTTATGACTCTTTTGAGTGTAAAGATGTAGTTAGTGAATCAAACAACCCACTATATATCATGAACTTGTTGAGTAACGCTCGTTACTTATTCTTTCCTGTTGAACCCCTTCTTAGAGTTGAAGCCTTATGGAAGTCGTCATCGTGAAGCCATCGCTACCTCATGAAGCTAGGTGGAGTCATATCTTACTTAGCCAGTGAAGCATCATCATCAATAACACCGGTGGAGGATAAGCTATCAAGGTGTAGGTGGAGTCCATTCTTGGACGTAGTTGTTTACAAGCCATAGATTAGGGCTGACATCAGCCGTAGTGGATTAGGTTCTGAGCTAGACTTATTCTCCAGCTTGGAGCTTTGAATTGCTTCTTATGATATTTCATTTGCACGAGGCCTTCTTTGATTCATCAAAGGTAGATTCTCAAGATTTTTGTAATGGAACTTTGTATCCTATAACTTTGCTTGGACATGCTAT
The DNA here is from genome assembly GCA_028641055.1 of Alopecurus myosuroides. Lineage (NCBI taxonomy): Eukaryota > Viridiplantae > Streptophyta > Magnoliopsida > Poales > Poaceae > Alopecurus > Alopecurus myosuroides. The sequence goes on from CM054058.1 coordinate 417,895,594, forward strand.
GTTTCTGTTGTACCACTCCGAGGGATGTAATATTCACGGATAAGTCCTTCTGTGAGTATTATGTCAACGACTTGCGCACTACACATGCAGTGGTGTGCTGGGTCACCGCAGCTGGTATAAGAGCAAAGTGACCTTAGGTTTAAAACCTTTTAGGAGATCTGTAGGTTGGTAAAGACTATAGGAAGCCATCTTATCTAAACCATACTTCCTACAACTATGAGAATCATTCACTTGAGAATGATATGATCATACTTGTATAGAATATTCTTACTCAACTTGAGTAAATCTACTTATCTATTTTCTTTATACCTAGGTATGAATAGTTAGAAGTCTAGCATGTATTAGTTTCATTGGGAAACAGAGTTCTCAGATAGTCAGAGATGGTCAAGTCACAGTTATGATTACCCCCATTCTATGAATCTATATGATGGAGTTGGACATGGTATAGAGTAAGTATAGGAGTCTTCAAGAAGGGATGTTTGAGAATCATGAAGAGTCATTAGACCATGGTAACTACAGGGTACATACCATATCCTTAGTTATCAAGTCTGGAGTTGAACTATTATAGTATAGTATTGAATTAGGAGAAGGATAAGAATTGATGGAAGCTACATTACTACTCCTACGATATGATCAACAACATGAAGGATCAACAGATTCCATGAGAAGCTTACCATAATCAAGATGAATTAATTCAGTTGACATGGTACTTAGTCCTATATGGAACCAAGTTAGATAACAACTACTATAGGACCACTTTGTCTTTGTTTATTCCATTGCAATAAGACATGCAATTGGAGTAATTATCGAGGCAAAGAGTGGTTGTGTAGACTAGGATTATAAGGTACTATATACCTACTTGTAGTGTATAGCATTTAAGAGCCTTGGTACTTGAGTTGTTTTACTCAAAGTACTATTATTTTATGGGCTTTTGATGCATGGGTGATATATAAATGCATTTGGGACTTACTGGATCTTATTTGGATCTTTGATTGACTAGATCTACGCATGAAGTTGGAACTTGAAGTGCAAATGCATGTTGCAAACACTGAGTTCTTTCTTGATGATTACTGGTCTAGAGGGTATAGGATTAGTATGAGAGCGGTCTGAGTTATCAGCAGATGGAAACAACCACCAAAGCTCTAGAAGACCAAAAAGTCAAGAAGGCAAAAGACAATCAAGCCACTAATGGGAATGGACCACATTCCACATCTTGTTTGGACTTGGAAATATAGTTCATCAACACATGGAGATCTACCACAAGTGATGCGAAGAAAATCACATGAGTAGTTATATCCTAGAAGCAGATATGTAGAAGTTAGGCAAATCAGATTATAGAGTCTTCCCGTAGAAGTAAAGACCCTAAGATGTAGAAAGACCATAGGAAGTCACCGGTGAAATAGGTTACAGTCACCTATAGGAAAAAGTTAAAACTCAAGAAAACTCGAAGATATTTTTACTAATCAGATGAGTCTAAGTCAATGTACACTATGTTGTACAAGTGTCTTCGAGCAGTCTTTCTCTTGAGACCATTAGATTGAACCAAATGGAATCCTAATCGTAGACAATATCCAGTGTACCGAAAGAATCTTATTGGTTATTCATTACCTGGTGGATATACCAAATGTTCTTCAGAAAGTTGTGAGAGGTAGGAACCATATCTATTCATCGGAGAATGGAACTTGATATCCACTATTTGGTGGAATTACCACGTGTTATTTGTGAGACCATTAGGAAGGTATAGTAACAAAACAGAGTTGTCATAACAACAGGCATAGTATTGGATCCTCCTGCAAGATAGTGGAAGGTGAACAATCAAGACAAGAGGCTACACCTGCCAAGGTCAACACAAGAAAATAGTTGTGAAGAATCAACGATCTACAAAAGTTCTCTCTACCTATCTTTACGTGAGAGAGGTTGAACTTCGGGACGAAGTTCTTGTTAAGGGGAAGATACTGTAACATTCTAGTGTTTGGGAAGTTACAAGGATCTAAATATAATATGTGCATTTTCAAAGCATGCATCTAACAATATGGAAAATTTTGGCGTGAAAGTTTAAACGAAACAAAGGGACCAATGTTTCACTTGACATGATGAATTAGGTTTAGATCATCTGGTCGAGAGTGCATTTGGAGTGATCTTTATAACATAGTATCTCTACAAACCAAATCATTTGATAAGACAAACCATAATTAGTTATGACCAAGCACAAACTCTCAAAAACCTTAACCAAAAGTCTATAACTGACTTGGGATAGTTCACTAGGTATCTAGAACTCAAAGAGGGGTGAGAATCCAAATCACATAGCTGATGATCACACTTCCACAAGATAGTAATGCACAAGTGAACCATCTCATCAGTAGAGATATTATGTCCTCTAATCATGAACTCTTTAAGATATCAACCATTCACACAACATCTTTCTAAATTATCCAATAACTACTAAGTGAACGTTCACAAGTAAATAACAAAGGTTCAATATAACACAAATTATACAAACAAGTACTAACTCAAACCCCACAAGTGGGAAATGACATAATAATTGTTATTAACCTATTTATAGAATATGTACATATCGCATCAACCATAAATAAGTGCCTAAAAGAAGAAATAGATCTTCCTAAACTATTGTTAAACCTTGATCATTACATTTGATCTATCCAAACCTCTATGACTGCATTCTGCATGACCAAGACTATAAAATAAGAATATAAAGTAACAACCTGATACTTTAAGAAACCAACTAACACCTCTGACTTAAATCATTAAACCCAATAAACTTCATATGCTCATTGTCTCATTCATATTATAGAAGTGAGCATATGAAATCTCAACACATTAAAGGATCATATGATCAACTTATTATCTTTAGTCCTCATTCCACAAACACTCCACATTTTTATCTAAACACAATGTTCAACAACTAAAGTATCTATGGATACCATTAATGAATAACAAGTTATAACCTCTATTAGAGGAAGTAAATTGAAAACTAAGTAAAACCAAACTTATATGAAATAAATACATATCTTATAGGAAACAAAATGAGAAGTATATTGAAGGAGAATAAAATCTTGAACCAACTCCTAATCCAGATCTTTCTAGTTTTCCATACTATTTTATTTTCTTGTTTCCCAACCTTCTTGAAGTCATTCTGAAAGAGAAGCAACCCCACAAGAAAAGAGGAACTACCACAAGAAGATCCTTAGGAAGATTCTTTAGAGTGTTCTAGAAGTGCCATTCCAATCTAACATAAGAGTACTTAGAAACTCTTATACCTTAATATAATCTTATTAATTCCTCGAGAAATAGTGTGATATTCCAATGTTAGTGTTATATAGAAGTAGTTTGGTAACAAGTTTCTAGACCTTGTTAAATATCACTTCTGTATACTCAAACAATTGAGTTTCATACACAAACAAATAGAAGGTTGAATAACCTGGTACATCTCAGCCTATTGTATATGAATAGTAATTTGGAGCAAGACTAGCTACCTTGTTAACAAATTATTCTTATATGCATAGGGAAAATTGATATCATAACATATATCTACATTCTATTATAATAATCTAAGAGAAATCTTTGCTCGGAGGAATTGTTTGTCTTCACCACAAGAGTGAGACTGTTGAAGATGGAATCCAAGAGATGAACCTACTGGCAAGGGACAAAGGTGATAACAGAACACCAGTAGCAACTAGAGACAAGGATATTGCAGGCAACAGAAGACCACAAGAATCAACATGTCATCTGTAATGGAGCATAAGACATTATCAAGTGAATCATTAGATAATACCAGAGAATCTAGAACCTTTGTGCCTTGTTAAACTCATCAAAGATAAGGAACACCTAATAGTCTCTTCAATGGAAACAATTATCAAGTATAACAAGCCATTACATCCGAATTTCTTCTACCATGTTGAGGTAGATGGAAACAAGCTTAACTACCTTGTTTTCCATATCCTTTTGATACATAAGACAAATAGGTAATAACAAGAATACATCCACACACCAACATGCAAATGATTACATGTTCTAAAAACAACATTGGATAATATCCATACTTGTAAACAAGGTTGGGAAACAAACATATAGTCTCTTGATATTGAGTATGAATGTGAGCCTGGGCCACTCATGTTTTACACCCGATCAAGTAATTATATATCAAAACATGGCTTACACACAATATAAGGAAATGTCCACCATACTTGATAAGAACCTAAAATATGAAAATAACAAGGCCACACAAAGGAAAACAAATCCATTTATTACCCAACACCATTTGGTATGTGATGGCTAGGTTGAGACTCCAAGTGCAGAGTGTGTAGCTAGTGGCAAGCCTTCTTCCCCACGAGGGTGAATCGAGGGTTTATATCGAACTCTTGGGGAGCCAGTATTTCAGCAGTTGTCTTCCAAGCTTCCTCCAGGATCCTGCAAACAAGTAGAGAATTTTGTGCCCTCAACCTCACCAAGTGGTTGTCAAGCACAAGGTGTGAGACTTCTAAATTGCAATGCAAAACTGAAAGTAAATGTGTAATAATTAAATCTACTACTAAATGCAAATGAGAAATAAATATGCAATGGATTGTTTTTGTATTTTTGTGATGCAAGTGGTGATGGAGATAATGTAAATTCGAATTGGAGATGCAAGTAAAGTAAATTGCAGCAAAGTAACTAGAGTGTTTTCTTATAATTAAAATAGGACCGGGGTTCATGGTTTCAACCTTGCATTCTCTCAAATAAAGTAGTAGACGGTGGACATAAAGAATTACATGTGAGATTACAATTACATGTTTAACATTGAGTACTTTCATATGGGCATCACGTCCTAGCATAGAGATCTCTACGGTCATATTGATCCCTCTTATACTCCACCAAGATGCGAAATAAATCATAACGCCTCGATAATTAAGGAAAAACCAGAGTATAGCTTTAAGAAATGTGACATGAAGTTGAAGTAAGAACTTGCTTGATCTAGTCATGGAGATTGATTAGTGTCACTTCAAATCCCCGGTAACAAGGTACTCCTTTTTATCCCTAGTGAGGTAACTAAGAAAGGTTTAACAAAACCTAAGTGGATCGCTGAACTTCTGTCACTTTCACAGCACTAGCCACCCCCTGTTACTCCAACTAATGCACCCATCACCCCACACACACTCTCAAGAACTAGATTGATCAAAGCTAGCAAATAAGAACGGGGTACATAAGATACATCTACTCAAATAACTCAAGAAAAACAATTGCAATCTCAGATTCAATAACTCATAGAAAAGATCCACCACATAGGAATTACAACGATGCCCGTAATCATGTGAGGCAGCTCATACGGATCTAATTAGTGAAGCACACAGAGAGAGAGAGATACAAGTGAACTTCCACAAACCCATAGCCCTGGGGTGGACTACTCCCTCTTCATGGAGATGTCGATGGAGATGACGTTGGAGGGGTAGGAGATCACACCGGCGGCGCCCCGCCGGAGTTTTCCCCCTCCAATCTGGAACTTCTGGTCTCTGTTTCGGTGTTTTGGCGGCGCTCCTCTCCGTAAGGGTACGGGGACCCTTTTTATAGTCGGTTTTAGGTCAAGACGGAGTCGGTAAGTCGAAGATGGAAGGAATTGGGGCCACAGGGGCCAAAAGAGGGCCTCTCACGCGGCCAAGGAATATGGCCGCGTGGAGGGTCCTCTTTTGGGCCTCCTTGCCCAATTCTCGTGGATCCTTCGCCCGCAAGTCTTCTCCTTCCAAGAAAATGACCCCCGCATATTTTCAGATGATTTCGCGGAAGTTTGCCCCCTGAAACGTCAAAAATATAGAAAACGGGGTTTCTGACAGGCAGGGTTAATTCCATAAAAGTTGGGGGACTTTGTAATTTAACCCCAAAATACTATAAAACATTAAATTATACCCTTATATGATGCAATATGTAATAGAAAACCATGTGAAAATATGCAAAATTCATCTATGCATTTTACATGCATCAACATCCCCAAGCTTAACCCATGCTCGTCCTCGAGTATGAAGGTGATAAAACTAAGATGGGTTTTGCATATTGAAACAATCATGGGATATCAAGGAGGATTATTCATGCTACATAGAATCAAATGATTAATACTAGAAATGAGTAGCAATATACAATTCATGTTGTAAGAAATATCAAATATGCAAGCAAAGATGCTTCATGAAAGTTCACAAAGTGTATAATGAAATAAAAGCACTATGGACCAAATGCATACATAAAATGAAAAATAAAATCCTATATTGGTCAAAGAATAGCATAATGGAGAATAGAAAATATGGTGGACACTTTGGAGAAAATTGAGTAGAGGTAAAACATGATCAAGTCTTATTTAGCCTCTAAATTATTCAACTAAAATTACTAATTGAAATGTGGTATCCATTGATCTAGGACTCTCATTGCCCCTTTATCACTAGCATCTTAAAATTGTGAGTATTGAAGTAATGAGAATGACAAGGTGGTTGAAAGCCTCATGCCCCGTGAGTGTGAAAACCTACTCCATTATTACTCAACTTAAGATTCCTAATAAGCTTTTTACAATCATAATAAGTATTAATGACATCATAGAGAACCGCAAAGAGGTACCTCTTGCCCCATGACATGGAAACAAGCCCATGTTACAATGACAAGATGAACAAACAGAGTAGACTCATCATCCTTTTTATTTTCATTCACTATTATGCATAGCTTCTTATTTTATTATAGGATGTGTTGTAGAGTCACTCAAGCTGTAAGTAAATTTCCACCATGATAAAGCATGGCTTGGGTTAGCGGCCCAATACGTTTCTCTAGTCATATAGATACTAACTCATCAAAACTTACTATTCCTCTATTTCATTTCGGCATGGCAGGAGTCCAAAAACAAAAGTACATGATATCAACCAAATGTAAAAATTTTGTGCAATGTTGAAAGCTTTCCGGTGATACACGTTTATAGCTAGCTCCCAATCACACACTTGTCAAACGCAAAACTTGTGGCTCCCATTATTGGGTCACGTTTATTAGATGCATAAAAAGTAAAGTGTGCCTTCAAAAGTTCGTGAGAGTCCTATCCTGTAACATCCCAAGTATGAAAAACAACCTTAAAATGCTTGCTTCTTGTTTAAATTCAGTTTGCATCATTCCATCATGAGCATTGCATTTGTTTTCCATTTGAATTTCAAACCAAATTTCAAATCCTTGTTTCATACTTGTTCTGTTACAACCTTTCCAAATAAAACATTCAAATCAAACCATTTATTTGTTTCCAATATACTTGAATTTTCATACTATTAACTTGCTTAAGTTTCAATAATTCAATTATGGCCAAAATTCAATCAAATTCATTTAAATTTCAAACAGCAGCAAAATTTAAAATTTTGGAAAACAAAAGTTTGCACAACTGGGCTTTTGCAATAAAGAACTAATAAAAATTAATCACCAAAAATTTTCAACCCCAAAACCCTATTCTTTTCTCTCTTTTTCTTTCCTACAAAAAAAAAGTAAACAGAAAAAGAAATAAAATGAAAACGGGCTGGGGGAGGCAGACCAGGCCAGCAATGGGCCAGCCCAGTGTCGCACCCGGACTTCTAAAGGATACTCGCCGTTCCGTTGAACAGTAGTAGATTGGATTACGGGGCTTACCGGCACCCGCGTCCTCTTACGAGTAGGCCAACACACATATGTGTGACAACCAACCCCTATCTGTTCAGCGTCGACGTAAACTATCCCATAGAAATCAGGATACTTCCATTGACGTACTTCAAAACATACACACATGGTACGTCAACGGCATTGGAACAAGTGATATCACAACAGATCTCTACGACACAAAAGATTGAAATAAGTTGCAAATAGCTCTCATTAGAGCAGAGATAGCAAATACAATCATTCAGAGGACACATGTCCCAACATATCATCATTACATCACAGCGGAAGCATTCAAAATGTCTGAGTACAGACAAGAACCAAATAGGCCTAAGAGGCCGGAAACGAACAGACGGAGCCCATCCACGAAGTCTCGGATCCTGCCCGGGTCCGCTATCTACTCGTCAGCAGTCTCGTCATACTCCACGTAGTAGCCACCATGTAGATCCTCAGAAACGTAGGTCTGCGGAAACCACATCCCCAAAGGGGTCAGTACATAAACGTACTGGCAAGCAAGACTCACAGTTCACCAAAATGTAACCCGTCAACACCAAGCACAGATGCTTTGGGTTCAACGGAAGGAAAGGGATATAAAGATGCTGCAACTGACTGCTCTAAACAACTACAGAGTTACTACCACTTCCGGCTATCAGCAAGGAGATAAGATCGTGTATCGTAACCAACTGAAAGATAACCTCAAACAAACCCATCCTGGATCTCGCCCCTTATCCAAAGAAGCAATCCGAGGATAACTCACACAGTTGAATTAATGATGGTTCAGATTATTGTGTTAATAAGCTTATTACTAGTCAAGTTATTAATCATTGGGTGTAAGGTGGTTAATCATTAGGTGTAAGTTGTCCTGAGTACTTGTTAGCCAGTACTTTCACCAAGTAGTCCATAACCGCGGAAAACACGGCTTCTCGAGAAGATTTATCCCTGCAGGGTTGCACCAATTTGGCCGTACACGCATGAATAACCCGCCAGATGGAAAGGCCCTTCCACCAAGCGGGGCACTCAACACAACTCAACTCTTCTCCGCATCAAGCCCAAAGCACCTTGGGCGCACGGCTAATCGAGCCCAGAAGAAAATGGACCCTCATAGCACTCTAAGAACGTGTCCCCCTATATGCCGACTACGAAAGTTCCACCCTGGCCTGGGCTCACAAAAACATGCATGCGGCAAATGGAAAACACGAACTAAATGAGGCGATTTGGACGAGATGCGAATCGAATCAAATTGAGGGGGGCGCCCATACTCGCTTCGCACATGCGGTTAGTGCGCTCATCATGGATCAGTAGACAAGACCCTTTTCCTATTAGGGTCGACACTAGCAGGCCTCAAAACCACACAGGGCCTCCTGCCGGTGCCTTATCATCAAATTTATTATTAACAATAACATTAGCATGATTGATTGATTAACCATCGAGCCCCCAGAACATAATGAAATAGTAACAGAAAGTAACGGGTAACAGACTCGAGCAAAACAACCCTAAGCATGCTAGTAAGACACGGGCAACAAGCAATGGTTATAGGTATGGAGGTGAGGCAATATCAGGGTTAAGGGATTCATGTGATAGGTTCGTAACAGAAACAACTGTAACACCCCAAGTCTGAAAAATAAGCCTTTAGAATGTTTGCTCTCTGTTATTTTATGTTTTGCATCATGGCATCATGTTGATTGCATTTGTTTGCTTGTTTTCCAGTTGTTTTCCAACTGTTTGCATTTGTTTTCCTTTGTTTTCTATTTGAATTTCAAACCAAAATTCAAACCTTTTGTTTCATCCTTGTGATGTTACAATTTCTAAAATGATATTTCAAAATAAAACAATTATTTGCTTCCATTAAATTTGTGATTCCAAACTATTTTTTTATTTCTATAAAAATACATCCAATAATCAAACCTTTTTGTAAATTCAATCATGATTTTCTTCCAAACAACAACCCTGTTGAAAGTTATGAAAATTGCAAAACAAAACTCTCCAAATAAAATGGTTCAATTAACACTTCCAATTGTTTCCATGAAATAATAATAAGCTCAACTCTTATTTGTCATTTAATAATCCACCTAATATAAATTGCATTCAAATTCAAATCAAATCAATCCCACTTGGCATATTTCCAATATGGGTTTAAAAATTAAGATCTTGTAAACAAATTGAATTCAATAATTTCTATTATTGCTTGAACCTATTAAATAAAAATTTGTTATTTCCAAAAAAAAATTCCAAATCAAATCTTATTGAAATTCAACTAACCATTTAAACATCCAAACTAATAAATTCAAAGTTTTGAATCAAGGCTAACTTTTGCTTTGACATTCTGTTTTGGAAGAGAAACTCCTAAAATATTTCATAATTTAAACCCCAACATTTTCTTTCTATTCCCTCTCTCACTCTTCTCTACAAAAAAAAAGAGAAAAGGAGCAAAAAATAAAAAGAAAAGCAAAGGGGGAGACATGCTAGCCCACCTTACCCTAGCCCAAAGCCCACCAGCCCCACGCAGCCAGCCCACCCCCTCCTGCCTTCGTCATCCTCTGTACGGGAGACGCACATGGGGGGAGCGGAGCTCCTGTGGAGGAGCTTGCTCCACGTCTCCCACCTCCTCCTCCATAAATCCTCCCGGGGCCTCCTCTCCAACCCTAGGTCCCATTTTTCCCTCTGTCTCCTTTCCTCCGCCGCCGCTTCCACCTCTACCCCGCCACGCCGTCGCCATGGACACCGAGAGCTCAAGCTAGGGGCCCCGATGATCTACACCTCCACCTTCGTGGTGGTTGCGCCAGGAGGTTTGCGCCATCGTGCTCGTGGATCCGGTGCAGGGGCAGCGCCGAAGACGCAAAGGAGACGCCGCGCCAAGCGCCTCTTCCCCGCGATCACCAGCAGCACGTCCTCCTCTCCAACCGGCCGTCTACGTTGTCGTCATCGGGTTCTGCTTCGCCTACAGCCCCACGGTGAGGAGACCAACCTCCCAGACATCCTCCCCGCTTCCCTTTTGGCCTGAGGACGTGGATCCATGGACGATCGCCTCGGTCCACCTCGCACGCAATCTGATCGATCACTGTTCCGAGCGGCAGCACCATGTCCACCTCGCACGCACCGTGTCTACCTCGCCCGCACGTTGCGCCCTATGCAGCAGCATGTCCCTCAGCCACCGCGCAGCGCGCATGCAGCACCATGTCCACCTCGCCCTATGCAGCACGTCGCTCCAGGTTCAGTACTGAACCCTCCTGTTCAGTTCAGAAAACTTCCGCGCCGGACCACTTAAAACATCGAGCCCACCCATTCCAACACCAACCGAACACCACCCCACTGGCAATAAATTCCGTATTGGGTGATTTTCGTTACAATGCATAGAAACACTACTAAGTAGTTTTACTAATTGTTTCCTATAACACTTGTATCAAAATTATTCAATTTTGAAACACACCACTATGTTAATCACATGATTGTTGTGTGTGCTCATGTTAATTATGCCTAAAAGAATTTTGAGTCCATTTGAAATCAAATAGAAACAAAACAACAAAACCACTTAATTTAGCACCCCAATTTAGGAAATCAAATATTAATCAATTTGAAAAAAACCAAAACAGGGTGAGGTTGCATTTCTAATAAGGAATCCAAAAATGATTTTTAGTAATTTTTATGTTTCCAAAAAAGCCCAGAAAAAATGTTTTCGAATTAGTTTCTTTAAACAAAAGGGCCTCTTTGTAAATTTGTACTTTCCTCAGGGGGTTATGGGGAAATTTTCCCTTTTGTCTTCCTCCAGGCCGGCAGGGTGCGTGTCGACGCCGCCGCCAACGCCTAGCCACCTCCTGCCTGCGTCCCTGCTCACGAGGATAAGGCCAGGAGAGGTCGTGTGATTCCTCTCTTCCTCCTCACTCGCTGCCTCTTTGTCCTTCTTCCGTGGCGAAAACCCTAACCCAAGCCACTCACTGCCGCCGTCGCGCACCGTCGTCTCTCGTCACCCCGCGAGGAACCGAGACCACCGCTGGATGCGTCGTCGTCTCCTCTACCTCCTCGTGAAGCTGTAGAAGTTGGGAAGGTCGGGAGCCACGAAATCATGCATTTCCTCTTCTTCTTTGCTTCCGGTCACCGTCGAAGCTCGCCAGCAATTCTGACCTCGTCGTGCCTCACCGACATCCTCACCGTGCTCCTGGTGAGCTTGCGAACGTCTGGGTGCTCTCCGTTATGTATCTCATCGACGAATTCGTCGTATCACCGTCGGCCGTATGCCGCTGCCGCGCCAATGGACATCGGCGCAAGTCCGGCAGCAAATTTGGCCATTCCACCGCCGCCTAGACGTTCCCCGTGAACCTAGCTAGTTCGTAGAATCCACCAACTGCCCCAATTTGCATCAAGTCATCAGATTCGAAGCAAACCGAGAAGAATTCCTCACTGTGATGTTGTCATGACGTTATCACCACATAAAAACATAATTTCCTTTTCTGTTTCTTTTGTTTTTGAATTAAAGAGTGAAATTCACAGGTGGGTCCCACCTGTCAACTTAAATATTGGCAGAAAATAATTAAAACTTGTTAATTCAATAACTTTAATTCCTTTTATCAGAAAAATACAAATAAAATATGTAAATGTTTAGAAAAATAAAATCTAAATGTTTATCAACGTTTCAAAAATGTTTGATAAAGTTTAAAATTAAATATTTTTTGAACTTAAATTAAATCATTTAAAACTGAGAAAATAATAAATAATTCAAAAAATAAGAAAAATACAAGTTATATACCAAATTGCTCAAAATGACAGATGCAACTCATTTATGATAATTTAAAAGTCAATTGAACAAGTTTTCAGGTGCGCAATATTTTGCTTGGTCATTTAATTTATTTAAAATTGGAAAATGACTAACTTATTCCAATCTTTCAGAAAACTTGAAATGATATACCAAATTAAAGAGAAAAACATTTCCAACTCAAATATGCCAAAAAACAAAACATTTTGTTTAATTTATGAATTCTATTTTAAGAAGTATAGTGGAAGTCTATAAGATTCCAATATAACTAGGACCAACCATCACCACCCTATTTTATTTAATAGTGAATCCTAATAATTTTGCACTTCCTCACCTCATCACAAACATTACTCGATTACAAGATGGTTGGTTTGATTGTGTTATACACCCATTTCCAATTAGATTCTTTGTCTTAGTTCTACACTTTTCATTAAGTTAAAAAAAATGTGTTTGTTATCTTGTAAAAGTTGTTTTCAATGTGTTATTTTCTTATTGCCTAACCATGTGATAAATATTTATGATTTAAACATGACAACAATTGATTTGCTAAATAACAGTGAAAAACATGTACATATAAAAGAAGTAACAACATCATCACCACAATGAAACAAACAACTCTAAGTCACCTAAAACAAATGTGATCTTAATATCGTATCGATCGTAGCTTACACTTATAAGCCAGGGTATTGTCAGGGCATCTTGCGATCCATCTCATTACTATGCATGTATCATTTTGCCAGTATTTTCTGTAGTCCTTACCAGGACTACTTTGTTATCTTTCAGATCTCGGGATTTCTCTATGCATCCCTCGAACCCTGAAGACATGGATTATTATTGTTATTTTCGATCTCAGGCAAGTTCATGACTTGCTCATATCCTTTGGAATACTTCCTAACGAACTATTTGCAAAAACCCTATCGTAATACCACCTATTCTCAAAAAAATGCATGATCCTATTTTTATAATAATATGACTACTTGACTGACTACCCGAGTGGTAGTGTTCTGTTTGGTGGGCGGATGGGACCATGGTAAGATGAATAGGTCAAAGGAAGGTTCCATCTGCATGGAAAAGTATTACCTAGGAATTAACAACAAAGGTCGTCAAGATTCTTGCGCCGTAAATACCGCGTTAACCATGGGTCTTGTATGGGGAGAGTAAGCCAGATGTGATCTTTTCCCTTTCGCATGTCAACGGACTGCTAGAGACGTACGTTGTAGGTCTAGCGGGACTACATGCACATGGGTGGGAGCCCATACGTCCCATAGACTCATGGGTCTATGAGTGTCTTCCCGGGGCGCCCCGATCTATATCGTGAGGGGTACAATCAGGGGTTCAACCTGTGTGGCAGAAATGGGTGGGCATGCGTTGTGCGGAGAAGCATGGTTTGGTTTGGATCAACAACCGTTCCCCACACCTGAGTGGGAGTGGACAAGAATGTACACCAAGTTGTGCAACATGGTATTGATCGCCTATGGGTAAAGTAACACGCCTCTACAGAGTGTAAAAGGATGTGACATGTTACCCCCCTGTTCCGGGAAGGAGTTGCGAACGCCACAGGAAAGGCAACTCCATGAAGTTCTAGCTTTGTGAAGACTTGGCGGGCATAGTTTTCAATATTAAAAGCAACCTCTTGAAGAAAGATTTACAAAAACCTTGCATTAGCTTATGACTCTTTCGAGTCTAATGCTGTAGTTAGTGTATCAAACTACCCACTATATATCATGAACTTGTTGAGTAACGTCCGTTACTCATTCGTTCCCGTTTGACCCCCTGCTTAGAGTTGAAGTCTTATGGAAGTCGTCATCGTGAAGCCATCACTACCTCATGAAGCTAGGTGGAGTCATATCTTACTTAGCCAGTGAAGCATCGTCGTCAACAACGCCAGTGGAGAATAAGCTATCAAGGTGTAGGTGGAGTCCATTCTTGGACGTAGTTGTTTACAAGCCATAGATTAGGGCTGACATCGGCCGCAGTGGATTAGGTTCTGAGCTAGAGTTATTCTCCGGCTTGGATCTTTGAATTGCTTCTTCTGGTGTTTCATTTGCATGAGGCCTTCTTTGGTTCATGAAAGGTAGATTCTCAAGATTTTTTTAATGAAAGTTTGTATCCTATAGCTTTGCTTGGACCTACTATGTTTCTGTTGTACCACTCTGAGGGATGTAATATTCACGGATAAGTCCTTCTATGAGTATTATGTCAACGACTGGTGCACTAGACATGCAGTGGTATGCTGGGTCACCGTAAATGCCTCACACGCAGATGTCAAAAAAATTGGAACAGTACAAGACAGATACAAGTTTGATACCATATGTGTGGCTGACCATATAGAACGTACAATCTAGTATTGAACTATTCTTTCTTCCCAATTGCATTTTGCAAGGTTCTCATTGGTTAGGATTACAAATATGTAAGGTACCAAGTAAAGATTTTAATTTTCATAGGTAGCTTCATCTTTCAAACGTGTTTGTCATTTATAACTAGCGCATGTGAGTGAACTAATGCTTTGTACAAGGAATACACCAAGATTTTTCCATCATCGTGTAGATTCAATTGAAATTCATCATGCTCTACTGACAACTGGAGCAATGTCAACTACCTTGGAAGAGTATTCCATGTCGCGAGGTGCGCGCTGGCTAAATCGTGCCTAAACGTCAAGTTGGGTAGGACCGTCCCAGCACATTAGTGACAATGTCACTTTTGTCAATATGTTAGAAAGCTGGATATTGTGCACATAGAGTTGCATTTTTGTTTATCATTTATACTCCTAGAAATTATTCTATAGCCTTTCTCGGTGAAAAACAATCCAAAGCAGAAGAAAGCATAGTCGGTCGTCATTAGGCCGACTCCTGCGAATCCCTAGGTTTCCAATAAAGTTGGAAGCCATAGAGCCACATATTTTCTCCTCGAGAATTACTGTCATACTTCATCCTCCGTTGTCGCACCCGGACTTCTAAAGGATACTCGCCGTTCCGTTGAACAGTAGTAGATTGGATTACGGGGCTTACCGGCACCCGCGTCCTCTTACGAGTAGGCCAACACACGTATGTGTGACAACCAACCCCTATCTGTTCAGCGTCGACGTAAACTATCCCATAGAAATCAGGATACTTCCATTGACGTACTTCAAAACATACACACATGGTACATCAACGGCGTTTGAACAAGTGATATCACAACAGATCTCTACGACACAAAAGATTGGAATAAGGGGCAAATAGATCTCATTAGAGCAGAGATAGCAAATACAATCATTCAGAGGACACATGTCCCAACAATACATCATTACATCACAGCGGAAGCATTCAACATGTCTGAGTACAGACAGGATCCAAATAGGCCTAAGAGGACGGAAACGAAAAGACGGAGCCCATCCACGAAGTCTCGGATCCTGCCCGGGTCCGCTATCTACTCGTCAGCAGTCTCGTCATACTCCACGTAGTAGCCACCATGTAGATCCTCGGAAACGTCGTCTGCGGAAACCACAGCCCCAAAGGGGTCAGTACATAAACGTACTGGCAAGCAAGACTCACAGTCACCAAAGTGTAACCCGTCAACACCAAGCACAGATGCTTTGGGTTCAACGGAAGGAAGGGGATATGAAAGATGCTGCAACTGGCTGCTCTAAACAACTACAGAGATTCTACCACTTCCGGCTAACAGAAAGAAGATAATATCGAGTATCGTAACCAACCTATCAACTAACATCAAACAAACCCATCCTGGATCTCGCCCCTTATCCAAAGAAGCAATCCGAGGATAACTCACACAGTTGGGTTAATGATGGTTCAGATTATTGTGTCAGTAAGCCTATTACTAGTCAAGTTGTTAATCATTGGGTGTAAGGTTGTTAATCATTAGGTTTAAGTTGTCCTGAGTACTTGTTAGCCAGTACTTTCACCAAGTAATCCATAACCGCGGAAAACACGGCTTCTCGAGAAGATTATCCCTGCAGGGTTGCACCAATTTGGCCGTACACGCAAGAATAACCCGCCAGATGGGATGCATCCCACCAAGCGGGGCACTCTACACAACTCAACTCTTCTTCGCATCAAGCCCAAAGAACCTTGGGCGCACGGCTAATCGAGCCCAGAAGAAAATGGACCCTCATAGCACTCTAAGAACGTGTCCCCCTATATGCCGACTACGAAAGTTCCACCCTGGCCTGGGCTCGCAAGAACATGCATGCGGCAAATGGAAAACACGAACTAAATGAGGCGATTTGGATGAGATGCGGATCGAATCAAATTGAGGGGGGCGCCCATACTCGCTTCCCACATGCGGTTAGTGCGCTCATCATGGATCAGTAGACAAGACCCTTTTCCTATTAGGGTCGACACTAGCAGGCCTCAAAACCACCATGGGCCTCCTGCCCGTGCCTTATCATCAAATTATTATTTAATAATAACATTAGCATGATTGATTGATTAAACATCGAGCCCCCAGAACGTAATAGAAATAGCAACAAAAAGTAACGGGAACAGACTCGAGCAAAACAACCTAAGCATGCTAGTAAGACACGGGCAACAAGCAATGGTTATTGGTATGGAGGTGAGGCAATATCAGGGCTAAAGGATACATGTGATAGGTTCGTAACAGAAACAACTATTCATAGGGCTAGCAGAATAGACAACGGAAAGTATCGGTATCCAATGTTGAAAGGAACACGATGGTTCATGTGAGTGAATACTTGCCTGCAAAACCCAGTAGCCTGGTACTGAGCTAACTCCTTAGAAGGGGTGTCGTAAGTATCGTCGGTCTCAGCGTCGTCGTATATCCGGGAAGAAGCAAACAAACAATGCAGAAAGATAAACAATCAATAACATGACATAGTGCACAAACATGGTATGATGCATGACCATTTAATTGATGCAACAAAATAAACTAGTTCACAAGATAGCAGCATGATTAAATGGACCCATATGCAATTTTGAGTTGCATATGAAAAAGGGTCCATGAATTAAGTGGAGCAAATGATTTGCAATTAATTATTATGTGAAAGTTGTTAGCATGATGCATGCATGATGATAACAACAAAATAACAGCAAATAACAATAATAGATGCAAGTGATAAAAGGATTTAACAAGTTTTGGAAAATCATTTATTAAGTTTGGAAAGTTTGGTTAATTAAACATGTCACACAAACAATTATTGTTTTCATCAATTTAAAGTGTGCAAAACAGTTAACAAAATTTATATTTGAAAAGAACATCAAATTTTAGTTGGATTACATGTTTCAAATATTGAAATTGGAGTTAGGATGAATTTATTATGAATTAAACAATATTAAACAGGTTTTAATTGAATTTAAAACAAGTGTGAATTTTATTTGAATTTTTATTTGTTCAAAACATAAATTCAAACTCACATTTGAAAAGTTCACACTTTGATGGTTTGAAAACATATTTTGCATGTTCAAAAATATTTTATTTTGAGCAAGTTATGATTTTTATCAAATTTAAATGAATTAAACAAGTATTAAATTATTTAGGCAATTTAAATTATTCAAACCAGGAAACAAAAATTATATTTGAAAAGGTTATGCAAAATGGTATGGAAAACATATTTTAATTGCATTTATTGGATTTAAAATGAATTAGTTATTGAATTTAGAAATTTGCATTTGAATTATTCAAATTTGAATTTTAAATGCATTTGGGAATTTCAAAACAGTACACAAATGGAATATTTGGATAGATGATTAAATTTAGAGCAATAAACATATATAACTTCTATTAATTGGAGTGATAGATTAAAAGTTATTAAAGTTTTGCTTTTAGGGATTAATTCTGCCATTTAAATGATTTTGGAAATAAAAACAGAGCGTGCAAACATTTGTTACCGTGCAGTGGCCTAGCCACAACCACTGCACGTGGGCCTGGGGGCCAGCGTGGACGCTGCGCGCTTGCGTGGCAGAGGGAGCCACTGCCAGGTGGGGCTAGGCTGCGCGGTAGTTAGGTGCTGCGCGCCGCCTTGCTTTTTATTATTTTTGTTTCTTCTGTTTTTTTTGTAGAAATAGAAAATGGAAGCATTTGATGGGGTTTTGAGTTTATAAAATTTTGGGAAAAAACAGGTGAGTTTGTTAGTTCAATATATACCACTTTACAACTTAAGTTTTTGGAAAAAACCAATTTAGTTGCTGTTTTGCCAAAATGGTTTGAATTTGAATAATTTGCAAATAGTTGATTAATATTAGAAAATAACAAGTTTAATAGGGTGAACCCTACTATTAATTGGATTAGATTATTAGAATGGTTTGTTAGTTTTCATGAGTTGGAATTTGGTGCTGTTTGAAGATGCTTTGAATTTGGAAACAATTGGGAATTACTTAATTGAAATAAAAGCATCATTTTATTAGTTGATTCATCATGGAAATAAATTGGAACAAATGTGGTTTGAGTTGAGCTTTTATTTTCAATGGGAACAATTGGATGTTTTAGTTGAATCTTTCATTTGGAAAAATTGTAACATCACAAGGATGAAACAAAAGGTTTGAATTTTTGGTTTGAAATTTAAATAGAAAACAAAGGAAAACAACTGAAAACAAGCAACACCAATGCAATGAACATGATGCCATGATGCAAAACATAAAATAACAGAGAGCAAAACATTCTAATGGCTATTTTTTCAGACTTGGGATGTTACAAAACGCCCCCCCCCCTTGAAGGAATCGCGCCCCGAGATTCCTACTGAGAAAAGAAAAGGTCCGGATACTTCTTGGGAAGATCCTCTTGAGTTGTGACACGTGAAACACATCGTGCACCTTGGATAGACGTCAGGTAATTAGCAAACCACCGGAACAATATTAGTAGAGGTATAGGTTTTTTTTATGGGGTTGTATAGCTGGATAGATTTTGATTCATTTGGAGAATAGACTATCTGTAATAGGGGTGGAACAGAGTTATTGACATCAATCCAATACCAAGAATGACATCAATGTCAGAATTTCCAAGTAGTATGAAAGAAGCAAGGAATATGTGGCCTTTCCGGTATCAAATAACACTTTAGCTGGAATAGAGTTTAGCAGATGAACGGGGAAACTTTGATTAGACGCCGGTAGAAGAATTGAAATGGAAAACAACAACAAGATTTCAACGGACGAAAAGGATGTTGAGAAGAACAGGATAACGAAGCAACACCGGAAAAACGAGGTGAAAACACTCCTGAGGTACTACGGAAAACCCATCCGTGCTTCTAAAGGATCAATATCTACTGCTTAAGGAATAGAGGATTTGCTTCCGGGGCTTACACGCCTCCGTTCTCAATCATGAGTAGGCAACATGATAAATCATGTCACAACCACCTCCATTCCTATGGTCTAGTAGATATAACTATCCCAGAGAAGCCAGAATACGTGAAATCCTAACTTGAAAGTTTAGATGGGAAGGGAAAACAACGTTGCACTTCCTTACCAGAAAAGGGAGGGTGGGTGGGGAAAGAAGAAAAGGAACAGAATTCCTACTCTCACGTTTCATTTTTCCTATATAGCTACAAAAGAGTTTCTATACTCAACTGCGACCAGTAAAAAGGGATCCTACAGGCAGACAGGCTCTGATACCATTTGTCGCACCCGGACTTCTAAAGGATACTCGCCGTTCCGTTGAACAGTAGTAGATTGGATTACGGGGCTTACCGGCACCCGCGTCCTCTTACGAGTAGGCCAACACACGTATGTGTGACAACCAACCCCTATTTGTTCAGCGTCGACGTAAACTATCCCATAGAGATCAGGATACTTCCATTGACGTACTTCAAAACATACACACATGGTACGTCAACGGCGTTTGAACAAGTGATATCACAACAGATCTCTACGACACAAAAGATTGGAATAAGGGGCAAATAGCTCTCATTAGAGCAGAGATAGCAAATACAATCATTCAGAGGACACATGTCCCAACAATACATCATTACATCACAGCGGAAGCATTCAACATGTCTGAGTACAGACAGGATCCAAATAGGCCTAAGAGGCCGGAAACGAAAAGACGGAGCCCATCCACGAAGTCTCGGATCCTGCCCGGGTCCGCTATCTACTCGTCAGCAGTCTCGTCATACTCCACGTAGTAGCCACCATGTAGATCCTCGGAAACGTCGTCTGCGGAAACCACAGCCCCAAAGGGGTCAGTACATAAACGTACTGGCAAGCAAGACTCACAGTCACCAAAGTGTAACCCGTCAACACCAAGCACAGATGCTTTGGGTTCAACGGAAGGAAGGGGATATGAAAGATGCTGCAACTGGCTGCTCTAAACAACTACAGAGATTCTACCACTTCCGGCTAACAGAAAGAAGATAAGATCGAGTATCGTAACCAACCTATCAACTAACATCAAACAAACCCATCCTGGATCTCGCCCCTTATCCAAAGAAGCAATCCGAGGATAACTCACACAGTTGGGTTAATGATGGTTCAGATTATTGTGTCAGTAAGCCTATTACTAGTCAAGTTGTTAATCATTGGGTGTAAGGTTGTTAATCATTAGGTTTAAGTTGTCCTGAGTACTTGTTAGCCAGTACTTTCACCAAGTAATCCATAACCGCGGAAAACACGGCTTCTCGAGAAGATTATCCCTGCAGGGTTGCACCAATTTGGCCGTACACGCAAGAATAACCCGCCAGATGGGATGCCTCCCACCAAGCGGGGCACTCTACACAACTCAACTCTTCTTCGCATCAAGCCCAAAGAACCTTGGGCGCACGGCTAATCGAGCCCAGAAGAAAATGGACCCTCATAGCACTCTAAGAACGTGTCCCCCTATATGCCGACTACGAAAGTTCCACCCTGGCCTGGGCTCGCAAGAACATGCATGCGGCAAATGGAAAACACGAACTAAATGAGGCGATTTGGACGAGATGCGGATCGAATCAAATTGAGGGGGGCGCCCATACTCGCTTCCCACATGCGGTTAGTGCGCTCATCATGGATCAGTAGACAAGACCCTTTTCCTATTAGGGTCGACACTAGCAGGCCTCAAAACCACCCTGGGCCTCCTGCCGGTGCCTTATCATCAAATTATTATTTAACAATAACATTAGCATGATTGATTGATTAAACATCGAGCCCCCAGAACGTAATAGAAATAGCAACAGAAAGTAACGGGAACAGACTCGAGCAAAACAACCTAAGCATGCTAGTAAGACACGGGCAACAAGCAATGGTTATTGGTATGGAGGTGAGGCAATATCAGGGCTAAAGGATACATGTGATAGGTTCGTAACAGAAACAACTATTCATAGGGCTAGCAGAATAGACAACGGAAAGTATCGGTATCCAATGTTGAAAGGAACACGATGGTTCATGTGAGTGAATACTTGCCTGCAAAACCCAGTAGCCTGGTACTGAGCTAACTCCTTAGAAGGGGTGTCGTAAGTATAGTCGGTCTCAGCGTCGTCGTATATCCGGGAAGAAGCAAACAAACAATGCAGAAAGATAAACAATCAATAACATGGCATAGTGCACAAACATGGTATGATGCATGACCATTTAATTGATGCAACAAAATAAACTAGTTGACAAGATAGCAGCATGATTAAATGGACCCATATGCAATTTTGAGTTGCATATGAAAAAGGGTCCATGAATTAAGTGGAGCAAATGATTTGCAATTAATTATTATGTGAAAGTTGTTAGCATGATGCATGCATGATGATAACACCAAAATAACAGCAAATAACAATAATAGATGCAAGTGATAAAAGGATTTAACAAGTTTTGGAAAATCATTTATTAAGTTTGGAAAGTTTGGTTAATTAAACATGTCACACAAACAATTATTGTTTTCATCAATTTAAAGTGTGCAAAACAGTTAACAAAATTTATATTTGAAAAGAACATCAAATTTTAGTTGGATTACATGTTTCAAATATTGAAATTGGAGTTAGGATGAATTTATTATGAATTAAACAATATTAAACAGGTTTTAATTGAATTTAAAACAAGTGTGAATTTTATTTGAATTTTTATTTGTTCAAAACATAAATTCAAACTCACATTTGAAAAGTTCACACTTTGATGGTTTGAAAACATATTTTGCATGTTCAAAAATATTTTATTTTGAGCAAGTTATGATTTTTATCAAATTTAAATGAATTAAACAAGTATTAAATTATTTAGGCAATTTAAATTATTCAAACCAGGAAACAAAAATTATATTTGAAAAGGTTATGCAAAATGGTATGGAAAACATATTTTAATTGCATTTATTGGATTTAAAATGAATTAGTTATTGAATTTAGAAATTTGCATTTGAATTATTCAAATTTGAATTTTAAATGCATTTGGGAATTTCAAAACAGTACACAAATGGAATATTTGGATAGATGATTAAATTTAGAGCAATAAACATATATAACTTCTATTAATTGGAGTGATAGATTAAAAGTTATTAAAGTTTTGCTTTTAGGGATTAATTCTGCCATTTAAATGATTTTGGAAATAAAAATAGAGCGTGCAAACATTTGTTACCGTGCAGTGGCCTAGCCACAACCACTGCACGTGGGCCTGGGGGCCAGCGTGGACGCTGCGCGCTTGCGTGGCAGAGGGAGCCACTGCCAGGTGGGGCTAGGCTGCGCGGTAGTTAGGTGCTGCGCGCCGCTTTGCTTTTTATTATTTTTGTTTCTTCTGTTTTTTTTTTGTAG
This sequence comes from Alopecurus myosuroides, assembly GCA_028641055.1. Taxonomy (NCBI): domain Eukaryota; kingdom Viridiplantae; phylum Streptophyta; class Magnoliopsida; order Poales; family Poaceae; genus Alopecurus; species Alopecurus myosuroides. Next base: position 417,918,618 of record CM054058.1, read on the forward strand.
AAATAGAAAATGGAAGCATTTGATGGGGTTTTGAGTTTATAAAATTTTGGGAAAAAACAGGTGAGTTTGTTAGTTCAATATATACCACTTTACAACTTAAGTTTTTGGAAAAAACCAATTTAGTTGCTGTTTTGCCAAAATGGTTTGAATTTGAATAATTTGCAAATAGTTGATTAATATTAGAAAATAACAAGTTTAATAGGGTGAACCCTACTATTAATTGGATTAGATTATTAGAATGGTTTGTTAGTTTTCATGAGTTGGAATTTGGTGCTGTTTGAAGATGCTTTGAATTTGGAAACAATTGGGAATTACTTAATTGAAATAAAAGCATCATTTTATTAGTTGATTCATCATGGAAATAAATTGGAACAAATGTGGTTTGAGTTGAGCTTTTATTTTCAATGGGAACAATTGGATGTTTTAGTTGAATCTTTCATTTGGAAAAATTGTAACATCACAAGGATGAAACAAAAGGTTTGAATTTTTGGTTTGAAATTTAAATAGAAAACAAAGGAAAACAACTGAAAACAAGCAACACCAATGCAATGAACATGATGCCATGATGCAAAACATAAAATAACAGAGAGCAAAACATTCTAATGGCTATTTTTTCAGACTTGGGATGTTACATCCGTAAGAAGTTTAAATAACCATAGTACTAAGGAGGTCCTCAAGATCTCAAATCCCGATGTCCTCGGATCTTTATGGCGACATGTCATATTTTACTTGGCCAGTCTATATTTCTTTTGTTCACTATCCCTTGGCCCAAAGAATCGGCATCGCAAATAGTACAATCTTTGAAGGGCCCCTTTTGGAACTTAGATGAAGGATACCATATTACTTACAACAAAGATAGCATGCATATATGCAGTACCATATTACTTAGTATCGAGCTAACAACGCCAGACAATCGCCAACGAAGAGAATTTTTTTGTTCCAATTTCTCAACACATCCTCGAGACATTTCTCAATTACTTTTCACACGACATTTGAGAATGCAAAAATGAATCAGAATTCTCAAATACCCGGGAAATTGTCCCTACCGACAACTACAAAAATTCAGTGTATTGAGTGGCAGCTTCATCGGCTGTTCTAAAGAAGAAAAGATCACTCTTATGGAAATTAATTATAAGTCTTGAAAGTTACTCGAGCGCTGAGAGTATTAACTTAAGGTTTCTAGTTTTTTAGAGGTCAATTTTCACAAATAGGATTTTATCATAGGCATACTTCAGGATAGAGGGACAACATCCACCAGGTGTGCTACTACTCCCTCAATTGGCCATAATTCGGCGTGCTTATTAATAATGACCAACATATCTGCCACAATGTTGAATATCATAGGCGGTACATGGTCACCATGACATACACATTTTTTCATTCTGAGTTAATGGCCAACGTCGTCATTGAAATGTATAACCACACTACCTCCATGCACAGAATCATGAATCCACGCACACTACCTTTTAGAGAAGCCCTTCATTCTTAGAGATTGTAGAACGTGTCATTTGAATTTTTATAAGCCTTTTTAAAGTTTATTTTAAGAACTACACCATTAAATTTCTTGCGGTGTAATTCATAAATTGTTTCATCTAGGGCTACCACACCATTAATGATGTTCCTTCTTTGCATGAAGGTCATTTGTGTCGGTTGAACCTCATGGCCTCCCACCAATTTTAGTACGATTGTCGCCACCTTGGTAAAGATTTTTACGCTGACCCTAAGATGGCATAGTTGTCTATATTTGTATCTATTTTTCATTTTTAGTCTTAGCCAACAAGATAATCTCACTGAATTTCAATTTGAATAGCTTGAAATACCTAACATGAGAGTGTTGAAGATCACCATTTGGTCAGACTCGATTACATCCTAGAAGTTTTAGTAAAACTTGACGAGGAATCCATATGAGCCAAGGACCTTGCTATTATTTGTCTGGAAAACAACCATTATCACTTGACCCTCCGTGCCAGGTGCTGTTAGAAACAGATTTTCCACCTAAGAAACCTAAGGAATGTCCTTAGTGTGGGACTCATCAAGAGAGAGGTTCCATGTTGGATGTACTCCCAAGAGACAATAATATAAATCTGTTTCATGGTTAAAGTATTATGTTTTTATGCTATAACTGATGTGGTCACTGAATATGAGATTTAGAGGAAAACTCATATGCAAATGTAGAAACATAAACACACTATTATACCCTTTTTCATGTCTCATAGACAAACTTGTTAATATTAGATGACCATGTTTTCCTGGTCATGGACAAATGTTATGTCAATATTAACAGGGGAACTTTGTTGTTTCAACAAAGTGGCTGGTAGACCCAAATATTTGAGATACTACGATATTTTTTTGGTAAATAGTATCATAATTAGATGGTTGTTTATTTTCTTCCTTAGACCATGATAATATTCAATGATGTTTATGGTAAGGATCATTTTGGTATAGTCAAGGATCACACTGTAAACTGGGTGGTCACGAAAGTATTCATTTCATTGTAATAGTTCAAGATTGGGAATTACACCTCTAGTTAATAGAGAGATACATCAATATCCACTCGCTCGAATAGTATCGGTAAATAAGTGTGCCCTGACAAGGACATAACACTAGTCATGGGGATAACATGACGTGATAACGACTAAAAGGAATCATACCAGATATCAGGAATAATGTGATAAGGTGGTTAAAGAGTTTAGTCACGGTCTTATCATTTATCTCGTCCCAAGGTATTGATTGGTATCACGAAGTAATAGGAACTTAACAAACAAACCAAGAGGTTCAGCAGTTTTCTTCGTATCACTTGTAGGAGTCAATATGGACGTCCATGCTCCTGGTGTTGATTATCAATTAGGAAATAGGTTTCTTAATCATGTTTACTTGTTATCAAACCTGTAGGGGTCACACACTTAAGTCTTCATCGTCATTTATTCACATTGGATGGTCCGGAGAATGAGCGGGTATCTCATTTGTTCACATTGGATGATCCGGAAAAAGAGTGGGTATCATCTGGATGTTTCTAGCTTGATACAATTATTATTCAGAGAGTTAATGGGGACATGAGATGTCCCGGGATGTCGGGAATAAGTTTCTGGCATAGTTATATAAGGTCTATAATTTTATCTATAAGGGTCACGGGGTTCCGGAAGAGTTCCAGAGGACTTCCATATAAGGGGGAGTGCCGGAGGGGGGAAAATTTCCTTCTGTCGGCAAACCCTAATTTTAGGGGCTGCTAGGTGGGACCCATGGTCTGACAGTATGCATTAACCTCACGTGTGAATTTTCCTTGGTTTGTTTGAAAAATATGAGGTGGAAAAAGATGGAAAAGGAAAAAAAAGGAGGGGTGATTGGACTCTATCTAGGAGTCCAATCTGATTCCCTCTAGGGGCCATGGTGCGGCCAAGGAGGGAGAGGGGAAACTGATCTCTCCCCCAATGGCAGGCCTCCCCTTTTCCCCACTATATGACCCCTCCCCCATATAGATAACACACTTTTGGCTCTCTTGCCTCTCTCTAGTTGATTAGAGGCTCTAATTAGGTTATCTGATTAGAGGCCTTCTAATGGAATTAGATCTTCCTCTAATTGGGTTTTGAGGTATCCTCTCCCATTAGATCTAGCTCTAATCTCTCTCCCTCCCATATTTTGGGATCTCTCCACCTCAACTGTGAGCCAGTAACGATTAGCCCTGGACGGTGGAGCGCTGCCGTACTTTGACGGACGGACCTGTGCGAACTCTTAGAGGGGTAACATGTGATACCCACACTCTGTTGCATCAAGAAGGCACATTATGGGGAGACGAAAATAGACCCAACGCTATGTTTATCCGCGAGACTCTTCATCGGGCATCACCTACATTGTCATCGACACATGTTTCGCGCTTCGTGTTGGTAACGATAAAATCTAACCTTGCCCGTACCTCGGTAGTAGATCATGTGTGCTACGTAGGTCAGGAAATTTTAAATTCTGCTAGGTACACAATATTCCATTCCTTCAGAGCCTGAACATGCACATATAATAGATTGTTATGTAATCTATCTGAATATGACTGATGTAGCTCCTAACCCGATGATGTGGGTTATGCTGAGCGGGGTCCTGATGTTCACGAATTGACCAAGAACATGAAGAACACGTGAGGAATACGAACAATACGAGGAAGAACATGAGGGGAAATCAAGGGGGTAACACGGGTAACCGATAAATAGCAAACCCTACCAATCAAAGAACCCGACAACAAACCCCGATGGTAGCCTACGAATCCCTCGGATCAAGTCAAACTTACTCTTATTGAAACCACTTTAACTTCACGGCGGGTCCGCCGAGTCAATAGAATATCAAGGGCCAGTTGAGAAAGATCGGGAAGTTGCTAGTTGAATTCCAAGGGAAAAGACTAGCTAACTCAAGGAAACTCTTGATACGGTCCAAATCACGAGGATAATTGGAGTAGCCCTGATACGATTCTAGATACACACTAGAAGTAGCCTCTAAAGACGAACATAGGGAGCAAAGCTCAAATCTCAGATAATATCTAACCTTGGATCTGAACCCATGGAATGTTATTTATAGTGTAAGGGAAAGGGGGTAGGTGGAAGTGGAGATACAAGGGTCAAAGGACCCGTAACTGGCGTGCAGGCCACACACTGGCGGTAGTACCGCTGAAAGAAGCGGTAGTACCGCCGGTCATGGCGGTGGTACCGCTGGCTTGAGCGGTAGTGTCGGCAGGGGGTGGCCAAAAGCCTTATAGGCGGTAGTACCTCTGCCTAGGGACCCGGCGGTAGTACCGCTATTAGTGCCGCTGGTGGTGCCGACACTGGGCTCCCAAAGCCCACTTAGGCAGTAGCGCGAGTGGTAGTACTGCTGCCTCAGGTTTTTCTCTTCTTCTTCTTGTGCATATTCTTGGTGATCTTCTTGACCATGCTCTTGAGCTTTGAGCACTGTCTTGGGGCTCCAGTGGGGGATCATACCTGAGCACACATAGGATCTTTGCATGAGGTAGCGCACCATTTATCAAGTCATCAAATTCATAGAGAGATAGGAGTGAGGTCATCTTTTCTTGCATAGCCTTTGCGCATGCTCTTGTCATAGGTCCTTTGATGGATATGGTTACCTCCCGGGTGGCCCGATCTCACTAATTGACCAAGAACATGAAGAACACGAAGGGAAGAACGAAGAACACAAGGGGAAATTGAAGGGGTAACAAGGGGGTAACCGATAACTAGTGTGAAATAGAGGATTCAAAAACATGGTAAGGGTGGCCTTTTGTATGGCAATTGCAACTTGTCATAAAGCTCTTTTCTAGCAAGGTTATGGCAACTTCCACCAGCAATGATGACCTTGATGAACTTTCCATTTATTCCGGCTCTTATTTGGAAGAGGTTACACAATTGATCTTGCTCTTCTTGTGGGGATGTTGTTAGCACTTGTGTAACCACCAAGTATGGGCTTTTGTCCACATCATAATATATGCTTTCGTCGTCATGTTGTTCTTCATCGAAGGGGTTGGCAACAGTTTGGTGCATAGCATAGCACTCATCTTCACTCATTGAGTTATGTTCACCATCTTGGTTAACAATTAGGATCATCTTGTTGGAGCCCTAAAATGACTCGTTTCAATTGCCACCACATTTGAAGCAAGTTATTGAGCTAGACTTCACTTGAAGAGCACTTGTGTTGGTGGTTGTAGGCACTTGTTTCTTGAATTGTTGAGGAGGTTTTGTTGTTGCATTTGGAGCTCTTGGATTGCCTTTGGAGGCACTTGGTGTAGATTCTTGAGCCATTTGAAACATCAAGGGTGAAGACTTAGAGGCAAACTAGGTCTTTTGCTTCGAATACTAGTTGGCTCTTGGCCTTGAGTGCTTGATGGATAAGGCCAACAAGATTGTCATATGGTTTAAAGTCCACAATTCTCTTGATTGGGTGAGTGAGGCCATTGAGGAAACGAGCCATTTTATGGTCTTGAGGTTCTGTTACCTTTGCTCTAGTCATGGCGATTTCCATTTTCTTGTAGTACTCATCAACTGTTTTCAATCCTTGCTTGAGCTCATGTAGCTTCTTGAGTAAATCTTGCTTGTAGTGAGGAGGTACGAATCGTTCATGCATAAATTCTCTCGTCTCATTCCAAGTGTTGATAGGAGGCAAGCGGTTGGTATGCTTTGGGCATGTACTTGTTCCCACCACAAGAGGGCATAACCTTCAAATTCAAGAGAAGCCGTTGCTACTTTATTTTCATCACTAAAGTTGTAAGTGCAGAACATGTTATCAACTTTGAGATCCCAAGAGAGGTAAACATCTGGGTCGGACTCTCGATGGAACTTGGGGACATTAGCTCGAATAGTGCTCAAGTTGTTGCCTTGATTGCGACGATGGTTGTTCTCATTGGGTTCTTCATCATAGGTAGGGAGAGAATGATCATATGGGTAGTCCTCCCTTTATTGTCGACGTGTGATACGTCTCCGACGTATCTATAATTTCTGATGTTTCATGATGATATTTTGCCAACTGCTACATGTTTTCTCCTTTCTTTATGTCATTTTTATCGATTTTCCGGACTAACCTATTGACAAGATGCCACAGAGCCAGTTCCCTGTTTTCTCCTGTTTTTAGTTTCAGAAAAGTTGTTCTGGAAATATACCTGGAATTGAGAAATTCGAAGCCCGGAAGTCTTAGAATTCCCGAAGGTTCCACGGAGTCCCGAAGAGACCCGGAGGGGGGCCTCAGGGGGCCCACACCATAGGGTGCCCCCCACCTTGGCCGCGCCGGGGGGTGGTGTGGGCCCCCAAGGATCCACCGCCTTTGCCCTTTTGCCTATTTATTCCCCTCCGAAGGAAAACCCTAAGCACCTGATAAAAAATCCCCGAAAAGTTCCGCAGCCGCCGTCGTCGTCAACCCTAGATCAGGGGGTTCTGAAGCTGTTTCCCGGCACCCTGCCGAAGAGGAGATCATCACCGGAGGCATCTTCATCACCATGCCTTCCTCCGGAGTGATGCGTGAGTAGTTCATCCTTGGACTACGGGTCCATAGGAGTAGCTAGATGGTTGTCTTCTCCTCCTATGCCTCAATATTTAGATCTTGTGAGCTGCCTAACATGATCGAGATTGTTCTTATGTAATTATATGTGCTGTGTTTGCTGGGATCCAATGAATATTGAACCTATGCCAAGTTGATTATAGTCGTTATTGTATATGTTATTTGTGATCTTGCATGCTTTCCGTTGCTAGTGGTTGCTCTGGCCTAGTAGTTGCTAGTGACTCCAAGAGGGAGTATTTATGCTCGATAGTTGGGTTCATGCCTCCTTTTCGTCTGTACTCGAGTGACAGAAACTTGACGGGGGAAGGATGTGATGTTGCCACTAGGGAGAAAACAGCGGTGTGAGTGCCCGCGTGGACAATCATTGCTTACATTAAACACATTGCTTAATGCGATTATCTTTTGCTTGCAACTTAATACCTAAGGGGTTTCGGATGATAACCCGAGGGTGGATTATTAGTCATAGATGTAGTTGGATTACGGTCTATGTATATAGTTGTAATGCCTGCACTAAGTACCATAGTAGTCATCATGTCATGAATGTGCACTACAGTGCAAACTCTATTTGTCAATGGCCCAGCTGTAATTTGTTCACTTAACATGCTATATTTTATGGAGAGACACCACTAGTGAACCTATGAACCCTGTCCATTTTCCTACATTGTTAAACAAACCACTACAATTCCCTGTTTTCTTTACTTAGTGCAAGCATACACTATTTTCCACACTATACGTCTAATATTTGTTTTCAGCAAGACCGGTGAGATTGACAACCTCATTGTACCGTTGGGACAAAGTATTTTGGTTGTGTTGTGTGAAGGTTCCGCGTTGTTGCTGACACCGGTGAAGCGCCATCACCACCGTCAGTGGCATCAACCTTCTGAAGACCCTCTTTCTCCTACTGGATTGATAACCTTGGTTCTTAACTGAGGGAAATTCTTACCGCTGCACTCATCACACACTCCTCTTGGGGTTCCCAACACATCATCCATAGCAACGGGAATTTCTGGTGTAGCAAAGAATTTCTGTTGCCATCACAAGCAGCAAGAGTTTCTGGCGCTGTTGCCGGGGAGGAAGAAGTCTTCTGGCAAGGGGAGTCTCTCACTGTCAACCTCTTTTTTTTGTGTTATTGTCTTGTTTTTATTTTTTCCTTATTTTGCTTCCTTATATAAAAAACACAAAAAATTAGTTTACTTCAGAGCTGTTATTTTTGTTTTTCTGCTCTTAGTTTAATCTCTAATCATGATTCTACCCAATTTTACCTTGAAAGACGTACGAATAGGTTGCGGTGATATAATTGGGAAAGATAATATTGGAGAGTTCTTTAATTATGTTACTAAGCACAAAGAATTTGAGGATAGATCATTGGCAGAACTTGCTCCAGATTATGAAACCGCTGCAGCATCTCTAGTTCGTATGCTGGAAGCTAGGTTTGTTAACCTTAATACCATAATACAACAAATGTCCCTCAACCTTGATAACATTAAGGACAGCGGAAAAAGAGATTTTATTCTAGAAACTTTGTTTAAAGAATTTGATGATGTTGCCATTGAGGCTAGAAAAGTTTTTAACCGATTTGAGATGTCAGGCTCATGTGTAGATGTTAATAGCACACCGGGTAAATCCAATGATAAGGAAATTAAAATACCAATAGCCTTTAAATTGGTAGGAATGCATGAAGCTCTAGAAAAGAATTTTGATTGGATTGTTCCTGCAAACCCATTTGATGAAAGTAGTGTGCCTAAAAGTGCTGATAAAGGGACGCCTAAAACTTCTATAGATGAAATACAATTCATTTTTTAGGAGATTTGTAAGCTTGATGTTGATTCTTCTTCACTTGAAAATACTTGAGTTGCTTTCTATGCCTAGATGAAAGGCGTTAAAAAAAGCGCAACAGGGAGACAACCCATTTTATTTCTCCGTTTTCAACCTGTTTTTCGTCGTTTATTTTGTTTTCTTTGCACCTGGGTCTTGTCTATTTCCTTAGAAACCCCGCTGCATCTTTTCTTTTGTGTCTTTGTTGAGCCAAGTAAAGCCTCTAGTGGAAAGTTGAGACTATATTTCGGATTTCTGCGAAGGAAACAAATTTCTGATGTCCACTGTTAAGTTCGTATAAAATCGCAGAAAATTCAAAATGACCTGAGTTTTTCCGTGCGTAATCCTGGGCTATATACGAATCCTTCCTTAGTAGAACACTTTTTTATTTGAGCAACAGAAGATTTTAGAAAAAAAATCATCTTTACCTGTTGTCCTGTTTTGACAGATTTCTGCCAATAATTGCATTTGCATCTTAATCCCTTTCTTTTGGTGTTCTTTTGAGAAAAAGAGTTTTAAAAGAAGTTTTGACAGTATCTAATGTGTTTATGAGTGTTAGGCTTGTGTTGAAACTGAACCATGTGAATTTATTATTTTGACTGCACTAACGTTGCTAATGAAGATTGTGAGAAGTTTGGTGTGAAGGAAGTTTTCAAGGGTCAAGAGAAGATGATGATATGACGTGATCAAGAAGAGTGAAGAGCCTAAGATTGGGTATGCCCCGGAGGTACATCCCAGTAAATTCCAAGAATACTCAAGCGTCTAAGCTTGGGGATGCCCAAGGCATCCCCTTCTTCATCGACAAATTATCAGGTCACTTCTAGTGAAACTATATTTTTATTCGGTCACGTCTAATGTGTTTTACTTGGAGCGTATTTTATTTTTTCTTTCAGTTTGTTTTCATTCTTGCAATAAGTTTGGTTGGACCCCAGCATTCTTTTATTGGAGAGTGACATGCTCCGCTTTTTCATGGGAATACTTTGTATTCTTAATCTTTATCTGGCTGCTGCATTTATTTAGCTCCTGTTTTGCATGCATCTCTTATCTATGAGCTGTTAGTTTTAGTAGTATTATGTGAGTACTCTCATTTTTTATGTATCATGCAGAGTATTTTTGTTAAAACATATCATGTATGGTGCTTGTTGGGAAAAGAAACTACTACTTGAAGTAGAATTTTTAATGGTGCAAGTAGAAGCTTGTATAGACTGTGGCTAGAACTTTTTCATACCATGCTACATGTTATTTTAGTTTTAAATCCTTGTGGTTATTGAGTAGCATGGTCAGCCTCAAATATCTGAGAGTGTTTAAGGTGCCATTGAAAGAATCATGACTTGTTCTTGTCATAGTGAAGCATAAATTTATGGTATTCTCTTTTGAATGTTTTATTTGGTTGACTTGGCGCATGCTCACACCATGTTTATGACTATGAACAAGTCACTAATAGCCTCTATGATCATTTAGTTTTTGAACTTGTGATACCGCTTATGCTTTGATTAATGATGTTTATGTCGCTATGCATGATTATGGCTCTTATGCTCTCTTGATTTGTCGCTCCCAGTCTTTTGCTAGGCTCCACCTGTACTGAGTATGGAATTCTACTCATGCATCCAACTCCCTAAAACCAAGTTTTCCCATTGTGTCCACCATACCTACCTACATGTGGTATTTAACTGTCACTCCAAGTAAATTGCTCATGTGTTACCTTGAAAACCTTCAAAATTACTCCTGCTTTGTGTTCCTGCTTTTGCTCATGAGGACGTAAATAGAGAGTTTTTATCTCACTTGTTGATTGGATTTCACACCCTGGACTAGTGGCTTCATCCGCTTATCCAATTGATAGAAGAGCTGCCAGCGGGGTGCCCAGCCCCAAATTAATACACACAAAATCTCTTCACTATTTTCGCCTGTGATTTATCAGTCAAAGCATAATTGTGTAAACAAAAGAGAAAGAGGTATGACCTTCTATACCAGTTGAGTCCTTCATACGGGAGTCGCTCTTGTGCAATCTAGTTTGCTTGTGACGTACTGTATTTTCTGTTTACCATTCGCTGACATTAGCATACATCTCCCAAAATATAGACACTCCTCCATGGTATGTGATTGTTGGCAGGCACCCGAGGATTTGGTTAGCCATGGTTTGTGAAAGATGGATGAGAGGAGTGTCAAACTTTTAATACCTCTTTTTAATAAAATAAAAGATCTAGCACATGAGTGATCCCTCCTTCCCTCTGTGAAGGGCCTTTCTTTTACTATTATGTTGAGTCTCCATCTTCTAACTTTATGCACAGTTGAGAGAGCATTTTTGCCATTCTGAGTTTTATGTGCATTTGTCCCAGAAACATTATTAATTGATTCATGATGTGTTATTGCTTGTTCTCAAATTATTTGTTCTAGTCTTCCTCATGAACTTTGAAGGTGTCTTGGCATTTATGTTTTGCCCCACTCTTAAGGACTAGCGAAATACCACTTTATCATGCCTTCTCTATACTTGAAACAAACATATATCTTTCTTTGCATTTTTATTCATGACCTTTTATTTGAGATACTTCTCATGATGCAAAGTGATTGCTATTCTTTATTATTAAAATTCTATTTATCATGTTTGTGTTAAAGTTCTATGATCTCAGCTTACATATGCTTTTACATTTTTGTGATCAAGATTGTGTGGTAGCATGTCACCCAGAAATTATTTTTTATTATCGTTTACCTACTCGAGGACGAGTAGGAACTAATCTTGGGGATGCTTAATACGTCTCCAACGTATCTATAATTTCTGATGTTCCATGATGATATTATGCTAACTGTTACATGTTTTCTACTTTCTTTATGTCATTTTTATCGATTTTCCGGACTAACCTATTGACAAGATGCCACAGAGCCAGTTCCCAGTTTTTTGTTGTTTTTAGTTTCAGAAAAGTTGTTCTGGAAATATGATTGGAATTGCAAAATTTGAAGCCCGGAAGTCTTAGAATTCCCGAAGGTTCCACGGAGTCCCGAAGAGACTCGGAGGGGGGCCTCAGGGGGCCCACACCATAGGGTGGCGCCCCCCTTGGCCGTGCTGGGGGGTGGTGTGGGGCCCCCAGGGCTTCACCGCCTTTGCCCTTTCGCCTATTTATTCCCCTTTGAAGGAAAACCCTAAGCACCTGATCAAAAATCCCTAAAAAGTTCCGCAGCCGCCGTCGTCATCAACCCTAGATCAGGGGGGTTCTGAAGCTGTTTCTCGGCACCCTGCCGGAGAGGAGATCATCGCCAGAGGCCTCTTCATCACCATGCCTGCCTCCGGAGTGATGCGTGAGTAGTTCATCCTTGCACTACGGGTCCATAGCAGTAGCTAGATGGTTGTCTTCTCCTCCTATGCCTCAATGTTTAGATCTCGTGAGCTGCCTAACATGATCGAGATTGTTCTTATGTAATATATGTGCTGTGTTTGCTGGGATCCGATGAATATTGAACTTATGCCAAGTTGATTAGAGTCTTTATTGCATATGTTATTTGTGATTTTGAATGCTTTCCGTTGCTAGTGGTTGCTCTGGCCAAGTAGTTGCTAGTGACTCCAAGAGGGAGTATTTATGCTCGATAGTTGGGTTCATGCCTCCTTTTCGCCTGTGCTCGAGTGACAGAAACGTGACGGGGGAGGATGTGATGTTGCCACTAGGGAGAAAACAGCGGTGTGAGTGCCCGCATGCACAATCATTGCTTACATTACACAGATTGCTTAATGCGATTATCTGTTGCTTGCAACTTAATACCTAAGGGGGTTCGGATGATAACCTGAGGGTGGATTATTAGTCATAGATGTAGTTGGATTACGGTCTATGTATATTGTTGTAATGCCCTCATTAAATACCATAGTAGTCATCATGTCATGAATGTGCACTACGGTGCAACCTCTATATGTCAATTGCCCAGCAGTAATTTGTTCACCCAGCATGCTATCTTTTATGGAGAGACACCACTAGTGAACATATGAACCCCGGTCCATTTTCCTACACTTTTAAACAAACCACTACAATTCCTTGTTTTCTTTACTTACTGCAAGCATACACTATTTTCCAAACTATACGTCTAATCTTTGTTTTAAGCAAGACCGGTGAGATTGACAACCTCACTGTACCGTTGGGACAAAGTATTTTGGTTGTGTTGTGTGCAGGTTCCGCGTTGTTGCTCACACCGGTAAAGCGCCATCACCACCGTCAATGGCATCAACCTTCCGAAGACCCTCTTTCTCCTACTGGATTGATGACCTTGGTTCTTAACCGAGGGAAATTCTTACCGCTGCACTCATCACACCCTCCTCTTGGGGTTCCCAACACATCATCCATAGAAACAGGAATTTCTGGTGTAGCAAAGAATTTCTGTCGCCACCACAATCAGCAACGTGCATGTTGGCGATGAAGTCGTTCTTCATGAGGAGGAGGACGTCGATGGTCATTAGGATGTAGTTGTTCATGACGGTGGAGGCGTGCTTCACGATGCTCCCTATCATTTTTCTCATGATGTTGTCGAGCATGGTCTTGCTCATTGCGACGGTGTTGAGGAAGTTCTAGCTCTTGGCGGTCATTATGGTGGTGACGCGCATTGTGCCTTGGAGGCCTTCTATGTGGGCGAGCATCTTCCACGAAGTCATGTAGACCAAAGTCATTAGCGGAGCATGGAGAAGGTGGTGGATGATGGTGACGAAGGTCTGGGTGTCGAGGTTGTTGTTGAAGAGGGTTATCACGTCCTTATTGGTGTCGAGGAGATGGTGAACGAGGCGAGTTGTCATCATACCAATTTTGGCAGTGAGGTTGTGGAGAAGGTGTGGGTTCATGCTCTTGGTGGTGAAATGCACCTTCTTGCATGTGGCGATGACGATCATGGCGACGAGGTTGGTGAGGAGATGAGCTTGTTCACATGGATGGCTTGACCTTGAGGAACTTCTTGTTCGGTGTGAAGATGAAGTTGATCGCGGGCGGTTAGCAAGATTTGCTAAATTTATGTTGATTTGCGCCAATTGATCATTGAATCTTGCATATTTTTCATGTAGGCGACGCTCATAGAATTCCAAACCATCACGCACAACGACACAGAATTGCACATGCTCACGATGGGTGACAAAGTTTTGGGTGTTGTCGTTGTAGAAGGGGTTGCCGTCATCATCCGAACTCGTACTTGTGAAGTCACCTTCCCTACCCATTGCAAAAGCACATATGAGATACCAAGATGATGTATATGTTGTTGGTGTATGTGTGGCACTTACCTAACTTTACCTCGAAGATTTTATTGGAGCAAGTGGATTGCCAAGGTTGGAATGGTTCGTCACAAGACAAAATCGAGTAGATTGCGAAAAATCAAAAGGCGACAACACACACACTTTATGAGGAGCTCAAATGGGTTAGGAAAGTGGCGAGGAAAAATCAGCCAGAACCAACAAAAACTTTGTTTTTTAAACATAGAAAAGAACCACGATGAAATGTTTGCAAAAGAACCAAATTCTGAGGGGTGGAAAACAAATGGAACACACACACAGTCACACACACACACACACACACACACACACACACACACACACACAAATGATTAATGGGGTTAGTGCGGCCAATGGACGAGCGGAGACAAAATGTTCCTGTCGAAAACTAAGCTCAATGCCACACCAACACAAGAAGGACGCTAGCTCAAATCACAAACTTTAAAGGCAACAAGATTCACACCGTGGCAACCGGTCACTCTTTTCTCTTTTGCGGCGCGAAGCTACACATTCCTACAAGGGATAGCAACTGGCATTGATCTTTTTCTCGTTTTTTTTTATTTTTCGATTTTTGATGATTCCAAAATGCCGATGCCTACTCGAAACTAAGCTCTCCAAGTGCCAATAACACACTCTCGGTGCCACTAGTGCAATTCCAAGCAATATAAAAGAGGTAGTCCGAATGGGCAAGGTACACAAAAAGAGGGGTTAGTTCAAGCGGAAGCAAGTTATACCTAGGTGATTGATGATCAATGACTTGCGGCCGGTGGTTGTCGATGTCGTGATGATGGCTTCGCGGTGCACTTTGAATCCCTCAAACCAAACCAACAACGACAAAGAAAAACAACTTTCAAAATCTGTCCAGAAATCGAAATCAGAAAAAAAAAATCCTGGGTGCGAAGAACTCCGAAATTTCTTGGTTATATCTTGCAAATTCGTGGAAAAATTGGGGAAAAGTGGCTGAATAGAAGGGTGGGGAATGGTATTAAGCAACAAATCCACGGATCAAAAATACGAAAAACTCAACGAATCGATAGATCGGTCAAAATCCCTTTTGAGGCTATTTTTGGTGGAATTTTCCAATTTAGGTACGAGGAAGAAAAAAATTGGTGGAAAAGGGGGTTTGTGGGGGGTCAAATTCGTGGCAACGAGGCTGCTGATACCAGATGATGGAGGTGGTTACCTCTCGGGTGGCCCGATCTCACGAATTGACCAAGAACACGAAGAACATGAAGGGAAGAACGAAGAACATGAGAAAGAACACGAGGGGAAATCGAAGGGGTAACAAGGGGGCAACCAATAACTAGCGTGAACTAGAGGATTCGAAAACCGGCAACTAAACCCACGGTCGCCTCCGGCAAACAATCCACTCGAACTCACCTTGATTGGAACCAATTCAACCCTGCGGCTGGTCCACCGCACCAATAGATACTCGAGGGTCAGTTAAGGAAGATTGGGAGAACACCAACTGATTCCCAATGGGAAAGGATGGATATTTCGGAGTAACCTTGATTCGATCCAAATACAAGAGTAGATGGAGTAGCCTTAATTCGCTCCTAGATACACATCTAAGAGTAGACTCAAAAGAGGAACTGTCACATCCCAGTTTTTAAACCCTTGATCTGTGCTCAAGAAGTCAACTATGAGGGCCAACAAAGTAATGTTTACAACAACATGATTGCTTTAAATAACTTGTGGTATGATCCTAATCATATTTGCAACATAAGTTTTGTTTCATTATAAAACCAACACCTTATGTGTCTGAAAAATATTCCTGATATTTTTCCCTAATGTTTTCTTATTAATACTTGAGTGGATTTTCTTTCCAAGACTTGGACCATTCTTGTTTGCATCTTAAAACAAACTTTTAACCTTGTTGGATCCAAGAAAACAAGTTTCCAAGATGATCTATGAAGGTTTTCTTTTAATTTTCCTATAGAAAACAATTACTGAAAATAAAGCCAAGTACCTGTTTTCTACCATTGTTTTCACCAAGCTAGAGATTGTTATTTTATGATTTCTTGACTTCTAATTAATCCTTGATATATGTACTACAAATCCATAAGCTCACTTTTATTTTGGGATAAATAAAAACTATCTTTTGCTTGTTGTTTTTGTGGTATAAAATTAAGGCAGTTTTTAGAAACAGATAAAAACAGAAAGTATACCTTTTTCCACATGGTTTTCATGGCCTTAAACTATTTCAAAATTGTTTCCAAAAGTTGTTTCTGAAAGTATATAACATGGTTAACAAGTCCATGTTTTGAAAACAAATTTTGGAAAGCATTTGAACCCTGAAAACAACTCCAACTTTTGCTATCTCTGTCTGTTATTCCAGCACTTAGAAAATTTCAGAAACTGTCTAACTGAATTTTTCTGACAGAACAGTGATTACACATTTAAACTTGATGATTTAACTTTTGTGTACTGATCCAAGCCTTGCCACTTTGCCAACTCGAAAAACAATGTTATGGAACTTCTGGAAGGGGCATTGGATCCTCTTTTGGTCAGCTAGGGAGGGAGAAAATGAGGTGGCAAGTTGACTAATGGTGAGGTCACACATAGTGGTTGGAATAGTGTGGATTCTCACTTTTGCCCATCCCTTGGCCCTTACTGTGGCCTTGCTCACCACCTTGTACCCTTATTCACCTCATGGCACCAGTTAGGAGCCAGGACACCCTTGGAGACACCCCAAGGGGCAAGGCAAGCCCATGCCTTTGCCAAACCGAGCCCACCCCTTTGGACTCGAGCCTACACAAGTCCAGAGGGCACCTCCTCACGCCCTGCACCTCCTCATACCTCACTCTACCTCCCCAAAGCAAATTGGACACAAGCCCGAGCCCCTGGAGCGCTCCCGAGCCGTGCCCACGCCGGTGGTCACCACCACGGGCACACCACGGTGCAGCTAGGCCCGAGCACTCTCCTCCCCTCCCACTGCCCTGGATGGACTCCTCTAGTCCCCTGGACCCTCCCTGACACTTCCTCGTGTCCCCTTGTGCGCAGGATCGCCGCCGCCATCCACCTCGCCGCCCCGGACGCCCCGCTCGGCGCCGCCTCGACGCGCCGTCTCCGACGCCCTGGACCGCTCCCCTCCACCGCCCCGGGCCCTAGTACCCTTCCCCGACCCCGAGCCATCTCCGCCGTGCCCCTGGGTGAGCCCCTCGCCGTCGCCTTTTTCTTCCCGTGCGCGATCAAGTGAGAGAGAGAGGAGGGAGGTGGAAGACGACGCCGGGAGCGTTGATCCGCGGATCAACGGCTCCCGTTGAACCGGCCTTTTCCCGCGCAGCGTGCGCGCGCGCGCAAGCGCGGTGGGCTGCGCTGCCGCTTGCTGGGCCGTGGCCTCGCAGATCCGGCCCGCGCTGTAATCCTTTATTCCTTTGTTTTTTTTAACAGAATCTGAGGCTTTTACTTTAGGCTTGTATAAAATACTAAATGAGCATAATAAAATCTGAGAAAAATCAGGGACATACATACATGAAATCCAAGCCATGCAAAATTTGCAGATCTGGATTTGGGCAAATACTTTGGACACAATGACTGTTTTGCCACAGACTATCTCTGAGAATGTTTTGGGCATAACTTTTAAAATATATAATCAAATGGAACAAACTCAACTGATCTGGATAGGTATTGAAAATGTCTATCCAATGAGCCAAACCTCACATCAAGGAGAGTTGTATAATGAAAATGCCATCCAAATTGCTAAAGGACCAGTAGCCTTTTCTTTGATTTTTATAAGGAGTTTAAAAATGATTTTTGGAGCAAACCCAATTGGATGAGTTTGGTATTGAGTAGATCTACCTTATCCTAGCTTAGATTAATTTTTTGAGCTCTAGATTATTTTTGGTGGACAGATCTAGAAACAGAAGCTTTTCTGTTTTGATTTCTTTATTTGTTTTTGTTGAAATGAAATGCTTGGTTGGCTAAATCTTTGCTCCTAGGATGTAGAGATGTGTTGAATCTTGTTATTAGGTTGTTTCCTTGCAGTACATCTACCACACAAAGTGTGTGCATGTTTGCAATATCTTATGGCTAAAGAAGTAGCATATGTTGTTTCACTAGATTATTTATTTGATGTTTTATGTGAACCAACTCCTTGTGTGATTGTTACCTTTTTTGTGCTATGATTGTGTTGAGTCCAGTACCATTTTGGTACTGTGATTTATATGCTATTATCTTCATTAACTTGCATGTGATCTTATAGCAAAGCATGAGTAGCATTTGTTATGGTTCTAGTGTTTAATTCTTTGGGATTATTGTGAGAGCTAGATCCTTGTGTAATACCTTGATAATTTTTGTGCTAGGTTTGCTATAGATCCAGTACCATTTTGGTGCTGTTATTTTGATGCTTTTGTCTCTGATAGCTTGCATGTATTTGTAAGGTGAAGCATGTGTAGGTTTTGTTATTCTTATGCACTAGTCTTGTATGCACTAGAATAAATAGCATTGTTTTATTTATTTTGCTATACTAATTTTTGTCATGAGTAACCAGAGGCTTAAGAACCTCATTTACCTTGATATAAATGGGCCCATAACCCACTGGTCCCATTGCATCTTGGTTGTGGATGAAAAGTCCCAACTATGCACATGTGAGAAATTAACATGTTTTCATTATGTGGTTGATAGGAATATTTTCCACCATGGAAAATATAATGGTTTGTTTTCACTTATGCAAGTGAGAAGTTTATTTATTATAAGTATCTACTAGTATGTTAGGTGTGATCCATTTGTTAGCATAATATTCCTTATGAGTATCTTGTTAAGAGATGATTTCCCTATTGAGTGCTAAATTAAATTGTTTGCAAATAACTGAATTCCTTTGAGTGATAGATTGTTTGTGGATGATTTCAAATTGAGTGTTTGGATTTTTGAAAAGGTTTAGATAACTTTTCTTTTGTTGCCTAGCTACTGGTTGTATAAGTTATACCTTTCTTGCTTGCTAGTAATTGTTTAAGAAAAACCTAAATTACTAGAATTAATTTATGCATGTTTAATAGATGTTTCATGGGATTGTTTTGATGTTTGTGCTTGCTAGCTTGAGTAAGTTTTGGGTACTGTTATTAGGTACATTTTATGATCATGACTTGCTTGTTTATAATTAAGCATCATAGTGACATTGTTTGCTTCTCTAGTGTTGAACTAGTGTCACCACTAGAAAATGGTGAAGTTTGCTCTAGTGTGTCATCTTTTGTTTTATGAGTGTATGAGTTTATGTTAGCATATTTAGGAAGTTATTACTTCTGTTATGATGCCATGAATCATTTAGTTTCTTGTGCTATAGTTGTAGAATACAAATATTCCTTATAGCAGGTTTGTATAGAATTTCCATACTAGTATGCTATGAGTGCAGTTTTGTTTTTATGTTATCTAATAAGATTATTGTCTTGAGTGAAGATTGTGTTTTAGACAATTTTTATGAATAGATTCATTGGTGATTAGCTACTGGTTGGTTGCTAATTTTTCATGATTGATGGATTCCAAAACTTCTAGTAAACAAGAACATAGTGAATAAATAGTTGATTCTATTGTGGTGTGTTTGCTTGTTTGTTTGTTTGTTTTGAGCACTTTTATAAAAGTGACCAGAGGCTTTTTAACCTCTTGGTGAGCATATTAGCTAGTGGAACACCCACTGGTATGTTTGCCTCGTGGTGGAAAAATAGGTTTGACTTGTTGTCATGAGCTTATTTCACCACTTGAGTAATTTAGCAAATTATGTGTGCTAGCCATAGAGATTGTTGTGGGAATTTTTGAACATCAAAATGCGTTTTATGTGACACCCTACTGTCTAGTAACATGTGCTTTACCCCACTGGTCCATGGTGTTCTTAACCAAAAATCATTGAATTGGCCACACATAAACAATAGGAAAAAGCAGATTTTTCCAACTATAGTTTTTATGCCAATTTTTCTCAAGGGAAAAATTGAGAACTTTGGGTGGTACTTCTTGATCTCTTGCTGTATGTATTACTTGTAGCCTTGTTTGTCTTGTTTGGTTCTGAATGTGTGTCCTTTATTCTCTTTTTTTACGACGTTAGAAAACGAAGAGGAAGGAAGTGTCGGGAAGCTCTGTTTCAAGTTCCAGTCACTCCAACCACCAGGGACACAAGAGTTACCAGGCAAGCCATCCTGATGCTTGCTGATACAATACTTATCATTATCTATCATGCATGTTTTTACCTCTGAAGTTTTACCAAAAACTTGATTATCAAAGCTATTTTTGATGTGGAATTTACTACTATACTATATTATAGGTTAATATCATGCCAATAGTTAAACTTGGTAATACCAAGCCCATAGGCCACCATATGGTATTTATTACCATCAATTATATTAGTCCCTAAGTGGACACCCTAAAATTGTGATTCTACAAAACAAAGGCTTTACGGAAAAACCCGGAGAAAAGGCGGATCCTTGTTCTCCGGAGGAATGTGGAAGTGGTCATTTTTGAGAAAGTGGTGTTTTCAAAAATGACACATAACCTAGTCTTCGCCGGACAACCTTTACCGTACTGCCACCCTACCCCAACATGGGCACGGGGCTTAACTTGAAGTTTGTTCTTATTAGTGTGTGTTCTATCTCAATCGCTATAAGGGACGTCGTACCCTCGAACCGAATGTCGTCAAAACTCCCAATGTTGAGGCATATAAAGTGTGGGATTAATTTTCCCTCCGGTTGCATCGGTTGAGTCTCCTGTCATGGCGGTGTGCGACATGGTGCCGAGGAGATTAAACTCAACTGAAGAGATAGGCATATTCTAGCTTGAACATAGTGGATGGTTATGATCAGATACCTGATGTTTACATACTGTTGTTACAGTCCGTGATTGTTCACGGGAGGTGTACTGGATCTGGTGGATGTGTACACCTCTGCAGAGTATAACTTTTTCGAAGAAGCCGCGTCCTCGGATATGGACAGTTGAATGGCCATGTAGCTAGCATTGTGTCAATGTTTTCAAAAAGAGTTTTTGAAAGGGAAATTTTGGAAAGGAAGTGTTGAACTTGTGAAGTTCGGAAAGGAAGGAAAACGTATACCGTGGAGGTATCGTCGATGATGAAAAGCCAGATGCTGTTATACAAAACAAAATGTTTTGCAAAGAAAACCTTTTCTACTCTAAGCAAGAATTCTGGAAACTGATTCCAAGAAGTTTTGCAAAGAGAAAATATTCTTTAACAAAGCTTTACAAAACCTCTTGTACATGTGATATCGACAAGAGAAATAAAACTATATTATTTTCTTCTGAAGTATCTTCTTCAACGAAGATACAGATTAACCTGACTGCAACTGTGGTGTCATCATATATGAACACCATTGATAGTGAACCATATTTATAGCCTACCTATTCCACCATATAAGCATATTTGCATGTTTGGTAAGTGACATGATGGATGTCTTGCTGAGTACATCCAAATGTACTCATTATGGTTTCGCCCCTGGTATCTACTTATCAGATTTGGAGAAGGAGCCTCCAAAGGATATCTATGAAGAGAAGTACGGAGTTGACGGCTTTGCGAACTAGGATCGTCTCCGGGTCAGCAGCCTGTAGGTTAAGGCGTGACTTGGGCTCAACTACGTTGTGTTTTAATTGTCTTCCGCTGTGTTTGTTAAGTTGCCTGCCCTTTGTGGCAGTTGCTTAAACTTGATCATGTGATCATTTGTGTAATACCTTTTTTTTGTATTCGTGTAATGGATGATGTATATCTGTGTGCCAACTGTGTATGTTGTTCACGACTGATCTTTCTGGGATCGTGAATGTATGCATACGGAGGGTTTCAGACTGCCGGTCTGGGGTCCTTACAGAGTTGGTATCAGAGCCATCCTGACCTTAGGAGACCTTAGTTAGCATGGACGTCAGATAGGAAAGAAAAGTATTTTGGAGTAAAAACCTATATACAATCTAAGTTATTTTTGTCTAAGGGAATTTTTGTATATTTTCCCTCCATATTATCTGGTCAAAAGATTAAAAAGGCATATGTCTCTCGGTTAAGAGTCTATTTCTTACTTGTTTACAACTGCTCCGCTCTGTTTTTGAAACATCTCCCGTTTTTGAAGTTTTCTGCCCAGAAAATAGTTGGAGTTTCAAAAACAGATTGTTGCATAAAGTTTTATCAAAACTTTACTTCTATTTATCTTGTTTTTATACAAAAACTTTTATACTTGCCGATGTCCCGAGAAGACCAAAATAATTGCCTAAGCTCTACAGTGATGATGGTCAGCAGTAGATATAGTTCTTCAGCCACTTCTAGGATTTTGGATCATCCCCTGACGTAGCTCCAAGGGAGCCTTGCTTGTGTGTTATGGCTTGCTTATGTGTGTCCGTAGGACTTTGTGCTGTTGTGTGGTGTAGAATTTAGTTCATCTAGGCTTCTTTATGTTTGTGGGGTGCTAAAAATGTACAGATTTGTGCTTGCCCCGCTCTTGTTTTTGAATCGCCTCGTGTTAAATTTTTGCAAGCAAAAATGTTTGTATAGCATTCAAAAAACAAGAATTTGTTGCTTAGACTTATACTTGTTCTCGCTTCATAGTGCGACCCGTCGTGAACCACCGCCATCTCACCCACAATTAATAAAAGCACCGTTAGGCCTAAGTAAAGGACCATCAAGCCACACGAGCTGATAGCGTTGCTACCAGTGATGCACTCCAACATATAAAGCTCCAACAACGACAACCTTTAAAGAAGAAAATGCGTGAAGAAAACCAACCAATACTGGCCAAAACCTCTATGTTTTGTCTGTTTGCAAAAGACTCTTTTTACCATGTTGGCTAAATGTCGCACCTTTTTATGCCCCCTTTTAAAAGACCAAACAAGAGAAATAAGGATCTTAAACTTTTTCACACTGCTACCTAACTTAATCCCCTTTAAAATCTTGTGTAGATGGCAATTGTCTTCACCAAGTCCTTCCGGCTGGGATCGCATGAACCTTGCTACCACCGCTTTGAGGAGGATTTGATCAAGATGACTCGCCTGATCGGTCGTCCCCTACCTGAGTTAAAGGGAGCCCAGTTCCACATGGATGGACGAGAAATGTCCTGGTTGGTCGTCTGCACCATCCGTGCACCAGTGAGAGCCCCCTCAACCCCAGAGATCACTTGCGAAGTCGTGGAGAACAGTTGGGAAGATGGTATCCTTAGGGTGATGCAGCTGACCATCGCCAAGCTCGCGAACTTCTTCCATCGCAAGTTTGCGGGAACCCCATACAGCTACTTTGGAAGACGCGACGAGGACGATAAGCCAATAGAAGTCACTGGAGACGTTGTGGTTGCACGTCACTTCCAGCATCTGGAAGGACAGCTGTACAACACCCAGCTCTCCCTTGACAAGGTTAGAGCAGACTATGACCTCCGAGGCAGAGAGATAGACCAACTAGAAGCCCGTCTTGGTGCATCTTCAGCTACCGAGCGTCGTCTCAAGGTACTGAAGAAGACCATGAAGTACACTGACTCCCAGCACCGCACTCAAGTGATAGCACTTCAGCTTCAGCTTGCAACTAGCAAGGCCAGAGTGGAAGAGTTGGAGGAACAGCTACGCGCTTCCTCGAGCACTTAGGATTGCCGCAGGATGTTAGGACTTATGTTGTTTTTCCACCCCAGACGCTTGTTTGTGTTGGGTTTCGTGTCGTGTGAGCTCCTCTGTTAGAGCGTTGTGTGTACTAGTTGTGTTGTAAGTTTTATTTGGTAGCCTTGTGAACCCTTAAGATAAGTTATGCTTGTTAAGACTCGTTTTTCACATGCGTGTTAATATGGGTTTGAGTTGGCTTTAGTTTCGTCGATGTTTGCTTGTTGTCGTGAGAGAGCCGCAAAAGGAAGATGGTGACGCCAGGAGAAACTAGTCTATGGGTGACTGAAGAGTGTTTTGTCTGTGGGACTGAAGGGCACTTCGCTCGTAATTGTCCCCAGAGGGAGTATGATCCGGCTTGGTCTGAGCAATCTTCGAGGAGACGGGTGAAAGTCAAGCCCAAGACCAGGGTTTGCTTTGCCTGTAGACAGGAAGGACACTTTGTTCGCGAATGTCCCAATAAGAACCGTATTCTAGCTCATCCTGAAGAAACCCAAGAAACCCAAGAAACCCAGGGTCCATCCCAGAAGAAACGCAAGAATCTGATGAGTGGACCTCGAGACAGAGATGATGTTGCAGGAGCATCTTCGACTCCTGCCATAGCCAATGGTACGTTTCAAACCACACCTGTGAACCCCCTTGTTTTGTTTATCATCGCACCATGAGAAAAACCCGACGTAAATGGGACTTAAATAGTTAAAGATACTAACAAAAATCTAAAAGGGTTTCATCTAATTCTAGTTCGAGGCCTTACAGAATTGGAGACCTTACCAATTGGTAATATAACCTCATCTATGTAATCAACTTTTTCGAAAAACAAAGGGAAAGGTGCCTTAGAATGATTCTATAGTTTTTTTGAAGTAGTGAAAGGTTGGAAAAAAATATTAGATGGGTAACCTATGATCATTACTAGTCGACATTATCTCCCGTATATATGTGTTGAAGGAGCCAGATTCTACAGTAAGATAGTAGAACTCGTTTGAGGCTGAGAAAGATTGGTGGATATATATTGATGATGATAGATTTTAGGAAAAATCATTATGAGCTTGGAGTTTCTGAAAGAAACCTTATATAGATGATAGTACTCAGAGTTGTTATAGCTTTATGATCTAGATAAACTACCTTTGAGGAAAACAAATGTTTTGAGATTTAACTATAATAGGTTAAGAGGAAGATAGTGGATTTTCCTGGATTTTGGACGGTGAGAAATGGAAAGCTCATACTTGTTAAATAATGATGGATATCCATTAGATTGATCATTGAGTGGTACGCAAATAGAGCTTTGACTAAAGAATAACCACGGGTTGGACATCATGGTTTCAAGGAGCAGTGTGTTCGAGGTTTAAACCATGGCACCCAAACCTTTGTAAAGAAAACAAATTTACCAGGGAATTCTGGTAAGAAAAATCAAAGGGGGGAAGCCCCTGTAAATAAGGTTACAAAACACCAACACATGTTTTGTAAACAAATCATCTAACATTGTTATTTGACCATACCCTCTTTTCGCTTGCCTGCGAATCTCGGGACGAGATTCTGGTAAGGGGGGAAGGTCTGTCACATCCCAGTTTTTAAACCCTTGATCTGTGCTCAAGAAGTCAACTATGAGGGCCAACAAAGTAATGTTTACAACAACATGATTGCTTTAAATAACTTGTGGTATGATCCTAATCATATTTGCAACATAAGTTTTGTTTCATTATAAAACCAACACCTTATGTGTCTGAAAAATATTCCTGATATTTTTCCCTAATGTTTTCTTATTAATACTTGAGTGGATTTTCTTTCCAAGACTTGGACCATTCTTGTTTGCATCTTAAAACAAACTTTTAACCTTGTTGGATCCAAGAAAACAAGTTTCCAAGATGATCTATGAAGGTTTTCTTTTAATTTTCCTATAGAAAACAATTACTGAAAATAAAGCCAAGTACCTGTTTTCTACCATTGTTTTCACCAAGCTAGAGATTGTTATTTTATGATTTCTTGACTTCTAATTAATCCTTGATATATGTACTACAAATCCATAAGCTCACTTTTATTTTGGGATAAATAAAAACTATCTTTTGCTTGTTGTTTTTGTGGTATAAAATTAAGGCAGTTTTTAGAAACAGATAAAAACAGAAAGTATACCTTTTTCCACATGGTTTTCATGGCCTTAAACTATTTCAAAATTGTTTCCAAAAGTTGTTTCTGAAAGTATATAACATGGTTAACAAGTCCATGTTTTGAAAACAAATTTTGGAAAGCATTTGAACCCTGAAAACAACTCCAACTTTTGCTATCTCTGTCTGTTATTCCAGCACTTAGAAAATTTCAGAAACTGTCTAACTGAATTTTTCTGACAGAACAGTGATTACACATTTAAACTTGATGATTTAACTTTTGTGTACTGATCCAAGCCTTGCCACTTTGCCAACTCGAAAAACAATGTTATGGAACTTCTGGAAGGGGCATTGGATCCTCTTTTGGTCAGCTAGGGAGGGAGAAAATGAGGTGGCAAGTTGACTAATGGTGAGGTCACACATAGTGGTTGGAATAGTGTGGATTCTCACTTTTGCCCATCCCTTGGCCCTTACTGTGGCCTTGCTCACCACCTTGTACCCTTATTCACCTCATGGCACCAGTTAGGAGCCAGGACACCCTTGGAGACACCCCAAGGGGCAAGGCAAGCCCATGCCTTTGCCAAACCGAGCCCACCCCTTTGGACTCGAGCCTACACAAGTCCAGAGGGCACCTCCTCACGCCATGCACCTCCTCATACCTCACTCTACCTCCCCAAAGCAAATTGGACACAAGCCCGAGCCCCTGGAGCGCTCCCGAGCCGTGCCCACGCCGGTGGTCACCACCACGGGCACACCACGGTGCAGCTAGGCCCGAGCACTCTCCTCCCCTCCCACTGCCCTGGATGGACTCCTCTAGTCCCCTGGACCCTCCCTGACACTTCCTCGTGTCCCCTTGTGCGCAGGATCGCCGCCGCCATCCACCTCGCCGCCCCGGACGCCCCGCTCGGCGCCGCCTCGACGCGCCGTCTCCGACGCCCTGGACCGCTCCCCTCCACCGCCCCGGGCCCTAGTACCCTTCCCCGACCCCGAGCCATCTCCGCCGTGCCCCTGGGTGAGCCCCTCGCCGTCGCCTTTTTCTTCCCGTGCGCGATCAAGTGAGAGAGAGAGGAGGGAGGTGGAAGACGACGCCGGGAGCGTTGATCCGCGGATCAACGGCTCCCGTTGAACCGGCCTTTTCCCGCGCAGCGTGCGCGCGCGCGCAAGCGCGGTGGGCTGCGCTGCCGCTTGCTGGGCCGTGGCCTCGCAGATCCGGCCCGCGCTGTAATCCTTTATTCCTTTGTTTTTTTTAACAGAATCTGAGGCTTTTACTTTAGGCTTGTATAAAATACTAAATGAGCATAATAAAATCTGAGAAAAATCAGGGACATACATACATGAAATCCAAGCCATGCAAAATTTGCAGATCTGGATTTGGGCAAATACTTTGGACACAATGACTGTTTTGCCACAGACTATCTCTGAGAATGTTTTGGGCATAACTTTTAAAATATATAATCAAATGGAACAAACTCAACTGATCTGGATAGGTATTGAAAATGTCTATCCAATGAGCCAAACCTCACATCAAGGAGAGTTGTATAATGAAAATGCCATCCAAATTGCTAAAGGACCAGTAGCCTTTTCTTTGATTTTTATAAGGAGTTTAAAAATGATTTTTGGAGCAAACCCAATTGGATGAGTTTGGTATTGAGTAGATCTACCTTATCCTAGCTTAGATTAATTTTTTGAGCTCTAGATTATTTTTGGTGGACAGATCTAGAAACAGAAGCTTTTCTGTTTTGATTTCTTTATTTGTTTTTGTTGAAATGAAATGCTTGGTTGGCTAAATCTTTGCTCCTAGGATGTAGAGATGTGTTGAATCTTGTTATTAGGTTGTTTCCTTGCAGTACATCTACCACACAAATTGTGTGCATGTTTGCAATATCTTATGGCTAAAGAAGTAGCATATGTTGTTTCACTAGATTATTTATTTGATGTTTTATGTGAACCAACTCCTTGTGTGATTGTTACCTTTTTTGTGCTATGATTGTGTTGAGTCCAGTACCATTTTGGTACTGTGATTTATATGCTATTATCTTCATTAACTTGCATGTGATCTTATAGCAAAGCATGAGTAGCATTTGTTATGGTTCTAGTGTTTAATTCTTTGGGATTATTGTGAGAGCTAGATCCTTGTGTAATACCTTGATAATTTTTGTGCTAGGTTTGCTATAGATCCAGTACCATTTTGGTGCTGTTATTTTGATGCTTTTGTCTCTGATAGCTTGCATGTATTTGTAAGGTGAAGCATGTGTAGGTTTTGTTATTCTTATGCACTAGTCTTGTATGCACTAGAATAAATAGCATTGTTTTATTTATTTTGCTATACTAATTTTTGTCATGAGTAACCAGAGGCTTAAGAACCTCATTTACCTTGATATAAATGGGCCCATAACCCACTGGTCCCATTGCATCTTGGTTGTGGATGAAAAGTCCCAACTATGCACATGTGAGAAATTAACATGTTTTCATTATGTGGTTGATAGGAATATTTTCCACCATGGAAAATATAATGGTTTGTTTTCACTTATGCAAGTGAGAAGTTTATTTATTATAAGTATCTACTAGTATGTTAGGTGTGATCCATTTGTTAGCATAATATTCCTTATGAGTATCTTGTTAAGAGATGATTTCCCTATTGAGTGCTAAATTAAATTGTTTGCAAATAACTGAATTCCTTTGAGTGATAGATTGTTTGTGGATGATTTCAAATTGAGTGTTTGGATTTTTGAAAAGGTTTAGATAACTTTTCTTTTGTTGCCTAGCTACTGGTTGTATAAGTTATACCTTTCTTGCTTGCTAGTAATTGTTTAAGAAAAACCTAAATTACTAGAATTAATTTATGCATGTTTAATAGATGTTTCATGGGATTGTTTTGATGTTTGTGCTTGCTAGCTTGAGTAAGTTTTGGGTACTGTTATTAGGTACATTTTATGATCATGACTTGCTTGTTTATAATTAAGCATCATAGTGACATTGTTTGCTTCTCTAGTGTTGAACTAGTGTCACCACTAGAAAATGGTGAAGTTTGCTCTAGTGTGTCATCTTTTGTTTTATGAGTGTATGAGTTTATGTTAGCATATTTAGGAAGTTATTACTTCTGTTATGATGCCATGAATCATTTAGTTTCTTGTGCTATAGTTGTAGAATACAAATATTCCTTATAGCAGGTTTGTATAGAATTTCCATACTAGTATGCTATGAGTGCAGTTTTGTTTTTATGTTATCTAATAAGATTATTGTCTTGAGTGAAGATTGTGTTTTAGACAATTTTTATGAATAGATTCATTGGTGATTAGCTACTGGTTGGTTGCTAATTTTTCATGATTGATGGATTCCAAAACTTCTAGTAAACAAGAACATAGTGAATAAATAGTTGATTCTATTGTGGTGTGTTTGCTTGTTTGTTTGTTTGTTTTGAGCACTTTTATAAAAGTGACCAGAGGCTTTTTAACCTCTTGGTGAGCATATTAGCTAGTGGAACACCCACTGGTATGTTTGCCTCGTGGTGGAAAAATAGGTTTGACTTGTTGTCATGAGCTTATTTCACCACTTGAGTAATTTAGCAAATTATGTGTGCTAGCCATAGAGATTGTTGTGGGAATTTTTGAACATCAAAATGCGTTTTATGTGACACCCTACTGTCTAGTAACATGTGCTTTACCCCACTGGTCCATGGTGTTCTTAACCAAAAATCATTGAATTGGCCACACATAAACAATAGGAAAAAGCAGATTTTTCCAACTATAGTTTTTATGCCAATTTTTCTCAAGGGAAAAATTGAGAACTTTGGGTGGTACTTCTTGATCTCTTGCTGTATGTATTACTTGTAGCCTTGTTTGTCTTGTTTGGTTCTGAATGTGTGTCCTTTATTCTCTTTTTTTACGACGTTAGAAAACGAAGAGGAAGGAAGTGTCGGGAAGCTCTGTTTCAAGTTCCAGTCACTCCAACCACCAGGGACACAAGAGTTACCAGGCAAGCCATCCTGATGCTTGCTGATACAATACTTATCATTATCTATCATGCATGTTTTTACCTCTGAAGTTTTACCAAAAACTTGATTATCAAAGCTATTTTTGATGTGGAATTTACTACTATACTATATTATAGGTTAATATCATGCCAATAGTTAAACTTGGTAATACCAAGCCCATAGGCCACCATATGGTATTTATTACCATCAATTATATTAGTCCCTAAGTGGACACCCTAAAATTGTGATTCTACAAAACAAAGGCTTTACGGAAAAACCCGGAGAAAAGGCGGATCCTTGTTCTCCGGAGGAATGTGGAAGTGGTCATTTTTGAGAAAGTGGTGTTTTCAAAAATGACACATAACCTAGTCTTCGCCGGACAACCTTTACCGTACTGCCACCCTACCCCAACATGGGCACGGGGCTTAACTTGAAGTTTGTTCTTATTAGTGTGTGTTCTATCTCAATCGCTATAAGGGACGTCGTACCCTCGAACCGAATGTCGTCAAAACTCCCAATGTTGAGGCATATAAAGTGTGGGATTAATTTTCCCTCCGGTTGCATCGGTTGAGTCTCCTGTCATGGCGGTGTGCGACATGGTGCCGAGGAGATTAAACTCAACTGAAGAGATAGGCATATTCTAGCTTGAACATAGTGGATGGTTATGATCAGATACCTGATGTTTACATACTGTTGTTACAGTCCGTGATTGTTCACGGGAGGTGTACTGGATCTGGTGGATGTGTACACCTCTGCAGAGTATAACTTTTTCGAAGAAGCCGCGTCCTCGGATATGGACAGTTGAATGGCCATGTAGCTAGCATTGTGTCAATGTTTTCAAAAAGAGTTTTTGAAAGGGAAATTTTGGAAAGGAAGTGTTGAACTTGTGAAGTTCGGAAAGGAAGGAAAACGTATACCGTGGAGGTATCGTCGATGATGAAAAGCCAGATGATGTTATACAAAACAAAATGTTTTGCAAAGAAAACCTTTTCTACTCTAAGCAAGAATTCTGGAAACTGATTCCAAGAAGTTTTGCAAAGAGAAAATATTCTTTAACAAAGCTTTACAAAACCTCTTGTACATGTGATATCGACAAGAGAAATAAAACTATATTATTTTCTTCTGAAGTATCTTCTTCAACGAAGATACAGATTAACCTGACTGCAACTGTGGTGTCATCATATATGAACACCATTGATAGTGAACCATATTTATAGCCTACCTATTCCACCATATAAGCATATTTGCATGTTTGGTAAGTGACATGATGGATGTCTTGCTGAGTACATCCAAATGTACTCATTATGGTTTCGCCCCTGGTATCTACTTATCAGATTTGGAGAAGGAGCCTCCAAAGGATATCTATGAAGAGAAGTACGGAGTTGACGGCTTTGCGAACTAGGATCGTCTCCGGGTCAGCAGCCTGTAGGTTAAGGTGTGACTTGGGCTCAACTACGTTGTGTTTTAATTGTCTTCCGCTGTGTTTGTTAAGTTGCCTGCCCTTTGTGGCAGTTGCTTAAACTTGATCATGTGATCATTTGTGTAATACCTTTTTTTTTGTATTCGTGTAATGGATGATGTATATCTGTGTGCCAACTGTGTATGTTGTTCACGACTGATCTTTCTGGGATCGTGAATGTATGCATACGGAGGGTTTCAGACTGCCGGTCTGGGGTCCTTACAGGAACATGGGGGGAGCAAACGCTCAAATCTCAATTCATCTCTAACCCTAATCTGGACAGAGGGGTACCTATTTATAGGCCAAGGGCTAAAGGGATGGGTTACATGGTCATTTCGGACCTTTTTCTACGCGCAGATAGTAACTTACCCCGCAGACTCCAGTCTCAAAGGGGGCGGAGACTCTGGCCTCGAGGGTGCGGGGCGGAGACTTTGGTGTTGCTCCGGACATGGCATCTATGAGTTTGCTCGAGGGGAGGACGCGGTGATGGGACGGAGACTCCGGGCACACTCCCGCCATACTCCGGACAGGGCATCTGTAAGTCAGCCCAAGCAACAACATGAGGAGCTTGAGAGTGGGGCGGAGACTCCGGCCTGGGCAACTTCAACCAGCTTCTCTTGATCATCTTCTCCAACTCCCTGGGCACCATCTTGGGGCTCCTTTGGGGGATCAAACCTGAGCACACGTAGGGTCTTCCCATGAGGTAGCGCGCCATTCACCAAGTCACTAAAGGCATATAGAGAGAGGAGCGAGTTCACCTTATCTTGTGTCGCCTTTGCACGCGATCTTGTCATGGGGCCAATGGGTGTCGATGTAGGGCTTGGTGGAATAGGGTGTGCCTATACTTTGGGTGTTGAAGAGCGACTTGGTGGAATAGGTTGGGCTGCATTAGTGACCCTCGATTGTACCCTCATCATGTTGGCGATTGTGAATGTACTTCTTCCTATGGCAGAAATTTGCTAAGGAATAGAAATACAGAAGTAGATTGTATTATTATCTCCCTCGAGAATGAATTGGTTTTTGATCTTTGATCCACTTAAGATCTTCCTTGTGCATTACCTCTAAAATGAGCTTATTTGGCTAGTCCTTAAGATCGATCTTCTGATAATACAACATATGTGTTTCTGCTAGTTTCTCAAGCTCACCAAGATTCCCGTAAGTCTCCTCTAGCTGTTTGCTAGGGATTTTTCCTATAGGGGAGAGCATATGCATACATGCAGCAGTTTGCCACATCATATATGACATCAGCGCATTAATTACTAAACTAAAAAATTCAAAAAGATTCATCTTCTAAACCGCTATTCCGATTGGAAATCCGTTTACACCGCTAAGTTCGTCTCGATGAGAGTTTCAAATCTAGATCCCATGTTAATATGTTTCGATGATTTTTTTGTCACACCAGTTACCAGATTAGCAACGAATAGTTACCACGATAATTTTACATGGTTGCCAAATAAATTTTTCTATACTTTTAGACATTCAAACACAACTATATATCGGGTGTGAAGTATTTTATCCGTCATGCTAGTTACCATATTGCAATACTATAGTTATCAGATTAATATTGAACAGTTATCACAATAATTGTACATGGTTATCAGATAAATTATGTATGTTTTGTATCCATTTTGAGTGATCCAGGCATATGGAAGAGTTAAAAGATGGTATCATTTCACACAAAACAGTTTCATGCACTATTACATTGTTGAAGAAGGGCGTCAGACAACCTGATAACTAAGTTATTATAATCTGATAGTTTAGTGATAATAATCTGGTAACTACCGATGAAAAAAAATGGTCAGAACATGGCAACATGAGATCTAGTTTTGTAGATCTCGTCGTGACTAACACAGTGGTGAAAATAGATTTTTAATCGGATTATCGGTTTTGCTATTTCTCACTCGAGTGAGAATTAAGCTACAGCTCAGTCGAGTCGAATCCCATTAGATTTACATCATGATTCGTGTGGGTTGTTAGTTATACATGACTTGCAACTCATATTTTCTCCAGTTGCACATGGGTGTCACTTAGTTGCAACTCAGATATCATGAGTTGCAAATGCAACTGACTGATGCCATCTGAGTGAGACTTAACTTACTTCTCACTCGAGTGAGCCCTAGGCATTCCCTTTTTAATAAAATTGGTGGGAGGAATCTAGACCAACGTCATCGCTGATGTCACCCGCATGCATGCATATCTGAAACCGCCGTGTAGTCATGTCCTTGATTAAAAGGGGCCAATACGTGTCGACTCGGTCATTGTTTTCTTTCTAATGAAATCTTGGGATATTAAAATCTATCTACTAGAGAATAGGATACGGATTATCTTTAGCAAGATTGACGTATTCTCAAAGGAAAGCAGCATCGTTCCCACTGGGCTTCAACTGAGTTGGCTGCCTTGTTTCGAAGGCGGAATAAGAGAAGTGGCGTTGTGAAGATACGACTCCATCTAGTACTAGTCTCTGAAAAAAAGACCGTATCCACTAGGATCAAAATCTTGATGCGTCCATTGTGTGTCATTGGTGTAACTGAAAAACAAGTACTCGTATTGCTTACCGGTAGACCCATTCTACTTTCTTACAGTAAAATAAGTGAATACTCCAATAAGCTACTAATTCTAGCAACTTCCTCACGGTGCCGAAGAACTGAATGTTGCGTACTTGCGCTTTGTTACTTCGTTCCAAATTCCTCGAGGACGTCATGGCGAGTGCGTCTTTCATGGACAATGCGAGTGTACCTTTCCTTGACGCGGTCCACCCCAACCCACTAGATTGGGTTAATAGCTCAGTAAAATTAGGCAAATCTTCCTGGATATTTTGGCTGGTTTCTCCACGGTCCACGCAATGCACACACGTTCGTGCGTTACGAATCAGCGGCGGCACTGTAGTATCAAAAACACTGTTTGGGTAATGTAACGTCGCGAGAGTAATTTCCTTGTTTTTGGGTGTGCTTTTGACACACCCGGCATGTAACTCTAAACTCTCTTTTTAACTAATACTCCTTCCGAGGTTCCTAAATATAAGATGTTCTAGCCATTACTCATATTGTCTAGATACACACTAATATAAGTGAACATATATGCTAAAAGTTGTCTAGATACATGTAGACATGTATGGATGTAGAAAATGACTAAAAGATCTTACATTTAGGAATGGAGGGAGTATAAAAAAGGCAAATATTTTGTTTTGTTTTAGAAAAAATACTTCTAACTTAAGCTCTAGTGCTTTCGTTTTTATAAAAAATTGGAAAAAAAATACGTCTCAAAAAATTCTGAAAAAAATGTAGGCACATATACATGTCTACTACATATGACCAAATTTTGCGGAACGAAATATGTTTTTATGCGTGATATGCACAAAAAAAATATGAAAAAAGAACTCATTTTAGTTTTTCAATTTGTCTTTTTCATGCAGATCAAGTATGAAAAAAATATTCTACTGAAAATTTGGTTGTACATAGTGCACATGTATATATACGTGTATATGTTTTTCTAGAATTTCTTTAGATGCTTTTCTTTTTTTAAAGCGAGAGCACAACTACTCTTTCGGTCTCAAAATAATTGTCTCAGGTTTGTTTAAATATAGATGTATGTAGACATATTATAGTGTATACATGTTTTCGTATTAAGTTGATACAATTATTTTAAGACGGAAGGAGTACAACTTCATCGAGACCGACAGTACCATGTGGTGTTCTTTCTATTTCGAGGAACCAGCGTAATCGAGTCACGTCAGTGTGTGCGTTCTCGTTCGTTACTATTCCGCCATGTACCTTTCTCTAGTCTCGGCGGAGTCAGCTGCTTGCCTTTCCAAGTCCTGGTCTTTTGTTTTCTTCTCTTTGACGAACCGGTCTGGTAGAGTCACAACGCTGCGTGCATCCCCCCAGCGATTTCAAGTTTCCAACCCTGAATCCTGAGAACAAATCGTCGCTCCGAATATGGTTCAGCTACCGTCACAACCGTGAGCTAAAAACCTTTAACTATAAGTGGAGTACATGTTGCTTGTTGCGACCCGTTTGCATGAGCTCTTATCGAAAACTATTCTGCTGCTGTCTACAATCTTGAATAGCAACGTGCCAACGGCTTTACCGACCGACGATCGACGTTCAGTTCAGGTGCAGAACCCATAAATGCATTCGAGAAATATTCTATGGATGCCAGTTCATTGGCTTTAGTGATATTTATTTATTTATCTCTGTAAACATTGCAGAAATGGCATTTCGCTAGGGGACAGAAGATCCATCTCCCTATCTTCTCGTTCTAGAAGAAAAGTACAGTGAGAGGCCTCAGTTCGTGGAACATCCTTTTCCTTGGTATGAAGGTATGCAAAGTTGCTGTCCCAAGTTGTAGTGCACAGGTGCAAGTGACTAAAATCCTGTCAAATTCTAGTCAACAATGTTGATCTTCATCTACCAAGAACGCATGGAACACAGCACTATAGTCACATGCTTGCACCATCGAGGAAGCTAAACTTGAGTTTTTTTTTAGAACTAAAGCTAAACTTGATTTGTCCACGCACTACGTGCTTCCTTTGGCACTGAGGTGGCTGTGATCGATCTGATCGTTATATGTTGCTATCGCATGGGAAGGGATCCGATCCGCCGGGGCCGACTGCTGTGCGCCGGCCGGTCTCGTGTGCGGCACGACGGAGACAAATCACCAGCTCGATATGCAGAGTAAACACTCTGATCAATTTCGTGGACTGGTCACCCGTGTGTGCTCACACGGACACTGAATTATTGGTTGGTAGTACCTGCCAGAGGCGACGAATACAGGTTCAAAGATACCAAGGAGAAACACCTGGACGCACACACGCGTACATTCCTGGAATTATCGTGCAACACCAGCGTGGAACGGAGCTGCGTTCTTCCTTACTTGCTACCCCCTTCATCTCTTAGCACGCAAGCCATCTGTCTACAATCCAGATGACTCAGCGTCCGTCTATCGAGTTCTTTCAAACTTCCACACATTTTAAAAGAAAAAAATCGCCGCACTGTAAGACAGCCATCGCTTTCCACATGCTAACCTGCCATCTCGAAGGAGAAGTGAACCCACGCTCACTAGATCATTCAACTTTGGTCTGTACAAAGAAACACGGGGGGCTGCTATGCCATAAATTAACTGCAGTCTAGGACCTGCATTTTCAAAGCACTGATTCAAGGGGTGGACGTGGATTGTTGGTTAATCCAGCACTGAACCCGACAGTTCCAGGCAGCCTGCCGTGGTGATAAAACGTAGCGTTTCTCAGCCGCGGCAGGAGGTGTCGTTTCTTTGTATCTGAATAAAAAGTTCAGTAATAACTGAGCCGCTGATCGCCTGTGATCGCGCTCGTAGATAGGGGTAGACCTTTTCCTTTCCAGGTTTGTAGGATCACCAGCACGACGTGCGGAGCGTGGGATGTCACGCTCATTCGTTGCGCGTAGTGGCAGTTTTAGGCCTTCGAACTGTATCCGTTAAGTACCAGAAATTCCAGAAAAGCAGTAAGCTGTTACGCTGCACAAAACTCATGTCTCTCTCTGATATCCATCTCCATTCTCTAGTTCTTCAACTGGTGAATTCGATTCAGTGAGTGAGTGAATTGCTACTCGCAACGACATTTGGTATGAGAGCCATTCGGGTTCATCGCCATGACTGACGACAAGGCGTCGGACGGGAACGCGCGATCCCGATCGCGCTCGAAACCGCCCGCGAAATCCGCAACTCCACCACCACCGGGGACTCGTGACAGCAGTCGTGGACGCAGCCTTGCTCGGCGCGGCGAGGGTAGCGGCACGCGCGAGATCGTGGTGCGTGAGGTCGTGCGGGAGAGTGGCGGCAGCGGCGGGGCGATGCATCTCCCCATGCTAACCCGTACGAACTACACGGAGTGGGCAATACTGATGCGAGTGCAGCTGCAGGGAGCGCGGTTGTGGGACGTCATCGAGCCTGGCATCATCGACGACGAGGATGATCGTGCGGAGCGGTGGGCCCTCGGGGCGATCCTGCGCTCTGTTCCTCCGGAGATGGTGGCCGTGCTCGCGGCCAAGGACCGCGCCAAGGGCGCGTGGGACGCCATCAAGGTGATGCGTGTGGGCGTGGATCGCGTGCGCGAGGCCCGGGGTTAGAAGCTTCGTCGGGATTTTGAGAACCTCGCGTTCAAATCTGCGGAGGCGATCAAGTAGTTTGTGTTGCGGCTCTCTGGCATCATCACGGAGCTGCAGTCCCTCGGCGACACCATCACCGAGCTCGATGCAGTACAGAAGTTTCTACGGGTGGTGCCTGGAAAGTACTCCCAGATGGCATGCTCAATCGAGACCCTCCTCGATCTCTCGACGATGTCGATTGAGGAGCTGTGTGGCCGTCTCTCTGCCTCTGATGGGCGCGGCGAGCCAGAATCACACACGGGGGGGGGAGTTGTTGCTAACTGCCGAGCAGTGGAGCGCGCGACAGCAGCGCGGGCAGCATGCGTCCACTGGATCAAAGGGCGCGGCGAAGGGCAAGCAGCAGGACGGCGACAAAGCCGGTGGAAACACCATCGGCGGTGGAAGCGCGGGGAGCTCTCGAAAGCCCGGCAACTGTCATTACTGCGGCAAGCCCGGGCACTGGGCAAAAGAATGCCGAAAAGCGCAGCGAGATCGCGAGCGCAAGGGAGAGGTGGCGAACCTGACAGAGGCCGCGGAGGTGGCTGCGGACGCACCCGCGCTGCATCTCATGGAGATCGTCTCCACGACAGTCCAACCAGCAGTAACTCGGCAGGAGATCGCGCAGATCGCTGCGGTGACTGAAGCTCAGGTGGTGTACCTGAACGAGGAAAGAGTGGTCCCTGTACCAGCGGCCGCCGGCGTCTGGCACCTAGACACGGGTGCTAGAAGTCACATGACAGGGGTCAGAGCGGCGTTCGTCACCATGGATGAAATAATGAGCGGAACCGTGCGCTTCGGGGACGGATCCGTGGTGCTGATCAAAGGCAGGGGCAATGTGATGTTCAAGTGCCATGACGGAAACCAGCGTATCCTGTCAGATGTGTACTACATCCCAAGACTTCGCGCCAACATCGTCTCGATTGGACAGCTCAACGAGAATGGATACAAGTCTGTGGTCGAGGATGGATACCTCACCGTGTTTGATCAGAGAAGGAAGCTGATGGTGCGCGTGAAGCGCACGGGCAGCAGGTTGTACGTTCTCAACCTGAACCTATCGTCACCTGTCCGTCTGTTGGCCAAGGTGGAAGAACCGGTGTGGCTGTGGCACGCTCAACTTGGGCACCTACACTTTCGAGCTGTCAGTGCCATGTCATGCAAGGGCTTGGTGAAGGGGATGCCACGAGTCGAGCATGTTGATGAGATCTGCGATGGCTGCACGATAGGGAAGCAGCAGAAGTTGTCGTTCCCGCAGACTAGCAAGCATCGTTCAGGGAAGGCCCTCGTCCTGGTTCACACCGATCTCTTCGGTCCCATTACTCCGGCAACGGCAGGAGGTGTGCAGTATTTCTTGCTCGGCGTCAACGATTGCACACGTTACATGTGGCTGGAGCTGCTGCGGTCGAAGGGTGAGGCATTCACAAAGTTCAGAAAAATACGAGCGCATGCAGAGGCAAAACTGCAGTGTCATCTCAGAGCTTTTTGCTCCGATCGCGGCGGAGAATTCAACTCAGGCGAATTTCGGGCATACTACGACAAGGAAGGGGTGACCCACTATACCACTGCACCATACTCACCACAGCAGAACAGTGTGGTGGAGCGGAGGAACCAGACCGTGGTGGAAATGGCGAGGTGCATGATGAAGAGCATGGCCATGCCCGCCAAGTTCTGGGGAGAAGTTGTTAAGTGTGCGGTGTATGTGCTGAACTGCGCACTGACACGAAGCCTGGATGGTGTCACTCCATACGAAGCGTGGAGCAAGAGGAAGCCCACGGTTGAGCACCTGCGCACCTTCGGGTGCGTGGCGCACATGAAGAGAACTGGTCCGGGGGTGACCAAGCTCGCCGATCGCTCGATTCTCTCCGTGTTCATTGCATACGAGGAAGGCTCCAAAGCCTATCGTGTCTACGACCCCGTGGGCGACAGACTGTACATCACACGGGACGTCGTGTTCGAGGAGAGGCGCGCATGGGACTGGGAGATGCCGACATCGGCACTCGGCGAGCCAAAGCCTTCCGGCTTCACAGTGGTGTACACAATAGCAAGCGGGGAAACAGTGGTGGATGATGGTGTCAGCAGCCATGTCACCACAGATGGCCGCTCGCCGAGCCTGCTCGGCACTGGGTCATAGGGGAACGCACCCCAGAGTACACCCCTGCCACACCTGTCGGCACGCCGGCGCCCATGCCCACGACGGGCGTGCAACTCTGCACGCCACCCCTCACACGGCAGTGCCCTTGATGCGGCTGATGAAGGAGACGGACCGCGATGTTATAGGCATGTTCAGAATGTCTACGACACCACCGTTCCTGTTGTCGGCGGACAGAACACTCAAGGGGCAGCGTCAGTCAACGATTCTGACAGCGACAGTGACGAGCTCGAGGAACTGCACCTGGTTGCTGCAGAAGAACCAGTCAGTGTTGATCAAGCAATGCAGGACCCGTGTTGGAGAAGATCCATTGAAGAGGAGATGGAGTGCATCGCTGAGAACAACACCTGGACATTGAGCAGCCTCCCAGCTGGGCACCATGCCATAGGGCTCAAATGGGTTTTCAAGCTTAAGAAGGACCCAGATGGCAACATTGTGAAGCACAAGGCCAGGCTGGTAGTAAAGGGCTACGCCCAGCGGCAGGGGGTGGATTTCGAGGAAGTTTTCGCTCCTGTCGCACGCATGGAGACTGTGCGGATGCTGCTTGCGTTGGCCGCACAGGGAGGCTGGGAGTTACACCACATGGACGTCAAGTACGCATTCCTAAACGACAAGTTGGAGGAGGAGGTGTATGTGCACCAGGCCCCTGGCTTCATCGACAAAAGGTACCCACACTCTGTCATGAAACTGAGCAAAGCTCTGTATGGGCTTCGACAGGCACCTCGTGCGTGGTACACGAAGCTCGACGCCGCTCTCACCGACCTAGGTTTTGTGAGAAGCCCACTGGAGCATTCTGCCTATCGACGCGAGAACACCGAAGGGTTCTTACTTGTGGGGGTGTACGTCGATGACCTGCTCATCACGGGCACCAGCACACAAGAAATCATGGTGTTCAAGACCGAGATGCAGAATCTTTTCAAGATGAGTGATCTCGAACTGTTGTCCTACTACCTTGGCATTGAGGTGAAGCAGGAAGCAGGTGTGATCACAATCTGCCAGCGCGCTTACGCTGAGAAGATCTTGGAGCGTGCACGTATCTCTATGTGCAACGCCTGCCACACGCCAATGGAGGTATGGCTAAAGCTCACGAAGGAAGATGGGGCGCCCAAGATGGATGTTACGGAATACAGGAGTGTGATCGGGTGCCTGCGGTATCTGGTCAACACTAGACCTGACATTGCATTTTCAGTCGGCCTTGCAAGAAGATTCATGGAGTCACCAAGCACGCGACGTTGGGCCGCCGTCAAGAAGATTCTCAGGTATGTGCGTGGCACACTGGGGTACGGTTGTTGCTACAGAAAGGGGAGTGGCACCCCGATACTCACCGGCTACACGGACAGTGATCTGGCTGGGGATTTCGATGATCGGAAGAGCACCTCTGGAATTGTTTTCTTGCTTGGAGACAGTGTTGTGACATGGGAATCACAGAAGCAGCAGGTGGTGGCTATGTCTTCATGCGAGGCAGAATACGTGGCAGCTGCCTCAGGCACTAGTCAGGAAGAGTGGTTGAGGAGCCTGCTGGCGGATCTTGTTGGACAAGCACCAGTGAAGTTCAAGCTCCTCATTGACAACCAGTCAGCAATCACACTTAGCAAGAACCCAGTGCATCACAACAGAAGCAAACACATAGACATCAAATTCCATCACATTCGTTGGTGCATCGAAGATGGAAAGGTGGATGTCGATCATGTGAGAACGAACGGGCAATTGGCAGACGTCCTGACCAAGGCCCTAGGAAGAATGCGTTAATTGAAATGAGGATGAAGCTTGGAGTGGTCAAGGTGTAGGATTAAGGGGGTGAAATGTTTGTTAATCCAACACTGAACCCGACAGTTCCAAGCAGCCTGCCGTGGTTCCAGGCAGCCTGCCGTGGTGATAAAACGTAGTGTTTCTCTGCCGCAGCAGGAGGTGTCGTTTCTTTGTATCTGAACAAAAAGTTCAGTAATAATTGAGCCGCTGATCGCCTGTGATCGCGCTCGTAGATAGGGGTAGACCTTTTCCTTTCCAGGTTTGTAGGATCACCAGAACGACGTGCAGAGCGTGGGATGGCACGCTCAGTCACTGCGCGTAGTGGCAGGTTTTTCGGCCGTTCTGTTTTAGGCCTTCGAACTTTATCCGTTAAGTACCAGAAATTCCAGAAAAGCAGTAAGCTGTTACGCTGCACAAAACTCCTGTCTCTCTCTCTCTGATATCCATCTCCGTTCTCTAGTTCTTCAACTGGTGAATTCGATTCAGTGAATGAGTGAGTTGCTACTCACAACGACATGGATCCGTTACAATGGCGCTAGCAAACCTGAAACTGAAACGCGGAGACCCGCCAGAGGAGCTCAATGGTACTTTTCACAACACTTCAATTACCTCCCAATCAACAAACCACCTACTACTCCCCTCCCACCTCCATATGGTATTTCCAACAGAGAAATATTACACCGCAATAAGGCTCCTGTACAGAATGTGCCGTATACCCTCCAGGTACTAAGGGGGAAAGGAAGCAATCAAAGATTACTTGATCCAAGGAAAAAGGAATAGTGCCTGGATTTCTTTTTTGAAAAGTATTGCGAGAATTAAGAGGACACTGAGACGAGCATGGATAGTATAAACAAATGGATGAAGTCATACTATGATTTGTACGAGCAGCAAGTAAAACGAAGCAACCAACAATCCGTGTCTCGTGAAGTAAGCAATGTGGGATCACCTGTTCTTGGTAAAAGGAAACTTGAAGAAGAGTTTGCTCGATACAAGTCAACGAGAATAAACTACACCCAACCAAAGCCGGAGCTAGACGCATACTTTGGTGATACTTTCATTCAGAATTTAATGGAAACCTTTGATATACTTTCATAGTGGAGATCAAATGCATAAAAATACGATGTGCTCTCAGCTATGGCTCACGACTTTCTTGCAGTTCCGCTTAGTACCGTGTCATCCGAGTCGGCATTCAGTTGCGGTGGAAGAGCCAGGAGAATCACGAGCCTCGCTGAAACCACATGCGCTTGAAGCTTTAGTTTGCGGAAAGGACCGACTCATTAAGGTTCCGAGCAATGAAGCGGGTCCAAGCTAAGCAGGAGGTCAAAGCGTAGATAATGATGCTCAGATTGTCTAGCCAGAGAGATTTTGAAGGCGGCTAGCTTAACGCACTGCCCTCCCTGCCCTTCTCACCTAGGTCATCCTCCTGACCATTCTCTTGCTCTTTTAATATTTTCTCTCGTGTGAAAACTGATGTATGTGATAACCATGCTCCTTTAGTCTTTTTTCGTGAAAATGCATAAACTTTGCATTTCGATGCATTGCTAGAAAAAGAGAGTTTATGTAGAAGCCTGGACCAGGAAACCCCAACACATACAACTCGACCCACTAACTAAGGGAGAAGT
Source organism: Alopecurus myosuroides (assembly GCA_028641055.1). NCBI lineage: Eukaryota > Viridiplantae > Streptophyta > Magnoliopsida > Poales > Poaceae > Alopecurus > Alopecurus myosuroides. The sequence continues at coordinate 417,961,396 of CM054058.1, forward strand.
ACAGCGAGGCCGCTTGCCCCCACGCTCACCCAGGAATGAGCCTTAGTCCTGATGTTTTCCATCAGAGCGCTGACCGAGGGACGTGCGTTGTCGAAGAATATCGCGTTACGGTGTTTCCAGATCCACCATGCCGTGAGCATCAACAGCGAAGAAGAACCCTTGCGCAGCAAACAGGGTGTAGCCTTGAGCGTATGTGCCCACCACTCCACGAAGTCGTCCCCCACAACTGGAGGGCGTGCAGTGGATCGGATCCAGGACAACACCTCATGCCTGATCGTGCGGGGGAAGGAGCATCCTGTTATGTGAGGCATCGATTCCACCTCTTGGTCGCAGAGCACACATGAGTCTTGGTGGGGTAGGCCTCGGCGAGCAAGTCTCTCCCCCGTCCAGCAGCGGTCCATGCAAGCAAGCCAAATGAAGAACTTCACCCTCGGCGGCGCCCACGATTTCCAGTTCAGCCTCCAGGATCTCGAGATGGTCGCCCCCTCGAACAAAGCCGAGTAACAGGACTTGGCGGAATACTGAGCGTCCGGAGTTCAGCGCCAGATTAGGCTATCCGACGCTAAGGAAAGTTGTACGCCTTGGACTAAAGTCCACACCCTAACGTACTGCATGAGCGCGATCGGGCTCAAGGCCCCCGTAATGTCCCCAATCCAGCGGCGATCTGCCAACGCCTCACGGGCAGTCCTACGCTTCTTCGTTCGCTTGGGGATGATCGCCACCAAAGCCCGCGCCACGTCCCCTAGCGAGTTTCCCTCCAACCACTTATCCTTCCATAATAGAGCTGTAGAACCGTCCCCCCAAGCGCATCTCTGTGGAGACCTCAAAGATTTTGCGCTCCACCCTAGAGAACTGCATGTCGAGCCCCTTCCAGGGGCGCGTTTGGTCTGTATACATCCTCCAGAGCCACTGAACCCTAAGGCTCACCGACGTGCGGACCATATCTGGGATCCCCAGACCTCCGAGCCGCAGGGGCCAACATACCCTCGACCAGTTGACATGACAGTGTCCCCCCTGAGCCGCCGCGCGCCCCGTCCATAGGAAGCCCCTGAAGATCTTTTCAAGCCTTTTGAGAGCCTTCTTGTTGGTTCCCACGACCATCAGCTGGTGTAGGGGGATCGCGGCCAGCACTGCCTTGATGAGAGAAAGCCTCCCAGCTTTAGGCATCATGGCCGCCTTCCAGGTGGGGAGCCTGTCAGCAACCTTGTCTATCACTGGATCAAGCGCTTCAGTGGAGAGCCTGTGAAGACCCAACGGAATACCCAAGTACTTCACCGGGAAGGGGGCACTTGGCAGCCCATAACCTCGGCCGCCTCAGTCGTAAGCGCGTCGTCACACCTGATCGGTAAGATAGAGCACTTGGTGAAGTTGGTGTGGAGCCCTGATGTACGGCCGTAGAGCGCGAGGATGTCACGTAATTTCCGCATCTCCTCATCATTGGGATGGCAGAAAATGACCACGTCATCCGCATAGAGCGAAACCGTAGTTACAAGGTCCTGTCGAGCCACCCTACTAAGGATACCAAGTTCCGCGGCCTTGGCGAGAAGCTTGTTCAGCAAGTTGATCACCAGGACGAACAGTTGGGGGGATAGGTGAACGGACAACGACGTCGCCTAGAGGGGGGGTGAATAGGAGATTAAAACTTTTCCGGTTAATGCTTGCTAAATACGGAAATAAACTAGGTGTTTAAATTAACAAGCATACAACCTAAATATTCTAGGGTAAACTAGATGCACCAACAACTTATGCTAAGCAAGACAAGTAACAAGGTGAGAGCAAGATATATAACTTCAAGCTCGAAGGCTATCACAATGTAAATTGCATAAGTAAAAAGCTCGGGTATAGAAATAACCGAGGCACACGGAGACGAAGATGTATTCCCGAGTTCCTCCCACAAAGGGGAGTACGTCTCGTTGGAGGGGTGTGAGCTCACCACGAAGGCCTACTCAACGCCACAAAGGCCTCACCCTATTCTCCGATGAACCCCACCACAAAGGCCTAGTTCACCTTCCACTATTGGCAACCTTCAAACCTGAGGCACGCATCCACAACTCAATTGGAGGCTCTCGGCGTCACCACAATCTTGGGGCACGCATCCACAACTCAATTGGAGTCTCCCAAGAACACCATAAGTCGTCTAGGGTCCAAGAGCCAAGAGTAACAAGCTCACAAACTTTCAACTTCCACGAATCCTCGTGGAGAGAGCAAACCGATGCAACCGATGCAAATGGCAAGAGCACAAGTGCTCAAATCCTTCACTCTCAAATTCCAACAAAGAAACAAATGCTTATGGGGGAATAAGAGAGGAAGAACAATGGAGGAGAAACACCAAGAACTCCAAGATCAATATCTACTAAGTTTCCCTCACTAAGAAGGAAGATGGATTGGTGGAAATGTAGATCCAGATCTCCTCTACCTTCTCCCTCAAAGATATGCAAGAATCATAGGAGGGATTGGGAGAGGGGCAAGCTTTCCAAGGTCAACAATGGTGGGCGAGAGGGGAAAAATCGTGCTTGGAAGACTTGGGGACCAATGGGGAAGAAAGCCCCCTTAAATAGGTCCCCACAAAAACTAGCCGTTTGTGTGCACAGTAGACCGGAATATCCGGTTCAAAACTGGACCGGAATATCCGATCTGACCGGAATATCCGGTCCGAAGTGAATAATCCGGTACAAATAATCCGGCCCATGCCAGTGTGAAATATGGTCCGAAAATTGCCCAAACCGGAATATCCGGTATGCCCCGAAGAATCCGGTTCAAATAATCCGGTTCACTCCAGAAAGTTTTGACTCCGGTCCTTAGCCGTTTTCGAGCAAAAACTCCACAACCGGAATCCGGTTTGAGATGAATATTCTGGTTCCAAATAATCCGGCTCATCTCTGTCCCGAATATGGACCAAAACTATCCTAACCAGAATATCCGGTTGCCCGGAATAATCCGGTTAGAATAATCCGGTTGAGTTCTGAAATAGAGAGGCTGAACTAGAAACCCCATAACTTTTGCAAATGAACTCCGAACGAGGTAAATATTGATACCTCAAAGTATGGAGAAGTTACCACACATGGAAGGTGTGGGAACATTCTCAAAGCCGAACGGAATATTTTCACCACCGAAAACGCAACAAGTTTTTCTTACGAAATCCGTTTTCGAGAAACCAAAGGCTTGTCATGAAGATCACGACAAGCACTAAAACCTAAAGGAGACAAAAGCCAAATAAGAACCAAGAAAGACGATATGCAAAGTATGCAAAGGTTTGAGCTCTCCATAACGATTCGATCGAGTTACTCACTTGAGAGCCCCTCTTGATAATACGACTATCTATCATATAACCCGGTCTCCCAAAGACACGAGACCGGTAAAATAGAAAACCTATCAAGATTATACCTTTGCCTTGAGCATTCCACTTGAGCTAGATGATGACGATCTTGACTCTCTCAAGTTGGATCTTCTTTCTTGATTGCGCTTGCTAGCACAAACTCCGCTTATGAAGACTTGCAAGTTGCTCCCCCATACACCATTATGGGAGAGACTAGCTCCCCCATACACCATTATGGGAGAGACCCTTCGGCAAATCTTCACAAGGCCACAATCTCCAAAAGGGTGGCAAGCATCAAGCATAGGATATCTTTTAGATGCTTCACTTGAGCTTCCACGCCAAGCTAGATGACAAACACCGCTTGACGACGACATAGACCATGGGCTATATGAAATCTTCCTTTTGGTTCATGCCCATGGAAAGATACCTAACCACACATAAAGATGCGACACACACATATCATGGGTTAGTTCAAAAAGCTATATTGACAATTGCTTACCATACCATGAGATACACAATCCCACTTGGTACAACTTGTAGCTTTGTGTGTTGATCGCTTGCTTGATCAACCTTGTATCTTTGCTTCTCACTTCTAAAGATGATGTCTTGAAGATGATAATGAAAGATCACCTAATCCTTTTCTTCAAGACACACTAGCAATAAGCTCAACTCAAACATGACCATTCTTCATATAAATCCTTGAATGTAACAATGGCCATCAAGGAAGCTAATAGAGTTCAACACATGAACTCCATTATTTCCTATGGACAAGATCTACAAAGATAACACAATGCAAACATTAGTCCATAAGGATTGTCATTAATTACCAAAACCACATATGGGGGAACCATGCGCTTTCAATAGGGGGTCCCCCTGCCGTAGCCCCGTCTATGCCAAACTGGGCGGCCGGGCTCCCCATCGAGCAACACCCTCGAACTCGGGGTGGATAGAAGGATAGACACCCATTCGCAGAATCTTGGTCCAAAACCTAGCTTTCTCAGGACATCGAAGAGCAACCCCCATAAGACAGAGTCAAACGCTCGAGCGATATCCAGCTTAACCATCACCCTTGGCTCTTTAAGCCTATGAAGCAACCTAGATGTCTACTGTACCAGCATGAAGTTGTCGTGAATGCAGCGTTTCCGAATGAAGGTGCTTTGCTTGCAGTCCAGGAGTCCGTCCATAAGAGGAGCCAGCCTATTGGCTAGGGTCTTCGCTCCAACCTTGGCGAACAGGTGGATCAAGCTGATTGGCCTGTAATCACCCATCGTCATAGCGTCCGGACGCTTAGGCAGCAGGACGATCAAAGCCTGATTCAGCCCTTGGAAATCCCGACCGCACATAGCGAAGAACTTGGCAAAGGCCGCCATGAAATCATCCTTCACGATGCCCCAACAACACTGGAGGAACTCCGCGGTAAAGCCATATGGGCCAGGCGCCTTCCCGTGAGGGAGCTGCCTAACCACCTCCCAGATTTCAGTAGCCGAAAATGGTGCTTCTAGGGCGGAGAGGTCCGTCGAGTGTAGTCCAATAAAGTCTAAATCGAGGGAGAAATCGCGTGCCTCCGTGGTCCCCACAAGCGACTGAAAGTGCTCGAATGCCACCTCGGCCATGGGCGCATGTTCCGAGACCCCTACACCCTCCACCTGAAGCTCACGTATGACATTCTTCTGGCGACGATAGGACGCGTGGTGATGGAAGAAAGCTGTGTTGACGTCCCATTCTGCCAGCCATGCAATCTTGGCCCGTTGCCGGGCCAATGTGCGCTCCAACGAAGCAAGCCCGAGGTGGGCCAGTTTCAGCTTGGCGCGAAGTGCGCGCTCATCAGTCGAGAGCAAGCGCGATTCTATCGCCACATCCAACCTAAGAACCACCTCTCGCGTAGTCAGGAGTTGCAGTTTGACACACCAACCTTCTTGGCGCTCCAGCACATAAGGTGTCGCGGCGTGCGCTTCATCTTCGCGTGGAGGCGCCGAAAGGGATCGGAATCACCGTCGATAGTGACGAAGGGATGGATCCTAGGCCTGGCGGGCGAGCCTACCCGGTCTCAGGCCCACGACCGAAGCTCTAAAGGAGGCGTAGTGGATTACTCTAAAAGGCCCAATTGAAGCCCACCCGCAAAGCCTTGCGGGTCAAGTTAGGAAACTTGTAACCGACTCTAGGTTAGGGTTCGAGTCCTCCCCGGGTACGGTTTGAGACCTGGCCACCTATATATGGCCAGGAGAACCACATGAGAGGGACCAAGCAATACCGCACCACCAAGCCTTGAGATCAAGATCATACTCTCGACTTGAGCAATCCCCCTTTGTAACCGATCTACTCGTGAATACAGATCGAAAGAGGAAGGAGTAAGGGTTTTACCTCTATGAGGGCCCCGAACCTGGGTAAATCGTGCCCCCTGTCTAACCGACGATTGTCACCAGCGCCTACACGTTCTCCTAATCGAAACCCTATGGGTTCACCCGAGGGACTTGTTGAGATGCAGATTCGACAATTGGCGTCGTCTGTGGGAACGGCGGGCGCTGGATCTCCGGCATCTTCGGCTTCATCGACAACCAACTCACGCTGGAACCCCAGGACCTCGACTCCAACCAATCCGATCTGAATCGGGTCGGTCATCGTCACCCCTCACTCGCCGGAATCGCGCCCGGTATTCAGCGACTTGGAGAAGAGCATCACGCTGACGTTCGGAAGCTTCCAGTTCTACACCAACAAAGACGGAATTCTACACTTCCCCGAAAAAACCGATCTCGAAGGATCGGAATCTGGGTCAATCTCTAGCCCAGAAGCTGTCGACTCACGACCCCGCTACGTGGATCGCAACTTGGCGAAAAGGGGCGAATCTGTCCGCCTCAACACCAGCAACTTTCATACCCTCTCTACAGAGGAACCTTCTAGGGTCAAGAAAGCCTGCCTAACTGCACCTAGGACTCGCGAGCCATATCTGGCTCAGGTCTGCATGGTAGGGTCAGGGGCCCCGCCCGAAGAAACGGAAAACAGCGCAAGGGAACGCGCTGCCATCGGCGTCTCACGAGCTGCTTGGGATCGAGCAAAGGAGGCCATCCGCACAAGCACGCCACTGGAACCAGGAGCTCCTCACGAAGACATGACCGCCTACCACTATCATCTAGTGAGAGTGGCTATTGCAATAAAGGAACCTCGGATAGACCTAGCCGAGCGAAAGAAACTATCGGATGCGTCAAGCCAGCGCCGAGCCGCACTATCCATAACACCTTCTGTCGGGAACCGCCCTGCGAAGAAAGGATACGTCTCAAAAACCGCGACCATGGATGGCGAGTCCTTGAGCGGAATCAGCAAATCACTCATGCGAGTCGACGAGGATGGAAACATCCATCCGCAAACTCCCGCAGTCGCGGTACTAGCCGCATTCACCTACATGCAGATAAATCAACCAGGGGAAAACGACACCCCGTGCGGAACAATACAAGCAAGTGCAGAAAGGATTAGGCATGGCAGCCGCAAAACTCGCCTCCTACGATCGCAGGAAAGCAGCCGCACAGAAGGACAAAGAAGCACCCCGTGGACACAGGGGCACATCACCTGGCAAGGAAAAATCGCCTCGTCGTGCACGGGGGAAAGAAGCCCGACGACGTGGAGATAGCCCGAGTGGCAGCGATAGCAGCCAGAGGGATCGAGACCGTAGCCGCAGCCCGCGAAGAGGTCGAGATCCCAGCCCGCGGAGAGATCGAGATCGCAACCCACGGAGGGATCGAGATCGCATCCCGCGAAGGGATCGAGACAGCAGCCGCTCACGACATCGCAGCAAGGAGCCGAGGGGAGACGTAAACCGCGACGAACCCGGGTACAACACGCGATCAGACATCGCCCAACGCAAGGTTGATAAAGGTCAAGCGGCCAGGAACCGCGCGCGTTCCCCATCTACATCCTCCGACGACGAAGTCTGCGGAGCCTTATGCTTTGCCCGCGGCATTCGCGAGGTGCCGCTACCCAAGAGATTTAAGCTATCCACGGAAGTGCAGAAATACGATGGTTCGCAAGAGCCACAAGCCTGGTTGTCAGATTACCTCACAGCAGTAAAATGCCAACGTGGGAACAAAAACACGGCTATGCAGTACCTCGACTTACATCTAGTCGGCGCTGGGCGCAGCTGGCTCGAAGGAAGGCCGAGGGCATGCTACAGATCTTGGGACGATCTAAACCTCGATTTCTGCAAAAATTTCCAAGCAAAATACAAAAGACCGGCGACCATCGAGGAGCTACGAGTTTGCAAGCAGAAAAGTCGCGAGTCCACTCGCGAATATATTCAGAGATGGACCACACTCAGGAACACAGCGGGAAACATATCAGAAGAAGTCGCGGTTGAAGCATTCGCCAAAGGAGCACAGCGAACCTCTTTCAGGGACGAACTGGGGCGACTCGCACCCAAAACCATGGGAGAACTGATGGCTATAGCCGACAGATGGGCAAACAGCGAAGACGCGGTGCGCAATGAGGAAGACTCATCACCAGCACGCGAAGACGATCGCCATAGTCGAAAGAAAAGGAGAAAGCATTACGACCGCGATGATCGAGAAGAACTGGTGGCAGCAGAGTTCACAAGAAATCGCGACAGTGGATATCGCGGAAATCGCGAGTGGAAGCCAAAGCCAGAGGACAAAACCCTTGAGGAGGACCTCGACGGTTACTGCACGCTACATCTATTTACAGATAAGTGCACCGGCAAAACTAAGGCAACACACCTTCTCAAGGATTGCCGAAAGTTCCTTGATATCCACGAGGCCTTCTCGAAGAAAAATAGAGCAACAGTCAATCAGAGCTACCCGCAGCTCCCTGGAGGAGGAGCTCAAGGATTTCATCAGCCGCACGCCCTGGCCCCAGTAGTAAATCAAAACACGGTGTTAGCTGCGCTACCAGCGCCACCCGCCCCAAACCAGGGAGCCAATGGATACCCAAACCCAGCGGGACTCTTGGGCATGATACAAAAAGTTTGTCCATCACGCATGGTTCAGAAGACGACACACGACAAATATGCATGGCTGTGCAAGACCCATCTACGAAGACCGAGTACCTGAAGATGGCGGATCACCCAATAACTTTATCCAAGGAGGACCACCCCCCCACAAGTCTATCAACCAGGACACGCCGCGCTAGTCATCCAAGCGCAAATTGGCAATTACGAGCTGGCTCGTGTGTTCATGGACGGGGGCAGCGGCATCAACATCATCTACGCAGACACACTCCGTCGCATGAACAGGAATTTGGACGGACTCGCGGAATCAGAGACATCCTTCCACGGGATAGTTCTAGGAAAAGCGATCCACCCACTCGGAACAATCAACCTGGAAGTGGTGCTAGGCAACCGGAGTAATTACAGGCGGGAATTTCTTGACTTCGAAGTAGTCGACTGGCCCTCACAGTACCACGCCATTCTTGGCCGAACAGCGTTCGCCAGATTCATGGCAGTACCGCACTATGCATACCTGAAGCTTAAGCTGCCCGGGGAACATGGCACAATCACCATCGACGGCGATTTCCAAAAATCCAATAAATACGACATCGAGTTCAACGAGATCGCTAAATCCTTCGGGATGCAGAAAGAACTGGAGGAGATAGCAAAAACCACGTATCACTCTGTGATGCCTCTCACCAAGAAGAACGCTCCAGAGCTCGAGTTCAACACAAATAGCGGTACCCGCAAGCATCAAGTGCACCCGACAGATTCTGCGAAAACGGCGATGGTGTCCACCACCCTCTCGCCAGCATAGGAAGGCGCGCTCGTCGAACTCCTCCGTGAGTACTGGGAAATTTTCACCTGGCAACCTTCAGATATGCCAGGGATACCCAGGGAGTTCGCCGAGCACTCACTCGAAGTCTTCAAAGACACCAAGCCTATCAAGCAGACCATCCGAAGGTTCTCAGAGCCCAAACAAAAAGTGCTCGGAGAAGAAGTAAACAGAATACTCGCAGCAAAATTCATTCGCGAGATAAAGATTTCCACCTGGTTAGCAAACCCGGTGCTGGTCCCGAAGAAGAATACCGACATCCTTCGCGTGTGCATCGACTACACGTCGTTGAATAAGAACTGCCCAAAGGATAACTTCCCCCTGCCACGGATCGACCAGATCGTGGACTCTATAGCAGGCTGCCAACGCCTCTCCTTCTTGGACGCCTATTCGGGCTATAATCAGATCAGGATGAAAAAGTAGGACGAGGAGAAAACAACGTTTATCACACCACACGGTGTTTACTGCTACATGATAATGCCCTTCGGGCTAAAGAACGCAGGCGCAACATATCAGCGCTGCATGCAAAAATGCCTCGCCAAGCTCATTGGCAAGAACGTACAAGTGTACGTTGACGACATCGTCATCAAGACTCAAGTAGAGAATACGCTCCTCGATGATATTAGAGAAACATTCGACGCGTTGAACGCATACCGAATCAAGCTCAACCCGACTAAGTGCGTCTTTGGCGTCCCTGCGGGACAACTTCTCGGATACCTGGTCTCTGCTCGAGGAATTGAAGCCAACCCGGAGAAAATCCAAGCAATCCTGACAATGAAGGAGCCAACCAATCTCCGTGGTGTGCAGCAGCTCGCAGGACGACTAGCTGCTCTAAGCAGATTCATTGCAAGGCTGGGCGAGCAAGCATTGCCTTTCTACAAGCTACTGAAGAAAACAGATAAGTTCGAGTGGACGCCCGAAGCACAGAAAGCATTCACAGACCTCAAGCGAGCATTGCAGAGCAGGCGCGTCCTGGCGACACCGCAAGAACGGGAGCCACTGTATATGTATCTAGCCGCAACAAATCAAGTCATCAGCACAGCGATTGTGGTCGAGCGGCCAGAAGACGGCAAGGCGTATGGCATCCAAAGGCCAATATATTATATAAGCAAAGTGCTTTCGCCCTGCAAACAACGATATCCCCATTATCAGAAACTCACGTACGGTGTGGTGCTCACAACCCGAAAACTCAAGCATTACTTCCAGGAACACACCGTCACGGTGGTAAACGACGCGTCACTGGGTACTATCATGAATAACCCAATGGCATCCGGAAGAATCGCAAAGTGGAGTATCGAGCTCGGCGCCTGGGACATCATATATGCGGGTCGAAAATCTATCAAATCACAAGTACTCGTGGAATTCCAGAGCGAGTGGACAGAACTACAAACGTCAGGTCCTCCAGAGTGTACGAGCAACTGGATAATGTATTTCGATGGGTCGAAGAGAAATGAAGGAGCTGGAGCCGGGGTAGTTCTGATATCCCCCAGAGGTGACAAGTTGCAGTACGTCCTGCGATTGGATTTTCCACCCGACGACCCGGCATCAAACAATGATGCAGAATACGAGGGCCTCCTACATGGAATGAAGATGGAAATTGCCTGTGGAGCTACCCGACTAATGATCTATGGGGATTCAAACCTCATAGTACAGCAGACAATGAAAGAGTGCGACGCCATCGCAGAAAACATGGTCGCTTATCGAGACATGTACAACCTACTCGAAGGAAGTTTCCAAGTGTGCGAACTAAAGCACATTGCGCAATCCAGCAACGAAGAAGCAGATAAATTGGCAAACATGAGTTCTACCAACACACCCATACCGCCTGGAATATACTTCGAGAGGATGATCAAACGCTCAGTCAAGGTCAAAAAGTCGGCAAAAGCACCCGCAACATTGGAGGCAGAGGTCAGCCCGCAATCTGCTATGATTGAGCTCACCCACAATATTTCGAGACAAGTTTTTCTGGTCGAACCAGTCTGGACGCAGAAATACCTCGACTACTTGTCCAACAAGCAGCTCCCAGCAGGTTTTCGCGAGGCTAGACAGATAGTACGATGCAACAAAGCTTTTCGAGTACTCAATGGAGAGCTATACAAACAGAGCATATCAGGAATATTGCAGAGATGCATAGCGCCCGAGGACGGCATGGAACTACTGCGGGATATACACCAAGGAGATTGCGGACACCATGCTAACTGGAAGGCAATCGTGGGTAAAGCTTTTTGCGCAGGATTCTACTGGCTCACGGCGGCTAGGGATGCAAAAGACCTAGTCGACAAATGCAACGCATGCCAAAGATTTGTGCCCAAGACGCACGCCCCTGCCACTGAGCTTCACATGATCCCAATCTCCTGGCCCTTTGCACAATGGGGGCTAGACATGGTAGGACCACTGAGAAAATCAACACCCGGAGGATACACGCACTTGCTCGTTGCAGTCGACAAATTTACAAAGTGGATTGAAGCCATGCCAGTAACCTCGGCCAGCGCTCAATGCTCCAGCCGTTTCTTCAGAAGTCAGTCGGATAATCTCTTCTGCTGCAGGACAAACGACTGTATAATGAGAGGTCATATCGACTGGAGCATTTGGGAGCCTTGTCGTGGGATAATCACGGCAGATGTTACCTGGGGTAACTGATCTCGGGGCAAGTCGACACAGGTATTTGGGAGAGGGTTTAGCTCGAAGGAAAACATGGTGAAAAGCAATCTAAGAACCGGAAAGCAACTCGCCGGCTCTCGATATTATTATACTGGATACTCGATAACAGGTGTTACAACTATGACTTGAATCTCTGGCAAACTAAACCTAGGGGCCGGTTTATAAAGCACCCGTACACCCCTAACTTGCCCTTCAAGGCACATCTTGAGTCCTACTCGAACTCCACATACAAAGCCTAACTTTCCTTATCGCAACCCACAAGCCGGGTTACGAATCTCACAAGCCTTTGGGCCTTCTAGTAACCTCTTTACCCCTATCCGGGTATTGCTCAGCTCACCTTGGGCCGGATTATACCTTGAAGTGGGCCTACCGGGTTACTATCCCCCCATCAGTAGTCCCCAGAATAGCTTGGGCTTCCAAGATTTACTCTTCGAAGCGCTGGCTATTCCCTACAGAAGCATTAGAGGCAAACACATGAGGATCAAGACGCAGCGCGTCGACGAACAACCGTGACAGGTACCAAGGAAGCCAGGTAAGACCCGGCTCTCCGTTAATCTCCCAGACTTAAATCTTAATAAGAAACTCCCTGACCTCACATCCTTCTTGATAATTACCGCTGATACAAGGAAGGCAATTTCCCCTTCCTTTTTCCATGGATCATATTGGTCTGCGCACAAAATGTGCCTTTCAAATTTCGAAATGGCCAATTACTCCGTACACCCCGGGTCCCGACCGTTAGGCTAAGCCCTTCCATCCGGATGGTTATAAATAGAGCCCAAGGAACAAACCCTAACTCTTAACGGCTCATTTCCCCCATTCCTCTTCTCCTCAAACCCGAGCTCGCGAAGTGCCACCACGGAAGCCCCACGCCCCTCACCGGAGCCCATCCGCCGTCGCCTGCGCTCCGCCGTCGCGCGACTCACTCCAATCCCCAAATCCGCCGCCGAGCGCCCGGTCCGCCGACCAACAACCTCAAAGGGACATCAATCTTGCGCCATCTGTCTCCGCAAAGCTCTTCTTCAACCCCCTTTGGTAAGCTCCTCATATCCCCCAGCTCATCCTCGTAATTTCTCATCCTTCCCTTGGATCAGATCTGAATCAAGTGGTCCGCGATTTCCCGGGCCGCGCCGGATTAACTCACCGATATTTACCATAATCATCCCCATAGATAGGATTCATAGCTTGTATTGCTCTCCTAACTCCAGTAATCATTAACTTGGCCACAAATTTGGAAATAAGATTCCCAATCTAGGCTCGGGCCATCTAAAATTTCCGCCTTTGTTATCCCTCCTCAGAGAATCTCACTTCTCCGAATCATTCGTAGATGGTAGGCATACAAACACCCTCCCAACTTCTCCAAACACTTGCTTTTTACGGAAAACTCTATAAGGATTGAAATGGCACATGATACCCGGACAAACCATACTTGACCCCGCAAGGCAATACCCGGAAAGTGTTTAAATTGCCGATAACCACTTATCTGCTAACTTCCGAGTTTTTGTCTCTTACGTCCTTTTCTTCAATGTTTTACCAGGTCAATCCCATGGCACCCAAGAGGCAGGGGAAACAGCCGGCTAAGGCTAAATCCTCAAACTCCATATCGGCCAATTGGGGGAAGTCCTCTGTCACCAAGGCCAAACTGGAGGAGTTGGTCGAGCTCGGAACCCTACCTCCACAGGAGGCTATCCACTGGCGAGTGCCAGGCAGTGAAACCCGGCCTTCTCCAGCGACGGATGAGGTAATATGCTTCGTTGAACATGTGACCCGGGGCTTTAGGCCTCCGGGTCACCCCTTCTTCCGGGACGTCCTAGACCATTACAATCTCCGTATCTTCGATATAGGTCCAAACTCCATTTTGAACATCTCCCATTTTATCGTTCTTTCCGAATCTTACTTGTGCACTCCGCCAAGTCTAGCCCTCTTCGTCGAACTTTTTCAGTGCAAGCCGTGTCGCGAAAGCGGCGACGGCGCACTTCTCACTTGCGGCGGGGTTTCTATCCAGCGCCGCAAGAACTCCCTGATGCCTCCTATTTCTCTCAATTCCCACGTAAAGCACTGGCAGCTTTCATACTTCTACTGCCGGGATGCCTCTCCACCCGGTGAAAAGAAGTTGCCGGGTTACTCGGAGGGTCAACTTGACATCTCCGAGAAATTCAACGCCTTTGCGCCTGATTCGGACAGGGAGGCGATCTTGCCCTTGTTAGCTAGGATCTCCATCTTGTCCGCCCGAGGCCTCATCGGGCTAAACCTGGTGAAGACCTGGGTTAGCTTCCGCATTCAACCAAACTCCATTCGTGAGAAACTGATGTGCGAATACTCGGGTCAAACCACGGACCCAATCCGATTCTCTACCCGCACCCTTGCTCCGGGTGACATTAACAAAACAATTAAGGGTTTCCTGACAGAGAAGCTCGAGGTAATCCGGGGCATAGCCGGATTAGAACCTTTTACCCTCGAGAATCCAACCCCCGCAGTAAGTTTTCTGCCTTTTGATTTTGACTTCTAACAACTTACCTTTATTCGCTTCTCTTGACTCGATATTAATCACTATCCTGGCATCTTCTCCTCAGGCCGATGATGACTTTTGGACGGTCGACACCCCTCCTAATTCCGAAGACGGGGAGGAGGAAGACGATGTCATTGACTCGAATGAAGGTACATACTTGATTCCCTTACTCACGTTATATCCTGCCTTTTATTCTTCTTTATGCTGTAACTCGGATATTTTTCAGAGCGAGAGGACCAAAGCGAAGAAGAAGAAACGGACAGCAGGGGCGGGTCCACCAGCGAGGAGGAAGAGCCGGAGCCGGCCACCAAAGCCGGAACAAAGAGGAAATCCCAGAGGATAGCCCTCCAGGTTTTTACTTCATCTCCTTACACTTTGGTTTTTTGTTCCCATAACGTCACTCCGGGGCTAACCCCATCTCCACCCCTTTTGATCATAACTGAAGGAGCCACCCGCGACTAGGCGCCGAGTAACCCGGAATCATCCGGGCAACGAGACCCCTAACCCGGTCGCTTCGCCGCCCCCGGTTCAACACCCTGGTATTTGTTGTAAACAAAATTTCTTTCCGGTCATTCCTTTGTAACATAATCCCAGACCTTTCTTGCCATTTTTCAGTCTCTTCCGGGTCTAGTGACGGCTTCCCCTCGGACTTCCCGGTGAACACCGGGTAAGCGCCTTTTCCTGATATTATACCGAACTTCCATCCCTTTTTTCTTTTAACCAGAGATTAATTGTGCCTTTGCACCTTCTTCAGAGCCACGGTTATTAGTAGCGACCAGGAGGACACCGAGGCTAAGGTCCGGGTCGAGAACGAGCCGGCTGACGATGCCTTCACCACGGCTGGCGACGAGCAAGTGTCGCCACCGGAGCCAGCTAGGCATGACGCCGAGTATCCAACCGCTTCACACGCAGGCGAGAAGGAGAAGGGAGCAGCTTCAAGCGCGGGAGGGGGACCAGACTCCGACATTCGGATGACCCGGGTGCCACCTCCTGTTACAAGAAATGCTCCTTTTCCCACTTTCCAGGTATCCGAGCCATCTAACTCGGATAACGCTGACTTTAACCAGCTGATGAGCGCTCTTCTTGCCATGAAAGCTTCAGAAGGGACTGTCTTAGAACGCATGGCTGCAGCACATCAGGTAACTTTTACTTGGTGCTCCTTATTATACATCCAGTCCCCAAGTCCCGAGTATAATTTTTTTTTAATTATCCTCGGTACTTCGCATAATACTTTTCGGTAATCATTTCCTCAGACGAAATACTCTCGTGACACCCGGCTTATAGCTTCACCCGGCTTTTGCAGGCAGAGATTACTCAGTCAGATGAAGCGTTACTTAAGGCTGAGCAGCTCTTGCTGGCTGAAGTTAAGCGTAGGGAGGCCCTTGAAGCGGAGATAAAGACTTTGAAAAAAGACGTCTCCACATACAAGAAGAAGTACAATGCTGCCCAGTCCTCGCTGAATAACCTGTCGACTCAGCTTACGGACACTTACCGTATCTTGCTAAGTAAGTTTGCTATTTGCGATTAATTTGCGTATCTCTATCTTGCCGCTGTAATAACCAATATTACTGATATGCTTTTGCATGTTTAGGTGCTGTGACGCCCCGAGATCGGGCACTATGCAGATTTCAGCATTCCCGCCAAATCCGCATAATAACCGATTCCAGGTTGCCATTTATGATAACATTACAATAGTTCACGAATAATCCACAATTACAACAGAAACAGATAGATACAAGAGGACTCACACGAGCCGGGGTTACAACTGATACAATACAAAGATCCAAATAACAGCGGAAGAAACAAACGTCCGTCTACGGACAAGATCCAAATTGGACTAAGAGTCCTGAAGATAACCGAAGGCGTCCAATCCCTGCCCAGGCCAAGCCGGAGGGATTCCCAAACTAACGTCGTCAGACTTCAAACCTGTTGACTGCAAGTTGGAATTTGCAGCCACGAAAGAGATTCGTGGGTCAGTACGGTTAAGTACTGGCAAGGGGGATAAAACCCATACTCACAAGTTACCGGCGTAGCCAGTCATCACAAGATACAAATACTTTAAGATCAACGGAAAGGAAGGGGTTATGGCAAATAAGCGACAGCAGGCTGCACTAACCAACTACAGAGATTCTATTACTTCCAACTATCAGAAAGGAGATAAGATCGAGTGATAGTAACCAACTGAAAGATAACATCAAACAAACCCATCCTGGATCTCGCCCCTTTAGCCAAAGAAGCAATCCGAGGATAACTCACACCGTGGTATTAAAGATGAGTCAAGTTATTGTGTGAATAACCTATTACTAGTCAAGTCGTTAATCATTGGGTGAAACATGGTTGATCATTATGTTGAAGTTGTCCTGAGTACTTGTTAGCCAGTACTTTCACCAAGTAATCCATAACCGCGGAAAACACGGCTTCTCGAGAAGATTATCCCTGCAGGGTTGCACCATAGTAACCGACACTCATGAATATCCCGCCAGATGGAGTGGCCACTCCACCAAGCGGGGCACTCAACACAATCCAACCCTTCTTCGCATCAAGCCCAAAGCACCTTGGGCGCACGGCTAATCGAGCCCAGAAGAAAATGGACCCTCATAGCACTCTAAGAACGTGTCCCCCTATATGCCGACTACGAAAGTTCCACCCGGGTACCAAGGGCTCGCAAGATCATGCATGCAGCAAATGGAAAAACCCGAACTAAATGAGGCGATTTGGACAAGATGCGAATCGGGTCAAACTGAGGGGGAGCCCATACTCCCCAAATGCGGGTAGTGCGCTCATCATGGATCAGTAGACAAGACCCTTTTCCGACACTAGCAGGCCTCAAAACCACAAAGGGCCTCCTGCCGGTGCCTTATCATCAAATTTATTATTAATAGTAACATTAGCATGATTGATTGATTGATTAATCATCGAGCCCCCGGAACATAAGGAAGTAATAACAGAAAGTAACGGGTAACAGACTCGAGCAAAACAACCCTAAGCAAGATAGTAATACACAGGCTCAAGCAAAGGTTATAGGAGTGGAGGTGAGGCAATATCAGGGTTGAAGGATTCATGTGATAGGTTCGTAACAGAAACAACTACTACTAAGGCTAGCAGAAAAGAACAATGGAAAGTATCGGTAACAAGTGATGAAAGGCAGCCATATGGCAGCAAGTGAGTATACTTGCCTGAGATCCCGCAAGGTAGCAGAACTTGTCGTTGCTCACGTCATCTCAACGTCCTATCCGAGAAGAAGCAACGAACCTCGAACAAACACCGGGATGCAACAATTACTACTACGGCAAAAGATCCAGCATGATCAAGATATGGATGCATGACAAGGTTAATAGATGCACCAAAGTAAACTAGTGGATATGATACACAAGTTTAAATGGATTCCATATGCAAAGATTGCATATGGCAAACCCATGCCTTATAGTTGAATTAATTGTTCTAACACTAAGCATCAGGTGTAAGTGAGTTAGAATGATGCATGCATGATGAAGAACAAGAAGATAACAATATTAAATGCAAGTGGAAGGATGGTTAACAAGTTTAGAAAACATTTGTCAAGTTTTGAAATTATTGTTACTTAATGGTGTTGAACAAGTAGGGGTTGTTATCATCAAGTTAAGTTGGTCAAACCAAGCAACAAAGTTGATATTTGAAAAGGTTATCAAATTTTAGATGGATTACATGTTTCACATTTTGAAACTGGACTTTGGATTATTTAATTATGAATTAAACAATATTAAACAATTTTTAATTGCATTAAACAAGATTTAAATGGTTTAGGCAATTTTAATTATTCAAAACAGAAAACAAAAATTATATTTGAAAAGGTTATTTGAAATGGTATTGAAAACATATTTTATTTGCATGATTTGGACTTATGAATAATTAGTTATTGAATTTAGCAAAATACAATTGAAATGATTTAAATTTGAATTTGAATTGCAATTTGAAAGTTCAAAACAGAACACAAGTTGGATATTTGAAAAGATTGGGAAATTTGGATCAGAAAACATATACAACTTTTATTTATTGGGTTTATAGATTAAAAGATATACAAGTTTTGTTTTTGTGTGTTATTCTGTCATTTAAAAGAAAATAGAATTAAAACAGATGCGTTGCATTTCTTCGGTTACCGCACTGGGGTACTCTGAAGGTTTGTGATACAACGCAGACTGACGAAACAAGAGTAAGCGAGGCCGGTTAACTGAACCTTGCACAGATCGCTCCTTTCTGAACCGTGCGAACACAGCAGCGGACGATGGCCGGTCTCCGGTGGCCACGGCTGGGCGACTCGCGGTGGTGTGTGTGGATGTGCAGGTGCAAGCGTGCCACGAGGGCGAAGAGAAAGGAGGCGAGGGGAAGGAGCAGGCGATCACCTGCGGGGCGCTGTCGTCGATGCAGTCGAGGCCGCTGCCGAGCGCAGCCACGGCCGGAAGTTGGCGTTGACGGCGCGGCCTCCACCACAGCTCCCAGCACGCGCCGAGGAGGCGAACGGCGAGGGCGAACCACCGCGGTTCCATTCCCGCGGTGGGTTTGGCTCGAGGATGGCCGGCGACGGGATGGTGGTGGTGAACTGTCGGCGGGTAGGTGTTGATCGGTGCAAAATTCAGGGTTCAGAGAAAGACAGACAGAGGGTGGGAGGACGGCGGCGATGGAAGAAGAGAGGAGGGAGGTTAGCCAGGGCCTAGGGTTGCAGGGGCTCGGGGTAGGTAGTCTTATGGGGATCGATGCTTTGGTACGGCAGCGCATCCAGCCTGGGAGAGATGATCGACCGGCTCTGCGTTGTTCGTACCGGAGGAGAAGACGACAACAGGGGGTTATCGGGCCAAAGGAAAAAGAACGGGCTGGGCTGGTGCGCTTAGAGGCTAGTTGGGCTGGGCTGAGCGGTAGATAGCTTAGTTGCTGCGCCGTTCCTTTTGTTTATTTTTTTTGTTTCTTCTGTTTTTTTTTTGTAGGGTTTAGTTTTGGAAGAAAAAGAGGTGTTTTAAATTAGTAGAAATTCCAGAAAAATTAGGTTAAAATATTTAGGTAATTAGAAATGAATTTCCAAGATTGGTTTGCAGAAAGGTGACATTTAAAATAGTGTTTGCATTTGAAACCCAATTTAAAAGAAATTTCAATATTAATTAATCATTATGAAAACATGCTTTTAAATAGGGTTACCCCTAAGATTTAATTTGATTGAGAAATAGTTATTTGAATTAAACCCAACAAGTTGATGATTGATTTGATTTGAATTTTTGAATTGGTCATTAGGGTTTGTTAACAACAGGAACAAATTTATTTAGCAGTCAATTTTGTTTAAAACAATTTCCAAACTATTGAAAACAAATGAGTGGTTTAGTTTGCAAGTTTGAAATTGCAAAAGTTTTGAGCAAGGGTGAAAGTTTAAATTGTTTTTGAAATTTTCAGTTGTGATGCAACCATGGTGCAATGCAATGTGATGCATATGATGCAAGCACACAAACAGGTAACACCCCAGGTGTTACAGGTGCTAACCTTGCTGCTCCGGAGGAGAATGCCATCACTCAAGTTAAAACTCTGAAGACTGTGCTCCGGACGTTTTTTGCCGGCACGAAACTTTTGCTGGATGCTATCAAGTGGCCTTCTGAGGTATACCCGGGCGAGGAGAACCTTATACAGGCCTTTTCCACAGCACCTGGATGGATTGAAATACTGAAGCGCTCGTCCTGCCGAATTGGGATGACCCGGGCTTTAACGCTGGCGAAGGCTTATTTTCCAAAGCTTGACCCGGCGAAGATAGTATCCGGGTTCCCAGAGTTTAAAGCTGACGGATCCAAATTCAAGCCCCAGGATTTCAAAGCTATACAATCTGCGGTACGTCCTTCAGCCACAGCTTTGGCCGACAAGATGGATCTAAACACGATTATGAGCTCGTATGATTCTGAGGGCAAGGTTATCCTGGTGGAGGCACCCCCCCCTATTGATATGTTGGACAAATGGTCGACTGATCTGGCTAGGAGGAAGGAAGAGGCTGCAAAGAGGGAAGCAGAGCTGGGCGTAAAGCCGTCTACCTCTACCCCAGCCGTGCCCCCGCCTGTTCGTCCAGATGTGAAGAGCCCGGGTAAAACTGCTGGCAAGGCCAAGAAGCAAGTCCAAGACTTAGACCCGGAGGACCACTCTCAAGACGCCGAGTAGGACGCTGCCTAGTGCTTTTGCGTTTCTCGAGACTGATATGACTTTTGCGGTGCGCCTGTGCACCATTGATGCTGACACTATGACTTTGCGTTTGTGAACTTATGATAACTCTTTGCCTCCCCTGGCTTTTGATAATCTCGATCCTTGTGTTACTTATAAGCTTATTCTCGATACTTCGAACTCTTGTTTTCAATTTCCTTTGGAGACTCGGCTAGCCGAGTATCGTAGGTTTTGATAGATGAACTTTTCTTTAAGTCCCCAATACTCGGAAATTAAGGTTTACAGGCTTTGGTAGTTAAACAGTTTGTTTCTGTTTCGAAGTCCCCAGTCCCCATGACCCAAAGTACGAGCTATGGGGGCGTGGCCTTTCTCAGATGACATACTGCTGTTTACCAAGCTGAATACCAATAGCTGTTTACATAAATACTGAAGTCATGCTTAATACTTGTTGAGTTTCCGGCTTTTTTAGCCTTATACTCTGCATGGACTTGTGGTTTAGATGACCCTTTTGATTATCTTGTACTGTAAGCCGGCTTTCGCGTGGATACCATGTCGTTGCATCTATACGAAAAACAAGATCAAGCAAGCTACATTGGGCTGCATAGTTTGATTGTAATCGTACGTGAACAGATCATGCCACTTTAGTGCGAGTCACATCGAGCTTAAGTAAGAATAACCAAGAAATTTGGCTCCTTTGTCCGGTTATAAGATTGCAGCTGTACCCGTTTTTTCGAGTAATCAGCCCCCATAACTCATAGGCATCATGGCCGGGTCTCCGGGTTTTGTGATTACTTATTGAAGCCGACCACCCCCGGAGACCTATATTCACACAATGTATTTCGATGATACTGATGTATTGATAGTAACAATGTTACTTACTTGTAACTGAAGCAAAGACCATGATAAGACTCGAAACCATCTTCTTTTATTGATAAAAATTTCTTTTTTGAATCAGCAGGCCGCCTCATTAAAAACCTTCCAGTTCCCGTAGGTACCCTGGTAAGGAAAAGAGTGCGTATGAAACCCGCCGTCGATTACACTGCTTTAGTTACTCCCGAGAGTCGGCCTCGCGTTGGTACGGCCGATGCACATTCTCCACTTGCTATGCCCCTTCGTAATGAGTACCGGATTTGCTAGCCAATCCGGGTATATCGCCTTTGAAACGTGATCAGCCGCGGATGGTGGTGCATCTTCTTCTTCCCTACTGAGAGTTTTGAAAATATCGTTCCTGATGAAGCCTACCATCTTAGGGTCTTGTTCTGCCCTAACTTTTGCTTTGTCCCCCCCAGGAGTTGGCTTTTTTGACGTTGCCCTCTCTTCTAGGTCTACCTGAGAACGGTAATGTTTGAGCTCTTCCTTCCTACAGGCTTGCTCGGCCATTGCCGCGTCTCCCTCATCACACTCAGCTGCTATATCTCGGTTTCCGTGTATTGTAATGGTCTTCTTGGGACCCGGGATTTTCAGTTGTAGGTACACATAACACGGTCTCGCCATGAACTTGGCATAAGCCGGCCTCCCAAACAATGCATGATAAGGGCTGCGCAACTTTACTACCTCGAAGGTAAGCCACTCGACTCGGTAGTTGTCCTTTGACTCTCCAAAAGCTACTTCCAGTGCCACCTTTCCTTCAGGGCATGCTGAGTGACCCGGCACTATCCCGTGAAAAACTGTTGTACTCTTTTGCAGCTGCGATTCCTTTAAGCCCATACGCAGAAAAGTTTCCCAGTACAGGATATTGATACTACTTCCTCCATCCATCAAGACCTTTTTCAGCTCGTAGCCGTTGACCTGTGGTGCTACTACCAAAGCTAAGACTCCCGGGTGATCAACTCTATCCGGGTGATCTTTCCTGCTCCATGTTACCTCTTGTTCTGACCATCTCAAATACCTTGGGACAGCGGAAGAGACCGAATTAACTGCTTGTTTCAGTATCTTCTTATCCTTGTTAGAGCCTCCTGTAGTGTGCACATGATATTGACCCAGCTGTTTGGGGTTAGCTTGAAAACCTCCTGCTCCACCTTGATTGTTACCTTGATTTCCAGCTGGCGGATTGCCGGCTGGGGGCGGTCCGTTACCCAAGTTTCCACCTAGACCCGGACCTCCTCCTCGGCCCGCACCTCGCATAGCTCTGTTCACTTCCTCGTTCTTCCACCTTTGTAAGTCGGCACATTGCTCCAATGAATGATTGGCCGGCTTGCCATTCCTGCTATGCTTCGGGCACGCCATCCTAAATATGTCCCAACTGTTGCTTGGTCTTGGAGGTCCTTGGTAGTGTCCCCCATTGTGATTTCCAGTATTAAAATTCCCTTCGGATCTAGGTCTTGAAGACCCGGCCTCCGTGTTGGCTACAAACTCGGAGTTCCCTTCAAACGGGCGCTTGTTTTGGCTACTTCCATTATTGTTTGGCGCCGATCCATTGCCGGTTTTCCCGCTGCTACTTGCGTTTGCTTTTGCTTTCTTGTCATCAACTTCCTCCTCTGTGGTATCCGTTGCAGCGTGTTTGTTGCACGCATCCATTAACTCCCCCATTGTAACCTCCGCTGCATTCCTACTAGATTTCATGCGAGTTAGCTTTTGCACTAAAGGAACATACTTACATGTTTTTGCCATAGCTTGTAGCGCGTCCTTAGGCTGGATATCCGTAGACGAGTGGAGTATCTCCATAACCCGGCGTACCCAGCTGCGTGCTGACTCTCCTTTCTTCTGAACGCATCTTTCTAAATCATCAATAGTAAATAACTTTCTGCATGTCCCATGAAAGTGCTTGATGAATGCGGTCTTTAGCTCCTCCCACGACTTGATCGATTTTTCCGGTAGGTTGGTGAACCATAACTTTGCTGCTCCCTCTGACATCATTAAGTACATGAATTTGGCTTGAAGATTCTCGGATGCGTTGCGAATTGACATTGCCATCTCATAGCTGCTCAGCCACGTTTCTGGATCCATTGTTGGCTCATAATTTACTACTTTCCCCGGTTCTTTGAACTTCTCCGGGTAAGGTTCTGCTCTGATATCGTCCGAGAGGCACTTTGGTCCCGCAAGGGTGGTTGGGGCTGGTCTTACCCGGGAAACACGTGACCCGGCTGGAGGTACCGCGGGGTGCGGCACCGCGGGTAACTCGTGTGCTGCAGACCCGGCCCCGGCTCTTCTGGCTCTGGAACTGTCCACCACCGCCTGCGCTGCTGATACTACTGGTACGGTCTGGATACGCGGTGGAGGCGGCATTTGCTGCTGCTCTTCCCTTCGTTGTGCCGCACTTGTTTGGATATTGCCCTGTTGCTGACTGGCGTACGGCGTCCCATGCATCCCGCTTCTATGATCCGGATAATTGGCTTGCTGTGCTACCGCGGTATGTAGCAGATCGATTGCTCGTCGGGTTCCTTCCGCATGAGGCGAGTCTCCCACAGGGATCTGGTTTAATGCGAGCGTTGCTGCGTACACGTTGTCCATGGGATTGTTGTAATGACCTGCTGGTGTGCGGAATCGTGATGGTGGTGGCGGCATGGTATTGCCGGCTGTCACCCCTGTCTGTGGCAAAGGTAACCCGGCTGGCACGTTTACCGGATGTGCTCCCGTTGAAGGTCGCGGTATGGTCCCTTGGTTCGTCGGTGGAATCGGTTGATCTTGAGGCGTGAACACCAGGGCAGTCGGGTTAATAACCCCTCCTGTTGCCGGCAGCATAGTTCGGTGCCTTTGATGCATCCTTGTCGTTTCCTCCCGGAGCCGGGTCTCTCGGTCATCCAATTCGCGCTGCCGCGCGGCCATCCCCTGCCTTTCTGCTTCCACTTGCCTTCTTTGCTGCTCCAACGCACGACGAGCCACGTCCAGGTCTCTTACACGCTCTGCCGCGTTTTCTGGGGTAATAACTGTGGCCAAGACTGTGGGGTCCAAAATCAAATATTATCAACAGAGCCGGGTGACGCGGGTTTGAGGGGCCCGCCCCCGGGGTCCGGTTTGCTTGGAACCCGAACATATTTGCGTGTCGCTCCTCGTCTGCTGGGCGACTGGTGACAGACGCCGACTCTCCATCGACCTGGGCCAAGACCGGGTCAACTGCTCCTTGCTGCTGGGCCGCTGCCTGAACCGCCCCGGCTGCGCCGCGGCCGCGTTTCTTGATTGAGATTGGTCGCGGGAGCCGCATAGACCGCAACCCGGCTCATGATGCCCGGTGTAGATTCGTATTGTTCTTCCTCGCTGTTTTCCTTTTCATATCGATCCTCCAATAAATCCCGTATGGACTCGGTATCATCCTCCCTCTCTAACTGACCCGCTGTTCCAATCGACTCTTCTTTTTCCGATCGGACATACGTGTCTTCCCCTGACACAGAATCAGATCCAATATTATCACAATTCGAACTGGAAGTACATACCATACCGATGAAGACGTTGACGCTGCCGACTGTCACGATGGATCCGGTTTCGAGGTGATCCGACTCTGGCCCCCAGCCAGAATCGTCTACCATCTTCTCTCCTTTGCTGTTGACGTAGACTTCTCCGACGATGAGGTTCTTCATGCTCTTCCGAGCTTCTCCCGTGATGTAAACACCTTTGGACGCAGGCCCCACGGTGGGCGCCAACTGTCGTGGGATAATCACGGCAGATGTTACCTGGGGTAACTGATCTCGGGGCAAGTCGACACAGGTATTTGGGAGAGGGTTTAGCTCGAAGGAAAACATGGTGAAAAGCAATCTAAGAACCGGAAAGCAACTCGCCGGCTCTCGATATTATTATACTGGATACTCGATAACAGGTGTTACAACTATGACTTGAATCTCTGGCAAACTAAACCTAGGGGCCGGTTTATAAAGCACCCGTACACCCCTAACTTGCCCTTCAAGGCACATCTTGAGTCCTACTCGAACTCCACATACAAAGCCTAACTTTCCTTATCGCAACCCACAAGCCGGGTTACGAATCTCACAAGCCTTTGGGCCTTCTAGTAACCTCTTTACCCCTATCCGGGTATTGCTCAGCTCACCTTGGGCCGGATTATACCTTGAAGTGGGCCTACCGGGTTACTATCCCCCCATCAAGCCTGGCCACAGATTTGAAATTGACCTCAGGATGCCATAATCGGATAAAAGCGAGTGCTACTAAGGCCCCGCAGACCAGCTATTGGCGGACGCACTCGCGAATTTCACCTACTCGACCAAAAGTTCTGAGTAGCTGGCTCAAGTCTTCTGGACCTCTCTCCAGTGGATAGAAAGCGCGATTTAAAGCTATCAGGGCCTCGTGACAGCGATCAACGAGTATCTTCGCATGGCCCACACGATACTTCAAAGTAGCCAGCACAAAGCCTCGACCGCGGTCGGACCAGAAGTTGTTTGCATGGGGTTTTGAACTACCGGCTTCGTGAAGAATATGGTTTTCCACCCAATGTTTTTCACACCGTTCGTCAGGCTGAACAACTACAAACAAAGCTACAGAGAGTCAAGGAAAGAAAAAAGATACAATCAAACAAAATGCTAGGGGGCTGAAGCACTTACAAAGCATATCCTTGGCGACAGCTGCCAACTCTTCCATCACAAACTGCTCACGTTCAGCCGCAAACTTCTGCTTGGACTTGGCTACATCAGCCACTCCACGCAAAGCTTTTATCTTGCGCTCACCATCCGCGACACGGTCACGAAGGCCGGCAAAAGTACCAACAGCAGCAACAAGAGGATCTGCTTGTGCAGCAGGTCCACTCGAAGACTCCACGACAACACCTGTTACCTGGAAGAAGATAAGAAAAGTTAAGGAAGAATTCAAGACACCCCATTCGAGAAATAAACCACCTATTCGACAGGTTCTCGGGGGCTACTCCCATCGGGAGGAACTCATGACAATCAATCTCAAGAAACCACATCTCAGATATCAAAAGAACATTTCGATTAAAGACAGAATACGGGAATACATCCCAAGGTTCATTACATCGGAAGAGCAAACTACATAAAGTCTATCCTAAGGAACTACAGAAGTGCTGCCACTCGCGGCAGATTGCCCCCTGCGACTAGCACGGGCAATCAAGTCAGATAACTTCCGGGCAAGGACTCCAGCCGGATCGCCGAAAGGACGAAGCGCTACCTTTCTGCCCGTAGTAGCATCGACGGGGAGGTTCGAGTACGCCTCGTCCAAGCCTGCGACTCCGTGCGCCAGTGCGAACTGGATAGCAGTCTTCGCCCCGCACTCCGACTGAGCGACCGAGTAGGCCTGAAGGAGATCGCCCTCCAGAAAAACCTTCAGGAGATCATCCAACATGGGCGGAACCGCGACATCAACCAGAAGACGCTTGTGGAGTTGCGTCAACACTCGAATGGCATTGCCAACGAGGGAGAAAATCCCACTCTCATGCCTTCGAAGCTGAGCGCAAGAATCCGTCAAGGCGTCCACCCGTTGAACCCCGGGCAGCTCCAGCGCAACGCCAAGAAGATCTGCAAAGGGAACATTAATTCCAAATAACATACTAGCTAGTCGAGAAACGACAGAGGTTAAGTGCAACTTACTTGCGAAATTCTGGACCAGAGGGCGAAGGAAGTCAACGAGATCGTTGTCCTGCTTGGTGCCAGCCTCCTCCAGTCGCTTCAGAGCGTCCTGAGCCTCAACGAGCTTTCCCTCGAGGTCAGTTGATTGCTTGCGAGAGGACTCAAGTTCCTTTCGGACAGCCTCCAACTCAGCCTCGAGGGTGATCACCCGAGTGATGGCATCAGTCTTGTCGGTCTTCAGGAAATCAACTTGGGATACACAGCAAAAAACTTCAGCCTAAAGTAATTCACACAATCAGAAAGAATAAGCGGAAGGAATGGATAAATTTACCTTGGAGAGCTTGGTTATCCTAGACAAGTCGATCGCGATCAGCCCGAAGGATTACACAGTCTGCCTCAGCCAAAATTACGCGGCGACCAAAGGCTGCGAGAGAGTCAACCAGAGACTGCAAAAACACAAAGAGGAAGAAGTTAGCGAAAGTGGAAGGAAATTGAGCCTAATCACGACTATAAACAGTCGAGTATAGCCTCGGGGGCTACTCCCATCGGGAGCACTGCCGTGCACCCGATAAAATCAAGAAAGTAAAGAAGCTTGAAGTTTTGAGCCTGTAGCCAATCGCAAGCGATTGACTACAGTCTCGGGGGCTACTCCCATCGGGAGCACTACCGTGCACCCGATAAAAACACAGAAAAGAACGAAGTACAGAATGCGAAGAAAAATGACAAAGTTTACCTGGCCCTGGGAAATGCACAGAGGATCAGCCGAGCTACCCGACACTTCTTTCGAAGCCGAGGCCCCAACTACAAAGCTAGGGAGCCTATAATCCATAGCCGCTGCTGCGGGGGATGGGCTCGGCGAATTCTGGACGGTCCCAGCAGTCGGGGTTTCACCCGCAGCAGCAGCATCTTTCCTCTTCTCGAGAGGAAGGGAAGAGGAAAATCGGCCGGGGCTGATGGACTGGAGCTTGTCATGAAGGAAAACAATAACGTCAGAAGGAGCAAGAAGAAAATGTTCGACTAGAACGAAGAAGGAAAAACTTACTTGTCATCATCATCGTCCAACATATCCGCGTTCCAGGCGGTCTGGATCTTCGGCTTGGGAGCGGGAGGAGCCCGCACACTCAGTGGGGTCACGATGAGGGGCTCTTTATCAGATCCTCCACCCAAGGAGTTATCCTTGGAGGTGGCTTCATCGTCTCCCGCCCGGCGGCTTTTGCGGTGGCGGAGATTGCTACCCGATTCCGCCACGTCATCCGAAGAATCACTCTCGGAACTCGAGTCGGCGTCGGCAACGCTGGTGTCGACAGGAACATCCAGGTTGCTCACCAACCGGTCCGAGGCTTCTTCACCGGAGACTGGCGGGTAGCAGGTTACTACCGCTAGACTCTGCAGAAGGAAAACAAGAAGAAGAAGAAGAGAAGAAGAAACTCAGTCGACAAACTTTCGAATAAAGGAAAAGCTAAGACAAAAATATTTGAACTTACTTCGGATGGAGGAGGCTCAAAGCTTCGACTGGCGCGATAGAGCAGTCGGGAAAGTCCTCACCCACTTTCAGCTTGGTGATGGCCGCGATTTTCTTCTCGAATTCAGCATTCGAAAGTTCTTCTCGGCTCACGCGGCTGGGGTCTTGGACACCCTGATATTCCCACATGGTGGAGGGCCTCTCCTGCAAAAGCTGGATCCTGCGCTTGAGGAACGCACTCGCCAGATGCAGGCCGTTCAGCGCAATTCCTGCGGCTTGGTCGCGGAGGATTGCCACCTTGGCGAGTAGCGGGGCGACGACTCAGCTTTCTTCGACTGAAAGCTTGTGCGCCCAAGACTTTCGCCGCTTCAAGACAGCGAACGGGTGGAATTCGTGAACTCCACCCGCGCTGTTGTTGACGACGTAGAACCACTTTCTCCTCCACCCTTGCGCGGAGTCGATGAGGTGCATGTCGAAGTACAGGGTATCCGACTTCGCCTGGATTCCGAAGCCGCCGGTGCGCAGCGTCTCTCCAAGCTCGGTCTCTACCCGTGATTTCTCGCGGAAGACCCGCACCTTGAACAGGTCCTTCCAAAGGCCCCAGTGCGGGCGGATACCGAGGAAGCACGAGATGTGATGCACCGCGTTTGGAGGCAGGTCGTGGAGCTGTATGCCGTAGACATACAGCAATGCCACGAAGAAAGGGTGGAGGGGGAGTGAGAGCCCGCGTGCGACGTGATCCGCGAAGATCACGCGCTCGTTCGCGCGGGGATTTGGTACCTCTTCTTTTTTGCCAAGGCGAACCCGCTTCTCGGCGTCGGGAGGCAGTAGCCCTTCCCTCTGCATCTCTTTGATGCTTTTCTGCGTTGTGCTGGGGGAGCGCCAGTCGCCAGAGCGCGGAGCTGGTGGCGCGGGAACATCTTCGGGCGCCTGCGAGGAGGAGACAGCAGCGCTACGTTTCTTCCCCCCGCCATGGATGCTGGTGCAAGCT
Source organism: Alopecurus myosuroides (assembly GCA_028641055.1). NCBI lineage: Eukaryota > Viridiplantae > Streptophyta > Magnoliopsida > Poales > Poaceae > Alopecurus > Alopecurus myosuroides. The sequence continues at coordinate 417,990,723 of CM054058.1, forward strand.
CGCAGAGGAGGAGGTGTGCGCGAGGAAGAAGAAGGCTGGGAAGCAAATGACGGGAAGTTTTTACCTTTTACCTAAGGACCGTATATATACACGGAGTCACCCAATCCTGGTCGCTCATCGAGCAACGTGGCACCCATCGCGGCTGCCACGTGTGAAGCTGAAACGAAAGGGCGGCGAAGGCTGTTTCGTGCCACGATCTTAACAGTAGATCGTGCGCAATTACTGTGCGCAGTTCGCGGGAAAACCGGAAACGACGTCTCGTTTCCGGTAAAAAAGCTAACAAGGTGGGCCAGCACATATGTTCTCACTCCGTCACGTCCCATCGGGAGGATAAAGTGCGCTATGACGTCGTTGTGAACATCATCAGGCTCGAAATTCTTTCGGATAAAAGCCTCAAACACGAAAATACTTCGTATGGGAAAATCAAGACGCGAAGACTTTTTCACATAAAAACCCCAAACACGAAATAACTTCGTATGGGAAAACCGTAATGCGAAAACTCTTTCGCATAAAGCCCTAGACACGAAATAACTTCGTATGGGCAAACCGTGACGCGAAAACTCTTTCGCATAAAAGCCCCAGATACGAAATTTCGTTTCAAATGGGCACGGCAAGGTTTCCAAACACGAAAACTCTTTCGTATGGATAGAAGACTACAAATCACAAAAAACTTTGTGCACAAAATCAAGGGATACATTTCTACTCGAAATATCCCTGGAGAAAACTTGTGAGTGCGTAGCTCCTACCACTCGGTTATACGATGTACACACATCAATCCCCTGGATCGTTCGGCCGACTAGGCACATCTGGATGCCATATTTCTTTCGATACGAAGGTAAGGCCCAAAAGATCTCTCTTGAGGGCCTGGAATCGCACTCAAGCTGCGTCCTCCGGTAATTTCCATGTCAACAACACGAAGAAAAATCCTAGCGGACGCGTCGGGTATCCTATTAGGTTAAGTTCGACTCGGTAAGACCTCTACGGCCCAGTCGCAATGATCACCTCACCAGATTCGAATCGGAGGTCTTGAATCTGTGTAGGCCAGAACTGTTTTTTCCCTAGATGCAATTAATTGGCCCTGAGCTTTCGGGAGAGCCAAGCAACTGAGCTACATCCTTCTGCGAAAACAGCCAAACACACAGGCACTTTTATTTTCTCGATACTCGAGTACAAGAAATGCATCGCATACAGGATACACATCCTCTTCAAACGATTGAAGCCACCAGTCGAAAAGAAATCAAGATAAGTTCTGAGCGTCCACCCGACAGATTCTCAGTCGAGTAAACGCTCGGGGGCTACTGACGAAGGGATGGATCCTAGGCCTGTCGGGTGAGCCTACCCGGTCTCAGGCCCACGGCCCAAACTCTAAAGGAGGCGTCATGGATTACTCTACAAGGCCCAATTGAAGCCCACCCGCAAAGCCTTGCGGTCAAGTTAGGAAACTTGTAACCGACTCTAGGTTAGGGTTCGAGTCCTCCCCGGGTACGGTTTGAGACCTGGCCACCTATATAAGGCCAGGAGAACCACAGGAGAGGGACCAAGCAATACCGCACCAACAAGCCTTGAGATCAAGATCATACTCTCGACTTGAGCAATCCCCCTTTGTAACCGATCTACTCATGAATACAGATCGAAAGAGGCAGGAGTAAGGGTTTTACCTCTACGAGGGCCCCGAACCTGGGTAAATCGTGCCCCCTGTCTAACCGACGATTGTCACCAGCGCCTACACGTTCTCCTAATCGAAACCCTATGGGTTCACCCGAGGGACTTGTTGAGATGCATATTCGACAGATAGCTCCCCAAGCTGCCTCCACCACCTCACGGAAGCCGTCCAGTTTTAACCAGAAGTGTTCAAACTGGAACCGCTTCCTACCGAACCCATGGGAAGTACAGTCGAAGAGCAATGGGTTGTGATCTGCTACCACGGACGCGAGGCAGCATAGCGAGCAGCTTTCGAACAAGTCCTCCAATCAACTGAGCAAAACACTCTGTCAAGCCTGACGAGCGTTGGGGGCCCCCTCTCGTTAGACCAAGTATAACGTCGGTCGTGGAGGTAGACCTCCTTCAACTCGCAGTCGCTGAGGAAGCGCCCCATCCGTCCCATCATTCTTCTATCCAGGTTTGTGTTATTCTTGTCTTCGTCGCGGTAGATCATGTTGAAATCCCCACAAATCACCCAAGGGTCTACCCGAGTCGCGCGCACCCCGCGCAACTCAGATAGGAATGCCACCTTAGCGGCGCCATGTTGAGGGCCATACACTCCCGTGATCCACCAGGACGCACCCCCATCACTCGGCAAAACCTTCGCGGTTACCGAATTGACGTCGACATGGACCTCATCCAGAGTGACGATCCCACCCACGCGGGAATAATGCCCCCTCGTACTGTTGGTCGGCAAGCAGAAGTAACCATCAAAGTCCGCGCCTGGCGTTTCCATAACAATCGAAGGGGTTACAACCGTGAGTTTGGTTTCCTGGATGCCCGACGACCTAGTGACGCTACACACATTAGACCTCCTGGCGCGGTCGTTGAGACCTCGCGCGTTCAGCACCAGCATCCTGGGTTCGTACGTCATAAAAACAGATCGTACACCCTCAGCGAGACCTAGAGAGGCTAAACCTCTACCAGGCATCCACCCGACCGCACTGTCGATGGCGGGGAGCAACTCCTTTAGTCTTTTCTCTTGTAATTAGTTTGAACTAGAAGGACCTCGCACGCTTCGCTGTGCCGTTTTTTGTTTCTCTCGTTGCTTCTCACGTTTGGTGGGTTTTATTGGGCTCGCATCTACACAGTGGTAAAGGTTTTCCCCTGCACTAAATTATGTGATGATGGGGTGGGGACGTATTTCCTTTTGTTAATCGGTTTAAACGTAAGTACATATGTAGATGACCAATCCAATTAATATATGACCAATCAAATATGCACAACCGAGAACCATCGAAATCCAATCATCTATGATCAACCTTAAGTTCAGTACATAAATCACCAATCAAAATGCACCCCAAAACACTCATAATTCTTCCAATGAAAAATATATTTTCCACTCGACTTCACAATCTCTCTGAGACCAAAATGATTAGCTGTTGCCTGGTTATTGGGTTTTCATCGTGTTGCACAAGATGACTCCTAGAAAGTTACAAAGGCAGAGACATCAGCAAAACAACATAATAAAATATGAATTACACTGATGTGCATTTTTAAGACATATACTTGTTACACAAACAGATATTTGACCGTTTCGTTACATTCCAAGGTTCATAAAAACTTACGAAAATGCTCAGTACCAAATTTATCCTACAACTAAAAGTCAAGAATCATGATAACTCTGCAATCAGATATTTCACAATATCAAGACACCAAAGTGAGCCATTTCATAGTACCACACAGGTCTGTCATCGAAAACGATAGTAAGAATTTAGAGTACACAATGATTAATTACAACATAATTTTCCTAGAGACACTAAAGTCAAACAAACCAAATGCCTTACAGTCAAGCTCAATTGTCAACAATTCTAGGCCAAAAAGTATCTTATGAGTAAGAGAGAGATATCAGCTGCATAGATATGAAATGAAATATGTAAACACTCAGTAGGCCAGCAAACAACCTAGGTACTTAAGGAAGGCCCAACAAACTTACATACATAAGCCTTCATGGTCAAGATTGATTCTCTTTTAATCACAGGGTCGTGAATCGAACAACCTAGATACTTAAGAAATGACATAAAGCAATTACATGTCTCTTGGTCTGACGCACAGATAAACACAACCGATAAAAGCTTAAGGTTGTTGCATAAAGCTTGATCAATTAGTGGCCTTTCTTTTGGATATATAAGAATCGAGAATGATAAAACATGTAGAAGATATAACATGGTCTCATATTAGTTCAGAACATCTTGTATACCGAACATCTGAAGAATCAAAGTTCATTCACTTTGGCTAAACAATATTAAGTTTGAACTACAGAGGTTGACCTCTATTTAATGGAATGACAATGATAATTTCACTTGCCAAAACGCAGGTTTCTCTGAAGTGGAAATGGTACAGCAAAGCAGCCATAGTTTACATAGAAACTATGGAACGTGCAGTAGCTATCTCAGAACTGGTACCTGAAATGGTCCAGCAGATAACCTTTACTCCTAATAACGCAAGCGATAAATGATCGGCAGTTAAGATTTACTTTGATCACGTCTCTGAAAGATGCACACAAAAGATTCCTCATTTTCAGGCCGGTATTCACCACTAAAGCAAATGTTATCTAATATTTTTAGCTTTATGGTGCTTCCTAGAGGTAATTCTAATTTTAGAAATTTGATTAGACTATAAGAATCTTCACCTACCGATATCCATACAGAGTTAACTCAAATGTATTAAGCTGAAACTATTTCTAATCCTATATATCTATCTTGCAATTAATCACCTCCAACATTGATTTAGAATTCTTCTATTACAACTTACTGAACATTTTCGAACAAAATATACCTTATTCATAGCTAAATTTGTGATTCTACATAATTAATGAAAGATTATGTACGAAATCATGTGGACCAGAAGTCATATATTTTGTTAATATATTCTTGGTCTATGCTGGAATTTCCTTATTCCCAACTGGCTCTAGAGACAAAAATCTATCGATGTTGCTGAGAGGTATTTTTAGCAGTAGATGTATCATTGGCCAGCGGGGGAGGCAGAAAATTACTAAGCCCCAGGCCACCTTCAGTGTACTGTACATACAGTAGCCACTACAGATGCTTACTAAGTCAGAATACCACTGTCAAGACCCGGGCCAAGGCCAAGGTTGCTCCGCCCCTGTCATTGGCTATAGTACTGTGATAAGTTCAATAAACTCTTGTGATATTCTTGGACCGAGCTCAGTACTGTGATCAGTTCAATAAACTCACCTCCTTAATTAATTCATGTTGCATCTGTTGATAATATCTTCTTGTTGAAACGACTTGACACACAATTCCCCATACATGGGATAGTAGGCACTCATCAAGGTAGAAGCTCTTGGCCTACTGAGTACAGATCATGGCACTTAGGCCCCATGCCGCATCACCACCTCGTACACAGTCCTAGTGTACATATGTCAACAGGAAAAAATATTTTATGATATGGAAAACAAACTGTAAAGAAAAATTGCTGCACAAAGTACAAAGTGCTTATCATGCCACAAATGCACCAGAAACTGGAATAAGGAAGAATACAAAAGAAGTTAGTTTACAAACCATCCATGTAAACTTATGGAGAGGGAGGCCATACCTTATATAAACCTAGTTTTAACCACGATATTTGTACAATGGTTTTCTTATACAAAGCCGACATAAAACAAAATATCATCAATGTGAAGTATTTACATTGAATAGGCATTTGCAAATTGTAAACAAAAATAATCAGAATCGCTGAGACTTGATAACACAAGCCTAGTTACGGGAAACATTAATATGTTCATTTTTGCTTTCTTTTGGTCTGCATAGAGCAACAAGTTAAAGTAGTCGCATATGAGAGAAGACTATGACTCACTACCCAACAAATCATTTATCTTGATTTCTCCATGCACATAGAATTTTAAAACGAACTGAACCACTTGGACGTTAGTACCAGCGTCATAACAGATTAAAATTTTCAGTTTGGCATACAAGAAAAAAAAAAGTTTTCAGTTTGGCATACAAGAACAAAGCAATTTCACCAATGAGTAATGAAGAGAGGCAATATATTTTGCTAAGCTACCTATTTTACATCTGCCCAGAACAACCAAGAGTTGGATGTGAAACCAAAGGGCGCAGCACAAACCTGAGCCCAAGCATGCAGTAGGCGGACATGATCTTTTGGTCTGATTAGCATATGGATACGGATTCCGCTGGATTCAGATCCGTGTCATGGGCAGCAGCATGGATACAGACTCGGATGGATTCAAATCAGTGTCATTGGCAGCAGCAGGGCGCCTTGCTGTTGCTGGGCATGAGAATGGAGTTGGTCCATGTCGGCGAAGGAGAGCACGCCGACACCGCAACAGAGGAAGAATGGAGCAGCAGGACAACCAATCACCCCCAAATCATATGAACGGAAGACAACACCCAAAAATCTAAGCAGGTCCTCTAGCCAATAACCAGTTCTAGAACAACAAGCACACCTCAAAACAACTCGCAATGCAAGAAAATCGAAAGCACTATCATGCAATCTGAAACACAACGAATCTGCCCAAAATCATATGAACGAAAAACATCTCCCAAAAGATCCGCTATTCCCCACAGAAATAGAACCATAAAACACATCTAAGCTACAGATCTACACACATAGATGGCACACGATGCATTCAACAATCAACAAAACAAGATGGAAGCGAGAAAGGCAAGAAAGAGAGAAACAAGCCGCCGAGAAAACGGCGCCGACGCTTCGACCAGCACCAAAAGGCGGAGCAGCAAGCAGCGACCGAAGGAACGCCGGAAAAATAGCCGGGAAAGGAAAATCCAGGGAAGAGAAAGCACGGCCGCCGTAGGAGAAAAGGAGATAGAAGGAAAGAAAGAACACTGCCGGTCGATAAGCAGAGACAAAAAGTAGCAGACCGACCCTGCGAACCGACGTATCCTGGAAACCTAACCGACCACGTACGACACATGCGCAGCGCCAGCGCACAAGAAAGGCCCACACAGGCGACAGGCCCGAAGGAAGGCACCACACGACACACACGATGACATGTTGGGCCCACGCCGGAGCGATTCTCAGGGCCTGAATAGCCCTGCGCTTAGATCTCTTAAGAGATAACTTGAAGCTGGTGACGAAGATAGCAAAAACATGCATGATCTAACTTGAGTTCTGTTTCCTGCTCACTTTGATCAGATGTGATAAATATAACTTGGCCGCAAGAATGTAACAAATATTGATGTAGAACTGTGAATAAGAAACAGAACATCTAGACTTAAGCTTGCAAATGATACATGTAGTCTTGATATTACCAAGTGTATGTATATATGCTTCTCAGGTTTTTACAATCTCTTCTCAGGTTTTTACCAAGCGTATGTATATATGCATTTTCGTTAGAAAGTCCAATTAAACCATAGCCAAGCTCTTTTAGCTACATCATGTTCCAACTCGGTTGCCTTGTGCAAGGCAATTTGCATAGGTAGCTTGTAGCTTTTTCTTTATGTATAATTCAGTTCAATGGACATTTATTTTGATCAGCCATCTATTTAAATTATTGAAATGGTTTTCTTTGCTCTTTTAGGTTTTGCCTACATGGAAGTATTATACATCATGAGGATTTGGCATCCATACAAGCCGGGAGCATTACGGCCGCTGCTGCCCCGTTCATTTTAGCACGAGTTGCTCTGCAATTTTTTTTAGCAATACTTTCTCCGTTCTAGGAAAACTTTGTAGTGTCCTAAGAAAACTTTTTAGTATTCTGGAAAATGCTGGTGTAATTTCCGTTCAATTTTAGCTAGTCTTTTTCATATGATCTACTACAGGCCCACAACTATAGTGTTTAGATGCTGGTGTACATAACTGTACGTGTGTATTGTGGCTGATGAAATCATCAGTAGCACTGTACGTGTGTGATGTGCTGCTGCTGCGGTATTGTATATTTGTATTATAACGTTACTAGTATCCATGGGTTCGGAATGGACCGATCAAAGGTTTTTAACCGCAAAAGCTAGTTGGGTTGGTGCGGTTTGGGGGCATAGAGAATGCGGTTTGGATTTTAGAGTGTGATGAGCGGACTGGTGCGGTTGGGTATTTTAGGCCTATCCCAATGCAAGTCTCTTAGCACGGTTTTATAGGCATTTTGCTTATGTGGCACTATAGTTAATGAAGAGAGATAGTGAGGCTGTATCTTAAGAGCAAGTACAATAAAATGACATAAGCAGGCTATAAGGATTTAAATAATATACTTTTGCTTATATGGAGGAGAGAGATGAGGAGAGAGAAGCAAAGCGGGCTAATAGTTAGTAGCCAGCTACAACACGTGCTCTAGGCACTATGTGAGAGTGTCATGTGGGTCATATATTGATAAAGTAGTTCATTTATATAGCCAACTATTGTACATGTTGACTATAAGCTAGCTATATGTGACATGGCAATGGCTTATAGCCAGCAGCTGACTGTATTATTAACCATGCTCTAACTAAGATACAACCTTGGCACGTTGCCATAGGCAAAAAAAAAAAGGCTCTAGGCCAATCAAATGCATGCATGGGTCTAAAATAATTAATTTAGATACAACATCTAATATACAATAAATTGTACATGTTGTCTCTTAAGTTTTTATTAGACATATGATAACGTGCTAAGAGACGGTGCATTGGGACACGCCTTAGCTGACTGTTAGGAGGATTGGATTGGATTCGGTGCGGATTTGCCCCCATTCACAGCCTGACCAGCGTGGAACGGAGCTGCGTTCTTCCTTATTTGCTACGCCCTTTATCTCTTACTCCCTCCGTTCACAAATAGATGACTTCTATTTGTCCATAAGTGGATGTATCTGAACACTAAAACATGTCTACATACATCCATTTTAGGACAAATGGAAGTCATCTATTTATGAACGGAGGGAGTAGCATGCAAGCCATCTGTCCTACAATCCAAATGACTCAGCGTTCGTCTATCGAGTTCTTCCAGACTAGCACACATTTTAAAAGAAAAAAATCGCCGCACTTTAAGACAGCCATCGCTTTCCACATGGTAACCTGCCATCTCCAAGGAGAAGTGAACCCACGTTCACTGGATCATTCAACTTTGTTCCGTAGAAAGAACCACCGGGGCTGCTATGCCATAACCTAACCTACCTAAGACGCCGGCGATTCCTGGTCTGCCGATGGAAACTGCAGTCTGGGACCTGCATTTTCAAAGCACTGATTCAAGGGGGTGGATCCGTTCCAACGTCGCTAGCAAACCTGAAACTGCAACGCGGAGACCCGACAGAGGAGCTCAATACTACTTTTCACAGCACTTCAATTACCTCCCAATCAACAAAACACCTACTACTCTGATCCCCTCTCACCTCCATATGGTATTTCCAACAGACAAATATTACACCGCGAATAAGGCTCCTGTACAGAATGTGCCGTATATCCCCCAGGTACTAAGGGGGGAATGAAGCAATCAAGATTACTTCTCCGACGAACAGATTTCGCCCCTAAGCTATGGGAAACCACTGCCTACATGTCGGACTTACTGGGGCGCGGCTCGGTAGCTGGAGCGGCTCGAGGGGAAGATTGGGACAGCACCAAAGTCTCTTAGGCCAAACTGATGATGCCCTTCTCCATGGGGCCTCCTCACTCGGGACTTCTCGACCCGGGTTCGCCGGAAGACTTCTTGGATCTGCCGGTCGTTCTCCTTCAGCATCTCGTCCACATTGCCTGGAGGGCAGGAGGTCAGAGGCCCAGAATGGTGGATCTTGTTGCCTTTGGATCCGTAGCCCTGTTGTCAAACGGTAAATAGTCAGTTTATTTCTTACTAGAAGTGTAATCAAGCATTATTCTTTATCGAAACTAACAATTTGCTTTGTTCATGAAAGTGCAACAGATGGTATTTGAAAAGCCCATGCAGTGACCATGAATGAAATGGCATAAGAAAGGCTTATGCCTTTTTTGCAGTTCAAGTTTGGAGTTGTTACTTACAATGGCCCCATCCACCCTGCTGCCCTTGTCGTCTTTCTGGTGGAATACTTGGTCGTACTTTCCACTACTACTGAAGTGCCCATTGATAGATTCAGACAGCCTCCGCCCATGAGCAAATGCTTCAGCTTGAGTAACTACTGTCACATTGCTGTCATCCGGACGTGTACTCGATCTACCTGACAAAACCACAGGGTAATTTGGCGGGTGTGCAACACCTGATACATGAAGTTCGCCATCCGTGCTTGTTCCAGGCTTTGATGGGTGCTTCAGATTAACTAAAGGCCCTGAATGAAAGGTTCTCGCCGGGTACACACATTTGGAGTCTTCAGACGATTCAGTAGCATGTGTTGATCTGGGTGGTTCCATTGGAAATCCAGATGCAGAATCTTCCTTGCAAGGATTAAACATCTCACTCCTGCTCTTCGTATTGGTATTGGCTTGGGCTTGCCTTTTCTAAAATTGAACAGAAAAAAGCTTAGGCCTTTCAAAACTGAAATTTCAGGGGATGACAAAAATGTCAAAGAAAATGCACGGCTTGTTCGCATATTTCAGACTTAATGTGCATGTCAGAAAAGGAGAGTAAGTTAAATATACACGGAAGGATCATAACAGAGTGTTATTGATGATTATGACTCCAAATATAATTTCAAAGAATAATAATGTGATTAAATATAGCTTTTTTTCTCAAGGACATATCTAAACGTGTGTCGGTGTGTATTAGACTATTAGTAGAAGAAACGACAAAGAACGTGAATGTCCATGTGAGAAAAAGAAAGTAACTTAAATATACACGGAGGGATCATAACATAGTGTTATTGATGATTATGACTCCAAATATAATTTCAAAGAATAATAATGCGATTAAATATAGCTTTTTTTTCTCAAGGACATATCTAAATGTGTGTCGATGTTTATTAGTAGAAGAAACGACAAAGAACGTGCAGGGAGTACATACCACCAAGGGTGGCCTCCGACCGAAAAAACAAAAACCAGATCAACGGGCAAAAGAAAAATAAACCTGCACAAGCAAGGCTAGAAAAGCAAACAGCAATAACAGCAGAAAAAGCTCCTAAGCTAACACAGGATCCGCTTGGTATTTCCTTTTCTTTGTACTCTCTGTACATACATTTTTATGAGAAAATACAAAAATATATGCAATAGGGAAACCTGCTGTACAGCCTAAAAAAGGGATTCGGTCGGTCAGTAGGACGGGCATGTAAGCGATCAAGCTTAACTCAACAAGCTAAAGTTGAACAAGACTACATATTCAGACAGATGTCAACAAGTGGTGGTTATACCTGCAATGATGATACTAGTTCTGCGTTCGCATCAGGTGCAGGGACTGCTCTTGACTCTCTAGTTCGTCTTTCAGGATTTTGCTTTCCACCAGCAGTACCTTGCCTAGAGAAACACAAACGATGGCATTAGAGATTCATGACACTAATTCGTTTTCAATGAAGTATTAAACTATCAAAGCACAAATAAAGCAGACAATAACAGAATATGAACTGATCATGAAGATGTAACGTGTGAATTTGAGCCAGACAATATATCCTTTTACATCTGGAGGAAGAAGACCCCTGTGTGAAATTTAAAAAAGGTGACTGACAGCAACTGTTCACTCACTAAGCTTAATCACATCTGTCCCAACTAGCTTATGCACACACATAGGCTACACTATTCACTTACTTGCATCTAATTTTCGAAGCAATTGTTTGGGCACACATGGGAAAGTACAGTAAATACAGATCAGCTGAAAATTATTGTGCTCATGTGAATCATAGCCAAGCAAATATAAGCTACGTATTCAATAATGTAATAAAGATGCTAACACAATTTCCCCATTGTGAATAAAGAACCTTATATCTTTTCAAAAATGTGCTTCCATAAAATTCTATATGAAAATAAAATAGGAATGACATGTCAGCAGAGCATCGATAATGAGTTTGTTACATAAGTTCTCGATCAACATTTAATATGAGGTTTGCAAGCATGATTTTGTTGTACCTTCGACCTTCCTCCTCTCGGCGTTTTGCATCATACTCTTTGCTGGGGGGATATCTCGGCAAACTTGAAGGATTGCAAGCATATGGTTTTGTTGTGAAAAACTACAAAGCCATAACAATAATAAATGCATTGTTGAGTTTCTAAAATAATAAGAGTTAAACAAAAGCATGGATGGTGTAGCATTTACAGATTCAACTCAACAGTTAGTTGTTACAACTTTTGAGGTAGTTCGCAAGCTACATCATTTCCAACAAATACATAGACATCAAGTAGACCACAGAAATGGTTAGCTATATGTTTATAATATTACCCTTCTTCATCCAATTGGACACAACTAGGAAATGGTGACTGGCATAGACAATACACAATAGAAGCTAACTAAGAGGACCTCAACATTGCTGGCGTAGACAATACAAACTAGCTGTCCTTACAAAATGTTTAAATCTCAATCAGAATGACGTTGATATAAAGTCAAGGAATTAAACATTGACAAAAAAAGTAAGGTGGAAATGGTTCAGTTTTGCCATGTTGAAACTTTAACCTCTACAATAAACGAACAGGAAAAATAAATTAGGAACTGAAATGACGTAATGTAATTGATCAAATAAAATATGTACATGTTCAAAATAACCAAACTCTGAGTCCTGACGCTGGAGAAGATTTGGAGGAATTGAAATACCTCGCTTTGCAATGCAGAAGACGCTGTTCGCCGATCTGCTGGGTCTACTGAAAGAAGAACATCTACTAAAGCCCGAGCAGGTGAAGGAAAATCTTTAAATGTGTCTGTAACACGCCTCGCATAGGGATGTTGTGGCTTAAATATTGTCGCATGTGGAAGTCTAGACTTCCTCCAATAGTCCTCTGATGGCGAACCACAGAGTTTAAATATTTTATGTAACTGCTCAACCTACAGAAATAATAGTATACACAAGTTGGTTTTATTACGAAATTGAAAAATATTCACCAATCTCATTTGCTCCGAGTAAAACAAGGAGCTTGATAGCTTACCTCTGTCCTACCAGGCATGATAGGCTTGCCAGCATATAACTCAGCAAGAATGCAGCCAGTACTCCAGAGATCTACAGAAACGCCATAGTTCGTGGCACCAAGCAAAAGTTCTGGTGGTCTATACCAAAGTGTGACCACACGGCTAGTCAAAGGGTGCCTTTGTTCTGGATCAAAGAAACTTGCTAAGCCAAAATCGGCTATCTTCAATATGCCTCTGTTGTCAATCAAGAGATTGGAACCCTTAATGTCACGGTGCAGAATATGACGACTATGACAATGCTCAAGGCCACGGAGTAGCTGTTGCATGTAACATTTAACCTGCAAAGGAACAATGCTTATTACCTGAATGTTCTAACTTCTGACCATATTTGAAGTAAAAAATGGCTATTGACTCTTTTAAAAGCAATATAGAGTATAAGTACCATGAACTATTTCATTTCTTTGGTACTAAGATGTCATTCATTATTACGTAGTATGACATAACTTTTCCAGAAATATTGAACAAGGAATGCAGTAAGCACCACTGTGTCTTAAAACTGTAATATGTACCTGAGGCTCAGTCAATTTTAGTCCAGGAAAAGAAGCTAGGCCAGCTAGGTCATGCTCCATGTACTCAAAAACAAGATATAAGCTACAAGACATCCTTGAAGTTACTAGACCCTCCAGCTTGATAATATTTGGATGATCAAGCCGTCGCAAAATGAGAATTTCCCTCGCCATAAATTTCACACTCTCAGGCTCTAAATTATCAAAGCGCACTTTCTTTAGAGCAACAATCTTCTGCTTTTCAAGGTCGCGAGCTCTGTATACATTACTGTAAGTTCCCTGACCAATCTGTATACAAAAGAACAATGATTTAACACAACATGGCATTTAGATCAAATTAGACCAATTGGTGTTTATGTGTGAAAACCAAAAAATCACTTCAGCAAGGACCAATGTACACAAGTTACACCATAAAATGTAAGTTACACAAAAAGAAAAGACATTGTTTTCAATCACTATCAATGGTGAATCGATCATTCGCTATCCTTTTTTCTGGGATCTGCTCTTTTCAGTGGAAGGTTTGAGGGGAGGTAAGATTAGTGGGTCAATAACCTGCTTAGCTTTCCAAGTAAGGCAGTGAAGTTCCATATTTCTGTATCTTTTCTTATCCCGGGATCTGCTGCCTGTAACTGACCTTTTCAAGCTCACAGTACTGTCCTAAACTCTTATTGTATGTGTATCACAAAGCATATTAAACAGAATAACTCCAATTTATTCTACCTTCTAATGAACTTCAACATAACTTCAACAGAGCAATCCCATGATTAGTAGTGTATTCAATGCCCAATTTTTATCTTTCCCATGATTAGGGGTTTTATTTGGATGGAAGTGGGTTAGCTTAATTCCTCCTGATGGGAAGAAAAACTGAACACAAGTCCTTGTGGATCTGAAGAGATTGGGTGACTGGGTCTACTTTTTGCGTATCCACACAAGCGCCTGAGAAGGAAACTCCGCCCCTTTAATGGCAGTGTTTGCTAGTAGTAATAATGTCCAATATTTCCAGGCTCCAAGGGGCCAGGTCCACTGAAACCAACAAGAAAAGTCCAGAAGAAAGAGAAGGCCACCGCATTTTCGCATCCAACATAAAAGGCATCGCCCGCTCATAACAAAATTTAATGTTACCAGCCATCATCAGACCCCAGCTATCAATTGTACCACACAAAAGGTAAATTCCCCCCATTGCAGCACAACGCTGCAATTCCCTTTCATTTCCAAGCTTCCCACTACAGAAGAGCGGAAGAAAGAATAGACTAACGGAAACTCATAGACTAAAGGGAATGTTTTCTCCTCGTCCAGTAACATAGTAAACCCAGAACAAAAAAAAAAGGCGCGACAATTACAGCACAATTTTACTACTACTAGTATTTCTTTTGTACTGCTCCGATGTGGTGAAGCAGAAAGCAAAGCCACGAACAAAATGTGAACCAAGAAGCAAAGAAACGAAGAGAGCGTGAGACCTTGTCGAGCTTCTCGAACGACTCGGCGCGGCGCGGCACCCACCCGCGCACGGCCTCCGCGGCGACGGCGACGAGCCACGGCGGCCACCCGGCAGCCACCTGCTCCGCCTCCACCGCCCTCGGCACCGGGCTCCTGACCTGGCACGCAGCCATGGCCATCGCGGCCGCGCGCCTCCTCTCGAGCGCCTCATCCCGCGCCCTCGCGTGCTTCCGTGCCTCCTCCTCCCTCCTCGCCACCGCCAATCCGGCCTGTCGAAAGCTTCGCCGCCGGTGGAGGCGTCTCGCCGCACCTGCCGTCGTCGATAGCCGCGGGGCGGCCGCACACGCAGCCCATGGTGGCGCCGACTGTAGAGGCGCCGGAGGAGAGCGCGAGTCACTCAGCTCGGCCGGCCGCGCCACCGAGGCAGGCACGGCATGCGGGCGAGCGGATCTTAGGGTTCGAGCGAATTGCGGAGGAGTGCGGTTAGGGTTTGGAGTGGAAGAGGAAGAGGGGGTGGAACTTGGAAGTGGAGGCAGGGGACAGGGGAGTAGTGTGAGACTAGACTAGCAACGGCCAGGTGAAGAAGACGGCAAGAATAGGGGCCTGTTTGTCATTTTGATATTTCACAAGGGTGATCATAATCCTTTGCTTCATTTGGAATTTTTCCCATGTAAAGGCCTCAAAGAGTCAAAGGTTGACTGTTTCCAGGTATGGGCTTATACAATTTGGGTACATATGTGCTATAATTTGGTTTGATATCAGAATATTATGTAGATAAATGTGTTTACATCATGTAACAACGGTTTATTTTCTAATCTTTCCTAATGTGTTCAAACAACAAATTTTCATTATAAAGCATGTCGACAAAGACAACCAAATATCTTTGAGATATTTCTGTAGTAGTCATTCATGCTCGTGGCAAACAACAATAGCATCACATGTAGTGAAACAAAAAATAGACTCTTGGATGATTCAAAAAAGAATTGGACTTGTCTATCTTATTTTTTTTAAAGGGGTCAATCTTTTATCTTTATGACTTCTACATCGGTCGATGTTTTTTATGATAATGGGGATATATTAATATCGATGCAATACTGTCGGGGGCTACCCCCGAGTAGGGTCAAACTTGGTCTTAAATGGTGTCCGAGTTGGACGGTCTGCCGAGTTGGAGGTCATCCGAGTTGGAGGTCTACCGGGTTGGAGGTCTGCCGAGTTGGAGGTCTGCCGGGTTGGAGATCCGCCGAGTTGGAGGGCTTCCGAGTTGGAGATCTGTCGGATTGGAGGTCTGCCGGGTTGGAGGTCTGCCGGGTTGGAGGTCTACCGAGTTGGAGGTCATCCGAGGTGGGAGTCATCCGAGTTGGATTGCTACCGGGTAGAAAGGTACCGAGTTCGGGTTGCTACCGAGATGGAACTATCTCGGTAGGAAGAGCAATGAGCCAAGTGAAGATACGAGTATTCTTCGGACTGACCAAGTAGCGCTTGGTAAGTCCGGATAGACCAGGGTCCTGCTCTTACTCGGAGGGAAGTCAATGGAGCAGTTGAGATCCCGAAGATCACGGGAAGAGTACGCGCGTGCGATGCAACTTACTAGGCGAGTGACACGGAGCATTACATGGGTACAGTGCAGAGGTATGGGCCATGTCATGTCGTGTCTCTGGCAGAAGGGACATGACACACAGGACATACCGCAGAGGAGACTTTCGGCTCCGTGCTCTACAACGTGCGCTACTCTACAGTGTATCTCGTCTAACCTTGTACGTTATGTCAGTGGCCACTAGTATATAAGGTGGTCACTGCCCTCCTGCGCGAGGGACGGTCCAGAAAATACCAGAGAGAGCTTCTAGTGTTTTGCCTTAGAAAAAGAGAGAAAAAGAGTGAGCTCCTTCTTCCTCTTGCTCTGTGAGTTTGAGGAACCAGATCTGTACTCGGTTACCCAAATATATTGACAGAAAAGCAGGAGTAGGGGTGTTACCTCCACACGAGGGCCCTGAATCTGGGTAGATTATTGTGTTTGCAGTGTAGTGAGCGCGCCAGCTAGGCGTGCGATCCCTCCCCGGATACCTACAGCGTCCATCGGCCCCAACCTTAAGCCATCCTATGGCATCTGCCGTGATATCGCCACGACAGTTGGTGCCCACCATGGAGTCAGCAGCGGCGCTGGTTGGGATTCCATCCGGACAGGGCCTTCTTCGTCAACTCGGGGACTCGACGTCGCCATTTCCCCCGCGCTCTAGCTTACCGCTATAGGCAAAGGTTGGCGTAGTCTTCACCAATAATCGTCATCAACAGATCCCGAGTAATTGCCCTTCGATGGCTCGGCTAGTGTCGGTTCTATCCGCCCAGTCTGCACCAACAATGCATTGTGAGTATTTATCATGTCTTCCCTGACCAGCACTCGGGGACTGCTACCCTCTAGCATGCTTAGTCGTTTTCCTCGGGACCGAGTTATCTTAACTCGGGGACTGCCCCGCGTTTAATTTATTTTCCCCGGGATCAAGCATTTCGACCCGGTGATTGCCCGTTTAATCCAGAGCTTATCATTTCCTAGATGTTAAAAGTGACTCGGGGGGCTAAACTCGTACCGAGTTTGTTTCTCCAGGCTTAGAATTATTGTTGAGATAGCTTTTGTTTCTTGCTTGTTGTGGCTATTACCGAGTGTGTGTTTAGCTTGTATGTTGCCGCTCGCTGCAGAAACCATGTCTTTTACTGCCTATTTACCGAGTTTGAGTACTTAGAATATGTGTGGACTAACCATATTTGTATGCACGAATATGCCCCCGAATGAGAATCTATCGTCATAATTCAATTATTATGGGATTATTGGTCATCTCGGATTCATCTTATGTTCAAAATGGCTTGAGAGAACATCTCGAATAATCATTGAGCATTGGCTTGCTGAATCATAAAATAGCATATCTTGCCGAGTTATCGTCCATATTAGAAAATCTAGACCGTGTTTACAAATCATCAGCTATCTCGGTTACCCGAATCATCACTATACTATGTCCCGAATCATCACCTAAATCGGACTATCAAGATGTCACGGAATTTACCTCGGTTGGCCGAGATGTCACGGCACTATGACATAGCCGATGTCGGCCGGTAAACCATGGTATCATTAAAATATCTTGCAGCGTCAAAGTATCATGGCTAGAATCTCAGCCTTATAAATGTGCAATATCTCCGCTAACTCGGTATCACCAAATTATGGTGGTTCACTATGTCGGCTCCATTCCGAATCAAAACGCAGAGGCAAAAAAGTGAAAGCCTATACGCGTGCCCGGTATGCCCATGATGGCAAGACACCAAAAAGAGGTATAAACGCAAAGGCAAAAAAGTTAAAGCCTATACGTGTGCCCGGTATGCCCATGATGGCAAGACACAAAAAAGAGGCATGAACGCAAAGGCAAAAATGTTAAAGCCTATACGCGTGCCCGGTATGCCCATGATAGCAAGACACCGAAAAGAGGCATAAACGCAAAGGCAAAAAAGTTAAAGCATATACGCGTGCCCGGTATGCCCATGATGGCAAGACACCGAAAAGAGGTATAAACGCAAAGGCAAAAAATTTAAAGCCTATACGCGTGTCCGATGTGCCCATGAAGGCAAGACACCAAAAAGCGGCATAAACGCAAAGTCAAAAGGTTAAACCCTATACGCGTACCTGGTACGCCCCATAGGTCCAGACCGAAGAGGAGCATAGCCAAATCCGGCAGGAAGATCGATCTGAGTTAAGTTATGACGGTTAGTGTGAGTGTTATTATCTTCTATGGAAGCTGTCGTGGCCCTTCATCCGAGGTTGCAGGACCGCGCCAGCTTCGGGGACTAATGTCGGGGGGCTACCCCCGAGTAGGGTCCAACTTGGTCTTAAATGGTGTCCGAGTTGGAGGTCTACCGAGTTGGAGTCTGCCGAGTTGGAGGTCTGCCGGGTTGGAGGTCTGCCGGGTTGGAGGTCATCCGAGTTGGAGGTCTGCCGAGTTGGAGATCTACCGGGTTGGAGGTCTGCCGGGTTGGAGATCTGTCGGGTTGGAGGTCTGCCGAGTTGGAGGTATGCCGAGTTGGAGGTCTACCGGGTTGGAGGTCTACCGACTTGGAGGTCTACCGGATTGGAGGTCTACCGAGTTGGAGGTCATCCGAGTTGGGAGTCATCCGAGTGGGATTGCTATCGGGTAGAAAGGTACCGAGTTGGGTTGCTACCGAGATGGAACTATCTCGGTAGGAAGAGCAATGAGCCAAGTGAAGATACGAGTATTCTCCGGACTGACCAAGTAGCGCTTGGTAAGTACGGATAGACCAGGGTCCTGCTCTTACTCGGAGGGAAGTCAATGGAGCAGTTGAGATCCCGAAGATCACGGGAAGAGTACGCACGTGTGATGCAACTTACTAGGCGGGTGACACGGAGCATACATGGGTACAGTGCAGAGGTATGGGCCATGTCATGTCGTGTCTCTGGCAGAGGGGACATGACACACAGGACATACCGCAGAGGAGACTTTCAGCTCTGTGCTCTACAGCGTGCGCTACTCCACAGTGTATCTCGCCTAACCTTGTACGTTCTGTCAGTGGCCACCAGTATATAAGGTGGCCACTGCCCTCCTGCGCGAGGGACGGTCCAGACAATCCCAGAGAGAGCTTCTAGTGTTTTGCTTTAGGAAAAGATAGAAAAAGAGTGAGCTCCTTCTTCTTCCTCTTGCTCTATGAGTTTGAGGAACCAGATCTGTAATCGGTTACCCAAATATATTGACAGACAAGCAGGAGTAGGGGTGTTACCTCCACACGAGGGCCCTGAAGCTGGGTAGATTATTGTGTTTAGTGTAGTGAGAGCGCTAGCTAGGCGTGCGATCCCTTCCCGGATACCTGCAACGTCCATCAGCCACAACCTTAACTCATCCTATGGCATCTGCCGTGATACCGCCATGACAAATACCAATTACACCCGACCTCTACGACGACATGATATCAAGAGATAGTCAAGACATTAAGGACACACACGGTAAAAAGAAAAAGAAAAAAAAAAAGGACGATCAACATATGACAGTAGCACACAAACCACAAACATTGACAACACTGCAACTACGGAAAAGGTTCTCCACCAGCGACGCCTTCTAAAAGGAGATGACGGGTGAGCATCGTCGTAGCCGGATCCGGCAAAGGCCAAATCATGGGTTTTCACCCTGGATAGGAAGCCCGAGTAATGCAATGCCTTTGACAAGGAAGCGGAGTACAAACACCGTCATTGCCAGGTACAACCACTAATGGTCAGACCTAGAGTTTTCACTCGGAGCTCAAGACCGGTACTCAAAGAGCACCACCAAACCATAGTCACCATGCCAAGTAAAAAACCTTGACATGCATCAAGCTTTGATTCGAGAGACAATTGTTCACAAGCATGGTCCTCATGTGGTTGTCACACAAATGATAACCATGTCCACAAACGTGTTGTCGGGAAGCACCAAACACCGCTTGCCACCGTCACCACTACACCAGGTTAGGTCATGGGGGGCTCCAAGAACCCACTAAGGGTCAGTCGAGTAATCCCGCGACGACCCTTATTGTGGCTATGATACACGACAACACATGAAAAAACTTCCATGCATCGGTCACCAAGAACTTCGGATGTCAGGTCACCTTGAGACGGTGTTTCCGTGTCCCATGATGCAATCAACTTGTATGGTCGGGGAACCAAAGTCATCCTATCCCGACCAATTCCTATGTTGTTGCATCTTCCGATGGGCTTTGTGACGCCTAGGCAAACAGTCTACCCCACCCAAATATGCCTTAGATCCGTCAATTCTGCTACCCTACGCCGTATGAGAACGCCCTAGTATCCATGGGGATGCAAAGACCTGAAATGGCTTGGGTTCGCCATTGCCGTGCTGACGCCACCTCAAACTTGTGGGTTGTTCACAAACAATAAAAGATGGTTCTCTCTCGTATTTCTCATATATATATGTGTATACCTATAGTACATTTGGGTCCTACCTTATAGCTAAATATCACCTTATACGTTGTGAGAAATTTCATAAAACTAGTGGACCCGGATTATGGCAAAACTACACCACATACATTAGGGATGCCTTACGATGATATCATTCACTTGACCATATGCAAAAGAAACTACCTTTTTAGCTTTTACGGTGAATGCATTTACGATATCAATCTTGGGTATCAAAGTAGTCATAGAAAAGTTTTGAATCAGTAAACTTTCCGGGGCTCATGAGAAACCGGAGCCGAATAATCCAACTTTCGGGGGGCATATGTGCATATCCTTTCCCCCACCGGGATTAAATACAGAAAGCAGCTGTTCTTCGCTGCGAT
The DNA here is from genome assembly GCA_028641055.1 of Alopecurus myosuroides. Lineage (NCBI taxonomy): Eukaryota > Viridiplantae > Streptophyta > Magnoliopsida > Poales > Poaceae > Alopecurus > Alopecurus myosuroides. The sequence continues at coordinate 418,011,653 of CM054058.1, forward strand.
GTCTCTGCACCCTCGGCAGCCTAGCCCCCATGGCCCTATGTCCTCTACCAGTCTATCTCTTACACACCAGTCCTACACTCGCTGACAAGGCTAGGCAGCACGGCGAGGCCGACCTGTCGATGGGAAGTTCGGTAGGGCATACCAGTGTGAACGACACTGGCCGTTAGACTGTGCACTGAGCTGCTATAGCGGCCAATTGGCTCGCGCAGAGGAGGGGAGTGTATTGTAGGTAGGCGCTAGCGCTACGTGACCACAGGCGACGTACACGGGTTCTGTGCATGGCAGTGTATGACGTGGTGGGCCCGCTGCTGCTTCCGGTGAATTTTTTTTGGCACGCAATGCTGAAAGCTGCTTTCGTGAATAGACAACACTTGAAAGGCTGAAACGACTGCCAAGGGACGGCATATATCAAGCAGAAGCGACTCGACCGTGTGGTGAAAACCAGGAGGAAACCCTACGCAAACTACATGACCTTTCGTGCAGATATTTCATAACTTTCCTCGCCCGGTTAACAAATGAGCATATCAATACATGATCCGACAATTGTTGCCGGTACACGTTGCCATCATATTGACGGCGTCGCGCCTCACCGACGCGTCTCAATAGACGATGGTAAAGCATTGTATTTTTTTTTCTCATTGCTATCTTAAAATGTACCGAATAAAATCGTTGTACATAGTTTTAAATACGTAAAATAGTTTGATCACAAGAATTTCAATCATAAGAAATCAAATAGTCTCATACAACTCAGATTAAATTTAATTAGAACTCAAATGGAAGCGCTAGCTGCTGTTTGTCCTTTTCGTGTCGAGGGATATGCAATTAGATCATTTTGCGGTTAGCTATGGGTGTCTTGATCTCGGATTTCGGCATGCATGTGGAGGAAAGCGTCAAACTCTCCTAGCGGCAGATCAACAAGCTCGGCAAGAGGTCCCTAATGATAATACAGGCGCACTCTCGATGATCATGTTGTGTAGGATAACACATTTCATCATCTCTCACAACTGCTCTTTGGATCAGGTTTGAGCAAGGTATGTGACAGTAGCAAAGCAAATTTCGAGGACGCCAAATACCCGCTCGACATAGTTCCTTGCACCCTTTGTTCTCCTGCAAAATAAGATTGGTGATGAGCTTGAGGGTGTGAGGTTGTCTTCATAAATGTGAACCATTTTGGATAGATGCCATCTGCTGGGTAGTGCCCCTTTTTGTATGGGTTGCCATCAATCTCAAAGTTGCACGGTGGAGTGTGCACTTCAGCAAGTCTTGCAAACACGGGAGAACACTACAACACATTGATGTTATTGTGAGATCTCGTCATACCAAAGAAAGCCCGCCAGATTCACAAAGTCTTATCTGCCACGGCTTCAGGTACAACACTGCAAGCTACAACATGACCTTTCTAAATCTCTTGTCAAGCGAAAGGACAATTTTGCTATCGCCAATGCATGCAATCGATGCTTCCTATCATCCCAGACCATCCTCTAATTTCATTTTGTGCTAGGATCCGAGCTGTGTCGGCTTCTGTCACATCCTCATTTTGGTTACCGTGTTGTAAGAGAATAAAACATCATTTTGTGAACCAACAAAAACTTTTATGTTCGTTATGTGAGGATTTGAATGCTTTGATCTGCGTAATCCTGACCTTTAATTCCATGTGAGGCTTGGCAATGTTGTTATTTATGTTAGTCCTTGATCCCAAAATCAATCTTGCATTTTCTTATCAAGTGATCTTGGTCATGATTTAATTATATAAAAAATTCCTAAGAAAATGGCTTAGACATTTCCCTAAGTCCATGTTTCAACTAGCTCTTTTAGACCTTTCCAGTTATGGTGAATCTTGACTCAATTTCTTGTTATCCTTGTTTGTCATCCATACTTGATGTATGGACTAGTTATATATGCCCTAAGATTAATTTTTGGAGATGCCTAAGTGTTGTTTTCATGTCTATTTTCTTGTCTAGTTGTTAAAACAGAAAACAGGAAAAAAAGATAAAACAGAAAACAACAGAAACATGTCATCCTTACATCATGTTATCACTGCACTTAGAATTTTCCAAAAAATTATTAAAAATCCTTCTATGAAAGTTCATAGCATAATCTACACTTACCAATTTGAATTTCCAAGTTTGGGGTTCATCTGATTATTCTTCCATGTTTAAACTTTCTATTGTTTCTTATCAGAAAATCGGGCTTAGCAATTTTTCTCAGTCATCATTTCTGAATTTTCTGAATCCGTCAATTCACACTTTTTAAACTCATTCAAACAAATGGTTTGAATTCAAATTTAAGGAGAAGATCTTGTCCCTGCTGCTCCCTGGTTTACGACCTACCAATTCGTGCACTTGTTGCATGTAGGGGTGTTCATGAGAGAGAGGGAGAGATGCCAAGAAGAGAGGAATGTGGGGTCAGGATGTCAGCCGCAGTGCCCAGCACACCACCCGACCGACCGTTTTCTTCCCTCCTCCACCTTGTCTCTTAGCCAGTGGACGCACCCGAGCCCCGACACCGAGCTACACGTGCGCGTTGTCCCTTGCCGTCGCCTCCACGTCGCGCCGTGTAACACCCGAGGTTTTCCCAAATAGAAACTTGCTTGTTTTCTCTTGTGCATTTCATAGCATCATGCATTTAAAACTTGCGCATTGTTTAAAATTCATCAACTCCTATTTTCTAAATTTTGTTTGATGCATTAATCAATTTTTAATAGTGCCACAACCATTTTTGACAAATAATAACAACAAACCCATAAATAAAAATGTTTGGCGTGTGAGAGAAGCCTTGGCCGAACTGGGCCAATTTTTTGGCCCACCTAGACAACCCAGCCCAAACAGGCAGCCAACCCCAAACCCTAGAAACCTCATCCGGATCCCCTGGGTTTTTTTGCAGCCGCCACCCCGCCTTCGTTTTCTTTTCGCAATCGGGTCCCTGCCCTTTTCCACCCACAGAGTAACACAACGCACGCACGGGAGAGCCCAGCTCGATCCCCATCCCCTCGCCTCCTCCTCACCTCGTCGTTCCCGTTCGCGTCCCCGGCGCCAAGGCTCGCCTCTGAGCCAACCATCGGGCCTTGCCCCCGTGCTCACTCCCTCCTCTGTACACCACCGTCCCCTCCCCTTCGATCTCCAGCGCGCCACCTCCCGAGCTCGCTGTCCCTGTCGCCCCTGCTCTATTCCGGCCGACGGCAGCTGCCGCTGATGCTGCTCCCTATCTCCCCGCGTGGACGGCCAGGACCTCGAGCACCTCTGTCCCGCCATGGCCGCCTCCGACCCCGGCCCTGCTGCGCCCCGACGTGGTGTTGCCGTCCTGCGACCCAGCGCCCCACCACCGTCCTCGACGAATCAAGCCCGTCCCCGCGCTCCTGCTCACCGTCGACAAACATCCTCTACCCCGCGACGGTCGCCTGCCATGGCCGTCGTGGTTGGCCTCCGACCGCTCCAACGTGTACCTCGACGTCAGCTGCAGCTGCGCCGACCTCTCCAAGCTCCTGTCGTCGTCGTCGTTGTTTCGAGGACAAGGACGAGAACTGCTCGTTCTTCTGTCGCTTCGCCGTCCCACCCTTTGCGTGTTCGGCGAAAGTCCCGCAAGAGGCTTGGTGCCTAATCAGCACACGTTGCGCCTCTGTCTCCGTGTCCGTGTGTGTGGATGTGCTGTTTGTGCTGCCTTCGTCTATGGGTGCTCGTGCACGTCTACCCTGTGACACACCCGTGTCCGATGCCCACGCCAAGACCTCCAACGACGGAAGACGGTGTTGTCCGCAAGTACCTTAGTTGTGAACATCGACCGTCAACAAGATCTTCCACCGACCCCGAAGATTGGAACCTTCAAGGCCTTCAACGACAACTACATGTACCATGAACAAACGCCATGATCTTCGAAACGGACAAGATCTCCGTTGCATATTCGTCAACTCATACGTGTCTGCTTTGCGTTCCGCCTTCGTGCGCGTCGTGAACCTCAAGGAATGAAGCTGTCAAGTACGCCACCGACGCGATGGTGTTGTGTTTCGGCCACGACTACCTCGACCTCCGGAAGTGAACAACTACTTCCACTTCTTCATTGAGGTCGGCTACTTCCTCTACGCACCAACGACACCGGCGTTATCCGAAGGTCCTCTTTTCCAACTTGCGAACCCGAACCTACCCTATACCTATATGCCCTATTTTCTTAAAGGTCACCTATGTTTTAAATGTCATCTCATTCATCATGTTGCATTGCATCTTGCGGGTGCGGGTAATAGTAATATCATCTAATAATTAAATATGGAATGAGTTGGGGTAATTAAATATTGTGCCCTATTCCATTTAATCTTGTGTACCTCACTATATTTTGTTCTCCATGTTAAACAACATTTAATTTGATGGTTAGCTAAATAACTTGAACATTCTAAATTAATTGTTGGGACTCCGGTTCCGATTAAATTGTCTAAATTGCATTTTGCGTTGCATCTCGCATGTCATGCATATAAAATAGGATCATGCTGGATCTTTTGCCGTAGTAGTAATTGTTGCATCCGTTGTTTGTTCTAGTTCGTTGCTTCTTCGCGGATAGGACGTTGAGATGATGTGAGCACCGACAAGTTCTACGGATGTACCTCTACTTGCTGGATCTCAGGCAAGTATACTCACTTGCTACCTGTGTTGCCTTTCCTCACTTGTTACCGATTCTTTCCGTTGTCTTTATGCTAGCCTAGTATTTTCGATGCTTGTGTTCCGATCCCATCACATGTTTACCCTATTGCCACGATATTGCCTTACCTCCACACATATAACCCTGTTGTTTGTTGGCCTGTGTCATACTAGCATGCTTAGGTTTGTTTGCGCCCGAGTCTTGTTGTCCTTTGTCGTATCACCTGTTTAGTTTGATAGTTGGGTTTCAACTTAATCAACAACATGTTAATGTTTTGGGTAATAATAATTTGATGATAAGGCATCGGCAGGAGGCCCGGCGTGGTTTTGAGGCCTGCTAGTGTCGAACTTAATTAGGAAAAGGGTCTTGTCCTCCGATCCATGATGAGCGCACTAACCGCATGTGGGAAGCGTGTATGGGCGCCCCCCGCAATTCTGATTCGATTCGCATCTCGTCCAAATCGCCACACTTAGTTCGGGCTTTCCATTTGATGCATGCATATGCAGGTGCGAACCCTTGGCGCCAGGGTGGAACTTTTGTAGTCGACATTTAGGGCGGCGTGGTCTTAGAGTGCTATGAGGGTCCCCCTTTTCTTCGTGGGGGCTCGATTAGCTGCGCACGCACAACACGTGGTTCTTTGGGCTTGATGCGAAGAAGAGTTGGGTTGTGTTGAGTGCCTCGCTTGGTGGAAGTGCATTTCCATCTGGCGGGTCATTCTTACGTGTACGGCCAAATTGGTGCATCCCTGCAGGGTTAATCTTCTCGAGAAGCCGTGTTGTCCGCGGTTATGGATGACTTGGTGAAAGTGTTGGCTAACAAGTACTCAGACAACTTACACTTAACGATGATAACTTGACTAGTAATATAAATTACCTCCACCATAAAAATGAATGTCACCTTAATCAACAGTGTGAGCTTCCTTGGGTTGCTTCCTTAGTAGGGGGTATCCCTGGATGGGTATTGTTTGGTGAGTAGTTATAGTTGGTTTTGTCGCGCTATCTTATCCCTTTCTTTTAGCCGGATGTTGTAGCGTGTCTCTGTAGTTAGTTAGTGCAGCCCGCTGCCGCTTCGTTGCAATAATCCCTTCCTTCCGTTGTACCCAAAGTATTTGTATCTTGTGATGATTGGTTACGTTGGTATCTTGTGAGTATGGTTTATCCACTTGCCAGTACTTAATAGTACTGACCCACGAATCCATTTCGTGGCTGCATATTCCACATTGCAGTCAACAGGTTTGAAGTCTGACGACGTTAGCTTGGGAATCCCTCCGGCTTGGCCTGGGCAGGGATTGGACGCCATCGGTTATCTTCAGGACTCTTAGTCCAATTTGTATCTTGTCCGTAGTCGGACACTATGTTGTTTTTTCCGCTGTCATTTGGATCTTTGTATTGTATCAGTTGTATCCTTGACTCGTTTGAGTCGTCTTGTATATACCTCCTCTGTTGTTGTTGTGGATTATTCGTGAACTGTTGTAATGTTATCACAAGTGGCAACCTAGAATCGGTTATTATGTGGATTTTGGCGGAAATGCTGAAATCTGCATAGTGCCCGATCTCGGGGCGTTACAAATGGTATCAGAGCATGGTTCCGATTCCCAATGTTGTTTCGATACGAATGGTTATCGAAGCAACGGGTCCGCAAAGCATGTAGGATAACCTCGCTAACGGTCGTGCTTCTAGAGTGTCAAAAACTATTTGTGCAAAATCAGTTTTGAAAACCTCTCGATAGGATTCTTGTTTATTCCTTTCCTCTATTCTACTTCTCCTCGTACCTTATTTGTTTTGGAGTCTCCTGTCTTATCTATCTTTCAAAGTGTTAGGATCCTACGTGGGTTGGACATTCTCTTAGCCTTTTAACCTAACAGGTCCGACCTTCAGAAGATTCAGAAGAACATCGTCATCGACGTGAGCTTGACTTCTTGATAGTGTTGTTGATCTTCATCTTAATGGTCGATTCATTCATTTGTTCTCATGTTTTCCTTATCCATTCTCATGGATTCCTTATTCTCAAAGCTACACCCTCCTCTCTTTAGGTGTAACTTAAAGGATATCCATATCATTTTGGAAAAGTAAATGAGAAGACTGAGCAATGGAGAAGTAGGAAGGCCTCATGAGCATGTGTTGTTCATGCCCATAACACCGTTGCAAAATCTTATCATTAGGGCTTTTCATGTTGTACGTGGTTTCACCTTCTATCTACCATTTGGAGTTATCCGGTTGTAGCGTGGACCATTGTTACTTCTTTCTTTATTTCAACAGAACCTCGTGAACACCTCCTGTCAAGATCTCCAGTCTGACATTCCTAGAGTTGGGTTGCACAATTCCCCTATTTAGGTACGGAGTTAATAGTTTGTGTGTTGGATGGATTGATCACCCTAACAACACCCTTATTATTTGTTCTTGTACGTTGAATCAGTGGAACATGTGTGACTCTCACTCCTTCCCGTGGAGTTAGAGGCGATTTTATCCTTTGATACCTCTGCTTCTAATTCTTTTATCCGGAGCCATCCCCTCTTGTTAGTGGTGTCGACAAGATCGATATGGAGCACGAAGACTCGATAGCTCCGACTTCTTCCCTCTCCCGTGGTTGTGAGCGGATTGCGAGGGCGCAATCCCATGTTAGTGGTGTCGTCTGTAACACCCGGGGTTTTCCCAAATAGAAACTTGCTTGTTTTCTCTTGTGCATTTCATAGCATCATGCATTCAAAACTTGCGCATTGTATAAAATTCATCAACTCCTATTTTCTAAAATTTGTTTGATGCATTAATCAATTTTTAATAGTGCAACAACCATTTTTGACAAATAATAACAACAAACCCATAAATAAAAATGTTTGGCGTGTGAGAGAAGCCTTGGCCGAACTGGGCCAATTTTTTGGCCCAGCTAGACAACCCAGCCCAAACAGGCAGCCAACCCCAAACCCTAGAAACCTCATCCGGCTCCCCTGGTTTTTTTTGCAGCCGTCACCCCGCCTTCGTTTTCTTTTCGCAATCGGGTCCCTGCCCTTTTCCACCCATAGAGTAACACAACGCACGCACGGGAGAGCCCAGCTCGATCCCCATCCCCTCGCCTCCTCCTCACCTCGTCGTTCCCGTTCGCGTCCCCGGTGCCAAGGCTCGCCTCTGAGCCAACCATCGGGCCTTGCCCCCGTGCTCTCTCCCTCCTCTGTACACCACCGTCCCCTCCCCTTCGATCTCCAGCGCGCCACCTCCCAAGCTCGCCGTCCCTGTCGCCCCTACTCTGTTCCGGCCGACGGCAGCCGCTGCTGATGCTGCTCCCTATCTCCCCGCGTGGACGGCCAGGACCTCGAGCACCCCTGTCCCGCCATGGCCGCCTCCGACCCTGGTCCTGCTATGCCCCGACGTGGTGTTGCCGTCCTGCGACCCAGCGCCCCACCACCGTCCTCGACGAATCAAGCCCGTCCCCGCGCTCCTGCTCACCGTCGACAAACATCCTCTACCCCGCGACGGTCGCCTGCCATGGCCGTCGTGGTTGGCCTCCGGCCGCTCCAGCGTGTACCTCGACGTCAACTGCAGCTGCGCTGACATCTCCAAGCTCCTGTCATCGTCGTCGTCGTTGTTTCGAGGACAAGGACGAGAACTGCTCGTTCTTCTGTTGCTTCGCCGTCCCAAACTTTGCGTGTTCGGCGAAAGTCCCGCAAGAGGCTTGGTGCCTAATCAGCACACGTTGCGCCTCTGTCTCCGTGTCCGTGTGTGTGGATGTGCTGTTCGTGCTGCCTTCGTCTATGGGTGCTCGTGCACGTCTACCCTGTGACACACCCGTGTCCGATGCCCACGCCAAGACCTCCAACGACGGAAGACGGTGTTGTCCGCAAGTACCTTAGTTGTGAAAATCGACCGTCAACAAGATCTTCCACCGACCCCGAAGATTGGAACCTTCAAGGCCTTCAACGACAACTATATGTACCATGAACAAACGCCATGATCTTCGAAACGGACAAGATCTCCGTTGCATATTCGTCAACTCATACGTGTCTGCTTTGCGTTCCGCCTTCGTGCGCGTCGTGAACCTCAAGGAATGAAGCTGTCAAGTACGCCACCGACGCGATGGTGTTGCGTTTCGGCCACGACTACCTCGACCTCCGGAAGTGAACAACTACTTACACTTCTTCATTGACGTCGGCTACTTCCTCTACGCACCAACGACACCGGCGTTATCCGAAGGTCCTCTTTTCCAACGTGCGAACCCGAACCTACCCTATACCTATATGCCCTATTTTCTTAAAGGTCACCTATGTTTTAAATGTCATCTCATTCATCATGTTGCATTGCATCTTGCGGGTGCGGGTAATAGTAATATCATCTAATAATTAAATATGGAATGAGTTGGGGTAATTAAATATTGTGCCCTATTCCATTTAATCTTGTGTACCTCACTATATTTTTTTCTCCATGTTAAACAACATTTAATTTGATGGTTAGCTAAATAACTTGAACATTCTAAATTAATTGTTGGGACTCCGGTTCCGATTAAATTGTCTAAATTGCATTTTGCGTTGCATCTCGCATGTCATGCATATAAAATAGGATCATGCTGGATCTTTTGCCGTAGTAGTAATTGTTGCATCCGTTGTTTGTTCTAGTTCGTTGCTTCTTCGCAGATAGGACGTTGAGATGATGTGAGCACCGACAAGTTCTACGGATGTACCTCTACTTGCTGGATCTCAGGCAAGTATACTCACTTGCTACCTGTGTTGCCTTTCCTCACTTGTTACCGATTCTTTCCGTTGTCTTTATGCTAGCCTAGTATTTTCGATGCTTGTGTTCCGATCCCATCACATGTTTACCCTGCTGCCACGATATTGCCTTACCTCCACACCTATAACCCTGTTGTTTGTTGGCCTGTGTCATACTAGCATGCTTAGGTTTGTTTGCGCCCGAGTCTTGTTGTCCTTTGTCGTATCACCTGTTTAGTTTGATAGTTGAGTTTCAACTTAATCAACGACATGTTAATGTTTTGGGTAATAATAATTTGATGATAAGGCACCGGCAGGAGGCCCGGCGTGGTTTTGAGGCCTGCTAGTGTCGAACTTAATTAGGAAAAGGGTCTTGTCCTCCGATCCATGATGAGCGCACTAACCGCATGTGGGAAGCGTGTATGGGCGCTCCCCGCAATTCTGATTCGATTCGCATCTCGTCCAAATCGCCACACTTAGTTCGGGCTTTCCATTTGATGCATGCATATGCAGGTGCGAACCCTTGGCGCCAGGGTGGAACTTTTGTAGTCGGCATTTAGGGCGGCGTGGTCTTAGAGTGCTATGAGGGTCCCCCTTTTCTTCGTGGGGGCTCGATTAGCCGTGCACGCACAGCACGTGGTTCTTTGGGGTTGATGTGAAGAAGAGTTGGGTTGTGTTGAGTGCCTCGCTTGGTGGAAGTGCATTTCTATCTGGCGGGTCATTCTTACGTGTACGGCCAAATTGGTGCATCCCTGCAGGGTTAATCTTCTCGAGAAGCCGTGTTGTCCGCGGTTATGGATGACTTGGTGAAAGTGGTGGCTAACAAGTACTCAGACAATTTACACTTAACGATGATAACTTGACTAGTAATATAAATTACCTCCACCATAAAAATGAATGTCACCTTAATCAATAGTGTGAGTTTTCTTGGGTTGCTTCCTTAGTAGGGGGTATCCCTGGATGGGTATTGTTTGGTGAGTAGTTATAGTTGGTTTTGTCGCGCTATCTTATCCCTTTCTTTTAGCCGGATGTTGTAGCGCGTCTCTGTAGTTAGTTAGTGCAGCCCGCTGCCGCTTCGTTGCAATAATTCCTTCCTTCTGTTGTACCCAAAGTATTTGTATCTTGTGATGATTGGTTACGCTGGTATCTTGTGAGTATGGTTTATCCACTTGCCAGTACTTAATAGTACTAACCCACGAATCCATTTCGTGGCTGCATATTCCACATTGCAGTCAACGGGTTTGAAGTCTGAAGACGTTAGCTTGGGAATCCCTCCGGCTTGGCCTGGGCAGGGATTGGACGCCATCGGTTATCTTCAGGACTCTTAGTCCAATTTGTATCTTGTCCGTAGTCGGACACTATGTTGTTTCTTCCGCTGTCATTTGGATCTTTGTATTGTATCAGTTGTATCCTTGACTCGTTTGAGTCGTCTTGTATATACCTCCTCTGTTGTTGTTGTGGATTATTCGTGAACTGTTGTAATGTTATCACAAGTGACAACCTGGAATCGGTTATTATGTGGATTTTGGCGGAAATGCTGAAATCTGCATAGTGCCCGATCTCGGGGCGTTACACCCCGGTGACGGACGTTGCACCCGAGAGAGAAGAGCACCGACGCCCCTCCCCCCAAGTATATAAGTCATGCCTTGGCCTCTCCTCTCGCCCTCCGCTCATTCCCTCCCCTCTCCACCACCTTGAGCACTCTCAATCCTCTGTCGCTCTCTATGAGCTAGATGAGGCGTGAACCCTCGTTGGAACCCGACAGAGAGGAGGAGAAGGTTGTCATCGACTCCCGTGTCCACGCGCCGCCATTTCTCTCCCTCCTTCTACGCATCCTCGCACACCTCTCTGACATTGTGGTGTGGTTGTTCGTTTGCAGGAGCAACTTCGCCGTCCTCGATGCCGTCTCGGACAACCACCGCGCCACAGCCTCAACTCACCGTCATCGCCTTCGAGCCTCGCCACCTTTCCCAAAAACCCCTAAGTGAGCCCCCTTGGCCTCTTGAGCTCACAGCACGCGCATGCACACGCATGCACGACAAGAGGAGGATGACGGTCCTCGACCGTCGAATCCCCAGATCCACGGCCCACTTTAAACGCGGTATTTTCGTGCAGCACCAAGCGCGCGTCCGTGGGCCTGTTTTGGATATGTGCGGCCAAACTGCCGGCTGATCTAGCCCGATGTGCCTGTTTTTTTTTGGAATTAATCTTTTTCCAGTGTAGCTGGTTTAATTCAAAACAAAAATTCTAGATCTAAAATTTTACCACACCAAAAATCATAGTGGTACATGCATGTTTTTCTAACCACGTGAAATTGGTAGATCTGCATTTTCTCTTATGGTTAACCCTAGGGAAACTGCCAAATCAAACCTATCTGAAAACTTAACTTGGGAATAACTTTATTTTAAAGATCTAATCGATATGAGGTCAATTGCTCTGGCTATCCCTCTATGATACGTAGCTATAACACTTGACCTTACATGCAAGTGAGCTTCCTGATTACAATGACATGCACTTTGGTAAGTGACCAAGAGCACTTGTATGATTTTTGTGAATTATTATGTGATGATTTTTTAGATGAATTCAATTGCATGAATTTCTGTATGCTTAGTAATACCTAATACTAGCTTGGCTTGATTTTAGGAGCCATATATTAATTTTGGTGTGCATTGCAAGATTTAGGGCTTTTCTGCCATTTTTTTTCTTGTAGGTTTAATTACTTTCGGGTGATGTTTTAATGTTGTGATTGTAATTTCTATCATACATAGGTTATGTCACTTATTTTATTTTGATGTTATCTTTTATAAATATCATGATTAGAAAAGGTCTTGGGTGAAGCATGTTATAGTTGTGATGTATTTCCTCAATGTAGTTGGTTTCTAGTTTTTGGGCATTTGTTGTTATTATCTATTGTTGTTGATGAATTAACTTGAGAAATGTTTTGGTATGATTAGTATGCTATTGTTATTATGTCATGTCACCTCTGTTTGTTTGATCCTTTTTTATTAGAGAAACATACTTTGTTTAGACTTGTTGTGATGTTGTTATTACCTCACTAGCATGAGTACTTATTTTGGTGCCATTATTTTGTTTTACAAAAAATCCTCATGAGTGGCCAGAGGTCATTTAACCTTATTATGTCATGATATGAGGGTGGCACATCTTGAGTTCTAGTGTTATTCTAGTGAGTTTGCCCTTGCATGTTCAATTGTTGTGTGTATCACAAGGTAGAAAATTAGAGTGTTTTGATTGTGTGACATGCTTGCTCTATATTAATTGTTATTGCAGGTGCTTCCCTTTGTTTGATTCTGATCGAGTGTTTATTTTTCCTTTTTACGATGTTAGAAAACGAAGAAGGCGAAGCTGTTGAGGAGGTTTATTGTCACTCATGTTTATTCCAAGACCAGGGACAAGATCAGTACCAAGGCAAGCCATTCTAAATGCTTGTTGCTATTTTACTTATCATTATCTAACATGCATTTATTTACTTCTGAAGGTTTAAAAAATTGGTCAAAAATTATTTTTTTGTGGATACTACTACTAGCAATATTATGGTTACTTATATAATATATTGCCAGTAGTCTAATATTGGTGATACCAAGCCCTTACCCGCCATACTATATACTTACCACCAAACCTTATAATCCTTAAGTCCCTTAGTGGACACCTTGTAATGTGGTTTTTGGAAAAACAATGGTTTTATGGAAAAACCTCGTGGAAAGGTGGGACCTTGTCCACAGGAGAACGTGAAGAGGAAGATTTTTGAAAGTGTTTTCTAAAAACGACACATAACCTAGTATTTGTTGGACAACCAAAACGTAATGCCACATTACCTCAACATGGGCACGGGGTCTAACTTGAAACATGTATGTGTTAGTCCGTGGTATACCTCAATGTGCTATAGGGGTTCGAGTACCCTGAACCGAATTGTCGCCAGGAGAGTGTAACGGGACATGCAAAGTGTGGGATTAATTTCCCCCGGTTGCAAAACTGAGTCTCCTGCCATGGTGGTGTGTTGTCAGGGGAAACCGGATTGATACGGCTGACTCACTCGATGTCGGGGATAACAAACCATGTTGAAGAGGTAGTCATTTACTAGCATGAACATAGTGGATGGTTAGGACCTGTTATCTGATGTTCGCATACTGTCGCGGCCAGTTCGTGGTTATTCACGGCGGATGTACTAGATCTTGTGGAATGTGTATACCTCTGCAGAGTAAATATATTCAGAATAGCCGCGTCCTCGGATATGGACATGTCGAGTGTTTGTAGTATTTCAAGGCAATGGGTGCCATAAGTCGTGTGATAGAGCATGGATGGAAGCGTAGGGAACTTGTCGGTGGCGAGGACACAAGTTTACCCAGGTTCGGAATATCGCAACAATGGCGGAGCCCTACACATGCAATCTCACTATATCAGGACCAAACCCTGAGGTATACGAAATACAAAGTGAGTCTAGAGTTTCGCTCTCTTCTATATCGTGTCTTGAGGCGGCTCCTCATCCGGCTTTATATAGGCGGCCGAACTAGGGCTTACAGGAAGGGGAACATAGAGTCTAAAGAAAGTATTCCTATTCTTGGTAAACAAGACATCCGGCTTCTTCTCCACGCAGGATTACACATCGGGCTGTGATACGTCATAAACGTATCATTAATTTCTGATGTTCCATGTTGTTTTCTTATTGCTTCCCACATGCTTGATATACACTTGATGTCATTTTTATCGATTTTCCGGACTAACCTATTGACAAGATGCCACAGAGCCAGTTTCCTATTTTCTGCTGTTTTCAGTTTCAGAAAAGTTGTTTTGGAAATATTCTCGGGATTAGAAAGTTCGAAGCCCGGAAGTCTTAGAATTCCCGAAGGTTCCACGGAGTCCCGAAGAGACCCGGAGGGGGGCCTCAGGGGGCACGCACCATAGGGCGGCGCCCCACCCCCTTGGCCGCGCCGGGGGGTGGTGTGGGGCCCCAGGCCTCCACCACCTTTGCCCTTCCGCCTAGTTAATCCCCCGAGACATAAACCCTAGGAGGATCGCACTTTTCCCCGAAAAACACCCGAGGCCGCCGTCACCGTCATCCCGAGATGGGGAGGGTTCTGGAGCTCTCCCCGGCACCCTGCCGGAGGGGGAAATCATCACCGGAGGGGTCTACACCACCATGCCCTCCTCCTAAGTGATGCGTGAGTAGTTCATCCCTGGACTATGGGTCCATAGCAGTATCTAGATGGTTGTTCTCTCAACATTGTACCTCATGTTTAGATCTTGTGAGCTGCCTAACATGATCAAGATCATCTTTATGTAATGCTACATGTTGTGTTTGCTAGGATCTGATGAATGTTGAATGTTATGTCTTCTGATTATCAATCTATCATGTTATCTTCATGCTTATGTTATTTATGATCTTGCATGCTCTCCGTTATTAGTAGATGCTCTGGCCAAGTAGATGCTAGTAACTCCAAGAGGGAGTATTTATGCTCCATAGTGGGTTCATGCCTCCTTTTCATCTGTGCTCGAGTGACAGAAACGTGACGGATGGAGGATGTGTTGTTGCCATTAGGGAGAAAACAAAAATGCTTTGTCTAAGGATGATGTTATTGTTTACATTACACACTTTGCTTACTTCGATTATCTGTTGCTTGCAACTTAATACCCAACGTTTGTTCGGATGATATTCGGAGGGTGGATTTTTAGTCATAGATGCAGTTGGATAACGGTCTATGTATCTTGTTGTAATGCCCGCATGAATCACATAGTAATATTTATGTCTTGCATATGCACTACGGTGCAGCCTTCATTTCTGTCAATTGCCCAGCTCTAATTTGTTCACCACACATGTTATTTATCTTTCTCGGAGAGACACCACTAGTGAACTTGTGACCCCTGGTCCTTTTTCCTCATACTGATAAATAACCTACTGCTTTCATACTGCTCTCATACTGGTTTCATAATGTTTTCCTACTGTTTTCCGCACCATACGTTTAACCTCTTTGTATTCAGCAAAACAGGTGAGATTGACAACCTCACTGCTTCGTTGGGGCAAAGTGATTTGATTGTGTTGTGTAGGTTCCACGTTGCTTCTGAACCGGTAGTGCGCCCAGCCATCTCAGTTGCTTCACCTTGTGAAGTTACTCCTTCCTCCTACTGGTCGATTCAACCTTGGTTTCTTTCTGAGGGAAATCTTGTCACTGCACTCTTCATACCTTCCTCTTGGGGTCTCCCAACGAACGTGTGATCACACGCATCAAGCATATTTTCTAGCGTCGTTGCCATGGAGGAAGAGAATATCTGCAAGGGGGATCTCTCACTTCCAATCTCTTTACTTTGTTTTAGTTTATTTTATTTTGTCTTGTTTACTTCTCTTTATAAAAAAACACAAAAAAATAGTTCCTATTCTAGTTGTTATTTTTTGCTTTATCATGCTTGTTATCAATGGTTGAAGTCTTTGAAACTAGATCTTTTAGGCAAGGTGGGTTCACAGATGAACAAAAAAATTATTATAAGGAACACCGCTTGTCACAAAAAGGAATACACTTATGGGAGAAAATTAATAAATTGCATGACTATGCTAAAAACTTGTGCTCTAATTATAATGTACTTATTGCTTTGATAAATCTTGCTGATGTAGGAGGTATAAACGCCTCCCTTTTTAATGTGAGTATAATGATGATATTACCATAGCTTCTTATGTTAAGGGAAATTATGAATTATATGATGTGGAACAAATTGAAGAATTTATTGCTTGGAAGGGTGCATTCGAAATTGCCTATTTACTTGAAAGTATTGATGATGCACCTTATAAATATGAGATTTATGCTATACTTGAATATTGCTTTGATAATTACAAGGATTGTAATTACTACATAATGGAATATCTTAATAAATTCTCTCCCCTAGAGGGAGAGACTAATGCCTTGCAGGAACCTATGGAAGAAGAAACTGCTGAATCTGGAAGCTCATTGGATGAAAAAGAGGAGGAGAGTGATGATCAAGAGGAGGAAGAATGGAGCTACCCATGTCTAGCTCCGAATAAGAGTAACTCTTTAACTCATACATTATTTGATGAAAGTGATGATCCTATTGATTCTTTTGAAATATCCCTTTTTGATTAAACTGATACTTGCTATACTTGTGATCTTGATACTACTATGAATGAAACTTGTGAGAATGATATTTCTACTGTTATTTATGATAATCCATGCTACTTGGATAAGTCCTATGATAATCCTCTATTTATTCCAACTATTGATATGCATGATAACGAGGAAGTTTGTTTAGAAAATTTATATGATAATGCTCTTGATGATGGTCCTATGTTACTTGATGTTATAAATTATAATGCTACTGAAAGTAGGATTTCTCTAATGTGTCCTATACCTTTTATGAGTGATCAATCATCTTGCTTTTCTATTGCTAAAAGTGGCAAAAAAGAGGAGATGATTTTAAATTTTGATCCCACTATTTTTTAGCTTAATATGAATTGTGTGCTTTTAGGCCATGACAAACATGCTTTATGTGATAATTATGTTGTTGAGTTTGTTCATGATGCTACTGAAATTATTATGAGATAGGAAAATATGGTTGTATGAATTCTCATGTTTCTAAAACACCTCTCTTTTTGTTGAAAGTTTTGAAGTTGCTCTTGTTCTACCTTCCCATGATTTCTAGTTTGAGTTTCTTTAATTTATTTCTTTACAAGATTCCTATGCATAGGAAGAGGGTTATACTTAAATTTTTTTATACTTGCTTCTTTATGCTCTTTTTTGCTTAATTCATATTTCTTATGTGAGCACCTACTTGATTCCACTTTTCTGGGCCTAGCTAAAAGGCGTTAAAGAAAAGCACTTCTTGGGAGATAACCCATGATTTTTTTTTGCTTTGTTTGTTTTTTCTGTTTTCTTTGAGTCAAGGGGTTGTATACTTATGTATCAACTCCTTTGTATCTTTCTTTTCATGTTTTAGTAGTGTCAAGTAAGGTTTCTGATGAGAGTTGGAGTTGGTTTTCGAATTTCTACGCAGGAAACAGATTTCAGTTGTCCACCGTATAAAATCCTGGAAGATCGAAATGATCTGAAATTTTTTGTGCTTATTCCTCAGCTAATTCCGCAACTTTTTTGTTCTTTAAGTTTTTCGATATGAGCAACGTAAGTGCCTCGAAAAATTCGTCTTTTACAGACAGTTCTGGTTTTGATAGATTCTGCCATTTTTCTTGCAATTGCTCTTTTGCAACGTCAAGTGGATTTCTTTGCTTTACGAAACATCGGTGGTTGTAGATAATGTTTAAAAGTATCAATAGCACTTGTGCCATACAGAACCAATGGATTTTTAATTTTTGCACTAGCCCTCTAATGCGAATCACTGTTTGAGTGTGGTGTGAAGGAAGTTTTCAAGGGTCAAGAGAAGAGGTGATATATGTGATCAAGAAGAGTGCAAGGTCAAAGCTTTGGGATTCCCCCGTGGTTCATCCAAACATATTTTTAGAATACTCAATCATCTAAGCTTGGGGATGCCCAAGGCATACCCTTCTTCATCAACTATCTATCAGGTCACTTCTCGTGAAACTATATTTTTATTCGGTCACATCATATGAAGTTTACTTGGAGCGTCTATTTGTTTTTCTTTTGTTTTCTTTTGTTTTCCTTGATTCAATAATGTAGTTGGATCCTAACATTCTTTGTTTGGGAGAGATACACGCTCCGCTTTTTTGTTAGAATACTTGTTATGCTAGTATTCTTAGTTTTCTTCTAGCTGCTGCAAAAAATCATGTTTAGCTCTTGTTTTCATTGCATCTCTTGTTCAGAGCTGTTACTTTTAGTAGTGTTATGTGAGCCCTCTCATGTTTGCTTATGTAGAATTTAGAGAGTTTTTGTTAAAGCATGATTTGTATGGTGCTTGTTGGGAAAAGAAACTGTTGTTTGAGGTAGAATTTTTAACGGTGCAAGTAGAAGCTTGTATAGACCGTGGCTAGAACTTTTTCATATCATGCTAGATGTTATTTTAGTTTTAAATCCTTGTGGTTATTGAGTAGCATGATTAGCCTCAAATAGCTGAGAGTGTTTGATGTGCCATTGAAAGAATCATGAGTTGTTCTTGTCATATTGAAGCATAAATTTGTGGTGTTCTCCTTTGAATGTTTTATTTGGTTGACTTGGCGCATGCTCACACCATGTTTATGACTATGAACCAGTCACGAATAGCCTCTATGATCATTTAGTTTTTGAACTTGTGGTACCACTTATGCTTTGATTAATGATGTTTTATGTTGCTATGCATGATTATGGCTCTTATGCTCTCTTGATTTGTTGCTCCCAATCTTTTGCTAGCCGCCACCTATACTGAGTATGAGCTCTACTCGTGCATCCAACTCCATAAAACCAAAAAAATTCCCATTGTGTCCAGCATACCTACCTACATGTGGTATTTAACCGCCACTCCAAAGTAAATTGCTCATGTGTTACCTTTAAAACTTTCAAAATTACTCATGTTTTGTGCTCATGTTTTAGCTCATGAGGACGTAAATAGAGAATCTTTATCTCACTTGTTGATTGGACTTTCACACCCTGGACTAGTGGCTTCATCCGCTTATCCAATGATAGCAGAGCTGGCAGCGGGGTGCCCAACCCCAAATTAATAACACAAATTCTCTTCACTATTTTTGCCCCATATTTATCAGTCAAAGCATAATTGTGTAAACAAAAGAGAAAAAGGATGACCTTCTACCCAGATGCGTCTTTCTATGGGGGCCGCTCTTGTGAAGTCTAGTTGGCTTGTGACGTACTGTATTTTCAGTTATCATTCGTTGACATAAGCATACACCTCTCTTAAAATATAGACACTCCTTCACGATATGTGATTGTTGGCAGGCACCCGAGGATTCGGTTAGCCATGGTTTGTGAAAGATGGTTGGGAGGAGTGTCAAGTTTTTATACCTCTTTTTAATAAAATAAAAGCTCTAGCACATGAGTGATCCATGCTTCCCTCTGCGAAGGGCCTTTCTTTTACTTTTATGTTGAGTCTCCATCTTCTAACTTTATGCACAGTTGAGAGAGCATTTTTGACATTCTGAGTTTTATGTGCATTTGTCCCGGAAACATTATTAATTGATTCATGATGTGTTATTGCTTGTTCTCTAATTATTTCTTCTAGTCTTCCTCATGAACTTTGAAGGTGTCCTGGCATTATGTTTTGCCCCACTCTTAAGGACTAGCGAAATATCACTTTGACATGTTCTCTCTATACTTGAAACAAACATATATCTTTCTTTGCATTGTTATTCATGATCTTTTATTTGAGTTACTTCTCATGATGCAAAGTGATTGCTATGCTTTATTATTAAAGTTCTATTTATCATGCTTGTGTTTAAGTTCTATGATCTCAGCTTATTTATGCTTTTACATTATTGATGATCACGTTTATGTTGGTAGCATGCCACCTCAGAAATTATTGTTTTTTATCGTTTACCTACTCGAGGACGAGTAGGAACTAAGCTTGGGATGTTGATACGTCATAAACGTATCCTTAATTTCTGATGTTCCATGTTGTTTTCTTATTGCTTCCCACATGTTTGTTATACACTTTATGTCATTTTTATCGATTTTCCGGACTAACCTATTGACAAGATGCCACAGAGCGAGTTCCCTGTTTTCTGCTGTTTTTAGTTTCAGAAAAGTTGTTCTAGAAATATTCTCGGAATTGAAAAGTTCGAAGCCCAGAAGTCTTAGAATTCCTAAAGGTTCCACGGAGTCCCGAAGAGACCCAAAGGGGGGCCCACACCATAGGGCGGCACGCCCCCAACCCTTGGCCGCGGGGGGGGGGGGGTGGGGCCCAGGCCTCCACTGCCTTTTCCCTTTCGCCTATTTAATCCCCCCGAGACATAAACCCTAGGAGGATCCCACTTTTTGCCGAAAAACACCCGAGGCCGCCGTCACCGTCATCCCGAGATCGGGAGGGTTCTGGAGCTCTCCCCGGCACCCTGCCGGAGGGGGAAATCATCACCGGAGGGGTCTACACCACCATGCCCTCCCCCGAAGTGATGCGTGAGTAGTTCATCCCTGGACTACGGGTCCATAGCAGTAGCTAGATGGTTGTTCTCTCCACTTTGTACCTCATGTTTAGATCTTGTGAGCTGACTAACATGATCAAGATCATCTTTATGTAATGCTACATGTTGTGTTTGCTGGGATCTGATGAATGTTGAATGCTATGTCTTCTGATTATTAATATATCATGGTATCTTCATGCTTATGTTATTTATGATCTTGCATGCTCTCCGTTATTAGTAGATGTTCTGGCCAAGTAGATGCTAGTAACTCCAAGAGGGAGTATTTATGCTCGATAGTGGGTTCATGCCTCCTTTTCATCTGTGCTCGAGTGACAGAAACGTGACAGATGGAGGATGTGATGTTGCCATAAGGGAGAAAAGAACAATGCTTTGTCTAAGGATGATGTTATTGTTTACATTAGACACTTTGCTTACTGCGATTATCTGTTGCTTGCAACTTAATACCCAACGTTTGTTCAGATGATATTCGGAGGGTGGATTTTTAGTCATAGATGCAGTTGGATAACAGTCTATGTATCTTGTTGTAATGCCCGCATGAATCACATAGTAATTTTTATGTCTTGCATATGCACTACGGTGCAGCCTTCATTTCTGTCAATTGCCCAACTGTAATTTGTTCACCACACATGTTATTTATCTTTCTCGGAGAGACACCACTAGTGAACTATGGACCTCGGTCCTTTTTCCTCATACTGATAAATCACCTACTGCTTTCACACTGCTCTCATACTGCTTTCATACTGTTTTCCGCACCATACGTTTAACCTCTTTGTTATCATCAAAACCGGTGAGATTGACAACCTCACTGCTTCGTTGGGGCAAAGTGAATTGTTCGTGTTGTGTAGGTTCCACGTTGCTTCTGAACCGGTAGTGCGCCCTGCCATCTCAACTACTTCAACCTTCTGAAGTTACTCCTTCCTCATACTGGTCGATTCAACCTTGGTTTCTTTCTGAGGGAAAAATTGTTGCTCACTCTTCATACCTTCCTCTTGGGGTCTCCCAACGAACATGTGTTCACACGCATCAAGCATATTTTCTGGCGCCGTTGCCGGGGAGGAAGAGAATTTCTGCAAGGGGAGTCTCTCACTTCCAATCTCTTTACTTTGTTTTTGTTTTTCTTTGTTTATTTTATTTTGTCTTGTTTGCTTCTCTTTATCAAAAACACAAAACAATTAGTTCTTATTCTAGTTGTTATTCTTGGTTTATCATGCATTCTAGCAATGTTTGATGCCTTTAAAACTAGATCTTATAGGCAAGGTGGGTTCACAGATGAACAATAAAAATTATTATAAGGAACACCGCTTTTCACAAAAAAGAATACACTTATGGGAGCAAATTAATAAATTGCATGACTATGCTAAAAACTTCAGCTCTACTTATAATGTTAGTTATTGTTTTGATAAATCTTGCTGTTGTATGAGGTATAAACACCTCCCTTTTTAATGTGAGTATAATGATGATGTTACCATATCTTCTTATGTTAAGGGAAATTATGAATTATATGATGTGGAACAAATTGAAGAATTTATTTCTTGGAAGGGTGCATTCGAAATTGCTTATTTACTTGAAAGTATTGATGATGCACCTTATAAATACAAGATTTATGCTATACTTGAATATTGCTTTGATAATTACAAGGATTGTAATTACTACATAATGGAATATCTTAATAAATGCTCTGAACCTAAGGAAGAGACTAATGTATTGCAGTGACCTATCGAAGAAGAAATTGCAGAAATTGGAACCTCATTGGATGAAAAAGAGGAGGAGAGTGATGATCAAGAGGAGGAAGAATGGAGCTACCCATGTCTATCTCCAAATGAGAGTAACTCTTTAACTCATAATTGTGATGATCCTATTGATCATTTTGAAATATCCCTTTTTGATGAAGTTGATACTTACTATACATGTGACCTTGATACTACTATGAATGAAACTTGTGAGAATGATATTGCTACTGTTATTTATGATAATCCATGCTACTTGGATAAATCTTATGATAATGCTCTTGATAATGGTCCTATGTTACTTGATGTTATAAATTATAATGGTACTGGAAATAGGATTGCTATAATGTGTCATATACCTTTTATGAGTGATCAATCATCTTATTGTGCTATTGATAAAAGTGGGAAGAAAAATGATCATATTTTAAATTTTGATCCCACTATTTTTGAGCTTGATATGAATTGTGTGCTTTTAGACCATGAAAAACATGCTTTATGTGATAATTATGTTGTTGAGTTTGTTCATGATGCTACTGAAAATTATTATGAGAGAGGAAAATTTTGTTGTAGGAATTTTCATGTTACTAAAACACCTCTCTTTTTGCTGAAACTTTTGAAGTTGCTCTTGTTTTACTTTCCCATGATTTCTAGTTTGAGATTTTTTAATTTATTTCTTTAAAAGATTCCTATGCATAGGAAGTAGGTTAGACTTAAATTTGTTTTATACTTGCTTCTTGACGCTCTCTTTTTCTTAATTTATATTTCTTATGTGAGCATCTTCTTCACTTGAAAACACGTGAATCCAATTTTCTGGGCCTAGCTAAAAGGCGTTAAAGAAAAGCACTTCTTGGGAGATAACCCATGATTTTTTTTTTGCTTTGTTTTTCTCTGTTTTCTTTGAGTCAAGGGGTTGTATACTTCTGTAGAAACTCTTTTGTATCTTTATTTTCATGTTTCAGTTGTGCCAAGTAAAGTTTCCGACGAGAGTTGGAGTTGGTTTTGGATTTCTGCGCAGGAAACAGATTTCTTCTGTCCACCGTAAAAACTCGTATAATTCACAGGAAAATCAGAATAACCTGATTTTTTTTGCTTATTCCTCAGCTAATTCCACAACTTTTTCGTTCTTTAAATTTTTCGATCTGAGCAATGTAAGTTCCCCAAAAAATTTCGTCTTTATAGCCTGTTCTGGTTTGACAGATTGTGCCATTTTTCTTGCATTTGCTTTTTTACGATGTCAAGTGGATTTTTTGCTTCACGAAACATCAGTGGCTGTAGCTAATGTTTAAAAGTAAATAGCACTTGTTCCCAGACAGAACCCGTGGAATTTTGATTGTTGCACTAACCCTCTAATGCGAATTACTCTTTGAGTGTGGTGTGAAGGAAGTTTTCAAGGGTCAAGAGAAGAGGGTGATATATGTGATCAAGAAGAGTGCAAGGTCAAAGCTTGGGGATGCCCCCCGTGGTTCATCCAAGAAAAGTTTAAGAAGACTCAAGCATATAAGCTTGGGGATGCCCAAGGCATCCCCTTCTTCATCAAGCATCTATCAGGTCACTTCTAGTGAAACTATATTTTTATTCGGTCACATCGTATGAAGTTTACTTGGAGCGTCTATTTGTTTTCTTTGTTTCTCTTGTTTTATTTTGTTTTCCTTGAAGCAGTAATATATTTGGACCCTATCAGTCCTTGTTTTGGAGAGATACACGCTCTGCTTTTTCGTTTGAATACTTGCTACGCTCGTATTCTTAGTTTTTCTTCTAGCTGCTGCAAAAAATTCCTGTTTAGGTCTTGTTTTCATAGCATCTCTTATTCAGAGCTGTTAGTTTTAGTAGTTTTATGTGAGTACTCTCATGTTTTCTTACTGTAGCATTTAGAGAGTTTTTGTTAAAACATACTTTGTATGGTGCTAGCTGGGAAAAGAAACTGCTGCTTGTAGTGGAATTATAACGGTGCAAGTAGAAGCTTGTATAGACTGTGGCTAGACTTTTTCGTATCATGCTAGATTTATTTTAATTCTTAAGCCTAGTGGTTATTTAGTAGACATGATTAGTCTCAAATATCTGAGAGTGTTTAATGTGCCATTGATAGAATCATGAGTTGTTCTTGTCATATTGAAGCATAAATTTGTGGTGTTCTCCTTTGAATGTTTTATTTTGTTGACTTGGCGCATGCTTACACCATGTTTATGACTATGAACCAGTCACTTATAGCCTCTATGATCATTTAGTTTTTGAACTTGTGGTACCACTTATGCTTTGATTAATGATGTTTATGTCGCTATGCATGATTATGGCTCTTATGCTCTCTTTATTTGTCGCTCCCAGTCTTTTGCTAGCCTCCACCTGTACTGAGTATGAGCTCTACTCATGCATCCAACTCCCAAAACCCAAAGTATGCCAAATGTGTCCACC
Organism: Alopecurus myosuroides; assembly: GCA_028641055.1. Lineage (NCBI taxonomy): Eukaryota > Viridiplantae > Streptophyta > Magnoliopsida > Poales > Poaceae > Alopecurus > Alopecurus myosuroides. The sequence continues at coordinate 418,036,164 of CM054058.1, forward strand.
GTACCTACCTACATGTGGTATTTAACCGCCACTTCAAAGTAAATTGCTCATGTGTTAGCTTTAAAACTTTCAAAATTACTCTTGTTTTGTGATCCCGTTTTAGCTCACGAGGACTTAAATATAGAATCTTTATCTCACTTTTTAATTGGACTTTCACACCCTGGACTAGTGGCTTCATCCGCTTATTCAATGATAGAAGATCTGGCAGTGGGGTGCCTAGCCCCAAATTAATAACAACAAATTCTCTTCACTATTTTTGCCCCTGATTTATCAGCAAAGCATAATTGTGTAAATAAAAGAGAAAGAGGGATGAACTTCTACCCAGATGTGTCCTTCTATGGGAGCCGCTCTTGTGAAGTCTAGTTGGCTTGTGAGGTACTGTATTTTCTGTTTACCATTCGTTGACATAAGCATACACCTCTCTACAAATATAGACACTCCTCCACGGTATTTGATTGTTGGCAGGCACCCGAGGATTCGATTATCCATGGTTTGTGTAAGATGGATGGGAGGAGTGTCAAAACTTATATACTTCTGTTTAATAAAATAAAAGCTCTAGCACATGAGTTGATCCCTGCTTCCCTCTGCGAAGGGCCTTTCTTTTACTTTTATGTTGAGTCTCCATCTTCTAACTTTATGCACAGTTGAGAGAGCATAGTTGCCATTCTGAGTTTCATGTGCATTTTTCCCAGAAACATTATTAACTGATTCATGATGTGTTATTGCCTGTTCTCTAATTATGTGTTCTAGTCTTCCTCATGAACTTTGAAGGTGTCCTGGCATTTATGTTTTGCCCCACTCTTAAGGACTAGCGAAATATCACTTTGCCATGTTTTCTCTATACTTGAAACAAACGTATATCTTTCGTTGCATTGTTATTCATGATATTTTATTTGTGTTACTTCACACGATGCAAGTTGATTGCTATGCTTTTCTGTTAAAATTTTATTTATCATGCATGTGTTGAAGTTCAATGATCTCGGCTTACATATGTTTTTTACATTATTGATGATCAAGTTTATGTTAGTAGCGTGTCACCTCGGAAATTATGTGTTTTTATCGTTTACCTACTTGAGGACGAGTAGGAACTAAGCTTGGGGATGTTGATACGTCATAAATATATCCTTAATTTCTGATGTTCCATGTCGTTTTCATGTTGTTTACTACATGTTTGTTAGACACTTTATGCCTTTTTATCGATTGTCCGGACTAACCTATTGACAAGATGCCATGGAGCCAGTTCCCTGTTTTCTGTTGTTTTTAGTTTTAGAAAAGTTGTTCTAGAAATATTCTCGGAATTGGAAAATTCGAAGTCCGGAGGTGCTAGAATTCCCGAAGGTTCCACGGAGTCCCGAAGAGACCCGAAGGGGGGGCAAGGGGGCGCACCAAAGGGCGACGCGCCCCCCTCGCCGCGCCATGGGGTGGTGTGGCCCCCCAGGCCTCGACCGCCTTTTCCCTTTCGCCTATTTATACCCCCGATACGTCAACCATAAAAAGGTACCACTTCGTCCCGAGAAACACCCGAGGCCGCCGTCATCGTCATCTCGAGACCCGGAGGGTTCTGGAGCTCTACCCGACACCCTGCCGGGAGGGGAATTCATCACCGGAGGGGTCTACACCACCATGCCCTCCTCCGAAGTGATGCGTGAGTAATTCATCCATGGACTACGGGTCCATAGAAGTAGCTAGATGGATGTCTTGTCTACTTTTTACCTCATCTTTAGATCTCGTGAGCTTCCCTACATGATCGAGATCATCTTTATGTAATGTTACATATTGTGTTTGCTGGGATCTGATGAATGTTGAATGCCATGTCTTCTAATTATCAATCTATCATGTTATCTTCATGCATATGTTATTTATGATCTTGCATGATCTCCGTTATTAGTAGATGCTCTGACCAAGTAGATTCTAGTAACTCCAAGAGGGAGTATTTATGCTCGATAGTGGGTTCATGCCTCCTTTGTTGGAACGCGTAGAGATAAACGAAAAATTTCCTACGCGGTACTTCCAAGATCTAGCCGAGGTAGAAGGCCACGATAATTACCACTAGACGCGCGGTTGCGGATTATCGATGAAGCGCGTCGGGGCAGTGCAGTCCACGATCCGATCCAGCCGATCCGATCCCGCGAACGTCGAAGTGCTGAACGTACAACACCTCTGCCGGTATCCACACATACGAGGAGGAGCTCTGACGGCAGACTGCTAGGTCTGGTGCGACGGCTGGACTGAGTGGGGCTAGGGTTCCCAACGCATGGGAGTGGACTAACGTGCCCGCTGGGCAACCTGCGCCCCTCTTTATATAGCGAATGGTAGTGGGCTTCACAACACTTGTGGCCCATTCCCTCTGTGAGTCCGACTCACAAATCAGTCCATTTCCGGTTCGGGTCCAACCCGACCAATACAATTGCTCCCGCTCTTAAGTGTGCGACCCTGCAGGCTCATGGCGACTTGGACACGATTAGAGTCCGACTCTCAATCGATCAATCGGTAGCGGCTCCTAGCAGAACGTGCCGACTCCCAAGTCCCATTGAGTCATGACGACATACCTTCCAATGTGATTTACATCTTAGTCCCTTTTGCCTCACGATATACCTTGTCGAACTATAGGAGATTTATCGTCATCCCTTAAATAGCTCGACTCTCTTCTCGATCTGTGATATGTGATTCATGTTACTAACTCTTAGTCAACAGACACAGTTAACACTTAACTGTGTCGCGCATGGCCATGCTTGCTGAATCATATCACTCGAGAGGGCCCAGAGAATATCTCTCCATTCGGAGGGGCAAAATCCCATCTTGATTATCCACATCACGCAGCTTGCTTCTCATTCGACTCGAACTCTGCCTTTATAGTTGCCTTGTCACAGAACAACGTTTGACAGAACCTAAGTCGGTGATCCACAACTCGGATTGTGCGACAACCTCAGGTCTAAGGATTATATTGATTGAGACATGCAAATGACGACTTGCTCGTTGCATCTCAATGTGGGTCAGTCCGACTTGCTAAACTCTTTAGCCAAGTCCGTGAGCGTTGGAATGGCATCACCATGCCCATGACAAGTGGAACCGAGTCATCAGCCAACTCTCACATTAGTCTAGGGTGTGTGTCCAGCACAACCTTAATGACCAAGGACAATTTAGTATGAACAACATGAATACATAGTTCCACAATCGAATCACATATTCAATGATATATATCAGATGTTCAACACAAGGACAACTTAATAACTTTATGAATACAGTGGGAACATCATACATGATTGCCTCTAGGGCATATTCCCAACATCCTTTGCATATGTGCTCGAGTGACATAAACGTGACGGGTGGAGGATGTGTTGTTGCCATTAGGGAGAAAACAATGGTGTTTACCTAGTTTACATTACACACTTTGCTTACTGTGATAATCTGTTGCTTGCAACTTAATACCCAACGTTTGTTTGGATGATATTTGGAGGGTGGATTATTAGTCATAGATGCAGTTGGATGACGGTCTATGTATTTTTTTGTAATGCCCGCATGAATCACATGGTAATCTTTATGTCTTGCATATGCACTACGATGCATCCTTCATTTCTATCAATTGCCCAGCTGTAATTTGTTCACCACACATGTTATTAATCTTTCACGGAGAGACACCACTAGTGAACAGTGGACCCCGGTCCATTTTCTCATACTGGTAATACGCACATTGTTTCCACTGCTTTCATAGTGCTTCCACTGCTGCTACTGTTTTCATATTGTTGTCCACACCATAGATTTAACCTCTTTGTTATCAGCAAAACCGGTGAGATTTACAACCTCACTGCTTCATTGTGGCAAAGTGAACTGTTTGTGTTGTGTAGGTTCCATGTTGCTTTTGAACCGGTAGTGCGCCCTGCCATCTCAGCTGCTTCGACCTTCTGAAGTTACTCCTTCCTCCTACTGGTCGAATAAACCTCGGTTTCTTTCTGAGAGAAAACTTGCTGCTACACTTTTCGTACCTTCCTCTTGGGGTCTCCCAACGAACGTGTGTTCACACCCATCAACAACCTTTCGGCGTTGCTAATTGGTATCACTAATCGACTGCGATTAGAGCTATATGAATCCGAAAGTTTCTCAACACATGAGAGAGAATTTCTAATTAGATATAGGTCTAACCGGAAGAGTAGATCTCAAAACCCAATTAGAAGAAGGTCTAATTCAATTAGAAGGGCTCTAATTAGACCCTCTAATTCTACTAGAGAGAGAGAGGCTAACTCACAAAATTATGATCTTTCTCTTATCCTTAGGGTCATTTTTAATAGGGGAATTTCCAAAGGGAGGAAAGAGTCCTACTTAATCTAGGAGGGAACTTGGCCGCACCAAATAGGTGGCCGCACCCCTCTCCCAGCCCAACTCGGATTGGCCTACCTATGGTGAAATCCCCCCCCCCCTCCGGCAATGCCCCGTCCTTTCCTGGTTTCTGTGTGAAACTCTTCCAGAACCCTATTAACCCAATAGATAAAATCATCTATATTATCTACTGATGTTATAATAACTTGCCCGAAACCACTCCGATTGGCACCAGATTTTTTTTTTTGACATCGTATCGACATCGAACATTCATAAAACCAATAAAAACATATTAATTCTCTCAATTAAAGGTTGGCATGGCTTAAGCGCGTGACCCGTAAGGAACAATAACCAACAGTAGGACCGTGGACTCCCATGATGGCTCTTGTGTGTTCACAAAGAACGAGGGGACCTTATAAGTTACTCATTGCACTTATTCCTTAACTTCACGATACCAATGATATCACAAGTCTAGACTATGTGATCTCGTCTTATCAAACTCTTTGATCATAGCACATATAGAACTCGTTACCGATATCGTCCGATTTTCTCATCCATATCACCGATGTCCTTGTGATAAATCACAATGTGCTTGGATAGACGATTGGTTGACATCGGTTATACTGAGAGGGCCCGGAGTGTGTATATCTCTATCGTTTAGAGGAGTTAAGTACTAGTCTTGAACGATCTCTGTTCCATTACACTTTTCTAGATTATATCCAGACATCACCGTTCTGATCCCCAGTTAAGGCAAGATGGTTGATGACATCCAAAGTATAACATCCGATCGTGCGGTCACTAGATATTCTCATAGTATAGGAATTATAGTCAATGACAACTTCATATGTACTTTGCTAAATACATTACAGTTGTTTAGTCTCTTTTAGCAAGATCATATACTTGGGTTGGTTCAGTAGTATTGTTACCCTGGCAATAAACTCTTATGTTTTTCTAGACTTTTTAACCAAGTCCATGATCAGGAAAATGTGATCATCTCATAAACTATAAGCTAATCTTAGAGACAAGATTGGGAACTCTTGTTTGTTTATATCTTCACACCCGCACACAAATTTTCTTTTGAAAACTCACTTTTCAAGTGCTATAGCGGTTGTAGCATGATGACATAAACTAAATCCTGAACTTGGAGATAGGATAATAACTGAATATTATTGTCTCCATGGCATATATCCAACAAAGACTCCTAGTGGTTGAGGAGGATTCATGAGTGTCGATGTTGTTCATGTTATCCATGGATCCTTGAAATGCATGTGCTTCAATCTTCGCTTGGTCAAGTATGGATTTGCTTCAAAGAATTTGATCAAGGTGTCGGTGGTTAAACCCAACTAACTATGGGACTGAGTTCATATGTATAATAGATAGGCTAATTGGTCCTTAATCATGTTGTTGTTGATCACATAAATCCATGTAGGAGGGCATTTTAGATGCAATTTCACTTGTAATAGTATCTGGATAGTGACAGAAAATTTGGGAACTATTATGATTTTTTACCTTTCTATGTTTACCTCACTAGGGATAATGGGATACAATTTGCAAGGTCTATCTATTTTCAACAACAATAGCCTCTTTAGCTAGATATAGTGCACGAGATATCCAACATTATTTAAAAGTATTTGAAGTATTGCTTTGTGTCACCATGATAGTGCATGAACGTCTGTAGAGTTTTCTCTTACAAGGAGCATTAGAAAGATGTTTTGAATCATATCTATAATAGAACGTGATGCCCATGTGAATGCGCATGTAAGTTATATCAATATTATCATTCCGAGAACATCTATATTTATGTCACCATGTTTTTGAGAGAGAGGTTAAGTGAACCCAACAACCTAAGTTATATTTAAGTATAATAAACACTTTTTACTTAAATTTCCTTGCATTTGAATTTTCGACATTTGTCCAAAGATTCAAAAATATTTACTTTGCTTGTATTTATACTTTGTACATTAAGACCCACGACAACAACACTTTTCTGGCACCATTTCATTTGTTTACCTTATTGATACGTCGAAAACGTATCTACAATCTATGTAGTTTATTATGCTATTTTTCTTAATATTTGGCTTATTTATTTGGACTAACCCACTAATAGTTGTAAGAGTGCACAAGTTCTTATTTTTGACCTTAATGTTTAGGAATTACTTCAAAATTGCAAAAAAAAAATGCAAACGGAGTTTTTGTGGAGGTGGACTCTTGACCTCTCTGAAATATGTTCCTTAAACATATTTTAGAGATTGTTAGTTTGAGCCGTTAAGACAACGGCAAATGAAAAAAAATCTAAGTCTACAAAGCTACGAGAAATTTGCATACCATTAATTTGAGCTAAAGATTAGCCCAAGAGAAGTTCGTATACGGTTTGTGGACCTGTTTTTACTGGAGGCACGGTTTGAGAACAATTCTAGTACTCCCTCTCCAAAATAGAAGACACATTATTTTTTGTGCTGTTATTTGATGCTCAACTTTAACCACTAATATATTTTAAATATATAGACCGAGAATGTAAATATGGTACCGTTGGATTTATCTTGCAATTTCTTTTATATAACATTACATTAATTTTGCAGACATATTATAAGTACAAATCATGGTCAAAGTTGTACGCCATTGATCGATGAAATTTAGGGCGCCTTATATTTCGGGACGGAGGGAGTAAGTGATATGCATGGGATAAATAAAACCAATTTATTTAAGTCTTGGGTAATTTACCAAGTCAATTTATATTCTACTATTTGCGGTTAGCTTGCGAGATATCCATAATAAGTACATGTGATCACAACTACTTGAGAGCATGTTAGATTATCCTCTCCCACATTGAAAACCACAACAAGGAAAAACAACCTTGTAATTCGAATAATTAATTATGAACAATTCCATCACACCTTTCACCATTGTTTCACACTAGTGTTCTGTTATTTTATAGTTCTTTATTGCTGCAGAACTAACAATTAGTTTCTTATTCTTTACTAACTTGCAAAACTATCCTTTCACACCCGTAAAGTTTCTTTAGTTTTATCTTCTAGATGACGCAAATGTTCGGTGCGTGTATACTTATATTAGTGGTTGATAAAACGTAATAAAATACTAATCCTAATTTTAGCCCCTCCTTGGTTTCGACACCTTATCGAAAATGCTACAGCTGATCCCCTACACTTGTGGCTTATCACTTGTTTATTTGGTTTTCATCTTATTTGCAGTGTGATACGAAAAATTGTAGGAGATAGATAATAATATCTTTTGATATATAACGAGTTTCGAATCCACGGGAAGCTGAAGGTATTAGTTAACAAGTTTATGAACATCATCATAATAAAAGATGCGGTGATTTGTATTTTTGTTGTATGGACAATCGCAAAAATGTAAACTGTAGGTAAAGTAAAATGCAAAAAACTACAATTAAAATGTAAATAGCTCTTTTAAGGGAATCTCAATCCTCTAACAAATAGCAGGACAAGCCCAAGGTGTGTACTTATATGTGAAAAACGTTACCGAGGGCGGCATGGATTTTCTTAGCACATAGATGTATAATAGAGCATCACAAAAATCTTGTCAAGTTTAATTCCTACTAGACGGAGTCTAAGGTAGCTGCACCTGTTATACGTGGAACTAAACCCTACTGATTGATCCCACGACCATTTTTGTGCACAATCAATGGATTCCTTAAAATATAAATGTCCAACCACTGCCTAAATTTCAGGGTCCCCGATCAAGAACGTCGGATCCCATATAGCTGAAGCAACATACATCAATGTTCGTATATTACCATCATAGAACTACAAAAAGTATAAAAACATGACCAAAAACTCATAGCAGGATTTATATAAATCATGGCTAATTCATCATATGCTCTCAGGTACATTGGGAACTATTCGAAACGAGGAGACGTGGTAATGATCAGTGATATATTGTCGTGGTGTGGAGAAGACAGATGCCATGGGCTGGCTTAAGTTTGGAGCCGATGGACGCTGTAGGTATCCGGGGAGGAATCGCACGCCTAGATGGCGCGCTCAGGAACACTGCAAACACAACAATCTACCCAGGTTCGGGGCCCTCGTGTGGAGGTAACACCCATACTCCTGCCTATCTCTCTATATTATGTCGTACCGAGTACAGGAATCACAATCTCTCAGTGTCTCTCTCTGCCGAGTAGCCAGCGCTCAGCTCTCTGTGTACGTAACTAAGTGAATCTCTCCTCGTCGATCGTCGTTCGGTCGTCCCTCGCGCGAGAGGGGGTAGGCCACCTTATATACTGGTGTCCAAACACTATTCTATGAATAAAAGGTACAAAATAGACAACTCCACTGTGCCAATGGCGCACGCCTCCACGCACGCCTCCGTGTTCCCGCTGACACCGTCGCTGAAACTCTCTGCAATAGGCGGCTGACAGGTCTTTTCCACCTTGTTAGTCTCTTAGGGTAGGTCGCTAACATGTCCTGTCCCCCTTGTCAATGACAGGACTTGACAGCTCCCATCCCGTACTGTGCCCACGTCTCGCTGCGGATAACCACGCACCTAGTAAGTTGAACCGCACGCCTGTACGGCCCCTGGATACGCGGGATCTTCCACAATGGCTCCATTGACTTTGTGCCCGAGTATGACAGCTTCACGTCTATCCGGATTATCCGAGCGCTACCCGGCTGATCCAGACGGGCACTAGATTCTTCCTTCTTGTCTCTTGTTCTTTCCGCCGAATAGCACCAGCCGGATAGCTGACATCCGGGTAGCAGCCTACCCGGCCAGTACCAACTCGGTACGGCTGAACTTGGTAAACAACATCTTGAACTCTGTTTCTCACCTGCCTTACCCCTACTCGGGGGTAGCCCCCCGACATTAGTCCCCGAAGCTGGTAGAGTCCGGCATACTTGGTCGTCGGGCCCTACAGCTTAAACAAAAATAGCCTCCATGATGAATCTCAGCCGAGTTGCGCCTCAATTCGGTTGCTCACAATCTGAATTTGGTCCTTATTCATCATAGTCAGTGGGACTTTCTTCATTATGCCGAGTAGACCACGCGGACCTGGGTCCAACCGAGATCCCAACACTTAGCCAAATTTCCAAAATCTTTGCCGCTCGAAACAGAGCGGTTCCATCTTCGCATGTCAAGGCCATACACGTGTCCTGCAACCGCTGCCCACGACGCCTCGGGTCTAACGCGGTTACGTGGCACACGTCTGCCGCTGCCCGCAGGGCCCACAGGCCGTCGTGTCCCTTCGATAGGCACTCAAGCGCCCACGATCTGCGAGGTGGGATTAACTGCGCCCGTTACGCGCGAGTTACTCTCTATGTGCATTTCTAACGGGCGTGGTAACCCCCGTGCCGCACGATCTTTTCCACGATCAATCCCGCGCCATAACTGCATCTGAGGAGGTTTAAATACCTCGGCGCCGCCCATCGACTAATCTTCCTCGTCACTTCCCCCCAGCGTCGTTCCCTTTCCGCCTCCGCGCTCGCAGCGAAAACCAGCACCACCGTGAATCCATATCACACCACCGCTCCGCGCGCAAAGAGTAGAAAACTCCATCCCCGCATGCCGCTGCTCACCGGAGTGCGCTCAACCGTGACAAATTCTTCCCCGCGACGCTGTCCTCTTCGACCTCCGCGCCGTCGTCGCCACTCCGCCGCGCCTCGTCTCCTCCGCCTCTATCTTCATCTCCGGCACCACACTTCCTCGTCGGAGAAGGCTAGATGGAGCACGAAGCCGCTGCAGATCTGCACCAGGAGGATCCTCCCTCGATGCGTGCCGCCTGGGAAGGATCCGATGTCACGACATTGGATTGCCAGTGGCTGGTCAACACCCGCAGGGTGCCTCCCGGCGTCATCTGCTGGCCTCCCGGCAATGAGCGGGAGCCGACTCCCGGCCCCGGTGAGTACGTCGTTTTCCTGAGTCACTTTAAGCGCGGAGTCGGCCTTCCCGTCTCCAAGTTTATGCAAGAATTACTCCGCCACTTCGGCCTCCGACCACATCACCTCCCCGCCAATGCTATCGCAATGCTCTCCACCTATGTCACCTGCTGCGAAGCCTTTCTCGGTGTCTACCCCACGGTACACACCTGGGCAAAATACTTCTTCTTTCGCCAACAGGTCCTTCCCAACACCTCCAACCCGATTGCCCCTAAGGAGATGACTCATACGGGAGCCGCCATGATGATTCAGCGAACCACGGGTAGCCACCCATGGGTACTCGGACTGGACACCTGCTGGAAGTGGCAGAGAGGGTTCTCGTACGTTAAGAACCCTACTCCAGCAAAAGATGAGAAGCCAGTCGACCTTATCAAGCTGCCCGAGTTCCAGAATGTGCCCCCCACCGAGATGAGGAATTGGGGCTACCATCCCAGGAAGACGGTGAATGACGTGAACCGAGTAGACGACCGGTTGAAGGAGTTGGTGGAACAAGGACTCCGAAAGGACGATCTGATCGCCTGCTGGGTGGAGCGTTGGGTTCTCCCTCTCCAAGAGCAAGCGCACAAGATGTGCTACATGGGTGGAGCCCGTGACTGCACCCGTACGACCACCTTCGAGCTCAGCAAAGCAGAGGTGGCTATCTGGGCCAAGTCCATCTTGAGGGACACACTCTCGGACACCTGGTTCTACGGTTTCGTGCCGTGTAGCCGCAACAAACCAATCCCCCAAGTGAGTACTCCTCCTTACGCACTTAGCCGATTTCTTGTTTCTTCACACTATACCGAGTAGGAGGTGTCTCGGATTCTTTTCCTTAGACTTAGCTCAATATGCTTTATTTTTGCACTCTATACCGAATAGAACTCCTCTGTTAGAACTTAGCTTATTATGCTTTACGCTTGCATGCCACTCAGAGTAGAGCCTTCACCCGTTTCCTTATTTAGGACTTAGCTGTATATGCTTTCTGTTTGCATGCTAGTCGGGTAGAACTTCTCTGCTAGAACTTAGCCTATTATGCTTTGTGCTTGCATACCACTCAGAGTAGAGCCTCCACCCGTTTCCTTATTTATGACTTAGTTGTATATGCTTTCTGTTTGCATGCTAGGCCGGGTAGCATACTGCTCTGAGTAGAACCTCTACTCGTTTCCCTTTCTAGGACTTAGCTGTATATGCTTTGTGTTTGCATGCTAGACCGAGTAGGACTTCCACTCGGTACCCTAGAATACAATTTATTCCTTACTTTCAGCGCTTGCATCCTTAGGTAATTCCTCGCCAGAAAAAAGAGGACAAGCCTATCCCTGAGCAGAACTGGTCGCTGGATCGGACCGAGGATGACGCAGAGGTGTTTGACGTCCAGGATACGCTCTGTATCCCACGCGCCGGCCAGGATGGTAAGTCCCGAGTCTCCACCTCCATTCGGGACTGGCAGGAGGATGATGAAGGTGACCGAGTTCACCAATTTCCCCACCGCCACATATCTCTACTTCTTTCCTTATTGATTCCTGAATATGCTCTTCTTGGTTACAGCTGAGTTGGAGGATGAAGAGCCCATAGACGCGCAACCCGTGTCAATGGTTGCCCCCACCGGAACCAAGAAGAGGACAGGAAGTGGAGCAGTGGATGCCCCTGCCGCAAAGAAGAAGAGGACCAGTAAGAAGACTGCTACGCGCAAGAGGCGCCCTGTCATGGACGCATAAGTCTGACCGAGAAGTTATGCTTTGTGTTTGCATCTAGCCATTTCCTATGTTCTTGTGCTTTGTATCTGCATCCTTCTCATTCTTTATTTCTTTCTTTCCTTCTCAGTGACCCACTGGATGCAGACGCCACCAACGAGTGAAAGTGCATTTTGTTTTCCCAGTGTTTTGTGTGTTAGTTAACAATACTAAGTACATTATTTATCGAGGTGTTTAGCGTGCAGGTGTTATACTTAACATCGGCATCGATCACCGAAAAGTCGGTGAAGATTGGCCTGAGAGTTTTGGGACAGAACCCAACCGGATTATTTGGCCCGGATTATTCATCCTGGACCGGATATTCCGGTTGCTCATGAAGTTGCACGAAAATGGCTAAGGACTGGAAGTTTCGCGTACTGGAGTCGACCGGATTATTTGGTCCGGATTATTCATCCTGGACCGGATATTCCGGTTGCTCATGAAGTTGCGCGGAAATGGCTAAGGACTGGAAGTTTCGCGTACTGGAGTCAACCGGATTATTTGGTCCGGATTATTCATCCTGGACCGGATATTCCGGGTGCTGCGCAAAACTGCTAAGGATTGGAAGCTTGGAGGTACTGGAGTGAACCGGATTATTTGAACCGGATTATTCCGGAGGAGCCGGATAATCCGGTTCAGATCTGCAGGACCGCGTGGAGCAAGCTGACCGGATATTCCGGTTCATACTTGAACCGGATATTCCGGTCCCCTTTTTCCTGTGCAACGACTAGTTGTGAGGAGGGGCTATAAATACCCCTCCTCCTTCTCCTCAAGATCTAGTTCTTCCCCTTAGCATTTATGAGCATTTAAGAACTCACCAAATCTCTCATTACTCCCAATCCCTCCACCCAATCTTGAAGATCTTTGGAGGATTGAAGGAGAAGGCCCCGATCTACATCTTCACCGAGCCGTTCTTCATTTCCCCCTCTCTAGCTTGAGGGATCTAGCCTAGGGTTTCCTCTTGTGGAGAACCTAGGCATCTTGATACTTGTTGGTGATTCAAGAAGAGTTGGGAGCCCCCAATTTAGTTGTGGGTGTGTGCCCCAAGTTGTTTGTAAAGGATTTGATCCCCGCCTCAAAGGGGTTCTATAGTGGAAGGTGAACTAGGCCTTTGTGGCGGAGTTCATCGGAGAATAGGGTGAGGCCTTAGTGGCGTTGAGTAGGCCTTTGTGGCGAGCTCACACCCCTCCAACGAGACGTACTCCCCTAAAAAGGAGGAACTCAAAAATACTTCGTGTCTCCGTGTGCTTCCATCGGTTACCTCGTTCCTCCCTCTCTTTACTTACTCGTACTTGTTGCATTAATTGCTTGCATAGTCATATAGGTAAATTCACCACTAGTTGCACTATCTAGAGAATTTACCTTCTTGTCAAGCCTAAACTTTAAGAAAAATTAAAATTGGTCGTAGCACCTATTCACCCCCCCCTCTAGGTGCCCATACTTTGCTTTCAATTGGTATCAGAGCCTCGGCTCTTCTATCGGGCTTAACCGCCTAAGAGTTTAAGTATGGGAGATGAGTTGGTTGACGCTCCGTCCGATGGCAATGTGTCCATGGATGATCTCAATGCTTTGAGAGAATCATTGACCTCATCCATATACACTAAATTTGAGGAGTTGCGTCAACTCATGACAACACTCCTCAAAGCCAAAGGACCGGAGGTGGTCGACTCATCCCTTCCGGAAGAAACGGAGGGTGCCAAGAAAGGGGTTGATGGTGAACCACTTAAAACTGCTTCCGCCGAACAATCCGCTAAGAAGGGTGCGGGTGGAAAGGAAGGATATCACGCCGTTGAAGGCCAATATTCTCCCGATCCCCCCGTCCCTTTTCCTCATATAATCCCTAGAGGAGATCCACCTAAAATTGATGCATATTCTTTTCGTGAATGGCAATACTACATGGAGACTCACTTGAACTCTTCTTGTATAGATCTTTGGAGAATCACTCGGGACGGATACAAGCCATATGATCCCAAGAATCTCACAAGAAGAGAGGTTGTAGATTCCCAACTCAACTACACCGCTTTGTCCATCCTACATCAAGCCTTGGGCCCCAACCACATGCCGCATCTTCAACACTTCTCCACCGCCAAAGAAACATGGGATGCTCTTGTCATCATGTTTGTTGGGAATGAGAGCATGCAAAGAAATCGATATGATGCCTTGACCAATGAGGCCGAAGGGTTCTTCATGCGTGATGGAGAAGATCATGTTGACATGTATCGAAGACTCACAACTCTTGCCACCGCCTTCTCTAGTGCGGGTGCAACATATATTGATGATGCTTGGATCAAGAGGAAGTACATGATTGTCGTGATGCCGTTTGAGGGCACGGACTTGAAGAGCATTCAAGGAAGACATGATTTCTCCTCCATGACCTCAACTCAAGTGATGCAAGAATTGTGCTCCTACAAGGTGCAAACCAAGAATGCCCTTGACAGCCGTGCTAGAGCCATTGGAATGCATCAAGGAGCACCCGTTGCTTTGAAGACCAAGGTCTTGTCTAGAGAAGTTGAGAATGAAGAAGATGGAGAAGAGGCATTGCCCCCGTTGAAGGAACAAGACTATGATCCCGTTCTAAAGGATCTCATTGCTCTCACCGTGCAAAAGTTTTGGAACAATCCCCCCAAGGGCAAGAAATTTGTTGAGGAGAAGACCAAGTCTCGTTATGGAAATGATGGGGTTCAAAAAGTGAGGTCTTGCTTCAATTGCCAAGACAAGCATCACTTCATCGCGGAGTGCCCTTACGAGAATAGAGAAGACCATAGTGGCAAGCTCATTCGCAAGGACAAGTCCAAGGTTGAATACAAGAAACCTCATTTCAAGAAGAAACCTTTCAACAAGAAGTCCCCCACCAAGTTTGTGCTCTTGACTCAAGAGGAGTATGATTCCGGGAGTGATGAAGAAGAAGAAACAACAAGTGAAGTGGCCGCTCTAGCTATTTCTTCCACTCCATCTTCGTCATCCCTCTTTGAATCCCCCAATGAAAATCTTCCTCAACGTAATGCCAAGTGCTTCATGGCTAAGGCCACGGAGGTATCATCTTCTCCTAACTCTAAGACCCCTAGTGAACTAGAACATATTGCTAGTCTTAGAGAAGAAGAGGAAAGAGCCTCTTTGGACCGTTTTATGTCTAACATGCAAGGGGAGACCAAGAAGTACTTTGAGCATATCATGAGGCAATTGGGAGAGGCCCAAGAGGCCCTTGAGAAGAAAGGTGAGATTGAGAGAAGGGATGCGGATGAAATTGCATCCCTCTCAATGACTCTTGAAGAAGAGCTTGATGGTAGAGTTCTCTAGAGGAATGAACTTGAATCTATTGAATCAACCCATAATGAACTTGTCTCTAAAATCATTAAGGAACGTGATCTTGCTATTGCTAAATATAAAAAGGCTAAAAGGACAAAGTCGAGTTTGGGGTTGGTCATGGTAAACTAACCGAGGAGTTTGAGAAGCTAACCAATGCTCACAAAGCATTGGAAAGCCAACACTCATCCCTCAAAGAGTTGCATGAACAACTTCAAACTCAACTTACTCAATCTAACCATCCTAGCACCTCTACTTCTTCTTGTGATCATGCAAATATTTTTGAGGAAAATGCTAGGTTGAAAGATGAGCTAGCAAGGCTTCAAGGGCAAAAGCTCTCAAGTCGAGAAGGTTGTATTAGCACCCACAAGTGGTTGCCCCTAGCCCTAATGCGGGTTATTCCTAGACCACAATTGAGTGCTCCAATGCAACAGTGGTAAGCAAGGACTTGGCTATATAGCCAAGAATAAGAACAAGAAGAAGAAACCAAAAGGGTGCTTCGGGTAGAATGTCATTAGGACAACACTACTCGTAGCACACCCGCACAAGCAAACAATGTTGCCTCGAGTAGTAATGTCATGAGGGACACCACTACTCATAGCACCTCCGCGGGAACTAACAATCCACAACCATTTCTTATATGTTGATTATTATGGTGTTGTGCAGCCAAATATGTTGGTCCTATTGAGGGTTTCATTGACTATACTATTTGGGTCCCAAAGACCCTTGTTGCTAACATGAAGGACCCATCTCGGGTCCTACACTAGTCAATGATCTCTTGCAGGGCTATGCTTCCGGTGGGACTAAATGGATTCTCGATAGTGGGTGCACTAATCATATGACCGGAAGCAAAGAACTAGTGACGGAGTTGCGACCAAATGACATTGAAGCAACCGTCACTTATGGGGACTCGTCCAAGTCTAAGGTATCCGGATTCGGCAAGGTTGTGGTGGCTCCCGATATAACTATCGTGAACGTCATGCTTGTCGAATCCCTTGGTTACAATTTACTTTCCGTCCGCTCTCTTGGAAAGATGGGCTTTTCCGTCTTTTTCGATGGTGATATTGTGGTCCTTTTGAGGAGCAAGACTCTTGACGTCGCTCACGTGGGACATGTTGAAAATGAGTTATTTGTGGTGGATTTTTCGAAGTCCACCAACACTCAAGCAATGTGTCTTTTCGGGAAGGCGGACTTGGGATGGTTGTGGCATCGCCGCCTATCCCATGTCAACATGAGAACTTTGCAAAGTCTTCACAAAAGTGGCCTTATTGTTGGACTAAAAGAAAATGTTTCCTTTGCAAAGGATCGCGTTTGTAGGTCGTGTGTTGAAGGGAAGATGCATGACATTGTGCACAAGGCCAAGACTATTATTTCATCAAAGAGGATCTTGGAGCTTCTCCATGTTGATCTCTTTGGTGCCGTGCCCGAGGCAAGTCTTGGCGGCAAGAAGTATTGCTTGGTGATTGTCGATGATTATGACAAAGCCTCACGGATTGTCATAGAATCTTGTAGTGTGGTTTTCGAGGAAAATGACGGCTCCCAAGTGGCGCAATTTGATGTTTCAAATGTAGATGTTGAAATGCCTCAAGAAGCCATAGGAAGGATGGGTGTGGGATTCTTCCGCCCCATCGAGGGACACCTTATGGCGACTCGAGAAGGACTATGCTCTACTCAAGTGGAGCCCTCCTCTACATTAGAAGATCAAGCCAAGGAGCCAACTATTTCACCTAACCAAGAACATATTCAAGACCCTCCTCTCATTGATCAAGTGACTCTGCAAGTCGTACCCACTCCTCTCACTAATGCGAGTCAAGATCAAGACCAAGATCAACCATCCTCTTCATCCTCTCCTCAAGTTGAAGCTAGTGTTGAAGATATTGATGATGATGATGATCAAGGTCAAGTTGGTCAAGATGGGGACCCAAATGATCGAGATGATCAAGTGATCCCTCCTCGAAATAATGAGGAGATTGAAGCCCGTCGCATCAAAAGGATAAGAAGAGCTTTGAAGCAAATTGATGCCCAAGATGACAAGGTCTTGGAGGATGTTCAAACTAGAAGATCTACAAGAAGGCAATTGGCTCATTTTTGTGAGCATCAACCTCATATCTCTATGGTGGAGCCTAAGAAAGTGTATGAAGATCTTGAGGACTCCGATTGGGTTGAAGCTATGCATGATGAGCTCAATAACTTTGAGCGCAACAAAGTTTGGAGATTGGTTGAGAAGCCCAAAGATTGCCACAATTTTATTGGCACCAAGTGGATTTTCAAGGACAAGCAAGATGAGAATGGCATTGTCATTAGGAACAAGGCAAGATTGGTTGCTCAAGGTTACACCCAAGTTGAAGGCATTGACTTTGATGAAACCTACGCGCCCGTGGATCGCCTTGAGTCCATCCGTATCCTCCTTGCTTATGCATCCTCACATAATTTCAAGTTGCAACAAATGGATGTGAAAAGTGCTTTCTTGAATGGTCCATTAAAAGAGGAGGTATATGTTAAGCAACCTCCGGGGTTCGAGAATCTCAACTTTCCTAACCACGTTTACAAACTTGACAAGGCTCTCTATGGTCTCAAACAAGCACCTCGTGCTTGGTATGAGCACCTTAGGGAGTTGTTAGATGATCGTGGTTTCGAAGTTGGGAAGATTGACCCCACTCTCTTCACCAAGAGAGTAAAGGGAGAGCTTTTCATATGCCAACTCTATGTGGACGATATCATCTTTGGATCAACTAACCAAGCTTTCAATAATGAGTTCTCTAAGCTTATGACTGACAGGTTCGAGATGTCTATGATGGGTGAGCTTAAATTCTTCCTTGGCTTTGAGATCAAGCAATTGGCTCGTGGGACTTTCATTTCTCAAGCCAAGTATACCCAAGATATGATCAAGAGGTTTAACTTCCAAGATGCTAAGATCAAGACATCTCCTATGCAAGTCAAGTGTCATCTCTCTCGTAATCCAAAAGGGAGTAAGGATGTGGACCAAAAGCTTTATGTTCTATGATTGGTTCTTTGCTCTATCTTTGTGCATCTAGGCCCGATATCGTTTTGAGTGTAGGTGTGTGTGCAAGGTATCAAGCGGCTCCTAAGGATTGCCATTTAATGGCGGTCCATAGGATCTTTCGTTATTTGGTTCATACCCCAAGATTTGGTTTGTGGTACCCAAAGGGGGCACAATTTTCTCTCAATGGATATACGGATTCCGATTGGGCGGGTGATCAAGATGATAGGAAGTCAACTTCCGGGGCTTGTCAATTTCTTGGTAGGTCCCTTGTAAGTTGGTCCTCGAAGAAGCAAAATTGCATATCTCTCTCCACCGCCGAGGCCGAGTATGTTGCCGCCGCAAGTGCATGCACTCAATTGTTATGGATGAGGCAAACTCTCAAGCAGTATGGAGTTCATTTGGATAAGGTGCCTCTTTTGTGTGACAATGAAAGTGCCATCAAAATTGCATACAATCCGGTGCAACATACAAGGACCAAACACATTGAGATCCGCCACCACTTCATCCGTGATCACGTGGCAAGAGGAGACATTGCACTATCTTATGTGCCCACCAAGGACAATCTTGCGGACATTATCACGAAGCCACTTGATGATGCAAGATTCTTATTCTTGAGGAATGAACTAAATGTGATTGATTCTAGGAGTTTGACTTGAGGATCTTGCACACACCCCTATAGATGAAACGTGTTTGAGCTTAGGTGTAGGCATGGACATAGGGGGAGTGTTATCCTAACACATTGGGTTCTCCCTCCCCCTATTATGCCCATAGCAAAAATTCATTGTGATCTCTCTTTTTCTAATGTTGAATTGTGAGCTTCAATGTTGAGTATTGGCAATGCCCCCAAGATATATCTTCGCGGTTGCATACCATAATCTCTTACATGGTGGCCTAGGCCACCAACCTCTTCGTTTCGAAGAGTTGTATCTTAGTTGGGTTTTATTCGACATTTCATTGCATTTCTTGTGTTTTTTCCCTTCTAAGTGTTTCGTCCTAGGAAAATCCCACTCAATTGGTCTTCTTGTTGTTTTGATTATTGCTTTTGAGAGGGATAAGTACTAGTTTTCAGTTTGATGTTCTATCCTAAGCCATTCTATCAAAAAGCCATTCTTTTCTAGCACTTGTGTCGTCCTTTGAAACGAGGAAATTTCGGATCAGAAGGCAGCCGGAATTTCCGGTCCAGTTTTGGACCGGAATATCCGGGTGTACCGGAATATCCGGTTCAAGTATGTACCAGAATATCCGGTTCGGCGAAAATCATAAAAACTGGAACCCGACGGGGAGGAGGCAGTTCTTGCCTTTTTCCCCATCGGTTCCTCTCCACCCCCAAAACGCCGCCTCTTCGATTCTCGGCCTCCCGGGTCGATTCCTCCGCGGGATCTTGAAGTTTCGGCTCGGATCTCGTTCCCCTCGTCCTTAGGAACGTTTCTACCCAAGCATCTTCCTCCATGGATTCCGGTAATGTTCAATCCTTTGAATCTTGGTGCTATAACCCTACCAATCCGTGGATTCGCGTTTTTGTTGGCAATGCTTGGTAGAACTAGTTCCCTAAAGGTCCCTTTGCATGCTAGATTCGATAGATTAGATTCACTCATGTACGATCTAGTTTTGAAGTCTAAGATCTAGATTAGTTTTGTGCTGTTCCGCAACTACCGGAATATCCGGTCCACGACTGAACCGGAATATCCGGGTAACCGGAATATCCGGTTCAGTTTTGAACCGGAATATCCGGCCATGTCTAGTACTGTTTTTAGACAGCCCAAAATTAATCTTTCTCAGATTTCGACTTAGATTGTTCCCTTGAATCTCCTCTATTGTTTTTATGCATGATTGTTTCCGTTGCTTGACACGAGTGTACTCATCTTGTGCTATACCTCTATTATCTTGCTTCACAGGTGGTGGTTCTGAGAGGCGCATTCCTAAGCGTCCCAAGCAGGTTTCTGCCAGGAACAAGAGGAAGGCTCGGCGCAACTATAAGACCGACATCTCAGTTTCAGATTTCAATGTGCTCAGGCAGAAGGATGTCTACCTCGATCCTCGTATTGCAAATATTGATCCTCGATTCTGGAACTTGGACCAGTCCTACATCTATGTTGACATCTATTGTGACTTCCGTCACCCTATCCGTCTGATGCAGCCCTTTGACTTTACTGCCCTCAAGGCGAAGGAGGAGTTTGCTGTTGCCGCGAGCATTGTTGAGCGGTTTGGACTTGTGAAGCTGATGGAGACCCAGTGCAACTACAACACCCAGCTCGTCATGCAGTTCATGTCTACCTTGGTTTACAGTGAGGATATTGTGTGCCGTCTCAAGTGGATGTCTGAGACCACTGCTTGTGAGGCTTCCTTCGAGAAGTTTGCTCGTCTCCTTGGATACCCCTACAGCTCTCACCCTCCTGTTGGTCGCCGTGCTCATGAGGTTGATAGGCCGAGGAGGGAGGTGGCCATGGCTGAGTTGTATGCTCCTGGATTCACCATTGGGGGCAGTGAGGGACTTCTTCCCCTATATGATCAGCTTGTGCGCATTTTCAGATCTTTCCTTGTGCCGAGTGGAGGTAACAATGATGCTCTCACCACTCCTTTGTGCAACCTTCTGATTCTGGCTAAGGAGTGCTTGGAGGAAGTGGACCCGTCTGTTTCTTTCACTGTGTATGTTATGGACATCATCTATCACGAGCTATACACTGCTATGATTGGTGGACACACCATTCCCTATGCTCCATATATCATGATGCTCATCAAGCATGAGATGCGGAAGGAGTACACAGAGTTACCTATGGTTGAGCACAAGGTCAAGAAGCTTTATATCAAGAGGAACAAGAAGACTGCTGCTGCTTCGTCTGGAGGTCCCTCTACTGGTTCTCAGTCCACGCCCACTCCTGCTAGCACTTTGCGCAATGTCAGGAAGCTCTCCTGGTTTCAGCGCAATGTGCTCTGCATGAAGGTGGACATCCACCAGGAGCAGTACAAGGCTTATTGCAGAGACACTGCCATGGCTAGCTCACAGCGTCAGATTCTTCACCACGTGAGTGGTGCGTCTGGTGATGTTCCTGCTCCTCTCACAGCTCAGTCCTACTCTGCTTGGTCTGCTCAGGACACCACTCCTTGGGAGCACATTGAGGCTGCGCTCCGGTCTACTCAGGCTACTACTTCTGGAGCTGGTGATGATGAGGAGGAGGATGAGGACGAGGTGTCTGATGCTGAGCACGAGGCTGAGGGAGAGTCCGAGGAGTCTGCTGGCGAGTCTTCTGAGCACTCCGATGCTTAGACCATGTCTGGGACGTTAGATTAGCTATTTCCCTCCTTTTTGGTGTCTCAATGCCAAAGGGGGAGAAGTAGCTATTAGACTACGGGATTTGCATGGGTTCGGGCACAAGCATTTGCTTTTATCATTCTTTGAGAGCTTGTGTCCATTTTAGTATCTTCGTTTTCGTGATCTTATGTCGTTTATTGTCTCGTTTAAAACTATGTGTGCTATTGTGTGTGAGAATATGTTGGTTATCTGGATATTATCGTGGATTATCTATGTTAGTGGTTTTATGGTTATCTATCGTATTTGTTGAGGATATTATCTATTGTTGTGCGTGGTTATTCTTGGAGATATTATGTTCGCACAAGGTATATACTTCTATCTTACTCTCAACATATTGGTGATATTAGTTCATTGACATGTTTGGTACTTGTTGGAAATTTCTCCCCATACATCATTGCATCAATTTGCATCTGAGGCAAACAAAATATATGCATAGAGATAGGGGGAGACGTTTCCATCATGTTTCAAACATGTTCTTGTCAAGGTTTTTTATTGCAAATCTTAGTATTGTCATCTAACACCAAAAAGGGGGAGATTGAAAGTGCATTTCGTTTTCCCAGTGTTTTGTGTGTTAGTTAACAATACTAAGTACATTATTTATCGAGGTGTTTAGCGTGCAGGTGTTATACTTAACATCGGCATCGATCACCGAAAAGTCGGTGAAGATTGGCCTGAGAGTTTTGGGACAGAACCCAACCGGATTATTTTGCCCGGATTATTCATCCTGGACCGGATATTCCGGTTGCTCATGAAGTTGCGCGAAAATGGCTAAGGACTGGAAGTTTCGCGTACGAGAGTCAACCGGATTATTTGGTCCGGATTATTCATCCAGGACCGGATATTCCGGTTGCTCATGAAGTTGCACGAAAATGGCTAAGGACTGGAAGTTTCGCGTACTGGAGTCAACCGGATTATTTGGTCCGGATTATTCATCCTGGACCGGATATTCCGGGTTCTGCGCAAAACTGCTAAGGACTGGAAGCTTGGAGGTACTGGAGTGAACCAGATTATTTGAACCGGATTATTCCGGAGGAGCCGGATAATCCGGTTCAGATCTGAAGGACCGCTTGGAGCAAGCTGACCGGATATTCCGGTTCATACTTGAACCGGATATTCCGGTCCCCTTTTTCCTGTGCAACGACTAGTTGTGAGGAGGGGCTATAAATACCCCTCCTCCTTCTCCTCAAGATCTAGTTCTTCCCCTTAGCATTTATGAGCATTTAAGAACTCACCAAATCTCTCATTACTCCCAATCCCTCCACCCAATCTTGAAGATCTTTGGAGGATTGAAGGAGAAGGCCCCGATCTACATCTTCACCGAGCCGTTCTTCATTTCCCCCTCTCTAGCTTGAGGGATCTAGCCTAGGGTTTCCTCTTGTGGAGAACCTAGGCATCTTGATACTTGTTGGTGATTCAAGAAGAGTTGGGAGCCCCCAATTTAGTTGTGGGTGTGTGCCCCAAGTTGTTTGTAAAGGATTTGATCCCCGCCTCAAAGGGGTTCTATAGTGGAAGGTGAACTAGGCCTTTGTGGCGGAGTTCATCGGAGAATAGGGTGAGGCCTTAGTGGCGTTGAGTAGGCCTTTGTGGCGAGCTCACACCCCTCCAACGAGACGTACTCCCCTAAAAAGGAGGAACTCGGAAATACTTTGTGTCTCCGTGTGCTTCCATCGGTTACCTCGTTCCTCCCTCTCTTTACTTACTCGTACTTGTTGCATTAATTGCTTGCATAGTCATATAGGTAAATTCACCACTAGTTGCACTATCTAGAGAATTTACCTTCTTGTCAAGCCTAAACTTTAAGAAAAATTAAAATTGGTCGTAGCACCTATTCACCCCACCTCTAGGTGCCCATACTTTGCTTTCAACGAGCCACCCAACCCGAGTGCCCCCGAGAACATCGTGGACCTTACCACCGACGAAGGGGAAGATCAACCAGAGGAGAGGACCAAGGCGCCCTCTCCTGTAAAGGAAGAACAAGACCTCGGTGCCGAGAACACAGGCACCGATATGGAGACTGATCGGGTTCCGGAGGAGCCGGAACCCAACACCGAGCAGCCAGCCATGGAGCCCCCCGCCGAGACGCGGCAGTCCACACCAGAGCTGATCTCTGAGCCGCAACAGTCAACCCCGGCAGCACCAGAGCCGAGTGGACCGCAACCCACACCACCAACAGTTCAAGTACCTCCTTTAGCACCTCAGCCACCTCCTTAGCAACAACCTCCAAAGCCTCATGTCGAGAAGCAGCACACATCAACACCAACTCCGCAGCATCAACCTCCCGAACCAGCCACCAAGAAGCAGCCAACACCGCCAGCAACAACGCCGACTCCGCAGGAGTAGCTGCCCAAAGGGCAACCCAAACGAGCTGCAGGGCAAACTGGGCAGCAACCGCCCAAGAAGCGGCAAGCTGGGCCGCAGCAGCCCGAGAAAACGCGGCAAAAACCACCGCAGCAACGGCCCCCACAATCTTCTGAGTACCCGCTTCCAGGTGCTAAGAAGGCCGGGCAGCCACAGCAGCAGCAGCCCCCAGCCAAGAAAACGAGCTGGCCACTCAACAAACCCAAGCAGGTTAAACCCTTGGATGCGACTGCAGCCGAATTGGCCAAGAGTGGCCCTGTTACTCAGAGCTCCAAGCTTGTCCAAACCAGCATTCAGTTTGCCTCAAGGACAAACAAGCTCCCGGAGCAGGTATTCGCTGGAGGGCTGCCCCAGTGAGTTTCCCGGATCACTAGCGTGAACTGCAGGAAGAGAACAAAGAGATGCAGGCGCGAGAAGCCGAGTGGCTCGAGGAGCTGAAGAGGAGGAAGAAACTCGCCGCCACCGGATCCAAAGGCAAAGAGGGTGCCCTAACCATCCACTCTGCCTCTCCAATAACGGAGCTTGCCCACGAGCTCTGGGAGGACATCGACACTGTCCTGGACCGGATAGGCCACATCGAGTCCGGCTGGGACAGCAAGAAGTTCGGCCGTCCGAAATGGGACGACGCGAGACTTAGCAGCTTGGACAGCTGGCGGCAGTCCTGGAACCAAGCATATACTGGCCCTGTCACAATGGCCATAGCAGCGTCCAGCAGCACCTTGGCGCACAAGATGTATTGTCTGCAAAGCTGCTGAGGATGTCGAGAACACCAACCGAGTAAGTATACTTTCTGACTGTTTGGATTTTCGAGTTGAGACTTTTTCCTTTTTCTTCTATCTCTTTTCTTCTCTACCATCCTGTCCCCGAGATTTGGGCCGAGTAGGCAAGGCTCGACCGAGTTACAGTCTACTCGGGCCGAATCTTCCCACTCATACCTTCTCCATCTTCTTTTCTAGGAATGCACCCAAACCCGTTCCAACTTGTTCCGGCAACTTCTATGGTCTCACCGAGCTGTCAAGTTAAAGAACCGGGCGCTTGAGGCGGAAAAGGGCAAAAGATGCAACTTCTATTCTCACCGAGTTACTGCTTGTGCTTTATTTGCATCAATTTTCTAACTTGGTTCGTACTTCCCAATCTGCAGCTATCCTGGAGCAAGGCATCATGGATGCCACCACCAAGATCTCCTTGTTAGAGAGTAAGTGTTAACACTTTTGGTTTATGCGTTTTGTGTTTACGCCAATTTTATCATCTCTGCTCACTTTTTGCTTCTCTGCAGGTGAGTTTAAGGCTCTCGCCGAGAAGCACCAGTACTGTGAAGTCATGGCTGCATCTGCGCAGATCAAGATTTCTTCTCTGGAGGGCAAGTCACTTTGCATTTTTTTCTTCTCCAACTTTGGCCTTCTTCTCCCTCATTAATCGGGTTTGCTTCTTCGCAGATGAGCGCAAAACCTTCCTCGAGCAACACCATGGGTGTGTCACCCCTGCCGAGATACAGCAGCAGGTGCAGGCCAGAGAGGCCAAGTTGGAGAAGGAGCTGGCTGCCGAGAAGGAGGAGGTGCATAAGATCAAACTCGAGCTTGCTGAGGCCCTCAAGACTACGTTGCAGGCCGGCAACAATAAGACCGAGGCGCTGAACCGGGCTGCCGTCGAGAAGCTTGAGCTTGAGAAGGAGATTGAAGCTCTGAAGAACAGGAACCAAGCCCTCAACACCATGGTGGTCGACTCGCGCCGCATTCAGGACAAGCACTTCAGGCTTGTTGAGGACTGGACCCGCTGGCTAGGGGCCCTTGTTTTGGAGTTATGCTGTGAGTTACCGCAGACCCTTGCTCTATTCGGTTTCTTCCTTTCAGTTTCTTCTATTCGGCTTTTCTTCTTCTTGGCTCCTTTTCTGACTCAACCCAGCATGCCCCACCCTAGGCACCTTTCGGATTTCAACCTCGCTGCTGATACTGCTGTGGAGAAGGCCAGAAGTTGAGGGCAGCTGCAGGCCTCAATGTTGGTGACCCAGCCACCATTGATGATCAGATCAAGAGCATCAAAGCTCGGGTACTCTCCCTCAAGGGCATGGGAGCCTCCATGGTATCAACTGCTATGCGCCTGCATAAGCTTTTTGGCCAGAAAGGGAGATCCCAGACACAATTAATCAGATCGCCTATGACCCAGATCACGTCAAGGAGGAGTCGAAGAAATGGCGTGCCTCTGCAGCCCGAGCCGGTGCAGATGAAGCCCTCCACGTCATGCTATCTTGGTACGAGAACCTGGATCTTGAGAAGCTCAAGGACCTCCGGAACAACTCCAAGTGGACCGGCAGGGACGAGTACGTCTTGCGTCACAAGGAAGCCGCCTACGAGATCGCATCCTATGCAGATACTTAGCAATACATCGACGGCCCCACGGAGCCGGATACCGATGTTAAGGATTAAGAAGATGATGATGCTGATGACGATGAAGCTGATCACGGTGATGAGGAGGAGGAGCAGAAAGAAACTGGCGATGAGGGAGCCGAGCAGGTCCACGCCGAGGAGGAAACCGAGACGGGTGGCGACCAGGGGCCACCGAGCCAGGAGTAGGCTCTGAAGAAGTCCGGGCTGACCCGCAGCCCATCTTCTCCGCCGGAGTCGTGACCACCGAGATGGTGATCGCCACCCCTGTTCCCGAGTTGGGCACAACAGGGGCGGGTCTGCTCCTCCGACCTCCACTGCTGCTCCCGAGCCTGTCTCCACGCTCAGCTTCGCGTCTTCGGACCTATCCAGCGTAGAATCCAACTCCACTCCATCGACCATATCCTAAGTTCCTGCTCTTAATTTATCTCAAAACTGCTTATCAGATCCCCGGTATGCCGGGTGCAGATGTATCAACAGCTTGTTGTTTTAAGTGCTACCTTGTTTTATTTAAGTTTCTTAGCAAGACTGGCTCAATACCGGATTGCGTTAAATGCAAGTCCCCGAGTTGCTTTTCTCATCCACTCAGTTTCTTTGTCTTTGCTCTTACCTGCCACTTGTGGCTTTTTGCTAGTCGAGTCACAAGATTTCCAAAACCGAGTTTCCGATACTTAACCACTTTGAGTTTGAACTTTAACGCTGCCCAACACTTAGCGAAAAAAATAGATGGAAAAAACGCTCTACTCGGTTGATACACTCCTCTTTTACTTAGCAGTTTTTTCGTGTGTTCATTGACCTTTGGCTTGTTCTCCTGTTTGCCATGAAGACGGGTTGCGGACAACAGCAAAGTCGAAGAGTTAGCCCTTAGGTTTAAACACACTACTAGACATGCGCGTGAAATTTTGAGTCGACCAACCGAGTAGACAAAGTAAACACAATAAATAACACAGAGTAGTTTTAGCACAGGCAGTCCCCGAGTTCAATTCGGAGCGCCGACTTGGAATTTAACTCGGTTGAGGAGGTACATAGAATGTTTGTTCAGGAATGAAAACGGCAGAGTAGAGCTACATTCCAGGGACGCTTGGATTCCTCTCCGGATTTATCCGCCATGTTCTTCTACGGTGCCTGTGCGTCGATGAGATAATAGGCATCATTGTGTAGTGCCTTGCTCACAATGAAAGGACCTTCCATAGAGGGGAAAGCTTGTGCATCCCGGCCGTGCGTTGCACAAGCCACAACACTAAGTCTCCTCCTCGAAAAACCCTTGGGCTTACTTTCCGTCTATGATAGCGTCTCAGATTCTGTTGATATACAACAGAGCATGACAGAGTTAACTCTCTTGCTTCTTCGAGCAGATCAACATCATATTCTCGGGCTTCTCTTGCCTCTGCCTCAGTATAGAGGGTTACTCTGGGTGAGTCATGCTCAAGGTCAGTGGGCAACACGGCCTCAGCTCCATATACCAGGAAGAATGGTGTGTATCCGGTTGATCGGTTAGGGGTAGTCCTTAGACTCCACAACACCACCGGCAACTCGTCCAGCCAACAACTAGGGATTCGCTGTAATGGATCAATTAGCCTTGGCTTTATTCTGGAAAGGACCATGCCATTTGCTCTTTCAACTTGCCCATTGGAAGCCGGATGGGCGACTGATGCAATGTCTAGACGGATCCGCTTCTCCTTGTAGAACCGAGCAAAAACTTCTTCAGCAAAGTTTGTTCCATTATCCGAGATGATCCCATGCGGGTAGCCGTATCTCAGAATAATATCCTTCAAGAAGCTTACTGCCGTGTTTCCATCACATTTTCCGGATTGGCTGCACTTCAATCCATTTGGTGAACTTATCAACCATGACCAGGATGTGAGTCATATTGCCCTGAGCTGGCTTGAAAGGACCCACCATCCAAGCACCAAACATCAAATGGCCAAGTGATGGGAATTGTCTTTAACTCGGAGGCTGGCATGTGGATCTTGCTTGCATATCTCTGGCACCCATTGCACTTCCTCACCAGATATTTTGCTTGTTGTAGGGCAGTGAGCCAAAAGAATCCATGCCGGAATGCTTTCTTGACCAAGGCTCGATATGAGGCATGGTGCCCACATTCTCCTTGGTGTATCTATCTGAGAATTTCTTCTCCCTCTTCTGGCTCAACACAGCGTTGTAGTACACCCGTGACACTTCTCTTGTGCAACTCTCTGTTGATGATGGTATAGCCCTTGATCTCCTTTGAATCTGCCTGGCTGTGACCTCGTCACTCGGCAAAGTGCCATCCATCAGAAAGGATAATATGGGCAAAAGCCCAACTCAGTGTCTCCCGAATAGGAAACACTGGTTCGTCCACTTCCATTGGATCAGCTTCCATGACTTGCTCCGAGTTGGAGACGAGTCCCCGAGTACTGAGAAATGATCCACTCGATGAATGCGACAGTCCCCGGGTTAGCAGAGGCAGTCTCCGAGTTGGATGGAGCAGTCCCCGAGTTCTCCTTTGAGCTCTCCCAATCAATCTCCATGGGAACAGCCTCAAAGTCTGGTAGAGCCGGGATGAATATAGACTCCTAGTTGGGTGATGGCTTGATAGAAGGCTTCCTCAAATGCTCCAGAGCAATCCCAAGAGGGATGAATTGCCGAGAAGACCCCAACTTGGACAGAGCATCCGCTGCATCATTCTCAGCTCGGTGAATGTGATGGACATCAAAGAATCCAGTCATATTCTGGACGAGGAACCGATAAGATGCCATGTTGGCATCCAAGGCGTCCAAGTCCCCGAGACCTGTTGAACTACCAGATCTGAATCACCATAACAGACAATCCGCCGGATTCCAATTTCCTTGGATATTTTCAGCCCATGCACCAAGGCCTCATACTCGGCAACATTGTTGGATGCCGAGAAGTGAATTTGAAGCACATACTTGAGCTGGTCCCGCTTGGGTGAGGTGAGTACAACACCTGCACCGAGTCCCTCCTTTACCTTGGAGCCATCGAAATGCATCCTCCAGAAGTTTGTTTCCGGCAAGGGAGGCTCATACTGCATTTCGGCCCAGTCAACAAAGAAATCAGCCAGGGTCTGGGATTTGATGGCTTCTCTTCTTGCATACAACAGGGTGTAAGCAGCTAGCTCAATTGCCCACTTGGCCACTCGGCTACTTGCATCCTTGTTGCCCATGATCTCCGAGATGGGAGCAGTGCTCGCCACTGTCATTGGATGCTCCTGGAAATAGTGCTTGAGCTTCTTGGCACCCAGGTAAACCCCATATGTCATCTTCTGATAGTGCGGATAGTTTTGCTTGGAGCTGGACAACACTTCACTTAGATAATAGACTGGTCCCTGCACCGACTTGCCTTCTTCTTCTCGCTCCACTACCACCACCACGCTCACAACTCGGTTGGTGGCTGCAATATAGAGCAGCATTGGCTCCTTAGGCAGTGGAGATGACAGGATAGGAGCGTTGCCCAGCATGGTCTTGAGCTCCTTGAATGCGACATCAGCTTGTGGGGTCGAGACAAACCTGTCACTTTTCTTCATGAGCTGATAGAGAGGCAGGGCCTTCTCTCCCATTCGACCCAAGAACCGGCTAAGAGAAGCCAGACATCCGGTAAACTTCTGCACATCCTTCAATGACCTCGGAAAAGACATGCTCTCTATAGCTTTTATCTTTGAAGGATTGGCCTCAATGCCCCGACTGGATACCAAGAAGCCGAGTAGCTTGCCAGCCGGGACGCCAAATGTGCACTTGGTTGGATTCAGTTTCATCCGGTATTTGCTCAAGCGGGCAAATGTTTCCTCAATATCGCTCAGCAGAGTGTGTTTTTCTTTTGTTTTGATGACAATGTCATCTATATACACATGTACATTTTTGCCAATCTGCTCATGCAGGCATTTTTGCATGCATATCTGATAAGTAGCCCCAGCATTCCGCAGGCCAAAACACATAACACGGTAGCAATAAGCCCCGTACGGGGTAATAAAAGCAGTCTTTATTTGATCAGCCGGATTTAAGGGAATCTGGTGAAAACCAGAGTAGGCATCAATGAAAAACAAAAGCTCGCACCCGGCAGTGGAATCAATCACCTGATCTATCTGGGGTAGCGGGAACGGGTCCTTGGGGCAGGCCTTGTTCAAGTCGGTGTAGTCCACGCACATGCGCCACACCACAGCAACCATGGGGTCATCCTTTTTCTTCTCCACCATGACCGGATTGGCCAGCCAATCCGGATGCAGCACCTCCATGATGATTCCACTTGCTAGCAGCCTTGTGATCTCGTCACCAACGGCTTTCCTCCTCTCAGCCGCAAAGCGGTGCATTGCTTGCTTCACCGGCTTGGCATCTGGCCGCATATCTAAACAGTGCTCAACCACCTCCCCCGGGACACCTGGCAGGTCCTGATTAGACCATTTAAAGACATCCCGATTCTCACGGAGGAAGTGGATGAGCTCGCTTTCCTATTTCTCCTCCAACCCGGCACCAATGATGGCCACACGCTCCGGGAACTCCGGGTCAATCTGCACCTTCTTTGTCTCTTGGGAGGCCTGGAATGTGGCTCCATGATGTGAGCTCGACATGCCAGGCATACCGAGTTGAGTTGCCTGTGCCAGGGCCACCACCTCACGTATCTTCTTCTTCTCGGCAGCAATGATCATGGACTCGGCAAGCCGAGATCCAACAGATGCACACTCCAGGGAGCGCTTGTAATCACCCGAGATGGTGATGATGCCATTGGGGCCGGGAATCTTCATCTTCAGGTAGGCCGCATGAGTTGAAGCCATGAACTTGCTCAGAGCAGGCCTGCCTAGCAGAGCATGGTAGGGGCTCTGAAGATCAACCACCTCGAACTGTAGGCACTCGGCCCGGCAGTTCTCCCTTGTGCCGAAAAGCACGTCCATCCAGATCCGGCCAATGGGAGCACAAGACACTCCCGGCACAATTCCATGGAATGTAGTCCGACTGGGTAGCAGCATGTTCTCGGTAAGGCCGAGCTTCTCCATGGTATCTTGGTACATGATGTTGATGCTGCTCCCGTTGTTGATCAGCACCTTGTTGAACTTCACATTCTTCTTGGTCCCCAGGAAGGTAGGGTCCACTACCAGAGCATATGTACCCGGGTTGGGCATTATCTTGGGATGATCCTCTCTGGACCAGACTATGTCCTGGTCACATCAATCCATGTAATGCGGCACAACCGGCATCACAACATTCACCTCCATCGCGCGCCTGCGCTGGAATTGCTTGTCATCCGGCTCAGTGGTGAACACCATGTAGCTCTCATGATGCTCCTGGTACTGATTCCGGTCCCCAGCACCACCATTGTTGTTGTTGTTGTTGTTGTTGTTGTTGTTGTTGTTGTTGTTGTTGTTGTTGTTGTTGTTGTTGTTGTTGTTGTTGTTGTTGTTGTTGTTGTTGTTGTTGTTGTTGTTGTTGTTGTTGTTGTTGTTGTTGTTGTTGTTGTTGTTGTTGTTGTTGTTGTTGTTGTTGTTGTTGTTGTTGTTGTTGTTGTTGTTGTTGTTGTTGTTGTTGTTGTTGTTGTTGTTGTTGTTGTTGTTGTTGTTGTTGTTGTTGTTGTTGTTGTTGTTGTTGTTGTTGTTGTTGTTGTTGTTGTTGTTGTTGTTGTTGTTGTTGTTGTTGTTGTTGTTGTTGTTGTTGTTGTTGTTGTTGTTGTTGTTGTTGTTGTTGTTGTTGTTGTTGTTGTTGTTGTTGTTGCGGGTGTAGTAGTTGTTGTTGCGGTTGTTGTTGTTGTAGTTGCGGTTGTAGTTGTTGTTGGCTCCCTGCGCCACTTGGTTCACATGTTCCCTCCTCTGGTTCTTGGCCGGCCTGGGAGCAGCTGCCCGAATAGGCTGCATATTGGAGCCTGAGAGCGGAAGAGGAGGAGGAGGAAGCTGACCAAAGCCCTCGCTCTTGATCCGGTCCCACCAGCTGCACTGCCGGGTAGTGTGGTTGGCTGGCCTACTCAGATGCCGAGTGTGAAAGCTGCACGGCCCATCCTTCATGTTCTCAAAGACAAATCTCGGAGGGTCTCCGGACTCCTGGGGGGCATTATTCTGCTGAGGAGGATTGTACTGCTTCTTGAAGTTCTGGCCCTGAGTCTGGTTTTGCCTGTACTGGGCTCCAGCAGTTTTTTGCCTCTGGCTGCTCCCGGCAGCACCTTGATCCTGAGTGACCGCAGCAACATGGTCAGACCCATAGCGGATATCCGGACGATCTTCCCTTCTCTTGTTGCGGAAGTCTTGGCGGTCATGGCGGCGGGCTCCATCATGGTGCTTCCTCTTCGGCTCGAAAGAATCGAGCAGAGGATGAGTAGGGTCGCCGAGAGCATACATATCTGCAATCTTGATTGTCTCGGCGAGGGTACTCGACATCTCCCTCTGCAGTTTTGGCCACAACATGCTGCCATGTCGGCAACCCTGAGCGAACCAGGCAATGGCATGTGACTCATTCACACCTTCACATGTGTTCCTCAGAGTGCTCCACCGAGTAAGGTACTCGCGGTCAGTCTCCTCTTCTCTTTGCTTGCACGCCGAGAGCTGCTGTGGCCGGTTTGGCCTCTTGTAAGTGCTGGTGAAGTTGCTGATGAAGGCTTCCGAGAAGTCAAGCGAGCAGTTGACACTGTCTTTCGGCAGGTTGTTGAGCCAGATCCGAGAAGGGCCCTCCAACATCTGGGGCACATACCGCACAGCCCATCTCCGGTTGCCACCTGCAACATACACAACAGTAACGTAATCATTCAGCCAGTCCTCTGGCTTGGTGCTTCCGTCGTAGGTCCTGGTCCCTCTAGCCAGCTGGAACTTAGCCACAGCCGGCTCTCCCCCATGATCCTGGGACCAAAACAGCTTGGCCCGGGCGGGCCCCTTGCTTCTATCTCCTCGGACCGATAGATTCGGTCCAGCTTGTACCTTGCATCACTTGGCTCCAGAATCCTTGCTCCCAACCGAGCTACGAGATCTCTTGGGTCGGCGTACCCGACTTGCTCCATTGCCGAGTACCCGTCGTTGTAGCGGTCTTGGTACACTGGCCCGAGTTGAGCAACCGGGTTGACCACTGCAGCAACCACATGTGGCTGTACAACATGCTGAACCGGGTTAGCAACATGATGCCGAGATGGGCCATCTCGGTTTCCTCCTTGCCCCTCTTGATGAACTCGGCCGGCCTGGCGGCCAGTTCCTGCAGCATTGTGTTTCTGACCGGGCTGACGCTCTACAGCGTGCTGTTTTCCAGCGCAAGCCGGGTCGTACACCTGCATATGTTTGCTCTTCCCAGAGTTAACACTTGGGGCCCTATCGCCACCGGGAAGCGGTGAAGAGGCCTGCTTTCCGGATCTTGCCCCATGCGACTGAACAACATGGGACGCACCAGCCTGTGACGCCCCGAGATCGGGCACTATGCAGATTTCAGCATTCCCGCCAAAATCCACATAATAACCGATTCCAGGTTGCCACTTGTGATAACATTACAACAGTTCACGAATAATCCACAACAACAACAGAAAAGATATATACAAGAGGACTCAAACGAGCCAAGGATACAACTGATACAATACAAAGATCCAAATAACAGCGGAAGAAACAACATAGCGTCCGGCTACGGACAAGATACAAATTGGACTAAGAGTCCTGAAGATAACCGAGAGCGTCCAATCCCTGCCCAGGCCAAGCCGGAGGGATTCCCAAGCTAACGTCGTCAGACTTCAAACCTGTTGACTGCAATGTTGAATATGCAGCCACGAAAAAGATTCGTGGGTCAGTACGGTTAAGTACTGGCAAGTGGATAAACCATACTCACAAGATACCGGCGTAGCCAGTCATCACAAGATACAAATACTTTGGGTTCAACGGGAAGGACGGGATTATTGCAAATAAGCGGCAGCGGGATGCACTAACCAACTACAGAGACTCACTACAACCTCCGGCTAAAAGAGGGGGATAAGATAGCGTATCGTAACCAACTACAACTACTCACCAAACAAACCCATCCAATGTTACCCCCTACTAAGGAAGCAACCCAAGGATAACTCACACTGGTGGATTAATGAAGGATCAAGTTATTGTGTCAATAAGACTATTACTAGTCAAAATTAGCATTAGTTAGGTGTAAGTTGTTCTGAGTACTTGTTAGCCAGTACGTTCACCAAGTCAACCATAACCGCGGAAAACACGGCTTCTCGAGAAGATTTAACCCTGCAGGGATGCACCAATTTGGCCGTACACGTAAGAATAACCCGCCAGACGGGGGATCAACCCACCAAGCGAGGTACTCAACACAACCCAACTCTTCTTCGCATCAAGCCCAAAGCACCACGTGCTGTGCGTGCGCGGCTAATCGAGCCCCCACGAAGAAAAGGGGGACCCTCATAGCACTGGAAGACCACGCCGCCCTAAATGCCGACTACAAAAGTTCCACCCTGGCCTCGGGTTCGCACCTGCATATGCATGCATCAAATGGAAAGCCCGAACTAAGTGTGGCGATTTGGACGAGATGCGAATCGAGTCAAATTGAGGGGGGCGCCCATACTCGCTTCCCACATGCGGTTAGTGCGCTCATCATGGATCAGTAGACAAGACCCTTTTCCTAATTAGGGTCGACACTAGCAGGCTTCAAAACCACGCCGGGCCTCCTGCCGGTGCCTTATCATCAAATTATTATTACCCAAAACATTAACAGGTTGTTGAGTTGAATTGAAACCCAACTATCAACTAAACATGTGATACGAAAGGAACAACAAGACTTGAGCGCAAACAACACTAAGCATGCAACTACGACACGAGGGCCAACAAGGTAAACAAACAACAGTTAATGGGAAGTGGAAGGAAAAGGCTATATCATGGCTGCAAGGTAAACAAATAATAGGATCGAGACACAAGCATCGAATCAACAGGCTAGAATAAGAACAATGGAAAGAATCGGTAACAAGTGATGAAAGGCAGCCATTTGGCAGCAAGTGAGTATACTTGCCTGAGATCCAGCAAGTAGAGGTACATCCACAGAACTTGTCGTTGCTCACATCATCTCAACGTCCTATCCGGGAAGAAGCAACGAACCTCGAACAAACACCGGATGCAACAATTACTACTACGGCAAAAGATCCAGCATGATCAAGATATGGATGCATGACAATTTAATGGATGCATAGAAATAAACTAGTTGACATGATAGCATGTTTAAATGGACCCATATGCAATTTGGATTGCATATGGAAAAGCCCATGAATTATGGTTGAAACAATTGTTTTACAACTAACCAACAGGTGAAAGTGGTTTAGTATGATGCATGGATGAGGAAAACAACGAAATAACAACAATAGAATCAATTGGAAATAAGGTTTACCCATTTTGAAATTCACTTATTAAGTTTTTGGAATTTTGGTTACTTAAAGGTGTCACACAAGCATTTGTTGTTTTCATCAAGTTTAATTGTTCAAAACAGATAACAAAGTTCATATTTGATTAGAACACAAAATTTTAGGTGGATTACATGTTTCAATTATTGGAAAAGGAATTACAATGATTTAATTATGAATTAATCAAGATTAAACAAGTTTTAATTGAATTTAATTCAAGTTTGAATATTATATGAATTTTATTTGTTCAAAACATAAATTCAAATTCATATTTGAAAAGGTTATGTTTTTCTGGTTTGAAAACATATTTTATAAGTTCAAAAATAATTTAATTTGAGCAAGTTATGAATTTAGCAAATTGAAATGATTTAAACAAGGTTTAAATTATTCAAGCAATTTTAATTATTCATATCATGAAACAAAATTTATATTTGAAAAGGTGGTTCAAAATGGCATGGAAAACATATTTTA
The DNA here is from genome assembly GCA_028641055.1 of Alopecurus myosuroides. Taxonomy (NCBI): domain Eukaryota; kingdom Viridiplantae; phylum Streptophyta; class Magnoliopsida; order Poales; family Poaceae; genus Alopecurus; species Alopecurus myosuroides. Next base: position 418,072,253 of record CM054058.1, read on the forward strand.
TTTGTTGGAAAACAATTTCAAATGATTTAATTAAGCATGTTACCAATTTAATTGCATTAAATAAGAGATGAAACAATTATTCAATTTAGATGTTGCAAAACAGAAAACAAAGTTGATATTCAAGTGTGGCATGTGATTTTGGATGAAATTCATGTTTTGAGTATTTAATTTGGAGCAACCATTTGAAAGTTATTAATTATGCCATTTAGTTTGTCATTTTTAAGAATTATTAAATAACATTAATTTTAATTGCCCAAAATGCAAAACAAAGTTGATAAACAGAAAGTACATTGAATTTGGACTGAAAAACATATTTTATTTGGGTTAATTGAATTAAGTATGAATTACTTATGGAATTAACCAAAATTAAGAGGATTTGTTTGAATTTGAAATTTGGATGTATTTGAAATAATCAAAACAGAAAACAAAAAGCATATTTGAAAAGTTCATGGAATTTTGATTGGGATACATATTTTGTTTGTTACAAACTGATTCAAAATGAGGAAGATATGCTTTTTTACAAGCTTTTTGAGTTTAAGGCATTTTTTTGGAAAAGAAAAATAGGGCTGGGTCTTTCTGCACCGTGGGGACTAACCCCCACGCTGGCTGACAGATGGGCCAGGGGGCCACGCAGGCGCCACGGGCGCAGGTGGAAGGTGATGTGGCAGAGGGATCAATGACCAGTGGGCCTGCAGCGCAGCGCGGTGGGAAAAATAGGAAAAAGGGGTGCGCCCTGGGGATCGAACCCAGGACCTGCCGCTCGCACGCGTGGTTCGCTACCACTGAGGTGTTGCTCGCTGTTTGGTTCAGATATAGCTGCGATGCTTTTGGGGTTTCAGTCGCGACAGATACAGAAACTGAACAAAGTTCAGACGCAGGTTAGCAGTTAGCAGCAGAGTAAGGCGGCCGGCGGTGAGCTTCCTTGCACGGGGTGTGCGGTGCTCGCAGGTGTGTGCGTGTGCTTGCAGTAGGGACCGTGGTGCAGAGAGAGGAGGAGGTGGCGGGTGAGATGGGAGCTCATCGAGGGGAACGGCGGGAGGAGGAGGCTGTGCCTGACAGAGGTTGGCGACGGCGACGTCGCGGAAGCGTGCCGGCGATCGAGTGCGTCCCGTGTCCCTCCCTGGACACGAGGAGGAAGCCCGGACCGTGGCGGATCCATTTCCCACAACGGGGCAGCCTCGAGGTGACCGTGGTGGTCGGGGCGGCGGCGATTTCTGACGGGAACGGTGGAGGTGCAGGTTCAGAACAGAGAGGGGGAGGTGCTGCGTAGAGGAGAAACCGCGGCGGAGGGTGATGGGAGAGGGGGTAGGGTTAGGCTAGGGCGAGGGCTAGCAGGAGGGTGGCTGTTTTATGGGCGTCCGTGCTCGGTACGGCAGGCATCGTGGAAGGGGGGAAGGTGATCCTACGGTGGTGCTGCGATCGTACAGAGGATGACGTCGAGGGAGGAAGACGACAACCCCTCGAAGGGGTATCGGGCTGGCTAGGGTGGGCTGTGGGTTGTGGGCTGCATCTCACAGCTCCCCTCTCCTTTCATTTTTATTTTTATTTTTCCTTATCTCTTTTTTTTTGTAAAGGATGAAAAGGGAGAGAGAGATGGAAAAAAGTGTTGGGGTTTTTCTTTTATGAATTATTTGTGTTAATTTTCAAAACAGAAATTAGAAGCAAATGTTAATATTATTTTCACAAGTTTGAAATTTTAATTTGGTTTAAAGTTGTTAGTTGTATTTTTCAAATAGGGTTTGAGGGTGTTTATTTTATAACTAAATTTTATTAATTTGCAAAACAATAATTAAAAGTAATTGTGAATATTAGGTCCAAAAGTTTGAAATATTCAGTTGAGTTTTTAAGTTGTTATTTGAATTTCCATTAGTATTCATAAGGAGTTGATTTTTTAAACAATTTTATTCAATGAACTCAACAATTATGAAAACAGGTATTGAATTATAATTGTTTGCAAAAATTTAGTGTTTGAACCACAATTGGATCATGCCCATTATGATTGAAATGATTTGAAATTTAATTTGCCATTAGGGTGTTTGATAAAAAGGAATTTTTAGTGAGTAAGCAATTTAAATAACTTCAAACTATTGAAAACAATTTGAGATGCTTAGTTGGAAATTTTTGAATTGGAAATTTGGACATGTGTGAAAGTTTAAAGTGGTTTTGAATTTTGAGTTGTTTTGAAAACAGAATGCAATGCTCATGTGATGCATGTGATGCAAGCAAAAGAAAAACAACCAACTCTACTAAGGGTAACACCCCAGGTGTTACAGACGACACCACTAATAAGGGATTGCGCCCTCGCAATCCACCTGTTAACCCGGGAGGGGAAAGAAGTTCAACTATCGATTCTTCATGCTTCCAGCTGATCTCCTCGACACCACTAACAAGGGATTCTTGCTCGGGCTGATGACGATGTTCTTCCACCAGGAATCTTCCGATGATCGAACCTATTAGGTTAAAGGCTCAGAAAACGTCCACCCACGTAGGATCCTAACACTTTGAAAGATAGACAAGGGGGGGGAGACTCCAAAACAAATAAGATGGGAGGGGAAATAGAATAGGGATAAGGAGAAAATAAGAATCCTATTGAGATGTTTTTCCAAAATAGTTTAGCAGAAATAGTTTTTGACACTCTAGAAACAACGACCGTTAGCGAGGTTATCCTACAGGCTTTGCGGACCCGTTGCTTCGATAACCATTCGTATCGAAACAATATCGGGAATCGGAACCAAGGCTCTGATACCATTTGTGACGCCCCGAGATCGGGCACTATGCAGATTTCAGCATTCCCGCCAAAATCCACATAATAACCGATTCCAGGTTGCCACTTGTGATAACATTACAACAGTTCACGAATAATCCACAACAACAACAGAAAAGATATATACAAGAGGACTCAAACGAGCCAAGGATACAACTGATACAATACAAAGATCCAAATAACAGCGGAAGAAACAAAATAGCGTCCGGCTACGGACAAGATACAAATTGGACTAAGAGTCCTGAAGATAACCGAGAGCGTCCAATCCCTGCCCAGGCCAAGCCGGAGGGATTCCCAAGCTAACGTCGTCAGACTTCAAACCTGTTGACTGCAATGTTGAATATGCAGCCAAGAAAAAGATTCGTGGGTCAGTACGGTTAAGTACTGGCAAGTGGATAAACCATACTCACAAGATACCGGCGTAGCCAGTCATCACAAGATACAAATACTTTGGGTTCAACGGGAAGGACGGGATTATTGCAAATAAGCGGCAGCGGGATGCACTAACCAACTACAGAGACTCACTACAACCTCCGGCTAAAAGAGGGGGATAAGATAGCGTATCGTAACCAACTACAACTACTCACCAAACAAACCCATCCAATGTTACCCCCTACTAAGGAAGCAACCCAAGGATAACTCACACTGGTGGATTAATGATGGATCAAGTTATTGTGTCAATAAGACTATTACTAGTCAAAATTAGCATTAGTTAGGTGTAAGTTGTTCTGAGTACTTGTTAGCCAGTACGTTCACCAAGTCAACCATAACCGCGGAAAACACGGCTTCTCGAGAAGATTTAACCCTGCAGGGATGCACCAATTTGGCCGTACACGTAAGAATAACCCGCCAGACGGGGGATCAACCCACCAAGCGAGGTACTCAACACAACCCAACTCTTCTTCGCATCAAGCCCAAAGCACCACGTGCTGTGCGTGCGCGGCTAATCGAGCCCCCACAAAGAAAAGGGGGACCCTCATAGCACTGGAAGACCACGCCGCCCTAAATGCCGACTACAAAAGTTCCACCCTGGCCTCGGGTTCGCACCTGCATATGCATGCATCAAATGGAAAGCCCGAACTAAGTGTGGCGATTTGGACGAGATGCGAATCGAGTCAAATTGAGGGGGGCGCCCATACTCGCTTCCCACATGCGGTTAGTGCGCTCATCATGGATCAGTAGACAAGACCCTTTTCCTAATTAGGGTCGACACTAGCAGGCTTCAAAACCACGCCGGGCCTCCTGCCGGTGCCTTATCATCAAATTATTATTACCCAAAACATTAACAGGTTGTTGAGTTGAATTGAAACCCAACTATCAACTAAACATGTGATACGAAAGGAACAACAAGACTTGAGCGCAAACAACACTAAGCATGCAACTACCGCACGAGGGCCAACAAGGTAAACAAACAACAGTTAATAGGAAGTGGAAGGAAAAGGCTATATCATGGCTGCAAGGTAAACAAATAATAGGATCGAGACACAAGCATCGAATCAACAGGCTAGAATAAGAACAACGGAAAGAATCGGTAACAAGTGATGAAAGGCAGCCATTTGGCAGCAAGTGAGTATACTTGCCTGAGATCCAGCAAGTAGAGGTACATCCACAGAACTTGTCGTTGCTCACATCATCTCAACGTCCTATCCGGGAAGAAGCAACGAACCTCGAACAAACACCGAATGCAACAATTACTACTACGGCAAAAGATCCAGCATGATCAAGATATGGATGCATGACAATTTAATGGATGCATAGAAATAAACTAGTTGACATGATAGCATGTTTAAATGGACCCATATGCAATTTGGATTGCATATGGAAAAGACCATGAATTATGGTTGAAACAATTGTTTTACAACTAACCAACAGGTGAAAGTGGTTTAGTATGATGCATGGATGAGGAAAACAACAAAATAACAACAATAGAATCAATTGGAAATAAGGTTTACCCATTTTGAAATTCACTTATTAAGTTTTTGGAATTTTGGTTACTTAAAGGTGTCACACAAGCATTTGTTGTTTTCATCAAGTTTAATTGTTCAAAACAGATAACAAAGTTCATATTTGATTAGAACACAAAATTTTAGGTGGATTACATGTTTCAATTATTGGAAAAGGAATTACAATGATTTAATTATGAATTAATCAAGATTAAACAAGTTTTAATTGAATTTAATTCAAGTTTGAATATTATTTGAATTTTATTTGTTCAAAACATAAATTCAAATTCATATTTGAAAAGGTTATGTTTTACTGGTTTGAAAACATATTTTATAAGTTCAAAAATAATTTAATTTGAGCAAGTTATGAATTTAGCAAATTGAAATGATTTAAACAAGGTTTAAATTATTCAAGCAATTTTAATTACTCAAATCATGAAACAAAATTTATATTTGAAAAGGTGGTTCAAAATGGCATGGAAAACATATTTTATTTGTTGGAAAACAATTTCAAATGATTTAATTAAGCATGTTACCAATTTAATTGCATTAAATAAGAGATGAAACAATTATTCAATTTAGATGTTGCAAACCAGAAAACAAAGTTGATATTCAAGTGTGGCATGTGATTTTGGATGAAATTCATGTTTTGAGTATTTAATTTGGAGCAACCATTTGAAAGTTATTAATTATGCCATTTAGTTTGTCATTTTTAAGAATTATTAAATAACATTAATTTTAATTGCCCAAAATGCAAAACAAAGTTGATAAACAGAAAGTACATTGAATTTGGACTGAAAAACATATTTTATTTGGGTTAATTGAATTAAGTATGAATTACTTATGGAATTAACCAAAATTAAGAGGATATGTTTGAATTTGAAATTTGGATGTATTTGAAATAATCAAAACAGAAAACAAAAAGCATATTTGAAAAGTTCATGAAATTTTGATTGGGATACATGTTTTGTTTGTTACAAACTGATTCAAAATGAGGAAGATATGATTTTTTACAAGCTTTTTGAGTTTAAGGCATTTTTTTGGAAAAGAAAAATAGGGCTGGGTCTTTCTGCACCGTGGGGACTAACCCCCACGCTGGCTGACAGATGAGCCAGGGGGCCACGCAGGCGCCACGGGCGCGGATGGAAGGTGATGTGGCAGAGGGATCAATGACCAGTGGGCCTGCAGCGCAGCGCGGTGGGAAAAATAGGAAAAAGGGGTGCGCCCTGGGGATCGAACCCAGGACCTGCCGCTCGCGCGCGTGGTTCGCTACCACTGAGGTGTTTGAAAGTGCAAACGCGCTTAAATCATCTTGTTTTGGTGTTTGTTAACAACACATGTAATCTAATAGGTGTTGATATATTTCAGGGGTTTACTTCAACATATTATCATGTGTGGTGCTGAGGTACAAAAAGGAGCTGCTGTCCATTCTCTGTTCTCTGGAGTTTTCTCCAGGCCGGAGTCTCCGGTCTACCAGACCGGAGTCTCCGGTGTGGATATTTGCTCAGGGATTTCGCTAAGGAAATTCTGGTGTCGCGTACTGTACCCACACCGGAGAGTGTCCGGAGACTGTCCGGAGTCTCCGGTGTGGGCTTTTCTTCAAGGAATTTCGCTAAGGACTTGGTGGTGTCGCGCACTGTACCCACACCGGAGACTTACCGGATACTTACCGGAGTCTCCGGTGTGAGTACTTTTCCCTTCGTTCGCAAGACCACAGACATGCTCTATGCATATTCGAAGCACCAAGACCGGAGTCTCCGGTCCACCAGACCGGAGTCTCCGGAGTGGATATTCCCTGAAGAATTGGGACACCGGAAACTGTCCGGAGTCTCCGGCCCAGACCGGAGTCTCCGGTCTTTACACCGGAGTCTCCGGTGTGATTTTCGCCAGGAATGCTCCAACGGCTCTTTGCATTTATGGGGGGTATAAATACCCCCTCCCCTTCACCTACCTCAAGCCAGCTCGACCAGACTTAAAGACACCATTGTTGGAGCTCAACCACCTTGCTAGATCTCCCAATCCAACCACCCAAAAGCCTAGATCTTTGGTGGATTGAAGGAGAAGGCCCCGATCTACGTCTTCACCAACCGGATTTCATTTCCCCTCTCCTTTGCTTGAGGAATCTTGGCCTAGGGTTTCCTCATGTGGAGAACCTAGGCTTCTTGCTACTCTTGGTGATTTGTGAGTGTTGGGAGCCCCCAATTAAGTTGTGGGTGTGTGCCCCAAACTTGTTTGTAAAGGATTCGATCCCCGCCTCAAAGGGGTTCTATAGTGGAAGGTGAACTAGGCCTTTGTGGCGGAGTTCATCGGAGAATAGGGTGAGGCCTTCGTGGCGTTGAGTAGGCCTTCGTGGCGAGCTCACACCCCTCCAACGAGACGTACTCCCTTAACAAGGAGGAACTCGGGAATACATCGTGTCTCCGTGTGCTTCCATCGGTTATCTCGTTCCTCCCTATTTACTTACTAGTACTTGTTACATTTATTGTTGTACTAGTTGCATTAAGTGTTGTTCTAGTTGCCTTAATTGCTTGCCTTGTCATATAGGTAAATTCACCCCTAGTTGCATAATCAAGAGAATTTACCTTCTTGTCAAGCCTAAATCTTAAGAAAAATTAAAATTGGTCGTAGCACCTATTCACCCCCCCCTCTAGGTGCCTATACTTTACTTTCAATTGGTATCAGAGCCTCGGCTCTTCCATCGGGCTTAACCGCCTAAGAGTTTAAGTATGGGTGATGAGGATGACGCTCCGTCCGAAGGAAATGTGTCCATGAATGATCTCAATGCTTTGAGAGAATCATTGACCTCATCCATAGACACTAAATTTGAGGAGTTGCGTCTACTCATGACAACACTCCTCAAAGCCAAGGAAACGGAGGTGGTCGACTCATCCCCTCCGGAAACGGAGGGTGCCAAGATTGGGGTTGATGGTGAACCACCTAAAACTGCTTCCGCCGAACAATCCTCTAAGAAGGGTGCGAGTGGAAAGGAAGGATATCATGCCGTAGAAGGCTCATATTCTCCCGATCCTCCCATCCCTTTTCCTCATATAATTCCTAGGGGAGATCCACCTAAAATTGATGCATATTCTTTTCGTGAATGGCAATACTACATGGAGACTCACTTGAACTCTTCTTGTATAGATCTTTGGAGAATCACTCGTGATGGATACAAGCCATATGATCCCAAGAATCTCACAAGAAGAGAGGTTGTAGATTGCCAACTCAATTACACCGCTTTATCCATCCTTCATCAAGCCGTGGGCCCCAATCACATGCCGCATCTTCAACACTTCTCCACCGCCAAAGAAACATGGGATGCACTTGTCATCATGTTTGTTGGGAATGAAAGCATGCAAAGAAATCGCTATGACACCTTGACCAATGAGGCCGAAGGATTTTTCATGCGTGATGGAGAAGATCATGTTGACATGTATCGGAGGCTCAAATCTCTTGCCACCGCTTTCTCTAATGCGGGTGCAACACATATTGATGATGCTTGGATCAAGAGGAAGTTCATAATTGCCGTGATGCCTTTTGAGGGCACGGATATGAAGAGCATTCAAGGGAGACATGATTTCTCCATCATGACCTCTACCCAAGTCATGCAAGAATTGAGATCCTACAAAGTGCAAACCAAGAATGCTCTTGACAACCGTGCTAGGGCCATTGGGATGCATCAAGGAGCTTCCGTTGCTTTGAAGGCCAAGGTGTTGGCAAGAGAAGTTGAGAATGATGAAGATGGTGAAGAAGCATTGCCTCCTTTGAAGGAACAAGAATATGATCCCGTTCTAAAGGATCTAATAGCTCTCACCGTGCAAAAGTTTTGGAACAATCCCCCAAAAGGCAAGAAATTTGTTGAGGAAAAGACCAAGTCTCGTTATGGTAATGATGGGGCTCAAAGAGTGAGATCTTGCTTCAATTGCCAAGACAAGTACCATTTCATTGCGGAGTGCCCCTATGAGAATAGAGAGAACCATAGCGGGAAGCTCATCCGCAAGGACAAGTCCAAGGTTGAATACAAGAAACCTCACTTCAAGAAGAAACCTTTCAACAAGAAGACCCCCACCAAGTTTGTGCTCTTGACTCAAGAGGAGTATGATTCCGGGAGTGATGAAGAAGAAGAAACCACAAGTGAAGTGGCCGCTCTAGCTATTGCTTCCACTCCATCTTCGTCATCTCTCTTTGAATCCCCCAATGAAAATCTTCCTCAACACAATGCCAAGTGCTTCATGGCTAAGACCACGGAGGTATCATCTTCTCCTAACTCTAAGACCCCTAGTGAACTAGAACATATTGCTAGTCTTAGAGAAGAAGAGGAAAGGGCCTCTTTGGACCGATTTATGTCTAACATGCAAGGGGAGACCAAGAAGTACTTTGAGCATCTCATGAGGCAATTGGGAGAGGCCCAAGAGTCCCTTGAGAAGAAAGGTGAGATTGAGAGAAGGGATGCGGATGAAATTGCATCCCTCTCAATGACTCTTGAAGAAGAGCATGATGGTAGAGTTTCTCTAGAAGATGAACTTGAAACTATTGAAACTACCCATAATGAACTTGTCTCTAAAATCATTAAGGAACGTGATCTTGCTATTGCTAAATATAAAAAGGCTAAAAAGGATAAAGTAGAGTTTGGGGTTGGTCATGGTAAACTAACCGAGGAGTTTGAAAAGCTAACCATTTCTCACAAAGCATTGGAAAGCGAACACTCATCCCTCAAAGAGTTGCATGAACAACTTCAAACTCAACTTACTCAATCTAACCATCCTAGCACTTCTACTTCTTCTTGTGATCATGCAAATATTATTGAAGAAAATGCTAGGTTGAAGGATGAGCTAGCAAGGCTCAAGGGCAAAAGCACTCAAGTTGAAAAGATGGTGCTTACCACCCCACAAGTGGTTGCCCCAAGCTATAATGTGGTCATTTCTAGATCACAATTGAGTGCTCCAAGGCAACAAGAGGGCAAGCAAGGTCTTGGCTATGTTGCCAAGAAAAAGAACAAGAAGAAGAAGAACAAGAAGAAGAACAAGAATGGTGCTTCGGGTGGTATTGTCATTAGGGACAATCCTACTCGTAGCACACCCGCACAAGCAAGCAATGGTGCCTCAAGTAGTAATGTCATGAGGGACAACACTACTCGTAGCACCTCCGCGGGAACTAACAACCCACACCATTTCTTATATGTTGATTATTATGGTGTTGTGCAAGCTAAATATGTTGGTCCTATTGAGGGTTTTATTGACTACACTATATGGGTTCCAAAGACCCTTGTTGCTAACATGAAGGGACCCAACTTGGGTCCTAACTCTAGTCAATGATCTCTTGCAGGACTATGCTTCCGGTGGGACTAAATGGATTCTTGATAGTGGATGCACTAATCATATGACCGGAAGCAAAGAACTTGTGACGGAGTTGCAACCAAATGACATCCAAGCAACCGTCACCTATGGGGACTCGTCCAAGTCTAAGGTATACGGATTTGGCAAGGTTGTGGTGGCTCCCGATATCACTATCGTGAACGTCATGCTTGTCGAATCCCTTGGTTACAATTTACTTTCCGTCCGTTCTCTTAGTAAGATGGGTCTTTCCGTCTTCTTTGATGGTGATATTGTGGTCCTTTTGAGAAGCAAGACTCTTGACGTCGTTCACGTGGGACATGTTGAAAATGAGTTGTATGTGGTGGACTTTTCGAAGTCAACCAACACTCAAGCAATGTGTCTTTTCGGGAAGGCGGACTTGGGATGGTTGTGGCATCGCCGCCTATCCCATGTCAACATGAGAACTTTGCAAAGTCTTCACAAAAGTGGCCTTATTGTTGGACTAAAAGAAAATGTTTCCTTTGCAAAGGATCGTGTTTGTAGGTCGTGTGTTGAAGGGAAGATGCATGACATTGTGCACAAGGCCAAGACTATTATCTCATCAAAGAGGATCTTGGAGCTTCTCCATGTTGATCTCTTTGGTGCCGTGCCCGAGGCAAGTCTTGGTGGCAAGAAGTATTGCTTGGTGATTGTCGATGATTACTCAAGATACACTTGGGTTTATTTCTTCAAGTGCAAGAGTGAGACCCAACAAACCATCATCGACTTCTCCAACGAAGTGCAATGTCAACACAATGTGCAAATCATGGCTATTAGGAGTGATAATGGTTCGGAGTTCAAGAACTATACATTGAATGAATTTCTTAGTGAAGAAGGCATTCGCCACCAATACTCCGCCACTTACACTCCTCAACAAAATGGTGTTGCCGAAAGGAAGAATCGCACTCTCTTGGATATGGCAAGGACCATGTTGGCGGAGTACTCTTCTCCCCAATATTTATGGGCCGAGGCCATATCCACCGCATGCCACTCCTCCAACCGCCTCTACATCCGCAAAGGCTTGTGCAAGACCCCATATGAGATCCTCACCGGCAACAAGCCCAACGTATCCTACTTCCGGGTATTCGGTTGTAAGTGCTTTTATTTGATCAAGGGTATTAGGTTGTCGAAATTTCAATCCAAAACTATTGAGGGTATTTTTGTTGGTTACGGTGCCGAATCCCACACTTATAGAGTCTATGACAAAGCCTCACGGATTGTCATAGAATCTTGTAGTGTGGTTTTCGAGGAAAATGACGGCTCCCAAGTGGCGCAATTTCATGTTTCAAATGTAGATGTTGAAATACCTCAAGAAGCCATAGGAAGGATGGGTGTGGGATTCTTCCGCCCCATCGAGGGACACCTTATGGCGACTCGAGAAGGACTATGCTCTACCCAAGTGGAGCCCTCCTCTACATTTGAAGATCAAGCCAAGGAGCCAACCACTACACCTAACCGAGAACATATTCAAGACCCTCCTCTCATTGATCAAGTGACTCCGCAAGTTGTACCCACTCCTCTCACTAATGCTAGTCAAGATCAAGGCCAAGATCATTCATCCTCGTCGTCCTCTTCTCAAAATGAAGCTAGTTTTGAAGATATTGTTGTTGACAATGTTGATGATCAAGGCCATTATGGTCAAGATGGGGACCCAAATGATCAAGATGATCAAGTATCTCCTCCTCGCAATAATGAGGAGATCGAAGCCCGTCGCATCAAAAGGATAAGAAGAGCTTTGAAGCTAATTGATGCCCAAGATGACAAGGTCTTGGAGGATGTTCAAACTAGAAGATCCACTAGAAGGCAATTGGCTCATTTTTGTGAGCATCAAGCTCATATCTCTATGGTGGAGCCTAAGAAAGTGTTTGAAGCCCTTGAGGACTCCGATTGGGTTGAAGCTATGCATGATGAGCTCAATAACTTTGAGCGCAACAAGGTTTGGAGATTGGTTGAGAAACCCAAGGATTGCCACAATGTTATTGGCACCAAGTGGATATTCAAGAACAAGCAAGATGAGAATGGCATTGTCATTAGGAACAAGGCAAGATTGGTCGCTCAAGGTTACACCCAAGTTGAAGGCATTGACTTTGATGAAACCTACGCGCCCGTGGCTCGCCTTGAGTCCATCCGTATCCTCCTTGCTTATGCATCCTCACATAATTTCAAATTGCAACAAATGGATGTGAAAAGTGCCTTCTTGAATGGTCCTCTAAAAGAGGAGGTATATGTCAAGCAACCTCCGGGGTTTGAGAATCTCAACTTTCCTAACCACGTTTACAAACTTGACAAGGCTCTCTATGGTCTCAAACAAGCACCTCGTGCTTGGTATGAGCACCTTAGGGAGTTGTTAGATGATCGTGGTTTCGAAGTTGGGAAGATTGACCCCACTCTCTTCACCAAGAGAGTAAAGGGAGAGATTTTCATATGCCAACTCTATGTGGACGATATCATCTTTGGCTCAACTAACCAAGCTTTCAATAATGAGTTCTCTAAGCTTATGACTGACAGGTTCGAGATGTCTATGATGGGTGAGCTTAAATTCTTCCTTGGCTTTGAGATCAAGCAATTGGCCCGTGGTACCTTCATTTCTCAAGCCAAGTATACTCAAGACATGCTCAAGAGGTTTAACTTCCAAGAGGCAAAGATCAAAACCACTCCTATGCAAGTCAAGTGTCATCTATCACGCAATCCAAAAGGGAGTAAGGATGTGGATCAAAAACTTTATCGTTCTATGATTGGTTCTTTGCTCTATCTTTGTGCATCTAGACCCGATATCGTTTTGAGTGTAGGTGTGTGTGCAAGGTATCAAGCGGCTCCTAAGGATTGCCACTTAGTGGCGGTTCATAGGATCTTTCGTTATTTGGTTCATACCCCAAGATTCGGTTTGTGGTACCCAAAGGGGGCACAATTCTCTCTCAATGGTTATACGGATTCCGATTGGGCGGGTGATCAAGATGATAGGAAGTCAACTTCCGGGGCTTGCCAATTTCTTGGTAGGTCCCTTGTAAGTTGGTCCTCGAAGAAACAAAATTGCATTTCACTCTCCACCGCCGAAGCCGAGTATGTTGCCGCCGCTAGTGCATGCACCCAATTGTTATGGATGAGGCAAACTCTTAAGGAATATGGTGTCCATTTGGACAAAGTGCCTCTTTTATGTGACAATGAAAGTGCCATCAAGATTGCTTACAACCCGGTGCAACACACAAGGACGAAGCACATTGAAATTCGCCACCACTTCATCCGTGATCACGTGGAAAGAGGAGACATTGCACTAAGTTATGTGCCCACCAAGGACAATCTTGCGGATATATTCACGAAGCCACTTGATGATGCAAGATTCTTGTTCTTGAGGAATGAGCTAAATGTGATTGATTCTAGGAGCTTGACTTGACTATCTTGCACACACCCCTATAGATGAAACGCTTTTGAGTCTAGATGTAGGCATGGACATAGGGGGAGTGTTATCCTAACACATTGGGTTCTCCCTCCCCCCATTATGCCCAAAGCAAAAATTCATTGTAATCTCTCTTTTTCTAATGTTGAATTGTGAGCTTCAATGTTGAGTAATGGCAATGCCCCCAAGATATATCTTCGCGGTTGCATACCATAAACTCTTACATGGTGGCCTAGGCCACCAACCTCTTCCGCCAAGTATTGGTTCTTATTTGCGAGCTTTTGGTTTTTTTTTGTTAAGGGATGTACTCACCATTTGATGTTCTTAATTTTCTTCTCGTTGTTTTTTAGTACATTTTTCCCTCCTTGTGTTGTCTCTGTGTTTCGTGCCAAAAACTCACATTTGTTGTTTTCGAGCATTACATGTTCTTTTGGGTCGTGTTTCTGGCGAAAGACCGGAGACTCCGGTGTACCATACCGGAGACTCCGGCCAGGCCGGAGACTCCGGTGTTAACACCGGAGACTCCGGTGTGCTGCGGGTGCTATTTAAACTGGGGGCTGAGGGAAGTTAGGGTTTCATTCCCCACTTCCCCCACGCCCCCCCCCCAAAGCACTGCTGCGCCGCCGCCTTCGCCAGGAGCCGTCCCGGGCGATTTCCTCCGCCCCCAACCTCCCCCTTGCCTCTCCCATCCGTGGAGGGACAATGGCAGGCCAAGGAAGCAAGGGTACATCTTCTCCCCCTCGTGTGTTCTCTGTTTTTCATCTAGATCTGAAAACCTAGGTGATCTCTTTGGGGATGATGCACTTTCTGTTGGTAGAACTTCCTATGGCTAGTTTTTGTGTGCAGAACTTGCTTAGATTCACCAGTAGAACCCTCTGTTAAGAACCCTGCACTTTGCTGTTTATCAGACCGGAGACTCCGGTGTCTCAGACCGGAGACTCCGGTGTCTCAGACCGGAGACTCCGGTGTGGTTCTTTCAGATGCGTCTGCTGGTGCATCTGTAGTGTTTCTGCACCTCGTTGGACATGTATGCTCATTTTCTTTGTTTTCTCTGTTGTTGTTCTGTTTGTGTTGGATTTCAGGAAAAAAGCTGAAGGCCGTGGTCAAGCGTAAGTCTCGTCCTCACTCCCGCAACTATATGGTTGTTGATGAAGCCACCGGTCTTTATGGTCAGAGGGGTGCCTTTGAGAGTGAGAGGCGTCAGAAAAACAAGCACGAAAGCAGAATGAATGCTGAAATTGCGAAGAAGGCAAGATATGATTCTTTATCCTCAGTGGCTTCCTTGAGCAAGAAGGAGTACAGGCTTATGAGGGGTCGTCCTTTCTTCGAGATGCCCCGCACTGCTCATACAGCCCACTATTGGAGGAGGGAGTCCGAGTTGATCATGGAGGAGATCTATTCTCAGTTCAGGCAGCCCGTGTGTCCACAGAAAGTCCTTGACTTAGAGGCACTTGGCAGATCTGAGTACTTTGAGGAGGCAGTCTGGATCACTAGGAAGCTGGGTCTCGAGCAGCTTGTGGGCATTCAGCAGAACTACAACCCTCCTATTATCCAGCAGTTCTTTGCCACTGTCACTCTTGCTGAAGATGAGAAGGTCACTATGAAGTGGATGTCTGGGACAGTGGAGTGCGAGTCGTCCATGGAACGATTTGCTGAGCTTCTTGGTTACCCTTGGGGAGAAGGGAATGGTGAGCGTATGCACGTTCATGGAGTTGCTTATGATAAAAAGCGCATGGCTCCTATGTATGACAAGCCCTCCAGCTGCGGCACTGCCAAGAATCTGAAGAGGGTCTACAACATTTGCCTTCGTCTCTTTCGCTGCAACATTGCTCCCAAGGTGGGGAATGTTGATGCTATTCGTGGTGGCCTAGTGAACCTCCTTTATCAGGCCTTCCAGTGTCACCTTGCTGGCCCTGATGGAGAGGGGTTTGAGATTGATGTGATGCACTTTATTAAGGAGGAGATCTACTGTGCTATGATTGAGATCAAGAAGGTGCCTGTCTATGCTCCATATGTGATGAGGCTCATTCTTGACCAGCTGCCTGGCTTAGCCCACGATACTGTACACCCTGTTGGCTCCCTCCAGATTCTGACCGGACGCTCTCGTGATGATGATGACACTCCCATGGGGGATGTTGAGGCACCTTCTGGCTCTAGGAGGAAGAATGCCGATCCTCCCTCTCGCCGCTCTAGCAGGGAGGAGACTCAGGATGAGATGAAGAAGCTCACGTGGTTCCAGCGTAACATTCTTTGCATGACTGTGGCTGTGCACAAGGAGAACCATGCTGCTTATAAGGAGCGACGCGAGCTGAAGAAGATGATCACCAAGCTGCATGACCATGCGGGCCTTGGTGCTACACCTCCTATGGGCACTCCTCCCACTACTCCACCCACCCCTCCCACCGCTTCTGTGACTATGTCCTATGAGGGGTGGAACATTGATCAGTTTCCTTGGGGTGACTTTGAGGATGTCACCTCGGCTCCTTCTACCTCGACTCACCGTGCTAGGACCCCGGAGATTGAGGAGGACTTCGTTGATGATCAGCCTGAGGATGATCCAGAGGATGAGGACCTTGGTGACTTTGCCTCCGGTGATGATGATGATGATGCTGGGAGTGGACCTGATGATGATGATGGTGACACAGAACCAGGGGAGGATGATGATGAGGACTACGAGGATGAGGACTGAGCTTGTTGGACCACGGTGTTCTCTTCCCCTTTTTTGGTGTCTCGATGCCAAAGGGGGAGAAGTAGCTTTGGCTTGGCTTCTCCTTTTTGCTTTATTTGCTTCGGAACACAAGTCGTTGAACTTGATTTGCCTCTTATGGCTTGTGTTCCCACTATCTTAGTTGATTTCGATTTTACGTGTTTAGTGAACTATGGTTGTTATTTGTGAGAGACCTTGTGGTGAAGCTATCTTATATTTATCATATCCTTGTCTCTACAACTTGTAATTGTTCACTAATGTTTGTTCAAGTGGGGCTTTGTTTGTGAAAAATAGGGGGAGCTCACTTTGTGAGTGCTCTATCTTTTACAAACTTAGCCTAGCTATGATCTATTTGCCAATTTATGTGTGTTGTCATCAAACACCAAAAAGGGGGAGATTGAAAGTGCAAACGCGCTTAAATCATCTTGTTTTGGTGTTTGTTAACAACACATGTAATCTAATAGGTGTTGATATATTTCAGGGGTTTACTTCAACATATTATCATGTGTGGTGCTGAGGTACAAAAAGGAGCTGCTGTCCATTCTCTGTTCTCTGGAGTTTTCTCCAGGCCGGAGTCTCCGGTCTACCAGACCGGAGTCTCCGGTGTGGATATTTGCTCAGGGATTTCGCTAAGGAAATTCTGGTGTCGCGTACTGTACCCACACCGGAGAGTGTCCGGAGACTGTCCGGAGTCTCCGGTGTGGGCTTTTCTTCAAGGAATTTCGCTAAGGACTTGGTGGTGTCGCACACTGTACCCACACCGGAGACTTACCGGATACTTACCGGAGTCTCCGGTGTGAGTACTTTTCCCTTCGTTCGCAAGACCACAGACATGCTCTATGCATATTCGAAGCACCAAGACAGGAGTCTCCGGTCCACCAGACCGCAGTCTCCGGAGTGGATATTCCCTGAAGAATTGGGACACCGGAAACTGTCCGGAGTCTCCGGCCCAGACCGGAGTCTCCGGTCTTTACACCGGAGTCTCCGGTGTAATTTTTGCCAGGAATGCTCCAACGGCTCTTTGCATTTATGGGGGTTATAAATACCCCCTCCCCTTCACCTACCTCAAGCCAGCTCGACCAGACTTAAAGACACCATTGTTGGAGCTCAACCACCTTGCTAGATCTCCCAATCCAACCACCCAAAAGCCTAGATCTTTGGTGGATTGAAGGAGAAGGCCCCGATCTACGTCTTCACCAACCGGATTTCATTTCCCCTCTCCTTTGCTTGAGGAATCTTGTCCTAGGGTTTCCTCATGTGGAGAACCTAGGCTTCTTGCTACTCTTGGTGATTTGTGAGTGTTGGGAGCCCCCAATTAAGTTGTGGGTGTGTGCCCCAAACTTGTTTGTAAAAGATTCGATCCCCGCCTCAAAGGGGTTCTATAGTGGAAGGTGAACTAGGCCTTTGTGGCGGAGTTCATCGGAGAATAGGGTGAGGCCTTCGTGGCGTTGAGTAGGCCTTCGTGGCGAGCTCACACCCCTCCAACGAGACGTACTCCCTTAACAAGGAGGAACTCGGGAATACATCGTGTCTCCGTGTGCTTCCATCGGTTATCTCGTTCCTCCCTATTTACTTACTAGTACTTGTTACATTTATTGTTGTACTAGTTGCATTAAGTGTTGTTCTAGTTGCCTTAATTGCTTGCCTTGTCATATAGGTAAATTCACCCCTAGTTGCATAATCAAGAGAATTTACCTTCTTGTCAAGCCTAAATCTTAAGAAAAATTAAAATTGGTCGTAGCACCTATTCACCCCCCCTCTAGGTGCCTATACTTTACTTTCAGTGTTGCTCGCTGTTTGGTTCAGATACAGCTGCGATGCTTTTGGGGTTTCAGTCGCGACAGATACAGAAACTGAACAAAGTTCAGACGCAGGTTAGCAGTTAGCAGCAGAGCAAGGCGGCCGGCGGTGAGCTTCCTTGCACGGGGTGTGCGGTGCTCGCAGGTGTGTGCGTGTGCTTGCAGTAGGGACCGTGGTGCAGAGAGAGGGCGAGGTGGCGGGTGAGATGGGAGCTCACCGAGGGGAACGGCGGGAGGAGGAGGCGGTGCCTGACAGAGGTTGGCGACGGCGACGTCGCGGAAGCGTGCCGGCGATCGAGTGCGTCCCGTGTCCCTCCCTGGACACGAGGAGGAAGCCCGGACCGTGGCGGATCCATTCCCCACAACGGGGCAGCCTCGAGGTGACCGTGGTGGTCG
This sequence comes from Alopecurus myosuroides, assembly GCA_028641055.1. Classification (NCBI taxonomy): domain Eukaryota; kingdom Viridiplantae; phylum Streptophyta; class Magnoliopsida; order Poales; family Poaceae; genus Alopecurus; species Alopecurus myosuroides. The sequence goes on from CM054058.1 coordinate 418,090,607, forward strand.
GGGCGACGGCGATTTCTGACGGGAACGGTGGAGGTGCAGGTTCAGAACAGAGAGGGGGAGGTGCTGCGTAGAGGAGAAACGGCAGCGGAGGGTGATGGGAGAGGGGGTAGGGTTAGGCTAGGGCGAGGGCTAGCAGGAGGGTGGCTGTTTTATGGGCGTCCGTGCTCGGTACGGCAGGCATCGTGGGAGGGGGGAAGGTGATCCTGCGGTGGTGCTGCGATCGTACAGAGGATGACGTCGAGGGAGGAAGACGACAACCCCTCGAAGGGGTATCGGGCTGGCTAGGGTGGGCTGTGGGTTGTGGGCTGCATCTCACAGCTCCCCTCTCCTTTCACTTTTATTTTTATTTTTCCTTATCTCTTTTTTTTTGTAAAGGATGAAAAGGGAGAGAGAGATGGAAAAAAGTGTTGGGGTTTTTCTTTTATGAATTATTTGTGTTAATTTTCAAAACAGAAATTAGAAGCAAATGTTAACATTATTTTCACAAGTTTGAAATTTTAATTTGGTTTAAAGTTGTTAGTTGAATTTTTCAAATAGGGCTTGAGGGTGTTTATTTTATAACTAAATTTTATTAATTTGCAAAACAATAATTAAAAGTAATTGTGAATATTAGGTCCAAAAGTTTGAAATATTTAGTTGAGTTTTTAAGTTGTTATTTGAATTTCCATTAGTATTCATAAGGAGTTGATTTTTTAAACAATTTTTATTCAATGAACTCAACAATTATGAAAACAGGTATTGAATTATAATTGTTTGCAAAAATTTAGTGTTTGAACCACAATTGGATCATGCCCATTATGATTGAAATGATTTGAAATTTAATTTGCCATTAGGGTGTTTGATAAAAAGGAATTTTTAGTGAGTAAGCAATTTAAATAACTTCAAACTATTGAAAACAATTTGAGATGCTTAGTTGGCAATTTTTGAATTGGAAAATTTGGACATATGTGAAAGTTTAAAGTGGTTTTGAATTTTGAGTTGTTTTGAAAACAGAATGCAATGCTCATGTGATGCATGTGATGCAAGCAAAAGAAAAACAACCAACTCTACTAAGGGTAACACCCCAGGTGTTACACAGCCCCCGAGTTAGCTTGCCGGAAAGCCTCATTCTGCCTACCAGCTTCTAGAACGAGCTCATTGAGTCGCTCCTGCTGCCTAGCGCGAGCCTCGCCGGTCAGATTCGGCAACTCGGCAGCAACTGCCTCTGCAGCTCTAAGTGTTTTGGCAGGAGAACTATATTTCGGCCTACCAACAGTAGTTAAACTACCAGACTTGCTAGCAGCTCTACCATCTCTAGCTACCTCTACACCTAGATTGCGACAACTGATGCCTATCTTGCTAGGATTTCTAGATACAGGAGTAAAACCATGGGCTCTATTGTACTCGTTTTGATCCAGGTTGAGCCAGGCGCTGCTGCTTGAGCTGCGCCCTCACCACAGCCGGATCCACGTCCGTAGCGAGAGGCATACCGAGGTGCTCGACACCGGCACGGGCCGCCGGTATCACCGTTGATGTAGAAGGGTCCTTGTAGCCCGGCATGTTCTGAGGTCGATCGTAGGGCTTGTGGCCCTGGCGAGCAGCCGGCTCGTTGACGACTTCAGGCGCAGCAGGTGCGCCTTTCCCAGCATCGATAACCGGGCCAGTCATCATCACCCCCACGCCGCCCGCAGAGCAGCCGGTTGGCTTCCCGCGGACGGCGATAACGGCAGGAGGGTCCTCAGCGACGAGCACCACCTCGGGGTACTCGCGGATGACGGTGGTGGTGACGTACACCAAATGCGCGCCGAAGGAGAGGACGGAGCCGCCTGTGGGCACGGGCATGTCGCCGAAATCACCAGCGTTGTCGGTGACGAAGTCGAAGGAGCTGAATCTGTGGACGAGGCCACAAACCACGCGCTCCCCCGACGGAGAAACGGGCCCCTACCGAATATGCACCCCAACCAGCGTCGCTGCTGGCCCCACGGTGGGCGCTAACTGTCGTGGTGTGGAGAAGACAGATGCCATGGGATGGCTTAAGTTTGGGGCCGATGGACGTTGTAGGTATCCGGGGAGGGATCGCACGTCTAGATGGCGCGCTCAGGAACACTGCAAACACAACAATCTACCCAGGTTCGGGGTCCTCGTGTGGAGGTAACACCCCTACTCCTGCCTATCTCTCTGTATTATGTCATACCGAATACATGAATCACAATCTCTTAGTGTGTCTCTCTCTACCGAGTAGCCAACGCTCAGTTCTTTGTGTACGTAACTAAGTGAATCTCTCCTCCGTCGATCGTCGTTCGGTCGTCCCTCGCGCAGGAGAGGGTAGGCCACCTTATATACTGGTGGCCAACCAATATTTTATGAGTAAAAGGTACAGAATAGACAACTCCATTGTGCCAACGGCGCACGCTTCTGTGTTCCCGCTGGCACCGTCGTCGAAAGTCTCCGCAGTAGGCGGCTGACAGGTCTTGTCCACCTTGTCAGTCTCTTAGGGTAGGTCGCTGACATGTCCTGTCCCCCTTGTCAGTGACAGGACTTGACAGCTCCCATCCCGTACTGTGCCCACGTCTCGCTGCGGATAACCACACACCTAGTAAGTTGAACCGCACGCCTGTACGGCCCCCGGATACGCGGGATCTTCCACAACGGCTCCATTGACTTTGTGCCCGAGTAGGACAGCTTCACGTCTATCCGGATCATCCGAGCGCTACCCGGTTGATCCAGACGGGCACTAGATTCTTCCTTCTTGTCTCTTGTTTTTTCCGCCGAATAGCACAAGCCGGATAGCTGATATCCGGGTAGCCGCCTACCCGGCCAGTACCAACTCGGTATGGCTGAACTTGGTAAACAACTTCTTGAACTATGTTTCTCACCTGCCTTACCCCTACTCGGGGGTAGCCCCCCGACACATATGGACTAAAACAAAATGTGAAGATAAAACTCACTACAAAAGAATTAGCACGGTGTCAAGTACACTCATGCACACAACACTAGAAAAGTATTCCAGGTTCCAATCTACACAAACTTTTAGTGGATGATGTCGGTCTTGGAGATGGAATCAGTGTTGTTGGTGGAGTTGGTGGTGATGGTGATGAAGATAATCCTCATATGCCAAGGAGGAGTTGGTGTCGACAATGGCGACGATTTTTTCCTTATCGGCAGCGGCAGAACCCCACGACATGCCCTCTCGTAGAGAAGGCGAAGACTTTCGTCTTTGCCGTCGCCTCAAAAAATTCTCGTAAAATCGTGAGTAGACATATTTGACGAGGTGGAGGTTCTATAATAAAAAGGAAGAGGCGAGGGGGGCTATGAGGCTCCTAGGGTCCACCATGGCATGCCAGGGTAGCTTGGATCCCTTCTGGCCCCTCGTGGCTCCTTCTGTGGGCCTCCAAAGCTGGCGGTCTCCTATGGGCCCCTCGTGCGCATTTTTTCTTGGTCATTTTGGAGTTTTGAAGGTTCCCGAAAGGTCTTCCTCTCGATGAAAAAAATGACATGTCATTTATGCTTGGTCTTTTTCGAGCTCTGAAGGTACAAACAATTAAATACAAAAAGAGATTTCCACATCACATGATTAAATACAGACTCAAAGGGCTTTTTAAGGAAAACCCCATAGATCATAAAAAAGATGGTAGTTAGCAAGACCGATACAAGAACTTTGTGTGTTATGATAAGACCCACTAGATGCATCAAATCCATTCATGGAGGCTCAACTTGCCTAATTAAGCACGGTTCTTGTTATCCTCATTCGTTGACTGCTTCGAGCGTTGATCAAGTCAGCGCACCCAATTATCACCAAACCGAGGAAAGAAGAAGACGAAGATAAAGCATGGGCGGCTCATGTGTGGAGAGGACAACTCACTGGAAACAAACAGCCAACATTGTTAAGGATGGGGGCAGATCATGTGTTCATGCGTGCCCAATTAGTGAGTGACTGTGCACATATAGCAACGGGCAGAGTACCAGAACAGTTCGTTGGTTGGACCATCTCTTCATGCAATATAGTAGCCCTAGCTAGTAGCTCCAACGACGAGCGACAAGACGAAACTTATAGTGCTAGTTTTATATCCAGGGTGTGCTAATAATTTAATGGACAATAAATCTTGTGCTACACATATTTTATATTGATCCTACAGAATAATAAATAGTATGAGATTATGATATTCGACATGATACTGTTACTGTGCATTACAACTTTTTTAGAAATGGGAGCCTCGGCCCCAGCCTCTGCATCAAAACGATGCACACGGCTGGTTTTTATTATAAAGAAGATAAAAGTAGTAGTTTGAGATTACAATTCATGGATCAGACAACCAGCCATAGAAAGATTACAACGTTATGCATCTAGTCGCTTCTCATTAAGCCACCCACCCTGACTGTAAATAACCCGAACGACCGCCATCATTCGAGCACAGCCTGAATCCATAAGTCCTCGCTGATCCGCAGGTAGCAGGAAGGACCATAGGTGAATGTAGGAGACCGCCATGTTGATAACCTGCAAAAAATGAATTCCCTTCTTCTTATCAAACACAACATTGTTTCTACAATTCCAAACAGCCCATAAAACAGCAGCAACGCCTATTCGAATACGTGCCTTTGTTTTTTTATCAATACCGTTTAACCATGATCCAAACAAATTAGCAATGGAGATCGGAGGGGATATACTAAAAGTAAAAACTGTGCATTACAACTATAGAGTTAGTGTTATGCATGATACCAGCACACGGCATCAAGTCATCAACCATACTGTAGTGCGACCAATCCATTAATCGCAACAATCGTAATCTACCATCTTAATTTGGTAGGGTACTAGCATATGCATGCCTATGGATACTCTAGTAGCCAATTCCTCTGGTTCACATACAACTTGTTGAATATAAATATATTGCATAGCTCTTTCCATCGGTTCGGATTTTTGGTCTAGATGGTTGGTGCAGCAATTCAATACAGCAAGTCCATACGATGCTGATTGATGTAGAGCACAACCAATTCCTTGTATGAATGGGACGTGAAACATTGAAATTACCGCACATATACATAGTAGTACATGCGTATACAACTACACATGCGTAGTCTCAATCTCGGGGCCATGGACGTACGTACGGACAAGCTCGTAGGCCACGCATGTCCGGCCTGCGCTCTAGCTAGCTCTAGCAGAGCACATGCGGCCGCGGGATCGGGATCTGGAACACAACTAACCAACCACCGGGAGTACCTGGCCTTGGCCCCTCTCCGACAACACTACCTGCCTCAAACCAAGTGATTATTGTCATCTGTTAATTTTCCTGGAATAAAATCGATGATTCCAATGCCATTTGTGAAATTCCTTCATGTCGTCGGAGGCAGAAAATGCAGCCGGGGTACCTGCGACCCGGCCGGCCGGCGCGTGCTTGTTTCAACGGCCGGCGCACAATGCACGGGCACGGGTGCGGTGCGGACAAATCAAGCTGCGCATGCTGTGCGTCTCACGTCTGCATCACTGTGGTAGCTAGCTGCCCCTCATGCGTTGGTACCCGTCGGACGGACCACATGCATGCATTCAGATTCTGCTGTAGACCTGTAGTTCTTCTTCACGGACGGCGAGTGTTCTGAAGAGGGGAGGAAGAAGGGGGGAGGCGTCAACGAGCACCAGGAGAGAGATCGCCACCCGGACCCGGCTGGTGGTGCTGAGATACTGACACGGGAGGGATGCAATGTCGATTGGCTTTGTTGTGATCCTTGTCTCGAAGCTGAGAAAGATGCTACTACTGCTGCTGCACCAGAGCCTGCTCGCGCGCGCAGCCGAGCCGAGGCAGTCGCGCAGTGTCACATGCCGCGGAACAGTGCGGCCCCTTCCGTGAGACTGTGCTGTCTGAACAAAACAACCCGGCCTGTTTCGCCATGGTCCTACGGAGACCCTACCCTTGTTGCCCTCTCGTTTCCTTTTCATATTCCCTTTTCCTTTTCTGCATGTTCGTACTACTGTACACACTCGCAAAAAAAAAAAATTGTACAGGCGACGAAGCTTTTTGTTTTTGTTTTGAGCAACTACAGGCGACGAAATGAAGTTTGTCTGCACCTGTAATCCTACACGTTTCGCCTGTCACTCTGTGCAGGCGACGGACCAAGTGAAGTTGCCCTTTCATTTTTTGAGGGCTCGAAGTGAAGTTGCTTGCATCTGTGATTCCGCCAGTTCGTCTTTAATTTGCACTCTGGGCCATATCCGTGTTTCGACCGGGCTCAGAAGCCATGTATAAAAGAGGCCCATTCATGATACCCCCGGCCTTAAAATCGAAACAGTTAACTACTCTAAGCCCAAATAGACTTGGGTTCCTAACGAAATTTATTAAACTGGAACTCCAACCAAAACTTATGTTTGGTTCAACTAAAGTTTTTTCAAGCCCAAACTACTGTCAATTTCAAAAAAAGCCCAAACTACTGTCCCTCGACTGGTTTGCTGTTTTGGTGCCAAGCAGCCCAAACGTTGGTTTCTTTTATATACTAGTTGCGATGCACGTGCAACGCACGTCTACATATTCTTATTTTAAGTAAAAATGCATAACTTGGACCCAAATAAGTTTACATTTGTCAAATCAAATTAATTTCCTGCATCATGTAACTCTATACTAATAAACCACGAAGATCATATGGAATCATGCATGGGCACACATCTCTAACTGAAGTAAAATCAATTACTACACACTTTTGTAAAAAATGGCCATGGGCCTAAAAAAGGTATATGCATCATGGAACATGTAGGAAGCAAAAACAAGTTCACATGTGTTATCATGTGAGCCAACATGAATTCCTTTTAGTCAAATACATGGGTACGTGCACGCCACAAAATTAAAATAATACATGACTAAACATAAGAAACTATAAACATAACGAATGACCATTTAATATGTTGTTCGTAATAAAAATGTGTGTATGATAACTCCGAATAAATTTTATAAGAAAATATAACAAAACCTTTGAAAACCCAATTAATACACGGCAATCTCCAACAAAGCTTCCACGCACGCATGAATACAAGTGTCTCCAAATTGAGTTGCTAAGGTAGGGATGAAAGCAATGTGTCGCCGAAAAGCCAACGTGAACAACATCTCTATGCTAGAAAATTCATTCGCCTTCTCTGATTTCTCTCCCCGCCTGCATTCGACCACCCATTATCAATGTCCGACAAGGGCTAGAAACATGTTATTGTACATTAGAAAAAAATATAAGAAGATTCAAAACATAGAGAAGTTTGTTTCAACAAATAACAGATGATTCACATGAAAAATATTATCACTTTGTGGTGAACTTTGACTAAGTTTATAAATTTTCGCTGTGCTACAGAATTCCTGGATTGCCTTGGCAGTCCTGTTCCTGGATTGACTCTCCTAATGCTTCCATAACAGGGGTAGAGGACGGCGTCTTAAAGATATAAGAGTGGAAGTAGGTTCAACAAAAAATCAACTGGTCTTAAAACAAGTGTGCTTCTAAAGGGTTCGTACAATACATCATTTCAAGAGATCATAGAAGGATTTACCTCGGATAAAATTTGATAATCTGGAACTCTAGGACTGTATGTAAAAAAAATTACCCACCCGCGAGGGCATCTCGTGTCGCTCCCCCAACGACGCCAGGGGCGAACTCCCCACGCCGCCGCAAGCCTTCCCCGCTGTGCACCCCCTGCCGCTGCCGTCAGCGGCTCTCGTCCGCGGCGGTGGCGGCACCCCGCCGCTGCCAAAGGTGGCCGTGGGGGCGGTCCGTGACGGTGGTAGGCCGGCCCGTGGGGGCGGAGGGGGCCAGGGAGGCGGGTGCTGAGCCGGCAGGCTCGGGCGGAGGCCGGCGGGCTCTGGCGGTGGCCGGCGCGAGGCCAGGGGGCATCGTGGTCTCGGCGGCGGCGTCGTCTTCGCTTCCTGGCGGCGAGCTCGTGCGCCCGATGGGCTTCGGAGGGCCCCATCTGGGCCCGTCAGGGCCGGTAGGCGGAGGACGGCGGCGCCGCGTCCTGGCCGCCTCTGCTGGGCGCGGGCGCGTCGGCGGGCAGCTGCGGCGTGGTTGGTGCCATCCGTGGAAGAGGACGCTGGGGCGGCGGCCCCGGGAAGATGGGGGCGGCGACGACGGGTTTGGTGGGGGCGAGTGCAGCGTCTGGCGGGTCGATGTGCGGGCGCTGCACGGTGTTGGATGGCGGGGTTGTGGCAGCTCGGTGCGAGCTGCATGGAGGGAGGTGGCAAGCGTTGTGGAGGGTGCGCGGTGCAGGAGGTGCTCGCTGCGGCGTGGGGCGGAGGTGGTGGTCCAGTGGTGAACTTCGGGCGAAAGTCCTTGCTCCAGTCTTGGTTGGAGCCGACAGCGGTGGCACCCCGGTGTCGTGATTCCTTCTTGGAGGCTCTGTCGTGAGGCTTCCAACACCGGACCGGGGAAGAGGAAGCCGGGGCGGTGGCCCCGGAGCTGCGGTGGCGACTGCGGGTGGACCGTGGTCGGCGTACTGCCGCCGTGGCTTGAGGTGGCGCGGAGGTTGTGGCACGCACAGATGGTGGACTGGTCGGTCCCTTATGGGCGGTCGGTGGGGTTTGCGACACACCAACGGGCGAAAGCCTAGCCCGGCTATTGGCCGGGGCCGACGACGGCGACGCCCTCGGGCGCCGCGTTCCTTCTTGGAGGCGTCGTCGTGGTGGTGCTCTTGTTTCTCCATGTCAGGTTCTCCGGGGGAAACCCCAGATCCTCGCGGGATCGGGCGAGGGCGGCGCTCCTGCGTCGCTTGCTTCTTGGGGCCTCGCCTTGGATGTTCCACCGACCAGCGGGACCTGTGGAGTGATGGTGGCTGGCGGCGGCGAGTCTTCGTCTTCGGCTTGGGGGTGTGCGGCCTTGGGGCCGTCGTGGATGCCGGAGCGGCGGCTCCGGGTTCTCACCTCCGTCGCGCGGCGTCGAGGTGGTGGTACGTCGACTTCGGGGCATTTCGGGCATCGTGGTCGTCGGCATGTTTGGGGCGTAGCCTTGGGGATGGCGGGGATGTCGGAGCGGCGGCTCCGGATGCTACGTCTCCGCTGTGGGGCGTCGAGTCTTCTGGTGTCGGCTTTGGTCGTTTGGGCGTCATGGCCGTCGACCCGTGTGGGGCGCGGCTTCGGAGCCGGCGTGGATATCGGAGCGGCGGCTCCGGTCCCTCTACTCCGCCGTGTTGCGTTGAGGAGTCTTGGTGTCGACCTTGGTTGTTCGGGTAACTTGGTTGTGGAGCGCGGCCTCGGGGCCGGTGTCGATGGAGTTGTATTTTTTTTTAGGTCTTGTCCTATGTGTTTGCTTCTCCTATATATCAATATAAAAGGCAAAGCTTTTGCCTTGTTTCAAAAACAATTGATAATCTCATGGTGAATATTATTTGTCCAAATGAAGTTCACAAAATCAAGATATTGGTCTAACAGAGTTTGGGGTTTTTTTGTAATTTTCTAGAAATCAGGAGAAAAAGTGGGCTTTTTACTGCTGTCCACGGGATTTGAACACTACAAAGATGAACCAAATGTGCCACGTGAACCAAGTGTCGCTTGTTCTGCACTGAGCTCGGGTATGCTGGTGTGTGTGTGCAGCAGTGCATGCCTGTATGGAAACACGGGAGGGAGAGTAGAGGCGCAAGGCAGGGGCCCAAGCTTGCCTTCCCGGCCATGGGACGGACATGTCGGGAAGTGTGTCCAAGTGCAGAGTGAGCGAGCAGCGTGTGCACGTCTCAGACGTGGTCGAGCGCGTGCGTGTGGGGTAGCAGAGCAGCAAACAACCGAAGCAGCAGCAGTAGCAATTCGAGCAGGTCGTCAGACGGGCCGGCGGACATGGTGATCACGGCAACGAACAACAGCATATAGGAACGAACCGAGCAAGGAAACAGGGGAAAAGAAGTGGCTGCTCACCAGGAAACCGAGCTACAAGACGCCCGCGGACGACCGCCTGCGAAGAGGAACCAGAGCAGTGGCATCCGTCGGAAGGAGAGTTGTCCTGGGGGCGTCCTTGCTCTCTCGCTTCCGTTCATGAAGACAAAGGCCAAGAACAGTGGCGCGGATCTCCTCGCGAGCGACGCCGGCTCTAGAACCTCCAATCAAACGGGACGCAAGCTTGTGCTCCCGTCAGACATAGTGATGGCGTTTGGGTGCATAGGCTTACCCGGCAGTGGCGCAAGTGGTCGCGATTCGGTGGGGTGTTTCATTGAATCAGACGTGGGAACAGCCAGATGATCCGGCGGCGACCTCAATTCGGCGGCGGTGGGAGATAATCGGCTTCGGCCCGCTCGTTCTCCATACGCTGGCTATAGAGATGATTATGTGGGTCACGAAACCCTCGCCGTGGTGTACCTCCTGCGGTATGGCGGCCTATGGCAGCATGGTCGATCTCCTAGTCGTCGCGTTGACTCGGATCGCGTGGGACGATGGACGTTCGGTTTCGTTTGACGGCACCCTGCGGGGATAACTGGATAACACGTACCGCTTCGTCTACTTAGTGGTGGCAGTTTTTTTAATTTTAACATGTAACGATTAACTCAACATTGGAAAAATCCTATCCGTTTGATCTACAGAGTTTGATGGACAAGATTAAATGTATCTACGAAGTTTGCTCTTTTATAAGTAGTTTAGACTAGTATACGTGCACGTGCAACACACGTATATAAAAAAATATCATATATCTGAAATGTAAACATATAAAGATGTTCGAAAAACATATAATCACATAAATTGCATCACTTCAAATACATAGAGCACAAAAATATCTTTATAGTTCAACACCAATTCAAATCGATAGTTGAATAACAAGTTGTAGCTAACAATATCCACTGTTATTGTTTAAAGTCCATCTCTTTATGCGCTCAATTGTGCCTCGTTCCAACATAGGAATATCATTTATCGCTTCATTGTCTTGATACTTCAGAAGATGCACCACAAATCTCTTTCTCAACTCATAATCATCCTACATATACATTATACAATCTGTCATATAAAGATCATGTTCAAAGTGTATATTTGAGTATGGTTGAGAATATTCACCGTGGGCATTGGAACAAATGACGCTTCATCGTGCCATGAATGCATTAAATAGAAAACCTCATAACCAGACATAACACTGCATTCATATGAAATGTAACATTCAGTGCTGCATAAATAAATTAAGGTACTTATTAAGTGAAACTTCATACCGAACAGAGTTTGTGGGAACAACAGGGACTTTGCGTCTCCATTTGGAGATGTCGTCCTTCCATTCGGAGTTTACCAGTCGAAGCGCAAGGTTTATCTTATTGCTAATTTCCATATTTCTAAATATGAGCAACCCCCAAGTCGGTCTCGGAAGCGGGTCCAAAATATAGATAATTTTCTTATTTTGGTCCAACACGAACAATATGAATATGCCAAGAATGTTATAAGGCACATAAATCTGCAATGATGGGTTTAAAAATAAATCAATTGCATTTTGATAAAAAAAGAACCAACATCATAACCAAACTATTATATTCTCACCTTGCCACATTCTGATATATGATACTCCATGTTATTAGGCCAGCTATGAAATAATTTTGCTATTTGAACAAAATCAAGCCTTCCATGACCGCTTGGGTCTTGTGCAAAGTGAGACATTGTCTAAAATAATAAAAACATTAGTAATATGGGGAAACATGTCATAGTTAAGTATAGTAACTTACACAAAATTTTAAATCCATATAATGATCTGGAATGTCACGGAATAGGTGGATCTCGTTGCACGCTAGTATGCGGACAGCCATGTTGAAGCAATCTGCATCCATAGACCGATCCATCTTCAATATATTCTTTATGTGTCTGAGATTTAAACTAATAGGATACGGCTTAGAGCTTTTCACCCATACAGTCCTGTGGAAGAGAGAAATCCATGACTATAATGACACATGTATAACACAAATGAACTGACAAGAAAAGATGTTACTTACTCCAACGAAGGGACATCATCAACCATGAAGATATATAAGCAAAGTTCATCTATTAAGTCGGCATTTGTTGGTTTGACGTACGGTGAAAGAACCGATGATTGCGACAAAAGCTCATCTTCTGATGATTGCGATAAGAGCTCAACTTTTGATGACGAGTTTGATGTTTTGAGTTTCTTAGGGGGTCTATCCAGAATAATACAATCCCTGGGGTCTATGTTGGTTTCTTCATCATCTTTCAACTGCCGATTTCTTATATCATCATCATTCAGCTCGGAGTCTACTAAAATGACAGCTAATTTGTTTCTAAAATGTCTCATATGAACCTAAAGTCAAGTAGTAATAAGAGTTAATTTTCAGATAATGCTACAACATATAATATATCGATACAGAGGAAGAATATATACCTGTTCAGGAGTGTCGGACAAACTATCTCCCGTGAAATACTCCATAAAATTTAACATCCAAAGACCACATGACGACCTTCATGAATACAAAAAAATTATGATACAAATTTTAATATAACCAAATAAATAACAAATCATTCAAGAAATCCTAGTACTCTTAAAAAATATTCAGAATCAATCATCAAATAATCATGAAAGAAAGAATGATTATTTTTCACCCCGTGCCTAATAAATCATACCCTCGTACTCGGTCCGATCAAAAAAAAAGTGACATTGAGCTATATTTCTCCACGTAAGTTTAGTAAGAGGAGGATCGAGGATGACTTGGAACTGATGTCAAGAAAAACCAGTTCTCTTATAGCAAAGACAGAGGCGTCATCAGTGTTGGACAAGGTTCAACAGGAGGTCAATGAGTATACACCCGGTCTCTGCATAGCTAAGATGCACACAGCCGAAAACGTTTAAAAAAAAATAGGCGAATTACATACTAGAACGAGAAAGTGTAAAACGTCTAAAAGTCGGAGGTCGATACGCAAATTATGCTGCCATCCATGTCGGGATAAAAACTCCTTCGTCATATCATCCACACGCGTACATATCTCAGTAAATAGGTCTCGATGCTCCACACGCTGCAACCGAGACCACGAACAGAGAGTAGCTGTACTGCTGTAGATTACCTGCATGAGCGAGAAATTTTTATTATTAAAAATCTAGTCATTTCTACATAGCCAAGGCGACCAAATAACGGTTAACGCTGTCACCCTAATAAGTATTTAAAACCTTTTATCCACCCCATTTAGCCAACTGCCAAAAATATTGGTGATACTTAGTGGTGCGTATAAAGTAGAATCTATCTGGATGATTGACCATATAGAACTAGCAAATGAACACTCGAACAAAAGATGCTTGATAGTCTCGTCCTTATGATAGAAGAAGCACTCCTTGCTTCCATACCAATTGCGTTCTACAAGATTATCTTTAGTGAGAATAAACCCCTACGAAGGTACCATGCAAATACCTTGTTTTTAAGAGGAATCCTCATTTTTCAAAATTTCTTGTTATTATCCACTCGCCCATCCATCTGGATGAAAGCCTTATACATAGAATCCACTGTGAACTTACCACTGGTCAGTAAATTCCAGTGGAACTTGTCTTTCCTTAGCATTAGATTAATTAATGCTACCCGTTGTAGCAACTCATTCTAAGATGCTAGTCGAGGTCCGACGAGGTCCCTTCGGAACGTTTTCCAACACCTTAGCGACATCATCGCTTTTGTGATGTGACAAGACTATATTGTATAAAGTTGGATATTGTTCACGGAGGATGGTAGAACCTAGCCACTTATCCTCCCAGGACCTTATCTCAGATCCATCATTTATGGAGAAAGAACCATATGGCCAGAAGAATTTTTTCGTCGCCATTAAGCCAGCCCGAAAATGAAATCACCGCTTCCATGAAATCTATGATACCGCTTTTGAGCCTATATAATTTCCTTTTAGGAGAGTTTGCCAAACCCCGTCTTCGGTAAGCAGTTTAAATAACCACTTACCTAGGAGAGCTCTATTCTTGACCTCGAGGTCATGAATACCCAACCCTCTTTGTTCTTTGGGGCGGCACAACATATTCCATTTAGCCATTCGATACTTCCTTTTCACACTATCCCCTTGCCAAAAGAATCTTGATCGAGAATAATCCAATCTATGTAAGACCCTTTAGGTAGTTGGCAGTTAAAAGCATGAAATCATATATATTACCATATTAGATATTACTGAGTTTATTAGAACCAATCTTCCACCTAAAGATAGTAATTTTCCTTTTCAGCTACTCAGCCTTTTTTGTAATATTTTCTCAACATGTTTCCATTGAGCGACCGTAAGCCTTCTCAACTCAATCGGAATGCCTAGATAATTGATTGGAAGCTGATCTTGCCCACAACCGAATAATTCAACATACAAGGCAGCGTCATTGTTGGCCTCGCCGAAACAAAAAATTCACTTTTATGGAAATTGATCTTTAGTATTGAAAGTTGCTCAAACACTGATAAAATCAATTTCAGGTTTTTTGCTTTTTCCAAGTCATGCTCCATAAAAAGAATCGTGTCATCGGCATATTAAAGGATAGATAGCCCACCATCTACAAGACGTGGAACTACTCACTCAATTTGACCATCCAGCTTTGCGCGCTTAATTATTATGGCAAACATATCAACAACTATATTAAATAATATAGGTGATAGTGGATCGCCTTGTTGTAAATTCTTTTTTGCTTGAAAGTAGCGACCAACGTCATCATTACCTTTGATGGCTACACTTATGATACGTCCATTTTGCATCACTATTTTATATTGTTATTTTCTGTTATTCATCGATACATTTCATGTTATGATGCATCACTTATGTTATTTTATCTTATTTTGCATGTTTTATAATTTTTAGAGAATAAACACCGGGATCAGAAATTTGATGGAAAAAGCACTGTCGAGATACTCTATTTCAGAAGATCATGGACGGCGAGTAGATAAGAATTTGAATGTTATTCATTATGCTAGTAAGACTATTGATGCTGCTCAAAAGAATTATGCTACCACTGAAAAAGAGTTCTTAGCTGTAGTCTTTGCATGTGATAAGTTTAGACCTTATATTGTTGACTCAAATGTTACTATTCATACTGATCATGGTGCTATTAGATACCTTATAGAAAAGAAAGATGCTAAGCCTAGACTTATTAGATGGGTGTTGCTTTTACAAGAGTTTGACTTGCATACTGTGGATAGTAAGGAAGCTAAAAATCCTGTTGCTGATAACTTGTCTAGATTGGAAAGCATTGCTTTTGACCCCATCCCTGTTAATGATAATTTTCCAAATGAACAGTTGGCTACAATAAAGGTAAAATCCAAGATAGTCCATGGTATGCTGATTATGCTAACTTTATTGTTTCAAAGTATTTGCCTCTAACATTTATAGCTCAACAAAGAAGAAAATTTGTTTATGATTTGATGCATTATTTTTGGGATGACCCACACTTTTATAAAGGAGTAGATGGTATTATGAGAAGATGTGTTCCAGATCATGAACAACAAGAGATATTGAAAAAGTGCCATGGTAGTGCTTATGGAGGACATCACGCTGGGGATAGAACCACACACAAGGTTCTACAATCAGGTTTCTATTGGCCTACCCTCTTTAAAGATGCACGTAAATTTATTTTATCTTGTGATGAATTTCAAAGAGTTGGTAATATTTCTAGACGTAATGAAATGCCTATGAGTTATTCTCTTTTTATTGAACCTTTTGATTGTTGGGGATTTGACTTTATGGGTCCCTTTCCTCCTTCGAATGGTTACACTCATATTCTTGTTATTGTTGATTATGTTACTAAGTGGGTAGAAGCAATACCTACAAAAACTGCTGATGGTGAGACCTCTTTAAAAATGCTTAAGAATGTTTTTTCCCAAGGTTTGGTGTGCCTAGATATGTTATGACTAATGGAGGTTCTCATTTTATTCATGGTGGCTTTAGAAAACCCTTGCTAAATATGATGTTGATCATAGAATTGCCTCAGCTTATCATCCTCAAATCAGTGGGCAATTACAGCTATCAAATAGAGAAATTAAATCTATCTTGCAAAAGACTGTTAATAAATCTAGGAAAAATTGGTCTGATAAGTTGAATGATGCTTTATGGGCTTATAGAATTGCTTATAAAAATCCTATGGGTATGTCTCCTTATAAAATGGTTTATGGAAAAGCTTGTCACTTGCCTTTAGAATTAGAACACAAAGCTTATTGAGTAGTGAAAGAATTTAAATAAAGATTTTAAACTTGCTGGTAAGAAAAGAATGCTTGATTTGAATAATCTAGATGAATGGAGATGTGAAGTTTATTAAAATGCTAGGCTCTTTAAAGAGAAAGTTAAACAATGGCATGATAGAAGAATTCTTAAAAGAGAGTTTCATGTTGGTGAGAAAGTTCTATTGTATCGGTCTCGTCTCAGATTTTTCGCAGGAAAATTACTCTCGAGATGGGAAGGCCCCTATGTTATTGAAGAAGTGTATCGTTCGGGTGCAATCAATTTTTTCTCCTCAAAGATAACACTACACAAGTGGTAAATGGGCAAAAACTCAAACATTATATTTCTGGGGATTCTTATGATGAAGATGTTGATGTTATTCACGTAATGACTTCGGAGAACTTCATTGGAGGGAAGATTCCAGAATTTGCAGAGTCTGTTTTGGAATAGGTAACAATTCTATTAAGAAAAAGTTCGCGGATTACCTTTTAATTTATAAATTATTGGTTTTTGGAAAATATGAAAAATACCGAACCGAAGAAGGGTAGGAGATGGTGCCCGAGGGCACCACACCACCTGGGGGCACGGGCCCACCCCTGGCCGCGCCACCCTATGGTGTGGGCGCCCCAGAGCCCCTCTCCGACTCGTTTTCGACCTGGACTTTCCTTTAGTTCCATATGTTTCTGATATTTAACCGCCAGATCCTCCAAGGTCCGTATATCGTTTTCTCGTCGTGTTACTGTTTCGAGTTGTTTCTGCTAGGTTACATCTTGAGATCTAGAGCCACGATGTCCTCTTCAGGACGTCCCAAAGACATTTTCTTTGCTAACGTCGTCAGCCCGTACATGAACGAGTTGAAGATGCAACCCAAAGAGTTGCGGCTCAAGGATGGCGAGGTGCAGATTGAAGATGTTTGGGGACCTAAAGGGGAAGGCAGTCTAGAAGGTAGGATGGAATAGTTTGAGCAAGAAGTCTTTAGGTATAAGAAGATGGCGGAGAGTGAAGTTGACATCATCCACAGGATAAAGACATAACTGATCGCCGAGTACAAGAAGGTGAAAGTGCATGGTTCCCCCATATGTGGTTTTGGTAATTAATGACAATCCTTATGGACTAATGTTTGCATTGAGTTATCTTTGTAGATCTTGTCCATAGGAAATAATGAAGTTCATGTGTTGAACTCTATTAGCTTCCTTGATGGCCATTGTTACATTCAAGGATTTATATCAAGAATGGTCATGGTTTTAGTTGAGCTTATTGCTAGTATGTCTTGAAGAAAAGGATTAGGTGATATTTCATTATCATCTTCAAGACATCACCTTTAGAAGTGAGAAGCAAAGATACAAGATTGATCAAGCAAGCGATCAACACACAAAGCTACAAGTTGTACCAAGTGGGATTGTGTATCTCATGGTATGGTAAGCATTTGTCAATATAGCTTTGTGAACTAACCCATTATATGTGTGTGTCGCATCTCTATGTGTGGTTAGGTATCTTTCCATGGGCATGAACCAAAAGGAAGATTTCATATAGCCCGTGGTCTATGTCGTCGTCAAGCAGTGTTCGTCATCTAGCTTGACGTGGAAGATCAAGTGAAGCATCTAGAAGATATCCTATGCTTGATGCTTGCCACCCTTTTGGAGATTGTGGCCTTGTGAAGATTTGCCGAAGGGTCTCTCCCATAATGGTGTATGGGGGAGCTAGTCTCTCCCATAATTGTGTATGGGGGAGCAACTTGCAAGTCTTCATCAAGCGGAGTTTGTGCTAGCAAGCGCAATCAAGAAAGAAGATCCAACTTGAGAGAGTCAAGATCGTCATCATCTAGCTCAAGTGGAATGCTCAAGGCAAAGGTATAATCTTGATAGGTTTTCTATTTTACTGGTCTCGTGTCTTCGGGAGACCGGGTTATAGGATAGATAGTCGTACTATCAAGAGGGGCTCTCAAGTGAGTAACGTGATCGAATTGTTGTGGAGAGCTCAAACCTTTGCATACTTGCATATCATCTTTCTTGGTTCTTATTTGGCTTTTGTCTCCTTTGGGTTTTAGTGCTTGTCATGATCTTCATGGCAAGCCAAGGTTTATCGAAAACGGTTTTGGTAAGAAAAACTTGTTGCGATTTCGGTGGTGAAAATATCCGGTTCAGTTTTAGAATGTTTCCACACCTTCCATGTGTGGTAACTTCTCCATTCCTTTTTGTTTGGATAGTCCTTGTTATTACCTTTCCAACCCTTTTGGATTCACCTTATTCGGAGTTCATTCGCAAAAGTTATGTGTGTTTTCGTGTTGGAGGTTTTACCGGGTGTTCCTATTTGAGTGGTCTAAACCTTTACCCATTTGGTTTTATCTTCCATTTGTGGACAATGATGTTTCTCTGCATATTCTTGTATTGCTCGTCGTTGCGATTCCAACGAGCCCAAGAACATCGAAAACGGAGTTCATATACAAAAGTTATTGCATTTCTCGTATCGGTTTTCTGTCTTCGGTTTGCAATCCGGAATATTCCGGATGATTCCGGAATCCGGATTTTTCTGGGCTCCGGAATATTCCGGTGATCCGGAATATTCCGGAATATTCCGGCCAGAACGGGAAAAGGCTCTGTTTCCATCCGGAATCGCTCCGGAATCGATTCCGGGCCATTCCGGGTCATTCCGGGGTCCGGAATATTCCGGACCATTCCGGAATGGACGGAAAAAGTGGCAAACGGCTAGTTTTTTGAGCACCTATTTAAGGGGCTTTCTTCCCCAAAGTCCCTAAGTCTTTCCCAGCCCGTTTTCCCTCTCTCTCCACACCATTGTTGACTTTGGAAAGCTTGCTCCTCTCTCAATCCCTCCAATGATTCTTGCATATCTTTGAGGGAGAAGTTAGAGGAGATCTAGATCTACATTTCCACCAATCCATCCTCCTTCTTAGTGAGGGAAACCTAGTAGATCTTGATCTTGGAGTTCTTGGTGTTTCTCCATTGTTCTTCCTCTCTTATTCCCCCATAAGCATTTGTTGCTTTGTTGGAATTTGAGAGTGGAGGATTTGAGCACTTGTGCTCTTGCCATTTGCATCGGTTGCATCGGTTTGGTCTCTCCACGAGGATTCGTGGAAGTGAAAGATTGTGAGCTTGTTACTCTTGGGTCTTGGACCCTAGACGACCTGTGGTGTTCTTGGGAGCCTCCAATTGAGTTGTGGATGCGTGCCCCAAGATTGTGGTGACACCGAGAGCCTCCAATTGAGTTGTGGATGCGTGCCTCGGGTTTGAAGGTTGCCAATAGTGGAAGGTGAACTAGGCCTTTGTGGCGGGGTTCATCGGAGAATAGGGTGAGGCCTTTGTGGCGTTGAGTAGGCCTTCGTGGTGAGCTCCCACCCCTCCAACGAGACGTACTCCCCTTTGTGGGAGGAACTCGGGAATACATCTTCGTCTCCGTGTGCCTCAGTTATTTCTATACCCGAGCTTTTTACTTATGCAATTTACATTGTGATAGCCTTCGAGCTTGAAGTTATATATCTTGCTATCACCTTGTTACTTGTCTTGCTTAGCATAAGTTGTTTGTTCATCTAGTTTACCCTAGAATATTTAGGTTGTATTCTTGTTAATTTAAACACCTAGTTTATTTCCGCATTTAGTAAGCATTAACCGAAAAAGTTTTAATCGCCTATTCACCCCCCCTCTAGGCGACGTCGTTGTCCGTTCAATTGGTATCAGAGCCTCGTCTCTCTTTATTAGGCTTTACATCCTAGAGAGTACGATGTCGTTTAGAGAAATATAACATGATCCCGCTTTTATATTCTATGGTAGAAACTATGATGTTTGGAAAATTCGCATTCTTAATTTTCTTGAGGACATGGGTCCAAAGTATGTTAAGAGAATTGTAGATATGGATTTTCCTCCTCCAAAGGATTCTCAAGATTTATCTTTAGAGGATGAGGAAAACTCTTATCTCGATACTCTTGTATCTAATGGTCTCTTGTGCATTTTGAGCGATGTAGTTATTGAATCAATCAAGCCTTTTCGGAACGCTCATGAGCTATGGACAAAACTTCAAGATATATATGATGTGTCCAATATTATTGAGGATGATTGTTCTCCATCCACTTCCGGCCGTGATGAGTTCACATCTTTCTCCACTCCACCAACATGTGATTTGTCACAAGGTAATGATATGGTGAGTGGTGATAGAAATTGCATTGTGAATAGTGAATTTGCTATTGACTATACTTCATCTCTATCCCATTGCAATGATCTATCTTTGGACTTAATATCTTCTAGCACTCAAAATTCCATACATGCTAGTGTTGATAGACCTTGCATATCATGTAATAGTTGTTTAACTAAATCTCATGATGATATGCTTCCTATGTCTTGTTTTCATGAAAATAATGCTTCCATTTCCTCTAGTACTTGTGTGGCTAACAATGTAGAGGAATCCCACTTTTTTGTGGAACAAGACATGGACCTTAATGGCTCTTCTAGTATATCTTCATCATCGCCATCCATTTCTCATATGTGCCTTATGGCTAGGGATTCAAAGGTATCACCACCTTTGGAACCCACTACATCTTGTGATGATGAGGATGAGGATATATTTTATGGAGAGTATGAGGACGAAGACTCTTTAATGGAGAAGGGTGAGTTGGTTCTTCTTGATCTCCCTAAAGGTAGTAAAGCTATCACTCCTTTTAGTGAAATATTGGCTTTTGCTATTTATAGCGCTAAAATCATTGAAAAGAAAGGTGAGATTGAAAGAAGTGATGCCAATGAAAAGGCATCCCTCACTATGTTTCTTGAGGAAGAGTATGAGCTCCGAGTTACTCTTGAGGAGAAACTTGAATCTATTGAGGAGCTCTATAATGAACAAATAGCCTATCTCACTAAAGCACGTGACCATACCCATGCTAAATATAAAGTGCTTAAAAATGAAAAGGTTGAATTTGTTGTTGGCAATGCTAATCTAATTGAAGAAAACTCTAGGTTAAATAATGAGCTTGCCAAGTTATCTTCTTCTATTTCAATTGATGCTTGTGCTACTAACTCCACATCTTGTGAAGCATCTATTTTGAAGGAGAATGTTGAGCTAAGGGCTCAACTTGAGCTAATGACTAGCAAGAATGGGAAATTGGAAGAAAGTCATGAAAAGCTATGTAGCTCTCATGAGGATCTTCTAGAATCCCATACCAAGCTAAAATTAGCTCTTGAGGCTATCACTACAAAGGTAACATCTTGTGAGCCTCATGTGGTTACTAGCACAATATCTTCTAATAATGCTATATTGACTTGTGCTCGTATTAGTAATTCATCCTCCCATAATGTTTCTACATCTTGTGATGAATTGCTTTCGTTGCCTTGTTGCTCTAACAATGAAGCATCTACTTCCTCTAGCTCTTGTGTTGATTCTAACCATGTAGAGGAAATTAAAGAACTCAAGGCCCAAGTCACTTCTTTGAAGAAAGACTTGGAAAAGTGTCATGAAGGGAGTTCCACACTTGACAAGATGTTGAGAGTGCGAAGACTTCCCAATGACAAGAGTGGACTTGGATTCAACTCCAATCTCAAGAACAAGTCCATTATTGACAAGAAGAAGTGCCAAGAACAAGTCAAAGATTCGGCCAAGATTATTTGCTTCAAGTGCAAGATTAAAGGGCACCATGTTAGATCTTGCCCTTTGAAGAAGAAGCCTCTTAGTGAGAAGCAACTAGGGAAGAGGCCTCTTGTTCAATCTCATGCTCAACCACGAGTTGAACAACGGCCACCTCCTAAGAAGACTCAAGCCAATGCTCCTCTTGTTGAGAAGCCTATTGAGAAGAAAGAAAAGAGTCGATGTTGCTACCTTTGTCGCAAGAAGGGACACTTTGCTTCTTCATGCACTAATGGTACATTATCCAACCCTATCCTTGTTGATGATGTTTATTCTATTAGGAAGGATAATGTGGGCAATGTGTTTGCCAAGTATGTTGGTGCTCCAAGTGGTGTCAAGAAAAGAACCATTTGGGTTGCCAAACCTATTGTGGCTAACCTCTTAGGACCCAACTTGGTTGGGGACCAACAAGCTCAAACTTGATCAATAGGTGGAGATGGAGGGCATTGGAGACTTGGCTATTTTATGAAGAATTAAGGGATCTTCATCAATTATATTTCCTCAAGCCAAGTCACTTGGATTATATATATCTCTTACCCAATGTTCCTCCAAGCGGTAACTTGTATTTAATTCTATACATTGAAAGTTGCTTGCTCCCTTGCATATGTTAGTTTTGTTTCTAGCATGTGTTTGTATATGTTGTGCTTCCTACTTACCTATCTTGAGTAATCTAGTTATGTTTGTTGGTTTGCACTCCATGTACTTGTGTTCTTTGTGTTGAGCCTTCATTGCTTTCATTGCTTATCTTAGTTGGCTCCTTGGGAGATTAATGGACTATCCCATTTTGGGGGAGTAATATGCTTTGCACTTTACTATCCTAAAATGTGTATACATGAGGAATACCACTTAGTGTTGATATATCAATATTATCTATTCTCTATGTGGTATGTCATTCTCATGAGAAATTCATTTCTAAATGTCCATTAACTTTCTCTAGTTGAATTTATTTTCTTTGCCTCTTGTTAAAAAAAATGGATTATCACATTATGGGGGAGTAATAAGCTATGTGCATATTACAAGCCTAGAAAATGTGAACATGTGAGGTATTGACACCTAGAGTTGATATTCTATTTATCTTGTTCCTTTGTGGCATGTTTCTCAAACAAGTTCCATATTTGCTTAAAATATCTTGTGTATCTCTTCTTTGGTATCTTGTTTGTTAGAGAGTTCTTGTTGCCTTGCTTTGCGGGTTTTGTTTGTAGCCTTCAAGAATCTCTTCCTAAGCATGTTTTTTATTGTTCCTATCTTTTACCACATGCTTATGTTTTGTGAATATGATTGTGAACAAATCTACCACCGAGAAATATCTCCATACATCTCTTGTCTTTGACAAGTTATAATAATTTGTGGTAAGTTTATTGATCATATTTACTTTGGCCATTGCTCTAATATTGCCTTGTTTATTGCCAAGGATTTTGTTTGGTTCAAACTCCTTTGTGTCTTCCTTGCTCTACTCAAAAATTTGTTCTATGCTTTCTTGAGTTAGGAAAAGCAATGATCCCATACTTGTGCACTTGTGTTCAAAGTCATACTTCTTTGGGTTGCACTATTCTTGGGGAAGCTATCCTACTTTGAGTAGATCACCATTCCTTTAATTGGTATTGCATCTAATTGATTTTATTTAAACATTACTAGTGTTTGAATAATATATATGGAGAGTAATGATTCCATTGTGTGCATTTTGTATTCAAATGCAAGATCATAAATAATGCACTATTATTGGAAGAACTATCCTATATGCGTTTGAACACTTGTTGTCTTTAAATTTGTTTGTTTTCCCAATGACTTGTCTCTTTGGAAGACAAACACTTTTAGTCTTGGTACTTTGTGTGCTATCATGAAAAGTGTAGAGGGTTTGTTCACTCTTTTATGTTTTTTTGGTATCCTCTCTATGTTGGTTTCCTAAATCATGTGTTGATTTGGGTCTTGATATATTTTGGACAATTCTCTTTCTTTTCACTCTTGTAAGTGGCTTCTTGGTTTGATTAGTTCTTTGTCCCATTTGTATCTTGTTTTGGTTCTTGAAAGTTTTGTGCATTCATATTTACTATATATCTTTTGGCATGCTTACTTTCGTTGATCCAATATAGAGGATAAACTCCATCAAATCCTAAATGGCTAAGATGTGCATGAAATTCAAATTCATATCAATATGCACATATTTATGTGGAGTTTGTCCTATGTATTGTAGTTGTTCTAACTACTTTGGACCCAATGAGTTTGGGTACCATTTTTGTACTTGAATTTTGTTTTTAGGTACAATGGAGATACATTGGTTTCTTGCTCCATTCATAAGGAAGGTGTTCTCACCATGGTATTATAGGAGTCAAGCTTCGATGATTATCAAACTCGCATCCTCTTCATCACCAATGTCGTCTCGGTAACAAGTATCTATCTCATGCATACATTTCTAGCTTTCAACCTTGTGTAGGTTTCTTCTTGGCATGATTTCCTTTTGTTGCATTTCTTTTGGTTCTTGCAAATGTCTTATCAAAAGCATCTTTATTGCAACTATGAGTAAGCCGGGATGATTACATACTAAGGGGATATTTATAATCATTTCCATGATTCACCAATCCCAAGTAGTTTAATCTAGCAACTTATTCTTGAAGTATCTCATATGCAATATTGATGATTTCTCAAAAACCATTTGAATCTTTTGTGATATGCGTTACATTTATCGAAGCATTCCAACTATCACTTTTCCCTTGTGATATTTGTGATGCTTTGATGAGTTTTGTGTGTTCATCTATATCCCCTTAATATTAAACTAAGCTTAGTGCTTTGCATTCAAGCAAAAATCTTATTGGTATATTAATAAACCTCTCTTGGATATCATGTTTTTCACCTTTGTACCTATTTTGTGTCTGCATGTTTCTTTGTGGATATATATATCTTTGTGATTGTTGTTCACTTAGAAACTTATACACACGATAATAGTTACATCTTTAATTGATATTCTATTTCTTTAGTGACCACTTTTTATTGCTTTATATTCCTTGGTGGTTCCTAAAAGGCACAAGCTTTGCTTTTGTTTTGGTATTCCTTTTGCATCTTAATAAGCTTGTGGACGTATGTGTTTTATCATTTGATGGTTTGTGTGTATGGGAAAGACATGATATGCACTATGTGCCTCTTATATTGAAAGACTATGTTGATGATTCTATCATCCTATTAGTCTCCTAAAAATGTTTTTCCTTGTCACACGCATCTATTTCGGTTGAGTAAGTCTTTATTTGTCACTTCTTGATCTTCTTTCCTCAACTTTCGTTTGTTTGCAAGTTGCTTTGCTTCATTTCCAATCTAGTCTCTTGCTCTTGTTTGTGTACAAAATTATCTAGAAGGGAGTGATGATTCCATGTTGTGCACATTATATAGTAAATCAAACCTAACATTGTGCATGTACCTTGGGGAGTTCCCTCTTGATTTTCTAGAACACTTGGTTGATCTTATCAAATTATTGATTTTGGTCAATCGGTTTTTCGGATCCTTTGGTTGGTTGCTTCTTTGTGAAAGTATCCTTTAATTTGACTTTTCTTGTAAATCTTTGGATCCTCAATATAGTTTGATCTCCCTCCATCTATTCATAAGTTGGAGATATGCACTTGATTTCACTCATATCATGAGGAATGCATACACTATGGGGGAGCTCTTACTATATTGGCTTTCTAATCTTTTTTCCCATTTCGGCAATGGATGCCAATGGGGGAGAAGTTTAGAGGGTTTAAGGGAATTTGGTTTATGCTTTATTTTCGTTCTTAAGTATTTTCCTTTCCATGCTATTGCATCCTTGCTCTTGTTTAGCATGTTTGCTTTATTCATCATATAAACCCTCGTAAAAAGGGATTGTCATCAATTACCAAAACGGGGGAGATTGAAAGTGCATGGTTCCCCCATATGTGGTTTTGGTAATTAATGACAATCCTTATGGACTAATGTTTGCATTGAGTTATCTTTGTAGATCTTGTCCATAGGAAATAATGAAGTTCATGTGTTGAACTCTATTAGCTTCCTTGATGGCCATTGTTACATTCAAGGATTTATATCAAGAATGGTCATGGTTTTAGTTGAGCTTATTGCTAGTATGTCTTGAAGAAAAGGATTAGGTGATCTTTCATTATCATATTCAAGACATCACCTTTAGAAGTGAGAAGCAAAGATACAAGATTGATCAAGCAAGCGATCAACACACAAAGCTACAAGTTGTACCAAGTGGGATTGTGTATCTCATGGTATGGTAAGCATTTGTCAATATAGCTTTGTGAACTAACCCATTATATGTGTGTGTCGCATCTCTATGTGTGGTTAGGTATCTTTCCATGGGCATGAACCAAAAGGAAGATTTCATATAGCCCGTGGTCTATGTCGTCGTCAAGCGGTGTTCGTCATCTAGCTTGACGTGGAAGATCAAGTGAAGCATCTAGAAGATATCCTATGCTTGATGCTTGCCACCCTTTTGGAGATTGTGGCCTTGTGAAGATTTGCCGAAGGGTCTCTCCCATAATGGTGTATGGGGGAGCTAGTCTCTCCCATAATTGTGTATGGGGGAGCAACTTGCAAGTCTTCATCAAGCGGAGTTTGTGCTAGCAAGCGCAATCAAGAAAGAAGATCCAACTTGAGAGAGTCAAGATCGTCATCATCTAGCTCAAGTGGAATGCTCAAGGCAAAGGTATAATCTTGATAGGTTTTCTATTTTACTGGTCTCGTGTCTTCGGGAGACCGGGTTATAGGATAGATAGTCGTACTATCAAGAGGGGCTCTCAAGTGAGTAACGTGATCGAATTGTTGTGGAGAGCTCAAACCTTTGCATACTTGCATATCATCTTTCTTGGTTCTTATTTGGCTTTTGTCTCCTTTGGGTTTTAGTGCTTGTCATGATCTTCATGGCAAGCCAAGGTTTATCGAAAACGGTTTTGGTAAGAAAAACTTGTTGCGATTTCGGTGGTGAAAATATCCGGTTCAGTTTTAGAATGTTTCCACACCTTCCATGTGTGGTAACTTCTCCATTCCTTTTTGTTTGGATAGTCCTTGTTATTACCTTTCCAACCCTTTTGGATTCACCTTATTCGGAGTTCATTCGCAAAAGTTATGTGTGTTTTCGTGTTGGAGGTTTTACCGGGTGTTCCTATTTGAGTGGTCTAAACCTTTACCCATTTGGTTTTATCTTCCATTTGTGGACAATGATGTTTCTCTGCATATTCTTGTATTGCTCGTCGTTGCGATTCCAACGAGCCCAAGAACATCGAAAACGGAGTTCATATGCAAAAGTTATTGCATTTCTCGTATCGGTTTTCTGTCTTCGGTTTGCAATCCGGAATATTCCGGATGATTCCGGAATCCGGATTTTTCTGGGCTCCGGAATATTCCGGTGATCCGGAATATTCCGGAATATTCCGGCCAGAACGGGAAAAGGCTCTGTTTTCATCCGGAATCGCTCCGGAATCGATTCCGGGCCATTCCGGGTCATTCCGGGGTCCGGAATATTCCGGACCATTCCGGAATGGACGGAAAAAGTGGCAAACGGCTAGTTTTTTGAGCACCTATTTAAGGGGCTTTCTTCCCCAAAGTCCCTAAGTCTTTCCCAGCCCGTTTTCCCTCTCTCTCCACACCATTGTTGACTTTGGAAAGCTTGCTCCTCTCTCAATCCCTCCAATGATTCTTGCATATCTTTGAGGGAGAAGTTAGAGGAGATCTAGATCTACATTTCCACCAATCCATCCTCCTTCTTAGTGAGGGAAACCTAGTAGATCTTGATCTTGGAGTTCTTGGTGTTTCTCCATTGTTCTTCCTCTCTTATTCCCCCATAAGCATTTGTTGCTTTGTTGGAATTTGAGAGTGGAGGATTTGAGCACTTGTGCTGTTGCCATTTGCATCGGTTGCATCGGTTTGGTCTCTCCACGAGGATTCGTGGAAGTGAAAGATTGTGAGCTTGTTACTCTTGGGTCTTGGACCCTAGACGACTTGTGGTGTTCTTGGGAGCCTCCAATTGAGTTGTGGATGCGTGCCCCAAGATTGTGGTGACACCGAGAGCCTCCAATTGAGTTGTGGATGCGTGCCTCGGGTTTGAAGGTTGCCAATAGTGGAAGGTGAACTAGGCCTTTGTGGCGGGGTTCATCAGAGAATAGGGTGAGGCCTTTGTGGCGTTGAGTAGGCCTTCGTGGTGAGCTCACACCCCTCCAACGAGACGTACTCCCCTTTGTGGGAGGAACTCGGGAATACATCTTCGTCTCCGTGTGCCTCGGTTATTTCTATACCCGAGCTTTTTACTTATGCAATTTGCATTGTGATAGCCTTCGAGCTTGAAGTTATATATCTTGCTATCACCTTGTTACTTGTCTTGCTTAGCATAAGTTGTTTGTTCATCTAGTTTACCCTAGAATATTTAGGTTGTATTCTTGTTAATTTAAACACCTAGTTTATTTCCGCATTTAGTAAGCATTAACCGAAAAAGTTTTAATCGCCTATTCACCCCCCCCTCTAGGCGACGTCGTTGTCCGTTCAGAAGGAGACTTTAAAACTTTGGGAGGAGATCTTCTCACTCACCGAGACCACCAACAAATTGCAAGCACAACTCTACGATGTGCAGAATCAGAATTGTGAGTATGGGGACAGGTTTAAACGTATAAGCTCTGCTGCTAGTTTCAGAATATTCGAGACCAAGATATCATTTGTTGATGGAGAGCCTTTACCTTGGAAGTCTGATGATCTGATGATGAAAAGGACTCACCACCACCACCGAAGAATTGATTCCTCATTGGTATTGGCATCCCCTTGGCTTGTTCCAAGCTTGGGGGATTGCCGCGGTATCACACCTTTATCTTTCACCATTTTTACATTTTAGTAAAGTCATATCATGAGTAGAGAAAATATCATATAGGATGGTTTGTAGTATGTAAGTATCACTCTTTAGTTGGTTATCGTTGTATCCCTTGGTTTGAGTTACCGTAATAAGATATTAATGAGAAGTTTCATCATCTACTTTCTACACTTTATTTTAGTTTGCATTTTTGTTATATGGTTGATCTTATTATTAGTATTGGTATCAATGTTGGAGCATCAAGTTAATCTAGTTGGTTTAGGCAAACTTAGCATTGGTCAGTAGCAACAATATGTTGAGACTTAAGTAGAAAAGAGGGAGTTGCATGTAGAAATCGCTAGCCTTCCGGCGTCGCAGGGAGCAGCGGCGCGGTGAGATGTGCAGCGGCGGAGCGCTCTGTGGCGGCGGAGAGGCAGAGAGGCGGGAGGCGAATGAGAGCAGGAAGGGGAAGAAGGAGTTACCGAGGGGGTATTTATCCCTCCCCTTGGGTAGCCGTTACTGATGGAGTTAGTGGGATCAGTTTGTGCGCGGAAATCGTGCGACGTGGGGTGTGGGCCAGTTAGAAACGCACACAGCGCAGTCTGCGCGCGTAACGGCTGCAATCGATCCCACGTCGAGATCGTGGGTGAATAACCGCACTTGATGTGACCTAACAGGCCGGTGGGCCCAGGGCGCAGTGATGGGCGCGTGGCCTGCCATATCCCGGGCACCGAGGCGTCGGGGGTACGAGAGCGTGACACGTGCCCAGTTGCAGTGCAGAAAGGTGGATTTGGTCTGCCACGCCGAGATTCTCTCCAGGAATTCCGCAAAGTCATTTTACTCGGCGACAGAGAAGAGAAATAGTTCTATCCGGAAGAGAAGAGACTCGAGCCAGAATTGGGGGCTACTCGGAGTTTCTACTCAGCAACCTAAGGTTCAAAGACAAGATTGGTTTTAAGCTGGCAGAGCCCAGTGAACAAGTTCGTAGGACTCTACCAGCTTCGGGGACTAATGTCGGGGGGTTACCCCCGAGTAGGGTAAAGGCAAGTGCAAAGGGCAAGATCTGAAGAGACGTTTGGCAGAGTAGCTGGCTACCCGGTACCCCGCTACCCGGTCGACTGCTACTCGGCCGTACACACTGGTGACCAGGAGGAAGAATCAAGGAAGTTATTCTCCTCCGGGTAGAGGAAGTGGTCCGAGTAGAAAAGGCGGTCTCCTACTCGGGCCAGAAGTCAAAGGAGCCGTTCTGACACAGGATCCCGCGTATCCTGGGTCCGTACTGGGGCACTGTTCATCTGCAGAGCGCGTGCTTATCCGCGCCAGGGTGTCAGCAGGGCGTCGCAGGTTAGGGGGGCCCACCCCGTGACAGTGTCAGTGATAACAGGTCAGCTTCTTGGTTTTGCACAACGACTTTCCACACGGAGACAAACTTGGAAGCCAAAGCTGTCAGCGGGAAGCTAGAAGTGTGCAGAGTGCACACTATGTCGACATCTTGGCTGTATCCGGCTGGGCACCAGTATATAAGGTGCCCTGCCCCCTCCTGCGCGAGGGATCGAGAACCACTTCACATTTCTTGACCTAATTCCTTACGAAGAGAGAAGGGTGGCTACTCGGTTGTAAGATAAACTTGTACTGTGGCTACTCGGTGAAACACGAATACAAAGAGAGAAAGGCAGGAGTAGGGGTTTTACCTCCACACGAGGGCCCTGAACCTGGGAAGATCTTGTTGTTTGCAGTGCTAGTTTCATACTCGCGCGGCTACTCGCTGCGTGATCCCTCCCCGAGCGCCTCCAGCGTCCATCGTCCCCACATCTTTAGCCATCCTATGGCATCTGCCGTGACACCACCACGACAGTTGGCGCCCACCGTGGGGCAACCAGCGGCGCTGGCTGGAGTTTCCGTTCGGACGTGATCGATTTCTGCTACTGGAGAGCGCGTGGTCTGTGGCCTCGTCCACAGATTCGGCTCCTTCGACTTCGTCACCGACAACGCCGGCGATTTCGGCGGCAGGGCCATGCCGGAGGGCGGTTCGGTGCTCTCCTTCGGCTCGCACCTTGTCTATGTCGCCACCGTCATCAACCGCGAGTACCCCGAGCAGGTGCATGTCGCGGAGGATCCCCCTGCTGTCATCGCTGCCCGCGGAAAGCCAACTGGCTGTTCTGCGGACCGTGTGGAGGTGATGATGACCGGTCCTGCTGCTGATGCCGGGAAGGGCGCGATTGCTGCCGCGGGGGTCATCAAGGATCTTGATGGCGCGAGTGCTGGCGGGAGAACGCACAAGCCCTACGACGCGCCTCACAACATCCCGGGCTACATCCCTCCTTCCACGACATCGACGATACGGACATCCACCGTGCGAGTGGGCATGCCGCCTCCCACCGAGCTCGAGCTCATGACCATGCAGGCGCAG
The DNA here is from genome assembly GCA_028641055.1 of Alopecurus myosuroides. Lineage (NCBI taxonomy): Eukaryota > Viridiplantae > Streptophyta > Magnoliopsida > Poales > Poaceae > Alopecurus > Alopecurus myosuroides. The sequence goes on from CM054058.1 coordinate 418,121,505, forward strand.
CTCGACCGGCAGCGCCAGGAGCTGCTCGCCGAGCAGGCGGAGCTGGATAAGGTTAGGCTCGAGCTGAACCTGGACCAGAACGAGTACAACCGGGCTCACGGTTTTACGCCCGTAGTGAGGAGACCTTCCAAGGCAGGCGCTACGCGCCGCAACCTAGGCACCGAGATGGCAGCAGTTGGTGAAACTGCTGGCCAAGCTGCTAGCCAAAACACCGCCATCACCAGACCCAAATACAGCACCCCCGCCAAAACCCTTAGAGCTGCTGAAGCTGTAGCTGCTGAGTTGCCGCATCTCGCGGGCGACGCGCTCGTTAGGCAGCAGGAGAGGCTCAATGAGCTAGTGCTAGAGGCTGCTAGGCAGAATGAGGAGTTCCGGAAAGCCAACCCGGGTGCTGGAGCTTCTCAGGTGGTGCATTCGCATGCGGCTAGATCTAACGATCAGGACTCATCACCGCATCCCAGCCGTGAGAGGGACCGAAATGGGCATTCCGGCAGAGACAGGCAGATGCAGGTGTACGACCCGGCTGTCGCCGCAAAACAGCACGCTGTGCCGCGACAGTCCGGTCAAAAACACAACACTGCAGGAGCAGCCTATCAAGCCCATAAAGCTCAAAGCCAGGCGCGAGATGGAGATCGCCCAGGTCCTTCTCGGCATCAGGTCGCTCAGCCTACTCGGCAGAGGCAGCAGTCGCGTGCAGTCGCACCAGCCGCCAACCCGGTGGAGCAGCCTGCAGTCGTGCAGGTGGACAGATATGATGATGGCTACTCGGCTATGGGGTTGGCTGGCTATGACATCTTGGATCGCGTGGGTGAGCGTGTGCTGGAGCCGAGTGATGCCAGACACAAGTTGGACCGGATCAGCCTGTCCGCGCAACTCGAGAGCAAGGGGCCACCTGGCCCAGAATGCTTTGGCCCCCGTATCATGACGGAGCCATCCGTGAAGCAGTTCCAGCTCGCTAGGGGGACCAAGTGCTATGACGGCAGCACCAAGCCGGAAGATTGGCTCAATGACTATGTCACAGCCGTGCACATTGCAGGCGGCAACCGGAGATGGGCCGTGCGATACATCCCGCAGATGCTCGAGGGACCAGCAAGAACTTGGCTCAACAACCTGCCCAAGCACAATATCAACTGTTGGCTTGACTTCGCGGAGGCATTTGTCAGCAACTTCACCAGCACCTACCGGAGGCCGAATAGGCCGCAGCAGCTATCCGCTTGCAGGCAGTGGGAAGAGGAGACAGACCGAGAGTATCTTACTCGGTGGAGTACTCTGAGGAACACTTGTGAGGGTGTGAACGAGGCGCAGGCCATCACTTGGTTTGCGCAGGGCTGCAGGCATGGCAGCATGTTGTGGCAAAGGCTGCAAAGAGAGATGCCGAGTACTCTGGCTGAGACCATCCGGATTGCGGATCAGTACGCACTCGACGACCCAACTCAGCCTCTTCTTGATGCTGCTGAGCCGAGAAGGAACTACAACAACAACAAACAGCAAGCGCAATGAGTTCCGCAACAAGCGCAGAGGAGACCGGATTGATACCCAGTACGATCCTAAGGAGCTGAATGCTGTGGCTACTGGAGCTGGGAGTAGCCAAAGGCCAAAAACTGCTGGAGCCTAGTACGGGCAGAACCAGAATCAGGGCCAAGGCAACAAGAAGCCGTACAGCGCTCCCCAGCAGGGTAGCGGCAACTCGGGTCCGGCTCAGAACTTTGTCTTCAAGGACATGAAGGATGGCCCATGCAGCTTCCATACCCGGCACCCCGCAAGACCCGCCAACCACACTACTCGGCAGTGCAGTTGGTGGGAAGAAATCAAGAATGAAGGCCTGCCTCCTCCCCCCCCCCCCTCTGCCAGCTGCGAATGCCGCGGTGCAGTCTACTCACGCACCCGCTGCTCGGCCTTCAGCTTTCCCGAGAAGAGAGAAGGGTGGCTACTCGGTTGTAAGATAAACTTGTACTGTGGCTACTCGGTGAAACACGAATACAAAGAGAGAAAGGCAGGAGTAGGGGTTTTACCTCCACACGAGGGCCCTGAACCTGGGTAGATCTTGTTGTTTGCAGTGCTAGTTTCATACTCGCGCGGCTACTCGCTGCGTGATCCCTCCCCGAGCGCCTCCAGCGTCCATCGTCCCCACATCTTTAGCCATCTTATGGCATATGCCGTGACACCACCACGACAATATATTATTTCATGATCTTTCTTTCTTGTTAGCTCATAAGCTTAGTATTCTCAAGTAAATCTTTTTGTACCTTTAAGGAAGATTGCATGATTTGTTTTATCATATATGTATTTGTTTGTTTTCCCTCAATTCTTATGCTTGATACCTAACCTTGCTAGCCAAAAAACTGTACTGAGATTTCCACGAGACGAACGACATATCCATGTGAAGTCTACACCGCGAGATAAGCGATTAAGTTAACTCACAGAGAAATCATGTTTGCCCGTTTCGAAAGTACCCACAAAATCCAATTTACGATCCCGAATAGGATAAGCAGTGCGTACATGTTTAGCCAAGTCACGAAGACGTCTGCTATTCAAAAACATGACATTCATCGGGAAACAATTGAAGATTTGGATACATTAATTCACCTTTTTACGTGGCTATTTTTTTTTTTACGAGAGTCTGTCTTAGATTTATGGGCAGACGTTGTCAGGTCGCCTCGCCTCGCCTCATCTAAGCCGCCCTCTGTAATATCCCCAACCAGGTGAGCGAGGAAACGTTGGTATTTGCTCCAAGTTGCTGAAAAGTAGTACTCCCTCCGTTCAACAATAGATGACTTGCATTTGTCTATATATGGATGTATCTAGACACTAAAACATGTCTAGATACATCTATATCTAGATAAGTGGAAGTCATATATTGTTGAACGGAGGGAGTACTTGTGAAATCTGAATGGGAAGCACATGAGGTAGTAACAACACACGATAAATTTCATTCCATGTAAACACGTACAGCCACGCACACACACGGAACGAAAACACAACACATAGTACGACCCGAAACTTGAGCCAGTACAGTTACAAGGGGATACACGTCCGGGATCGAGACCGACGCAGCGACCGGACCCGTTCCAATCACTTCCCCATGCACGCACACCGGCTTCACCTTCAGGCTTTTGCACGATAGACAGAAAACACACACGTAGAGACTTTTATTGCCACTCGACTACGCACCACGAGACGCGCACGTATACCGTAGTAGAGGTACCTCGTGCTCGCGGGTGCGTGAGTCGGTTACTAGTACGGGTAGACGGGCGCGAGGCCCGGCGGCATGGGTGCGTCTTCAGTGGCCGCAGGTGCAGTTGGTGCAGCTGCAGTTGGTGCCGCACTTGCACTTGCCGTCGTTCTCCGCGACCTCCTGCACCTCGAAGTGGCTGCACAGACAAAGATAGGATATATAGACCTGTTTAGCTAACATGATGGTTAAAAGTACTCGAATTTAAAATGAATCAACTGGTTTCAGTCACTATTAGGAGAACAAGGTTATATACTGTCCGTAGTGATTCGGCGCTATACTAGGAGAACAAGGCTCTAATCACAGCAGGCACTCCTGCCGTGTTCAGTTCTGGAAGCTCCCAAGAACACCTGACAGCAAGCTAGCTTAACCGTGTGTCTAGCTAATTTTGTGAAGGGGGTTGCTTTTAGTTCATCAATTAAATTTTCGAAAATTCGTACTACTCCTCCTCTGGTGGTAGTAAAAGGTACTGTAGAAAGGGCCAAATTTTCGGCCGAGCATGCGTATGCACCGCCGTACGTGGCGGATCGACCAAGTGAAATAGTGTATATGGCGTACCTCTTCTCGGTGTCGAGCATCACGATGCCGTAGCTGTCGCCCTTCTTCCTGCACGCATAACAAAACATGTTCAGAGTCAGAGACAGAGTAGTAGAGCAAAGATCGACATAAACACGGAAGATTGGGCTATCAGCTAGAGGGCAGAGGACCGAGGAGATCGATGGATCCGATAGGTGGATGAATTAACACGAATACAGCTACGATCGATCAACAGAGAGTTCGGTGGGTGGGTACTTACGTGCACTGGGACACGTCAGCGCAGTCGCAGTTGCCGCACTTGCCAGACATGGTGTTCTTGCCTTTGTTTGGAGAGTGCTACGCGAGTTGATCTGTGTAGCTGTGTTTATGTGTTGTTTTGCTCTTGCTTGGTGAGGAGCAGTGGCCGCTGCTGGAGGCGGTATATATAGCCCGCCCGGGAGGGAGGGGGTAGCGTGCGAGCCGGAGCCCGGAGCGTGACGGGGGAATCCGCCGTTCCGGCCCGGGCAGGGGGCGGGAGGAACCGTAGCTAGCGCGCGCCAACCCGGCCGGACCATCCGCCGCGCGAAAGGAATCTCTCGCCGTCACCTCACACCGCACGCGCAGAGCACGCGTACTACTTGGCTTCTTCAACGCGGCCGTGTCCGTCCGTCTCGCCTTTCCCAGATACCTCCATCCATGCCGATGACTCTCGCTATCCCTCTAGACTTTACGTATGCCATCTAGATCTCACTACCGAATTATTGTTGATCGTATTTTGGATTTTCGGCAGCCACATTTGATAATGCAGGAAGGGCATGTCGTTGTTAGCGAATATATGCATGCAGTGCAGCAGCAAACAAAATACTCCTCCGTCCATTTTTATAAGACACACTACTTAGGCCCCGCTTGGAAAATCTTTTAAAAATACAGTCCGGAAATTTCTACTGTCCGGTTTTGTTGTACCCACCAATTCCGCTGGAATTCGAGCGGGACCTGACGTGGTCCGTGAAATTTCCCGGTTACGCATGTACTAAATGCGCCAGGAAAAAATATGGAGCGGCGAAAAATATGGCGAACCAATCACTCATTCTGGTAACGGTTACAGCTCCATAATATTACGGCGGTTTTGCCTAATATCCGCTCAACCAAGCGCGGCCTTACCATTTTAATTCTAAGAAGCGTGCCTTATAAAAATAGTCAGAGGGAGTATAATGTACAGCAAAGTGAGGAGGCGCCACAATTCAATCGTCACCTTGTAAACAGTCCTGCAAGGCTGCAACCAGCTCATGCAAAACGTCGCAGTCCTTCTAAACACTGGATATGCTACACAGTACACATCCAACCGGCGAAACCAGGATTAGAGATTAAGTGGAGCCCAACATAGTAATATTGCATTAGGGGGGGCCAAATAAGGTATTTTTTATTTAAAAAATTGTCTAAACCAGGTTTCTATACTAAGAAAAAACTGCTTCTCCAAGCCATAGGGGGCCAAGGCCCCTGCCAGTTCCGCCACTGGTGTAGCATGTCATGAGCCTTATGACTGGTGTATGGACCTGCGCGCCCATCTATCTATATCCAATTTATCGACTCATTGGGAAGCAGAAATTAGCCGGTTAGGACCATTCTGTAATCTGTACTGACATAGCTTGTAGTTTAAACATGTATGTGTATATTTTTTTTCTCGAAAAGGGGTGTACACATACATACACGTATGCTAAACCATCTATCTTGTAGACAGAGAATAGCAAGGAAAATTCTGGAAAGTGCTTTTGCCTCCCGAGCACCGGTGCTTCAAATTTTCTTGCTTGTGGCATATACCATCAGCCATAACTATATTTAATTTCCGAATTTTTTGAAACTCGTAATTTTTTTTTCAAAATTTTAAATTGGCAGGAGCACGTCCAAGTGCACCAAATCTCCACTCGGAAGATTCCCACAACAATGTCAACATCACGTCCTAATATCTCTTTTGTCCACTTTGTTTGCTTTGCTCTTGTCCTCACAGTTTGGTTGACCGACAAATATAGTAATTCAACAAAACACGACTCAGAACCTAGAAAACGAACCTAAATTTCTAACCAAACCTATCTCAATTTTATGCTGAACAAAAAAAAGTATAGTTCACAAAATAAAATATAAACGTCAAACAAAAAACATTGAAAATTCAAAATTCACACGAATACACTCTAACTCATCACATAAAGCTCCACAGATCGCATGCATCAGATAAAGACTTCACATCAGACAATACGTACATGCACATGTTGAGCGAACCTCAAACGTTGCGTTTGATTTGCCTCCAAAAGAGGAAAGGACATTAAACCTTTGACATGATGGCCAGTCTATGATGAAATTCGGGCCAATTAGTTTATTAAAACATGGCTTCAAAATCATTACAAATCGGTAGGAGAAAGGTGGAATAACATCATATGAAATTATTTCCCCACCAGTTATGGACTAAGATATGGAGATCCCATGTCCCCTCTCATGTTTAATCTACTAGTTGATGTTTTGTCTAGGATGCTGGATAAAGCTACGGATGCAAACCTGAAAGGGATCTTCTCTGACATCTGTCATGGAGGTGTCATCTGCCTAGAATGTGCATATGACACCACCATTTTTGTAGGGATAAATTTAGAATTAGCCAAAAACTGTAAGTGGATTCTCACCTTCTCTAAACAAGTTTCTGCGATGAGGATCGTCTAAATTTAAAGTGACATATCCCGTTAGGACTAGAAGAGGAGGAGATCCAATGTTTTCTTGAGAATTTTTGTTGTGGTGTAGAAAAATTTCCAACCAATTGTATTTGAGTCCCCTTGCATTATGAGAAGCTTGCGATAGAAAGTTTCCCACCATATTTGATTAAAGTCAGGAAAATAAAGTTGCAGAGACAAATTGTTGTTGCATGGTGCTACAGTTACTCTTGTTACAACATGTTTAGCTAGTATCCCCATTTATCTACTTTAATTTCAAGTTTCCCGAGTCGGCGATGAACCTCATGAACACTCAAATGGCTAGATATTATGGATTGATTAACATGGGAAGATTCAATTTGCTTTGGAATTTTATTGGAAGATCAAATAATATGGAAGATTAGAGATCCTTGAATCAACTAATGTTAATATTTTCCTTCTTAGCTCATGGGTTAGGAGGTATATCAAGGATTAAAGGATATTGTGGAGGACAATGGTTGAACACAAGACCCAAAATCCCAATAACTTCTGCGGTAGATAATCATGCACCTCTCGATTCTAAGGGTGTCAAGCGGGCAGTGCATGCCATTAAATTTTGCAATGGAAATAGTTGACGGTAGTAAAATTAGGTTTTGGGAGGACACCTTATGTGGCACCTCCCGTATAATTGTTCATTACTTTCAAATTTAATCACTTACTTTTAAGTTTACCCCATAAATGATGGCATTGTGGCATGAACTAGAGGATATAGTTTGTACCACAATATTTGCTGGTGGGACTGTTGCTCTTATGTGGAAATATGAGAACAAGAGTTAATGACTAGAGATAACTCAATTTATACTCCAAGCCATCATATCTTTAGCTCCTTGCAAGAAATAAGCTAATGCCTATACAGATAACTCGAAGGAGAAGAATATGTATATATATAGCCGAAGATTACACTTTCTATTCTTGATGATGAATATGTGCAGCGCCTCTTTTTCTATTGTAGTGTTGCTAAAAAAATTTGGGTTGTTGTTTCCAGTTTTGAAAGGTTACGTCCCAATCATGCAACATTAAATTATGTCTATGCATATGTACTTTAGAGCTTACGAAAAACTAGAAATGACCTAATTTCTAATGGCAAATTTTGCATTGGTATCAAACAGGTTTGGAGGTTTATTATGTGCTTAATCCAACATTTGAAGAAGATATTTAGGGACCATACGATGAAGTTGACACACAGTTTCTGCAACCACATCTCCAAACCGCGCTACGCCTCACTGCTACTACAGAAAGGCTGAGTGAAAAGCCTTTTTGTTGATGGCTTTAACATACTTCCCGCTCCTGTTAAGCAACCTCAACCACAATGGCCAATGGCGATCTTTTGTTGTGCTCTCTCGAGGCGAAGAGGATGGTAGGTCCAAGGACGGGAAACTTTCACCTCGATGTTGGAGACAATTACGACACTCCTGATTAGTGTTGTTTGCTGCGCTTGGGGCTTTGTGAAACATCTAGGGCATTTTTTAGTTTTTTTTTTACTTTTCTAGCGCGCTTTTGCCCAACAATATTTAATGAGAGAGAACTCGATTTTGCTATGATCTACGAGGCCTAGTTCACAAGTTTCATTGTTTTCAACGAAACACGGGATCTAGGACTCCCCGTTGCTCTAACAAAATAAAAGTCGTTCTACACAATGGGGCGAGGGCACATCCATCTCAAGACAAGTTGTCGACCAAATGCTTCATCATTAGAACACCTTGGGAAGTCCATAATCAATTTATCATGATGAAGTAAAAAAAAACACCACTAGCTACTGAAATATCGTATGCGTAGGCCATGCCATGACTGAGGTTGAGCCATGAAACGATTATTGGGTATGAAGTACCACCCACCTGAACATATGTAGATTGCTGAGGTTTGAGCGGGCAGATGAAAAATTTCCTCCAAAAAGATTGCAAAGCAACATCTTGGAAAATTTCAGATGGTTTCCTAAGGATGAAATGACCTTTGTAGAAAAAAAGGCCTTTTGGATTTACGTAATATAAGAATCTACATCGTCCGTCTCACAATAAATGTTGTTGGGATGTATGTATCCAGATGTATTTCAGTATTAGATACATCCATTTTAACCCATTTCAACAACGCTTATGACGGAGGGAGTATGAAATTCTTGTACTAGTAGAAAACGAGAATCTTCTCTGTCCTTGCTTGGCCAGAACGCATCCTCCTCGGGCTGCCACAATAATCAGTGTTACTTCACCGCGCGTCTCCCCGGACGGAAAAATGACGACCATACTAGTATCACGTTTGTTGGCTTCTCAAGATTTTACAGTGCTCGCCTCCTGCCCGGTCCCCGTCGACGATCGCCCTCCGACTACGATCCTGCCACTAGCTAGAACAATGTAAAGCATGGATGCATCCGTTCATCGATCGACAAGACGGCTGATTTTTTCTGGAATTCGACCCTGTTCCAGATAGAACAGCTTGATGATTGACAGGATTAGGAATTCGGCAGTGTCCTTGCAGTATTCCGGAATTCCTTTTCCTGGAGTATCTGTGCACCTTATCTCGCGCGCGGACGTAACGTATCGAGGAATCGGTTCGTGCCCCGCACGCGTCCATCCCTGGTGAAATATTTGTCCGGTCGCGCCTCCTGATGTGCCCCGCCACGTCCGGTTCCTTCCGTTGCGGTGGCGTGCTCGCCTGGGCTGCGCGTCGTTTTCTGCCGGTTATAAAGGACGAGGGCGACGTGGATCGACGCTTTCCACACGATTCTGCCGTGACCCGCACTAGGCCCGTGAAAGTGATCGAGAGCGTACGCGGGCTAACTAACTAGGCCACACAACAAGTCAAAAAAAAAGGCCACACAATGGCGTGTTTTGGGCCCAAAGACTGTGCTCGGGCACGGGAACCTCTGCGAGCGGAGGCCCAAAACATTTAGGTTCCGCTCGTATAGCCCGTCATTCTGAAATTCAGACTCACTGAACGCCAGCCACTTGGAGTATACTGGCGAGCAAGGTCATAGCTTACGTTATCTGCGCAGATGGCTCATCACTGCTCTGAGCAGCCCACGGCCTGTTCGTAATTTCGTCAGAAAACCAGTGGCTAATAAACAAACGATGGGTCCATCGGTATGATCTGATGAACGCAACCCCACCACATACGCAAGCGCGAGTGAGTTCCCAACATGAGCAGATGGGCGGCGTGCTGCACTCCATGACATATGTGTGTACGGACGCGCGCTCCAGTCTGGCTGTACGCGGGCCCATCAGCATTACATCGATCCATCCGTCGAATCCTTAAAAAAAAAAATTGAAGGAAGCCGCAGGGAACTGCATTCATGCTTCAGCGAAGAAGTACTTCTGAAATCTGAAGGTGGGTACGCCAAGTTGCAGAGGAAAACAAAATGAAGAAAATGTGCAGTGTGCGTCCATACACCTCCTCTGGTGTGTGTGAGAACCCAACACCCAACAGCTAGCTCCGGCGCGGCGACGAGTTGGGTTAGGTGGTTGGTTCCCCCACCCCCCGTATATACTTCGCTTGTTTTCGTTTTCGCTTTGGCCCGATGTGGCGACTGGGAGTAGAGCACTAGATCCATGCGGCCGGATCTGGTGTTGGCCATGGTTGCTTCTCTTTGTTCTGCAGGTCTGGTGGCAAGATCTGCCGCTGCGGAGGGAGGTGGTCGTGGAGATCTCCGGCAATAAGGCTGCCCTTGTCTACTTGAGCCTTTCCATCTTCCCGTCGGGGTGCGGTGTAGGATGGAGGTGGGGGTGCGCTTCAGGCAGGCTCTCATGGCGGGAGCTGCTCGCTGAAGGTACGGCTACCGGCTCTTTCTTCAATAATCCCGGTCATCCAAACTGGGGGATTGCGTCCTCGTCTGCGATCTGGTCGTCGTGGTGGCGACGAGAAGTGGGAGGGGGCCAAAGGGCTACCCCAGTAGGAGTGCTCGATGCTTCTGATGCGGAAGGCATGGATGTTGCTGAGGCGGGCGACAGCTTTCTTCTTCTTCCTGGTTGGCGACGAGTCAACGAGCGAGCGGTGAAGGTTGCTGCTGCATCATCGTCAAGCTGGCCGCCGTTTCGAAGCGCACAGCTGCTGCAGTTGGGAGATCATCACACGGCGGGCCAGTGTTGCCACCGTGATCCATGGCTGCAAGGGCAGTCTCTCCTGGCGTCCTCGATGACGCTTCTTCTTCCTCCAGACGGGAGGTCTTTCGTTGGATTCGAGCTGGCGATCAACATCTTGAAGGCCCCAAGTGGTTTTGTCCCCGGCGGCGCTCGAGATGGCCGGACTTGGAGTCCAAATCACGGTGGTGGAGGCCAAGGGCCTGATCGCGTTTTCCTGACGCGTTCTAGGGTGTTCCTTGCTTTTTCCAAGGACTCTGTTGTAATTTTTACCTTTCTGCTGGTCCTTTGTATCTTGTACCCCCACCGACGAAATATAAGCAGCTAGGCCCTCGGGCCATCCTTTGTTCAAAAAAAAAAAAAAAAAAAAAAAACAGCTAGCTCCGACTTTTTGTGAAGCAAAGCTAATTAGTCCGTGTACGCGATCTGTGATATCGGTCCAAGCCTGATCTGATCTGATCTGGGGCCACAATCTACATCTTGGTTGGCCGTACCCGTACGCACACACGTATCTGCAGGCTGCAGCGCTGTCCCTTTTGCAGATGACTTGACAATCGACGTGATGCGTATCTTGGCGCCAATCCGCAGGTCATTTTCCAGATCCTAACGACCGCCCGGGTTACATTATACGAATGGATGGATGGATGGAAGCACACGCGCGCAGCTAGCTAGCTACTCCCTCCTTTCCATATTAGATGACTCTTATTTAGATGTATCTAGACATATTTTAGTACTAGATACATCTAGGTGAGAGTCATCTAATATAGAACGGAGGGAGTAGCTCTGACCGTTTGTCTCGCCGCCGTCATGCGCATGCTGGTCTTGGTCCGGAGCTAGCCAGGCAATGCCGATGCGCATCTTCTCTCTGTTGGGTAACGATGATTGCTCCAGTGGGGATTACGAAAAGAAGCCGTCCGTGGTGCCCGGCATGTAGGAGATAGATGGATGCAATGCAGGCCGGCGTTGATAATAGCATGCGTTGATACACCATGGTATACAAAATTAATTCTGAGATTAAAATTGTCCTGCATTTAGATTTTTTTTTTGCCGCTACTAGAGGTTCAAGAGAGGTTTTTTTTAATGCTGGGAAATGGATCCAAATCCCAGTAACGTTTTTTTTTTTTGAACAAGGGGTGGCACCGAGGTGCCAAATTTCATTGCTCAAAAACATTGTACATCCGTGATTACAGTGCCCTGCGATCTCATTGCAATGATCGCCGAGATGACAGGACAAGAGAGGTTGTCATGAGCATTGTTCCTGCAAGAACTAGAAAGCTCTGATCCAGGAGATCGGAGAGCTTGTTGAGCGCATTAGTGAGCTAAACCATTGAAATCCCTCGAGACATGATGAATGGAGGAAACAAGCTGGGTCATTAAATTATTGCACTCCGCAATCTGGTATCTGATACTCCAGGGAATAGAGGCCGAAGCTGCAGCTCCTGGTTGAATCGCCTTGACAAGGACAAGATTGTTCGAGAAGACCTGCAACGGTGATACGCGCAAAGCAGCAACAAGACGAGCAGCAATGGCAAGACTCTCAGCTTCAGCCTGAAGAGGCAAAGAGACATCGTCAACATGGGCCTGCAGAAAAATGTCCGAAACCAAACGGTCTTGCTTCCAGCAGATGTAAATTCCAACCCCCACACGTGAGGCGGGCTGTGCTTGCACTTTCCTCCAGGCTGCATCAGAAAACAAGAAAGAGTAACCAGCAATATTGGGAGCAGAAGGCTGCTTCGGCAAGTTCATGCTAAGCTGAGTAGAAAGAGGCAGTGAAGCAAAGTCTGTCAGCATTCATCATTGGATAAGTGTATTTTATTTCACTCATATTATGAGAAGTGCATAGCCTACGGAGGAACCCTTACTATATTGGCCATCTAAAATTTCTATGATCCCATTTTGGAAATGGATGCCAATGGGGGAGAAAGTTTCGAGGGTTTAAGAAATTTTGGTTTTGTTCTTAAACATTTTCCTTTCATGCTCATGCAACCTTGCTTGTCTATTTGCATGGTAGGTAAAATTCATTATATAAACCCTCGTAAAAGAGTTTGTCATCAATTACCAAAATGGGGGAGATTGAAAGAGCATGGTTCCCCCATGTGTGGTTTTGATAATTGATGACAATCACTATGGAATTATGGTTGCATTGAGCTATACTTGTAGAGTTTCTCCATAGGCAATACTTGATGTCCATGTGTTGTATTCAAGATAATCAAGTGGAGACCAAGGTGCTATTCATGTGAATATCCCAAGTTTGGTCATGAGAGAGTTGAGCATATTGCAAGTATGTCTTGAAGAAGAATATTGTGTGAACATTCATCTTTACCTTCAAGACATCATTATTATGAAGAGATAAGAAAAGATAAAAGGTTCATCAAGTATGTCTTGAAGAAGAATATTGTGTGAACATTCATATTTACCTTCAAGACATCATTATTATGAAGAGAGAAGAAAAGATAAAAGGTTGATCAAGGCAAAGTGCTAAGCGATGGTTAATAGTGATCAACTCACAAAGCAAGAAGATGTACCATGTGGTATCATGGTATCGTAAGTAATTGTTCATATAGCTTTGTGTTCTAACCCATTATATGTGTGTGTGGTATATCTATGTGGGGTTAGGCATCTTTCCATGGGCTTGCATCAAAAGGAAGATTTCATATAGTCCATGGTGGATGACGTCAAGTTGTGATCGTCATCAAGTTCGAGAAGTGCAAGTTCAAGGGAAGCATATCGAAGAGATCACATTCTTGAAGCTTGCCACTCTTTTGGAGATAATGTTAAAGTAAAGATATACTTAAAAGAGCCTCTCCCATAGTTGCATATGGGGGAGCATCTTTGTGTCTTCACCAAGCAAAAAGAAATCAAGAAAGGTGTTCCATCTTGAGGAGGTCGAGATCGTCATATTCTAGCTCAAGTGGAATTCTCAAGGCAAAGGTATGATCTTGATAGGTTTTCTATTTTACCGGTCTCATAGCATTAGGAGGGAGACCGGATTATAGGATAGATAACCGTACTATCAAGAGGGGCTCTCATATTAGCAACTTGATCGCATCACTCGGAGAGAGCTCAAACCTTTGCATACTTGGCATAAAATTTCTTGGTTCTTATTTGTGTTTTCTCCATGTGTGGTTTTTGAGCTTGTCATGTGCTTCAATACAAGCTCAAGTTCATCAAAAACGGGTTTTGCATGAAAAACTTATTGCGTTTTTGATATTGGAGGTTTTACCGATTGTTCCTTTATAGAGAGGTAATAACTTTCATCATTTGGTTTTATCATCCAATTATGTACTATGATGTTTCTTTGCATAATCTTTTAGTGTTTGTTCTTACGATTTCAACGAGCCTAAGATCATCGAAAACGGAGTCCGGATGCAAAAGATATCGCGTTTTTAGTGAAGGAGATTTTCTGAAAACTGGAAGGCCGGCCCCAGGCCGGGGTGGGCTCCCGTAGGCCGGACCCCTACCCGAACAGTCCGGCCTGGAGGCCGGCCTGGCCGGCCCGGGAGGCCGGGGTGGGGCAGAATGACCCCAACGGGCTGATTTTGGGGGCCTATAAAAGGGGCCTTCTTCCCCATTGGTTCCCCAACCTTTTTGCAAGTTTTCCACACCATTGTTGACATTTTGGAGCATGCTCTCTCTCTATTCCTCCATGATTCTTGCCTCCAATTAGTGGAAAAAGAGAGAGGAGATCTAGATCTATTATTCCACAAATCCATCTCTCCTCTTAGTGAGGGGAAAGTCTTTGGATCTAGATCTTGTGGATTCATTTGTTGAGTTCTTCATTGTTCTTCCTCTCTTCTCCCCCCATAGCATTTGTTGCTTTGGTGGGATTTGAGAGTGAAGGATTTGAGCACTTCTTGTGTTCTTGCCATTGCATAGGTTGCATCGGTTTGAGTTCTCTACGAGGATTCGTTCGAGTGAAAGGTTGAGAAGCTTCTTACTCTTGGGTTCTTGGAGTGCCCTTGAGCTTGTCCTCTTCGGTACTTGGAGTGCCCTAGACGGTTGTTGTTGTCTCGGAGTTTTGGTAGCTCCCGACCTTGTTGCTATCTCGGAGTTTTGGTGGCTCGCGGGATATTGTTGGGAGCCTCCAATTGAGTTGTGGAGATTGCCCCAACCTTGTACGGGATCGGTGACCGCCCTCAAAGGTCCCATAGTGGATCGTGGCACTCCGCATTGGTGGAGGCACGAGGAGAATAAGGTGAGCCATTGGGCGCTTGGAGTCATTGTGACTCCACACCTCTCCAACGGAGATTAGCTTCCATTGGGAAGTGAACTTCGGGATAAATCATCGTCTCCTTGTCTCTCGGTTATTTCTATACCCGAACTCTTTACTTATGCAATTTACTTTGTGATAACCATCGAGTTTGAAGTAACATATCTTGCTATCACATAGTTGTTTGAATTGTTTAGCATAAGTTGTTGGTGCACATAGGTGAACCTAGTTTGTTTAGGTTTTGGCTTGATAAATTAAACGCTAGTTTTATTCCACATTTATTCAAGCCTTAACCGTAATTATTTTTAAACGCCTATTCACCCCCCTCTAGGCGACATCCGTGTCCTTTCAATTGGTATCAGAGCCGGGTCTCTCTTCATAGGGTTTCACAACCTAGAGAGTAAAGATGTCGGCTAGGGGATTAGTGCATAATGACACTTTTATATTGGATGGCACAAATTATAATACTTGGAAAATTAGTATGCTTAATATTTTTAAGGACATGGGTCCAAATATAGAGAAAATTGTAGATATGGGTTTTTCTACTCCAACGGGTATTGATTGCTCTTTAGAGGATGAGAAAAACTTATATCTCAATACTCAAGCTACTAATGTGTTTTTCAAATATTTGAGTATTGTAGTTCTTGAGTCAATTAGACCATCTTGGAAAGCTCATGATATTTGGACCAAGATTCAAGATAAATATGATGTGTCCAAAAGTTGTGGTGATGATTATACTCCCTCCACCTCCGGTCGTGATGAGTTCTCAAGGCACAACATAATTATATGGTGAGTAGTGACAAAAATTGCAATCTTGATAGTATGCTTATTGTTGACGATTCTTCATCTCTATCTTATTGCAATACTTTGTCTATGGACTTAAACACACCTAGCACCCAAAATGATTTAAATGCTTGCGTTGATAGTTCATGCATATCATGTAAAAATTCCTTGACTAAATCTTATAATGATCTGCTTGATACATCTTGTTTCCATAGTAAAAATGGTTGTATTTCCTCTAGTACTTGTGTTACTAACCATGTAGAAGAAACTCAACATTCCATGGAACAAGATGTGGATTTAAGTGGCGCTTCAAGTAATGGTTCATCATCATCTACCATATCTCACTTTTGCCTTATGGCTAAAGGTTCAAAGGTAGCTCCTACTTTGAACACCAATGTATCTAGTGATGATGATGATTATTATGATGGTGATGAGGATGATGATGATGATGATGACGATGATAATGACAATGATTCGTTAATGGAGAAAGGTAAAATGATTCACAATATCCTTTATGAGGATAAAGATGCTTGTGCCAATTTCCTAGAAATCATTAGAGCATTTGATAGGCGCAATATCACCATTAAGGATTTGGAAGCATGCATTGATGCGTGTTATAGCCGCGAGCGTGATTATTCCAATGAAATTGCAAAACTAGAGGAAGCTCTTGTAGAAGAACAAACTATCAATGAATCTCTTGAAGAGACTTTTACTTTAGAGTTATCAAAATTAAAGGTCTCTCATAATAGAAATCTTGAGGTGGTTAATTGTCTTAAAACTAAAAATGATGAGCTAAAAGTCGAACATACTCAACTTAAAGCTTCATATTCAAAAGGACTTGCCAATTTGCCTTATCCTATTTTTATTAATTATGATGCTTGTGCTACTAACTCTATTTCTCGTGAAGCATCTACATTGAAGGAGAATGTTGAGCTAAGGTCTCAACTTGAGTTTCTAACTAGCAATTATGGGAAATTGGAAGAAAGTCATGAAAAGCTCTTAGGCTCTCATGAGGATCTTTTAGTCTCACATGATAAGATAAAGTTAGCTCATGAGGCTATTACTACCAAGGTGATATCTTGTGATCCTCATGTGTACATTAGCACAAACTCTACTCAAAATTCTATTTTGCCTCGTGCTAGTCCTATTAATTCATTCACTCATAATATCGCTACATCTTGTGATGAATTGCTTTCCATGCCTTGTTGCTCTAACAATGAATCATCTACTTCCTCTATTACTTGTGTTGCTACTAACCATGTAGAAGAAATAAAAGAGCTCAAGATCCAAGTCGCTTCTTTGAAGAAAGACTTGGAAAAGCGTCATGGGAAGTCCGCACTTGACAACATGTTGAGTGTACAAAGATTACCCAATGACAAGAGTGGACTTGGATTCAACTCCAATAATAACAAGAAGTCCAATATAAAGAAGAATCATATAATCAACAAGAACAAGAGCCAAGAACAAGTCAACAATTCTTCCAAGATTGTTTGCTTCAAGTGCAATGTTGAAGGGCACCATGTTAGGTCTTGCCCATTAAAGAAGAAGCCTCTTAGTGAGAAGCAACAAGGGAAGCGGCCAAAAGTTCAATCTCATGCTCAACCTCAAGATGAAGAAAGTCTTCTTCCCAAGAAGAATCAAGTTATAACTCCTCAAGTTGAGAAATCAACTAAGAAGAAAGGAGGAAGCCGATGTTGCTACTTATGCCGTGAAAAGGGCCACCTTGCTTCCTCATGCACTAATGGTACCTTATCCAACCCTATCATTATTTATGATGTTTATTCCCTTCGGAAGGATAACGTTGGCAATGTGTTTGCCAAATATGTTGGCACTCAAAGTGGTGTCAAGAAACGAACCATTTGGGTTGCCAAGCCTATTGTGACTAACCTCTTAGGACCCAACTTGGTTGGGGACCAAGAAGCTAAAACTTGATCAATAGGTGTTGTTGGAGGGCATTGGAGACTTGGCTATCTTATGAAGAATTAAGGGATCTTCATCAATTATATTTACTCAAGCCAAGTCATTTGTATCATCATATATCTATCTCCTATCCAATGTGTCTCCTTGCGGTAACTTGTATTTAAATTATATACATTAAAAGTTGTTTGCCCCTTGCATGTGTTAGTTTTGTGTCTAGCATGTGTTTGTATATGGTGTGCTTACTAATTACCTATCTTGAGTAATCTAGTATGTGTTTGTTGGTTTGCACTCCATGTACTTGTTTGTTTTGTGTTGAGCCTTTATTGCAATTTATGATTAATTTAAGTTGCCTCTTTTGAGAGATTAATGAACTATCTCATTTTGGGGGACTGGTGTGCTTGCCACCTCACAATCCTAAAATATGTGTACATGAGGTATATCACTTATTATTAACGTGACAAGATTATATAGTCTCCATGTGGTATTTCATTCTCATGAGAAATTCGAATTTCACAATGTTCATTAATTATCTCTTATTTGATTTCACTTGCCTCTTGTTGAAAAGAAATGGATTATCACATTATGGGGGAGTAATAAGCTATGTGCATATTACAATCCTAGAAAATGTGAACATGTGAGGTAATGCCACTTATAATTGATATTCTAAATTATCTGTTACTACGTGGCATGATTAGCTCAAACAAGTTCCATACTTGCTTAAATGAGTTTTTTGTATCTCATATTTTGGTTTGTTGAATTTGAGAGAGTTTCTTCGTGCGGTGTTCCTCAAATGTGCACTAGTATTTATTGTTTGGGAAACCGGTTGCTTCAATATATATTAAGAATTGCTTTGCATGATAATTTTACTAGTTGAAGCATGGTAATTAACTCATATCCTTTTCCATAAACTTTTGTGTTTCAACATGATCACGAATATTTTTGCAACATACCACCTAAAATTAACACCATACCCTCCTTGTCCTTGGACAAGTGACAACCATATTTGTGGTAGAAGTTATTGATCATATTTACATTATGCTTTGCTTCCATTTGTATTATCGACGAGAAATTGTTTTGTATGAACTCACATTGTCTTCCTTGACTCTTGAATATCTATGTGTTATAATCAAACAAAATTCTAGTGTAATGGTTGTAAGAAAAGCGAGGATCCCCTTATAGTGCTTTTGTATTAAAATGCAAACATCTATATAATGCATAAGTCATGGGAGAACTATATTACTTCCTTTAGAACACTATATTTTCAATTGGGTCTCTTGCCACTTAATGAAAGTTTCTATTGTATGCATGCGAAGAGTGATGATCCCATTTGAGTGCAAAATTCAAAAATCATGCATATATCATGGGGGAGCTATCATAGATTCTTTTTGAACACTAGTTATCATCAATTGATATTAGATCTTTTTAAATTGGTAATTTAATCAATATCTTGTGAGTTTGTGGAAGGCACAACTTTTATTTTTTTATTACTTTGTGCCATCATAAAAAGTGTAGAGGGCTTGGTTATCTCATTCCTTGTTTTGCATTCTATTGTTTTGAATGAGATAAGTCTTTGATCATATTTTACATAGACATCCTCTATTCTCATTTGTTTTGCTTTGATGCCCTTAATTTCTATTTATTTGGAGTTTGATATCTCACTCATAGATATTTGCTTCAATTGACATCTCTTGGAATTTGACATGGTTCATTTGATGTCTATTGGGATCTCAATATTTTACTTCTTGATGCATTTTTATTTAGTATCCCCCAAGTGATAAGTATTTCCTTTGGTATTTTATTTTTACAATGATATATTTTCTAATTGGTATCTTATCAATCATGAGTTGATTGACATGTTCCTAAATCCTATTTTGAGTGTTTGATCACAACATATGGAAGGACTAACGTGTTCCCTAAGTTTACTCAGAAAATATCATGGATAAAGTGCAACCATATCTACCCGTAAACCACATGCAAGTTGCAGCAATAAGAGAGAAAAGTCTACGGAAAAAGATGTGAAAGAAAGAAGAAGAAACGGAGAAGAAAGGAGAAAGAGAGAAGGGTAAAGGGGGGTGGCCGGCCTGCCTGGCCGGCCTGGCCGGGCTCTAGGCCGGGCTAGTGGCTGCCTGGCCACGCCCCACGCCGGCCCCAGGCCGGGTGCCAGGCCGGGCTGTTCGGGTGGGGGTTCGGCCTCACTCGCTGCCTCCGCCGGCCCCATGCCGGGTGCCAGGCCGGGCTGCCCGGGTGGGTGGCCAGCCCCGCCCTGCCCCCACGCCGGCCCCAGGCCGGGCTGCTGGCTGGGTGGACGCCCCCACGCCGGCCTCCCTCTCCTTCCACGCCGGCCTCAGGCTGGGTGCCAGGCCGGGGTGGGATTGTGCCCGGCCCTGGCTGCCCCAGGCCGGCCTGGCCGGCCCCCTAGGCCGGGTTGGGCGCTGTAGAGTGGGGGAACCCCCCAACGACCGTTTTCTCTCTCCCGGGTATAAAATGAAATATTTCTTCTACCTTTAGATTCATGCATAATTATTAGTGTATATGTTATGGCATGTTTATTTTCCTTGATCCAATATTTATATAGAATAATATCCATAAATCCTAAATTGGCTAAGATGTTCATGATATTCAATTTCTTATCTATATGCCTATATTCATGTGGATTGAATCCTATATATTGTAGTTTGTGTAACTACTTTGGACCCAATGAGTTTGGGGACCATTTTTGTACTTAAATATGTTTTAGGTACATTTCATATGCGTTGGATGCTTGCCTCATTCACAAAGAAGGTGTTATCAATACATGCTTATTGGAGTCAAGCTATGCTGATGGATGAATTCTTATATAGTACAACATCACCAATGCTACCTCGGTAACAAGTATCTATCTCATGCATATACTCTAACATTTCAACCTTTTGTAGGTTGTATCATGGCATGAAACATATTTACTCCTTGTGATATTTGTTGCTTTTATCAAAACGTCTCAACTATCTCTTTTTCCCTTATTGATGTTTGTGACGTCTTTGATGTGTTTTTGTTGGAAGGTCATTCATATCCTCTAAAAAAATGCTTTCAAGTAAAGATCTTATTATCATATTTATGTCTTCGAATTGGATATCTCGCTCTTTCTCTTTGTAACTATATTGTATGTACATGTTTCTTTATGTATGTACATCATCATGATTGTGGTCTATTTAAGAAACTTATACACATGATAAGAATTACATGTCTTATTGTATCCTAATGGTTCGGTGTCCATCCTTTTATTGGTAACTTCTCTTATGGCTTAACCATCTCTTACTCCAAGTGATATGCCTTATTTTCTTTTATGATCACTTGCACTTGCTTTGAGTTTTGAACAACAGTGGGGGAGTTATGATTCCATTTTTGTGCCCTTTGCGTTCAAAACGCAATATTTCTAAATCATGCACAAATATTTGGGAGCTCCTCTATTTTCTTTAAAAACACTCATTTTCTCAAACCATAATATACCTTGTTCGTTTGGTTTGTTGGATCTCTTGATTGCTTGCTTGTCTTTAGGAGAATATTAGATTTGTATACCATCTTATTTGCAATCTTTGGATCCTTGGTATAGTTCCTCCCATTATTCATCATTGGATAAGTGTATTTTATTTCACTCATATTATGAGAAGTGCATAGCCTACGGAGGAACCCTTACTATATTGGCCATCTAAAATTTCTATGATCCCATTTTGGAAATGGATGCCAATGGGGGAGAAAGTTTCGAGGGTTTAAGAAATTTTGGTTTTGTTCTTAAACATTTTCCTTTAATGCTCATGCAACCTTGCTTGTCTATTTGCATGGTAGGTAAAATTCATTATATAAACCCTCGTAAAAGAGTTTGTCATCAATTACCAAAATGGGGGAGATTGAAAGAGCATGGTTCCCCCATGTGTGGTTTTGGTAATTGATGACAATCACTATGGACTTATGGTTGCATTGAGCTATACTTGTAGAGTTTCTCCATAGGCAATACTTGATGTCCATGTGTTGTATTCAAGATAATCAAGTGGAGACCAAGGTGCTATTCATGTGAATATCCCAAGTTTGGTCATGAGAGAGTTGAGCATATTGCAAGTATGTCTTGAAGAAGAATATTGTGTGAACATTCATCTTTACCTTCAAGACATCATTATTATGAAGAGATAAGAAAAGATAAAAGGTTCATCAAGTATGTCTTGAAGAAGAATATTGTGTGAACATTCATATTTACCTTCAAGACATCATTATTATGAAGAGAGAAGAAAAGATAAAAGGTTGATCAAGGCAAAGTGCTAAGCGATGGTTAATAGTGATCAACTCACAAAGCAAGAAGATGTACCATGTGGTATCATGGTATCGTAAGTAATTGTTCATATAGCTTTGTGTTCTAACCCATTATATGTGTGTGTGGTATATCTATGTGGGGTTAGGCATCTTTCCATGGGCTTGCATCAAAAGGAAGATTTCATATAGTCCATGGTGGATGACGTCAAATTGTGATCGTCATCAAGTTCGAGAAGTGCAAGTTCAAGGGAAGCATATCGAAGAGATCACATTCTTGAAGCTTGCCACTCTTTTGGAGATAATGTTAAAGTAAAGATATACTTAAAAGAGCCTCTCCCATAGTTGCATATGGGGGAACATCTTTGTGTCTTCACCAAGCAAAAAGAAATCAAGAAAGGTGTTCCATCTTGAGGAGGTCGAGATCGTCATATTCTAGCTCAAGTGGAATTCTCAAGGCAAAGGTATGATCTTGATAGGTTTTCTATTTTACCGGTCTCATAGCATTAGGAGGGAGACCGGATTATAGGATAGATAACCGTACTATCAAGAGGGGCTCTCATATTAGCAACTTGATTGCATCACTCGGAGAGAGCTCAAACCTTTGCATACTTGGCATAACATTTCTTGGTTCTTATTTGTGTTTTCTCCATGTGTGGTTTTTGAGCTTGTCATGTGCTTCAATACAAGCTCAAGTTCATCAAAAACGGGTTTCGCATGAAAAACTTATTGCGTTTTTGATATTGGAGGTTTTACCGATTGTTCCTTTATAGAGAGGTAATAACTTTCATCATTTGGTTTTATCATCCAATTATGGACTATGATGTTTCTTTGCATAATCTTGTAGTGCTCGTTTTTACGATTTCAACGAGCCCAAGATCATCGAAAACGGAGTCCGGATGCAAAAGATATCGCGTTTTTAGTGAAGGAGATTTTCTGAAAACTGGTAGGCCGGCCCCAGGCCGGGGTGGGCTCCCGTAGGCCGGACCCCTACCCGAACAGTCCGGCCTGGAGGCCGGCCTGGCCGGTCCGGGAGGCCGGGGTGGGGCAGAATGACCCCAACGGGCTGATTTTGGGGGCCTATAAAAGGGGCCTTCTTCCCCATTGGTTCCCCAACCTTTTTGCAAGTTTCCCCCCACCATTGTTGACATTTTGGAGCATGCTCTCTCTCTATTCCTCCATGATTCTTGCCTCCAATTAGTGGGAAAAGAGAGAGGAGATCTAGATCTATTATTCCACCAATCCATCTCTCCTCTTAGTGAGTGGAAAGTGTTTGGATCTAGATCTTGTGGATTCATTTGTTGAGTTCTTCATTGTTCTTCCTCTCTTCTCCCCCCATAGCATTTGTTGCTTTGGTGGGATTTGAGAGTGAAGGATTTGAGCACTTCTTGTGTTCTTGCCATTGCATAGGTTGCATCGGTTTGAGTTCTCTATGAGGATTCGTTCGAGTGAAAGGTTGAGAAGCTTGTTACTCTTGGGTTCTTGGAGTGCCCTTGAGCTTGTCCTCTTCGGTACTTGGAGTGCCCTAGACGGTTGTTGTTGTCTCGGAGTTTTGGTAGCTCCCGACCTTGTTGCTATCTCGGAGTTTTGGTGGCTCGCGGGATATTGTTGGGAGCCTCCAATTGAGTTGTGGAGATTGCCCCAACCTTGTACGGGATCGGTGACCGCCCTCAAAGGTCCCATAGTGGATCGTGGCACTCCGCATTGGTGGAGGCACGAGGAGAATAAGGTGAGCCATTGGGCGCTTGGAGTCATTGTGACTCCACACCTCTCCAACGGAGATTAGCTTCCATTGGGAAGTGAACTTCGGGATAAATCATCGTCTCCTCGTCTCTCGGTTATTTCTATACCCGAACTCTTTACTTATGCAATTTACTTTGTGATAGCCATCGAGTTTGAAGTAACATATCTTGCTATCACATAGTTGTTTGAATTGTTTAGCATAAGTTGTTGGTGCACATAGGTGAACCTAGTTTGTTTAGGTTTTGGCTTGATAAATTAAACGCTAGTTTTATTCCGCATTTATTCAAGCCTTAACCTTAATTATTTTTAAACGCCTATTCACCCCCCTCTAGGCGACATCCGTGTCCTTTCACAAACATCTGAGAGCAACAAGATAAGCTGACCTAGAAGTACACTTACCGTTTGAACCTGGTCTCCAACACAAGATGTCATCCTCATCAGACTGAATGACTATAGTATTATTAATGATGCTAGCAGTACGCTCTGAAAAAAGAGAGTCAATCAACCGAGTATTCCAAATCCTTGTACCAGGGAGCCAAAGCTGATTAACGACTGCAGGATAGGAGTAAGGATGATCTTGAAGCAGAAGGTCATCATATATGTGCGTCCATGCTTGACACCAAGGTGTACTTACACACTAAAGAGTAGCTTAGTTACCTAAAGAGTAGCTTAATTAACACAATCCTCTCTCTCCTTATTAATTACTGGTCACGTCAGCTTTTTATCCTACGTGATATCTATGTTACTAGTGAAGTTACTCCCATTGGGAGAGGGAGTATCTTTTCTTCCTAAACTAATTAATTTTAGGTTTTTTTAATGAGGCAAACGACTTGTCTCTATCCATTAATTAAGGAGAGAGTTTTGGCAAGAAAAAAGTAAACCCGGGAAGGCCCAAAGGGGGACTACTATCCCGAAATTACATAGCTCAATTTTTTCGCACCCATAAGTGTCCAATGTTTTGCCTCGTCTTTGATGTTGGTAATGAGCATAGAGGGGGCGTCGATTTGTTTTGAAAGACCCTCATATTTCTTTGGTTCCAAATGGTCCAACTAGTAAAGCATGGTGAGGGAAGCCATGGCCTTGCGATTTGGGATATGTTGCAAGACATGTTCGTCCACCACAGCTTGATGGAAGGTTCCTTCGATCAAACAGATGTATCATGGAGGGAAGCTCGAGCCGTTCTTTGATCATCCTCAAACCCTTTCTGTATAACGGCAATGAGAGAAGATGCTTTTTAGGAACTACGCGATTGTTAAAACACTCAAGATATAATAGTTTAGCGGGTTAAGTTATTCCAAAAATAGTTGGCTAACAAGAAAAGCAAGGCAATAGTTCCGAGAGAAAAATAAAATACATGTCTTATTTTATATAATCAACTTTGGAGGTAGGAAGTACAAAAAATTCATCTGGGGCCTCTTTGATTCACAAGATTTAAAAAACACGTCAATAGAGGAAACACAAGAATACGGATCATTTGATTCATAGGATCTCATGGGATATTTTGAAGATTTGCTTTGTTATGCATTTTTTTGTGTTCACTGTCCGATTCGCATGATTGGAATCCTTGAAAGAATTTTCTAAAGATTTAATTAAGCTCTCTTTTGAAAGAAATTTTTCATCTAGTCAGATTTTTACTAGAACTACTTTACATTTCCTGTGGTGCTCAAACACTCATCCATCTAAATTAATGTACTTTTTAATTGAGGGACGTATCGTGTTGAACTAGCAGGGTGCATGAGACACCTGGTCTTGGACCATTTCCTATGTAGATCCCCTCTCTGATATAATGTGTGACACCCCATGTTAGTCGAGAAATGTGCGTATTTTACAAATGGGTAGTTTTCTCTCGAATTGACCCTGTTGTAACGATGTAGGATGTAAGATAGCATGCCACTTCAGTCTTGCTCTTTTTCTTATATTTTTTTGTGTTTTGAGAATCCTACGAATCAAAAAGGCCAAGAGTGTCACATCATCTTCAATACTACTCACTCCGTTCCACAATGTAAGCCTTTTTTGCAAGATAGTTTAGCTTGGTAGAAAACCTTACGCTATGAAACAGAGGTAGCATGGACGGAGCCACTAGGGGGTCAAGTGGGGTCGGTTGACCCGGCTCCCTGTGGGCAAAAAAAAAACAGGGAAAAAGAAACTCAGCGAACGTGCTCTGCCTCGAAGGCTCGAACGACCGTGACCCGCACCCGCCTGCCCCATCTCGCTCGAACCCTCCAGCGCCGCCGTCCGCCCCAACTCCCTCGATCTCCTCCAGCGCCGTCGCCCACCTGCCTTGCCGCCACGCCCTCGCCGGCC
This sequence comes from Alopecurus myosuroides, assembly GCA_028641055.1. Classification (NCBI taxonomy): domain Eukaryota; kingdom Viridiplantae; phylum Streptophyta; class Magnoliopsida; order Poales; family Poaceae; genus Alopecurus; species Alopecurus myosuroides. The sequence continues at coordinate 418,147,290 of CM054058.1, forward strand.
CCCGCCACTCTCCTCCCGGCCGCGGCCCTCTGTCTCCCTCCGCCAGTCATGCCCTCCGCGTAGCGCTGCCGGAGCCGCCCGCCTACCTTGCTCCATCAACTCCCTCGCCGGCCCCCGACACGCCCCTCCCGGCTGGCCCTCTGTGTAGCTCTGTGCGCCCTCTCTCTGTCTCCCTCCTGGCCAGCCCTCGGTTTCCCTCCGCCTCCGAGCCCCCAGTTCATCTCTCGGCCAGTGCGCCCGGTGCCGCCCCTCCAAGATTTTGGTGGCCGCTGCTGCCCGCTCTGATGGACTGTGAGGAAGAGGACGAGTGGATACAGATGCAGGCTAAAGAGGACGAAGCTGCAACAACCCTTGCTCTAGCTCGGCAAGAACAAGAGGCATCGATCTCCAGAAACCTGAAGAGGTTACGCCAGGTTAGTTCCCCTTTTGATTTCATATTTATATTAGGTTGTGTATTGTCTAGTTACCCTTAGTAGCGTGTAGGAGATTTATATGTTGATTTCTGTAACACAGGATACTCAAGAGCAACAAGCAAATGTTGCTGAAATTTTTGATGTAGCAAACGTCATTGCGGATCCCGGACTTCGGTTACCAATTGATGAATATGCTACCCCTGAAATCGGAGATAAAATGAGATGTGCATATTTATCTAGAGGCCGTAATCGTTTAATTGGGCATAATTTTCCCAAAACAAAATTTGGTCCGAATTTTCGATCATTTCTAGATGCATGGTACACCAAATATGATTGGATAGAGTATAGTGTGGAGAAGGATGATGCATATTGCTTCCATTGTTTTCTTTTCAAATCTTCAAGCAATAGTTCACATTTTGGACATGATGCTTTCACAAAGTCAGGGTTTAGAAATTGGAAGAAAGGATCAGAAAATTTTAATTCTCATATAGGTGGATCAACTAGCATACATAACAGTGCAAGAAATATGTGTGAAGATTTCAGCAATAAAAAGCAAAGTGTGGCATATGCTATTGTTTGTCAAGAAGAAAAATTGCATATCAATTATGAAATCCGTTTGAGGGTTGTTGTGGGTGTTGTCAGATTTCTACTTGAACAAGGTCTAGCTTTTCGTGGGCATGACGAGTCTAGCACTTCCTTGAACAAGGGAAATTTTCGTGAGATGTTGGATTGGTATGGCGCAAGATGCAAGGAGGTAGCCAATGTGATTAATGAGAATGCTCCTGGCAAATGTCAATTGACATCTCGTGAAATCCAACTAGATATAGCAAAAGCATGTGTAGAAGAGACTACATAAGTTATAATGAGTGAGCTTGGAAATGCATCTTTCTCTCTATTTGTTGATGAGTCTCGTGATGTATCAGTTAAAGAGAAAATGGCTGTAATCTTGAGGTTAGTCTTACTTGTTAATGAGTCTCTATATGTTATTGGCTAGTTTCCCCCTACTTACTTGTTGTAATCTTATATATTCTTGTCTTATTTTTTGTAGGTTTGTGAACCAAAAAGGAGAGATCATGGAAAGATTGCTCGGTGTTGAGCATGTTCTTGATACTACATCAGCTTCTGTGAAAAGATATTTAGATGCAATGTTTGTTAAACATAATGTGTCCATGTCAAGATTAAGGGGACAAGGATATGATGGTGCCTCTAATATGCGTGGGGAGCTACATGGTTTAAAAACATTGGTATTGGCAGACAACCCTCATTCCTTTTATGTGCATTGTTTTGCCCACCAACTTCAATTGGTGGTTGTGGCGGTTGTCAAAGGACTTCTACCAATTGGACACTTCTTTGGTCACTTAAACAAGATTGTCAGTATGGTTAGTTTTTCTTGTACATAATTGCAAATAGTTGTCAACTCTTTATCTATATTTCAATTCTAATTTTTGCATGCACATTTCTTGTAGGTGAGTGCCTCTTGTAAGAAGAAAGATGCATTGTTGCAACTACATCATGACCGTTTGGTAGCACAGCTAGAGAGTGGAAAGATCTCATCGGGAAGAGGCCAAAATCAAGAGACAAGTTTAGCAAGACCAGGAGATACTCGTTGGAGATCACACCAAAAAACTCTGATTCGGATTAAAAATATGTGGGATTCAATTGTTGAAGTGTTATGCAGTGTTTCTCATGATGGGACAGATGCCGAGGAGAGAGGTTTGGCTTCAGGTTATATGATATACATGGAAAGATTTGAATTTGTTATTATCTTGCATTTGATGCTTCGAGTGCTTGGTATAACAAATTGTTTGTCACAAGCATTGCAATCCAAGGATCAGAACATAGTGAGCGCTATGAATATGATTGTCTCAGTTAAAGCTCTATTGCAGAAATTGAGAGATGATGGATGAGAGCCTCTATTGCTTGCTGCCACTAACTTTTGTGTTGACAGAAATATTATTGTACCGAACATGGATGATAATATTCTGGCACGGGGTTATTCAAGGAGCTCACACAAGATGGTTACTAGCTACCATCATTACAAGGTACAAGTCTTTAATGAGGTGCTTGACAGAAACATAAGTGAGATGAACCATAGATTTTCTGAAACTTCTACGCGCTTATTGTTGTGCACTGCATGGCTTGATCCTAGAGACTCATTTAGCAGTTTTGATAATGATATGCTAGTTGAGCTTGCAACTTTGTACTCTGTTGATTTCACTACACATGATTAGTTGTGCTCTTGCTGACGAACTGGGACATATATATTGATGTGATGAAGAGAAGTCCGAATTCATAGCTTGTGATAGTCTAAGTGCTCTTGCTCTCAAGTGGGTTCAGAAGAGACAACATTTCACATTTCCATTGGTCTATCGCCTTATTACACTTGTGTTGACATTACCCATGGCAACAACACAAGTTGAGAGAGTTTTCTCGGCCATGAATATTATAAAGACAGATCTTCGAAACAAGATAGGGGATGATTGGCTCAATAATTTGATGATTTGATATGTTGAGAAAGAGATATTTACAAAAATTGATGACAAGAAGATTATGCTACGTTTCCATTCCTACAGTGATCGTAGATGTTATCTTCCTCGACACTTTCGTCTTGCCAACATGGGTTTAACTTAATGGTACTATCTTCTTTTTCTAAATGTAGCACTTTAATATGTAGTTTTCTTGTTATTTGTAGTCAGTTTGTACTTGAGCTTGATGAAATATGAAATTGCATCTGTTGGACCTTTTTTGTGTGTTGTGTTCAATACACTTACTTTTTTGCCTAATTTTTTTAAACCTTATTTGTTCGACCCGGCTCAGTTCAATTTCTGGCTCCGCCACTGGGAGGTAGTACTTACATGAGTACATAAACATTTTGATTGTGCAAAGGAAAGCACATGATTCTTAGCAAGAGGTAGGGGTTGACGTAAATTTTCCTGGGAAATCTAGTGGAGAGTAGTTCTACGAAAAATTTCTTTGAACGCCAATCCTACGAATCAAACAACTCACTTCAACAAAATACCTAAGGATTCTTATCCCCTGTTTTTTTTTCCTGAAAATCCATTTAATCAAAGAGGCCCCATATTGGATTAATGAACAGATATTTCTCACACAATACACGATTGTTACTAAAATGTTTAAGCAATACGCTTGGAAAGTATCTATCCATTAGAGCATGTCTAACAGACCCCTTATGTTTTCGCCCCCTAAAACGCGTGTAGAGGGCCCTGTATACACATTTCGCCGGCCAAAAACTCGTGCGAGCTAGCAGACCCCCTACACCCACCCCGTAAAACAGGGGTAGGGGGTCTGCTAGCTCGCACGAGCTTTTGGCCCCTCACAAAACAGGGTTCTGCAGGGTTTAGCACAACTACACAAGCATATCAAATATGGCAGATTCAAGATATGCGATGCATAATCCATAGTTTTACATCACAAAATAGATCAACAAGTTCATAGGTCATGTTCTAGGCATAGAGGTTCCCAAAAGTACTGCCACCACCAACGCGATCCACATCAATCTTGGAGCCCACCGTCGGCACCACCACTCACCGAAGTTGAAGCACCAAGGTTGGATGCCTCGCGAGCTTGACGCGCCTGCAACTTCCTCGCCATGATCTCGGCCTTGCTCTCCTTCCACCACAGCAGCTGATCCTCGTCCATGTCCTTGGTGTTCATCATCATGATCTCCTTCTCCTCGGCCAAGAGCTCCTTCATGGCTTTGGTTTGTTTGAGAGCCAACATTTGGGCATCCAACTCGGCCTTGCGCATAGCCTCCTCTCTTTTTGCAGCCACCTTGGCAAGCTTCACCTCCTTTTTCTTCTCGGTGATGAGGACCTTGGTCTCCAATGTCTTGTATGCTATTTCCTCCTTTGCCCTAATGTGCTGATCCATCTTGTCCTTGAAGCTAGCTGCCTCGGCTTCTAGCCTCTGCCTCTCCTTCGCCTTCTTGGTGCCCTCGGGCTTGCCTACGTTGCGACCACCCATGTCTTCCTCTTCATCATCCATGTTGAGCATTGCCTCCTTCTTGCACTTTGGCTCTTCGTCCCTCAACTTCCACTTGGGAAGGTGTTGGAGCAAGTTGAAGCAATGCTCAAACTGAAATTCCTTGTTCTTGGAGCCGGCCATGTCTTTGTACCGCAATTGAGCATACTTGGGCTGCACAACAACAATGTAGTGTGATGTTTACACAAGAACACATAGTTTGCACAAGAAATCTGTCACAAAACTTACGTAGTCCGATTCCACACATCCACTTGGTGGATTATCCGCCACTTGGTCCATGGCAGCGCTCCAACGAGAACAAGCTGGCTTGATCGTGTTCCACCGGCCTTCAAGGGAGCGGTAGGATCGATCCGCCAAAGTCTTCGTGCGAGGCTTGAGCTTGTGGTAAAGATCCTCAATGCGTTGCCAATAGCGCTTGCCGGTTTGATCGGTGCCGGTGGCAGCATCCATGGACACTTTGCCCCACGCACGGACCAATGTGACATCTTCAATCTCGGTGTAGTTGGGCTGCTTCCCCGATTTGCTCCGCCGCGCAGTAGCCGCGTCCACCTCAACCACGTCGTCGTCCACCTCTTCGTCCGCATCTTCATCCTCGCCATAGTCAGCGTACTCGTCGTCGAAGCCAGCAATGCCCGAATCCAAGTCCACCGCAGAATCGTTGAGCATATCCATGTAGGATGTCGCGACGGCAGGCGCAGGCACTTCGTCGAGCACCTGGCGGGCACCAGCCGGCGGCGGCGTGGGCAACCGCGTGGGAGCTGGCGGAACGGCCGGTGACGGAACCTCGGCGACCACCGGCGTGGGCGGATCGTCCGCTACAGGCGTCGCGGCCTTCTTCACCTTTGGCGGCCGCCCCCTCGTCGCGAATGACTTCACCTTCTTCGCGACGAGGGGCGCAGTAGTGGTCGCCGCCGCCGCCGCTACCGCAGGCCCCGGCGGTGTGTCGAAGAAGAGCTTCGGGATCCTCTTCCTCTTCATCGGCATGGTGGCGGAGATGATGGCCGCCACATCGGCGGAGACCGCGGCGTCGACGGTGACAGCATTCACCACCTCAGACATGGGTGGCGCGTCGTCGGCGGTCGGAGGGGCTTGTGAGGAGTCCATGGCGGCGAGATCTGGCGACGCGGTGGCCGGGGAGGGCGAGGAGGCGGATTTCCGGCGGCGGCGGCGGCGGTTGGGAGCTTCGAGCGCAGTTGGGGAAAAGGTGAGGGGTTGGCCCTGTACATCTCCTCCCGACCGGCACATGTAGGGGTCGACGGGCCGCCCCCTACCCAAACTTGTAAAAAATCGTCCGGGGTGGTCCATTTACGGGGTCTGCTAGATGGCCGGGTAGAGCCCAAACCCGTATATCAGCGGTTATTATACGGGTTTGGGCCATATAGGGGGTCTGTTAGACATGCTCTTAGCCTAGCCCATCCAACTCTGTGGTTGTTGGTAACTGATGAGCACTAGCTAGTCGCAGCAAAGTATATAATAGCTAGCAAAAACCATTTTCACAGCAGTAAAAGTAAGAAACAAAAGAACGGGGGCGTTCCATTACTCGGATTCCCGGAACACGAACCCATGCTGCGCTGCATCGATCGACAAACGCACATACATGCACCCGACCCAGCATTAACCTTGCCTACGTACGAGTGCTTGCCTGCGTGCGTGCAAGCCTCTACAGGAGAGGGATCGAAATTAACTGGCCAACCTAGGAGCGCTGGCATGTACAGTCCTGGGAGAGGAAAACGTACGTGCTTTGCGATCCGTGGTAGAATTGAAACGCACTGCATACCTGCAGCTCCAGCTAGCTATCTCCGAGAGGCAATATATGTGCGTGAAGTGAACTGAGCATGCCTTGACCATGCATGATCGTCCTAGCTAGAGGGGCCAGAGTACCACACAAGGCTAAAATTTGGAATTCAATGCAAGAACCTAAAAAAGAGTACGCATGACACATGGTTGTTAACTGAGTAACAGCCATACACAAAAGCTTGACTTGATAACTCATTTTTTTTTATTTTTTTTGTGGTCAATGAAATGACAAAGTTTTTACCGTTTTAACAACACACACGCTAGCGCACACGCACCAAAAAACAAAAGATTCAGGGTCTCTTTGATTCATGTGAAATGTAGGGAAAATACAATAGACAATAGAATGAACAAAGAGTGGTCTTATGCATCACTCAGAGACGCCGAGGCTAGGGTTATCCCCTTTCCCCCAAAAAAATCCATAATGGAACAAATGATTTTTTAAATCTTATGTAATGTTTAAAAGGAAAACATAAGATTTATACAAATCCACTCAGACATCATTATAATTTTCTTTTGGATGAATCTTAACTCGTGGTGACGTGAGTATTAAAAGTTGTGGGAGCTAAAAGTTACATCAGAAATTCCTTACCTATCTTCGGAGAGAAGCAGTCTTTACACGGGATAGCTCGCTAAGCCTAATTGGAAGATACTTAAAAAAAATGTGCTTTCTGCCATTTGATGAGTCAATCAGACATTTTAGTGCAAATTTGCTCTAGATTTCCATTTCTTCCTGTTGATATCAAGGTCGAGATGGCTCAGTCTCCCCAAGATTCTTACGTGCATGGATGTGATGTGCGTACGTACGTGTGTTCTTAAGTTTGAACATTTTAATATACTAAGTTGTGTGCATCTGCTTGATGCAGAGGCTGGTTTTTTCGTTTTAAAAAGAAACTTACACGTATGTGAGCATCTGTATTTCTGGTGTATTCCTATAAGTGGAAGACGATGTTAAAAAGAGCGCAATCTAATTTTGCTGGTCCACCACACTCGATCTTCCTGGTGGTTTGGTTGGTAGCCCGAGAATTATTGCGTTGCCACCAAAGGCTTTGTGGCCTCAGCAAAACAGTGTTGTCATTATGGGAGGATCGGCTCCGTATTACCACACGTTATGCAAGTAACCATCAATCCATCATCCTGCAAAAGTAGCAACTAACTGTGATGTTGTGTACTCATCCTGCAAAAGTAGCAACTAACTGTGATGCCGTGTACTCGTACAAAAGTAGTTAGGCATGCGCGTACACTTGTACCGTGTTGTACGCACCACTGTTCTGAATAAGACAAGCTGAGAGACGGCACTGTGCATTTCTAGTTGAACTTGTGCTAGCACCAACAGGAAGATGCGATGCTATTTTCCGGGAAGAATCAGCTAATTAGCTAAGGTGGGTCTTGCATGACTGTGCACGTACCTGACGTTCAACGGCTTCAAATACAGCGGTCGTTTGTCCGTTTGCACGACCTAATCCATTGCCTTGGCACGGTCTGCCCAAATGGGCATTATATTTGGCTGCGACTTGCTATACTGATTGTTAGAGATATATTATTTGTTAATGTATTTGATGATATGAGATTTTTAATCCGACTCCTACCTTACCTTTCCAAGACACTTCTTTCCATCTAAGTTTTAGAGCAGCTCCATCGGCGCCTTCAAAATGTGTCCGCCACCATGAAAAAGTGTATGCTATGGAGGTACCGAACACATGACGGCCTCTATCAGGACGGCTGTCCCAGCAGCTAACCCCAAAACCTAAACCTAACAAAATTCCGATATCCAGATTCAAACAAAGTTTCAAAATTTTATTCAAATTTGTGACATTTACAAGATTTTGAGCGAAATTTCAAACTAAAAACCTACAAACCCCCCACAAAGGTCAAAGTTGTCGTTGTCTGAAGAGAGGTAGACGACTGCGGAGTAGGAGGAAGTGTCCGACGCGTAGTTGCGGCGCGACGGCGACACCTGCTGTTGTGGTTGCGCCAGCACCGACTCGAGCAAGGCCTATGTCCAACCGGGACATTCCGACTTGATCTCTTGCACCGACGCAAGCATGGAAAGTGTGACGCCAGCGCAGTCTGCCGGGTCGGTGTCGTACCAATATGGCGAGAGGACGCGAAAATCCGGTAGGCGAGGGAGGGCGATGGCCGACTTCTAATGTCATACGAGTGGGGACGCGGCGATGCCGACATGTGAGGAAGCAACGTCCAACCGGGGGACAATGAAGTGGGTGGGCGGCGCTATTAAACATAGGTGACAACCTCTTTGTGCCTATGCCATATCGGCCCCACTTGTCAGAGTGCGTGTCCGGCTCCCCGGAGCTGGACCCAAAAGTTTGGACAGATAAGAGGATCCAGATATATTTTAGGGCCATTTGGATCGATGAGGAGTGCTGTTGGATGCCTTTTTATTTTCCAGACCCTCATTGAGCCGTTGGGGAGGCCTATCGGGGCGATGGTGGAGAGGTATTATTCCTCTATATATACTCATGTGAAGTACAACATACAACAATTTACGCCAATCTCCTACACTTTTATGGCATGAGATGCAAACTAGTAGACCTATCTTGTAAACACCCTTTTGGGTTATGTCGCCCCGGGAGGTCTATTCCCATGATCTTCGATGGGGCATGTAACCCGTAGCTAAGGTTTATCCGTCGCTCGGTTGATCGACTATTTAGGAGAGTCGTTTTGTCGATTTCTTAATCGGTTTTTCTCTTTGTGGGTTACTTGGGCATCTTTTTTGGTTCCATTGTTATAGATCTGCGCGTTTACTCCGACAACAAATTCGATTCTATATTGACCGTCTCCTCTTCATCAACCTGAAAGTGCCACAGCCGGCTGCTCTCGTCCGAACGAAGTGGCCGCGATAATGGTTAGTTGTAGTAAAACCTGCCACCATGTAATAATGTTGGGGGGAAATATGGCCAAAAGATCTAAATAGGCTAAAATATGGCCAAAAGATCTCCTAGAAACTGAATCGCAAAAAAAGCAAAAAGAACTACTAGAAACTGTCTCATATGCCATGTCTCAGCATACATATTTTGGGCCCTGCTTCTTAATGTATACACATGCCCACACATCATCAAAAGCCTCAGCGTGCACTGTCATATTCTGGTGAAATGCCAAATTATATAACCTAGCTAGGGAATTTCGCACATAATTAAAGGCATGTTCATTGTAAAACAAAAAACTACCGCGCTCGAAAATGCCAGTGAATTAAAATTGTTTGGATGAATTGTTTAAAAAAAATATTTGGAGGAATTGAAGCCGGAGGTGTGGCAGCCAGGCAGGGCATGGAGTCTCTGTCTCTACCTCTAAAGGGATTAATGACGGATTATGGAGGCGACGAGGCGTCAGCTGTAGTTCATGGGTCGCTATCCCTCTCGGCTCTCTACATATACAGCGACCATCTCCCTCTTCCTCTCTACCACCAACACCCCCTCCCCCCCATTCGCAGTAACTCCATCAGGTCCTACTCCCTCATTGCCACGCGCGCGTGTCTATTCATACGGGGTCGTACGTGGTGCTCTCGCATGGCGACGAGCGAGCAGAGCTCGGAGTCCTCGACGTCGACGACCACGTCGTCCTACACATCCTCTTACTCCACGTCCTCCTGCTCGCCCAGGGCCGACGACGCCGGCGGCAAGAAGCAGCACTGCAGCAACAGCAACAACAACAACCGGAAGCGCGCGCGCGACGCGGAGACGTCATCGGCCGCGGCAGCCCCGGCAGCGCCGTCGTACCGTGGCGTGAGGATGCGGGCGTGGGGGAAGTGGGTCTCGGAGATCAGGGAGCCGCGCAAGAAGTCGCGCATCTGGCTCGGCACCTTCCCGTGCCCGGAGATGGCCGCGCGCGCCCACGACGCCGCCGCGCTCAGTATCAAGGGCGCCCGCGCCGTGCTCAACTTCCCGGACCTCGCGCCCGCGCTTCCGCGCCCCGCCTCCCTCTCCCCGAGCGACGTCCAGGCCGCCGCCGCGTGCGCCGCCCTCATGCACACCCATGACAACCGGTGCTCCGGCTCCGCACCAACCTCCCCAGCCTCCACGCCGGCCTCCCCGCGCGGCAATGCGCCGGCGCCACGGGACCAACCGTCCGCACGCGATGAGCTGGGCCAGGAGCCGAGCCGGGGGAACGATCAGCAGCAGCCGCAGCAGCAGACGGCGGCACAGCTGGACTTGGGCGAGCTAGTGTTCGACGAGCTGGCGCCGCTATGGGTGGAGGACGTGGTGGATTTCGCGCCGTCCGATCACTGCTGGACGGCGTACGATGGCCTCGACCCGCTTGGCTTCCAGCCTCTCCTGTGGGAATACTAGACTTGCTGTACAAGGACGCTATTTTGGTTTTCCTCTTGTTTTGCTGGTTTTGTGTGGTTTTTCCTAGTGCGGCTTAAAATGTGGGACGTTTTTTTTTCCGGTTTGTGTTTGGATTTCGACTACCTGTAAGTTGATGAGATTTTGTGACCAATTTAGCTAGAGATCGATGTGAGCTGCGTTTGAACAAGAGAATCTAATGTACATGTGAGTTTATGCGGGTTTAGGTACCCCCCAAATTATGGATTTCTCTTATGGGTGAAAGGAATCATATATACTAGGAGTACCATATAGTTGTCCTGACTTTGGAAATGCGATGTAGTTTTCAGAAAAAATAACTTGTCTAACCACCTCAGATATGTAACTCAATTGGTTGATAATGATGCATTGATGCTGGCTTTGCTTGTTTCACGACACGATAGGCATCACCTTTATCAAGCCTAACTATTTTCAGGTGCAGACGTCAAAATTCTTTGTCACACAAGCCATCGATTTTTTACTTTTGCACGGTGACGAAAACTTCATTACAGTAGCTTGTTTTGCTAGACGGGTCGATCGCTTTCGTTATGTCACTTATTGACATGATTAGTGTGGTCGCGATTATGTGTTGATATCGCCATTTTACAGGTGATAGTGCACACTATCCCCATCTGTACGCGTGGATCTTTCCACCCGTCTGTGTCTAACGGCAAAAATTTCCTTAAATCTCAATCTATTCCCGAAAATACACAACTTCGGTTTGGTGAAAAGTACTATAGCTTAATTTTTTATTATGGGTTAAAAGTACTATAACTCAAGAATCTAATGTACATGTGAGTTTATGCGGGTTTAGGTACCCCCAAATTATGGGTTTTTCTTATGGGTGAAAGGAATCGTACCATATAGTTGTCCTGACTTTGGCAATGCGATGTAGTTTTCAGAAAATTTACTTGTCTAACCACCTCAGATATGCAAACACAATTGCTTGATAATGATGCTGGGTTTGCTTGTTTCACGACACGGTAGACATCACCTTTATCGAACCTAACTATTTTCACGGTGCACACGTTAACATTCTTTGTTACACACAAGCCATCAATTTTTTACTTTTACACGAAAACGGAAACTTCATCACAGTAACTTGTTTTGCTAAATAGGTCGATCTCTTTCACTATGTCACCCATTGACATGATTAGTGTGGTCGCGATTATGTGTGTTGGCATCACCATTTTACCGGTGACAGACAGGACACACTATCTCCATCCGTACGCACGATCTCCCATGCATCCGTCTGTGTCTAAATGGAAAACAATTCCTTAGATCTCAATCTAGTATAACTTAATTTTTTACCAATCTAAAGACACAACTTCGGTTTGGTGAAAAGTACTACTCTTTCCGTATCGAAATATAGATGTTTTAGCATTTTCTAAACAAAATGTACCTAGACATGTTTTAGTGTAAGATGCATATGAATCTATACACTAAAACATGTCTAGATACATGTCTAACAAGTGGTAAAACATCTTATATTTTGATACGGAGGGAGTAGTATAACTTAATTTTCTCACCAAGCTGATTTTTTGTAAACAAAGATTATATCTATCCGAATATCATTTTCAGCCGACTTCCAATTAGTAAAATTGAGATCTTTAATACATGTTTTTTTTTTTTGAGTTTACTGGTTTAAAAATGGCCCATACACGTGTCTAAATAAGATAATATCCTGATTTATTATGTAATTGTGCTTGTTTGAAACTAGTAGCACGAGATTAGGTCCTTAATGACAACACTCAACGTATAGAATCAAAATAAACTAAGTTGGCTCAATAAGTAGCTAAGCTAGCTAGCACATGGAATGATGATTTAACAATTGCCGTCGGAGCCGACCAAGCTTGGGAGACATTTTCTTCTGCGCCAGTCGACCGATCGATTAATTTTGACAACTTGATCAACCATTCTACAAAGAGAGTATATAATTTGCAGAAAAATTAAATAAAGTGATCTCCACAGGTGTTCATTCATTCATTCATATACAGGCGCCACGCCGTAGGAAAGAGTAAATGGGTGCATGTATCGGCCAGGCGGCCGATGCGAAGATCTACGCAAGCTGTCTGAGATACGTATAGTGTATTTCTGTCGCCTGCTGCGGATGGATCCGGCGACGGCCTAGGTCGGCTAAATGGGCGCAAGGGTTTTAATAGCTTTTGTCCTGGAGAGGAGAAGAGAGATCCAGCTGTGTGCAGAGGTGTTTGTCGAGCGAGAGGAGAGCCCCATCCTCGACTCCCTCGCAGTAATATCGTCCGCGTGGCGTGGGTCGGGATCCATGGCTAGCTCCAGGTCACGTTGCATTCAAATGAACTACGGACGCTGTGGGTGCGTACGTGTACGCTCTGGGAAAACCTTCCTTCTTTTCCCTGCCAAGGTGGTCCTCGATCGTGTATCTTTGACATGCATGCTTAAGAGTTAACATCTCCAACAGGCGCCGGAAACCCCCGCGCTAAAATGCGTTTCCAACGCCGAAATAGTCACTTTGCAGCGCAGCGTGGTCGATAGGAATTTCAGCGGCGGGATATTTCAGCCCGCGCGTTGCGGAGTTTCATCGGAGGCGCCAAATTGCAGCGTGGCGCGGTAAAAAAATTAAAACTTAAATTTCATTGAAATTCCGTTGATACAACTAAAATTTATTGGAAACAAACTGCACCTACTCGTTGTCTTCGGAGGATGATTCCTCGTCTTCCTCGCTCCAGAGATCGGGATCGTTCTCGTCCCAGGTAGTGACGTCGTAGAGCTGCGCCTTCGTCGCGGCCTGCGCTTCGCCGCCCGATGTTCCCTCCGCTTGGCCCTCCTCTCAGCGCGCTCCGCCGCCCTGGTCGCCCAAAATTGTTTGTTGCGACGACTTCTTTCGTGGCGCGCCTGCCACTCCGGCATAAGGCGTTTGACCCTCTCCGCAACAAGGAGGACGGTGCGCGCGACGATCCTCAAATGTGTCCAGGCGCCGCGGCGGCGCGAGCTTCTGCGCGCTTGTGCGCGTTACGGACGTCGGGAAGTTCATCTGCGCGCGGGCGGCCGAGCCGCCACGCCACCGCGCGTAGGCGCACACAACCTCGTGCGCGGTATCGAAGGTGCCGAGGGAAATCCGCTCGTCGCCGGAGTGGATTTCGGCGTAGAAAGTCCCTGTGGCGGAAAAGCGATGGTTTGCGCAACGCGTGGCTGTAAAGCGTGCCGGAAGCGGCGCCCTACATAGGACGTGCCAGTTTGCACGTGCAGTTTTTTTTTTTGCAGCACCCAGCTATTCGACGCGTTGCTGTAGCCCGCCAAATGAAGCGCAGCGCGCGAAAAGCGGCGGTTTTTTCCGCGCCTTTCGCGCGTTTGTTTGTTGGAGATGCTCTAACTTTTTTTTTTTGGTTGGACACTCAACGTGTGGTCTGTACCGATTAATTTTCCTTCCAAGGTTTGTTTTCTTACGGGAAAACTTCCTTGCATAGTGATCATGCATCAGCAACGACCAATGCATGCATAGGGGTTTTTGTTTTGTTTTTGGTAAGTCTTGCGCTTCCTCTCTTCCCGCATATGTATTCTACAGTGACACCGGAGTGTGAAATGTCAACTACTGCCACAGTTTCGCAAAGACTCGCACAGGAGAAAATAGTGAAAGGGCAGTGATGGCACAGCTGATGCCACAGTTCGTCTGATCGGTGCAACACGTACCACTGCAACAGGGCTTCCATGATCGGGCACGTGTTTGTGCGCCCGCCGTGCGATGATAGAGAAACCTCATAAATTTAGCTGGTTCCAAAATTATCTGAAGAAAAGGGACACTAAGAACATCTTCCCTTCAACCGAGCAGTACATGCAAGGCACGCACACCTGTATGCGTGTGAAGGCGATGTACATATCATCGTTCATCGACAGTGCATGCATGGGTTAATTTGGATATACAAGTTGCCACCTGTGCACAAGCGTAGGCCTGCGATAGGCCGGGTGAAGATTACCGGAGATTTTCCAACATGAATGCCACTAACTGCATCGCCCTGTGCGTCCATGTCTACATGTACAGCAGTCAGAAGGAGATGCATCCAGGCCGTAGCTATTGGGAAAACTAATGCTGCTGTTCTGAGCTAGCTGGATCTTAGTGCCAGGGATAATCAATGACGGGTGCATGCATGGGTGGTGCGCAGCATTCAGAGTTTTAAAACTCTCCGGCTCCACTTTGACCTGAATAAAAAAAAAAGATCCATGTCTTGTAATATATGTGTACATTTTGAATGGACCCTGAATTATTTCAAATTGAAAGATTAACTCAAACCTTAGCTTAATTAGGGCAGTGAAGTTTTTCTTAGCAAATATGTAAAGTGTAGACCTTCTTTCAACTTTATCCGCCGAACCGATAATTCAATATAGTTAGAATGAGCAATTTCTACCTGCCTATTACCCATCACGAGAATTGAAGCGCTGGGCAAACCTCGTGTCTTTGTTGTCTCCAACAAGATGCCCCAAGTTTCTACCTTTCACCCCAGCAAGGGGCAACTCTACGGCCAAAATTAGCTCTAAATCCTACTTAACCGTGTCAATGAATTTTTAACTATGTATTACAACCACTTCTTTTATATATATATATATATATATATATATATATATATATATATATATATATATATATATATATTACTTTACCCATCCGACAGATAAAGCCAACTTGAATCACCCGGTTATGCATTTATGATGCATGAAGTGAAAATTCTACCAAAATTTCCCCTTATAAGAAACTTCGAAGCCGGTTTACTCGTTTAAAAAAATTGTCGTCTGTTAGATATGACTGCCATGTCAGGTCGATGTGGCACGACAACAATTTGTAAAGCTCGAAGGGGGTCATCGACGATCAAGTCCAACTTTCTGTTCTTCATTTGTTACATTCCTCATCATCATTCTAATGTCCTCAACACTTTATCATCACCTCATATATTACACACATCATAGAAAGAGAGTCCAATTTTTTTGTTAAAAAAAATGGGATAGTCTGGGTGAATCTTCACCGGATGGAACAGGTGGTGTTACAAATGCAAAACTAAAGGGTGAATAATGGAATTCATTCTACAAATAATAACTTGATTTTCTAACACTTTAGCCAGAGTTAGAAAACTTGAAGGCAGCGTCATGCAAACATAGAAAAGGGGATAGACGAGACTAAAATTGAACATATCATCATTAATCATTATAGTGCATTATTAACTAAATTATGCAACTTCTTCGTACTTAGTACATATACTCATTCATCCAAGAATATACATATTCACATTTAAATATCAATAGTACAACAGTTAGCTTTCGTCAAATAAGATAACCATTCGCAGTTACTACTATATTATCGGGTGCATGTATTTACACACGAGCTAACTACACATGACCACGTAATGTATCAATCTTTTAAGTATCCTTGTACTATGGATTCGCGACAAAGAAATCGTCTAGTTAATTACAAGATGGAGATAATCAGCTCGAATACATGAGTATACTAAAATACATGATACTTTAATACTCATGTATTAAAGTATACAAGTCACTGTTCGTGACCCATGACTGACCCAGCCAAGAGGCTGCGTTGGCGCTAATGGAAGTCTCCTTGGAATAAAAAGATATACAAATCAACGCACATGGCTCCTAAATTCAGGACAACTTTACACGTAATTGGCGTATACCCTTCAAAAGGAAAAAATAAAAATAACATGTGAAAGGAACGCTCTGCCAGAGGATATTTTTGTTAACATGATGTAAGTATAAGGGAAAATATTCAAGAAACCTGGGTATAAGGCAAACAATATGTTGGAGTTGGAACGATAATATCATGAAGGAATTAGTATATACATCTACAACTAGCCACCTAGCTAAAGCCTTTTTTCTTTTCTTTTAGGAACACCTAGCTAAAGCCTAAAAGTCATAGTAGTACTACTAAAAGGAGTACTTGTGGTGCAGTTTTCTTAGACTTTTATCTATGGTTGGCTCATGCTCTACGCATGTAAGCTAAACTAACTAAACTACCCATTGCTCCTTTGATCAGCTTGTTAACTACCTTCTGTAGTTCTGTGACAAAGATTACTAAAAGGAGAACTACTAAAATTCCCGGACATTGATGTATTTATCAGTCAAGAGCGCTCTATCCATAGTGATTGAGAGTTGCCTCTTCGGATAGGATGGTTCTAGTCACCCTTATAGGTAAAAGTTACTCTTGTTAAAATACTCGCGTTTGGAGCCCCAACGAATTGGTGTACACGTAGTATATTCCAATTCGACGATACTCACATGGTTTTTCCGTGCGCGCGCGCGCGGGGGGGGGGGGGGGGGGGGGGGCTATAGAGACATGAAGCGGAGAAATATGGACACCATGACATTAGTGCAAACATACGACAAGACTGACATCTTCGTGATGACTTGCAACCCGAACTGGCAGGAGATACTTGATAGATTTGTCCCGCAAGACCGATCAAATGTTGTTGCCCGTGTGTTTAGGCCAAGCCGAAGATAATGAAAGAGGCGCTCCTTAAGAATCACATCCTCGGTGTTGTGAAAGCACATGTATTTGTCGTTGGATTCTAGAAGAGATGCCTCCCCCATGCCCACTTCATGTTGATCATGGATTGAACATATAAGCTCATTATGTCAGAGTAGTACGACCGGGTCATACCTACTGAGCTCCCTGACAAGTATAAGTACTCAGAGCTCTATGCCATGATCGTAAATCATATGATGCACGACATATATGGTGTTCTCAGGCCCAAAGACCCATGTGGTTGCCCTCACAAGTATATGATGCATGACTATATTGATTTTTCAAGGCAAAAAAAAAGGCCAGTGACAATGCGCGAGCATTCAACTAGTACTGCATAACATGCAATCATGAACCAACATTAAAACAATCAAGACATACATGTTAGTCGGGATAAGTGTAGCATTGACATTTAGGCCAGCCAACGAGATGAAGGCGTCTTAATGGAAGTAGCCGCACACCATCATGGAGGAAATTTTCTCTTTCGAGGAGCTATAATGGCGGTGTGAGTGTACGAAGATGATAAGGTTGCTCTTCTCTCTACATAAGATAAATACATGCAACAATCTAGGATCTACATGGGTTTGAACTTGTCTCGGCTCGTTCAGGAAACAAGTCTCACATGTATGGCGTGGCGTGGCGGGTGACGGAGTGACCGGGCTTGCGTGTTGTTGTCCATTTTTCTCATGCTTTAGGAAGGTGTGAGAGAAAAAAAAATCATATTGGCACCCGAGCATATATGCTCCTGTGAGAGTACGAAATAAAAAAAAACACTTCAAAAAAAATTAGGGACAACTTTTTTCAAGTTTTATAGATACGTGCGGATTTTTTTGGAAAAAATTACATTTATGGTGCTCTGGGCAAAAAAGACAAAATCAGTGCTCAACATGAAATTAAAAAATGTCTTTTAGAGCACCGAATTTTTATTTTTTGCACAGAGCACAACAGAAGTCAGTTATTCAAAAAAATTTGCACGTATGTAAAAAACTTGTATAAGTTCGTCTCTCGTTTTTTTTTCAGGATTTTATGATTTTATTTTTATTTTTTGAATTTCGTACTCTAACAGGAGCATATGAGCTTGGGTGCCAAAATGCCCCTCCTGAGAGAAACCCTTAGGGAATCTCCAGTCGTCCCCCCCCCCCAGCGCCCCCCACGACGCAAAATAGCGCCGTTTTGCTCGAAAAGCGCCGTTTTTTACCAGTCGCCCCCCAGGACCCGAAAAAGCGCCGTTTCGGCGGAATTTAGCGCCGTCGCACCCAGGCGGAACCCAGCCCGTTGGGTTCGGCCTGGGAGGGGGGGGGGGCGGCGGAAGGAAAAGCGCGCGTGGGCCAGCGCTGTCGGCGAGGGAGGGCTATTTGACCCACTTTCCCCACCCCCGCTCGTCTTTTCCTCTCTCTCGCCTCGCCGTCGCCACCCCGCCGATCACACCCCATGTCGCCGCCGCCGGCCGCCATCACGCACCAACGGCGAGGCAAAACCACCGCAGGCCTCTCCGCCGCATCGTCGCCGCCGTTTGCTCGCGTCTCCGCCGCGGAGGGGGTTGCGCCCGGTGAACCACGTCCACCACCCGCAAGGTGTTCGACGTTCTGCCTGAGGCATGGACTCCGACGCCGAGGAGATGCTCGCCGAGCTCTTCGACGAGGAAGACCAGGCCGCCATCGATGATGAGGAACACCTGCTCGTCCTGAGCTGCCTGGCCGGATTGCTGGCCCAGGACGCCGCGCCGCGCCGCACTGGATCGAAGCCCGGTCACCGCAAGAGCTGGCCGAGGCAGCGGTACGAGGGCTACTACATCCTCTACTCCGACTACTTCGCCGAGGATCCCACCAACGACGAGAAGGTGTTCCGGCGTCGTTTCAGGATGAAACGCACGCTCTTCCTCAAGATCATGCATGCCATCCGGGAGTTC
Source organism: Alopecurus myosuroides (assembly GCA_028641055.1). Taxonomy (NCBI): domain Eukaryota; kingdom Viridiplantae; phylum Streptophyta; class Magnoliopsida; order Poales; family Poaceae; genus Alopecurus; species Alopecurus myosuroides. Next base: position 418,166,232 of record CM054058.1, read on the forward strand.
GACACCTACTTCAAGTTGAAGAAGGACTGCACCGGCACGGTAGGCTTTACCTCTATCCAGAAGTGCACGATGGCCATGAGGTTGCTTGCATACGGTGCTCCCGCAGATGCACAAGATGACTACCTGCGCATGAGCGAGTCCACGGCCCTCGAGTGCTTGAACAAGTTCTGCCGGGCAGTGGTTGCAGTTTTTGGCCCAATATACCTGCGATCACCCAGTGCGCAAGACACTGCTCGTCTCCTTGCAGAGAATGAAGCAAGAGGGTTTCCTGGGATGCTTGGCAGCATCGACTGTATGCATTGGGCATGGAAGAACTGCCCATTTGACTGGCAGGGGATGTACAAGGGAAAGGAAGGAGAGTGCTCGGTGGTTCTCGAGTCCGTGGCTTCGTACGATCTATGGATTTGGTATTCATTCTTTGGTATGCCTGGAAGTCACAACGACATCAATGTCTTGCAGTGCTCGAATGTCTTTGCCGAGCTTGTCGAAGGCCATGCCCCCCTGTGAACTATGAGATCAATGGACACCAGTATACAAAGAGATACTATCTTGCAGATGGCATCTACCCGAAGTGGGCAACATTTGTGAAGAGCATCTCCAACCCTATCACAGAAAGCGCAAAAGCTTGGTTTTCCAAGTGCCAGGAGGCTTGCAGGAAGGATGTTGAGCGGGCATTTGGTGCGCTGCAATCTCGATTCGATGTTGTCCGGTACCCAGCTATGACTTGGTCGAAGTCCAACATGTGGGAGGTGATGCAGTGTTGTGTGATCTTGCACAACATGATCATTGAGAGTGAGCGGGATGACCCGGTGCCTGACAGTGAGGCAAGCACACCATACTACCGGCAGGGCCCTCTTGCAGATGTTGATCACCAGGTGCCGGCATCATGGACAGACTTCCTCACCAAGCGACAGGAGATTCGACACGCTGCAACACACCAAGCTCTGCAGGATGACCTGGTGCAGCATTTGTGGGCACGAAAGGGGAATGGCAATGTTGAGGACGATGACGATGCCTAGTGTAATTTATTTATTTTGTTTAAATTGTTGAACTATTTTATTTGTGTGGCAAAACTCTATTTATTTGGTGGCAAAAGTTCAATTATTTGTGTGCCAAATCTCTACCTGTCCAAATTGGGCCGAATCGCCGGCTGGGGGGACGGCTTGGGTTCACGGCTGGGAAACGCGCCCCCTAGTTTCCAGAATAGCGCCGTTTCGCGCTGCAGCGCGAAAAAAGGCCGGGATTTTACGTCCTGGGTGGGCTCAACGACTGGAGATGCCCTTAGTCTCAACTCCCCTCCAGCCTTCGTACGTGACTACATTTAACACCTGCCATTCAATCCATTAACGGGATGAGATTTTTTCATGAATGTATTATATTGGTAAAAAGGCCATAAATTTCAACAATACATAATTGAGTATTTTTAAAATTCTTGTTAAAAGATAGAAATATGACTTTCGCTAAATTTAAAAACATGTTATGATATATTTATGTCCTATAATTTCTATATATGATTAATTTGATGACGCGACTTTTCGAGAACACTTGTTTTTTCTTTTACTTTCATACTAGAAGGATACCCCGCGCGTTGCGGCGGGATCCCTTATAGTAAATGGCATGTGTGCTTTTTGATGTAGTTTGCCAAGGGTCTTAACCTCCTTTTCAAAAAAAGCATAATACATTATATAGTCTAAAGAAATATGAAAAATTCGGTTGATTATCCTCGAGATACTAAATTTTATAGACATGCGATGTGTATTATAAACATTAGTTTGAAAAATAGATGGTTTAAGGAATGCATGATATTTAGCTTGTATAAATCATTAAATTGGAAAATGGGTGGTTAAAAAATGTATGATATGTAGTTTGCATGTAATAATTAATAATATTAAAAAAGATGACATGGACAATTGATTGGCTAAGAGGATGGATGATGTGGATAGCTTGCATTTTGAGATAGAAAAATAATTAATGCATCTTAGTGGGGTTTTGCTTTATAAGAAGTATAGATGTGCGACTAGTTGCAACCTGCAAACAGTATTTAGTAGTTGCAACGATAACTCAATAAGATCCTCAAGGAATTTGTATATACATCTACAACTAACAACCAAATTCCAATTGAAAAAGTGACCACCTAGCTAAAGCCTAAACGGCATAGTAGCACTACTAATTAAAATAGTATTTGTGGTTTAGTTTTCTTAGACTTCTATCTTCGATTGGCTCATAAGGATTTGAGCGGCTAAACTAAGTGAACTACGCATTGACTCGTTATGATCAGAAGTTAACTACCTTCTTTAACGCCTTCCGTAATGCATCGTCTCTTAGCGCGGTATCCTAGGTACCGTTGCATTAGGCTAGCCCCAGTGGGAGTAACTTCACTAGTAACATCGATGCCACGTAGGACAAAAAGCTGATGTGGCAAGTATTTAATAAGGAGAGAGAGTGTTGTGGTAACTTAGCTAGTTACCGTAACATCACATATTCCAAGACAGTGTGAGTCTATAGGCTAATTAAATAGAGCTTGCATGACACCACATGTTGGTTACTACCCATTGTGGAGGTGGTAACATAGCCTAGGATAACGTGTATGTTACTAGTCTATGTTACTCCCCATTGTGACTAGCCTTATAAGATACAACCATCCTAATGCATGGTATCTTAGTGGGCTGGTATTTAATGAATTTTGCCTCATGCATGTATTTGATTGGTCTAATCATATTTTTTGCCTATGATCTCGTGCAAGAGCCATATACTAAATAAGATACGGCACCACTCTCTTTCTTCAATTAATATGGTGTCACCTCAGCAATATGCCTATGATACCGTGTCAAGATACAAGCATTAGGGAAGGCCTAACAAAGCTTACTCAGCAGTAATGCCCAAACTAGTGTCAAACCACCTCACCCTTCCCGATTAGGTCATTACTGTATTTCATAATCAATAGCTCTATGCATATAGTGATTGGAAGTTGCCTCTTCGGTTGGGAGGTTTGTGTCATAGCATGACTCCAAATTGGCATGCATAAAATAATTATGTTTGGTGTACCGAGTACTAATATTATAAGGTTTTAAGTACGTTGCTCTCTTTGCCTCCACATGATTTAAAATGTCCAGGATTGGCAAGACGACAGGGCTATTTCTGTATAAAATGCAATGATTTCGTGTACGGTATTCCCCAAAGAAGACAGTTGTGCGAGACACTTGGCCCGCTCAGGACACAAACAAATTGTTAACAATGCAGGAGGTACTCCTGGATAATATTATCTCCAAGGAAAACTTTCAGAGTTTAATGGAATAGTACAATACATGTACGAGCTTTATTCAAACAAATATTCACTGTTGTGTACCTGGAGTTGACATGTATTATGTTTATTTATATTATGCCGGAGCAAAGATGTGCAACGTGGTGGCTGCACACATTTTGTCATCCTAGGCCGGCTAACCCACAATTTTGGAAAGACTTAGTTTACGTTGTACTAAAATACTTTGGTCGACATTTCTGTGTACTTCATTTATTGTTGATTTGCTCCATAGACGTGCTGAAACTGTTACCTGGAACCACCGGGGCGTACTACTTGATAAGTTATTAATATTGTTGATGGCATCGAGCTAGTAAAATATCCCTAACATGTACTGCTAAGTAGCATGGTACTACTGCTAATGTTGGATTAGTGAGCTGGAATGGCTCAACGATGTTTTGTCAACGAATGATCGACTGCTAGTTATTTCAATTTGTCAAATCGTCGCTGTTTCATAGCCTAATCATGAAGACTTCAGAATGCGTGGTGAAAGTCTAACCCTAGCTGACTAACAAAGGTCAGACCCAAATTTTATTTGTTTCTCTGATCTTTTTCGGGCAAGATACAGAGAACACCTACAGGAAAAGCAAAGCCGGATCCGGTGTTTCTACCAGGGAAACAATTCGCATCATGTTTCCAGGTTGACCAGACAACAAGATATCATTCTCTTATTTGTTGAACAAATCCTCCAGAAACGATTTTAAAGACGTGATGAACATATAGGTCAGAATAGTTAGATCTAGTAGGAGGCAAGATCAGGGCTGGACAAATTTTGGCATTTGCGTCTGGAATGTTTCCAATTTAGAATGAAGCACCACGCAGCAGCATCAGTTATATTTCTGATGAGCTGCATCACATTTTTGGGTGACATACCAACATATATTTTTAGATAAAAGAGCAATATATTTATTAAAAGTGTATTTCACCGGGGAGGTGATGACCACGGATAAAATGGGGCAAAAAGTCGCCTGTTCCGAAAGATTAAACGAGGGAATGAGATCAAATATCAATACCACGTGGGGTGCGCGAGGACAGTGGAGACTCTGGCGAAAAGCTGGGCACTCGAAAACGACACATAGAGATGCCGCGTGCAACGGCGACGAGAGGGCCGAGGCGGTGCGGGTGGGGAATGGCTGACAGGTGGGTCCAGTTGAACGTTATGTTCTTATCCGAGGTGGTTTGCATGTAGCGAGAGAACTGGGCCTCGTCGCGCACGCGCACAGGCTGCCGGGACGGTTGCCTTCCTTTGTTACGAAGAATCAATCGCAACCATTCGCTTAAACTAGATCCAACGGCGCACGGTGACCCCGCGGAAGAAACTAACCGTTCAAAAAGTAGATTTTCCGTATAGTAATTATTATGGGCCGAGATAATTACTACTCCTCCATCTTAGTTTATAAGCCACAATTTGCAAATCTCTGCAACCAAGGCGAAGGAGGGTTGGCCATGCAAAATCTATTTCTCTAATATTTCACTCAATTATTACTCTGACGTTTAATGCTAATATTAACCAGGGAAAGGCGAGACCCAATTGGGATGATTTAACCGTGCATCCACTAGTCGAGTCTATCACCGCATGCATGCAAAATTGGTCACGTCTAATTAGTTTCTCTTAGACTGCTCATAATGAGAGTAACATAGATGGTAACATAAGTGCCACATAGACAAAAAAAATGATGTGACACTCATTCAATGAGGAGAGAGGTGCTAGTGGTATCATAGGTAGATACCGTAACATAACGGATTCCAAGATAAGATGTGTCTATAGCCTAATAAATATACTACTATATGATGCTACAAATATGTTACTACCCATTGTGGGAGTAGTAACATAGACTAGTATCATGTGCATGATACTAGTGTATGATACTCCCCATTGTGACTAATCTTATTTAATGCTTTAAAAAAAATTAAACCACTATATTAAGCATACATGCCGCCTCATTAAAAATCTCTCAGTCCCCGTAGGTACCCTGGTGAGAAAAAGAGTGCGTAAGAAACCTGCAGCCGAGAGATCACAAGATAGTTACATCGTTTACAAGCAAGTTGATCAACCAACCCGGGGGTTCATTGATCCATCTATTCAAAATACTATTACAGAATCTAAATCTAGCAACCTCATGAGCTACTCCATTAGACATGCGAGGGCAATATTTAAATTCCACCGTGCCGATAGCGAGAGTTATGTCAACACATTCTGCAAATATAGTCGTTGCCGAATCCCACCATTGTGTCTTCCCCAAGCAGAACCTAATAATTTTCTGAGAACCTGACTCAGTCATCACTCTATGAAAGCCAAGTTCATTTACAAGGGACAGTCCCTCCTTCATGGTTGAAGCTTCCAATGTAATCACTTCAACCCCTCTTTCTTTGAACGATCAGTGTGCGGCAATAAAATTCTCGTTTGAATCCCTAATCACTGCCGATGTAGCACCTGACCCTGTATTGACATGGATTGATGCATCCACATTTAGTTTGACAAAACCAGGTTTTGGTTTATTCCACTTGTCAGTAGCCATTGTGATTGTAGAACCCAAGCGCTGAAAATTATTGACCATTGCCAGAATGGATATAGGCCATCTTTGAATTGGTGGAATTTTTTAATTGTGTCACCTGTCTACGAATCCAAACCCCCTGTTATAATTACCTCTTTAACTCCCACCGATGGCATTGTTGGGCATTGCCTATCCTCTGCGGAAATAATATTTTCCAATATCACCGAAGCAGACATGTCCATCATTTTGAATGTGTTGATATAATCCGAAAGATCCTATTTAATCCATAACTCAACAGCAGGTTGAGAATCAAAAAGCAAGTGTTTTAAATCTTCTACTGCCATATGACAGATAGGACATTCTCCCGAGCCCCCAATATGTCTGTTAGCTAAAATGCTTTTCAAAGGAATAATTCCTCGAAGAATTCTCCAACCAAAAATTAGGATTTTGCGAGGTAGTTTAAGTTTCCAAAGTAATCTCCAAACGGCTGGTGTAGATGATGGTTCAAGTGGCCTAGAGGAGTTTGCAGGCAAGCCATATTTGTGGCTCCATTCTGTGTGATAGGCTGAGCGTACAAAGAATATGCCATTTCTGTTATAATTCAGGGCAATAAAATCGTTAAAGGATTGAGTATAAAGAGGAATCCTCAAAATCCTTTCAGCATCAATAGAATAGAAAATACTTCTAATAAGGTCTTCATCCCATGCAGCAGTAGTGTGATCAATTAACTCACTAACTTTAGTGTAGACAGTATGTCCCCTTGGGTAATTATCCTCATATCATGACTAGAAGGAACCCATGGGTCGGTCCAAATGTTAACATGCTCACCTGTCCCAATTCGCCAAATATAACCTCTTTTGAAAGTTGTAATACCCGCAACAATGCTTTGCCAGGTCATAGAAGCACCATTTTTCTATCCAGCTTGTAGGATACTGCCATTAGGAAAATATTTTGCTTTCAATATCCGAGCACAAAGGGACTCCGGGGTTGTGATGATTCTCCAACATTGTTTGACAAGAAGGGCTAGATTAAAAAGGTGTATATCCCGAAAGCCCATACCCCCATTACATTTTGGAAGGCACATTTTCCACCATGAGAGCCAATGCATCTTTTTATTTTCAGCCTCATCACCCCACCAAAACTGAGCAATTAGATCTGTAATATCCTTGCACACACCTTTTGGCAATTTGAAAACAGACATAGAAAAAATCCGAATAGATTGAGCAATAGCTTTGATCAATATCTCTTTTCCCCCTTGAGACAGTTGTTTTTTCATCCAGCCCTTCAATCTTTGTTTCACTCTCTCAGAAAGATGTTTAAAGCAATCACTCCTTTCCACTCCAATCATTGCCGGTAGACCAAGATATTTATCAGATAAAGCCTCCGTATCAATATACAATTCTTGGCAAATATCAGCTTTTGTATGCACATTTGTATTCGGACTAAAGAAAACACTCGATTTTGAAACGCTTACCAACTGACCTGAATTTGCACAATATGAATCTAACACTTGCTGTAAGGAAGTTGCATTTAGAACATCTGCTTTCATTAGAATTAGAGAATTGTCAGGAAATAAGAGACGTGAGACTGATGGTGCATTCCTACACACTCTAATTCTTTCTATGCCACCAACTTCTTCTTCATACTGCAACATGCTCGATAGACATTCAGAACACAATAAAAAGAGGTACGGGGAAAGTGGATCACCTTGCCTTATACCTCTTGATGGAATAAACTCCGCGGTCTCCTATGAGTTAAACCTCACCTTATATTTGACAGATGTTACACATGCCATAATCATCTCAATCCATGATGCACTAAAGCCCAATTTCTCCATCATATTTTGTAAGAAGATCCACTCTATACGATCATAAGCCTTAAGTTTGACAACACATAAACCATATTGACCAGCCCTCTTGTTTTTCATTTTGTGGACACACTCATAAGCGATAAGGATATTATATGTTATCATTCTACCTGGGACGAAGGCGCTTTGTGTATCCGAGATGATATCAGGAAGAATACTCTTCAGTCATGTTGCTAACATCTTTGAGATAATTTTGTAAAGAACATTGCAGAGGCTAATAGGTTTGTATTGTGTGACCACCTCCGGAGATTCAACTTTAGGGATCATTACAATTTTAGTGTCATTCCAAATTGATGGGATCTTTTTTGAATTGATTGCTTGAAGAACCTCGAGAGTAATATCATTTCCAATAATATCCCAATATTTCTTAAAGAACAGCGCATGCAAACTGTCTGGTCCCGGTGCCTTTAGATCACCAATGCTGAAAATAGCCTTTCTCACATCATCCGCAACGAAAGGAGCGCGCAACATATCATTCATGGGTCCAGTCACTTTTGATTGGACCTTCCCGAGGACTGTCGGGTCTGTTTGATTAACCTTAGAAGAAAATAGGTTAGTGAAATAGTTTTGTATATGACCATTAAGAATAGATGTACCTTCCAGAACTGTGTCGTTGTCGTCTTTCAGACTTTTAACAAAATTCTTTTTCCTCCTCGCTGACGCATATGCATGGAAAAACTCCATATTCTAGTCTCCATTCTTCAACCAATTCGACCTTGATCGCTGCATCCACTCTATCTCTTCAAGCTCTAACAGTAACTTGATCAACTCGGCAAGTTCTTTTCTTTTTGCTTCATTTTCATTTGTCATTGGGCCTTGATATGGAGTTGGACTCCTAGATTGGCCCGATCTTCACGAATCGATGAAGAACGAACGAGGAACACAAGGAACACGAAGAACACGAGATGGGGAATCGAGGGGGAACGTGGGGAAATCGCGGGGAAACACACAAATCGGGATAAATTGCAAGAACCGAAAGATCCAACCTCCCGTCAACTAAACCCCGAGGGCCGCCTACGGAACAATCGATCCAACTGAACTCACCTTGATACAAACCGTCTCACACCCGTAGCCGGTACCACTACGCCAATAGAACCTCAAGGATTAACGAGAGGAGGATTGGACAACTCCTGACTGAAACCCGAAAGGGAGAGGACAAGTAGTTGGGATGTGCCTTGATACGATCCTCGGCGAAGTCGGAGGAGTAGCCTTGATACGTTCCTAGGTACACACCGTAGGAGTAGTTCCTCAAAGAGGGATACAAGAGAGCTGAGTTCCAAATGTTCTAAATTCAACTCTAAAAACCTAGATCTAGCTCGGGGTCGTCCTTATATAGCCGGGGGTCGAAGCAGGCGAAAACGGGTCATTTGCGTGCATTTTGGCCCACGCCGGCCTGGGAGCCCGGCCTGGCCGGCCATGAGGCCGGGGTGGGGGCAGAGGGGCGCCCCAGGCGCACGCCGGCCTGGGGCCGGGGTGGAGGCCGGCCCTCTCGGGAAGGGGCCCGGCCTGAGGAGGGGGGTGGCCGGCCTGGGGCCGGGGTGGAGGCCGGCCCCCTCTGCTGGGTGCCTGGCCTGGAGTGGGAAGAGGCCGGCCTGGCCGGGTCCTGAGGCGGGGGGGGGGGGGGTTCTTTTCCCCCTATCTTCTCCGTCGGGACTCCGAATTCGATGCCGTCTTCTCCGCCCTTCTTGATACCTTCTTGCGCATCGTCTTGGGTGATTTCCGGGGACTCCGTGGTGGGTTTGAACCTGAGTACACAAAGTGTTGATCCATGAGGTAGCGCACCATCCGCCAAGTTACCGAAAGTATGTAACGAGAGGAGCGAGTTCACCTTATCATGAATGGCCTTTGCGCGTGATCTTGTCATCGGTGCACTTGGTGGAGTTGGGTGGGCTACATCATCTCCCCCCCCCCTTGAAAAAGAGTCGACCTCGACTCGGCGTCGTCTTCATCACTTGGGTATCCATGGAAGGGAGAGAGGTCCTTGACATTGAAGGAGTTGTGGACGAGGTACTTGGATTGCGGTAAGTCGATCTTGTAGGCGTTGTTGTTGATGCGTTTGATGACTTTGAAGGGGTCGTCGCCTCTTGGCTTGAGCTTGGAGTTGCGCTCTTCGGGGAACCGGTCCTTGCGCAAGTGTAGCCACACGAGGTCACCTTCTTGGAACACCATGGGTTTCTTGTTCTTGTTCATGAGAGAGGCTCGATGCTCGGAATGCTTCTCAAGCGTAGCTCTTGTGGAGTCGTGTAGCTTCTTGATGTAGTCGGTGCGCTTGTCAATGTCCATGTTTGCTCGCTCGCGTAGAGGCAAAGGAAGTATGTCGAGGGTGGTGTTGGGGTTGAAGCCGTAGACGATCTCGAAGGGGCTCTTCTTGGTAGCTTGGTGTAGAGCACGGTTGTAGGCGAACTCGGCGTGTGGGATGCATTCCTCCCAATTCTTCAAGTTGGGCTTGATCAATGCTCGAAGTAGTGAAGAGAGTGTGCGGTTGACGATCTCGGTTTGTCCATCCGTTTGTGGGTGATAGGTGGGGAGAAGAGTAGCTTGACACCGAGCTTGGCCATCAACGTCTTCCAAAAGTATGAGGTGAACTTGACGTCGCGGTCCGAGACAATGGAAGTAGGTACACCATGTAGACGCACAATTTCCCTGAAAAACAAAGTGGCAACATGTGAAGCATCGTTGGTTCGGTTGCAAGGAATGAAATGTGCCATCTTAGAGAAACGATCCACAACTACAAAGATTGAATCCATGTTGGTTTTAGTTCGTGGGAGGCCTAACACAAAATCCATGCTAATATCACTCCATGGTGCATGTGGGATAGGCAATGGCATGTAAAGACCATGGGGGTTGGAAGTAGAATTAGCTCGGAGGCATTTAGAACATCTCTTGACGTGTCTCTCAACTTGATGCTTCATCTTAGGCCAATAGTAGTGGTTGGAGAGCATGACATAGGTCTTGTCGCGTCCAAAGTGTCCCATGAGACCTCCTTCATGTGATTCCTTCAATAACAACAAATGAAGAGAGGACTCGGGAATACACAATTTGTTAGCCTTAAACAAGAAACCTTTGTGAAGATGGTAATCATCAAATCCTCGATTAGGCAAGCATTTCTCAAAGATAGGACCAAAGAAAGTATCGGAAGCATATGCGTCTTTGATCTCATCCAAAGCAATCACATTGATGTCAAGACGTGTAAGAAGACACTCTTTCCTAGACAAGGCATCGGCTACCACATTCTCTTTACCTTTCTTGTACTTAATGACATAAGGAAAAGATTCAATGAATTCTACCCACTTAGCATGCCTTTTATTCAAATTGGTTTGGCTTTTCAAGTATTTCAATGATTCGTGATCGGAATGAATGACAAATTCTTTCGGCCAAAGGTAGTGTTGCCAAACTTCTAGCACTCTAACCAAAGCAAAAAGTTCCTTATCATAGATTGGGTAATTGAGTTTAGCGCCATCAAGTTTTTCACTATGGTATGCTACGGGGCGTCCGTTTTGCATGAGAACGCCACCAATTCCTATACCACTAGCATCACATTCAATCTCAAAAGTTTTCTCAAAATCCGGTAAGACAAGCAAAGGAGCTTCGGTTAAACATCTCTTAAGTGTGTCGAAAGCTTTTTGTTGCGCGTTGCCCCAAACAAAAGGTACATTCTTTTTGGTAAGTTCATTCAAAGGGCAAGCAATAGTTGAAAAATCTTTGACAAAGCGGCGATAGAAACCGGCAAGGCCATGAAAGCGCCTTATCTCACCCACAGAAGTAGGGTTGGGCCAATTCCTAATTGCCTCAATCTTCTTGTTATCTACTTCAATACCATTGGAAGAGATCACAAAACCCAAGAAAACGAGCTTGTTGGTGCAAAAATTGCATTTGGAAAGATTGGCGAAAAGTTTTGCTTTGCGAAGAGCCAACAATACTTGTGAAACATGGTCAAGATGATCTTCCAAAGACTTGCTATAAATGAGAATGTCGTCGAAGTAAACCACAACAAATTTGCCAATGAAAGGACGCAAAACTTCATTCATGAGGCGCATGAAGGTAGATGGGGCATTCGAAAGACCAAAGGGCATAACAAGCCATTCATACAAACCAAGTTTTGTTTTGAAAGCTATTTTCCATTCATCACCTATACTCATACGAATTTGATGGTAACCACTTTTAAGATCAATTTTGGAAAAGATAGTAGCACCACTCAATTCATCAAGCATGTCATCGAGCCTAGGAATAGGATGTCTATATCTAATGGTGATAGCATTGATAGGTTGACAATCCATACACATGCGGGAAGTAGAATCTTGCTTTGGAACAAGGATAACCGGCACGGCACAAGGGCTAAGAGATTCGCGAATAAAACCTTTGTCGAGTAGTTCTTGGATTTGGCGCTCAATCTCCTTAGTCTCCTCGGGGTTGGTGCGGTAAGGAGTGCGGTTTGGGAGGGGCGCGCCCGGAATGAGGTCAATGCGGTGCTCGATTCCTCGTAGAGGAGGAAGGCCCGGAGGGAGCTCATCGGGAAAGACGTCTTCAAATTCCTGCAACAAAGGCAACAAAGATGGAGGAGAATTTGTCATGCCATTAGTTTCAAGTGCTTCCCCTTTGCACAATAGGACAAAGTGTAGTATGGTTGGGTCATCTCGTAGCTCTCGCATCTCTCTTTTGGTGGCAAGTAAGGCAAAGCCTTTGGAATCACTCGTAATTTTTCCACTCATATTTTGCTTGTGGCTCTCACTCTCTTTTAGGTGGATCACTCTCTCACCACTCATCTCACGAGACTTGAGCTGTTCTTGTTTACGTGCAAGAGTCTTGGCGTTGTCGGCGATCACTTGACTAGGAGACATGGGACGAAGCACAAATGTCTTGTTATTCCACTTGAAGCTATAGTGATTGGTACGCTCGTCATGAATAGCACTCTTGTCGTATTGCCAAGGTCGACCAAGAAGAAGATGACACACGGTCATAGGAACAACGTCACAATCCACCGTGTCTTCATAGGGACCAATCTTGAAATTCACGGAGACCATGTGTTGAATCTTGAAGGTGCCGGAGTCACTAAGCCATTGGACATGGTATGGATGAGGATGTTGCTTGTAAGGCAATTGGAGTTTGTCGCAAAGCTCTTTGCTAGCTAAGTTGTGGCAACTTCCACCATTGATGATGACCTTGATTGACTTGCCATCAATACCGGCTCTAGTTTGAAAGAGATTGCACCGTTGATCATGCTCATCTTGAGGAGACGTAGTAAGGACTCTTGTCACCACTAGAGATGGATTCTTGTCCTCATCGCAATATACACTTTCTTCATCATCGTCGGGCACGTCCAAAGAGTTGAGAGCAACTTGATGCAAGGCATAGTATTCGCCTTCACTCATAGAATCACGTTCACCGTCTTGGTTGACAATCATGATCATCTTGTTGGAACACTCAAAGGACTTGTGTCCACTACCACCACACTTGAAGCAAGTAATAGTGCTTGACTTGACTTGAGGAGCACTTGAAGAGGAGGTGGAAGGCACTTGCTTCTTGAATGGTTGGGAAGACTTGTTGGGAGCCTTAGAGGCTCGAGTGTTGCTCTTGTTGGTAGTTGGTGGAGGAACTTGTGTCATTGGAGACGAGGATGATGGTCTTGAGTTGAAGAAAGCCTTTTGCTTGTTATACTTGAGATCTTCCGCAATTTGGCGTTCCGCCTTGAGAGCTTGGTGGAGAAGGGCCACAATGTTGTCATACGGTTGATACTCGACGATCTTCCTTATAGGATAGTTGAGGCCATTGAGGAAGCGGGCCATTGTTTGCTCTTGAGATTCTATCACATGAGCTCGAATCAAAGATGTCTCCATTTCCTTGTAATACTCATCAACGGACTTCACACCTTGACGAAGTTCTTGGAGCTTCTTGAAGAGGTCACGCTTGTAGTGTGGAGGAACGAATCGAGCATGCATGAATTGCTTCATCTCATTCCAAGTGGCAATAGGAGCAATGCGGTTGCGGACTCTTTCGGCTTGTAGACGATCCCACCATAAGAGTGCATAGCCTTCGAATTCCAAAGATGCTAGAGCAACCATCTTCTTGTCGGTGAAGTTGTGAATGCCGAAGATCTTTTCTACTTTGAGAGCCCAAGAAAGATATTCTTCGGGATCATTCTCACCATTGAACTTGGGGACATTGAAATGAAGAGCACTCATCTTATTCTCTTCTTGTTGACGATGGGGACGCTCATGGTGGCGCTCATGGGGGTCTTCATCATAAATGGGCGGTGAATCATCATAGGGGTCATCCTCATTGTCTTGGCGGTGGCGATCATGATGGGGAGGATGACGCCGGTGGTCATTAGGTGGTGGTTGTTGGCGGTGACGGAGTCTTGCTTCACGGCGTTCACTATCATCATTGTCATTGTGTTGTTGTCGAGGACGTTCTTGTTCTTGGCGAGGGTGTTGCGTAAGCACTTGTTCATCTCGAGGGTGTTGAGGACGATCATGTTCTTGGCGGTCATTGTTGTTGGGACGCGCATGGCGCCTTGGTGGCCTTCGATGTTGACGAGCATCTTCCACGAAATCATTGTGGCCATAGTCTTGAGAGTGGCCTTGTGGAGGTGGAGGATGATGGTGTTGTCGAAGGTCCGGGCGTTGCGGTTGTTGAAGAGGGTCACCACGGCCTTGGCGATGTCGAGGTGGTGGTGATGGCGAGCTATCCTCATACCAATTTCGTCGCGGAGCTTGTTAAGGTTGTGGAGGAGGTGGTTGTGGTTGTTGAGGTTGTCCACCCTCCTCCATGTTGTTGCGATCATGGCGACGAGGTTGGTGAAGATCTTGATTGTGGTGGCTTGAGCGACAAGACCTTGAGGACGATGATGAATGACGGCGATTGGCAAGATTAGCCAAGTTGATGTTGATGCGCGTCATTTGATCATTCAATCGAGCCTCTTTCTCTTGGAGTCGACGCTCATAGCGTTGCAACCCGTCCTTGACGAGTTCACGGAGTTGAAAGTGGTCATTGTGGGTGACGAAGTTGGCGAAAGCATTGTTGTTGTAGAATGGGTTGCCTTCATCTTCCGAGCTCGGACTTGTGAATACTCCTTCCCTAGCCATCTCAAAAACACACATAGGGGTGATATTGAAGAAATAGATGCCTCACTTACCCAACGTTACCTTTTTTGGTCGTATTGAGGCTAGTGGATGAGCCTAGGTGTAGGGCGGTATGTCAAGAACGAATCCAAAAAGATCGAAAGAAACCGCAAACGACAAAACACACACTTTATATGGAAGACAAATAGGTAAGGAAAGTGTAACACCCGGGGGATTTCCCCCAATTAGATTTTGGTTGTTGTTTTTTTTTTTGCATGGCATTGCATCATGCATTTTGCATTGCACCCTTGTTTCCAAATCAAATTCCTAGTAAAAATCAAACAATGCACCTTAGTTTCAAACTCAAATTGTTTTCAATAAAATTGAATTGGAATTAATATTTGCTTGGTTAAATAAAATTCCTTTTATTAAAAACCTAATTTGAATTTCAAATTCAAATTCAAACAACAAATAAATATTTGAAATTTTGAAAAACAAAACTTGGTGCACTTGGGCATTCAATATGCTCAATGCAATAAAATTGTTTTTAAATTTTTTATAAAACCCTAAAACCCATTTCTTTCTCCCTTATCCCTTTGCTACAAAAAAAATATAAGAAAGAAAAAGGATAAAATCACCAGTGGGGAGGCAGGCCAAAGTGGCCCACCTACCACCCACGGCCCAACCAACCAGCCCACCCGTGGCTTCTTCCACCTCCGTACGGCATGACGCACGCACGGGAGGGAAAAGGCAGCAGCGCACCGCACCCCCTCTCCTACCTGCTCCCCCTCCCCTATACCTACCCTTCTCCTCCTCCCAAACCTTAGCTCCCTTCTCCTTCTTCCTCCTTGCCCGCCGCCATCTCCCTTCTTCTTCCTCCTCTAATTTTTCCCTCCTCTCTGTTCTGAACCGGAGGAACAACGCCTCCATGGCCGGCAGCTTGGAGGCCATGGCGCCATCGCCGTGGTCGTCGCCTCGACCCCCGGAGGCCGGGAATGGAAACGCCACTCCTCGGGCTCCCTCCTCGACGAAAAATAGGGCTCGGAGACGCACCACGCCGCCGGCTGCGACCTCCTTCTTCCTCCCTCCGCCGTCGGGTTCAGAAACCTGTCGAGGTCCTCCTCTGAACCCCACCGCGGTGCCTCTCCGAGCCTCCAGGTGAGCGCCTCCGCCCTCGGGCCTCCTCTTCCCCGTCCTTCCCTCTTGCTCTGAGCGCCGGCCGTCGAGCCGCACTGCTGGTCGCCGTCGATCGCCGGCTCCGTTCGATCACCATCGCAAGCAGTAGCTTCTGTTCGTCAGTTTCGTCAGAAAGTTCAGAGCCCGCACCTGTTACCTCTTATTTTGTCAGATCCATCTTGTATCACAAAACGCACAACAGCCCAGTGGCCCGAGCCTCGCTCGCGCCCGCTGTGGTCGCGGGTTCGAATCCCACCCGTGGCAAAGCCACCTCTTTTTTTCGACCATTTTCTTTTATTCTCGAAAATCAAGAAAACAGAACTGAGTCTTTATTTGTAAAATCAATAACAAATTGAAAAATGCTCCAATTTCAATGATTCAAATTTCTATGGATTCAGCATCTTGTGCTCTTTCTGTTAGTAACAAAGTTGCAACATGTTTCTGTAATAAATTTTGCACTAAATAATTAAATACAGAAATGGCTATTAAAATTTGAAACTTTGGAAATTCATAACTTGAGTTCTGTTCACCCAAATTGAGCAAACTTGGGCTCTAAAATTTTGTCTTAACAAACTCTACACAGTGGTATTTTATTTGGTCACAATTGAATTAAATTTGAACATGTTTCCTTCTGTTTACTAAAAAGGGCAGAATAAAAATGCTTATGGAAAAATGCATAATAAATTCAATAATGATCCAAAAATTATGTTTAATAGCTCAAACTGTTCATTGAAACATTTTATACATGTTTTCAACCTTTTCAATACAATTTGTTTACTATTTTTCCTAATTAAAATTGGTGCAATAATTCAATACTTTAAATACACCTTTTAAATTGCCAAATTCATAACTTGCTCATTTTAAATCCAAATTCAACAAATGGAACATGTATTCCATCTAAAATTTTGTGTTCTTTCCAAATATAATTTTTTTTATCTGTTTTGAACATTTAAAATTGGTGAAAACAACAAATGTTTGTTTAAATCATTTAAAATGCCAAAGTTCATAACTTAATAAATAAAATTCCAAACTTGGTAAACAACATATCAAACTGAAGCTATTGTTGTTTTCTTATTGTTTTCATCATCCATGCATCATTCTAATCAACTTTCACATGATTGTTATTTGTAGATCATTTAATTCAACATTAATTCATGGGCTTTTCCATATGCAATCCAAAATTGCATATGGGCCCATTTAAATATGTTTACCATGTCAACTAGTTTATCTTTGATGCATCCTTAAACTTGTCATGCATCCATATCTTGATCATGCTGGATCTTTTGCCGTAGAAGTAATTATTGCATCTAGTGTTTGTTCTAGTTCGTTGCTTCTTCCCGGATAGGACGTTGAGATGATGTGAGAAACGACAAGTTCTTCGGATGTACCTCTACTTGCTGGATTCCAGGCAAGTATACTCACTTGCTACCTATGGCTGCCTTTCATCACTTGTTACCGATTATTTCTGTTATCTTTATGCTAGCCTTATGATTCGATGCTTGTGTCTCGATCCTATCATATGTTTACCTTGCAACCATGATATAGCCTTCCTTCCACTTCTTATTACATGTTGTTTGTTTACCTTGTTGGCCCTCGTTTCGTAGTTGCATGCTTAGTGTTGTTTGCGCTCAAGTCTTGATGTCCGTCTTATCACATGTTTAGTTTGATAGCTGGGGTTCAACTTAATCAACAACATGTTAATGCTCGGGGTAATAATAATTTGATGATAAGGCACCGGCAGGAGGCCCGGCGTGGTTTTGAGGCCTGCTAGTGTCGACCTTAATTAGGAAAAGGGTCTTGTCCTCCGATCCATGATGAGCGCACTAACCGCATGTGGGAAGCGAGTATGGGCGCCCCCCGCAACTTTGATTCGATTCGCATCTCGTCCAAATTGCCTCATTTAGTTCGGGGTTTCCATTTGCCGCATGCATATGCAGGTGCGAACCCTTGGCGCCAGGGTGGAACTTTTGTAGTCGGCATTTAGGGAGACACGTTCTTAGAGTGCTATGAGGGTCCCCTTTTCTTCGTGGGGCTTGATTAGCCGTGCGCTCAATTGCACGGGGTTCTTTGGGCTTGATGCGAAGAAGAGTTGGGTTGTGTTGAGTGCCTCGCTTGGTGGAAGTGCATTTCCATCTGGCGGGTCATTCTTACGTGTACGGCCAAATTGGTGCATCCCTGCAGGGTTAATCTTCTCGAGAAGCCGTGTTGTCCGCGGTTATGGATGACTTGGTGAAAGTGCTGGCTAACAAGTACTCAGACAACTTACACTTAACGATGATAACTTGACTAGTAATATAGATTACTTCCACCATAAAAATGAATGTCACCTTAATCCACCGTGTGAGTTTCCTTGGGTTGCTTCCTTAGTAGGGGGTAACACTGGATGGGTATTGTTTGGTGAGTAGTTGTAGTTGGTTCTGATACGCTATCTTATCCCTTTCTTTTAGCCGGATGTTGTAGCGTGTCTCTGTAGTTAGTTAGTGCAGCCCGCTGCTGCTTCTTTGCAATAATCCCTTCCTTTCCGTTGTACCCAAAGTATTTGTATCTTGTGATGATTGGATACGCTGGTATCTTGTGAGTATGGTTTATCCACTTGCCAGTACTTAACCGTACCGACCCACGAATCCATTTCGTGGCTTCATATTCCACATTGCAGTCAACAGGTTTGAAGTCTGACGACGTTAGCTTGGGAATCCCTCCGGCTTGGCCTGGGCAGGGATTGGACGCCATCGGTTATCTTCAGGACTCTTAGTCCAATTTGTATCTTGTCCGTAGTCGGACACTATGTTCTTTCTTCCACTGTCATTTGGATCTTTGTATTGTATCAGTTGTATCCTTGACTCGTTTGATTCGTCTTGTATATACCTCCTCTGTTGTTGTTGTGGATTATCGTGAACTGTTGTAATGTTATCACAAGTGGCAACCTGAAATCGGTTATTATGTGGATTTTGGCGGAAATGCTGAAATCTGCATAGTGCCTGATCCCGGGGCGTCACAGAAAGTGGCGAGGAAAAATCGACAAAACCGAAAAAAAGTTTGTTGTCAAACATGGAGAAGAATCAAAGAAAAGTTAGCACAAAAACCAAACCTATAGGATGGAAATATGGTGGAACACACACACGCAAGGGAAAAATGGGGTTAGTGCGACCAATGGATGAGCGAAGACGAAATGGACCTAACGTAGACTAATGCTCAATGCCACACTAACACAATGAGGACGCTAGCTCAAACCGCAAATTTTAAAAGGCAACAAGATTCGCACTGTGGCAATCGGTCACTCTTTCTCTTTTGCGATGCAATGCTACACGTTCCTACAATGGAAAGCAATTGGCACCGATCCGTTGCTTCTTTTTCTATTTTTCTTTTTTGATTTTCTCTTTTGGCGGATTCCAAAGTGCCAATGCCTACTCGTAGCTAATCTCTCACAAGCGCCAACCTCGCACTCTTGATGCCACAAATGCGATGCCAAGCGGTGTAAAAAGAACTAGTCCGAATAGGTAAGTAACACAATGGGGTGGGGTGGTTCAAGCGGAAGCAAGTTATACCTCTCTTATTGATGATCACGGACTTGCGGCCAGGGGGAAGTCGATGTCGTGGCGATCCGTTGATGTGGAAGCGTAGGGGATGTCGTGGGCGTCGCGTAGCACTTTGTTGCACTTAATTCGGATAAAAAATGACAAAGAAAAACAAGTTTCAAAATCTGTCCGGAAATCGAAGATCTGAGATTTTCTGAGATTTTGGCTCAAATTCGAAATTCCTTCAAAATCAAGAAAAAATTTGGGCGAAATTGGGAAAAGTGGCTGAATGGAAAGGTGGGGAATGGTATTTGGCAACAAATCCGTGAAGCAAAACCACGAAAAACTCAACGAATCAACAGATCGGTCGAAATCCCTTTGTGGCTATTTTTGGTGAAATTTTCGAATTTATGGTGGATAGAAGAAAAATTGGTGGATGGGGAGGGGTGTGGGTGTCGGATTCATGTCAATCTAGCTCTGGATACCAGATGATATGGAGTTGGACTCCTAGATTGGCCCGATCTTCACGAATCGACAAAGAACGAACGAGGAACACGAGGAACACGAAGAACATGAGATGGGGAATCGAGGGGGAACCTGGGGAAATCGCGGGGAAACACACAAATCGGGATAAATCGCAAGAACCGAAAGACCCAACCTCCCGTCAACTAAACCCCGAGGGCCGCCTACGGAACAATCGATCCAACTGAACTCACCTTGATACAAACCGTCTCACACCCGTAGCCGATAACACTACGCCAATAGAACCTCAAGGATTAACGAGAGGAAGATTGGACAACTCTTGACTGAAACCTGAAAGGGAGAGGACAAGTAGTTGGGATGTGCCTTGATATGATCGTCGACGAAGTCGGAGGAGTAGCCTTTATACGTTCCTAGGTACACACCGTAGGAGTAGTTCCTCAAAGAGGGATACAAGAGAGCTGAGCTCCAAATGTTCTAAATTCAACTCTAAAACCCTAGATCTAGCTCGGGGTCGTCCTTATATAGCCGGGGGTTGAAGCAGGCGAAAACGGGGTTGAAAACGGGTCATTTGCGTGCATTTTGGCCCACGCCGGCCTGGGAGCCCGGCCTGGCCGGCCATGAGGCCGGGGTGGGGGCAGAGGGGCGCCCCAGGCGCACGCCGGCCTGGGGCCGGCTTGGAGCCCGGCCTGGGGCCGGGGTGGAGGCTGGCCTGAGGAGGGGGGTGGCCGGCCTGGGGCCGGGGTGGAGGCCGGCCCCCTCTGTTGGGTTCCCGGCCTGGAGTGGGAGGAGGCCGGCCTGGCCGGGTCATGAGGCCGGGGGGGGGGGGTTCTTTTCCCCCTATCTTCTCCGTCGGGACTCCGAATTCGATGACGTCTTCTCTTCCCTTCTTGATACCTTCTCGTGCATCGTATTGGGTGCTTTCCGGGGACTCCGTGGTGGGTTTGAACCTGAGTACACAAAGTGTTGATCCATGAGGTAGCGCACCATCCGCCAAGTTACCGAAAGTATGGAACGAGAGGAGCGAGTTCACCTTATCATGAATGGCCTTTGCGCGTGATCTTGTCATCGGTGCACTTGGTGGAGTTGGGTGGGCTACATCAGGCCTGTCATTGCTTCCTCAAGTTTCCTCCGTGCCTTTCAGATTCTCTGTTTTGGTTTCTTCAAAACCCGTTGATCCCAATCGTGAAACTCTTTATGCATCTGCGAGATCTTATTATGTATATTAATTGGCGGCATATCATTTTTCACACATTCCCATGATTCCTTGACCAAATCTGAAAAGCCTTCGTCTCTAAACCATTTAGCCTCAAACCGAAGGAGAGTTGTGCCTGAACTCCCACTATCCTGGGGGGAATAATACTCTGTGTCCCCTAGAAGGGGACAGTGATCAGATTTTACAAATTGGAGATGTTCCAACGCAGCACTAGGAAACAACTACCTCCAAGCGTCATTAGTTAGGCCCCTATCTAGTCTTTCACAAACTCTCCCCCGTCTCCATGTATATAAGTCTCCGATGTAACCCATATCTTGCAGATTACAATCCTCAATTGTAGTGTGAAATTGTTCGATGTACCTCATCGGTCTTGGGTTACTGTCGAGACATCGTAGTACAATTCATAGACGAGGGTGCCATGAGACTACTGATAGAGACGTGGGGGGAACGTGGTAGTATGACGATCAAGGACACCAAAGTTTACCCAAGTTCGGTACGTCGGAACTAGGCGGCGTTCCTACTCATGAAATCTCACTAAATCAGGGCTGAAGCCTGAAGTATACAAAGTACAATGCGAGTTGGTTTAGCTACTCGACGAGGATCAACTTCTCGGCGAGTTGGCTTCTAGCTAATTGTCTGTATCGTTCTTCTCTCCCGTTCGGCTTTATATAATAGCCGGGTTAGGGCTTACAGAAAAGGAAACCTAGAAGACTACGGAAAGCTGTAACTTGGAAAGCAAGAATCCGCCTTCTACTCCAAGCCGTACCACGTGGGCCGTGGTCCCGGTTCTTCTAGAATCCGTCTTCTGCGCGTCAGCTTACTGGGCCGCCTAATGGACCGTGATCCATTACCATTCAGGCCACCCTGGTAATCCGGCTCTTTAGGACAATCCCGGATATACCCATAATCAGTATATATCCGACAGTAGCCCCCAAGAAGGATTGAGACCTCAATTCATCGTCTTTCGTCAATTTGGATCATTTCTGAGAAGGCTCTTCGTCTCGATTCTTCTTTTCTTAAATCATGCTCTAATGCGAAACTCGGATTTCGGGAAAATCCGGCTTTTTCTTCCACAAGTCTTCGTGGAGAAGGAACTTCCTACGTCAGCAATGAAATCATGCTGACGTCAGGGACGTTTGGGTTTCGAGTGTGAAACCCTGAAACGTATCTTTGACAGATTCTCGCGGGAAACGAGGAAATAGCAACAATCACCCGTCACCTCGTTTCCCGGATTTTCCGGCGAGTGACACACGTTGAAAATCCAACGGTCCAAAGAGCCATTAGCGCGCATCGTAAAGGTTTTCCGGCTATAAATAGCCTCCTTCGTGCCCTCTGGCGATCCTTCCGCTCTCCCCTCAC
Source organism: Alopecurus myosuroides (assembly GCA_028641055.1). NCBI lineage: Eukaryota > Viridiplantae > Streptophyta > Magnoliopsida > Poales > Poaceae > Alopecurus > Alopecurus myosuroides. Next base: position 418,188,696 of record CM054058.1, read on the forward strand.
CTTCTAGCTTCCAAGCGCCATAGCCCCCGAGCCAAAGTTCCAGCGAGAGCAGAGCCCGTGCGCATCTAGCACCGTTCTCGGAACTTCTCCATCGGGAGCTCGAAGTCCTCACTGCGCCGCCCGATTATGGACTCACCGCGCGCCTCCAAGGAGCACTCCATCATCGCTGATATCGACGAGATAATCAATACTATGGACCCGCAGCTTGATTCGCCGAGCCACGCCGCTGCCAACGCACCGGAGAACATTTCCGGCGACCAGGCTCGCGAGGATCCACATCTCGCGGCCGAGAACCTGGCCGCTTCTTCCTCTGCACCGCCTCTGCCACTCATCCCCGAAACGGCGGAAGAGAAGATCCTCCTCGTCGGGGAGAAGCTTGCCGCCGCGGCCGCCGCCGCCGGAGCCAAAGACGAGGGCGAGATTTCCGGCAATTGGAGCCGGTGCAACATCACCCCCTCCCTTCTTCCGACAATGGAGAAGGAGGGTTGATTGTGAAGGGGAAATGGCGGCACGAGGAGGACGACTCCGAGCCCTCGCCCAGAGCCGGGGAGCGGGTTCTCCTAACCTCGCACATTTCTTGAGGCATGGGATTTCCGCCATCCGCCTTCTTCGTCCAGGTACTCAACCACTACAACATTCAACCCCACAATCTGCCACCCAACTCTATTCTATATTTAGCCGGGTTCCAGGCTCTTTTTGAAGGGTATCTAGGTTTAGCCCCTAGGTTAGATTTCTGGCAGTATTGTTTCGGGGTTAAGCAAAACCCCTCTGAGGGTGCACTCCCGACTTGCGGGACCATATCTTTTACCCTGCGTAGATTCAGGGAAGATTGGTTCCCCAAGATAAAAAACTTCGGAACCCGTCAAATTCTGGACGGGTTCCTTTTTCTACCACCAAGACATCCCGTTTCCTGGAAAGGAAACGGAGATTCCACCTTTCACCAATTGCGCGGCCACTCCCCAGGATAACTGGGCAGTAGAGGCAGTGCAGACTCTGCCGGATGACTTGATGAAAATCAAACGGCGCATCGCCAAAGTCGTCTCTTCCAAGACTCCTCTTACTGGAACCGACACTATTTTGTGTTGGTTCGGAAGACGTATCCAGCCTCTGGCACATCAAACCCGGCTTTTGTGTGAATACAAAGGCCCGGAAGACAAAATGAGGGGAACGGATAAGGCATTCACGAAGAGGGACTTCAAGAAGCGGGTCAATCATTTGGTCGCCACACGCGACCAATATGAAGAAAGCCGAGATATGTACCATGAAGTAAACTCGGTCCCAAAGGTAATACTTTATCTTCTTTGGGTAATTTCTCGGATTTTTATCATTCTCAGATTTCCTAACTTAGTCGGATATTGTTCTTTTTCATAGTTCGCCGACCTCACCGACAAAGATCTTGCAACCGATGCCGAACTGGACGCAATGCGTGCCAAGTTTTCTGGTGGTCGAAAACCCAAGAAGCCATCAACCGCTGAAGAGGTGGTGGAACTTGACGGAGTTCCCGTCGCCACTTCCAGGTAATCCCCGGGGTTTCCGTTTGTCTCTGTTTTTTTTTGCAGGAGTTATTTGGGTTTCTCGGAATATTGATTTCTCGGAATTTATTTTACCTCTTTCCCTTTCCAGCCTTGCTCCAACTTCTTTGAAAACAAAGAAACTGAAAAAACATAAGGCTAATGCCGGCAAGGGGGTGCAGTCATCCCCTGCTGCAGCTCCTGTTACCCCAACTGCTCCGGAGGGAGAAAATCAGTCTGCCAGGGAGGAGGAATATCCTCTACCGACCAGCCAGCCCATTGCGTCCGAGACGGATGCGAGGGAAAGGGCGGTGCCGGACATGGGCGGTCCTTCTCGTACAACTGAGGAGGAACCCATTCCTACTTTCAACAAGGAGTTCAAGGTAAAGGAAGAACCATTTGATGAACTAGGATATATTCATCCATGTGTCGAGACATCGTAGTAGTTTTCATAGACGGGGGTGCCATGAGACTACGGTAGAGACGTGGGGTAACGGGATAACGTAGTAACATAGAACACATGATTTTACCCAGGTTCGGTACGTCGCGACAGTACGACGTGCCTACTCCTGCACTTCTCACTAATCAGGACTAAAGCCTGTAAACAGGGTTACAATGTGAGGGTTTAGATCTAAGCTACTCGACGAGGATGAGCTTCTCGGCGAGTTGGCGTAGAGCTTCTCTGTTTTCTCGTTGTTTTGTGTATCTCCCGTCCGGCTTTATATAATAGCCGGATTAGGGCTTACAGAATAGGAAACCTAGAAAACTACGGTAACTTGTAACTTGGAAAGCAAGGAATCCGTCTTCTTCTCCAAGCCAGATCACATGGGCTGTGATCCGGGTTCTTCTAGAATCCGGCTTCTACGCGTCGGACTACTGGGCCGCCTAATGGACCTAAGCCCACTACCACTTAGGCCACCCTGGTAATTCGGCACTTGGCCCACCATCTTCTATACCCCTATTTGGTATATATCCGACGGTAGCCCCCAAGAAGGATAAAAACTCTGATTCTCTGCTATTCACCAAATGTTCTTTGTCCGAGAAATACTGATTCAGCAGTCTTGATTCTTCTTATTCTTCATTTGAAAAAGATGGTGACATGAAACTCGGAATCCTGAAAATCCGGCTTTTTTCTCACGATCCTTCGTGGAGAAGAAACTTCCTACGTCAGCGCACTCAACCATGCTGACGTAAGCGACGTTTGAGATTTACTCGGAAAAACTCAGAAACGTATCTCTGACAGATTCGCGCGGGAAACGAGGAGATAATCATCATTACTCCGTCGTTTCATTTCACGGATTTTCCGGCGAGCGACACGCGGCAAACATCCAACGGTCAAAATAGCCGTTGGCACGCATCTAAACGGTTTTCCGGCTATAAATAGCCGTCTTCGTCCTCAACGAAAACTTTCCTCACTCCCCACTGCCCACGCCATTGACGCGAACGAGCTCGATAGCAAAGCACTTGTCCCAGGCACTCTTAGCATCCAAGCACACCGGAACGCAACGCACCACCACAAGATGGCCTCCTCGCCGTCATCGCCGACCCGCGCCGCCATCAACGAGCTCATCAGCGATCTAGATCCGCAACTGGGATCGCCCAAGCACACCGGCGACGAGCCGGAGAAGACCACGGCCTCCGCGGCGGGTGACGCGAACTCTTCCGCCGCCGCGGACGTTGCGGGATCGAGCTCCGCAGCCTCTCCGCCGTTTGCTCCAGAAACGGCGGAGGAGAAAATCCAACTCCTTGGCGACGAACTCGCCGCCGCGGAGGCCGCCGCCTCTGCTGCCGCCGGAGCAGACGAAGAAGCGGAGTCTGCAGGCAACTGGATTGCCTGCAGCATTCCTCCGGCTCTCCTTCCAAACCTGGAAAAGGAGGCCCTGGTTCTTAAGAAGAAATGGCGGCTTCCAGAAGACGAGACCGAGCCTACGCCAAAAAATGGCGAAAGGGTCCTTCTTTGTTCCCACCTTCTTCGAGGTATGGGACTTCCACCTTCTTCCTTCTTCCTCCAAATCCTTTATCACTACAACATCCAGCCCCATAACCTTCCTCCCAACTCCATCCTCTACATGGCCGGCTTCCAGGCTTTGTTCGAGGGCTACTTAGGGCTAGAACCTAGGTTAGATTTCTGGAATTACTGCTTCGGGGTTAAGCGGAACTCTTCGGAGGGCGCACTCCCGACTTGCGGGACCATATCTTTCACTCTTTGGAGATTCCGAGAAGATTGGTTCCCCAAGATAAAAACTTCGGAATCCGTCAAATTTTGGACGGGTTCCTTCTTTTATCACCCCGACGTGCCTTTCCTTAAGGAAGCTGTCGGGGTTCCTCCTTTCGTGAACTCTGCCGCCGTTCCCCAAGACAACTGGGGAACGGAAGCCGTCCAGGTTCTGCCGCCAGATCTATTAAAGATCAAGCAGCGCATCGCCAAGCTCACCTCCATGGATCCGCCTCTAACTGGCATGTACACGGTTCTATGCTGGCTGATTAGGCGGATCCAGCCATTGGCCAACCACAGCGGCCGTCTCCTGTGCGAATACACGGGAGTCAAGGATCCGATGCGAACAACCACCAAAGATTGGCCCACAAAGGAGCTTCGACGGCGCATCAACCAATTGGTCGCATCACGCGACCAATACGAAGCGAGTCGGCCAATGTATACGGCCGAAAATCCGGTTCCCAAGGTAATTTTTCAGTCATTTGGGTACAGTTTTATTTTTTCTCGGGTTTTCTAGCTTCTGATTTTGATCTTGTTCGTCCGACAGTTCGTGGATCTTTCAGATTCGGACTTGGTATCCGAGGCTGAGCTGGACGCGCTGCGCACCGCCGCTACAGGTGGACGCAAGCGCAAGAAGATAACTTCCTCGGAAGAAATTATCGATCTTGACGGAATCCCCGTCGCCACTTCTAGGTTCTTTCTTCTGGATTCTTTTTCATGAGAACTTTTCATCCATCCTCGGTTTTTTAACTTTTCCGGGTTTTTTGTTTTTAGCCTGCCTCCCTCTAGTTTAAAACCAAAGAAGCTGAAGAAACACAAGGTTGTTTCCAGCCGAGGCGGTCAACCTTCTTCCGCCGTCGCCCCCGAACACGCCGTCCACAATGGCGGAAGAGCAAACTGCAGCCCCCACCACCAAGCCCTCAGAGCCCAGCCAGCCCGTTGTGTCGGACACGGACACGAGCGAGAGGGCGGCTCCAGAGGTGGAGAAATTTTCTCGTACTTTCGACGAAGAGATTCCCACCTTTGACAAAGACTTCAAGATTATCAACGACGTCCTAAGCGCGGCCGGAACTGCTTTTGCGGAATACGCAAAAGAGTTCCAGGAAAACTTGGCGGGTTTGCACCGAATGAGCCAGGTATGTAACTCTAGCCCCCAAGCATTAAACAAAATTGCATGCCTGTTTTGCTTTGATGCTTTTTGTAACCATTCTTTTCCTTGCTATGTTGCAGCAAACCGCCGAAACCATAAACATGGAAGTTTTCAACAAACTCACCATCAAGAATAAGGAGGTTAGAAATCTCCTTTCTATTCTTGAGGAGAGAGAGGCGGAACTGGCATCGTCTCAGCTCGCTTTATCGGAAACATCAGGTATACATTATTCTTCTGAGGTTTGCAATTCAATTTTTTTGTCTAAGTACTTTATTCCAGAAATTTTCTAAATCCGGAATTTTCTTTGCTTTTCAGCTGCTTTGGCTAAGGCCAAGCAAATAGCTGAAGATGCCGGCAATGCCGAGAATCTCCGAAAGGAGAATTTGGAGCTTCACAAGCTTCTTGTGAAGGCTCAAAAGGATCTGGAGGCCAGCAACTTGGCCCTTGGAGTTGCCAACTCCAAGGCTTCTGAACAGGCGGAGAAGGATAAATCCACCATTCAGGATTAAGAGAATGCTCTGAACCTTCGCCTGGAGGAAATCTCCGAGATCGACAAGCTTCTCGGTAATTTTCCGTTACCTTTTTTATTTTTCCATATCTTGTTTTTCTTCTCTGTTTTTTGCCTAACACTTTTGATTGTTTTGTCGGAAAAAACAGGAGATATCCCAGATGGTACCCGGCTTGAAGGGATCCAAGCCTTTGGGAAGATGTCGACTTCGATCCGTGCTACTGGAATGCAGCTGGTGAACAAGTTTCTTCCCGCAAGGACTGGGGAGTTCTCGGAGGTTGAAAAACTTCCGGGAGCCATCATGGAGGTGGCGGAATCCAGGGATTCTATCCTGCGTTCCGCTGCACGGGGTGGTGCGCGTATGGCACTCGGCCTTATGCGTATGCACTACCCCGGTGCTAAATCCTGGCGCGTGGCGTCCGGTGTCCCTCAGGGATACACGGACACTCAGCGAAATACCATCTTTGATGAAATCAAAGGCCACGCCACCCAGATTGCCTCCATGGTGAATATTTCCATCAACTATCCAGAAGAAGAGTGTCGTGGGATGATCACGGCAGATGTTACCAGGGGTAACTGATCTTGGGGCAAGTCGACACAGGCGTTTGGGAGAGGATTTAGCTCAGAGGAAAACATGATGGAATTCAATCTGGTAGCCGGCGATGAAGTCGCCGGGTCTCCGATCTCGCTTTATTAACTCGATCTCTTTGTGTACAATGGATACTCGATATTCGGCGATATGATTACTACTTGGATCTCTCCAAAGCTAAGCATAGGGCCGGTTTATAAAGCACCCGCCCCCATACCTGGCTTGTCCTCCAAGGCGCAGCTTGAGTCCTACCCGAACACCGCTTACAAACCCTAGCTTTCCTTACTGCAACCCACAATCCGGGTTACGAGGCCTATAAACCTTGGGCCTTCTAGAAGTTTCTTTATCCTTAGCCGGATCCTGCGCAGCGTCCTTTGGGCCGGGTTATACCTTGGAGTTGGCCTACCGGGTCATTATCCCCCCATCAGTAGTCCCCAGAATAGCTTGGGCTTCAAAGATCACTCCTTGAAGCGCTGGCTATTCCCTGCAAAAAATATCAATCACACGAACGTGTGGAAACCGAGTTGAAGTACTTCATGAAATGACTAGGCCCAACTCCCTGGTGGCCACGCAGTAACCCGGCTTTCCTTCCAGATGCCTTGCTCTACTTCCCGGTCTAAGCCTTGATAAGAATAGCAAAACTTTATACTTTTCTCGATAATTTGCCTTGACACCGCGGAGAGGATCTGCTTCCCTTTTTCGTTCGGAGACCTCGATCTACACTTAAGGCGTATCTCGCAGATTTCACACAAATAGCCGTTACCCCGTAATTTCCGGGTCCCACCCGTTGGGATGAGTTTTTCCACCCCGGCCGTTATAAATAAGTCCTTAGAGGTAACCCTAACCCCAACGGCTCACTTTCCCCCATTTCTCCTCCTTCCTTCTTTCAAGCTCGAGCTCACAGAGCGTCACCACGGAAGCCTCGCGCGCATCACCGGAGCCCATCCGTTGCCGGTTGCGCTCCGCCACAGCGCGCTCCGCCACAGCGCGCTCCGCCCCGCCGCCCAGATCCGCTGCCAGACCCCCAGCCTGTCCGCCAGGAATCGCGAAGGGGCACCAAGCTTGCGCCGTTTGCCTCCGCAAAGCTTCACTTCAATCTCCTCCGGTAAGTCTCTCACATTCTCTAATTTTCCCTCACAACTTCTTAATTCTCCCTCAGATTGGATCTGGATTGGGCCACCCACGATTTCTCGGGTCGCGCCGAATTAGGTCACTAGTATTCACTCTAGCCCACCCAATAGGGAGGATATACCCTTCAACTCATTCTCCTACCAACTGTAATCATTAATTTCACCAATAACCTAGAGACGGAATTCCCAATCTGGGCTTGAGCCGCCCAAATCTTCCGCCCCTGTTCCTATCACCCGGAAAATCCTCCTTCTCCGGCTCATTTGCTCATAACAGATGTACGGACACCCACTTATCACCCCCGAACGCTCATCCATGCATAAAATTCTACAACTTTTGTAATAATGCACGATACCCGGACAATTCATACCTTGCTTAGCAAAATAATACCCGGACCATATTTAACTTCCACTCGTCAATACTCGGTCAACTGATAATTTCCGAGTTTCGTTTCTCACATCTCTTCTTCTGACGCTTTTTCAGGTTAACCCCATGGCACCCAAGAAGCAGGGAAAGCTGCCGGTTAAAGCCAAAACCACAAACTCCATATCCGCCAACTGGGCGCGGTCCTCCATCACCAAGGCCAAACTGGAGGAACTGGTCGAACTAGGGGTTCTTCCCCCTCAAGAAACTATCCACTGGAGGGTACCGGGTAACGAAACCCGGCCCACCCCAGCAGAAAATGAGGTAATTTGTTTTGTTGAACACGTGACCCGGGGCTTCCGGCCTCCGGGTCACCCTTTCTTCCGCGACGTTTTAAGCCAATATGGCCTTCGCATTTTCGACATAGGACCCAACTCTGTACTAAACATCTCCCATTTTATCGTTCTCTCCGAGTCTTACTTGTGCACTCCGCCAAGTTTGGCTCTCTTTGTCGAACTTTTCCAGTGCAAACCGTGCCGCGAAAGCGGCGACGGTGCACTTCTTACTTGCGGCGGGGTTTCTATCCAACGCCGCAAGAACTCTTTAATGCCTCCTCTCACCCTCAACTCCCACGTCAAGCACTGGCAGCTCTCGTACTTTTACTGCCGGGACACCTCCCCACCCGGCGAAAAGAAATTGCCGGGTTATTCGGAGGGTCAGCTTGACATTTCTGAAACCTTCAATGGGTTTGCCCCTGACTCGGAAAGGGAAGAAATTTTGCCTTTATTGGCTAAAATCTCCATCCTTTCTGCCCAAGGCCTCATCGGGCTTAACCTGGTGAAGACTTGGGTCGATTTCCGCATCCAACCCAACTCCATTCGCGCAAAATTGATGTGCGAATACTCGGGGCAAACCACGGACCCAATTCGATACTCCACCAGCAGCTTCGCTCCTAGTGACACCAACAAGACAATCAAGGGCTTTCTGACAGAGAAGCTCGAGGTAATCCGGAACATAGCCGGATTAGAGCCCTTCACTCTCGAGAACCCGGCCCCCGCGGTAAGGACCTGGTTTTCTCGATTCCACCCTTATCTTCTTTACTTGATACAACCATTAACCCTTGCTCTTATGCTTTTATTTCAGGCCGATGACGATTTCTGGAAGATGGACGCTTCTCCTAACTCCGGAAACCTGGAGGAAAAGGAGGATGCCGTTAACTCGGACGAAGGTACATGCTCAGTTCCTTTGAGTTCGTCGCATCCCACTTTTCATTTTCCTATTGTAACCATGGTAATTTTTAGAACAAGAAGACCAAGACGAGGAAGAAGAAACTGACGGCAAAGTGGAGTCCGCCAGCGAGGAAGATGAACCAGAGCCGGCAATTAAGGTCGGATCTAAAAGAAAACCCCAAGGGGTCGTCTTCAAGGTTTTGCATCAATTTCTCACATCTGATTCGCGCTCCTGTGATAATATTCCTGAGCTGACCATGGCATTACCCCCTTTTGCCATACCTGAAGGAGTCACCTATGACCAAGCGCAGGGTAACTCGGAACCACCCGGGCGACAATACCCTTAACCCGGGTATTTCATCACCTCCTACTCGGCATACCGGTACTGACCATACCCTTATTTAAACATAAAGATCCTTCTAAAATACTCCCTCGCAAGGTAACCTCACGCCTCGTTTGGTATTTTTCAGTTTCATCCGGTTCTAGCAGCGAATTCCCTGCAGACCTTATGGTGAATCCCGGGTAAAGTTCTTTTCCTAATGTTATACCATACTCTTGCTGTCTTTTTCACGGCTATGTACTAACCGTGCCTCCATATTTTTCACAGGGCCACGGTCGTTGTTAGTGACCAAGAAGACATGGAAACCGAGGACCCGGGCAAAGAGAAGCCAACTAATGACGTGTTCGCCGCAGCTGGTGATGGACAAGCGTCACCGACAGACCCGGCTGGGCGAGAAGCCGGGTATCCGATAGCCTCGCACGCAAGCGAGAAAGAAGATACTGCCACTTTGGGTGCGAGAGGAGGAGCAGACCCCGACATTCGAATGACCCGGGTGCCATCTCCTGCTAAGAGGAAAACTTTTTCTCCAAGTTTCCGCGACCCCGAGACTTCTAACTCGGGTAACGATAATTTTGACCAGCTGATGAGCGCTCTCCTCACCATGAAAGCTTCAGAGAACAACCTCCTAGAGCGTATGTCTGCAGCGCATCAGGTAATTGACAACGGATATCTCTTGGTACATACCTAGTCCCCAAGTTCCGGGCATTACTTGCCGAAGTTGTGCTCGGTACTTCACGCAATACCCGGTTTTCCATGATATCCGACTGACACTTTCGTCCCTTACAGGCGGAAGTGACCCGGTCCGATGAGGTGTTACTCAAGACCGAAAAGCTCCTACTTGCTGAGGTAAAACGAAGAGAAGCCCTTGAGGCCAACATGGAAACTTTGAAAAAAGACGTTTCCAAATACAAAAAGAAGTACAACACTGCTCAATCCGCGCTGAAGAACTTATCGAACCAGATTGCGGATACTTATCGCATCTTGCTAAGTGAGCTTCTTGCCTTCGACTAACTTAATTGCCTCTACTTTATCGTTATGACAATCGGGATAACTGATATACTTTCCTTTTGTTTCAACTGCAGGTGCGAACCTCGCTGCTCCAGAGGACGATGCCATTGCCAAGGTAAAAACATTGAAGACTGTGCTCTGGACCTTTTTTGCCGGCACAAAGCTTATATTGGACGCTGTGAAGTGGCCTTCCGAGGTATACCCGGGTGAAGAGAATCTTGTGCAAGCCTGCTCAACGGTGCCTGGATGGATTGAGATATGGAAGCGCTCGTCCTGCCGGATCCGTATGACCCGGGCCTTGACGCTGGCGAAGGCTTACTTTCCTAAGCTTGACCCGGCAAAGGTAGTATCCGGGTTTCCAGAATTAAAGGCTGATGGCTCCAAGTTTACACCCAAGGACTTCAAGGCCATACAATCCGCAGTACGCCCCTCGGCCGCCGCTTTGGCTGATAAGATGGACCTAGACACAATCATGAGCTCATACGATGCTGAAGGAAAAATCATATTGGAAGAGGCACCCCCTCCCTTTGACATGTTGGAAAAATGGGCGACTGATCTGGCCAGGAGAAAAGAAGAAGCTGCAAAGAGAGAGGCCGAGCTAGGATTACGGACGTCTACCTCTACGCCAGCTGTCCCTCCACCTATCCGTCCTGACGCGGAAAGTCCGGGTAATGCTGCTGGAAAGGCTAAGGAGCAGATCCAGGACCAAGACCTGGAGGACCGCTCTCAGGATACCGAGTAGAGCGTTATCTGGTACTTTTGTGTTTTAAAACTAATATGATTTTGATGGTGCGTCTGTGCACCCTTGATATTGGTACCATCACTTGTAACGTACTTTTGGTTCGGAATATATTTGTGCCTCTCCCGGCTTTTGATAGTCTTGACACTTGTCTTATTCTTTAAACTTATTCTCGATACCCAACTATTTGTTGATTCCCTTTGCGAGACTCGGTTTTCCGAGCATCACGGGTTTTGATAAGTGGACTTTTCTTTAAGTCCCCAAGACTCGGAAGCTAGGGTCTCTCGAGCTTCAATAGCTAAACAGTTTGTTTCTGTTTCGAAGTCCCCAGTCCCCATGACCCAAAGTACGAGCCAGGGGGGTGCGGCCTTTCTCAGAGGACAAATTGCTCTTTACCAAGCCGAAAACCAATAGCCGTTTACGTAAATACTGAAGTCATGCTTAATATTCGTTGAGGTTCCGGCTATTAGCCTTGTACTCTGCATAGACTTGTGGTTTAGATGACCCTTTTGATTATCTTGTACTGTAAGCCGGCTTTCGTGTGGATACCATGCTGTTACATCTATACGAAAACAGGGTCAAGCAAATCCCATTGGGCTGCGTGGTTGATTGTAATCGTAAGCGAACAGATCATGCCACTTTAGTGCGAGTCACATCGAGCTTAAGTAAGAATAACCAAGAATTTTGGCTCCTTCGTCCGGTTATAAGATTGCAACCGTACTCGTCTTGCGAGTAATCGGCCCTCATAACTCATAGGCATCAAGGCCGGGTATTTGGGTTCGTGTCTGCTATTTAAGCAACTTAGCCCCCAAAGACCTATGTATGTGCAATGCATTTTGATGATACTGATGTATTGATAATAACAAGTACCACTTACCTGTAATCGAAGCAAAGACCATGACAATACTTGAAAACCATCTCTTTTTATTGATACGATAAAGTTTGGGTCAGCAAGCCGCCTCATTAAAAACCTTCCAGTCCCCTTAGGTACCCTGGGTAGGAAAAGAGCGTGTCTGAAACCTGCTGCCCGTTACACTGTCTAATTCTTTTCGACAATCGGTCTCGGGCTGGCGCGACCGACGCACATTCTCCACTTCTTAGACCCTTTCATGACGAGTGCCGAGTTTGCTAGCCAATCCGGGTGTGTCGTTATCGCAGCGCTGCTAGCCGTAGACGACGGTGTGATTTCCCCTTCTATGCCGGACAATTTGAAGGGATCGTTGCTGATGAAAGCCACCATCTTAGCATCTTGCTCTGCCCTGGGTTTTGCTTTTTCTTCCTGAGAGCTCGGCCTTTTTGAAGTTGCCCTTTCCTCCAGGTCCGCTTGAGATCGGTAATGCCTGAGTTCCTCTTTCCTACAGGCTTGCTCAGCCATTGCTGCATCTCCTTCATCGCACTCAGCCGCTATATCTCGATTTCCATGTATGGTAATGGTTTTCTCAGGACCCGGAATTTTCAGCTGTAGATACACATAGCACGGCCTTGCCATGAATTTGGCATAAGCCGGTCTTCCAAACAATGCGTGATAAGGACTGCGCAACTTAACCACCTCAAAAGTAAGCCACTCAACTCGATAATTGTCCTTTGATTCCCCAAAAGCTACCTCCAACGCAATTTTCCTTCAGGGCACGCTGAATGACCCGGAACTATCCCGTGAAAAACAGTTGTACTTTTTTGTAGCTGAGATTCCTTTAGACCCATGCGCAGGAAAGTTTCCCAGTACAGGATATTGATGCTGCTCCCTCCATCCATCAAGACTTTTTTCAGCTCGTACCCATTGACCTGTGGTGCCACTACTAATGCTAAGACTCCCGGGTGATCCACTCTATCCGGGTGATCCCTCCTGCTCCATGTTACCTCCTGTTCTGACCATTTCAAATACCTCGGAACAGCAGAAGAAACTGAGTTAACCGCCTGCTTTAGCATCTTTTTGTCCTTGTTAGAGCCTCCCGTAGTATGCACATGATACTGACCCAACTGTTTGGGGTTAGCCTGGAAACCTCCCGTTCCCCCTTGATTGTTGCCCGGATTTCCTGCTGCCGGGTTACCGGCTGGGTGTGGACCGTTGCCCAGATTTCCACCTGGACCCGGGCCTCCTCCCCGACCCGCACCTCGCATGGCTCTGTTTACTTCCTCGTTCTTCCATCTCTGTAAGTCGGCGCATTGCTCCAAGGGGTGATTAGCCGGCTTGCCGTTCCTGCTGTGCTTCGGGCACGCCATCCTGAATATGTCCCAACTGTTGCCTGGCCTCGGAGGTCCCTGATAGTGTCCTCCATTATGATTTCCGGTATTAAAATTCCCTTCAGATCTGGGTCTTGAAGACCCGGCTTCAGTATTAGCTACAAACTCGGAACCTCCTTCAAATGGGCGCTTGTTCTGACTATTTCCGTTATTACTCGGTGCCGACCCATTGCCGGTTCTTCCACTATTACTGGTATTCACCTTCGCTTTCTTGTCATCAACTTCCTCCTCTGTAGTGTCTGTTGCGGCGTGTTTGTTGCACGCATCCATTAATTCTCCCATCGTAACCTCCGATGCATTCCTACTGGACTTCATGCGAGTTAACTTTTGTACTAAAGGAATATACTTGCATGTTTTTGCCATAGCTTGTAGCGCATCTTTGGGCTGAATATCTGTGGATGAGTGAAGTATCTCCATAACCCGGCGTACCCAACTGCGTGCTGATTCTCCCTTCTTCTGAACGCATCGCTCTAAATCATCAATAGTGAATAGCTTCCTGCACGTTCCATGAAAGTGCTTGACGAACGCGGTCTTCAGTTCTTCCCAGGACTTGATCGATTTTTCTGGCAGGTTGGTGAACCATAACTTTGCTGCTCCTTCTGACATCATCAAGTACATGAACTTGGCTTGAAGATTCTCGGACGCATTGCGGATTGACATTGCCATCTCATAACTACTCAACCATGTTTCCGGATCCATGGTCGGTTCATAATTCACTACTTTTCCCGGCTCTTTGAATTTTTCCGGGTAAGGTTCAGCTCTGATGTCATCCGAGAGACACTTGGGCCCTGCGAGGACGGTTGAGGCTGGCCTTACTCGGGAAGCGTGCGATCCATCCGGGGGCGCAGCGGGGCGCGGGGCTGCAGGCAACCCATGTGCAGCAGACCCGGCCCCGGCTCTCCGAGCCCTGGAGCTATCCACAACGGCCTGCGCCACCGATGCTGCCGGAACACGGGGAGGAGGCGGCATTTGCTGCTGCTCTTCCCTCCGCCGCGCCGAGTTTGCTTGAATATTCCCTTGTTGTTGACTGGCGTATGGCGTCCCATGCATCCCGCTTCTGTGGTCCGGGTAACTGGCCTGCTGCGCCACTGCAGTGTGCAGTAGATCGATCGCTTGCCGGGTCCTTTCTGCATGGGGCGATTCTCCTACCGGGATCTGGTTCAATGCAAGCGTTGCTGCATATACGTTGTCCATGGGATTGTTGTAGTGGCCTGCTGGTGTGCGAAACCGTGACGGTGGCTGTGGTGGCAGCTCGTTGCCGGTTGTGACTCTGGTTCGTGGTGGGGGTAACCCGGCCTGCACGTTTGCCGCGTGGGCTTCTGCTGTTGCCGGCTGAGGCGCAGTTCCCTGGTTTACCGCTGGGATCGGTTGGTCCTGAGGCGTAATGAACAAAGCTGCCGGGTTAATGACCCCACCCGTGGCCGGTAGTCTAGTTTGATGTCTCTGGTGTACTCTAGATGTTTCCTCTCGGAGCCGGGTTTCCAATGCATCCAGCTCACGTTGACGCGTAGCCATCCCTTGTTTCTCCGCTTCCACTTGCCTTCTTTGCTGTTCCAACGCGCGGCGGGCCACATCCAGGTCCCTGACACGTTCAGCTGCGTTTTCTGGAGTGATAACCGTAGCAAGGACCGTGGGGTCTAGGATCAGATTATTGTCGAACAAGGCCGGGTGGCGCGGGTTTGAAGGACCCGCCCCCGGTGTCCGGTTTCCCAGGAATCCGAACGTATTCGCGTGCAACTCCTCATCCGCCGCACGGCTAGTCACTGATGCCGACTCTCCGTCGACCCGGGCCAGGATCGGGTTTCCGTTAGCTGCGTCCTGCCGCTGCGCCAATGCCTGAGCCGCCCCGACCGGAGCCGTGGTCACGTTTCCTTGATTAAGGTTGGCTGCGGGAGCCGTGTAGACCGCCGCTCGGCGTATTACGCTTGTTGTGAGTTCATGCTGTTCTTCTCCGCTGTTATCTTCTCCGTACCGATCTTCCAGCAGGTCCCGGATAGATTCAGTATCATCCTTTCCACCGTCCGGGTCACGCGGGGCCCATGCCGGCTCCTCCGGCTGTTCCCACTGCGCGATGGATTCTTCTATCTGGTCTGTTGCTCCAACTGATTCTTCTCTATCTGATTGGGCGTAAGTAGCCTCCCCTGACACAGAATCAGATCCATCATCGTCAGGAGCCGAGCCAGAGGTACATACCATGCCGATGAAGATGCTGATCCGGCCGATTGTCACGACAGATCCGGATTCGAGGCGATCCGATTCTGGCCCCCAGCCGGAGTCGTCCACCACCTTCTCTCCTTTGTGGTCGTCGTAGATCTCTCCGACGACGAGGTTCCTCATGCTTTTCCGAGCTTCTCCCGTGATGTAAACACCTTTGGACGCAGGCCCCACAGTGGGTGCCAACTGTCGTGGGATGATCACGGCAGATGTTACCAGGGGTAACTGATCTTGGGGCAAGTCGACACAGGCGTTTGGGAGAGGATTTAGCTCAGAGGAAAACATGATGGAATTCAATTTGGTAGCCGGCGATAAGGTCGCCGGGTCTCCGATCTCGCTTTATTAACTCGATCTCTTTGTGTACAATGGATACTCGATATTCGGCGATATGATTACTACTTGGATCTCTCCAAAGCTAAGCATAGGGCCGGTTTATAAAGCACCCGCCCCATACCTGGCTTGTCCTCCAAGGCGCAGCTTGAGTCCTACCCGAACACCGCTTACAAACCCTAGCTTTCCTTACTGCAACCCACAATCCGGGTTACGAGGCCTATAAACCTTGGGCCTTCTAGAAGTTTCTTTATCCTTAGCCGGATCCTGCGCAGCGTCCTTTGGGCCGGGTTATACCTTGGAGTTGGCCTACCGGGTCATTATCCCCCCATCAAAGAGATCCCTCCAATCCCCAAAGACGACAGCAGCGAGGAGGAATCCGATGCTTGAAGGGCTACCTTTGACCTGGATGGCAAAAAATAGACAATAGGAGCATTACTGTTCTTTCAATGTAATCTGCAATGTAATGCCTCTATTTGTATGAATGAAAAAATTCCGCCTTTTGCAATTATTAGTTATGAAATTTTTTGCAAGGTTTTTCGGATGTTATTATTCCTTTATCTTCTAAGTTCTCTGGCATATATGTTTTAACTGTCCTTAGTGTTTGAAATGGCTCAAATAGCAATATGAATCGTCATGCCGAGTAACTGGGAGTAACCAATCAGTTTAAACTCGGAAACATGGACCATGCTAAAGGCATTTTTACTAACTAGTTCCAGTAACCCAACACATACGCAATCAGATAATGCTTAGAGAAACAAGGAACTTTTCTAACCGAAACTTGGGCACACAGGCAATTCAAGTTTCCTTTAGCCGTTAGCAGGCTAAAAAAACATTCAGTTATTTAACGCCGAGTACGCAGGCACAATTCGGGTTAACATTGAGTATTTTGTAAGATCATTGGGAAATAGAGAAGGTGGAAACATGCTTTTACTATAATGAACATGTAAAAAACATGGATACCAGAAATCCAACAACTTTATTTCATGATCTCAAAAGATGTTTACATAGATATTGAACTAAGTATAGAAGAGACATAACTGCTATGTATTCCAAAGCTTTGCTATCCACTTGACTTTGTCGGATTTCTTCAACAACTTGTATAGTGTTAGGATTTTAGCCCCCAGCCGACTAATAAATCTGCTAACGGCGGCTGCGGAACCCGTCAATCTTTGGACATCTTTGACGCAGGTAGGTTTTGTGATGTTCAAGATTGCCTTGATCTTTTCCGGGTTAACTTCTATTCCTCTGTGAGAAACGATGAAACCCAGAAGTTTTCCTGAGGGAACCCCGAATACGCACTTAGATGGATTCAACTTCATCTTGTAGGTGCGTAAGTTTTCGAAAGTTTCTCGCAAATCCTCAAGGAGTGTATCTTTTTCCTTGGTTACGACAGCAATATCGTCCACATAAACATGGACATTTTTTCCAATCTGACTATGCAAACAACGTTGCATGCAACGCTGGTAGGTTGCACCTGCGTTCTTCAGGCCAAACGGCATGGTTACGTAATAATACGTCCCGTATGGGGTTATGAAAGAAGTCTTAATTTGATCTTCCTTTTTCATGCGTATTTGGTGGTACCCGGAGTATGCATCCAAAAAGCACAAAAACTCCGAGCCTGCTGTAGCATCTATTATTTGATCGATTCGCGGTAATGCAAACCTATCTTTCGGACACAATTTGTTCAAGCCTGTGTAATCTATACACATTCTAAGAGCGGTAGTGTCTTTCTTCGGTACTAATACCGGATTTGCGGACCAGTCAGTATGGATCACTTCCTTGATGAAATCCGCTGCTAAAAGCCGGATAATTTCCTTGCCAATAGCCTTCCGTCATCTTCCGTCAAATCGACGGAGACCTTGTTTGACGGGTTTTGATCCAGGAATAACCTTAAGTTGGTGCTCAGCAAGTTCCCTGGGTACACCTGGCATGTCCACTGGACACCAGGCAAAAATATCCTAGTTCTCACGGAGGAACTTGATGAGCTCGCCTTCCTATTTGTCAGTCATCCCAGTCCCTACGACGACAAATTTTGTCGGATCTTTGGGATCTAGGATTACCTGTCTCGTATTCTCGGATGCCTTGAAGCTGTCTGTTGGCTTC
Organism: Alopecurus myosuroides; assembly: GCA_028641055.1. Taxonomy (NCBI): domain Eukaryota; kingdom Viridiplantae; phylum Streptophyta; class Magnoliopsida; order Poales; family Poaceae; genus Alopecurus; species Alopecurus myosuroides. Next base: position 418,206,367 of record CM054058.1, read on the forward strand.
CGAGTTTCTTTTCCTGCCGGCATTTCTGACGGCGATACCTCCTTGGCTAATTCCTTCAGTTCTTCCTTTGCTATAACTCTCTGAGCGCAAAGGGCGTTTTCTTTTTCCCACTCATTTGCCAGCTTAAAATCACCAGCTATAGTGATTACTCCTCCCTTGGGTCCTGGCATCTTCAGCTTGTTATAAATATAACAGGATCTTGCCATGAATTTGGCGAAAGCTGGACGTCCGAGTATTGCGTGATACACGCTTTCGAACGGCACTACTTCGAAGGATACTTTTTCCTGCCGGAAGTGATCTTTATCTCCGAAGGTGACATCTAGGGAAATTTCTCCTAGGGATCGTGCTTGCCTGCCAGGGACGATACCATGGAAGCGTATATTGCTGTAGTTGAGCTGGGACTCGGAAATCTTCAGGTGCTTCAGCGTATCCAGGTACATTATATTAATGCTGGATCCTCCATCCATCAGCACTCTTCTTAGCCTGGTATTTTGAACAATAGGGCTTACAACAAGAGCTTGTGTGCCGGGTTCAGGGATATTTCCGGGATGATCAGACTGATCCCAGACTATCGGTGTGTTAGAGTACTTCAAGAACTTCGGGGTTGCCGGAACAACCGCGTTTATTTCTCTAAGTGTTCTTTTTGCCACCTTTGCTGATGGGGTTGCTAAGAAAGTTAGCATTGCTTCTCCATCAACTCTCGGAAACTTGGGTTCGCCTTTGCGCTGTTGTTCCTGGATTTTTTCGTCAGTGTCCGATTCACCGTCTTCTTTGTCAGCTTCTGGCTTTTGTTTGGCGGGTTTCCTTTTGGAACCCTTCCCTTTATTTCCGGACCCTGCAGTGCCCTTCATGTGCTTATTCAGCCGGCATTGCGCGTTTGTATGGGTGGGTTTCCCAAATTGCGAGTGGTGAACGCAAGATTCCGACTTAATCCTTTCCCACTCCTCTGGAGTGTAATTGATTGGATCTGGGTTGCGTCCTTTCCACTTATTTCCCTTTTCTCCTCCAAAGGCTATGTTCACCTCTTTGGGCTTTGTCGTTGTTTCTGGAGTGGCTTTTTTGTCAGAACGAGGGGTTTTCTTGGCAAGTATTAATGACTCAATATTGCCTCCTCTTGCTCTGATGTCATCCTCGGCTGCGGCATGCTCATTGGCGGTTGTAAGCATGGATCCGAGATCCTTGTGCTTCTTGGAACCAACCATGAACGGTACAAGTCCGGGTTTTAGGCCATTGACGAAAGCATGCATTGCTTGTACGTCAGTTACTCCAGAGCAACTATTCTTCATTGCTGTCCATCTGGAGATGAAATCCACGTATGGTTCATCCTCAAATTGCATGCAACGGTTTAGCTGGTTGATGCTATTCGGGCGTTTGTATGTTCCCCGGAAATGCTGAGTAAATACTCTAGCCATATCGTCCCAGCTATCGACTGTTCGTGACGGTAATCCATTGATCCAATCTCTGGCTCCATCCAGCAGCATTAGGGGAAGAAACTTGACAGCTTCCAGGTCTGTCCCATTGTTGATCTGGACGGCTGTATAGTAATCCGAGAGCCAGGTATCCGGGTTCGTGCTGCCGGTGTATTTCTGGTACGTTGGACCGACCTTGGCAAAGCCAGAATGCAGCGTTATTCTTCGGATCCTGTCGGTAAAACATTTAGGACCAAAGTATAGATCATATTTTTCTGCTCTGTCAATGTGTGCAGATTATCTTCCGGCTGAATGGACGGAAGGGGATCTGCTCCTTTCTCTTCCATTGTTGCGCGAACGCGCTCTTCCGGGATTGTTTCTATCTCTTCCGTGTTCACGCCCTTTTGGGTTAGGCGGAGTTCTACTCCCGTGCCTTTCTTTGTCCTTAGGCGGTGTCCGGGATCTCTCACGCCTGTGAGGTATATCGTATCTTCCAGCTTTCTCAGCTGGGTTTCTCGGAGGTGGCATTATTTTGCCGTCTTTCCGGTGTTTGTATTCCCGATCATGGGGTTTATACCCATCTTTCGGGAGATGGGATCCGGTTTTAGACGCTGCATCCCGGTTGTCGGGGTTTTTCTTGTCTTTTCTCGGATCCTCTTTTTTATCTTTTGAGTTGTCTGAATCCCCGGGTTCTTCCGGTCCAGGTGCTCCAGCAGTGCAAGTAGCTGTCTTGCATAGGGCGGAGTTATCATGCAGCCTCCCTGATCGCTCTTGAGCGCGCTGTTGTTGTTGCAATGCTTTTCCTAGGAAAGCATACACCCCTTGGAGTTTTTCCCCGTTGGAATACAGATCGTTGTTAAGAATCGCGAACGCTGCTTCCGCGTTTTCTGCTGCGGTCTTGTATATTAGTTCGCCCTTGGCATCTTTGCCGTTTACCTGCTTTTGCCAAGATGGGTTATGGAACCTTTCTTTTGGCGGCAGTTCTTCCGGTCTTGCGATTCCGGGTAACCTAGTAGGTTTTAACGCGGATCTATGCTTTCTCTCGTACTCCTCTATTTCTTCCTTCATGACTTTGATGTCATTATGGGTTTGTTGGAGATGTTGCCGAGATCTGAGTAGATGTTGCTGTTGCCGTTGGAAAGCTTGTCTCCTGGCTTCCAGCATCTCAGGGGGTTCATCTGGTCCCACTGGTGTTTGCAATAGCTCTTGCTCTTCCTGTTCCGTCATTGGCGGAACAGTGATTTCTTTAGATTTCTTCTCCGCAGGCTTTGTTCCGCTAACATCTCCAACTTCCAGGTTTTCATCAGCGAGATCAGCTGATTTTTTCTTCCGGATTTTGTATTGGAGTTTTTTAGAAGCACGGTGCTTTTTCTTGGAAGAGGGAGGTTTTTTGACAGGCTCATCTTCTGTCATCTCCTTGACATTGGGGAATATCGGAGAAGTTTCTCCGTCTTCTCTCTCTCCCACTGGCGGAGGGGTTTTAGGGCTTTCCTGGCTGCCGGCGTCCGTGGTATCAGCCGGTTTTGCCATTAAGACTTCATGGAATCCCTCTTGAAAGGATTTAACCTTTCTTACGAAGGCGTCCTCGTCTTCGTCTTCAGAGTCGAAGTTATCCGATCCGGTTTCCGACTCCAACCTCGCCTCAATGGCGGCAAGCACGGATTCTGCTTCCGAGTTCATTGTCTTGTTGACGGATGTCGGATCTTCCGCCTCTGTGACGGGTGTTTGATCTTCCGTCTCCATGACGGGTGCGTTGTTGTCTGCCTCTTGCACGGGATTTCCATCATCCGTGTTTTCGGCGATTTCGGATTGCACCATGCCGATAAAGTGTGTATCACTTTTGTGTCGGCGATCTGAGCAGAATCCGGCATCATAGTCATCTTCGACTGGGTATAGGGCGGGTGGGATAAATTTGCTTCCACCGCAAAACCCCATTGCTTCTGCAGTTAGCCCGATAAAGATGTTAGCAGATCCTATCGGTAGCACGCAGGCACTTACCAGGTGGTTTTGCGCCGGTATGTAGGATCCGTTGTCGAGGAAGCGCCCGACGTCGTTGTCGAATTCCAAGCTTCCGACAGTGATTGATCTTCCAATTCCGCCGAGTATCCCAGATCGGAATCTTACGCCTGACGTTGTTTGCCCCACGGTGGGCGACAACTGTCGAGACATCGTAGTAGTTTTCATAGACGGGGGTGCCATGAGACTACGGTAGAGACGTGGGGTAACGGGATAACGTAGTAACACAGAACACAGGATTTTACCCAGGTTCGGTACGTCGTGACAGTACGACGTGCCTACTCCTGCACTTCTCACTAATCAGGACTAAAGCCTGTAAACAGGGTTACAATGTGAGGGTTTAGATCTAAGCTACTCGACGAGGATGAGCTTCTCGGCGAGTTGGCGTAGAGCTTCTCTGTTTTCTCGTTGTTTTGTCTATCTCCCGTCTGGCTTTATATAATAGCCGGATTAGGGCTTACAGAATAGGAAACCTAGAAAACTACGGTAACTTGTAACTTGGAAAGCAAGGAATCCGTCTTCTTCTCCAAGCCAGATCACATGGGCTGTGATCCGGGTTCTTCTAGAATCCGGCTTCTACGCGTCGGACTACTGGGCCGCCTAATGGACCTAAGCCCACTACCACTTAGGCCACCCTGGTAATCCGGCACTTGGCCCACCATCTTCTATACCCCTATTTGGTATATATCCGACACCATGGGCTACCAAGTTCTTCGCACTAGCTCCTCTGATCCGTCCTTGGCCGCAAGGTGGACTAATTGTAAGGAATAACTTCGTATTTTCACCTCGGCAGGTCATCCTGGACTAATTGTAAGGAATAACTTCGTATTTTCACCTCGGCAGGTCATCCTGGACGGCCTTTGCCATGTTGGGATTCTTTTTGCCGACTATGCAAAAGAATTCAATGAAAACGTGACCAAGATGAGCCAGGTAAATATATCTAGCCCCCAAGCAATAAGTCAAATGCATGCTTTTGCCTTAATGTTTTTTTCATTGTTATGCTTGTTTTTAACTTAAGCATTTTTTGTCTCTTTCCCGTGTTTCAGCAACCTGCTGAAAATATCAGCGTGGAGGTTTTCAACAAACTTCCCCTCAAGAATAAGGAGGTAAAAACCCTTCTTTCCATTCTTGAGGATAAGGAGGCAGAACTGGCATCCACTCAGCAGCAGCTGAAGGACTCGGCAGGTAAATTTATTCTCTGCTTTCAGTTGTGTATTTTTTCTAAGTAGTTTTCTGAGTTTCTTAACTCTTCTTTTTCCTTGCTTTCCATCTTCTTTGGCAAAAGCCAAGCAAATTGCTGAAGATGACGGCAACACCGAAAACCTCCGTCGCGAGAACCTGGATCTTCACAAGCTTAATGTGAAGTTGCAGCGAGACTTGGAGGCCAGCCAACTAGCTGTTGGCATTGCCGAGTTTAAGGCCTCCAACAAGGCCTAGAAGGATAAGGCCACCATCTAGGATCTGGAGAACGCCTTGAACCAGCGCCTGGAAGAAGGCACCGAGATGGACAAGATTCTCGGTAAGTATTTTTTCATTTACCGGATTTTCCATGTTTCATCTCCTTCTGTTTTTTCTAACACTTGTGTGTTTTACTGAAACAGGAGATAGCCCCCAGCTTACCCGGATTGAAAAAATCCGGGCTTTCGGGAAGGTCTTCACCGCGACCAAGGCCGCGGGAATGCTACTTATCAACAAATATGTTCCCGAGAAATCTGGGGAGCTCTCGGAAGTTGAAAAACTTCCGGAAGCTATTGTGGATGTGGCGCATCGCAAGGAGTCCCTGCTCCGTTCTGTGGCTCGCGGTGGTGCACGCATGGCCCTTGGGCTTATGCGCATGCACTACCCTTCTGCCAAATCTTGGCGTGTGGCATCCGGTATCCCTCAGGGATACACGGAAACCTAGCGTACCAGCATCTTTGATGAAATCAAAGGTCACGCCACCAAGATTGCAACCATGGTGAACATCTCCACCTTCTACCCTGAAGAGACCATCCCAGAAACTCCCGAGGAATCCAGCAGCGAAGAAGAGTCGGATGCCTAAAGGAAGCTGCCTGGTCGTGGGTAGAGACAGGAAAATAGAAGCATTATTGTTCTTACAATGTAAATCTTATTATAATGCTTTCTATTCCTTCGTATAAACAAGTACTCCGCTTTTGCAGTTATAATATTAAGTCTTTGCAAGTTTTCCGGGTTTTTAATTCCTTCATCTTCTAAGTTCTCTGGTTTATATGTCTTAACTGTCCTTAGTGTTTGAAATGGCTCGATAGTACTTAATCTTCATGCCAAGTGACTGGGTATAACCAATCAGTCGAAACTCAGAAACATGGATCGTACTAAAGGCATTTTTACTTACTAGCTCCAATGACCCAACATAACGATCAGATAATACTTAGAGAAAAAGTAAGGAATTTTGAATGAAACTTAGGCACGCAGGCACAATATGGGTTTCCCTAAGCCATTTTAGGCTGAAAATCATTCAGTTTTTTAACTCCGAGCACGCAGCCACAATTCGGGTAAAAATTGAGTATTTTGAAAGATCATTGGGAAATAGATAAGGCGGATTTATGTTTTATACTATAATAAACATGTAAAAAACATAGATGTATGAATTTCCACAAATTTATTTCATGATCTCAAAGATGTTTACATAGAAATTGAACTAAGTGTAGAAGGGACGTAACTGTTGGATGCTCCAGGGTATTTTGGTCTCCCCTAGTTTATCATCTATCTTTCTCTTTCTTTTGCGATTTGGTCTTTTGGGATCATCTTCCGTGTCCCGAATACAAACTGGAGCTAACTTGTGCTTTCTTTCTTGCACCAATCTTAGCACTAGGTCACCTTCTTTGAAAGAACGATGCCTGATTTTCCGACTATGGTAACATCGTAATCTTTGCTGATAAATGGCGGATCTTTGAAGCACAAGTTCTCGTTCTTCTTCTAGGAGATCGACTGTAACACCCCAATCTTTGATACATCCGGGGGTGTGGTGTGTGTTCATCTCATACATGCATGAAACAAAAATTCAAATCATGTTTTAATCAATTTAAATTGTGAATTCAAATGGTTTGACAAAAATCCCTCAAAAAGTACTTAAAAAGGGGTTCCAAAATTTTGTTCTGAAAAGTATTTCAATTTCACCAAAGCAACACATGGTGAGATTGGAAATTTTGTGAGGTTTCCAAAATGTAATTTTGCCAAATTTTCTTCTTTCAAAAAGGCCCTCAAAAACCCTGTTTAAGTTCTGTTCTATTAGAGAAAAGGACTCTTTTGCAAATCTCAGTTTTTCCAGGGGGTTATGGAAAATTTGGTTTATTTCCTTTCTTCAACCTCCTGCCAGAAGGAAATCCATGGTGGCTTTGCCACCTCCTTCTTCCAGCGCGACAGGAAAGGATGAGGACGCGGAGGGAGTCGTCCAGATCGAGCAGAGCTCGCAGAAGCCCCTCGGTCACCCTCCTCTCTCGCTCTCTGTAGCCTGCGCGAACCGAACCCTAGCTCGGGTTGGCCTCCATGGCGCCACCAACTCCGGCCGCCCCGAAGCAAGATGAGCCCACCCTTAGCCTCGTCATCCTCCCCTCTACCTCCTGCCAAACGGAATCGGGTCGAGTCCGTCGACAACAGGTGAATCGCGCGATCTCCTCCAAGTCCGGCCGTCCTCCGCCGAGCTCGATGCCGCCGATTCCGGCGCCCCCCTCGCCCCCGACCACGCCATCATCTTCACTGCATCGTGGTGAGCACTCCCATGCCCTCACCTTGGCTCCTCCCCCTCCGCAGCTTCCTGTACCCGCGCCCCGCCGGCCGCCGCCGTGCTCTTGGTCGCCGGGACTACTCCGGTGACCAAATGGTCCGGCCGCTGCCACCAACAGGCTCGTGGAGATCTCCTCTAGCTAGTGCAGCAAACGGTTCCCATCAATTCGGGGTCTTTCGATCGATTTTGTGCAGAACAGAGGGATTGAACTCAAGCTGACGTCACTGTTGCATCATGATGATGTCATATATCAGTTTTCCTATTTCAGCAGAAAAATGTTTAATATATCCCAGAAAATAATAAAACTTTGTAAAATTAATATCTCCTAATATTTTAATCAGAAAAATAAAGTAAAAATATGGGAGTGATCAGGGAAATGTACTCTTTCCAAAAATGTCACTTTCACACATGTTTGACAAAGTCCAAAAATGAGCCTTATTTAATGTTGTTTATTTATTTAAAAATGGGAAAATAAATTTTTATTCACTAAAATTAGAAAATCAAAATTTATATACCAAAATGCTCAAAATGACAAATGCAACATGTTTATGATGTTTTTAAACCCATTTGAGCAATTAAAATGGTACACCCTCTCAGAATCGCCCGAAACCCCCTCCGGGGACTATTTCGGGTTAATTTCAGTAAAATATCTTAATTGTCATATGAACCCTAGCAACCCAACGATCATGTCTAGGGCTTTATTTCAGTGCATTAACCTGCTCATGCATACATATTGCGCATTGCATCGATGCCATGTGTTGATTGTTATTTCTCTTTCGGTGTTATTCCTTTCTCGGTAGAACGTGACTCCGAAGAGAAGGCCAGCAATTCCCTGACGAATACTTGATCCTAACCGACAAGTCAAGCACTTATTCCAGAAGATCTTTTATCTGGTTTTCTTATAACCAAGGCAAGCATAATCTCTTATCTGCTCATATATGCTTTCGAACAACATTTGAATCTCGTATTTTGCATTCGATTCCAAAGTATTTGATGCTAGTAGTTTTAGTTCACCTATATACTGCATCGCCGCAATGACCTGATCCACTGCTCCTAGCCGCCATAGATTTGCTTGTGCGCATCGCCAGAGCCTCATATCTGCTACTGCTTAGTTTCATATGTTTGTTACCTCTGCTCCATCCGGTTGATGAATCAGAGCTGCGATAACCTAGTATGATATGATGACGTGGTGAGATGAGCACTGTGTGGTTAACTTGACTAAGGCTTGGACGGGAGGCCACTTGGGAGTGGTTCTTTGTCCTGTACTTGCCAACCCTTGGAGTAAGGTCTCGCCGCGGAAACCAAGACTGAGCGTGCAAACCACACGCGCGAGCCAATGAACCTCGCTCGACTAACTAACTTGTTTGGCCACATCATGAGTCACGTAGATTGCTATTTCCATCTGCGTGTGAGTCAGAAAATGATTTGGAGAAAAAACTAGGGCGTGACCGGGACAAGTGATGGACGTACACGGATCTTGATCCCGACTCACAGAACAGGTGCCGTCAGGAGGTGGCCAACTCCCTGTTGACGGGGTGTGGCCCTGTTTGGGATGACTCATGGATAGGGTCAAGCAAGGTAAAGGTCGGAGCAACCACACTCTGCCGGCACATCGTCGGAATTGTGCCAATAGCTTGGCATTAAGAGTCGGATGGTACGTGTGGGTAAAGTGTACCACCCTGCAGGGATAAATCTTTCGGAAAGCCGTGTCCACGGTTATGGACGACTTGGTGAAAGTCACGGGGTCATAGATAACTTGAACGTGGCGTAAAAGATGTTGGTAATGTTTGAAGGATGCCTCCCCGGAGATGCCGGGAGGGGTGATCCTTGTAGCATGTGAGGTGTTGGGAAATGATGTTGGTGGATAAAAGGATGATGATTTCAGTAGTTGATTAGTCCTTTCATCTGTTTTAAAAACTCCATGAGACGTGCTATTCTTCCTCGACTTGTAAAACAAAGATTGCTTTACGCAAAACAGCCTTCATAAAACCCTTTCTGAAACTAGCAGATATATAATAGGTTAATTAGTCTTGTTGAGTACCTCCCGTACTCAGGTTTGCTTAATTTGGTTCAGGTGGAGTTCCTCACTTCGGTGGTGTTTCGACGTGGACATCGACGAGTAGTTTGGGGGTTCCCAGGTAGCAGCCTGGAATCTATGGGCTGGGACGTCGCCTTATGTTGCGGCCTCTTAGGCCTTTTTGGTTCTTGTTGATTAGCAACATAATTTGCCTTCCGTTGTCTGATGTAATGTTGGGTCGTGTGACCTCTGTTTGTAAGCTATACTCTAGTATCACTTGTTTAATAAAGCTTCATGTTTAGAGTACTGCTTTGATCGGTTGTTGGTTTCAAGCTCGTTGTTATACAGTTTTGGCTATGCCTGCATAGTTGTCGCAGTCGAGGGGTTGTGGAGCCGATGATCCATGTCCGAGCCCGCCTGTCGATGTGATCGGCCTGGGGCGAGGTAACCCCAGTAACCCTCGATTGTTGTTGCACTTTCTGGACACATAGCATCTCTGTATAGCTTTGGTCCCGTTTCCTTCAGTTTCATTCGATTCGTGGACGCTTTGATATGCATAGTTGGTTATGACTAGCATGGATACAAGGAGTAGTAGACTGGGGATCCGGACTACGTGCCGATGAATCCAGTCTGCCTACCGTTGTTTGTTGCGGCCGGGGCTGGTAACCCTGAAGCCCTTGTGAGTCCATGTCTAGGAGCACATAACAATATGTATATCTCTGGGTCCGGGGTCGTGACAAGTCATGGTATCAGAGCAGGACTGCCTGTAGGAAAACCTTACTGCTTGGTCGATGTCGAGTCTAGTGTTTGGGAAAACTACTTTGAAACCTCAAATGAGTTGTGAAAACCTTCTTATGATTCTTTTTACTCCTTACCTGGTATCGCTCTAATTCTGGGACACCTTACCTGTTTTGATTTGAAAAGGTTTTGCTATCCCTTCTAGTCATTCAAAACCTAGGTGCCTTCTCTGGCAAGGACGTCTTTTACCCAAGTTGATCTAGTTATGAGTTTCTAGAGTCGTGTGTGTTCCATATTCCGTTATCTCTTAATCTGGGAGATTTCCTTTCCATTCTAATCTCTCAGAGTTGTCCGGATTCCACATTCTTACATATTCCAAAAGTCTGAAATCCTGAACCTCGAGATCTGCTTTTCATCTCGAATGTATCCGTTATCCTCTGCTCAAATTCTTCCGCAGCTATCGTTGTCCTTCAAAAGATACTTCGTGATTGCTCTTCGTGGTGTCCTTCAAGGCACTCCGATAGTAGTTACTCCTTTCATCGTGTTTTTAAACCTTGAACTTGAACCGAAGGTCCCGAAATGTGCTGAATTGTGGTGGGTTAAATCATGTGGTTATAACCATGTGATGCTCACTCTATTAATACAGGATGCTGACCTTTAACCCAAGTTCTGTTTCTTCGGATCCTGAGGAATCTGCTCTACCTCAGGGTGGCTAGGTAATCTTAGCTCTCATAGCCATAGGTTCTCTACTGGAACCAAAAAGGATCACAGCAAGAGTGATCATCCTAAATTCCACATCTTCGTTCTTATTTCACTTATACCAACTCTTTTGCATGGGTTTTACAAATGAGTATTACCCTGTGCTTCAACCTGATCCGAGGATCTTCCCTGAGCATGATTCTACCCCTTCAGTTGCTTTCAAATCTCTAACCGTTGTTATGGACACCAAGTTGCATATGGGTGTTGGATTCCTCCAATACATTTTCTCTTGGTTTCCGTCAGAACATTCCACCTTGGAATGTCAGGAGAAACAAACTCCAGAACCTCGTTCATCTCTAGGACCAGGTCAAAGTTTTGTAATTCGCAGATTAGAGAAGTTTCATTAGTTTCTGTTCTGTTCCACCTTCGAGTATCACACTCTTGTATATCAAGAGGTTGTGTTAAGTTTCATGGCCTTATTGATGAAGTGATGCTCTTACTGTCTTCACTTCCCCTTCACCAAGCTTGAATGCTTGAGTATGATGGGTTTATGCATTGACATGTGTATCAGGTACCCTTAGCAATTCTTATTGCTTCGAAAAATCTAAGAAAACATCTGTATCCTTCTTAGCACTATTGGTCACCCGGTCTCTATTTGATGTTGACCGTGTAACCAAATCTGTTAATTCCGGTGCATATACCTGCTCCGAGAATTAGGTTCATGCCAAAGTTCTCCAGACCATATCGGTTGCTTTGAAAAGCATGCCTCCCTTCGATTTCTAAGACATACCGGTAGGTTGTGATATTCTAGTTGTCTCTATAGAAGTATCACCAGGTTGTTACCTGACCGTAATGTCTAAGCAAGGGGTAGTTTGAACCACTCCTCTCTCCAAGAAACTACTCTAGACACCTTGGACTAGTGGTTGAGCTTAAACAACAACTTGGAGAGTTGAAAGGCAAAAGCTCCGCCTAACTTGGTCCGTTGTTAGGGGATGTCTAGTTTTCCTCATGTTGAAGCAGGATAGTATCTCCGTTGCGGAAATGCTATCACTCTACCTCTTGATTTGATTTGGGCTATCGTCAGATCAAGTACAGATTCAAGGACTACTTTAATGGTGTGTCTACTCATGTTGTTTTACCTGAGTACACCTTCATGTCCTTTGGTCTAACCAATGGTTTGCCTTGTTCATATATCATATGAATCCCTCTTCTTGGAGTGTGTTTATAAAGATGTTGTTGAGCCCATCTACGACATTCTTGTTTTCTCCAAGTTGCAAGAGGTTCGTGTTGAATAATTGGCACTAGTGTTGGAAAGTTTCGAGAACCAACTTTGTGTTATCACGAAGTTGTGTTCTGGATGTTCGAAGTGGCTTACTCTGGTTCATGTGCTTACGGTGAAAGTTGTCGCCATGGGTTCGAGTAAAGTTTTCTTGTTCCTTCGGGAATAATCCCCAGTCGGTCATGCATGTGTGGAGTATTCTTGAGATGGTTGGTTTTTACCTCCATTCACTTAAAGAAGTTTGCATCCACACTAAGCCACTGACTGATTGTTCGTGAAAGAGAAGAAGTTTATGAACTTCGTTATCTTTGTATCGTCTCCCAACAAGGACTCCGATGTGTTCCCTGACAAGTAATTCATGTAGGTGCAACCGTCTTTCATAAGTTGCTAATACATGAGTTCCGTAATCCTGCTCATCTTCTTGAGCTTGACATCGTAGTCCATATCTTGAGAATCTAGCATATGTATCTCGTTGGTAACCGGTGCAATCCCGCTGATCAAACATACCGAGTCTGAGTTATCAACTCACTAACCAGAGCTGAATCTCAAGCAGCAACGATGGTTGGTGTTTTCTCAAGGATATTGAATTAGGTTCATTTGAAAATCCGGCATGGTTGATGTTGTGGTTGGCACAACTAGCCGGAAGGCCTAACTTTGTAATCCTTTAAATCCGTAAGAACAACCACTCCCCGTGAGAATTCTTGTGTGGTTCATTCTAACAAGTTTTCTCTCCCCGTCCTTCCAAACCGGAGATCTACATTCACTTGATTACCTGTAGAAGGCTTGCATAAGCTTGATATTGGTATCAAGAACCTCCAGGAGAACCTGGAAGTTGATTCTTCCAATGTCTCCTTGTCAATCCTCCAAACCTTTGTTCTAGTGGAAACAAGTTCATCATGAGAACATCTCCTGGTGTTTCGTAACTGCCATTGATCAGTTCCCTTTCTCAAGTTGTTTATACTTGAAGTTCTGTTTTTCTCACACATTGTGTGAATTTGTCAGTCACTTCAGCCATGGGATCTTAACCATGTGATAGATGTACTGCCACGTCTAAACCACAATAGGAAAGAGATTCCCTGTTTTCTTCCGGTGTTTATATCCTCGTTGGTTAACCAGCCATATGGTGTGACCAAGAACTCCTCCTTCATTATGGTGTTCCAACTTCTTTTGGTTACTCCTTCTCTGTCGTGAAGTAACATTCCTATCTTTGACAAAGTTTTCGACAAAATTTGACGGAATGAAAGTTCCGTTATCTTCCGTGTCCACTCCGAAGAGTGAACATGATCCTGTATCAAATTTTTCTCTGACGCACGATTACAGTGTTTTCTGTTTTCCCTCGTCTACGGACATTACGTTGTGGTATCCAAGAGCCTCCTTCCTAATTTTGGTTTTCTGTTTGAAGAAACCTCTATGTCACAAGTTGACCAACCTCTCTTTTCCAAAAGGATTTAAAGTCTTGTGCAAAGCTCATATTCTAAATCCTTTCAAGAACATTCGTCCGCAAACTTGAAACCTTCTCCCGTTCCCTCCGTTACCTTGATGTGTTTCATGCCTGTTAACTCAATAGTTCTTTGTGAACATCTTTGTCTTGAGTTAGCCATGAGATACTCGATCTTCGTGAAGATCATTTCCGAAGAGTTTCCCTCTTACCTAAGGTGTATCCGTTCAATACTTCAAGATGCTACGGATCAGCCTCTTCGAGAACCGTAAGGTTCGAGAAGATCGTTCAAAACCGGTGTTCCTTCTTTCTTCTCCTTCGGGAATCTCGAGACGAGATTCTTGTAAGGGGGGTAGATTTGTAACACCCCAATCTTTGATACATCCGGGGGTGTGGTGTGTGTTCATCTCATACATGCATGAAACAAAAATTCAAATCATGTTTTAATCAATTTAAATTGTGAATTCAAATGGTTTGACAAAAATCCCTCAAAAAGTACTTAAAAAGGGGTTCCAAAATTTTGTTCTGAAAAGTATTTCAATTTCACCAAAGCAACACATGGTGAGATTGGAAATTTTGTGAGGTTTCCAAAATGTAATTTTGCCAAATTTTATTCTTTCAAAAAGGCCCTCAAAAACCCTGTTTAAGTTCTGTTCTATTAGAGAAAAGGACTCTTTTGCAAATCTCAGTTTTTCCAGGGGGTTATGGAAAATTTGGTTTATTTCCTTTCTTCAACCTCCTGCCAGAAGGAAATCCATGGTGGCTTTGCCACCTCCTTCTTCCAGCGCGACAGGAAAGGATGAGGACGCGGAGGGAGACGTCCAGATCGAGCAGAGCTCGCAGAAGCCCCTCGGTCACCCTCCTCTCTCGCTCTCTGTAGCCTGCGCGAACCGAACCCTAGCTCGTGTTGGCCTCCATGGCGCCACCAACTCCGGCCGCCCCGAAGCAAGATGAGCCCACCCTTAGCCTCGTCATCCTCCCCTCTACCTCCTGCCAAACGGAATCGGGTCGAGTCCGTCGACAACAGGTGAATCGCGCGATCTCCTCCAAGTCCGGCCGTCCTCCGCCGAGCTCGATGCCGCCGATTCCGGCGCCCCCCTCGCCCCCCGACCACGCCATCATCTTCACTGCATCGTGGTGAGCACTCCCATGCCCTCACCTTGGCTCCTCCCCCTCCGCAGCTTCCTGTACCCGCGCCCCGCCGGCCGCCGCCGTGCTCTTGGTCGCCGGGACTACTCCGGTGACCAAATGGTCCGGCCGCTGCCACCAACAGGCTCGTGGAGATCTCCTCTAGCTAGTGCAGCAAACGGTTCCCATCAATTCGGGGTCTTTCGATCGATTTTGTGCAGAACAGAGGGATTGAACTCAAGCTGACGTCACTGTTGCATCATGATGATGTCATATATCAGTTTTCCTATTTCAGCAGAAAAATGTTTAATATATCCCAGAAAATAATAAAACTTTGTAAAATTAATATCTCCTAATATTTTAATCAGAAAAATAAAGTAAAAATATGGGAGTGATCAGGGAAATGTACTCTTTCCAAAAATGTCACTTTCACACATGTTTGACAAAGTCCAAAAATGAGCCTTATTTAATGTTGTTTATTTATTTAAAAATGGGAAAATAAATTTTTATTCACTAAAATTAGAAAATCAAAATTTATATACCAAAATGCTCAAAATGACAAATGCAACATGTTTATGATGTTTTTAAACCCATTTGAGCAATTAAAATGGTACACCCTCTCAGAATCGCCCGAAACCCCCTCCGGGGACTATTTCGGGTTAATTTCAGTAAAATATCTTAATTGTCATACGAACCCTAGCAACCCAACGATCATGTCTAGGGCTTTATTTCAGTGCATTAACCTGCTCATGCATACATATTGCGCATTGCATCGATGCCATGTGTTGATTGTTATTTCTCTTTCGGTGTTATTCCTTTCTCGGTAGAACGTGACTCCGAAGAGAAGGCCAGCAATTCCCTGACGAATACTTGATCCTAACCGACAAGTCAAGCACTTATTCCAGAAGATCTTTTATCTGGTTTTCTTATAACCAAGGCAAGCATAATCTCTTATCTGCTCATATATGCTTTCGAACAACATTTGAATCTCGTATTTTGCATTCGATTCCAAAGTATTTGATGCTAGTAGTTTTAGTTCACCTATATACTGCATCGCCGCAATGACCTGATCCACTGCTCCTAGCCGCCATAGATTTGCTTGTGCGCATCGCCAGAGCCTCATATCTGCTACTGCTTAGTTTCATATGTTTGTTACCTCTGCTCCATCCGGTTGATGAATCAGAGCTGCGATAACCTAGTATGATATGATGACGTGGTGAGATGAGCACTGTGTGGTTAACTTGACTAAGGCTTGGACGGGAGGCCACTTGGGAAGTGGTTCTTTGTCCTGTACTTGCCAACCCTAGGAGTAAGGTCTCGCCGCGGAAACCAAGACTGAGCGTGCAACCACACGCGCGAGCCAATGAACCTCGCTCGACTAACTAACTTGTTTGGCCACATCCATGAGTCACGTAGATTGCTATTTCCATCTGCGTGTGAGTCAGAAAATGATTTGGAGAAAAACTAGGGCGTGACCGGGACAAGTGATGGACGTACACGGATCTTGATCCCGACTCACAGAACAGGTGCCGTCAGGAGGTGGCCAACTCCCTGTTGACGGGGTGGCCCTGTTTGGGATGACTCATGGATAGGGTCAAGCAAGGTAAAGGTCGGAGCCAACCACACTCTGCCGGCACATCGTCGGAATTGTGCCAATAGCTTGGCATTAAGAGTCGGATGGTACGTGTGGGTAAAGTGTACCACCCTGCAGGGATAAATCTTTCGGAAAGCCGTGTCCACGGTTATGGACGACTTGGTGAAAGTCACGGGGTCATAGATAACTTGAACGTGGCGTAAAAGATGTTGGTAATGTTTGAAGGATGCCTCCCCGGAGATGCCGGGAGGGGTGATCCTTGTAGCATGTGAGGTGTTGGGAAATGATGTTGGTGGATAAAAGGATGATGATTTCAGTAGTTGATTAGTCCTTTCATCTGTTTTAAAAACTCCATGAGACGTGCTATTCTTCCTCGACTTGTAAAACAAAGATTGCTTTACGCAAAACAGCCTTCATAAAACCCTTTCTGAAACTAGCAGATATATAATAGGTTAATTAAGTCTTGTTGAGTACCTCCCGTACTCAGGTTTGCTTAATTTGGTTCAGGTGGAGTTCCTCACTTCGGTGGTGTTTCGACGTGGACATCGACGAGTAGTTTGGGGTTCCCAGGTAGCAGCCTGGAATCTATGGGCTGGGACGTCGCCTTATGTTGCGGCCTCTTAGGCCTTTTTGGTTCTTGTTGATTAGCAACATAATTTGCCTTCCGTTGTCTGATGTAATGTTGGGTCGTGTGACCTCTGTTTGTAAGCTATACTCTAGTATCACTTGTTTAATAAAGCTTCATGTTTAGAGTACTGCTTTGATCGGTTGTTGGTTTCGAGCTCGTTGTTATACAGTTTTGGCTATGCCTGCATAGTTGTCGCAGTCGAGGGGTTGTGGAGCCGATGATCCATGTCCGAGCCCGCCTGTCGATGTGATCGGCCTGGGGCGAGGTAACCCCAGTAACCCTCGATTGTTGTTGCACTTTCTGGACACATAGCATCTCTGTATAGCTTTGGTCCCGTTTCCTTCAGTTTCATTCGATTCGTGGACGCTTTGATATGCATAGTTGGTTATGACTAGCATGGATACAAGGAGTAGTAGACTGGGGATCCGGACTACGTGCCGATGAATCCAGTCTGCCTGCCGTTGTTTGTTGCGGCCGGGGCTGGTAACCCTGAAGCCCTTGTGAGTCCATGTCTAGGAGCACATAACAGTATGTATATCTCTGGGTCCGGGGTCGTGACATCGACGACATCCTGTCGTGCACTTTCGGCATCCGAGTCATCGAAAGCTTGCACTCTTGGGCTATCATGGATCATGTCCGTTGAAAGCACTACTTCTGCGCCATAAACCAGGAAAAACGGGGTTTGCCTTGTTGACCTGTTTGGCGTCGTTCAAATACTCCAAAGCACGGAAGGTAACTCTTCCACCCATGCTCCAGCAGCTCTATGAAGAGGAGATTCGAGTCTTGGGCGTATTCCCTAAAGGATTGAGCTATTCATTCTTTCAACTTGTCCATTGGATTGCGGGTGTGGCACAGATGCAAGATCTAGGCGTATTCCCGTTTGTCGGCAATATTTTGCCAACTCTCCAATAGAGAAATTTGTCACGTTGTCAGTGATTATGCTGTGTGGAACGTCGTATCTCATGACTACGTCAATGATGAAATTTCTAGCTGTTACACCGTCAAGCTTTTTTATGGGTTTTGCCTCCACCCACTTGGTATACTTATCCACTGCAACGAGTAGATGTGTAAGTCCACCTCTTGCAGTTTTGAATGGTCCCATCATATCTAGCCCCTAGACCGCAAATGGCCATGTAATAGGGATAATTTTAAGTGCTTGGGCTGGCATATTCGTCTACTTGGCGTAATACTGACATCCAGCACATGTATTGACTATATGTTTGGCATCTGTATTGGCTGTTAGCCAGAAAAACCCTGCACGGAATGCTTTTTTAACTATGCTTTTTGATTGAGCATGATGTCCGCAATCTCCTGCATGGATTTCTTGCAGTATTTCTCGGACTTCTTCTGGCGAAATACATCGCAGAAAAATTCCAGTAGTGCTGCGTTTATACAGGTAACCATTGATTACCGTGTATCCTTTGCATCGATGTTTTATTTGTCTTTGCAAGACCTCGTCTGCTCCATCCGGGTACTTCTGATCTACTAAGAAGTTTAAATGTGGAATTTTCCAATCCGGGATAACGAACATGAGTTCAATTAACTCGGAGACGAGAGGATAGTCGACAGCTCCGCCTTTTATTAATGGTTCGTGCAAATGCTGGACAAACACACATGGTGGTAGGAGTTTCACTCTTTCCGAGCCCATGCGGGCTAATGCATCCGCGTTCCAATTTTCTTCCCTTTTGACGTGAAGTACTTCAAATCCCAGGAAGCAAATAGAAAACTCGTCCACCGTTCTCCGATATTCGGCCATGATGGGGCTTTTGGCATCCCATGTTTGGTTGAGTTGATGCTGTACCAAATCTGAGTCACCATAGCATAGGATGCGCTTGACGCCTATTTGTTTTGCAATGTGCAAGCCATGAAGCAAAGCTTCGTATTCTGCCACATTATTGCTGGCGTTGAAGTGTATTTGTAATACATACTCCATAGTGTCTCCCTTTGCGGATTTTAGGACTACACCAGCTCCAGCGCCTTCCTTCGTCTTGGATCCATCAAAGTGCATAACCCAGTATTCCAACTCCGGCATCGGTGTGTTTTCCATTGCTTCTGCCCAATCAGCGACGAAATCTGCCAAAACCTGAGATTTTATTATCGTCCGGGGTTGGTACTTAATGTCGAACGCAACCAACTCAATGCCCCATTTGGCTATTCGGCCTGTTGCGTCCGCATTGTTGATTATATCCCCTAGTGGTGCTTTGCATACCACTGTTATGGAATATCCTTGGAAATAATGACGGAGTTTCCGAGATGCGAAAAATTCGCCATATGCCAGTTTTTGATAGTGTGGGTACCTTTGTTTAGACTCGAAAAAAACTTCACTTACATAATACACTAGATGCTGAACTGGTATGCTTTGCTCGTCTTTCCGCCTTTCCACAACTATCACTGCGCTGATAACCCTGTTTGTTGCTATAACATAAAGTAACATGGGTTCTTCATCTTTTGGTGATGCCAAAATTGGCGCTTTCATGAAGGTTTCTTTTAACTGGGTTAATGCCGCATCTGCCTCTTCTGTCCACACAAATTTGTCGGATTTCTTCAACAATTTGTATAATGGCAGAGCTTTATCTCCTAGCCGGCTTATGAACCTACCGACGGCAGCTGCAGAACCCGTCAATCTCTGTACATCTTTTAAGCACGTAGGCCTTGAGATGTTTAGGATTTCCTTGATCTTTTCCGGGTTTACTTCTATTCCTCTATGAGAAACGATGAAACTCAGAATTTTTCCTGAGGGAACCCCGAATACGCACTTTAATGGATTCAACTTTATTTTGTAAGTGCGCAAATTTTTAAAGGTTTCTCGCAAATCTTCAAGGAGTGTGTCCTTTTCCTTGGAAACGACGGCAATGTCGTCCACGTAAACGTGAACATTTTTGCCTATCTGACTATGCAAACATCGTTGCATGCAACACTGGCAGGTTGCACCTGCGTTCTTCAGGCCAAAAGGCATGGTTATGTAATAGTATGTTCCATACAGGGTTATGAAGGAGGTTTTTATTTGGTCTTCTTGCTTCATACGTATTTGATGGTACCCGAAATAAGCATCCAAAAAGCATAAAAGCTCAGAGCCAACAGTGACGTCTATTATTTGATCGATTCGCGGTAACGCAAATATATCTTTTGGACACAATTTGTTCAGAATGGTGTAATCTATACACATTCTAAGAATAGTACTATCTTTCTTCGGGACTAATACTAGGTTTGTAGACCATTCAGTATGTGTAACTTCCCGGATAAAATCAGCTACCAATAGCCGAATAATCTCCTTGCCAATAGCCTTCCGTCTTCTTCCGTCAAATCGACAGAGACCTTGTTTGACGAGTTTGGATCCTGGGATCACCTTGAGTTGGTGCTCAGCAAGTTCCCTGGCTACGCCTGGCATGTCCACAGGACACCATAAAAATATCCCAGTTCTCACGGAGGAACTTGGTGAGCTCGCTTTCCTATTTGTCGGTCATTCCAGTTCCCACTATGACAAATTTTGTCAGATCTTTGGGATCTAGGATAACCCGTCTTGTATTATCGGAAGCTTTGAAGCTGTCTGCCAGCTTCCGGCTTTCTTTTCCTGCCGGCATTTCTCTCGGCGATACTTCTTTTGCCAGCTCCTTCAGTTCTTCCTTTGCTAACACTTTTTCTGCGCAAAGGCCGTTTTATTTTTCTAGCTCATTTGCCAATTTGAAGTCTCCCTTTATGGTGATTATTCCTCCTTTTGTTCCTGGCATCTTCAGCTTGTTATAGATATAACATGATCTTGCCATGAAATTGACGAAAGCTGGATGTCCGAGTATTGCATGATACACACTTTTGAACGGTACAACCTCGAAAGAATTTTTTTCCTGTCGAAAGTGTTCTTTCTCTCCAAAGGTTACGTCTAGGGAAATTTCTCCTAGGGATCGTGCTTGCCTGCCAGGAACGATGCCATGAAAACATATGTTGCTATGATTGAGCTGAGTCTCGGAGATTCGCAGATGCTTCAGTGTATCCAGATACATTATGTTGATACTGGATCCTCCACCCATCAGCACTCTTTTTAGCCTAGTGTTTTGAACAATAGGACTTACAATTAGAGCTTGTGTGCAGGGTTCTGGGATATTTCCAGGATGATCAGACTGATCCTAGGTAATTGGTGTATTCGAGTACTTCAAGAATTTCGGGGTTGGTGGGACAACCGCGTTTATTTCTCGAAGTGTCCTCTTTGCCACCTTTGCTGAGGGAGTTGCTAGGAAAGTTAGGTTGCATTCTCCATCAACTCTCGGAAACTTAGGTTCGCCTTTTCGCTGTTGTTCCTGGATTTTTTCATCAGTGTCCGATTTACTGTCTTCTTTTTCAGCTTCTGGCTTTTGCTTGGAGAATTTTCTCTTGGAACTTTTTCCTTTGATTCTCGATCCTGCATTGCTTTTCATATGCTTGTTGAGCCGTCATTGCGCGTTGGTATGGGTGGTTTTCCCGAATTGCGAATGGTGGACATAGTTTTCCGACTTAATTCTTTCCCACTCCTCTTTTGTGTAGGAGATAGGTTATGTGCTTCTTTCTTTCCATTTGCTCCCATTTTCCTTTCCAAAGGCTATGTTAACTTATTTGGGCTTTTTCTGTGCCTCTGGAGTGGCTTTTTTCTCAGAACGAGAGGTCTTTTTGGCTTGAATTAAAGCATCTATATTTCCACCTCTCGCTCTGATGTCGTCTTCGGCCGCTGCGTCCTCATTTGCGGTTGTAAGCATAGATCCAAGATCTTTGTGTTTTTTTAACCAATCATGAACGGTACGAGTCCGGGTTTTAAACCATTGACGAAAGCATGCATTGCTTGTACGGCAGTTACCCCAGAGCAAATGTTCTTCATTGCTGTCCACCTTGAGATAAAGTCAACATATGGCTCATCTTCAAACTGGGTGCAGCGGTTTAGCTGGTTGATGTTGTTGGGGCGTTTGTAAGTTCCCCGAAAATGCCGAGTAAAAACTCTCGCCATATCATCCCAGATGTCTATGGTTATTGACGGAAGCCCGTTAATCCAATCTCTGGCTCCATCCAGTAACATAAGGGGGAGGAATTTTACTGCCTCTAGGTCTGTCCCATTGTTAATCTGGACGGATGTATAATAGTCTGAGAGCCAGGTATCCGGGTTTGTACTCCCGGTATATTTTTTGTATGTTGGACCAACTTTGGCGAAGCCAAAATGTAGAGTTATTCTTCGGATCCTGTCGGTGAAACACTTAGGCCCGAAGTATAGGTCATCTCTTTCCGCTCTATCGGCATGTACGGAATATCTACCGGCTGAATGAATAGAAGGGGATCTGCTCCTTTCTTTTCCATTGTTGCGCGAACGCGATTTTCTGGGATTGTCTCTATTTCCTCCGTTATCGCGTCCTTTGGAATAAGGTGGAGTTCTAATCCTGTGTCTTTCCTTATTCCTAGGAGGCGTACGGGATCTCTCACGCCTGTGAGGAATGTCATGTCTTCCGGCTTTTTCAGGAGGGCGTCTCGGAGGCGTTATTACTTTTCCGTCTTTCCGGTTTTGTTCTTCCCGATCTCGGGGATTAATTCCACCTTTCGGCAGATGGGATCCGGTTCTGGACGCTGCATGCTTATTATCTGCCTTTTTCTTGTACTTTCTCGGATCTCCTTTCTTCTCTTTTGAATTGCTTGAATCTCCAGGTTCTTCAGATCCAGGTGCTCCAGCGGCGCATGTGGCTGTTTTGCATAGGGCCGAGTCGTCGTGCAACTTTCCTGATCTTGCCTGCCCTCGCTGTTGCTGTTGCAATGCCTTTCCTAAGAAAGCATACACCCCATGAAGCTTTTGTCCATTGGAGTACATATCATTGTTGAGGATGGAGAACGCGGCTTCCACGTTTTCTGCTGCGTTTTTGTATATAGGTTCGCCCTGGCGTCAGTGCCGTTTACTTGCTTTTGCCAGGCCGGGTTTTGGAAACGTTCCTTTGGCGGCAGTACTTCCGGTCTTGCAATTCCGGGTAACCGTGTAGGTTTTATGCCGGATCTATTCCATCTCTCGTACTCCTCGATTTCTTCCTGCTGCAACCCTATGTCATCCTGGGTTTTTTGGAGATTTTCCCGTGTTCTGAATAGATGTTGCTGTTGCCTTTGGAGAGCTCGTCTCCTAGCTTCCAGCACTTCAGTGGGTTCGTGAGGTCCCACTGGTGTTTGAAGTAGATTCCGTTCGTCTTGTTCTGACATTGGAGGAACAGAGATTTCCTTCGCTTTCTTCTCTGCAGGCTTAACTCCGCTTCCTCCTCCTGCTTCCAGATTTTCGTTGGCGGGATCTGCCAACCTTTTCTTCCGGAGTTTGTATTGGAGTTTCTTGGAAGCTTTGTGTCTTTTCTTGGAACAGGGAGGTTTTTTACCAGGTTCATCCTCTGTCAATTCCTTGACATCGGGGTATGTTGGAGTGGTTTCACCATCCTCTCTTTCCTCATCTGACAGAGGTTTTTTAGGGCTTTCCTGACTTTCAGCATCCGTGTTTTCAGCCGGTTTTGCCATAAGTACTTTGTGGAATCCCTCTTGAAGAGATTTGATGATACCAAGATGGTATAGGGTGGCCCAATCTTCTCAATGAGCTTCTCTCTCTTTTTGTGGATTTTCTGATAATTGGATAACTAGTGCTACACTGAGACCTCTCACTTAGCAGACCCCTGTTGCCAGATGCAACAACAATCAAGCTCTTTGGATGTTCTCAACTACACACTCTTGCACAAGTAATCAAAGATCACAAGTGGTCCTGTATCCCCCTATTCCCAGATGGAATAACAAGATATCACGCAACTTTGCAAGGGTAAACTTCAAGTAGTATGCTTAGCAGCAATACACACTAGAGGCTAGGGTTTGTATTTTGGTTTAAACTTGTTCTACCTATTCCACACGCAGGTGGAGGGATAATATAGGTGGTGGGTGCAGCCACAAGGGGCTCCTTGCGCAAGTCCCCACCTCCTACTAGGACTAGGAATCCAACTTGGACTCAAAGAGAGATACAAACCGATCCAGCATTAAGGGATTCGACCAAATATGGTATACAAACCATACCTATTTCGAATAGGATTTTCTATGGGCGCATTTGACTTGTTGGAGGCGCCTATCCCCTTGTCATCATGAATAACAATTGTTTTCATTAGAATAACAATTGTTATTATTTGTTTTCACCATCTTGAACACTTGTTTCACCATGATCATCTTGTTTTCACCATCTTCTAGTCTTGTTTACACCATGACTCCTTTGTTTTCACCACGTGTACATCTGTTTTCTAGCTCCTCTTGATTGTTCTCCTCCATCATGTGTGTGTTATCAATAAACCTAATCATACATAAATGCATAGACTTAGGTAGTATAAAGTTCTCATAATCACAAATAGCATAATCAATAAGGAGTGAATTCACCTGTTGTTCTAGTAGCTTGGTCCTTTATCTTATCATAGGTCCAAGTCTCACTTCATCTTTTTTAAGTGCCAATGTACTAGGGATGTCCTCATCATTTGACCTTTCTTTCGAAAGCATCTTCGTCTTCATCTTCGGAATCGAGTTCATCTGATCCGGGTTCTGATTCCAATCTCGCCTCAATGGCGGCTAGTACGGAATCAGCTTCCGAGTTTGTCGTCATATTGACGGATGCCGGATCTTCCACCTCTATTGCGGGGTTGTTTTCTTCTGCCTCTTCCACGGGATTGCTCTCATCCGTGTTTTCGGTGATCTCGGATTGCACCATACCGACAAAGTGCGATTTAGCAGAGTATCGGCGATCTGAGCAAAATCTGGCATCATAGTCTTCTTCGACTGGGTATAGGGCGGGTGGGATAAATTTGCTTCCATCATAGAATCCCATTGCTTCTGCAGTTAATCCGATAAAGATGTTTGCAGATCCAATCGGTAAAATGCAGACACTTACCAGATGATTCTGTGCTGGCATGTACGATCCGTTGTCGAGGAAGCGCCCGACTTCGTTGTCGAATTCCACGCTTCCTACAGTTATGGTACTGCCAATTCCGCCGAGTATCCCCGATCGAAACATAACGCCTGACGTCGTTGGCCCCACGGTGGGCGCCAACTGTCGAGACATCGTAGTAGAATTCATAGACAAGGGTGCCATGAGACTACTAATAGAGACGTGGGGGGAACGTGGTAGTATGACGATCAAGGACACCAAAATTTACCCAGGTTCGGTATGTCGCAACTAGGCGGCGTTCCTACTCCTGCAATCTCACTAAATCAGGGCTGAAGCCTGAAGTATACAAAGTACAATGTGAGTTGGTTTAGCTACTCGACAAAGATCAACTTCTCGGCGAGTTGTCTTCTAGCTAATTGTCTGTATCGTTCTTCTCTCCCATCCGGCTTTATATAATAGCCGGGTTAGGGCTTACAGAAAAGGAAACCTAGAAGACTACGGAAAGCTGTAACTTGGAAAGAAAGAATCCGCCTTCTACTCCAAGCCATACCACGTGGGCCGTGGTCCGGGTTCTTCTAAAATCCATCTTCTGCGCGTCAACTTACTGGGCCGCCTAATGGACCGTGATCCATTACCATTCAGGCCACCCTGGTAATCCGTCTCTTTAGGACAGTGCCGGATATACCCCTAATCAGTATATATCCGACAGTTACCCCCTCCTTTTCATGAAGATATAGTATTTCATTCAAATCTCCAAATAACAGCCATGGAAAGCTACTGTTGCTATAAAGTTGGCGAATTCTGTCCCAAGTTTTGAATTTGTTTTCCCAACGAAATTCACCGTACATACCAGTGAGTCTCCATGTAGAATTTTCACACTGTATTATCACATCAATGAAGTTGGAGTTAAGTTCCAGTGGCTCCACTTGAATTTCATTTTTCCATAACAGTAGCAGCCCACCTTTCCTCCCGTCTCCTGGGCACACAATCTTCTGGTCCATTCTTAATCGCTTTCTAAGTACTTCCGCTGGATAGGAGTCCAAATGAGTTTCAGAGAAGAACATAATATCAGGGTTATATCTCCTATGGACATCCAGCACTGATCGAACTGCCGGCTCATTACCAAGACCCTGGTAGTTCAAACCTAAGAGTTTCATTGCTCCCGGCGGTCACCCTCGAGGGATTCCGCCGATCTCATACTTTGGTCCAGTGTGTCTGATGTAGAAACTGCTACTCCTTCCGAGTTTTTACTTTTCTTCTTATTGTTATTCTTCTGCGGTGTCGATAGTACGTCGGAAGAAGGGTTTAAGGGTGCTTCGAATTGATTCACCCGATCTGCAATAAAAGGTTGTTTGTCTAGAGCTACCAATGCCCCTCTGCTCGAATTGGTTGCAACAATAGAAGTGGAATCTTCTGCAAGTCTTTTTCTCCCAGAACCCTCCTCCTCATAAATTATCATATTACTAGGTTCCTCAAGTGGACTGTTTGTAGGGTTCTCGGTATTCTCTCCAATATTGTATAGACTGTTAAATCTCTAATTAGTGCTCTCTTTCGGTAAGTTCATCCGTCCTGGTAATTCTTCCTATGAATTTCTTTCCTCAGTTCCGAGCCCTCCACCAGATGGGCTATTTCCTCCGCCTCTACCGAAACCACCAAAGGGTTTATCTCCTCTTCCCCTTCCAAAACCCCTCCCAATTCCTCTCACGGGATTCCTGTTGCGACCTTCATCTGCAAGTATAAACTCTGCCCATCCAAACTGTGATTTGTCGTGTTCCCCAATGCCACACTCCTCGTGCCAGTGTCCCATCAAGCCACAGTTTGAACAGAAAACAGGGAGTTTCTCATACATCACTTGGTACCATTCTCTTTTCCCTGCTCTCGAAATTGGGACAAAGCGTATTAGTTTTTTTTGTAACATCAAGTTTGGCCCGTATACGAACAAACGATCCCACATAGCCAGCAGGTAGTTGTATTTGAACCTCAAAGATAGCACCCATGCTACTGCACATGCCTTTAATCACTGCCTCATTCAGATAGTTATCTGGTAGTTTGAGTACTCTTTCCCATACAACGATTTTATTCAACACCATCGAACTCGGGTTTGAAAACCCATCATAATTTTAGATAATAACAGCTTGATTTCTGAATAACCATGGTCCTCCATGCATCGCCATGTTCCAATCCGCCAAGCAACCAAATTGGATCATAAATAAATTTGCTTCAATCAGTCTCCAACGAACCTGTTTTGCTGGATTCCACGTTGATCGCATCTCTACATATAGAGCATATGGAGAGAAACCTTTTATCGTGTGTACTTTTGCTATTGCGAGCCACTTTGCTTGAAGATCCGGTGTGTCAGATTCTTATTCCCATATGAACTCATTTACTTCTTCTTCCCGTAGATCCAGTCTGTTCAGAAGATCCTCTACGTCCTCTCCAGGGATTTTCGATTGGCTTGATCGCCCTGGTCCGCCATGATGGCGACACCTTGGTGCAACTGTCCTGTCAAGCCTTCCAAACCTCGATCGGTCGGAGAGAGCAAATCGCGGCCCTTGGCGAGCCTTGAAACCGCGATCGTAAAAACCCCGGCGTAAGCGTCAAGGTAGCGCTAGGAGAAAACGGATCCGTCAAAACCCCTATCGATCGTAGCGCCAAGGCTGTGATCGGGAGGGGAAACTTCAAGTCGAAACTCTCAGCGATCGTGATCGCCGGAGGAAAAACGAAACCCTAGGTTTTTCGCTAGGGGAAAACGTGCAGTAGTATCTCGTCGTGTCTTCGCTCTTAGTTAATGCTAATTGTGCCTAACTCTTGAGAAAAACTGGTTTTCATATCATGGCTTATAAACTGAGATGGAGGGACCAGGTTTGGCCCCCGCATACCCGCACCCGACGCTCCTCCACGCCCCCGCGACCCGGCCTCATGCCCGCCGCCGGTTCTAGAACTCCACCAAACCCGCGAGTAATGTTTAACTACTAGCCAATTTTGAAATAGTGTTTAACTAGCAGTATGGTATTAACTATTAGAGCATGCACGGTAAGTGACGCCAAGTAGTAGTGGTAGGTGAGTTTATGTACTAATAAGTTTAGGTTGCTGAGTTTGCGTCTGCAGGTTTGCGGGTGAGGGTTTAGCACCCCATACCCACCTCCGTTAGACTCAATGGGTATGATTTTTTACCGCTAAGTGGACCCACTGGTATCCGGTACCCATTCCCATGCATGGCGGGGAGGGGGAGGTAGTAGTGCATATTTTCTCTTTGTTCCGTGCATTGCTGGAGGCGAGCAAAGAAAGAGCGGTAATTGGCAGAAGATTAATTAGTCTTGGAGCACAAATAAGAGCCCGCGTGAGCCCGTCCCTTCTCCTACCGCCGCTCGCCACTCCGGCGACGGCGTCCACCTAAGCCCGCGCCGGTTGCTTCTCCAGCCCCGGCGGCCACCCCTCACTCCCCCCATGGCTTCCCCGGCCACCTCCTCCGCCGAGCGTCGCCGGTGGGCGGACTTCTCCGACGACGAGGACGACGGCTCCTCCCCGCGTTCCTACTGCGAGGTGCTCCACAGCAGAA
Organism: Alopecurus myosuroides; assembly: GCA_028641055.1. NCBI lineage: Eukaryota > Viridiplantae > Streptophyta > Magnoliopsida > Poales > Poaceae > Alopecurus > Alopecurus myosuroides. The sequence continues at coordinate 418,234,505 of CM054058.1, forward strand.
CGCCTCCAGCTCCGTCTCCACCGCGCTCCCCTTCGCCGGCCGCGGTCTCCTCGAGGCCCTCCACGCCTGCCTCCCCGCGTGCGAATGAAGGAGCGGCTCGGCCTGCGCACAACCTCGCCTCGCGCGTGGAGTTCCCTCCGCTCGCGGCTCGTGCCCGGTCGCCGGTGCGGATGGAGGATGGCCCTCGGTCGTGGAGTCACGTCGGCGGGAAGAATCGACGGAACCAGCGCCAGCGCACCACCCTGCCGGCCCTTGTCATACGGGATGACCTGCCGCCGGACCTCGCCGGGGGCTGTTTCAACTACCTCCGCCCATGTCATATCTCCCGGGAGTGCACGTTCGACACCGTCTGCCTCCGGTGCCGCAAGGAGGGACACCACGCTCGGGAGTGCGGCCAGCCTCGCCACGCGGTGCCTGCGGGAGATGTGAATCTTCGCATCGGCCCGCGGGTCGAAGTCCCCGCTCACGAGCGGCTCGGTGCACGGGTGGTGGACGAGTCGCGGCCGGCGTCGCCGCGACTGGAATCGATGGCCTCTCGTGCTCCGCAATCAGGGGTGTAGTTGGGGCGAACAGGGGCCCTTCCTCCCCGCGGTGAAGCGGCGCGCGCCACGGATGCGCCTGACGCCCGGGCGGCGCGAGGCGATGGTGGACAGGCGGTGGAACGGGCGGGCTCGGCGCTGCAGGTGCGGAACGCGTTCGCCACGAGCGCGTCGAGACCCATGGCGCTTGCACCCTCCCGAGCGAGCATGCCGTGATGGCCGGCGGCGGAGGACGGGTCTCTGGGCGCGGCGGTCCGGTCGTCGCTTCGACGGATCATGGTGGAGAGCGAGGTGGCCGCACGTTGGCGCGGGTGCACGCCGCGGATGACCGTGGTGGTTCGCGCTGGGAGGAGGGTTCCTCCTCTCGGCGGCGTGGAGTCTCAGCGGCGCGTCGCAGGAGTGGCGATCGTCGCTTGGAGAGGTCACCTTCCCCGGCGCGGTCCCCTCAGCGACAGCGTGGTGAGATGGCGGATCGTGGAGTAGAGCACGCGGTGGAGGAGCCGGTTCCGTCGGCGGCGCGTCTCGAGCGGGTTTTTCTGCCGCGTTCGGCTGAAATCTCCGTCGCGGAGGAGGAGCTCCGGTGGGGGATGGTGGCCTTTGTCTCGGGCGCCCGCGGACAGGTCTCGCCGAGAGAGGCGGCGGCGGCTCTGGACGCCCAGCTTCCGCTCGTCGCGGACAACTACACGGTCTACCGCCACTGTCCTTCAGACCCGCTCTTCGTCTTCGGTAGCAGGCGCATCCGCGACGAAGATTTCAACGCCATAGTGATCGACGGAAGGGACTTCGCCCTCCGCTTCTCGCCGTGGAATAGGCAGTTGCAGGCTACGCGGCGCACCATGCGCTTCCGGGTGGCAGTGGAGCTCACCGGCGTCCCTGCGCATGCGTGGAACTTGACGACGGCCGTCGCGGTGATGGGTTCAGCGGCGTCGGTGGAGCGCCTCGACGCGGCGACGGCTAGCAGGGAGGACCTCCGCACGTTCCAAGCGGTGGTGTGGACCGACGAGCTCTCTTCGATCCCCAAACGTAAAGCCCTTCTCATTGAGGAACCCGGCGATCGGCTGGAGGATGACAATGGCCTGGTGCTCCCCGGCGACGCACTTATTCCTCTTGAGAAGAACATGCTTCTCTATGTGGTCACGGTCCAGGTTGTGCGTTCAGTGGAGATGACGGCGCCGCCCAGCTCGGCCCCTGGTGGTGGAGGTGACAATGGCCGTGGTCGTTCGGGTGGCGACGGGCGTGGCAATGGTGACCGCCACCATGGTGGCCACGGCGCAGGGAACGACGGGCCGGCTGGTCGCGATCGTACCGCCGAGGGCTCACGGCCGCACCAAGGGAGGAGGTCGATGACCTGGGTGCGTAATCCCAACGGCGAGCAGAGGCGAAGCTCCGGTGGCGGCGCGGCGTTCGGAGCAGCGCACGTCGAGGACGCAGTGCGGGAGGGCGTGGACTCAGTCAGCGCGGCGGTTGCGGACTCGGCCTGCGACGTGGCCGCCTCCGTGTGGATCGGACCGGCCAGTGGGGTCTACGAGTCGGATCCAATGTTGCTGGAAGCATCTCTTCCTTCTCCCACTGGGCCACGTGGAAAGAGCAGTTTGGCTGGTTCTGGGGGAGGCCAGGTCGTGGCTCTGTCGCTGGAAGAGGAGTGGGGTGTGGCAGCTTTTGCCAGTTCCATTTTCGAAATCGGCAGGCGCGCTGGCTCTCCGCATGCAGCCAGCCCAGACGTGGTCAAGGAGGGCTCTGACGGGCGTGGGTCCAGGGCATCTGGGGGCGACCAGCTTTTGACGTCCCCCGGTTTGCTTTCTCTAGTTCGAACCAGCTCCCTACTGGCTGAGGAGGACACATCTTCCGAGGTGGATTCCCCTTTAGGATCACCTGTGTCCGTGCTGAACATGTTCGAGGTCTCTGTTTCCAGCTCGAAGGAGCATCTCGAGGATGGGTCGGTTGTACGCACGCATGCTTCTGGGCCTTGGGCCGTGGACGGATCGGCCACTCTAGTGGTGGCTGGGCCTACGGAGGTTTCGAGCCCTGTTCTCGAGCGTGAGCTTTCTGGGCAGGATGCCGCTCTGCTTCGGCGCTACTAACGAAAGTCTATCTCGCCGGTCCTGGCTAGGCCGGTGAAGAAGGGACGCCCTCGTGGTCCGAGTGGGGGTTCGGGCGACGGAGTTCCCGTCTGCGTGGAAAATTTGCGGCAGGCACCCCGGTGCGTAGGCAGCAGCGGGAGTTGATCCTTAAGCTGGGGATTGCTCGACAGACTGAGGTGATTGGCGATGAGGCGGTGGCTGCCTACCTTGAGCTTTTCTCACAGCCCCTCCGGCAGGAGCAGATAGATGTGATTGTTGGTCTCTTCGGATGGCAGCCAGAGGCGCTCCCCTTGGTGGACGAGACGCAGGAGGACTGCGTGGTTTAGTTGTCACCGTGTAGTCTTGTTCTCCCTCTGTAACCCGGCTCCCTGTTTTGAAAGCTTTGTTCTCTTGTTTGGTGGACATCATGAACCCTGACATCTCCCTTGCGATCTGGAATGGGCGTGGACTTAATTCGGTAGCTCGTAGGGCGGCGATCTACCAGGTCTTGGCCCCTGTGAATGCACGTTGGTCTGTATTCAGGAAACTAAGATGGCGGTCATCTGCGACCGTGTGGTGCGGGATTGCCTTGGATCGGCCTTTGACGGTTTTCTATACCTCCCGGCCGATGGCACCCGTGGTGGAATCCTTCTTGCTTGGCAAACCGCGTTGGTTACGGTCTCCAACCCCCATCTGACGACCAATGCCATCACAGCTCGCATCTCGGTCGACGGAGAGCCCGGTTGGTGGTTTACGGGCGTTTACGGCCCCTCCCAGGGAGAGGCAAACAAGAAGGCTTTTCTGGAGGAACTGCGGGACATCAGGGATCTCCACGCGGGTCCCTGGATGATGGCGGGAGATTTCAACCTCATTGCCCATGAGGGAGAAAAAAGTCAGGGCTCTCTCCACCGTGGATTGATGGGACGCTTCCGGCGCACCTTGGCGCAGCTTGAGCTCAAAGACCTCTACCTCACTGGCCGTCGGTTCACATGGTCTAATGAGAGGCAAAATCCTACGCTGGAGAGACTCGATAGGGTGGTTTCGTCTGTGGACTGGGAGGAGCTTTTTCCGGATGCATTCCTCACCGCCCTTTCCTCCGGGCCTTCTGATCACTGCCCGCTGGTTCTGAGGCTGGCCCCCAACCTGCATTGGGGGCGTAGATTCCACTTTCAGTCCTTTTGGCCGAAGGTGGATGGCTTTCAGCAGGTGGTTACTGATGCGTGGAACTCGGTGGAACAGGAGCCTAACCCCTTTAAGCGACTAGACCGCAAGCTGAGAGCCACAGCCATGGAGCTTTCCCGGTGGAGCTCCAGGTTCATCGGGAACGTTAAGATGCAGATCCTGCTGGCTAATGAGGTGATCCTTCGTCTTGATTCGGCCATGGAATTGAGGCAGCTCTCTCCTGGTGAGTGTGGACTGAGAAGACTCTTGAAAAAGAAGTTGTTGGGATTGGCTTCCTTGGAACGGTCTATCGCAAGGCAGAGATCTCGACAACTCTGGTTACAGGAGGGGGACGCTTGCACCAGGTTTTTCCACTCGCATGCGAGTCATCGTCGCCGGAAGAACTTCGTGGATCACCTTCTCGTGGATGGTGCTAGAGTAACTGAACATGTGGACAAGGCCGAGGCGGTGGATAATATATTGATGAGCTTTTAGGTTCGGATGTGGACCGGCCCTTTTCCCTCGACCTCGAGGTTCTAGGCCTACCGACTTCCGATCTGCGCCATCTGGAGGAGGACTTCTCGACTGAGGAGGTCTGGGTGGCTATCAAGGAGATGTAGTATGATAAGTGCCCCGGGCCCGATGGCTTCACCAACAGGTTCTTCGTCTCTTGTTGGTCTATCATGAAAGATGACATCATGTCTGCCTTCGACTCGCTTGCGAGACTCGATGTGCGTGGATTCGGTGCGGTTAACCAGGCCCTTGTCTCGCTTCTTCCTAAACATCAAGGGGCTGAGGAGATTAAGGACTTCCGCCCGATCAGCCTCATCCATAGCTTCGCCAAACTGGTGGCGAAAGTTCTTGCGAGGAGACTGGATCCGTCCCTCCCAGAACTAGTGGGTAGCCATCAAAGCGCCTTCATCCGCCAACGGTGCATCCACGACAACTTCATGACAGTGCAAGGAATGGCGCGCAAGTTGCACAGCTCTCGGACGCCTGCAGTTCTACTTAAACTCGACATCACTAAAGCCTTCGACATAGTGGACTGGGCTTTCCTCCTCGAAGTCTTGAGGAAGCTTGGTTTTGGCGATCGCATGATCGCGTGGATCTGCGCCCTGTTATCATCGGCATCTACCCGCATCCTGATGAATGGGACGCCCGGTGTCCGCATCTTCAACATGCGTGGTCTTAGGCAAGGGGACAAACTCTCCCCGCAACTCTTCATTCTGGTCATGGAAGTTTTTCATTACTTGGTGGAGCTGGCCGCTAGGAGAGGTTTTCTCTCCCCTTTGGCTAGCAACGGTCTTAGTAACAGAACCTCGATCTACGCCGATGACGTGGTTTCTTTCATTAGACCCACGGCTTTGGACCTTCGCTCCTTCGCTTCGCTCATCGAGGATTTTGGACTGGCATCGGGCCTCCGAACCAATCTCGAGAAGTGCGCTGCGCACCTGATTAGGTGCGATTCTTCGGTGGAGGGCATGGTTACTCATGAGTTGGGCTGCCCGATACGTCCGCTCCCGTTTTGTTACCTGGGACTCCCCATGTCGTTACGGAAGCCGACAGCGGCCCAGTTGCAGTACCTCGTGGATAAGGTGGCCAGCAGGCTTCCTGGGTGGAGTGCCAATCTGATAAATAGAGGTGGCAGGCTCAAGCTAGTCAAGACAATGTCGCACCCTGGTTTCTAGGGGATACTCATCGGGCCGAACTAGATAGCAGATGCTTGGATTATGGGGCATAACTGCTCCCACGTCCCAGCTTCCTGGTAGGCCTGCGCTTATGCGCGACAACACAAGCCCTGCTATTCCATCGTCGATGTAAACTATCCACTAGAGACCATAGGCACTACTGTCGACGTACTTCATACCAATCACACATGGTACGTCAACAGCGTTAAACGGAATGATACCACAACATATCTCTAAGACACAAAAGATTGAAATAAGATTGCAAATGGCCTTCACTAAGGCAGAGAATAACAAATACAATCATCCAGAGGACACATGTCCCAACATAACATCATTACATAGCAGCGGAAGCATTCAACAGGTCTGAGTACAGACAAATCCAAATAGGCCTAAGAGGCCGGCAATGAAAGGAAAACGGAGCCCATCCACGAAGTCTCGGATCCTGCCCGGGTCCGCTATCTACTCGTCAATAGCGTCGTCGTACTCCACGTAGTAGCCTCCATGGGGATCCTCGGAATCGTCGTCTGCGTAAACCACAGCCCCAAAGGGGTTAGTACAACAACGTACTGGCAAGCAAGACTCACAGTTCACCAAAGTGTAACCCGTCAACACCAAGCACGGATGCCTTGGGTTCAACGGAAGAAAGGGGTTATAAAAGATGCTGCAACTGGCTGCGCTAACCAACTACAGAAACACTACCACTTCCAGCTAACAGAAAGGAGATAAGATAGCGTAACGTAACCAACTGTTGTTGACCATCAAACAAACCCATCCTGGATCTCGCCCCTTATCCAAAGAAGCAACCCGAGGATAACTCACACAGTTGGATTAATGAATAATGGATCAAGTTGTTGTGTCAATAAGTCTATTACTAGTCAAGTTAACATTAGTTAGGTGTAAGTTGTCTGAGTACTTGTTAGCCAGTACTTTCACCAAGTCGTCACATAACCGCGGACAACACGGCTTCTCGAGAAGATTTATCCCTGCAGGGTGTGCTCCAGTACCCGTACACACTCAAGCCACCAACTAAAACTCAGGTGGACTCGACACGACTCGAACCATCTCTACAACCTGTCCTCGGAGCCACGGAGCTATAAGGTCCCGGCCAGTCCGACCTAACCTAAGCGCAGGGGTGAAAACCACACCCCCCGGCACCACAGGCCTCGCCCTATATGCATCATCATCATCAACAGTAACCATGGGAGCGACCCATTCATGCTTATGCGCAAATGGAACTCCCGAACTAAGTGTGGCTCTTCGGACAAACTGCGGATCAGGTCAAAGTCGAGGGGGGTTCCATACTACCACCCGGATGCGGTGAGCACGCTCATCATGGATCAGTAGACAAGACCCTTTTCCTATTAGGGTCGACACTAGCAGGCCTCAAAACCACAAAGGGCCTCCTGCCGGTGCCTTATCAGCATATTATTAATAACAGGTTGATTGATTAACATCGAGCCCCCAGAACATAATAGTAGTAACAACAGAAAGTAACGGGTAACAGACTCGAGCAAAGCAACCTAAGCATGCTAGTAAGACACGGGCTCAAACAAAGGGGTGATAGGAGTGGAGGTGAGGCAATATCAAGGTTAAGGGATTCATGTGATAGGTTCGTAACAGAAACAACTACTACTAAGGCTAGCAGAAAAGAACAACGGAAAGTATCGGTAACCAATGTGAAAGGAACACAGTGGTTCATGTGAGTGAGAACTTTCCTGCAAGCTCAGCAGCCTGGTACTGAGCTAAATCCTCAGAAGGGGTGTCGTAAGGATCGTCGGACTCAACGTCGTCGTCTATCCGAGAAGAAGCAAACAAACAATGCAGAAAGGGTAGACAATCAATATCATGGCATAATGCACAATCATGGGGATGATGCATGTCATGTTAATGGTTGCATCAAAATAAACTAGCTAACATGGTAACACAATTTAAATGGACACATATGCAATTTTGGGTTGCATATGAAAAGCCCATGGATTTTGGGTTAGATTATTTGTTTTCCAACTGATCAACAGATGAAGGTGAATTAGTATGATGCATGGATGAGGAAAACAACAATAGAACCAATTTAAAATAGGGTTTACCAATTTAGAAATTTAGTTATTAATTTAGGGGATTTTTGGTTCCTTAAAGGGATGTCACATAAACAATTGTTGTTTTCATCAAGTTAAAGTGTTCAAAACAAATAACAAAATTTATATTTGGAAAGAGGGTTTAATTTTGCATGGAAAACATATTTCATTTGTTGAAATTGGATTTAAAATGAGCAAGTTATTATTTTGGCAATTTTAAATGCAATAAACAAGAAACAGTTGTTTTCAGCAATTTAAATTATTCAAAACAGCAAACAAAATTTATATTTGAAAAGTACATGAAAAGTTGATTGGAAAACATATTTTATTTGTGTTATTTGGATTAAGTATGAATTAGTTATGGATTTTATCAAATTGCAATTGAATTATTTGAATTCAAATTTGAATTGCATTTTGAAAATTCAAAACAGAAAACAAATGCTATAGATAGATAGAGAATTTAATTTAGATCAGTGCACATATTTTATTTTTATTAATTGGAGTTATGAAATAGAAGTTATTCATTTTCTAAGTTTAGGGACCAAACTGTGAATTAAAAGGACTTGGATTTAAAAAGAAAACGCAGGAAATATTTTGTTACCGCGCAGATAACTACCCAGGGCACTGCCAACTGGGCCCTGGGCCTGCGTGGCACCTAGGTGGCAGGCTAGGAGGTGAGGTGGACGCTAGGGTCGATGACAGGTGGGCCCTGGGGTGGCTTGTGGAAAAACAACCCAAAAGGGGTGGCCTAAACCGCAGGAGTGGGGGATCGAACCCACCACCTACGGCGCGCGCGGGTGGAGCGCTGCCAGTGCGCCTCTGGATCGTTTGGTGAAACCTAAGGAGCTGGCGGGTGGTTAACGTGTTATTTCGTCAGGTAAGTTCTTTTTTCCTAACTGAACTTCTCTGAACCTTTCTTGTGCGTGCAGGGTACATGAACCAGATGAGCGTACAGGGGGCGGCCGGCCGGCGATTCGCTGCTCCTGGTCGCTCGCCCCGTCTGCTCGCGCGGTTGGCCGGCGATCGCTGCGGGCCGCGGATGCGGGCGTTCCAGGGAGGAGAAGAGAGCGGGAGGAGGAGCGGCTTACAGCGAGGAGTTGGAGGAGGAGCGATCGGTGCGGGGAACAGCGCTCGGTGGAGGTGCAGTCGGCGACGAAAACAGGATGGCGGCGGCGCTCCGGTGATCGTCGGGGAAGGCCGAGGCCACGGCGAGGACGAGGGGGTTGGGACGTTTCCGTTCCCGGCCCTAGCTCGGCCGCTAGGGCTCCGTGACGCCGGCGGCGAGCCGGAGGGAGGTGGCTGCGGTGGTGTTTCTCGGGGAGGAACAGAGAGGAGCGAGAGAGAAAAGAGGGAGGAGATGGAGGCGCTCGAGGGAGGAAGAGCGATTAGGGTTAGGAGGGGAACTCGAGCAGTTATAGAGGAGGAGGGGGGAGCTCGGCCGTCCATTGCCTGTATGTCAACGTGGACTCCATGGATGGAGTTCGTACCTGTACGGAGCTAGAAGACAACGTGGTGGGGGGTTACGGGCCAGGGACAGTTGGGCTAGCCCAAAGTGGGCTGGCTGCTCTCTTCCCCCCCCTTTTTTTTATTCTTTTTGTTTATTACTCTTTTTTTTTTGCAGATTTGGAAAAAGAGAAATAAGAGATGGTTTTTAGGCTAGATAAAATTTAGGGAAAAATGTATTGTTGAAATATTGTGATAGCAACAAGTCCACACTTTGGTTTACCAAAAATATTTTAAATATGTTGCTTGTTTGAAAAAAAAAATGAATTGAGCCATTTTTGGTATCAAAGTAAATAAATGAGACTTAAGCCAATTTAAAGATTTTGATTCCAATTTTTAGTGGAACAATTTGTTGGTTTGTTTTGCAGTTTTCATTTGACACATTGTAACATAACAAGTATGACAACAAATTAATTTTAATGTTTTGTTTGGAATTCAAAATAGAAAACAGATGGAAACTATGAGATCAAATGCAAAGCAATGCAAACAAAAATCAAATGAATATGATGACATGATGCAAAACAAAAATAAAACACGAAACAAACATCTAGGGGGGAGATTTCATACTTGGGATGTTACAAAACGCCCCCCCTTGAAGGAATCGCGCCCCGAGATTCCTACTGAGAAGTGAAAAGGTCCGGATACTTCTTGCGAAGATCCTCTTCGGTCTCCCACGTTGCCTCTTTATCGGAATGATGCGACCATTGCACTTTCAAGAACTTGGTGCTCTTGTTGCGAGTCTTACGCTCGGTCTCATCGAGAATACGAACAGGGTGCTCCTCATAAGATAGATCATCTTGCAGTTCAATGGAATCATGATCAACTGCACGCTCTGGATCTTTGAAACACCTCTTGAGCTGTGACACGTGAAACACATCGTGCACCTTGGATAGTTTTTCTGGAAGTTCAAGACGATAGGCATTTTCCGCACGCCTTGAGAGAATGTTGAAAGGACCAATGTATCTTGGTGCAAGTTTTCCTTTCACACCAAAACGATGAGTGCCTCTGAGGGGAGTTACACGGAGATATGCCTTGTCACCAGGTGCATAGATCATATCCCTGTGCTTGCTGTCATAGTAGCTTTTCTGACGAGACTGAGCAATCTTGAGATTGTCACGAATGATGCGAACTTTCTCCTCGGCTTCCTTAACAATGTCAGGGCCTAAGAGTGAACGTTCACCAGCTCCAGACCAATTGATTGGACTCCTGCATCTGCGGCCATAGAGTGCTTCAAACGGTGCCATGCCTAGGCTTGCCTGGAAGCTGTTGTTGTAGGAGAATTCAGCATATGGAAGGCATTCCTCCCATTTCATGCCAAAGGATAGACCACATGCTCTGAGCATATCCTCGAGAATCTGATTGACTCTTTCGACTTGCCCTTGAGACTGAGGGTGATAAGCTGTGCTGAACAGAAGTTTGGTGCCCAATGCTTCTTGAAAACTCTTCCAGAAATGAGAAGTGAATATACTTCCACGGTCTGAGCTTATTTCCAATGGAACACCATGAAGAGGAACAATCCTTGTTGTGTAGAGCTCTGCTAACTGGCTAGCTGAGATTGTTTCTTTGACAGCAAAGAAGTGAGCTACTTTAGTGAGACGATCAATAACAACGAAGATTGCATCGTTGCCCTTCTTGGACCTTGGAAAACCAGTGACGAAGTCCATTTCAATCATGTCCCACTTCCACTCAGGGATTTTCAGCGGTTGGAGAAGACCGGCTGTTTTCTGATGCACTGCCTTGACACGTTGACAAACGTCGCATTCAGAAACGTATTGAGCAATTTCACGTTTCATGCCAGACCACCAATACAGAGTCTTGAGATCCTGGTACATCTTTGTACTTCCAGGGTGGATGGAAAGAGGAGTTTCATGAGCCTCCTTGAGAATAACATCTTTGAGACTTTGAATTTGAGGAACTGCAATGCGTCCTTCGAAGAACACCGTTCCCTTGTCATCAATTGAGAAGCACTCATACTTCACATTGCCTGCTTTGATGTTATTTGCGATCTTCTTGATCTCAACATCACGAAGTTGTTCAGAACGAATCTTATCCTCGAGAGTTGGACTGGCTGTCAAGTTTGCAAGATAACCTTGAGGAACAAGACCAAGGTTCAGCTTCTGGAATTCTTCATGAAGTGGAGGTTGGCTTTCCATGATCATGAGATTATTGCAATACGACTTTCGACTGAGAGCATCGGCCATAACATTAGCCTTGCCTGGAGTGTAAGAAATGGTAAGATCGAAGTCTTTGATCTTTTCAATCCATCTCCTTTGCCTGAGGTTTAGATCTGGTTGAGTGAAGATGTATTTCAGACTCTTATGATCGGAAAAGATTTCAGTGCGATTACCCAACAAGTATTGCCTCCATTTCTTGAGGGCAAACACAACTGCTGCGAGTTCAAGATCATGTGTGGGATAATTGAGCTGATGTGCATTCAACTGACGTGAAGCATAAGCCACAACTTGACGTTCTTGCATAAGAACTGCACCTAGACCTTGTAGGGAAGCATCACAGAATATCTGGAAAGGTTTGGTAGTATCCGGGCCAACCAGAACTGGTGTAGAAGTTAGTTTAGTCTTCAGGAGATTGAAACTTTCATCACATTGTGGAGACCAAACGAACTTCTTGTCCTTCTTTGTGAGATCAGTGAGAGGTTTGGCAATCTTGGAGAAGTTTTGGACGAAACGACGGCAATAGCTAGCCAAACCAAGAAAACTTCTGACTTGCTTCACCGTCTTACGAGGTTTCCAATCAACAATTGCCTTAACCTTTTCTGGATCAATGGCTATGCCCTTGGCAGAGATGACATGACCAAGGTAAGCAACTTCTGGAATCCAGAACTCACATTTGGAGAACTTGGCATAAAGACGATGTTCGCGAAGTTTCATGAGAGTGAGACGAAGATGTTCTCCATGCTCTTCCTCGGATTTTGAGTAGACAAGAATGTCATCAAGATATACCACAACGAACTTGTCGAGGTATTCATGGAATACAGAATTCATGAGTCTAGAGAAGGTCACCGGTGCATTGGTGAGACCAAAGGACATGACGGTGTATTCATATAGACCGTAGCGAGTGGTGAAAGCTGTCTTAGGAATATCTTCCTTTCTGATCTTTATTTGATGGTAACCCATCCTCAAGTCCAACTTGGAGAATATTGAGGCTCCAGCAAGTTGATCAAAAAGATCATCGATACGAGGAATTGGATACTTGTTTTTGATGGTTTTCTCGTTGAGAGGACGATAGTCAACCACGAGTCTCTTTGTTTGATCCTTCTTCGCAACGAACAGAGTTGGGCATCCCCAAGCCGAGGAGCTAGGTTGAATGTAACCTTTCTCCATGTACATATCGATTTGCTCCTTCAACAACTTCAGTTCAGGAGGAGCTATCTTGTATGGATGCTTAGAGATTGGAGCAGTGCCTGGTTCAAGTTCGATCACGAACTCAACTGCTCTGTCAGGAGGCATTCCTGGCAATTCTTCTGGAAAGACATCGGGGAAGTCACAAACCACCGGAATAGTTTAAATAGATGGTAGAGGATTTGCATTGAGAGTGTAGAGTTGAACAACTGGATTTTCAGCATGGAAGTAGACTATCTGGCCAGAAGGGTGTGTGATTTTGACAGACTTAGCAGGACAATCAATGACTGCTTTGTTGGCTACCAGCCAATCCATCCCAAGAATGACATCAATATCTGAAGAGTGGAGAGCTATCAAAGATGCCTGGAATGGAAGGTTTCCAATTGTGATCTCGATGTTCTGGCTAACTTTATTGCTTTGCCAGCTAGATCCCGGTGATTTCACTAGGAGAGGGATAGACAATTGTTCGAAGTTGATTTCCCTGGTGTTTGCAAAGTTTTGAGAGATGAAAGAGTGTGAAGCACCAGAATCGAACAAGACTTTAGCACGAAACGAGTTCACAAGAAGTGTGCCCATTACAACCTCCGGAGATTCTTCTGCTCCCTGGGCCTTGACATGGTTCACTTTAACGGTTCTCACGCCAAGGTCGTTGCTGTTGTAGCAACCCAACGGAGGACCACGTATTCTTGTCGGGGTCGACCTGTGGCGAGGTGGAGGTGGAAGGAGGTGCCTTTGCGGACACTTATCGGAATAGTGGCCCGACTGTCCACACTTGTAGCATGTAACAACAGAACGAGGAGTTGTTGGACCTGACTGAGATGGAGCACCTCCTGAAGATACCACTGGGGTGGGAGGGCGGGGAAGAATTCCTGCCGGGCTTGGCAAGCAAATGGGCGGTGTTGGAGTGGTATATGGAACCCAAACTCTCCGTTTTTGTGGAGGCATGATAGCTTTCGAGAGATTAGCCTGTTCACGAGAGTGCTTACGAGATTCCTCAACCAACTTGCGCCCATGCTCTTCATTTAGAGCGATGTTGACGAGGTCCTCAAAATTCTTGGCCTTGACGTTGGTGAGAGCATACTTGAGTTCCGGGTTGAGACCCCTACGGAACTTTGTCATCTTTCTCGCTTCCGTGGAGATTTCATCTCCGGCGTAGCGAGCTAGACGATTGAACTCTCTTTGGTATTCCAGAACATCCAGATTGCCTTGTGTGAAAGAATAGAATTCCTCACGCATTTTCTCCATGAGCCCATCGGGAATGTGATGGCGCACGAAGGCTTGCTTGAAATCCTCCCATGTGATTGCCACACTAGAACCTCTCATTTCTTGGAAATTCTCCCACCAAGACATAGATTGTCCACGGAGAAGGTAGGTCACGTAAGGAACAGGGTCCTCGTCAGCCACATGAGCTACCATAAGAGTACGGTTCATTTCACGGAGCCAGTCATTAGCATCCAATGGCTCGGAGGAGGTATCAAACGTGCGCGGATTGAGCTCAAGGAACTCCCGAATAGACACCCGGGTGTTGCCATTACTCCCAAGGTCTTGGTTCTGCTGCATCTGCTTTATAACTTGCGTCATCTGAGACAGCACTTTCCCCATCTCAGGTGGCAGTGTGTGTTCTTCGTCACCACTTCCCATCCTGAAGAGGATACCAAGATTAACACAGTAACCGGATAACAAAATCCAATATAAGTGCTTAAAAGGATTACTTCAGACGGTAAGAAGGTAGCATGGATCAAACATATACTACCCTCAACGTCCACCATAAATGGTTTGAGTACGAAAGGATAACTAAACATAGCTAGGAATGGATACATCAATGGACGAAAGGTTCTTGAGAGAAACATGATATTGAAGCAACATCGGGAAACTCGCGACCAAAACTCCTAAGGTACTACAGAAGAACCCAGAACACGTGAAATCCTAACTTGAAAGTTTAGATGAGAAGGGAAAATCAACGTTGCACTTCCTTACCAGAAAAGGGAGGGTGGGTGGGGAAAGAAATAAAATGGCAGAATTCCTACTCTCACGTTTCATTTTTCCTATATAGCTACAAAATAGTTTCTAGACTCAACTGCGACCAGTAAAAGGGATCCTACAGGCAGACAGGCTCTGATACCATTTGTCGCACCCTGGTTTCTAGGGGATACTCATCGGGCCGAACTGGATAGCAGATGCTTGGATTATGGGGCATAACTGCTCCCACGTCCCAGCTTCCTGGTAGGCCTGCGCTTATGCGCGACAACACAAGCCCTGCTATTCCATCGTCGATGTAAACTATCCACTAGAGACCATAGGCACTACTGTCGACGTACTTCATACCAATCACACATGGTACGTCAACAACGTTAAACGGAATGATTCCACAACATATCTCTAAGACACAAAAGATTGAAATAAGATTGCAAATGGCCTTCACTAAGGCAGAGAATAACAAATACAATCATCCAGAGGACACATGTCCCAACATAACATCATTACATAGCAGCGGAAGCATTCAACAGGTCTGAGTACAGACAAATCCAAATAGGCCTAAGAGGCCGGCAATGAAAGGAAAACGGAGCCCATCCACGAAGTCTCGGATCCTGCCCGGGTCCGCTATCTACTCGTCAATAGCGTCGTCGTACTCCACGTAGTAGCCTCCATGGGGATCCTCGGAATCGTCGTCTGCGTAAACCATAGCCCCAAAGGGGTCAGTACAACAACGTACTGGCAAGCAAGACTCACAGTTCACCAAAGTGTAACCCGTCAACACCAAGCACGGATGCCTTGGGTTCAACGGAAGAAAGGGGTTATAAAAGATGCTGCAACTGGCTGCGCTAACCAACTACAGAAACACTACCACTTCCAGCTAACAGAAAGGAGATAAGATAGCGTAACGTAACCAATTGTTGTTGACCATCAAACAAACCCATCCTGGATCTCGCCCCTTATCCAAAGAAGCAACCCGAGGATAACTCACACAGTTGGATTAATGAATAATGGATCAAGTTGTTGTGTCAATAAGTCTATTACTAGTCAAGTTAACATTAGTTAGGTGTAAGTTGTCTGAGTACTTGTTAGCCAGTACTTTCACCAAGTCGTCACATAACCGCGGACAACACGGCTTCTCGAGAAGATTTATCCCTGCAGGGTGTGCTCCAGTACCCGTACACACTCAAGCCACCAACTAAAACTCAGGTGGACTCGACACGACTCGAACCATCTCTACAACCTGTCCTCGGAGCCACGGAGCTATAAGGTCCCGGCCAGTCCGACCTAACCTAAGCGCAGGGGTGAAAACCACACCCCCCGGAACCACAGGCCTCGCCCTATATGCATCATCATCATCAACAGTAACCATGGGAGCGACCCATTCATGCTTATGCGCAAATGGAACTCCCGAACTAAGTGTGGCTCTTCGGACAAACTGCGGATCAGGTCAAAGTCGAGGGGGGTTCCATACTACCACCCGGATGCGGTGAGCACGCTCATCATGGATCAGTAGACAAGACCCTTTTCCTATTAGGGTCGACACTAGCAGGCCTCAAAACCACAAAGGGCCTCCTGCCGGTGCCTTATCAGCATATTATTAATAACAGGTTGATTGATTAACATCGAGCCCCCAGAACATAATAGTAGTAACAACAGAAAGTAACGGGTAACAGACTCGAGCAAAGCAACCTAAGCATGCTAGTAAGACACGGGCTCAAACAAAGGGGTGATAGGAGTGGAGGTGAGGCAATATCAAGGTTAAGGGATTCATGTGATAGGTTCGTAACAGAAACAACTACTACTAAGGCTAGCAGAAAAGAACAACGGAAAGTATCGGTAACCAATGTGAAAGGAACACAGTGGTTCATGTGAGTGATAACTTGCCTGCAAGCTCAGCAGCCTGGTACTGAGCTAAATCCTCAGAAGGGGTGTCGTAAGGATCGTCGGACTCAACGTCGTCGTCTATCCGAGAAGAAGCAAACAAACAATGCAGAAAGGGTAGACAATCAATATCATGGCATAATGCACAATCATGGGGATGATGCATGTCATGTTAATGGTTGCATCAAAATAAACTAGCTAACATGGTAACACAATTTAAATGGACACATATGCAATTTTGGGTTGCATATGAAAAGCCCATGGATTTTGGGTTAGATTATTTGTTTTCCAACTGATCAACAGATGAAGGTGAATTAGTATGATGCATGGATGAGGAAAACAACAAAATAACAACAATAGAACCAATTTAAAATAGGGTTTACCAATTTAGAAATTTAGTTATTAATTTAGGGGATTTTTGGTTCCTTAAAGGGATGTCACATAAACAATTGTTGTTTTCATCAAGTTAAAGTGTTCAAAACAAATAACAAAATTTATATTTGTAAAGAGGGTTTAATTTTGCATGGAAAACATATTTCATTTGTTGAAATTGGATTTAAAATGAGCAAGTTATTATTTTGGCAATTTTAAATGCAATAAACAAGAAACAGTTGTTTTCAGCAATTTAAATTATTCAAAACAGCAAACAAAATTTATATTTGAAAAGTACATGAAAAGTTGATTGGAAAACATATTTTATTTGTGTTATTTGGATTAAGTATGAATTAGTTATGGATTTTATCAAATTGCAATTGAATTATTTGAATTCAAATTTGAATTGCATTTTGAAAATTCAAAACAGAAAACAAATGCTATAGATAGATAGAGAATTTAATTTAGATCAGTGCACATATTTTATTTTTATTAATTGGAGTTATGAAATAGAAGTTATTCATTTTCTAAGTTTAGGGACCAAACTGTGAATTAAAAGGACTTGGATTTAAAAAGAAAACGCAGGAAATATTTTGTTACCGCGCAGATAACTACCCAGGGCACTGCCAACTGGGCCCTGGGCCTGCGTGGCACCTAGGTGGCAGGCTAGGAGGTGAGCTGGACGCTACGGTCGATGACAGGTGGGCCCTGGGGTGGCTTGTGGAAAAACAACCCAAAAGGGGTGGCCTAAACCGCAGGAGTGGGGGATCGAACCCACCACCTACGGCGCGCGCGGGTGGAGCGCTGCCAGTGCGCCTCTGGATCGTTTGGTGAAACCTAAGGAGCTGGCGGGTGGTTAACGTGTTATTTCGTCAGGTAAGTTCTTTTTTCCTAACTGAACTTCTCTGAAACTTTCTTGTGCGTGCAGGGTACATGAACCAGATGAGCATACAGGGGGCGGCCGGCCGGCGATTCGCTGCTCCTGGTCGCTCGCCCCGTCTGCTCGCGCGGTTGGCCGGCGATCGCTGCGGGCCGCGGATGCGGGCGTTCCAGGGAGGAGAAGAGAGCGGGAGGAGGAGCGGCTTACAGCGAGGAGTTGGAGGAGGAGCGATCGGTGCGGGGAACAGCGCTCGGTGGAGGTGCAGTCGGCGACGAAAACAGGATGGCGGCGGCGCTCCGGTGATCGTCGGGGAAGGCCGAGGCCACGGCGAGGACGAGGGGGTCGGGACGTTTCCGTTCCCGGCCCTAGCTCGGCCGCTAGGGATCCGTGACGCCGGCGGCGAGCCGGAGGGAGGTGGCTGCGGTGGTGTTTCTCGGGGAGGAACAGAGAGGAGCGAGAGAGAAAAGAGGGAGGAGATGGAGGCGCTCGAGGGAGGAAGAGCGATTAGGGTTAGGAGGGGAACTCGAGCAGTTATAGAGGAGGAGGGGGGAGCTCGGCCGTCCATTGCCTGTATGTCAACGTGGACTCCATGGATGGAGTTCGTACCTGTACGGAGCTAGAAGACAACGTGGTGGGGGGTTACGGGCCAGGGACAGTTGGGCTAGCCCAAAGTGGGCTGGCTGCTCTCTTCCCCCCCCCCTTTTTTTTTATTCTTTTTGTTTATTACTCTTTTTTTTTTTGCAGATTTGGAAAAAGAGAAATAAGAGATGGTTTTTAGGCTAGATAAAATTTAGGGAAAAATGTATTGTTGAAATATTGTGATAGCAACAAGTCCACACTTTGGTTTACCAAAAATATTTTAAATATGTTGCTTGTTTGAAAAAAAAAATGAATTGAGCCATTTTTGGTATCAAAGTAAATAAATGAGACTTAAGCCAATTTAAAGATTTTGATTCCAATTTTTAGTGGAACAATTTGTTGGTTTGTTTTGCAGTTTTCATTTGACACATTGTAACATAACAAGTATGACAACAAATTAATTTTAATGTTTTGTTTGGAATTCAAAATAGAAAACAGATGGAAACTATGAGATCAAATGCAAAGCAATGCAAACAAAAATCAAATGAATATGATGACATGATGCAAAAATAAAATAAAACACGAAACAAACATCTAGGGGGGAGATTTCATACTTGGGATGTTACAAAACGCCCCCCCTTGAAGGAATCGCGCCCCGAGATTCCTACTGAGAAGTGAAAAGGTCCGGATACTTCTTGCGAAGATCCTCTTCGGTCTCCCACGTTGCCTCTTCATCGGAATGATGCGACCATTGCACTTTCAAGAACTTGGTGCTCTTGTTGCGAGTCTTACGCTCGGTCTCATCGAGAATACGAACAGGGTGCTCCTCATAAGATAGATCATCTTGCAGTTCAATGGAATCATGATCAACTGCACGCTCTGGATCTTTGAAACACCTCTTGAGCTGTGACACGTGAAACACATCGTGCACCTTGGATAGTTTTTCTGGAAGTTCAAGACGATAGGCATTTTCCGCACGCCTTGAGAGAATGTTGAAAGGACCAATGTATCTTGGTGCAAGTTTTCCTTTCACACCAAAACGATGAGTGCCTCTGAGGGGAGTTACACGGAGATATGCCTTGTCACCAGGTGCATAGATCATATCCCTGTGCTTGCTGTCATAGTAGCTTTTCTGACGAGACTGAGCAATCTTGAGATTGTCACGAATGATGCGAACTTTCTCCTCGGCTTCCTTAACAATGTCAGGGCCTAAGAGTGAACGTTCACCAGCTCCAGACCAATTGATTGGACTCCTGCATCTGCGGCCATAGAGTGCTTCAAACGGTGCCATGCCTAGGCTTGCCTGGAAGCTGTTGTTGTAGGAGAATTCAGCATATGGAAGGCATTCCTCCCATTTCATGCCAAAGGATAGACCACATGCTCTGAGCATATCCTCGAGAATCTGATTGACTCTTTCGACTTTCCCTTGAGACTGAGGGTGATAAGCTGTGCTGAACAGAAGTTTGGTGCCCAATGCTTCTTGAAAACTCTTCCAGAAATGAGAAGTGAATATACTTCCACGGTCTGAGCTTATTTCCAATGGAACACCATGAAGAGGAACAATCCTTGTTGTGTAGAGCTCTGCTAACTGGCTAGCTGAGATTGTTTCTTTGACAGCAAAGAAGTGAGCTACTTTAGTGAGACGATCAATAACAACGAAGATTGCATCGTTGCCCTTCTTGGACCTTGGAAAACCAGTGACGAAGTCCATTTCAATCATGTCCCACTTCCACTCAGGGATTTTCAGCGGTTGGAGAAGACCGGCTGTTTTCTGATGCACTGCCTTGACACGTTGACAAACGTCGCATTCAGAAACGTATTGAGCAATTTCATGTTTCATGCCAGACCACCAATACAGAGTCTTGAGATCCTGGTACATCTTTGTACTTCCAGGGTGGATGGAAAGAGGAGTTTCATGAGCCTCCTTGAGAATAACATCTTTGAGACTTTGAATTTGAGGAACTGCAATGCGTCCTTCGAAGAACACCATTCCCTTGTCATCAATTGAGAAGCACTCATACTTCACATTGCCTGCTTTGATGTTATTTGCGATCTTCTTGATCTCAACATCACGAAGTTGTTCAGAACGAATCTTATCCTCGAGAGTTGGACTGGCTGTCAAGTTTGCAAGATAACCTTGAGGAACAAGACCAAGGTTCAGCTTCTGGAATTCTTCATGAAGTGGAGGTTGGCTTTCCATGATCATGAGATTATTGCAATACGACTTTCGACTGAGAGCATCGCCCATAACATTAGCCTTGCCTGGAGTGTAAGAAATGGTAAGATCGAAGTATTTGATCTTTTCAATCCATCTCCTTTGCCTGAGGTTTAGATCTGGTTGAGTGAAGATGTATTTCAGACTCTTATGATCGGAAAAGATTTCAGTGCGATTACCCAACAAGTATTGCATCCATTTCTTGAGGGCAAACACAACTGCTGCGAGTTCAAGATCATGTGTGGGATAATTGAGCTCATGTGCATTCAACTGACGTGAAGCATAAGCCACAACTTGACGTTCTTGCATAAGAACTGCACCTAGACCTTGTAGGGAAGCATCACAGAATATCTGGAAAGGTTTGGTAGTATCCGGGCCAACCAGAACTGGTGTAGAAGTTAGTTTAGTCTTCAGGAGATTGAAACTTTCATCACATTGTGGAGACCAAACGAACTTCTTGTCCTTCTTTGTGAGATCAGTGAGAGGTTTGGCAATCTTGGAGAAGTTTTGGACGAAACGACGGCAATAGCTAGCCAAACCAAGAAAACTTCTGACTTGCTTCACCGTCTTAGGAGGTTTCCAATCAACAATTGCCTTAACCTTTTCTGGATCAATGGCTATGCCCTTGGCAGAGATGACATGACCAAGGTAAGCAACTTCTGGAATCCAGAACTCACATTTGGAGAACTTGGCATAAAGACGATGTTCGCGAAGTTTCATGAGAGTAAGACGAAGATGTTCTCCATGCTCTTCCTCGGATTTTGAGTAGACAAGAATGTCATCAAGATATACCACAACGAACTTGTCGAGGTATTCATGGAATACATAATTCATGAGTCTAGAGAAGGTCGCCGGTGCATTGGTGAGACCAAAGGACATGACGGTGTATTCATATAGACCGTAGCGAGTGGTGAAAGCTGTCTTAGGAATATCTTCCTTTCTGATCTTTATTTGATGGTAACCCATCCTCAAGTCCAACTTGGAGAATATTGAGGCTCCAGCAAGTTGATCAAAAAGATCATCGATACGAGGAATTGGATACTTGTTTTTGATGGTTTTCTCGTTGAGAGGACGATAGTCAACCACGAGTCTCTTTGTTTGATCCTTCTTCGCAACGAACAGAGTTGGGCATCCCCAAGCCGAGGAGCTAGGTTGAATGTAACCTATCTCCATGTACATATCGATTTGCTCCTTCAACAACTTCAGTTCAGGAGGAGCTATCTTGTATGGATGCTTAGAGATTGGAGCAGTGCCTGGTTCAAGTTCGATCACGAACTCAACTGCTCTGTCAGGAGGCATTCCTGGCAATTCTTCTGGAAAGACATCGGGGAAGTCACAAACCACCGGAATAGTTTCAATAGATGGTAGAGGATTTGCATTGAGAGTGTAGAGTTGAACAACTGGATTTTCAGCATGGAAGTAGACTATCTGGCCAGAAGGGTGTGTGATTTTGACAGACTTAGCAGGACAATCAATGACTGCTTTGTTGGCTACCAGCCAATCCATCCCAAGAATGACATCAATATCTGAAGAGTGGAGAGCTATCAAAGATGCCTGGAATGGAAGGTTTCCAATTGTGATCTCGATGTTCTGGCTAACTTTATTGCTTTGCCAGCTAGATCCCGGTGATTTCACTAGGAGAGGGATAGACAATTGTTCGAAGTTAATTTCCCTGGTGTTTGCAAAGTTTTGAGAGATGAAAGAGTGTGAAGCACCAGAATCGAACAAGACTTTAGCACGAAACGATTTCACAAGAAGTGTGCCCATTACAACCTCCGGAGATTCTTCTGCTCCCTGGGCCTTGACATGGTTCACTTTAACGGTTCTCACGCCAAGGTCGTTGCTGTTGTAGCAACCCAACGGAGGACCACGTATTCTTGTCGGGGTCGACCTGTGGCGAGGTGGAGGTGGAAGGAGGTGCCTTTGCGGACACTTATCGGAATAGTGGCCCGACTGTCCACACTTGTAGCATGTAACAACAGAACGAGGAGTTGTTGGACCTGACTGAGATGGAGCACCTCCTGAAGATACCACTGGGGTGGGAGGGCGGGGAAGAATTCCTGCCGGGCTTGGCAAGCAAATGGGCGGTGTTGGAGTGGTATATGGAACCCAAACTCTCCGTTTTTGTGGAGGCATGATAGCTTTCGAGAGATTAGCCTGTTCACGAGAGTGCTTACGAGATTCCTCAACCAACTTGCGCCCATGCTCTTCATTTAGAGCGATGTTGACGAGGTCCTCAAAATTCTTGGCCTTGACGTTGGTGAGAGCATACTTGAGTTCCGGGTTGAGACCCCTACGGAACTTTGCCATCTTTCTCGCTTCCGTGGAGATTTCATCTCCGGCGTAGCGAGCTAGACGATTGAACTCTCTTTGGTATTCCAGAACATCCAGATTGCCTTGTGTGAAAGAATAGAATTCCTCACGCATTTTCTCCATGAGCCCATCGGGAATGTGATGGCGCACGAAGGCTTGCTTGAAATCCTCCCATGTGATTGCCACACTAGAACCTCTCATTTCTTGGAAATTCTCCCACCAAGACATAGATTGTCCACGGAGAAGGTAGGTCACGTAAGGAACACGGTCCTCGTCAGCCACATGAGCTACCATAAGAGTACGGTTCATTTCACGGAGCCAGTCATCAGCATCCAATGGCTCGGAGGAGGTATCAAACGTGCGCGGATTGAGCTCAAGGAACTCCCGAATAGACACCCGGGTGTTGCCATTACTCCCAAGGTCTTGGTTCTGCTGCATCTGCTTTATAACTTGCGTCATCTGAGACAGCACTTTCCCCATCTCAGGTGGCAGTGTGTGTTCTTCGTCACCACTTCCCATCCTGAAGAGGATACCAAGATTAACACAGTAACCGGATAACAAAATCCAATATAAGTGCTTAAAAGGATTACTTCAGACGGTAAGAAGGTAGCATGGATCAAACATATACTACCCTCAACGTCCACCATAAATGGTTTGAGTACGAAAGGATAACTAAACATAGCTAGGAATGGATACATCAATGGACGAAAGGTTCTTGAGAGAAACATGATATTGAAGCAACATCGGGAAACTCGCGACCAAAACTCCTAAGGTACTACAGAAGAACCCAGAACACGTGAAATCCTAACTTGAAAGTTTAGATGAGAAGGGAAAATCAACGTTGCACTTCCTTACCAGAAAAGGGAGGGTGGGTGGGGAAAGAAATAAAATGGCAGAATTCCTACTCTCACGTTTCATTTTTCCTATATAGCTACAAAATAGTTTCTAGACTCAACTGCGACCAGTAAAAGGGATCCTACAGGCAGACAAGCTCTGATACCATTTGTCGCACCCTGGTTTCTAGGGGATACTCATCGGGCCGAACTGGATAGCAGATGCTTGGATTATGGGGCATAACTGCTCCCACGTCCCAGCTTCCTGGTAGGCCTGCGCTTATGCGCGACAACACAAGCCCTGCTATTCCATCGTCGATGTAAACTATCCACTAGAGACCATAGGCACTACTGTCGACGTACTTCATACCAATCACACATGGTACGTCAACAGCGTTAAACGGAATGATACCAGAACATATCTCTAAGACACAAAAGATTGAAATAAGATTGCAAATGGCCTTCACTAAGGCAGAGAATAACAAATACAATCATCCAGAGGACACATGTCCCAACATAACATCATTACATAGCAGCAGAAGCATTCAACAGGTCTGAGTACAGACAAATCCAAATAGGCCTAAGAGGCCGGCAATGAAAGGAAAACGGAGCCCATCCACGAAGTCTCGGATCCTGCCCGGGTCCGCTATCTACTCGTCAATAGCGTCGTCGTACTCCACGTAGTAGCCTCCATGGGGATCCTCGGAATCGTCGTCTGCGTAAACCACAGCCCCAAAGGGGTCAGTACAACAACGTACTGGCAAGCAAGACTCACAGTTCACCAAAGTGTAACCCGTCAACACCAAGCACGGATGCCTTGGGTTCAACGGAAGAAAGGGGTTATAAAAGATGCTGCAACTGGCTGCGCTAACCAACTACAGAAACACTACCACTTCCAGCTAACAGAAAGGAGATAAGATAGCGTAACGTAACCAATTGTTGTTGACCATCAAACAAACCCATCCTGGATCTCGCCCCTTATCCAAAGAAGCAACCCGAGGATAACTCACACAGTTGGATTAATGAATAATGGATCAAGTTGTTGTGTCAATAAGTCTATTACTAGTCAAGTTAACATTAGTTAGGTGTAAGTTGTCTGAGTACTTGTTAGCCAGTACTTTGACCAAGTCGTCACATAACCGCGGACAACACGGCTTCTCGAGAAGATTTATCCCTGCAGGGTGTGCTCCAGTACCCGTACACACTCAAGCCACCAACTAAAACTCAGGTGGACTCGACACGACTCGAACCATCTCTACAACCTGTCCTCGGAGCCACGGAGCTATAAGGTCCCGGCCAGTCCGATCTAACCTAAGCGCAGGGGTGAAAACCACACCCCCCGGCACCACAGGCCTCGCCCTATATGCATCATCATCATCAACAGTAACCATGGGAGCGACCCATTCATGCTTATGCGCAAATGGAACTCCCGAACTAAGTGTGGCTCTTCGGACAAACTGCGGATCAGGTCAAAGTCGAGGGGGGTTCCATACTACCACCCGGATGCGGTGAGCACGCTCATCATGGATCAGTAGACAAGACCCTTTTCCTATTAGGGTCGACACTAGCAGGCCTCAAAACCACAAAGGGCCTCCTGCCGGTGCCTTATCAGCATATTATTAATAACAGGTTGATTGATTAACATCGAGCCCCCAGAACATAATAGTAGTAACAACAGAAAGTAACGGGTAACAGACTCGAGCAAAGCAACCTAAGCATGCTAGTAAGACACGGGCTCAAACAAAGGGGTGATAGGAGTGGAGGTGAGGCAATATCAAGGTTAAGGGATTCATGTGATAGGTTCGTAACAGAAACAACTACTACTAAGGCTAGCAGAAAAGAACAACGGAAAGTATCGGTAACCAATGTGAAAGGAACACAGTGGTTCATGTGAGTGATAACTTGCCTGCAAGCTCAGCAGCCTGGTACTGAGCTAAATCCTCAGAAGGGGTGTCGTAAGGATCGTCGGACTCAACGTCGTCTTCTATCCGAGAAGAAGCAAACAAACAATGCAGAAAGGGTAGACAATCAATATCATGGCATAATGCACAATCATGGGGATGATGCATGTCATGTTAATGGTTGCATCAAAATAAACTAGCTAACATGGTAACACAATTTAAATGGGCACATATGCAATTTTGGGTTGCATATGAAAAGCCCATGGATTTTGGGTTAGATTATTTGTTTTCCAACTGATCAACAGATGAAGGTGAATTAGTATGATGCATGGATGAGGAAAACAACAAAATAACAACAATAGAACCAATTTAAAATAGGGTTTACCAATTTAGAAATTTAGTTATTAATTTAGGGGATTTTTGGTTCCTTAAAGGGATGTCACATAAACAATTGTTGTTTTCATCAAGTTAAAGTGTTCAAAACAAATAACAAAATTTATATTTGGAAAGAGGGTTTAATTTTGCATGGAAAACATATTTCATTTGTTGAAATTGGATTTAAAATGAGCAAGTTATTATTTTGGCAATTTTAAATGCAATAAACAAGAAACAGTTGTTTTCAGCAATTTAAATTATTCAAAACAGCAAAAAAAATTATATTTGAAAAGTACATGAAAAGTTGATTGGAAAACATATTTTATTTGTGTTATTTGGATTAAGTATGAATTAGTTATGGATTTTATCAAATTGCAATTGAATTATTTGAATTCAAATTTGAATTGCATTTTGAAAATTCAAAACAGAAAACAAATGCTATAGATAGATAGAGAATTTAATTTAGATCAGTGCACATATTTTATTTTTATTAATTGGAGTTATGAAATAGAAGTTATTCATTTTCTAAGTTTAGGGACCAAACTGTGAATTAAAAGGACTTGGATTTAAAAAGAAAACGCAGGAAATATTTTGTTACCGCGCAGATAACTACCCAGGGCACTGCCAACTGGGCCCTGGGCCTGCGTGGCACCTAGGTGGCAGGCTAGGAGGTGAGGTGGACGCTACGGTCGATGACAGGTGGGCCCTGGGGTGGCTTGTGGAAAAACAACCCAAAAGGGGTGGCCTAAACCGCAGGAGTGGGGGATCGAACCCACCACCTACGGCGCGCGCGGGTGGAGCGCTGCCAGTGCGCCTCTGGATCGTTTGGTGAAACCTAAGGAGCTGGCGGGTGGTTAACGTGTTATTTCGTCAGGTAAGTTCTTTTTTCCTAACTGAACTTCTCTGAACCTTTCTTGTGCGTGCAGGGTACATGAACCAGATGAGCGTACAGGGGGCGGCCGGCCGGCGATTCGCTGCTCCTGGTCGCTCGCCCCGTCTGCTCGCGCGGTTGGCCGGCGATCGCTGCGGGCCGCGGATGCGGGCGTTCCAGGGAGGAGAAGAGAGCGGGAGGAGGAGCGGCTTACAGCGAGGAGTTGGAGGAGGAGCGATCGGTGCGGGGAACAACGCTCGATGGAGGTGCGGTCGGCGACGAAAACGGGATGGCGGCGGCGCTCCGGTGATCGTCGGGGAAGGCCGAGGCCACGGCGAGGACGAGGGGGTCGGGACGTTTCCGTTCCCGGCCCTAGCTCGGCCGCTAGGGCTCCGTGACGCCGGCGGCGAGCCGGAGGGAGGTGGCTGCGGTGGTGTTTCTCGGGGAGGAACAGAGAGGAGCGAGAGAGAAAAGAGGGAGGAGATGGAGGCGCTCGAGGGAGGAAGAGCGATTAGGGTTAGGAGGGGAACTCGAGCAGTTATAGAGGAGGAGGGGGGAGCTCGGCCGTCCATTGCCTGTATGTCAACGTGGACTCCATGGATGGAGTTCGTACCTGTACGGAGCTAGAAGACAACGTGGTGGGGGGTTACGGGCCAGGGACAGTTGGGCTAGCCCAAAGTGGGCTGGCTGCTCTCTTCCCCCCCCCCCTTTTTTTATTCTTTTTGTTTATTACTCTTTTTTTTTGCAGATTTGGAAAAAGAGAAATAAGAGATGGTTTTTAGGCTAGATAAAATTTAGGGGAAAATGTATTGTTGAAATATTGTGATAGCAACAAGTCCACACTTTGGTTTACCAAAAATATTTTAAATATGTTGCTTGTTTGAAAAAAAAAAAATGAATTGAGCCATTTTTGGTATCAAAGTAAATAAATGAGACTTAAGCCAATTTAAAGATTTTGATTCCAATTTTTAGTGGAACAATTTGTTGGTTTGTTTTGCAGTTTTCATTTGACACATTGTAACATAACAAGTATGACAACAAATTAATTTTAATGTTTTGTTTGGAATTCAAAATAGAAAACAGATGGAAACTATGAGATCAAATGCAAAGCAATGCAAACAAAAATCAAATGAATATGATGACATGATGCAAAACAAAAATAAAACACGAAACAAACATCTAGGGGGGAGATTTCATACTTGGGATGTTACAGACAACCCCGGCGTCCATCCCGATCTTCGCGATGATGTCTCTTGATATCCCGGTTAAAACTTTCAAAGCCTTGGAGAAGATCCTCAGAGGGTTCTTATGGAAGGGTCGGAAAGAGGTTCAGGAGGGACACTTCCTTGTGGCGTGGGATCGGGTCTGCATGCCCAAATCGTTGGGTGGCTTGGGCATTCCAAATCTCAGGCTAATGAACATGGCACTGCGGGCCAGGTGGCTTTGGTTGGAGAGGGTGGACACGGATAAGCCTTGGAGGGAATTCAACCTGCAGGTTCCTTTCGAGGCCCGGCAACTTTTCGAGGCGGCCACCACTTCCATCTTAGGGGACGGGAGAGATACCTTCTTCTGGTCGGATAGATGGCTCCCGGAGGGTAGGATTAAAGATTTTGCGCCGCAACTTTTCGCCAAGGTCTCCAAGCGAGCGAAAAGATCTCTACGGGTCCGGGAGGGCATTTTAGGTGGCTGGCTTCGAGGCATATCACATGATCTCGGGGCAGGGGCGCTTGGCGAGCTCTTGGCGCTTGCTGAGCGCGTCGCAGCTGTGGAGCTCGTGGAGGGGTCGGTGGAATCTTTTAGGTGGAACTGGGCAGATGATCACGCCTACTCGGCGCGCTCGGCGTATCTGGCACTATTTGCTGGTACCACGGAGTTCGGAGGTGCACGTCAGATCTGGGGATCCCGCGCCCCTGCGAAATGCAAATTCTTCCTATGGTTGGCTTTGCGTAACCGCTGCTGGACGGCGGACCATCTAGAAAAGCGTGGCCTCCCGAGGCCGTCAGCGTGCCCCTTCTGCGATCAGCATGCATAAGACATTGACCACCTGCTCTTGGGTTGTGTCCTGGCGCGGATAGTGTGGACTGCCTTCCTCTCCCACTGGGGTCTTGCGGAGTGGATTCCCAACCCTGGTGATCTCCTAGTGGATTGGTTACATGCCAGGTCGAGGCAGGGGTCGAAGCGGGATCTTTGGACTGCTCTGGGGCTTATTCTGTGGTGCATCTGGAAGCACCGGAACGGTATTGTCTTCGAGAGCGTTCTTCCAGACCCGGCGGTCGTAATTCGGAACATTTTAGTGGAGGCCGAGCGTTGGAGGACGGCCAAACTTTTTAGAAAAATGTTAGCACAGGTAGAGCGGTGGAGGGTTGGCGAGTAGTCGGCCTTGTATTAGAGTGGGTGGAGTGCGTACTCGACGTCTGTGTCGACCGCGTGGTATTCTCTGGCCTCTCGGCCTTTCTTCTTGAAACCGATACGTCTATCCATGACGTATCCTTGAAGAAAAAAATAAGAGCCGTATGGAAAAGATGTACTATTACAATTACTTCTCTTTCATACTCTAAAGCAATTGGCTAGGCATCCACCTGAGCAAATTGTGTGTGGCAACTTTGTATACGGTCCAAGGCGGAGAGCATTGTGACTGCATCGCGTCCACGGTTATCATTAGTCACGAATACACACGGCTATTCTCGTAGTTTGTAGTATACAGACAGCGCCGAACCACATCTAAAGCTACTCCAATCCTATATACAGCTTTCCGTGTACCGTCGGCCGTGTCCATATGCACTCATCCAGCTGGAGTTAGTACCGTTTGAGATATACACGTACTAGATCTCAGGGTCAACTACTTGAATCTTATACGACCTGCGCAAACTATCAGCGTATATGTAACCGCATCCGTCGACGCCCCAGCCGTTGTAGCTGTTGAGATACTCATAGTACCTCTCCCAGGTAGGGACCTCGCTCTCGGCCGTGTCCTTGAGCTCCACGCCGGCGCTGATCAGAACGACACAGTGTACATCGTGTACATCAACGGGCTTCGCGGGTGGATGGTACCTGTAGATATCATGTGGTAACATGCGTAGATACTGCTCAGTAACTCTGAAGCTTGTTGCAATCATCTCTGCCTCTTCAAGAAAGCTGGGGATCATTCGCATCTCCATTTCTGAGAGCTCGTGGTACGCCTTGATCCGGTACCTAACCGCCTGGAATTTCAGATAAATGCAAATGACATAAACGTCTATATGTATATTGCTGTTTATGGTAAAAGTTCCTTGTTTCCACACATAACAAAATAATTAAAAAAAATACTTGAAATATCTTGAGTAGGAGTATTATAATTGGAGAAGCAGCAAAACATGTTACCTCGGGTAGGCAACCTGCTGCGAAATCCTCCTCACTGACCACTCCATGCATTTTTGCCATTAGGAGACAAACTGCTAGTATATCCCTGCCTTTCAGCCTCCTACCTTCTTCAGACTCACAGAATTGTCTCACCAGCATTCCCAGATGTAAATGCGACAGTCGCACAGTGAATTCCCTAGGCCCATTCGGACGGCTTGCATACAACACTTTAAAGTGACATTCCATAAGTCCAAGTGTGGTATGAAGTGCACACTCGCCTATAAATAAACAGATTGCTCGTAAGAAATACTCAAAAAAACTGGTACAGAACAAGAAAAATAATAGGAGTAGATGCTTCTTACTCACATCACAACTGTACTGTATGTACACGCCCTAAAAATGTCTTGGAACTTGCACACGTGTGTGTTAACGTGGGTGGGGATCACCCACATTAGCACATACGTGCACGTTGTTGTCTGTGTCATTTTACAAGTCACAGATGCGAATACTTGCAATCTTCTTATTACATATTCAACGGAATTTTTTTTGAATATAATGGAAACATATCATTACAGCAATAGTGAATAAAAGTATTAGTATAGTTCAAACACAAAGACTCAACAATCTTCTTGCATATTCCATGAGGAAAAAGTACAACATAAGTGAGAAGAACGTCATAAAAAGATATAAATTTAATTGAACAATGTTGAATGCAACAGAATGGAATACAACCGATCAAATAGACAAAAGAATAGGATGCGATGTTAAGAAGAATAAAATGCAGAGTGTTATATATATTAAATAACTGGATGAAAGGCAAAAGAAAAATGTATTATATTACAAGTGTAGCTGAGAATGTTATATTACATACCAAGTTGGTAATAAAAATAGAGGATGAACAAACTTAAAATATTGAAATTATTACAAACTATTCACACAAGGAGTTACACCGTATAGTTAAACACAGTCAACCTCTAAAGTTATCCATTGCATTTCCTTCACCTCCAAACCTGCTAATCTAGGATCTAGAAATCTAGAGGAAACATGTAAACATGGAGGCACTTTCATGTAATACTTAAGAGGTAGCATGAAAACTTGAGAAGTACACCCCCTCCTAGCGTTGTTCACATGCCTGTTTATTTGAAATAGTGTTCTTCAGCTTAGAGTGCTTGGAATCCTGATTAGAGAACACAACCCAAGCAAACACCTATATTTTTACCTTACCTTGCAATGACTTCTCTATTTTTGCACAGCCTCTAAGCAGGAATTCACAAGCAGCACTATGCTTAATAGAACTTGTGGTGCATCAAAGCTCATAGCACCTCTAAAGTGGGTCTCATTTATTCTCTTTATTCTTGCAGGCTATGTGGATGTTGAGTATCACATTATGTGAACTTACCTTACACCAGAACGAACCATATCATGGACACCACAACAAGCCATATCATGGACACCACAACAAACCACATAATGGTTTAAGTGTGTCATATACTTGTATTGGACGAATACATAATTCACTAGTACTGATGAGCACTTACCTGAAAGCTGTAACCGTGGCGGCGGTACAATGTGGATTTCTTTAATGGGTCGTTTTCTCCGACTGGAGATGATCCTGACGATTGATGTTTGCTGAAAAGCCTTGTATACTACAAAAAAAAAAATTGTGCAGTAACAAAATTTGAAAATATATCAATAGGAATATAAACACGGTTGCACTTTATAAAATTCAGTAGAAATACTATTAAGATTGCACCATATAAAGATAAAGAGATCATACTATATTCATCTATCTGTCCTGGTATATCAATGGATAATGAGTCTTGACCAATTCCAAGTATTTCCTGCAAAGTTCGCATATGAAATTAGTTAGGATGTTTGGCACAAGAAAACAGTAAAGGGAAGACATCTATAGATTCTGTGAACACGACGATGCCAAATAGCTACAGGAATTAGTAGTTTGTCTCCTAATCATATCAGCACAGTGATTTAAAGAAGGCTCTGGTGCAAAAAAAAAAAATCAAAGTTGAAGTGCTTAACCTAACAAGGGATGTATCACAGAAAATATGTTCTCTTGGTAAAAGAATTTTGATAGTTCCCCATTGTGTCTAGGGATGTAACGGAAAAGAAATGCTCATGCCAACACAAATTGTATACTATGATTTGTTATTTCTAGATCATTCTTATTATATATAATTATTCGGTTTCCACTATCTGCTTTAACCACAGCCACATTAATTTGTGTTTAAGAAATTCACTGAAGGTCCTTTATGGCTCCTCGGCACATTGTCAATGATATTTGGTTATTACATCTACTGGGTTTGTTATCATTATCCAGCTGGATCATGCTTCTCATTTCCAGAATTTTCTATTTTGGAATGTTCTTGTTATACCAGAATCTTACTGTGGCAAAAAGATTGGTAACATTCCAGTTACAGCACATGATGGCGGTAAAGAAAAAGGTTTTTACACAGATAAGGTTTATTAATATCAAAATTTATAGAAATTCCAAGTAGCCCCAATAACTAAGTACTTCTTAATAAAGAAATATACTCCAAAGAATACAAAGCGCCTACATGATAAAGCACATTACCATGTCAGTACTAGAAATCTCAACAAGTTCCTCCATGTCATCATGAGTATCCACCTTATGTAGTGCATTATAAGCTCTGGCATCCTTCTTATTTTTTCCCTTGATGTCTTCACTGTCATCAAACAAGTTAGAAAGGAAACGCAAAACTTCCATTGGCACCTCAATGGTATCTCCTGGGACGTCATTCTTCTGAGTCTGCAAACAACCGCGCACAACATCCTTCACTTCACAAGAATCTGCAGATTGAAGCATACAGGGCTTTAGCATTATCTGCATTAGCAAGATCATGCAACCAGAAACCCTCATCCTTTGCATAATTTAGAATCTCTATCTCCACACTCTAAGCTGTTTTCCGACAATATCGAAACAAATTTAAGTTAACCAACCATTTGGAGTAACACTTAGTGTATGATGATAAGAACTCGAGACCCTGAGCTTCCCACGGAAAATTTGAACTGCTATACTACAGCGAACACCTTTGCCATGTCAAGACTGCTGAAACATCCTCCCGATTTTGTTAGACACCCCAAAGGATTTCCTGCTATTTCTTTTATCCATGTACAAAATATCCTTAAAAAAATTCTCTGCTTAGCTAGTACTGAGTTCCATCCGAAATGTGTCATTTGCTTGTGTTAAAATAAACAACAAATAAATTAGATCACACAATTCCACACATTTCCTTAAAAGTTTTATGACCTCTGGCGTATATGCGGGCATGTTCACCGTTGTTTCTGAAGTTATGTACAGGGGCACATAGACTTACCAACTTGCAAAGGCTTTGGTGCTTCCTCTATTGCCCCAACTCCCAAGTCTAAAACGGGAATCTGAGAATTACCACATTCAGCAACACTTCTAGCTGGAGGAGGAGGATCTTCCGATGGCACTGGCAATGAAAGATCACTGAATTCAGGATGTGTAACTGATTTACGTCAGCAACTTGTGCAGGAAACGGTCTGAATTAGCTCACCCTTGAAAATGGAATGGCCAAAAGTGCAGAACACTTCCTCCCCTTGCTCCATGCGCGACTGGTTCAGCTCCGTCACCTCATTATCCAAAGCCTTGCCCAAAGATGAAAGAAACTCATGGCTGTCTCTCATCTCTCTGTCCTTGAACCACTTCGGATAAAGCGACTGCATAAATACCAACATCGTCCGTGGGTCCAGCATGTGTCTGGCGGCATTATTCTCACTGCTTGTCTCTACAAACAACTGCTTCATGTCCATACCAATGTCTCCCAACCGAGCATCCGGACTCAGAATCTTCGTCCTCAGCTTACCGAGCGCAAGGAGGCACTGCAGCGATGCATTCATGTAGCATGTGTTTCCATAATTCGGCATCCCTCTGATAACATAACCATCCCCAGTAGCATACCCAGACGCATCATCCCTGGCCTTCATTCCCCTCTGATCCATTGCATTACTTCCCACAATTTCCCAATGAACCTTGGAATTGCTGGCTACCATTTCCCAATCAACCCCAAATTTGCTGTCCACCACTCCCCGCTGATCCGTTGTTTTCCTGGCCACCATTCCCCGTTGATCCGTTATTTTGCTGGCCACCATTCCCCGGTCATCCTTTACCTGTCTGTCCACCTTTGGCCACCCACCATTGCTCGACTGGTCCTGGTTGTCAGTGTCACTGCGTGCACATTTGAAGCAGTACCCGAGATTTTGTTCATCGTACCACTGAGCAATGTGATGCTTGGGGTGGGCGGCATGCAAGAGGGCATGTCCCCGCGGATTTAATCTGCCCGCCGGCCACCCAGCACAGGAGCTATAGTAGCATTCTTTGCACTGTATCATCCCTTCCTTGCTCTCACCGGCTCCCTTCCGGGTGATCCCGCACCCGAGACAGCGGCACGTCGGGAGCTCCTTGGA
The DNA here is from genome assembly GCA_028641055.1 of Alopecurus myosuroides. NCBI lineage: Eukaryota > Viridiplantae > Streptophyta > Magnoliopsida > Poales > Poaceae > Alopecurus > Alopecurus myosuroides. The sequence goes on from CM054058.1 coordinate 418,268,890, forward strand.
GTTGTTGATATGGAACACATCCATGTCCACCTCCTCGCTATCCAAGTACATGTGGTGGCACCACCCGTCGTTGCCGTCACTGTGGCTGCTGCTTGTCGTCTCCGCAGACGATTTGCTCGAATCTGATGAGGACGCAGCCTGCACGTCTTGCGGGCCTTGTGATTTCAGCGACTTCCCGGCCGCAGCCTGCCCGTCCAGACGCTGGGATTTCAGCCCCTTGTCGGCCTCCGAGACCGTCCGGTCCCTCTTCCTCTTCTCCTTCCCCATCACGCCTGTCGCCTGGAAACTGAGAAACAGCAAGAATGAGTCGATCTAATCCTTATCCACACTACAGAAAATAAGCAGGAGCAAGAACCGAAAGGACTAGAGATAGAACCAAAGACATTTCCTAGACTAGAGACTCTAGGGAAAGCCAACAAAGCCGAACATCCGAGCGAGCATCAAAAGTTTGTCGCGCCATGGACTTCCTCCGAGGCCAGGAAGGAACCAAGCAGAAATCATGACGAATTGCAGAACAAGAGAACGCTCCACCGACAAGACAAAGACGAAATCGAACATTCCGGTACAGAAGAACCGCCAACTTCGCGGCCTAGGGAGGAAAAGCGAGAGAGAAGACGAGGGAGAACTCCCACCGACAACAAGACGAGGAGAAATCGACCATTCGGGGAGGGGAAACGCACGCGAGAGCGGCGCCGCGGATTCGATTCGGGGGTACGGCCCCGCCCACCAGCAGTACAACAAAAGCAGGCGATCTAGCCAAAGCAAGCAAGAGCGTACCCGGCGGAGTGGGGATTTGGCGGGGAAGAGGGGACTTACCAGGAGACGGCGAGGGAGAGGGCTCGGAGGAAGAGCCGAGCGTCCGCGGCGAGGCCGAGAGGGGTGGAGAAGGAAGAACCCTAGCCCGCGGCCGCGGAGGGTGTTTGCTTCCAAATCGAGGCACTGCGCGAGGTTTCCGTCGGCCGGAGAAATGGAGGAAGGAAGAAATCGCCGCGGGCCGCAGTCGAGCCGGGCCCGGTCGTCCGTGCTGGTAGAGGGCCGGCGTCGAGGCGGGCCACGTATCGGAGTCCTCGCGGTTACGAATCAATACGTATCGGAGGCGTGCTGGTTCAATGACAGTCGAATTCGGATTTCGGAATGACGAGACGTATTTGTAGAGACAAGGAACGTGCAAACTATCGGGAAGATTTTACCTCGCCGATCAAATCGCAAGTCGGAAACGGTAGAACTGCCTCAACTATATACATATAATGATATAAATACAGTACGATACCGATCGACCTCATATCTTGAGACTAGAACTGCAAACTGGTCTTGCGGATACACATACACGATCGAGCGGTTTCAGAGTTGCACTTGTGGGAAGTCGAGCATGGCGGATCCCGGCCGTACCGGCCCAGGAGATTCGTAAGTTTCTACTCCTATTCACGTCGAATCTCCACTCGAGCAGAATATTTCTGAGCTTTTCATACGTTGTTTTATCTTTATCAGAGAAAGTTTTCATACATTATTGCGTCCACCAAAGTCAAAGAAAATTCAACTAAATTTGAATTCTGTGTGCGTCTAGTCACAACATTAAAATTACGGGGATTCCGTTGGTTTTTTACCCCTATATTAACATGAGTAGTCAGTTTGCGTTGTTTCGTTTGGGATAAAACGGGCCATAGGCTTAGATAGCGAAATAAGGAGGATAGTAAATTTCATACTCTCGCTAACCCCACGAGTGATTGCTAAACTTCTACTACTGCTTAGATCTCGTTTTATCACAACCAATGTGTGTCATTTTATCAAACTATGTATCTTTTTGTGTAACATCACAAAAACCCTTCTTTCTCTCCTCTCCCGCTTATCTGCTGGATATTGTAGTCTCCCTCCTTATTTTTTAACACCTCGTAGCATGGCCCATATTCTCGTATTGACCTTCTTACAACTGGTTTACTTTCACTATAAACTCTACCATATGTGGTGCATCTAGTGGGTTGTATATGTGAACCCATCAAGATCGTGTTATAAACCTTAGGAGTGTTGTAAATCGTTGCTTCGTCATAGTTGTCATATCAAGTGGCGGAGCTAGGGGTACTAGCAGGGGCCAAGCCTATGACACATAGAATCCCCGTTTTAGGTTGGTTTACGTGGTCTACGAATGACCATTTAGCTAAGCCGACCCCCCCCCCCCTCTCCCCCACCCCGCATGAATATTGCCTTGCTCGGTCCCCTTTGTGCTTGCATCTTGCCTCCGCCCTTGGCCATATCAATGTCATGCCTTGGTGGTATGCCTAGTCCTTCATCCCTCCTCTTTCCTTCCTTTGCTCTTCCTCATCTTCACATTTCCAACCGGTCTTACTCCCCCCCTTTTCCATGTAATGGAAGAGCTGAATTGTTGAACAAATGACCACTACACACTGTCACGACATGGATCATTATATAATATAAGATCGATCTATAGTCACATCACATATTTACGGAGTTTCTTTGTGGATATGACAACCGCACATAGATCTATTAGTCACATCACATATATACATAGTTTGTTTGTGCATATGACAACTAGGGATGCACTCTATCCAATTTCTTGTAAATTTATCCTTTTACCAGCCTTTTGAGATTATGTGTAGTTGCATTTTCTCTTTGTTACTTGTGTGTAGTTGAACTGCACAATTATACACATCTTAAAAGGAAGAAGAAAAAACTGCACAATTGTACATCAAGTCCGCAAATGATCAATCTCCCACTGTTGTACCCATCGTAAAAATTATACTGTAGCACCATCTCTCGGCGAGAAATAACTAAATTCCCCAATTAAACCCGAATTCGCTCACCTCCCCCGCCCTCTCCGTCGCCCGGCGTCGCCTGCCCGCCACCCCCGTCGCCAGCGTCGCCTGCCCGCCATCCCAGTCGCCGGCGTCGCCTGCACGCCATGTCCATGGACGAATGCTTCATCCCGTTCCGCTCTCCTCTCCGCGAGCCAGCCCCCTATGAGCGCTGGCGGAAGGGCTCTCACCCTTGCTTGTCCCAGCTTGACCTGGACAAGGGGGCAGGCGCCGATCTAGGCAAAGTGGGCGAGGAAGGAGGCGTCGACATACGCGTCCTGCAGATCCTGAGCCGCCTCGTCGCCGTTCCCCCAAGTCGCCTCCCGCCGCCCCTTGGCCCGCTACCTAAGCTATCGGCAGGATTGGAGCAGCCGCCCCGCCTGCAGACGCCGTCGCTGTACGTCATGTTCCTGCGATGGATCCTGTTCCTTCTAGCTATTCTGCTCTATGAATTTGCTCTAATTCTGCCCGATCATTTCTGAACTAGAATATAACGTCTATCTGTCCGAGAACAAATTCTTACCGTTCTAAAATTTAGTGCATGGCTCTGCTTCCTTTCACTGTAATTCTAAATTAACGACATATTCTGTTCAGGTATAAGGAGAATGTGCATGTCTTGCCAGAGGAGCCAAAGCAGCACCATCCTTCAGAAGTCCACCCTTCTGAAGTCGCATCAGTCTCGTCTGCCGCTTCAAGGGGGAGGTATGCAAGGTAAAACTCCTAGCCTCTTCCCTTTTCCTTGGGTTCCTCTATGTTCCACACCATCGTTTATTTCATTGGGCATTCAAGTGCTGAAATGGGATTGCGAGATCGATAAATCATGCTCTCTTGTTTTAGTATTAAGTCGTCGATTTTTTGTTTGCATTCGCATGTCATATGGTATTTAATTATTTTGACTGACTTTATAATCTGTCAATGGATTAGGAGTCGAGCTGGTGGGGCTTTCAAGGAAAGGAGTACCCACTGCATTAGGAGTCGAGCTGGTTGGGCTTCTAAAGAAAGGAGTACTCCTGAAGGTGTCAACATGGAGGAACATGCTTGGAGGTTTCAGTTCAAGTTTCCTGAACCACCAATAACGTATGGCGCCCTGGATTGCGATTATGGACCTTCAGTTTTCCCGAGGCAGAAGAAACCTCTGGAGGTAAGGAATGCACTCCGCGAAAAAAGAATTGCGCTCAGACAAAAGGCTGCACGTTGCCACGCCAAGATAGCCCTGCGTAAATACAACAGAGCAAACAACACCAAGGTCCTCTCTCTCTCTCTCTCTCTCACTCACTCTCTGATTTCTAATATTAAACGTATTTTTCCATTTTGCTTTTCAGTTTGAGCTGGTCGAGGTACGAGTAATCCGTTTGTTTTTTGAGTTTGGAGGGGGCTGCATTCATTACAACTTCACAGCTAAGCCTGAGGATCATGATTCTGCTGATGACGGCAGTACCAAGTTGTTCTTCTCTGAAGTTAACGCCAATCTTCGGAATGAGAGTGATGTACTCTTGTGCTGTATAGTTGGGGAAAATGATGCAGGTACATACCCAGGTTCATTTGTTACTGTTTTCTTGAATGTTCTATTGTTTCTTCTTTATTCTCAGCCTGCTTCATGTATGTACAATTCCTAATTACTCCTAGAGAACCTTTCCCCAAATTAAATTCTGGATATATATAGTATAAGATATCCATACAATAAACCTGTAGAATGAAGTAAGATATACAAGATCCCAATGGATTTACATGCACTTCCTACTATAAATAGTAACTAGTGTCACCTGTCATAGTTGAATATCCTGCAAATGTGACGAAGATTTGTCCCAATTGTATACACTTTCAGTGAGAATTTCCAGATTGCTGACACAAAGTAACAAGCAACATTCAGGATAAAATCACCATGCGGCACCATCCGTATGGATTGTGGCACTATTTTGTAGGATATAATAATAAACCTGTGAAAGATGTCATATATTATGGAATGCTGATGATTTTCCATACCCTTTCTGCTGCATAAAGTAAAAAGTGTCACCCGTCATACTTGAACATCTTAGAAATCTGAGGATTTTCCCCTCAAATGGCAGACACTGTCAGTTATTTCTGTATAGATTTATGTCCCACTCCTGATCAAAGGATGTAAATATATATAGGATGGACTTGCACAGGTCTGCTTTGTTCCGGTCCAACCGTAGTTACTTGTGGTTAGTTCTACGCAATATACATCTCTGGAATAGGATTTAGTCTTCAAATTTCGCATTGGCTCTCGATCTCATAACTATTCTTGTTGCAATCTCATGTAAATATTCAGCTAACTCTTTGTTAATTTTTTCTGTTTTCTAGGGCACTGCTACGGCTGCGAAGGCCACAAGCCAGCTGTTGTTCACCCTAGCAGCCAAGCATATGGCGGTGGCAGTAGTACCTGCATTAATTTTCCGGGTTCAGACGGCAGCTCAGACAGCGATTAGTAGTACTACGTAATAGCTGCTGCAGTTTGAAACCAGGTTGTCCTTTGTGGCTGGCTAGTCTTCCTGCGTGTCTCGCCGTTCGTTCTTGCGAAGAAAATTAGATGTTCTTTTAGTGGCAACGCCTTCACAGATATTTCCCAGGGATATCATAGTCAATGAATTGAAATGTGGACATGAGATGGAAACGTGTGTGTGTGGCTGAATGGTGTTGTGTATGTATCGTATAATGTCATGCATGTTTGGATCTCGCGATGTTTGCTGATCGATTTTCTTACCTTTTTTCCTTTTTCTATCTATATTGTGGAAAATCAAATTCTGCTTGGTTTGTGGTTCTTCTTCACGTAATTTCTTGATATATACACTTGTAATCTCGTTGCGAGTAGTTAATACTACAGTTTAAGATGCCGAGTGTTGCTCCAGAAACAAGTGCTAGATGTCGGACTCGAGTTACCCTGGCCCGGATAGACCAGCTGGGCTTGAGCCAGCATCGGATACTCCTAGTTCTTTTTAGATTGAAAGTGGGTTGGAAAACCCCCTGGTTCCATTTACCAAATGTAACCAGGCAAAACCAGGCCAACACAGAACGATCTCCATCACAGCAGGAGTATGAGGAAACATAGAAGTAATCTATGCAAGCTAGGGAATGTAAATCCAGTTTACATGAAACGCTGGCCGTGTGCCAGAGGCACCTCACGCAGGAGGGGCAAGACTCCAGGAACTTTGGAACTCTACACCAGATACAGCGCCCAAGCCTCAGAGTACACCAGCATAGATCCTTTTGGCTTCTTCATTGGTGACGGCTCTAGAGATGGGGGCCAATGGAGTACATGGGCTCGGGTGGTATCCTCCTTGGAGCGACGGAGGACATATTCGAGGTAGAAGATATGGCTCGGGAGGAGTTCTTTGTGAGTATGCTACTCACCCATAGACGAACCTCCTTCCAATGGGCCACGCTGAGCTACAAGCTAAGGTGGAACGATGCTCCACACCGCTTGTCATCGCCAGGGACTTTAACTTATAAGTTCCCCAGATGACAGGAGCTCGGGGAACGTGGATACTCGGCGGATAAGGATGTTCAATGACTGGATTGCTGATCTCGCGCTTAGAGAGATCAGACGAGTAGGAGCAAGATACACCTAGTCTAATAATCGAGTGAACCCTATACGGAGCGTGCAGGATCGGGTCCTTGTATCGGTGAATTGGGAGATTGCCTTTCCACTTTGCTCCCTTCGCGCTCTTACTAGGGTTGGTTCAGATTATGATACGTCTCAAACGTATCTATATATTTGATGATCCATGCTGTTATTATATCAATTGCCACATGTTTTGTTTACACTTCATAACATTTTTATGCATTTTCTGGGACTAACCTACTAACAAGATGCCACAGTGTCAGTTCCTGTTTTCTGCTGTTTTTCTTTTTCAGAAAAGCTAGTTGCAAAATATTCTCGGAATTGGCGTATGCAAATATTACAACAGAAGCGCTCGAAAGGGAGGAGCAGTCTCTCCACTCTGTGCTATCATTTTTAGATATTGTGAGCTGCCCTACATGATCAAGATCATCGTTATATAATGCTACATGTTGTGCTTGCTGGGATCCGATGAATATTGATACTATGAGAAAGTTGTTTATTTATCCATATGCCTATGTTGTTTATATCTTGCATGCTCTCTGTTGCTAGTAGATGCTTTGGCCAAGTAGATGTTTGTGACTCCAAGAGGGAGTATTTATGCTCGATAGTGGGTTCATGCCTCCAGAAATCAGCGTTCGAGTGAATGAAACGTGCACGGTTGTGGACATGCTATTACCACTAGGGATAAAATAGTGATGCTTAGTCTATGTGTCTTTTGCATTGTTTATGTTACACACAATACTTCATGCAATAATATGTTGTTTGCAACTTAATACTGAAAGTTATGCGAATGCTGACCCAAATGTGAATTATTTAGGCATAGATGCGCTGGATAGAAATTATATGTACTTTGTCGTAATGCCCTGTTAAATCTCATAGTGAACATCTTGTCATATATTGCATTGGCATTCCCTCATTATTTGTCAATTGCTCAGCTGTAATTGGTTTACCCAACATGCTACAAATATTTATGGAGAGACACCACTAGTGAACTATGGATCCCGGTCTATTTTCATCATACTGTTAAACCACCTAGTACAATCATACTGTTCTCTACTGTTTTCTGCATCATACGTTTAAACCCTTTGTTTTCAGCAAGACCGGAGAGATTGAACACCTCTCTGTTTCATTAGGGCAGAATAGTGTGTTTGTTTGTGTGCAGGTTCCACGTCAGTTGCGCTGCTCACAACCTTCTGAAGAACCTCCTTGTCCTCCTGGATTTGATAACTTTGGTTAATTTCAAGGGAAAGCTTGCCATTGTTCTACATCAAACTCTGCGCTTGGAGTAACCTAATGAACAACACGCCCCCAAGGCATCAATCTTTAGGGCGCTATTATCGGGGATATTGGAATCTCCAGATAGGGGAGTCTCACACTTCCAAGCACTTTATTTTCTTTTTGTCTTGCTTGTTTTATTTTTCTTGTAATTTGTTTGCTCTAAAACCCGAAAACACACACAAAAAATCCTGCGTTTTATTTCTTTCGGTTTGTTATCTTCTGTCCTCTTTTTAATATTGTTAAAATGAGTAATCCTGAGAACACTAAGTTGTGTGACTTTGCTAATATCAACAACAATGATTTCCTATGTACACCTTTTGATCCTCCTTCTACCACAACAAAATTGTATGAAATTAAACATGCGCTGTTAAATCTTGTTATGAAAGAGCAATTTTCTAGTGTTTCTACTAATGATGCTGCTGCTCACCTTAATAATTTTGTTGAGATATGTGATATGCAAAAGTATAAAGAAGTAAAGGGTGATGTTACTAAACTGAAATTATTTCCTTTCTTTTTTAGAGTAAGAGCTAAAGAATGGTTGGTATCTTTTTCTAGAAATAGTATTGATTCTTGGACTAAGTTTAAAGATGCTTTCATTGGAAAATATTATGCTCGTGCTAAAATCATATCTTTGAGAAGTGGAATAATTAACTTTAAGAAATTTTATAATGAGCATGTTGCCCAAGCTTGGAAAATAATGAAATCATCGGTAAAAAACGTCCCACTCATGGACTGACTACTTGGATGATCATCCAAACCTTCTATGTAGGATTACATTTTTCTTCAAGGAACCTACTGGATTCGGCTGCTGGAGGGACCTTATGTCCATCACTTTGGGTGCTACAACAAAGCTTCTTGATGATATGATGGTAAACTATTCTGGATGGCACACCAAAAGAGCTCCAACATGTAAAAAAGGTGAATTCTTTTGAGGAAATCTCCTCTTTGAGTGATAAGGTTGATGCTATTATGTTGATGCTTTCGAATATCCATGCTCCTGTTGATGTAACTAATGTTTGTTTAGATTCATTGGTTTCCCAATAAGAAAATGTTGATGTGAACTTTATTAAAACAATAACTTCAACATCAGTGCTTATAGGAATAATTTTGTAAATAACAATTATAAGCCATATCCTTCTAATAGTGGCAACGCTTATGGTAATTCTTATGGTAATTACTACAAAAAAAATCGAAGTGTTCCCTCTGATCTTGAAGTCATGCTTAAGGATTTTATTAGCACACAAAGCCACTTTTAACAAAATTGTTGAGGAAAAGCTAGAAAAAAAATGATATTCTTGTTGCTAAGGTTGATAGTCTTGTGCATGAAGTTGATTTCCTGAAATTAAAGGTACTTCCCCATGATGTTAAAGAGAGCAAAACCCTCAATGCTATACAAGTTAGAATTGATAACAACATAAGAATGCTAGCTGAGTTGCATGATAGATGGGATAGAGAGGAAAAAGAAGCTGAATTGCTAAAATGAATAGTGGCTAGAGTTTGCACTATTTCTACTGCTGAAAATATTGGTACCTTAGGTTCTAGTAAACCTCCCACTATTAATGGCAAGATAATGTGTGTTGGTAATGTCTCCACTTCCTCTGCAAAAAGATCTAAACTGCCTGATAGCACTAAAATTGTTTATGATAAAAGTGCTACAAAATTTAGGAATGTACGAGATAATGGTCCCATTACTTTTGATGACAATAAGTTTGGTTTTGATGGTTGTAATATAACTGAAGCCATTATGTTCTTGCAAAAGCTAGCTAGAAGTCCTAAGGCTAGTGAAATAAATATGGATTTGACTAAACATATCTGTCACACCCCAGATGGGTCACATGTAACACAATGAGAGAAGCCATTTTTTTGAGCCAACAAAAAAAATTGAATGCACTTGTGTAATTCAACATTATGTAATGAACTATGAGTACCTATGCAATGCAAGCAAGACTTTGATTAAAATAATTTGTCAATCTTTCCTGATGTTTCCTTATTGTTTCTGTGATGTTTTCTGTAAGGAGATTTGATTAATTTTTATCCAAAGTCCTATAGCAATGTTGTTTTCAACCTAACACTAATATTTGTCTTTGTTTGAATCAAGAAAACAAAATGGAAAAAGAATATTTAGGTGTTTTCTTTTAAGTTTTCTATATAAACTTGTCTCTGAAAAACTATCCAAGTAGGAGTATTTACATGTCAAAGGGAAGCTTGCACCCCGGTATATTGGCTCGTTAAAGATCCTAGCCCTACATGGAGAGGTATCTTACCAGCTTGAACTGCCGGAAGAGTTGTCAGCCTTTCACGATGTTTTTCATGTGTCATTACTCCGGAAGTGTCTTCACATACCTGAGAAGAATCTCACTTACCAAGACGTGGACTTCAAGACCATTGACATAAATGATTACTTGAACTACCGTGATCGACCCCTATGTGTACTTGAGGAGAATGTTCGTGCTACCAGGAGAAATGCTTTCAAGTTCCTTAAGATTCAGTAGACGAATCATTCAGAGGAGGAAGCAACCTGGGAGTGTGAAGATTATATCAGGAAGGAGTTCCCTGGTTTCCTTGAGGACTAGACCCACGAATCTCGGGTCGAGATTTTTTTAAGCGGGGGGCGGGGGGGGGGGGGGGGGGAGATCTGTCACACCCCAGAATTTGGGTCACATGTAACACAATGAGAGAAGCTATTTTTGTAAGCCAACAAAAACTTTTTAATGCACTTTTGTAATCCAACGTTATGTAATGAACTATGAGTACCTATGCAATGCAAGCAAGCCTTTGATTAAAATCATTTGTCATTTTTTCTAGATGTTTCCTTATTATTTATGTGATGTTTTCTATAAGGAGATTTGATTAATTTTTATCCAAAGTGTTGTAGCAATGTTTTTTTTCAACCTAACACTAATATTTGGCTTTTTTGAATCAAGAAAACAAAATGGCAAAATAATATTTAGGTGTTTTCTTTTAAGTTTTCTATATAAACTTGTCTCTAAAAAACTAGCCAAGTAGCAGTATTTAACACTTGTTTTCAATATGCTAGGGAATCACATTTTATGTTTTCTTGGCATGAATGTGTTCTCTAATATATGGACTACAAATGTATGAGCTTGGTTTAAAAAATTGGAATTAGAAAACAATCAATTCTTTGATGGTTTATGTGATAGAAAATTAAGGCAGAAAAGTGGTTTTTTAGAAAAACAGAAAACAACAGAAAATAGCTGTTTTCTCACTTTGTTTTCAGTGACTTTTAAAATTTAAAATTTGTTTTCAATTGATTATTCTGAAATTACAAATCATGATTAACAAAATCACACTTTGAAAACAAATATTGGAAATGTATTGGGTCTTGAGAACAGATCAAACTTTTGGTTGATTCTATCTGTTTTCAACACTTAGCCAAAATAGCTAAGTCATTTTCCTAAAAATTGAATTTGCTGAAATCTGTGAGATGGACCAAATTTTGGATGATCATATCTTTTGTTTTGGAGTTGAATTAACTAGTGCCACTTGGACCTTCTAGAATCCCTGTCATCCCTTATACTTTTCCTAGCTTTGGATGCTCGTTTGGTTGACCAGAGAGGATAGGAGAGGAGAGGGGCGGGTTCAGAGAAGAAAGAGAAGGGGTGGCATGGGCAAGGTGACATGGTGCCACTGTGCTTGCGCATTGTCGCCATGTCCGAGCCATTTTCACCCCACACGCGCGACGCTGACCATGACCACACCCCGGGCCACCTCCTAGACACGCTCAAAGGGCAAGGGGCACGGCATGGGCACCGGGGGCGCGGCCCCGAGCTTGCCACTGCCGCCCCGAGTGCACACCTGTGCGCACACTCGTGGCACCGTGGCTATAAAGCCACGGGAACGCCCTCGACGCGCCAGCACACGCACACACCACCACTCCATCCCATCGTCAGGCACCACGCACGCCCAGGTCTCTCTGTGAGCCCAGCGAGCCCATAGACGCCGGCGGCCACCGCGGAGGGAAAGAGAAGGTGGAGAACATCCCGTGCACTCCCACCCCTCGTCTTTGCCTCCATCGTGTTCGCCACCACCCGTAGATGAACCCTGACACCGTGTTCGCCCGCTCGTTTGCAGGAACGCCTAGGATCTCGCCGGAGCCGCCACAGACCCGCAGACGAGCGCCGCCGATTGGAGCCATCCCGAGTCGCAGCGACGCCTCCCCTGCACCGCATTGACCCCGTGAGACCTCATCAGCACCTCGCCACCGCCCCTACGCAACCCCTAGGTGAGGAATCCACCCCCTCGCCGTCGTTCGGCCGCTCCGATCGCGAGTGAGAGAGAGAAGGAGAGAAATAGAGGAACAGGACAACCGCGCGCCGTTGATCTCGCGATCAACGGCCACGCTTGAATGGCAAAGTGGTACGCGGTTCGCGCGCTCGCGCAAGCGAGCTGGGCTGGATCTGCTTAACAGGCCGCGCGCGCGGAGAGAATCCAGCCCGCGTTAATTTTCTTTTCCTTTTTGAAAATAACAGAAAGATGCACGTTTGCTTTAATCCTGTTAAAAATAGAAAAACTAAGAAATAAAATCTACAAAAAATTTCGGAAGTAGATATACATTTACTTGAACGCATGCAACTGGTAGATCTATGTTTGTGGCATTATTTTGTCTGTAATAAATTTTGTGCTACACACTGTTCGTTAGAGTAAAGATGGGATAACTTTTTGTATGTGGGTTCAAAATGTGCAAACTAAAATTCTCTGAGTATCTTATGAGTAGATCTATCAGTAGAGCTTGACCTCACATCAAGGTGAGCTACTATTTGAAAATGCTATCCATTTTGGTATATGTCCAGTAGCATATTCTAGGATTTTTAGAAGTTGTTTAGAAATACTTTTTGATGATAATCCAACTGGATCTGTTAGTATATGCATAGATATATGTTATCCTAGCTTTGTGTGGTTTTTAGAGCTCTAGAATTATTTTGGTAACAGATCTAAGTTTTGCCCTTTTCTATTAGAAATAAAATGTGTGTAAATGGTTTAGAATAATTTCTTGCTAGTTATTATTTTGTTTCCTAGCATGCTTATATGTTTTTCTTGATGTTAAAATGTTGTTTACTTACAGATCTAGTATGTTAGAAAGTGTGTGCTTGATTGGAAGAGAAATGAAAATAGAATATGCATAGTATTGTTTTCTAGTCCTTATTTTAAATAGATTTTGTGAGAAAGTGTAGATAGATTTATTACATAAGTTTTTAGTGATGCTTTGTTGATTCCAGTACCATTTTGGGTACTGGTTAGGAGATGTTTTCACCTCTGATTAGGTTGCACTAAATTTCTCAGAGAGGCATGAATAGCTTTGAGTTGTTATTTATTAATAGTGTGTTATTATCACTAGCATCTATAGTTGTATTTATGTTTGGTAGAAAACTTGTTTTCCACAAGTTAAACCAGAGGCTTAGGACCTCTTTAATGTCATGGAAAACTTAGTGGAACACCCACTGGTTCCATTTCATTTTGGTGAGAAATAGCATTTCTCTACCATGGTTATAGTAATAGTATCTATTGTTATTTTTGGTGTATGCTTGCTGATTGTTGTTTTGCAAACTTGAGTGTTATTTTGTTTTGTGCAATTTCTTGCTGTATGTGTGCTTAGAACCATTGAATATCCTAGTTTGGTTCTGATTGAGTGTCTTTATTTTACTTTACGATGATAGAAAACGAGGAGGAAGCTGTTGGTGCCGGAGGGTATTACTATCACTCCTGTTGTTACCAAGACCAAGAGTCAAGCCAGTACCAAGGCAAGCCATCCTAAAGCTTGCTGTATATTACTTATTATTACCTATCATGCATGTTTTCCCTTATGAAGTTTTACAAAACTTGGTTACCAAAACTATTTTTTGAGTGGCTATTATTACTATTAATATTATATAGGTATATATCACTTTGCCATTAGTCAACTTGGTGTTACCAAGCTTATTAGCCACCATAAGGTATATAAATACCACTTAAGATAATATCCTTGAGTCCCTAAGTTGACACTTTAATAATGTGTTTTTGCAAACAAAGGTTCTTATGAAAAGTCCACGGTGGAAAGGCGAGACCTTATTCACCGGGGGAGGTAAAGAGTATTGTTTCGAAAATGTTTACAAAAGACACATAACCTAGAATTTGTTGGACAACCAATACGTACTGCCACTCTACCTCAACATGGGCACATGGCCTATCTAAATACTTGTTCTCGTTAGTATGTCTCCTATCCCAAATTGCTATAGAGAGGATGATACTCTGAACCGAAGTGTTGCCAGGAGGGAGTAACGGGACATACAAAGTGAGGGATTAAGTTACCCCTCGGATGCGACAATTGGGTCTCCTGCTGTGGTGATGTGTGACATGGTGCCAGGGAGAACAAACCCAATTGAAGGGATAACCATATACTAGCTTGGTCAGAGTGGACAGTTAGGATTAGTTATCTGATGCTTGCATATATCTTGTGTCGATCCATGGGTAGTTCATGGCAGATGATTGGATCTTGTGGAATGTGTACACCTCTGCAGAGTAAAACTATTCTGAATAGCCGAGCCCTCGGATATGGGCAGTTGAATGGCCATGTAGCTAGCATTATGTCAGTTTTCAAAAAGTGTGTTTTATGAAAAGGACTTGTACCGTGAAGGTACCGATTAAGAAAGCTGGAGTTGCTTACAAGAATTTTTGCAAAAAAAACTCTTTTATAAAACAAGTTTATAAAACCTCTTGGGTATGCAATATCACAAGAGAATGAAAATTATATTATTTTGTTTTGAAGTATCTTCTTTAACAAAGATATGGAGATGTTTTCCAAAGTAACCATGATGTTATCTTACATACACCATGGGTAGTGAGCCCTATTTATAGCCTACCTATCCACCATATGAGCATAATTGCATTTATAAGTGTACAAAGGAAGTCTTGCAGAGTATATTCAAATGTACTCATATTGGTTTTGTCCCTGGCTATTTACTTGGTCGGACTTTGAGGACATGCCACCTGAGGAGGAGTATGAGGAGGAGTACTTTACCGGCGACTATGCGAATTAGGCACGGCTCCTGGTCAGCAGCATGTTGGTGAAGGCATGACATGGGCTACCTACGTTATATGTTTGCTAAGTTTCCGATGTGTGTTTGTGAGACATTTTCTCGTCCTGCATGACAGTTGTTAAGACTTGGTCATGTGACCATTGCTTGTAAGACTCTATTATTAGTGTAATGGATAATATATCTATGTACCAACTTCGTATGTTGTTCACGACTGAATTCCTGGGATCGTGAATGTATGCATATGACGGGTTCTGGATCATCCGGTTTGGGGCCTCTAAAATATGATCAATCAGCCTGTGCATCCCCGGTTTAAACCGGTGTCTACAGTTTCCACAAACCGGTCCGTTTCCAACAGTTTAACTGGGTTGAGGCTGGTTTACACTGTTTAGACGTAGGTTGTCCGGACGGGTTGGTGCGGACTGGTTTCACGGTGTGAACGGTTTGGCACCAGTTTGTCTTTGACGTGTACACGTGATTCTGCCTTCTCCAGTACGTACTACAGAATAGAGCTTCCATTTAGAAAAAACATAATATACCCTCAAGTTTCTCTAGAGGAACAGAATAATTCAGCTGAAATAGATGTTCATCAATCCATTTCAGAGAATCATCATTGGATAGCAGCTGAATAGAATCCATTTCAGAGAATCATCATTGGAAACCATCATGGTTTGTCACGAAAGTGAGTTCACTCCAAAGACATCCTCCTTAAACGTTACGCCGTCAAGCATAGCATTATATGATAACTACAACCGGGCCAACGACTTGCAAAGATAGTCATCGAAGATAAAACTGCAAACATGCATGGCAGTGTATTCCAGGCTTAGAAAAGCATCGTCCTCTGAAGGGTGTATTCCAGGCTTCCAGCAGCAAGCAAACACTGAAACACCGCAATGTACAATTGCAAGAGCTCCTACCACATGGGAGTGTAATACTTGGGGTGGACCAACCTACAGTCATAAACACAGTTAAATATAATCCAATACTTGTCAACGGCCATAATCTTCAGCGAAGTATCTTGTATCTGCCTTGCCTTTCTTCACACCTTCAGTTCACAGGGTTATGTCTGTTCATACAGAAGCCCAAAATTTAATTAGTTTATCAGGATCAAATAGCACTTGAGTGAGGATGTGCAGATGTTAACAATATTAAGCAACCGATGTTATAAACTGTATATAGTGATTTATGTAGAGTATACCAATACGGAAAGAGTCACTACCGTTCCAGTTTAGCTAGACTAGCAAGTGGGAAGAGTTAGTGGGCATCATATCTGATGGAGAATACAAGATTGCAACTCAGAATTTAAAGTGTAGTTCTTGTTGGTCCGCATAACAGCCTAATTAGGAAAGGATGCGTGCCTCAAAGGTGCATATTCAACGTACACATTAGACAGCTTCAAACTCGGCATTATAGAGCACTTGATGGTAAAAGATGGCCTAATCAGTAGTTATCCACATATGGGAACCATTCTTTTTTTCCATACTTTATCTCTATCACGACACGCAAGTAACATACTAGCTACGAATTGAGGGAAGGGTCTCTTCTATATTATCACCATCATAGCTAACTTACTTGAATAATCAAATTGAGATCTACTAATTAGGAGCTGCAGATAGCAGGACAAACAGGTAACCAAGAACATGAAAAACATAACTCAACCTATTCTTTATCTAAAAAAAAGAACTCGACCTGTGACGTGAGATGCATTCGGAAATTAGGTAGGCGATCAGTAGACTCATTTACCACCCATGCCAAAATTCCTAACCACAAGCAAATTATGTGCAATACTGTCTGGCACATAGGGAAACCGCATACCTGATATGAAAATCTTGATGACATCATGTATCTCCACACTCCAAAGCGCCAAGCTCTAACATATTGAAGATTATAGGAATTCAGTATATGAATACAAACAGAACTAAGATGTAGGGTCTTGTTCTTTTTTACCTTGTGCAAGCTCCTCGTACTTGTGTAAATCGTCAAGTGTTTGACGTATATCAATTTTGTTTGGAGGCGATCTTAGCCAACTTTGTCCACAAATTAGTGCTTCGACCATCTTTGGTGACAACGAGCTCCTTTGTGGACTAATTACTCTACCACAAGTTCTAAAGCTAGATTCAGAGGCAATTGTAGAAACTGGAATAGCTAATACATCCTTGGCCACCTTGGATAATGTTGGATATTTGCTTCTTTGCTTTCTCCACCAATCTAGAATATCGAATTCATCTGTGTCCTTTTCACAAAATTCTGACAGAAATCTTGATAACTCTGTGTTTGCTGCCTTACTTTCTATGACTTGCAAATGTTCCTTAAAATTGGATGCCCATAACTTTCTAGGATCATCAGCATACTCTTCAATATTTGGATAGCACTGGTGCATGATGAGCCTCTGTATTATTTGCAGTTGACTCAGCTTCGGCGTACCACTCAAATAGCCTTGTCAAGCCATCGTCAATCTTTCTTGTGAAACTCTTTGCCTTATCTTTATCATAAATATGGGAAAAGCAGAAGTCGAGATACTTAAGTTTATACCGAGGGTCAAGAGCAACGGCAATAAAGAGTATAAGGTTCAATCCATCATGATTATCCCAATACTTATCAAATTTCTGCTTCATGTTTTCTGCCATTAATCCTAGACTAGGTTCTTCTTTTTTTCCATGAATCAACAAAGCTATCTTATTATGCATCAACAAGAAATCCTGAAAAAAGGAAGTGGATGTGACATGCATCTGCCTAGAGAATCTCATTGTCACGTTGTAAAACAATTTGAAGACCGAAACCAGTTTTCGAGCTTCCAACCAATCTTTGGCACTTGGAGGACCACCAACTCGAGAGAACTATGATTTATAGTACTTGGAATCTTCACCCAATCTTGTAAAAGATTTTTCAAAGGGAATTGTATCTTCGAGCATAAGATAGGTGGAGTTTCATCTTGTATCGACATCTAATGAAAAGAGACTCATATCCATAATCTTTTCCTTCTGCACACATCTCTTGAATAGCCCAAGCCTTCCAGGTGATGATTTCGCAAATAGCAGAGCCGTTCTAATTCTTGCAACCGAAGCATTTGTGGCTTCCCAACCTTTCTTCACAACTAAGTTCACAATGTGTGCACAACACCTCACATGCAAGAACTCATTATTGCATATAGTTGATTCCCAATCCTTGGTAACTGTTTTCAAATACTGAATTGTTGTATTATTTGATGCTGCATTGTCAACAGTGAGGGTGAAGATCTGGCCAATGTCCCACTCAAGAAGGCATTCTTCTATCATTCTACCAAGAGTATCACCTGCATGGTTGGGCACAAAACAAAAGTTCAAAACTTTCCTTTCAAGTTTCCACTGACTATTGATCCAATGAGCAGTCAAACTCATATAGTTTTGATTCTGAATTGATGTCCATGTATCTGTCGTCAAACAAACCCGCTGATGCCTCAAGATTTCCTTCAATTTTGCCTTTTCTTCCAAATACAGATTCAAACAATCTCTAGCAACAGTGTAACAAGAAGGAGGCTTAAACTGTGGTTGAAGGGTTTTTGAATATTGCTTAAAGCCTTCACCTTCTACAGCACTAAAAGGGTACTCATCCATGATAATCATCCTTGCAAGAGCTCGACGGCAATCTTCTGCACTGAAGCGAGGATTATCTCGTAAAGAAACCTTCCTTCTCTTATCATGGTCCGTGAACGGGCAGCTTGGGCAACGATACTGCAAATGACCCCGCAAAGTGCTAGTTCCATGGAAAGAACGGTCACACTGATACACGTGTCCACAAAAGCTACACGTGGCAATAGAACCATCCTCCGTGTCTTTTTGAGTAAAGTAATCCCACACATCAGAGCTTGTCCTTGAAGATCTTCTCCTTATCTTGACAGGCTTGTTAATTTTTAAGGGAGACGTCTTCCCCGAGGTATCACGAGCTGGCCTATTTTCAGGTCTTCTTATCCCAGCTGGTTCGGGTCTAGCGATTGTTGGCAGTGAAGAATTAGCTTTCCCTCTAGGTAAAGGTGGTTGTGGTGATGAAGCAGTTGACTCGGTTTCATCTTCCAAATTCTGGCCGAAGGCTGACTGCTGAAGATCACCGGGTTGAAGTTGCGAATTCTCCATTTGCATTTCAGTTTTTATGTCCTGACAAAACAATATGAAGTTTAGACACAGAATGCCGTGAATGAAAAGCTGAAAAAACAATATGAATTTTAGACACAGAATTTTAGACACCAAATTTTAGAAGCTGAAATTTTAGACACATGATGGGGAAGGTCAATAAGGGGAGGGGGGGAAGGGACGAACCCTTGGAGTGAGAAATTTCTTTCGGTAATTTGTTGGGCGCTGAGAGGATGGAGTATAAGAACTCAAGCGCCTTCTTGGTGTCGCCTCTTCGCCCTTGCCGTCGCCTTCAACGTCCATCGCGCCCCCATCTTCTGTCATGCCGTTCCCAAACTGAAATAAATATGCAGCCATTCCAATTAATATTGTACCTCAATATTACAAACAACCAACATATGAATTTGAAAGACCCGTAATGTAACTTGTGATAGAATGGAGAAATTTTATTGTAGAAAATAATTGGTCCACACATTAAAAAATTATGATGCAGACAGAAGATAACATGATACTCCATACAGTATTGCTATGGATCACAAATAGGGACAACGCATGAGCTTTGTTATTTTTTATTTCCCAGATAGAAACTAGGCAATCAAGACACCGCGATATGATACTTCAAGACACAGCCATGTGAAAATGATCTGCTGTAATCAGTGGTTGAGCTCTTTGCCTGATGATTACATGGCACGTTTACTGCTGTTATTTGAAAGCTTTGCCTTGGTCAAAATAAGATGATGTGTGGAGCAAAACAGTCACAAAATGCGAAACTAAATACTTGATCTCACAAAGACACTCTGGAGTACACACATCTAG
Organism: Alopecurus myosuroides; assembly: GCA_028641055.1. NCBI lineage: Eukaryota > Viridiplantae > Streptophyta > Magnoliopsida > Poales > Poaceae > Alopecurus > Alopecurus myosuroides. Next base: position 418,288,508 of record CM054058.1, read on the forward strand.
ACTAGTGAGTAATAATTAGATTGCTATCAGAGGAAACTCCAGGATTTACTCAACGAAATTAAAGTGAGTGTATACTGTAATGAGCTAAGAGCACTCACAATTCACGCATGTGTGCATTGAGAGTGCGCCGTAACCACCAGGGCCGTGTGTCGAACACAGTGACTAAAATTCAGGCACACTGAGCAAAACGTGTCCTCTTACACTGAAACAGTTTTCAGGTACCCCTGTGCTTTTCAGGACAGCATGGAAGCACCTAAAGTATTTGTTCAAAAAAAAAGCACCTAAAGTATAAAAACAATGGAGGCGCGACCTGAACCGATGTGAGTTGATTGAGCGGCACTCCAGAAAATGAACATGCTATGCTACCAAACAAAATGCTAGAAAACTCCAGAAAATGATGCAACAGGCGGATGACCTGTAGACATTTCAGCATGTACGTATTTAGGTCCTATTCCATCCGAATTGCAGCCAAGATTTAATCTCCAACTTCTTTTTGTTTGTCAATGATTAATGGTAGTATGTGTCGCTTCTTACTTTCATTGAGCTACCCTTCTGTAGATGAACCAAGCGGTAACAGTAACCAGTGAAATAAAATGGCAGTGAGTCTGTTACTCCTAGAGGCACTAGAAAACTGAAGTATTGGTAGCCTAGACATGAAAATAACTTTGGTTTTCGAATACATTGGGTTAGTCAGAATATTATACTAGGAATTATACTAGGAATGAGACCTACTTTAAAAACTGAAGTATCTACAATTAGACCTACTTATTGCCTAATATGTATCTGAACCTGGACAAAGGCAAAGCCGACTGCCGACTGCCGATTGCCTAATATGTATATGAACCTGGACGAACATTATACTAGGAATTGTCAGGCCAACAGATAATTGTTACCAATCTAGAAATTCTCAGGCCAACAGATAATTGCTACTCCTCATGGCACTAATTGTCCGGCCAACAGATAATGTTACCAGTCCAGAAAGCGTTACTAATCATTGCAACCAAGAACAAGAGGATTGGATTAAGGGGAAAACACACATTGGGCGGACGCTGATAGGACGAGGACAAGATTTGTCTCGCCGCCGCATCCTCTCCGTCGCCTTCTCCTTCGCTGTAGCTGATGCCGAGCCTCGAGTTCTGACCGCCGGTCGAGATCCTTCTTGGCGTCATCTTCTCGCTCGCATCGTCGCCTTCCACTGCCATCACATCCGCCGCCTCTAGCAACCCATCAGTGCTAGGGCCATCCATGTTCGTCGCTGCCTCCCTCCGGTCCCTCACCTCGGCGACCTGCATCAGTCCCCCTCCGGCGCCGTGCCCTCACCTCGCCTATCTACCTTACTCCGCCGGCGCCATGCCCTAGGCTGGGGAATTTTGTTTCTTTCTTTTCGGCGATGGGGAACGATGGTTTCGTGGGTTGTTACCGGTTCCAAGCCGTCTCAACCCGGTAAGGAATCCTCGTTCACGGTTTCAAGTGGTTTAACCCGGCATAAACCAGTAGTCTGGTCCGGTGCGGTGCGGCCTCCCGGTTTGACCGGTTTGGAACCAATTTGTGCACGGGCTGAATGATCAATGCTCTCATGCATGCTAGGAGGGAAAATTTAAAACGTGAAGCCTCTATCCCTAGGAAGTTAAATTATGGTTGAGAGCCTGATACGTCATAAACATATCTATAATTTTTGATGTTCTATGTTGTCTTCATGTTAGTTGATACTCCCTCCGTCCCAAATTATAAGGCGCCCTTTAATTTCGCTGGTCAATGGTGTTCAATTTTGACCGTGATCTTTTCTTATAACATGTCCATAAAATCAGTAGAAAGATATTTGAAATGAAAGAATTTTACAAGACGAATCCAACTATACCATTTATATGTTCTAATTTCATATAATTTATTATATATTGATGGTCAAAGTTGACCATCAAAGACCGGCACAAAAATAGCGCGCCTTATATTTTGGGACGGAGGGAGTACATGTTTTTATACACTTTATGTCATTTTTATCGATTTCCCGAGACTAACCTATTGATAAGATGCCACAGAGCTACTACCATGTTTTCTGTTGTTTTTAGTTTCAGAAAAGTTGTTCTAGAAATATTCTCGGACTTGGAAAATTCGAAACCCGGAAGTCTTAGAAATCCTGAAGGTTCCACGGAGTCCCGAAGAGGCCCGGAGAGGGGCCACAGGGGGCACACCATAGGGTGGCGCGCCCCCTCGGACGCATTGGGGGGGGGGGTGTGGGACCCTCGGGCGTCCACCGCCATCTCCCTTTCGCCTATTTATTCCCCGGATACGTTAACCCTAAAAGAGACCACTTTGCCACGAAAAACACTTGAGGCCGTCGTCATCGTCAACCCGATATCGGGAGGGTTCTAGAGTTCTCCCCGGCACCCTGGAGGAAAAATCATCACCGAAGGACTCTACACCACCATGCCCGCCTCCGGAGTGATGCGTGAGTACTTCATCTGTGGACTACGGGTCCATAGAAGTATCTAGATGGTGTGCTTGCCTCTCCACTTTATGCCTCATGTTTAGATCTCGTGAGCTTCCCTACACGATCGAGATCATATTATTGTAATGCTACATGTTGTGTTTGCTGGGATCTGATGAATGTTGAATGTTATGTATCTTGATTATCAAGCTATCATGTTATCTGCATGTGTATGTTATTTATGACCTTGCATGCTCTCCATTGATAGTAGATGCTCTGGCCAAGTAGATGCTAGTAACTCCAAGAGGGTGTATTTATGCTTGATAGTGGGTTCATGCCTCCTTTGCATATGTGCTCGAGTGACAGAAACGTGACAGATGGAGGATGTGTTGTTGCCATTAGGGAGAAAACAACGATGTTTACTTTGTTTATAGTACACACTTTGCTTACTACGATTATCTGTTGCTTGGAACTTAATACCCAACGTTTATTCGGATGATATTCGGAGGGTGGATTATTAGTCATAGATGCAGTTGGATGACGGTCTATGTATCTTGTTGTAATGCCCGCATGAATCACATAGTAATAATCATGTCATGCATGTTTCAATATCTATTAATTTCCTAGCTGTAATTTGTTCACCACACATGTTATCTATCTTTTATGGAGAGACGCCACTAGTGAACTGTGGACCCCGGTCCATTTTCTCATACTGATAATACAACCACTGCAATTACTGTTTTCATTGTTTTCACACCGCTACTACTGTTTTCTTATTGTTTTACTACTGTTTTCCACACCATACATTTAAGCTCTTTATTATCAACAAAACCGGTGAGATTGACAACCTCACTGTTTTGTTAGGGCAAAGTGAATTGATTGTGTTGTGTAGATTCCACATTGCTGCTGAAACGGTAGTGTGCCCTACCATCTCAACTACATCAACCTTCTGAAGTTACTCCTTCCTCCTACTGGTCGATTCAACCTTGGTTTGTTTTCCAAGGGCAAACTTGCTGCTGCACTCTTCATACCTTCCTGTTGAGGTCTCCCAGTGAACGTGTGTTCACATGAATAAGCAAGACTTTTTCTAGCGCCGTTGCCGGGAGGAAGAGAATTTATGCAAGGAGAGTCTATCACTTCCAATCTCTTTACTTTGTTATTGTTTTGCTTAGTTTATTTATTTTATCATGGTTGCTTCTCTTTATCAAAAACACAAAAAAATAGTTATTATTCTAGTTGTTGTTATTATCTTGTTTTTAATCTTGCTAAAACGAATACCCATAAGAACACTAAGTTGTGTGACTTTACTAGCACCAACAACAATGATTTTATTAGCACACCTATTGCTCCATCTGCTCCTACTGCTGATTTTTATGGGATTAAGTCTGCACTATTAAATCTTGTTATGAGAGAGCAATTTTCTGGTATTAGTATTGATGATGTTGCTGCCCATCTTAATAATTTTGTTGAACTATGTGAGTTGAAAAAATATAAAGATGGAGATGGAGATATTATTAAACTCAAATTGTTTCCTTTCTCTTTGAGAGGAAGGTCTAAAGAATGGTTGCTATCTTTGCCTAGAAATAGTACTGATTATTGGACAAAGTGTAAAAATGCTTTCATTGGAAAATATTATCCTCTTGCTAATATTATATCTTTAAGAAGTAGCATTATGAATTTTAAGCAACTTGGTAATGAGCATGTTTTTAAAGCTTGGTAAATAATGAAATCTTTCGTAAATAATTGTCCCACTCATGGACTGACTACTTGGATGATCATCCAAACTTTTTATGCAGGACTGAATTTTTATTCAAGAAACCTTATGGATTCAACCATTGGAGGAACCTTTATTATGTCCATGACCTTGGGGTCAGCAACAAAGCTTCTTGATAATATGATGGTAAATTATTCTGAATGCCATGAGCTACAGCCGGTAAGAAGATAAATTATGTTGAAGAAACCTCCTTTTTGAGTGATAGACTTGATGTTATTATGTCTATGCTTGTTAATGGCCATGCTCCTATTGATCCAAAATAATGTTCCTTTAGCTTCTTTAGTTGCTCAAGTAGAGCATGTTTATGTGAACTTCATTAAAAATAATAATTTCAACAACAATGCCTATAGGAATAATTTTGGTAGCAATAATTATAGGCCATATCCTATTAATAGTGGTAATAATGATAGAACTGGAATGCCTAATGAAAGAATTTGCTAAGTTGAAAGAGCCACTAAATACTTTATGCAAAATAAATATGAGCAAAATAAACTATTTAGTAAGACCATGGAGGAACAATTTGTTATGCTAAAAAATATCAGTTATCAACTTGAGAGCTTGAATAGAGAAATATCTGGTTTGCAAGTTAAAATTGCTCGTGCTGAAACTTCTATTTCATCCATGTCTAAGGCACAATCTTCTTTGATTAATAGAATTACTGCTAAAACTAAACTATGGACGATAATCATTTTGCTGCCACAAATGCCATCCAAATTCGAATGGATGACAATGTTAGGATGTTAGCTGAATTGCGTGCTAGATGGGAAAGGAAAGTGTTACACCATTACCACCACTGGTAAAACTGAAGCTTCTCATGCTAGTAAACCTTCTACTATCAATGGTAAAGTAATTTATATTGGCAATACTCCCACTTGTGCTATTAAACCTGCAAAACTGTCTGAAACTACTAAAAATGCTCTTGATAAAAGTGCTGAATTTTTTAGAAACATGGGAGTCAATGGTCCCGTTACCTTTGATAAAAATGATCTTGACTTTGATGATTGCAACATAACTTAAGTGATCAAGTTCTTACAAAAGCTTGCTAGTTTCCCTAATGCTAGTGCTATGAATATGTCTTTCACAAAGCATATTACAAATGGTCTCATGCAAATTAGAGAGGATGAATTCAGATGTGAAGCCTCTATCCCTAGGAAGTTATATGATGGTTGGGAACCCATCATTAAAATTAAAGTGAATGATTTTATTGTAACGATCTATGTGATCTTGGTGGTAGTATCTCTGTTATGCCTAAGAAACTTTATGATATGCTTGATTTACCCCAACTGGAGCCCTGTTATTTGGATATTCGTCTTGCTGACAATGCTAGAAAGGAACCTTTGGAGAGAATTGATGGTGTTCATATTCTGGTTAACAATAACCTTGTCCCCGTTGATTTTTTTATCATGAATATTGAATGCAATTCTTCTTGTGTTATTGTTTTGGGAAGACCTTTTCTTAGAATTGTTGTTGTTGTTGTTATTGATACGAAAGAGGGGAATATTAAATATCAATTCCCACTCAATAAAGCTATGTAACACTTTCCTAGAAATATAATTAAGTTGCATTTTGATTCTATTATTCGAACAAATTATAATTTGGATGCTCTTCATTTGAAAACACTTGATTTCACTTTTCTGGGCCTACCTAAAAGGCGTTAAAGAAAAACACTTCTTGGGAGATAACCCATGGTTTTATTTTTTCTTTATTTTTATCTGTAATATTTGATTTAAGGGGTTTTATGATTCTTTATCATCTCCTTTGTATATTTATTTTCATGTATTAGTTGTGTCAAGTAAAGTTTCTAACGAAAGTTGGAGTTAGTTTTGGATTTCTGCTGTCCACTGTAAAAACTCGTACAATTCACAGAAAGATCGAAATGACCTGAAACTTTTTGTTCTTATCCCTCATCTAATTCGGAAACTTTTTCGTTCTTTAAGTGTTTTTATTTGAGCAACTTAAGTGGCCCAAAAAAATTCGTGATTACACATTGTTCTGGTATTGGCAGATTCTGCCATTTTTCTTGCATTTGCTCTTTTACGATGTCAAGTGCATTTCTTTGCTTAAAGAAACATTATTGTCTGTATATAACATTTAAAAGTATCAATAGCACTTGTTCCCATGCAGAACCCATGATTATTTTATTGTTGCACTTACCCTCTAATGCGAATTACTTTTTAAGTGTGATGTGAAGAAAGTTTTCAAGGGTCAAGAGAAGAGGGTGATATAACATGATAAATAAGAGTGCAAGGTCAAAGCTTGGGGATACCCCCGTGGTTCATCCCATAAAATTCTACGAATACTCAAGCATATAAGCTTGGGGATGCCCAAGGCATCCCCTTCTTCTTCAACAAATTATGAGATCACTTCTAGTGAAACTATATTTTTATTCGGTCACATCATATGAAATTTACTTGGAGCGTCTTTTATTTTCCCTTTTTTTATTTTGTTTCCTTGATGAAATACACATGATTGTAACCTAGAATTCTTGTTTGTGAGAGAGACATGCTCCATTTTTTGTTTGAATACTCATATGCTCTTATTCTTAGTTTTTCTTCTAGTTACTTTAATCCTTTTAGCTCCTATTTTGTTTTCATGCATCTCTTATTCAGAGATGTTAGTTTTAGTAGAGTTATGTGAGTACTCTCTTGATTTCTTGTTGTATCATTTAGAGAGTTTTTTTTTAAAACATACTTTGTATGGTGCTTGTTGGGAAAAGAAATTGCTGCATGTGGTAGAATTTATAACGATGCAAATAGAAGCTTATATAGATAGTGGCTAGACTTTTTCATGTCATTCTAGATGTTATTTTAATTTTAGGACTAGTGGTTAGTTTTGTAGCATTATTTGTTTCAAACAACTGAGAGTGTTTAATGTGCCATTGAAAGAATCATGAGTTGTTCTTGTCATATTGAAGCATAAATTTGTGGTGTTCCCCTTTGAATGTTTTATTTTGTTGACTTGGCGCATGCTTAAACCATGTTTATGACTACAAACCAGTTACCTATAGCCTCTATGATCATTTATTGTTTTGAACTTGTAGTACCACTTATGCTTTGATTAATGATGTTTTTGTCGCTATGCATGATTATGGCCATTATGCCCTCTTGATTTGTCGCTCTCAGTCTTTTGCTAGCCTCCACCTGTACTGAGTATGTGCTCTACTCGTTCATCCAACTCCCAAAAATGAAAGTATGCCAAAAGTGTCCACCATACCTACTTACATGTGGTATTTAACCGCCACTCCAATGTAAATTGCTCATGTGTTACCTTTAAAACTTCCAAAATTACTCATGTTTTGTGTCCCTGTTTTATCTCATGAGCACGTGAATAGAGAATCTTTATCTCACTTGGTGATTGGATTTCACACCCTGGACTAGTGGCTTCATCCGCTTATCCAATTGATAGAATAGCTGGCAGCGGGGTGCCTAGCCCCAAATTAATACAAACAAATTCTCTTCACTATTTTTGCCCCTGATTTATCAGTCAACGTATAATTATGTAAACAAAAGAGAAAGAGGGATGACCTTCTACCCGATTGCATCCTTCAATGGGAGCCGCTCTGTGAAGTCTAGTTGGCTTGTGATGTATTGTATTTTCTGTTTACCATTCGTTGACATAAGCATACACACCTCTCTAAAAATAGACACTCCTCCATGGTATGTGATTGTTGGCAGACACACAAGGATTCGGTTAGCCATGGTTTGTGTAAGAAAGGTTGGGAGGAGTGTCAAACATTTTATACCTCTGTTTAATAAAATAAAAATCTATAGCACATGAGTGATCCATGCTTCCCTGCGAAGGGCCTTTCTTTTACTTTTATGTTGAGTCTCCATCTTCTAACTTTATGCACACTTGAGAGAGCATAGTTGCCATTCTCGGTTTAATGTGCATTTGTCAGAAACATTATTAATTGATTCATGATGTGTTATTACTTGCCCTCAAATTATTTTTTCCGTTCTTCCTATTAAACTTTGAAGGTGTCCTAGCATTTATGTTTTGCCCCACTCTTAAGGACAAGCGAAATATCACTTTCCTATGTTTTCTCTATGCTTGAAACATACGTATAACTTTCAATGCATTGTTGTTCATGATCTTCTATTTGTTTAACTTTTCATGATGCAAAATGATTGATATGTTTCATTGTTAGAATTATATCTATCATGCATGTGTTTAAAGTATTATAATCTCAGCTTACATATGCTTTTACAATATTGATGATCAAGTTTATGTTGGTAACATGTCACCTCATTTTTTTTTGTCTTTTACCTACTCGAGGACGAGTAGGAACTAAGCTTGGGGATGTTGATACGTGATGCGCATGTAACACACGTTCGCTAGGAGACCCCAAGAGGAAGGTATGAAGAGCACAGTAGCAAGTTTCCCTCAGAAAGAAACCAAGGTTGAATCGACCAGTAGGAGGAAAAAGCAACTTCCGAAGTTTTATGCAACTGAAATGGCATGGCGCACTACCGGTTCAGCAGCAACGTGGAACCTAGACAACACAATCAATTCACTTTGCCCCAACAAAGCAGTGAGGTTGTCAATCTCACCGCTTTTGCTGAACACAAAGAGATTAAACGCATGGTGTGGAAAATAGTATGAGAACAATATGAAATAGTAGTAGTGGTGTGAAAATAGTAATTCCAGTGGTTGTATTATCAGTATGAGAAAATGGACCGGGGTCCACAGTTCACTAGTGGTGTCTCTCCATAGAAGATAAATAACAAGTGTGGTGAACAAATTACAGGTGGGCAATTGATAGAAATGAAGGCTGCAACGTAGTGCATATGCAAGACATAAAGATTACTATGTGATTCATGCGGGCATTACAACAAAATACATAGACCGTCATCCAACTGCATCTATGACTAATAATCCACCCTCCGAATATCATCCGAACAAACGTTGGGTATTAAGTTGCAAGCAACAGATAATCGCATTAATCAAAGTGTGTAATGTAAACAATGTAAGAGAAGTAAACATCTTTGTTTTCTCCCTAATGGCAACAACACATCCTCCATTCTTCACGTTTCTGTTACTCGATCATAGATGGAAAGGAGGCATGCACCCACTATCGAGCATAAATACCCCCTCTTAGAATCACTAGCATCTACTTGGACAGAGCATATACTAATAACGGAGAGCATGCAAGATCACAAATAACATATGCATGAAGATAACATGATCGATTGATAATCATAAGACATAGCATTCAACATTCATCGGATTCTAGCAGACACAACATGTAGCATTACAATAAGATGATCTCGATCATGTGAGGCAGCTCACGAGATCTAAACATGAGCTAAAAAGTGGAGAAGACAACCATCTAGAAACTATTATGGACCCGTAGTCCAAGGATGAACTACTCACACATCACTCTGGAGGCAGACATGGTGGTGTAGAGCCCTCCGGTGATGAATTTCCCTCCCGGCAGGGTGTCGGGGAGAGCTCTAGAACCCTCCAGATCTCGAGTTGACGATGACGGTGGGCTCGGGTGTTTCTCGGGAAAAGTGGTCATCTTTAAGGTTCACGTATGGGGGGAATAAATAGGCGAAAGGGCAATGGCGATGGATTCCCGAGGGGCCCACAGCAGCCCATGGCTCGGCCAGGGGGCGCGCCGCCCTATGGTGTGGCCCCCCTCCTGGCCTCTTCGGGACTCCATGGAACCTTCGGGAATTCTAAGACTTCTGGGCTTTGAATTTTCCAATTCCGAGAATATTTCCAGAACAACTTTTCTAAAAATTAAAACAACAAAAAACAGGGAACTGGCTCTATGGCATCTTGTCAATAGGTTGTCCCCGGGAAATCGATAAAAATGACATAAAATGCTACATGTTTGCTATACACTTTATGTAATTTTTATCGATTTCCCAGGACTAACTTATTGACAAGATGCCACAGAGCCAGTTCCCTGTTTTCTGATGTTTTTAGTTTCTGAAAAGTTGTTTTGGAAATATTCTCGGAACTAGAAATTTCGAAGCCCTGGAGTCTTAAAATTCCCAAAGGTTCCACGAAGTCCCGAAGAGGCCCAGAGAGGGTTCACATGGGGGCCACACCATAGGACGACGCGACCCCCTGGCCACGCCTGAAGGTGGTGTGGGCCCCTTGGGCGCCTACCGCCATCACCCTTTCGCCTATTAATTCCACCTATATGTTAACCCGAAAAAGAGATCACTTTTCCATGAAAAAAAACCCGAGGCCGCCGTCATCGTGAACCCGAGATCGGGAGGGGTCTGGAGTTCTCCCCGGCACCCTGCCGGGAGGCAAAATCATCACCGGAGGGCTCTACACCACCATGCCCGCCTCCAGAGTGATCCGTGAGTAGTTCATCCCTGGACTACGGGTCCATAGCAGTATCTAGATGGTTGTCCTCTCCACTTTATGCCTCATGTTTAGATCTTGTGAGTTTCCCTACATGATAGAGATCATATTATTGTAATGCTACATGTTGTGTTTGCTGGGATATGATGAATGTTGTATGCTTTGTCTCCTGATTATCAGTCTATCATGTTATCTTCATGTGTATGTTATTTAGGATCTTGCATGCTCTCCGTTGTTAGTAGATGCTCTGGCCAAGTAGATGCTAGTGACTCCAAGAGGGAGTATTTATGCTCGATATTGAGTTCATGCCTCCTTTGCATCTTTGCTCGAGTGTCAGAAACGTGACGGATGGAGGATGTGATGTTTCCATTAGGGAGAAAACAACGATGTTTAGTTTTTTTTTACATTGTTTACATTACACACTTTGCTTACTGCGATTATATTTTTCTTGCAACTTAATACCAAACTTTTGTTCGGATGATATTCAGAGGGTGGATTATTATTCATAGATGCAGTTGAATGATGGTCTATTTATCTTGTTGTAATGCACGCATGAATCACATAGTAATCATCATATCATGCATGTTTCAATATATATGAATTGCCCAGGTGTAATTTGTTCACCACACATGTTATCTATCTTTTATGGAGAGACACCACTAGTGAATTGTGGATCCCTGTCCATTTTATCATACTGATAATACAACCACTGCAATTACTATTTCCATTGTTTTCACCCTGCTACTACTATTTTATAATTGTTTTATTACTGTTTTCCACACCATATATTTAACCTCTTTGTTATCAGCAAAACCGGTGAGATTTACAACCTCACTGCTTCGTTGGGGAAAGGTGAATTGATTGTGTTGTGTAGGTTCCACGTTGCTGCTGAACCGGTAGTGCGCCCTACCATCTCAACTGCATCAACCTTCTGAAGTTACTTTTTCCTTCTACTGGTCGATTCAACCTTGGTTTCTTTTCTGAGGGGAAACTTGCTGCTGCACTCTTCATACCTTTCTCTTGGGTTCTCCCAACGAACGTGTGTTCACACGCATAAGCAGCGCCAATCATTAAAATGAAAGTGAATGATTTTGATTGCAATGCTTTGTGTGATCTTGGTGCTAGTATCTCTGTTATGCCTAAGAAATTATATGATATCCTTCATTTTGCACCAATGGAAAAATGTTATTTGGATGTTCACCTTACTAATTCTTCTGTAAAGAAACCTTTGGGAAGATTTAATAATGTTCTTATTATGGTTAACAACAATCTTGTCCATGTTGGTTTTGTGGTTTTGGATATTGAATGCAATCCTTCGTGTCCTATTGTGTTGGGAATTCTTTTTCTTCGAATTGTTGGTGCTATTATTGATATGAAAGAAGGGAATATAAAATTTCAATTCCCACTTAAGAAAGGTATGGAACACTTACCTAGAAGGATGATACTTGATTCCCTACTTGTGCGTAGCTATAAGGCGTTAAAGAGAAGCGCTGATGGGAGGCAAGCCATCGTTTTTTATTTTCTGTTATTTTTGTTTTCTTGAGTCAAGATGATTGTTGCTTCTCTAACAACATCGTTGTATCCTTTATTTGCTGATTTGTTGTGACAAGAAAAGTCTCTAATGACTAGAAGGTACATTTATTGGAATTACTACGCAGGAACAAATCTCTAGTATTCACTAGAAAAATCCCACACGCTAATCAGAAGGTGATTTTGATCTGAAATGTTTTGTGCGTATTCCTGATATATGTACCTATATTTTGTTAGAACCGATGTTTCTAATTTATTCCTGCTGTTATTTTACTACTTCTACTGCTATAAAACTGTTGCTACTGATAAACTGTTGCGACCAAGTCTACTTCCAGGTGCAGGTGAACTATTAACTCATCTGTTAAGGCTTATAAATATTCTTTGGCTCCCCTTGTGTCGAATCAATAAATTTGGGTTTTACTTCCCTCGAAGGCTGTTGCGATCCCCTATACTTGTGGGTCATCAGGACACCCTCCTTCCCTAGCAGCACCAATGGGGGGAGGTGTAGTCCCACTAGGACTCATCCCTTCCCCATGCGAGTTGGGAGTGGAGTCACTGTGGTACTTCCTCGCAAATTCGATTCCCTATGAGGGATGTTGGATACCAACTAGGTATCTGATGGCTAACGTTGGTAAAACCCAAGAGAAAAGTTGTGAAGGGTGCAGGGGCAAGTTTTCTCTCAGAAAATAAACCAAGGTTGAATCGATTAGTAGAAGGACAAGCAATCTCTGAAGGTTGATGCAGCTGAGGTAGCAAGGCGCACTACCGGTTCAGTAGAAACGTGGAACCTACACAACACAACCAAATCACTTTGCCCCAACGAATCAGTGAGGTTGTCAATCTCACCGGTTAGGCTGAACACAAAGAGGTTAAATGTATGTTGTGGAAAACAATATGAGAATAGTAGGAAAGTAGTAGCAGCAGCGTGAAAACAGTGGAAACAGTGTGTGTATTATCAGTATGAGAAAATGGACCGGGGTCCACAGTTCACTAGTGGTGTATCTCTATAAAAGATAAATAACATGTCTGGTGAACAAATTACAGCTGGGCAATTGACAGAAATGAAGGCTGCATTGTAGTGCATATGCAAGACATAAAGATTACTATGTGATTTATGCGGGCATTACAACAAGATACATAGACCGTCATCCAACTGCGTCTATGACTAATAATCCTCCCTCCGAATATCATCCGAACAAACGTTGGGTATTAAGTTGGAAGCAACAGATAATCGCAGTAAGCAAAGTGTGTTATGTAAACAATATAAACGAAGTAAACATCGTAGTTTTTTACCTAATGGCAACAACACATCCTCCATCTGTCACGTTTCTGTCACTCGAGCACATATGCAAAGGAGGAATGAACACACTATCGAGCATAAATACCCCCTCTTGGAGTTACTAGCATCTACTTGGCCAGAGCATCTACTAATAACAGAGAGCATGCAAGATCATAAATAACATATGCATGAAGATAACATGATATATTGATAATCAGGAGACAAAGCATTCAACATTCATCGGATCCCAGCAAACACAACATGTAGCATTACATAAAGATGATGAATAACAATGCATTGAAAGTTATACGTTTGTTTCAGGCATAGATATAACATGGTAAGTGATATTTTGCTTGTCCTTAAGAGTTGGGAAAAACATAAATGCCAGGACACCTTCAAAGTTTATGAGGAAGACTAGAACAAATAATTTGAGAACAAACAATAACACATCATGAATCAGTTAATAATGTTTCTGGGACAAATGCACATTAAACTCAAAATGGCAACTATGCTCTCTCAACTGTGCATAAAGTTAGAAGATGGAGACTCAACATAAAAGTAAAACAAAGGCCCTTCGCAGAGGGAAGAATGGATCACTCATGTGCTAGAGCTTTTATTTTACTAAACAGAGGTATAAAATGTTTGACACTCCTCCCAACAATCTTACACAAAGCATGGCTAGCCGGATACTCGGGCACCTGCCAACAATTACATACAGTCGAGGAGTGTCTATTTTTTAGAGAGTTGTATGCTTATGTAAATGAATGGTAAACATAAAATATAGTACGTCACAAGCCAACTAGAATTCACAAGAGCGGCTCCCGTAGAAGGACGCAAATGGTTTAGAAGGTCATCCCTCTTTCTCTTTTGTTTACACAATTATGGTTTGACTGATAAATAAGGGGGAAAATATCGAATATAATTTGTTTGTATTAATTTGGGGCTAGGCACCCCGCTGCCAGATCTTCCATCGATTGGATAAGAGGATGAAGCCAATAGTCCAGGGTGTGAAATCCAATCAAGAAGTGAGATAAAGATTATCTATTTATTCCTCATGAGTTTTTTTTAGAGTACGTGAATGCGTACCTTATTTTTATAGAAGATAGAAGGCATAATTACAAGACATGTCTAACCCTACGAAAAGGGCAGCCAGGAAACACTCCAGGAGATCGCTAGGACTACTCTCTCGCTACATTGGTGGGTGCTCTAACTCCTCGCGATCTACTCGCTCTCAGAACCTCTAACTCGTCAAGAATGTCAGCGGCTAGCCTACTAGCTGCTCGCTGGTTTCACGTATTGACGAAACACCATGCATTCCTATTCTTCCAGAGTGCATGACAGGTCGTGCCCATCAGGGTAGCAGACCAGCGCCGATCCTTCCCTCGAAACTTCATCCTCTCGGTTGACCACCAAACGTGCAGTCTGCATGTGGCCATTGGATCGGTAAAGCGAAGGCCCAGTTATCGTTTGCAGATGTGCCAAACCTCCCTCACGTGGACACACTGCAGGAGAATATGATCAACGGTGTCTTCCTCCTACAGACAAACAAAACATGCATCGGTCACGTCTTGAAGGCCATGCCGAGCTCTCCTCTCTGTGCTCCAAATCCTCCCCTGCACCGCGAGCCACAAGAACAGCTTGACCTTCGGTGTTGCCATGCTCCTCCAAATGGGATTACTCCATTCAACCCTGACGTTGCCTTGTGTCGGCGGTGTCGGGGGGCTACCCCCGAGTAGGGGTAAGGCAAGTCTTAAAGTGAAGGTCAGAGTGCTGTTGACCGGGTAGACGGCTACCTGGGTACCCACTACCCGGTAGGTTCTATCCGGAGAAACTCACTGAAGGACAAGAGAAGATATTGAGGAAGATTGTGCTCGTCCGAATAGAGAAGTTATGGTCCGAGTAGATGGGCAGCAATCCTACTCGGGCCAGAAGTCAATGGAGCCGTTCTGACAGAGATCCCGCGTATCCCGTAGCCGTACAGGCGTGCGGTTCAATTTACTAGTTATGTGATCATCAGTGACGCGGCGTGGAAACAGAGAGGTGGGCACCTGTCTTGTCTTGTCATTGACAGAGGGGACATGACATGATTGGGGCATACACTGTGAGGCTGATAGGGTGGACAGGTCCTGTCAGCCGTACGGCGCGGCGTCTTCTCGCGCGGGCGTCAGCGCGAGATCCCGGAAGCATGCTCTGCGTCACAGTGGTTAAGTCCCGTCAGTTGTATATTTTATTAGCTGTTTACTCAGCTGGGCACCAGTATATAAGGTGCACTGCCCCCTCTTGCGCGAGGGACGTTGCCTCAGATCGCATTTATTGCAAGAGAAAGCACTAGAGCTAGAGAGAGCAGCTGAGTGGCTACTCGGATGAGAGGCAAAAACTGTACTGTGGCTACTCGGAAATCATACATATAGAGAGATAGGCAGGAGTAGGGGTGTTACCTCCACACGAGGGCCCCGAACCTGGGTAGATTGTTGTGTTTGCAGTGTTATTGAGCGCGGCTACTCGCCGTGCGATCCCTCCCCAAATACCTACAGCGTCCATCGGCCCCAACACTTTAGCCATCCCATGGCATCTGTCTTTACCTCACCACGACAGTTGGCGCCCATCGTGGGGCCAGCAGCAGCGCTGGCTGGGGTGCATATTCGGACGGGACCGATTTCTGCTTCGGGGGAGCCGTGGTCTGTGGCCTTGTCCACAGATTCGGCTCCTTCGACTTCTTCACCGACAATGCCGGAGATTTCGGCGGCAGACCCATGGCTGCAGGCGGCTCGGTGCTCTCCTTCGGCACGCACTTGGTCTACGTCGCCACCATTGTCATCCGCGAGTTCCCGGAGGAGGTGCTCATTGCGGATGATCCTCCTGCTGTACTCGCTGCCCGCGGGAAGCCAGGCAGCTGCTCTGCGGACAGCGTGGAGGTGATGATGACGGGCTCGGCTATCGATGGCGGGAAGGGCGCGAACACTGCGGCTGAAGTTATCGAGCCGGCTGCAAGGGGCCACAATCCCTACGAGATGCCCCAGAACATTCCGGGTTACGTGGCTCCTTCCACGTCTACGGCTATACCAGCTGCTCGCGGAGACGCCACCGTGCAGCTGGGCATGCCACGACCCAACGAGGCGGAACTCGCCGCCTTGAAGGCAAAACTCGAGCAGCAGCGTCAAGCGCTACTCATCGAGTCCCAGGAGCTGGAGAAGGTTAGGCTTGAGCTTAACCTAGACCAAAATGAGTACAACCGAGCGCACGGTTTTACTCCAGTTTCTAGGCTATCTAGCAAGCTAGGTGGTATTCGTCGCAACTTAGGCGATGAGTTAGCCAGAGATGATAGGGTTCTTAGCCAATCTGCTAGTTTGAACACTGCTACTAGGACAAAATACAGTTCCCCTGCCAAGACGCTTAGGACCGATAGGCAGTTGCTGCTGAGTTGCCGCATCTCACTGGTGATGCTCGCGCTAGGCAGCAGGATAGGCTCAATGAGCTAGTGCTAGAAGCCGGCAGGCAGAACGAGGAGTTCCGGAAAGCCAATCCGGGTGCTGGCGCTTCCGATGTTGTTCATTCGCATGGACTGAGATCTATGGATCAGGCATCATCGCCGCTTCCCGGTGGTGATAGAGCCCAGAGCCTGACCTCTGGGAGACACAAACAGATGCAGGTGTACGACCCGGCTGTCGCTGCAAAACAGCATGCTGTAGAGCGGCAGCCCGGCCATAAACACAACTCTGCAGGAGCAGGCTATCAAGCCACTAAAGCTCATAGCAAGGGGCAAGGAGGAAACCGAGAGGGTACATCTCGGCGTCATGCTGCGCAACCAACTCAGCAGAGGGTGCAGCCGCAGGCGGCTGTGCAGCCGCAAGCAGTTATGGTAGCAGCCAATCTGGTTGTTTAACCCACACCTGTGCAGCAGGACCGCTACAATGATGGGTACTCGGCGATGGAGCAAGCCGGGTACGCAGATCCAAGAGACGTCACTGACCGCCTCGGTGACCGGATTCTGGAGCCCACAGATGCAAGGTACAAGATGGACCGGATCAACCGGTCTGCGCAGCTCGAGACGAAGGGGCCACCCGGCCCAAATTGCTTTGGCCGCCGCATCATGGAGGATCCCTCCGTGAACAAGTTTCAGCTGGCTAGAGGGACCAAGTGCTATGATGGCAGCACCAAACCGGAAGACTGGCTAAGTGACTATGTTACCGTTGTGCACATTGCAGGCGGCAACCGGAGATGGGCTGTGCGGTATGTTCCGCAGATGCTAGAGGGCTCTGCTCGGACTTGGCTCAACAACTTGCCCAGAGACAACATCAACTGCTGGCTAGACTTCTCGGAAGCCTTCATCAGCAACTTCACCAGCACGTACAAGAGGCCGAATAGGACGCAACAGCTCTCGGCTTGCAAGCAGCGAGAAGAGCAGACATACCGAGAGTATCTTACTCGGTGGAGCACTTTGAGGAACACATGTGAAGGTGTGAATGAGGCCCAAGCCATTACCTGGTCTGCTCAGGGCTGCAGGCACGGCAGTATGCTATGGCAGAAGCTGCAGAGAGACATGTCGAGTACGCTCGCCGAGACGATCAAGATTGCAGTTATGTATGCACTCGGCGACCCTACTCAGCCTCTGCTCGATTCTCCTGAGCCGAGAAGAAGGAATCAAGACGGCGGCAGGCGCCAAGACCGACAAGATTTCCGCAACAAGCGTAGAGATGACCGACCGGATACTCGGTATGGTCCTGAACAAGTGAATGCTGTGAACCATAACACTGCGGCTGCTGGGAGTAGCCAAAGGCAAAAAACAGCTGGAG
This sequence comes from Alopecurus myosuroides, assembly GCA_028641055.1. Classification (NCBI taxonomy): domain Eukaryota; kingdom Viridiplantae; phylum Streptophyta; class Magnoliopsida; order Poales; family Poaceae; genus Alopecurus; species Alopecurus myosuroides. The sequence goes on from CM054058.1 coordinate 418,306,633, forward strand.
TCCCATATGGGAAAAACCAGAACAAAGGCCAAGGCTTCAAGAAGCAATATCCTGCCCCTCAGCAGGTTACCAGCAACCCGGATTCTGGAGATGCTGCGAGGTTCATCTTTGAGACCATGAAGGATGGACCGTGTAGCTTCCATACTCGGCATTCGAGTAGGCCAGCCAACCACACTACCCAGCAGTGCAGCTGGTGGGACCGCATCAAGAGTGAAGGCTTTGGTCAGCTGCCCCCTCCTCCTCCTCTGCCGCCTGCAGGTGCCAATGTGCAACCTATTCGGGCAGCAGCTCCCAGGCCAGCCGAGAATCCGAGAAGGGAAAATGTGAACCAAGTGGCCCATGGAGCCAACCGCAACTACAACAACCGCAACAACAACCGCAACTTCTACACCCGCAACAAACAACAGGAACAACAACAACAACAACAATAACCAAGGCAACAACAACAACGACAATGATGGTGGAGACCGGAACCAGTACCAGGAACATCATGAGAGCTACATGATCTTCACCACTGAGCCGGATGACAAGCAGTCGCCGCGCAGGCGCGCAATGGAGGTAAACGCGGTGATCCCAGCAGTGCCCTACTATTTGCATTGGTGTGACCAAGATATCACATGGTCCAAGGAGGATCACCCAAGGGTGATGCCCAATCCGGGTACCTATGCATTGGTGGTGGACCCTACCTTCCTGGGCACCAAGAAGAATGTCAAGTTCAGCAAAATGCTGATAGACAACGACAGCAGCATCAACATCATGTACAAAGACACACTGGAGAAGCTCGGCCTCGTCGAGAACATGCTGCTACCCAGCAGAACCACTTTCCATGGCATTGTGCCGAGAGTATCTTGTGCTCCAATCGGCCGCATCTGGATAGATGTGCTACTCGGTACCAGGGAGAACTCCCGCACCGATTGCCTGCAGTTCGAAGTCGTTGATCTTCAGAGCCCCTACCACGCTCTACTCACTAGGCCTGCCCTCACCAAGTTCATGGCCTAAACCCATGCAGCCTACCTGAAGATGAAGCTACCTGGTCCCAATGGTGTCATCACCATCTCGGGTGATTACAAGCGTTCCTTGGAGTGTGTCTCGGCTGGATCTCTGCTGGCGGAGTCCTTGGTCATTGCTGCTGAGAAGAAGAAGATACACGAGGTAGTGGCTATGGCCCAAGTGGCGCAAGGTGGTGCGCCTGGCATGCCGAGTTCCCAGTACGGAACTGCTTTCCAGGCGTCCCAGGAGACAAAGAAGGTCTAGGTTGATCCTGAGTTCCCAGACCGTGTTGCCATCATTGGTGCCAGGTTGGATGCGAAATAGGAAAGCGAGCTCATCCAGTTCCTCCAAGAGAATTGGGATGTCTTTGCATGGTCCAATGAGGATCTGTCGGGTGTCCCGAGGGAGTTGGTTGAGCACTCATTACATGTACGCCCAGACGCCAAGCCGATTAAGCAGGCGATGTGCCGCTTTGCGTCAGAGCGAAGGAGGGCTATCGGTGATCAGATCACCAAGCTGCTGATAAGCAGATTTATCATGGAGGTACTGCATCCGGATTGGCTGGCCAATCCGGTGATGGTTGAGAAGAAGAAGGAGGACCCCAAGGCCGAGACTTCATGGCGCATGTGCGTGGACTACACCGACCTGAACAAGGCCTGCCCCAAGGACCCGTTTCCGCTACCCCGCATAGATAAGGTGATCGATACCACTGCCAGGTCCGGACTTTTGTCTTTGATTGATGCCTACTCTGGTTTCCATCAGATAGCTCTCAACCCGGATGATCAAATAAAAACTTCCTTTATTACCCCGTACGGGGCTTATTGCTATCGTGTTATGTGCTTTGGGTTGCGGAATGCCGGGGCTACCTATCAGAGATGCATGCAGAAATGCTTGCATGATCAAATTGGCAAGAGTGTGCAGGTGTACGTAGATGACATTGTCATCAAAACGAATAAAACACTTACTCTACTTAGTGATATTGAGGAAACCTTTGCCAACTTGCGCAAATACAGGATGAAGTTGAATCCGACTAAATGCACCTTTGGCGTCCCGGCTGGCAAGTTACTCGGTTTCCTGGTATCTAGCCGGGGCATTGAGGCCAATCCTTCAAAGATAAAAGCTATTGAGAGCATGTCTTTGCCGAGATCACTGAAGGATGTGCAAAATTTTACCGGATGCCTGGCTTCTCTGAGCTGCTTCCTGGGCAGAATGGGCGAGAAGGCCTTGCCTCTCTATCAGCTGATGAAAAAGAGTGACAAGTTTGGCTGGACACCACAAACTGATGTGGCATTCAAGGAGCTGAAGACCATGCTGGGTAGCGCTCCCATCTTGGCAAGCCCGCTACCCAAAGAGCCAATGTTGCTCTACATTGCGGCTACCAACCGGGTAGTAAGTGTGGTGATGGTGGTGGAACGAGAAGAGGAAGGCAAGAGTGTGTAGAGGCCAGTGTACTATCTCAGCAAGGTGCTATCCAGCTCCAAGAAGAACTACCCGCACTACCAGAAGATGACCTATGGCGTGTACCTGGGAGCCAAGAAGCTAAAGCATTATTTCCAAGAGCATCCCATCACAGTGGTGAGTACTGCTCCAATCTCTGAGATCATGGGCAACAAGGATGCTAGTGACAGAGTAGCCAAGTGGGCGATTAAGCTAGCCGCGTACACTCCTATGTACGCGAGAAGAGAAGCTATCAAGTCACAAATTCTGGCAGATTTTCTAGTGGATTTGGCTGAGGTGCAGTATGAGCCTCCCTTGCCGGAAACCAACTTCTGGAAGATGCATTTTGATGGCTCCAAAGTGAAGGAAGGGCTGGGTGCTGGCGTAGTGCTTACGTCACCCAAACATGATCAACTCAAGTACGTACTGCAGATACATTTCAAAGCATCCAATAATGTGGCAGAGTATGAGGCAGTGGTACACGGCTTGAGAGTAGCCAAAGAGATTGGGGTGCAGCTTATCGTCTTCTATGGCGACTCGGACTTGGTGGTGCAGCAAGTATTCGGCACTTGGGATGCCCTGGATGCTAATATGGCTTCCTACCGTTTTTGGTGCAAACCATGACTGGATTCTTCGATGGCTGTGAATTTCATCACATACACCGAGCTGATAATGATGCAGCGGATGCTCTGTCCAAGTTGGGGTCTTCTCGGTAGTTTATCCCGCCTGGGATTGCCTTGGAGCATTTGAGAAAGCCATCTATCAAGCCATCTCCTAACTCAGAGTCTATCTTCATTCCATCACTGCCAGATTCTGAAGCTGTTCCTATGGAGATTGACTGGGACGCTACCAAAAAGAACCCGGGGACTGCCGTCTCCAACCCGGGGACTGCCCCTCCTAACTCGGGGACTGTCGCATTCATCGAGGGGGTCATTTCCGAGTACTCGGGGACTCGGGGCCTCGCCCTCAATTCAGAGCAGGTATTGGTGGCAGATCCTATGTAGATAGATGAACCTGTGTTCCCTGTTCGGCCCACGCCAGGTTGGGCTGTGCCTATTATGTCCTTCCTAAGGGATGGCACTCTGCCAAGTGACGAGGTCACAGCCCGCCAGATACAGAGAAGATCCAAGGGCTACACAATCATCAACAAGGAGTTACACAGAAGGAGCCCTACTGGTGTGCTGCAACGCTGTGTTGAGCCAGAAGAAGGAGAAGAAATTCTCATGGAGATACATCAAGGAGAATGCGGACATCACGCCTCTTCTCGGACTCTGGTTAACAAGGCTTTTCGGCATGGTGTATTTTGGCTCACTTCCCTAAGACAAGCTGAAGATATAGTGAGGAAGTACAATGGATGCCAAAGATTTGCAACCAAGATCCATATGCCATCATCTGAGTTGAAGACCATTCCCATCACTTGGCCATTTGCTGTATGGTGCTTGGACATGGTAGGCCCTTTCAAACCGGCTAGAGGCAACATGACTCACCAAGTGGATTGAGGTGAAGCCTATTCGGAAGTGCGATGGAGTCACTGCTGTGAGTTTCCTGAAGGATGTCATTCTGAGATACGGCTACCCGCACAACATCATCACTGACAATGTCACCAACTTTGCTGAGGGGGACTTTGTAAGATTCTGCAAGGAGAAGCGCATCCGACTAGATGTTGCATCAGTCGCGCATCCTCCTTCCAATGGACAAGTTGAAAGAGCAAATGGCATGGTTTTATCTAGCATAAAGCCAAGGATGATTGAGCCATTACATCGAACCCCTGGTTGTTGGCTGGACGAGTTGCCGGCGGTGTTGTGGAGTCTAAGGACTACCCCTAACTGATCAACCGGATACACACCATTCTTCCTGGTATATGGAGCTGAGGCCGTGTTGCCCACTGACCTAGAGCATGACTCACCAAGGGTAACACTCTATACTGAAAAAGAGGCCCGAGATGCTCGAGAAAATGACGTTGACCTGCTAGAAGAAGCAAGAGAGTTAACTCTGTCACGTTCTGCCATACATCAGCAAAGCCTGAGGCGTTATCACAGCCGAAAAGTGAACCCAAGGGTTTTCCGAGAAGGAGATATGGTCCTTAGGCTCGTGCAGTGCACAGTCGGGATGCATAAGCTATCCCCTCCGTGGGAAGGGCCTTTCATCGTGAGTAAAGCCCTGCACAATGATGTATACTACCTAGTTGACGCACAGGCACCACAGAAGAACATACCGGATAGAGCAGGAGAGGAATCCAAACACCCCTGGAACGTAGCTCTACTCCGCCGTTTTCATTCGTGAGCAAACTTTGTATGTATCTCTTCAACCGAGTTAAAATTCTAGTCGGCACCCCGAATTCAAACTCGGGGACTGCCTTGTCCAATTTGCTCTGTGTCTTTCTACTCTGTTTTACTTTGTCTACTCGGTTGATTCACTTAGAATTTGATAAGCATATATAGTAATGTGTTTAAACCCAAGGGCCAACTCTTTGACTCTGCTGCTGTCTGCAACCCGGCTTCATGGCAAGCAAGAGAACAAGCCAAAGGTCAATGAACACACGAAAAATTGCTAAGGAGAAGAAAAGTGCGGCAACCGAGTAGGGTGTTCTTTACTGTTTTCTCTCTTTTCGGCTAAGTGGTGGGCAGCGTTACCATGCATTTTTCTAAGTGGCTAAGTATTTGAAACTCAAACTTTGAAATCTTGTGACTCGACTACCAAAAAAGCCACAAGTGGCAGGTAAGAGCTAAGACAAAGGGAATGAGTGGATAAAAAATGCAACTCGGGGACTTGCATATTAACGCAATCCGGCATTAAGCCAGAATTGCTAAGTGTTGAACAAAGTAAAACTGAGTACCAACGGACATAATTGTATCGATTACATATGCACCCGGCATCCCGGGGATCTGATAAGTGTTTCGAGATAAAGCATGCAGGAATTACACAAGAGTAGAAGCAGTGTTGTCCGCATCGGTGTTGGTAGGCGCAGCTGATGACTCCCAAGTACAGGAGATCAATTGTAGTACCTTTCGATAAGTATTTGAGTGTCGAACCCACGAGGAGCTGAAGGTAAGCTATCTATTCTCTAAAGCCCTATAACCCTCTTATATGGCTGTTTATGCAAAGCAATAAGTTTGACTAAAAGGAACTAACTAATTAAAAGCAAGTGACGTGGAGTGTCGTTTGTCTAGTAACTAGTGAAGCAAGTTTAAAATGCAAGTAATCCTAAAGCAAGTTTCTAAGCAAGTTTCACAAGTAGCAAGCAGCAAATATCTCAAGTATCTCAAGGGAGCAAGTGTTCTAGCAATAGGTGTTTCGTTCGTGTGGTTGTCACAATTAGTGAAGCACATGTTTTAGTCTTAGTTGTTTCTTCTAGGAAGGAGCCATGAATAGGTATAGTCAAGTAAATGATCTACAACCCCTTATGATGGATCATGTGGCCAAGTAAATGACTGCACAAGATTGATTAAGACATAAAGTCCCACCATAGCCTTACGTTCTAAGGTCCGCTATATATATCCCCCAATAACTTAACTTTGTGGCTCGGTCTCAGGTTACTGTCACTCCCAAGTCACCACCACTCCATTATGCTACCGGTGATCACCTTACATGCATTCCCCAACATATGCGTGCACTCATATATTGTACATAAAGACAATCATAGAAGATAACTAACTTGTATGCAACCAATCAACGAACTATTTCACCATTGCCAAGAACAATTCACTACTCAAACATAGACGGGGAGACACAATACATCAAGGGAATATAGTATTGCATCATACATCGTGTTTGCCAAGAGATTACAGTGGAGAGATGGAGCTGATCTTGCTGTAGATGTTGATGATGAACACGCCGGAGGGGGGTGGAGCCCTCCGGGGGTGATCCTGGCGGCGTTTCCCCCCTCCGATCTTCTCCGGCGGCAACCTTCTGTCTCTCTGTTTCGTGGTTTTGTCTCTCGGCGCCGCCTCCTCCTCGAAAAGGCAAGGGGAACCTTTATATAGTCGTTTTTAGGTCACGAGACACTCGGGAGAAGAAAGATCGACGGCATCGGAGCCACGGGGGCAAAAAGGGGGCCTCTCACGTGGCCAAGGAACCGGGCCGCGTGGAGGGTCCTCTTTGCCACCTGGTTGGACTTTCGGCCCTCTACTTTGGCCCATGGTCTTCGTCTCGAAAATTCTGAACCGTGCTCTTTGGCCTTGCCCTTTTTGGAGTCCCGAAGCTCCCGGAAAGTCTGAAACACTAAAAAGTACGTTTTCTGGAAAAACAGTGTTAGAACCAAAAGAAGGGGGATTGTTCAGAAAATCCCCCAAATCATTATAAAACATGAATATAAGTTGCTAATATGTAGGAAAAACAAGTAATAACATGCAAAGTTCATGTATGCATTTTACATGCATCAACATCCCCAAGCTTAACCCATACTCGTCCTCGAGTATGAAGGTGATAAAACTAACATGGACTTTGCATTTTAAAACAATCATGGAATATCAAAGAAGATTATTCATGCTACATATAATCAAATGATTCATAATGTAGATGAGTAGCAATATACAATTCATGTTGTAAGAAATATCAAATATGCAAGCAAAGATGCTTCATGAAAGTTCACAAAGTGTATAATGAAATAAAAGCACTATGGACCAAATGCATACACAAAATGAAAAATAAAATACTATATTGGTCAAAGAATAGCATAATGGAGAATAGAAAATACGGTGGACACTTTGGAGAAAATTGAGTAGAGGTAAAACATGATCAAGTCTTATTTAGCCTCTAAATTATTCAACTAAAATTACTAATTGAAATGTGGTATCCATTGATCCAGGACTCTCATTACCCCTTTATCACTAGCATCTTAAAATTGTGAGTATTGAAGTAATGAGAATGACAAGGTGGTTGAAAGCCTCATGCCCCGTGAGTGTGAAAACCTACTCCGTGATTACTCAACTTAAGATTCTTAATAAGCTTTGTACAATCTTAATAAGTATTAATGACATCATAGAGAACCGCAAAGAGGTACCTCTTGCCCCATGACATGGAAACAAGCCCATGTTACAATGACAAGATGAACAAACAGAGTAGACTCATCATCCTTTTTATTTTCATTCACTATTATGCATAGCTTCTTATTTTATTATAGGATGTGTTATAGAGTCACTCAAGCTGTAAGTAAATTTCCACCATGATAAAGCATGGCTTGGGTTAGCGGCCCAATGTGTTTCTCTAGTTATATAGATACTTACTCATCAAAACTTACTATTCCTCTATTTCATTTCGGCATGGCAGGAGTCCAAAAACAAAAGTACATGATATCAACCAAATGTAAATTTTTTTGTGCAATGTTGAAAGCTTTCCGGTGATACACGTTTATAGCTATCTCCCAACCACACACTTGTCAAACGCAAAACTTGTGGCTCCCATTATTGGGTCATGTTTATTAGCTGCATAAAAAGTAAAGTGTGCCTTCAAAAGTTCGTGAGAGTCCTATCCCAAGTTCAACCCATGACAATTAATAAAGTGAATATCCTAATTTAGAACATAAATAACACAATAACATGGTGAACATACTCGGAATAGCAATGAAGCTAATGGGAAGATATGGTGGACTCACTGAAAATACTTGGCTAAGGAGTGTTGGAAACAAGTTTTTACTTGTTGGAATTTTTAAAATTTTGGGCTAGCAAGAGGGAGATAGTTGACCAGATACTATGCATGCATATGTCCATAGAACTACTCATTTCATGAAAAACTAAATAAACCAGCAATTAACATCAAGGGCATGAATAAGAGATAGCTCAAGACAACATTATTGCAAATTTCTACACATAAAAAGCCTATAAATCATGCAAACAGATGTAGTTCTTCAAATCAACCATGGCATCCCTATTCCAAGTCATAATACTAGCATAAAATACATTCCAAACCCAAACTCCAGTAGCTCAATCTCATATAAAATGATGGTGGTGGTCTTATCAAAACAAAAATAAAAACAAAAACTAGACGCTTCAAGTCTCTACGATAAATGCTTTGCTTAGAAAAACAGAAAGTAGATGTGTGCTAACCAAAAGAGTGTAGCTCCAGTGGGGTGTTCATCACATCCCCAATCTTATGTCTTTCATCATTCTTGGATGTCTTGAGGCGCAGCTCCTCTATTCCCTTTGAAAAAACTTCACAAAACATGTTTCTCCCATTCTTTTTCTGTGAGGTGAGATTAGCAAGGACAAACAAATCACATGCTTGCTCTGCAAAATTCCAAATCAAATGCTCCAGTAGATAGACAATAAGGTTCATTATGTTGTATGTTCACTCTCTTTCTTGAAAGAATCATGGAAATTCGATTCCCAAGCCCAAAGAGTGCATAAAACAAAAGAAGGCAGAATCTGTCCAGAAAAGCAACAGCAGCAAAACGAACGTTTTTCCCTAAGCTAGACTCATCAAAAATTTAAGCCAATTTTTGTGCTTACAGAAGACAAAAAGTTGAAGAACATACTAAAACATTAGCTCAATCCGACATACCAATAAAAAACGTAAAATCATACGGTGAGCAGACTCGTGCTGAAACAGAAATTTCATGCACTAGGATAGCAACTTATAAGTCCAAATGGGTTTGACTTGACTCTTTATTGAAAACTCCAGAATTAAAAAAAAAAAAACTAATCTCTTGAGACAGCAAGAGGACACTAGGAAAATACAAACAAAAACAACCGGGTTGCCTCCCGTAAAGCGTTTTCTTTATAGCCATATAGCTAGGCTTTACTTACTTAACATCATGATGGTTGGAGTGAGGTGGCTCGGCATCCCCAAGCTTGGATTCTTGTACTTATTTGATACATGTAGGGTGAGCCCAGGGGTACATCCCCAAGCTTGATTGGTTGTCCCTCTTGATCTTTGTTTATCTCACTCAACTCTTCCTCTTGAAAAAATTCTTCTTACACAAATCTCAACATAAAACTTGATTAGAGGGGTTAGTGCCTCCATAAATAAAATCCACATAGGTACAGAAAAGACACATCATGAGTTGATTCTAAATATTAACTACTGTTACGACAGTTGTGCATTGCTCCTTGATCAAAAGAACCACACAAAACACAAGTAATGAGAGCACTGCAAAATAAAGACATAATCTGCCAAAAACTGAACAGCCCGTAAAGAGTGAATTTTTAGAGGCACTTAAGTTTCTCAAATCAGAAAACTTAAAACTAATGAAATATGTAGTGATAACTAAATATTTCTGTCGTAAATTACCAGGTCAAAATTCCACTTCTGTGATTTTAAACAGTTTTCGCAGTGAAGTTCAGGAATCTGTTTTCTTAACAGCTAATTACTATTGTTTAATCCTATCTCTCATATAAGATTATTCTTGCCATTTAAGATGAGAAATAAGACAGAAATGTGATGTTACAGTAGTGAACTAATATTTTTTATTGTTTTTAGCTTTGGAAAAAGTTTTAATGATAGAGACTTTGTAATGGTTTCATTGGCATGAACAACACATGTTCAAGGTCGACCCCAACTTCTCCATTACTCATCCTTCTCATTTACTTTCCCAAATTTTTTATAAAATGAAAATCTTAAACTAAATGATACATAACAGTATGTAAAGTCATCTTACATGTTGTAAAGACATAAATGTGTGCTCAAACCTAATAGGAAATTAAAGCATAAGGAACACACCAAAAATATTAAACAATTTATTTTTAAGTCTAACCCATTTCCTATGCATTGGCATTTTGTAATGAAACAAATAAAAGAAGCACATAATAGCAAGCATAGAAAGGTAGATCAAGTGTTCAATACTTTCATCATAAAGAGGGGAAACTTAATATTGTTGAAATGTGTGTAACCATGTTTCCCTCTCTCATAATAATTTTCAGTAGCATCATGAATAGATTCAACAATATGAATATCACATAAAACATTCTTATCATGAGCCACATGCATAAAAGAATCACTATTCTCCACATAAGTAAAATCCTCATTAGTGATAGTGGGAGTAACATTCATAATTTTCATTGCAATCATCATATATAGGAGGCATAGTATCATCAAAGTGAATTTTGTCCTCCAAGCTTGGGGAACTAGAAATATCATGCTCATCAAAACCAACTTCCCCAAGCTTAAAACTTTCCATAGAATCAGCAAGTATATCATTTTTATCCTCAATAGTAGGGGGACTAAAAATATCATATTCATCAAGACAAACTTCCCCAAGATCAAGGTTTTCCTTAGCAATAAAGGTGTTCAAAGAATTAGTACTACCACAAATATGATTGTTGTGCAAATAATTATTCAATTTCTCCTCAAACACTTCATGTCCTAATTCAAGGTAGATATTATACACTTCTAAAATTGTTTGGTTGTTTTCCATTTTATAATTTTTTTTTTGTGTTTTAGGTTTATATGTTAGTATGCAATGCAAACAAGAATAAAAGCTTAGCACAACGCTCCCCGGCAACGGCGCCAGAAAAGTGCTTGATGACTCCCAAGTGCAGGAGATCAATTGTAGTACCTTTCGATAAGTATTTGAGTGTCGAACCCACGAGGAGCTGAAGGTAAGCTATCTATTCTCTAAAGCCCTATAACCCTCTTATATGGCTGTTTATGCAAAGAAATAAGTTTGACTAAAAGGAACTAACTAATTAAAAGCAAGTGACGTGGAGTGTGATTTGTCTAGTAATTAGTGAAGCAAGTTTAAAATGCAAGTAATCCTAAAGCAAGTTTCTAAAGCAAGTTTCTAAGCAAGTTTCACAAGTAGCAAGCAGCAAATATCTCAAGTATCTCAAGGTAGCAAGTGTTCTAGCAATAGGTGTTTCGTTCGTGTGGTTGTCACAATTAGTGAAGCACATGTTTTAGTCTTAGTTGTTTCTTCTAGGAAGGAGCCATGAATAGGTATAGTCAAGTAAATGATCTACAACCCCTTATGATGGATCATGTGGCCAAGTAAATGACTGCACAAGATTGATTAAGACATAAAGTCCCACCATAGCCTTACGTTCTAAGGTCCCCTATATATATCCCCCAATAACTTAACTTTGTGGCTCGGTCTCAGGTTACTGTCACTCACAAGTCACCACCACTCCATTATGCTACCGGTGATCACCTTACATGCATTCCCCAACATATGCGTGCACTCATATATTGTACATAAAGACAATCATAGAAGATAACAAACTTGTATGCAACCAAGCAACCAACTATTTCACCATTGCCAAGAACAATTCACTACTCAAACATAGACGGGGAGACACAATACATCAAGGGAATATAGTATTGCATCATACACCGTGTTTGTCAAGAGATTACAGTGGAGAGATGGAGCTGATCTTGCTGTAGATGTTGATGATGAACACGCCGGAGGGGGTGGAGCCCTCCGGGGGTGATCCCGGCGGCGTTTCCCCCCTCCGATCTTCTCCGACGGCAGCCTTCTGTCTCTCTGTTTCATGGTTTCGTCTCTCAGTGCCGTCTCCTCCTCGAAAAGGCCAAGGGACCCTTTATATAGTCGTTTTTAGGTCACGAGACACTCGGGAGAAGAAAGATCGACGACATCGGAGCCACGGGGGCAAAAAGGGGGCCTCTCACGTGGCCAAGGAATCTGGCCGCATGGAGGGTTCTCTTTGCCACCTGGTTGGCCTTTTGGCTCTATACTTTGGCCCATGGTCTTCGTCTCAAAAATTCTGAACCATGCTCTTTGGCCTTGCCCTTTTTGGAGTCCCGAAGCTCCCGGAAAGTCTGAAACACTAAAAAGTACGTTTTCTTGAAAAAAGGGTTAGAACCAAAAGAAGGGGGATTGTTCAGAAAATCCCCCAAATCATTATAAAACATGAATATAAGTTGCTAATATGTAGGAAAAACAAGTAATAACATGCAAATTTCATGTATGCATTTTACATGCATCAGCAGCCGACTCGGAGGCAGTAGCTGTGGAAGTTGCTGTATCCGCGGAGATTGGATCCGTTGCAGAGTTGGAGGATGGAGTAGATTGAGTGCTGGGCAGAGGGTAGACGCCGGATGGCGCAGCCACAGTCGCACCCAACTCAGGAGCTGGCTCTTCAATCACCATCTCGGTGGTGATGGTGGCCTCCTGTGCGGTGGGCTGCGGCTGCTGAAAGTAAAGTATAGGCACCTAGAGGGGGGTGAATAGGTGCTACGACCAATTTTAATTTTTCTTAAGATTTAGGCTTGACAAGAAGGTAAATTCTCTAGATTATGCAACTAGGGGTGAATTTACCTATATGACAAGGCAAGCAATTAAGGCAACTAGAACAACACTTAATACAACTAGTACAACAATAAATGTAACAAGTACTAGTAAGTAAATAGGGAGGAACGAGATAACCGATGGAAGCACACGGAGACACGATGTATTCCCGAGTTCCTCCTTGTTAAGGGAGTACGTCTCGTTGGAGGGGTGTGAGCTCGCCACGAAGGCCTACTCAACGCCACGAAGGCCTCACCCTATTCTCCGATGAACTCCGCCACAAAGGCCTAGTTCACCTTCCACTATAGAACCCCTTTGAGGCGGGGATCGAATCCTTTACAAACAAGTTTGGGGCACACACCCACAACTTAATTGGGGGCTCCCAACACTCACAAATCACCAAGAGTAGCAAGAAGCCTAGGTTCTCCACATGAGGAAACCCTAGGCCAAGATTCCTCAAGCAAAGGAGAGGGGAAATGAAATCCGGTTGGTGAAGACGTAGATCGGGGCCTTCTCCTTCAATCCTCCAAAGATCTAGGCTTTTCGGTGGTTGGATTGGGAGATCTAGCAAGGTGGTTGAGCTCCAACAATGGTGTCTTTAAGTCTGGTCGAGCTAACTGAAGGTAGGTGGAGGGGAGGGGTTATTTATACCCCTCATCAATGCAAAGAGCCGTTGGAGCATTTCTGGCGAAATCACACCGGAGACTCCGGTGTAAAGGCCGGAGACTCTGGTCTGGGCCGGAGACTCCGGACAGTTTCCGGTGTCCCAATTCTTCAGAGAAAATCCACTCCGGAGACTCCGGTCTGGCGGACCGGAGACTCCGGTCTTGGCGCTTCGAATAGGCACAGAGGGAGTCTGTGGTCTTGCGGTTGAAGGAAAAATGTACTCACACCGGAGACTCCGGTAAGTATCCGGCAAGTCTCCGGTGTGGGTACAGTGCGCGACACCACCAAGTCCTTAGCGAAATTCTTGAAGAAGATCCCACACCGGAGACTCCGGACAGTCTCCGGACACTCTCCGGTGTGGGTACAGTACGCGACACCAAAGTTCCTTAGCGAAATTCTTGGAGCAAAATCCCACACCGGAGACTCCAGACAGTCTCCGGACACTCTCCGGTGTGGGTACAGTACGCGACACCACAAGTCCATAGCAGAACAAACCAGGGAGAAATCTCCACACCGGAGACTCCGGTCTGGTGGACCGGAGACTCCGGCCTGAAGAAAACTCCAGTGAACAGACTTGGATATCTAGCTCCTTTTTGTACCACAGCACCACCATCGATAAATAAGTTGAAGTAAACCCCTGAAATACATCAACACTTATTAGAGTACATGTGTTGTTAACAAACACCAAAACAAGGTGATTTAAGCGCGTTTGCACTTTCAATCTCCCCTTTTTTTGTGTTTGATGACAACACACATATTTTAGCAATTTAGAGCATAGCTAGGCTAAGTTTGTAAAAGATAGAGCACTCACAAAGTGAGCTCCCCCTATTTTTCACAAACCAAGCCCTACTAGAGCAAGCATTTGAACAATAACAAATAGAGAGACAAGGATAAGGCATAATGAATAATGATAAATAAAGGATAGCTTCACCACAAGGTCTCTCACAAATAACAACCATTGTTCACTAAACACGCAAATCGAAATCAACTAAGATAGTGGGAACACAAGTCATAAGAGGCAAATCAAGTTCAACGACTTGTGTTCCGAAGCAAATAAGCAAAGTGGAGAAGACACAAAGATACTTCTCCCCCTTTGGCATCGAGACACCAAAAAGGGGCGAAGAGAACAACGCGGTCCAAAGGCTCAGTCCTCATCCTCGTAGTCCTCATCATCATCCTCCCCTGGTTCCGTGTCACCATCATCATCATCAGCTCCACTCCCATCATCATCATCATCGTCACCGGAGGCGAAGTCACCAAGGTCCTCATCCTCTGGATCATCCTCAGGCTGATCATCAACAAAGTCTTCCTCAATCTCCGGGGTCCTAGCATGGTGAGTCGAGGTAGAAGGAGCCGAGGTGACATCCTCAAAGTCACCCCACGGAAATTGATCAATGTTCCACCCCTCATAGGACATAGTCACAGAAGCGGTGGGAGGGGTGGGTGGAGTAGTGGGAGGAGTACCCATAGGAGGTGTAGCACCAAGGCCCGCATGGTCATGCAGCTTGGTGATCATCTTCTTCAGCTCGCGTCTCTCCTTATAAGCAGCATGGTTCTCCTTGTGCATAGCCACAGTCATGCATAGAATGTTACGCTGGAACCACGTGAGCTTCTTCATCTCATCCTGAGTCTCCTCCCTGCTAGAGCGGCGAGAGGGAGGATCGACATTCTTCATCCTAGAGCGAGAAGGTGCCTCAACATCCCCCATGGGAGTGTCATCATCACGAGAGCGGCCGGTCAGAATCTGGAGAGAGCCAACAGGGTGCACAGTATCGTGAGCTAAGCCAGGCAGCTGGTCAAGAATGAGCCTCATCACATATGGAGCATAGACAGGCACCTTCTTGATCTCGATCATAGCACAGTAAATCTCCTCCTTAATAAAGTGCATCACATCAATCTCAAAACCCTCTCCATCAGGGCCAGCAAGGTGACACTGGAAGGCCTGATAAAGGAGGTTCACTAGGCCACCACGAATAGCATCTACATTCCCAACCTTGGGAGCAATGTTGCAGCGAAAGAGATGAAGACAAATGTTGTATACCCTCTTCAAATTCTTGGCAGTGCCGCAGCTGGAGAGCTTGTCATACATAGGAGCCATGCGCTTCTTATCATAAGCAACTCCATGAACGTGCATACGCTCACCATTCCCTTCTCCCCAAGGGTAACCAAGAAGCTCAGCAAATCGTTCCATGGACGACTCGCACTCCACTGTCCCAGACATCCACTTCATAGTGACCTTCTCATCTTCAGCAAGAGTGACAGTGGCAAAGAACTGCTGAATAATAGGAGGGTTGTAGTTCTGCTGAATGCCCACAAGATGCTCGAGACCCAGCTTCCTAGTGATCCAGACTGCCTCCTCAAAGTACTCAGAGCTGCCAAGTGCCTCTAAGTCAAGGACTTTCTGTGGACACACGGGCTGCCTGAACCGAGTATAGATCTCATCCATGATCAACTCGGACTCCCTCCTCCAATAGTGGGCTGTAAGAGCAGTGCGGGGCATCTCGAAGAAAGGACGACCCCTCATAAGCCTGTACTCCTTCTTGCTCAAGGATACCACTGAGGATAAAGAATCATATCTTGCCTTCTTTGCAATTTCAGCATTCACTCTGTGCTCGTGCTTGTTTTTCTGACGCCTCTCACTCTCAAAGGCACCCCTCTGACCATAAAGACCGGTGGCTTCATCAGTAATCATATAGTTGCGGGAGTGAGGACGAGAACTACGCTTGACCACGGCCTTCTGCTTTGTTCCTGAAAGCAAACACAAACAAAACAACAACAGAGAAAACAAAAAAAATGAGCATACATGTCCAACGAGGTGCAGAAACACTACAGATGCACCAGAAGACGCAGCTGAAAGAACCACACCGGAGTCTCCGGTCCGAGACACCGGAGTCTCCGGTCTGAGACACCGGAGTCTCCGGTCTGATAAACAGCAAAGTGCAGGGTTCTTAACAGGGGGTACTACTGGTGAATCTAAGCATGTTCTTTACACAAAAACTAGCCAGAGGAAGTTCTACCAACAGTAAGTGCAACATCCCCAAAGAAATCACCTAGTTTTTCAGATCTAGATGCAAAACAGAGAAAAAAACGTGGGGAGATGTTGTACCCTTGCTTCCTTGGCCTGCCATTGTCCCTCCCACGGATGGGAGAGGCAAGGGGGAGGTTGGGGGACGACTTTGGGCGGAGGAAATCGCCCGGGACGGCTCCTGGCGGTGGCGGCGGCGCAGCAGTGCTTTGGGGGGGGGGGGCGTGGGGGAAGTGGGGAATGAAACCCTAACTTCCCTCAGCCCCCAGCTTAAATAGCACCCGCAGCACACCGGAGTCTCCGGTGTTAACACCGGAGTCTCCGGCCCGGCCGGAGTCTCCGGTACGGTACACCGGAGTCTCCGGTCTTTCGCCAGAAACACTACCCAAAAGTACACGTAATGCTCAAAAAACAACAAACATGAGATTTTGGCAGGAAAAACAGAAGCAACACAAGGAGGAAAAAATGTACTCAAAAACAACGAAAAAAAACGAAGAACATCAAATGGTGAGTACATCCCTTAACAAAAAATGCCAAAAGCTCGCAAATAAGAACCAATTCTTCACGGAAGAGGTTGGTGGCCTAGGCCACCATGTAAGAGTTCATGGTATGCAACCGCGAAGATATATCTTGGGGGCATTGCCATTACTCAACATTGAAGCTCACAATTCAACATTAGAAAAAGAGAGATCACAATGAATTTTTGCTTTGGGCATAATGGGGGAAGGGAGAACCCAATGTGTTAGGATAACACTCCCCCTATGTCCATGCCTACACCTAGACTCGAAAACGTTTCATCTATAGGGGTGTGTGCAAGATAATCAAGTCAAGCTCCTTGAATCAATCACATTTAGCTCATTCCTCAAGAACAAGAATCTTGCATCATCAAGTGGCTTCGTGAAAATATCCGCAAGATTGTCCTTGGTGGGCACATAACTTAGTGCAATGTCTCCTCTCGCCACGTGATCACGGATGAAGTGGTGGCGAATCTCAATGTGCTTCGTCCTTGTGTGTTGCACCGGATTGTATGCAATCTTGATAGCACTTTCATTGTCACATAGAAGAGGCACTTTGTCCAAATGAACTCCATATTCCTTGAGAGTTTGCCTCATCCATAGCAATTGAGTGCATGCACTTGCGGCGGAAACATATTCGGCTTCGGCGGTGGAGAGTGAAATGCAATTTTGTTTCTTCGAGGACCAACTTACAAGGGACCTACCAAGAAATTGGCAAGCCCCGGAAGTTGACTTCCTATCATCTTGATCACCCGCCCAATCGGAATCCGTATATCCATTGAGAGAAAATTGTGCCCCCTTTGGGTACCACAAACCAAATCTTGAGGTATGAACCAAATAACGAAAGATCCTATGAACCGCCATTAGATGGCAATCCTTAGGATCCGCTTGATACCTTGCACACACACCTACACTCAAAACGATATCGGGCCTAGATGCACAAAGATAGAGCAAAGAACCAATCATAGAACGATAAAGCTTTTGGTCCACATCCTTACTCCCTTTTGGATTACGAGAGAGATGACACTTGACTTGCATAGGAGATGTCTTGATCTTAGCATCTTGGAAGTTAAACCTCTTGATCATATCTTGGGTGTACTTGGCTTGAGAAATGAAAGTCCCACGAGCCAATTGCTTGATCTCAAAGCCAAGGAAGAATTTAAGCTCACCCATCATAGACATCTCGAACCTGTCAGTCATAAGCTTAGAGAACTCATTATTGAAAGCTTGGTTAGTTGAGCCAAAGATGATATCGTCCACATAGAGTTGGCATATGAAAAGCTCTCCCTTTACTCTCTTGGTGAAGAGAGTGGGGTCAATCTTCCCAACTTCGAAACCACGATCATCTAACAACTCCCTAAGGTGCTCATACCAAGCACGAGGTGCTTGTTTGAGACCATAGAGAGCCTTGTCAAGTTTGTAAACGTGGTTGGGAAAGTTGAGATTCTCGAACCCGGGAGGTTGCTTGACATATACCTCCTCTTTTAGTGGACCATTCAAGAAAGCACTTTTCACATCCATTTGTTGCAATTTGAAATTATGTGAGGATGCATAAGCAAGGAGGATACGGATGGACTCAAGGCAAGCCACGGGCGCGTAGGTTTCATCAAAGTCAATGCCTTCAACTTGGGTGTAACCTTGAGCGACCAATCTTGCGTTGTTCCTAATGACAATGCCATTCTCATCTTGCTTGTTCTTGAAAATCCACTTGGTGCCAATAACATTGTGGCAATCCTTGGGTTTCTCAACCAATCTCCAAACTTTGTTGCGCTCAAAGTTATTGAGCTCATCATGCATAGCTTCAACCCAATCGGAGTCCTCAAGAGCTTCATACACTTTCTTAGGCTCCACCATAGAGATATGAGCTTGATGCTCACAAAAATGAGCCAATTGCCTTCTAGTGGACCTTCTAGTTTGAACATCCTCCAAGACCTTGTCATCTTGGGCATCAATTTGCTTCAAAGCTCTTCTTATCCTTTTGATGCGACGGGCTTCGATCTCCTCATTATTGCGAGGAGGAATCACTTGATCATCTTGATCATTCGGGTCCCCATCTTGACCAACATGGCCTTGATCATCAACATCGTCATCAACAATATCTTCAATACTAGCTTCAACTTGAGAAGAGGATGAAGAGGAAGATTGATCTTGGCCTTGATCTTGACTCGCATTAGTGAAAGGAGTGGGTACGACTTGCGGAGTCACTTGATCAACGAGAGGAGGGTCTTGAATATGTTCTTGGTTAGGTGTAGTAGTTGGCTCCTTGGCTTGATCTTCTAATGTAGAGGAGGGCTCCACTTGGGTAGAGCATAGTCCTTCTCGAGTCGCCATAAGGTGTCCCTCGATGGGGCGGAAGAATCCCACACCCATCCTTCCTATGGCTTCTTGAGGCATTTCAACATCTACATTTGAAACATGAAATTGCGCCACTTGGGAGCCGTCATTTTCCTCGAAAACCACACTACAAGATTCTATGACAATCCGTGAGGCTTTGTCATAGACTCTATAAGTGTGGGATTCGGCACCGTAACCAACAAAAATACCCTCAATAGTTTTGGATTGAAATTTCGACAACCTAATACCCTTGATCAAATAAAAGCACTTACAACCGAATACACGGAAGTAGGATACATTGGGCTTGTTGCCGGTGAGGATCTCATATGGGGTCTTGCTCAAGCCTTTGCGGATGTAGAGGCGGTTGGAGGAGTGGCATGCGGTGGATATGGCCTCGGCCCATAAATATTGGGGAGAAGAGTACTCCGCCAACATGGTCCTTGCCATATCCAAGAGAGTGCGATTCTTCCTTTCGGCAACACCATTTTGTTGAGGAGTGTAAGTGGCGGAGTATTGGTGGCGAATGCCTTCTTCACTAAGAAATTCATTCAATGTATAGTTCTTGAACTCCGATCCATTATCACTCCTAATAGCCATGATTTGCACATTGTGTTGACGTTGCACTTCGTTGGAGAAGTCGATGATGGTTTGTTGGGTCTCACTCTTGCACTTGAAGAAATAAACCCAAGTGTATCTTGAATAATCATCGACAATCACCAAGCAATACTTCTTGCCGCCAAGACTTGCCTCGGGCACGGCACCAAAGAGATCAACATGGAGAAGCTCCAAGATCCTCTTTGATGAAATAATAGTCTTGGCCTTGTGCACAATGTCATGCATCTCCCCTTCAACACACGACCTACAAACACGATCCTTTGAAAAGGAAACATTTTCTTTTAGTCCAACAATAAGGCCACTTTTGTGAAGACTTTGCAAAGTTCTCATGTTGACATGGGATAGGCGGCGATGCCATAACCATCCCAAGTCCGCCTTCCCGAAAAGACACATTTCTTGAGTGTTGGTTGACTTCGAAAAGTCCACCACATACAACTCATTTTCAACATGTCCCACGTGAACGACGTCAAGAGTCTTGCTTCTCAAAAGGACCACAATATCACCATCAAAGAAGACGGAGAGACCCATCTTACTAAGAGAGCGGACGGAAAGTAAATTGTAACCAAGGGATTCGACAAGCATGATGTTCACGATAGTGATATCGGGAGCCACCACAACCTTGCCAAATCCGGATACCTTAGACTTGGACGAGTCCCCATAGGTGACGGTTGCTTGGATGTCATTTGGTTGCAACTCCGTCACAAGTTCTTTGCTTCCGGTCATATGATTAGTGCATCCACTATCAAGAATCCATTTAGTCCCACCGGAAGCATAGTCCTGCAAGAGATCATTGACTAGAGTTAGGACCCAAGTTGGGTCCCTTTATGTTAGTAACAAGGGTCTTTGGGACCCATATAGTGTAGTCAATGAACCCATCAATTGGACCAACATATTTAGCTTGTACAACACCATAATAATCAACATATAAGAAATGGTGTGGATTGTTAGTTCCCGCGGAGGTGCTACGAGTAGTGGTGTCCCTCATGACATTACTACTCGAGGCAACGTTGCTTGCTTGTGCGGGTGTGCTATGAGTAGTGTTGTCCCTAATGACAATACCACCCGAAGCACCATGTTGGTTCTTCTTCTTGTTCTTCTTCTTCTTCTTGTTCTTTTTCTTGGCAACATAGCCAAGACCTTGCTTACCCACTTGTTGCCTTGGAGCACTCAATTGAGGTCTAGTGATGACCGCGTTTGAGCTTGGGGCAACCACTTGTGGGGTGGTGAGCACCACTTTTTCGACTAGAGTGCTTTTGCCCTTGAGCCTTGCTAGCTCATCCTTCAAACTAGCATTTTCCTCAATAATATTTGCATGATCACAAGAAGAAGTAGAAGTGCTAGGATGGTTAGATTGAGTAAGTTGAGTTTGGAGTTGTTCATGCAACTCTTTGAGGGATGAGTGTTGGCTTTCCAAAGCTTTGTGAGCATTGGTTAGCTTTTCAAACTCCTCGGTTAGTTTACCATGACCAACCCCAAACTCGACTTTATCCTTTTTAGCCTTTTTATATTTAGCAATAGCAAGATCACGTTCCTTAATGATTTTAGAGACAAGTTCATTGTGAGTAGTTTCAATAGTTTCAAGTTCATCCTCTAGAGAAACTCTACCATCATGCTCTTCTTCAAGAGTCATTGAGAGGGATGCAATTTCATCCGCATCCCTTCTCTCAACCTCACCTTTCTTCTCAAGGGCCTCTTGGGCCTCTCCTCATGAGATGCTCAAAGTACTTCTTGGTCTCCCCTTGCATGTTAGACATAAAACGGTCCAAGGAGGCCCTTTCCTCTTCTTCTCTAAGACTAGCAATATGTTCTAGTTCACTAGGGGTCTTAGAGTTAGGAGAAGATGATACCTCCGTGGCCTTAGCCATGAAGCACTTGGCATTGCGTTGAGGAAGATTTTCATTGGGGGATTCAAAAAGAGATGACGAAGATGGAGTGGAGGCAATAGCTAGAGCGGCCACTTCACTTGTTGTTTCTTCTTCTTCATCACTCCCGGAATCATACTCCTCTTGAGTCAAGAGCACAAACTTGGTGGGGGTTTTCTTGTTGAAAGGTTTCTTCTTGAAATTAGGTTTCTTGTATTCAACCTTGGACTTGTCCTTGCGGATGAGCTTGCCGCTATGGTTCTCTCTATTTTCGTAGGGGCACTCCGCAATGAAATGGTACTTGTCTTGGCAATTGAAGCAAGATCTCACTTTTTGAGCCCCATCATTACCATAACGAGACTTGGTCTTCTCCTCAACAAATTTCTTGCCTTTAGGGGGATTGTTCCAAAACTTTTGCACGGTGAGAGCAATTAGATCCTTTAGAACGGGATCATATTCTTGTTCCTTCAATGGAGGCAAAGCTTCTTCACCATCTTCATCATTCTCAACTTCTCTTGACAACACCTTGGCCTTCAAAGCAACGGAAGCTCCTTGATGCATTCCAATAGCCCTAGCACGGTTGTCAAGAGCATTCTTGGTTTGCACTTTGTAGGAGCTCAATTCATGCATGACTTGGGTAGAGGTCATGGTGGAGAAATCATGTCTCCCTTGAATGCTCTTCATATCCGTGCCCTCAAAAGGCATCACGGCAATTATGAACTTCCTCTTGATCCAAGCATCATCAATATGTGTTGCACCCGCATTAGAGAAAGCGGTGGCAAGAGATTTGAGTCTTCGATACATGTCAACATGATCTTCTCCATCACGCATGAAAAATCCTTCGGCCTCATTGGTCAAGGTGGCATAGCGATTTCTTTGCATGCTCTCATTCCCAACAAACATGATGACAAGTGCATCCCATGTTTCTTTGGCGGTGGAGAAGTGTTGAAGATGCGGCATGTGATTGGGGCCCACGCTTGATGAAGGATGGATAAAGCGGTGTAATTGAGTTGGCAATCTACAACCTCTCTTCTTGTGAGATTCTTGGGATCATATGGCTTGTATCCATCACGAGTGATTCTCCAAAGATCTATACAAGAAGAGTTCAAGTGAGTCTCCATGTAGTATTGCCATTCACGAAAAGAATATGCATCAATTTTAGGTGGATCTCCCCTAGGAATTATATGAGGAAAAGGGATGGGAGGATCTGGAGAATATTGGCGTTCAACGGCATGATATCCTTCCTTTCCACTCGCACCCTTCTTAGCGGATTGTTCGGCGGAAGCAGTTTTAAGTGGTTCACCATCAACCCCTTTCTTGGCACCCTCCGTTTCCGGAGGGGATAGTCGACCACCTCCGTTCTTTGGCTTTGAGGAGTGTTGTCATGAGTTGACGCAACTCCTCAAATTTAGTGTCTATGGATGAGGTCAATGATTCTCTCAAAGCATTGAGATCATTCATGGACACATTTCCATCGGACGGAGCGTCATCTACCTCATCTCCCATACTTAAACTCTTAGGCGGTTAAGCCCGATAGAAGAGCCGAGGCTCTGATACCAATTGAAAGTAAAGTATATGCACCTAGAGGGGGGGTGAATAGGTGCTACGACCAATTTTAATTTTTCTTAAGATTTAGGCTTGACAAGAAGGTAAATTCTCTAGATTATGCAACTAGGGGTGAATTTACCTATATGACAAGGCAAGCAATTAAGGCAACTAGAACAACACTTAATACAACTAGTACAACAATAAATGTAACAAGTACTAGTAAGTAAATAGGGAGGAACGAGATAACCGATGGAAGCACACGGAGACACGATGTATTCCCGAGTTCCTCCTTGTTAAGGGAGTACGTCTCGTTGGAGGGGTGTGAGCTCGCCACGAAGGCCTACTCAACGCCACGAAGGCCTCACCCTATTCTCCGATGAACTCCGCCACAAAGGCCTAGTTCACCTTCCACTATAGAACCCCTTTGAGGCGGGGATCGAATCCTTTACAAACAAGTTTGGGGCACACACCCACAACTTAATTGGGGGCTCCCAACACTCACAAATCACCAAGAGTAGCAAGAAGCCTAGGTTCTCCACATGAGGAAACCCTAGGCCAAGATTCCTCAAGCAAAGGAGAGGGGAAATGAAATCCGGTTGGTGAAGACGTAGATCGGGGCCTTCTCCTTCAATCCTCCAAAGATCTAGGCTTTTGGGTGGTTGGATTGGGAGATCTAGCAAGGTGGTTGAGCTCCAACAATGGTGTCTTTAAGTCTGGTCGAGCTAACTGAAGGTAGGTGGAGGGGAGGGGTTATTTATACCCCTCATCAATGCAAAGAGCCGTTGGAGCATTTCTGGCGAAATCACACCGGAGACTCCGGTGTAAAGGCCGGAGACTCCGGTCTGGGCCGGAGACTCCGGACAGTTTCCGGTGTCCCAATTCTTCAGAGAAAATCCACTCCGGAGACTCCGGTCTGGCGGACCGGAGACTCCGGTCTTGGCGCTTCGAATAGGCACAGAGGGAGTCTGTGGTCTTGCGGTTGAAGGAAAAATGTACTCACACCGGAGACTCCGGTAAGTATCCGGCAAGTCTCCGGTGTGGGTACAGTGCGTGACACCACCAAGTCCTTAGCGAAATTCTTGAAGAAGATCCCACACCGGAGACTCCGGACAGTCTCCGGACACTCTCCGGTGTGGGTACACTACGCGACACCAAAGTTCCTTAGCGAAATTCTTGGAGCAAAATCCCACACCGGAGACTCCGGACAGTCTCCGGACACTCTCCGGTGTGGGTACAGTACGCGACACCACAAGTCCATAGCAGAACAAACCAGGGAGAAATCTCCACACCGGAGACTCCGGTCTGGTGGACCGGAGACTCCGGCCTGAAGAAAACTCCAGTGAACAGACTTGGATATCTAGCTCCTTTTTGTACCACAGCACCACCATCGATAAATAAGTTGAAGTAAACCCCTGAAATACATCAACACTTATTAGAGTACATGTGTTGTTAACAAACACCAAAACAAGGTGATTTAAGCGCGTTTGCACTTTCAGCTGCTCGGCCTCTGGGTTGGCTGCCAACCCGGAGTCCTCTGCATTGCTTCGCTGCTCGGTCCTCTCCGTCTCCTTGACCTCCTCCTGCTCGGATCCCTCCTCCTCGGGACCTTCCTCGAACTCGGCCAGGTCTTCATCATCAATGTCGTCATCCTCTTTGTCGTCTTCTTCGCCGACATCCGTGTCAGGCTCGGTGAGGCCGTCGATGTAGATGCTCGTTTCAGCGTAGGAGGCAATCTCGTAAGCCACCTCCTTTCAGCGAGTAACGCAGTCGGGGTCCTTGGTCCACTTGGAGTCGTTGCAGCGGGTGCTGATCCTGTTGAGATCCAGATTCTCGTACCAGGATAATATGAAGTGCAGCACCTCGTCAGCCCCTATCCGAGCTGCGGAAGCGCGCCACTTCTTGAGCTCCACCTTTACCTCATCCAAGAGCTCCACCTTTACCTCATCCATCAGCCCCCATCATCGACGCCAAGACCGGCTGCTGCCCTGGCTTTTCTTGCCTTCTCCACAACAGTCACACCAGCGGCACGGAGTTCTGGGAAGACATCTAGATCAGCATGACCTAAGTTGGGCCAGAAACAGTAACCGAGAAGAAGAAAAACAGAATAGAAGAAGGCAGAGAGAAAAGTGACAAGCAACATGGCGGATAGCGGCAACTTACATTCCATTTCAAGAACAATAGCACTCAGCTTCTTCTTCCAGTCCGTCGCATCGGTGATGTGCATGTCCTGGACACGGCGCGATTCGCAGATTTGGAGCTCGAGAGCCGAGTTCCTGTCCTTCAGCACCTGGATTGTCGTGGTGGTGTCACGGCAGATGCCATAGGATGGCTAAAGATGTGGGAACGATGGACGCTGGAGGCGCTCGGGGAGGGATCACGCAGCGAGTAGCCGCGTGAGGGATGAAGCTAACACTACAAACAACAAGATCTACCCAGGTTCAGGGCCCTCGTGTGGAGGTAAAACCCCTACTCCTGCCTTTCTCTCTGTATATTGGTGTCTCACCGAGTAGCCAAAGTACAAGTTTGGCCTACAGCCGGGTATCCACTCTCCTCTCTAAGTGATGATCTAGGTCAAGAATGTGAAAAGGTTCTCCGCCTCGTCATCGTCCCTCGCGCAGGAGGGGGCAGAGCACCTTATATACTGGTGCCCAGCCGGATACAGCTAACAGGGAAAAGTACAAACAGATGTCGACATAGTGTGCACACTGCGTACTTCCGGCTTCCCGCTGACAGCTTTGGCTTCCTAATTTGTCTTGTGTGGAAAGTCGTTGTGCAAAACCAAGAAGCTGATCTGTTATCACTGCCATGAACACAGAGTAGGCCCTCCTAACCTGCGATGGTCTGCTGACACCCTGACGCGAACAGGCACGCGCTCTGCAGATGAACAGTGCCTCAGTACGGACCCAAGATACGCGGGATCCTGTGTCAGAACGGCTCCTTTGACTTCTGGCCCGAGTAGGAAACCGCCACTTCTACTCGGACCACTTCTTCTACTCGGAGGATAATAACTTCCATGATTCTTTCTTCTGGCCATCAACATGTACAACCGAATAGCAGTCGACCGGGTAGCAAGTACCGGGTAGCCAGCTACTCTGCCGAACATCTCTTCTAACCTTTCCCCTAGCACTTGCCTTTGCCCTACTCGGGGGTAACCCCCCGACATTAGTCTCCGAAGCTGGTAGAGTCCTGCGAACTTGTTCACTGGGCTCTGCCAGTTTAAAAACCAATCTTGCCTTTGAATCTTTAAGATGCCGAGTAGCACCTCCGAGTAGCCCTTGATTCCGGCTAGCGTCTCTTCTCTTCCGGATAGAAACATTTCTCTTCTCTTTCGCCAAGTAAAAGGACTTGGTGAAATCTTGGACAGAATCTCAGCGTGTCAGAGCAAAGCCGTCTTTCCGCACTGCAACTGGACACGCGTCATGTTCTCGCTCCCCTGACGCCTCGGTGCCTGGGATCTGACAGGCCACGCGCCCATTTTCCGCGACCTGGGCCCACTAGCCCGTTAGGTCCCATCAAGTGCAGTTATTACCCACGATCTCGACGTGGGATCAATTGCGGCCGTTACGCGCGCAGTCTGCGCTGTGTGCGTTTTTAACCGGCCCACACCCCACGTCGCACGATCTCTGTGCGTAACTGATCCCACTAACTCCGCCTGTAACGGCAACCCGAGGGGAGGTATAAATACCCCCTCGGTAACTCCTCTCTCCCCTTCCTGCCTTCATTCTCTCCTTGCCTCTTCACCTCTCCGCCGCCGCGCATCTCACTGCGCCGCTGCTCCTTGCGACGCCGGAAGGCTAGAGATTTCCACCAAATTTCCGCAAATCTTCCACCGAGTCTCTCTTTTCGATGGCCCGCGATGATGATGCCCACGTCGGATGGGCTGGATCCGAGGTCACGGCAGACGATTGCCAGTGGCTGGTGAGCACCCGGCGTGTTCCTCCCGGCGTCCGCTGCCGGCACCCCGACGGCGAGCTCGTCCCCACCCTGGAGGCGGGCGAGTTCGTCGTGTTCCTCGCTCACTTCAAGCGAGGATTCGGGCTGCCCGTCTCGGATTTGTTCCGCTCCTTCCTCAACCACTTCGGGCTCCAGCCGCACCACCTGCCGCCGAACGCCATGGTGATGCTCGCATACCACGCCGTGGTGTGCGAGGCGTTCTTCGGTGTGCGCCCCACGGTGCACACCTGGGCGCGTTACTTCTTCTTCAGGAAGCAGAGCGTGCCCAGGCCGGGTAGCACGGAGAGCGCCCTTGGCATGACCAAGACCGGCAGCGCTATGATGGTGCAACGCGGTGGGACCAATCATCCGCGCATCAAGGGCCTCTACTCTGTGCGCAAGTGGCAGATGAGCTTCTTCTACGTGAAGAATGACTCTATAGAGGAAGGAGTGCCTCTCGTGGACTAGATCAATCTCCCTAGGTGGACGAACACGATGCCCACCCAACAGAATTGGGGATACAAGCCAGCGCTAGAGGGCGACATCAAGCAGGTCAACAAGCGCCTCGCCCAGCTGAAGGAATTGGGGCTCAAGAGCGACGACCCCATCGCCTGCTGGATTTCCAGGCGAGTGCTCCCGCTGCAGCGCCGTACGCACCTCATGTGCTACATGGGGGGCAACAGAGACTGCACAAGGACGACCACGTTCGAGTTGAGCAACGCGGATGTGGCCGTCTGGGCGCGCTCTATCATGAGCACTGGCCTCACCGACCACTGGCAATATGGCTTTGTGCCGTATAGCCGCACGAAACCCATCGGACAGGTTAGTACTTCTATGCTTTATCTTTGCAGCATGATACCGAGTAGATGTCTTTCCATCTTAGGATGCTTTGTACTCGTACAACGTGCCGAGTAGAACACTTAGTAGTATCTCTTAGGCTTCGTGTGCTTTGTGTTTGTACGCCATGCCGGGTAGAACACTTAGTAGTATCTCTTAGGCTTCGTGTGCTTTGTGTTTGCACGCCATGCCGGGTAGAACACTTAGTAGTATCTCTTAGGCTTCATGTGCTTTGTGTTTGCACGCCATGCCGGGTAGAACACTTAGTAGTATCTCTTAGGCTTCGTGTGCTTTGTGTTTGCACGCCATGCCGGGTAGAACACTTAGTAGTATCTCTTAGGCTTCATGTGCTTTGTGTTTGCACGCCATGTCGAGTAGAACATTTACTCAAATATGCTTTGTGTTCTCATCCCGTTCCGGGTAGGATTCCTCGTATTGCTCAACTGATTCGTACTGCTCGCTTTCATTTCCAGCACATTACTCGCCAGCGCACCGAAAGTGAGGAGGCCTTTGAGGCCAACTGGAGCGAAGACCGAAAGGACGACGACGAGGTCTCCTACGACATTCAGGACACCCTCTGTATCCCTCACGCCGAACAGCAGGGTAAGCGCTCCATCGATGCGTCCATTCGGGATTGGTCCGAGGACGATGAAGAAGGTGACTGAGTTCGCCTCTCTAGTCGCGGGTAGCGCAACATAACTTTCCTTTCCGCTTCTCAACTTCTTCTTCTCCTCTACTTTGCAGATGACGCTGATGTTGACGAGGAAGATGAGGACGTCCTCGATGTTGATCCGGTTGCGGTGGCTGCTCCCACCACTCGGAAGAGGACGGGTAGCGGCGCTCAAGAGCCCACTGCCAAGAAGGCCAAGAGGGGCGAGAAGAAGACAAAGCAGGTTTCCGGGAGACGGCTACCCCCTTCCCGCAGCGGGTAAGTAATTTCCTTCTAGTCTACATCCTGTCATTGCTTCTTGGTGTTCTTCTTCCCCTCCCCTTTTCTGAACTTCTTTTTCTCTTCAGCGCTCCTTTGGACGCTGATGCTGCTGCCGCTCCCACCAAATCCAAGAAGAAATCCACCATTGACATCGAGGAGCTCATCGATCTTTCTGACGAAGACGAGACCGCGGCGCGGGATGAGATGCGTGCGCCCTCGCCCGTGAAAGAAGAAGACAAAGGCACCAACGCCGCGGATACGGGCGCTGGTGTCGAAGATATGGACACGGAGCAGCAGG
The DNA here is from genome assembly GCA_028641055.1 of Alopecurus myosuroides. NCBI lineage: Eukaryota > Viridiplantae > Streptophyta > Magnoliopsida > Poales > Poaceae > Alopecurus > Alopecurus myosuroides. The sequence goes on from CM054058.1 coordinate 418,335,804, forward strand.
CCCGCGCAGAAGAAAACGCGCAGGATGCTGCTCAAGACGAGACCCCCTCCTCTCCCCCAGCTACCTCAGCTGGGGAGAATACTGAACAAGACGCCGAGTACCAGGACCACGCCGCCCTTGAGAGGCAGGAAGAGAACCAGGAGCAGCCAGAAACTGAGGCTGTTGTCCAAGACGACCCCGCGGTGCAGCCGCGGGTAGAAGAACAAGAAGATACACAACTAGATCCCGCTGCCGAGCAGCGGGTTGAGACGACTGCGGTGGAGCAGAACCCGCAGAGCCAAGCGCAACCAAACGCTGCGCCGGGTAGCGAGCCCCTTGTGCCGCCTACCCAGCAGGCTGCTCCACCCACTGCACCAAGCTCTCCGCCAGCGAAGAAGACCAAGACCGCAGCCAGCCCTCCAGCCAAACAGAACACCAAGAAACCTGCTTCAGATGCTGCCGGCAAGAAGGATGCTGCCGAGAAGAAAACCATCCAGCCTGACACCCCCGTCCGCAAGAATCTGTCCCGCAGCGCAGCGCTGGATGCCGCCAAGATGCCGCCGCCAAAACTACCCGTGAAGCCTCCCGCGAAGAGTGGGAAGCTCACCATCAGCGCTTCCGGCAGCTCTGCAGGCGCAGCCGCGAGATCAAGCGCTCAAGATCCGCCTAGCTACCTGCCCTACATGGTGCAGATGGGCAAGCAATACGGCATCAGTCCGAACAAGACCGAGAAGCAGCTCGCTCTTACGAAGGTCAAGCAGGCCACAGCGGTGGACCCCAAGTTGCCAGCAAAGGACAAAGCCCTTTCGATCTTCTCGCGTGAAATCCAGGAGACAGAGGTGGTGTCCCAGGGACTTGAGCAGATGATCGACCGGGTAGGCTTCATTGAAGCTGAGTGGAATAGCGAAGTTCTTGGCAACAAGACCTGGCATGGCCTGTCTTTGGGCTCACAAGATCACTGGCGCATCGATTGGAAGAAGGCGGACATGGGCTACAACCCCATGACCATTTCGTCCACCACGAGCACGCTGGCCGCAAAAATGTTTGTCCACCGCAAAGCTGCCGAGGATCTCGAGCAGACCTACACTGTGAGTGCTGTTTGCTTATCCCGAGTTGCTGCTTTTCTTCTTTTCTGTACTTTTCCTCCCTTCTCTCCTTTATTTTCTCCTTATCCACTACCGAGTCCCCGAGATTCGGGCCGAGTAGACGGGTACTCAACCGAGTTGCCGTCTTCTCGGGCCAAATCTCCAGAATACTGTCTAATCCCTTTTCTTTCTTCTTCTCAGAATAGCCTCATGAAAAGGACAACCCTGTACCGGCGGCTGCTCTGGAATCACAGCATCGCCAAGAGGCGCCTGGAAGCCCTGGAAGCGGAGCGCAAGAGTAATGCTGTGACGGAGAAGGAGGCCCTGGATCGTACTCTTCAACTTTCTGAGCTCGAGAGTAAGCTTCTGGCTATTCGGTTCATGCGTTTTGTGTTTACGCCCGCTTTTGCTTTCTTCTCTAACTGCTTCTACTCTGCAGGCAAATTTGAGGCGATGGCAGAGGAGCACAAGCACTGCCATGTTTTTGTTGCCAACGCCGAGACCACCATCAATAAGTTGGAAGGTGAGTCGCCGTCTTCTCGGCTTGTTCTCCTCCTTCTTCTTTGCTACTCTGCTGACCGTGCTCTTCTCTCCGCAGAAGATCACAAGAAGTTCCGTGAAGAGCACCTCGACTGCTTGAAACCTGCTGAGGTGAAGCAGCAACTGGAGAGCCAAGAAGTTGAGCTCAAGAACAAGCACGTCACCGAGATGGAACCGTTGCAAGTCCAGTTGAGGGCTGCCCTTCAGGATGCCATAGACCTGGCCGCCGAGAAGGACAAGATGGAAGCAGCTTACAAGGCTAAGCAGAGGGCCCTCGAGTTGGAGAGCGAGACGCTGAAGAAAAGCAACTCGGATCTCATGCTCCAGCTAGCCGAGTTCCGCAAGGTGGAAGAAAGGCATGTTGCTGATGAGGAGGCATGGAAGAGGAAGCTGCAATCGCTACTCTGCGACCTGAACAGTAAGTTCTCGCTTCTCTAAATGCAAATGAGAAAATAAATATGCAATGGATTGTTTTTGTATTTTTGTGATGCAAGTGGTGATGGAGATAATGTAAATTCGAATTGGAGATGCAAGTAAAGTAAAGTGCAAGTAAAGTAAATTGCAGCAAAGTAACTAGAGTGTTTTCTTATAATTAAAATAGGACCGGGGTTCATGGTTTCACACTTGCATTCTCTCAAATAAAGTGGTAGACGATGGACACAAAGAATTACATGTGAGATTACAATAACATGTTTAACATTGAGTACTTTCATATGGGCATCACGTCCTAGCATAGAGATCTCTACGGTCATATTGATCCCTCTTATACTCCACCAAGATGCGAAATAAATCATAACACCTCGATAATTAAGGAAAAACCAGAGTATAGCTTTAAGCAATGTGACATGAAGTTGAAGTAAGAACTTGCTAGATCTAGTCATGGAGATTGATTAGTGTCACTTCAAATCCCCGGTAACAAGGTACTCCTTTTTATCCCTAGTGAGGTAACTAAGAAAGGTTTAACAAAACCTAAGTGGATCGCTGAACTTCTGTCACTTTCACAGCACTAGCCACCCCCCGTTACTCCAACTAATGCACCATCACCCCACACACGCTCTCAAGAACTAGATTGATCAAAGCTAGCAAATAAGAATGGGGTACATAAGATACATCTACTCAAATAACTCAAGAGAAACAATTGCAATCTCAGATTCAATAACTCATAGAAAAGATCCACCACATAGGAATTACAACGGTGCCCGTAATCATGTGAGGCAGCTCATACGGATCTAATTAGTGAAGCACATAGAGAGAGAGATACAAGTGCTACTTCCACAAACCCATAGCCCTGGGGTGGACTACTCCCTCTTCATGGAGATGTCGATGGAGATGATGTTGGAGGGGTAGGATATCACACCGGCGGCGCCCCGCCGGAGTTTCCCCCTCCAATCTGGAACTTCTGGTCTCTGTTTTGGTGTTTCGGTGTTTCGGCGGCGCTCTCCTCCGTAAGGGTACGGGGGACCCTTTTTATAGTCGGTTTTAGGTCAAGACGGAGTCGGTACGTCGAGGATGGAAGGAATTGGGGCCACATGGGCCAAAAGGGGGCCTCTCATGCGGCCAAGGAATCTGGCCGCGTGGAGGGTCCTCTTTTGGGCCTCCTTGCCCGATTCTCGTGGATCCTTCGCCCGCAAGTCTTCTCCTTCCAAAAAAAATGACCCCCGCAGATTTTCAGGTGATTTCGCGGAAGTTTGCCCCCTGAAACGTCAAAAATATAGAAAACGGGGTTTCTGACAGGCAGGGTTAATTCCATAAAAGTTGGGGGACTTTGTAATTTAAACCCAAAATACTATAGAACATTGAATTATACCCTTATATGATGAAGTATGTAATAGAAAACCATGTGAAAATATGCAAAATTCATCTATGCATTTTACATGCATCAACATCCCCAAGCTTAACCATGCTCGTCCTCGAGTATGAAGGTGATAAAACTAAGATGGGTTTTGGATATTGAAACAATCATGGGATATCAAGGAGGATTATTCATGCTATATATAATCAAATGATTAATACTAGAAATGAGCAGCAATATACAATTCATGTTGTAAGAAATATCAAATATGCAAGCAAAGATGCTTCATGAAAGTTCACAAAGTGTATAATGAAATAAAAGCACTATGGACCAAATGCATACACAAAATGAAAAATAAAATCCTATATTGGTCAAAGAATAGCATAATGGAGAATAGAAAATATGGTGGACACTTTGGAGAAAATTGAGTAGAGGTAAAACATGATCAAGTCTTATTTAGCCTCTAAATTATTCAACTAAAATTACTAATTGAAATGTGGTATCCATTGATCTAGGACTCTCATTGCCCCTTTATCACTAGCATCTTAAAATTGTGAGTATTGAAGTAATGAGAATGACAAGGTGGTTGAAAGCCTCATGCCCCGTGAGTGTGAAAACCTACTCCGTGATTACTCAACTTAAGATTCCTAATAAGCTTTGTACAATCATAATAAGTATTAATGACATCATAGAGAACCGCAAAAAGGTACCTCTTGCCCCATGACATGGAAACAAGCCCATGAAACAATGACAAGATGAACAAACGGAGTAGACTCATCATCCTTTTTATTTTCATTCACTATTATGCATAGCTTCTTATTTTATTATAGGATGTGTTGTAGAGTCACTCAAGCTGTAAGTAAATTTCCACCATGATAAAGCATGGCTTGGGTTAGCGGCCCAATGCGTTTCTCTAGTCATATAGATACTTACTCATCAAAACTTACTATTCCTCTATTTCATTTCGGCATGGCAGGAGTCCAAAAACAAAAGTACATGATATCAACCAAATGTAAATTTTTTTGTGCAATGTTGAAAGCTTTCCGGTGATACACGTTTATAGCTATCTCCCAACCACACACTTGTCAAACGCAAAACTTGTGGCTCCCATTATTGGGTCATGTTTTTTAGAGCATAAAAAGTAAAGTGTGCCTTCAAAAGTTCGTGAGAGTCCTATCCCAAGTTCAACCCATGACAATTAATAAAGTGAATATCTTAATTTAGAACATAAATAACACAATAACATGGTGAACATACTCAGAATAGCAATGAAGCTAATGGGAAGATATGGTGGACTCACTGGAAATACTTGGCTAAGGAGTGTTGGAAACAAGTTTTTACTTGTTGGAATTTTTAAAATTTTGGGCTAGCAAGAGGGAGATAGTTGACCAGCTACTATGCATGAATATGTCCATAGAACTACTCATTTCATGACAAACTAAATAAACCAGCAATTAACATCAAGGACATGAATAAGAGATAGCTCAAGACAACATTATTGCAAATTTCTACACATAAAAAGCCTATAAATCATGCAAACATATGTAGCTATTCAAATCAACCATGGCATCCCTATTCCAAGTCATAATACTAGCATACAATACATTCCAACCCCAAACTACAGTAGCTCAATCTCATATAAAATGATGGTGGTGGTCTTATCAAAACAAAAATAAAAACAAAAACTAGACGCTTCAAGTCTCTACGATAAATGCTTTGCTTAGAAAAACAAAAAGTAGACGTGTGCTAACCAAAAGAGTGTAGCTCCAGTGGGGTGTTCATCACATCCCCAAGCTTATGGCTTTCACCATTCTTGGATGTCTTGAGGCGCAACTCCTCTATTCTCTGTGAAAAAACTTCACAAAACATGTTTCTCCCATTCTTTTTCTGTGGGGTGAGATTAGCAAGGACAAACAAATCACATGCTTGCTGTGAAAAATTCCAAATCAAATGCTCCAGTAGATAGACAATAAGGTTCATTATGTTGTATGTTCACTCTCTTGCTTGAAATAATCATAGAAATTCGATTCCCAAGCCCAAAGAGTGCATAAAACAAAAGAAGGCAGAATCTGTCCAGAAAAGCAGCAGCAGCAAAACGAATGTTTTTCCCTAATCTACGCTCTTCAAAAAATTAAGAAAATTTTTGTTCTTACATAGGACGAAAAGTTGCAGAACATACTAAAAAAATAGCTCAATCCGACATACCAATAAAAAACGTAAAATCATACGGTGAGCAGACTCGTGCTGAAACAGAAATTTCATGCACTAGGATAGCAACTTATAAGTCCAAATGGGTTTGACTTGACTCTTTATTGAAAACTCCAGAATTAAAACAAAAAAAATAATCTCTTGAGACAGAAAGAGGACACTAGGAAAATCCAAACAAAAACAACCGGGTTGCCTCCCGTAAAGCGCTTTCTTTATAGCCATATAGCTAGGCTTTACTTACTTGATAATCAAGAGGGATAAAGCTCATGAGGGAGCTTGTTCTTCAGCGTGCCCCTCTTCCTTGGGAAGTGCTCCATGCTTTTCTTGTGAGGGAACTGAAACTTGGCATTCCCTTCCTTGTAGTCTATGATTGCACATGTAGTACGAAGAAAAGGTCTACCCAAAATAATAGGACTAGGGGATTTATCCCCTATATCCATAATAATGAAATCAACGGGTACGAAAGTCATGTGCAATTCAATCATAACATCTTTTACTTGTCCTACATCATGTTTAGTAGAGTTATCAGCAAGGACAAATTCACTTGAGCACTTTTCTAAATTTTCTAGTTCTAGCAATTCATATAATTCTTTAGAGAGTACCGATACACTAGAACCTAGATCTAACATAGCATGGTGAATTTCTTTTCCAATTGAAACTAGCACCTTGGGGATCCATGCATCCCCAATCTTAGGAGGTATCATGGAATCATTCTTGTACCTAGCAATTTTTTCTTGCAAGACATGATTAGCAATATAAGATCCAAAGCCAGGTTGATTAACATTTACAGTGGGATCACTAGCAAATTTTTGTAGAGTAGTGATAAGTTCTTGCAAGCTACTTTTTTCTAAATAAAGCAATGGATCCTTAATTTCATTAAGCATCATAATTTCCTCTACTTTTCCTTTTCTATTATGTATATTAAAAATCTCATAGCAATCATCAAAAATATCCTCGGGTACTTCAGACTTTTTTAAGCTATCTTTAATTTTAACCTCTAAGAGCAAACTTTCAAGCAAAACATGGGTATTTGCAGCATTAGTACTAGTAAAAGATCCCCCACATTCATTATCTAAAAAGGCTCTAGAAGTTTCAGAAAGTCCCTTATAAAACATATGCATAAGTATCCAATCTCTAAAGCCATGCCCTATTCCATATGCTCTACTTCTAAATCTCTTCCATGCTTGTATCATTGATTCATCCTTTTCTTGTTTAAAGGTAATGAGAAATTGTTTAACATTGTAATTCTTTTCAGCATGACAAAACCTTTCAATAAATGCAGCCCTTAATTTGAACCAAGTAGTAAAATTGCTAGGAGGCCATCTTAATATCCAATCTAATGCTTTGCCTCCTAGTGAGTAGGGAAAGAGTTTAACTTTAGTAGTGTTGATGTTTGCATGATTCAAGTTTAAACTTTTACATCTTTCATCAAATTTCTTAAGATGGAACAAAGGGTCTTCTTTAGGCTTTCCATAGAAACGAGATTCATAAATCATTTTAATAACACTAGGATCTACCTCTAATTTTTCAACGGGAATATTTAGCTCTTGAGGGAAATTCCTAACACTAAATGGCCAATAAGTTCTCTGCTCCATTTTCCAAGTTTTTATGTAGTTTTTAATTTTTTATGCAAAACAAAAGTAAAGTAACTAGGCAAATTCGAAATACTAAAATAAACTAGATGACTAAATGCAAAACTAAAATGCAAACTAAAATAAAATATGCAAGACAAAACAAAAACAAGAACAAAAACAAAACAAAAACAAGACAAGAAACAAAACAATCTACTTGAAAGAAGGTGGAGATAGAAAGGACGGTACTCACGTAGGTGCAACCTCCCCAAGCTTAGGTGTTTGCACACCTTGTTGGTGATGAAGACTTCTTGTGAGCTCCCTTGGACAACTCCTTCACCAATGGCTCCCCGGCAACGGCGCCAGAAAAACGCTTGATGGCTAGGTTGAGACTCCAAGTGTGTGTAGCTAGTGGCAAGCCTTCTTCCCCACGAGGGTGACTCGAGGGTTTATATCGAACTCTTGGGGAGCCAGTATTTCAGCAGTTGTCTTCCAAGCTTCCTCCAGGATCCTGCAAACAAGTAGAGACTTTTGTGCCCTCAACCTCACCAAGTGGTTGTCAAGCACAAGGTGTGAGACTTCTAAATTGCAATGCAAAACTGAAAGTAAATGTGCAATAGTTAAATCTACTACTAAATGCAAATGAGAGAATAAATATTGTCGATACATCGTAGTAGTTTTCATAGACGGGGTTGCCATGAGACTACGGGTAGAGACTTGGGGTAACGGGATCGCGTCGTAGACAAAGACACAGGATTTACCCAGGTTCGGTACGTCGTGATAATACGACGTTCCTACTCCTGCAATCTCACTAATCAGGACTAAAGCCTGTGTATACAATTACAATGTGAGGTTAGGTTTAGCTATTCGCTGAGGATCAACTTCCCGGCGAGTTAGCCTATAGCTTCTTGTCTTGTTAATCTTATCTCCCGTCCGTATTTATATAATAGCCGGGTTAGGGCATACAGAGCAGGAAACCTAGAAGACTACGGTAACTTCTAACTTGGAAAGTACGGAATCCGCCTTCTCCTCCAAGCCAGATCACGTGGGCCGTGATCCGGGTCCTTCTAGAATCCGGCTTCTGTGCGTCAGCTTACTGGGCCGCCCAATGGACCATAGCCCATTACCACTTGGGCCACCCTGGTAATCCGGCACTTTTGACTACCATCTGATATACCCCTATTCAGTATATATCCGACAGTAGCCCCCAAGAAGGATTAAAACTCTGATTCACCGTCTTTCGCCAAATGCATATTGTCCGAGAAATATTGGCCAGCAGTCTTGATTCTTCTTATTCTTCTTTAAGAAGAGATGGTAACGTAAAACTCGGAATTCCGAAAATCCGGCTTTTCTCACATTATCCTTCGCGGAGAAGGAACCTCCTACGTCAGCGCTTTAATCATGATGACGTAAGGGACGCTTGGGTTTTGAGTGGGAAACCCAGAAACATATCTCTGACATATTCTCGCGGGAAACGAGGAGATAGACATAATCACCCTGTCGATTCATTTCCCGGATTTTCCGGCGAGTGACACGCGTTGATCATCCAACAGTCAAAAGAGCCGTTGGCCCGTATCGCGACAGATTTCCGGCTATAAATAGCCTTCTTCGTCCTCCCGGTAAACCTTCCGCTCTCACTTCCAACACCATTATCGCGCCCAAGCTCTCGAGCAAAGAAACACTCCCGAACGCACACCGCGCCCAGAACCTCACCGGAGGCAAGCCAGTGCCGCCACAAAATGGCTTCTCCGTCGTCCTCGCCCGCCCGCAACGTCACGCAAGACATTGAGGATATCATCAATACGATGGATCCTCAGTTAGATTCTCCAACGCACGCCGGCGGCGAGCCGGTGAAGACCGCGGGTTCCATGGTGACGGAGGGAATCCTTCCGCCACCGCAGATCTTGCGGGCTCAAGCTCCGCGCCCTCTCCACCGTTCGCTCCCGAGACGGCGGAGGAGAAGGTCAAACTCGTTGGCGACGAACTCGCCGCCGCCAGAGCTGACGAGGAGAAGGAACTTGTCGGCAACTGGAGTCCGAGCAATATTCCCCCTTTCCTTCTTCCACAAATTGAAAGGGAAGGGCTAATAGCCAAAGGCAAATGGCGGAACTCGGAAGGTGAGCTCGACCCCGTTCCCAAAGACGGGGAACGCGTCCTCCTTACTTCTCACATCGTGAGAGGTATGGGTTTACCGCCTTCCGCCTTTTTCTTGGATGTCCTTAACTATTACGGCGTTCAACTACACAACATTTCTCCAAACTCCATTCTCTATCTAGCTAGTTTCCAAGCCCTTTTTGAAGGGTATTTAGGAATAACACCTAGTTTAGAGTTTTGGCGATATTGCTTTGAGGTGAAGCATAATCTCACAGAAGGAATTTCTCCCATCTGCGGAACTATTTCTTTCTCTCTTCGGAGGCTTAGGGAAGAATGGTATCCGAAGGTAAAAACATCGGAACCCGTCAAATCTTGGACGGGTTCCTTCTTCTACCATCAGGACATCCCATTCCCTGGTAAGGAAAGCGGGGTTCCTCCATTCGTTAATTCCGTCGCCACTCTTCAAGAGAGTTGGATAGTTGAAGCAGTGCAGACATTGCCGGAAAACTTGATGAAGATAAAACGGCGTATCGCCCAGCTTACTTCCTCTCAGCCTCCCTTAAATGGAAAGGATACTATTTTATGTTGGTTTGGACGCCGTATTCAACCTCTTTCCTTTCATTCCCGGCTCCTTTGCGAATACGAAGGGCCAGAAGATAGCATGAGGGGGACGGATAAGTCCTATACCAAAAAGGATTTCATAGAGCAACTCAACCGACTGGTCGCCACCTGCAATCAATACGTAGAAAATCTGGCGATATATCATGTGGAAAATCCAGCCCCTAAGGTATTTAAATTTTCCTTGCTTTTGGGTTGTTTCTCGGATTAACCTCTTTCCCTGACTTTTAACGCATCGTTGCTACTTCTCTAGTTCGACGAACTTGAGGGAGCTGATCTTGCTTCCGACGCCAAGCTTAACGAATTACATGCCAGCTTCTATGGCGACTGGAAACGTAAAAGGCAGGTGACCGTTGAGGAAACGATAACTGTCGACGGGATTCCCGTCGCCACGTCCAGGTATTCTACTGGAGCTTTTTTAATCGTTATTCCCTTCCAGTTCTTCGAGATATTTATTTCTCGGATGTTCTCTTTTCAGCCTCGCTCCAACTCCTTTGAAGACAAAGAGATTGAAGAAACATAAAGCTGCTGCTATGAAAAAAGAACCTTCTTTTTGCCGCAGCTTTACCTCCTTTCGCTATGTCTAGCAGGGAGTATAAAACCGCGAACCCGGATAATCAATCTCGGCAATCCAGCCAGCCTATTGCACCTTCCATGGGTGCGAGGGAAAGGGCGGAAACGCAGAAGGGTAGAAATCCTCGATCATCTGGGGGGGCGAACCCATTCCCGATTTGGACAGGAATATCCGGATAAAAGAAGAACCATTTGATGAACTCGGATATATCCGTCCGGAAGCTAAGAAATTCTTCGCTCCTGCTCCTCTAATTCGCCCTTGGCCACAGGGCGGGCTAATTATCCGAAACGATTTTGTATTTTCACCTCGTCAGGTCATACAAGATGGCCTTCATCACGTTGGATTCTTTTTTCTGAATATGCAAAAGAATTCAACGAGACTTTGTCAAACTTGCGGGAAATGAGCCAGGTAATATCTCTAGCCCCCAAGCAATAAGTTGAAAACATATTTTCCCCTTAATGCTTCTTTATTACGCTTGATTTGACTTAAGCGTTTAGCTTTTATTTCCGCATTTCAGCATACTGCTGATGTAATAAACTTGGAAATTTTCAATAAACTTAACATCAAGAATGAAGAGGTAAATAACCTTCAATCTATTATTGAGTATAAGGATAATGAGCTGGCATCATCTCAGCTACAGCTATCGGAAACAACAGGTATGCTTTATTCTCTGAAGTGTTTTATCCGGATTTCAATAAGTACTTTTCCTGAGATATTTCTAAACTCAGAATTTTTTCCTTGCTTTCCAGCTGCTTTGGCTAAGGCCAAGGAATTAGCTGAAGATGCCGGCAAAGCCGAACTTCTCCGTAAGGAAAATTTGGACCTTCATAAGAAGCTTATGAAGGTTCAACAAGATCTGGAAGCCAGTAATCTGGCCCTTGGAGTTGCTCAATCCAAGGCTTCTGCTCAGGCGGAAAAAGATAAGTCCACTATCCAGGACTTGGAAACTATCTTATTCCTTCGCCTAGACGAAAGTTCCAAAATTGACAAGGTTCTCGGTAAGTTTTATTTCATTTACCGATTCACCCATGTTTTGTTTTCTTTCTCTGTTTTGTCGCCTAACCATGTTTGAGGCTTGTTCCGAAAAAACAGGACATTATCCAGGTCTTACTCGTGTTGAAAAAAGCCGAGCCTTTGGGAAGGTATGGAATGCGATCAGAGATGCTGGGATGCAACTGATCAGCAAATTCCTCCCCACAAGTACCATAGAATTCTCGGAAGTTTATAGACTTCCGGGTGCCATCTCGGAGGTGGCGAATTCCAGGGACTCCATCCTACGCTCCGCTGCACGGGGTGGTGCACGCATGGCTCTTGGCCTTATGCGTATGCACTACCCTGGTGCAAAGTCTTGGCGCGTGGCGTCCGGTATCCCTCAAGGATATACGGAAACCCAGCGAACCACCATCTTTGATGAAATCAAAGGCCACGCCACCAAGATCGCCTCTATGGTGAACATCTCCATCACCTATCCAGAAGAAGAGGTCCCTGCAGCCCCCGAGAATGACAGCAGCGAAGAAGACTCGGATGCTTGAACGGCTGCCTTGAACCTGGATGGTGAAAGTAGACAATAGGAGCATTACTGCACTTTTACAATGTAATTCATATCGTAATGCTTCTATTCCTTTTGTATAAACAAGAAATCCGCCTTTTGCAGCTTAAATTATGAAATTCTTTGCAAGGTTTTTCGGGTTTTTAGTATTCCTTTATCTTCTAAGTTCTCTGGCTTATATGCTTTAACTGTCCTTAGTGTTTGAAATGGCTCGATGGTACTGTGAATCATCATGCCGAGTAACTGGGTATAACCAATCGGTTTAAACTCGGAAACATGGATCATACTAAAGGCATTTTTACTAACTAGCTCCAGTGACCCAACACATAAACAATCAGATAATGCTTAGAGAAAAACAAGGAATTTTTTGAATAAAACTTGGGCACGCAGGCACAATCCAAGTTTCCTTAGCCGTTAGTAGGCTGAAAATCATTCAGTTTTTAAACGCCGAGCACGCAGGCACAATTTGGGTTAACATTGAGTATTTTGTAAGATCATTGGGAAATAGATAAGGTGGAATCATGCTTTGTACTATAATGAACTTGTAAAAACATGGATATCAGAATTCCGACAGCTTTATTTCATGATCTCAAAAGATGTTTACATAGAAATTGAACTAAGTATAGAAGTGACGTAACTACTGGATGCTCCAAGGCCTCTTTGTCTCTCCTAGTTCATCATCTATCTTTCTCTTTCTTTTGCGATTCGGCTTCTCGGGATCATCTTCCGTATCTCGAATGTCGACAAGATAGTATGATCCATTCTTCATGGCTTTACTAATGAAAAATGGTCCTTCCCATACTGGGGCCAATTTGTGCTTCCTTTGCTGTACCAATCTCAGCACTAGGTCACCTTCTTTAAAAGAACGATGCCTGATTTTCCGACTATGATAACGTCGTAAACCTTGCTGGTAGATGGCGGATCTTTGAAGCACAAGCTCTCGTTCCTCTTCTAAGAGATCGACGGCATCCTGTCGTGCTTCTTCGGCATCCGAGTCGTCGAAGTCCTGCACTCTTGGGCTATCATGGATCATGTCTGTTGGAAGAATAGCTTCCGCACCATAAACTAGGAAAAACGGGGTTTGCCCAGTTGACCAATTTGGCGTCGTTCGAATACTCCAAAGCACGGAAGGTAGCTCTTCTACCCATGCTCCAGCTGCTCTGTGAAGAGGAGATCCGAGTCTTAGGCGTATTCCTTGCAGGATTGAGCTATTCATTCTCTCAACCTGTCCATTGGATTGCGGGTGTGCCACAGATGCGAGATCTAGGCGAATTCCCGTTTGTCGGCAATATTTTGCCAACTCTCCAATGGAGAAATTTGTCCCGTTGTCGGTTATTATGCTGTGTGGAACGCCATATCTCATGACTATGTCAATAATGAAATTTCTGGCAGTTACACCGTCAAGCTTTGTGATGGGTTTAGCCTCCACCCATTTGGTATACTTATGCACTACTACGAGTAGATGTGTAAGTCCGCCTCGTGCAGTTTTGAACGGTCCCATCATATCTAGCCCCCAGACCGCAAACGGCCATGTAATTGGGATAGTTTTGAGTGCTTGGGCCGGCATATTAGTCTGCTTGGCGTAATATTGACACCCTGCACATGTGTTGACTATGTACTCAACATCTGTCTTGGCTGTTAGCCAGAAAAACCCAGCACGGAATGCTTTTTTAACTATGCTTTTTGACTTAGCATGATGTCCGCAATCTCCGGCATGGATTTCTTGCAGGATTTCTCGTCCTTCTTCTGGTGAAATACATCGCAGAAAAATTCCGGAAGTACTGCGTTTGTACATGCAATTATCAATTACCGTGTATCCTTTGCATCGACGCTGAATTTGTCTCTGCAAGACTTCGTCTGCTCCTTCCGGGTACTTCTGATCGACTAAGAAGTTTAAATATGGAATTGTCCAGTCCGGGGTGACGAACATAACTTCAATTGACTCGGAAGCCAGAGGATAATCAATATCTCCACCTTTTATGGATGGCTCGTGCAAATGCTGGACGAATACACCTGGTGGTAGGATTTTTACCCTTTCTGACCCCATGCGGGCTAACGCATCCGCGTTCCAATTTTCCTCCCTTTTAACGTGGAGTACTTCGAATCCGAAAAAACAAATGGCGAACTCGTCCACCGTTCTCCGGTATTCGGCCATTATAGGGCTTTTTGCATCCCAGGTTTGGTTAAGCTGATGCTGCACCAAATCCGAGTCGCCGTAGCACATGATGCGTTTAACCCCTATTTCTTTTGCAATGTGCAAGCCATGAAGCAAAGCTTCGTATTCTGCCACGTTATTGCTGGCGTTGAAGTGTATTTGTAATACGTACTCCATTGTATCTCCTTTAGGGGATTTTAAGACTACACCAGCTCCAGCGTCCTCCTTCATCTTGGATCCGTCGAAGTGCATGATCCAGTACTCGGACTCCGGCATTGGTGTTTTCTCCATTGCTTCCGTCCAGTCGGCGATAAAGTCTGCCAAAACCTGGGATTTTATTGCCGTCCTTGGCTGATACTTAATGTCGAAGGCTGCTAGCTCGATACCCTATTTCGCTACTCGGCCCGTTGCCTCCGCATTGTTTACTATATCCCCTAGTGGTGCTTTACATACCACTGTTATGGAATGTCCTTGGAAGTAATGGCGCAATTTTCTAGATGCGAAAAATACGCCATATGCCAGTTTTTGATAGTGTGGGTACCTTTGCTTGGACTCGGAGAAAACTTCACTTATGTAATATACCGGATGCTGATCTGGTATGCTTTGCTCGTCTTTCTTCCGCTCCACAACAATTACCGCACTAATAACCTGTTTGTAGCCGTGAGGTACAACAACATAGGTTCTTCGTCTTTTGGGGATGCCAAAATCGGAGCTTTCATCAAACTTTCCTTTAACTGGGTTAACGCTGCATCGGCCTCTTCTGTCCACTCGAATTTGTCGGATTTTTTCAGCAATTTGTAGAGTGGTAAGGCTTTATCCCCCAGCCGACTAATAAATCTGCTGATGGCAGCGGCGGAACCCGTCAATCTTTGAACATCTTCCACACACGTAGGTTTAGAGATGTTCAAGATGGCTTTGATCTTTTCTGGGTTAACTTCTATTCCTCTGTGAGAAACGATGAAACCCAGAAGTTTTCCTGAGGGAACCCCGAATACGCACTTTGATGGATTTAGCTTCATCTTGTAAGTGCGCAAGTTTTGGAAGGTTTCTCGCAAATCTTCAAGGAGTATATCTTTTTCCTTGGTTACGACAGCAATGTCGTCCACATAAACATGGACATTTTTGCCAATCTGACTATGCAAACAACGTTGCATGCAACGCTGGTAAGTTGCACCTGCGTTCTTCAGGCCGAATGGCATGGTTACATAGCAATACGTCCCATACGGGGTTATAAAAGAAGTCTTAATTTGATCTTCCTTTTTCATGCGTATTTGGTGGTACCCGGAGTATGCATCCAAAAAGCATAAAAGCTCAGAGCCTGCAGTGGCATCTATTATTTGATCGATTCGCGGTAACGCGAACCTATCTTTTGGACACAGTTTGTTCAAGCCGGTGTAATCTATACACATTCTAAGAGCAGTAGTGTCTTTCTTCGGTACTAATACCGGATTTGCAGACCATTCAGTGTGGATTACTTCCTGGATGAAATCTGCTGCTAAAAGCCGGATAATTTCCTTGCCAATAGCCTTCCGTCTTCTTCCGTCGAATCGACGGAGACCTTGTTTGACGGGTTTGGAGCCTGGAATCACCTTGAGTTGATGCTCAGCAAGTTCCCTGGGTACACCTGGCATGTCAGCTGGACACCAGGCGAAAATATCCCAGTTCTCACGAGGAACTTGATGAGCTCGCCTTCCTATTTGTCGGTCATCCCAGTTCCTACTACGACAAATTTTGTCGGATCCTTGGGATCTAGGATTACCTGTCTTGTATTCTCGGACGCCTTGAAGCTATCTGCTGGCTTCTGGGTTTCTTTTCCTGCCGGCATTTCTGTCGGCGATACCTCCTTAGCCAGCTCCTTCAGTTCTTCCTTTGCTATAACTCTCTGAGCGCAAAGGGCGTTTTCTTTCTCCAGCTCATTTGCCAGCTTAAAGTCTCCAGTTATAGTGATTACTCCTCCTTTAGGCCCTGGCATCTTCAGCTTGTTATAGATATAACATGATCTTGCCATAAATTTGGCGAAAGCTGGACGTCCGAGTATTGCGTGATAGACGCTTTCGAACGGCACCACCTCGAAGGATACTTTTTCCTTACGGAAGTGATCTTTTTCTCCGAAAGTGACATCTAGGGAAATTTCTCCTAGGGATCGTGCTTGTCTGCCAGGAACAATGCCATGGAAGCGTATGTTGCTGTAATTGAGCTGGGACTCGAAGATTTTCACATGCTTCAGCGTATCCAGATACATTATGTTAATGCTGGATCCTCCATCCATCAGCACTCTTTTTAGCCTAGTGTTCTGGAAAATATGGCTTACAACAAGAGCTTGTGTGCCGGGTTCAGGGATGTTCCCAGGATGATCAGACTGATCCCAAGTAATTGGTGTGTTCGAATACTTCAAGAATTTCGGGGTTGCCGGAACAACCGCGTTTATTTCTCGAAGTGTTCTTTTGGCCATCTTTGCTGATGGAGTTGCTAAGAATGTTAACAGTGCCTCTCCATCAACTCTCGGAAATTTGGGTTCGCCTTTTCGCTGTTGTTCCTGGATTTTTTCATCAGTGTCCGATTCACTGTCTTCTTTCTCAGCTTCTGGCTTTTGTTTGGAGAATTTCCTTTTGGAATTCTTCCCCTTATTTCCGGATCCTGCACTGCCTTTCATGTGCTTATTCAGCCGGCATTGCACGTTCGTATGGATGGGTTTCCCAAACTGTGAATGGTGGACGCAGGGTTCTAACTTAATCTTCTCCCACTCTTCTTTAGTGTAGTTGATTGGTTCTGGGCTGCGTCCTTTCCATCTATTCCCTTTTTCACTTCCAAAGGCTATCTTAACTTCTTTGGGTTTAGGTGTTGCATCTGAAGTTCCTTTTTTCTCAGGGCGAGGATTTTTCTTGGCCAGTATCAGTGCGTCGATATTGCCTCCTCTTGCTCTGATGTCGTCTTTGGCTGCAGCGTGTTCATTGGCGGTTGTAAGCATAGATCCGAGATCCTTGTGCTGTTTGAAACCAACCATGAACGGTACAAGTACGGGTTTTAGGCCATTGACGAAAGCATGCATTGCTTGTACGTCAGTTACTCCAGAACAACTATTCTTCACTGCAGTCCATCTGGAGATGAAATCCACGTATGGTTCATCCTCGAATTGGGTGCAACGGTTCAGCTGGTTGATGTTGTTCGGGCGTTTCTATGTTCCCCGGAAATGCTGAGTGAATACCTTAGACATATCATCCCAGCTGTCGACAGTTCTTGATGGCAATCCATTGATCCAGTATCTGGCTCCCTCCAGTATCATTAGGGGGAGAAACTATACAGCTTCCAGGTCTGTCCCATTGTTAATCTGGACGGCTATATAGTAGTCTGAGAGCCAGGTATCCGGGTTTGTACTGCCGGTGTATTTCTGGTTCGTTGGACCGACCTTGGCAAAGCCAGAATGCGGGGTTATCCTTCGGATCCTATCAGTGAAACACTTAGGCCCAAAGTATAGATCATCCTTTTCCGCCCTATCCATGTGTGCGGAATATATTCCGGCTGAATGGACAGAAGGGGATCTGCTCCTTTCTTTTCCATTGTTGCGCGGACGCGCTTTTCCGGGATCGTCTCTATTTCTTCTGAGATCACGTCCTTTTGGATGAGGCGGAGTTCTACTCCGGTGCCTTTCTTTATCCTTAGGAGGTGTCCGAGATCTCTCACGTCTGTGAGGTACGTCATATCTTCCAGCTTTTTTCAGATGGGTTTCTCGGAGGTGGCATTGCTTTGCCGTCATTCCGGTGTTTTTCTTCCCGATCGTGGGGTTTGAGTCCATCTTTCGGGGGATGGGATCCGGTTCTAGACGCTTCATCCCTATTGTCGGGGGTTTTTCTTGTCTTTTCTCGGATCCTCTTTTTTATCCTTTGAATTGTCTGAATCTCCAGGTTCTTCCGGTCCAGGTGCTCCAGCGGCGCAAGTAGCTGTTTTGCATAGGGCGGAGTCGTCGTGCAACTTCCCTGATCGCTCTTGGCTCCGCTGCTGTTGTTGCAATGCTTTTCCTAGGAAAGCATACACCCCTTGAAGTTTTTCACCGTTGGAGTACATGTCATTGTTTAGGATGGCGAACGCTGCTTCCGCGTTTTCTGCTGCGGTTTTGTATATTGGTTCGCCTATGGCATCCTTGCCGTTTACCTGCTTTTGCCAAGATGGGTTATGAAACCTTTCCTTTGGTGGCAGTACTTCGGGTCTTACGATTCCGGGTAACCTTGTAGGTTTTATGGCAGATCTATTCTTTCTCTCGTACTCCTCGATTTCTTCCTTCATGAGCTTGATGTCATTCTGGGTTTTTTGGAGGTGTTCCCGAGATCTGAGTAGATGTTGCTGTTGCCGTTGGAAAGCTCGTCTCCTGGCTTCCAGCATCTCAGGGGGTTCGTTTGGTCCCACTGGCGTTTGTAACAGATCTTGTTCTTCTTGTTCTGTCATTGGCATAACAAGGATTTCCTTGGTCTTCTTCTCCGCAGGCTTTATTCCGCTTGCATCTCCTACTTCCGGGCTTTCATCAGCTGGATCAGCCGATTTTTTCTTCCGGAGTTTGTACTAGAGTTTTTTAGCGGCTCTGTGCTTTTTCTTGGAAGAGGGAGGCTTTTTAGGAGGTTCATCCTCTGTCAATTCCTTGACGTTGGGAAATATCGGAGAGGTTTCTCCATCTTCTCTCTCTTCCTCTGGCGGAGGGGTTTTAGGGCTTTCCTGACTGCCGGCATCCGTGGTTTCAGCCGGTTTTGGCATTAGTACTTCATGGAATCCCTCTTGAAGAGATTTTACTTTCTTTTCGAAAGTGTCCTCATCTTCATCTTCGGAATCGAAATCATCCGATCCGGTTTCTGACTCTAATCTCGCCTCAATGGCGGCTAGCACAGAGTCAGCTTCCGAGTTCATCGTCATGTTGACGGATGTCGGATCTTCCACCTCTGTGGTGGGTGTGCTATTGTCTGCCTCTTGCACGGGATTGTCTCCATCCGTGTTTTCGGCGACTTCGGATTGCACCATACCAATAAAGTGTGTATCACTTTTATATCGGCGATCTGAGCAAAATCCGGGATCATAGTCATCCTCGACTGGGTATAGGGTGGGTGGGATAAATTTGCTTCCACCGAAAACCCCATGGCCTCTGCAGTTAGTCCGATAAAGATATTAGCATATCTGATCGGTAACACGCAGGCACTTACCAGATGATTTTGCGCCGGTATGTAGGATCCATTGTCGAGGAAGCGTCCGACGTCGTTGTCGAACTCCAGGCTTCCGACAGTTAGGGAACTGCCAATCCCGCCAAGTATCCCATATCGGAACTTAACGCCTCACGTCGTCTGCCCCATGGTGGGCGCCAACTGTCGAGACATCGTAGTAGTTTTCATAGACGGGGGTGCCATGAGACTACGGGTAGAGACGTGGCGAAACGGGATCGCGTCGTAGACAAAGACACATGATTTACCCAGGTTCGGTACGTCGTGATAATACGACGTTCCTACTCCTGCAATCTTATTAATCAGGGCTAAAGCCTGTGTATACAATTACAATGTGAGGTTAGGTTTAGCTATTCGCTGAGGATCAACTTCCCAGCGAGTTAGCCTATAGCTTCTTGTCTTGTTCATCTTATCTCCCGTCCGGCTTTATATAATAGCCGGGTTAGGGCATACAGAATAGGAAACCTAGAAGACTACGGTAACTTCTAACTTGGAAAGTACGGAATCCGCCTTCTCCTCCAAGCCAGATAATGTGGGCCGTGATCCGGGTCCTTCTAGAATCCGGCTTCTGTGCGTCAGCTTACTGGGCCGCCCAATGGACCATAGCCCATTACCACTTGGGCCACCCTGGTAATCCGGCACTTTTGACTACCATTTGATATACCCCTATTCAGTATATATCCGACAAATATGCAATGGATTGTTTTTGTATTTTTGTGATGCAAGTGGTGATGGAGATAATGTAAATTCGAATTGGAGATGCAAGTAAAGTAAAGTGCAAGTAAAGTAAATTGCAGCAAAGTAACTAGAGTGTTTTCTTATAATTAAAATAGGACCGGGGTTCATGGTTTCACACTTGCATTCTCTCAAATAAAGTGGTAGACGGTGGACACAAAGAATTACATGTGAGATTACAATAACATGTTTAACATTGAGTACTTTCATATGGGCATCAAGTCCTAGCATATAGATCTCTACGGTCATATTGATCCCTCTTATACTCCACCAAGATGCGAAATAAATCATAACACCTCGATAATTAAGGAAAAACCAGAGTATAGCTTTAAGGAATGTGACATGAAGTTGAAGTAAAAACTTGCTAGATCTAGTCATGGAGATTGATTAGTGTCACTTCAAATCCCCGGTAACAAGGTACTCCTTTTTATCCCTAGTGAGGTAACTAAGAAAGGTTTAACAAAACCTAAGTGGATCGCTGAACTTCTGTCACTTTCACAGCACTAGCCACCCCTCGTTACTCCAACTAATGCACCCATCACCCCACACACGCTCTCAAGAACTATATTGATCAAAGATAGCAAATAAGAATGGGGTACATAAGATACATCTACTCAAATAACTCAAGAGAAACAATTGCAATCTCAGATTCAATAACTCATAGAAAAGATCCACCACATAGGAATTACAACGGTGCCCGTAATCATGTGAGGCAGTTCATACAGATCTAATTAGTGAAGCACATAGAGAGAGATACAAGTGCTACTTCCACAAACCCATAGCCCTGGGGTGGACTACTCCCTCTTCATGGAGATGTCGATGGAGATGACGTTGGAGGGGTAGGATATCACACCGGCGGCGCCCCGCCGGAGTTTTCCCCCTCCAATCTGGAACTTCTGGTCTCTGTTTTGGTGTTTCGGTGTTTCGGCGGCGCTCTCCTCTGTAAGGGTACGGGGACCCTTTTTATAGTCGATTTTAGGTCAAGACGGAGTCGGTAAGTCGAAGATGGAAGGAATTGGGGCCACAGGGGCCAAAAGGGGGCCTCTCACGCGGCCAAGGAATCTGGCCGTGTGGAGGGTCCTCTTTTGGGCCTCCTTGCCCAATTCTCGTGGATCCTTCACCCGCAAGTCTTCTCCTTCCAAAAAAATGACCCCCGCAGATTTTCAGGTGATTTCGCGGGAGTTTTCCCCCTGAAACGTCAAAAATATAGAAAACAGGGTTTCTGACAGGCAGGGTTAATTCCATAAAAGTTAGGGGACTTTGTAATTTAACCCCAAAATACTATAAAGAATTGAATTATAAACTTATATGATGGAATATGTAATAGAAAACCATGTGAAAATATGCTAAATTCATCTATGCATTTTACATGCATCAGTGGCGCTGCTGCAGGTCTGTCCAGTACTCGCGATACTTGGTGGACTTGGTGGATTTCCTGGTGTTGGGCGGAGGCACTTGCGGTGAAGAGGGAGGCAGTTGGCGAACGGGTGTAGGTGATTGTCCAGGTGGTGGCGCCACTTGCTTGGTGGGTGGAGTTGATTGCGGAGTAGGCGGCACAGGATGCCGGCTAGTCGGCGCAACGTCTGGTTGCGCCTGGACTTGGCGTGGTGGCTCCACCACGGAGATCTCCACTCGCTGCTCGACAGCGGGATCAGGCCTTTCGGCGGCGTTGTCCTCCACCCGCTGCTCGGCATCAGGGTCATGCTGCTCTGCGGTGTTGTCTCCAGCCTGCTGTTCTGCAGCAGGCTCGGGGCGCTCCAGGGCAGCGTTGTCTTGTTGCTGCGCGTCTAGCTGCTGCTCGGAAGCGCGTTCAGAGTTCTCCTCGGCTGATGAAGCCGGAGGAGTTGGCGGTCTCTCGGAGGGGTTGGTGGTCTGGACATCTCGCTGCGCAGCTGGCTGCGCATCAGGTTGCGCAGCAGGCTGCGGCTGCTCGGAGCCGAGACTTGCTTCATTCTCTGCGCCAACGTTCTCGGTGTCAGAGTCTTGTACTTCAATAACTGGGGAGGGCACACGCTCCCTTTCCCGTTCCTGGTAGCCTTCATCATGATCCGAGAGCTCAATGGTCTGCTCTCGAGGCGGGGCTGTCCGTTTCGGAGGGATTGGCGCAATAGTGGCGTCAGCATCAAGTGCTTCGCTGAAGAGGAACACGAGAACATAACGCAAGATCAGAAAGAAAACAGAGAAGGAAACCAAGGAAGGCAATCGGCAAATGAGTCAAGGTTTATTCGGAAGGAACTTACCCGTCTATGGTGGGGGCCTTCCTCTTGCGGGAAACGGTGGCTTTGGCTGCTGCTTTCTTCTTAGTCCTCTTGCCAGGGGGCGCGTGCGCATCGCTGCCGGCCCTCTTCCGGGTACTGGGAGCTGCCACAGACAGCAGATCCACGTTCAGGGGCTCTTCCCCGTCATCCAGCTCAGGCTCTTCTGTGAATAGAAGAAGAAAGGGGTTAGAACAAGCAGGAAAAGAGAGTCAAAGCTTACTGCTAGCAAATAGAGAGGTGAACTCAGTCACCTTCTTCATCTTTGGACCAATCCCGAATAGAGGCATCTACGCGGGCCTTACCTTCCTGGCCGGCGCGAGGAATGCATAGAGTGTCCTGGATGGCGTACGCCTTGACGTCATCCTCAGTCCTGTCGGCTTCCCAGTTGGCGGTGAAAATCTCGCTGTCCTCGGTCCTCTGACAAGGAATACCCTGCAGTTGCAAGCATAAGGAGAAATAAGTTGAATTTCAGCAGAGTAGAAATACTACTCGGTTTAGCATGCCAACACAAAGCATATCAGGCTAAGTGATACTACTCGGGTGAGCATGCAAACACAAAGCATATGAAGCTAAGTGATACTACTCGGGTGAGCATGCAAACACAAAGCATATGAAGCTAAGTGATACTACTCGGGTGAGCATGCAAACACAAAGCATATGAAGCTAAGTAATACTACTCGGTTTAAGGTGCAAACACAAAGCATATCAGGTTAAATGGCACTATTCGGTCCAGCATGCAAGCATAGAGCATATTAAGCTGAGTGTCTCTATTCACAAAAGTAATTCTATCCGGCACGGCATGCAAACACAAAGCATATGGAGCCAAAGAGATAAGTATGAGGACCTACTCGGTGCAGCGTGGGAATCTTAAGCATACAAAGCTGAGAAGAAACCTATCTGGTATCAAAGTGCAAACACAAAGCATATGCAGCAGAGAACTAACCTTGGGAATGGGTTTGGTGCGGCTATACGGCACAAATCCGTATGCCCAGTTGTCGGTCAGCGTGGTCTTCATGATAGACCTCGCCCAGAGGACCACCTCTGCCTTACTGAGCTCGAAGGTGGTGGTCCTGGTGCAGTCCCGTGGGCCTCCCACATAACACATTTTGTGTGCTCGATCCTGGAGCGGGAGCACTCGGCGGGACATCCAGGAGGCGATCGGATCGTCCTGCAGGAGTCCTTCCGCCACCAGCTGCTTCAGCCGCTTCTCGACGTCGACAACGTCCGGCACGGTATTTTTGGGATGATACCCCCAATTCTGCCCGGTGGGCAGCTCATTGCGGAACGCCGGGAGTCTTATCCAGTCCACCTTGGGCTTCCCCTCTTCAGGAGCTACGTTCTTCACGTAGAGGAAACTGCGCTCCCACTTGCGCACGGTTTCCAGTCCGAGCACCCGCGGATGTTGCCCGGTCTTGCGTTGCAGCATCATGGCGCTACCCGTCTGGTTCATGGCGCGAGTACCACGGTGGTTGCCAGGGTCGTGGATGCTCTGCTGGCGGAGGTAGAAGTACCTAGCCCAGGTTTGGACTATCGGGTAGACGCCCACGAAGGCCTCGCACAGGGTGGCGTGGGCAGAGAGCATGACGATGGCGTTAGGGGGGAGATGGTGTGGCTGGAGGCCGAAGTGGCGGAGGAAGTCGGCGAAGAACTTGGAGATTGGAAGGCCGAACTCGCATTTAAGTGCGAGAGGAAGACGACGTAATCGTCCGCCTCCGGTGTGGGGACGAGCTCGTCGCCGGGAGCCCTGTAGATCACGCCGGGAGGGACCCTGCGGGTGTTCACCAGCCACTGATAGTCAGCGGCGGTGACATCCGAGCCCTCCCAGCCGGCTCGGGAGGCGGCCACCTCGTTCTCATGCTCGGCCGCGGCGGCGTGACCGAGATCCATCACGGCGCAGATGCGGAAGGGGCGGCGAGTGCTCGTGGAGTTTGAGGCTAACGGAGAAGGTGGAGGCGCGGCTCTGTCTCACTCTCTCTCAGAGCGCAGGTTGGCGGCGCGGTGCTCAGGCGGCGGAGATGAGGGCAGAGAGGAAGTGGAGTTGGGAAGAATGCGAAGGAAAAGTACACTGTGGGCGGCGCGGGGGTATTTATTACTCCGCGGTCTGGAGTTACTATTGGATCAATCGTGGCCTGAGATCGTGCGGTGTGGATTAACTGCCGTTAGAAATGCACACATCACAATATGCGCGCGTAACGGGTGCAGTTAATCCCACGTCCTGGATCGTGGGCTCTCGATTACTCGTTCAATGTGACCTAACGGGCTGTGGGCCCTGGGCACAGTGGCTGGCGCGTGGCCTGCGGCAGCACCGAGGCGTCGGGATCACCGGTACACGACACGTTCCTCACAGTGACACGAGAAGCTGGATTTCATCGAGATCGAGCGAGAGTGAGCTAGAAATTTGGCTAAGTAAAAATACTCGGCAGCATCCTACAGCGCGTGTTCTACTCGGCTTCGAAGAAATTCTTCCAATAACCACAGTTGGAGTGGTTCGAGTAGGAAGTTATGGGTCCGAGTTGAGGTACAACATGGCCTCATCCCTTCATGAAGACACGTTCTGTTTTAAGCTGGCAGGGCCCAACGAACAAGTTCACTGGACTCTACCAGCTTTGGGGACTAATGTCGGGGGGCTAGCCCCGGGTAGGGGTAAGGCAAGTGTTAAAGTGAAGGTCAGAGTGCCGTTGACCGGGTAGACGGCTACCTGGGTACCCACTACCCGGTAGGTTCTATCCGGAGAAACTCACTGAAGGCCAAGAGAATATATTGATGAAGATTGTGCTCGTCCGAATAGAGAAGTTATGGTCCAAGTAGATGGGCAACAATCCTACTCGGGCCAGAAGTCAATGGAGCCGTTCTGACAGAGATCCCGCGTATCCCGCAACCGTACAGGCGTGCGGTTCAAGTTACTAGGTATGTGATCATCAGTGACGCGGCATGGAAACAGAGAGGTGGGCACCTATCTTGTATTGTCATTGAGAGAGGGGACAAGACAGGATGGGGGCCTACACTGTGAGGCTGACAGGGTGGACAGGTCCTGTCAGCCGTACGGCGCGGCGGCTTCTCGCGCGGGCGTCAGCGCGAGATCCCGGAAGCGTGCTCTGCGTCATAGTGGTTAAGTCCCGTCAGTTGTACCTTTTATTAGTTGTTTACTCGGCTGGGCACCAGTATATAAGGTGCCCTGCCCCCTCCTGCGCGAGGGACATTGCCTCAGATTGCATTTATTGCAAGAGCCAGCAGTGGAGCTAGAGAGAGCAGCTGAGTGGCTACTCGGCTGAGAGGCAAAAACTGTACTGTGGCTACTCGGAAATCATACATACAGAGAGATAGGCAGGAGTAGGGGTGTTACCTCCACACGAGGGCCCCGAACCTGGGTAGATTGTTGTGTTTGAAGTGTTATTGAGCGCGGCTACTCGCCGTGCGATCCCTCCCCGAATACCTACAGCGTCCATTGGCCCCAACACTTTAGCCATCCCATGGCATCTGTCTTTACCTCACCACGACAGGCGGGCTACCCCCGAGTAGGGGTAAGGCTGGTGATAAACAGTGCTCTAGGTATGGTTTTGCCGGGTAGGCGGCTACCCAGTATCCGGTAGGCGCTATTCGACAGGAAATATTGAAGGCCAAGAGGAGATACGAGCATCGTTCTTGATCAACCGGGTAGAGCTCGGGTGATCTGAGTAGACGGGAGGCTATCCTACTCGGGCACAAAGTCAATGGAGCTGTTGTGGAAGATCTCGCATATCCAGGGGCCGTACCAGCGTGCGGTTCAACTTACTAGGCGCCTGATAATCCGCACTGAGATGTGGGAACAGTACGGGTGGGTAGCTGTCACGTCCTATCACTGACAGGGGAGACAGGACATGTCACTGACCTACCCTAAGGGGCTGACAGGGTGGACAAGAACTGTCAGGCGCACGGTGCGGAGTCTTTCGGCGAGGGCGTCAGCGGGAACATGGAGGCGTGCGCCGTTACCACAGTGGAGTAGTCCCATCAGTACTTTTATGTGCAAAATACTGGCTGGCCACCAGTATATAAGGTGGCTAGCCCCCTCCTGCGCGAGGGACGTTGGACCTGAGCTCATTTATTGCGAGGCTAAACTACTCATAGGGAGAACAATAGAGAGAGAGCTGAGTGCTGGCTATTCGGCAGAGAGCGAGTAGCTGAGAGATTGTAATTTATGTACTCGGTCGAGCATTATACAGAGAGATAGGCAGGATTAGGGGTGTTACCTCCACACGAGGGCCCTGAACCTGGGTAGGTTGTGGTGTTTGCAGTGTTCCTGAGCGCGCCCATTCGGCGTGAGATCCCTCCCGGGATACCTACAACGTCCATCGGCCCCAACTTTATCCATCCTATGGCATCTGTCTTCTCCACACCACGACAGTTGGCGCCCACCGTGGGGCCAGCCGCAGCGCTGGCTGGGGTTCATATTCGGACGGGACCCGTTTCTCCGTCGGGGGAGCGCGTGGTTTGTGGCCTTGTCCACAGATTTGGCTCCTTCGACTTCGTCACCGACAAGGCCGGAGATTTTGGCGACAAGCCCATGCTTGCAAGCGGCTCAGTCCTCTCCTTCGGCGCGCATTTGATGTATGTTGCCACCACCGTCATCCGCGAGTACCCAGAGGAGGTGCTCGTCACTGAGGATCCTCCCGCTGTTCTCGCTGTCCGCGGGAAGCCGGACGGCTACTCCGTGGGCAGCATGGAGGTGATGATGACGGGTCCAGCTATCGATGTCGGGAAAGGCGCGCCCGCTGCGCCTGAAGTCGTCGTTGATCCGGCTGCTCGCAGGGGCCACAAGCCCTACGACATGCCGCGGAATCAACCGGGCTACATGGACCCTTCCACGTCAACTGCGGTACCGGCTGCTCGCGCTGGCGTCGCCGAGCAGCTAGGCATGCCTCTCGCCACGGACGCGGATCCCGCGGTGGTGAGGGCGCAACTCGAGCAGCAGCGCCAGGCTTTGCTCTTGGAGGCCCAGGAGCTGGAGAAGGTTAGGCTTGAGCTTAACCTAGATAAAAACGAGTACAATAGAGTGCATGGTTTTACTCCTATTTCTAGAAATCCCAGGAAGATATGAGTTATTCGCTGCAACCTAGATGCCAAGCTAGCTAGAGATGGTAGGGCTGCTAGCAAATGGGCTAGTTTAAACACTGCTGGTAGGCCGAAATACAGCTCCCCTGCCAAGACACTTAGAGCTGCTGAGGCAGTCGCGGGCGAGTTGCCGCATCTCACCGGCGAGGCTCGCACTAGGCAGCCGAACCGGCTCAAGGTACTGGATAGCACGCTGTAGAGCGGCGGACCAGCCAAAAACACAATGCTGCAGGTACTGGCTATCAAGCCACCCGAGATCGCCAAGAGGGACAAGGAGGAAACCGAGATGGCCCATCTCGGCGTCAGGCTGCCAACCCGGTTCAGCGGTCGGTGCAGCCACAAGCAGTTGCGGCAGCGGCTAACCCGGTTGCTCAACCCGGTCCAGTGCACCAGGACCGCTGCAACGATAGGTACTCGGCAATGGAGCAAGCCGGTACGCCGACCCAAGAGATGTTGCTACTCAGTTGGGAGGCAGAATGCTGGAGCCCACCGACGCGAGATACAAGCTGGACCGGATTCACCGGTCTGAAGAGATCAAGTCAGAGGCCCACCGGGACCAAGATGTTTTGGTCTCAGGATCATGGGAGAACCCGCTGTACCAAAGTTCCAGTTGGCCAGGGGGACCAAGACTTATGATGGGAGAACCAAGCCAGAAGACTGGCGGAACGACTACGTCACCGCCGTGCACATCGCTGGCGGTAACAGAAGATGGGTTGTGAGATGCGTGCCCCAGATGCTGGAGGGCCCTGCCCGGATTTGTCTCAACAACTTGCCAAGGGACAGTATCAACTGTTGGCTTGACTTCTCGGAGGCCTTCATCAGCAACTTCACTAGCACATACAAGAGGCCGAATAGGCCACAACAACTTTCAGCATGCAAGCAGAGGGAAGAGGAAACAGATCACGAGTACCTTACTCGGTGGAGCACCCTGAGGAACTCCTGCTAGGGTGTGAACGAGTCACAGGAAATTGCCTGGTTTGCTCAAGGCTGCAGGCATGGCAGCATGTTGTAGCAGAAGCTGCAGAGGGAGATGCCGAGTACGCTCGCCGAGACGATCAAGATCGCTGATATGTATGCAATCGGTGACCCTACTCAGCCTCTACTCGATTTCATCGAGCCGAGAAGAAGAAATCAAGATGGTACCCGGCGCAATGACTGCAAAGACTTCCGCAACAAGCGCCGAGATGATCGCCCTAATGCCCGCTATGGCTCGGAGCAGGTGAATTCTGTGAACCAGGATACTGCAGCTGCCGGGAGAAGTCAAAGGCAAAAAACTGCAGGAGCCTAGTACGGGCAAAACCAGAATCAGGGCCAGAACTTCAAGAAGCAGTACAATGCTCCCCAGCAGGGCAATGCTGCCAAGGAATCCGGAGATGCCGCTCAAAGATTTATCTTTGAGACCATGAAGGATGGGCCTTGCAGCTTCCATACTCGGCATCCGAGTAGGCCGGCCAACCACACAACTCGGCAATACAGTTGGTGGGATCGCATCAAGAGTGAAGGCTTTGGCCAACTGCCCCCTCCTCCGCCTCTTCCGTTTGCGGGTTCCAATGTGCTGCCTATCCGGGCAGCTCCTCCCTGGCCGGCCCAGAACCCGAGGAGGGAGAATGTGAATCAAGTGGCTCCGGGAGCCAACCGCAACTACAACAACCGCAACTACTACACCTGCAACAACAACCGGAACAACAACGACAACAACAAAAACAACAATGGCAACAACAACAACGGCAATGATGGTAGTGGAGACGAGAACCAGTACCAGGAACATCATGAGAGCTCCATGGTGTTCACCACCGAGCAGGATGACAAGCACTTCCAGCGCAGGCGCGCGATGGAGGTGAATGCAGTGATGTCGGCGGTACCGGATTACATGAAATGTGCGACCAAGACATCGTCTGGTCTAGAGCTGATCATCCCAAGGTGATGCCCAATCCAAGGTACATATGCTCTGGTGGTGGACCCTACCTTCCTGGGGACCAGGAAGAATGTGAAGTTCAACAAGGTGCTGATTGACAACAGGAGCAGCATCAACATCATGTACCGAGATACCATGGAGAAGCTCGGCGTTGCCGAGAACATGCTGCTACCCAGCCGGACCACCTTTCACGGCATTGTACCAGGAGTGTCTTGTGCTCCTATCGGCCGCATCTGGATCGATGTGCTTTTCGGCACCAGGTAGAACTGCCGGACCGAGTGCCTGCAGTTTGAAGTGGTTGATATTCAGAGCCCCTACCATGCTCTACTCGGCGAGCCTGCTCTCAGCAAGTTCATGGTTTCAACCCATGCGGCCTATCTGAAGATGAAACTTCCCGGTCCCAACGACATCATCACCATCTCGGGTAATTACAAGTGCTCTCTGGACTGCGCATCTGCTGGATCTCGGCTAACCGATTCCTTGGTCATTGCTGCCGAGAAGAAGAAGATACATGAGGTGGTAGCCATGGCTCAGGCGGCTAACCTCGGTATGCCCGGCATGCCAAGCTCTCAGTACGGGGCCACCTTCCAGGCCTCCCAAGAAACAAACAAGGTGCAGATTGACCCGGAATTCCCGGAGCGTGTTGCCATCATTGGCGCCGGGTTGGAGGAGAAATAGGAAAGCGAGATCATCCACTTCCTCCGTGAGAATCGAGATGTCTTTGCATGGTCCAACC
Organism: Alopecurus myosuroides; assembly: GCA_028641055.1. Lineage (NCBI taxonomy): Eukaryota > Viridiplantae > Streptophyta > Magnoliopsida > Poales > Poaceae > Alopecurus > Alopecurus myosuroides. The sequence goes on from CM054058.1 coordinate 418,365,899, forward strand.
AGGACCTGCCGGGTGTCCCGAGGGAGTTGGTTGAGCACTCGTTGCATGTGCGCCCTGACGCCAAGCCGGTTAAGCAGGCGATGCGCCGCTTTTCGGCTGAGAGAAGAAAATCCTTTGGTGACGAGATCACAAAGCTGCCGACAAGTGGATTTGTTATGGAGGTACTGCGTCCGGATTGGCTGGCCAATTGGGTCATGGTGTAGAAGAAGAAGGAGGATCCCAAGGTTGTTGCGGCATGGCGCATGTGCGTAGACTACACCGACTTGAACAAGGCCTGCCCCAAGGACCCGTTCCCGCTACCCCGGTAGATCAGGTGATTGATTCCTACTCTGGTTTTCACCAGATTCCTCTCAACCCGGCTGATCAAATAAAGACTACTTTTATTACCCCATACAGGGCTTATTGCTATCGTGTCATGTGTTTTGGGTTGAGAAATGCTGAGGCAACATATCAGAGGTGCATGCAGAAGTGCTTGCACGACCAAATAGGAAAGAATGTGCATGTGTATGTATATGACATTGTCATCAAAACAAAATAAAAACACACTCTGCTGAGAGATATTGAGGAAACATATGCATGCTTATGCAAATACCGGATGAAGTTAAATCCAACCAAGTGCACATTTGGCATCCCGGCTGGCAAGCTACTCGGCTTCTTGGTATCCAGTCGGGGCATTGAGGCCAATCCTTCAAAGATAAAAGCTATAGAGATCATGTCTTTGACGAGATCACTGAAGGATGTGCAGAAGTTTACCGAGTGCATGGCATCCCTTAGCCGCTTCCTAGGAAGAATGGGTGAGAAGGCCTTGCCTCTCTATCAGCTCATGAAGAAACGTGACAAGTTTGTTGGACACCACAAGTTGATGTGGCCTTCAAGGAACTCAAGACCATGCTGGGTAGCGCTCCCATCCTGTCGAGCCCTCTGCCTAAGGAGCCAATGCTGCTTTATATTGCAGCTACCAACCGGGTAGTGAGTGTGGTGGTGGTAGTGGAGCGAGAAGAGGAAGGAAAAATCGTGCAGCGGTCGGTGTATTATCTCAGCGAGGTGTTATCCAGCTCCAAGCAAAACTATCCACACTACCAGAAGATGACTTATGGCGTATACCTAGGTGCCAAGAAGCTCAAGCATTATTTCCAGGAGCATCCCATCACAGTGGTGAGCACGGCTCCCATCTCGGAGATTATGGAAAACAAGGATGCAAGAGGCCGGGTAGCCAAATGGGCAATTGAGCTAGCCGCATACACTCCGCTGTATGCGAGGAGATAAAAAATCAAGTCTCAGACCCTGGCGGATTTCTTGGTGGATTGGGCCGAGATGCAGTATGAGCCTCCCTTGCCGGAAACCAATTTCTGGAGGATGCATTTTGATGGCTCTAAGGTGAAAGAAGGGCTCGGTGCCGGCGTGGTGCTCACCTCACCCAAGCGAGATAAACTCAGATATGTGCTGCAGTTCCACTTCTCAGCATCCAATAATGTAGCCGAGTACGAAGCACTGGTACATGTCTTGAGAGTGTCCAAGGAGATTGGAGTCCGGCGGATCGTATGCTATGGCAACTCGGACTTGGTGGTTCAGCAAGTCTCGGGGAATTGGGACGCCTTGGATGCCAACATGGCGTCCTCCGGTTTTTGGTTCAAAACATGACTGTATTATTTGAGGGTTGTGAATTCCATCACATTCATCGAGCTGAAAATGATGCGGCTGGTACTCAGTCCAAGTTGGGATCTTCCCGGCAGTTCATCCCACCTGGGATTGCCTTGGAGCATTTCAGAAAGCCATCTATCAAGCCATCGACCAACTCGGAGTCTATACACATTCCATCTCTGCTAGGTTCAGATGTTGTTCCCATGGAAATCGACTGGGAGAATGCAAAGGAGAACCCGGGGACTGCCGTCTCTAACCCGAGGACTACCGTCTCCAACCCAGGGACTACCCCTCCCAACTCGGGGACCGTTGACTTCATCGAGGGGATCATTTCTCAGTACTCGGGGACTCGTCTCCAACTCGGAGCAAGTTATGGTGGCTGATCCAATGGAGGTGGCTGAACCTATATTCCCTACCCGGCCCACGCCGAGCTGGGCTTTGTCCATATTGTCCTTCTTGATGGATGTCATCTTGCCAAGTTACGAGGTCACAGCCCGGTAGATACAGAGAAGATCCAAGGCCAACACCATCATCAACAAGAAGCTGCACAAGAGAAGTTCTACTGGCGTGCTCTAGCGCTGTGTTGAGCTGGAAGAAGGGGAAGAGATCCTCAGAGAAATACACCAAGGAGAATGCGGGCACCATGCCTCTTCTCGGGCTCTAGTCAACAAGGCTTTCCGGCATGGATTCTTTTGGCTCACTGCCTTGCATCAAGCAGAAGATCTAGTCAGAAAGTGTAATGGATGCCAGAGGTATGCAAGCAAGATACACACACCAGCATCCGAGTTGAAGACCATCCCCATTACATGGTCGTTTGCCGTATGGTGCTTGTATATGGTTGGACCTTTCAAGCCAGCTAGAGGAAACATGACTCACATCTTAGTCATGGTTGATAAGTTCACCAAATGGATTGAGTTAAAGCCTATCCGGAAGTGTGATGGGAACACAGCTGTGAGTTTTATGAAGGACAATGGAACAAACTTTGTTGAGGGAGCATTTGCCAGATTCTGCAAGGAGAAGCGGATCCGGCTAGACGTTGCGTCAGTCATGCATCCGGCTTTGAATGACCAGGTTGAAAGAGCTAATGGCATGGTCCTATCCGGAATAAAGCCAAGGCTAATTGAGCCACTACAGCGAACCCCTGGTTGTTGGCTGGACGAGTTGCCGGCGGTGTTGTGGAGTCTAAGGACTACCCCTAACCGATCAACCGGATACACACCATTCTTCGTGGTATATGGAGCAGAGGCCGTGTTTCCCACTGACCTTGAGCATGACTCACCCAGAGTAACACTCTACACTGAGAAAGAGGCAAGAGAAGCTCGAGAAAATGACGTTGACCTGCTCGAAGAAGCAAGATAGTTAACTCTATCACGCTCAGCTATATATCAGCAGAATCTGAGGCGCTATCATAGCCGGAAAGTAAGCCCAAGGTTTTTCCGAGAAGGAGACATGGTCCTTAGGCTTGTGCAACACACTGCCGGGATGCACAAACTATCCCCTCCGTGGGAAGGGCCTTTCATTGTGAGCAAGGCTCTACACAATGATGCCTATTATCTCATCGACGCACAGGCACCATAGAAGAACAGGGCAGATAAATCCGTAGAGGAATCCAAACGTCCCTAGAATGTAGCTCTACTCCCCTGTTTTGATTCATGGGCGAACATTATATGTATCTCCTCAACCGACTTAAATTCAAGTCGGCACTCCGAATTCGAACTCGGGGACTGCCTGTGCCAAACTTGCTCTATGTCGTTTACTTTATTTCCTTTTCCTACTCGGTTCTTCTACTCAAAATTTCACGCGTACGTTTAGTAGTGTGTTTAAACCTAAGGGCCAACTCTTCGACTCTGCTGCTGTCCGCAACCCGGCTTCATGGCAAGAAAGAGAACAAGCCAAAGGTCAATAAACACATGAAAAAACTGTTAAGGAAAGAAGAGTACATCAACCGAGTAGGGTGTTTTTTTCCTTCCATGTTTTTCTTTTCGGCTAAGTGTGGGGCAGTGTTAAGTTCAATTCACAAAGGGGTTAAGTATTGGAAGCTTGGTTTTCGAAATCTTGTGACTCGACTATAAAAAAGCCACAAGTGGAAGGTAAGAGCAAAGATGAAAGAACTAAGTGGACGAGAAAAGCAACTCGGGGACTTGCCTTTAACGCGATCCGACGTTGAGCCAGTCTTGCTAATAAACCGATTAAAACTGAGTAGCACAAGGAACAATAAAGTATTTGTTACATCTGCACCCGGCATACCGGGGATCTGATAAGTGTTTAAGGATAAAAAGTGCAGGACCCTAGGCCACTGTGGATGTGGTGGAGTTAGTCTTGGTGTTGGTTGGCTCTGCTGACTCGGAGGCTGGAGTTGGGGAAGCGGGCTCAGGAGCAGTGGAGGTTGGAGTAGCGGATGAAGGCTCAGAAGCGGCATCGGTGGCCTGGGCAGCGGAGTCACCGAAAGGAGGAGCAGTTCCAGAGGTGGCGTTCTCGGTTGCAGCCTCACTTGCGCCCAACTCGGGAGCTGGAGTGTCGATCACCATCTCGGTGGTGACAGCTCCATTCGGGGCAGTGGGCTGCGACTCGTTTCGGACTTCATCTGAGCCAGCTCCTGGCTTGATCACTTCCGGATCGACGTCCATCACAGACTCCTCCACAGTGTCGCGCTGCTTGGTCTCCTCTTCTCCGGCGTCATCCGGCACCTCCTCTTCATCACCCATGCTTCCGTCTTCACCAGCATCGCCGTCTTCCTCAGCTTCATCCTCCTCTTCTTCGACATCGGTATCCGGCTCCGGGGGGCCGTCGATGTATAGCTGTGTCTCTGCATAAGATGTGAGCTCGTAGGCGACCTCCTTGCGGCGCAAGATGCAATCATCCCGGTTGGTCCACTTGGAGTCATTTCGGAGGGTGCTTATTCTCTCAAGAGCAAGGTTCTCGTACCATGACAACACAAAGTGAAGGGCCTCATCTGCACCAGCCCGGGCTGCGGAGGCACGCCACTTCTTCAGCTCCTCCTTGAAATGGTTCAGGTCAGTGACCATCTCGTTGATAGTATCCGGGATCTTCTTCTCCGGCCAGAATAGCTTATGCAGATGCATAGCGGTTGAAATCATGGAGGCGCCCAGGCCCTTGAGGGAGACTACCTGGGTCTTGATGTTCTCGCGCGATGTGATCATCTATGGTGGCGGACTCATCTGTATTGAGGCCAGAGGCTGCCCTCTCCCTCCTAGCCTTCTCCATGGCCGTCTCAGCAGCAAAGTTCAAGTACGGGGCATGCTGGGTTGAGTCAGAGGAGAGAACCGGGAAGAAGGAAAACCGAATAGAAGAAATTCGAAGGATAAAAACCGAATAGAATAAAGAGTAGTGGTAACTCATAGCTCAGTTCCAGGACAAGGGCCCCTAGTCGGGTCGTATAGTCTTCAACAAGACAGAGATGCCTATCTTGGAGACGGCGCGACTCGTTCACCATGACCTCGACAGATTGGTTTCTCTCTCTGAGAGACCTAATCTCCCTCTCGAGCTCCAGTTTTTCCGCGGCAGCCTAGTTTAATGCCGCAGTCTTCTCGTTCCCGGCCTGCAGTGCAGTCTTCAGTGCATCAGCAAGCTCGAGTGAGCTTATGGACTTCAGCTTTCTCGGCGTTCAGGTTCTTCTCCAGCTAGGCCTCTCGGTCCTGCACCTGCTGCTGCGCTTTGGCCGGTGTGAGGCGCCCTTGGTGCTGCTCATGGAAGGCTTTATACTCTTCTGCGGAAAAGCAACCAAGTTAGCAGCATGAAGAAGCGACAAAAACAAAGAGAAGGGAAAAGAAGGATCAACTCACCTTCCAGGGAGGTGATTTTACTCTGCGCATATGCAGCCATGACCTCGCAGTCTTGGTGCGCATCAGCAAGCGCATTGAGCTCACCTGCAGAGAAGACGAAAATTGAACAAAAGCAGAAAATGGGCGTAAACACAAAACGCACAAACCAAAATGTTAAGTACTTACTTTCCACGGAGGACAACTTGGTGATAGTGTCCGTGACATTCTTCTCTAGGATCGCCCTGTCGCCCTTCTCGGCCTCCAACATCCGGTTCTTATCCCTGATGGCCCGATCTGACCACAGAAGCTGGCGGAAGATGTTGGTCCGGGTCTCAGTGCACTCCTGTAGAGAAGAAGGAAATGTTGTGAGTCGGAAGATTTGGCCCGGGTAGATTGCAACTCGGTTGAGCTTTACCTACTCGACCCAAATCTCGGGGACTGGGTAGTGGATAGAAGCAAAAGAGCAAAGTGGACAGAAACGGCAACTCAGAAATCTGGATTGAAAGAAAAAAAAACAATTACCCGGTTGGTGTTCTCGGCGTCCTCATCAGCTTTGCGCAGGCAGAACAGCTTGTGCGCCAAGGTACTGCTGGAGGAGGACATCGCCATCGTGACAGGACCGAAATCGGCTTTATTCCATGATTGTCGGTAAGTGTCGAGATTCTTTAGGTGCGCGCCATCCAATTCAGGGCGACCGTACCTATTGCTATCCCAGAACTGCTCGACGAATCCTATCCGGTCGAGGACTGTTTCAGTGTATTCTCGGAGCTCGTACTCTGAGGGGGGCGGCATGTACTCTATGCGGAAGGAAGGGGCCTTTCCTGTGTTTCCGGAGCGGGCCACCTGCCTCCGTTCCTTCAGCGCCGCCAACCGCGCGGCTTCTTGCTCCTGTTTCTGCTGGTGGAACTCTAGCAGCTCGCGCCAGTGATCCGGGAAGATCGCATTCTTGGCGGTACCGCAGGCGCCAGCTCCGGGAGTCTGTTGTTCCGAAGGGCCGAACTTGATGGCGGTCTGGATGAGCTTGGTGCTCCGGGTAACCGTACCAGTCTTGGCAGGCACCAGTGCACCGCTCGGTGCTGAAGGAGTAGGGGTACGGCCTTGACCTTTTTTTTCCGCTGGTCTTGATGAGTTTCGTGGTCTTGGTTGTGGCCTTCTCGACTGCTGTTGCTCCATATGAGGGCTTGGATGGTCTTGGAGCAGCTGGTGGCTTGCCGGCGCCAGGAGCAGCAGAAGGGTTTCTCAGTCTAGAGGGCGGCACCTGTGAAGCTGGCGGAGGCCCTCTGGGCTGCTGCTGGCCGGATTGCTTTGCTTCCGGCGGAGGTGTCTTGTTGGGCGGCGCTTGTGGCTGTCCAGCCGGCGCAGCGTCAGGCTGAGCTTGGCCATAGGGCGATGGCTGCTCCGTAACCCAGTCCTGCGCAGGTGGGCTCCCTTGCCTTTTCTTGGCGTTGGTCTCTTCCCGCTGCTCGGCAGCGAAGTCTCGTGGCTGCACGACAAAATATTCTTGCTCGACAGGGGTCTCTCTGGGTTCCTCGTCGGAAGCCGCTGGTCGTGATGGCTGTCTCTCGGCAGCGGGCTCCTGTGCAACCTGTTGAGAGCTGGGCTGCGACGGCTCTAGAACCTGGTCGGTCTCCATCCCGGTGCCAGTGTTCTCGGCACCGAGATCTTGTTCTTCCCTAGGAGGAGAGGACATATGTGTCCTATCCTCTGGCCGGTTATCCTCTTCATCGCCGTCAGGTCCACGACTTCTCGGGGTATGCTTCTCTTGGGGGGGCTCGTTGGTGGCCTCGGCGTCAAGTGCCTCGCTGAGAAAAGATAAAAAAAGAAGAAGGAAAATCAGAGGGGTGCAGACAAAAAGAGCAGGGAGAAAGCAGAGAAGACTATGGAATGCGAGAGCAAAGAGCAACTCGGAAGCACTTACCCGTCCACAGTAGGGCGCCTCTTGCGCGTGGTAGTCTTCTTCTTTATCTTCTTGGCAGGGGGCTCCAGTGCTCCGCTGCCCGATCTCTTCTTGGTTCCGGTAGGGGCGGACATTGACACAGGTGGTACGTCAAGTGGCTCCTCCCCCTCCTCCTCCTCCAGTTCGTCTATGGCTGAAAAGAACAAGTAGGAGCGTAAGAGATGAAATAAGTCATGGTATTCTTGTAACATCCCCAATTTTTGCTACCAAAGGGGTGTGGTGTGTGTTCATCTCATACATGCATGGAAACAAAAATTTAATCATGTTTTAACCAATTGAAATGGTGAATTTAAATGGTTTCAGAAATTTCCAGCAAATAGTACTTAAAAGGGGTTCCAAAATTTTGTTCTGAAAATTAATTCAATTACACAAAAGTAACACATGGTGTTGTTGGAAATTTCATGAGCTTTCCAAAAATGATTTTTGTCAAATTTTATTCCTGCAAAAAGGGCCTCAAAACTTGGTTTTCTGTCCTAGTTTAAAAGAGAAAAGGACCTCAAGGCAATTTCATAGTTTTCCAGGGGTTTTTTGTTTTTTTTCCTTTTCTTTTTGGCTTTCTCCTAGCTCTGGCCAGAAGGAAAGCAGGTGCGTGGCCGCTGTGTGGGTCGCCGTTGCCACGTACTGCTCGCCGCCTTGTAGAAGACGACCACGAGGGTGTCGTGCCCTCCTTCCCTCCTCTCTGTATCACTCTCTCCTCGCCTCCCTATCCTCTCGTTCCCTGTATCGGCGAAAACAACCGAAACCCGAAGCTACTGTCCCGCCGGCCGCCGCCTCGCGCCGCCATCTCCGGCGATCCCCGGCCGATTCACGAGCACCAAAAGAACCGCCGTGGTCCCCACCCCCTCCTGTAAGAACCTCGCTTGCCGGGAGGGCTCCAACCGTCGGGATCGAGCCCGTCTTCCCCGCCTCCGGCCGGTGAGCTTCCGCTGATTCCGGCGTGTGCGCCGCTCCTCCGGCCTCGTCGACTCCTCCTTCACGCTCCTGGTGAGCAACTGCATCCGTGGGGACATTTGCTTTTCCCCCCTACCCCTCTGTACCGTCCCGGCGCCGAACTCCGCCGTCGGCCGCCGCGCCTCTCGTCGCCGGAGAGCGTTCCGGCGACCATTCGGTCCGCCGAGGCCCTCCCTAGGCTCCCCATGTTCCCCTCTCTCTAATGGTATAGTTTGTTCCTTCAATTGCAAACGAATTCGGTCGAATTTGAACCCTCTCTGTGAAGAACAGAGGATGACGAGGTCATCACTGCGTCATGATGACGTCATATATCTACTGCTTAAGATTTCCGGAAAATATCTAAATATTGAATAATTAATAACTATTCTTTTATACCTCAGAAAAATAAAAATGAGGTACCAATATGCTCAGAAAAATAAACTCTACAAGAATATGTTATTTTCACACATTTTTGAGAAAGTTGAAAAATGACCTTTATTTAATATTATTTAATCATTTAAAATAGAAAAATAAGTTTTTATTCACCAAATTTAGAAAATTAAAAGTTATATACCAAATTGCTCAAAATGACAAATGCAACTTGTTTATGATGTTTTCAAACTCATTTGAGCAACTAAAATGATACTCATTTCCATAATCACCCGAATTGCCCTCCGGGGTCTATTTCGGGTTAATTTCAGTAAAAATGCTCAACTAACATATGAACCCTAGCAACCCAACGATCATGCTTAGGGCTTTATTTCAGTGCACTAACTTGCTCATGCATACATATTGCGCATTGCGTCGATGCCATGTGTTGATTGTTATTTCTTCTTTTCGGTGTTGTTTCCCCCTCGGTAGAACGTGGCTCCGAAGAGAAGGCCAACAGTCCAATGGCGAATACTTGATCTTAACCGACAAGTCAAGCACTTATTCCAGAAGATCTTTATCTAGTTTTCTTATAACCAAGGCAAGCATAACCTCTTATCTGCTCATATATGTTTTCGAACAACATTTGATTCTCGTACTTTGCATTCGATTCCAAAGTATTTGATGCTAGTAGATATAGTTCACCTATATACTGCATTGCCTCAATATCCTGATCCACTGCTCCTAGCCGCCATAGTTTTGCTTGTGCGCATCGCCAGAGCCTCATATCTGCTTTGCTTAGCTTCACATGTTTGTTACCTCTGCTCCATCCGGTTGATGAATCAGAGATGCGATAACCTAGTATGATATGATGACGTGGTGAGATGAGCACTGTCTGGTTAACTTGATTAAGGCTTGTACGGAAGGCCACTTGGGAAGTGGTTGTTCGTTCCGTACTCGCCAACCCTAGGAGTAAGGTCGGACGCAGAAGCCAAGACTGAGCGTACAACCACGCGCGATGGCCATGAGCCTCGCCGACCGACTAACTTAGCTGGCTTTATCCATGAGTCACGTAGTTTGAGATTTCCATTCGGCACCGCAAATAAAACTTTTTAAACGGTTTTGAAAACAAAATGCTCCGCTAGGGCGTGACCGGGGCCAAGTGATGGACGTACACGGATCTTGACCCCGCCTCACAGAGACAGGTGCCGTCAGGAGGATGGCCAACTCCCTGTTGACGGGGTGGCCCTGTCTTGGGTTGACTCATGGATAGGGTTGGGTGAGGTAAAGGTCGTGGCCAGCCACCCTCTGCCGCGTTCCATGGAAGAGCGTACATGTGGCGCTAAGAGTCGGATGGTACGTGTGGGTAAAGTGTACCCCCTGCAGGGATAAATCTTTTCGAGAAGCCGTGTCCGCGGTTAAGGACGGCTTGGTGAAAGTAATTTGGCCATAGATAACTTGAACATGACGTAAAAGATGTTGACAAAGCATGGAGGCAATAGATGAAGGGTGCCTCCCCGGAGATGCCGGGAGGGGTAATCCTTGTAGCATGTGAGGTGCTGGGAAATGATGTTGGTGGATGAAAAGATGATGATTTTCAGAAGTTGAGTAGTCTTCTCATCTGTTTTGAAAATACTCCTTTAGACGTGCTATTCCTCCTCGATTTGTAAAACAAAGATTGCTTTACACAAAACAGCCTTCATAAAACCTTTCTGAAGATAACAGATATATAATAGGTTAATTAAGTCTTGTTGAGTACCTCCCGTACTCAGGTTTGCTTATTTTGGTCCAGGAGAAGAACTCCATCGGTGGTGATTCAACGTGGACATCGACGAGTAGTTTGGGGTTCCCAGGTAGCAGCCTGGAATCTATGGGCTGGGACGTCGCCTTATGTTGCGGCCTCTTAGGCCTTTTGGTTCTTGTTGATTAGCAACATAATTGCCTTTCGTTGTCTGATGTAATGTTGGGTCGTGTGACCTCTGTTTGTAAGCTATACTCTAGTAACACCTGTTTAATAAAGCTTCATGTTTAGAGTACTGCTTTGATCGGTTGTTGGTCTCGAGCTCATTGTTATACAGTTTTGGCTATGCCTGCATAGTTGTCGCAGTCGAGGGGTTGTGGAGCCGATGATCCATGTCCGAGCCCGCCTGTCGATGTGATCGGCCTGGGGCGAGGTAACCCTAGTAACCCTCGATTGTTGTTGCACTTTCTGGACACATAGCATCTCTGTATAGCTTTGGTCCCGTTTCCTTCAGTTTCCTTCGATTCGTGGACGCTTTGATATGCATAGTTGGTTATGACTAGCATGGATACAAGGAGTAGTAGACTGGGGATCCGGACTACGTGCCGATGAATCCAGTCTGCCTGCCGTTGTTTGTTGCGGCCGGGGCTGGTAACCCTGAAGCCCTTGTGAGTCCATGGCTAGGAGCACATAACAGTATGTATATCTCTGGGTCCGGGGGTCTGACAATTCTGCAACGGGCACACAGATGAACTTGGTCACCTTCGTCATCCTTAGACCAGTCCCATATAGAGGTGTTAACTCGGGACTTACCATCCTGGCCAGCACGAGGGATACAGAGTGTATCCTGGACGTCAAACGCTTTGGCGTCGTCCTCAGTTCTATCCGGTTTCCAATTCTTCTCGAAGATAGCATCATCCTCTCTTTTCTGGCGAGGAAGAACCTGAAGACGCAAGTACATAGCATATAAGGCTAAGACCTGGCAAGGAAATTTTACTCAGAATAGCATGCAAACATAAAGCATATACAGCTAAGTGCTAGAAAGGGAAGCGAGTTGGGGCTCTACTCTGAATAGCATGCAAACACTAAGCATAATAAGCTAAACAGAGAAGTACTACTTGGCCTAGCGTGCAAACACAAAGCACAGTAAGCTAAGAACTAACAGAGAAATTCTATTCGCTACCAAGTGGAAACACAAATAAAATTGGCGAAGGAAAACAAGCTAAGGCATGTTCTACTCGGTATGGAGTGAACTCAACTAAGTATGCAGAAAGGGGTACTTACTTCGGGGATTGGTTTGCTGCGGCTATACGGCACGAAGCCGTAGAACCAGGTATCCGAGAGCGTGGCCTTGAGGATGGACTTGGCCCAGATAGCTACTTGCTCCTTGGTGAGCTCGAAAGTAGTGGTCCGAGTACAGCCCGGGGCCCCGCCCATGTAGCACATCTTGTGCACCCGTTCTTGGAGAGGGAGAACTCGGCGCTCCACCCAGCAGGCGATCAGGTCGTCCTTGTGGAGTCCCTGTTCCACCAACTCGCGCAAGCGCTCGTCAATTCGGTTGACAACGTTCACTGTCGTCTTGGGATGGTAGCCCCAGTTCCTCATCTCGGTGGGAGGCACATCCTGGAACGGTGGTAGCTTGATGAGGTCCACCGCCTGCTCGTCTTCTGCGGGAGTTGGGTTCTTGACGTAGAGGAACCCTCTCTGCCATTTGCGGCAGGTATCTAGCCCGAGTACCCGCGGGTGGATGCCCGTGGGACGTTGAAGCATCATGGCGGCACCCGTCTGAGTCATCTCTTTCGGGGCAAGCGGGTTGGAGGTGTTTGGATGAACTTGGTGGAGAAGAAAGAAATATTTCGCCCAGGTATCTACCGTGTGGTAGACACCGAGAAAAGCTTCGCAGCATGTGGCATGGGTGGAAAGCATGGCAATAGCGTTGGCGGGGAGATGGTGTGGCTGGAGGCCGAAATGGCGCAGGAATTCGCGCATGAACTTGGAGATGGGAAGGCCAAATCCACGCTTGAAATGACTGAGGAATACTACGTACTCACCAGGGCCCGGAGTTGGCACCTACTCCTTGCCGGGAGGACGGTAGATAACGCCGGGAGGCACCCGGCGGGTGTTCACGAGCCATTGGCAGTCCGACGCCTTGACGTCGGAGCCCTCCTAGGCGGCGCACACTGATGGAGGTTCCCCTGTTGCTGATCCGCAGCGACGGGCTCGAGCGCCATCTGATTTTGTCCGGTGAGGAGGTGTTGAGGTCGGAGATGGAGATGGAGGCGCGCGGGGTCGAGGAAGACGATGCCGCACGACGAAGGACCAGTCGAGTTCTCTCCGGTGGACGGCGGCGCGCGAGGATGAGGTCTCTCTCTCTGTGCGCACGGACCGATAGTGTGTTGTGTTCTAGCGGTGGCGCTGATTTTTTATGCGAATGCAAAGGCGAAGAGGAAGCGGAGATGGGGAAAGTGGCCAGGAAGGGTAGATAGTTGGCGGCACGGAGGTATTTAAACCTCCTCAAAGCGCAGTTACCACGCGGGATCGATCGTGGAGGAGATCGTGCGGCGTGGGTAGTAATTGTGCCTGTTAGAAACGCATAAAGCGAATTACACGCGCGTAACGGGCGCAGTTAATCCCACGCCTCACATCGTAGGCTCTTGAGTGCCTGCGTGACGCGACACTACGGCGTGTGGGTCCGCCGTGTAGAGACAGGTGTGTGTTGTGCTATCACGCCAGAACCAAGGCGTCGTGGGTACGGTTGCGTGACACGTGTACGGCCTAGACACGCGAAGATGGAACTGCCCTGAGCGGCAAGATTTTTGGAAATTTGGCTAAGTGTTGGTTTATCGTTGGAACTCAGCACTGCTTGGTCTACTCGGCATGAGGATGAACTCTCCAAGGGCCACGACAAGAAGGGTCCGAGTTCAGGTTATGGGCGTCCGAGTTGAGGAGAAACTCGGCCATACTTCATCATGGAGGCTATTTGATTAAAGCTGGCAGGGCCCAACGACCAAGTTCACCGGACCCTACTAGCTTCCGGGACTAATGTCGGGGGGCTATCCCCGAGTAGGGGTAAGGCTGGTGATAAACAATGCTCTAGGTATGGTTTTGCCGGGTAGGCGGCTACCCGATATCCGGTATCCGGTAGGCTCTATTTAGCAGGAAGTACTGAAGGCCAAGAGGAGATACGAGCGTCGTTCTGGATCAAACGGGAAGAGCTGGGGTGATCCGAGTAGAAGGGAGTCTATCCTACTCGGGCACAAAGTCAATGGAACCGTTGTGGAAGATCCCGCATATCCAGGGGTCGTACCGGCGTGCGGTTCAACTTACTAGGCGCTTGATTATCCGCACTGAGACGTGGGAACAGTACAGGTGGGTAGCTGTCACGTCCTCTCACTGATAGGGGGACAGGACATGTCAATGACCTACCTGAAGGGAATATGCCCGAGAGGCAATAATAAAATGGTTATTATCTTATTCCTTGTTTATGATGAATGTTTATTTCTCATGCTAGAATTGTATTAACCGGAAACGTTGATACATGTGTGCTTAATAAACAAACAATGGTTCCTAGTAAAGCCTCTCTTTTAACTAGCTCGTTGATTAATAGATGATCAAGGTTTCCTGATCATGAACATCGGATGTTATTAATAACGGGGTCATGTCATTAGAAGAATGATGTGATGAACATATACCCAAAGAGAATATAGCAATGCGATCAAGTCATTTAGTTTACATTGTTATATCAAACACACGAAGTAACTTATTCCTTATACCATAAGATCATGTCAATCACTGATACCGGAAGAGTGCTTTGATGGCATCAAACGTCACACCGTAACAGGGTGACTATAAAGGTGTCATTGAGTATTCGGAAAGTATTAGTTGAGGATCATGGATCAAGAGTGGGATTTGTCCATCCAAATGACGGAGAGATATACTCTGGGCCCTCTCGGTGATATCACATCGAAACCGCTTGCAAGCACGTGATATGATCACAAGGATGTTATATCACGGGAACGAGAAAAGAGTACTTGTCGGTAACGAGATTGAACAAGGTATGGTTGATACCAATGATCGAATCTCGGACAAGTAAAATATCGCGAGACAAAGGGAATAGTTCACGGCGTTGTTGGTTCACACGATCACGAGAGTCATCGTTGAATATATAGGAGTCATCACGGATCTCCAGATCCCGCTGTTGATTATTGATCGGAGAGGAGTCTCGATCATGTCTATCTTATTCACGAACCGTAGGGTGACACACTTAAGGTTCGATGACGCATTTGAGAGGATACGGAATATCGAAGAATATTTTGGACAGCACCGAAATTGTTTCGGGGAAAATTGAAATAGTTCAAGGGGTTTTTCGTCGAATGGTTGTTAATAGAATTAACAAATGATTCGAGGTGCTATATGCAAAAGTTTGTTAATAGAATTAACAAATGCTGAAATAAAGAAATAAAAAGGTTTTATTTATTTATTAAAAGAAAACCTTTGGATTTTCCAAGTGGGAAATTATGGGAGCATGAGTGGGTGTGAGTGGAGCTTCCACTCACATGAAGAGGGAAGAGGTGGGGGCACCACCATGGCTGGCCGCACCCCACCTTTGGGCTGCCTCCCTCTCCCTATAAAAGGAGGGTGAGGGCTCCTCCTCATTCACACACTTGGCCACTTCCCTTTCCCTCCACCCGCTGCTCCATTTCATGGTCTCCGGCTTGGCGAAGCCCTGACCGTGAGATTCTTCACCACCACCACGTCGTCGTGCTGCTGGAGTTCCGAGGGATCCTCTACTTCCGCGCCCCGCTGGAACGAGGGAACGGAGGTCGTCATCAACCGTACGTGTGACCGATCACGGATGCACCGCCGGATTGCGGTGCCATCTTCTCGCTATCGGGATCGGTGTGAGTACGACTACGCCAACAACGAGATTTGATCTCGTACCACTTTGAGTCTTCGAGGGTATGTGTTCTCCTTAACCCTCTTGTTGCCCGTTACACTTCGTCTCCTAGATTAGATCTTGGCCTTTCGGGTGTCTCTCGCGTAGGAAATTTTTTGTTTTCTATGCTACGTTCCCCTTCAGTGGTATCAGAGCCGGATCTATGCGTAGATGTTTTGTACGGGTAGAACACATAGGTGTATGTGGGCGTTGATGATCATGTTATTACCTCCTTGATTATTTTATGATCTTAGTGGCATAGTGGGATGAAGCGGCCCGGACTAACCTTACATGTCCACGTACATGAGACTTGTTCCACAACTGACATGCAACTTGTATTGCATAAGTGGCTTGCGGGTGTCTGTTTCTCCTACTATAGTTAAGATCTAATCTATGAAGGGTTGTTAAAAATGTGTTTATCAACGTTGTGGTTGATGTTCGTAGGTATGAACGGTTCTATCATCGAAAGCCCTAAGCCACGTAAAATATGCAAAAATAATTTAGAGGCGTCTAACTAGTTTTTTGCTGGGCATGTGATGTGATATGGTCAATATTACAAATTTGATTATGAGATGATCTATTTTGTAAATTATTGATATACCGGAAGGTATCCATATGATTGTCTTCTTATTGATGGACAATCAAGATTGGGGTGCCATGGTACTTGGTACCACGCCGGTGGAATGATTGAGATCATACCATAATGCACATGATGGAGATCAAGTGCAAGGAGGACCATATCATATCAAGTAATCCTCACATGTGATGTTTGTGATGTTAATCTTTTTTATGCATCTTGTTTTGCTTAGATAACGTTGGTAGCATTATAAGATGATCCCTCTCACTTAATATCAAGATAATAATGTGTTCTTCCTTAAGTATGCACCGTTAAGAAAGTTCGTCGTTTCGAGACACCACGTGATGATCGGGTGTGACAGACTCAACGTTCGCATACAACGGGTGTTTTCAAGCCTAGCATGTACAGACATGGCCTTGAAACACACGCAATACTACGGTTCTACTTGGCGAGCCTAGCATGTACAGACATGGCCTCGGAACACGTAACCGAAAGGTAAAGCATGAGTCATATGGATGATATGATGAACATGTCGATGTTCGCCTTTGAAACTACATCATCTCACGTGATGATCGGTTTTGGTGTAGTGAATTTGGTTCGTGTAATCACTAAAGACGACTAAGAGGGATGTTGTTTTTGAGTGGGAGTTCATGGTTTAATTTTTGAATTAACTTGAACTTATTTATCATGAACAACAAATCAAATTGAATTTGCACAAATTGTAGTATTCATTGGCATCCACATAACTACCTTACACTTAGATTGTTAATTGAGATATAACTGTTATGATCTGGTAAATACCATTTAAGATTGGTACCGTATTAGTGAAATTTAAAATTAAGTCCTATTGTAGATTTTTGGTATTTCCTACCTAGCTCCATGTGGTTAATGATTGATTAATCTAGAGAGCAAATAATTCCTACTTAGAATCCAGAGTCATGGTTGCTTCCGTATTACTTTATCTTCAAAAGAATGTTTTGTTGATCAAGGTGATTTAGGAACTGAAAAGAGTTGTTTTCAGAAACAATCAAGTGAAAGATATATTGATATCTAGAAACTTATTTGTAGCAACATGACTGAGTATAATTTAGCGTGATAATGTTTGCTTATATTATCTGAATATATGCAAATTTAGCGTGACAATGTTTGCTTATATTATCTGAATATATGCAATGATTGAAGACGCTAGGCGTTTGAATATTCCAAGAAATTGGATGCTAAAAATTATCCTCTAAATTACTTCCTTCGAGCTATAGTAGCTTAATCATAAAATTGTTACGATGGGATGGATTAAAAGTATGTGTAAAGTCGTTTACCTTACTTGGAGATTGCTAAGAGTGGAATCTAGAAGAATTCTATTAATATGGTGATATTAGTAGAACAATCAAACTCAAAGTATGACTCAATGGGTGATAGTATATGACTAACACGCCAAAGAAAATGAGCTAGTAAGACTAGCATTGTTTGATGTTGAATGATTCTTCTATAAAGGAAAGGGAATATTGAAAATAGAATTACAAATAGATATATGGCAGAAAAGAAGATAACTGGAAAAGTCCAGCTCAGGAGTATATACTTGATATACAAGATATAGATGTATGACTAGTTAACAAAGTATTTTTGGTATTTTGATACCACATTGGTTGGTATGAGTTGTCATACAAAGCAACGCAATGAAAGAAATACAAGGGCCTAAAAGGAACTAGTAATAGATGTGGAATCGATTATGACAAGAACATAAATAAAGTGTTATTGTGTTCATTGTCGTATCGAACCAACCAGTCAAGATTTATTTGAAGAACTTAATAATTTGTTATTTTGTTCTAGTCTTTTGTGAGAACAAATGAGATTGTTCAAACTATGATCATATTCCATAATTGATGGATATGTTAATATAAATCGTGTTGGTAAAGTAAACATCTATAAGACTAAATGCTAAACGTTGCAAGACGTTGAAGAGTTTCACTTAAATTGTGACACCACCATTTTAGTTCATATCGGAAAGGAAAACATGAAGGAACTCCATATTGATGGACTTCCGGAGTCATTTTGTTTTGAATAAATTGACGCTTGTGAGACCTCTTCCAAAAGATGACTAGAATTCCATTCTTAGGCCAAAGTAGAATGGACGACTAATTTAGTGGAGATTATACATATTGATGTATATAGTCCATTATGTGTAGTCATGTATGGTGGATTAATTTTTCTTCATAAAATTCTGTCGACGACTTGAGTAGATATGTGAGTATATCTGTTTAAAGGGAACAGAGTTTGACATTTTGAATTGGTTCAAAAGGTTGTTAATATGAAGTTAAAATCAATGTAACAAGATAATCAAGTATTTATGATTGGATCATAAAGGATAAAGTTTGAGTTACAAGTTTAGCAAAACATCTGAGAAGTTGCAGAATTGTTCTACAACTTATACTTCTCGAATACCCCACATTAGATTGGAGTATTCAAAAGAAAAAATCAAACCCTGTTTGACATGGTAAGATTAATAAAAATGCCATTATAATTTTGTAGTTTATACATTAGTGACAACCGTTTTTCCACTGAAAAGAGCACCATCATGATCCGCTGAAATTGACAACATATAAGATATGGTTTGGGTAGTGACCCGAATTGTCACTTTCTTAAGTTTTGGTATGCATAGCATGTGTAAAATGTTTACAACCAAAATAGGATAAATATATGTTTATAAGGTTATCCCAAATAAAATATTGGGTATTTCTCCTATCACCGAACCAAAAGACAAATGTTGTTTGTCAGAAAGGGTTGATTTCTCGAGAAAGTAGTTCTTGCGAAACAAGTGAGTGGGAGCACAGTACAAACTCAACGAGGTTAGAGAATCTTCGTTATCATGTCAAGAGTAGCGCAGCACTGGAAGTTGTTCCGGGGTTTACTATTTTGACTAAGTAGAAGACACTACAAATGTTGTAGATACTTCAAATGAGTTTGCGAACTGTACCAGTAAAGTCCAAAAACTTTGTACTTAGAACAACTTGTGGTTTAAGTGTAAAGTGTTGTTTTGACAACAAAAGGACCTGAACCTTATAAAGGAAGCAAATGATGGGCCCTGGCTTCGTAAAATTGACTATGAGTCATTATATCCGCCATAGTATCCTTGTATGAATATCAAGTATGTGACTTGGTAGTCCTTTCGATAGGCATGATGCCTAACGATAGCAAAAGGGTCTGTATAGCGACAAAGACATGGATTTTACATCTTATTAAAATTGTACTTATCGAAAAGTTGTTTTCGACGAAGTTCAAAGAGTTAACTACTACAAGATTTTGATCTTCCGTAGTGATGCTTTAGTCTTTGCGGATAGTTCTAGCAAAAGGTTACATATTATGATATGGCAGTTGAATAACAAAACCAACTCTCCTCTCAAGGAAGTTTTATCAAGGATGTGTACTTGACACAGTCTGAGAGTTTTGTAAAATTCAAAAAGGTTGCTAGAAAGGTATGCACACTTCAATGGTTGAAGTGAGCATAACGAAGTTGAAATCTTTACCTTAATGAAGTTATCAAAAGAGATTGATTCCGTCATGAACGATAAAGATACTTGTAAAGTTACAAGAAATTAAGTGGGAGCGCTATGACATATTTCCAATACTTTATGTAGATGACATATGGTTGATTGGAAAATATGTATTTTAAATTAACACGATTAAGATTTTCATATTGATGAAAGGCTTGGAAGATATTGGGCATCGATGTCTATAAAAGATGGATTCAAGCGCCTGATATGATTGAAGCCAAATTACATAGATGAAATATTGAAGTAAGTCAATATAAAATTGATAAGAAGGAGTTCTTGTCACATGGAAAATAATTGAGCAAGATTCATGTGTTTTGACACATGATGAGCATCATTGAAATTGAGATTTCTAAGTAATGTTTCCATGCTATGTACACAACCAGATGAGTCCTATGCTATAAAATGTTATAGTAGGATAATTCATATGATGATTAGACGACAGTGGGAGAGATCCTTGTGTCATTTTAGAAATGCTAAGGATATGTTTTCCTATATAGTAATGACAAAATATTAGTTGTAATATGTTACACTAATAGTCTTGTCATTTATTCAAGTAATTTTATCTCAAATTAAAATATGTGATGAACGGTAGCACAATAGGATGGAAGAAAGTTCCATGCTGGATTTGAAAGAGTTTCAAAATTAAAATATTGTGACAGATACTACAACAAAGGCTAAAGTATATCGTTGTGTTGACAACTGATAATAAGCGTATTTTGTGTCAAGGAGTTCTTTATTGAACTTGGTGAATTTCCAAGAATGCTGAAACTATGAAGCTACATTTTCACAATGTTAGTAACATCAGTTTAAGCTGAGGAATTAAGGTATCACCGGAACTTGGTGAATTTCCAAGAATGCTAACACTATGAAGCTACATTTTCACAATGTTAGTGACATCAGTTTAAGCTGAGGAATTAAGTTTTCACCGATTGACCATATATATACAAAGCCATCTCATTAGAGAATGAGTGATGCGTGTAGACGCAAAGAACATGCAAATACAATAGGACCTGAACAGTTCAGATCTTTTTGATGATGTTTACCGCATGCGAAGCATGGTAATAACACTGGTACGCCATATGTGTTAAGTGCTTACAGACTAGATTATTGACTCTAGTGCAAGTGGGAGACTGAAGGGAATATGCCCGAGAGGCAATAATAAAATGGTTATTATCTTATTCCTTGTTTATGATGAATGTTTATTTCTCATGCTAGAATTGTATTAACCGGAAACGTTGATACATGTGTGCTTAATAAACAAACAATGGTTCCTAGTAAAGCCTCTCTTTTAACTAGCTCGTTGATTAATAGATGATCAAGGTTTCCTGATCATGAACATCGGATGTTATTAATAACGGGGTCATGTCATTAGAAGAATGATGTGATGAACATATACCCAAAGAGAATATAGCAATGCGATCAAGTCATTTAGTTTACATTGTTATATCAAACACACGAAGTAACTTATTCCTTATACCATAAGATCATGTCAATCACTGATACCGGAAGAGTGCTTTGATGGCATCAAACGTCACACCGTAACAGGGTGACTATAAAGGTGTCATTGAGTATTCGGAAAGTATTAGTTGAGGATCATGGATCAAGAGTGGGATTTGTCCATCCAAATGACGGAGAGATATACTCTGGGCCCTCTCGGTGATATCACATCGAAACCGCTTGCAAGCACGTGATATGATCACAAGGATGTTATATCACGGGAACGAGAAAAGAGTACTTGTCGGTAACGAGATTGAACAAGGTATGGTTGATACCAATGATCGAATCTCGGACAAGTAAAATATCGCGAGACAAAGGGAATAGTTCACGGCGTTGTTGGTTCACACGATCACGAGAGTCATCGTTGAATATATAGGAGTCATCACGGATCTCCAGATCCCGCTGTTGATTATTGATCGGAGAGGAGTCTCGATCATGTCTATCTTATTCACGAACCGTAGGGTGACACACTTAAGGTTCGATGACGCATTTGAGAGGATACGGAATATCGAAGAATATTTTGGACAGCACCGAAATTGTTTCGGGGAAAATTGAAATAGTTCAAGGGGTTTTTCGTCGAATGGTTGTTAATAGAATTAACAAATGATTCGAGGTGCTATATGCAAAAGTTTGTTAATAGAATTAACAAATGCTGAAATAAAGAAATAAAAAGGTTTTATTTATTTATTAAAAGAAAACCTTTGGATTTTCCAAGTGGGAAATTATGGGAGCATGAGTGGGTGTGAGTGGAGCTTCCACTCACATGAAGAGGGAAGAGGTGGGGGCACCACCATGGCTGGCCGCACCCCACCTTTGGGCTGCCTCCCTCTCCCTATAAAAGGAGGGTGAGGGCTCCTCCTCATTCACACACTTGGCCACTTCCCTTTCCCTCCACCCGCTGCTCCATTTCATGGTCTCCGGCTTGGCGAAGCCCTGACCGTGAGATTCTTCACCACCACCACGTCGTCGTGCTGCTGGAGTTCCGAGGGATCCTCTACTTCCGCGCCCCGCTGGAACGAGGGAACGGAGGTCGTCATCAACCGTACGTGTGACCGATCACGGATGCACCGCCGGATTGCGGTGCCATCTTCTCGCTATCGGGATCGGTGTGAGTACGACTACGCCAACAACGAGATTTGATCTCGTACCACTTTGAGTCTTCGAGGGTATGTGTTCTCCTTAACCCTCTTGTTGCCCGTTACACTTCGTCTCCTAGATTAGATCTTGGCCTTTCGGGTGTCTCTCGCGTAGGAAATTTTTTGTTTTCTATGCTACGTTCCCCTTCACTACCCTAAGGGGCTCACAGGGTGGAGAAGACCTGTCAGCCGCACGGCGCGAAGACTTTCGGCGATGGCGTCAACGGGAACACGGAGGCATGCGCCGTGCCCACAGTGGAGTAGTCCCATCAGTACTTTTATGTGTAAAATAATGGCTGTCCACCAGTATATAAGGTGGCTAGCCCCCTCTTGCGCGAGAGACGTTGGACCTGAGCTCATTTATTACGAGGCTGAACTACTCACAAAGAGAACAGTAGAGAGAGCTGAGTGCTGGCTACTCGGCAGAGAGAGAGTAGCTGAGAGATTGTAACTTCTGTACTCGGTCGAGCATTATACAAAGAGATAGGCAGCAGTAGGGGTGTTACCTCCACACGAGGGCCCCGAACCTGGGTAGATTGTGGTGTTTGCAGTGTTCCTGAGGGCGCCTATTTGGCGTGCGATCCCTCCCCGGATACCTACATCGTCCATCTGCCCCAACTTTAGCCATCCTATGACATATGTCTTCTCCACACCACGACACCTTGCATCAATAAACTGTAGGCGGACATGGCTGAGTACATACCCGTAGGATCCCAGGGCCAGTGGAACCTGTCCACCATGAGAGGATCCAGGGGCCTTCTATTGATAGCAAGCCATAGCGCAACACACTCCCTCGCACCTTGTAAGGCGATGGTGCCCGGTATGTCCGTGAGCCAATGATGTCTACGCACGCTTCTATTCTTGTAGACAGTGTTGGGCCTCCAAGTGCAGAGATTTGTTGAACAGCAGCAAGTTTCCCTTAAGTGGATCACCCAAGGTTTATCGAACTCAGGGAGGTAGAGTTCAAAGATATCCCTCTCAAGCAACCCTGCAATCACGATACAAGAATTCTCTTGTGTCCCCAACACACCTAATATAATTGTCAGTTGTATAGGTGCACTAGTTTGGCGAAGAGAGAGTACAATGCAAGTAATATGGATGATAATAAGTAATAATAGCAATCTGAAATAAAAATGGCAGCAAGCAAACATGTAGCAGAATAGGCGGAAAACGGTGTTTAAATGCTTGGAAATAAGGCTTAGGGATCCTACTTTCACTAGAGGACACTCTCAACAATGATCACATAATCTAATGCATAAATATCTTCTCTTCACTATGCTACTTTTAACCACTCTCCGGTCGAATAACAACACCAATCCATGCGTAGGCCTATAACAACACTCCTCAGAGTAAGCACTTTCCCAACCAAGTAACCCCCATGCTATCACCATGGGACCCAGATGGTTCCGTGCAAACACCACAATTTCATAGGGTTATCCAACACAAAATATAAATGTAATGCTAAACCACACGGTGCACACACCGTCACCTTTACATCGTGATCAAAGCGTTTACAGAGATCTCATAACAAATAACGAACACTAATCATTGCGTAGGGCTGCAAAAAGCATTCCTTAAACTAAGCATTCCCATGTCTAGTTAACCCCACGTTGTCACTATGAGCGCCCTAGATGGTACTAGGCAAACACCAGAATTCATAGAGGAGACACACACGATGTGCACACTGTCACCTTCACACCGCGGGACAAGGTGACTCCAAAGTTCATATTAATAAAGCACTTGAGTAGCAAAAGATGAAGAGTAACATCTACGAATTCAAATAGATTACAAAGCTCATAATCACATATAGATCACACCATGTGGGAGAGAGATGGACCAAATAGCTATCGGTAGAACCCTTAGCCTCGGGGGAGAACTACTCCCTCCTCGTCATATGAGACAACAACGACGATGGAGATGGCGGTGGAGTCGATGGAGATGGTTCCGGGGGCACTTCCCCATCCCGCCAGGGTGCCAGAACAGAGACTTGTCCCCCGAAACTTGTCGGTGGCGGCGGCGGAGCAACAGATGTATTTTGTGGAAAAGGTCGATCCTTTTAGGGTTTTCCCTCGGGGGAGTATAAATAGGCGAAAGGGCAAAGGCGGGGGAGCTCTGGGCCCCCACACCACCAGGTGGCGCGGTCAGGGGGACCCGCCCCACCCCATGGTGTGGCCACCCTGTGGCCCTCCGGGGCTCTTCGGGACTTCTGGAAGCTTCCAAGACTTCTGACTTTCGAATTTTCCAATTCCGAGAATATTTCCAGAACAACTTTTCTGAAACTAAAAACAACAAAAAAGAGAGAACTGGCTCTGTGGCATCTTGTCAATAGGTTAGTCTAGAAAATTGACAAAAATGACATAAAGAAGGGAGAACACATTTAGCAATTGGCATAATATCATCATGGAGCATCAGAAATTATAGATACGTTGGAGACGTATCATCCAACTGTTGCTGCTTATCCCCTGCGCCACTGTCCGCGAGTTACGTATTCTTTTGTTAACCGTCCATGACAGTCCCGGCGTGAAATCTCCAGCTCCTCTACCCTCGATCCATCGACACTCCAAAACAACGTGTTGCACCCATCTCCCACCTCAATACTGACGAGGCTGTTGAACACTTCCCGGGCCTCTGTGTCTTTCACCATAGGCAAGCCAGTTCACGGTCTGGTATGATCAGTCCTCCGAAGCCATTCCCAGCGGACACGGAGTGCTAAGCCTTGTAATATGAGGTTTTTCACGCCCAGACCCCCAAACTCTTGTGGCTTGCAAACTTGGTTCCAGGACACAAGGAATTTCCCTCCCGAAGCTCTATCCTTACCAGCCCAAGAGAAGCCTCGCAAGCTCTTGTCCAACTCCTCTAAAAGCCAACACGGTGCCTCTGCGATGAGAAGGTGGTGAACCGGCCTTTCTGTCATGACATCCTTGACAAGGGAAAGCCTCCCAGGTTTGTTGATCAAGCCCCACTGCCACGCCGGAACAATATGCGCACATGCATCCAACATGGGCTGCCATTGAGCCTTTTTAAGGGTATGAGCGCCAGCTGCAAGCCAAGGTACCTAATCGGGAATTCGCATATGTTGCATTGCAACAGGTTGGCAACCCGTGCCCTCTCCTCGTCTCCCCCTATGATGATAGTGGCGGAGGTCTTGCGGTATTTCACCTTGAGTCTTGACGCTTCTCCAAAGACATCCAAAAGCTCCTTAGTCGTGGTGAGGTATTGCTCATGTGGCTTGACAAAAACAACTACGTCGTCAGCATAGATCGACATATGTTGCATAGTCGTGCATTTGCTGAGAGGGGCAAGCATGCCTTCCTCCGTGGCCTTGACGACGATGAGAGACACCACTTCCATCGCCAAGATAAAGAGCTGTGGGGAGAAGGGATCACCCTGCCTCAAGCCACGCGCGTGCCATATTCGCCGTCCTGGAACTCCGTTCACAGCCACCCTGGTACTCGAAGTGTGGAGGCAGACGGCGACCCATTGCAGCCATGGTGCCGGGAAGCCCATCTTGGCCAGAACCTCAGGCAGGAAAGCCCAAGAGAGGGAGTCGAATGCTCGTGAAATATCCAACTGAAGGAGTACTCCGCCCTCTCTCCGGTTATGGATCTTCCGTGCTAACTGACAAGCGAGGATGAAATTGTTGGAGGTTCCTCCCTCTGATAAAGGCTGATTGGTTCTTGCTGACGAGTCTATCCATCTTTGGCCGCAGCCGGTTAGGGATAATCTTGGTGAAGAGCTTGGTGAAACTATGTACAAGACTAATCGGGCTATAGTCTCCAGCTCCTTCCGGCTCAAGCTTCTTCGGAATGAGGGTGATTAGTGCTCGGTTTAGACGAGCAAAACCTCAGGCGTTACCCACGTAAAGCTTTAGAATTTCCGCCATAATCTCAGCCTTGATAGTGGGCCATGCCCGCTGGTAGAAGGCCCCACGAAGCCATCTGGGCCTGGTGCCTTATCCATCGGCATATCCTTAATAACGGCCCACACTTCCTCTTCTGAAAAATTGCTCCTAGATCCTCCATGTCGATCCGCTGGACACCAATCACGTAGAGATCCAAGGTGTGGCTTCTGTTCTAGATAGCACCGGGCAGGGCATTGTACTCGTGAAACAAAACCTCCTCCTTCCTAGACTGATCCGTGATGAGCTCATCATTGTGCTTGATGGCCGAGATGAAATTTTTGATCCTCCTTCCGTTAGCCACAACATGGAAAAGCTTGGAGTTTGCATCTCCCTCCTGGATCCCTAGAAAGAGGAGTTTGAACATTTTTCGGAGCCACCATTTGCCGTCCGTAAGAGCACGGGTCTTCTGGGCTGCGTCGAAGCGATGTATGATCGTGTGCAGCTTGATGTTTCCCACCCTCTTAAACGTAACACATGAGCAATTTACTTTGGAGTGGCAGTTAAATACCACATGTAGCTAGGTATGGTGGATACATTTGACATACTTTGGTTTTTGGGAGTTCGATTGCACGAGTAGAGCTCATACTCAGTACAGGTGTAGGCTAGCAAAAAACCGGGAGCGACAAATCAAGAGAGCACTAATGGCCATAATCATGCATAGCGACAAAAACATCATTAATCAAAGCATAAGTGGTACCACAAGTTCAAAAAATAAATGATCATAGAGGCTATAGTTGACTGGTTTGTAGTCATATACATGGTGTGAGCATGCGCCAAGTCGACCAAATAAAACATTCAAAGGAGAACACCACAAATTTATGCTTCAATATGACAAGAACAACTGCTGATTCTTTCAATGACACATAAACACTCTCAGCTAGGCTTTAAAATAACCACTAGGCTTTAAAATTAAAATAACATCTAGCATGATATGAAAAAGTCTACCCACAGTCTATACAAGCTTTAATTTGAATCGTTATAAATTATACCACATGCAACAGTTTCTTTTCCCAACAAGCACCATACAAAATATGTTTTAACAAAAAATCTCTAAATGATACAGAAAGAAAACGTGAGAGTACTCACATAACATCTCCGAATAAAATATGCAATGGAAACAAGAGCTAAACAGGAATTTTGCAGCAGCTAGAAAAAAAATTAAGAATACGAGAATAATGAGTATTCAAATGAAAAAGTGGAGCGTGTATATATCCCAAACAAGGATACTAGGTTCCAATGGTATTATTGCAGAAAGGAAAACAAAATAAAACAGAACAAAAGATAACATACGCTCCAAATAAATTTCATATTATGTGACCGAATAAATATATAGTTTCATTAGAAGTGACCTGATAAGTTGTTGATGAAGAAGGGGATGCCTTGGGAATCCTGTCGTGGGATAATCACGGCAGACGTTAGCGGGGGTAACTGATCTTGGGGCAAGACGACACAGGCGTTTGGGAGAGGGTTTAGCTCAGAGGAAAACATGGTGCAACTCGATCTGGTAGCCGGCAATCAAAGTCGCCGAGTCTCCGATCTTGATATAATAACTCGACTCTGGGATTACACTAGATGCTCGATATCAAGCGATATTGCTAGGGTTCTTAGATCTCTCTCTAAACTAGACCTGGGGGTCGGTTTATAAAGCACCCGTACCCCCTGGCTTACCCTCCAAGGCGCACCCTGGATCCTACCCGGACACGGCGCCCAAACCCTAACTTTCCTTTGCCATAGCCCACAATCCGGATTACTGGGCCTACAAGCTTGGGCCTTCTACAAGTTTCCTTATCCTTAGCCGGATCCTGCGCAGCATCCTTTGGGCCGGGTTACTCCTTGGAGTTTGACCTACCGGGTTATCATCCCCCCATCAGTAGTCCCCAGAATAGCTTGGGCTTCACGGATCCTCCTTGAAGCGCTCGCTATTCCCTGCAAAGATATCAAACACACAGGCATATGGAGGCCGGGTTAAGGTGCTTTGATAGATGGCTAGGCCTGACTCCATGGTGGCCATATAGTAACCCGGGTTTTCCCCCAAACACTTTGGTTTAATTTTCCAGGTCCAAACCCTAATAAAAATGCCAAGATCCCGTACTCGGTAACCGATCCTGACCTCACGGGGTGGATCTCCTTCTTTCTCTTGTCCATATGCTTTGCCCAATACTTGGCGCATATCTTGCAGAATCCACGTGGATAACCATCACCCCACGATTTCCGGCTTCTGGCCGTTGAGATAGAATCACCCTCACCTTATAAATAGTACTCAGAGGGTAACCCTAAACCCACCACTACGCCTCAGCTTCCCTTTTCCTTCCTTGCTCCGTACACCCTCGTAGCACCACCGCAAGGAGCTTGCGCTCGCCATCGAAGTTAGGTCGCCGCCGGCCGCGCTCGCCCTCGAGCCATCTCGCGCCGCCGTCAAGCTTCACTGTCGCACCTTCATTCCCCGCGCCAAGAGCCGCGAAGGGGCATTCGAGCCACGCCGCTCGCCGCCGTCGCGCTAGACTCCAATCTCTCCAGTAAGCCTCTTGCAGCCGTTTAATTTAGCCCCGCAATTTTTCAATTCATCCAGGATCGGATCTAGGTCAACCCGTGAGTCGTTCTTCCGATTGCATCAAATTAGATCGATTCGACGCTCGCCAACTCCTTTAACCACCTACTAGATAGTTACAACTCATCCTCCTACCATTACTAATCACCAAATCTCCTGTAAAATCGCTCGCAAACTTTCCCATCTAGATCCATTCCTCCTTGATTTTCCGCTCATTGCGTTAACACCCGGAAAATCCTCCTTTTCCAGCTATTTTGCTTGCACTAGACACATGGGCAACCATCCATCTTCCCCAAATGCTTTTCCATACGTAAGTGACCAATAATTTCCACAATTGTACCTAACACCCGGATACCTTGTAATCTCCACTTCATAGCGTGATACCCGGATAATTCTTAGCTTCATACTTTCTTGATACCTTATACTCGGATAATCCAACACTTCCGGGTCTTATTTCCCATGCCTCTTTTTCTTGCGTTTTGCAGGTTGATCCCATGGCTCCCAAACGACAAGGAAAACAACCGACTCAGGCGAGGACTACCCAAACCATATCCGCCAACTGGGGGCGTTCCACAGCTACGAAGGCCAAGTTGGACGAGCTAGCCGAATTAGGAATTCTCCCTTCTCAGAAGGACATTCACTGGAGGGCGCCGGGCAACGAGACCCGGCCCACTCCCGCTGATAACGAGGTAATCTGCTTCGTAGAGCACGTGACCCGGGGATTCCGTCCTCCGGGTCACCCTTTCTTCAGGGAGGTCTTAAACCATTATGGCCTCCGGGTATTCGACATAGGGCCTAACTCTATGTTGAATATTACCCACTTCATCGTTCTATCCGAGTCGTACTTGTGCATGCCGCCAAGTTTGACTCTCTTCATCGAACTATTCCAGTGTAAGCCGTGCCGCGAAAGTGGTCACGGAGCACTTCTTACTTGCGGCGGGGTATCCATCCAACGCCGCAAGAATTCACCGATGCCCACTCTCAATTTAAACTCCCACGTCAAACATTGGCAGCTGTCTTTCTTTTATTGCCACGATACCTCACCAGACGGCGAAAAGAAACTGCCGGGTTACTCGGAAAACCTCCTCGAACCTTCCGAGTCTTTCAATGCCTTTGCACCAGACTCAGACAGGGAGGCGATCCTTCCCTCATTAGCCAAGATAGCCATCCTCTCAGCCCAAGGCCTCCTCGGGCTAAATTTAGTAAAAACATGGGTTGATTTTCGGATCCAACCCAACTCCATCCGCACCAAATTGATGTGCGAGTATTCGGGGCACACCACAGATGCACTCCGATACTCCACCAAGAGATTTGCGACCGGCGATACCAACAAGACCATCAAGGGCTTCTTGACAGAGAAGCTGGAGGTGATAAAGGGCATCACCGGGTTACCCCCGTTTACTCGGGAAAACCCGGCTCCAGCGGTAATATCCGATATTCATAACTTACTTCCACATTTTGGCTTGATACAGCTTCTAACCCTTAGTCTCATTCTTTTGTCTTAGGCTGATGACCCTTTCTGGAGAGTTGAACCTCCCCCCCCCCTTCCAGAGACCCGGAAGAAGAGGACGAGCCGGCTGATGATAGTGAAGGTATTTGCACAGAACTTGTATAATTTTTGCTCCTATCATTTTCCTCCCGTTTACCTTTTTTCCCACGAACACACACCCGGTTCGCAGGGCTGGAGGACGAAGGTGAGACCAACGAGGATGACCCGGAGGCAACCGAGTCTGATCAAGAAGCAACAGCTGGAGCCAAGAGGAAGGCCAGAGGGGCAGTGTCCAAGGTTCCTTTTTCCTCGTTATCCTCTGAACCTTACTCCTTTGACGCCATGCGACGACTTAACCATCAATTATC
Source organism: Alopecurus myosuroides (assembly GCA_028641055.1). Taxonomy (NCBI): domain Eukaryota; kingdom Viridiplantae; phylum Streptophyta; class Magnoliopsida; order Poales; family Poaceae; genus Alopecurus; species Alopecurus myosuroides. Next base: position 418,396,319 of record CM054058.1, read on the forward strand.
AAATTCGTCGTGCTTGAAGGATTCTCTCCCAGCCAAGCGCAGAGTAACTCGGAGCTCCCGGGTGAAGATCCCCTTAACCCGGGCATCTCCACCCCCTTGGTCCATCGTGCCAGTGCTCCTTCGTCCCGTCCTTCCGACTCTCCTCAACGCCACCCTTCTCCTAACCATCCACGCGCTAGGCAATTCCGGGTTCCGTTAGTGGTCCCTGTGACGACCTCATCTGCTTCCAGCGGCGAGCTCCCGCCGGACTACACCGTAAATGCCGGGTAAGTTTTTGCTACATGATTTCCTTTGACGTCTGACAAGTTTTCACTCAAGCCATCGTCAGCACTAACAACTGCCTTTTCTCATCTTTCTTTCAGCACTCAAGTCACCGTCAGTGACCCGGAAAATGTAGAGACGGATAACCATCGGGCAGAGAAGCCGACTGAAAACGTAGACGCCGCAACTGGCGGTGATACGGCGAATAACCAGGAACAAGGCCCTCTGAACAACCCGCTTCCCCGAGCCACCGGATCTCCTTCCTCATCGGAACCAGTGGACGAGGAGATCGAGGTTCTGGATACAAGGATGAGCTCTCCCAACCCGGGTACTCAAACTGTCCGGGTCTCGACCCCAAGGGCGGGGAGAGCTCCCCCACCAGGCGACCAGGCTGCCGGCTCTTCCGGTACTCGACCCGAGGAACTGACGTTTGCCCAGATGCTGGAAAACCTGCGCACTTTAAGGGCTAATGAAGAAAACATCTTGGGGGCTTTAATAGCCAAACACGAGGTAAATCCGACTGATATTGCTTGTGCCCTTATCCAGTCCCCAAGTTCCGAGTGAATTGATTCATAATTTGCTTGGGACTTTATTATACAAGCAACTGATAACTTGCCCCTTTACCTGACTAATCCTTGTTTGCATCCATGCAGTCTTTCGTGACTCAATCTGAGGAGAGACTGGCAGACGCCACCAAGCTCATTGAAAAGGAGGTAGCTTTGCGTGAAGCAGCCGAGGCTGAGGCCAGGAGGAATAGGCTGATAATGAGGAAATATAGGAAAAGGGCTCACAAAGCAAAAGATGATCTAACAAGCCTTTCTGTCCAAATATCAGACACATATCGTGCTTTACTTGTTACGTTTCCTCCTCCGGGTTTATCCTTTTGATAGATAGCAAGAGTTTTCCCGACTTACGTTTCCATTTTTTCAGGCCCGGACGAAGCCATGCCGGAAGAGGATGACATTGCCAAGCTGAAAACTATGAAGAGCGTTATCCGGCAGCTATGTGCCGGAACCAAATGGATCCTTCAGGAATTACGGTGGCCGGGTAAAGGACATGTTGATCTGAAGAGGATGCTGGATGCCTTCTCCACTATTCCTGAGTGGATTTGGCACTGGAAACGCTCGTCTTGCCGGGTTGGAGTGACCCGGGGGCTTGCACTCGCCAAGGCTTATTTCCCCAAGCTCGAGCTAGTGAAGCTTATGGGCGGCTTCCCGGAGTTCAAGCTTGATGGGTCCAAGTTCTCGGTGAAGGATTTTCAGGCCGTCCAAAAGGAGGTCCGTTACCCGGCCAGCGTGATCGCTGACGACCTGGATGTTAATATCCTTGTTCCAGCATATGATGCTGCTGGTGAAGCAATTAAGTCAGATCTTCCCGAGCCGTATGATATGCTGGCTCGGTGGAAGGAGGAAGCTGCTGCCTTGAGGGCGGAGGCTGCCAAGAAGCAAGCTGAAGCCGGCTCTGCCCCCGCTACCTCAACACCAGTCGTTCCCCCTCCTGCACGGGCTGGTACCGCTGATCCGGGTGCTGCTGCTACCACCAATGATGGCAAGGGCAAGGCCAAGATGAACGCCGAGTGACATCTGATCTCTAATGCCTCTTCTTATGCACCGGTCGGCCAACATGCTGTTTAAACAGTTATATTTTGGGTGGTGCGCCTGTGCACCTTTGATATCTTTTCACCGGGATTTTGTAATGCACGCTAAGGTCTTGATATACTCTATGCCTCTTCCGGCCTTTTTAAATTTATCCATTATTGAGCTCGTCTGTTCTCGATATCCGGCTTTCTTTATTGTTCCTTTTGTGAAAACTCGATTTCCGGGTCTCATGGGTATTGACAAGCGGATTTGCTTCTAAGTCCCCAAGTCCCCAAGACTCGGATATTTGGGTTTTTGGAATTCTACAAGTAAGCAATTTTTTCTCTTTTCAAGATTTCAAGTCACCCGGACCCGGATCTCCAAGTCTAGGACACTTGATCTTGAAAAGGGGAACGAACTGCCTACTGCTAAATTCACAAAGATCCCTGAGTCGTTTCACATAGGATTTGAAGTTATGCTTAATAATCGTTGAGTTTCAAGCTGTTTAGCCTTGTACTCTGCATAACTTGTGGTTTAGATGACCCTTTTGACTATCTTGTACTGTAAGCCGGCTTTCGCGTGGATACCATGTTGTTACATCTATACGAAAACGTAGCCAGTCAAGCCCCGTCGGGTTTCATGACTGACTGTAACCGTAAGCGAACAAATCATGCCACTTTAATGCGAGTCACATCGAGCTTAAGTAAGAATAGCCAAGAAATTTGGACTTCTTTGTCCGGTTATAAGATTGTAGCCGTACTCGTTTGCAAGTAATCGGCCCTTATAACTCATAGGCATCATGGCCGGGTCTTTGAGTTTGTAACTGTGCTATTCAAGCGACCAGCCCCCAAGACCTAGATATACGCATCATACTGAGAGTACATAACCTGATAATAACCATCTCTTTTCTTGATAATCACCTCTTTACTTGATATGAAAAATCTAGGTCAGCAAGCCGCCTCATTAAAAACCCGTCCAGTCCCCAAGGGTACCCTGGATAGGAAAAGAGTACGTCTGAAAACCTGCTGCCTGTTACATCGTTCAATTCCATATGCCAATACAATTTTTGCTAAGTATAATATGGACGTAGCTGAGCCACGTTCCACGGTCTGTCTCTTTCTTGCATAGATGAAGTGGTGTGAGCAGTGTCATTAACTGTGGTCGACTCTTCCCTTGCATCTATCAAGTAATATGACCCATTATGCAAATTCCGGCTTATGATAAACGGTCCTTCCCAGGGTGGTGATAACTTGTGCTTTCCTTCGTTCAACTGTACCAGGCGCAGAACCAGGTCTCCTTCCTGGAAGACCCGGGTTTTCACGTGCCGGCTATGATACCTTCGTAAATCCTGCTGATATATGGCTGATCTTTCCAGGGCTTGTTCCCTTTGCTCTTCTAACATATCCACAGCATCTTGCCGGGTTTTTTCATTCTCTACTTCGACGTATGCTGATACTCGTGGTGAATCATGAATAATATCACTCGGTAGTACTGCCTCCGCGCCATAGACCATGAAGAAGGGTGTCACATCCCAATTTTGGAATACATGTTAACACAGTTGTTTTGCTAGTTGCTTGACAATTAAACTTTGATTGTGACAATTAAACCTTGGTTGTGTTTGTTTGTGTTTGTTTAAGTGCAACTAAACAAACTAATTATATAAACTTGCAAACTTAAAAGGATAGCAAAGCAGTGAACTAAAAATATTCAACATATTGTTCCAGGGATAAAAATATTCAACATATTGTTCCAATGACTTTGACAATATTTTCTAAAGTAAATATTGATCAAAGGGTTTTCCAAAAACATCTTATGAATCTCATACTTGTTGAATATTATTACAAGGCCTAAATTAAGAAAGAGGAAAACACTTAATAAACTTCCATAAAGGATTATCAGAAAAAGAGGCATTCTTAAATGCTTCACCAAAATATTATCAAATGTTTTTCCAACCTTGCAAGATTAAAAACAAAGGTATTGGAGAGCATTGACTTGCTATCTCTAGTCACATAAATATTTTGGCAAAGCATTGCTAAAGAAAAGCCAAGTGCTTTATTAAATAGAAATTCCAATATTTCCAAAAACAGAAAACTAAAACAAGTTACTATTGGAAACTTTCTTAAAATGATTTGAAATTAATACCATTGCTTCCTTATATCAAATAAGGAACACACACAAGAGGAGGCCAAAAATTGAATCCATTAAAGTCCTGAAAACATGGTTTTTCTCCACAGCAACAATTGGGATTTTGAACAAGTTTGTTCTACAAACTTTTTCCAAATGCCATGAAATAAATACCACATGCTCTATATCATAAATGAGGATGAAAACCAAAAGGAAACAAGTTTTTGAATTGTTTAAGTTTCCAAAAACCCCTGTTTTCTTCACAGCACCTTTTTGAAATTTGAACAAGTTTGTTCTATGAAGTAACTCAAAATGACTTGAATTTTCTACCACATAAGGAACACATCAAATAAGGAATGTGTGCCAAAAATTATCATTTTTGGAAGCTCCTAAGTAGTCAAATAAATTCAATGTCCATTTTTGTAAGATTTCAAATTTGAACAACTTTGAATTATCAAGTTTAGGCAAATGAGCCAATTTTCACATATGTTGTGTACCTTAACTAATAAGAATTTTGGGCAAAAAGGAAATTAAATTTTGACTTTGTTTGCTTGGTGAAAATCACATTTTTCAGAGAGCAAAGGACCTACTTGTAAAGTTGGCAGGGACCAAATTGTGATCCTAGTCATTGTCATCTTCTTCCTCCTGTAGATGACGTAGCAGGCATGGAAGCCCATGCTTCTTTGCTTCGACTAGAAGATTGCAAAGTAGATAAAAACCCCTCCCATGTGCTCTACCTGCCCCTCTCTCTCTCCCCCCTCGAGCACACCCTCTCTGCTCAAAAATATCCCAACCAAACCCTAGCCCGAAATGAGGTCGTCGTCGATTAGGCCGATAGAGACCTCGCCGCCGGCAGCCGTGTGCGCCATCCTCTCCGCCTGGTCGTGGTTGCTCTCGGTGCCAGAAGAATCGAGGTGAAACGACCCATAGACGCCGCGCCGTCCGGTTCCCTTCTCCGAGCCCGACGACTCCGGCGAGGGATTCCGGCCGCCTCGAGCTCCCTCCTCCGTCACCGAGCATCCCAGCACGTTCACGGTGAGCAGGGGATCCTCCCCGTCATTTTTCCCCCCTCCCTCTCGCTCTAAAACGTTCCCGCGCCGTGGTCACCGTCCCGCCGCCGCCGCGCGCTGTCGCCGCCGGTCTCCGGTCGTCTCCCTGGAAACGAAACCGGCCCCTTTAGGTTCCCCTCGTCGAGCACATCGTGTAGGTACCGGTTATTCGCGAAACGGTGGTCGTTTGCGCCGTTTGATTGCTCGCCGGAGATCTCCCCGCCGGCGGGTGACGCAGCGGTGGCGTCACGCTGACGCCAGCCACCCTTGGCCCGCGCGTGGGAGATCAAACCTGCGGGTGGGGCCGCAGATCTGCCGCGTGGCTGCCCGCGTGGCAGCTGGCCCGCGAGTCAGCGACTCGGGCTTGCTCCCGCCGCGGTAGCAGTAGATCCAGGCCGGCCCAAAACGCAGATCTGGCCCAGTCATGTTGATTTTTCCTTTTAATTTTTACAGGAATGATGCATGGTTACTTTTGGCCTTAAAACCTAACCAAACAAATTAAGTTGACCAAACCAAATTTCCCACTGGTAGATAAACAAAATCTAAACCACCTCCAAGTTGTAGATCTACATTTGGATGGATAGATTTGAAATGAAAAATGTTTTGGTAACAGCTACCAGAAACACCAAAATGAGCACCATTTTAATTTTACAACTCAGAATGAAGTGAGGCAAATTGCATTGGAAAGCCCTTGAAATGTCCTAACAGGAGCATTTAACCTCGTTTCCAAATTAATTGTATTTTTGAAATGGCATGCAAATTGGTAAAACACCAGAGAGCACTTTGGTGATTTTTATAAATTAATTAAAGATGAATTTTGATGCAAACTAAATTGGATGGTCTTGTACATGTTTAGGGCTATCCAAACCTAGAAGGGTTTAATTTTTAGATCATCCTAGAAAATTTGGTGGACAGATCCTTGTTTTGCATGTTTCTGCCATTTTGGCATTTTTAGATAATTAATTGTGTGAGATATTTTTGTGTTACAATTTTGTTTTCTAGCATGTTTAAGATGTGTGAACTTGTTTTCTAAGTGTTACTTAGATATTTTAGCATGTTAGATTGTGTGGACTTGAGTTGAGAAGAAATAGAATTTTTGTTAATAGCATTTGATTATTCTCTAGTTAATATTTGCATAGCATTTTTGAGTGATGAATTCATGTGCAAAGCACTTGGATTTCTTGAGTGTATCCAGTACCATGTTGGTACTTAGTTTGTGTTGTTATCACCTCTGCTATCTTGCATTGGAATTGGTAGAAAAGCACTATTAGCTTTGTCATGACTATGAGTTTTGTTATGGAAAAATTCCCTCAGGTGTGGAATTTTGACATAATCATTTGTGGTTTGGTGACCACATATTTTTGGGTTGTATCCATAGGTCCAGTAGCATTTTGATAAGTTTGTTATAAGTACTTGACCCCTAAAGTTTTCACTTGTGTGAAAATAATAGCATGAGTAGCATTGCCTTGCTTATTTAAGCACCCTATTATTTTCTGCTAGTATTGTTAATGCACTAGATGCTAGTTTAGTTTTTTGTTAATATTTAGCAAATGGACCAGAGGCATGGTGACCTCTTAATGCTTTGATATGCTAGTGGAACACCCACTGGTTTCATTGCATTTTTGGTGGAAACATTATTTCCCCCACACTAGATGTGTTTCTTTTATATATGTTTTGAGTAGATCTTTAAATGCTTTTTAGGCTTATTGCTAGATTAATTCTCATGAAACTAGTACCATTTAGGTACTGTTATTTTGGTTATAGAACCTCTAGATACTTGGTGCTTGTTTTTGAAATAGGTTTAAAATAGAAATGCTTAAGGACTAGATTTCACACTAGGATATTCATGTATGCTTTTTGTCTTTGTTTTCCCCTAGGGAAAAATATGAGTCTTTGGTGTGGAAACCAGAGGATGGAATGTACTTGTGGCATTATTATCTTAGGGTTTTCACCTCTGATAGGTTTCCTCTTAAGTAGCATAAAAGCATGAGTAACACTTGGATGACTAGGAATTAATCTCCTGACATGTGTAGCTTTTTAAGCATAGTTTCTCCTTGTTTCCTAGCTATGTTTTTTTTTTTGGTTATTTTGTGGAATCCAGTAGCAATTATGGTACTGGTTAGAGGAGTATTTTGCCTCTGCTAGCTTGCACACTTGTGCATAAAATTAACTAGTGTAGCCTAAACTAGTCTAGTATTTTTCCTAAATTTTCTACTAGTATGAGTAGGAGTTTTTGATGCTTGTTTGTTTGTTTTGAGCACTTTTATAAAAGTGACCAGAGGCTTATTAACCTCTTGGTGAGCATATTTGCTAGTGGAACACCCACTGGTATGTTTGCCTCATGGTGGAAAAATAGGTTTGACTTGTTGTCATGAGCTTATTTCACCACTTGAGTAATTTAGCAAATTATGTGTGCTAGCCATAGAGATTGTTGTGGGAATTTTTAGACATCAAAATGTGTTTTATGTGACACCCTACTGTCTAGTAACATGTGCTCTACCCCACTGGTCCATGGTGTTCTTAACTAAAAATCATTGAATTGGCCACACATAAACACTAGGAAAAAAGCAGACTTTTCAACCATAGTTTTTATGCCAATTTTTCTTAAGGGAAAAATTGAGAACTTGGGTGGTACTTCTTGATTGCTTGCTGTATGTATTACTTGTAGCCTTGTTTGTCTTGTTTGGTTCTGAATGTGTGTCCTTTATTCTCTTTTTACGGCGTTAGAAAAACGAAGAGGAAGGAAGTGTCGTGAAGCTCTGTTTCAAGTTCCAGTCACTCCAACAACCAGGGACACAAAGAGATACCAGGCAAGCCATCCTGATGCTTGCTGATACAATAATTACCATTATATATCATGCATGTTTTACCTCTGAAGTTTTACCAAAACTTGATTATCAAAACTATTTTTGATGTGGAAATTACTACTATACTATATTATAGGTTACTATCATGCCAGTAGTTAAACTTGGTAATACCAAGCCCATAGGCCACCATATGGTATTTATTACCATCAAATATATTAGTCCCTAAGTGGACACCCTAAAATTGTGATTCTACGAAACAAAGGCTTTACGGAAAAACCCGGAGAAAAGGCGGATCCTTGTTCTCCGGAGGAATGTGGAAGTGGTCATTTTTGAGAAAGTGGTGTTTTCAAAAATGACACATAACCTAGTCTTCACCGGACAACCTTTACCGTACTGCCACCCTACCCCAACATGGGCAAGGGGCTTAACTTGAAGTTTGTTCTTATTAGTGTGTGCTATCTCACTTGCTATAAGGGGCGTCGTACCCTCGAACCGAATGTCGTCAAAACTCCCAATGTTGAGGCATATAAAGTGTGGGATTAATTTTCCCTCCGGATGCATTCATTGAGGCTCCTGGCTAGGCAGGGTGGGACTTGATGCCGGGGAGAACAACCTCAATCGAGAGATAGGCATATTCTAGCTTGAACATAGTGGATGGTTATGATCATATACCTGATGTTTACATACTGTTGTTACAGTCCGTGGTTGTTTCACGGGAGGTGTACTGGATCTGGTGGATGTGTACACCTCTGCAGAGTATAACTTTTTCGAAGAAGCCGCGTCCTCGGATATGGACAGTTGAATGGCCATGTAGCTAGCATTGTGTCAATGTTTTCAAAAAGGAAGTTTTTTGAAAGGGAAACTTTGGAAAGGAAGTGTGAACTTGTGAAGTTCGGAAAGAAATGGAAACGTATACCGTGGAGGTATCGTCGATGATGAAAAGCCAGATGCTGATATACAAAACAAAATGTTTTGCAAAGAAAACCTTTTCTACTCTAAGCAAGAATTCTGGAAACTGATTCCAAGAAGTTTTGCAAAGAGAAAATGTTCTTTAACAAAGCTTTACAAAACCTCTTGTACATGTGATATCTACAAGGGAAATAAAACTTTATTATTTTCTTCTGAAGTATCTTCTTCAACGAAGATACAGATAAACCTGACTGCAACTGTGGTGTCATCATATATGAACACCATCGATAGTGAACCATATTTATAGCCTACCTATTCCACCATATAAGCATACTTGCATGTTGGTAAGTGAAATGATGGATGTCTTGCTGAGTACATTCAAATGTACTCATTATGGTTTCGCCCCTGGTATCTACTTATCAGATTTGGAGAAGGAGCCTCCAAAGGATATCTATGAAGAGAAGTACGGAGTTGACGGCTTTGCGAACTAGGATCGTCTCCGGGTCAGCAGCCTGTAGGTTAAGGCGTGACTTGGGCTCAACTACGTTGTGTTTTATTTGTCTTCCGCTGTGTTTGTTAAGTTGCCTGCCTTTGTGGCAGTTGCGTTAAACTTGATCATGTGATCTTTTTTTGTAATACCTTTATGTATTCGTGTAATGGATGATGTATATCTGTGTGCCAACTGTGTATGTTGTTCACGACTGATCTTTCTGGGATCGTGAATGTATGCATACGTAGGGTTTCAGACTGCCGGTCTGGGGTCCTTACAGAGTTGGTATCAGAGCCATCCTGACCTTAGGAGACCTTAGTTAGCATGGACGTCAGATAGGAAAGAAAAGTATTTTGGAGTAAAAACCTATTTACTATCTAAATTATTTTTATCTAAGGGAATTTTAGTATATTTTCCCCTCCTTGTTATCTTTTCAAAAAGATTCTAAATGCATATCAAGGGCGTCCTTGAACAGTGGTTCGAAGGGCGGGCCTTACAGAATTGGTATCTCTCTGGGTTAAGAGTTTATTTCTTACTTGTTTGCAACTGCTCCGCTCTGTTTTTGAAACATCTCTCGTCTTTGAAGTTTTCTGTCCAGAAAATTGTTGGAGTTTCAAAAACAGATTGTTGCATAAAGTTTTATCAAAACTTTACTTCTATTATATTGTTTCTATACAGAAACTTTTATACTTGCCGTTGTCCCGAGAAGACCAAAATAATTGCCTAGCTCTACAGTAATGTTGGTCAGAAGTAGATATAGTTCTTCAACCACTTCTAGGATTTTGGATCAGTCTAGTTTGGAGTAATTTAGCGATTACCCCATGAGTCGCCTTCCCCGACGTAGCCCCAATGGAGTCTTGCTTGTGTGTTATGGCTTGTTTATGTGTGTCCGTAGGACTTTGTGCTATTGTGTGGTGTAGAATTTGGTTCATCTAGGCTTCTATATGTTTGTGGGGTGCTAAAAATTTGCAGATTTGTGCTTGCCCCGCTCTTGTTTTTGAATCGCCTCGTGTTAAATTTTTGCAAGCAAAAATGTTTGTATAGTATTCAAAAACAAGAATGTGTTGCTTAGGCTTATACTTGTTTTCGCTTCATAATGCGACTCGTAGTGAACCACCACCATCTCCCCCACCATCAATAAAAGCACCATTGGACCTAATAATAGAGGACCATCAAGCCACACGAGCTGATAGCGTTGCTACCAGTGATGCACTTCAACATATAAAGCTCCAACAACGTCAACCCTCAAAGAAGAAAAGGCGTGAAGAAAACCAACCAATACTGACCAAAACCTCTATGTTTTGTCTGTTTGCAAAAGACTCTTTTACCCTGTTGGCTAAATATCGCATCTTTTTATGTTCCTTTTTAAAAAGGACCAAACAAGAGAAATCCCCTTTTTAAAAGTTATATATCTCCCTCCTCTGGAGAAAGGTGCAAAAGAATTCTAGACACGCCATGATGCGCAACCCCCTCAAAAGCCAATCCAAAGAGCACAATTCAATATTCGACGTACGATGACGCTAGTCGTATCTTGTCAGACAAACATGATTAAATAGAAAGCTAACAAGACTAACATGCTTGGTCTAATCTTAGGTTGACACCTAACCAAATCATGCAAACTACTGACAACTCTTTCTAAACCAAGGAATTAAGTGACTTAAGACACCTTTTAATCTAGTTGGTAGAAAGGAGAAGTCACGAGGGAAATAAGATGATGACCTATTCGTTTACTAGTCAATAGGATGTCATGTGTATCTACTTTGGAAACCAAATCTTGGTAGACATTTTAGGTACTATGAAATTCGGGGTTTAGAAATTAAGTGAACGATGAAATGTTTATGATAGACCTAGAAAACATCAGTTTTCCTGTTTTTGTTTCTTTGTGTGCTCTTGATTGAAATAAATTAGTGTTTTATTCAATCTTGCTTCCTAGCTTATGTGGAGTTGTTAGGACTTGTTAGTATGTTATTTTCTTACAATGAATCTACCCTAGAAAGTGTGTGCATGAATGAAAACTCGAGAAAAAAATGAATAGCATTTGTTACCTTCTAGTTTATTATTTGGATTGTTGAGTGGGCAAATCCTTATAGATTTGTTGTACCTAGATTTTTGTTATGGTTATGATAGATCCAGTACCATTTTGGTACTGTTATTTATATGCTGTTATCTTCATTAACTTGCATGTGATCTTATAGCAAAGCATGAGTAACATTTGCTATTTTTCCCGTTTTTATTATTTGCAATTATAGTGAAAGCTAGATCTTTGTGTGAATGCTTTGATAAATTTTGTGCTATGTTTTCTTTGAGTCCAGTACCATTTAGGTACTGTTATTTTGATGCTTGTACCTATGTTAGCTTTCATGTCTCTTAGTAGTAAAGCATACGTAAGCATTGCTATCAGTATGCACTAGTATTGCTTCACTAGACTAAATAGCCTTATATTTTTATCTTGTATGCAAAGTTTTTCATGAGTAACCAGAGGTTTAGTACTTATTTTGCCTTGGTATTAGTAGGCCATAGCCCACTGGTCCCATTGCATTTTGGCTTGAGGATGAAAATCCCCAACCATACACATGTGTGAAAATAGCATGTTTCACTATGTAATTGATTTCTATTTTCCACCAGGGAAAATATAATTGTTTCTTTTCACTTATGCAAGTGATAAGTTTATTTCTTATTAGTAAATACTAGTATGTTTAGGTGTGATCCTTGTGTTAGCATAATATTCCTTAGGGGTATCATGTTAAGAAATGTTCCACTATCATGCGCTAAAATTAAATTGTTCGCAAATAAAATAAATTCCTCTTGATTGGTAGATTGTTTGTGAATAATTTTAAATTGAGTGTATGGATTTTTGAAAAGGTTTAGATAACTTTTCATTACTTGCATAGCTACTGGTTGTGTGAGTTATACCTTGCTTGTTTGCTAGTAATTGTTTAAGAAAAACATAAATTGCTAGAATTAATTTATGCATGTTTAATAGTTGTATCATGGGAATTGTTTTGATGTTTGTGCTTACTAACATGAGTAGGTTTTGTGTACTGTTATTAGGTACAATTATATTCATGACTTGCTTGTTTAAGTTTAAACATCATGATAGCATTGTTTGTTTCTCTAGAGTGAAACTAGTTTCACCACTAGAAAATGGTGATTTTTGCTCTAGTATTGCCCTCTTTTTATTTTATGAGTATATGTGTTGATATAGCATGTTTAGGAAGTTATTACTTCTGTTATAATGCCATGAATTATTTAGTTTCATGTTCTATGGTTATAGGATGTGATTATCTCTTATAGCATGCTGGTGTAGATTTTTCACACTAGTATGTTATTTGTGCAGTCCTTTTTTTTTATGCCTGTGAAATAGGAGTTTCATCTTGTGTAAAGATGGTGTTTTAGAGTATCTTTATGATTGAATTAATTGGTTTTTAGCTACTGGTTGTTTGCTAATTGTTCATGATTGATGGATTCCAAAACCTCTAATAAACAATAACCTGGTGAATAAATAGTCTATTCATATGTGGTATTGTTTGCTTGCTTATTGGATTTTGTTTAGATGTTTTACCTTAGCATGAGTTTATACTTGTGTTATGATTGTGGTTAAGAGTACTTTATGAAACTAAAACATCCAACTAAAATCATGAACATATTTAAGTGATAGTTGCTTGTGGTGAGTAATATCCACTGCCATGGGTATTATTCTGTCTGTTTATTTTACCTTAGCAACCTAACCTTTGCACCCACAAGCTATATTTTTTTAGCTTATTATGTACCATGTTATGTGAGTGGTACACCACTCCATATGTGTTATGTAAGATATGGGTTATAGCTAGGAACTCATGAAAAAAAAATTGACGGTACATTTCCAGGTAGTTCTGCACAAACCTTAATTTTTGTTCAAACTAGGAAACAAAAAGTTTTGGACCTAAAACAAGTACTGGTGTACTTCTTTTAATAGTGAATTCACTAATTTAGGGATGTACCCCACCTCCCAAGAAAAGTCAAAGGGGGGAAGCACCTGCACTCCCAAGAAACACTGTGTTTGTTGGCTCTCCCTTAGTCCTCGCTTGTGAATCTCGGGGACGAGATTCTTTTTAAGGGGGGAAGACCTGTCACATCCCAATTTTGGAATACATGTTAACACAGTTGTTTTGCTAGTTGCTTGACAATTAAACTTTGATTGTGACAATTAAACCTTGGTTGTGTTTGTTTGTGTTTGTTTAAGTGCAACTAAACAAACTAATTATATAAACTTGCAAACTTAAAAGGATAGCAAAGCAGTGAACTAAAAATATTCAACATATTGTTCCAGGGATAAAAATATTCAACATATTGTTCCAATGACTTTGACAATATTTTCTAAAGTAAATATTGATCAAAGGGTTTTCCAAAAACATCTTATGAATCTCATACTTGTTGAATATTATTACAAGGCCTAAATTAAGAAAGAGGAAAACACTTAATAAACTTCCATAAAGGATTATCAGAAAAAGAGGCATTCTTAAATGCTTCACCAAAATATTATCAAATGTTTTTCCAACCTTGCAAGATTAAAAACAAAGGTATTGGAGAGCATTGACTTGCTATCTCTAGTCACATAAATATTTTGGCAAAGCATTGCTAAAGAAAAGCCAAGTGCTTTATTAAATAGAAATTCCAATATTTCCAAAAACAGAAAACTAAAACAAGTTACTATTGGAAACTTTCTTAAAATGATTTGAAATTAATACCATTGCTTCCTTATATCAAATAAGGAACACACACAAGAGGAGGCCAAAAATTGAATCCATTAAAGTCCTGAAAACATGGTTTTTCTCCACAGCAACAATTGGGATTTTGAACAAGTTTGTTCTACAAACTTTTTCCAAATGCCATGAAATAAATACCACATGCTCTATATCATAAATGAGGATGAAAACCAAAAGGAAACAAGTTTTTGAATTGTTTAAGTTTCCAAAAACCCCTGTTTTCTTCACAGCACCTTTTTGAAATTTGAACAAGTTTGTTCTATGAAGTAACTCAAAATGACTTGAATTTTCTACCACATAAGGAACACATCAAATAAGGAATGTGTGCCAAAAATTATCATTTTTGGAAGCTCCTAAGTAGTCAAATAAATTCAATGTCCATTTTTGTAAGATTTCAAATTTGAACAACTTTGAATTATCAAGTTTAGGCAAATGAGCCAATTTTCACATATGTTGTGTACCTTAACTAATAAGAATTTTGGGCAAAAAGGAAATTAAATTTTGACTTTGTTTGCTTGGTGAAAATCACATTTTTCAGAGAGCAAAGGACCTACTTGTAAAGTTGGCAGGGACCAAATTGTGATCCTAGTCATTGTCATCTTCTTCCTCCTGTAGATGACGTAGCAGGCATGGAAGCCCATGCTTCTTTGCTTCGACTAGAAGATTGCAAAGTAGATAAAAACCCCTCCCATGTGCTCTACCTGCCCCTCTCTCTCTCCCCCCTCGAGCACACCCTCTCTGCTCAAAAATATCCCAACCAAACCCTAGCCCGAAATGAGGTCGTCGTCGATTAGGCCGATAGAGACCTCGCCGCCGGCAGCCGTGTGCGCCATCCTCTCCGCCTGGTCGTGGTTGCTCTCGGTGCCAGAAGAATCGAGGTGAAACGACCCATAGACGCCGCGCCGTCCGGTTCCCTTCTCCGAGCCCGACGACTCCGGCGAGGGATTCCGGCCGCCTCGAGCTCCCTCCTCCGTCACCGAGCATCCCAGCACGTTCACGGTGAGCAGGGATCCTCCCCGTCATTTTTCCCCCCTCCCTCTCGCTCTAAAACGTTCCCCGCGCCGTGGTCACCGTCCCGCCGCCGCCGCGCGCTGTCGCCGCCGGTCTCCGGTCGTCTCCCTGGAAACGAAACCGGCCCCTTTAGGTTCCCCTCGTCGAGCACATCGTGTAGGTACCGGTTATTCGCGAAACGGTGGTCGTTTGCGCCGTTTGATTGCTCGCCGGAGATCTCCCCGCCGGCGGGGTGACGCAGCGGTGGCGTCACGCTGACGCCAGCCACCCTTGGCCCGCGCGTGGGAGATCAAACCTGCGGGTGGGGCCGCAGATCTGCCGCGTGGCTGCCCGCGTGGCAGCTGGCCCGCGAGTCAGCGACTCGGGCTTGCTCCCGCCGCGGTAGCAGTAGATCCAGGCCGGCCCAAAACGCAGATCTGGCCCAGTCATGTTGATTTTTCCTTTTAATTTTTACAGGAATGATGCATGGTTACTTTTGGCCTTAAAACCTAACCAAACAAATTAAGTTGACCAAACCAAATTTCCCACTGGTAGATAAACAAAATCTAAACCACCTCCAAGTTGTAGATCTACATTTGGATGGATAGATTTGAAATGAAAAATGTTTTGGTAACAGCTACCAGAAACACCAAAATGAGCACCATTTTAATTTTACAACTCAGAATGAAGTGAGGCAAATTGCATTGGAAAGCCCTTGAAATTTCCTAACAGGAGCATTTAACCTCGTTTCCAAATTAATTGTATTTTTGAAATGGCATGCAAATTGGTAAAACACCAGAGAGCACTTTGGTGATTTTTATAAATTAATTAAAGATGAATTTTGATGCAAACTAAATTGGATGGTCTTGTACATGTTTAGGGCTATCCAAACCTAGAAGGGTTTAATTTTTAGATCATCCTAGAAAATTTGGTGGACAGATCCTTGTTTTGCATGTTTCTGCCATTTTGGCATTTTTAGATAATTAATTGTGTGAGATATTTTTGTGTTACAATTTTGTTTTCTAGCATGTTTAAGATGTGTGAACTTGTTTTCTAAGTGTTACTTAGATATTTTAGCATGTTAGATTGTGTGGACTTGAGTTGAGAAGAAATAGAATTTTTGTTAATAGCATTTGATTATTCTCTAGTTAATATTTGCATAGCATTTTTGAGTGATGAATTCATGTGCAAAGCACTTGGATTTCTTGAGTGTATCCAGTACCATGTTGGTACTTAGTTTGTGTTGTTATCAACTCTGCTATCTTGCATTGGAATTGGTAGAAAAGCACTATTAGCTTTGTCATGACTATGAGTTTTGTTATGGAAAAATTCCCTCAGGTGTGGAATTTTGACATAATCATTTGTGGTTTGGTGACCACATATTTTTGGGTTGTATCCATAGGTCCAGTAGCATTTTGATAAGTTTGTTATAAGTACTTGACCCCTAAAGTTTTCACTTGTGTGAAAATAATAGCATGAGTAGCATTGCCTTGCTTATTTAAGCACCCTATTATTTTCTGCTAGTATTGTTAATGCACTAGATGCTAGTTTAGTTTTTTGTTAATATTTAGCAAATGGACCAGAGGCATGGTGACCTCTTAATGCTTTGATATGCTAGTGGAACACCCACTGGTTTCATTGCATTTTTGGTGGAAACATTATTTCCCCCACACTAGATGTGTTTCTTTTATATATGTTTTGAGTAGATCTTTAAATGCTTTTTAGGCTTATTGCTAGATTAATTCTCATGAAACTAGTACCATTTAGGTACTGTTATTTTGGTTATAGAACCTCTAGATACTTGGTGCTTGTTTTTGAAATAGGTTTAAAATAGAAATGCTTAAGGACTAGATTTCACACTAGGATATTCATGTATGCTTTTTGTCTTTGTTTTCCCCTAGGGAAAAATATGAGTCTTTGGTGTGGAAACCAGAGGATGGAATGTACTTGTGGCATTATTATCTTAGGGTTTTCACCTCTGATAGGTTTCCTCTTAAGTAGCATAAAAGCATGAGTAACACTTGGATGACTAGGAATTAATCTCCTGACATGTGTAGCTTTTTAAGCATAGTTTCTCCTTGTTTCCTAGCTATGTTTTTTTTTTTGGTTATTTTGTGGAATCCAGTAGCAATTATGGTACTGGTTAGAGGAGTATTTTGCCTCTGCTAGCTTGCACACTTGTGCATAAAATTAACTAGTGTAGCCTAAACTAGTCTAGTATTTTTCCTAAATTTTCTACTAGTATGAGTAGGAGTTTTTGATGCTTGTTTGTTTGTTTTGAGCACTTTTATAAAAGTGACCAGAGGCTTATTAACCTCTTGGTGAGCATATTTGCTAGTGGAACACCCACTGGTATGTTTGCCTCATGGTGGAAAAATAGGTTTGACTTGTTGTCATGAGCTTATTTCACCACTTGAGTAATTTAGCAAATTATGTGTGCTAGCCATAGAGATTGTTGTGGGAATTTTTAGACATCAAAATGTGTTTTATGTGACACCCTACTGTCTAGTAACATGTGCTCTACCCCACTGGTCCATGGTGTTCTTAACTAAAAATCATTGAATTGGCCACACATAAACACTAGGAAAAAAGCAGACTTTTCAACCATAGTTTTTATGCCAATTTTTCTTAAGGGAAAAATTGAGAACTTGGGTGGTACTTCTTGATTGCTTGCTGTATGTATTACTTGTAGCCTTGTTTGTCTTGTTTGGTTCTGAATGTGTGTCCTTTATTCTCTTTTTACGGCGTTAGAAAAACGAAGAGGAAGGAAGTGTCGTGAAGCTCTGTTTCAAGTTCCAGTCACTCCAACAACCAGGGACACAAAGAGATACCAGGCAAGCCATCCTGATGCTTGCTGATACAATACTTACCATTATATATCATGCATGTTTTACCTCTGAAGTTTTACCAAAACTTGATTATCAAAACTATTTTTGATGTGGAAATTACTACTATACTATATTATAGGTTACTATCATGCCAGTAGTTAAACTTGGTAATACCAAGCCCATAGGCCACCATATGGTATTTATTACCATCAAATATATTAGTCCCTAAGTGGACACCCTAAAATTGTGATTCTACGAAACAAAGGCTTTACGGAAAAAACCCGGAGAAAAGGCGGATCCTTGTTCTCCGGAGGAATGTGGAAGTGGTCATTTTTGAGAAAGTGGTGTTTTCAAAAATGACACATAACCTAGTCTTCGCCGGACAACCTTTACCGTACTGCCACCCTACCCCAACATGGGCAAGGGGCTTAACTTGAAGTTTGTTCTTATTAGTGTGTGCTATCTCACTTGCTATAAGGGGCGTCGTACCCTCGAACCGAATGTCGTCAAAACTCCCAATGTTGAGGCATATAAAGTGTGGGATTAATTTTCCCTCCGGATGCATTCATTGAGGCTCCTGGCTAGGCAGGGTGGGACTTGATGCCGGGGAGAACAACCTCAATCGAGAGATAGGCATATTCTAGCTTGAACATAGTGGATGGTTATGATCATATACCTGATGTTTACATACTGTTGTTACAGTCCGTGGTTGTTTCACGGGAGGTGTACTGGATCTGGTGGATGTGTACACCTCTGCAGAGTATAACTTTTTCGAAGAAGCCGCGTCCTCGGATATGGACAGTTGAATGGCCATGTAGCTAGCATTGTGTCAATGTTTTCAAAAAGGAAGTTTTTTGAAAGGGAAACTTTGGAAAGGAAGTGTGAACTTGTGAAGTTCGGAAAGAAATGGAAACGTATACCGTGGAGGTATCGTCGATGATGAAAAGCCAGATGCTGATATACAAAACAAAATGTTTTGCAAAGAAAACCTTTTCTACTCTAAGCAAGAATTCTGGAAACTGATTCCAAGAAGTTTTGCAAAGAGAAAATGTTCTTTAACAAAGCTTTACAAAACCTCTTGTACATGTGATATCTACAAGGGAAATAAAACTTTATTATTTTCTTCTGAAGTATCTTCTTCAACGAAGATACAGATAAACCTGACTGCAACTGTGGTGTCATCATATATGAACACCATCGATAGTGAACCATATTTATAGCCTACCTATTCCACCATATAAGCATACTTGCATGTTGGTAAGTGAAATGATGGATGTCTTGCTGAGTACATTCAAATGTACTCATTATGGTTTCGCCCCTGGTATCTACTTATCAGATTTGGAGAAGGAGCCTCCAAAGGATATCTATGAAGAGAAGTACGGAGTTGACGGCTTTGCGAACTAGGATCGTCTCCGGGTCAGCAGCCTGTAGGTTAAGGCGTGACTTGGGCTCAACTACGTTGTGTTTTATTTGTCTTCCGCTGTGTTTGTTAAGTTGCCTGCCTTTGTGGCAGTTGCGTTAAACTTGATCATGTGATCTTTTTTTGTAATACCTTTATGTATTCGTGTAATGGATGATGTATATCTGTGTGCCAACTGTGTATGTTGTTCACGACTGATCTTTCTGGGATCGTGAATGTATGCATACGTAGGGTTTCAGACTGCCGGTCTGGGGTCCTTACAAAGGGTGTCATCTGAGTAGATCTATTAGGCGTGGTATTGATACCCCAAACCACAGAAGGAAGTTCTTCGACCCATGCGCCAGCTGCCCTGATACAGGGGACTCGTAATCGTGGTTTTAATCCGCGAAGCAATTCTTGGTTTGCCCTCTCCACTTGTCCATTGGCCTGCGGATGAGCCACTGATGCGACATCAAGCCGGATTCCATTGTTGCCACAGAACTTCTCCATCTCACCAAGGGACATGTTGGTTCCATTTTCGGTAATTATGCTGTGGGGATACCCGAACCGGTAGATAATCCTTTTCAGGAACTTGACTGATGTGGCTGATTCGCAATTAGTAACTGGCATAACCTCAACCCATTTGGTAAACTTATCAATAGCCACCAAAAGATGTGTCTTCTTGCATGGTGACATATGAAATGGGCCAACCATGTCCATACCTCAGACAGCGAACGGCCAAGTTAACGGGATGGTCCGTAACTCCATAGCCGGCACATGGGTTTGGCGAGCGTACCTTTGACATCCGTCACACCTTGCTACCAATCGTTCCGCGTCTGCTAGAGCCGTGAGCCAGAAAAACCCGTGTCGATAAGCCTTAGCCACGAGAGATCTTGTGGACGCATGATGTCCACAGTCGCCTTCGTGGATTTCCTTGAGAATCTGTCGGCCTTCTTCTGGCGCTACGCAGCGCAAAAAGACCCCTGCTACGCTTCTCTTATATAATTCCCCATTGATGATAGAATATCCCTTTGCTCGCCTCAAAATTTGCCTTGCTAATACCTCCTGCTGTGGTAACTCGCCTCGCGATAGGTAGGCCAAAAACGGTTCTATCCATTCGGGAACAGTACGTACAGTAGCCACAAGTCCTGAATCCGGGTCTTGATTTGCCAATCCCTCCTCTGACTCGGTTTTAACTGATGGTCGCCATAATTCATCCAGGAAAACGTTAGGTGGAACCGGCTCTCTGCGCGAGCCGAGTCTAGCGAGCGCGTCGGCTGCCTCATTCTTTCTTCTGTCTATATGCTCTACCTCATACCCGGAAAAACATCCTGCAACCCTATCTACTTCCCTGCGGTATGCTGCCATAGTTGCGTCCTTTCTATCCCAAGTTCCTGACACCTGCTGTACCACAAGGTCCGAATCTCCGAAACACCGTATCCTCTTGACGTTCATCTCCTTGGCTGCCCTTAGGCCGTGCAATAGGGCCTCATACTCAGCAACGTTGTTGGAACAGTCGAAGTGAATTTGTAGTACGTAACTTAATTTATCTCCTTTGGGTGACGTTAGCACCACCCCAGCTCCTGATCCCTCGTATTGCTTAGATCCATCGAAGTGCATGATCCATGATTCGGAATTTGGAACCGTTGTAGTCATGCCTGTATGTGTCCAGTCGTTAACGAAATCAATTAAAGCTTGAGATTTGATTGCTGACCTGGGTTCGTAGTTGATGTGATAATCCCCCATCTCTATTGCCCACTTGGCTATTCTTCCCGTCGCGTCCGAGTTTCTGATGATATCCGACATTGGTATTGAACTAACAACTGTTATGGGATGTTCTTGGAAATACGGCTTCAACTTCCGGCTAGCCATAAAGACCCCGAACACCAACTTTTGCCAATGCGGATAGCGCTGCTTTGCTTCTGATAATACCTCGCTGACGTAATAAACCGGTCTCTGAACCGGGTAACCCTTCCCGTCCTCTTTGCGCTCCACCACAACTACCGCGCTGACGGCTCGGGGGCCGGCTGCCACGTAGAGTAACATAGGCTCTTTAGGACCCGGGGCCGCTAGTACTGGTGCTTCAGATAACTGCTTCTTTAGTGCCTCAAACGCCTCATCCGCCTCTTGATCCCATACGAATTTATCTGACTTCCTCAAGAGCCGGTACAAGGGTATTGCCTTTTCTCCGAGTCTGGATATGAATCAGCTCAAGGCTGCTACGCAGCCCGTGAGCTTTTGAACATGCTTCAAATTTTCCGGTTTTTTCAGACTCTGGATGGCCTTGATTTTATCCGGGCTTGCCTCGATTCCTCTCTCGGAAACGATAAAGCCGAGTAATTTCCCGGCTGGAACTCCGAACACGCACTTTGTCGGGTTAAGCTTCATCTGGTACCTCCTCGAGTTTTTGAACGTCTCCTTTAGATCATCGATAAATGTCTCCGCCTTCCTGGTCTTGATGACCACATCATCCACATAGGCATGGACGTTGCGTCCAATTTGGTCCTCGAAGCACTTTTGAATACACAGTTGGTAAGTTGCACCGGCGTTCTTCAATCCAAACGTCATAGTTTTATAACAGAAGGCCCCAAAAGGGGTTATGAATGATGTTTTCTCCCAATCCTCCCTCTTGAGCTTAATCTGATGATATCCGGAATATGCGTCCAGGAAGCATAATAGATCGCTTCCAGCTACTGCGTCTATAATCTGATCTATCCTTGGTAGCGCGAACGGATCCTTTGGGCAATGTTTGTTGAGACTCGTAAAATCAATGCACATCCTCCACTCATTGGTCTTTTTCATCACTAGAACCGGGTTTGCCAACCAATCCGGGTGAAATACTTCCATGATAAAGCCGGCTGCCAATAGCCGAGCGATTTCTTCGCCTATATCCTTCCTTCTTTCCTCATTCATTTTCCTCAAACCCTGCTTCACGGGCCTGGACTTGGGATCCACATGCAAACTGTGCTCGGCCAGCTCTGTAGGGATACCCGGCATGTCGCTAGGTGTCCAGGCGAACACGTCTGCATTTGAACGAATAAACTCCACAAGTGCTTTCTCCTGCTCTTTTCCCAAGTTAGACCCTATGGTAAACTGCTTAGTGGAATCACCTTCGACAAAATCTATCTTCTTGGTGTCTTGTGCTGCCTTGAATTTTGCTCTCTCATCCTCAGTATTCGGCTTTTTCAAGGCTGTTCTATCATCCGGATTTACTTGAGATCGGTAATATTCGAGTTCTTCCTTTCTGCATGCTTGCTCGGCCATAACCGAATCTCCTTCGTCACACTCGGCCGCTATATCCCGGTTCCCATGTATGGTGATGGTCCGTTTAGGACCCGGGATCTTTAGCTGCAAATACACGTAGCACGGCCTAGCCATGAATTTGGCATAAGCCGGTCTTCCAAACAGCGCGTGATAAGGACTGCGCAATTTGACCACCTCGAACGTGAGCCACTCAACTCGATAATTATCCGTCGATTCTCCAAAAGCAACCTCCAAGGTGATCTTTCCCTCGGGGCTCGCCGAGTGACCTGGCACGATCCCATGAAAGATTGTCGAACTTTTCTGTAACTGGGACTCTTTAAGACTCATCCGTAAGAAGGTTTCCCAATAAAGGATGTTGATGCTACTTCCACCGTCCATCAGGACCCTCTTCAGTTCGTAACCATTAACCTGTGGAGCAACCACCAATGCCAAGACTCCTGGACGCTCTACTTTTTCCGGATGATCTCTTCTACTCCACGTTACCTCTTGTTCCGCCCATCTAAGGTATCCCGGCGCGGCCGACGAAACCGAGTTTGCCGCTTGCTTTAATGTCTCTTTGTTCCTGCTAGAAGTTCCTGTAGTATGCACATGATATTGTCCTTTTAAATCAGGCATACGTACCATACCGACGAAGATGTTGATCCGGCCGATCGTCACCATAGATCCGGACTCGAGGTGATCTGACTCTGGCCCCCAGCCGGAATCGTCCACCATCTTTTCTCCTTCGCGGTCGATGTAGATCTCGCCCACGACAAGATTTTCCATGTTCTTCCGAGCTTCTCCCGTGATGTAAACACCTTTGTACGCAGGCCCCACGGTGGGCGCCAACTGTCGTGGGATAATCACGGCAGACGTTACCGGGGGTAACTGATCTTGGGGCAAGATGACACAGGCGTTTGGGAGAGGGTTTAGCTCAGAGGAAAACATGGTGCAACTCGATCTGGTAGCCGGCAATCAAAGTCGCCGAGTCTCCGATCTTGATATAATAACTCGACTCTGGGATTACACTAGATGCTCGATATCAAGCGATATTGCTAGGGTTCTTAGATCTCTCTCTAAACTAGACCTGGGGGTCGGTTTATAAAGCACCCGTACCCCCTGGCTTACCCTCCAAGGCGCACCCTGGATCCTACCCGGACACGGCGCCCAAACCCTAACTTTCCTTTGCCATAGCCCACAATCCGGATTACTGGGCCTACAAGCTTGGGCCTTCTACAAGTTTCCTTATCCTTAGCCGGATCCTGCACAGCGTCCTTTGGGCCGGGTTACTCCTTGGAGTTTGACCTACCGGGTTATCATCCCCCCATCAAATCCCCAAGCTTAGATGCTTGAGTCTTATTATAATTTGCTGGGATAAACCACGGGGGCATCCCCAAGCTTAGATGCTTGAGTCTTATTATAATTTGCTGGGATAAACCATGGGGGCATCCCCAAGCTTTGACCTTACACTCTTCTTAATCACATTATATCATTCTCTTCTCTTGACCCTTAAAAACTTTCTTCCCACCACACTCAAAGAGTAATTTGCATTAGAGGGTTAGTGCAACAATAAAAAAATCCATGGGTTCTGTATGGGCACAAGTGATATTGATACTTCTAAACATTATCTACAGCCACTAATATTTCGTGAAGAAAAGAAATCCACTTGACATCATAAAACAACAAATGCAAGAAAAATGGCAGAATCTGCCAAAACCAGAACAGTCCGTAGAGACAAATTTTGTCAAGTAAATTACGTTGCTCAAATCAAAAACTGTAAGAACAAAAAAGTTTCGTAATTAGCTGAGGAATAAGCATAAAATATTTCAGGTCATTCTGATCTTTCTGGATTGTTCACGATTTTTTACGGTGGACGGCAGAAATCTGTTTCCTGCGCAGAAATCCAAAACCAACTCCAACTTTCGTTAGAAACTTTACTTGGCACAACTAATAAATGAAAAAGTTACAAAGAAGTTTCTACAGAAGTATACAACCCTTGACCCAAAGAAAACAGAGAAAAACAGAGCAAAAATAAAGCCATGGGATATCTCTCAAGAAGTGCTTTTCTTTAACGCCTTTTAGCTAGGTCCAGAAAAGTAGATTCACATGTTTTCAAGTGAAGAAGATGCTCACATAAGAAATATGAATTAAAGAAAAATAGAGTATCAAGAAGCAAGTATGAAACAAATTTAAGTCTAACCCATTTCCTATGCATAGGAATCTTGTAAAGAAATAAATTAAGCTAGAAATCTTGGGAAGGTAGAACAAGAGCGACTTCAAAAATTTCATAAAAAAGAGAGGTGTTTTAGTAACAATAAAATTCCTACAACCGTATTTTCCTATTCATAAAAATTTCCAGTAGCATCGTGAACAAACTGAACAACATAATTATCACATAAATCATGTTTTTCATGGTCTAAAAGCACACAATTCATATCAAGCTCCAAAATGGTGGGATCAAAATTTAAAATCAGCTCCTCTTTTCCCCCACCTTTAGCAATATTAAAACAAGATGATTGATCACTCATAAAAGGTATGGGACATAATATAGCAATCATATTTTTAGTAGCATTATAATTTATAACATCAAGTAACATAGGACCATCATCAAGAGCATTATCATATAGATTTTCTGAACAAACTTCCTCATTATCATGCATATCAATAGTTAGAATAAATAGAGGATTATCATAGGAGTATCATTCATAGTAGTATCAAGGTCACAAGTATAGCAAGTATCAATTTCATCAAAAATGGATATTTCAAAATAATCAATAGGATCACCACAACTATGAGTTAAAGAGTTACTATCATTGGGAGGTAGACATGGGTAAATTTATTCTTACCCCTCTTGATCATCACTCTCCTCCTCCTTTTCATCCAATGAGCTTACAAATTCAGCAATTTCTTTTTCCATAGGGTCCTGCAAGGAATTCTTCTCTTCCATAGATTGAGAGCATTCATCAAAATATTCAATTATGTAGCAATTCCAATCCTTGTAACTATAAAAGAAATATTCAAGTATAGAATAAATCTCGTATTTATAAGGTGCATCATCAATACTTTCAAGTAAATAAGAAATTTCGAATGCACCCTTCCAAGCAATAAATTCTTCAATTGGTTCCACATCATATAATTCATAATTTACCTTAACATAAGAAGAGATGGTAACATTATCATTATCTTCACACTAGTCATCAACCCATGCATCAGCACGGGCTAGTGAGTAGTGATGTTGAAAAGGGAAGAGAATAACTGAAAAGTCGTGGTATCGGAGAAACTAAATATACGCGAGAATTTAGTAATGATATTTTGAATTACATGTCGTGAATTTGGAAATATATCATGAAACAAAAACAATTTGGAACTTTTATGTGCAATATTGTTTTCAAGGAAATTCTAAAATAAATCACATGCCCAATTAATTGAGAAACTAACACAACTTAAATGTCATTATAATTAAACCTAGTTTCTAGATAGTTTTATTGTAGATGCTTTCTCAAACCAATGTGAAAACATGGAGTCATTCATTTATATGGATATTATAGATGGAGGGCGTGAATTTAGCTATCTTCATCCTGAAGGACACGAAGCTATGCGAATATTTGGTCTGAATCAATATAACTAATTTAGCATTGAAATAGCCTTACAAAATGGTTAGCGTGGAAATTATCCGATATGACATGTAGAATCATCTAATTAATTGGGAAAAATGACATGCCAAAACAATTAGGAATTGACATGAATGAGGTTTTCACATGCCGGCAAATTTTCATACGAAAAAAAATATTTTTATCTTCTACAAAAATACTGTTTTCTAGAAAAGCAATGTTTGTATGAAAATTTTGCAAAGTACAAAACTCACAAATATCACATGTGAGTTTTGTTTTTGTTTTTACCTAGAAGAGTAGAAGACTTGATATAATTCAAGACCTCACTTTTACATCTCTTCCATCCTCTTAACCAAACCAATCGTATTTCTCGTTTTCTAATCGAAAGCCGAAACATGAAGGTTAGTATTTTTCATTATGGAAAAAAGATGTCATAACATAAGAATTTTTGACCCTCATTAATCATTAATTTAGGTTAAAATTTGCATATTACATATGCTAATTGCGGTAATCTATCACAAAAAAAGTTTATGTGAGTTTGTCATCACCATGTACCATCAGAAATTAATTGTCACCACATCCCATCCAGTTTTTGATATGGGCATATTTTCCCGCAGATCCAAAACATGCATGTATATATGAAATTATTGTCAGGATCTCTTCAAAGATCTAAACGTAGGGCTATTCTTGCCCTCTGGTTGCTCCAAGATGTAGGCCCACAGTCAGCGGTAGAAATCAGCGCGAGGTCGGTTCGCCGCTGAACAGTCGCCTCGAAGGCTCGAACCACCCGATTCCCCCTTGACTCGAGAGGAGACCCGTCCTCCTCTTGCCGCCGCCGCGTCTTGCTCCTCCACCTCGAGCCTTCTCCCACCTAGAAATCCAGCGTGCCTCGAGGCCACCTCTGTAGAGGTGCTCAAAGTACCACATCGATGTGGCGCTGCCATGGCTATGGTGAAAACCCTAGGTGAATGCCTCTTCTTCTTTGATTTGGTTTAATTTTGTTTATTTGTAGAGGAGGGAACGGCTCGGGGTGTGAAGGTGCTGGATGCGGGCGCTGCTGGAGGAGGCCGCGCAGGGCTGGAGCTGCTCGTGGAGGTGAGCTGGTCTGAATACTTCAATACACATGAGGACAAGAAATTGGTTAGGTAGAAATTGGTTAGGACAAGACATTGCGGAGGGCTGGAGCTTTTGGAGGAAGCTCTTCCTCTTCCAGTCCATCAGACATGTGAAACTTTGTGCTTGCGTGCATCTTGAACTACTGGATGACATATTGTGTTACTGTTTTTACACGGAGAATACTTCAATACACACCGAAATACATGTTTTTTTTTTGAACTGGTAGTCTTTTAGTCGCCATATTGTGTTACTGTTTCTACACCAAGAATATTTCAATACACACCGAAAATACATGTATTTGTTTGAACTGGTACTCTTTTAGTCGCCATATTGTGTTACTTTTTCTACACGGAGAATACTTCAACACACACTGAAATACATGTATTTCTTTGAACCGGTACTCTTTTTAGTTGACAAAATTCCATAGGTAGAAGGTATGAGAAAGTTGGAGTGGCATATTTGCAACTTCGTGTTTTGTAATGACATTTTTTTCAACCGATGAATATCGCAATGGCATATATTCAATTAACCCCATCTATATAGCAGGATCCTAGACGTGAAGGAGCATAGAGTTCGACCACCTGTTTATGTCTGAGTTGCGCCAAGCCCGACTCTGTTGGCATACTCTTTGAGGATCTACTGGTAGTACGGTGTCATCGACGGCATGGTAGCGGCGTGCTTCTGGCAGCCCAGGAACAGGTGGAGGTCGTGGACGGCAGGCTGTCACCGGGAGCTTGACAGGTCTGGCATGGTATGCAATGTGGCCATTGGCGAGGTGCAGATCGTGTCCCTCACCCAACGACTGCATGCCCTGGTTCCTCATTGATTAGACCTTCATCTCTGCGTGCAACACAACTTAGATGTGGTAAGCTCATGCAAGTAATTCGAGAACCAGTTAATGGAATCTGCAATCCAAAAAGAAGCATGTCGTAGAAAGTAATATCCTTTAGAGATTTATTTTTCTTGAATTTGAAATTACATATAAAAACAAAGGAAGGCAGGAGATGGCGGAGATAGAGGTCGGCGTGTAAGGTGTGCTTGTGGCGGCATGTAACATGTATTGTCACACTTTGAAAGTCCATCTTCACTTGGTTAGTTCTAGAAACTAAAATTTGTGTCTTCAACTCACTACTTTCTAATTTGTGTCATGTATGAGAAGAATCATACTTAGTTATATGCTCGATATAAAAACGTCATTTTCCTATGATTGTTGAGTATCATGTTGAAACTTCTTCAGAGGTATATCCATTGTTTCGTTCCAGCAATTTACACTTTAACAAGATTAGATTCTGATGCTGTTTGTCACATTCACATCAGGACACCTCCGGAGAGGAGCCTTTGGTGATAACGTCTGGTTGGCTATAAGACATTCAAATTAGTAAGACGCAACTTAGTACCGACAACAACTCTATGGGATTAGGCGGAGGCAGAAACTCTTAATTTTGGAAGGAGAAAAATTCACTCACGGTCACTAAGGTCACTAAGGTTGAGCCGTGGTCTCACTTCGGTCACTGATGTTCAGAATACCCTAAATACGGTCACTAATGTTGCACAAGTGATTCACTTTGGTCACCGTATAGATTTTTCTACTGTATTTTGTACGTACTTTGCCACTTGGATGATGTTTGGCTGGACCATGTGTCTTGACCAGTACACGTAGGCATACACGTGTACATAGACGTGGAAGCGGGGTGCTATGTGAAAATTTCCCAAGGACTGACTCGCGCGACGGAGACGATGCCCCCACACTAGACGCGCGGACCTCGTCGACATCCGCACCACGTGACCGATATTGGGCCGCTGCCTGGGTCCGGCCGCCGCTCAGCCTCCGTGCGCCCACCGCGGCAGCTCCTCAGCCTCCGTGCCCTCGCTGCCGCCCGGGCACCGGCCGCGACGGGGCGCTTCAGGCGGGCGGTACCCGGCCGAGCTCGACTACGAGCCGCTCAGCTGCGTCTGCCCGCAGTCCGCTAGCCGCGCCTCGCCGGACTGGTCGAAGAGGATGTTCGTGTTCTTGATGTTGCCGTGCGCCAGCTTCGGCGTAGTCCTACCGCCGACTCGTGGATGGCGGCGCCGGCACCGTGGCCCCCAAAGCCGCCGTCGGCCGTCGTTTGCTACGGCGACACCGTCACGCAGCTCGCCGCCGATCATGTTGTCGTCGAGGATGAGCATATGCAGGCTCCGGAGCCGCGAGAGCGCCCTCGGGATGGGGCCGTAGAGGTAGTTGCCGCTCACGTTGACAATCTCGAGCGCGGCGAGCCGCTCGAGCTTCCCCGGCAGGGGGCCCCAGAGGCCGAGGCCGGAGAGGACTGGGTGAGCACCTTGAGGTCCGGGAGCTTGGACAGGTGGTGACCAGCGCGCCGATGGAGAAGTTGAGCGGGAGCGGCGGGGCGCCCGCGGCGGTGCCGGCGACGTGATCGGCACCGCTCTGCCCTCTCTGGCCGTGCTCAGCGCGCGGAACAAGTCGCTGCAGGGCTTCGTGCCGGACTCGCTCGGGAGGGCGCCGTCGTTGCGCTCGCTCGTGCTCGCCTCCAACAACCTCTCGGGTAACCTCCCCGACATGCGTGGCCTGGACAACCTCCAGGTGCTCGACGTCGGCGGCAACTCGCTCGGCCCGGCGTTCCCGCGGCTCGGGCAGGTTAAAGCAAAAATTTGAAAAAATTTACTGCTCGCGATTTTTTAGGAACAAATCTATGGGATTAGAGGGGCCAGGCCCCTGCTGGTCCTCCCGTGTCTCCGCCACTAGACAGCAACAATAATCATCTATAAACCTTTAATAGAGTTTTTTTTGGTACAGGAGTTGTACCAAGTTACTGATTAAGTTTGTTTCAAGGTTGCTCTTGGGAGGCAAAAGCACAAAGTAAAAGATTTGTGTCCAGTACCCGCAATTGCTGTGTGGAAAAAATAATATTTTATAGGACATATTTCCAATATCCATCTTCAAGTCGCTATGCTAATCTTGGGAGACAAATGCACTAAGTAACAAATTTATCTCCATTATCTCTGTAGTTACTGCTAACATTTTATCTTTTTCGATAAGTAAAAAATTTACGAGCATGATGGCAGCAAAATCAGTAAATCATTTTCATTATTGTGATTAGCAAGGTACAATTTTCTTGTTCCAGCATTTTATAATATGATTTAGTCCCAAGCTGAACATGAGGTTTGCTTCCTGTTCAGGTTGCTACCACATGGTTTGAGATCAGAATAATGGTTCAGAAATGAAGAGAATCAAAGAAGTGGTCTCGATCTGGTTAAGTTGATTTTCTGCTTTACCAGGTCATTCACATGATATATTTTTTGTTTTCCAATTGATTACATTAATTTCTTATTTCTTATTGCTCTTGCGGGATGAGAAGATGGATTTACTGGAAGCCAAACACGTGTTAATTCACTTATATTTTTAGGTTATTTAATTCCTTTTGGTTTGCACATTTTTCTCTTAGCAAAATACTAAAGGCAGAAAGACTGTCACTCCTATTTTACAATCACGACCATTATTATTAGAATTTTTTTGAGATAATATTGTGAGACCAATTTTTTGTAATTTTCTTCATACTTTTTTTTAGATTTAAATATTTTTCTGCTTCGCATTGCATGATTTTTTTTACAAACTAAAAAAAAAAATTGTTGAAGGTTCTTTCTTACTGAAGTACCTTCAAGACGAATGGCAGGTTTGCTAACAGTTCGATCATTTTTGCAGCACCATCGTATGTTTCCAGTGTGACCCCCTTTTGCACTAACTATTTGAACACTCGCTTCATTTTTTTCCTTGAATATAATTAAACCTCTGAAGGAGCCGAGGGTTACTTGTGCACTACTTTCAGTACTTTGAGGCCGGCCATACTTATCGGAATTGTGAGTTGTGTTTCACAACATAGATGGGGGCTATGGAGGATACTCCTGGCAATATGGGCCATGGTCCGGGGTGCAAGAATTTTTCCTACCTATATATTTGTGGAATGGTTGATTTAGCATAGCACTTAGACTAAACATAACACTAACTATGAACTTAGCCCGGGGTTTAGTTCGATCCTAGATGTGGCCCTGGTTCCATGGACATTTCCTCGTGATTGCATGTGTTGTTACATCCTACCCGGTGCACCATTTAATGCTTTGTTTTTTCTTCCTACATATTCCCTTAGTGTGGCTACAACACTGGATCCGCATTTTTTTTGGTCTGATTCACTTCACCCTAGCAAGAAAATTAGAGGCATTGCCACCTTGCGATAAGCCAGGCAAAGAAAAATAGGAGCAACCCACTAACTCTATTTCTCTTAACATGCATGTTGTCCATGTAAGCGAGTACCTGATTGGTCCACCTCATCCTTCGTCTTATTCCTGGTCCTGTTTGGTCACTGAAAGAACGCACATTTTTTCCTGCGTCCTGTCCAATGGATTAGCAATTTAGTATGCGGGCCACTTCTTAATTCCAAGCTATGTAGCCCAAAAGCCCACACGTGCATGCGATTTGTCTTCGCTGGTTCCAGATCTTGCCACGGAGTTCTCTCGAGCTCGCCATCCACTACGACCATCGATGGGTTTGTCTTCAATGAAGATTTGCGTTTCTTCTTCCCAATCAACTCCAGTGCCCTTCACTTCCTCTCCCATAATCTCCGCGGGAATTGGAAACCGATTGAGGCATCCGAGGAGTTGGCGCAAAATTTCCTCTCTTTAAAGTCTGAGTTCCACTTTCGTTGTATTTGTCGGATATATACTGAATAGGGGTATAGAAGATGGTAGACAAAGAGCCGGACTACCAGGGTGGCCTACGTGGTAATGGGCTTAGGTCCATTGGGCGGCCCAGTAGTCCGACGCGTAGAAGCCGGATTCTAGAAGAACCCGGATCACGGCCCGCGTGATCTGGCTTGGAGGAGAAGACGGATTCCTTACTTTCCAAGTTACAAGCTAAACGTAGTCTTCTAGGTTTCCTGTTCTGTAAGCCCTAATCCGGCTATTATATAAAGCCGGACGGGAGATAGATTAAACAAGCACAAGTTAGACACAAGTTCAAGCTCTACGCAACTCGCCGAGAAGTTCATCCTCGCCGAGTAGCTAGATCTATTCCCTCACATTGTAACCCTGTTATACGGGCTTTAGTCCCAATTAGTGAGAAGTGCAGGAGTAGGTACGCCGTACTGTCGCGACGTACCGAACCTGGGTAAAATCCCGTGTTCTGTGTTACTATGCTATCCCGTTACCCCACGTCTCTACCGTAGTCTCATGGCACCCCCGTCTATGAAAACTACTACGATGTCTCGACAGTTGGCGCCCACCGTGGGGCAAACGACGTCAGGCGTGAAATTCCGATCTGGGATACTCGGCGGAATTGGAAGATCAATCACTGTCGGAAGCTTGGAATTCGACGACGACGTCGGGCGCTTCCTCGACAACGGATCCTACATACCGGCGCAAAACCACCTGGTAAGTGCCTGCGTTTTACCGATTGGATCTGCTAACATCTTCATCGGACTAACTGCAGAAGCAATGGGGTTTTGCGGTGGAAGCAAATTTATCCCACCCGCCCTATACCCAGTCGAAGACGACTATGATGCCGGATTCTGCTCAGATCGCCGACAAAAAAGTGATACACACTTTATCGGCATGGTGCAATCCGAAATCGCTGAAAACACGGATGACGGAAATCCCGTGCAAGAGGCAGATAACAACCTACCCGTCATAGAGACGGAAGAACAAATACCCGTCACAGAGACGGAAGATCCGACATCCGTCAACCAGACGATGAACTCGGAAGCAGAGTCCGTGCTTGCCGCCATTGAGGCGAGATTGGAGTCGGAAACCGGATCGGATAACTTCGACTCCGAAGACGAAGACGAGGATGCCTTCGTAAGAAAGGTTAAGTCCTTTCAAGAGGGATTCCATGAAGTGCTAATGGCAAAACCAGCTGATACAACGGGTGCCGACAGCCAGGAAAGCCCTAAAACCCCTCCGCCAGTGGAAGAGAGAGAAGACGGAGAAACTTCTCCGATATTCCCCAATGTTAAGGAGATGACAGAAGATGAGCCTGTCAAGAAACCTCCCTCTTCCAAGAAAAAGCACCGTGCTTCTAAAAAACTCCAATACAAACTCCGGAAGAAAAAATCAGCCGATCTCGCTGATGAAAACCTGGAAGCTGGAGATATTAGCGGCACAAAGCCCGCGGAAAAGAAACCTAAGGAAATCACTGCTCCGCCAATGACAGAACTGGAAGAGCAAGAGCTATTACAAACGCCAGTGGGACCAGATGAACCCCCTGAGATGCTGGAAGCCAGGAGACAAGCTTTCCAACGGCAACAGCAACATCTGCTTAGATCTCGGCAACATCTCCAACAAACCCATAATGACATCAAAGTCATGAAGGAAGAAATAGAGGAGTACGAGAGAAAGCATAGATCTGCCTTAAAACCTACTAGGTTACCCGGAATCGCAAAACCGGAAGAGCTGCCGCCAAAAGAAAGGTTTTATAACCCATCTTGGCAAAAGCAGTTAAACGGCAAAGATGCCAAGGGCGAGCCAATATACAAAACCGCAGCAGAAAACGCGGAAGCAGCGTTCGCCATCCTAAACAATGATCTGTACTCCAACGGGGAAAAACTCCAAGGGGTATATGCCTTCCTAGGAAAAGCATTACAGCAGCAGCAGCGAGGCCAAGAGCGATCAGGGAGGCTGCATGATAATTCCGCCCTCTGTAAAACAGTTACTTGCGCTGCTGGGGCACCTGGGCCGGAAGAACCCGGAGATTCAGATAAAAAAGAGGATCCGAGAAAAGACAAGAAAAACCCCGACAACCGGGACGCAGCGTCTAGAACCGGACCTCATCTCCCGAAAGATGGATATAAACCACACGATCGGGAAGACAAACACCGGAATGACGGCAAAATAATGCCACCTCCGAGAAACCCAGCTGAAAAAGCTGGAAGATATGATATACCTCACAGACGTGAAAGATCCCGGACACCTCCTAAGGATAAGGAAAGGCATAGAAGCAGAACTCCGCCTAAAGGACGTGAACATGGAAGAGATAGAGATAACCTCGGAAAAGCGCGTCCGCGCAACAATGGAAAAGAAAGGAGCAGATCCCCTTCTGTCCATTCAGCCGGGAGATATTCTGCACACATTGATAGAGCAGAAAAGGATGATCTATACTTTGGTCCTAAATGTTTTACTGACAGGATCCGAAGGATAACCCTGCATTCTGGCTTCGCCAAAGTTGGTCCAACCTACCAAAAGTATACCGGCAGTACAAACCCGGATACCTGGCTCTCAGATTATTATACTGCCGTCCAAATCAACAATGGGACAGACCTGGAAGCTGTCAAGTTTCTTCCCCTAATGTTGCTAGACGGAGCCAGAGATTGGATCAATGGTTTACCATCAAGAACTGTGGACAGTTGGGATGATATGGCGAGAGTATTCACTCAGCATTTTCGGGGAACATACAAACGCCCAAATAGCATCAACCAGCTGAACCGTTGCACCCAATTTGAAGACGAACCATACGTGGATTTCATCTCCAGATGGACTGCAATGAAGAATAGTTGCTCTGGAGTAACTGACGTACAAGCAATGCATGCTTTCGTCAATGGCCTAAAACCCGGACTTGTACCGTTCATGGTTGGTTCTAAACAGCACAAAGATCTCGGATCTATGCTTACAACCGCCAATGAGCATGCTGCAGCCGAAGATGATATCAGAGCAAGAGGAGGCAATATTGAGTCACTGATACTGGCCAAGAAAACCCCTCGTTCTGATAAAAAAGGAACTCCGGAGTCAACAACAAAGCCCAAGGAGGTCAACATAGCCTTTGGAGGAGAAAAGGTGAACAAGTGGAAAGGCCGCAGTCCAGATCCAATCAATTACACTCCCGAAGAATGGGAGAGAATTAAGTCGGAACCCTGCGTCCACCACTCGCAATTTGGGAAACCAACCCACACAAACGCGCAATGCCGGCTAAACAAGCATATGAAAGGCAATGCAGGATCCGGAAATAAGGGGAAGGGTTCCAAAAGGAAACCTGCCAAACAAAAGCCAGAAGCTGAAAAAGAAGACAGTGAATCGGACACTGATGACAAAATCCAGGAACAACAGCGAAAAGGCGAACCCAAATTTCCGAGAGTTGACGGAGAAGCAATGTTAACTTTCTTAGCAACCCCGTCAGCAAAGGTGGCCAAAAGAACACTTCGAGAGATAAACGCGGTTGTTCCTGCGACCCCGAAATTCTTGAAGTACTCCAACACACCGATAATCTGGGATCAGTCTGATCATCCCGGAAATATCCCTGAACCCGGCACACAAGCTCTTGTTGTAAGCCCTATTGTTCAAAACACTAGGCTAAGAAGAGTGCTGATGGATGGAGGATCCAGCATCAATATAATGTATCTGGATACACTGAAGCACTTGAAGATCTCCGAGTCCCATCTCAACTACAGCAATATACGCTTCCATGGCATTGTTCCTGGCAGGCAAGCACGATCCCTAGGAGAAATTTCCCTAGATGTCACCTTCGGAGATAAAGATCACTTCCGGCAGGAAAAAGTATCCTTCGAAGTAGTGCCGTTCGAGAGCGTGTATCACGCAATACTCGGACGTCCGGCTTTCGCCAATTTATGGCAAGATCTTGCTATATCTACAACAAGCTGAAGATGCCAGGACCCAAAGGAGGAGTAATCACCGTTGCCGGCGATTTCAAGCTGGCAAACGAGTTGGAGAAAGAAAACGCCCTTTGCGCTCAGAGAGTTATAGCGAAGGAGGAACTGAAGGAATTAGCCAAGGAGGTATCGCCGAAAGAAATGCCGGCAGGAAAAGAAACTCGGAAGCCAACAGATAGCTTCAAGGCGTCCGAGAATACAAGACAGGTAATCCAAGATCCCAAAGATCCGACAAAATTCGTCGTCGTAGGGACTGGGATGACTGACAAATAGGAAGGCGAGCTCATCAAGTTCCTCCGTGAGAAGTGGGATATTTTCGCCTGGTGTCCAGCTGACATGCCAGGCGTACCCAGGGAACTTGCTGAGCACCAACTCAAGGTTATTCCCGGATCAAAACCCGTCAAACAAGGTCTCCGTCGATTTGACGGAAGAAGACGGAAGGCTATTGGCAAGGAAATTATCCGGCTTTTAGCAGCGGATTTCATCAAGGAAGTAATCCATACTGATTGGTCCGCAAATCCGGTATTAGTGCCGAAGAAAGACACCACTGCTCTTAGAATGTGTATAGATTACACAGGATTGAACAAGTTGTGTCCGAAAGATAGGTTCGCGTTACCGCGAATCGATCAAATAATAGATGCCACTGCAGGCTCCGAGCTTTTATGCTTTTTGGATGCATACTCCGGGTACCACCAAATACGCATGAAAAAGGAAGATCAAATCAAAACTTCTTTTATAACCCCGTATGGGACGTACTGTTACATAACCATGCCTTTTGGCCTGAAGAACGCAGGTGCAACTTACCAGCGTTGCATGCAACGCTGTTTGCATAGTCAAATTGGCAGAAACGTTCATGTTTACGTGGACGATATTGCCGTCGTAACCAAGGAAAAAGATACACTCCTTGAGGATTTGCGAGAAACTTTCGAAAACTTGCGCACTTACAAGATGAAGTTGAATCCATCTAAGTGCGTATTCGGGGTTCCCTCAGGAAAACTTCTGGGTTTCATTGTTTCCCACAGAGGAATAGAAGTTAACCCGGAAAAGATCAAGGCAATCTTGAACATCTCAAAACCTACATGTGTAAAAGATGTCCAAAGATTGACGGGTTCCGCTGCAGCCGTCAGCAGATTTATCAGTCGGCTGGGGGATAAAGCCTTACCACTATATAAACTGCTGAAGAAATCCGACAAGTTCGAATGGACAGAAGAGGCTGATGCAGCGTTGGCCCAGTTGAAGGAAACCTTGATGAACGCTCCCATCTTGGCATCTCCAAAAGACGAAGAACCCATGTTATTATACCTTACGGCTACAAGTCGGGTTATTAGTGCGGTAATCGTTGTGGAACGGACAAAAGAAGAACAAAGCATACCAGATCAACATCCGGTATATTACATAAGCGAAGTTTTTTCCGAATCCAAACAAAGGTATCCGCACTACCAGAAACTGGCATATGGCGTATTTTTTGCATCCAGAAAACTGCGCCATTATTTCCAAGGGCATTCCATAACAGTGGTATGTAAAGCACCGCTAGGGGATATTATAAACAATGCGGAGGCAACCGGCCGAGTAGCTAAATGGGGCATCGAGCTGGCAGCCTTCGACATTAAGTACCAGCCAAGGACGGCAATAAAATCCCAAGTTTTGGCAGATTTCGTCGCCGACTGGACAGAAGCAATGGAAAACACACCGATGCCAGAATCCGAGTACTGGATCATGCACTTTGACGGATCCAAGATGAAGGAAGGAGCTGGGGCTGGCGTAGTCCTAAAATCTCCCAAGGGAGACACAATGGAGTACGTATTACAAATACACTTCAACGCCAGTAACAACGTGGCAGAATACGAAGCTTTGCTTCATGGCTTGCATATTGCAAAAGAAATAGGGGTAAAACGCATCTTATGCTATGGAGACTCGGATTTGGTACAGCATCAGCTCAACCAAACCTGGGACGCGAAAAGCCCTATAATGGCCGATATCGGAGGACGGTGGATGAGTTCGCCATCTGTTCCTTCGGGTTCGAAGTCCTTCACATAAAAAGGGAGGAAAACTGGAATGCGGATGCGTTAGCCCGCATGGGATCAGAGAGAGTAAAAACTTTACCACCAGGGGTATTCGTCCAGCACTTGTATGAACCATCCATAAAAGGCGGAGACGTTGATTACCCTCTGGCATCTGAAACAATCGAGGTCATGCTCGTTAAACCGGATTGGACAATTCCATACTTAAACTTCTTAGTCAATCAGAAGTACCCGGAAGGAGCAGACGAAGTCTTGCAAAGGCAAATACAGCGTCGGTGCAAAGGATACGTGGTGATAAACGACCACTTGTATAAACGCAGTACTTCCGGAATTTTTCAGCGGTGTATTTCACCAGAAGAAGGAAGAGAAATACTGGAAGAAATCCACGCCGGTGATTGCGGACATCATGCTCAATCAAAAAGCATAGTCAAAAAAGCATTCCGGGCGGGGTTTTTCTGGCTAACAGCCAAGTCAGACGCCGAACGCATAGTGAATACATGCGAAGGATGTCAATATTACGCCAAGCAGACCAATTTGCCGGCCCAAGCACTTAAAACTATCCCTATCACATGGCCGTTTGCGGTCTGGGGGCTAGATATGATGGGACCGTTCAAAACTGCAAGAGGTGGACTTACACATCTACTCGTAGCGGTGGATAAGTATACAAAATGGGTAGAGGCTAAACCCATCAAAAAGCTGGATGGCGCAACTGCCAGAAATTTCATTATTGATTTAGTAATGAGGTATGGCGTCCCACACAGCATAATAACTGATAACGGGACAAATTTCTCCATTGGGGAGTTGGCAAAATACTGCCAACAAACGGGAATCCGCTTAGATCTTGCATCTGTGGCACACCCGCAATCCAATGGACAGGTTGAAAGAATGAACAGTTCAATCTTGCAAGGAATACGTCCAAGACTCGAATCTCCTCTCCATAGAGCAGCTGGAGCGTGGGTAGAAGAGCTACCTTCCGTGTTATGGAGTATTCGAACGACGCCAAATAGGTCAACGGAGCAAACTCCGTTTTTCCTAGTTTATGGTGCGGAAGCTATTCTTCCAACGGACATGATCCATGATAGCCCAAGAGTGCAGAACTTTGACGACTCAGATGCCGAAGAAGCACGACAGGATGCCGTCGATCTCTTAGAAGAGGAACGAGAACTTGTGCTTCAAAGATCTGCCATCTATCAACAAGGTTTACGACGTTATCATAGTCGGAAAATCAGGCATCGTTCTTTTAAAGAAGGTGACTTAGTGCTGAGATTGGTGCAGCAAAGGAAGCACAAATTGGCCCCAGTATGGGAAGGACCATTTGTCATCAGTAAAGCCATGAAGAATGGATCATACTATCTTGTCGACATTCGAGATACGGAGGATGATCCCGAGAAGCCGAATCGCAAAAGAAAGAGAAAAATAGATGATGAACTAGGAGAGACAAAGAGACCTTGGAGTATCCAGCAATTACGTCACTTCTATACTTAGTTCAATTTCTATGTAAACATCTTTGAGACCATGAAATAAAGTTGTCGGAATGTTGTCATTCATATTTCATTATAAGTACAAAATATTTCCGCCTCATCTATTTCCCAATGATCTTACAAATACTCAATGTTAACCCGAATTGTGCCTGCGTGCTCGGTGTTTAAAAGCTGAATGATTCGGCCTGTTAAAGGTTAAAGGAAACTCGGATTGTGCCTGCGTGCCCAAGTTTCAGAGCAGTTCCATGTTTTCTCTAAAATCTATCTGATTGTGTATGTGTTGGGTTACTAAAACTAGTCAGTAAAAATGCTTCTAGCATGATCCATGTTTCTGAGTTTTAAAACTGTTTGGTTCGTCCCCAGTTACTCGACATGACGATACATATTGCTAGTTGAGCCATTTTTTAACACTAGAACAGTTAAAACACAGTTGCCAG
Organism: Alopecurus myosuroides; assembly: GCA_028641055.1. Lineage (NCBI taxonomy): Eukaryota > Viridiplantae > Streptophyta > Magnoliopsida > Poales > Poaceae > Alopecurus > Alopecurus myosuroides. Next base: position 418,436,052 of record CM054058.1, read on the forward strand.
ATTACTTAGAAGATAAAGGAACAGTCAAACCCGGAAAAACTTTGCAAGAAACTTGAAATTGCAAAAGGCGGAGTTCTTGTTTCGACAAATGACATAGAAGCATTATAATATGAATTACATTGTAAAAACGCTCTTATACACATCCATCATTCGGATCGAGTGTATTTCCTCAAGCATCCGAGTCTTCATCACTGCTATCAATCTCGGGGGCTGCGGGCACTTCTTCTTCTGGATAAGTAATGGAAATGTTGACCATAGAGGCAATCTTGGAAGCGTGCCCTTTAACTTCATCAAAAATCGCATTTCGTTGCGCTTCTGTATATCCTTGAGGAATACCGGATGCTACGCGCCAAGATCTGGCATTAGGGTAATGTAGACGCATAAGGCCAAGCGCCATGCGTGCACCACCTCGTGCGGCAGAACGAAGGATGGATTCTTTCGATTCTGCTACTTCTGTGATGGCACCCGGAAGTCGGTAGACTTCCGAAAAGCATACAGTACTTGTGGGAAGGAATTTATTAATCAGCTGCATTCCTGCATTCCTGATTGAATTCCACACTTCCCCAAAGACCCGGATCTTTTCAGTCCGAGAAATTCCTGGAAAATTTCCTGCTTTATCGACAAAAGTAAAGGTTACATGGAAAGATACAAGAAATAAGACATGAAGACATTGGTAAAAAGAAGTTAACTTACCAAGAACCTTGTCAATTTCGTCGCTTTCTTTCATGCGCGGGAGTAGCATACTCTCCAAGTCATTGATAACAGCTTTGTCTTCCGCTGCCTGTAGAGAGGCCTTGGATTGAGCAATCCCAAGGGCCAGATTACTGGCTTCTAGGTCTTCTTGAGCTTTCAGAAGTTCCTTTCGGAGATTTGAGTTTTCCTCACGAAGTTGAGAAAATTGGACAGCGTTTTCTGCTAATTTGTTGGCTTTGTTTAAAGCAGCTGGAGGGCAGAAATTAATTCGAGTTTACAAAACAATTCCGAATAATTCTCCAAAGAAAACAAATGGTACAAAATAAAATACCGGTGGCTTTTGATAGTTGCCGCTGAGATGACGCTAGTTCGTTGCTTTTAGACTCAATAACAGATTGAAGGGTTTTTACTTCTCTGCTCTTGAGACTAAGCTTCTTAAAAACTTCCAAGTTTATGGCGTCCGCGGAATGCTAAAACATGGAAATGAAAGCCAGATGCTTAAGTTTGAACAGGCATATGAGGAAACATTAAGAAGAATTCATATTTCAACTTAATGCTTGGGGGCTAGAAGTATTACCTGGCTCATTTCTCGCAAATCGATCAAAACCTCGTTGAATTCTTTGGCATATTCCGCGAAGAGAATTCCAACGTGATGAAAGCCATCGTGTATAACCTGACGAGGCGAAAATGCGATATCATTGCGAATAACTAATCCATTTTGCGGCCAAGGACGAATCAGAGGCGCAGGAACAAAGAATTTCTTGGCCTCCGGACGAATATATCCGAGTTCGTCGAATGGCTCTTCTTTTATCCGGATATCGTCCAGGTTGGGAATAGATTCCTCTCTGGTAGCTGATTGCCTTTTGCGCTTCCGATTGTTGTGAAACTCGGCATGTAATTTGTTGAGTTCAGCTAAGGAAGCAAGATCATTTTCTCCAAGTTCATCAAACTGTGAAGGAGTTAACAATATATTAAAAAGCGGAGAGAGAAGATAATCTGAAGAAAAGCGTGGAAACAGGGAAAGATAAATACCTTAGGGACCAGATTTTCCACGTGATAAATCGCCAGACTTTCCTCGATCTGACTACTGACGGCGACCAGTTCGTGAAGTCGTCCTATAAAATCCTTTCTGGTAAAAGCCTTATCTGTTCCTCTCATGCTATCTTCTGGCCCTTGGTATTCGCAAAGAAGCCGAGGACGAAAAGAGAGAGGTTGGATACGGCGTCCAAACCAGCACATAACGGTATCCTTCCCAACCAAAGAAGGTTGAGAGGAAGAGAGTTTGGCGATGCGTCACTTTATCTTCATCAAATTTTCTGGCAAATTTTCCCCTACTGCGGTTGTCCAACTCTCGCGAGGAGTAGCGGCAGAATTAACAAAGGGAGGAACCCCGGTTGCCCTGCCTGGGAATGGAATGTCTTGGTGATAAAAGAAAGAACCTAGCCAAGATTGGTTAGGTTCCGGCATTTCTATTTTTGGATACCATTCCTCCCTAAATTTTCTGAGGACGAAAGATATGGGTGGGCGAAATGCCATTTGTGATATTATGCTTTACCTCAAAGCAATATTGCCAGAAATTTAGGTCAGGTGTTATCCCGAGGTATCCTTCGAACAGGGCTTGGAAACTGTCTAAGTAGAGGATGGAATTCGGAGAAATATTGTGTGGTTGAACGCCATAAAAGTTAAGGACGTCTAGAAAAAAGGCGGAAGGGGGAAAACCCATACCTCTCGCAACATGAGAGGTAAAGATGACGCGTTCTCCGACTTCTGGCTTGGGCTCGGGTTCATCTTTCGAGATTCGCCATTTGCCCTTAACTATGTATCCTTCCTTTGACATCCGACGAAGAAGGACGAGAGAAGTATTACTCGGACTCCAATTGCCGACAATTTCTGTTTCGCTGTTGGCTCCGGTGGCAAGGCACTCATTGCCACAGGAACGAATCTTGATCTTCGCCGTCATTGGGATGAACGGAGGAAGTGCTGCGGAGCTCGATCCCGCAATATCCGCGGCGGTGGAAGTGTTTCCTCCACCCGCCGCGGAAGCAGCAGTCTTCTCCGGCTTGCCGCCGGCGTGCTTAGGCGATCCTGGTTGCGGATCGAGGTCGCTGACGAGCTCGTCGATGGCGGCGCGGGTCGGTGACGGCGGCGAAGAGGCCATCTTTTGGTGGTGCTTTGCGTTTCGGTGCGTTTGATGCTAAGCGCGCCTGGGACAAGGACTTGCTCTCGAGCTCGCGTGCGTGGCAATGGCGTAGGCAGTGAGGGAGTGAGGAAAGTTTCGGAGGAGGACGATGACGGCTATTTATAGCCAGGAATCCGTTTAGATACGTGCCAACGGCTCTTTCGACCGTTGGATGTTCGACGCGTGTCGCTCGCCGGAAACTACGGGAAATATAACGACAGGGAAATGATGGCTATCTCCTCGTTTCCCGTGAGAATCTGTCAGAGATACGTTGCAGGGTTTCCCGCGTGAAACCAAGCGTCGCCTGCGTCAGCATGATTAAAGCGCTGACGTTAGAAGTTCCTTTTCCGCGAAGGATCGCGAGAAGAAAAGCCGGACTTTCATAGTTCCGAGTTTTATGTTACCATCTCCTTCAAAAGGAAAGTAGAAAGAATCAAGACTACTGACTCAAGATTTCCCGGATAAAATGTATTTGACGAAAGACGGAGAATCAGAGTTTTGATCCTTCCTGGGGGCTACTGTCGGATACATACTGAATAGGGGTATAGAAGATGGTATACAAAGAGCCGGACTACCAGGGTGGCCTACGTGGTAATGGGCTTAGGTCCATTGGGCGGCCCAGTAGTCCGACGCGTAGAAGCCGGATTCTAGAAGAACCCGGATCACGGCCCGCGTGATCTGGCTTGGAGGAGAAGACGGATTCCTTACTTTCCAAGTTACAAGCTAAACGTAGTCTTCTAGGTTTCCTGTTCTGTAAGCCCTAATCCGGCTATTATATAAAGCTGGACGGGAGATAGATTAAACAAGCACAAGTTAGACACAAGTTCAAGCTCTACGCAACTCGCCGAGAAGTTCATCCTCGCCGAGTAGCTAGATCTATTCCCTCACATTGTAACCCTGTTATACGGGTTTTAGTCCCAATTAGTGAGAAGTGCAGGAGTAGGTACGCCGTACTGTCGCGACGTACCGAACCTGGGTAAAATCCCGTGTTCTGTGTTACTACGCTATCCCGTTACCCCACGTCTCTACCGTAGTCTCATGGCACCCCCGTCTATGAAAACTACTACGATGTCTCGACAGTATTTGTTCTTATCGGCCCCTAGGGTCGCCGCCCCTGGTGAGCAACACCCTCATGTTTTCTCCATGCTCCCGGTTTCTGATCACTCCCTCATGTTTTTGCCATTCTCCATGTTTGATTATTATGTGCTTCCTCAGGCGCTCAACGCCTCGACCGCCCATGAATTCATATTACGACTTTGATCGTTGCACACGCACTAAAGGTTCCTGTTGGTAATTTCTACACCATCTTTTTACTGTTTTCTCCATGCTCTTTGTTACATTATTTTGTACTGGCCCAGGTGCTCAACGCCTCCGGTCAACATACATGTCTTATCCTATGAGATCTCATTACTCTGAACATTTGTTTATTGGTCACTGATCTCTCCGTACGTACATGCTCTCTTCTCGTTCATATATCAAATTTTACCACTATCCTTTTTCGTTTATACCTACACCATATTAGTTGCATGCCTCTCCCCATTTGATTTATTCATGCATTAGATTTCCATTATGTGCAAGCAATTATACTATTTCGTTTGTACCAAGACCACATATTTATTACTTATTTTCTGTTGGGACAACTGAGTCAGCTTGTTGTTCTATTCGAGTTGGTACAAGGTGAAAGATAATAATGCCCGAGCAAGTCCCCTCTTACATCCTGGTGATTTCTGACCACAGTCAGGTTTCATGTTTCTTAATCTGGATATTTAGATTCTTTCATACATGCATTTTTTAAGGCAGGCATTTTCTACAGGGTACCAAATTAAAGAAATCGTATGGCTGGATCGGAGCATATCATCGATTTCCTTTTGTTGGCCGGTCAAATGAACATTTATGACTCCGGTTCTATTTTCTCTAAGCAAGCAGACTTCTCTCAATCTCATTCGGTGTGTGCTTCAGTTTTGCAGGCAGGCTTTGGATTAGAAGTTCTGTAGGTATTCATCCCCTTACATTCTTTATCATGGTAACTTTTAACCTATGTTCCCATTACTTCAGTTATAGCAAAGTCCAAGTTGTTCATACACCAGAAGTCCCAACATATTTACAGCTACATCGGTTTGAATCTAATGTAGTAAGCAGGGATGGTCCTTTGTCTTCCCTTCCCACCTTTCCTCTCACTTCTTAAAATTAAGTGGAATCTACAGTTGAGTTGCTGATGTGCCCACAGTTTGATGTACGTCTTCTCATCTTCGGTCTATGCTCTTCTTTTTGTTCTACTTTTCATGCTTTCAACTACTTTCTTGCTTATCAGGACAGAAATTATCAATTCACTACTTTCTTGCTTATCCAGAAAAAATGGTCTAACTGAAAAAGTAAAGGCAATGCTTTCAACTGCAGTAATCTGCTTGAAAGCAATGTTCCAATACCCGTGTCTTCCAATTTTGTATCAGATCACACAAATTGTTGCTGAAGTTTGCTTTTACGGTATCTATGTATGTGCTCTGCTCCAGTATTTTCTAACGAAGTGTGCGGAATCAGATTGTTTAACATTCCACCCATAGTAATGTATAGGCACATCAATGTACAATGGATAGAGTGTGGCCAGTTCGAGATAATTTCCCCTCTCTCCACGTATTAGTTATCTGTGTAGTTAATCTTAATTATCTTTCATGCCAGATATTCCTCCATGGCGCCTGGCAAGAGTAGTTGGTGAAGTGTTTCTGCCTCCATTTTTTGTTCATCTTTTCTGAAGACCACTCTATACAGGTTTGAGCACAGCTTAAGTATTATAATATGCAAATTAAATCAACGATGGGGATTGATTTTATCCTAATTACAGTCATCCGTGTTCACCCATTACAGGTCATCTGTTACTTAGTGCCTACTAATTTAAAATTGGATAGTACTTTGTGTTCTCTCACGGTTAATTCGGAGTATCTATGCCTATGATATCGCTGTAAGATTTATGGAGTTGTTTACCTGACAACCTAGGCGAGCAGGTGTATCTGATGTGATCATGTGAATATATGGTATTCTTCCCTGGAACCTGTCTATTTGTAAAACTAAATAGAATAATAAAATATTTCTGCAACATATATTTCTTAATCTGGTATGATGTTAATGGATCTCTACATAGAACACTCAATTCCAATATGGGAATAACCGGAAGATGGACTTGATAGTTTAAAAGATTATTTATTTGGATGATATCTCACTTTATTTAGATACTCCCGCAGCAACGCGCGGGTACTGGATCCGCATTTTTTTTGTCTGATTCACTTCACCCTAGCAAAGAAAATTAGAGGCATTGGCACCCTGCGATAAGTCAGAAAAACGAGAACTCCATGTATCACATGATAAAAGCAAAAACAACAAGACACGGCGCAGCAAAGCGTGCGCTGTCCTTCTAGTATATATATATCTGCAAGGCTAAACTGATGCAATATTAATTATTGTAAACGGCACTTGCTAAACTATCTGGGTCCAGGTTATTTTTTGACACTGTAAACTCCTCTGAGTGCAAGGTGTATTTGGCTGACCTGATAAAAGACCAAAGGGTATGTTTTCCTGTTGTTGTCATCTTGATGGGACTTTTATCGAACACGTGAAGGGTGTATGCAGCTGCACCACATAGATTTTTTCTACAACACGCAGCCATTCAACATGCGGCTGTTAGAAAATTCAGAGATCAGAGAGATGGATGTTCAACACTACCATGCATGAACACATAACGTCGTTATGGGATGGTGGCAAAAAGGATGCGACGGCTGCCATGGAGCATTCTGAGTTTCTATAGTCAGAGCGAAACATTCTCCACTACAAAAGGAGACGGGGATAAAGGTGGTTATACCATGTGAGAGATGTGGCTTGGGGACAACAAATCTTTTGGAAAACAAATAATATCTTGGTTTACAAATCTAACTAAATTCTTACAGAATATTACGTCAATTGTTTGTAACTGAGATATGCCCCGAGTAAATCTGAAGAATTTCTTTCGTCAATAGGACTCACAGCATTGTAGAACACCTAAACACAATAGTCCGTCAGCTCAGCTGAGAGCTATTCATAAAAAAGTTACATGCCGCACCAGCCAGTGGTTAGTCAACGCTTGTTCGGATCAAACGCAGGAACATAGCTAGGCACATATACATACAGAAAAATTGAGCGTTGAACTGGTTATCTAACCCAAATAGATATTATAAAATGGAATTAGTACCATATAAAAGCTAGATTTTAGGCAATCGAAATAGATTTACCAAGTTCTTAGAAAAACAACTAATTATTTTGGACGCTTCTACTGTCTAGCTTAACCGTAGAGAACGGCTTGTAATTTCTATTGGAATGGAAACAACTGGAGTAGTATATTCGGAGGAAGCTAACACGAAACAAAGGTAATTAGAATGAGTAGAGGAGAAATCTGAGATAGATAGTGCACAAAGAGGCAAGTGCAAACTGCATCATAGCCAAGTGATATATTTTCTAATTTTCTGCATCGAGAGGATTGGACCAACGGGTCCATGAACGAATGGAACAATACCTCTTGAATTTCACAGATAAAGAAAATTGGACGGATCTTACTAGAAAAGGACACCGTGCCGCTGGAACCTTACCTGCAGATGTCAGCTCAGATTGGTCCATGAGCCGAGTACATGCCGATGGGTAACTCATGTTAGGGTCCGGCTGTGGTGACCCAGCACACCACTTCATGTGTAGTGCGCAAGTCGGTGACGTAATACTCATAGAAAGATTTTTCCGTGAATATTACATCTCTCAGAGTGGTACAACAGAAACACAACGGGTCGAAGCAAAGCTATGGGATACAAACTTCATTACAAAATCTTGAGAATCTACTTGAAGAATCAAAGAAGATCTCATGCAAATGAAACATCAGAAGAAGCAATTCGAAGCTCCAAGCTGGAGAAGAACTCTAGCTCAGAACTAATCCACTAAGGCTGACGTCAGCCCTAATCTATGGCTTGTAACAGCTAAGTCCAAGAATGGTCTCCACCTACACCTTGGTAGCTTCTCCTCCACCAGCGTTGTTGAAGACGATGCTTTACCGACTACGTAATAGATCACTCCATCTAGCTTCATGAGGTAGAGATGGCTTCGTGATGACGGCTTCCATAGAACTTCAATTCTAAGCAGGGGGTCAAACGGGAACGGATGAGTAACGAGCGTTACTCAACAAGTTCATGATATACTGTGGGTAGTTTGATGCACTAACTATAGCTTTAGACTCAAAAGAGTCATAAGCGAATGCAAGGTTTTTGAAAATCTTTCTTCAAGATGTTGCTTTTAATTTGGAATACTATGCCCGCCAGATCTTCACAAGACTAGAACTTCATGGAGTTGCCTTTCCTGCGGCATTCGCAGCTCCTTCCCGGAACAAGGGGTAACATGCCACATCCTTTCACACTCTGCAGAGGTGCGTTACTTTACCCATGGGCGATCAAGACCATGTTGCACAAGCAGGCTTAAGTTCCTGTCCACGACCACTTCGGTGTGGGACCCGGTTGTTGATCCAAGCCAAACCATGCTTCTCCGCACAACGCATGCCCACCCATTTCCACCAGCAGGTTGAACCCCTTATTCCACCCCTCACGATGGATATCTAGGCGCCCTTGGCAGACACTCATAGCCCCCAGAGTCCGTGGGAATTAAGAGATCCCACCCATGTGCATGTACTCCCGCAAGACCTACAACGTACGTCTCTGGGAGTTTGTTGGCATGCGAACGAGAGAAGATCACAACTGACTTACTCCCCCCATAGAAGACACATGGTTAACGCAGTATTTACGGCGCAAGAATCCTGACGGCAGTTGTTGTTAATTCCTGGGTAATACTTTCCCATGCAGATGGAACCTTCCTTTGTCCTATTCATCTTACCACGGTCCCATCTGCCCACCAAACAGAACACTACCACTCGGGTAGTCATTCAAGTAGTCATATTATTATAAAAATAGGATCATGCATTCTTTTGAGAGTAGGTGCTAATACGATAGGGTTTTTGCAAATATTTCGTTATGAAATACTGCAAGGATATGAGCAAGTGATGAACTTGCCTGAGATTGAAATAACAATCATAAACCATGTCTTCGGGTTCGAGGGTCACGTAAAGAAATCCCCAGATCTGAAAGATAGCAAAGTAGTCCCAGTAAGGACTACTGAAAACACTTGCAAGATGATGTAATGCATAGTAATGAAATGCATCGTGAGATACCCTGGAAAATACCCCAGCTTATAAGTGTAAGCCACGTTTGATACGGTAACATAATCACACAAGTTTTAGGTGATTTGTTTCATTACTTGTGGTGATGTGGTTATTACTTCTTTTAGACTTACATGTGTTGCACTTTTACTTAACAAACAATTGTTATAATGTTTATATAGAAGTGTTATCACGTGGTTAGACAATGAAAACAACATCTCATTGAGAACAACTTTCAAAAGATAATAAACACATTATATTTTATGTTTCAGGGTGTAGAGCTAATGAAAAAAATTAGTTAAAAATGATGAACCAATACAACTAACTCTATCATCACATAAATTTCTAATGACTATGATGATAGGTTTAGTAGGTGTGAAAACACTAGGGTCTTATTAATAAGGAAATTAATGTTGTGGTAGTTATTTCTGGTCATAATGGAATATTATAGAATTCCATTATACCTTTAGAAACAAGTTTATCTGTTAAATATTTTTTTTTTATGTTTGACATATTTGAATTGGAAATGCTTTTCTCTTTAATTTGATATAACATTTTATGCTTTCTAAAAATCTTTCAATAAGTTATTAATTTATTAATTTTAAATGAATTAAATGACTAGGAAAATATTGCACACATGAAAACTTGGCAAAATGACTATGAAAACATCATACATGAGTTGCATTTTTCATTTGGATCATTTTGGTATATAACTTTTATTTTTTCTGATTTTATGAATTATTTATTATTTTTCTCAATTTTAAACGATTTAATTTAATTAAAGAAAATGTTTAATTTTAAACTTTATGAAACATTTTTTAAAATTTGATAAACATTTAGATTATATTTTTCTAAACATTTCCATAATTTTTACATTTTTTCTGATTATTAGATTAGAAGTTATTGAATTAAACGATTTATGATTATCCTGCCCTTTTTGAACTGACAGGTGGGTCCAGCCTGTCATATCGATTTTTAAATAAAAATTAAAGAAAAAGGAATATACTCACGACGTCACGATGACGTCATGAACGCGTCATCAGAGGAGGAATTCCTCTAGTTGCTCAGCAATCGAATGATCTAGCTCAAATTGGTTCAAATCGTTGATGCTACAATCTAAGCACGGCCACAGGGAACCCATAGGTGGCGGCGATTCGGCTATATGGTCACCGAAGCACAGCCGATGACCATGTCCGCGGCGGCAGCACACGGTGAATGGGGATGATGATGAATACAGTGACGAATAAAAGATCGGAGCCCACCTAGATGATCACTGGCTCACCCTGGTTGCAGTAGAGCAAATGAGGAGACACGACAAGGTCGGAATCGCCGGCGGCGAGAAAATTTCGGTGGCGGCCGTACTTGGAGAAGATAACCCAATTCGTCTCCTCTCGGTCTTCCTATCTTTTGCAACTTCTCGAGGAGGAAGATGAGACGACGACGCATCCATAGGTGGTCTCGGTTGCTCGCGGGGTGACCGGAGACAAAGGTGACGAGCGGCGGCTGTCCGTGGTTAGGGATAGGGTTTCCGGTTCGGGTATAGAGAGAGAGGCAGCGAGGCGATGAGTGAGAGTGAGGAGAGGAAGTGGGCAAGTAGGAGAAGCTCTCCTGCTTCTTATCCATGCGAGGTCGCATGCAGGAGGTGACATCAGGCACGATGACTCGACGACGACCGTCACTGCCTTCTGGCCTAAGACGAAAAAGAAAGGAAATAAAACCTTTCGGATAACCCCTTGAAAATTTCTATAATTTGAAAACTAGTCCTTCTGTTACTCAAAACTGAAAAGAAAAGCTTGTTTTCTGGGCTCTTTTGTGAACTTAAAAAATATTAAAAATCATATTTGAATTCCTTATCAAATTTCACACCTCACCATGTTCTGTTTTGGTGGATTTGAATAATATTTGTATTTTCTCTTAGGCGTTCAATTTTAAGTGATATTTGTTATTTTCTCTCTATATAATTTTCATATGAATTAAAATCTAGTTAGTGTATGCTATGACATGAAAACAACACCACTAACATGTTATTGATATAATGGTATGTTTTCCATTGAAGAATTTTTAGGTATAGGTCTTTTGCGAAACAATTTGTAAAACTACTTTGTAGTGTTTAATTTTTATGTAATATAGAAAAACAACCAACTATGGAATACCATTCCAAATCCTAACAAATGTTTTGGTTAGAAATTGAACTTGTTTTCTTTTAGGTGGCTTTGTTGTTTTCATATCTAAGGTCCTTATCAATTTTGGTGAAAATTTCTTTATATTGTTTGTAAGCCATGTTTGTCATTTTAAGCACTTGATCAAGTGGAAAACATGAGTGACTTTGGAATCTTATTTGCTTGTTTTCCACATAGGTTCCAATATGGATATTATCCATGTTTGTTTTACAAGCATGTGATCATTTGCATGGTTATGTGTATTCTGCTGTTATCTGTTATTCTTATGTATGAAAATGATCTGGAAAACAATGTATTAATCTTGTTACCATTAACCTCCATATATCAAGTCATGTGGATGAAATGGCTGGTTATTGTTTCATACTTGATAATTGTTTCCATTAAAGATGTTATTATGAGTTCCTCTTCTCTGATGAGCTTGACAGAGGTTATTGGTTCTCTAATATATCCTAATGATTGACTGGATAATTTCTTATGATCCCTTACCAAGGCAGTGTTGCTTCTTGTGTTCTTCTGTTGCTTGATGTTCTTCGTTGCTACTAGTCTTCTGTTATCACTTTTTTCCAATGCAGGTAGGCTACTCTCTTGTTTTTCAACCTCAACTGTCTCACCATTGTGGTGAAGACATCGAATTACTTCAAGCAAGGATTTTACTTAGATGATTGTAAAAGAATGTGAGTTTATTTTATGATATCCAGTTTCCATATGCATACAAGAAGAATTTGTTAACAAGTGGTCAGACTTGTCTCCAAATTACTAATCATATACAATTGGCTGAGATGTACTAGGTTATATGATCTTATGTTTGTTTGTGTATTGCACTCAATTGTTTGAGTATACAAAAGTGATTTGTTAACAAGGTGGCTAGTCTTGTTTCCAAACTAATTCTATATAACACTAACATTGGAATATCACACTATTTCATGAGTACTTTATAAAATCAGATTAAGATATAAGAGTTTCCAAATACTCTTATAGTATATTGAAGTAGCACTTCTAGAATACTCTAAATAATGTTCTTGAAGATCTTCCTGTGGTAGTTCCTCCTGTCTTGTGGGTTGCTTCTCTTTCATATTGAGTTGGAGAATATTGGGAAACAATATACAATGTCCTAGCCAGAATAACAAGATCTAGATTAAGAGTTAGTTCATGCTTTTATTATCCTTCCATACATTTCTTTATGTGTTTCCCATAATATATGTACTTGTCTCATACATAATTTGTTTTACTTAGCTTTCAATTCAATTCCTCTAATAGAGGTTAGAACTTGTTATTCATTAGTTGTATCACAGATACTTTAGTCGTTGAATGTTGATTTGAATAGAAGTGTGAAATTCTTATGGAATGATGACTTAATAGTAAATTGATCAAATGGTTAATTGGTGTGTTAAGATTTCATATGCTCACTCGTATGAGATGATTGAAACAATGATCATGTGAAAGTTATTAGGTTTAATGACTTATGTCATAGTTGTTAGTTGTTTTCTCAGGTGTCATGATTTTACTTGATATTCTTCTTTTGTAAGCATAATGCAGATATAGAGGTTTTGGGAATTTCCTATGTAATGGTCAAGGTTTAACAGTAGTTTAAGAAGATTTATATGTTATCTTAGGTACTTCTTTTATGGTTCATGAGATATGTACATATTCGATAAATATATTAACGCGGTTATTATGCCATTTCCCACTTGTGGGTTTTGAGTTAACACTTGCTTTTATCACTCGTGTTCTATTGAAACTTTGTTATTAACTTGTGAAGGTGCACTTATCAGTTAGGAGATAATTTATAAAGGTGGTGTGCGAATGGTTGATAACTTAGAGAGTTCTTGTTTTGTAGGAGATAACATCTCTGTTGATGAGATGGTTCAATTGTGTGTTAATTATTTGTGGAAGTATAATCATTAGTGATGTGATCTGGATACTCACCCCTCTTTGAGTTCTAGATATCTAGTTGATTTCTCTCAAGTCATTTGTAGACTTGAGGTTAAAGTTGTTGAGAGTTTGTGTTGGTCATAACCAACTATTGTTTATCTTATGAGGTTATTTCGTTTCTTAATATACTTGTTATAAAGATCACTCCAAATGTACTCTTGACTAGATGAACTAGACATATTTGATCATGTCAAGTGAAACATTGGTCACTTTGATTCGTTTAAACTTTCACACCAAAATTTCCCGTATTTTTAGATGCACGCTTTGCAAATGCACATATGATATTTAGATCCGTATAACCTCCCAAACACTCGGATGTTACACCGCCGTCAGCGATCGCGCAAACTACGGCCATCACGGGGGCGCCAAGGCTCACAATCTGTACGATGCAGATTGGCCAATGGGAAAGGCACGTAAGCATGGCAACAATTAATTATTAGGGACTAATATAAATAATGGTTTGGGACTTGAGCTCAGGTGGAGAACGATAGGTGCGAGACATATCAAACATGTGCGTTGGAGCAATTAGCGACATTAATCCAACGACTTTTAACAGATCTTGGGTAGATTGGATGGACCAAAATTTCTCACTTTGAGGATTAACGTGGAGTCTCGTATGGTGCATCCAATTAGTAAATATAAGATATAAGATTCAAAAGGGAGGTGTTTATACCTTCCACAGCAAGAAGATTTATCAAAATAATAAGTAACATTATAAGTAGAGCACAAGTTTCTAGCAATGATATGCAAATTATTAGTTTGTTCCCATAAGTGTTTCCCTTTCTGTGACAAGCAGTGTTCCTTATAATATTTGTGTTGCTCTTCCATGAACCCATATTTCCAATAAGATCTAGTTTCAAAGCAATCAACCATTGATAATAGGCATGATAAAGAAAGCTAGAAGAAAAACAAAAACATGATAGCAAAAATAACAACTAGAATAAGAACTAATTTTTTGTGTTTTCGATAAAGAGAAGCAAACAAGATAAAATAAAATAAAATAAGGAAAACAATAACAAAGTGTAGCGTTCCCACATTTTAATAATATAAGAACATCTGTGTTAGTGTGCTAGTCCCTAGATCAATTGCTAGCACCATAGTACAAAATGAAATATCATGCAATTGCGTAAAATTCTATTACATCGCATGATCCAGTCTTTAAAAAATAGCATTACAACTTGCATAGTACTAGAAGACTAGCAGAAAACAAAGTAATACAGTGGAAAACATAGTACAACATTGAGCTCATCTTCTTCATGTGCCACAGGCAAAACATGTTGGCGATAGTCTCGAGATACTAAACAAAATCCTCACTCGTCTTCAGAATCATATGCAGGATGGAATATGCATCCACAAGGGAGTCAATACAATTTAATGTATTGGCAAGTAACACTATGGTGGATATAAATGGCAAGACTAATACTACATGCTTATTTGGATGAGTGGAGTTTTGGCTAAGTTTGCATAAAGCCAGTTTTCTCCTATCACTTTTGTAAAACAAACTTTTCTTTCAAAGGGTGGTATCATTGGATTAAGATCCAAGCACCACAACTACTGTTCACTTGGTAAATAATTTACTTATTGAAAATGGTGATGTGATTCTTCTGTCCTTCCTTGTCCAGCTGCTCATAGTTGTCCATAACCGGGGACACGACTAAGATCTTAGTTTGTTGACTCTGCAGAGTTTGTGCACTTTCACCTTCACACTCAAATCAACCCAAACATCCTATACACCCGGAGTGCATTAAGGAAAGGAGAAGAATCGAGACGAGATCTCTTAGAAGCAAGAATTCAACCCAATGGCAAGACCCGTTCCACCTATAATTATGCTACATCTGCTTGTGAAGCCCGGGCAGAACCCTCATAACTTAGTTGACCAAGACAGAGCCCATATGACTAAAGGCTGCACTAGAAGCAATCTAAACTTGGGGAACATAATAATCACTTTGTTCCTGGGTGGCATTCCTTCAAGTGAACTCCCCTCGGGGAGACACTCAACTTTCAACAGCCCCGCACTACCAATCCACCCAGGTGGTTCATTGAAGTTGTTACTTAGAATTTTTCCACAACATTAAGTAAAATAAATTTTCTAGCAAGGCTAAGCATCAACTAAGTACCAAGGCTTCAAAATAACAAGGTATAAGGATGGCTACACACTACTAGGATATAGAATAGCATAATATAACTTGGTAAAATTTCCTATCATGCATACTACTCAAAATCAACTAATGCATATAGAAAATCACACTCTCTTCACAAAAGATCGTTGCTCTCCATACAATCTATACATTGAAAACACAGACACGAAATAAACAAGCATAACTAGCAATCAAACCTCCAATTGAACATACAAGGAGACAAACATAGCAACATGGGTTCAACCAAGTTGGCTAGGACAAGGTCTAAGTTTGAGTTTAAAAGATTCATTCTCTAATGGTTCAATAATTGTTTAAGGGGTTTCCAAGAGTTCACTAAGGATGGTCTAGATTGAGTTTGTATAAATCTAACTTTATTATGACCATACTTGTCTAGGAAGTTCCAAGAGTTCACCAAGGTGATCTCACTATTTCAACTAAAGTAAAACATAACCATGTGTAACACTTAGTCATTTTCATCAAGACATTCGAGTAATCTAGTTTAGTCTTTCCATATTGGGTTAAGGTAGGTCTAGGTGATAACAAGATAAAGTCTTGGGATTTTCCATTTGGGTCAATGGTTGGACAAAAACACTTGTTATTCTTCAACTTGTTATGATTGCTCCAAGTCTTCACATGCTTGTCTTCTTTAAGATCATCTTCATGCTTCCATTGTAGTCTTGTTCCTTGGATGTATTCGTCTCTTGGTCTTCATAGATTCTTCATGGCTTATCACTAGTTGGTACAAGGTAGGATGGGCACAAAATACTACTAAGTTAATTAGGAAAGAAAGAAATAGAAAGAGAGAGGAAGATGTATTCTCCTTGATTTTCTCCACACATGTGTACTTCATTGAGTTTCTTCTAGTTGTTGTGAAGTCTAAGTCCTTCCTTCAATTACTTCAATGATATTCCGCATAGATCTTCATATTTCCACCAAGTTGATAATGAAGTTTCCTTCGTGTGCTTGAGTCTTGATCTCCATTTTGCTGACTTGGTGAATTCTTGAAGCAAGAATGGGGGGTGGAGAAGTAGATAGAAAATTAAGGTTCACTACTTGGTACTATATGTGATTGACACATTCTAAGGACTTGTCTTGGCTCCAAATAGTCATAACATCAAAGAATAAATGATCAAAATAATTTCTAAGACATGGTGAAAATGGATGTATCACTAAGTTGGGTTTTTGGTAAAAGACACATGGTCGTGGTCCAAGGGTGTCCAAAATGGTTAGGATCTAATGCCTCTGGTTTAGGGTTACCAAATGGAGCAATTTTGGTTAAGGAACCATAATCTAATTATTTATAGAATTAAATATATGTAAAAATACTGAAATAGACAACTTAATTCTAAATTAAAATTTAATTTGTTCTCAATTTAGTTTGGGACAGATAAAATGAAAGTACACATCTTAAGGTTTCCAAATATATTTTATTTGCAATTTTTGGATTTGTAGAGTTTGAATTATGCCAAAAATCATCAAACAAGCATATTTGAATTTGAAAAAAAAATCAATGGTCAAAATTAAATTTGGCAAGTGCCAAAAGTTTCTAAATACTGTGTTGATGTTAAAACGTCCAAGGTTTCTAAATTTGGACTTATGGATCAAAAGATATGATAGATCTAATATGCAGGGGCTTTTTTGCAAAACTACCATTCTATTTTTATTCGGAATAAAATCCAGACACGGGCTGGTTTAAAATAGGCTATTTGCCACGCAGAGCGAGAATAGGGGTGGGCTTGGGCCGGCTATGCGCTGCGGTGGGCGACGGATAAACTTTTAACGCGCGGCTGACGCGGCGTTGAAGTGCCGCTCTCTGGTTGGTTGATACCCCTACGGGTAAGTGATTTAATTCTACGCGCTAGATGTGGATCTATGGCTTAGATTAGATCTGGGAGAGGCTAGGGTTACCTCCCGCCGGATTTTTGCCGGAAAAATGCCGCGCGGCGGCTGGAGACGCAGATCTTCATGGCGGCGACGATGTAGAGGCTCCCGGGCTCGAGGAAGACTACTACGGGCTTCAGAGGGGAACGGAAAATAAGATGTCCGTGACGTTGTCGAGGTTCCTGTCCAGGAGCGACGAGAGTAAGCGGACGGGGCGGTGTGCACGGCCGACGAGCTCGGCCATGGTTGTTGTTCGTGTTTCCCGACGCAAAATACTTGAACCAAGGCATCAGAAGATGCGCAAGGTCTAGGAAGGGAGAAATAAACAAAAAAGGGGCGTCTCCATGCTTTGGTGTCGCCGAAATCCTCCATGGACGGTGGCGGCCAGTGCGCACTCCAACGAGCAATAGTGGCAGCCTGAGGGCGCGTTCTAATGAGATAGGAGAGGGAAAAGAAGGGGAGATGCAGGGCTTCAAATAGGTGGGCTCGTGTTATGGCCAGTATCCTTATACAAGGAGGAGCCCATTAGTGGGCCTAATTAGGGGCTTAGCCCAGTTTTATTTCTTTGTATAAAGAGTTGTAATAGGATTTCGGAATTAAGCAATAATCAGGGTTTATTATTTCCGACCTCCTCAAGGAGTCGGTCTCTAACCCTAGCAGCCACCTAGCTTCTGCCGCCTCCTCCTTCCCCTCACAATCACGACGCCGACACGCCCTCGGTGACGCCAAGCTCTCTCCCATCCTACCTTCCACCCCTACAACCTACATCCCCATTCCGGTAGACTAGCTGGTTCTACCAATTTGGTATCAGATTCCTCAGTTGCGATGTCTTCGGGACTGTCCACCGCCTCCGCCGCGATCCCCTCGTCGGGCGCGCCCACCACCATGGCGTCGCCGTCAGCGTCTGCGGCCCCGGCCGCGCCGGCTCGGGAGCCCGCCCCCATCCTCTCGAACCAGGAGCTCTCCACGGGCCTCCGCGACGTGACCGAGTCGGTCGCCAACATCAAGCACGGCATTGCCGTGCTCCTCCAGCGGACGGAGCCACCGCCGTTTTCCGCTCCGCCGAAGCAGGGGGTTCCGATCACCGCACTCAAGTTTCCGCCGTCGCCGTCTCCGCTGCCGTCGTGATACACCGCGCCCATGTTCGGCCCCGGCCAGCGATCCGCGCCATCTATGGCGCCACCTCCGTTGCCGTCATGGGCCACCGCGCCGCCATCCACGGGGCCGCTGCTCGCGGGGGTCTCCCGGGGTACGCCAAGGCGTACTTGTCTCTCAACCCGCCGTCTATCCCCGCCGCGCCGGGTCGCCACGAGGGCGTCTTCGCGGCCGCCCACCTACGCGCCACCCGCCGCGATGGGTCATCACGAGGGAGCCTTCGCCGTCGCCCCGCGCAGCCAGCAGCCGCCCCGCTTCACAAAGCTGGAGTTCGCCACCTACGACGGCACCGTCGACCCCCTGAACTCGCTTAACCAGTGCGACCAGTTTTTCAGGGGGCAGCGGACCCTCGGGTCCGACCGAACGTGGATCGCCTCCTACCACCTCCGCGTTACCGCCCAGACGTGGTACTACGCCCTTGAGCAGGACGAGGGTGGGATGCCTCCGTGGGAGCGTTTCCGTGACCTTTGCCTCCTCCGGTTCGGGCCTTCGATACGTAGGAGCCGATTGGCCGAGCTCGGTCGCCTTCCCTTCACCTCCTCGGTGCAGGAATTTCCCGATCGCTTCCAGACATTGGCGTGCCATGCGCCTGGCATCACGGCTCGCCAGCGCGTCGAGCTCTTCGTCGGCGGCCTGCCGGACCACAGTCGCGTCGACGTGGAGATGCGGGATCCTCAGGACCTGCAGACGGCCATGTACTACGCCCGCGCCTTCGAGTAGCGCGCGCGGGCCATGCAGCAGGCCTTTCTAGCCAGCGACGTTCGGCCGCCCGCCCGCCCCCCAACGACACCAGCAGGCCAGGCGCCCACAGCCTTGACTCAGGTGGGGCACTCCGATCCAGGCGCGACGCGGCCGTTCCGTCGGCTGACCACGGCCGAATAGCTCGAGCGTCGTCGTAAAGGGTTGTGCTTCAACTGCGACGAGCCCTATGTACCGGGCCACGTTTGCCCACGCATGTTCTACTTGGAGACCGTAGACGACGTGGCGGCTAATGTCGTCACCGCTGGGCCGGCCGATGCGGCTGTCTCCAAGGCCGACGCTGTTCCGGTATGAGTTCCGCCAACACTTTCTAGATGTTCAGCTCGAGGACGAAATGTTTGCGGAGGCGGGGAGAGATGTTATGGCCAGTATCCGTATGCAAGGAGGAAGCCTATTAGTGGGCCTAATTAGGGGCTTAGCCCAGTTATATTTCTTTATCTAAAGAGTTGTAATAGGATTTCGGAATTAAGCAATAATCAGGATTTATTATTGCCGACTCCTCAAGGAGTCGGTCTCCAACCCTAGCCGCCACCTAGATTATGCCCCCTCCTCCTTCCCCTCGCAATCACGGCGCCGACACGCCGTCGGCGACGCCAAGCTCTCGCCCATCCTCCCTTCCACCCCTCAACCTACGTCCCCGTTCCGGTAGACTAGCTGGTTCTACCAGCTCGTGGCCTAATTCATCCGCAATCAAAGGACAATAGCGGCAAAAAATTCCATTTCTCAGGTTGATGACGATGACGTCACTACTGACACCATCATTTTTTTTTTCTATTTATGTAATTAAATCATAACTTCTGTTTTATAACTCCAAATAACATGAAACAGAATTCTAAATTCTTAAAATTTCAAATACTTTCCAACAGTACCATTTTTGTAAACTTTTCAACATATTATTTTTTAAAATTTTAAAATTTGAATAATACCTTAATAGTAGCTTAATGTGATTTTTAATTTAGAAAAGAATAAAATATGAATATTTGTCAATTAAAATTTCAGTGACTTTATAATGATCAAATACTATTTTCCAAAACATATTCAAAGTATTTTCATCTTTTATAACTTTAAAATATGATGAAAACATGAATAGTTACTTAATAGAAAAAGAGGGTTAATTATAGAAATATGATTTAAATGCTTTTAGAAAATATTTCTATGGTTCAAATTATTGTTTTCTATGCCCTTTTAAAACATTTTCAACATATGAGTAATTCACTCATGGTATCTTATTAACATAATCAAAATAAAGAATTTATTAATAAATTTTAAATTGAAGATGAGTAAGAACAGAGAGATTTCTCGAGTGAAGATGTTGTTTTCTCAATTGAAAACATTGTTTTTTTAGAAAGTACTTTACTTGTTTTAATAACCAAATAATTTATATAACACTTTATTGTTTTGTTGATTGACATAATACTTGGAAAACAAATAACCAACTTTTATCCATTTGAGGTTAATAATAATAGTGACATAAATTTCTTGGAGACAAGGAGAAAATATTAGAGATAGTAGCTCTCTGGTTTTAAATTTTCATAATCATTCTCAAAGTGGTAGTTGAGTTGAAAACATGTTTGATAAAGATGTTTGCTAAGAAAATATTTTATTCACATGTGGGAACATATTTTATCTTAGAGATAGGCTTTATGGTTTATGGAATTCAGGCAATTTGGATTCTTTATTCTAGTTACATGTTGTTTTCTTTCATTTCCTCCTTTTATTTGGTTTTTGATGATTTGCTTAATCATGAAAACAAAAAGTTTCAAATTTTTGTGATTTTTGCAATTTCCAAAAATCAGGGATGTTACACAAAGTAATGACATTGGAAGTGAGAGACTCCCCTTGCAGAAACTCTCTTCCTCCCCGGCAACGGCGCCAGAAAACTTGTTGATGGATGACATAGGTAAACCCCAAGAGAAAGGTTGTGAAGAGTGCAGCGGCAAGTTTCCCCTCAGAAAAGAAACCAAGGTTGAATCGACCAGTAGGAGGACAAGAAATCTCTGAAGGTTAATGCAGTTGAGGTGGTAGGGCGCACTACCGGTTCAGAAGCAACGTGGAACCTACACAACACAACGAAATCACTTTGCCCCAACAAAGCAGTGAGGTTGTCAATCTCACCGGTTTTGCTGAATACAAAGAGGTTAAACGTATGGTGTGGAAAACAATATGAAAACAGTATGAAAGTAGTAGCAGCAGTGAAAACATTGTGTGTATTGTCAGTATGAGAAAATGGACCGGGGTCCAAAGTTCACTAGTGGTGTCTCTCCATAAAAGATAAATAACATGTGTGGTAAAAAAAATTACAGTTGTGTAATTGACAGAAATGAAGGCTGCACCATAGTGCATATGCAAGACAGTGCATATGAAAGACATAAAGATTACTATGTGATTCATGCGGGCATTACAACAAGATACATAGACCGTCATCCAACTGCATCTATGACTAATAATCGACTCTCCGAATATCATCTGAACAAATGTTGGGTATTAAGTTGCAAGCAACAGATAATCGCAGTAAGCAAAGTGTGTAGTGTAAACAAAGTAAACATCATTGTTTTCTCCCTAATGTCAATAGCACATGCTCCATCCGTCACGTTTTTGTCACTCGAGCACAGATGCAAAGGAGGCATGAACCCACTATCGAGCATAAATACTCCCTCTTGGAGTTACTAGCATCTACTTGGCTAGAGAATCTACTAATAATGGAGAGCATGCAAAATCATAAATAACATATGCATGAAGATAACATGATAGATTGATAATGAGAAGACATGACATTCAATATTCATCTGATCCCAGCAAACACAACATGTAGCATTACATAAAGATGATCTCGATCATGTGATGACCCACAAGTATAGGGGGTGTATCATAGTACTTTCGATAAATAAGAGTGTCGAACCCAACGAGGAGCAGAAGGTGTTGACAAACATGTGGGATAGAGAATTCACTCTAAACACTAGTAGACGGGTTTTTTGCTTGTTTTGGATATAGCAAATAAATAAAGTGGGAGTAAATAAATAGCAGTAAGTAATATTGCAGTGAGTGGTCCAATCCTTTTGAGAGCAAAGGACAAGCCGGTTGAGTTACTTATGACTATGAAATGTTCGCGAGGACACATGGAAATTTCGTCAAGTGCTTTGGCTTTGTTTTGGTTGATTAATATCCATTGGTTCGTGAAATGCTGCGTGGGTGAACCTATGCTGACGCACCGTCCAACTAGGACTAATACATACTTATATGACTATACCCCTCGCAAGCATCCGCAAATACATGAAAGTAATTAAGATAAATCTAACCAGCATCTTAAACTCCGGGATTCTACGCTCCCTCCCAGTGGCGGATCCAGGGGCGAGCGGTGGCCAGCTTCCGGGATAAATATATGTACGTGATAGCCAGATTCCGATCAGACTGCACGATCTCATCTACTGCTCCATCGTATTCTCTTTGGCTGCCCAGCCGCATAATCCTGGTTGGATCGCCGTCGCCCAAACCTTGCCATCGCCGCTACCAGGAAGCGGCCATCCGGACTGTATTGCTTACGATTAGCAAAGCATCGACAATTCCAACGTCTTTGCATCTCTGTCGACGACGACAGCAGCCTGCCGCCCCACGCGCAATTCCTAGCCTGGTCCATTCAGGTATTGTTGTATATGTATTGCAGTTGGTACGTGCTTCTTGCTTACCAATCAAATAGTTATTGCTAGCTAGTTTGATCTACTAATTATAATATTTTAATGGTTATTTCATAATAGTACGGCTGTTTGTCATGAAGAGAAGACACACCCAACTAATAATTCTTTTAAGCCGACAAGTTCGACCCCCCAACTTTACAAATGAAAATACAAATTCAAATATGGAAATTAGAAATCAGCTTACCATATAGAATGAATCCAATCATGTTCCAATTGATATGCAAACGTCCGATCAAAATATTGATTCATCTATCGTAATCCTAGAACAAAATACAATATACATATACCAAAACGTCGGCATCGGTTCAGTTTAGCTGGTTCAAACAATTTCCTTCGGCGAATCGCACATATTCCTCGCCCCTTTTCCTCTTTTCAAAATAGTCAATTGGGATGTGTAGCTAAGAAATCGTAGATATAATTCAAACTAGTAGAAATGTAACTTTCTATTCAAGTCCTAAACATATGTTGTTAGAACTTGATATCCATGTTATAGATATAAGACTTACATATTTTCATGCTAGTCAATGTCATCTTCGGCCCCCTATGCTCGAATCCTGGATCCGCTCATGCTCCCTCGTGCATTGGTTTCCTAACGGGGGTTCAGGTTTCTGTCACTCCGGCAACCCCACAATTAGTAGACAAATACACAATTCATCCTCCTAGGCCGATAAAGGTGAAGTATCATGTAGTCGACGTTCACATGACACCACTAGAAGAATAGCACCACAACTTCAATACCGAACCACGAGATATTACTTCAATATAACTTCACTACAAACATCATGACTTTTCCCATGTCCTAAAGAACTAAACGAACTACTCACAAGACATCATATGGATCATAATCAGAGGTGACATAATCGATAATAACAATCTGTTCATAAAGTGCTAACACCGATAAATCTCACAAGCATCAACTACTAACAAGTAATCCACACCGGGAGAGAGATCTAATGTAAAACAACGATAGAGGCCCCTAATTGTTATAGCGGAATGACGGTGGATGATGAGGGTGATGATGATGGTGGTGGTGATGATGATGATGACGATCTTGATGAGACCCGGTGTGATGACGGTGACGTTGGCGATGATTTCTCCTCTTCGGAGAGGAATTTCCCCGGTAGACTTCTCCCTGCCAGAGAGCTTTTCTCTCTCATGTGTTTCCGCCCCAGGAGGCGGTGGAATAATTCTTCGATGATGGTATGGGGCTTAGGGTTCCCTGGGGTTAAGTACGCGAAAGACCTCGACAGAGGTGGGCTAGGGTGGCCACACCACCTGGCAGCGCGGCCAGGGGGCGCGCCACCTCATGGTGGGGGGCCCTGGTGGCCCCCCCTCCGACTCCCTTTCTGGATGGATTCCTCCTCTGAACTTCTAAGACACCTCCGGTGTCCCCTTCTTCTTCTGATATTCTGAAATATGGTATCACGACGGTGCTTTTTCCATCAGATTTCTGATCCCGGTGTTTATTCTCGAAAAATATATGGAACAAGCAAAATAAGATAAAATTAACATAAGTAATGCATCATAACGTGAAATATATCGATGAATAACAGAAAAATAACAATATAAAATGGTGATGCAAAATGGACGTATCAACTCCCCCCAAGCTTAGACCTTGCTTGTCCCCAAGCGAAACTTAACTAAGTAAATAGGACCACAGGTTTATGGAGTGAGGTGTCGATAAATAAAATACAAAAAAGAGGCATCACATCTACAAAGAACAAGTAATTTTAGATAGCAACTTCCTCTCATATAATCAAACTTGAATCAAGCAGAGGAACAATATGGTGCAAAAAGTAAATCAAAAATTGGTAAACGCAAACTTCGTTCTTGGTCAGAGAACAATTAATAGTGTACTCATCTTTCGATCAGAGTCCTTTATACTAGAGCTATATTGCAGAGTTTATCATGCTCAATTATAATAGTCACTTTGCAAACATTGGTAACTTTCTAAGTGGTATTCAAACAGATAAAAACATTTGTAGAAACAAGGAAGAATAATAAACATGATTGAGTAAATCAACATGGAGTCGGATGAATCACAACAATTCAAATGCTTGCTTAAGCAGAAGGAAATGGGTTTACTGACTGAACATAAATGTAAAACATAGGCCCTTTGCAGAGGGAAGCATGGATCACTCATGTTCTAGAGCTTTTATTTTAATAAACAGATGTATAAAATGCATGACACTCCTCCCATCCATCTTACACAAACCATGGCTAACCGAATCCTCGGGTGTCTGCCAACAATCACAAACCATGGAGGAGTGTCTAATTTTGAGAGGTGTATGCTAGTGTCAACGAATGGTAAAATGAAAATACAGTACGTCACAAGCCAACTAGACTTCACAAGAGTGGCTCCCATATGAAGAACGCAACTGGAGTAGAAGGCCGTCCCTCATTCTCTTTTGTTTACACGATTATGCTTTGACTGATAAATCAGGGGCAAAATTAGTGAAGAGAATTTGTGTATTAGTTTGGGGCTGGGCACCCGGATGCCAGCTCTTCTAGCATTTGGATAAGCGGATGAAGCCACTAGTCCAGGTGTGTGAAATCCAATCAATAAGTGATATAAAGATTCTGTATTTACGTCCTCATGAGAAAAAACAGGAACACAAAGCAGGAGTAATTTTGAAAGTTTTAAAGGTAGCACATGAGCAATTTACTTAGAGTGGCGGTTAATTACCACAAATAGGTAGGTATGGTGGACGCAAATGGCAAGGTTTTGGGGCTCAAGGTTTGGATTGTACGAGAAGAATTCCCTCTTAGTACAGGTTTTTGGCTAGCAAGGTTGGGTAGCAAGCATAAGAATTGAAGTACAACAAACAAAAACATATATTATAAAGCCAATCATGCAATCTTCCTTGAAGGTGCAAACAAACTTATTTGAGAATACTAAGCTTATGAGCTAACAAAGAAGAAATATCATGGATTAATATATCTACATGCAAGTCCCTCTTTTCTACTTAAGTCTCACGTATTGTTGCTAATGACCAATGCTAAGTTTTCCAAAACCAACTAGATTATCTTGAAGCTCCAACATTGATACCAATACTAATAACAAGATCAATCACATAACAAAAATTGCATACTAAAATAAAGTAGAGCAAGTAGATGATGAAACTTCTCATTAATATTTCATTACGGCAACTCAAACCAAGGGATACAACAATAACCAACTAAGGAGTGACACTTCCATAATGAAAACCATACTATATGATATTTTTCTCTACTCATGATATGACTCTACTAAAAGGTAAAAAGGAGTGAAAGATAAAGGTGATACCGCGGCACTCCCCCAAGCTTGGCACAAGCCAAGGGGATGCCAATACCAATGACAAATGTTTCTTCGGTGGTGGTGGTGATGAATCATTCCCATCATCATACTTCCAAGGCAAAGGTTCTCCATCCACAAATGATGTCCTGGTCTCCATCATCCTGAAACTAGCAACAGAGCTTATACGCTTAAACCTGTTCTCATACTCACAGTTTTGATTTTGCACATCATAGAGTTGTGCTGAAACTTGTTGGTGGTCTTGGTGAGTGAGAAAATTTCCTCCCAAAGCTTCAAAGTCTCCTTGTTGTACTCAGCAATCTGTTTTGTCTTCATCACGTGGATGATCTCAACTTCACGCTCCGTCATCTTCTTGTATCTAAAGACTTCTTGCTCGAGTTCTTCCATCCTAGCTTCCAAACCGCCTTCTCCTTTAGGGCCCCAAACATCTTCAATATGTACCTTCCCATCCTTGAGCAGCAACTCCTTGGGATGCATCTTCAACTTGTTCATGTACGGGTTGACGACGTTCTCAAAGAAACTGTCTTTGGGAGATCCGGCAGAAGACATTGTGGCTCTAGATCTGAAGATGTAACCTGGCAGAAACAGCTCGAAACAGAAACACGACGAGAAAACAATATACAGACCGCCAGGGATCCGGGGGGTTATATAACAAAAATATGCGTAACAAAAGGAAAGTCCAGGTCAAAAACGAGTCACAGAGGGGCTCCGGGGCGCCCACACCATAGGATGGCGCGGCCAGGGGTGGGCCACGCCACCTGGTGGTGTGGTGCCTATGGGCACCTTCTCCAACTCCTCTTCGGCTCGGTATTTTTCATATTTTCCAAAAATCAATAATTAATAACTGAAAAGGCAATGCGTGAACTTTTTCTTACCATAAGTGTTACCTATTCCAAAACTGACTCTACAGATTCTGGAATCTTCCCTCCGATGAATTTCTCTGGAGTCATTACTTGAATAACATCGACATCTTAATATAGGGATACCTTGAAATATAATGTTTTATTCTTTGCCCATTTACCACTTGTGTAGTGTTATTCTTGAGGGAAGCAATTTTAATTTCCACTAAACGATACACTTCTTCAATAACATAAGGTCCTTCTCATCGAGAGAGTAATTTTCGTGCAAAAAACTGAGACGAGACCGATACAATAGAACTTTCTCACCGAGATGAAACTCTCTTTTAAGGATTCTTTTATCATGCTATTTTTTAACTTTTTCTTTATAGAGCTTGGCATTTTAATAAGCTTCACATCTCCATTCATCTAAATGATTCAAATCAAGCATTCTCTTCTTACCAGCAAGTTTAAAATCTCTATTTAATTCTTTCACTGCCCAATAAGATTTGTGTTCTAATTCTAAAGGCAAGTGACAAGCTTTTCGATAAACCATTTTATAGCGAGACATACCCATAGGATTTTTATAAGCATCTCTATAAGACCATAAAGCATTATTCAACTTATCAGACTAATTTTTCCTAGATTTATTAACAGTCTTTTGCAAGATAGATTTAATTTCTCTATTTGATAATTCCACTTCCCACTGGTTTGAGGATGATAAGCTAATGCAATTCTATGATTAAAATCATATTTAGCAAGGGTTTTTCTAAAATCACCATGAATAAAATGAGAACATCCATCAGTCATAAGATATCTAGGCACACAAAACCTAGGAAAAAAACATCTTTAAGCATTTTTAACGAGGTTTCACCATCATCACTTTTAGTAGGTATAGCTTCTACCCATTTAGTAACATAATCAACAACAACAGGTATATGTGTATAGCCATTTGAAGGAGGAAAAGGACCCATAAAGTCAAATCCCCAACAATCAAAAGGTTCAATAACAAGAGAATAACTCATAGGCATTTCATTACGTCTAGAAATATTTCCTACTCTTTGACATTCATCACAAGATAAAATAAATTTATGTGCATCTTTGAAGAGAGTAGGCCAATAGAAACCTGATTGTAGAACCTTCTGTGCGGTTCTATCCCCAGTGTGATGTCCTCCATAAGCACTACTATGGCATTTCTTCAATATTTCACGTTGTTCGATCTGGAACACATCTTCTCATAATACCATCTACTCCTTATTTATATAAATGTGGGTCATCCCAAAAATAATGCCTCAAATGATAAAAGATTTTTCTTCTTTGTTGAGCTTTAAATGTTGGAGGAAAATACTTTGAAAAAATAAAGTTAGCGTAATCAGCATACTATGGACTATCTTGGGGTTTTACTTTTATTGCAGCCAATTGTTCATTTGGAAAACTATCATTAACAAGAATAGTATCAAAAGTAATGTTTTCCAATCTAGACAAGTTATCAGCAACAAGATTTTCAGCACCCTTCATATCCACAACATGCAAATCAAACTCTTGTAAAAGCAACACCCATCTAATAAGCCTAGGCTTAACATCTTTATTTTCCATAAGGTATCTAATAGCAGCATGATCAGTATGAATAGTTACCTTTGAGTCAACAATATAAGGCCTAAACTTATCACATGCAAAAATTACAACTAAGAACTCTTCTTCAGTAGTAGCATAATTCTTTTGAGCTGCATCAAGAGTCTTACTAGCATAATGAATAACATTCAACTTCTTATCTATGCGCTGTCCAAGAACAACACCTATCGCAAAAGGGAAATTCCAATCAGGCGGTTGCACAATAGGAACAGTTGTTAAAGCCTTCTTTAAAGTTTCAAAAGCTTCCTTACAATCAACATAAAAAACAAATGGTACATCTTTTTGAAGAATATTAGTAAGAGGCTTTGATATTTTAGAGAAATCTTTAATAAACCCCCTATAAAAACCAGCATGACCAACAACACTACGAATACCTTTAGCATCCCTAGGACATGGCATTTTCTCTATAGTTTCCACTTTAGCTCTATCAACTTCAATACCTCTTTCAGAAATTTTATGCCCAAGAACAATTCCTTCCTTAACGATAAATTGGCATTTCTCCCAATTAAGAACAAGATTAGTTTCCTCACATCTCTACAAAACTTTATCAAGGTTGTGCAAACAATTATCAAAATAAGTTCCATAGACACAGAAATCGTCCATGAATACTTCCACGATTTCTTCACAAAAACCATGAAAAATAGCAGACATGCATCTTTGAAAAGTAGCAGGAGCATTACCCAAACAAAAAGGCATACGTCTATAAGCATAAGTACCGTAAGGACAAGTAAAAGTTGTTTTTCTCTTGATCTTGTTTCCTAACAGCAATTTGAGAAAACCCTGAATAACCATCAAGAAAGCAAAAATGAGTTTTCTTAGACAACCTCTCTAGCATTTGATCAATAAAGGGTAAAGGATAATGATCTTTCTTAGTAACTTTATTAACCTTTCTAAAATCAATGCACATTCTATAACCAGCTACTACTCTTTGTGGAATGAGCTCATTGTTTTCATTAGGTACAACAGTCATTCCTCCTTTCTTAGGGACATAGTGCATAGGGCTCACCCATCTACTATCAGCAATAGGAAAAATAATACAAGCATCAAGAAGTTTTAATACCTCATTTCTTACCACTTCCTTTATATTAGGAATTAAACGGCGTTGATGTTCAACTACTGGCTTTGCATCAGGTTCAATATTAATAGCATGCTGACATATAGTAGAGAAATTCCCTTCGAATCATCAAGAGTATATTCAATAGCTCCACGGTGTTTCTTCAGAACTCCCCATAATATTTCCTCTTCTTCACCCTTAAAGTTTAGCACTAATAATAACATGATATGTTTTGTTATCATCAATATAAGAATATTTAAGATCATCAGGCAAATGTTTTAAATCAAAGACAAGATCCTCCTTGGGTGGTAATGTGGTACCCAAGTCTTCCACAGGTAAATTATGTTTCAGTATGACTGGTTGACGAAGAAGAATATCGTCAATCTCATTTCTTTGTTCCATAAATACCTCACTCTCATGGTCCTCCATATACTGATTCAAAGCATTGTTAAGAGCAAGAGCAATAGAAGCAAGTTGTTCAACTTTAAAATTCTCATGAGGCAATTTAGATTCATAAGGTGCTCTAGCAAATTTGGAGAAATTGAACTCATAAGATTTTCCATCAAATTTAGTCAAAATCTTCTCTCTTTTACAATCTATAATAGCACCACAAGTGTTCAAGAAAGGTATACCAAAAATAATAGGACAAGTCTTACTAGCAACCCTACCAAGTACTAGAAAATCAGTGGGATATTTAGTTTTACCACATAAAACTTCCACGTCTCTAACAATACCAATAGGGTAAACAGTTTCTCTATTAGCAAGCTGAATAACCACTTCAATATCTTCAAACTCACAAGAACCAATTTCATGCATAATTTATCTATAAAGCTCATAAGGTATAGTAGTAGAACTAGCACCAATGTCACACAAACCATAATAGAAATGATCACCAATCTTAACAGAAAGCACAGGAACACTAGTTTTATTAGGTCTGTGAGGATGTGAAACAATGTTAGAAGCATCCTCATAGAAGACAATGTGCTCATCCTCCACATTTCCACATTAAAGATCTTTTACTATTGCTACTGCAGGTTCAACAGTTATTTGTTCATCAGGTTAAATAGCTTTCTTGTTACTCTTATTAACCACACTAGCTACCATAGAGTGCTCTTTCACTTAAGCAGGGAAAGGCAATTTTTCAACATAAGGCTCAGGAATAGCAGGATTAATAGCATGCACTTCTATATTACTAGCAGGAACAATATCTTTATAAGGTGCATGGTACTTGTGATAATTATTTTCAAGAATATCAAGATAGGAGGCAAAAGCTTTAAGACAGTTTGCAAGAATTTGAGAATCAAGTCCACAAACAGCACTAACATCATAGAAATAATTGGTATCCATAAAAGATTTAATGCATTCATAATCATAATTTATACCCGACTTTCTACCTTTGTCGTCCTCCCATCCTCCAGTGTTTTCTTGAATACGATCAAGAAGATCCCATTTAGCTTTTTCCTTCATACGTGTGAATGATCCAGAACAAGAAGCATCCAATAAATCCTTATCCTGAAGAGAAAGCATTGCATAAAAATTATTGATAACAATATTATTCGGGAGCACATGAACGGGACATTTGAGCACTAATAACTACATTCTCCCCCACGCCTGGGCAATACTCTCTCCATCATGAGGCCAGAAATTTGATTCCGGTCTTTATGAATCTCACTAGGAGGATAAAATTTAGAATAAAAGTGAAGGGGTTGTTGCATAGAGAACAAAAAAATTCCTACGCGGGAGACACCCGAAAGGCCAAGATCTAATCTAGGAGATGAAAGCAACGGGCATAGAGAGATTCTTAAGAAGAACATACCCTCGAAGTCACAAAGAGTTACGATATCAAAACTCGTTGTTGGCGTAGTCGTACTCACACCGATCCCGATAGAGAGAAGATGTGCACCGCAATCCGGCGTTGCCTCCGTGATCGGTCACACGTACGGTTGATGACGACCTCCGTTCCCTCGATCCAGCAGGGAGGCGGAAGTAGAGGATCACTCAGAACTCCAGTAGCACGACGACATGGTGGTGGTGAAGAATCCCACGGCCAGGGCTTCGCCAAGCCGGAGACCATGGAATGGAGCAGCAGGTGGAGAGGAAGTGAGGTGGGCAAGTGTGTGAGAGAGAGGGAGCTCATGCCCTCTGTTTATAGGAGAGGGGGGAGGCAGCCCAAGGGGGGTGCGGCCAGCCCATGGGTGTGCCCCCACCTCTTCCCTCATCATGTGAGTGGACACTCCACTCACACCCACTCATTTTACCTAAAAACTCCACTTAGAAAATCCAAGAGTTTTTCTATAATAAATAAATAAAACATTTTTATTTCTTTATTTCAGCATTTTTAATTCTATTAAAAAACTTTTTCATATAGCACCTCGAATATTTGTTAATACTATTAACAACCATTCGATGAAAAACCCCTTGAACTATTTCAATTTTCCCTGGAATAATTTCGGTGCTGCCCAAAACATTCTTCGATATTCCGTATCCTCTCAAACGCGTCATCGGACCCTAAGTGTGTCACCCTACGGTTCGCGAATAAGATAGACATGATCGAGACTCCTCTCCGATCAATAATCAACAGCGGGATCTGGAGATCCGTGATGACTCCTATATATTCAACGACGACTCTCGTGATCGTGTGAACCATCAACGTCCCTTTGTCTCGCGATATTTTACTTGTCCGAGATTCGATCATTGGTATCAACCATACCTTGTTCAATATCGTTACTGACAAGTACTCTTTTCTCGTTCCCATGATATAACATCCTTGTGATCATATCACGTGTTTGCAAGCGGTGTCGATGTGATATCACCGAGAGGGCCCACAGTATATCTCTCCGTCATTTTGGATGGACAAATCCCACTCTTAATCCATGATCCTCAACTAATACTTTCTGAATACCTAACGACACCTTTATAGTCACCCTGTTATGGTGTGAAGTTTGATGACATCAAAGCACCCTTCCGATACCAGTGATTGGCATGATCTCATGGTCTAAGGAATAAGTTACTTCGTACGCAAGATATAACAATATAAACTAAATGACTTGATCGTATTGTTATCTTGATATTGGGTCTATGTTCATCACATCATTCTTCTAATGACATGACCCCGTTATTAACAACATCCAATGTTCGTGATGAGGAAACCTTGATCATCTATTAATCAACGAGCTAGTTAAAACAAAGGCTTTACTAGGAACCCTTGTTTGTTTAGTAAACACACATGTATCAACGTTTCCGGTTAATACAATTCTAGAAGGAGAAATAAAAATTTATCATAAACAACGAATAAGATAATAACCATTTTATTATTGCCTCTCGGGCACATTCCCTTTAGTCTCCCACTTGCACTAGAGTCAATAATCTAGTCTGTAAGAACTTAACACATATGGCGTTCCAGTGTTATTATGATTCTTCACATGTGGTAAACATCATTAAAAAGATCTGAACTGTTCAGGTCCTATTGTATTTGCATGTTCTTTGCGTCTACACGCATCACTCATTCTCTAATGAGATGGCTTTTTAAATATTTGGTCAATCGGTGAAACCTTAATTCCCCGGCTTAAACCAATGTCACTAACATTGTGAAAATGTAGCTTCGTAGTGTCAGCATTCTTGGAAATTCACCAAGTTCCGATGAGACCTTAATTCCTCAGCTTAAATCAATGTTACTAACATTGTGAAAATGCAGCTTCATAGTGTCAGCATTCTTGGAAATTCACCAAGTTCAATAAAGAACTCCTTGACAAAAAATACGCTTATTATCTGTTGTCAACACAACGATATACTTAGCATTTGTTGTAGTATCCGTCACAATACTTCAATTTTGAAACTCTTCTAAATCCAGCATGGAACTTTCTTCCAGCCTATTGTGCTACCCTTCATTACATATTTTAATTGAGATAAACTTATTTGAATACATGACAATACTATTAGTGTAACACATTACAACTAACATTTTGTCATTACTACATAGGAAAACATATCCTTCTCATTTCTAAAAATGACACAATGATCTATCCCACTATTGTCTATTCATCATATGAATTATCCTGCTATAACATTTTATTGCATATGACTCATCACGTTGTCTACAAATCATGGAAACATGACTTAGAAATCCCAGTTTCAATGATGCTCATCATGTGTCAAAACACTTGAATTTTGCTCAATTATTTTCCATGTGACAAGGACTCCTTCTTGTCATTTCGATATCGACTTACTTCAATATTTCATCTATGTAATTTGGCTTCAACCATATCAGGCGCTTCAATCCATCTCTTATAGATATCGATGCCCAATATCTTCTAAGCCTTTCATCAATATGAAAATCTTAACCGTGTTAATTTAAAATACATATTTTCCAATCAACCATATGTCATCTACATAAAGTATTGGAAATATGTCACAGCGCTCCCACTTAATTTCTTGTAACTCTACAAGCATCTTTATCGTTCATGATGGAATCAAACTCTTTTGATAACTTAATTAAGGTAAAGATTTCAACTTCGTTATGCTCACTTCAACCATTCAAGTGTGCATACCTTTCTAGCAACCTTTTGAATTTTAAAAAACTCTCAGACTGTGTCAAATACACATCCTAGATCAAACTTCCTCGAGA
This sequence comes from Alopecurus myosuroides, assembly GCA_028641055.1. Lineage (NCBI taxonomy): Eukaryota > Viridiplantae > Streptophyta > Magnoliopsida > Poales > Poaceae > Alopecurus > Alopecurus myosuroides. Next base: position 418,470,313 of record CM054058.1, read on the forward strand.
GGAGAGTTGGTTTTGTTATTCATCTGCCATATCATAATATGTAACTTTTGCTAGAACTATCCGTAAAGACTAAAGCATCACTACGGAAGATCAAAATCTTGTAGTAGTCAACTCTTTGAACTTCGTCGAAAACAAGCTTTTCGATAAGTACAACTTTCAAAGGATGTAAACATCCATGTCTTTTTTGCTATACAGACCCTTTTGATATCGTTAGGCATCATGCCTATCGAAAGTACTACGAAGTCACACTTGATATTCATACAAGGATACTATGGTGGATATAATGACTCATAGTCAATTTTACGAAGTCAGGGCCCATCATTTTCTTCCTTTATAAGGTCCAGGTCCTTTGTTGTCAAAACAACACTTTACTCTTAAACCATAAGTTGGTCTAAGTACAAAGTTTTAGGACTTTTTTGGTTCTGTTCGCAAACTCATTCGAAGTATCTACAACACATGTAGTGTCTTCTACTTTGTCAAAATAGGAAACCCCGGAAGTGTTGCGCTACTCTTGACATGATAACAAAGATTCTCTAATCTCGTTGAGTTTGTACTGTCCTCCCACTCATTTGTTTCGCAAGAACTACTTTCTCGAGAAATCAACCCTTTCTGACAAACAACATTTGTCTTTTGGTTCGGTGATAGGAGAAATACCCAATGTATTCTTTAGGATAACCTTATAAACATATATTTATCTCATTTTGGTTGTAAACATTTTACACATGCTATGCATACCAAAACTTAAGAAAATGATAATTCGGGTCACTACCCAAACCATATCTTATATGTTATCAATTTCAATGGATCATGATGGTGCTCTTTTCAGTGTAAAAGAAGTTGTCCTTAATGTATAAACTACAAAATTATAATGGAAATTTTATTAATTTTACCATGTCCAACAAGGCTTGATTTTGTTTCTTGAATACTCCAAACTAATGTGGGGTATTCGAGAAGTATAAGTTGTAGAACAATTCTGCAACTCCTCAGATGTTTTGCTAAACTTGTAACTCAAACTTTATCCTTCATGATCCAGTCATAAATACTTGATTATCTTGTTATACTAACCGTAATTTGAACCAATTCAAAAAAATTCAAACTCTATTCTCTTTAAATAGATATGCTCATATATCTACTCAAATCATCGACGGAATTTTATAAATAAAAAAATTAATCCACCATACATGACTACACATAATGGACTACATACATCAATATGTATAATCTCCACTAAATTAGTTGTCCATTCTACTTTGGCCTATGAACGGAATTCTAGTCTTATTTTGGAAGAGGTCTCACAAGCGTCAATTTATTCAAAACAAAATGACTCTGGAAGTCCATCAATATGGAGTTCCTCCATGTTTTCCTTTCCGATATGAACTAAAATGGTGGTGTCACAATTTAAGTGAAACTCTTTTACGTCTTGCAACGTTTAGCATTTAGTTTTATAGATGTTTACTTTACCAACATGATTTATATTAACATATACATCAATTATGGAATATGGTCATAGTTTGAACAATCTCATTTGTTCTCACAAAAGACCAGAACAAAATAACAACTTATTAAGTTCTTAAAATAAATCTTGAATGTTTGGTTCGATACAACAATGAACACAATAACACTTTATTTCTGTTCTTGTCATAATCGATTCCACATCTATTACTAGTTTCTTTTAGGCCCTTGTATTTCTTGCATTGCGTTGCTTTGTATGACAACTCATACCAACCAATGTGGTATCAAAATACCCAAAAATAGTTTGTTAACTAGCAATACATCTATAACTTGTATATCAAGCACATTCTCCTGAGCTGGACTGTTCCAGTTATCTTCTTTTTCTGTCATATATCTTTTTGTAATTCTATTTTTCAATATTCCCTTTCTTTTATAGAAGAATCATTCAACATCAAACAATGCTAGTCGTACTAGCTCATTTTCTTTGGTGTGTTAGTCATATACTATCACCCATTGAGTCATACTTTGAGTTTGATTGTTCTACTGATATCATCATATTAATAGTATTCTTCTAAATTCCATTCTTAGCAATCTCCAAGTAAGGTAAACAACTTTACCCATACTTTTCAATCCATCCCATCATAACAATTTTATGATTAAGCTACTATAGCTCGAGGGAAGGAACTTAGAGGACAATTTTTAGCGCCCAACTTCTTGGAATATTCAAACTCCTAGCGTCTTCAATTGTTGCATATATTGAGATAATATAAGAAAACAACGTCACGCTAAATTATACTCAGTCATGTTGCCAGAAATAAGTTTCTAGATATCAATATATCTTTCACTTGATTGTTTCTGAAAACAACTCTTTTCAGTTCCTAAATCACCTTGATCAACAAAAACATTCTTTTGAAGATAAAGTAATATGGAAGCAACCATGACTCAGGATTCTAAGTAGGAATTGGTTGTTCTCTAGATCAATCAATCATTAATCATATGGACCTAGATAGGAAATACCAAAAATCTACAATAGGACTTAATTTTAAATTTCACTAATACGGTACCAATCTTAGATGATTTTACCAGATCATAATAGTTATATCTCAATTAACAATCTAAGTGTAAGGTAGTTTGTGGATGCTAATGAATACTACAATTTGAGCAAATACTTTGACTGGTTGTTCATGATAAATAAGTTCAAGTTAATTCAAAATTATACATGAACTCCCACTCAAAAACAACATCCCTCTTAGTCGTCTTTAGTGATTACGCGAACCAAACTCACTACACCGAAACCGATCATCACGTGAGTTGATGTAGCTTCAAAGGAGAACATTGACATGTTCATCATATCATCCATATGACTCATGCTTTACCTTTCGGTTACGTGTTCCGATGCCATGTCTGTACATGCTAGGCTTGCCAAGTAGAACCGTAGTATTGCGTGTGTTACAAGGCCATGTCTGTACATGCTAGGCTTGAAAACACCCGCTGTATGCGAACGTTGAGTCTATCACACCCGATCATCACGTGGTGTCTCAAAACGACGATCTTTCTTAACGGTGCATACTTAAGGAAGAACACCTTATTATCTTGATATTAAGTGAGAGGGATCATCTTATAATGCTACCGTCGCTATCTAAGCAAAATAAGATGCATAAAAAGGATTAACATCACATGTAAGGATAACGTGATATGATATGGTCCTTCTTGCACTCGATCTCCATCATGTGCATCATGGTACGATCTCCATCATTCCACCGGCGTGGTACCAAGTTCCATGCCCAATCTTGATTGTCCATCAATAATAAGACAACCATATGGATATCTTCCGGTATATCAATAATTTACAAAAGAGATCATATCATAATCAAATTTGTAACATTGACCATATCACATCACATGCCCAGCAAAAACTAGTTAGACACCTCTAATTTATTTTTGCATATTTTACGTGGCTTAGGGCTTTCAAGGATAGAACCGTTCATACCTACGAACATCAACCACAACGTTGATAACCATATTTTTACCAACCCATCGTAGATTAGATCTTAATTATAGTTGGAGAACCGGACACCCCCTCAGCCACAATTGAGACAATTCTCGCGTACATAATACACGTAAACTTAGTCTAGGGCAGCTTCGTCCAACTATTCCACTAAGATCATAAAATACTCAAGGAGGTAATAACATGATCATCAAAGCCCACATACACATATGTGTTCTACCCGTACAAAACATCTACGCAAAGATCAGGCTCTGATACCACTGAAGGGGTCGTTGCATAGAAAACAAAAAGTTTCCTACGCGAGAGACACCCGAAAGGCGAAGATCTAATCTAGGAGATGAAAGCAACAGTCATAGAGAGAGTCTTAAGAAGAACATACCCTCGAAGAAACAAAGTGTTACGATATCAAATCTCGTTGTTGGCGTATTCGTACTCACACTGATCCCGATAGCAAGAAGATCTGCACCGCAATCCGGCAGTGCCTCCGTGATCGGTCCCACGTATGGTTGATGACGACCTCCGTTCCCTCGATCTAGTAGGGAGGCGGAAGTAGAGCATCCCTCGGAACTCCAGCAGCACGACGATGTGGTGGTGGTAAAGAATCCCATGGTTGGGGCTTCGCCAAGCCGGAGACCATGGAATGGAGCAGCAGGTGGAGAGGAAGTGAGTTGGGCAAGTGTGTGAGAGAGAGGGAGCTCATGCCCTCTATTTATAGGAGAGGGGGAGGCAGCCCAAGGGGGGTGCGGCCAGCCCATGGGTGTGCCCCCACCTGTTCCCTCATCATGTGAGAGGACATTCCACTCATACCCACTCATTTTCCCTCAAAACTCCACTTAGAAAATCCAAGAGTTTTTCTTTAATAAATAAATAAAACATTTTTTTTCAGCATTTGTTTATTCTATTAACAAACTTTTGCATATAGCACCTCGAATCATTTGTTAATTCTATTAACAACCATTTGATGAAAAACCCCTTGAACTATTTCAATTTTCCTCGAAACAATTTCGGTGCTGCCCAAAACATTCTTCGATATTCTATATCCTCTCAAACGCGTCATCGGACCTTTAGTGTGTCACCCTACGGTTCACGAATAAGATAGACATGATCGAGAATCCTCTTCGATCAATAATCAACAGCGGGATCCGGAGATCCGTGATGACTCCTATATATTCAACGATGACTCTCGTGATCGTGTGAACCATCAACGTCATGACTAATTCCCTTTGTCTCGCGGTATTTTACTTGTACGAGATTCGATCATTGGTATCAACCATACCTTGTTCAATCTTGTTACCGACAAGTACTCTTTTCTTGTTCCCATGATGTAACATGCTTGTGATCATATCACGTGCTTGCAAGCGGTGTCGATGTGATATCACCGAGAGGGCCCAGAGTATATATGTCCGTCATTTTGGATCGACAAATCCCACTCTTTATCCATGATCCTCAACTAATACTTTCTGAATACCTAACGGCACCTTTATAGTCACCATGTTACGGTGTGACGTTTTATGACATCAAAGCACCCTTCCGGTACCAGTGATTGGCATGATCTCATGGTCTAAGGAATAAGTTACTTCGTACGCAAGATATAACAATATAAACTAAATGACTTGATCGTATTGCTATCTTGATATTGGGTCTATGTTCATCACATCATTCTTCTAATGACATGACCCCGTTATTAACAACATCCAATGTTCATGATCAGGAAACCTTGATCATCTATTAATCAACGAGCTAGTTAAAAGAGAGGCTTCACTAGGAAGCATTGTTTATTTATTAAACACACATGTATCAACGTTTCCGGTTAACACAATTCTAGCATGAGAAATAAACATTTATCATAAATAAGTAATAAGATAAAAACCATTTTATTATTGCCTCTCAGGCATATTCCCTTAAAAAAGAGAGGAACAATTTCTCCCATCCAATAGATTCACCATTCCTCAGTAATTTGAACCATTCAACGTCTCTTCCTTTTGGCGATAAATAAAATACTCCCTCCGGTCCGTATTAAGTGTAGAAAAACATGAACCAAACAAGAGCAAATCTGTGCCATCACTTAATTAGGACCGGAGGGAGTAATTTCCTTTTAACTTGATCCATTAGGGAGAAAACAACGATATTTACATTACGCACTATGCTTAATGCAATTATCTATTGCCTGCAACTTAATACCCGAGGTTTGATTGGATCACGCTCCGAGGGTGGATTATTAGTCATAGATGCAGTTGGATAACGGTCTATGTATCTTGTTGGACTGCCCGCATGAATCACATAGTAATATTTATGTCTTGCATATGCACTACGGTGCAGCCTTCATTTCTATCATTTTCCCAGCTGTAATATGTTCACCACACATGTTATTTATCTTTCACGGAGAGACACCACTAGTGAACTGTGGACCCCAGTCCTTTTTCCTCATACTCATAAATCACCTACTACTTTCATACTGCTCTCATATTGTTCCTATTGTTTTCCGCACATACGTTTAATCTCTTTGTGTACATCAACACCCGTGAGATTGACAACCTCACTTTTACGTTGGGGCAAAGTAATTTGATTGTGTTGTGTAGGTTCCACGTTGTTGCTGAACCGGTAGTGCGCCCTGCCACCTCAGTTGCATCAACCTTCAGATATTGCTTGTCCTCCTACAGGTCGATTCAACCTTGGTTTCTTTTCTGAGGGAAAAATTGCTGCTGCACTCTTCACACCTTGCACTTCGGGTCTACCAACGTGAGTCATCACCAAAGTTTTTTGGCGCCGTTGCCGGGGAATTCAAAGTCATCAAGAAGAAACCACTCCCTCGTCAACTCTACCATCACAAAGTTTTCTGGCGCCGTTGCCGGGGAGGAAAAGAATTTCTGCAAGGGGAGTCTCTCACTTCCAATCTCTTTGCTTTGTTTTAGTTTTGCTTATTTTATTTTGTTTTGTCTTCTTTGCTTCTCTTTATCAAAAACACACAAAAAATTAGTTCTTATTCTAGCTATAGTTTTATTCCTGTTTTTTAACTTGTTAAAATGACTAATTCTGAGAACACTAAGTTGTGTGACTTTACTAGCACCAACAACAATGATTTCATTAGCACACCTATTTTCCACCTGCTCCTATTCTGATTTTTATGAGATTAAGCCTTCTTTGTTAAACCTTGTTATGAGAGAGCGATTTTCTAGTGTTAGTACTGATGATGTTGCTGCCCATCTTAATATTTTGTTGAACTATGTGAGATGCAAAAATATAAAGATGTAGATGGAGATATTATTAAACTGAAATTGTTTCCTTTCTCTTTGGGAGGTAGAGTTAAATAATGGTTGCTATCTTTACCTAGAAATGGTATTGATTCTTGGACTAAGTGTAAAGATGCTTTCATTGGAAAAATATTATCCTCTTGCTAAGATTATTTCTTTAAGAAGTAGCATTATGAATTTTAACCAACCTAATAATGAGCATGTTGCTAAAGCTTGGGAAGGAATGAAATCTTTACTAAAGAATTGTACCACTCATGGACTGACTACTTGGATGATCATCCAAACTTTTTATGCAGGACTGGATTTTTCTTCAAGAAACCTTCTGGATTCAGCTGCCGGAGGAACCTTTATGTCCATGAACTTGGGGGCAGCAACAAAGCTTCTTGATAATTTGATGGTGAAATATACCGATGAATAACAGAAAATAACAATATAAAACGATGATACAAAATGGACGTATCATCATGTAGGGCATCTCAGGAGATCTAAACATGAGGCATAAAGTGGAGAAGACAACCATCTACCTATTGCTATGGACCCGTAGTCCAGGGATGAACTAATCACGCATCACTTCGTAGGAGGGCATGGTGGTGTAGACCCCTCCGGTGATGAATTTCCCTCCCAGTAGGGTGCCGGGGAGAGCTCCAGAATCCTCCCAATCCTGGGATGATGATGACAGCGGCCTCGGGTGTTTCTCGGGAAAAAGTGGTCTCCTCTTAGGGTTGATATATCAGGGGGAATAAATAGGCGAAAGCACGATGGCGGTGGACGCCCAAGGGGCCCACACCACCCCTAGGCGCGGGCAGGGGGCGCCGCCCTATGGTGTGGCCCCCACGTGGCCCCTCTTCGGGACTTCGTGGAACCTTCGGGAATTCTAAGACTTCCGGGCTTCGAATTTTCCAATTCCAAGAATATTTCTAGAATAACTTTTTTTAAACTAAAAACTGCAGAAAAAAGGGATCTGGCTTTGTGGCATCTTGTCAATAGGTTAGCCACGGAAATCGATAAAGAAGACATAAAGTGTATAACAAACATGTAGGAAATAACATGAAAACAACACGGAACATCAAAAATTAAGGATACGTTTGTGACGTAATAGTATCCCCGTCCTCTCTTTCCGATCCGTATGGGGATCCCTAGCAAAATCGGCCAGGGTTTCCCCTCCTACTTGGCCACACCAGCTAGTATACCTTGATGCACATAATGACCCCTGCACATATCACGAAGATCTTTATCGTGAGAACCACCTAGATACTAACATTCACTTATAACACTTATTGTCTATACTTTAGAATACCCAGGGTGAAACATTACATGTTACCCCACATGTACTTTTTAACTCATTCTGCATTCTGTTGTTCTTTTATGATCATCACCATGATCGATTGTCCGTGTAGACAATGACGAACATCATAATACCTGATAGGGCTGAGAGCGTATATCTCCATCGTCAAGAGTAGCAATTCCCGCAACCACACCATATATAAACTTGGAATACTATATGGTAAGAATGAAATACCAACTTTATAATTGCCCTTTTACGATGTAACATTTGAAGGTCCCCATCACATCCATATAGTATCGAGTTATAGATGTTACTTACTGTAAAACAATCATAGTGATGGTAATACTAAACCTATAATAACAATATTGGTGATGTGTTTCAACGTATAATAATTGGGTGTTATCCATCATCGTTGATTTTCAAACAACTCTGATCTCATACATTACTGGCAACACCACAACTCCTTGTCATTTGCCACACAGTAAAGATTCTGAGAATATCAATAATATATGAACGAGCCATAGAGGCATAACCGAGGATATCAATGGTGTTTATATTCCACACATGTATTAGGGTTTTCCTCAAAATACTCACTATGTGGGACTAATAAAATTATAGCATAGAACATAAACTTAATCATGAAAAATATATATTATTATTACTATTGCCTCTAGGACATGTTTCCATGAGCCAGGTGGAATCAGGCGAATAGTGGGCCCGTCGCACCTAGACCCATGCCTAGGGGTCACCACCTCCCCATGGTGCTCCTCTCCGGCTCCCCTTTGAACTCTGTCTTCGTGTCGGGTAAAAACTGGCCCCTGTAATTTTTCAGGTCTTTCGCGAATATCTCTTTAAACGTTTTTCTGAAACTCAAAAACAACAAAAAGAATAGAAAGTGGCACTAGGCATATTATCAAAAGGTTAGTCCAGAAAAGTCCATAAAATTTATAATACTATAGTAAAAACATATAGCAACGATAGACAACAAGCATGGAATAATACAAAATTATAGATGCATCATGGACGTATCAACAAGTTCGATAGCGGTATATATATATATATATATATACCGCTATAATATGTTTCACATAATGGCTACATGAATATTGCAATGGATATACTTGTCATGATTAATTGTTGTTCCAGTTCTAGCCAAACTGTAATATGTTTACCCAACATGTTTGCTTGTTATCTTTTGGAGAGACGCTAGTAGTGAAACTATGCCCCCCGATCCATCCTTTTACATTGTTTTCAACCTCGTTAGTTGCTTTTCATCATCACTTAATCATTGTACCATTTTATCTTTGTTGCTTTCAACCACACTATACGTTTAGCTCTCTTGTTTTTAGCAAGGCCAGAAGCTTGAAAACCTTCCTGAAAAGTTGGAGACAAAGGGCATATTGTTAAAGCGCCAGTTGACAAGCACCTTGCTGCAGACTATGAAGTCCTGTTGGTTCGATAAACCTTGGTCTCATCACTAAGGTAAATTTGTCACTTCATTGCATCATAAACTTTACGTGGGGTTCCCCAACGGGTGTTTTTTCATTTACACCATTAAGGCAAGTGGAGGAATCCTCATCATCCACTTCTCCGAGCTCACAACTTTGGCCCTCCGAAGTACCATGCATGTGAGGTAATTCAAACCCTAGGTCATGTAGCTTAGAGATATGAGCATGGAGTAGATATCTAGGTCACGATGTAGGTTGAACATGTAGTGCTTCGCGAATCACATCGAGAATGAGGTAGTTTCAGTATTTTTTTGCCTCAGTGTTGTGGAGGCCTTGATGATGTCGTGATATATGGTGTCGTAGATGCTGATGATGTGATATTGTACTGATCGCAGGAGATGACGGAGGACGAGTTTAGCCTTGACCTCATTCAGTCGAACAATCATATTTCATTCATGCCAGACTCTCAGCTGATCAAGGTACCGAAAATCCAGTATGGAGATGACTCGTCGATGTCTAGGCTTGTTTCTCACTTGGACGAGATCACTGATGCAGACACACATACATATATGTCTGTCAAGCCTGACAAAGGAAAGATCAAGAAGAGAAAGATGGGGACTACCATGAAGTGGCCTTCATGTCCTCCTTCGTGTTGAACAGGATGTGTGATATCACCAAATCCGGGAAAAAGTACATTTTAAACCATAAACTCGTAGAGGTTAGGCGAAACAAACCCCCTCATAGAACTCCCTTTCTACTGCACCCTGAACTATACAATTCCTGTCTAAATCGAACCTTACAGCTGGTTGGCGCACCAGGAAAACATTTCAGGCTAGGATTAAAGGCTACTCTCACTAAACAGTGGGACCCACATGTTCTTCCCCAATTTCTTTCTCTTTGCATTCATACTGCCAGTCAATCTGCATCGTGTGAGACCATGGGCACCAGCCACTCACGCCATGCTTGCGATGGCTACAGAAATTCCTTTCTACACCTTGATGGTGCCAGGAATCCCTGTTGCTATGGATGGTGTGTTGGGAACCCCAAGAGGAGGGTGTGATGAGAAAGCGGTAAGAATTTCCCCCAGTTAAGAACGAAGGTTATCAATCCAGTAGGAGGAAGAGGATCTTTTGGAGGTTGATGCCACTGACGGTGGTGATGGCGCCTCACTGTGTGAGCAACAACGCGGAACCTGCACACAACCCAACCAAAATACTTTGTCCCAACGGTACAGTGAGGTTGTCAATCTCACCGGTCTTGCTGAAAACAAAGATTAGAAGTATAGTGTGGAAAATGGTGTATGCTTGTAGTAAGTAAAGAAAGCAGGAAATCGTAGTGATTTGTTTAACAGTGTAAGAAAATGTACCATGGTTCATAGGTTCACTAGTGGTCTCTCTCCATAAAAGATAGCATGCTGGGTGAACAAATTACAGCTGGGAAATTGACAAATAAAGGTTGCACCATAGTGCATATTCATGACATGAAGACTACTATGATATCTTGTGCGGGCATTACAACAATATACATAGAACGTAATCCAACTGCATCTATGACTAATAATCCACCCTCAGGTTATCATCCAAACCCCCTTAGGCATTAAGTTGCAAGCAACCAATAATTGCATTAAACAATGTGTGTAAAGTAAGCAATGATTGTACACTCGAGCACTCACACCGCTGTTTTCTCACTAGTGGCAACAACACATCCTCCCCCGTCACGTTTCTGTCACTCGAGCACAGGCAAAAAGGAGGCAAGAACCAACTATCGAGCATAAATAATCCCTCTTGGAGTCACTAGAAACTACTTGGCCAGAGCAACCACTAGAAACGGAAAGCATGCAAGATCACAAATAGCATATGCAATAAAGACTATAATCAACTTGGCATAAGTTCAATATTCATCGGATCCCATCAAACACAACATATAGAATTACATAAGATCAATCTCGATCATGTTAGGCAGCTCACAAGATCTAAACATGGAGGCATATGAGGAGAAGACAACCATCTAGCTAGTGCTATGGACCCGTAGTCCAAGGATGAACTACTCACGCATCACTCCGTAGGCAGTCAAGGTGATGGAGAAGCCTCCGGTGATGAACTCTTCTCTGGCAGGGTGCCGGGAGACTGCTTCAGAAACCTCCTCATCTAGGGTTTACGATGACGGCGGCTGCAGAACTTTTTAGGGATATTTGATCAGGTGCCTAGGGTTTTCCATCGGAGGGGAATATATAGGCGAAAGGGCAAAGGCGGTGGAGCCCTGGGGGCCCCACACCACCATCCGGCGCGGCCAAGGGGGGGCGCCACCCCATGGTGTGGCCCCCCTGGTGCCCGTCTTCGACTCCTCTTCCGTCTTCTGGATGCTTCCGGGGAAAATAGGCACTTCGGGCTTTGTGGGGTCCAATTCCGAGAATATTTGCAGAACAACTTTTCTGAAATAAAAAACAGCAGGAAACAGGGAACTAGCACTTGGCATCTTGTTAATAGGTTAGTCCCGGAAAACATGTAAAAATGCAATAAAGAAGGGAGAAAATATGTAGCAATTGGCATTATATTATCATGGAGCATCCGAAATTATAGATATGTTGGAGACGTATCAAGCATCCCCAAGATTAGTTCCTACTCATCCTCGAGTAGGTAAACGATAAAACACAATAATTTATGAGGTGACATGCTACTAACATAAACTTGATCATTATAATGTAAAAGCATATGTAACCTGATATCATAGAACTTTAAACACAAACATGATAAATAGAACTTTAATAATAAAGCATAGCAATCACTTTGCATCATGAATAGTATCTCAAATAAAGGATCATGAATAATAATGCAAAGAAAGATAAACGTTTGTTTCAAGTATAGAGAAAGCATGGCAAAGTGGTATTTCGCTAGTCCTTAAGAGTGGGACAAAACATAAATGCCAGGACACCTTCAAAGTTCATGAGGAAGACTAGAGAAAATAATTTGAGGACCAACAATATCACATTATGAATCAATTATTGATGTTTATGGGACAAATGCACATAGAACTTAGAATGGCAAAAATGCTCTCTCAACTGTGCATAAAGTTAGAAGATGGAGACTCAACATAAAAGTAAAAGAAAGGCCTTCGCGGAGGGAAGCAGGGATCACTCATGTGCTAGAGCTTTTTATTTTATTAAACGGAGGTATTAAAAGTTTGACACTCCCCCCATCCATCTTTCACAAACCATGGCTAACCGAATCCTCGGGCGCCTGCCAACAATCACATACCATGGAGGAATGTCTATATTTTAGGAGAGGTCTATGTTAATGTCAACGAATGGTAAACAGAAAATACAGTACATCACAAGCCAACTGGATTCACAAGAGCGGATCCCATATGAAGGACGCATCTGGGTAGAAGGTCATCCCTCTTTCTCTTTTGTTTACACAATTATACTTTGACTGATAAATCAGGGGCAAAAATAGTGAAGAGAATTTGTTTGCATTAATTTGGGGCTGGGCACCCCGCTGCCAGCTATTCAATCATTTGGATAAGAGGATGAATCCACTATTCCAGGGTGTGAAATCAAATCAATAAGTGAGATAAAGATTCTCCATTGATGTCCTCGTGAGCAAAAACAAGAACATAAAACATGAGTAATTTTGAAAGTTTTAAAGGTAGCACATGAGCAATTTACTTGGAGTGGCAGTGAAATACCACATGTAGGTAGCTATGGTGGACGATTAGTGCTCATATTCAATACAGGTGGAGGCTAGCAAAAGACTGGGAGCGACAAATCAAGAGAGCATAAGAGCCATAATCATGCATAGCGACATAAACATCATTAATTAAAGCATAAGCGATATCACAAGTTCAAAAACTAAGTAGTCATGGAGACAATTCGTGACTGGTTCATAGTCATAAACATGGTGTGAGCATGCGCCAAGTCAACCAAATAAAACATTCAAAAGAGAATACCATAAATTTATGCTTTACTATGACAAGAAAACCTCATGAATCTTTCAATGGCATATTAAACACTCTCAGCTATTTTAGGCTATTCATGCTACTCAATAACCACAAGGCTTTAAAAATAAAATAACATTTAGCATGGCATGAAAAAGTTCTAGCCACAGTCTATACAAGCTTCTACTTGCACCGTTATAAATTCTACTTCAATCAGCAATTTCTTTTCCCAACAAGCACCATACAAGATATGTTTTAACAAAAATAATCTTTATGATACATCAAGCAAACATGAGAGTACTCACATAACACTATTAAAACTAACAACTCTGATAAGAGATGCATGCAAAACAGGAGCTAAACAAATGCAGCAACGAGACAAAGATTAATAATACAAGATATTCCCATGAAAAAGAGGAGCGTGCCACTCTCCAATAAAAGAATGATGGACCAAGATTATTGCAGAAATAAAAAAAACTTAGCAAAAATAAAGTAAAGCACATAAGATGTGACCGAATAAAAATATAGTTTCACTAGAAGTGACCTGATAATTTGTCGATGAAGAAGGGCATGCCTTGGGCATCCCCAAGCTTACACGCTTGAGTATTCTTGGAATTTGCTAGCATGTACCACCAGGGCACCCCCAAGCTTAGTATCTTCACTCTTCTTGATCACGTCATATCATCCTCTTCTCTTGAACCTTGAAAACTTTCTTCACACTAAATTTCTCACAATCTTCATTAGCAACTCTAGTGCAATTGAAATAATAAATTCACATGGTTCAGTTCAACACATGCCTAGCACTTAAAAAAACACATTATCTACTGTCACAACTTCTTTTAAAACTCTTTTTCTCAAAAGAACACCAAAAGAAAGAGATTAAGATGCAAATGCAAATATTGGCAAAAAATCTGTCAAAACATGACAACATGTAAATATGGTTTTTTTTTTCCAAAATCTTCTGTTGATAAAATCAAAAAGTGGTCAACTAAGAAAATTTGCGTATATAGCACAGGATTATGCAAAAAAAAAGCTCTAGTCATTTTGAATTTTCTGTGATTTATACGATTTTAACAGTGGACAGTAGAAATCTGTTTCCTACGCAGAAATCCGAAATATAGTCTCAACTTTCCAATAGAGGCATTACTTGGCTAAAAAACACAAAAGAAAAGATACAGCGGGGTTGCTAAGGAAATAGACAACACCTAGGTGCAAAGCACACAAAGTAAAACAAAGAAAAACTTGTTGAAAACAGAGAAATAAAATGGGTTGTCTCCCGGTAGCGTTTTTCTTTAACGCCTTTCAGCTAGGCATAGAAATCAACTCAAGTATTTTCAAGTGAAGAAGCATCAACATCATAACTTGATTTAATAATAGAGTCAAAAGTTAGCTTTATCCTCTTTCTAGGAAAGTGTTCCATACCTTTCTTGAGGGGGAATTGATATTTAATACTCCCCTCTTTCATATCAATAACAACACCAACAGTTCTAAGAAAAGGTCTTCCCAAAACAATAGGAAAAGAAGCATTGCATTCAATGTTCATAAAAACAAAATCAATAGGGACAATGTTATTGTTAACCATAATAAGAACATCATCAATTCTACCACGAGGTTTCTTCTTAGCATTATCAGCAAGATGAACATCCAAATAACAGTGTCCCAACGGTGGTAGATCAAGCATATCATAAAGCTCTAGTGGAATAACAGAGATACTAGCACCAAGATCACACAAAGCATTGCAATAAAAATCATTTACTTTTATTTTATTGATAGGCTCCCAACCATCATCTAATTTCCTAGGGATAGATGTTTCAAGTTTCAGTTTTTCTTCCCTAACTTTCATGAGAGCATTGGTAATATGTTTAGTAAAGGCCATATTCATGGCACTAAAATTGGGATTTATAGCAAGCTTTTGTAGAAACATAATAACTTCAGAGATATTGCAATCATCAAAATCAAAATTATTATCATCAAAAGTAATGGGACCATTATCTCCTACATCTTTAAAAATTTCAGCACTTTTATTCGAAGCAGTTTCAGCAATTTGAGGAAATTTAGCACGTTTCACCGAAGGGGTGGAGAATTTGTTAACACCAACTACTTTACCATTGATAGTAGGAGGTTTACTAGCACTTGGAGCTTCAGTTTTACTAGTGGCGGTGATAGTGCAAACTCTAGCAATATTATTCTTTCTAGCCAATTCATTTTCTCTTTCCCACATAGCACGTAATTCAGCCATCAACCTAATATAATCATCAATTCGAACTTGAATAGCATTGGTTGCAGCAAAAGGATTATCTTCAATGGTTTCAGCGTTAGTAGCCATTTTATTGATCAAAGAAAATTGTGCTTCTGACAGGGCCGATATACTAACCTCAACACTTGAAATTTTACCTTGCAAACAAGAGATTTCTCTATTTAAATTCCCAATTTGTTGGCTAATAGTTCTTAACATAGCAGATTGCTCTTCCATAGTTTTATTAAACAACTTATTTTGTTCATATTGCATTTGCATAAAGTTCTTAGCTGCTTTTTTCAACTTCTACAATCCTTTCCTCACTAGGCATTCCAGATCTACCATAATAATAACCACTACCACTATTAGGAGGATAGGGCTTATAATTGTTTCCACCAAATTTATTTATATAAGCATTGTTGCTAAAATTATTATTTCTAATAAAGTTCACATCAACATGATCTTCTTGAATAACCAAAGAGGATAAAGGGACATTATTTGGATCAACTTGAGCTTTACCATTAACAAGCATAGACATAATAGCATCAAGCCTTTCACTCAAAGAGGAGGTTTCCTCAACAGAATTTACCTTATTACCTTGTGGAGCTCTCTCAGTGTGCCACTCTGAATAATTTATCATCAAATCATCAAGAAGCTTTGTTGCATTGCCCAAAGTGATGGACATAAAGGTACCTCCAGCAGCTGAATCCAATAGGTTCCTCGAGGAGAAATGCAGTCCTGCATAAAAGGTTTGTATAATCATCCAAGTAGTCAGTCCATGAGTGGGACAATTCTTCACCATAGTTTTCATTCTCAGGGATATAATCTTAGCAGGAGGATAATATTTTCCAATGAAAGCATATCTACACTTAGTCCATGAATCAATACTATTTCTAGGCAAGGATAGCAACCATTCTTTAACCCTTCCTCTCAAAGAGAAAGGAAATAATTTCAGTTTAATAATATCTCCATCCACATCTTTATATTTTTGCATCTCACATAGTTCAACAAAATTATTAAGGTGAGCAGCATCATCATTAGTACTAACACCAGAAAATTGCTCTTTCATAACAAGATTTAATAAAGTAGGTTTAATTTCATAGAAAGAAGCAGTAGGAGCAGGTGGAGCAATAGGTGTGCAAATAAAATCATTGTTGTTTGTGCTAGTGAAGTCACACAACTTAGTATTCTCAAAGGAACTCAGTTTAGCAAAATAAAAGCAAGCAAATAAATAGCATCTATAAAGTAAGCTATTTTTTTGTGTTTTTTATGTAGAGAAGCAAAACAAGACAAAAAAAAAGACAATAAACAAAGTAAAGAGGTTGACAGTGAGATACTCCCCTTGCCAGAAGACTTCTTCCTCCCTCGCAACGGCGCCAGAAATTCCTTGATGCTTGCGATGGCTACAGAAATTCCTTGCTACACCTTGATGGTGCCAGGAATCCCTGTTGCTATGGATGGTGTGTTGGGAACCCCAAGAGGAGGGTGTGATGAGCAAGCGGTAAAAATTTACCTTAGTTAAGAACCAAGGTTATCAATCCAGTAGGAGGAAGAGGATCTTTGGAAGGTTGATGCCACTTACGGTGGTGATGACGCCTCACCGGTATCAGCAACAACGCGGAACCTGCACACAGCACAACCAAAATACTTTGTCCCAACGGTACAGTGAGGTTGTTAATCTCACTGGTCTTGCTGAAAACAAAGATTAGACGTATAGTGTGGAAAATGGTGTATGCTTGCAGTAAGTAAAGAAAGCAGGAAATTGTGGTGGTTTGTTTAACAGTGTAAGAAAATGGACCCGGGTTCATAGGTTCACTAGTGGTGTCTCTCCATAAAAGATAGCATGCTGGGTGAACAAATTTGAGCTGGGCAATTGACAAATAAAGGTTGCACTGTAGTGCAGATTCATGACATGATGACTACTATGATATTTTGTGCGGGCATTACAACAATATACATAGACTGTAATCCAACTGCATCTATGACTAATAATCCACCCTCATGTTATCATCCGAACCCCCTTAGGTATTAAGTTGCAAGCAACAGATAATTGCATTAAACAATATATGTAAAGTAAGCAATGATTGTACACGCGGGCACTCACACTGCTGTTTTTCCCTAGTGGCAACAACACATTCTCCCCCATCACGTTTCTGTCACTCGAGCATAGGCGAAAAGGAGGCATGAACCCACTATCGAGCATAAATACTCCATTTTGGAGTCACTAGCAAATACTTGGCCAGAGCAACCACTAGCAACGGAAAGCATGCAAGATCACAAAGAGCATATGCAATAAAGACTATAATCAACTTTGCATAAGTTCAATATTCATTGGATCCCAGCAAACACAACATATAGAATGACATAAGATCAATATCGATCATGTTAGGCAGCTCACGAGATCTAAACATGGAGGCATATGAGGAGAAGACAACCATCTAGCTACTGCTATGGACCCGTAATCCAAGGATGAACTACTTACGCATCACTCCGGAGGCAGGCATGGTGATTGTGAAGCCTCCGGTGATGATCTCCTCTCCGGCACAGTGCCGGGAGACAGCTTTAGAACCCCCTGATCTAGGGTTGACGACGACGGCGGCTGCGGAGCTTTTCGGGGATATTTGATTAGATGCCTAGGGTTTTCCATCGGAGGGGAATATATAGGCGAAAGGGCAAAGGCGGTGGAGCCCTGGGGGCCCCACACCACCAGCTGGCGCGACCAAGGGGGGCGCCACCCCATGGTGTGGCCCCCTGGTGCCCGTCTTCGACTCCTATTTGGTCTTCTGGATGCTTCCGGGGAAAATAGGCACTTCGGGCTTTGTAGAGTCCAATTCCGAGAATATTTCGAGAACAACTTTTCTGAAATAAAAAACAGCAGAAAACCGGGAACTGGTACTTGGCATCTTGTTAATAGGTTAGTCCCTGAAAAGGTGTAAAATTGTTATAAAGAAGGGAGAAAACATGTAGCAATTGGCATAATATTATCATGGAGCATCAGAAACTATAGATACGTTGGAGACGTATCACGCCTCAGGATGTAAACGATGGCGGCCACGACGTCCAGCGATCCCACTCGCCCGCAAAAAAATGCTTAAGGAGCGTATGTGCTCCCATGCAAAAATTAGGTGGCGCATGCCTAATAATCCTATGAGATCCAGCGGCTCAGCCGCATCTCATCTGGCGGTGGCTGATGGCCTGACGCGGCGACTGCACTCCTCTGCCTCCTACGGAGCTGGCTCATGCCCTCCTCCGCTTCGCATTTCTCCACCACCTTAATGTTGTGCACTATGGTGCCAGCGACTTTTTGTTTCGTCTCGCCGCTCCACCAAAACTAATTCCCAGTACGCGGCGACAAGGCACCACGTGCAATGCAAACTACTAATTCACAACATGGTACCGTAATTTCAGAGGAGAGAATTATTTTGATGCTACAAAATATGGTTAGAATTATTTGGATTCATTATGTGTGTTATTCATGCTTCTGATTGGATACTTGAGTTGTGCGCAAGTTGATGAATTTGCTGGCTATTCTTAGATTGACAACTGTATCCGTATGTTGGTTTGAACGGCTTGGGCGTGAGCGCGCGAAGGGCTGGCAGTGACTTGTTATGATTTTGAGATTCGAGGGAGATTGGTCAGAGAGACTAAGGTTGAAGATGCATATGACATGTGGGCCATATTAATCAGTGGAAGTAGCAATTAGAATTTCATTTTTTTCTCCCAAAGACATGTCTAAGGTTTAATTTTGACCGGGATTGTATAGTTCCAGGTGCAATAGACAAGGATTTTGATGTGGGGGGTTCGTTCTGCCTAACCTCTAGGAGTTCAGGGGTTTAAGGGCCTCTTTGATTCATAGGAATGGCATAGGATTTTTGTAGGATTAGATCCTATAGGAAATTTTCCTATATTGCTTGTTTGATTCATAAGATCATATCCTATAGGAAATATTCCCATAGGAATCTTGTAATACAAATCCTATAGGAAAAGAACATGAGGTCCAACCTCATGGAAAATTCCTTCACACAATCAAAGAAAATTGCTCTTCCCATAGGATTCATTTAGCCATGCCATACCAATCCTACTAGTCAACTTCACGTGCTTTGCACGTTAAAAGCAATCTCTCTAATTTCGACACGGAATAACAATATAAAGCATCAAGTTCTTGTTCATTAGATTCCTCCTCTTATCCATTCAGCCATATATATTCACTGCCATGGACGTAGTGCCAAAGAGCTGCTTATCATAAGCGGCTGAAAACATGGGTGCCATTCACTCTGCCAAGTATCCACCGACTGGTTGTGACACCCTTCCTTCCTTTTTTTAAAACTTTTTCTTTAGCTGACAGCTGTAACAGAGTGCTATCCTTCAGTTAAACGATCGATATGGAGAGAATAGGTCCAACCAGCGGCAACACACAGCCGTGAGTTTGATGCCAAGTGGCAAGGGAGCACCGCATCACATGTGGAGGGAGCATGGACGGCCCAGCTAGATCAATACTCATTGCTTCTGGAATGATTTATGGATGCTTCCGGAATGATGTAGAGAAAGAGTGTCTACTGTAGCTGCGAATCCCAGCATTTTAAGCCGTTGGATGGTGTGCATCAACGGTGGAGGTTGCATTACGGTGATTTGACTCTGAACTTTCAAAATTCGTACACTATATAGGAGTATAGACAAGTTTCCTATTCCTATGATTTTCCTATCCTATGAATCAAAGGGGCCCTAAATAGACTTTTTCCTCAATCCGTGGGGAGGACCGACAAAGGGTTCAAGGAGGTGCACCTCAACACTATTTCCAAGCATGTGTTTTCTTCTCTAGGCAGGAGGTTACCTCCACTCAGGTGGTACAACTACCTTAGGAAGTGGAGAGTCAGGTGGATACATGATTCGAAGCTCAAATACCTGAGAGACACACTATGGGAGGAGGACACTCATCACATTGTGCTAGAGGACACACACTTAAAAGGACACATTTTGGTTAGATAACACTCTCTAACATTTTACACTTTCTAACATTGTTCACTTTCACAAGCCTGACACTCTAACTTTTCGTCCTTGGGACAAATACGCCAAATTTCTGAACAAGTTCATCACAAACTACTACCAGATGGATCATCTTCTCCTTTGGTCTGGCCACTGGCAAGTTTTCCATGGGATCTAGTGAGCCTCTAGGTACACCTGCACTAGTGGATTTTGCCGATCTTGGTTCCTAGGAGACCGACCACATTAATCTAAGTAAAAAGAAAGGTGCCAATCATGGATTCAGGCCACGTGAGAAGCATGAGAGGAAGAGGGAGAGGGGGCGCACTGGTGGATGAAGCGGTCCTCATGTTCACTAGCATGAAGGAGGCCGACAGGGAGGTGGCAGAAGCCATTAGAGATAGCACGCCTGTCGTGTGCACCCTTGCCTCTACGCTGTCGTCATGAGACAGCTAACTTCCGTTCCAAGGCCAAGATGGTGCCTCTCAACCACCTCCTGGAAAACAAGTCACAAGGCCTGGGATTCGCGAAGATGGTCGAGGTCCACCAGAAGCTTTGGCTTAGGATCTTCCTGACCAAGCACTACCATGTGTAGTGTTTGGTCATCTGGGTGGGCGGTGGTGCAAGCATGCTTGGTGACGATGATCATGATGATTGTGATGTATATTTTGTGTAGTTAGGGAAAAAATCCATATATCATGTATATTTTGGTATATGTATATTTTGGGTACTTGAGGTGGTACAACAGCTATCCCTCACACGATGGAATTGCAGTGGTAGTATTGCACCCACTTTTGATGTGGTGGTAGGTTGACACCATAGTAGCCAACAAACACTTGTGTTGTTTGTAGTGCATTAGGTTTATATCATGTGCATGCTTTTCTTATGTTGCATTTCTACCTTGTGAACATATTTTTCTAGTTTTGAATGTTATAATGATGTTCTTCTGGGTTGTAGTGGTATGTGGTCTTCAGAGTGAGAGTTTCAGGAATATACACCTCCTAGAGCTCTTGCTAAGCTCAAGGTCGATAATTTTTCCAACGGTTGTTGCAAAAGGCTATAAAGTCTATAGGAGACAGAGGAGGCTTACTACATGTATTTGTAAGAAGAGACCCCTCTCATGCATGAGAGAAGCACAACTAGAGCAAAAGAAAATTGTGAGTACAAAGGTGCAGGATGATCAGATGTGGCCGCATGAAGGACTTCATGATCATCGTCCTAAACGTCGTCATTGTCTGTTTATGGTTATCGTTAGTCCGTGATCGCATGTGTATAATCTTATGTGAACATCAGTTGGCTGTTAAGTTCACCACTAAAGCATTCACGGTAACCACAACGACCACCAACTGTGCAACCAAACAGCGTGGATTATGCCTAAACCCTAAACCGAGCAACTAAATACAAGCACTTTCATATTCACTCGAATTTCGTATACGACGGCACGTGTCTCTGCCAGCACTTTGTGGTCAACAACATGTGGTGCGGAATAAGGCCTAGACCACGTTTCCTCTGGGCCTTGTCCTAGCGAGTCACATATGCAAAGGGGCCAAAATGCATGCAGGTAACGAAACACGCCCTTTATGTTTAAAAGGTACTCTCTCCGTCTTTATTTAGTTCGCGTTCTAGGTTTTTCAAAGTCAAACTTCTAAAAATTTGACCAAAAATATATGAAAAAATATACGCTACTCCCTCCTTCCATTTTTATAAGGCACACTTCTTAATATTTCAGTTGTAAGAAGTGTGTCTTATAAAAGTGGACAGAGAGAGTATTATAATGCCAAATATATATAATATAAAATATATCTTATAAGAATTCTAATGATACTAAACTTATATTGTAGATATTGATATGTTTTACTATATATTTGGTCAGACTTCATAAAGTTTAACTTTGGTTAAACCCATAACGCAAAAAATAAATGTGAACAAAAGTGAGTAGCAACAATTGGTTGCTTACCCACATGTCATTAAGGGGAAACGAAACTGCTGTCTACCGCGCTTGGGCCATTTGGGCCGTCATGTCACGAAGAGAAAATTGGACACAACACCATTCTTTGGTGACAAAATTATAGAGAGCGAAAAAATTAAATAACTTCTGCGGCTAGCCTCAGTTTTTGGTCTAATAAGTACCATATTTTATACCATATAATTTAATTATATGACAATGTACCCTGCGGTGGTACGAGTACCAGGTTTTAGAGGCCAAGCATATAAAGCTCGGTTTTTTTAAACCAAACAATTTAAAAAATCCTAATCTATATCTATACCTAATAATAAAGTAACTAAGGTTTCTCCCTCGTAGTTTCGTTCGCTTGGTTCGTACGTCGTGTCTTTGCTTGGTTTGGATCGATCGCTAGGCCCTGCGCGTAGTTGGCGTGCATAAAACGTGGGCTTGGGCCTCGACGCCAGCCTCATTATAGCATACGACGTGTCAGTTCTCCTTTGAAAAAACTGCGAAATTCCTGATTATAACATACGACGTGTCCAAGACTGGCTCAATCTCAGTTCTCCGTTGAAAAACACTACCAAATTCAGTCGTGGGTTGTCGCGTCCATACCAGAACCAAAAAAAAAGCAACCAGGAAAGAGAGAGACGCACGCACGCGAAAAAAAAAACAGCAACAAAAACTGGAGAGGTGGCCTCCGTACGTCCACGGTCAAGAATTTTGCATATTGTACGTCAATCACCGACATTACATATGCAAGTTTCAACGTAAGTAAGCACCATGTATTATAATTCATTTCGAGCTCGGACCAAACTACACACATCTTCAATCGACTGGCCTCTTACATATAGTAGATTGAAAGAAATTAAAACGCACTACGGCGATGCTTCTCGGTCATTGGCGTTCCGGCTCTTCTCTGGATGGCGGTGAGCCTGTGGTGTGACCCGTTGGTGGCTGGTGTCCTGGCGTCAAGCTCGGCCGACGGATCTGGGTCCTTTGGGCCTGATCTGGGTAAAAGCGGGCCGGTGCGGGCTTTGTTGGGCTACCTCCGGTGGGACTGTGAAGGAGCCCACGATGGAGTCGTTGGCGGGTTTACTGCAGCACGCGACAGAAACTTCACGGTCCCAATTCGGGCGGGCCCGGGCCTAGCGGCATGATGTGTTTCTGTTGCCGTGTCCGGTCTGCTACTGCTAATGGCGGTGGAGGTTATTCCCTCCCACGTGGCTTCCCTACTACCGTCTCTCGTCCTCGGGTGTTCCTTCTCGGTCCGACCGGCCATGCATTTCTTGCCATTGTGATACGACGATGATGGCTCCGAGTCCGTCATGTCGCATGTTGGTGGGCGGCGAGTTTGGTGGTGCCAACGATGTGTCTAGGGTTGTGGGATAGTTGGGTCAGGAGAAATCCACATCGGCGTTGCAGGCACCGGCGTGGTGACGCCTGCGGGCGCAACTGTCCTTATTGGAGGTCGTCGGGGTACCGTTTCCCCTCCATTCACCGCGAGAAATGCTAGGATCGGTCCGGGTGATAGTGGCGTCGTCGTCGCATTCCTTCTTGAAGGTGTTGCTTGGTGCACCGCGGTTGTGGTGGGACTACTGTGGTGGGCACCGCGGCTGAGGGACATCATCGTTTTCATCGATCCGACGATGTTCACATTACTTCTTCTTTTGTTTTCTTGTTCTTTATTTTGGGCGTGATTGTGTTGTTTTCTCCAGCAATGGTCTCACAATTGTATGGTGTGGTTGCTATATGAATATAGCGAGGCGCAAGACTATTTCGAGAGGCCATGTCGATATCACCGAAGATGACCGTACTAATCGGACAGGAACCATGTCCCTGACCATGAAGAACCTCCAGCATCATAGACGGGCCGAAGAGTATTTTGTGGCGTCCGTGTTTCTTGGTGTAGATCGAGGAGGGATAAGATCGAGACAACGCCACAACGACACATGTCTCCTTGGTCCAAGCCACTATTGCATTCAAAACACTAACATGCGATTTTTGTAAAATGTAGGCAAGAGCACTAGCGGTACCCATAATTACAAGGAAAAAAATTAGTACACTAGAAGAATATAAAATTTGAATATTGTAGGTGTGCTTAAGTTTTTTCTCTATTTTTATTTTCTTGGATACACATAAGGCATTGATAATTATATTGGAAAGATATTTTTCTTGCACAAAAGGAATCCTAAACACCTACGATAGGTCGGAAAGGAGCGTCTGCAATTTTAATTTTTTCTTCCCCGTTGCAACGCACGGGCATGTTTGCTAGTTATAAATAAAGTCAAGATCTACAACTATATAAAATTTAAGTCAAAATTCATGTTATTTTGTGCTACACAAATGATAAATATGGCAAGATTTTCTTTAAAACCTATTCACTTTCACAGATCTAAATCAAAAAAAAAATTGCTAAGGACAAAATACAATATATAGTAGAACAAAATTTTATGCACGACGTGGAACTTTTCTGAAACAAAAATACAGATTCAATTTTCTTTCAGAGTACCGAGCTATGTTTTGACTTTCCGGTAATAGTGCAACAATTATACTCGCAGAACAATACAAAATATTTTAGCATTAACATAAGATCATCTATATACATGTGAGTATGAACACACAGTACAGTGGTATATACGGTATAGAAATAATTTACACTATGAGATATCTACTCCCTCTATCGCAAAATAGGATGCCTGTAATTTTTATTGAAAGTCAAACCTTTTACAGTTTGACCAACTATAGAGAAAAAATGGTCGATATTTATAATCTCAAATCAATATAGTTAGAATCGCAATGAATTATATTTTCATATAATGTGGATTTGGTATTGCAAAAATTTGATATATTTTTCTATATAGTTGGTACTTTAATAAAAAACTATAGGCATCATATTTTAAGACGAAGGGAGTATTAAGCTCCTAAGTTTTGAACTAGCTACAACTTATTAGACAAAAACTGGGCTACCTGCAAAATGTTTTTTTTTCTGTGCAACTTTGGTAGAATGGTGCTATCTGTAATTTTCTTGGTCACGAAGGTCTGCGGCCAGCAATAGCTATACCTGGCAAAACAGGCCGCTCGACACGGCCCGACTCGTGCTGACAAAGGCACGGCCCGATACGACCCGACTTATTCGTGCCATGCCGGGTCAGCCCATGGTCCGGTTTTCGCATGCGAACACAGCACATTAGCCCGTATGTGGCCTGACGGGCCAAATTTTGACACGAATGGCCCATTTGTTGCCTAGCATGGCTGGCCCGTTTTAGGGGTGGGAGGAGCGGGGGAAGGAATTTACGAATTTGTGGAGCCGGAGGAGGGGAGGGGGCAGAATTCTAACGATTTGAGAGTAATTAGGGGCATAATTAGTCTATTTTAAGTGTGATTTGTATTAATTTAGAGTTTTCTATCATATTAGTCCGAAAAGAATGATTTTTTTTTTGATAAAAAGGGATGTTCCCCTCTAATTTAATCGTGATATACAATGCTCGTGTCTGCTCATTTATGTCGTGCCGTGCCGAGCCAGTCCATGGGCTCCAAAACGATGAGCTGCCCGGGCATTACCATGCTCATGTCGGGTCACGTCACGTTTATCATAGGCCGTGTCGTGCTCGGGCCGAGCCAAAAAAGAAAACCGCGCTTTGGGCCAGCCCATTTTGCCCGGCCCGTTTGGCCAGCTATTGCTGCATGGGCTACTAGAGACCAATACAAATTCCCAATAACAAGAACACGCGTCGCATGGAGATAATCCGGGAGTCGGGAGAGTAGAGGAAAGGAAAGGACGGGACAGAGGAGAGGAGAGGAGGGAATTTCGGGGAGGGCGGATCGGCGATGGCGATGCTCCGATCTTCCGTTGGCCTCGCGCTCCGGCGGTCAGCTTCTACCTCTGCGACCTCTAGCTTCTGGAGCAACGGCACGGCTGATCTCACGCTCCGGCGGTTGACGCCTGCTGTTGCGGCGTCTCGCTTCAGCATCGGCGGCTGCGGAAGCCCTCGATCCATCCACACTAAGGTTGGTACCTCTAATTAATTGTGTTCCCAGAAAACATTTACTTCCTCCGTCCACTTTTATAAGTCTCACTTCTTAGCATTTCAATAGTAAGAAGTGAGCCTTATGAAAGTGGACGGAGGGAGTATATGTATTTCAGGGCCTGTATTTGCTCTCTTCTAGGTCACAAGATGAAGTGAGTTCAAATCCTGTCCCATCTGCATATTTATAGTAGATTCGGATCGTTATTCGTCAGTTTGTTCGAGTAAAAGGGCCACCTTTTTAATAGTAGGAATGATATGACTAATGAACTTGCTTCCCCCAACCCCTTCCTAGCTACCACCCTATTAGAGCGTGCCTTACTTTTTAGCCGGTTTGACAGAATGTAAAATGGGATGAAGTGGGTCCGAATGTAAGCATTCGTACATGTTCGGAGTCTGAATATATCTACTTTGAAAGTTGTTAAAGAGAAAGAGTATTTTGCCTCACATTTGTTAGTCTTTTGTACTCCTGTGTAGCTTGTAAATTATTCCATACATGACATTTTTGGATTTGAAAGTAAATCTTGTTATGTCCATACTCCATACACAGTCTTTAAGAGTAACCTATGAAGAACGATCTTAATTACATTAGTATAATAAGGATCTCCAAACTCAGAGTTCATTCTTTAGTCATCACTTGATTGTAGTTTCTTTTTCTTCCTTGTTGGTTTGTGTATAGGTGTCTCTCTCTGAAGATCAAAAGATACAATTTAGGCTGTTGGTTAGCCTTATTAGGTTTGTTCCTACTACGTTTGCATGCTAAGCTGTCCGTATACTTTGTAGTGTTAAAAAGAATCTTTTCTTTTTCTTTCTCCAATGACAATGTGTTACTTTGTGGGATAAAATTTAGTGGATAGTCTTGGTATGGATTAAACTAATCGTGGAGCAGCTATGATTGGAGTAATGTTATTTTAAGCTCTGCCTGGTGTTAAGTAAATTCATAAGACAATGAAGTTTAATTGTTGCATGACTGCCTTTCTGAAAAGCAGCAGGAGGTCGAGAAGAGTATTGAGAAGAGCAAGCAGCGTTTGCTGAATATGTACATGAATGCGCAGACTGGCAACAACCGTCCGCTTGATATTAAAGGCGTGGAGGAGGAGCTGGACTACCTGATCCATCATCTTCAGGGAAAAGCAACCAGATGTTTAAAAGAAAGAAGGTAAATAACATGTTAGCTAGCTATGAATCAATTCACTCTTTTTATTTCGTGACCCTCATTTGATTGGTAGCTAGCGACTTCTGTTGAAAGAAATAATTTTTGGTAGAGTAATTTTAAGGTGCACCAGTTTCCTACTTGATTATAGAGTGTAGCTTATTTTATAGCCAGTCAACCCGAAAAGGAACTTCTTAAAACACCTCCAATCATATTCTTTCAGAATACTTAGCACAAAGACTCTTATTTTAACATTAATACATATATGTATGGATGTGCACACTACAAATATTTCACGATATATACTAGAGTTTTGTATTTTCCTTGTTTTCTCCAACTCGGGACACTTAGAACCTGTAGGCTGTGTTTGGATGTCTGGTTGGAATTGTGAATTTGTATTCAGATCAGCTGAATTTTGCTGTTTGGATGGCCTCGGTATTGTCTGCCCACGACCTGATACCTCTCTTTCCCCATCCCTTCGACCTTCAACAGCCCCGCCGGGTGGCAGACCTTGGCATGGGGCATGGTGTGGCGGCCTGGACCCCCATTGCTCTGCGTCGCTGTTGGGCGAGCTAGAGGTACCGCCGATCTCCGGCTGTATCTGGCCACCGTCTCCTTTCCCCTCTCTCCACATCCTCCCTTGCCTCGAACTTCTACCTGCTGGATTGGGATTGATGCCGCTAGTGCACCTAGAGGGGAGCGAGGAGCAGTAACTACCACAGTAGAGAAGGCTGGTAAGGCAACCAGCTGGGGCGGGGATGCCAAGTTAATGGGTGTTGGAGTATGAGTTAGTATCCTACTAGTCTCTAGAGTGTTCCAGGGGAGTGGAGCCTATCCTAGTATACCTGGTACTATTGTCCTACAAGAGTCTAGATTGTTCTACTGTATAAGTGAATATGTATGCCTATATATATGAGGGTGGTGGAGGTCCAAGGGACCAACCTATCCATAAATTTTCCCCAAAGAACAACATGGTATCAGAGCTATGGCGGTGACCAACAGGCCTAGCTCCGGCGGATGGTAAGTGCAGCTGCGGAAGGTGTCAGTACTGAGGCAGAAAGCCAGTGAAGCGTGCGGCGGAGCTCCCAGGCACGCAGGGGTTGCAGGACTAGGCAGAGGTGTGGATACGGTAGCCACAAGTACAAACTTGCGGATCAGCAGCGCTGAGTCGCGCTTGTGAGAGAGCAGAGTGTGGCTGCTCGTGACTGCAAGGAGGAAGAAAGAGAGCTGTGGCTGCTTGGTGTGCACGAGAAGAAAAGAGGAAATAAGGGGCTGTGACGTGCGGCTAGAGGTGAGCCCAAGGAGAAGGGAGCACCACTGGTGGTTGACTGGAGCAGAGAAGAAGGGCAACAGGTTGAGCTGGGCCTGGGGGTGTGCGGTGGACGTGCGTCTGCCAGGAATCGGAGGAGTGAGAGTTGCAGACCTGAGAGCACTAGTGGCAGCAATAGAAGGCGAACTGGTGCGCAGCTGAAGCAGAGGTTCTGCAAGAAGGAGTCTGTGGTTACAACAGAGAAGAGGAGTGAGGAGGAGCAGCTGTTGGGATTGATTTGGGTAAGAAAATAGCCGTTTGTGGTGCTGCAAGCATGGGAGAAAATCATAGAATTGAGAAACTACTTGAGAATTTTACTCAATTACTCAAGGAGAAGAATACAGCCAATCTAATTTTGAGTGCAAAAGGATCAAATGAGATGCTTAAATTCTTAGTGGAGGCAATAGAGAAATTGAGGCAGTCAAAGAGGAGTGCGGAAATTCCAAAACAAAGTGAAAAAACAACAATCCTAGGCAATCGTGTTAATCTTGCTCAAATTGGCAAAGGTGTGCCGAATAGGGCTCTTACTCCAAATGGAACCTCTTGTTCTAATTGGATACTAGACTCAGGAGCATCGGCACATGTCACAGGCAAGTGGAGTGAGTTTTCATCATATGTTCCACATCCATCCACACACAAGGAGACCATCCAAACCGCTGATGGAACTTATCATCCTGTCAAAGGGGTCGGCACAGTGAAATGTACCCCTTCTATTACATTATCTTCGGTCTTATATGTTCCATCGTTTCCGGTTAGTTTGGTGTCTATGAGCTCCTTGGTTGACGATGTTGATTGCCGTGTAATTGTTGATCGGTACGCTTGCATAATTGAGGAGAGAAAGACTGAAAGGAGGCTCGGGATCGGTGTCAGGCATAAGGGACTCTGGTACTTGGATAGATAGGAAACAAATGATGCATTATGCACGGCTCTGATGGCTGCTTCAGGAGACAATGAAGCAAAGATGATGCTCCAACATTGTCGATTGGGTCACATATCCTTTGATGCTATGACTAAGATTTATCCCGAAGAAATGAAGAAGTTAGATAAAGACAAACTTGTGTGTGATGCATGCGAGTATGGAAAACACACAAGGACTTCATATGTGAGTCGTGGACTCCGGAGTACATCGCCCTTCGTGTTAATCCATTCGGATGTCTGGACTTCTCCTGTGGTTTCTATTAGTGGAATGAAGTATTTTGTCACCTTCATTGATTGTCACTCCCGAATGACTTGGATATATCTCATGAAACAAAAGAGTGAGGTTCTTAATTGTTTCAAGGACTTCTATGCATATATCCAAAATCGTTTCAGCACCGGCATTCAAACTATTAGGACAGATAATGGGACGGAGTATGTGAACAATGAATTTGGCAATTTTCTATCGGAAAAAGGAATACTTCATCAAACTTCGTGTCCTAATACTTCACCACAGAATAGAGTGGCTGAAAGAAAGAATCGTCATCTACTGGAGGTAGCTCGATCACTTATGTTTATGATGAATGTGCCTAAATTCTTATGGAGTGAAGCGTTTATGACAGCTACTTATCTCATCAACCGGATGCCATCAAGAGTGCTTGGAATGAAGACTCCCTATGAAATGGTCTACGGAAAAAATGAGTTCATTGTTCCGCCAAAGGTGTTTGGGTGTACGTGCTTTGTTAGAGACCACAGACCTTCAGTGGGAAAATTGGATCCACGTGCTGTGAAGTGCATCTTTATTGGATACTCACCTGAACAAAAGGGCTACAAATGTTGGAGTCCTACTGAACAGAGAACATTTGTGAGCATGGATATGTCATTTAGAGAGTCTGAGCCGTTCTATGGAGAGAAGACGGATCTCAGCTCGTTGTTTGACTTTGACTCTCCTAGCACAAGTGATGCTAGTCGAGAGGGGGAGAGTGAATCATTGAGGACAAAGGAGGATGAACCATCAAGAATTGCGGTTGGTTCAATTCCATGTCCAAGGAGTGAAGAGAGATGGAGAAAGCCAAACGAGGAACAAAATTTGAGGGTATATACGAGGAGACAACCTACGGGTGAAGAGAGATGGAGAAAGCCAAACGAGGAACAAAATTTGAGGGTATACACGAGGAGACAACCTACAGGTGAAGAGAGATGGAGAAAACCAAATGAGGAAGAAAATTTAAGGGTGTATACGAGGAGGCAATCACAACATCAACAACAAGCTCGAATAAATGGTGAGGTCCAATTGCAGGGGGAGAAAAATCAACAACAACAGACTCCAATGGTCGATGAAGTTAACTCATATGAGAGTGAGCCATGTGTCATTGATGATTCACTAAATTTGCCTATTGCCTTGAGAAAAGAACCACGAGCTATAACAGGAAAGCCTCCTGAAAGGTACGGTTTTGAGCAAGACATTGCAAATTATGTGTCATATGACTCTCTATCACCCGGGTATAGAGCCTTCATTTCCTCATTACAATCTGTGGCAATCCCAAGAGATTGGAAGGAAGCAAAACAAGACCCAAAGTGGTATGAGGCCATGTTGGAGGAAATGAAAGCCCTTGAGAAGAACAAGACATGGGATCTTGTTTCTCTTCCTGTGGGAAAAAATCCAGTTACTTGCAAATGGGTGTATACCGTGAAGCAATCCCCAGAAGGGAAAATAGAATGATATAAGGCGAGGTTGGTGGCAAGGGGTTACAGCCAAACTTATGGGATTGACTATGACGAGACATTTGCACCCGTTGCAAAGATGAGTACTGTGAGAACTCTTATTTCTTGTGCTGCTAACTTTGGTTGGCCATTGCACCAGCTAGATGTCAAAAATGCATTCTTGCATGGTGATCTTCGGGAGGAAGTGTACATGGAAATTCCACCTGGCTTTGGTACATCTCAGACTCGTGGGAAAGTCCTTAGGTTGAGAAAGTCATTATATGGGCTTAAACAATCTCCACGAGCATGGTTTGATCGATTTCGTCGTGCTATGTGTAGTATGGGATACTCACAATGCAACGGGGACCACACTTTATTCTACCGCCACTCTCAGCGGCACATCACGATTCTTGCAGTATATGTGGATGACATCATTATTACCGGTGATGATGCTATTGAGATGGCACAATTAAAGCAGAAGTTGAGCAAAGAATTTGAGGTTAAGGACCTTGGCCAACTAAGGTATTTTCTAGGCATTGAGATAGCAAGGTCCCCTAAAGGGATTGTTCTCTCACAGCGGAAGTATGTCTTGGACCTTCTTAGTGATACAGGAATGCTTGGTTGTCGAGCTGCTTCTTCCCCTATTGAGCAAAATCATCAATTATGTGCACAATCTGGAGATCCAGTTGATAGAGAGAGCTACCAACGACTTGTAGGTCGACTCATCTATTTATGCCATACGAGACCTGACATATCCTATGCAGTGAGTGTGGTCAGTCGCTACATGCATGACCCAAGAAGTGGCCATTTAGAGGCGGCATACAAAATTTTACGCTATCTAAAAGGCAGTCCCGGGAGAGGTCTATGGTTCAAGGCCAATGGGAACTTGAATGTAGAAGGCTATTGTGACGCTGATTGGGCTAGTTGTCTCGACGACAGAAGGTCAACATCAGGATTTTGTGTCTTTGTTGGAGGAAACTTGGTATCTTGGAGGAGCAAGAAGCAGCCGGTGGTCTCTCGATCAACCGCGGAGGCAGAATATAGAGCAATGTCTGTGTGTTTGAGTGAGATGCTATGGATGAAAGGCCTCTTATCAGAATTGAAACTATTACGGAAAGGGCCATTGAACCTTTGGTGTGACAACAAGTCTGCAATCAACATAGCTAACAATCCAGTTCAGCATGACCGAACAAAGCATGTGGAAATAGACCGATTCTTCATCAAAGAGCGGCTCGACGAAGGCACCTTGAAGTTAAGCCATGTAACCTCTAGAGAACAAATAGCAGATTGCTTGACAAAGGGATTAGGTAGTAAGAAATGTTCATTGGCATGTAACAAAATGGGAATGATAGATATCTATCACCCATCTTGAGAGGGAGTGTTGGAGTATGAGTTAGTATCCTAGTAGTCTCTAGAGTGTTCCAGGGGAGTGGAGCCTATCCTAGTATAGTACTATTGTCCTACAAGAGTCTAGATTGTTCTACTGTATAAGTGAATATGTATGCCTATATATATGAGGGTGGTGGAGGTCCAAGGGACCAACCTATCCATAAATTTTCCCCAAAGAACAACAATGGGAAAGAGGAGATGGGGATGGGGTCGGACATGGATGCACCCTGCAGCGATGAAGCTACACCCTGGCCCTGGCAGCCGGTTTGACCTTGGGCTGGTACGCGATATCTGCCACGAGTGTGCAGCGAAGTGATGGTGAAGGCCATGGGTTCCTCGCTGTACCGCTGTCCTAGGATGATCCTGAAGCGCCGCCGCGGTGCCAAGAGCGAAAGAGGGATGAGTCTAACACTAGCGAATTTGCAATCCAATACTTCAGAGTTTAGCCCATCCAAACAAGAATTAGAATTCGTTGCTCTTAGATTCCAACTACCTAATACATATACATCCTAACAAAACATCTTGAATTGCAGTCCATTTTAATATATTAGAACTCGTTTGGCCCAGAATCATAGAATTCAATCGAGATTCCATACCCAAAGTGTTTGGCTGCCATGTAATTGGAGGTGTCATTTCAATTGGAATTCCAGCTAATGTTTATAGTGTTTTAAGTCAATTCATGTCCCTAACCCCGTCATTATTCTGGAAATCATTTGATTTCATTTCTTCCAAATGAAATGAAGAGAGGAGTGCCAAATGAGCTCTTAGTTAATTTGGTATCACAGCCCAATTCAATTCCTTAGTCTGAATACATACATCGAGATAGAGCCTTATGGATTTGCGTAATCTGTTATTACTTTCTGTTCCAATTTGACATCGAATTTTACGCAAGCACATTGCCTTTGGAGTTAATTCTGGGCAGATACCTAAGCCGTAGAGCTGGTCAACCTATTAATTAGCCCAGATTTTATTTAGAAGAGACTAGCCCAACTAAACCAGCACCAAGTTATAGTTTCACTAAAAAAATGGAGGCCCTCCTAATTTAGAGGCCCAGTGCAGTCGAACACTGCACATGTGTCCGATACGGGCCTGCTGTCAATCAAACTAAGATGTGCTACAGTATAACAACTCGGAGCTATGTGAAGTTAGCTTACACAGCCAGTGATAGCCGATACAAAGGGAAAAAAGAGAGCATTTGTACCTATCCCATCTTTCAGCATCGGGGCTGTGAGATATCTGGTTTAACTCATTTCCCATGTTTATATTTCCGTTAAAAAATGGTTAACATTAGAAATGAGTTGAAATAATTTGGATTAGAATTGTAGACAATTCGGAACCGAGTTATGCAGGAAAGCTAGCATTTTTTTTGGCATAAAATTGGCATTGCATATCCAACTTGGTGAACTAACAAAGTTCATGGATGATTATTTACAGCCTCACCATTTCGCAAGCCACCTCTTGGATCAGAAACGTCAACAAGAAATTAAAAAATGATGCAAGGCTAATAATACTTTCTAGCCAACAGGCTAAGAACGAAAAGATTTAGCAAACAAAGTTGTCACTTAACATTTCAATTCATGTAGTGCAGGATGCAATGCTAATCACATAGATTCCTGGATGCCAGTAATTTCGTGACAAAAACACATGTTGAGCCAAGTTGTCAACCAGTTGTGGTTTTCCTTGAGAAAGCACAACATTTTCCAACCATAGTGACTATCTACTGAACACTATTTAGTGATGGTATAATAGGTTCCCTGCGGGACAGCATTACCATGTTTTCCATCAATTAGTTGGCTTGGTTATAGTAGACGAGCAAAGCTAGACGCTTAACAAAAAAGTGTAAAAGGGTGGAAGATACTCAAGCATGCTGGCTATCAATGTTTATCAGGAAATGGAGGCATAACTCTTCCTCTATTTTCAGTGCCCATTATTATCTAGCCTTAACGATGGCTAATTATTTTTGGGAATCATGATTAACTTTCAAAAAGTCTGACAACTGATGATACCAGAATATTTGATAGCATACTGTAACATGACAGGAGAGCAAATCTGGTACAAACATGAAACGTGTCATCTGCTTTATTCCAAACCAGCATACTGTTGTCAAGTTATTTTCAATATTCCACAATAGCTCATGCAATCTGGCCAGAATCTTCTTACTGTTCTCTAATGCAACGCAAGTATGCAAGGTTAAGGTACCAACAGTTTCTTGCAAAAAGTACATCTTACGACTGCAAACATCTACCTAAGATACCAGGCTTCGCCCTTCACATATGTATATCTCTACAAAATCTAACCAAGCAGAAAATGGTGCTCTGTGGTGCGTCCGGCTGGTGGCTCCGCATGTCAGTCCGTGCTCAGGTGTGAAAAATTAATTTGCTAAACAGGGAATCGAACAAGCGTAGAATGGGCTAGCCAGGTGAGACGAGGTGTTGCCTATGTAATGCAAGTACATGGACTTTAGGCCTTTCTTACATCAATTTGCTAATTGACTATAGTTTACATCAATTTTAGGCCTTTTTTGGGCATCACGTTGGAAAGACGAAAGAAAATTTGCTGGACCATCAAACACATTTAGTCATAAAATACTTTTTCACACATAATTATTTTTTTATTGCAGAATTTCTAAGTAAAATAAAATTATTTTATTTATATCTTAAAAAATTAGACATCGAACCGATGAACCAGCGGTCCGACCAATAAAAACCACAACCGATAGCCCACCTGGTTCGATCATTGGTCCGGTTTCTTAAACTGCGGTTGCCGCATGTATCTGCATGTCCGCATGTGCTCGACTTGTTTGCGTTGTGGGCCCTTTTGTGGGTTGGTTCAGTGTTGTGTGGGCGTCGCATCTTGTTGCTTGTCTCGGCTTCTTCAGTTGGTATATGTTCCCCTATCCTCTTCAATACTCTCGCTGAGTCTACGGCTGTCGGATATATACTGAATAGGGGTATAGAAGATGGTAGACAAAGAGCCGGACTACCAGGGTGGCCTACGTGGTAATGGGCTTAGGTCCATTGGGCGGCCCAGTAGTCCGACGCGTAGAAGCCGGATTCTAGAAGAACCCGGATCACGGCCCGCGTGGTCTGGCTTGGAGGAGAAGACAGATTCCTTACTTTCCAAGTTACAAGTTAAACGTAGTCTTCTAGGTTTCCTGCTCTGTAAGCCCTAATCCGGCTATTATATAAAGCCGGACGGGAGATAGATTAAACAAGCACAAGTTAGACACAAGTTCAAGCTCTACGCAACTCGCCGAGAAGTTCATCCTGGTCGAGTAGCTAGATCTATTCCCTCACACTGTAACCCTGTTATACGGGCTTTAGTCCCAATTAGTGAGAAGTGCAGGAGTAGGTACGCCGTACTGTCGCGACGTACCGAACCTGGGTAAATCCCGTGTTCTGTGTTACTACGCTATCCCGTTACCCCACGTCTCTACCGTAGTCTCATGGCACCCCAGTCTATGAAAACTACTACGATGTCTCGACAGTTGGCGCCCACCGTGGGGCAAACGACGTCAGGCGTGAAATTCCGATCTGGGATACTCGGCGGAATTGGAAGATCGATCACTGTCGGAAGCTTGGAATTTGACGACGACGTCGGGCGCTTCCTCGGCAACGGATCCTACATACCGGCGCAAAACCACCTGGTAAGTGCCTGCGTGTTACCGATTGGATCCGCTAACATCTTTATCGGACTAACTGCAGAAGCAATGGGGTTTTGCGGTGGAAGCAAATTTATCCCACCCGCCCTATACCCAGTCGAAGACGACTATGATCTCGGATTCTGCTCAGATCGCCGACAAAACAGTGATACACACTTTATCGGCATGGTGCAATCCGAAATCGCTGAAAACACGGATGACGGAAATCCCGTGCAAGAGGCAGATAACAACCTACCCGTCGTAGAGACGGAAGAACAAATACCCGTCACAGAGACGGAAGATCCGACATCCGTCAACCAGACGATGAACTCGGAAGCAGAGTCCGTGCTTGCCGCCATTGAGGCGAGATTGGAGTCGGAAACCGGATCGGATAACTTCGACTCCGAAGACGAAGACGAGGATGCCTTCGTAAGAAAGGTTAAGTCCTTTCAAGAGGGATTCCATGAAGTGCTAATGGCAAAACCAGCTGATACAACGGGTGCCGACAGCCAGGAAAGCCCTAAAACCCCTCCGCCAGTGGAAGAGAGAGAAGACGGAGAAACTTCTCCGATATTCCCCAATGTTAAGGAGATGACAGAAGATGAGCCTGTCAAAAAACCTCCTTCTTCCAAGAAAAAGCACCGTGCTTCTAAAAAACTCCAATACAAACTCCGGAAGAAAAAATCAGCCGATCTCGCTGATGAAAACCTGGAGGTTGGACATATTAGCGGCACAAAGCCCGCGGAAAAGAAATCTAAGGAAATCACCGCTCCGCCAATGACAGAACTGGAAGAGCAAGAGCTATTACAAACACCAGTGGGACCAGATGAACCCCCTGAGATGCTGGAAGCCAGGAGACAAGCTTTCCAACGGCAACAGCAACATCTGCTTAGATCTCGGCAACATCTCAACAAACCCATAATGACATCAAAGTCATGAAGGAAGAAATAGAGGAGTACGAGAGAAAGCATAGATCTGCCTTAAAACCTACTAGGTTACCCGGAATCGCAAGACCGGAAGAACTGCCGCCAAAAGAAAGGTTCTATAACCCATCTTGGCAAAAGCAGTTAAACGGCAAAGATGCCAAGGGCGAACCAATATACAAAACCGCAGCAGAAAACGCGGAAGCAGCGTTCGCCATCCTAAACAACGATCTGTACTCCAACGGGGAAAAACTCCAAGGGGTGTATGCTTTCCTAGGAAAAGCATTACAGGAGCAGCAGCGAGGCCAAGAGCGATCAGGGAGGCTGCATGATAATTCCGCCCTCTGCAAAACAGTTACTTGCGCTGCTGGAGCACCTGGACCGGAAGAACCCGGAGATTCGGATAAAAAAGAGGATCCGAGAAAAGACAGGAAAAACCCCGACAACCGGGACGCAGCGTCTAGAACCGGACATCATCTCCCGAAAGATGGATATAAACCACACGATCGGGAAGACAAACACCGGAATGACGGCAAAATAATGCCACCTCCGAGAAACCCAGCTGAAAAAGCTGGAAGATATGATATACCTCACAGACGTGAAAGATCCCGGACACCTCCTAAGGATAAGGAAAGGCATAGAAGCAGAACTCCGCCTAAAGGACGTGAACACGGAAGAGATAGAGATAACCTCGGAAAAGCGCGTCCGTGCAACAATGGAAAAGAAAGGAGCAGATCCCCTTCTGTCCATTCAGCTGGGAGATATTCTGCACACATTGATAGAGCAGAAAAGGATGATCTATACTTTGGTCCTAAGTGTTTTACTGACAGGATCCGAAGGATAATTCTGCATTCTGGCTTCGCCAAAGTTGGTCCAACCTACCAAAAGTATACCGGCAGTACAAACCCGGATACCTGGCTCTCAGATTATTATACAGCCGTCCAAATCAACAATGGGTCAGACCTGGAAGCTGTCAAGTTTCTTCCCCTAATGTTGCTAGACGGAGCCAGAGATTGGATCAATGGTTTACCATCAAGAACTGTCGACAGTTGGGATGATATGGCGAGGGTATTCACTCAGCATTTTCGGGGAACATACAAACGCCCAAATAGCATCAACCAGCTGAACCGTTGCACCCAATTTGAGGACGAACCATACGTGGATTTCATCTCCAGATGGACTGCAATGAAGAATAGTTGCTCTGGAGTAACTGACGTACAAGCAATGCATGCTTTCGTCAATGGCCTAAAACCCGGACTTGTACCGTTCATGGTTGGTTCTAAACAGCACAAAGATCTCGGATCTATGCTTACAACCGCAATGAGCATGCTGCAGCCGAAGATGATATCAGAGCAAGAGGAGGCAATATTGAGTCACTAATACTCGCCAAGAAAACCCCTCGTTCTGACAAAAAAGGAACTCCAGAGTCAACGACAAAGCCCAAGGAGGTCAACATAGCCTTTGGAGGAGAAAAGGTGAATAAGTGGAAAGGCCGCAGTCCAGATCCAATCAATTACACTCCCGAAGAATGGGAGAGAATTAAGTCGGAACCCTGCGTCCACCACTCGCAATTTGGGAAACCAACCCACACAAACGCGCAATGCCGGCTAAACAAGCATATGAAAGGCAATGCAGGATCCGGAAATAAGGGGAAGGGTTCCAAAAGGAAACCTGCCAAACAAAAGCCAGAAGCTGAAAAAGAAGACAGTGAATCGGACACTGATGACAAAATCCAAGAACAACAGCGAAAGGGCGAACCCAAATTTCCGAGAGTTGACGGAGAAGCAATGTTAACTTTCTTAGCAACCCCGTCAGCAAAGGTGGCCAAAAGAACACTTCGGGAGATAAACGCAGTTGTTCCTGCGACCCCGAAATTCTTGAAGTACTCCAACACACCGATAATCTGGGATCAGTCTGATCATCCCGGAAATATCCCTGAACCCGGCACACAAGCTCTTGTTGTAAGCCCTATTGTTCAAAACACTAGGCTAAGAAGAGTGCTGATGGATGGAGGATCCAGCATCAATATAATGTATCTGGATACACTGAAGCACTTGAAGATCAACGAGTCCCAGCTCAACTACAGCAATATACGTTTCCATGGCATTGTTCCTGGCAGGCAAGCACGATCCCTAGGAGAAATTTCCCTAGATGTCACCTTCGGAGATAAAGATCACTTCCGCCAGGAAAAAGTATCCTTCGAAGTAGTGCCGTTCGAAAGCGTGTATCACGCAATACTCGGACGTCCGGCTTTCGCCAAATTTATGGCAAGATCTTGCTATATCTACAACAAGCTGAAGATGCCAGGACCCAAAGGAGGAGTAATCACCATTGCCGGTGATTTCAAGCTGGCAAACGAGTTGGAGAAAGAAAACGCCCTTTGCGCTCAGAGAGTTATAGCAAAGGAGGAACTGAAGGAATCAGCCAAGGAGGTATCGCCGAAAGAAATGCCGGCAGGAAAAGAAACTCGGAAGCCAACAGATAGCTTCAAGGCGTCCGAGAATACAAGACAGGTAATCCTAGATCCCAAAGATCCGACAAAATTCGTCGTCGTAGGGACTGGGATGACTGACAAATAGGAAGGCGAGCTCATCAAGTTCCTCCGTGAGAACTGGGATATTTTTGCCTGGTGTCCAGCTGACATGCCAGGCGTACCCAGGGAACTTGCTGAGCACCAACTTAAGGTTATTCCCGGATCAAAACCCGTCAAACAAGGTCTCCGACGATTTGACGGAAGAAGACGGAAGGCTATTGGCAAGGAAATTATCCGGCTTTTAGCAGCGGACTTCATCAAGGAAGTAATCCATACTGATTGGTCCGCAAATCCGGTATTAGTGCCGAAGAAAGACACCACTGCTCTTAGAATGTGTATAGATTACACAGGATTGAACAAGTTGTGTCCGAAATATAGGTTCGCGTTACCACGAATCGATCAAATAATAGATGCCACTGCAAGCTCCGAGCTTTTATGCTTTTTGGATGCATACTCCGGGTACCACCAAATACGCATGAAAAAGGAAAATCAAATCAAGACTTCTTTTATAACCCCGTATGGGACGTACTATTACATAACCATGCCTTTTGGCCTGAAGAACGCAGGTGCAACCTACCAGCGTTGCATGCAACGCTGTTTGCATAGTCAAATTGGCAGAAACGTTCATGTTTACGTGGACGATATCGCTGTCGTAACCAAGGAAAAAGATACACTCCTTGAGGATCTGCGAGAAACTTTCGAAAACTTGCGCACTTACAAGGTGAAGTTGAATCCATCTAAGTGCGTATTCGGGGTTCCCTCAGGAAAACTTCTGGGTTTCATTGTTTCCCACAGAGGAATAGAAGTTAACCCGGAAAAGATCAAGGCAATCTTGAACATCTCAAAACCTACATGTGTAAAAGATGTCCAAAGATTGACGGGTTCCGCTGCAGCCGTCAGCAGATTTATCAGTTGGCTGGGGGATAAAGCCTTACCACTATATAAACTGCTGAAGAAATCCGACAAGTTCGAATGGACAGAAGAGGCTGATGCAGCATTGGCCCAGTTGAAGGAAACCTTGATGAACGCTCCCATCTTGGCATCTCCAAAAGACGAAGAACCCATGTTATTATACCTTACGGCTACAAGTCGGGTTATTAGTGCGGTAATCGTTGTGGAGCGGACAAAAGAAGAACAAAGCATACCAGATCAACATCCGGTATATTACATAAGCGAAGTTTTTTCCGAATCCAAACAAAGGTATCCGCACTACCAGAAACTGGCATATGACGTATTTTTTGCATCCAGAAAACTGCGCCATTACTTCCAAGGGCATTCCATAACAGTGGTATGTAAAGCACCGCTAGGGGATATTATAAACAATGCGGAGGCAACCGGCCGAGTAGCTAAATGGGGCATCGAGCTGGCAGCCTTCGACATTAAGTACCAGCCAAGGACGGCAATAAAATCCCAAGTTTTGGCAGATTTCGTCGCCGACTGGACAGAAGCAATGGAAAATACACCGATGCCAGAATCCGAGTACTGGATCATGCACTTTGACGGATCCAAGATGAAGGAAGGAGCTGGGGCTGGCGTAGTCCTAAAATCTCCCAAGGGAGACACAATGGAGTACGTATTACAAATACACTTCAACGCCAGTAACAACGTGGCAGAATACGAAGCTCTGCTTCATGGCTTGCATATTGCAAAAGAAATAGGGGTAAAACGCATCTTATGCTATGGAGACTCGGATTTGGTACAGCATCAGCTCAACCAAACCTGGGACGCGAAAAGCCCTATAATGGCCGAATATCGGAGGACGGTGGATGAGTTTGCCATCTGTTTCTTCGGGTTCGAAGTCCTTCACATAAAAAGGGAGGAAAACTGGAATGCGGATGCGTTAGCCCGCATGGGATCAGAGAGAGTAAAAACTTTACCACCAGGGGTATTCGTCCAGCACTTGTATGAACCATCCATAAAAGGTGGAGACGTTGATTACCCTCTGGCATCTGAAACAATCGAGGTCATGCTCGTTAAACCGGATTGGACAATTCCATACTTAAACTTCTTAGTCAATCAGAAGTACCCGGAAGGAGCAGACGAAGTCTTGCAAAGGCAAATACAGCGTCGGTGCAAAGGATACGTGGTGATCAACGACCACTTGTATAAACGCAGTACTTCCGGAATTTTTCAGCGGTGTATTTCACCAGAAGAAGGAAGAGAAATACTGGAAGAAATCCACGCCGGCGATTGCGGACATCATGCTCAATCAAAAAGCATAGTCAAAAAAGCATTCCGGGCGGGGTTTTTCTGGCTAACAGCCAAGTCAGACGCCGAACGCATAGTGAATACATGCGAAGGATGTCAATATTACGCCAAGCAGACCAATTTGCCGGCCCAAGCACTTAAAACTATCCCTATCACATGGCCGTTTGCGGTCTGGGGGCTAGATATGATGGGACCGTTCAAAACTGCAAGAGGTGGACTTACACATCTACTCGTAGCGGTGGATAAGTATACAAAATGGGTAGAGGCTAAACCCATCAAAAAGCTGGATGGCGCAACTGCCAGAAATTTCATTATTGATTTAGTAATGAGGTATGGCGTCCCACACAGCATAATAACTGACAACGGGACAAATTTCTCCATTGGGGAGTTGGCAAAATACTGCCAACAAACGGGAATCCGCTTAGATCTTGCATCTGTGGCACACCCGCAATCCAATGGGCAGGTTGAAAGAATGAACAGTTCAATCCTGCAAGGAATACGCCCAAGACTCGAATCTCCTCTCCATAGAGCAGCTGGAGCGTGGGTAGAAGAGCTACCTTCCGTGTTATGGAGTATTCGAACGACGCCAAATAGGTCAACTGAGCAAACCCCGTTTTTCCTAGTTTATGGTGCGGAAGCTATTCTTCCAACGGACATGATCCATGATAGCCCAAGAGTGCAGAATTTTGACGACTCAGATGCCGAAGAAGCACGACAGGATGCCGTCGATCTCTTAGAAGAGGAACGAGAACTTGTGCTTCAAAGATCTGCCATCTACCAGCAAGGTTTACGACGTTATCATAGTCGGAAAATCAGGCATCGTTCTTTTAAAGAAGGTGACTTAGTGCTGAGATTGGTGCAGCAAAGGAAGCACAAATTGGCCCCAGTATGGGAAGGACCATTTGTCATCAGTAAAGCCATGAAGAATGGATCATACTATCTTGTCGACATTCGAGATACGGAGGATGATCCCGAGAAGCCGAATCGCAAAAGAAAGAGAAAAATAGATGATGAACTAGGAGAGACAAAGAGGCCTTGGAGTATCCAGCAATTACGTCCCTTCTATACTTAGTTCAAATTCTATGTAAACATCTTTGAGACCATGAAATAAAGTTGTCGGAATGTTGTCATTCATATTTCATTATAAGTACAAAATATTTCCGCCCCATCTATTTCCCAATGATCTTACAAATACTCAATGTTAACCCGAATTGTGCCTGCGTGCTCGGTGTTTAAAAGCTGAATGATTCGGCCTGTTAAAGGTTAAAGGAAACTCGGATTGTGCCTGCGTGCCCAAGTTTCAGAGCAGTTCCCTGTTTTCTCTAAATTCTATCTGATTGTGTATGTGTTGGGTTACTGAAACTAGTCAGTAAAAATGCTTCTAGCATGATCCATGTTTCTGAGTTTTAAAACTGTTTGGTTCGTCCCCAGTTACTCGACATGACGATACATATTGCTAGTTGAGTCATTTTTAAACACTAGAGCAGTTAAAACACAGTTGCCAGATTACTTAGAAGATAAAGAACAGTCAAACCCGGAAAAACTTTGCAAGAAACTTGAAATTGCAAAAGGCGGAGTTCTTGTTTCGACAAATGACATAGAAGCATTACAATATGAATTACATTGTAAAAACGCTCTTATACACATCCATCATTCGGGTCGAGTGTATTTCCTCAAGCATCCGAGTCTTCATCACTGCTATCAATCTCGGGGGCTGCGGGCACTTCTTCTTCTGGATAAGTAATGGAAATGTTGACCATAGAGGCAATCTTGGAAGCGTGCCCTTTAACTTCATCAAAAATCGCATTTCGTTGCGCTTCTGTATATCCTTGAGGGATACCGGATGCTACGCGCCAAGATCTGGCATTAGGGTAATGTAGACGCATAAGGCCAAGCGCCATGCGTGCACCACCTCGTGCGGCAGAACGAAGGATGGATTCTTTCGATTCTGCTACTTCTGTGATGGCACCCGGAAGTCGGTAGACTTCCGAAAAGCATACAGTACTTGTGGGAAGGAATTTATTAATCAGCTGCATTCCTGCATTCCT
This sequence comes from Alopecurus myosuroides, assembly GCA_028641055.1. NCBI lineage: Eukaryota > Viridiplantae > Streptophyta > Magnoliopsida > Poales > Poaceae > Alopecurus > Alopecurus myosuroides. Next base: position 418,514,698 of record CM054058.1, read on the forward strand.
GATTGAATTCCACACTTCCCCAAAGGCCCGGATCTTTTCAGTCCGAGAAATTCCTGGAAAATTTCCTGCTTTGTCGACAAAAGTAAAGGTTACATGGAAAGATACAAGAAATAAGACATGAAGACATTGGTAAAAAGAAGTTAACTTACCAAGAACCTTGTCAATTTCGTCACTTTCTTTCATGCGCGGGAGTAGCATACTCTCCAAGTCATTGATAACAGCTTTGTCTTCCGCTGCCTGTAAAGAGGCCTTGGATTGAGCAATCCCAAGGGCCAGATTACTGGCTTCTAGGTCTTCTTGAGCTTTCAGAAGTTCCTTTCGGAGATTTGAGTTTTCCTCACGAAGCTGAGAAACATGGACAGCGTTTTCTGCTAATTTGTTGGCTTTGTTTAAAGCAGCTGGAAGGCAGAAATTAATTCGAGTTTACAAAACAATTCCGAATAATTCTCCAGAGAAAACAAATGGTACAAAATAAAATACCGGTGGCTTTTGATAGTTGCCGCTGAGATGACGCTAGTTCGTTGCTTTTAGACTCAATAACAGATTGAAGGGTTTTTACTTCTCTGCTCTTGAGACTAAGCTTCTTAAAAACTTCCAAGTTTATGGCGTCTGCGGAATGCTAAAACATGGAAATGAAAGCCAGATGCTTAAGTTTGAACAGGCATATGAGGAAACATTAAGAAGAATTCATATTTCAACTTAATGCTTGGGGGCTAGAAGTATTACCTGGCTCATTTCTCGCAAATCGATCAAAACCTCGTTGAATTCTTTGGCATATTCCGTGAAGAGAATTCCAACGTGATGAAGGCCATCGTGTATAACCTGACGAGGCGAAAATGCGATATCATTGCGAATAACTAATCCATTTTGCGGCCAAGGACGAATCAGAGGCGCAGGAACAAAGAATTTCTTGGCCTCCGGACGAATATATCCGAGTTCGTCGAATGGCTCTTCTTTTATCCGGATATCGTCCAGGTTGGGAATAGATTCCTCTCTGGTAGCTGATTGCCTTTTGCGCTTCCGATTGTTGTGAAACTCGGCATGTAATTTGTTAAGTTCAGCGTCGGAAGCAAGATCATTTTCTCCAAGTTCATCAAACTGTGAAGGAGTTAACAATATGTTAAAAAGCGGAGAGAGAAGACAATCTGAAGAAAAACGTGGAAACAAGGAAAGATAAATACCTTAGGGACCAGATTTTCCACGTGATAAATCGCCAGACTTTCCTCGATCTGACTACTGACGGCGACCAGTTCGTGAAGTCGTCCTATAAAATCCTTTCTGGTAAAAGCCTTATCTGTTCCTCTCATGCTATCTTCTGGCCCTTGGTATTCGCAAAGAAGCCGAGAACGAAAAGAGAGAGGTTGGATACGGCGTCCAAACCAGCACATAACGGTATCCTTCCCAACCAAAGAAGGTTGAGAGGAAGAGAGTTTGGCGATGCGTCGCTTTATCTTCATCAAATTTTCTGGCAAATTTTCCCCTACTGCGGCTGTCCAACTCTCGCGAGGAGTAGCGGCAGAATTAACAAAGGGAGGAACACCGGTTGCCCTGCCTGAGAATGGAATGTCTTGGTGATAAAAGAAAGAACCTAGCCAAGATTGGTTAGGTTCCGGCATTTCTATCTTTGGATACCATTCCTCCCTAAATTTTCTGAGGATGAAAGATATGGTACCGCAGATGGGCGAAATGCCATTTGTGATATTATGCTTTACCTCAAAGCAATAGTGCCAGAAATTTAGGTCAGGTGTTATCCCGAGGTATCCTTCGAAAAGGGCTTGGAAACTGGCTAAGTAGAGGATGGAATTCGGAGAAATATTGTGTGGTTGAACGCCATAAAAGTTAAGGACGTCTAGAAAAAAGGCGGAAGGGGGAAAACCCATACCTCTCGCAACATGAGAGGTAAGGATGACGCGTTCTCCGACTTCTGGCTTGGGCTCGGGTTCATCTTTCGAGATTCGCCATTTGCCCTTAACTATGTATCCTTCCTTTGACATCCGACGAAGAAGGACGAGAGAAGTATTACTCGGACTCCAATTGCCGACAATTTCTGTTTCGCTGTTGGCTCCGGTGGCAAGGCACTCATCGCCACGGGAACGAATCTTGACCTTCGCCGTCGTTGGGATGAACGGAGGGAGTGCTGCGGAGCTCGATGGCGCAATGTCCGCGGCGGTGGAAGTGTTTCCTCCACCCGCCGCGGAAGCAGCAGTCTTCTCTGGCTCGCCGCCGGCGTGCGTCTGCGATCCCGGTTGCGGATCCAGATCACTGACGAGCTCGTCGATGGCGGCGCGGGTCGGTGACGGCGGCGAAGAGGCCATTTTTTGGTGGCGCTTTGCGTTCAGCGTGCGACGAATGCGTGCGTTGGGACAAGGACTTGCTCTCGAGCTCGCGTGCGCGTCAATGGCGTAGGCAGTGAGGGAGTGAGGAAAGTTTCGGAGGAGGACGATGACGGCTATTTATAGCCAGAAATCCGTTTAGATACGTGCCAACGGCTCTTTCGACCGTTGGATGTTCGACGCGTGTCGCTCGCCGGAAACTACGGGAAATATAACGACAGGGGAATGATGGCTATCTCCTCGTTTCCCGTGAGAATCTGTCAGAGATACGTTGCAGGGTTTCCCGCGTGAAACCAAGCGTCGCCTGCGTCAGCATGATTAAAGCGCTGACGTTAGAAGTTCCTTTCCCGCGAAGGATCGCGAGAAGAAAAGCCGGACTTTCATAGTTCCGAGTTTTATGTTACCATCTCCTTCAAAAGGAAAGTAGAAATAATCAAGACTGCTGAATCAAGATTTCCCGGACAAAATGTATTTGACGAAAGACGGAGAATCAGAGTTTTGATCCTTCCTGGGGGCTACTGTCGGATATATACTGAATAGGGGTATAGAAGATGGTAGACAAAGTGCCGGACTACCAGGGTGGCCTACGTGGTAATGGGCTTAGGTCCATTGGGCGGCCCAGTAGTCCGACGCGTAGAAGCCGGATTCTAGAAGAACCCGGATCACGGCCCGCGTGGTCTCGCTTGGAGGAGAAGACGGATTCCTTACTTTCCAAGTTACAAGTTAAACGTAGTCTTCTAGGTTTCCTGCTCTGTAAGCCCTAATCCGGCTATTATATAAAGCCGGACGGGAGATAGATTAAACAAGCACAAGTTAGACACAAGTTCAAGCTCTACGCAACTCGCCGAGAAGTTCATCCTCGTCGAGTAGCTAGATCTATTCCCTCACACTGTAACCCTGTTATACGGGCTTTAGTCCCAATTAGTGAGAAGTGCAGGAGTAGGTACGCCGTACTGTCGCGACGTACCGAACCTGGGTAAATCCCGTGTTCTGTGTTACTACGCTATCCCGTTACCCCACGTCTCTACCGTAGTCTCATGGCACCCCAGTCTATGAAAACTACTACGATGTCTCGACAACGGCCGTCCTTCCCCATGACCGATGGGACTCGAATTTACCCATACTTGCTCTGGATATATGATTCCCCATCGTTGCTACGTTTGGATCCGTGCTTTTCCACAAGTCAACTTTCGTATGTGGCCCTCCTCCCCATCTCCATCCATCTACAACCCTCCTTGCTCTCCTTCTCCCTGGATCCATCTACAAACTAACATCCTACTAAGTATATGATGGCGGGTATAGTGTACCGAATCATACAAATGCCAAATCATTTTTACCACCTAACCAGTCTACAAGATTTTTACTTGGGCACGTACACCCACTTCACATCGAACAAAAGGATAGCAATTCTTTCGGTTGTTCTGCAATTATATCTGTTATGGTCGAAAAGGAACCTGATGATACTTCTGAAAACAATGATCTTATGTATCTTTCTTGCCATCGGTTCTGGTCAAGGAAAATGTAAGATGATTTTTCGTGTGTTACCACTGGAGGTGCATCATATAATTGTTACCGTACAAAGCATAAATAAAATGGAGATGCTTCTTTTCGAGCTGAAACGGCAAATAGTTTCTGCATGAGATGGGTTGTACATGTTGTAATTAAACAAGAGAAGATATATTTGTTTCAAGCCAAAAGTTTAATGTCTTTCTTTCCCTAGCATAGTCAAAGATGTCATTATATTATTGTAGTAAAATCCCGGGCGCGGCAAAGCGCGCACATTCCTTCTAGTGTATGACTACTCGAGGATGATTATTTTGGACTTAGAAATTTTACCAGATTGAGCAGAACGACAGATGAAAGGAAAGAGCAGTAGACGCTGCCTGAGTGGGAACATACACAGGAGATCCCTTGAGCGTTGCTGTGGACGAGTGTAGCATTGAGCATGGGGGGTGAGCTTGTCTAGATGGGGCGACCGTTGACTAGGGCATGGTCCGTGCATCATTGGCGGCCGTAACATCCCTGCAGTTGTGGCCTCACGGGATGGCTGATCACAGCTTGCTGCATCGCAGGCCTCCCGCCATTCAGCTGCTCGAAGAGGACGTCGCAGGAGGTCATTGCTTGGCAAGGAGCTGCGTCTGTCGATGGCGACGCTTACCTCCATGGCTTCCGTACCCAACGGAAAGATCGTTGCAATCCATACACATGATTTACTTGACAGGGTGGAGGACATGCCGGTGATGATCTGGACCTGACACAAAGCCAAGGGAAAATCAGAAGGCCACAACGCAATGCAACCCACAATTAGGGTTGGCTGCAGGGTGCGAGGAGCTGCCTCTGTTGATGGCGACTCATACCTCCATGGCTTGCGTGCCCAACGGCTAGATTGTTGCAATCCATACACATGATTTCTTGACAGGGTGGAGGACATGCCAGAGATGCTCTGGACCTGACTCAAAGCCGAGGAAAAATCCGAAGGCCACAACACGACCCAACACACAATTAGGGTTGGCTGCAGGGCGTGCTCGAGGATGCAACAACGAGCTCCGTGGGGATAAGGTCGAGCCGGTCAGTGGCATCGGGTGAACCATCAGAGGTTGCTGGAATTTGGTGCTGAAGGTGGCATCTGCTGTGGGATGGGGAACAATGGGAGAGTGAGAGAAAGGGCATCAGGGGGAGGGGTTGCTGTTTTTGGTGGAAGAGGGAAGAATAGAGTTTCTCTTTCACATAGGAGAGAAAATAGTCTACAGTATAAGCCAAAAGTTTAATTTATAGGATTTTGGCAACACTTAGATTCAACAAATATGAGACTTCTTGAAGTGCAACGAATATACCTTGTTCAGGATTAGCACTCGACATGATGTCTTTCTTCTTCTCTCTTCCTTTTACCTTTAGTGTTCTTCTGATGGATGAAGAACTATCAGTGTATATATGATCTTTTAACAGATGCGACCAGTGCCGCTAGAACAACTCGTACTGAATGAGCCGGGGCATCGACTATTTATAGGACTGAACAGACGCAGCGCTTCATACGGACGCGTCTGCTGCGCGCAGCGGACAGAGGTGCATGCTGCCAGACGCGATGTTTGCTGGAGCAACGCGCCTCCCCATTAAATGCATGCATTTCTTCCTTGAGTGAAACGTCGCGATCGTAGGTACACGTCGGTTCAAACAGTTGGACTGTTGCTATGCATTCTGTACCGAAACACTGCATGCCTTGTGCCCTTCCATCGATCCATGCACTGGTCAACGTACTAGTACTACTAGTACTCCATCGATCCATGCATCAACCTACTAGCATAGCTAGCTAGCTTTATACATGCATGTGTGTCACATATACACTATTATCTATAAATTAAGAGGGAGAGAAGAGGGGATTAAAACCCAGATTTTAATCCGTTATTTCTAACAACCATCATATTAGATCTTTCAATTAAAATCATTCTGTTATTTACATTGGCCACATAAATATTCTTACAATCTCCCACTTGGCCGATGTAAAGAGTTGATGATTCACTTAAAACTTTAAGTGCACACTATACCGTGAATTTAGCAAGTCATCAATGAGATGGAACTAAGTTGTAGGGATCATGGCGGTCGCAAGTCGTATCGGCGAGATTCCTTCCATGTATCACATATAACTCAAATCACATTTCTTTTATGACGGGAAATATTTTCTTTAATATCATTCTCCAAAACTATAAGTGTATACATCATAATGAGAATAAAAGAAGCACAATACGAACTTTTATTGAATTCATAGTGTCATAGTTACAAGCAACAATTGTACATATACATGCATATACACATCAAGCTAACAAGGACTTATCGATAATACCCATACTAATGACATGTCCATTAAATGTCTTGGGCGGTAAACCTTTAGTCAGCGGATCCGCGATCATCAATTCTGTACCAATATGCTCAATAGACACCTTCCTTTTCCGCACTTCCTCTTTGACAGACAAGAACTTCAAATCCATGTGTTTCGCACCCTTTGAATACTTGTCATTCTTTGAAAAGAAAACGGCCGCCGAATTATCACAATAAATTCTTAAGGGCCTTTCTATATTGTCAACAAGGCTGAATCTTGAGACAAAATTCCGTAACCATATTGCTTGAATTGTGGCCTCAAAACAAGCCACAAATTCAGCTTCCATAGTCGAAGTAGCAATGATGGATTGCTTCGAACTCTTCCATGAGACTGCTCCTCCGGACAATAAAAATATATAGCCAAAAGTAGACTTCCTAATGTCAACGCAGCCAGCATAGTCCGAATCACAATATCCCAATACTTCAAGATGATTCGATCTTTTATAGGTAAGCATATATTCTTTGGTGCCTTGTAAGTACCGAAGAACTTTCTTTGCAGCTTTCCAATGATCTATTCCCGGATTACTTTGATATCGACCCAACATTCCTACGGCGAAACTAATATCCGGTCGAGTACATGTTGAAGCATACATTAGGCTCCCGACAACCGATGCATATGGAATTGATTCCATTGCCTTGAGTTCCATATCATTCTTGGGACATTGCATTTTACTAAATTTATCCCCTTTCTGAATTGGAACCGGTCCCGGAGAACATTTATCCATTCCAAATCTCTCTAATACTTTATTTATGTATCCTTTCTGAGACAATCCTAATAGTCCTTCTTTTCTGTCACGGAATATTTCTATCCCAATGACATAGGATGCCTCTCCCAAATCCTTCATTTCAAAACTTTTAGAGAGAAATTTCTTAACATCATGCAACAAAGATTTGTCATTAGCAGCAAGCAATATATCATCAACATATAGGATTAATATTATGAACTTGCTCCCACTGACCTTCATGTATATACACCGATCAACAGTGTTCTCTACGAAACCGTATGATGTAACGGTATCATTAAACTTTATATACCATTGTCGTGAAGCTTGTTTCAACCCATATATTGACTTCTTTAATTTACATACAAGATTTTCCTTTCCTGGAGTTGTAAAACCTTCCGGTTGGTCCATATATACTTCCTCCTCCAAGTCCCCATTCAAGAAGGCGGTTTTTACATCCATTTGGTGAAGCTCCAAATCATAGTGCGCTACTATTGCCATAATAATTCGTAATGAATCCTTCTTAGAAACATGAGAGAAGGTTTCTTTATAGTCAATGCCATCTTTCTGAGTGTAACCTTTGGCAACTAGTCTAGCCTTATGTCTTTCAATATTGCCTATAGAATCTCTCTTGGTCTTAAAAACCCATTTACAACCAACTTGTTTCTTTTCATTAGGCAATTCGACCAATTCCCAGACTTCATTGTCATCCATTGATTTCAACTCTTCCTTCATTGCATTGAACCATTTTTCAGAATCATTGCATTCCATGGCTTTCTTAAATGAGACAGGATCGTTGTCAATACTCAAGTCACATCCATGTTCGACGGAGTATACCACATAATCATCTGGAATGGCAGACTTTCTCTGCCTTGTAGACCTTCGTAATATGGTATCCTCTTGTTGAACATTTTCATTTGTTGCTTGAATAGTATTAGTCGGTTCTTGAGGTTGGACAATCTCAGGGGAAACATTTGCACTATAATTTTTCTCTGGAGTTTCATTTATGTTTATCTTTCGTGGGACATCACTCCCACTGGTTTGTCCATTCTCAATAAACCGAGCATTCCCTGACTCTACTATCCTCGTACTATGATTTGGACAATAAAATCTATACCCATAAGATCGTTCCGAATAGCCGATGAAATTTCCACTAATGGTCCTTTCATCGAGCTTCTTTTCATGTGGATTATATATCCTTACTTCAGCAGGGCAACCCCAAACATGAAGATGCCTTAAACTAGGCCTCTTTTCTGTCCATAGTTCATAAGGTGTCTTAGGAACTGACTTACTTGGAACCCTATTTAGTAAATATATTGCGGTCTTTAATGCATGCATCCACAGTGATAATGGTATAGAACTAAAGCTCATCATGCTCCTGACCATTTCAATAAGTGTACGATTTCTCCTTTCGGATACACCATTTTGTTGAGGTGTTCCAGGCATAGTGTATTGAGCACTAATACCCCGATCCTCGAGGAATTTTGCAAATGGACCTGGACATCGTCCATTTTCTGTATATCTACCATAATATTCACCACCTCTATCTGATCTCATGGCTATAACTTTCTTACCATGCTGCCTTTCAACTTCGTTTATAAATATCTCTAATACATTTACCGATTGAGACTTTTCATGCAGTGTGTAGACATAGCCATATCGCGAGAAGTCATCGGTAAAAGTGATAAAATATTTTTCACCACCCCAAGTTGGAACATCAAAAGGACCACATATATCTGTATGTATTAACTGTAAAGGTTCAGTACCTCTTGTGGCGGGAAACTTTGATATATGTGTGGTTTGCTTTCCTTTGATACAATCCACACATATCTCCCAGTCGTCAAAATCCAATTGAGGCAAGATTTCATTTTTCACTAGTCTCATTATTCTTTCCTTGGATATATGACCAAGTCTTTGATGCCATAAGAAAGCAGAACGCTCGTTATGCGCACTACGTTTATTGCCTATAATTTCAACATTAAATAGAGATCCAAAGGAAGTATAAAGATTGAAGCGGTATAAGTTATCAATTAAGGTACCAGATCCATAATAGTACATATCCTTGCATAATTTAAACATATTGTCTCCAATCTCAAACTTATATCCTAACTTATCCAACACCCCTACGGAAACTAAATTCCTAGCACACTCAGGAACATAGAGACACTTTTCTAGATCCAGTTGGTAGCCGTTATCCAGGATCAACCGATACGTCCCAATTCCTTTAATTGGTGCCTTCATTCTGTTCCCCATGTATAAGAACGTTTCACTTCCCCTTATGGGTTGGATTGAAAGGAATCCCTGTGTTATATGTGCAACATGAGTAGTGGCGCCAGAATCCAACCACCAGGTATCATTCGGTACTTCAACAAGATTTGATTCGAAACATACTGAAACATAGTACATACCTTTCTTTTCGAACCAACTCTTACGTTTAGGACAATCTTTCTTGAAGTGGCCAGTTTTCTTGCAGAAGTGACACTTCATATCCTTGAAAACTTGGCCTTGGTTAACCTTTAATAGTGCATTGTCCTTTCTTTTCCCTTTATAACCTGGCTTAGGCTTACTGTTGCTCGCTTCGTTATGAGCCATGAAATAAACTGAGTGATCTCTTATTTTCTTCAGTCTCCCTTCCTCTTGAATGAGCATGGCCTTTATCTCTTGAAGGTTCCACTTATCTTTTATGGTGTTGTAGTTCACCTGGAACTGACCAAACTCGGGAGGAAGAGAATTCATAATAAACTGAACAACAAAACTATCACCCACATCCATTTCTAGGGCCTTTAATTTTGCTGCAATGTTAGTCAAGCTAGTAACATGGTCATGCATTGCACATGACCAGTTAAACCTTTTAGTAGTAAGTTCACTCATAAGAGTTCCCACGATAGACTTATCTGTAATGTCTGATTGAGAAAACTCTTTAAGCTTCAACATGAACTCCTTTGCATTTTCTGTCTTGGGCATTGAAGGCTTCACATTTTCAGCGATCATCATTCGCATGAAGTTCAAGCTAAGCCTATTGGCTCTCTCCCAAAGATCGAATTTTTGCTTGTCTTCAGCAGTACTTTCATTAGTAGGTGTTGCAGGCTTTTCCATAACCATGGCCATGTCCAAGTTCATGACTCCTAGTTTGAAGTCAATTTGGTCGGCCCATTCGGAATAGTTTAAACCGTTAAACTTGACCAAACCATTGATAGTGACTGCAACATTTAAATATGTCCAAACGTTAATAGTATATTACATACGTAATATTTGGACATATAACTCTAGTTTCATATATAAGAACATCTTTTGATGAAACTCATATATAACATTATCCAGTAGTAGTGCCAATACTATAATGGTAGTGAGCACACTCAAAGAAATTTAAATGTCATCTTTTGATAAACATATTACATTTCTCTAGTATGTCATTAATCCCTTTTATGCCATCTAATTATTCGCAATGGTCCCTTTTGGTGACTCGATAGCACAATAATCAAATATAGCACACATATCTTTAAATATTAGCACTAAACAAATTTGCATGTAAATATTTAATATATTCAATGCTAGGCCACTTCTGTGACAAACAGGCATTCGGTTATATAAATATTTAACTAGTAAAATAGCATACTTGAGAAATACACCAACACAATGGTTTTCCAAGTCTAAAACTATCCAGAGAACATTTCATTAAATAAGACTTTGTCCACAATATGATCTTCTTTAAAAAGTCTTGTTCACAGCGAGAGAAGTATGCAGCGGAAAAAATTTGCAATATACATAGAATGCAACTATAATTTGAATACAATAATGTGAATCAAAAGTTTGCCATAACAATGGCTCTGATACCAATTATAAGCCAAAAGTTTAATTTATAGGATTTTTGCAACACTTAGATTCAACAAATATGAGACTTCTTGAAGTGCAACGAATATACCTTGTTCAGGATTAGCACTCGACATGATGTCTTTCTTCTTCTCTCTTCCTTTTACCTTTAGTGTTCTTCTGATGGATGAAGAACTATCAGTGTATATATGATCTTTTAACAGTACATGCTGTCTGCTCCTGATGCGACCAGTGCCGCTAGAACAACTCGTACTGAATGAGCCGGGGCATCGGCTATTTATAGGACTGAACAGACGCAGCGCTTCATACGGACGCGTCTGCTGCGCGCAGCGGACAGAGGTGCATGCTGCCAGACGCGATGTTTGCTGGAGCAACGCGCCTCCCCATTAAATGCATGCATTTCTTCCTTGAGTGAAACGTCGCGATCGTAGGTACACGTCGGTTCAAACAGTTGGACTGTTGCTATGCATTCTGTACCGAAACACTGCATGCCTTGTGCCCTTCCATCGATCCATGCACTGGTCAACGTACTAGTACTACTAGTACTCCATCGATCCATGCATCAACCTACTAGCATAGCTAGCTAGCTTTATACATGCATGTGTGTCACATATACACTATTATCTATAAATTAAGAGGGAGAGAAGAGGGGATTAAAACCCAGATTTTAATCCGTTATTTCTAACAACCATCATATTAGATCTTTCAATTAAAATCATTCTGTTATTTACATTGGCCACATAAATATTCTTACATACAGCTATGGTGAAATAACGGCTGCCTGATCTCATCAACATAAAAATATAACTTGCACTCGAAATCTTAAACAAACCTACAATTTTAATGTTCTTTAGGCTGGAAAATCTGTCAATTGTAAATTGTGCTTACTTTTAATTTAGGGCATCCTATTAGGTTTACCAACTTATTTGAGAGAGTAAAGTAAAAGCAAAATACTACAACAACAACAACCAAGCCTTTCGGTCCCAAACAAGTTGCGGTAGGTTAGAGTTAAAACCCAAAGATCTTCAAGCCAAGTCATGGTTTTGGAACGTGGATAGCTATCTTCCACGCACCCGCGTCCATCGCTAAATGCTAAATCTTTGTCAATACTCCAAACCTTCGGATCTCTCTTAACGGACTCCTCCCGTGTCAAGTTTAGTCTACAACGACCCCTCTTAAATTCTTAACACGCTTTATCCGTCCAGTATGCACCGGCGCTTCCGGGGGCCAAACCATTTTAGACGGCGTTGGTTGTTGTCCCTAAAATTTTCTCCTTAAATTTCTAGGTGCAAAGTCATCGGCAATGGAATCAATGTCAATCTCATCCAATAACTTCTTCTAGATGCATAGAGTTGCCAAACAATTTAATATCTCTTGTGACATTATAGATCTCAAATATTTCTTCAATAATTTCAACTTTGAAAAAGCTTCTTTAGCTGATGCGACTGTCACGGGCATAGTAAATAAGATCTGATAAGAAAAATACATATTAGGATAACAATCTGCCTCCCTGACAAACTACAACATCTCCATAGCGGATATTGTTCTATCCGGCAAGGTCAACTGACTCATAAATTATATAGTTTAACTCGATATCACATTTCTTATCTAGAGTGAAAGTATTTGAAAATCGCATTTCTTATATATAGAGAAAGTATTTGTATATGTAGTGCAACCGTCTTTAATTTGAACTCCATCCATTGACTTCAAATTTTTTGAACTCATTAAAAAATCAAATATACTTCTGAACTACTGTAGTTCTTCGATTGCCATATCTACGTCGATGAATCACAAAACCAACTAATTTGTGACGGACGAGCGACCGTATGCGAGCGGAAAGAATGAGGACAGAAGCATAGAAGTCGATAGTCAATGTGATCCGATCATAAATCCTTATATTTATGCACGTACACAGGGTCCCAAGTCGATCACCTGTTGGCCTGGCCAGCCGTGCTCCCCTGACCAGCCTTTAGACCCAATTGATCGTGAAGGGATTTTCAATTGCATGGGACGGCCCTATTAAGTTATTAATTAATGTATTCACATGAAAAGATACGAGCCGACGAAGTTATTAAGCTAATTAATTGTTTTCTTTGTATGCACATAAACTAAGCCTACTAACATAAACCTAAAAAAGGCCTCCAAATTTTTTGGGCCCGGGGCTGCTGCCCCTCTCGGCCCACGGGACCGACCCTGTGCGTATTATATGTAATAAAGGAGAAACATTTTCTTCCAAATAATAAATATAATATAGCCTTTATTTTATTAAAATTGGAAACTGTCCAGTGAGCCTTTAATTAGTATAAAAATATATGTTATCTCAATAGTTGCAAACGAACTGATCCACACTTGAATATTAGAGAGACTTATATATATTCTGTCAAAAGTACCAAACTTTATGCATAGAACTTTGTTAAAAAATATGTAGTACTCCCTATGTTGCAAAATACATGAATTCCATTTACCCAAATATGGATGCATGTAAACATGTTTTAATGTATATACATACGTGCACATTTGAACAAATGGTAGTCATGTATTTTGGAACGGAGGGAGTATATTCAGACTCTATAATCCTCATCGTTGTAAACTATAAGTGGACACCAACTTACTTCCTAGTTTCTAGTATAAGCTCGGCCACTTATAGCATATAATGTTACATTATATCTTGAGAGTATTATCATTAATTTTTCTGCCACACATAGTAGGTCCGTATCAAAATATAAGATGTTTTACCGTTTTATAGACTACATGTATCTAGAGTTTGAGACGTGTTTTAGTGCGTAGATTCATGTCCATCTTACGCTAAATCATTTACAGGTACGTGGTCTAGAGACGTTAAAACATCCTATATTTCGATACGGAGAGGTATTTACAAGCTACTACATAATCAACAACTTTAGTGAGATATAATGTGAAAGCTGTGGTGTGATATACCGTCACACCATGTGTTTCCTTATGTAGAAAAACATAAACATCCACCATTAGTATGTTGTAACTGAACATACTAGCCTTTAATGGATATCAATCGTTTAGACCATGCTATGTTTTTGTGTCTATCTATATATGTTAGCTGATTAAGTGATTTTTTTTTACTGACATACGTGGTTGTTTTGTGATTGTAGTTCGACCAAGTCCGAAGAGAATTCCGATGTTTTTGATACTGTCGTTGGTCCAGTCGGGTGTGTGTTGATGATTTGCTACGTGATGCAGGTTGCTACATCTTAGATGCTACTCACATCAAGTAATGGACCATATGCAATGCCTCGTCTATACATTGCATCATGTAATATGGAAATGTCAGCTATGGATCTTTATATCATTACTTACTACTCCCTCCAATCTATATTAATTGTCGCTGAATTAGATGTATCGAACACTAAAACATGTCTATACGCATTCGATTCAACGGAAATTAATATGGATCCAAGGGAGTAGTTTGAATGACATCTGTTTGCCATGGAACACCAAAGTGTGATGATATTTATGTAATGCCTCGATGATACATCACATCATGTCATATATACATGTCAGCTATGGCTCTTAATGTTGTTACTTTTTTTTCTTCACATAATGTTATTACTGTTACTTTGAATGTCCGTGCGATAATAAACATAAATCTCTCTTTTTCTCTCTTGCAACAAATGAGCACTGTTGCGTTTGTAGTGTTTGTAGTAAGGCGTTTGTAGTGTTTGTAGTAAGGAATCTGGGGGTTGCCACGGGCCCAAAGATAGATGGGAAAATCTAAGAAGCGCCGCACTGAGACCTCCTCTCTAAGAACGCCTATGGTGGGCCCCACTCATTGGTGTACAAACTTCCCATGTCCTTGCGCAACCTGTCTCGTGGTGGGACCCACCTATCGGCCTCCTTGCACTTCCTGTCCGCATGTCGCTGTTGGATAGGCATTGGTGGGTCCCACTTGGCGGCCACACCGGGGGTGGAGAGTGTGTGCACCATTTTGAATTTTGGGAGGCGATTTCCAGGCGATTCCGGTCGGAACCTTTGCTCTTCTTTAGCTCTCGGCGATTCTGCTGCTGGTTTGCCGTTTTTGGTTGTAGTTCGGCGGATCCTTCCCGACGGTGAGGTCACTGTCACAGTTCCCTATCCGGTGAGCCCCCGAACTTGTCCGATTTGGTCAGGTTTCCCCACGTTTTTTTGCTTGTTTTGGAGCAACCGTTCCGGCAGTGATTTCGCTTGATTTTTCACGTTGGACGGAGGCGTCATAGGTGTGACCGGCGTAAAGCTTTGTTAACGCAGCCGCCATATGTGTGACCGACACATATTTAGGTTTTTTTTTTGCTTTTGGTTGTGTTAGTTCGTCGGATTTGAGTACAGTTGACATCGGCATCAACAGAGTAGGAAGGTCTTCACGCCGGCTAGCCCCATGTCGTGTTACGGATCTACATAGCTTTATGTGTTAGGGTTACGGATGGCAATGGGGCCCCGAAACCCGCAAACCCGACGGGTACCCGCCTTAAATGGGGAGGGTTTGGTAAAATGTTCGACCCGCCAGGTCTAATGGGGCGGGTATGGGGGTGGCAAACCCGTACCCGCATACCCGGAGACCCGCTCTAACTCGTAATCATATCCCTAATAATCCTATGTATAACCACACGTCCACGAGCTATGGACCACAAACCTCACACATCACATGGAAGTGTCGGAATCTGAAATCCCGGAGACAACACACGTACACACGTGTCTATTCCCACCAACCTCGTTCCAATATTCCATGGTTTTATTCCCCACATGTTTCGGTGTCGCTCATTAAATGGGTATCCGTTGGGGCCCCGAACCCGGCCGGGTCGTGGGTATGGTAAGAAATGAGACCCGACAAGTTAAATGGGGCGGGTATGGGGGGCGCCGACCCGGCCCCGAACCCGGTGGGTGCCATCCGGAGTTAGGGTTTGGGTTTAAGGGTCGAATATAGCGTTGCATGCCATTTTTTGTTTGTGTAATGTTTATTCTGTTTTGTAAGATGCATATGTTTTTGGTATTGCTTTGTTGAAATTCCATGGGTATATTTTTATGTCTGATATATTTGATATGCAATGCACTTTTGCGTTTGGCAAATCCCGCTAGTGGCATGTAATATATTTGGATGTACTGTTTGTTGTTTGCATTTTCGGGAAATTTCTAAGGGATGATGCCTTTTGTGCTTGGAAAATCGAGGGAAAGGAAAGATTTGATGTTGTGTTGGATGTGTGTATGGTGTAGTGGTTTGGTCATTGCAGGTAGGTTTAGTAAGGCTGACATGCCGGTCTTAATGGATGTTACTTGTGTGTAACATCCCAAGTATGAAAATATCCCTTAGAATGTTTGTTTTCCTGTTTAATCAAAGTATTGCATCATGTCATCATGTTTATTCCTTTGTTGCATTTGTTTCCTTTTGTTTTGCATATGTTCTTAATTGTTTTCATAATGAAACTCAAACAATTTCAAATGGTTATTTCATACTTGCTCTGTTACAACATTTCAAATAAAAATCTCAAATAAAAACAACCCACTTGTTTTCATATTATTCCATATTGATCAACTAATAAGATGGTGCTTTTTATTTCCACTAATTAATTCCAATTTGGTTTCAAATTCAAAGCAAATCATCTACAGCACCTAATTTGGAAATTATAAAAATACCAAACCATTCTAATGTTTTGATCCACTTAATAATAGGGGTCACCCTAATAAAAACCTTGTTTTCAATATTAAGTCATTAATTAACAACCATTTTAATTTCCAAATCCCCTTCAAATTCAAATCAAATGCATCAGGCAGAACCAATTTGAACTTATGAACACTATCTAAACCAATCAACTAATTTAACCAAGTTACTAATAGGGTTCACCCTATTAAAATTGTTGTTTCAAATATTAATCAATTAATTTGCAAATTATCCAATTTCAAACCATTTTGCAAAACAGCAACTAACTTTGAATTTTCAAAAAATCTAGTGGCCAAATGGTAGAGTTTGAACTAACAAGCCCACATGATTTTTCCCAAATTTTTATCAAATCAAAACCCTATCTAATTCTTCCATTTCTAATTGCTACAAAAAAAAACAGAAAAAGCAAAATAGAAAAAAAAAGACGCGCGCGGCAGCTAGCAGCTACCCAGCCAGCCCACCCTCCTAACGCGGCCCAGCCCGCTAACACCCCGCGCGTACCGGTTCAGTCAGCCGACACCGTCGTCCTCCGCGGTACGGCGTGCATCGGAGCACGCCACGGCGGCAGTACGGCGCCTTCGACGGCCACCAGTCGCCCGCACCCCCGATAAGACCCCCTAGGGCGCAGCGCGCAGCCCTAGAACCCTAGCTACCTCCCTATCCCTTCGAGGCGCCGCCGTTTCTCCCCTCTCGCGGCCGATCCTCCTTCTCTGTCAGCTCGCCGGAATCCCTCCGCTCTGAACTCCGATGGCATCCACCGCAGTAGCCACCCATCTTCCTCGCTGATCGCGGGAATCGCTCCGCCGCTTCCTCCTCTCCCTCGGCAACACCTCCTCAGCCTCGGTAACCCTCTGATTTGATGCCGCGGTCCTCGACCGTCTCCGGCCACCGTGGCGCCATTTCTGAACCCGTGGTTGCCGTCATCGTTGCAGGACTCCTCGTCGTGATCTGACCGCGGGAGACAACCCACCGTCACCTCCTCTCTCGGTTGGACACCACAGCTAGGCCGTACGCGACGTGGATCTTCGCCGCCATCTTCGTCACCGCCGCAGCAACCACCTCGCCGTCGTTCATCTGCTGAAAACCCACGGTGAGCCACCGTGACCGTCTCTTCCCCTCCTTCCTCTCTGTCAGCTCCGCCTCGCACACGTGCACGCTTCCAACACCTAGTCACAGCAGCACAAGCACATCGAGCCTCAACGCGACGGTGATCGCCGCAGTGAGCCGCCGGGCAGCTGTCGGGTTCAGTCGTGTTTCGTCAGTTAACGGTTCAGTTAAACGAGCAACACCATATTCTGTCTGCGCAGCTGTATCTGACAAGAAACGAAAAACACCGCAGCGGTATTAGTCAGTGCGCGCGAGGGCGAGGTCCAGGGTTCGAGTCCCTGGCTCCCCTGGGATAAAATCCCATCTTTTTTCCACCAAGTGCTGACAGGGAGGGCCCCCTGTCAGCCACCCAGTAGCCACGCAAGCGCACGGTCCCCTTGGGCCCCCCTGGCAGTGTCTGGGTAGGATTTCTGTGCGTATAAAAAGTTTTAAAACATTCCTGTATTCAAATCCAAGCCCTTTTTCTTAGCAGTTTGGCCCCTGGTTTTAAAAACCTTATAACTTTTATTTTATAAACTCAAATAATGAAAATAAAATATGCACTCTGCTCTAAATTTAATTGTCTACCTGTTGGTATCATTTGTTTACTGTTTTGAAATTTCAAAATGCAATTCAAATTTGAATTCAAATAATTCAATTGCAATTTGATAAAATTCATAAGTAATTCATTCTTAATCCAATAAATGCAAATAAAATATGTTTTCCATGCTATTTCAAATAACCTTTTCAAATATAAATTTTGTTTCATGGTTTGAATAATTTAAATTTCCTAAATAATTTAATCCTTATTTAATTCATTTAAATTTGATAAAATCATAACTTGCTCCAAATAAATTATTTTTGAACATGCAAAATATGTTTTCAAACTAGAAAAATATGAACTTTTCAAATGTGAATTTGAATTTATGTGTTGAACAAATAAAATTCAAATAAAATTCAAACTTGTTCTAAATTCATTTAAAACTTGTTTAATATTGTTTAAGTCATAATAAATTCATCCTAACTCCTATTTCAAAATTTGAAACATGTAATCCAACTAAAATTTTGTATTCTTTTCAAATATAAATTTTGTTATTTGTTTTAAACACTTTAACTTGATAAAAAAACAATTGTTTGTGTTACATGTTTAAGCAACCCAAAAATTTCCAAAACTTAATAAATATTTTCCAAACTTGTTAAGTCCCTTTACCACTTGCATATTTTGTTGTTATTATGTTGTTATCATCATGCCTGCATCATACTAACAACTCTCACATAATAATTAATTGTAAATCATTTGTTTCCACTTAATTCATGGACCCTTTTCCATATGCAACTCAAAATTGCATAGGGGTCCATTTAAATTGTGTTGCCATGTCACTTAGTTTATTTTGATGCATCTATTAAATTGACATCCATCATCCCATGATTGTGCACTATGCCATGATATTGATTGTTTATATTTCTGTCTTGTTTGTTTGCTTCTTCTCGAATAGACGACGACGTTGAGACAGACGATCTTTACAGCACCCCTTCTGAGGATCTAGCTCAGTACCCGGCTGCTGAGTTTGCAGGCAAGTTATCACTCACATGAACCATTGTGTTCCTTTCAACCCTGGTTACCGATACTTTCCGTTGTCTATTTCTGCTAGCCTTAGTGTTAGTTGTTTCTGTTACGAACCTATCACATGAATCCCTTAACCCTGATATTGCCTCACCACCACTCCTACAACCCTATTGTTTGAGCCAGTGTCTTACTAGCATGCTTAGGTTGTTTTGTTCGAGTCTGTTACTCGTTACTTTCAGCTACTATATCTTTATTATGTTCTGGGGGCTCGATGTTTAATCAATCAATCATGCTAATGTTATGGTTAATAATAAATTGATGATAAGGCACCGGCAGGAGGCCCGGTGTGGTTTTGAGGCCTGCTAGTGTCGACCCTAATAGGAAAAGGGTCTTGTCTACTGATCCATGATGAGCGCACTACCCGCATGTGGGAAGCGAGTATGGGCGCCCCCTCAATTCGATTCGATTCGCATCTCGTCCAAATCATCTCATTTAGTTCGTGTTTTCCATTTGCCGCATGCATGTTTTTGCGAGCCCAGCGCAGGGTGAAACTTTTGTATTTGGCATATAGGGGGACACGGTCTTAGAGTGCTATGAGGGTCCCTTTTCTTCGGGGCTTGATTAGCCGTGCGCCCAAGGTGCTTTGGGCTTGATGCGAAGAAGAGTTGAGTTGTGTTGAGTGCCCCGCTTGGTGGGAGGCATCCCATCTGGCGGGTTATTCATACGTGTACGGCCAAATTGGTGCAACCCTGCAGGGATAATCTTCTCGAGAAGCCGTGTTTTCCGCGGTTATGGTTAACTTGGTGAAAGTATTGGCTAACAAGTACTCAGGACAACTTAAACCTAATGATTCACAATCTCACACCCAATGAATACCAACTTGACTAGTAATAGGATTATTGACACAACAACTTGATTCATCTTTAATCCAACTGGGTGAGTTATCCTCGGATTGCTTCTTTGGATAAGGAGCGAGATCCAGGATGGGTTTGTTTGAAGTTATCTTTCAGTTGGTTACGATACTCGATCTTATCTCCTTTCTGTTAGTCGGAAGTGGTAGAATCTCTGTAGTTGGTTAGCGCAGCCAGTTGCAGCATCTTTTATATCCCCTTTCCTCCGTTGAACCCAAGGCATCTGTACTTGGTGTTGACGGGTTACCCCTTTGGTGAACTATGAGTCTTGCTTGCCAGTACTTGGATGTACTGACCCCTTTGGGGCTGTGGTTTCCGCAGACTACGCTTACAAGGATCCAGGTGACGGCTACTACGTGGAGTTTGACGAGGCGGCTGACGAGTAGTTAGCGGACCCGGGCAGGATCCGAGACATCGTGGATGGGCTCCGTCTTTATTTCAGTTTCCGGCTTCTTAAGCCTATTTGGATTTGTCTGTACTCAGACCCCTTTGAATGCTTCCGCTGAGATGTAATGATGTTATGTTGGGACATGTGTCCTCTGGAGGATTGTATTTGCTATTCTCTGCCCTAGTGAGGGCCAGTTGCAACTTATTTCAATCTTTTGTGTCTTAGAGATATGTTGTGTTATCATTTTGTTCAAACCGTTGACGTACCATGTGTGTATGGTATGAAGTACGTCAATGGTAGTGTCCTGATTTCTATGGGATGGTTTACGTCGACGCTGAACAGATAGGGGTTGGTTGTCACACATACGTGTGTTGGCCTACTCGTAAGAGGACGCGGGTGCCGGTAAGCCCCATAATCCAATCTACTACTGTTCAACGGAACGGCGAGTATCCTTTAGAAGTCCGGGTGCGACAAATGGTATCAGAGCCTGTCTGCCTGTAGGATCCCTTTTTACTGGTCGCAGTTGAGTCTAGAAACTATTTTGTAGCTATATAGGAAAAATGAAACGTGAGAGTAGGAATTCTGCCATTTTTCTTCTTTCCCCATCCACCCACCCTTTTCTGGTAAGGAAGTGCAACGTTGTTTTCTCTTCTCACCTAAACTTTCAAGTTAGGATTTCACGTGTTTTGGGTTCTCCGTAGTACCTTAGGAGTTTTTGGTCTCGTGTTTCCCGATGTTGCTTCAATATCCTGTTCTTTTCAACATCCTTATCGTCCGTTGAACCTTGTTGTTGCTTTCCACTTCAGTTCTCTACCGGCGTCTAATCAAAACTTCCCCGATCATCTGCAGATGGATCTCAGGTTCTTCCCGCAGGTGGTTCGGATGACTCGTTGTGAGAGCACCGCCGGTTATCCGGAGATGCTGAGAGACATGGTCACTTATCTGGGGTTCCATTGGGCACCAGAGTACCAGGTCTACGAGCAGCAGCGAGAGTTTGACCAGACCTACTACCAGGCTATCGTCTACATTCTGTCAGATGATGGCATGAGCGTTGTCCACCGCTACGAGGCAGTAGGTTCCACAGTGGATATGGCCGTGCAGCAGGCAGCTTATGTGAGCCTCACCGTCCTCCGTGCTGACTACTGGGGGTTTGACGATTCTATCTATCGCCACATTCCCCGTGGTTACATCACTTCAGCGGGAGCTCACTTCACCCTCTACGACAACCTGGATATCTACGAGCATGATAACACCAGGATGCACACCACCGCTCAGTTTGTGAGGCACAGTGACGCTGTTGCCACCACACTTTCTCAGGAGTTAGCCTCAGTCAGGGAGCAGCTCTACCTTGCTTTGACTCGTCTGGCTACGTACACCACAGACTTTGTTGGAGATGAGCGCTTTGCCCGTTTCCATCAGACAGTTGGACGTAGTTTACCAGATGCTGGAGGTTACGAGCCGATCAGAGGTCCACTCCTCAACCTCGGTGCTGGTTACACTGGGATTCCACGCTTTGGAGCACAGGGAGACGACGCTTTCTACTTCACCACACCGAGAGTTGCTCTCAGAGCAGTCCCGATCTACGTGGATCGTCGTTCTACCTACTTCCGTGGGATTCCTCCTCACCGTATCTCTCGTCGTACTACTCACCGCCGTCCTGCGTGATGAGCATGGGAGTACCGATGTATCCATTCCTAGCTATGTTTAGTTATCCTTTGTCTTTCGAACCATGTATTGGTGTGTTGGATATTCTGATGTATTTGAACATGTGATGATGTACCTGTTGGTTATCTATTCATGCGTCAGAATAATCTCTCTTTCGGTTACCAAGTCTATCCTTTTCTGTTGTTGTGCTGAAATGCATGTCTATTCAGGATGCCGCCAACAAGGAGCAACCCGCCTGAACCACCTCCGCTCACGGAGCTGTTGACTCAGATGACTCAGGTCGTGGCTCAGATGGCCCAGATCCAGGCTAACCAGCACAACAACCAGAATGCTCCACGGGTCAGCATCAAGGAGTTCCTCAGCATGGGTCCGAGAGCTTTCGTGGCAACACGTGAGCCTCTGGATGCTGATGACTGGATCCGGGAGATGGACAGGGCTCTGGACATTGCTCACGTTGCCGAGGAAGACAAAGTCAAGTATGCCACCTACCTACTGAAGGGTCAGGCAGCTACCTG
The DNA here is from genome assembly GCA_028641055.1 of Alopecurus myosuroides. Classification (NCBI taxonomy): domain Eukaryota; kingdom Viridiplantae; phylum Streptophyta; class Magnoliopsida; order Poales; family Poaceae; genus Alopecurus; species Alopecurus myosuroides. The sequence goes on from CM054058.1 coordinate 418,537,251, forward strand.
GTGGGAGAACTACCAGACCATGAGAGCTGGCTATCCTATCACCTGGGGATGTTTCAAGGATGCCTTCCTGAAGCACCACATCCCAGATGGTCTCATGGAAAGGATGCGTGAGGAATTTTGCTCTCTCAAGCAGGGCAAGCTGGACGTCATTGGCTACCAGAACGAGTTCAATCGTCTCGCTCGATACGCTGGTGATGAGGTGTCCACTGAGACTAAGAAGATGGCAAGGTTCCGCCGAGGTTTTAACCCGGAACTGAAGTACGCTCTCACCAACATCAAGTGCAAGGACTTCGAGGAGCTTGTGAACACCGCGCTCAATGAGGAAAATGGGCGCAAGGCGTTCGAGGAGTCCCGCAAGCACTCGCGTGAGGGTGGTTCCTCCTCCAACATGACCACCCCTCCGCAGAAGCGCCGCATCTGGGTGCCAAATGCTGCTGTCACTCGGGCTCCATATGCCCAAGCTTCTCCAGGCTTTGCTCCCCGCCCACCCAACCCAGCTCAGATGCAGAGTCAGAGGGTTCCAATGGGGCAGCCAAGGCCAGGTCCTCCTCGTGTCGTCACTTGCTTCAAGTGCAAGGACACTGGTCACTACGCTGATAAGTGCACTCAGAGGCAGCTACCTCCACCTCCTCGCCCCAACACCAACCAGGCAATGGCTCGTACTCCCCCGGCTAAAGCCTTCAACTCCAACAACAGGCCTGTCGGGAGGACCGCGAGGGTGAATCATATCAAGGCCGACAAAGCTGAGGAAGCTGCTGACGTCGTTCTCGGTATATTACCCGTAAACTCTATTCCAGCTAAAGTGTTGTTTGATACCGGAGCATCGCATTCTTTTGTGTCAAAGATCTTTGCTACAACGTACAACCTAGTTTTGGTTCCGCTAAGCAATCAAATCTATGTTCACTCTCCGGGAACTAAAATGATTACTTCCAAGATAAGCATGGACAATCAAATCCTAATTGGAGGTCGCATATTCCTTGCTTCACTCATGTTGCTGGGAAATTCTGACATTGATGTCATTCTGGGTATGGATTGGTTGAAGACCCACAAAGCAAAAATTGACTGTGCTCAAAAGTCAATAACTCTCTCTCACCCTTCAGGCCAGATAGTCTATTCTCCATATGAATCAAGTTATGTTCAGCTGTTCAACCTCGATGCTAAACCCCTTCCTGCAATTGAAAATGTTCCGGTGGTTTGTGAATTCCCTGACGTCTTTCCAGAAGAGTTGCCAGGGATGCCTCCGGACAGAGCAGTTGAGTTTGTGATCGAGCTTGAGCCAGGTACTGCTCCAATCTCTAAGCATCCATACAAGATAGCTCCTCCTGAACTGAAATTGTTGAAGGAGCAAATCGATATGTACATGGAGAAAGGTTACATTCAGCCTAGTTCCTCCGCTTGGGGTTGCCCAACTCTGTTTGTTGCCAAGAAGGATCAAACAAAAAGACTCGTGGTTGACTATCGTCCTCTCAACGAGAAAACCATCAAAAACAAGTATCCAATTCCTCGTATCGATGATCTTTTTGATCAACTTGCTGGAGCCTCAATATTCTCAAAGTTGGACTTGAGGATGGGTTACCATCAGATAAAGATCAGAAAGGAAGATATTCCAAAAACAGCTTTCACCACTCGGTACGGTCTATATGAATACACCGTCATGTCCTTTGGTCTCACCAATGCACCGGCGACGTTCTCAAGACTCATGAATTCTGTCTTCCATGAATACCTCGACAAGTTCGTTGTGGTATATCTCGATGACATTCTAGTCTACTCAAAATCCGAGGAAGAACATGGAGAACACCTTCGTCTCACTCTCATGAAACTTCGCGAGCATTGTCTGTATGCCAAGTTCTCTAAATGTGAGTTCTGGATCCTAGAAGTTGCTTACCTTGGTCATATCATCTCTGCCAAAGGCATAGCCATTGACCCGGAAAAGGTTAAGGCAATTGTTGATTGGAAACCCCCTAAGACGGTGAAGCAAGTCAGAAGTTTTCTTGGCTTGGCTAGCTATTGCCGTCGTTTCGTCCAAAACTTTTCCAAGATTGCCAAACCTCTCACTGATCTCACAAAGAAGTACAAGAAGTTCGTTTGGACTCCACAATGTGATGAGAGTTTCAATCTCCTAAAGACTAAACTAACTTCCACACCAGTTCTGGTTGGCCCAGATACTACCAAACCTTTCCAGATATTTTGCGATGCATCTCTCCAAGGTCTAGGTGCGGTTCTTATGCAAGAACGTCAAGTTGTGGCTTATGCTTCACGTCAGTTGAACCCACATGAGCAAAACTATCCCACACATGACCTAGAACTTGCAGCAGTTGTGTTTGCCCTCAAGAAATGGAGACAATACTTGTTGGGTAACAAAACTGAAATCTTTTCCGATCATAAGAGTCTGAAATACATCTTCACTAAGCCAGATCTAAACGTCAGGCAAAGGAGATGGATTGAGAAGATTAAAGACTTTGATCTCACCATTTCTTACACTCCAGGCAAGGCTAATGTTATGGCCGACGCTCTCAGTCGCAAATCCTATTGCAATAATCTCATGATCATGGAAAGCCAACCTCCACTTCATGAAGAATTCCAGAAGCTGAACCTTGGTCTTGTCCCTCAAGGTTACCTTGCTAGCTTGACAGCCAGTCCAACTCTCGAGGACAAGATTCGTTCTGAACAACTTCATGATGCTGAAATCAAGAAGATTGTAGAGCACATCAAGGAAGGCAATGATAAATTCAAGTCCTTCTCAATTGATGACAAGGGAACTGTGTTCTTCGAAGGACGCATTGCAGTTCCTCAGATTCAAAGTCTCAAAGATGTCATTCTCAAGGAGGCTCATGAAACTCCTCTCTCCATCCACCCTGGAAGTACAAAGATGTACCAGGATCTCAAGACTCTGTATTGGTGGCCTGGCATGAAACGTGAAATTTCTCAATACGTTTCTGAATGCGACGTTTGTCAAAGTGTTAAGGCAGTCCATCAGAAAACAGCAGGTCTACTCCAACCTCTGAAAATTCCTGAGTGGAAGTGGGACATGATTGAAATGGACTTTGTTACTGGTTTTCCAAAGTCCAAAAAGGGCAACGATGCAATCTTCGTTGTTATTGATCGTCTCACTAAAGTAGCTCACTTATTTGTTGTCAAGGAAACTATCTCAGCTAGCCAGTTAGCAGAGCTCTACATAGCAAGGATCGTTCCTCTTCATGGTGTTCCATTGGAAATAAGCTCAGACCGTGGAAGTATCTTCACTTCTCATTTCTGGAAAAGCTTTCAAGAAGCATTGGGCACCAAACTTCTTTTCAGCACAACTTATCACCCTCAGTCTCAGGGGCAAGTCGAAAGAGTCAATCAGATTCTCGAGGATATGCTCAGAGCATGTGGTCTCTCCTTTGGCATGAAATGGGAGGATTGCCTTCCATATGCTGAATTCTCCTACAACAACAGCTACCAGGCAAGCCTAGGCATGGCACCATTTGAGGCATTGTATGGCCGCAGATGCAGGAGTCCAATCAATTGGTCTGGAGCTGGTGAACGTTCACTCTTAGGCCCTGACATTGTTAAGGAAGCCGAGGAGAAAGTTCGTATCATTCGTGACAATCTCAAGATTGCTCAGTCTCGTCAGAAGAGCTACTATGACAGCAAGCACAGGGATATGATCTATGCACCTGGTGACAAGGCATATCTCCGTGTAACTCCCCTCAGAGGCACTCATCGTTTTGGTGTGAAAGGAAAGCTTGCACCAAGATACATTGGTCCTTTCAACATCCTCTCAAGGCGTGCGGAAAATGCTTATCGTCTTGAGCTTCCAGAAAAGCTATCCAAGGTGCACGATGTGTTCCACGTGTCACAGCTCAAGAAGTGTTTCAAAGATCCAGATCGTGCAGTTGATCATGATTCCATTGAGCTGCAAGATGATCTCTCTTACGAGGAGCACCCCATTCGTATTCTCGATGAGACCGAGCGTAAGACTCGCAACAAGAGCACCAAGTTCTTGAAAGTGCAGTGGTCGCATCATTCCGATAAAGAGGCAACATGGGAGACCGAAGAGGATCTTCGCAAGAAGTATCCGGACCTTTTCATTTCTCAGTAGGAATCTCGGGGCGCGATTCCTTCAAGGGGGGGCGTTTTGTAACATCTCAAGTATGAAAATATCCCTTAGAATGTTTGTTTTCCTGTTTAATCAAAGTATTGCATCATGTCATCATGTTTATTCCTTTGTTGCATTTGTTTCCTTTTGTTTTGCATCTGTTCTTAATTGTTTTCATAATGAAACTCAAACAATTTCAAATGGTTATTTCATACTTGCTCTGTTACAACATTTCAAATAAAAATCTCAAATAAAAACAACCCACTTGTTTTCATATTATTCCATATTGATCAACTAATAAGATGGTGCTTTTTATTTCCACTAATTAATTCCAATTTGGTTTCAAATTCAAAGCAAATCATCTACAACACCTAATTTGGAAATTATAAAAATACCAAACCATTCTAATGTTTTGATCCACTTAATAATAGGGGTCACCCTAATAAAAACCTTGTTTTCAATATTAAGTCATTAATTAACAACCATTTTAATTTCCAAATCCCCTTCAAATTCAAATCAAATGCATCAGGCAGAACCAATTTGAACTTATGAACACTATCTAAACCAATCAACTAATTTAACCAAGTTACTAATAGGGTTCACCCTATTAAAAATTTTGTTTCAAATATTAATCAATTAATTTGCAAATTATCCAATTTCAAACCATTTTGCAAAACAGCAACTAACTTTGAATTTTCAAAAAATCTAGTGGCAAATGGTAGAGTTTGAACTAACAAGCCCACATGATTTTTCCCAAATTTTTATCAAATCAAAACCCTATCTAATTCTTCCATTTCTAATTGCTACAAAAAAAACAGAAAAACCCCCGATAAGACCCCCTAGGGCGCAGCGCGCAGCCCTAGAACCCTAGCTACCTCCCTATCCCTTCGAGGCGCCGCCGTTTCTCCCCTCTCGCGGCCGATCCTCCTTCTCTGTCAGCTCGCCGGAATCCCTCCGCTCTGAACTCCGATGGCATCCACCGCAGTAGCCACCAATCTTCCTCGCTGATCGCGGGAATCGCTCCGCCGCTTCCTCCTCTCCCTCGGCAACACCTCCTCAGCCTCGGTAACCCTCTGATTTGATGCCGCGGTCCTCGACCGTCTCCGGCCACCGTGGCGCCATTTCTGAACCCGTGGTTGCCGTCATCGTTGCAGGACTCCTCGTCGTGATCTGACCGCGGGAGACAACCCACCGTCACGTCCTCTCTCGGTTGGACACCACAGCTAGGCCGTACGCGACGTGGATCTTCGCCGCCATCTTCGTCACCGCCGCGGCAACCACCTCGCCGTCGTTCATCTGCTGAAAACCCACGGTGAGCCACCGTGACCGTCTCTTCCCCTCCTTCCTCTCTGTCAGCTCCGCCTCGCACACGTGCACGCTTCCAACACCTAGTCACAGCAGCACAAGCACATCGAGCCTCAACGCGACGGTGATCGCCGCAGTGAGCCGCCGGGCAGCTGTCGGGTTCAGTCGTGTTTCGTCAGTTAACGGTTCAGTTAAACGAGCAACACCATATTCTGTCTGCGCAGCTGTATCTGACAAGAAACGAAAAACACCGCAGCGGTATTAGTCAGTGCGCGCGAGGGCGAGGTCCAGGGTTCGAGTCCCTGGCTCCCCTGGGATAAAATCCCATCTTTTTTCCACCAAGTGCTGACAGGGAGGGCCCCCTGTCAGCCACCCAGTAGCCACGCAAGCGCACGGTCCCCTTGGGCCCCCCTGGCAGTGTCTGGGTAGGATTTCTGTGCGTATAAAAAGTTTTAAAACATTCCTGTATTCAAATCCAAGCCCTTTTTCTTACCAGTTTGGCCCCTGGTTTTAAAAACCTTATAACTTTTATTTTATAAACTCAAATAATGAAAATAAAATATGCACACTACTCTAAATTTAATTGTCTACCTGTTGGTATCATTTGTTTCCTGTTTTGAAATTTCAAAATGCAATTCAAATTTGAATTCAAATAATTCAATTGCAATTTGATAAAATTCATAAGTAATTCATTCTTAATCCAACAAATGCAAATAAAATATGTTTTCCATGCTATTTCAAATAACCTTTTCAAATATAAATTTTGTTTCATGGTTTGAATAATTTAAATTTCCTAAATAATTTAATCCTTATTTAATTCATTCAAATTTGATAAAATCATAACTTGCTCCAAATAAATTATTTTTGAACATGCAAAATATGTTTTCAAACTAGAAAAATATGAACTTTTCAAATGTGAATTTGAATTTATGTGTTGAACAAATAAAATTCAAATAAAATTCAAACTTGTTCTAAATTCATTTAAAACTTGTTTAATATTGTTTAAGTCATAATAAATTCATCCTAACTCCTATTTCAAAATTTGAAACATGTAATCCAACTAAAATTTTGTATTATTTTAAAATATAAATTTTGTTATTTGTTTTAAACACTTTAACTTGATGAAAACAAAAATTGTTTGTGTTACATGTTTAAGCAACCCAAAAATTTCCAAAACTTAATAAATATTTTCCAAACTTGTTAAGTCCCTTTACCACTTGCATCTTTTGTTGTTATTATGTTGTTATCATCATGCCTGCATCATACTAACAACTCTCACATAATAATTAATTGTAAATCATTTGTTTCCACTTAATTCATGGACCCTTTTCCATATGCAACTCAAAATTGCATAGGGGTCCATTTAAATTGTGTTGCCATGTCACTTAGTTTATTTTGATGCATCTATTAAATTGACATGCATCATCCCATGATTGTGCACTATGCCATGATATTGATTGTTTATATTTCTGTCTTGTTTGTTTGCTTCTTCTCGAATAGACGACGACGTTGAGACAGACGATCTTTACAGCACCCCTTCTGAGGATCTAGCTCAGTACCCGGCTGCTGAGTTTGCAGGCAAGTTATCACTCACATGAACCATTGTGTTCCTTTCAACCCTAGTTACCGATACTTTCCGTTGTTTATTTCTGCTAGCCTTAGTGTTAGTTGTTTCTGTTACGAACCTATCACATGAATCCCTTAACCCTGATATTGCCTCACCACCACTCCTACAACCCTATTGTTTGAGCCAGTGTCTTACTAGCATGCTTAGGTTGTTTTGTTCGAGTCTGTTACTCGTTACTTTCAGCTACTATATCTTTATTATGTTCTGGGAGCTCGATGTTTAATCAATCAATCATGCTAATGTTATGGTTAATAATAAATTGATAATAAGGCACCGGCAGGAGGCCCGGTGTGGTTTTGAGGCCTGCTAGTGTCGACCCTAATAGGAAAAGGTTCTTGTCTACTGATCCATGATGAGCGCACTACCCGCATGTGGGAAGCGAGTATGGGCGCCCCCCTCAATTCGATTCGATTCGCATCTTGTCCAAATCATCTCATTTAGTTCGTGTTTTCCATTTGCCGCATGCATGTTTTTGCGCGCCCAGCGTAGGGTGGAACTTTTGTAGTCGGCATATAGGGGGACACGGTCTTAGAGTGCTATGAGGGTCCCTTTTATTCGGGGCTTGATTAGCCGTGCGCCCAAGGTGCTTTGGGCTTGATGCGAAGAAGAGTTGAGTTGTGTTGAGTGCCCCGCTTGGTGGGAGGCATCCCATCTGGCGGGTTATTCATACGTGTACGGCCAAATTGGTGCAACCCTGCAGGGATAATCTTCTCGAGAAGCCGTGTTTTCCGCGGTTATGGTTAACTTGGTGAAAGTACTGGCTAACAAGTACTCAGGACAACTTAAACCTAATGATTCACAATCTCACACCCAATGAATACCAACTTGACTAGTAATAGGATTATTGACACAACAACTTGATTCATCTTTAATCCAACTGTGTGAGTTATCCTCGGATTGCTTCTTTGGATAAGGGGCGAGATCCAGGATGGGTTTGTTTGAAGTTATCTTTCAGTTGGTTACGATACTCGATCTTATCTCCTTTCTGTTAGTCGGAAGTGGTAGAATCTCTGTAGTTGGTTAGCGCAGCCAGTTGCAGCATCTTTTATATCCCCTTTCCTCCGTTGAACCCAAGGCATCTGTACTTGGTGTTGACGGGTTACCCCTTTGGTGAACTGTGAGTCTTGCTTGCCAGTACTTGGATGTACTGACCCCTTTGGGGCTGTGGTTTCCGCAGACTACGCTTACGAGGATCCAGGTGACGGCTACTACGTGGAGTTTGACGAGGCTGCTGACGAGTAGTTAGCGGACCCGGGCAGGATCCGAGACATCGTGGATGGGCTCCGTCTTTATTTCAGTTTCCGGCTTCTTAAGCCTATTTGGATTTGTCTGTACTCAGACCCCTTTGAATGCTTCCGCTGAGATGTAATGATGTTATGTTGGGACATGTGTCCTCTGGATGATTGTATTTGCTATTCTCTGCCCTAGTGAGGGCCAGTTGCAACTTATTTCAATCTTTTGTGTCTTAGAGATATGTTGTGTTATAATTTTGTTCAAACCGTTGACGTACCATGTGTGTATGGTATGAAGTACGTCAATGGTAGTGTCCTGATTTCTATGGGATGGTTTACGTCGATGCTGAACAGATAGGGGTTGGTTGTCACACATACGTGTGTTGGCCTACTCGTAAGAGGACGCGGGTGCCGGTAAGCCCCGTAATCCAATCTACTACTGTTCAACGGAACGGCGAGTATCCTTTAGAAGTCCGTGTGCGACATTGTGTCCTTTTTTCATATTGAATTTGTTCATAAGCAATCTGATAAACATTTTTTTTGCAAACCGAGGCGACGGAAGAGATGGGGCGGTGAAAGGTGTCCAGAATAAGAGCTTTCGTGATGTCGAACATAAGTCTAAAAAGAAGCTTAGCAATGTCAGTGTATTGAGATTTCTGTTTTCGAAAGCATTATTTTTTTTTTATTGTAGTTAAAAGCGCCACAGTTCGCTCCCTCCCATGCGGCAGCCTATCGGATGCATACCGGTGAGAGCTTTAGAATGGGACTCCTTTTTACGGGTAGCTCGAACCGATTTTGTAGTATCCCATAGGTCATTCTACAAATTTGAGAGTTTATGATAAACTTGATAGCTATTGACAAATTGCATGATAACTACTTGTAACCAATCTGGTAGCTATTTTCTTTATTTTTTAGTTTTTTCTGATAAATTTGGTAGCTACTGTAACCTCATAATCATTTGTAATAATGCTAGTAGTTGTTTTAAAATAATTTGATAGTTGTTCCGATGAATTTAGTAGCTACTGTTACATAAACTGATATCTGTTAAACAATCTAGTTGTTGTTTTCTATAATTTTGTTCTCCTAAATTTGCTATCAATTGCAAAATAACACGATAACTATTTTTTTGTAAATGGTGTGATAGTTGTTTCATATATTACTGGTATTTTTGGATTTGATAATTCTTATAGTTGTTTTCTCTATCATATTTTCATGCAGGCTAGTCCTGTAGACCATAACAGGGCCTCTCCATATCCAATCAAGCAGCTTTGTAAAACAAGCCTTACGGATGATCAACATAGTGTTGTAGTATCAACGAGGCAAGGGAATTTGTTGGATATCAAGTGCAATAACCTTCACAACCCCATGATAAGCTGGTTTGCAATATGTTATGACCCGGGAAGGCTAGCATTTGTTGTTCCCCATAGAGGAGTTATCCCGCTATCGGAAGAGTCTATGGAGCTAATGACATGGTTTTCGGTGGACCCCTGGAGGTGAAGTACGTTGCTAATTTTGAGATGGAGCATCATTTTTCAAGTCGACATTTTCCTAGACAAAGCAGCGGGCCCAAAGTATCTTATGTGTCTAAAAGAATTTCCCAATACGAGGCTGCCGATGACACATTCAAGGAGTTGTGGATGGTTTGCACTTCATCTACTATATTAGCACCTACAGTTGATAACAAGATAAGCCACAAATGCTATGAAATGATGGTATGCTAAGTTCAACAACTCGTATTTTTTGTTTTCATTTTTTGCATCATACAAAAGGTTGATATGACATTTTCTTATTTTTATTGTTGGAAATAAATAGCCTAACATAGTTTGAGCAGCATAAATAAATTTGTGCAAGTTTGTAGCCGATGAATTGCATGAGAACTTCTCAAGTGGGAAATTTGGAAAGGGCTGCCTGCTGTATTGCATGGTGAGCACTCCTAATTACCTTGCTATTTTTTGTTTATGTTTTCGTTAATGTGAATTGTCAATTATATAATTGCTTTTTACTGTTAATTTTTCTAGTAGTTGTGTATCCATATTCTGGTAGTTGTGCATAAAAAATCTGGTATTCATATTTGTGTTAGCTGCATTTTTTGTCCTTTCCATTTGTATTTTTGGTAACTGTGTATTAAAGCATAGATAATCGTGTAATAAAAAAAATTATAGCTGTTTTTTTGCTTTTATATTCCTGTAGCTATAATTGTAAGTCCTAGTAAAGTTTTGAAAAAAATACGGTAGCTTTGTTTGAATTTTTTCTGTAGTTGATACTATTTACCCACTATGTTTTTGTAAGGAACAGCACTAGACATCCAGACCCTTGTGTTCTCATGTCAATCCCAAGATCAATGTTGACAACCCAACGAAATGAATACGATTGCAGAACATTCAAACAGTAAAATTATTACAAAGTTTGAATAGCAATAGACACATAGTACAATGTCTTGTGACATTTTATTACAATTAGAAATCTCAGCGGAATATAAAATGCGAAAGTGACTCCATCTCAGCCACAAGCAGTCGATGTAGTCCATGCGGCCTCACTCATCAGCACCATCGTAGTAGTCGTAGTCGTCTCCTTCTTTGTAGTTCCAATGCGTACATCAACATAATGTACTCGGTTTGCCCCTCTATGCAAGACCGGTAATAGCTACATGTGGTTTCAAAGAAAGGTTGTATGATTCTTTTGCATAAAATCCTATTTTATTTCACAACACCATAATAGATTTTATAAAAGTGATTTTAGATGAAAAAAGTTTTGTATTAAGTGGGGTTTTTCTCATCAAAGTGTCATCGACAGCTCACATTATCTATATGAATCAAGAATGGGGGTAGAGGGAAGTAGCAAAACAGGTTCTTGTATGTCAAGAAAGTTTCATGTGTCGTCCATGACCATGGACACGGCTATTTGAATAGTTTTACTTTACAGAGGTAGTACACTTTACCCATGTGTCACAATCTTCCTTGTTGCAACCAGACGTCGCTAGTATAGCAATAGGAATCTTGTGACGGGGGTATTTTAGCTAGATCCCCCAAAGATGTGATATGCTCACCGGCTCTGGCCCGGAACCGGGTGTATGTTCCCAAACCGGGCCCCCCATCTGTGCCGAAGGTTCTTCCGTAGGTAGACACCTCATCTGCGGTATGGCGACATTGACACCTAAGGATGTCTAACCTACTTGACCAAACCAGTGCCCAAATAGCATGTGGTCGTACGGTGGTCACAATCTTCAAATCCAAGACTTATTAGGCCCTTATACTGCACATACGACGGATTACTCCCTCCAGTTGGTCAAGGGCAACCAATCGCTTTATCAATATTCTGATCCAATCGTCGCCCGCGCCAGGGTATAGATAGTAAGTTTCACCCAGAGTAGAAGAGAGAATAGAGGAAGCAACAACGACTCATCGGCCTAGCTCAACGATCTCAACAAGTACAAAAGGGTTTGTGGCCCGAGGGTTAACCAATTCCTCTGAAGAGGGAAGATAAACATATCCTAGAAATTATTGAGCATGGCTAAGCATTTCTACTCTACAAGATTACTATATAATTAGGTCAAAAAAAGATTACTATATAATTTCTACTCAGGGTATTAAGTATAAGGCAACAAACGGATCAGGCTATTGTGTCAATCGACACGCTAGAAACTTGAATAAAATAGCATCCATCATTTGTAAAACAACAAAATAATGCCCTTGTGAAAACATAGGATAAAACATGATAGGGGGGAGGCATGCCTTCGTTGTCCTGGTGTTTTTTTTCTTCGTAGATCTCGTTGTCCTCAAAACCGTCACTCCCTACTCGTCAAAACGGTGAAACACAAATAAATAACAAATCCAAATAAACGTGAGAAAAATTCAAATAGAGAGTGTGTTGTTCGATCGACATAGAGTGAGAGGACTTAAAGAATGGAATAGGTTGGTTGGGAATGGGGTTAACTAAGGCCGGGTAATCGGTCTATTTTGACTAACAAATTATTTTATAAAATATGTAGCCAATATATAGTGGCATAGTTATAATATGCAATGCACAAACAATTCTCATATTAGCTAAACATACCGTTATACAAACAATAAGATATATCTATGAACATGTCATAATGACCACCCGAGGAGTAATAACACAACATGAACTAATTAGGAAACCTTGAACAACAAGAATGCTAAACATCTAGCAAACATGCAAAATACAAGGAATTAGACTCCAACTAAGCATTTAAGAAAAATGCAATCATGCACTAAGACAAAGACAACAATTCTCATGTGACAACATGTAATAAATGAAAAATCTATGCTCACGTCATATAAACAATCAACAAGAACAGTGGATGGTCACGACATAACAGTACTAAACCGTTGTGAATCAATACTAAGCATGGACTAACATATGGAAACACAACTATAGACTAGCATTTATTGCTAACAACAATTAGATAAAAGAAAGACATTGATGAATCTATCATGGCAATGAACATATTAACCACTATAACATGGATAACAAAACATGCTAGAAACTATTAGATCACACAAGTACCAACAATACATTTTATAAGAAATAAAACAATAGCTAGTATGTACGTAAAAGCTAGCTTAACAACAAAAGACCAAACCACTAAATAGCAACAAACTACAGGCTCAAAATAATTACCAAAAATCCTAAAAAGTAAACTAGGCATTTAAAAATAACAGAAACAACACTATATGCTCATATGGATGCATCAAATTAAAATACAATTGAATTTGAGTTGGATGCATACATGCTTTAAAATATGATTTATAAACTACAGTAGTCATTCGCAAAATAATATCTCTGATGGATTCCTATGGTCATTTGACACATTTTCTATTCATGGATCAAAATTATCTAAGGTGTGGATGGCAGACTAACACGCGAATGCCATCGGTCAGAAATGATGTCTAGAATCTAGGTATGAGTGAGTCTAACAGGTTGGTGCAAGGGATTAGGCTGGAGTTAACCTAGTGCGACGCAATTGTCGAAGAAATTTGATAAACCGAATTTCAGGACGCACGAACTCCGTCGGATATGTTGAACGGTTCGAATGTCTAGTCTTGGAATGGATCCTCCTCCTCCTTGTCGTTCTCCTGGCGCACCAGCTCGGCCTCCAGTGGTAGGAGTCGCCAGAAACGCAAACAACGTCCGTCGGAGCTCCGGTAAGATTGGATGGATCTATGAGCCTATTGCTCATGTGGAGAAGGGAGGTGGAAAGGAGAGAAGAAAGGAACGCGACCTGGAGTCTTGATATAGCAGGTGACTACGGTTCTTAGGATAGGAACGGCCGAGCAAAGTGAATGCCTAATAAAGAGAATTTGATATGGGATCCAGCCGTTTCAGATTGCGTTGTCGTTTATGTTGCGTGTGTCTGCGCGGGGAGAAGAAGAGCTGCGCTACGCGTTGCTCGTGTTGGGAGCGGATGTCTCGCTCGGTCGGGCTAAAGGAATCGTTCCGTTGGGCATGTATGCCGCCAATTCGCCTGGTTTGGGGCTAGTTTGGTTGAGGTACTGGTCTGTGTGACCCGCGGCAGTACATCGCTAGCTGGACGAGAAAGTCTCGAGGAAAGAACGTGCTAGTGCATCGTAGAGAAAAGAAAAATAAAGTGACGGGACTAATACAGACTAATGATGCACGAGCCTTAATGGGTGGCTTCAAGATTTCTTGTGGGCATAGGCATCACAAGTCATCCAGTCGTGGGTGGAAACGTAGGGAGTAGCGTACAATGCATGCATGCTCGTGCATGACAAGGGAAGAGAAAGCAAGATACCGGGAAATATCAATCGTTTCATGTAATAGTATTGTCGGATATATGCAAAATGGGGGTGTATATCCGGCATTGGCCAAAGACCGGATTATCAGGGTGACCCGCAGGTAATGGAACAAATTCCATTGGACGGCCTAGTAAGCCGACGCACGGGAAGACGGATTCTAGAAGAACCCGGATCACGGCTCAATACGTGATCCAGCTTGGAGAATAAGCCGGATGTCTTACTTTTCAAGAATAGGAATACTTTCCGTAGACTTCGAGTTTTCCATCATGTAAGCCCTAGTCCGGCTATCTATATAAAGCCGGACGGGAGTAGCCGTAAAGGCAGAAGCTAGAAGTTAGATCGACGAGAGCATAACCTCGCCGAGATAGCGAAACCATAAACTCACATTTTACTTTGTATACTTCAGGTTTCAGCCCTGATTTCGTGAGATTGCAGGAGTAGGAACGCCGCCTTAGCTGCGAAGTACCGAACCTGGGTAAAATGTGTCTTTATCTCCGGCTACTTCCTACGTTTCCACCCAGGACTCTACCAACAGGCTTATGGCACCCCTTGCCATGAACCTAACTAAGAACACTCAACAGTTGACGCCCACCATGGGGCCAGTGGCGTCGGGAGTCACGTTCCGAGCGGGGAGACTCTACGGAATCGGCAGTACAATAACTATCGGAAGCCCGGAATTCGACGGAAACGTCAGACGCTCAATCGACAACGGATCTTATTTGCCAGCACGAAATCACCTGGTAAGTTCTTGCGTCCTTCCTATTATATCTAGTAACGTTTTTATAGGTTTAACGGCGGAAGCAATGGATTTCTGCGGTGGAAGTAAATTTATCCCACTCGCCTTATGCCCAGTAGAAGACGGCTTTGACGCCGGATTTGACTCGGATCTGACTTATTCATGCATTGGGCAAGACCAAGATTTATTATGTGCATACCGCCAAAGCATGACTGGGTTTACTGCCTCTCAGGAGATGTCTATTCCTAGATCGTACTTTGTTGGCATTGTGCAATCAGAGATCGCCGAAAACACGATAGACGAAAATCCCGTGGAAAAGGCAGAAAACATTGGTCCCACAGAAAAGGTGGATGACCTGGAATCTGCCAATCAGGCGACGAGCTCGAAAGCCGGATCTATTCTAGCGGAGATAGAAGCAAAGATGGATTCGGAAACTGGATCTGCATATAATAACTCAGATTTTGATGATGATGCGGATGCTTTTGAAATAAATATCAAACCCATGCAGGAAAGATTTCACGAAGTACTCATGGCTAAACCGACGGAAAAGTCGGATACCGAGGAAGAAGAGGAAGCAGATCCCAAAACACCTCCACCGGGCTATAATCAAAACAGAGGAGAAGATGGCGATGAAAACCCTGAAGGACTCGTTTCGTTGGACTGGGCTTGCCTGCTCCGCGGGTGTGCGCCCATCCGTGCCGCCCACATGATGTGGTTGTCATCGTTCTGCATGTTTTCCCCTAGCCGCTTATGTATTTCTTGTGAAAAGAAAGAATCCTAAATTCCTAATACTCCCTTCGTCTCATATTAATTGTCTCAAACTTAGACAAAAGTTTGAGACAATTAATATGAGATGAAGGGAGTACAAATTAGACTAGTCATAGTGCAGAGTATCATCCACAAGTATCATGCACATGATACTAATACTACCTCTATAATGCATAGTATCTTATAGTAGTATCATAATATCATTCTATTTATTATTTTGTAGAATCTCAATGCAAATATGTGTACAAGATTTACATGCAACTAAATTTTCTAGTTTTACGTGTCGTGATACGGTATCTACCTATGTTACTCTAACCATCTCTCTCCTTCCTTAATTACCTGCCACATCAGTTTTTTGTGTGACCATGTTGCATGATACCATCTATGGTACCACCACTATGGCTAGTCTTAGTAACACACCATCCCCGTAATACCCATAATTATCTTGCCGTGCAGAGCCTCGCAGAGCACCACCATGTTCAGCGGTCGTGCCGGTGCACTCGGCGAACACACGGAATCTGCCCAATACGCGAACGTGCGGAACCCATGAACCTGGCCATGTACGCACTAGCAGCTGTTGGAGTCTGGTTTATTGCTGACAATGTGGTCGAATAGACTGTTCGAGAGCATTGGTTCGCTAGAATCCATTTCTGACTAGATGAGCTCGCAGGAGAAGAAGGCTGCGCTCGTACGGCCGGCGGCGCTCGAGCGGATGGCCACTGCGGTGGAGGCATACGCGAAGTGAACTGTGATGGCATGCACCACGAGGAAGCGGTGGTTGGCGACGGACCGACGTCCAGCAGAAGGATGTAGCGGAGGATTTGCACCAGGGGCGGAGCCAGGATTTAGGTATAGGGGGGGCGAGGCGCGGGAGGGCCAAAACATTATTCCATGTTCGAGAAGTACTCGAAAATTTTCCCTCGTATAACCTCTAGTACCTATCGAATCATTAATAGTGCAAAAAACGCAAATCAGATCTTAACCAACATAATTATAGCATAACTAGGAATCATAAATATAAAATTTATGATCAACTTCTACATACCGAGTATAAGTAAAATTGTTGGATTTTCTTCTAGCACTTGTGACCTGCATTGAATTTAAAATTATTACTGATCTTGACTAGAAATTCTACAAGGAGTGGCGGTATTGCATACACGTGTTCAAGGGCAAATGATCAATTAAGTGTATAGAGTGACCAACGTACCTCTAGATTTACAGAACGAGTGGCATAACTACGAGATCGACATCCTGAATGATGGTGAGGCGAAGAAACAGTCAACGCTATCAATACTTCAACACAGAGGTTGACATGACGACATCGCGGCAGAGTTTCCTAGCGGATGGTTCTTGGCATAGTTTTCGAGCAGCCAACCGCGCCATGACGGCATGGCAGATCAGTCTGATCTTGGGGGCAAGAGTAAGGCGGCTTGGCCGCCGGAAAGAAAAAGGAAGTTATGCCGAGAAGAAATGTGGCTAAACTAGGCTGGGCCTAAGTGCGTATATAGTCATGAGATTTAAGTACTGATTAGCACGTGTATGAGATAATTATTAACAAGCATATGCATTACCGATACTATTAATATCTACTCCAAATCATTAGGGGGGGGGCAAACCTTGGCGGGGGTCTAGCCCCTGCTAGCCCCCCTTGTCTCCGCCCCTGATTTGCACCACGGACATCTAGGGCGGCGGCCGGCAATGGTGACGAAGGCAGGGCGAGGAACCTGTCATGACGGGGTAACTAACTTAGATGGAGAAGAGCAGAACTAAGAGGGCATACGAGTAGAGGAGTTACGTTCCGGTGAGGAAATGGGTGCAGCTTTAGCTTCATGACTCCATGTCCCATTCCGGAGGTAGAGGAAGAAGAGAAAATGCGTAGTGATATAACTTTTTTTTGTTAGCCGCAAGTCACGTTTGGGGGTGGAACCGCTCGATGATAGCCATGTCACGCGGAGGCACGGATAAGCGCACACCCCTGGCGTAGGAAAGCCCCCTCCCACCACCACCACTAAGCTATGGCACCAACGGCTTAGACATCCTGGAGACTCATCATTATCGCGTATGGTATTTTTTTTTTCTGAATTTCAGTTATGTTCTTGGAAGAACTACCACATAATGACTTTTTCGAAATGGGGAAACCCTACCCTCTACATCGAGTGATGCACACAACTTTTATTACTTACACTTGGCCTTCCGTCCGGAGCATACGTCCCGGTTTAAACGGCTAGGAGGCCTGCCAACATTAGTCCCGGGTCAAACCACACCTTTAGTCCCGGTTGGAGATACCAACTGAGACAAAAGGGGTTTGACAGGCCACGGCCCGTCGCAACACTATCTCCAGCCGGGATATGACGATGTTCATCCTGCTCGAGCCATCCCCATTTTTCTCGGTTTCTCTCCCCTAGCTCGAGTTCGTGTCATTTTTTCCACGTTTTTGTCAAGATTTGGCGGCTCCGCATCTATCTAAGGGTTCTAAAAGGTTAACAACTTAATCATTTTATCTCGCATTGCTAGTTTAGCATATTTCATACTCCAGGTAGAGAGATCTGTGGGTTTTAGTTTGTGAGTAATTATTTTGAGTTTATTTGATATATATATATATATATATATATATATATATATATATATATATATATATATAGACAACCTATATATATACTCCTACTTGTATGATTGTTTGTTATATATAGTGTCATGGTTTTCATATACATCCCCGTCGGGACTCGTCCGGTTTATGATTCGGATGTGGTATATTATTATTTATACTTATTTGTTTCATTTCGTGTTTATGACAATTATACCCACCAAGTCGACATAGATATTTTTATCTAGAAGGTATGTGAACCGTAAATTACAACCAAACCTCTTGTCGAGAAGTTAAATTTAGTTGAAAAAGAAAACAACGATCTGAAAGAAATAATGAAAAGAACTGAAGAAGAGAAGATGAAATTGGAGTTGTATGTTGCCGATGTCGTCGATGATCACAAGATCAAGATGGATGCAATGTGGTTGATGATTAAAAAAATTAGAAAATATGCCATTAATAAAGAGTCTTGGTATCATTATACTGTTGGATCCGTTACTACCTTAGTTACAATTTTGATCGCATTTGTTGTTGCATTTAAATGCTTTAGATAGTTGTATGTTGTTTTATGATAATTATGTATGAACTTTGTGGAAAGTATGTATGAACTTTATGTATAGATTTTTGAAATAATAACATTTTGTCACTACTCTACTTTGGTTTTAATGTGACGAACTTGTATTGATTTGGTCACTTCTATGCTCATGATATATATAATGAAGATGAGACGACAATGGATGTACCATGATCGGCGCTCTCCCGAGTTCTGCCTGCATTTTATCGGTGTAGCTGAGGCAAACAAGCGGAATGGTTTTATGTGTTGTCTGTGTGGTGTCTAAGAATATTAAGGATTACTCTTCCTCAAAAACCCTTCACATCCACCTGATTCGGTTCGGCTTCATGTCCGGCTATAATTATTGGACCACGCATGGAGAAAGAGTGGTTATATGGTTGTCTACGTTGTAGAATTTAGAATTTTTTCCCTACGTAGTCCGCCAAAATAACTATTAAGATAACGAGGCACGCCCATACATGCGAGCATGAGGATCACGACTCACCGGGCAGCGGAATCGATGTAGTCGTAGAAGAGTTCTGAACGACTCGCCGGGCAGCGGACATGAGAGAGACATCCTTCCGGCGTTGCTAATTGGTAACTCCAATCAACTGTGATTAGAGATGTTATGAATCTGGAAGTTCTCAAGACATGAGAGATAAGAGCTAATTGAAAGGACATTTGTCCCCTAATCTTATTTTGGTGTTTGATCACAACACATGTAACGTTTGTCTAAGTATGTTTAGGAATGCCGATGGAAACTTAGGGACTTTTAAAATGGAGAAAACTAAAAATAAGTGTCTTCAGAGCTCTACTGATATGTCAATCAACATTGAATATATTACAAAAAAGAAGAAAGAAGAAAGAAAAAAGGGGAGAAAACTGCCTAGACGGCCTGCCTGGCTGGGCAGTGAGGCCGGGCGTCTCAGGTAGGGTCCCGGCCCAAGGCAGCGGGAAAGCCGGCCCCAGGCCGGGTCACAGCCGGCCTCTCTACGTCTGCGGGTCGGGCTCCAGCCGGCCTCGCAGGCGCTCCAGGCCGGGCGGCTCTGCTGCCCTGCCGGCCTCCCTGGCCAGGCTCCCAGGCCGGGTTTCCTGACAAGGAGAAAATACCCCCCCCCCCAACGGCCACTTTACCCCCACCACGATAAATAGGGGTCTTCCCCTACCTTTAGAAGGGGTCAAACTAAGCTTCTCTCTCCACCATTGTTGACCACCTTTGAGCTCAAGGATTTTCCCAAATACCCAACCAAATCTCTTGATCTCTTGGGATTTGGAGGAGACACACTATATCTACAACTCCACCAAACCGATTCTTCATCACCCCACCCATCCCCTAGGGATCTTGTAGTTCTTGGTTCATTGGAACCTAGAACCTTGTTGCTCTTAGCTCATTGGAGCTTGGAGCCTTTTTGGTGTCCCCGAAGCTTTGGAGCTCATGGATCTTGTTTCCAGGAGTCTTAGCGGCTCCCGGGATTTGGTGAGGACCCTCCAAATTCTGGAGTGTGCCTTATCCTTATAAATGTTCTAGTTGTCAACCTCAACGGCAACATAGTGATTCGACCCTCTCCACATCGATGGAAGAACTCGAAGGAGATACGATGTGCCATTTAAGGGCTACTACGTGTTCCACTTTGGTGGCACCGCAACGCTCCAATAGAGACTAGCTTCCATTGGAAAGTGAATTTCGGGATACATCTTCGCGTCATTGTGTTCAGTTATTTCTCAACTTACCTTTACTTGTTGCTACTAGCTTTGTTGTAGAAATATCTTGTGCTAGTAGTATTTGCTCAACATGTAGGATTGTTCACCTAGTTGCATAATCTAGACAATATATATTCGAGCATTATCTTGTTAACCGAAAAAGAAGTAAAATTTGTAGTTAACCTATTCACCCCCTCTAGTTAACCTCTCGTTCATTCAATTGGTATCAAAGCCTCGTATCTTTATTAAGTCTATACCTCCTAAAGAGGAGGATGGCGGATCATCACGTCACCATGGATGCTATCCAAAATCTAATTCAAGCTATGGTTGATAGCTCCGGAAGAAGATGGAGGGACTAATAAAATAAATGGCATCTACATCTAATCACTCCAAAGAACATGCTAATGTAGATTGAAATGAAACTCCCATTACTTCTAAGGAAGACTTTGGGACATCTAAGCCTATAGATAGTATTCATGAGAACTAACTATGCTTATAAAAATGCTCCTAATGTTCAACATCCACATGTTAATCATTTTGGTGCACCTCCTAAGGTAGATATGAGTCGTTTTACTAATTGGGAAGCTTCCATGAAGTCTTACATGTGTAGCTATTCAATGAAAATATGGAGGATCATTGAGAATGGATATGAGCCAAAGGACCCCAAGAACTTAAGCTCAAGTAACATCATAGATGAGCAACTCAATGCCTATTCCATGCACATGTTGGAGAAGGCAATGGAAAATAAATAGTAGAGCACATCCGGGAATTCTCAAGTGCGAACAAAGCATGGGATTGCATATTGGATAGGTTTGATGGCAATGTCAACATACAACGCTCCAAGAAGTCAATCATCCAAAGACAAGTTGATAACTTCCATATGAAGGATGGAGAGACTCTTGAAGACATGTTTAGAAGACTCAAGGCTCTTGTGGTTGACATGAGAGATTGTGAATTCAAGTATTGTGATGAGGATTGGGTCAAGAAGAAGTTTCTACTCACCTTGATCCCATAGAATGAAAACATGGTGATGAATGTGCAATCAAGGGCTGATTTCTTGCAACCATCTCCCAATGATGTTTTGGGTATCTTCATCACCCTAAATGTCATGAATAAGTCCTCCGATGATGTCATGGCCCATGGAAATTTAATGAAGAGAACTTCTATTTCCTTGAAGGCCACACCTCATGAAGAAGATGACTCAACTGATGATGGTGGCTCCTCACATGTTGTCTTCGAGAGGGAGGTGAATATATCACATGAAGAATGCTTGGCTCTTTCTCAACACAAGTGGTGGAAGAAAGGAGACTATATATCAAATGCCACGAAGAACGAGGGAAAGGACGTCTAAAGCATGAAGAAGGGTAGGACTTGCTTCAATTGGGCAGATAGTGAGCACTTTGTTGCGGAGTGCGCTTTCAAGAGTAGAACTGATAATGGTGGAATACTTATAAAGAAATCCACTTTCATCCCCAAGTTCAAGAATTTCATCAAGAGAGGCCCTCCAAGGGCATTGGTTGCAAAGGAAGTTGAATACACATCTGGTGGTGAAGAGACTTTGTGATAGTGAACAAGTGGGCATGGCGGCCGTGGCAAAGGGCGTCATTCCTTTAAACTTAAGCTCTCTCTTCTCCAACCCTAATGACACGAAGGGTACCTCGAGGCACAAGTGCTTCAAGGCCAAGGGTACATCCCCAATGGTTACTCATACACTCGAACTTGCAAATTCTTCCACTCCATCTCTATTAAATTGTGTTGAGGAAGTGGACTATGTTAAAGATCTTCTAACAAACTTTGTGAAGAAACTTGATAGTGAAACTAAATTTTTTTATCTTGTGGATCAATTGAGTGAGGCACATGACCTCATTGATGAACATGAGAAAAGAATCACCTTACTTAAAATCTTTGCTCGTGATGATTCTAGAATTGAGGATATCGAGAAAGCACTAGATTGTTTTAGAGAAAGTATTGAAGATACATTTGCAATTGATATAGCTAAAGTAAAGTTTGATCGTGAACATGCTTTTGCTAAGGTAACGGAATTCATGGCCTTAAATGATGCAACTAACAAAGGTTACAATGAGATCATAAAGGATTTTATAAGCTTCAATTGATCATCGAACACTCTCAAATGAGCTCAAGACTTTGAAAGGGTCAAAAGATATAAATGCAAATTCTTGTGCCACTAACCCTTGAAGTGTCAAGGTAACTCTAATTGAGGAGAACAATAGGATGAAGTCCCAACTCAAAAAAGGTCCTTCCACTTGCATCCAAGGGCAAAAGAACCTTAACGGTCTTTTGAATAGTCAAAAGGTAGTTATAGGTAAGGAAGGCATTGGGTTTGGTTCCTCATCCAAGGAGACCTACAAGCAGCACACCCCATTCCACCAAGCCCTACATCGATACTATACAAGGTGAACTCACTCCTCTCTCTATATGCCTTTGGTGTCTTGGTGAATGGTGTGCTACCTCATGGAACCACCCTATGTGTGCTCAGGTTTGATCCCAACATAGAGCCCGAAGATGATTCCCAAGATGCTCACGAATGTTCCCAAGATGATGCCCGAGAAGCTATGGAAGAAGTCTGAGAAGAAGACATCGGGGAGGAAGAAGAAGAGGAGGAAGGAGGCGGAAGCCAGGAAGCCTGGCCTGGCAGCTCGGCCAGGCCGACCTCCTAGATCCTCAGGTCGAACCGCCAATAGAGGAGGCCGGCCTCCCTGCGCGCTAGGCCGGGTGGCCTCCCGAAGTTCCCGGCCCCACCCTGGCCTCAGGCCGACTGCCCTGCGTAGCCAGGCCGACCACCCTGCTGCCCACCCCGGCCTCATAGGACTGTCACATCCCAGTTTTTGGAACCTTGTACTGTAGTTCAAGGAAAGAAAATTAAGGCCAACAATTTTTTTTCTAACAACATTATTGTTTTGAAACAACATTTGCATATTATCATAATCATATATGCAATGCAATTTTTGTTTTATTTTAAAACTAATACTAAATTTTCCTGAAAACACTATTATAATTTTTTTTCCTAATGTTTTCCCTGATGTTACTTGAGTGATTTTTATTCCAAGACTTGGATCATGCTTTCTATCATCTTAAAATAAACTTTTATCTTTGATGGATCTAAGAAAACAAAACTTCAAAATAACTTATGGAAGTTTTCTATAAAAACTATTCCCTGAAAATATAGCCAAGTACATGTTTTCCACACTTGTTTTCACTAGGCTATAATATTCCATTTTTTTCTTGACTTGTATTTGTTCCTTGTTATATGGACTAAAAATCCATAATCTTGGTTTGAATTTTTAAACAAGAAAAACAATCGTTTGCTTGTTGTTTTTGTGGAAGAAAAATAAGGCAGAAAAATGCATTTTTAGAAGACACAGAAAAACAAAAAGTAGCCTTTTTCCACTTTGTTTCCATAGCCTTATACTATTCCAAAAAAAATTCAAAAGATGTTTCTGAAAGTTCAAAACTGAAGGAAAACGGGGTAGGCTACACTAGCGCAAAGCAAAATTTCTACCGCGTCAACCAAGATCTGCTGCGAGATATAGATCACGAAATTACCACGTTACGCGCTGTGCCGATCTCGGTGAAGCGGGTCGGGGCAGGGTAGTCGTATGAATCCTCCGGATCCCGTCGCTCCCACGAACAGATCCTCTTGGCGGCTCGTCCAAGTGCTACAGATGCAGCACCTCTATCGGTATCCACACGTGCGGCGTGGAAGCACCGCTTGCCGGACTGCTAGGTCCGCACGGGCGGCATGGGCGTGGAGAGACGGTGGCTGCGGTGGAATGTGGTGCGTAATTAGCAACCCTAAAACACACAGCCTCCTCTCATTTATATAAATGTCCCCATAATGGGCTGCCACTAAAACAGCCCACTCTAGAGTCCATTTCCAGCCCATTTCGGATCCAATCCGAATTCTGCTTCTTTTGGCTTAAGTGTGCGACCCTATAGGTTCACGCACGTTTAGACATGACACGAGTACACCTACTCGGCTAATAGTTGGTAGCGGCTTCTAGAAAAACGTTCCAACTCCCAAACGTGCATAAAGATCACATCGGACGAACCATCACATGTGTATGCTATTCCTTTTGCATCACGATATTTTATCATGCTCTTAGCTGATCACTCTTTCTCGATCCTATGAATCGGA
The DNA here is from genome assembly GCA_028641055.1 of Alopecurus myosuroides. Taxonomy (NCBI): domain Eukaryota; kingdom Viridiplantae; phylum Streptophyta; class Magnoliopsida; order Poales; family Poaceae; genus Alopecurus; species Alopecurus myosuroides. The sequence continues at coordinate 418,561,771 of CM054058.1, forward strand.
ATCCCTTTCTAGGTTAACTATTAACCTTATTCAGCATGGCCATGCATTTTTGGATCCGATTACTCGAGGGGACCAGAGAAATATCTCTCTCTCTAGTGAAGAGAGGGGCAAATCCCATCTTGACTGACCATGCCGTGTAGCATGCTTCATGACAAACCCGAAAGCTACCTTTATAACTACCCTGTCACGGTGTAGCGTTTGATAGGCCCAAAGTAGGTCGATTCACTACACAAGAACATACGACAATCTCAGGTCTAAGGACAAATCAACCACATCGTGTAGAGAGAGAACTATTAGCATTGTTGTAATGTCTCAAACTGGGTCTGTCCAACACCATGTTCGTAACATGAGTTCACATTATTAGTTTGAAATCACCATGTCTATGACTTGCGAAACATAGCTATCAACCAATACATGTGCTAGTCTAATGTTCAGGTGTGTCCTCACATGAACTCCGACTAGGGACATATTTAGAATAACCATGTAAGTAAAGAGTTTCACAAAAAAGTCACATAATTGCCAATCAATACAAATATATTATTCTAGGCACATTATTACAAATCATGGATACATAGATATATCATCATCTCTATGATTGCCTCTCGGGCATATCTCGAACAGTCTCCCACTTTCACTAGAGTCAATCTAGAAGATATCTAATACCCATAGATCTTGTGTGCGCCTCATGCTTAGGCTTGGGGCGAGGTTTTTTCAAAGGATTAGCAACATTCAGATCCGTATGTATTTTGCATAAGCTTACATCTCCTCGTTCGATGAGCTGTCGAATGAGATGATAATGCCGCATAAAGTGTTTGATTTTCTGGTAACTCCTTGGCTCCTTGGCTATCGCAATGGTCCCACTATTGTCACAGTAGAGATCCAGTGGATTGGACGCACTAGGGACAACACCTAGATCAAAAAGGAACTGCTTCATCCAAACACTTTCCATGCCGGCTTCAGCTGCCGCTATGTACTCGGCCTCCATTGTAGAATGAGCAACCGTGTCCTGCTTGGAACTCTTCCAGCTAACCGCTCCACATTTCGACTGCGATTTGGAATCATCCATATCGGTTTGGAAGCTGGCATCGGTGTAACCATTTATAACGAGCTCCACCTCACCTCCGTAAACTAGGAACATATCCTTAGTTCTTCTCAAGTACTTAAGGATATTCTTTACCGATGTCCAGTGACTCTCACCGGGATCAGCTTGGTACCTACTCGTAGCACTTAGAGCATATGAGACATCTGGGCGAGTACATATCATTGCATACATGATAGACCCAATTGCCGAAGCATATGAAATCCTACTCATGCGCTCTCGCTCATCAGTTGTCGAAGGACACTGATTCTTGCTAAGATTTATGTCGTGTGACTTGGGCAAGAACCCTTTCTTTGCCTCTTCCATGCTGAATCGTTTCAGCACTTTGTCAATGTAAGTACTCTGGATTAATCATATTAGCCTCTTTGATTTATATATATAGATCTTAATACCCAGAATGTATGCCGCTTCCCCTAAGTCCTTCATGGAAAAACTATTTTTCAATGAGGTCTTAGCGGACTCGAGCATAGGAATGTCATTTCCAATCAGTAGTATGTAATCCACATATAAGATTAGAAATACAAGTGAGCTCCCACTTTCTTTCTTGTAAACACAAGACTCTGATTCGTTTTTGATAAAGCCAAAACCTTTGAGTACCTCATCAAACCGAATGTTCCAACTCCGAGATGCTTGCTTCAACCCATAAATGGATTTCTGAAGTTTGCATACCTTTCCAGCATTTTTATGATCGACAAAACCCTCGGGCTGCATCATATACACGTCCTCGGTTAGCTTTCCATTTAGGAAAGACGTTTTGACGTCCATTTTCCATATCTCATAGTCGAAATATGCAGCAATAGCTAGAATTATCCGAATAGATTTAAGCATCACTACGGGAGAGAAGGTCTCGTCGTAGTCAATTCCTTGAACTTGCCGAAAACCTTTTGCGAAAAGTCGAGCTTTATGGACATAAAAATTTCCTTCCATATCAATCTTTCTCTTATTGATCCATTTGCACTCTATGGTCTTATGACCATCAATTAAATCAACCAAGTTCCAAACTTGATTGTCACGCATGGAATCTATTTCTGATCTCATGGCACTTTGCCATTTCCCGGAGTCTGGGTCCATCGTTGCTTCCGTGTAGGTCGTAGGCTCATCATTGTCTAACAATAATATTTCCCGTGTATCATTTTCTAACAATAATATCTCTCGCGAGTTACACAGCCTTTCCGACCTTCGTGGTGGTGGTGCTTCTGTTGCCACAGGTTCTTCAACTCGTTCTGCCATTACAACATCACGCATTGATTCCTCCCCGGTAGGCTCATCTTGTACTTCATCAAGCTGCACCGTTCTTCCACTTTTCTCCTTCGTGAGAAACTCTTTCTCTAAGAAAAAACCATTCCGAATGACAAACACTTTTCCATCTTCTCGGTTGTAGAAGTAATACCCAAATGTTTCCTTTGGATATGCCACGAAAATGCATTTATCTGATTTGGGTGTGATCTTGTCCGACTGAAGTCGCTTGACGAACACGTCACAACCCCAAATCTTTAGAAAAGACAAGTTGGGACTCTTCCCATTCCACATCTCAGATGGCGTCTTAGCTACGGATTTTGAAGGTACCCTATTAAGTGTGAGTGATGTTGTTTCTAGAGCAAAACCCCAAAATGACAATGGAAGATCTGACTGGCAAATCATTGACCGAATCATGTCCAACAAGGTTCGATTACGCCGTTCGGAGACCCCGTTTATTTGAGGCGTTCCAGGCGGCGTAAGTTGAGGAACAATTCCACAACTCTTAATATGATCGCTAAATTCATAACTCAAATATTCTCCTCCACGATCGGATCGTAGATCTTTAATTTTCTTGCCACGTTGATTATCTACTTCATTCTGGAACTCTTTGAACTTTTCAAATGTTTCATACTTATGCTTCATTAGGTAGACATAACCGTATCTACTAAAATCATTAGTGAAAGTTATCAAGTAGTGAAAACCACCTCTTGCTGGCGTGCTCATTGGTCCACATACATCAGTATGCACGAGTTCCAATAAGTCCGTCGCCCTCTCAGGAGAACCGTTGAAAGGCGACTTCGTCATGTTTCCAAGTAAACAAGCTTCGCATGTCTCGTATGATTCAAAATCAAGCGAAGTTAGAAAACCATCATTATGGAGTTTCTTCATACGCTTTTCACTTATATGACCCAACCGACAATGCCAAAAATAGGTGGGATTCAAATCATTAGGCCGTATCTACTAAAATCATGAGCGTCAGCAGGATTTATAATAAAAAGCCCATTCACAATGGAGGCAAAATCCACAAACATATCATTCTTGCAGAATAAACAACCATTGTCTTTACTCGCAAATGAATAACCATCTCTCATCAAACATGAAGGAGAAATAATGTTTCGGTTAAAACTAGGAACGTAATAACAATTATTCAATTCCATAATAAATCCTGAAGGGAGGTGCAGTTGGTAGACGCCAACGGACAACGGAGCAACCCTTGCATTATTTTCGACGCGAAGATCAACTTCTCCTTGTCTCACACTTCTACTCCTTACTAGCCCCTGCATCGATTTGCAAATGTGAGCAACCGATCCGGTATCAAATACCCAAGAGTCAATAATAGAGTCAGCGAGAAAAATGTCTATAACATTAATTACAAGCGTACCTGAGCTAGAAGTCTTACTTCCACTCTTCTTCACTAAAGTAAGGTACTTGCTGCAATTTCTCTTCCAGTTTCCAGTGTTATGACAGTAGAAGCACTCTGTGTCAGGTTTAGGTCCATCCTTAGGCTTAGGTTGTGGCTTGGAGATCAAATCTTTAGCCTTCCCTTTTCCCTTAGACTTACCCTACTTCTTGAAGCTAGGCATGTTCTGCACAGCCAACACTTGGCCATGCATGTAAGGTCCCCCAGAACCACTGTTCAAGGACACCTTCGATATGCATACATTCACGATCCCAGATCACACCAGTCGTGAACAACATATCAAGTTGGTACACAGATACAATATCCATTACACGGTTACGCAAACACTTACAAAAGAGACATGATCACCTGACCAAGTCCACACAACTGCCACACAGGGCAAACACACAGCGGAAGACTAACACACAAAACGTGGTAGAGCCCAAGTCACGCCTTAACCTACAGGTTGCTGACTGGGAGACGATCCTAGTTCGCAATCAGTGCAGTACTTCTCCTCGTTGATCTCCTCCTGAGATTCCTTCTCGATGTCTAGCAAGTAAATACCAGGGGCGAAACCAATATGAGTATGTTTGAATGTACTCAGCAAGACACCCATCATGTAGCTTACCAAAATGCAAGTATGCTTATATAGTGGAATAGGTAGGCTATACATAGGGTTCACTATCAATGATATATGGAAGACATATCACAGTTGATTTTGTAAATCTCTGTATCTTCGTTGAAGAAGATACTTCAAAAGAAAATAATATAGTTTTCTCTCTCTTGTAGATATCACATGTACAAGAGGTTTTGTAAATTTTTTGTTAAAATAAAGTTTTCTCTTTGCAAAACTTCTTGGAAAATCCACTTCCAGATTTTTTTCTTAGAAAAGAAAAGGATCTTCTTTGCAAAAGTTTTTCTAAAACATCTTCTGGCTTTTCATCAACGGTACCTCCACGGTACAAAGTTTTCCCCTTTCCGAACTTCACAAGTCCAACTCCTTTTTGAAGACTCCTTTTTGAAAACATTGACACAATGCTAACTACATGGCCTTTCAACTGCCCATATCCGAGGGCTCGGCTATTCTGAATAGTTTTACTCTGCAGAGGTGTACACATTCCACTAGATCCAATCATCTGCCATGAACCACCCATGGATCGACACAGCGATATGCAAGCACCAGAAGAATGATCCTAAATGTCCACTCTGACACAAGCTAGTATATGCTCATTCCTTCAGATGGGTTGTTTCCCCGGCACCAGGTCCCACCCTGCTTAGCCGGGAGGCCCAAACTATCGCATCCGGAGGGAAAATTAATCCCACACTATGTATGTCCCGTCTCTCCCGCCTGGCGACACTTCGGTTTAGAGAATCATCCTCTCTATAGAATTTTGGAATGAAACACACACTAACAAGTATCTAGATAGGCCCCGTACCCATATTGGGGTAGAGTGGCAGTACTTCTTGGTTGTCCAGCGAAGACTAGGTTATGTGTCATTTTGGTAAAAACACCTTTTTCTCAAAAAATGACCACTTCCACAATCCTCTGGTGAATAAGGCTCAACCTTTTCTCCAGGTTTTCCAAAAAGCCTTTGTTTTGCAAAAAACATATTTTGGGTGTCCACTTAGGGACTAATATATGGGATGGTAATAAATACCATATGGTGGCTATGGGCTTGGTAACACCAAGTATCAACTAATGGCATAGTATATAGTATATATATAATAATAGTAGCCACTCAAAAATAGTTTTTTTGGAAATCAAAGTTTTGGAAAAAAAATTAGAAGTAAAACATGCATGATAGATAATGATAAGTGTATTATATCAGCAAGCATCAGGATGTCTTGCCTTAAATCTCTTTGTGCCTCTGGCCTTGAAGTAGCTTGATCTTGACACATAGCTCTACAACTCCTTCTTCTTCTTCTTCTTCTTCTTCTTCTTCTTCGTTTTCTAGCGTCGTAACACACACTCAGAACTCAAGACCAAACAACTAAACAAAACAACACATACAGGAAGCAAACGTATACTCGCAAATTCTCTCAAACCTTATCGCAAAAACTATCTCACATAACCCTCATGGTCCAAAACTATCGTCAGACACTATGTATGGTTTAGAAAACCATATCCCACGTATTAAATGTCCTCTATGGAGTGGGTGTACCACTCTCATAATAAGATATTCAAGGAGCTAAAAATATAGCTTGTGGATGCAAAAGGTTAGGTTACTAAGATAAACAAACGGTCAAACAGAACAATGCCCATGGCAGTGGGTATTAGCAACACTCAAGCAATTTTCACTTATTATGTTCATGATTAAGTGGGATGTTTAGTTCACAAGATACTCCTAAGCATAACAACAACAACACTAGAAAAATAAATAACACAAGTATAACACTCATGCTAAGGTAATCACTCAGACAATTCCAAACAGCAAAGCAAACAAAACACAGATGAATCAGCTAGTTATTTATTAAGCTCATGTCTACTCAAAAACTAAGGAATCACTCAATCATGCAAGGGACCAAACAAACCAGTGGCTCAATAAATTGTAACAAGTCAATAAAACACACTCTAAAACATAATGACAATAAGAGACATTACTCTGAGCAAAATATCTTAATAACAGGAGTCACTATTAGCATACTAGTATGGAAAATTTACACAAGCATGCCCTAAGACATAATTGCCTTATACAACCCATCAACACAAAACAACTAAAATATTATGCCATAATAACAGAAAGGAAAACATTCTAAACATTCTAGGAAACATCATACACTCCTAAAAATAAAAGGACAACAATAATGGAGCAAACTCAACATCTAGTGGGACACTAATGCAACACTAGAGGAGCAATCAATACTATAAGCATGAGTTTTTCCTAGAACATAAATTCATGAATAAAAACACCTACTAACAATACACACAACTTACACATGCTAGTAAGCAAATACACTAAAATTAATTCTATGAAAAACAACTACTCATACTAGTGAAAATAATATAGTTAAATAAAACAAGCAATGCCACACATGCTCTCCTATAAACAAATGTGCAAGCTAACAGAGGTGATACCATCACCACATCAGTACCCAAAAGGGTACTAGACTCCACTAAACTATAACAAAAACCTAGGTACTAATCATAGCAATACTAGTTCACAAACTCTATCCCACAAAAATACTAGAAAACAATAAGAGGCTATTTCTATTTCTATTTGGTTTCCAATCAAGCACAAACTTCCTAACATATTAGTAATGAAACAAAACACTTAATAACAGTGATCAACACATCTACTCATGCTTGGAAACTAGTTTCTAACAAACAATCATTTATTTACAAACAAACACACAAGATTTAAAATAAAAAGAAAAGTGCTGTTTCTAGAAATGAACACAAAAAATAATACAGAGCCCTAAAAATCATGCCAAGCTATACTTACATAGATCTAATCACACACAAGATCATCTAATTGGATTCACATCAAAAATCATTTTTGAACTCTCTCTAAAAATCCTAGAAATGGCTACTGGTCTTTTACCAAAATGGATGGCATTTCCAAATGGTAGTTCACCTTGATGCAAGGTCAAGTCTCACTGATAGATATATCCAAGGGATACTCCAAACAGCTTGGTTTGCAAGATTTGGCCACGTAAAACTCAAGTTATGATTAAAATGGTGAAACGGAGTGCTTCTGCCATTTTTATTAGTTCTCTCAAAATATAGCACAAAACCCATTTCTTTAAGTTAGAGGTGGTTAAGAATTTGTAGACCCATCTCTATGATTTTTGGTTTGGCAAAGTTTACTCGTTTACATTTTCATTTTGAATTAAAGTAACATGCCTGAAATAGCTCCGCAGAAGAAGAAAAAAACAGCAACCTGCAGGGCCAACGGGCTAGATTCGGAGGGAGATGGGCCGCGCGGGGCGAGGCCGGCCTGCTAGACGAGCGCGCGCGCCGAGGCGGTACGCCGCCGTCCGATTCGAGATCTGCGGCAGGGATTAGAGACGGGCGGGTTCAAAGAGGGCCACTAGATGCAGATCCGGTGGCCACAGAGCGGCCACGTCGACGCGCCCCGGCGACGACCTGAAGACGCGGCGGAGTCCGCCCCTGCCGCCATGGGAGGAGCTAGGGCTCGCCTCCGTGGAAGCGCGCGGTCTCCCGGATGCCTGCACACCACGGAGAGGCTCCGAAGCGCGCCGCCCATCCAATGCGCGCCAGCACGCAAGGCGGGAGGGACAGGGGCGTGTCCCGCCATGGAAGCCGCGGGAGGAGCTCGAGGTCGATGAAGGCGGGGGCTCTACGAAGGACCAAGGACCAATTCGAAAGGAGCACGAGTCTCCAGGGGACTCGAGGAAGGAAGGGGAAGAAACGATGGAGTCGGGGAAGCCCTAAATCGACGGCGTGACAGAGGGCAACCCGCGGCGGCCCGTGGTCGATTCCGGCGATTTGAGGAGAAAGGGAGAGCGATTTTCGTGTATTCGTGCAATTAGGGAGGAGAGGGGACAGAGAGACAATCTCTCAAGCAGAATGGAGGCCAGGAGAGCACTGGCGGCGTTGCACGGCGCCGCGGCCATTGACGGCCATGGCGAGCAGGCTCGGGGAAGAACGAGGGCCGGGAGGACCTTGTCTAGGAGGTTTGCGGTGGTGAGGAGATGATGGAGCCAGAAGGGCTCGGGCAGAGGAGGTCCAGGGAGGTAGGGGTATAGGCGTTCTCCCTCAGCACCCGAAGGTGTTTGATAATAAATAGAGAGGGAAGGAGAGGGTCCAGGGGGAGGGGGACTGGCTCCTCAAGCTCATGGAAGTCAATGCTTCTAGAATGTGGGTCCTTGAGGCAGCAAGGTATGGGGGAGGGGCGTGGGCATGTCAGCCCATGCCAAAGCTTAGTGTCTAAGCCATGTGGGATGAGGTGGAAGGGTATGGGCATTGCCATTTCTTCCAGGAAGTCAAGGGGTTGGGGTCCAGGTGACTAGGCAGCTAGGGGATCCAAGGGGAGTGAAAGAGGAGGGGAAAATACCACCTAAAGGTCTCTTTTAAAAATTGAGCAGAAAGTGTTTGTGGTTATTTTATTCAAAATATTGAACACAACATATGCAAGAAAATTTATCTAGGAGGTAGGTAATGAAAATTGGAGTAGGGTAGTGGTGGTCTCCTATTTTTCTTAAATTGTTTTCTTTTAAAACTTTCAATTTTCCAAAAAACCGTTGTTTCTGTTTTTAAATGTTTTCTCCAAAATTTTGAATAGAAGATATGTTTGAAAAGATTTTTTATGGATAGATAATCAAAAATTGAGTCTATGGATGGTGATCCCCAAATTTTCTGAAAATGTTTGTTTCACAAAATTTTGAAAATTCAAAAAGTGCAGAGTCTGTTTTTGGATGTTTTCTTCAAAAACTTGAAAATGAGCAGCAAATGTTTTTGGATAACTAGGTCACATATGGTCCTAGGAATGTTGGGGAATTTTCCCAAAGTTTTTAGAAATACTTTTATTAACAAAAACATTAAAAGTCCATTTCTGGCCTTTTGGAAAATAACATTTAATAAATAGGAAAATGTTTATAAATCAAGTATTTTTGAGGGGTGGAAGGGTATATAATATAGGTCACAAAGGTGATTTTTGTTAGACAACTCCTTTAGAAAATATTTGAGATGCCAAGTGTAAAAGGATAATAACAGGAATTTATTTAATAGGCCAAAAACCTAAGAGAGGAATAATCACATAGTCATGGGAGGCAAAATGGATCACATGAATATGATTTATAAGTCATGAAGATTACAAGAGAAGGTTGATTTAGCTCAAAAAGGATAGGAGTTATTTTTAGGAAGGCTTAACAAAAGCATCATGATAATAGGGACATGATTCTATTTGTTGGGAAGACCCCAAGAGGGCTTTGGAAGAAAAGTGAATGAGTTTAATATTCAAATACAAACATAAGGATAGGGATCATAGATAGGTACCATTATACCCATGATGGTACATTGGTCAAAGATCAAGATTTCTCCTTATGGCAGGAGGCCAAACTAGATAAGTTAAAGAGAACATAAGATGAAATAGAAATAGGATATAACATGCTACTGATGTATGGGCTTTGTTATTTGAAGATTCATTATTTGAAACAACTCACAGTCCTTCACAACATTTATAAACACTTTGAGGCAAAGAGAAAGGTAAGCTCACCTCAAGCAGATACTAACAGGACTTAAACAGTTCACTCCAGCAAGAGGTTTCTATGATTTAAATTCTTGGAGTTTTCCCTCAAGTGTTTTAAAGAAAGTTTGTGATCAGGACAGACCATTTAAGGAGGGTTTTTATAAAAGAGGTTCATCTCAATTCTTTTTATTTATGGAACCATTTTTTTTTGGTTGGTCCCAACACCAACACTCAAGGTCAAACAAGGCAGAGGGAGGTGAAACAAGATTAATAGTTAAGCATTTTAAAAAGTTTTTGTTGGCCCTAATTTGTTACTCTCCAACAACTGCATTTTGCTGGTTTCCAAAAAGTGGGGTGTGACAATGCCCTGCACTCTTCTTAATGTCATTCTCTGCCGTCTTGAGCATGCCACAAAGTTTATTAAGGTACTTCTCCGCCCCATGCATATGGTAGTTCGAAATGAAGTTCCCATAGCTAGATGGAAGCGAAGCCAGAATGAAATCTGTGGCCAACTTAGGGTCCAATAGAAAACCAAGTTTGTCCAAAGTCTGCACATAACCAAGCATCTTGATCACGTGCGGCCCTACTGCTCCGCCCTCATCTAGCTTGCATTCACCAAAAGCCTTAGCGACATTGAACCTTTCAGTAGTGGCTTGAGTCTGGAACATATCCTTCAGCGCAATGATCATATCATACGCTTCCTGACCATCAAATTGCTTTTGAAGGTCGGGTTGCATGCTGATGGCTAGGTTGAGACTCCAAGTGCAGAGTGTGTAGCTAGTGGGAAGCCTTCTTCCCCACGAGGGTGACTCGAGGGTTTATATTGAACTCTTGGGGAGCCAGTATTTCAGCAGTTGTCTTCCAATCTTCCTCCAGGATCCTGCAAACAAATAGAGAGTTTTGTGCCCTCAACCTCACCAAGTGGTTGTCAAGCACAAGGTATGAGACTTCTAAATTGCAATGCAAAACTGAAACTAAATGTGCAATAATTAAATCTACTACTAAATGCAAATGAGAAAATAAATATGCAATGGATTGTTTTTGTATTTTTGTGATGCAAGTGGTGATGGAGATAATGTAAATTCGAATTGGAGATGCAAGTAAAGTAAAGTGCAAGTAAAGTAAATTGCAGCAAAGTAACTAGAGTGTTTTCTTATATTTAAAATAGGACCGGGGTTCATGGTATGACACTTGCATTCTCCCAAATAAGGTGGTAGACGGTGGACATAAAGAATTACATGTGAGATTACAATAACATGTTTAACATTGAGTACTTTCATATGGGCATCACGTCCTAGCATAGAGATCTCTACGGTCATATTAATCCCTCTTATACTCCACCAAGATGCGAAATAAATCATAACACCTCGATAATTAAGGAAAAACCAGAGTATAGCTTTAAGCAATGTGACATGAAGTTGAAGTAAGAACTTGCTAGATCTAGTCATGGAGATTGATTAGTGTCACTTCAAATCCCCGGTAGCAAGGTACTCCTTTTTATCCCTAGTGAGGTAACTAAGAAAGGTTTAACAAAACCTAAGTGGATCGCTGAACTTCTGTCACTTTCACAGCACTAGCCACCCCCCGTTACTCCAACTAATGCACCCATCACCCCACACACGCTCTCAAGAACTAGATTGATCAAACCTAGCAAATAAGAACGGGGTACATAAGATACATCTACTCAAATAACTCAATAGAAACAATTGCAATCTCAGATTCAATAATTCACAGAAAAGATCCACCACATAGGAATTACAACGGTGCCTGTAATCATGTGAGGCAGCTCATACGGATCTAATTAGTGAAGCACATAGAGAGAGAGATACAAGTGCTACTTCCACAAACCCATAGCCCTGGGGTGGACTACTCCCTCTTCATGGAGATGTCGATGGAGATGACGTTGGAGGGGTAGGAGATCACACCAGCGGCGCCCCGCCGGAGTTTTCCCCCTCCAATCTGGAACTCCAGGTCTCTGTTTCGGTGTTTTGGTGTTTCGGCGGTGCTCTTCTCGGTAAGGGTACGGGGGACCCTTTTTATAGTCGGTTTTAGGTCAAGACGGAGTCGGTAAGTCGAAGATGGAAGGAATTGGGGCCACAGGGGCCAAAAGGGGGCCTCTCACGCGGCCAAGGAATCTGGCCGCGTGGAGGTTCCTCTTTTGGGCATCCTTGCCCAATTCTCGTGGATCCTTCGCCCGCAAGTCTTCTCCTTCCAAAAAAAAATGACCCCCGTAGATTTTCAGGTGATTTCGCGGAAGTTTGCCCCCTGAAACGTCAAAAATATAGAAAACAGGGTTTCTGACAGGCAGGGTTAATTCCATAAAAGTTGGGGGACTTTGTAATTTAACCCCAAAATACTATAAAACATTGAATTATACCCTTATATGATGCAATATGTAATCGAAAACCATGTGAAAATATGCAAAACTCATCTATGCATTTTATATGCATCAACATCCCCAAGCTTAACCCATGCTCGTCCTCGAGTATAAAGGTGATAAAACTAAGATGGGTTTTGCATATTGAAACAATCATGGGATATCAAGGAGTATTATTCATGCTACATATAATCAAATGATTAATACTAGAAATGAGTAGCAATATACAATTCATGTTGTAAGAAATATCAAATAAAAGCAAAGATGCTTCATGAAAGTTCACAAAGTGTATAATGAAATAAAAGCACTATGGACCAAATGCATACACAAAATGAAAAATAAAATCCTATATTGGTCAAAGAATAGCATAATGGAAAATAGAAAATATGGTGGACACTTTGGAGAAAATTGAGTAGAGGTAAAACATGATCAAGTCTTACTTAGCCTCTAAATTATTCAACTAAAATTACTAATTGAAATGTGGTATCCATTGATCTAGGACTCTCATTGCCCCTTTATCACTAGCATCTTAAAATTGTGAGTATTGAAGTAATGAGAATGACAAGGTGGTTGAAAGCCTCATGCCCCGTGTGTGTGAAAACCTAATCCATGATTACTCAACTTAAGATTCCTAATAAGCTTTGTACAATCATAATAAGTATTAATGACATCATAGAGAACCGCAAAGAGGTACCTCTTGCCCCATGACATGGAAACAAGCCCATGTTACAATGACAAGATGAACAAACGGAGTAGACTCATCATCCTTTTTATTTTCATTCACTATTATGCATAGCTTCTTATTTTACTATAGGATGTGTTGCAGAGTCACTCAAGCTGTAAGTAAATTTCCACCATGATAAAGCATGGCTTGGGTTAGCGGCCCAATGCGTTTCTCTAGTCATATAGATACTTACTCATCAAAACTTACTATTCCTCTATTTCATTTCGGCATGGCAGGAGTCCAAAAACAAAAGTACATGATATCAACCAAATGTAAATTTTTTGTGCAATGTTGAAAGCTTTCCGGTGATACATGTTTATAGCTAGCTCCCAACCACACACTTGTCAAACGCAGAACTTGTGGCTCCCATTATTGGGTCATGTTTATTAGATGCATAAAAAGTAAAGTGTGCCTTCAAAAGTTCGTGAGAGTCCTATCCCAAGTTCAATCCATGACAATTAATAAAGTGAATATCTTAATTTAGAACATAAATAACACAATAACATGGTGAACATACTCGGAATAGGAATGAAGCTAATGGGAAGATATGGTGGACTCACTAAAAATACTTGGCTAAGGAGTGTTGGAAACAAGTTTTTACTTGTTGGAATTTTAAAAAATTTGGGCTAGCAAGAGGGAGATAGTTGACCAGCTACTATGCATGCATATGTCCATAGAACTACTCATTTCATGACAAACTAAATAAACCAGCAATTAAAATCAAGGACATGAATAAGAGATATCTCAAGAAAACATTATTGCAAATTTCTACACATAAAAAGCCTATAAATCATGCAAACATATGTAGCTCTTCAAATCAACCATGGAATCCCTATTCCAAGTCATAATACTAGCATACAATACATTCCAACCCCAAACTCCAATAGCTCAATCTCATATAAAATGATGGTGGTGGTCCTATCAAAACAAAAATAAAAACAAAAACTAGACGCTTCAAGTCTCTACGATAAATGCTTTGCTTAGAAAAACAGAAAGTAGACGTGTGCTAACCAAAAGAGTGTATCTCCAGTGGGGTGTTCATCACATCCCCAAGCTTATGGATTTCACCATTCTTGGATGTCTTGAGGCGCAGCTCCTCTATTCCATGTGAAAAAACTTCACAAAACATGTTTCTCCCATTCTTTTTCTGTGGGGTGAGATTAGCAAGGACAAACAAATCACATGCTTGCTGTGCAAAATTCCAAATCAAATGCTCCAGTAGATAGAAAATAAGGTTAATTATGTTTTATGTTCACTCTCTTGCTTGAAAGAATCATGGAAATTCGATTCCCAAGCCCAAAGAGTGCATAAAACAAAAGAAGTCAGAATCTGTCCAGAAAAGCAGCAGCAGCAAAACCAATGTTTTTCCCTAAGCTAGACTCGTCAAAAAAATAAGACAATTTTTGTGATTACATAGGACGAGAATTTGCATAACATACTAAAAAATTAGCTAGATCCGACATACCAATAAAAAACGTAAAATCATACAGTGAGCAGACTCGTGCTGAAACAGAAATTTCATGCACTAGGATAGCAACTTATAAGTCCAAATGGGTTTGACTTGACTCATTATTGAAAACTGCAGAATTAAAACAAAAAAACTAATCTCTTGAGACAGCAAGAGGAAACTAGGAAAATCCAAACAAAAACAACCGGGTTGCCTCCCGTAAAGCGTTTTCTTTATAGCCATATAGCTAGGCTTTACTTACTTGATAATCAAGAGGGATAAAGCTCATGAGGGAGCTTGTTCTTCAGCGTGCCCCTCTTCCTTGGGAAGTGCTCCATGCTTTTCTTGTGAGGGAACTGAAACTTGACATTTCCTTCCTTGGAGTCTATGATTGCACCTGCAGTACGAAGAAAAGGTCTACCCAAAATAATAGGACTAGGGGTTTTATCCCCCATATCCATAATAATGAAATCAACGGGTACGAAAGTCATGTGCAATTCAATCATAACATATTTTACTTGTCCTACAGCATGTTTAGTAGAGTTATCAGCAAGGATAAATTCACTTGATCACTTTTCTAAATTTTCTAGTTCTAGCAATTCATATAATTCTTTAGAGAGTACCGATACACTAGAACCTAGATCTAACATAGCATGGTGAATTTCTTTCCAATTGAAACTATCACCTTGGGGATCCATGCATCCCCAAGCTTAGGAGGTATCATGGCCTCATTCTTGTACCTAGCAATTTTTTCTTGCAAGACATGTAGCAATATAAGATCCAAAGCCAGGTTGATTAACATTTATAGTGGGATCACTAGCAAATTTTTGTAGAGTAGCAATAAGTTCTTGCAAGCTACTTTTTTCTAAATCAAGAAATGGATCCTTAATTTCAGTAAGTATCATAATTTCCTCTACTTTACTCTATAATTTAGCTAGCATGCTTGATTCATGAGGACTAATTTCATCTTTGCTAGCAAGATAAGACACATATGGAAGTAAATATTCAGGGTACTTCACTATTTCATTCAAAGTTTCTTCTAAGCTAGTAGGGACATGCTCACTTGTATTCTCAGCAATATGATCAATATTTTCAAAATAGGAGCAGCAATAGTAATAGAATTCATTCCTACACTAGGTTGTGCTTGTGGCTTTCCTGCTGACATGCTTAATAGAGTTGCTTGATTATCAGCTAATTTTGACAATGCTTTATCTAAATTCGAAGATTGAAGTTGCAATCCTTTAATATCACTACTAATGGATGCAATAGACTTGTTTAACTCATGTACCATAGCATTGTGACTAGCAACTTGTTCCATAAGCAATTTATTAGATTCAGAAATTTCACTAGAAGGCTTCCACTTATTTTCATTAGCATTAGGATATGGAACAAAAGGTTTATTTGGCACATAAGGAGGTTTACTATATGAATTGTAAGCATTACCAAAACCATTTCTACCATAATTCCTAACAAAATTAACATCCACACTTTCAGAATTACTACCAACTAGCTCCTGCAAAGGCACATTCTCCATATTTTGTTTATTAATAAAAGCACGAGTAGTGTCTATTTTAGAAGACAAATCATTGGTTTCTTCAATTGAGTTTATTTTATTAGTGGGATTGGGTGCTCTTTCAGTATTCCATTGACTATAATTTTGCAATATGTTTTCTAATATGCTCTTAACCTCACCTACAGTTTTACTCATAAAGGCACTTCCAGCAGCAGAATCAAGTATATTTCTAGACATGTAGTTTAGACCATTATAAAAAGAGTGTAGTATGGTCCATTCATTTACTCCATGTGATGGGCATGTTCTAAGCATTAATTTAATTCTATCCCATGCCATGGCTACATGTTCATTATCATTTTGCCTAAATGAGAGGATATTATTCCTATTTTGCAAAATTTTAACGGGAGGATAATATTTCTTAATGAAAGCTTCTTTTAAATCATCCCAAGACTTTATACTAGCTGTAGGTAGTGAAAGTAACCATTCTTTAGCCTTTCCTCTAAGTGAAAAAGGAAATAATTTCAGTTTTAAAACACTACTTTCCACATTTTTAAATTTTTGCATATCACATATTTCCATGAAATCATGAAGATGCATAGAGGCATCCTCCATAGCACTACCACCAAATTGCACTCTAGTAATTAAATTAAATAAACTAGGACTTACTTCATAGCTTTCAGCTTGTATTTCAGGTGTAGTAATTGGCCTAGCAATGAATTGGTCATTGGGTGTATTTATGTAGTCACTTAATTTAGTTCTATCACCCATTTTAACAGTTTTTATGTAGTTTTTAATTTTTTATGCAAAACTGAAAAGTAAAGTAACTAGGCAAATTCGAAATACTAAAATAAACTAGATAACTAAATGCAAACTAAAATAAAATATGCAAGACAAAACAAAAACAAGAACAAAAACTAAACAAAAACAAAAACAAAAACAAAACAATCTACTTGAAAGAAGGTGGAGATAGAAAGGACGGTACTCACGTAGGTGCAACCTCCCCAAGCTTAGGTGTTTGCACACCTTGTTGGTGATGAAGACTTCTTGTGAGCTCCCTTGGACAACTCCTTCACCTATGGCTCCCCGGCAACGGCGCCAGAAAAACGCTTGATGGCTAGGTTGAGACTCCGAGTGCAGAGTGTGTAGCTAGTGGCAAGCCTTCTTCCCCACGAGGGTGACTCGAGGGTTTATATCGAACTCTTGGGGAGCCAGTATTTCAGCAGTTGTCTTCCAAGCTTCCTCTAGGATCCTGCAAACAAATAGAGAGTTTTGTGCCCTCAACCTCACCAAGTGGTTGTCAAGCACAAGGTGTGAGACTTCTAAATTGCAATGCAAAACTGAAAGTAAATGTGCAATAATTAAATCTACTATTAAATGCAAATGAGAAATTAAATATGCAAGGGATTGTTTTTGTATTTTTGTGATGCAAGTGGTGATGGAGATAATGTAAATTCGAATTGGAGATGCAAGTAAAGTAAAGTGCAAGTAAAGTAAATTGCAGAAAAGTAACTAGAGTGTTTTCTTATATTTAAAATAGGACCGGGGTTCATGGTTTCACACTTGCATTCTCTCAAATAAAGTGGTAGACGGTGTACATAAAGAATTACATGTGAGATTACAATAACATGTTTAACATTGAGTACTTTCATATGGGCATCACGTCCTAGCATAGAGATCTCTACGGTCATATTAATCCCTCTTATACTCCACCAAGATGCGAAATAAATCATAACACCTCGATAATTAAGGAAAAACCAGAGTATAGCTTTAAGCAATGTGACATGAAGTTGAAGTAAGAACTTGCTAGATCTAGTCATGGAGATTGATTAGTGTCACTTCAAATCCCCGGTAGCAAGGTACTCCTTTTTATCCCTAGTGAGGTAACTAAGAAAGGTTTAACAAAACCTAAGTGGATCGCTGAACTTCTGTCACTTTCACAGCACTAGCCACCCCCCGTTACTCCAACTAATGCACCCATCACCCCACACACGCTCTCAAGAACTAGATTGATCAAACCTAGCAAATAAGAACGGGGTACATAAGATACATCTACTCAAATAACTCAAGAGAAACAATTGCAATCTCAGATTCAATAACTCACAGAAAGGATCCACCACATAGGAATTACAACGGTACCCGTAATCATGTGAGGCAGCTCATACGGATCTAATTAGTGAAGCACATAGAGAGAGAGATACAAGTGCTACTTCCACAAACCCATAGCCCTGGGGTGGACTACTCCCTCTTCATGGAGATGTCGATGGAGATGACGTTGGAGGGGTAGGAGATCACACCGGCGGCGCCCCGCCGGAGTTTTCCCCCTCCAATCTGGAACTCCAGGTCTCTGTTTCGGTGTTTGGGCGGCGCTCTTCTCCGTAAGGGTACGGGGGACCCTTTTTATAGTCGGTTTTAGGTCAAGACGGAGTCGGTAAGTCGGAGATGGAAGGAATTGGGGCCAAAGGGGCCAAAAGGGGGCCTCTCACGCGGCCAAAGAATCTGGCCACGTGGAGGGTCATCTTTTAGGCCTCCTTGCCAAATTCTCGTGGATCCTTCGCCCGCAAGTCTTCTCCTTCCAAATAAATGACCCCCGCAGATTTTCAGGTGATTTCGCGGAAGTTTGCCCCCTGAAACGTCAAAAATATCGAAAACGGGGTTTCTGACAGGCAGGGTTAATTCCATAAAAGTTGGGGGACTTTGTAATTTAACCCAAAATACTACAAAACATTGAATTATACACTTATATGATGGAATATGTAATAGAAAACCATGTGAAAATATGCAAAATTCATCTATGAATTTTACATGCATCACATGCATGCAAGCATAAGGAAGCTAACCTCAAGAGACTCATACCATGCTCTCTTAAAGGCAGTTCTAACGACAGCAGTGTCAATATCAAGAGGCGCATCTGGGATTGGGTTATCCAGAACACTTTCCTTTCTCTCAGCCCTGAGAAGAAATCTCATGTTTCGGATCCAATCCGAATAGTTTGTTCCATTTAACCTTTTCTTTTCAAGGACAGATCGCAACGCAAAAGGGTGGGTGGGTTGTTACGTGCCATTGATCTACAACAGAAAAACATGCAAAATACTAAGACAAAAATCCATGATGGAGTAAAAGACATTAAACAATTTAACGTGGTCTACTCCCACGGAAAACCAACATCCCTCTATTGGTACTTAGTGATTCAAGATCCGCAACGAACAAGTCGACTAGTGACGTTTGCATCACTGCTAGAGGACAAGGTAGATCGGTAAGCAACACTTGCTAATCATATCACATATGACTCTTGTTGTTCCGTGACATCTCCATGTCAAAAACACCAACCTTTATACCCCAAGGCACTTAACCGTTAAGATTACCTTGATGAGTTAACCAACCCTTTATGCGCGTAAGCATCATCAGATGGCATCCTGCTGCAACAGTCGTACCACCTAACCGATACATACCCACCTAGTCAACAAAAACTGATGGCGCCCTGCTGCAACAGACCCACTATCAATCGTAGAAGACATGGGATGGTGCAAGTTTTAGTTGGGGGAAAGGGAACTTAACATTTGCGAGGGCTCGTTCTACTTCTACGAATCTAACATGCATAGGAGTAAATCAACAGGAATAGCAATCACATAGTTGTGACATAGTATGGCCTGTTTCACATGGTGATCTCCATCTCCATGGAACCTGTCCACCATGATGATCTCCATCTCCATGGTCCATATGCGCCATCCCTCCGGGTGATGAGTCCTCCAACAAACCTCTACAAGCTATTACTACTAACAGCTAGAAAAGAAGATTACATGGATAGAGAGAATCATCACAAGTCGGCACGCAGGCCGTTAATACAATAAGTGACAACACAATATGGCTCCAGCCGTGTTGACATACTCACGACACACATGTCATGAAAATATTACACACATGCATCACTGTAACACCTGGGGTGTTCCCCCTAAGTTAGAAAGTGGGTTGTTTTTCTTTTTTCTTTGCATCACATGCATCATATGCATTGCACCATGTTTTCAAAACAACTCAAAAGTTCAAACCAATTTAAACTTTCAAAACATGTCCAAAATTTCCAATTAAAAGTTGCAAACTAAACAACTCAAATTGTTTTTCAATAGTTTGAAGTTGAATTTATTTAAATTGCTTGTTAATAAAAATTCCTTTTTATCAACACCCTAATGGCAAATTCAAATTCAAATCAATTCATCCATAATTGGCATGTTCCAAATGTGGGTTTAAAAATTAAAATCTTGCAAACAATTAAATTCAATAAGGTTTGAGTCTATTGAATAAAGTTGTTTAAAAATCAATCCTTATGAACCCTATTTGAAATTCAAATAGCCATTTTAAATCTTTTGGCCATTTCAAATTTTTGGAAATAATGTTAACATAACTTTGATCTTGCTGTCAGGTATTTCATTAGAAAAATTATTCATAAAATGCAAAACCCCAAAAACCTCTCTCTTTTCTCTCTCTCTTTCTTTCTACAAAAAAATTGAGTAAGCAACAAAAAAAGAAAGAAAATGAGCTAGGGGGAGGCAGGCCAAAGCCCAACACCCCAGCCATCTCCCCTAGCCCAGCAGCCCAGCACCCCCCTTCTTCCTCGTACGGACAGACAGAAGGGGGGGATGTCGCTGTCACCCCGAGGACCCCCTCCTTATCATCCCGTCCTCCAAGCCTCTCCCCCCAAACCCTACCCACTCCATCTCCCTCTCCTCTCCTGCGCCGCCACTTCCTCCCTTACTCCTCCCCGTCGATCTCTCTTTCTGCCATCGATTTTCTTTTTTCTGTCTGTCTGTGCCTGACGCCGAGAAGAACATCCCGGGGCCTATGTTGCCGTGCTTGGCGCCGCCGTTGGGGGCCTCGCCAATCCACGCCAAGGCCGGGAATGGCACCGGGGGGTGCCCTCTGCGCCTTCGTGCCCTCGGCCAGGCCCGGGAAGCGTCATAGCCCCCCCGCCGTCGACGACTTCCTCCCGGTGCGCACGGCCGTCGTCGCTTTTCCTCGCCATCTCCCCGCGCCTCCCTGCGTCGTTGAAGCCCCGCTGGTGAGCCCCGACAGCCCTGGACCCCTCTCCCTTGTCCCCTTCCTCTGCTCTGGGAAGCCGCCATCGTGCGCCGTCTTGGTTGCTGCCGGCGATCGCTTCCCTGCTTCCGTCAGGTTCAGAGAACCTCTCTGTCGAAAAATTCAGTAACAGTCGTTAGACACCACTTCTTCCGTCAGAATCGCTTAGCATCACAACGCGCAGAGGAGCGCAGTGGTACTGCACCTTGCACCGCGCCGCGAGCGCCCAGGTTCGATCCCCGCGGGCGCATAAAGCCACCCTTTTTGCTGTTTTCTTCGCGGAAGGGCGGGCCCCACTTGCCATACGCTGCGGTGGCCCAGTCACACCTCACCCGCGCCACGCGGGCACCAGCCTGGCGCTGCCCCACCGGTCAGTGTCACGGTGTTGACCCGCGGTGCGTAGAAAAAGCCCAGGGGCTGTTCTGCTATCCTTTTCTTCCACACAAAGGTCCCTATAAAATCACAGATTGGTCCCTGAAATTCAAACCATCATAAATCCCTCAAATCAAATCCAAATGGAATAAATAAAACATGTTTTCCAAACCAAATTTAATTCTCTATCTGTTTAAATCATTTGTTTACTGTTTTGAACATCCCAAATGTTTTCAAAATTTAAATTCAAACACCTCATTACAAATTTGGTTAATTTCATAACTAATTCAAATTTAATTCAAATGTCACATATAAAATGTGTTTTCCATGCCAAATTAAACCACCTATCCAAATATAAACCTTGTTTCATGTTTTGAATAATTAAAATTGGTTAAATAATTTAAACCTTGTTTAAATAATTTAAAATTGCTAAATTCATAACTTGGTCAAATTAAGTTCTTTTTGAACATATAAAATATGTTTTCCATCCAAAATTCCATGTTCTTTCCAAATATAACATTTGTTTTCTGTTTTGGATAAATAAAACTAATGCAACTACTTAATGCTTTAATTAATTCATTTAAATGGTGAAATTCATAACTTGCTCAATTAAATTCCAATTTCAACAAATAAAATATGTTTTCCACTCAAAATGAAACCACCTTTCTGAATATCAACTTTGTTTTGCAATTTGGATAATTAAAATTAATGTCATTTAAAAATGCCTTAATTAATTAATTAAAAGTCCTAATTAATAACTTTCACATGCTTGCTCCAAATTGAAAACCCAAAACATGAAATCCATCCAAAATGAAATGCTACACTTGAATATAAACTTTGTTTTCTGTTTTGAATAATTTAAATTGCTGAAAACAACTGTTTCCTAATTAATGCATTTAAAATTGTCAATTTAATAACTTGCTCATCTAAAATCCAAATTCAACAAATGAAATATGTTTTACATCTAAAATTTTGTGTTCTTTCCAAATATAATTTTTTTTATCTATTTTGAACATTTAAAATGGGTGAAACAACAGATGCTTGTGAAAATCATTTAAGAAGCCAAATTTCATAACTTAACAAATAAAATTCCAAACTTGGTAAACAACATTTCAAATTGAAGCTATTGTTGTTTTCTCTTTGTTTTCATCATCCATGCATCATTCTAATCAACTTTCACATGATGGTTATTTGTAGATCATTTAATTCAACATTAATTCATGGGCTTTTCCATATGCAATCCAAATTGCATATGGGCCCATTTAACTATGTTACAATGTCAACTAGTTTATCTTTGATGCATCCTTAAACTTGTCATGCATCCATATCTTGATCATGCTGGATCTTTTGCCGTAGAAGTAATTGTTGCATCCGGTGTTTGTTCTAGTTCGTTGCTTCTTCCCGGATAGGACGTTGAGATGGTGTGAGCAACGACAAGTTCTTCGGATGTACCTCTACTTGCTGGATTCCAGGAAAGTATACTCACTTGCTGCCTATGGATGCCTTTCATCACTTGTTACCGATTCTTTCCGTTGTTCTTATTCTAGCCTTTTGATTCGATGCTTGTGTCTCGATCCTATCATATGCTTACCTTGCAGCCATGATATAGCCTTCCTTTCCACTTCCTATTACCTGTTGTTTGTTTACCCTGTTGGCCCTTGTGTCGTAGTTGCATGCTTAGTGTTGTTTGCGCTCAAGTCTTGTTGTCCGTCTTATCACCTGTTTAGTTGATAGTTGGGTTTCAACTCAACCCATAACATGTCAATGTTTTGGGTAATAATAATTTGATGATAAGGCACCGGCAGGAGGCCCGGCGTGGTTTTGAGGCCTGCTAGTGTCGACCCTAATTAGGAAAAGGGTCTTGTCCATTGATCCATGATGAGCGCACTAACCGCATGTGGGAAGCGAGTATGGGCGCCCCCCGCAATTCTGATTCGATTCGCATCTCGTCCAAATCGCCTCATTTAGTTCGGGTTTTCCATTTGCCGCATGCATATGCAGGTGCGAACCCTTGGCGACAGGGTGGAACTTTTGTAGTCGGCATTTAGGGAGACACGTTCTTAGAGTGCTATGAGGGTCCCCTTTTCTTCGTGGGGCTTGATTAGCCGTGCGCTCAATTGCACGGGGTTATTTGGGCTTGATGCGAAGAAGAGTTGGGTTGTGTTGAGTACCTCGCTTGGTGGGTTTGATCCCCGTCTGGCGGGTTATTCTTACGTGTACGGCTAAATTGGTGCATCCCTGCAGGGTTAAATCTTCTCGAGAAGCCGTGTTGTCCGCGGTTATGGATGACTTGGTGAAAGTGCTGGCTAACAAGTACTAAGACAACTTACACTTAATGATGATAACTTCACTAGTAATATAGATTACCCCACCATCAAAATGAATGTCACCTTAATCAACCGTGTGAGTTTTCCTTGGGTTGCTTCCTTAGTAGGGGGTGACATTGGATGGGTATTGTTTAGTGAGTAGTTGTAGTTGGTTCTGATACGCTATCTTATCCCTTTCTTTTAGACGGATGTTGTAGCGAGTCTCTGTAGTTAGTTAGTGCAGCCCGCTGCCGCTTCTTTGCAATAATCCTTTCCTTTCCGTTGAACCCAAAGTATTTGTATCTTGTGATGATTGGTTACGCTGGTATCTTGTGAGTATGGTTTATCCACTTGCCAGTACTTAACAGTACTGATCTACGAATCCTTTTCGTGGCTGCATATTCCATATTGCAGTCAGCAGGTTTGAAGTCTGACAATGTTAGCTTGGGAATCCCTCCGGCTTGGCCTGGGCAGGGATTGGATGCCATCGGTTATCTTCAGGACTCTTAGTCCAATTTGTATCTTGTCCGTAGCCGGACGCTATGTTGTTTCTTCCGCTGTTATTTGGATCTTTGTATTGTATCAGTTGTATCCTTGACTCGTTTGAGTCGTCTTGTATATATCTTTTCTGTTGTTGTTGCGGAATATTCGTGAACTGTTGTAATGCTATCACAAGTGGCAACCTGGAATCGGTTATTATGTGGATTTTGGCGGGAATGCTGAAATCTGCATAGTGCCCGATATCGGGGCGTCACAATCACATACACATAGGGCCATACCGGTCACCAAATATGCAAAAACGAGTTAGACGTTCTAACGCCGAAACTTGCAGAGCCTAAAAGACTGTCTTAGAAGTAGAATTAGCCAAAATCTTAAAACCGATCGGATCTCAACCAACTGGCAGAAGATTTCCGAAACAAAATTTTGTTATGCAACTTTTTCCAGTTAAAAGTTTTTCGATCCGGGGTAGTATGCAAAAGTTACAGCCGTTTTGAATGAGACTGTCTATTTCTGCGAATTCTCCGAAACCGGCGGCAGATCCAATCTGTCACCCCGCGCATCTCATGCACATCGTATATGATCTAGACTCCAATTCGACCAATCATATTGATCTTCGCGTGCTGCAATTGGATTTACATGTCACAGTCTACCCCGATGGCAGAAACCGACTGGTAGGGGTATATCGTTCCACGACCTCTCGCATCACGATCATGGAATCCAAATCACAGATCGAAACATCTACTCCATACAATCGATCACATCGATCATACCCCATCTACATATCACATATGCAAACGATCCGAATCTATAACTACGCAGCATCGGCTCTGATACCACTGAAGGAAAATGGGGTAGGTTACACTAGCGCAAATCAAAATTTCTACCGCGTCAACCAAGATCTGCTGCGAGATATAGATCACGAAATTACCACTAGACGCGTTCTGCCGATCTCGGTGAAGCGGGTCGGGGCAGGGTAGTCGTACGAATCCTCCGGATCCTGTTGCTCCCAGGAACAGCTCCTCTTGGCGGCTCGTCCAAGTGCTACAGATGCAGCACGTCTATCGGTATCCACACGTGCGGCGTGGAAGCACCGCTCGCCGGACTGCTAGGTCCGCGCGGGCGGCAGGGGCGTGGAGACGGTGGCTGCGGTGGAATGTGGTGCGGAATTAGCAACCCTAAAACACACAGCCTCCTCTCATTTATATAGACGTCCCCATAATGGGCTGCCACTAAAACATCACACTCTAGAGTTCATTTCCAGCCCATTTCGGATCCAATCTGAATTCTGCTTCTTCTGACTTAAGTGTGTGACCCTATAGGTTCACGCACGTTTAGACATGACACGAGTACACCTACTCGGCCAATAGTTGGTAGCGTCTTCTAGCAAAACTTGCCAACTCCCAAACGTGCATAAAGATCACATCGGACGAACCATCACATGTTTATGCTATTCCTTTTGCCAGAATTCCTTTCTAGGTTAACTATTAACCATATTCAGCATGGCCATGCATTTATGGATCCGATTACTCAAGGGGCCTAGAGAAATATCTCTCTCTAGTGAAGAGAGGGGAAAATCCCATCTTGACTGACCATGCCTTGCAGCATGCTTCATGAAAAACCCGAAAGCTAGCTTTATAACTACCCTGTCACGGTGTAGCGTTTGATAGCCCCAAACTAGGTCGATTCACATCTCAAGAACATACGACAATCTCGGGTCTAAGGACAAAGCAAGCACAACGTGTAGAGAGAGAACTATTAGCATTGTTGTAATGTCTCAAGCTGGGTCAGTCCAACACCATGTTCGTAACATGAGTTCACATTATTAGTTTGACATCACCATGTCTATGACTTGCGAAACATAGCCATCAACCAATACATGTGCTAGTCTAATGTTCAGGTGTGTCCTCACATGAACTCCAACTACGGACATATTTAGAATAACCATGTAAGTAAAGAGTTTCACAAACAAGTCACATACTTGCCAATCAATACAAAGACATTATTCAAGGCACATTATTACAAATCATGGATACATAGATATATCATCATCTCTATGATTGCCTCTCGGGCATATCTCCAACAAAAACATGTTTAACAATCTCCAACTTTGAAAACAATAATTGGAATTTATTTGACCCTTGAAAAGGAGTTTTGGAAAGGAGTTGGAACTTATGAAGTACTGAAAGAAGGAACTTTGTACCGTTGAGGTACCGTTGATGAAAATCCAGAAGTTGTTTACGAGAAGTTTTGCAAAGAAAACCATTTCTTTTATAAAACAAGTTTATGAAAACTCTTGGATATGCAATATCTACAAGACAAAGAAAACTATGTTATTTTCTTCTGAAGTATCTTCTTCAACAAAGATACATAGACTTTCAAAATCAGATAAGCATACTTGCATTTGGTAAGCTACATGATGGGTGTCTTGCTGAGTACATTCAAATGTACTCATATTGGTTTCGTCCCTGGTATTTACTTGCCAGACTTCGACAAGGAGTCTCAGGAGGAGATCTACGAGGAGGAGTACTGCGCTGGTGCCCTTGCGAACTAGGAACCTCTCTCGGTCAGCAGCCTGTAGGTTAAGGCGTGACTTGGGCTCTACTACGTTGTGCGTGTTTTAGTCTTCCACTGTGTGTGTTGTGTGTTTGCCCTGCGTGGCAATTGTGTTAAACATGGTCATGTGACCATGTCCATTTTGTAAGTTTGTTGTAATCGTATAATGGATATTGTATCTGTGTACCAACCTGATATGTTGTTCACGACTGGTGTGATCTGGGATCGTGAATGTATGCATATCGGAGGTGTCCTTGAATAGTGGTTCCGGGGGACCTTACAAGGACGGCCTCTCTGCAGCTGCAGGATTTGGCGGTTTCTCTCCCCTTTTCCACCTCACCTACACCTACAAAGAGTGATGATGGTGAAACATCTTTAAAAATGCTTAAAGATGTTATTTTCCCTAGGTTTGGTGTGCCTAGATATCGTATGACCGATGGAGGTTCTCACTTTATTCATGGTGGTTTCAGAAAAACTCCTTCTAAATATGATGTTAATCATAGAATTGCTTTACCTTATCATCCTCAAAGAAGTGGGCAAGTAGAATTTTCAAATAGACAAATTATATCTATGTTGCAAAAGACTGTTAATAAATCTAGAAAATATTGGTTTGATAAGTTGAATGATGCTTTATGGCTCATAGAACTGCTTATATAAATCCTATGGGTATGTCCCCTTATTAAATGGTTTATGGAAAAGCTTGTCACTTGCCTTTATAATTAGAACACAAATCTTATTGGGCAGTGAGAGGACTAAATAGAGATTTTAAACTTGCCGGTAAGAAAAGAATGCTTGACTTGAGTTCTTTAGATGAATGGAGAAGTGAAGCTTATGAAAATGCTAGATTCTTTAAATAGAAAGTTAAACAATGGCATGATAGGAAAATTCTTAAAATAAAATTTCATGTTGATGAGAAAGTTCTATTGTATAGGTGTCGTCTCAGATTTTTTACAGAAAAATTACTCTCAAGATGGAAATGACCATTTATTATTGAAGAAGTATATCGTTCGGGTGCAATCAAAATTGCTTCCCTTAAAGATAACACTACACAAGTGGTGAATGGCCAAAGACTCAAACATTATATTTCCGGAGATTCTTATGATGAAGATGTTGATACTATTCAAGTGGTGACTCCGGAAGAGTTTATCAAACAGAAGATTCCACAAACTGTAGAGTCCGTTTTCGAGTAGGTAATAGTTCTGTTAAGAAAACGTCTCCATGTCGCTTTCGAACTTATGTTTTTATCGTTTATGGAAAATATGAAAAATATCGAGCCGAAGAAGGGTAGGAGTCGGTGCTCGAGGGCACCACACCACCTGGGGGCGTGGGCTCACCCCTGGTCGCGCCACCCTATGGTGTGGGCGCCCCGAAGCCCGTCTCCGACCCGTTTTCGACCTGCACTTCCCTTTCGTTACGTATATTTTTCTACATAACCCCCCCCCCCCCGAGGTCCGTATATCATTTTTTCTTGTCGTGTTTTTGTTTCGACCTGTTTCTGTCAGGACCGTTTTCAGTTTTGGAAGCACCATGGTCTCCACCAACAGCAACAAGGGGGACGAGCCGATGGAAGATGATCTCCAAGGACCCAAGTTCAAGAACATGGGCCAGGGCATCAAAAGGGAAGCAAAGAGGATGTCATCGAGTAACGTTGGAATTGTTTCTTCTTCTAATATGCAGGGACTAAGACCATCAGTTCCAGGTCTCAGGCCCATCCCTGGAGTATAGGAAGCTCTTCGAGTCGCAGATGATTTCTAGGATCGATATTGAGCTCTAAGGATGGAGGTAGAAATACTTCAAGAGGAGAGCGACAGATTTCGCGAGATGCTGGAGCGTTTCTGTACCTTGATTGAGAAGAATTTACCACCACCACTGAAGAATTAATTTTCGCCATTGGTATTGGCATCCCCTTGGCTTGTTCCAAGCTTGGGGCAGTGTCGCGATATCACACCTTTATCTTTCACCTTTTTACTTTTTAGTAGAGTGATATCATGAGTAGAGAAGTTATCATATAGGATGGTTTGCAATATGGAAGTATCTCTCCTCTAGGTGGTTATCGATGCATCCCTTGGTTTGAGTTGCCGTTATGGAATATTAATGAGAAGTTTCATCATTTACTCTTTGCACTTTATTTTAGTTTGCAATTTCTATTATATGGTTGACCTTGTTATTAGTATTGGTATCAATATTGGAGCGTCATGTTAATCTAGTTGGTTTTGGCAAACTTAGCATTGGTTAGTAGCAACAATACTTTGAGGCTTAAGTAGAAAAGAGGGAGATGCATGTAGATATATTATTCCATGATCCTTCTTTCTTGTTGGCTCCTAAGCTTAGTATTCTCAATTTAAGATCATTTGTACGTGTAACGAAGATTGCATGATTGGTTATATCATATGTATATTTGTTTGTTTTTCCTCAACTCTTATGCTTGCTACCGAGCCTTGCTAGCCAAAAACCTGTATTGAGAGGGAATGCTTCTCGTACATCCAAACCTTGAGCCCCAAAACCGTACCATTTGTGTCCACCATACCTACCTATATGTGGTATTTAACCGCCACTGCAAGTAAATTGCTTGTGTGCTACCTTTAAACCTTCAAAATTACACATGTTTTGTGCCCTTGTTTTAGCTCATGAGGACGCAAATAGAGAATATTAATCTCACTTGTTTATTGTACTTTACACACCTGGACTAGTGGCCTCATGTGCTTATCCAATCGCTAGAAGAGCTAGCAGCGGGGTGCCCAGCCTCAGACTTAATCACTACAAATTCTCTTCACTATTTTTGCCCCTAATTTATCAGCGAAAGCATGATTGTGTAAAACAAAAGAGAAGCGGGATGATCTGCTCATTTCAGTTAGTGTCCTTCAATGGGAGACTATCTTGTAAGGTCTAGTTGGCTTGTGACGTACTGCATTTTCTGTTTGCCATTCGTTGACATAAACACACACCTCTCTCAAATTGTTTTCAATACCTTTGTTTATCAAATGAAAAGCTCTATCACATGAGTTAATCTCTGCTTTCCTCTGCGAATGGCCTATCCTTTACCTTTATATTGAGTCACTAAACCTACACTTTTATGTCTTCAGCAAGCCTTTGAGTTGTTGTGATCCATCCATCTATATGTTGATTTACTCAATCGTGTCCTTTATCCTTCCTTGTTTAGTACAAATATTTTTATCTGAATGAATATCACTTTGAAAGTTATCAATGACTGCAAAGAGATTGTTATGATTGAGCATGTTAAACTCTGCAATATGTTACTTGTTCTATGACCAAGAACAAAGTTTGCCTTTACCAATTATGATTTCCTTTTTGCACCTTTATTGTGATTCCCTCTACTTGTTTCAATTTAAATTAAATAAGAGGAGGTTGATGTCTAGAATTACTTGTGTATTGATAGATGTGATGCTTATTTTCCGTATTTTATTCATCGACACCTCACTCCATAAACCTGTGGTCATATTTACTGAGTTCAGTATCGCTTGGGGATAAGCGAGGTCTAAGCTTGGGGGGAGTTGATACGTCCATTTTGCATCACTATTTTATATTGTAATTTTCTGTTATTTATCAGTATATTTCATATTATGATGCATTACTTATGTCATTTCGTCTTATTTTGCATTTTTTATAATTATTGGAGAATAATCACCGGGACCAGAAATCTGAAGGAAAAAGAACCGTCAAGATACCCTATTTCTGGAGACCAGAAGAAGAAGAAGCGGGGCATCGGAGGAGTCTTAGAAGTCCAAAAGAGGGAGACATCCACGAGGAGGGCCGGAGGGGGTCCACCAGGGGCCCACAACACCAGGTGGCGCGCCCCTTGGCCGCGCCACCAGGTGGTGTGGCCACCCTGGCCCACCTCTGGTCGCCTCCTTTCGCGTACTTGACCCCAGGGAACCCTAAGCCACAGAGAACCATCGAGGAAATATTCTTCCGCCTCCTCGGGCGGAAAACAACAGAGAGAGGAAATCTCTCCGGCAGGGAGAAATCTGCCGGGGAAATTCCTCCCTAGATAGGGGAAATCGTCGCCATCGTCACCGTCATCGCTCCGGGCATCATCAAGATCATCATCGTCATCGTCCTTACTACGAGCACCATCATCCTAACCATCCACCTCCATCCCGTTGTAATAATTAGGGTTCTATATCGTTGTATTCCACTAGATCTCTCCCCGGTGTGGATTACTTGTTAGTAGTTGATGCTTACGATATTTATCGGTGTTTGCACTTTATGACCATATTGTTATTCATCATTATATCACCTCTGATCATGATCCATATGATTTCTTGTGAGTAGTTCGTTTAGTTCTTGAGGACATGGGAGAAGTAAAAATGTTAGTAGTGGAATTATGTTGAAGTAATATCTAGTGGTTTGATATTTAAGTTGTGGTGTTATTCTTCTAGTTGTGTCATGTGAACGTCGACTACATTACACTTCACCTTTATGGTCCTACGAGGATGCATTGTGTGATTGGCTACTAATTGTCGGGTTGCCGGAGTGACAGAAACCTAAACCCTCGTTAGGAAACCAGTGCACGAGGGAGTGTAGGATCCCAGAGTTTAAGGTTGTGGTTAGATTTATCTTAATTACATCTTGTAGTTGCGGATGCTTGCAAGGGGTTTAATAACATGTATGTATTAGTCCTAGTTGGGCGGTGCATTAGCATTGGTTCACGCACAAAACACCTATGAAAACAATAAATATTAATCAACTTTATGAAGCAAAAGCACTTGACGAAGTTCCCATAAGTTCTCGAGAACGTTTAGTCATCATAAGTGAAAAAAACGGCTTGTCCTTTGCTCTAAAAAGGATTGGGCCACTCGCTGCAATTATTATTACTGTCTTTTATTTACTTGCACTTTATTTATCTGCTATATCAAAAACCACCAAAAACATGTCTACTAGTATTTATAGTGAATCCTCTATCCAAACTACTTGTCAACACATTCTGCTCCTCGTTGGATTCGACACTCTTATTTATCGAAAGTACTACGATACACCTCCTATACTTGTGGGTCATCATATGTCTATGTCAGCGAGTGGTAATGAAAAACTTATCATAAGACATGTCAAGCAAAGTGTTTAGAATTTTGAGAGCGGTTTACATTAGCACCTTTTCCTTTTTCCTTATGGTTGGCACTTCTCCCACCTTGTCTTACACAAACCATGGCTAGCCGTATCCACGGGTGCCCACCAACATTCATCAATCCATGGGGAGGTGCTTTTTATATTATTTGAGTTCATACTATTTGGCACCAGCTCTCGGCAAATTTAGATGAGCACAGATTCCATACTCGTAGGGTGAAATCAGGGAGAAGAACCTTGCTTGACATAAGACATGATAAACTTTAAACTACTTCCTCATGAGCTAAAACAGGAACACAAAATAGGTTTAATAATTTTGAAGGTTTAAAAGTGGCACACAAGAAATTTACTTGGGGTGGCGGTGAAATGCCACATATAGGCAGGCATGGTGAACACATTGGAAAACTTTGGTTTTGGGAAGTTGGATGCATGAGTAGATCTCATACTTAATACTGGGCAAAGGCTAGCAAGAGACTAGGAGCGACCAACTAAGAGAGCAATAATGGCCAAAATCATGCAAACCTACAAAATATTATTAATCAAAGCATCGTATTACAAGTCAAAAACTAATTGATCATAAAGGATAAAGGTGACTGGTTTGTAGTCAGAACATTGTGTGAGCATGCGCCAAGTCAACCTAAATAAATCATCAAAGGATAATACCACGATCCCATGCTTAAATATGAGAAATCAACACATGATTTAATTTCAATGGAACATTAAGCACACTCATTTGCTTGAGACTAGTCATGATACATCATAAAAAACTAAGCACACAATTAAAATAACATCGAACATGACATGCCAAAGTATAAGACACAATCTAAACAAGCTTCCTATTGCACCACTATAATAAGCATTAAATATTTTACTCTTCTCCAAAGCCAATCAACTTTTTTTAACTCTCATAGAAAATATTATTAAAGACCAGAAAGATAATCATACATAACTGAAGAAAACCAACATGCTATGAACAAAATAACAATGAGAAAGAAGAGCTAAATGTAGTAGTAGCAAGAACTAAACACTCACAAAACAATAAGAGTGAAAAATAGAGTGTTCTAAACAATAAAGCGGAGTGTGGCTCTCTCCCACATAAGAATAATAGGATCAATCATAGCCATGACCAGCAAGCAAAATAAATGAAAGAAAAAATAACCGACGCCTCAAAAATAACATATAGTATGTGAAGCAATAAAAATATAGTGTTTTGAAAGAAAACCTGATATTTTTGCTGATGAAGAAGGGGATGCCTTGGGCATCCCCAAGCTTTGACGCCTGTACTTATTGGATATGTCTTGGGGTGACATGGGCATCCCCAATCTTGTGCTTTTATCCATCCTTCATCTTCTCATATCATCCTTATCTCCCTTCACTTGAAAACTTCCTCCACCTAAAAACTTCTCACATCTTCATTTGCAACGTTAGTGCATCAAAATAATAAATCCAATTGGTTCAGTTTCAACACAAGTCAAACACCCATTTAAAACATTAGGTACTGTAACAACTTCTTTTAAGGCTCTTCCTCGAGAGAAACATATAAGAAAAAGATTAAGAGGCAAATGCAAATATTGGCCGAAATCTGTCAAAATAGAACAGCTAGTAAATATGAATCGTTTCGAGGCACTTATGTGGGATAAAAAAAGGTGATATTATAATTAAAGTTAGACAACAACCTAGGCAGGTTTCTAGAAAATATAAAAAACTCTTCGCGTTTTGGTTGAGAGAAATGTAGGTTTTGGTGAAGCGCAAAAATCTGGACAGAAAAACAGCAAGTTGCACTTTCTTGAGAATAGAGCTTATGCTTGGCACAATAACTAAATAAAAAGGATAAGGATAGGTTGCTACAGATGCAAAAACTTCCAAGGCAAAAATAAAACAAAAGAAAACATAAAGAAAACATGAGAAAACAAAGTGGGTTGCCTCCCACAGGTGATTTTCTTTAAAGCCTTTTGGCTAGGCATAATTACTTTAAAGATGCTCACATAAAAATAAGAACTGAAGCACAATAAGATGGAGCATTAGGAACAAAATATGAAACAACTTTAAGTCTAACCCACTTCCTATGCATAGAATCTTGTAAGAAAACAAATCAATGAATCATAAAGTCGCATGCATAGGAAGGGAAAACAAGTGCAACTTCAAAAATTTCAACATAAAGAGAGGTGTTTTAGTAAGAACAAAATTCCCACAACAAAAAATTTCTCTCTCATAATAACTTTCAGTAGCATCATGAATAAAATTGACAACATAAATATCACATATAGCTTCATTATCACGAGTGATACGTCCTAAACGTATCTCCTTTTCCGAACACTTTTGTTGTTGTTTTCTTCTAAATTTGTGAGTTTTGGATAGAACTAACACGGACTAATGTTGTTTTCAGCAGAATTACCCTAGTGTCTCGTTTTTGTGCAGAAAATCAACTTTCAGGAAAATGCCCGGAAAAGGTCACAATGCTCCTATTTTACCCAAAGACCCCCCCGAGCCATAAGATGAGTTGGAGAGGGGCTAGGATGGGCCCACACCACATGGCAGCGTGCCCCTTAGGTCGCGCCACCTGATGGTGTGGCCGCCTAGTGTGTCCTCACGGATCACCCTTTTTCCTACTTAACCCCTTTGACATAAAAATAGAGGGGGGGTTCTTCATATTCCAGAGAAACGTTCCAGAGCGTCGCCGCCACCTCGAAACCCAATTCGGGGACCACAAGTTCCTGTTTTGGCACACTTTTGGGACGGGGATTTGAAAGAGATCATCGCCATCATCATCGCCACCACTTATCCATCAACCATCCATGATTCCTCCATCCATGTGTGACTAATCCCTGTTGTAGTCTGAGAGGGATTATAGGGATTGGATGATATTGATCATGTAATAATGCCAGATTATTAGGGAATAGTGCCTAGTATCCGGTGTTAGTGCTATCTATGATTGGTGCAACTTGTTATGCTTAATTCTTGTCACTAGGGCCAGAGTGCCACGATCTCAGATTTCAACATGTTATTGTTTCATGAGGATAATTATGTTTTTTTATCATACTTCCAAGTGGTTACACATGTCGTTATCTGGAACCCGAGGCCCCAAAGTGACAGTAATTGGGATAACCGGAGGGGATGGCTGTGATGTGAGGATCACGTGTGTTCATGGAATGTTAATGCTTTGCTCTGGTGATTTATTAAAAGGAGCACCTTAATTACCAGTAGTTTCCCTTGAGGCCCCACTGCAAACGGGCTGGTAGGACAGAACATGTTATGCAAGTTTCTCATTGCGAGCACGTAAGACTAAATATGGAGGACATGCCTATGGTTACCTAATACTTGGATGCTTTATTATTATCTATCTACAATTCCCATGTTTTGATTATTATATGAACTATCTTATCCATGCAACGCCCGTTCATCCATTTCCTATGCCTACAATATTTTATTCATGTTGTTTCCGACAATTGCTACCGATGTTTCTATTTTATTCATGCTGTTATTTTACTACTTCTACTTCTATAAACTGTTGCTACTGATAAACTGTTTCGAGCAAGTCTACTTCCAAATGCAGCTGAATTGACAACTCATATGTTAAGGCTTATAAATATTCTTTGGATCCCCTTGTGTCGAATCAATAAATTTGGGTTTTTTACTTCCCTCGAAGACTATTGGGATCCCCTATGCTTGTGGGTCATCAAGATTATTTTCTGGCGCCGTTGTCGGGGAGCATAGCTTTATTTATAAGCTCACTTGAACATGGTATTGTTCTCTGTAAATTTTTCATCATGGGAAACTCGTCATGGGAAGCTCCGTATATTACCATCCACTACAAGGAGAGGTACAACTCTGAACACCTCTGTTTCTCTTGATTCACCGTCCGTGATGAGTAAACTTCTTACACCACCACATACACATGCTACACATACTTCTTGTAATTTTGATGATGCTTCTATTGTGCTTGATGAGAGTGGTTCATTAGGTCCTTTCCTAATTGCTCGATCTAAACAAATTTAAAACACCGAAATTCCTACTGAAAATCTTGGTACACCTGTTAGTTCACCTGAGCCTAGTCCTAGTGATGATCTTGAGGAAACCTATATTGAACTTAATGATGAATTTAATGAAGAATACCATGCTACCACTAGTGCAAGTGCTATTAAGAGTCTTCTTGCAAGACGCGTTGTTAGATATAAACCGTCTCCTGATGCTAAGTTCGCTACATCGCCCATATACATTAAAGATAAGGATTATGATTTCTCTCTAGATTTATCTTATATGTCTATTGTTGAGGGAGAAAATTTTGTGGTACTGGAAATGAAAGTGCTATGGAACATATGAATGTGCTCTCATCTTTGATTAGTTTATTTTCTGATGATATTAAGAAATGCAGTTACTTTATTGCTAAAATTTTCCTTTCTCATTGAAAGATGAAGCTAAAACTTGTTTTAATAACTTGTCTCCTGGTCTATTGATAGCCCTATTAGTTTGGTTTATGCTTTCTTTCAGAAATATTTTCTTGGTAGTGCTCAACATGCTGCTCTGCAAAGAATATTTAACTTTAAGCAAATTGAAAGAGAGAAAATGCCTGAATCTTGGGCAAGATTTTGTTCTTTACTTAGAGATAGTCGTGCACATCAATTAGCTAAGAATGAACTCTTTGATATATTCTATAATGGACTAACTGTTGAATCTAGGACATACCTGGATAGTTATGTTGGTTGTGTTTTCAGCAAAAAAACTCCTCAAAGAGGTGAGGAATTACTTGCTAAAATAAGCAAGAATCATGATGATTGGACTATACCTGAACCTGCACCAAAACCAACACCTAAGAAGAGGGGAATGATTGAATTGAATGATGAAGTGATGATGGAAGCCAAGAAATCTCTTAAAGAAAAGGGTATTAAATCTAAAGATGTGAAGAATTTACCACCTACCCCTCTAAAGTTGAGGTACACTCTCTCCGATATTTTGATAATAGAGATATTCCCTATTCTAAACCACCTGATCAATGCTTAGATTAACTTGATAACTACATTATTAAGCAAGATAATTTTAATATGAGAGTGCAGAATCATCTAATGGAAAATTCAACAGCTATTGATAATTTGCATGATATTACAAAGAGAACCCCTAATGATGTTAAAATGCTTTTCAAACACTTCCATGTGGTTCAAACTCAAATTTATCAACTTACTAAGGTGCAAAAATATTTGCGAGTTAATGCTTCTAGAGAAAAACATGTTTGTGAAACTGTAGCATCCCTGATTTTTTTGGAAATTGCAAAAATCAGTAAAATTAGAAACTTTTTGTTTTCATGTTATGCAAGGAACGAAAAACCAAATGAGATGCAAGAAATAAAATAAAACAATACACATTCCAATGAAATTGGAATTAAGAATCCAAACTACCTTTCTTTCTTAAACCCTAAGCCTATTTCAAATTTAATTTTCATTATAAAGAGAAATATTTTCTTCATAGAAAACATCTTTACAAACATGTTTTCAACCCATTTATAACTATGAAAATTCTTATGATATTAAAAAACAGAGAATTGTTATTTCTAATATTTTCTCCATGCCTCCAAAATTATTCATCTGAATAAATAATTTCAGAATGCTTTTAAAATATTATTTCAAGTGATAGCCAATAAAGTGTTTATATAAAAAAAATAAAAAACAAGTGAAAGACCTTGAAAACCAATATTTACATTTTAGACCACCTCTCTTAATTAAATTAAACCCAAATTCCAATAAACTATTATTCTCTATGGAGAAATGAATTTTAGTATCATTAAGACATTTTTAAATATTTTCAAATCTAGAAATTCAAAAGTGTTGAAACAACACACAAATGTTCTTATGTGAAAGATTACATTTTTACAAAACATTAGAAATTGGTTCGAGGTTATTTGGAGCTTATATGCAAAAGTTATTAAAGAAATTAAAAAGAAAAGAAAAGGAAAAGGGAAAACAAACAAAATTAAAAAAAAGAACAAAAAGAAAACGGGCGAGCTAGCTGACCAACCGGCCCAAGCCCACCTTTGTTCCCTACCGCACGCGCGGAGAATAGCAGCCCACCCGCACCCCGGCCTTCTCTCTCGAGGCCCTCCATCTTTACCCTCTTCTCCTTCCCAAGATTTCGCTTCCAATCACCCACAATTGCTCGCCGGAGATCCATGGAGCCGCTGCCGCACTTCTTCAACTCCGGTCACGGTAGCATGTCCGCACCGCCAATTGTGGTCGCTTCTGAATTCCCTTGCATGCGCGCGCGTCCTTATTTCCTTCTAGAATTTTGCCCGCAGGGAATCGGCCAGAATGAGATGCCGGAGTTGCTCCACCACCTCCTCTTCGGGCGCCCCTCGACGACATCACTTCCGCCATTCCCAGTCGTCGTCATTTTGACCGTTGAGCTCACCTAGTCGAGCTGAGCCACCCCGTGCATGCGCCTAGTCCGGAGACCCCATAGAACATCATCGCCGTTGAATCGATGCTTCTCCGGCCGCCGCAGTGCCATTTTCCGGCGTTCCCGAGCTCTAGCCGCCGGTGGGTCTCTCGGATCCATCCCGGGCCGTCGGATCTCCATCGTAGGGCTAGGA
This sequence comes from Alopecurus myosuroides, assembly GCA_028641055.1. NCBI lineage: Eukaryota > Viridiplantae > Streptophyta > Magnoliopsida > Poales > Poaceae > Alopecurus > Alopecurus myosuroides. The sequence goes on from CM054058.1 coordinate 418,600,179, forward strand.
TAGAACACTTAAACGAAGGGCTATCGTCGAATAGGAAACAACCAAGTGGCAGCCCACTCAGCACGCCCACGTCGGCAGCCACGTAGACGCACAAACAGCACCTTGGGCCTATCAGCAGCTGCCACCTGGCCTGGCCGTTTTCTGTTTTTTTTTCAAATAGAATTAAAATGCCATTTTTTGCAGAATATCCCCTTAAACTTCAAATCATCATAACTTGTTAACCATAAGCCAAAATTTAGCAAACTTGGACTTTTTGAAATCAGCATAACATGTATAAGCTTTTGGCACTGTCAAAATTAAAATTTGACCATTTAAAGTTTGTTCAATTTCAAATATGCTTGTTTGATGAATTCTAGCATAATTCAAATTCTACAAACCCAAAAAATGCAAATAAAATATTTTTGGTATCCTTAGGATGTGTAATGTCATACCCTTTGTCCCAAAATTATAAATGAACCAATTAAATGGACTTTAGAATTTAAATAGGCATTTGAGTATTTTGCATTAGTTTTAATTCTATAAATAATTTTAATTTGTTTCCTTCTGGAAAATTGTTCCATTTAGTAACCTTAGACCAGAGAACCCATTCCATGTAATATTTGTCATATAAACCACCCATAGTAGTCAATCAACATACCCTAACTGTTGTTTGAAGACACCCCTTTTTAGAAAATTTGTGGTGTGTTCATTTTGAACAAAACCAATACCCATTTCATGTTGACCATATGGAAAGTATTTTTTGGACCAGAAAACCAAACCCCAAAACCTTTTGTAAATTTACAAGTCATATTGTAAATTGCTTCAACCCCACTAACCAAAGCCATGAAATGAATCATGTTGATCATGATTTTGTTTTCTAAAACCCTAAAGACAAACCTTGTGTAATATTTTTGACCTTGACCAACCCATGCCCTATGTCGCACCCGGACTTCTAGAGGATACTCACAGCCCGCTAAACAGTAGATAATTGGATTACGGGGCCTACCTGCACCCGCATCTCTTACGAGTAGGCCAACACGTAAACGTGTGACAACCAACCTCTACTATTCATCGTCTGTGAAACCATCCAATAGGAATCCGAATACTTCCATTGACGTACTTCATAACATACACACATGGTAGGTCAACGGTATTTGAACAAGTGATATCACAACAAATCTCTAAGACACAAAGAAATCGAAAGAAGTGGAAAAAGCTCTCACTAGAGCAGAGATAGCAAATACAGTCATACAGAGGACACATGTCCCAACAAGTCATCATTACATCACAGCGGAAGCAAACAAAGTGTCTGAGTACAGACAAGATCCAAATAGGCCTAAGAGGCCGGAAACGAAAAGAACGGAGCCCATCCACGAAGTCTCGGATCCTGCCCGGGGCCGCTATCTACTCGTCAGCAGCCTCGTCATACTCCACGTAGTAGCCACCATGGGGATCCTCGGAAACGTAGTCTGCAGAACCAGCAGCCCCAAAGGGGTCAGTACGGACGAGTACTGGCAAGCAAGACACACAAGATACCAAAGTGTACCCGACAACACCAAGTACAGATGCTTTGGGTTTAACGGAAGATAGGTGATACAAAGGTGCGGCAGCGGCTGCACTAACCAACTACAGAGACACGCTACAACATCCGGCTAAAAGAAAGGGATAAGATAGCGCAACAAAACCAACTATAACTACTCACCAAACAATACCCATCCAGTGTTACCCCCTACTAAGGAAGCAACCCAAGGAAACTCACACTGTTGATTAAGGTGACATTCATTTTTATGGTGAAGGTGATACTATATTACTAGTCAAGTTATTATCATTAGGTGTAAGTTGTCTGAGTACTTGTTAGCCAGCACTTTCACCAAGTCGTCACATAACCGTGGACAACACGGCTTCTCGAGAAGATTCATCCCTACAGGGTGTGCTCCAGTACCCGTACACACTCGAGCCACCAACTAAAACTCAGGTGGACTCAACACGACTCGAACCATCTCTGCAACCCGTCCTAGGAGCCACGGAGCTATAAGGTCCCAGCCACGCAGCCGAATACTCAGCGCAAGTGTGCAAAACTCCCGCAGGACGCAACACCCCGGCAATACAGGCCTCGCCCTATATGTGTGCGTCATCAACATCCTCAATATCAACCATGGGAGCGACCCATTCATGCGTATGAGCCAAATGGAACACCCGAACTAAGTGTGGCTCTTCGGACAAACTGCAGATCAGGTCAAAGTCGAGGGGGGTTCCATACGACCACCCGGATGCGGTGAGCACGCTCATCATGGATCAGAGGACAAGACCCTTTTCCTAATTAGGGTCGACACTAGCAGGCTTCAAAACCCTAACCCGGGCCTCCTGCCGATGCCTTATCATCAAATTATTATTACCCCAAACATTAACATGATATTGATTATAACAAGCCCATCTATTAAACTAAACAGGTGATAAGATAAAATGACAACAAGACTCGAGCACAAACAAACCTAAGCATGATACTACGACACAGGCTAACAAACAACAAGGTTGTAGGTGTGGGGGGTGAGGCTATATTCATGGCTGCAGTATGTCATGTGATAGGATCGGAACACAAGCAGCGAATCATAAGGCTAGCATTTTAGACAACGGAAAGTATCGGTATCAAGTGTGGAACGGACACAATGGTTCATGTGAGTGAATACTTGCCTGCAAACTCAGTAGCCTGGTACTGGGCTAACTCCTCTGAAGTAGTGTCGTAAACCTCGTCTGTCTCAACGTCGTCGTCTATTCGGGAAGAAGCAAACAAACAACGAAGAGAGACGGACAATCAATAACATGGCATAATGCACAAACATGGGATGATGCATGACATTTTAATGCAAGTAAGAGATCATGGACATGATCATCAAGTTAAATGAGTGTCCCAAATAAGTTTGCATTATTTGGAAACCTCTCATATTTATCTTAGTGGCCTATTATTAATTTTAATAAGACCAATACATCAATAGTATTCCCACATGCATGAAATGATGCTTTTCTGTTATAAATTGAAGTTTTTTCCATTTTGGTATAGTTTCCATAATTTTAGGGTGAAGAAAATAATAAATAAGAATTAATTCTTATTGTTTTCATTTCTGCCATTTTTGGTAAACAATTTAAAAAGAGGTACTTTCAGTTACAAAAGCATGGAAAATACTTAAAAACATGTGGACAATGTTTCACTGAACATTTTGAGATATTAAACATAATTTTTGGATCATTATTGAATTTATTATGCATTTTTCCATAAGCATTTTTATTAAACAGAAGGAAACATGTTCAAATTTAATTCAATTGTGACCAAATAAAATACCACTGTGTATAATTTGTTAAGACATATTTTGAGAGCTCAAGTTTGCTCAATTTGGGTGAACAGAACTCAAGTTATGAATTTTGCAAGATTTCAGTTTTTATTCCGTTTCTGTATTTAATTTTTTAGTGCAAAATTGTTAACAGAAACATATTGCAACTTTGACATTAACAGAAATTGCTCCTCACTGTGAGTTTGTAGAAATTTGAATCACCAAAATTGGAGCACTTATGAATATTTGGTGGAATTTACAAGTTAAGATTCTGATCTGCTTTGTGGGGCTGGGCGCGGAAAATAAACTCAAAAAAAAGATTGGGCATATTGCCTCCAAGGGGACTCGAACTTGCGCCCCTAGTCGCGCGCGAGGGGGGCCTGTGCCACTGGGCTAGTGCTCTGTTTGTGATATGTATTGATGCTAACGATATATGAACCAAACAGGAAGCGTGTCCTCAGATTTTAACTGAACCCGATGTGTAGATCGTACAGGTTCAGAGCTCGATGCACGTCCATGGCGGACGGGAAAGTGGCCCGAGCTCGGGACGGATACCTTAGAAATTAGACATGGGAGAGGACGGGAATCGAACGAGGAACTAACCCTCGACGCGTGGGTGCACTCGGTGTGGCCGGAGGTGGTCGAGGACGGCGGCGGGAGCTCGCCGGAGTTGCTCCGGTCGGAGAGGAAGAAGACGACGGCGCGGTGAAACGGCGGTGTCCCTGGTCGATTCCTTCGGCGGAGATGGAGAGGACGACGAGGCGGATGTCGTGATGTGCTTAGATTCACTCCTAGGGCGGTCAATCAACGGCGACGAGCTCGCCCACCATGGCCATGGTTTCGGTTGGAGGGGAAACGAGAGAGGGAGGCTAGGGCAGGAGATGGCGGCGGCTGGGAGAGGAGGGAGGAGGCTAGGGTTAGGGTTCCTCGGGGTCTTGTAGGGGCACGGGAGCAGGTAGGAGGGGAGGACGTGGAGGCTCCTCCTCCACTGGCAGCACGTCTGCCTGCTCGTCCCCTCGTCCGTACGAGGAAGAAGGACCACAGGAGGGTGTTGGGCTGGTTTAGGCCCAACTAGGTTGCCACTTCCCCTTTTTTTCATCTCTCTTTTTTTTTGTAGAAAAAGATAGAGAAATAAAAGAAGGGCTTTGGGGTACTTATTTTAGGTGATCAAATTTTTATTAAGTGCACAAGACCAACAACCCATGTGTACCATATTTTGGTTTTCAAAATTATTTAATTTTTGAGCAAGTTGGCATTTAAATTGGTTTTTGGCAATTTTGAATTTAATAAAAGGAATTGTTTTAAACCACTTATAAAATATGATTCCAACTCCAATATTAAACCCATAATTGAAAGTGTTTTGTTGGTGTTGTTTATTTGAAAATTGGAACAGACCAAGTATGAGCAATTTTTTGAATTTGAAAACTTGCATTTGGAAACTTAACACATGCAATGCTTATGATGCCATGATACCAGAAAAATAAAACAAAGAGCAAGCAAGTTTGGAGGTTTCATACTTGGGATGTTACAAAACACACCCCCTTGAAGGAATCGCGCCCTGAGATTCGTACTGAGAAGAGAAAAGGTCCGGATACTTCTTGCGAAAATCCTCTTCGGTCTCCCACGTTGCCTCTTTATCGGAATGATGAGACCACTGCACTTTTAAGAACTTGGTGCTCTTGTTGTGAGTTTTGCGCTCGGCCTCATCGAGAATGCGAATAGGGTGCTCCTCATAAGAGAGGTCTTCTTGCAGTTCAATGGAATCATGATCAACTGCACGACCTGGGTCTTTGAAGCACTTCTTGAGCTGTGACACGTGAAAGACATCGTGCACCTTGGATAGCTTTTCTGGAAGTTCAAGACGATAGGCATTTTCTGCACGCCTTGAGAGAATGTTGAAGGGACCAATATAACGTGGAGCAAGCTTTCCCGTGACACCAAAACGATGAGTGCCTCTGAGAGGAGTGACACGGAGGTAGGCCTTGTCTCCAGCTGCATAGACCATGTCCCTGTGTTTGCTGCCATAGTAGCTTTTCTGACGAGACTGAGCAATCTTCAGATTGTCACGAATGATGCGAACTTTCTCTTCGGCCTCCTTAACAATGTCAGTACCAAGGAGTGAGCGTTCACCGGCTCCAGACCAGTTGATAGGACTCTTGCATCTGCGACCATGGAGAGCCTCGAAAGGTGCCATGCCTAGACTTGCCTGGAAGCTGTTGTTGTAGGAGAATTCAGCATATGGGAGACATTCCTCCCATTTCATGCCAAAAGAGAGACCACATGCTCTGAGCATATCCTCGAGAATCTGATTGACTCTTTCGACTTGCCCTTGAGACTGAGGATGATAGGATGTGCTGAACAGAAGCTTGGTGCCCAAGGCTTCTTGAAAGCTTTTCCAGAAATGAGAAGTGAAGATGCTTCCACGGTCTGAGCTTATTTCTAGCGGAACACCATGAAGAGGAACAATCTTTGTTGTATAGAGCTCTGCCAATTCACTAGCTGAGATTGTCTCTTTGACAGGAAAGAAGTGAGCGACTTTAGTGAGTCGATCAATGACAACGAAGATTGCATCGTTGCCCCTCTTGGACTTTGGAAAACCAGTGACGAAGTCCATTTCAATCATGTCCCACTTCCATTCAGGAATTTTCAGAGGTTGGAGAAGACCCGCTGATTTCTGATGAACTGCTTTGACACGTTGACAAACATCGCATTCAGAGACATATTTAGCAATTTCACGCTTCATGCCAGACCACCAATACATTGTTTTGAGATCCTGGTACATCTTTGTACTTCCAGGGTGTATGGAAAGAGGAGTATCATGAGCCTCCTTGAGAATCACATCTTTCAGGCTTCGGATTTCGGGAACTGCAATGCGTCCTTGGAAAAAAATTGTTCCCTTGTCATCAATTGAGAAGCACTCATACTTCACATTGGCTGCTTTGATGTTCTTTGCGATTTTCTTGATCTCAGCATCACGAAGTTGTTCAGAACGAATCTTGTCCTCAAGTGTTGGACTGGCTGTCAAGTTTGCAAGATAGCCTTGAGGAACAAGTCCAAGATTCAGCTTTTGGAATTCTTCGTGAAGAGGAGGTTGGCTTTCCATGATCATGAGATTCTTGCAATAGGACTTGCGACTGAGATCATCGGCCATAACATTAGCCTTGCCTGGAGTGTCGGAAATGGTGAGATCGAAGTATTTGATCTTCTCAATCCATCTCCTTTGTCTGAGTTTCAGATCTGGCTTACTGAAGATGTACTTTAGACTGTTGTGGTCAGAAAAGATCTCAGTGCGATTACCCAACAAGTATTGTCTCCATTTCTTGAGGGCAAAGACAACTGCTGCAAGCTCAAGGTCATGAGTAGGATAGTTGAGCTCATGTGTGTTCAAATTACGTGAAGCATAAGCCACAACTTGACGTTCTTGCATGAGAACTGCACCTAGACCTTGGAGAGAAACATCACAGAATATTTGGAAAGGTTTGGAAGGATCTGGGCCAACCAGAACTGGTGTAGAAGTGAGTTTAGTCTTCAGGAGATTGAAGCTTTCCTCACATTGTGGAGACTAGACGAACTTCTTGTCCTTCTTTGTGAGTTCAGTGAGAGGTTTGGCAAGCTTGGAGAAGTTTTGGACGAAGCAACGACAATAGCTAGCCAAACCAAGAAAACTTCTGACTTGCTTCACCGTTTTAGGCGGTTTCCATTCAACAATGGCCTTAACCTTTTCTGGGTCAATAGCTATGCCCTTGGCAGATATGACATGACCAAGGTAAGTGACTTTGGAAATCCAGAACTCACATTTGGAAAACTTGGCATAGAGGCGATGCTCGCGAAGCTTCATGAGGATGAGACGAAGATGTTCTTCATGCTCTTTCTCGGATTTGGAGTAGACAAGAATATCATCAAGATATACCACAACGAACTTGTCGAGGTATTCATGGAAGACAGAATTCATGAGTCGAGAGAAGGTCGCCGGTGCATTGGTGAGACCAAAGGACATGACGGTGTATTCATAGCGACCGAAGCGAGTGACAAAGGCTGTCTTTGGAACAACCTCTTTTCTGATCTTTATTTGATGGTAACCCATTCTCAAGTCCAGCTTGGAGAATATAGAGGCTCCATCAAGTTGATCAAAGAGATCATCGATGCGAGGAATTGGATATTTGTTCTTGATTGTTTTCTCGTTAAGAGGACGATAGTCAACAACGAGTCTCTTTGTTTGATCCTTCTTTGCCACAAAGAGAGTTGGGCATCCCCAAGCCGAGGAACTAGGTTGAATGTAACCTTTTTCCATGTACATATCGATTTGCTCCTTTAAAAATTTTAGTTCAGGAGGAGCTATCTTGTATGGATACTTGGAGATTGGAGCAGTGCCTAGTTCAAGTTCGATGACGAATTCAACAACTCTGTCAGGAGGCATTCCTGGCAATTCTTCTGGAAAGACATCGGGGAAGTCACAAACCACCGGAACAGTTTCAATAGATGGTAGAGGATTTGCATTGAGAGTGTAGAGTTGAACAACTGGATTTTCAGCATGGAAGTAGACTATCTGGCCAGAAGGGTGTGTGATTTTGACAGACTTAGCAGGACAATCAATGACTGCTTTGTTGGCTACCAGCCAATCCATCCCAAGAATGACATCAATATCTGAAGAGTGGAGAGCTATCAGAGTTGCCTGGAATGGAAGGTTTCCAATTGTGATCTCGATGTTCTGGCTAACTTTATTGCTTTGCCAGCTAGATCCCGGTGATTTCACTAGGAGAGGGATAGACAACTGTTCGAAGTTGATTTTACTGGTGTTTGCAAAGTTTTGAGAGCTGAAGGAGTGTGAAGCACCAGAATCGAACAAGACTTTAGCACGAAACGAGTTCACAAGAAGTGTGCCCATTACAACCTCTGGAGATTCTTCTGCTCCCTGGGCCTTGACATGGTTCACCCTCACAGTTCTCAAGACAGATATGTTCCTGTTGCGGGGCCTAGGCGAAGAAGTGTGTACCATCACATGATTGACATTAGAGATAGGTAGTGATGGTAGCTTGTTCTACGGGCACTTGTAGGAGTAGTGTCCTGGTAGACCGCACTTGAAGCATGTAATAACAGAACGAGGAGCTGTTGGACTTGGCTGAGATGGAGCACCTCCTGAAGATACCACTGGGGTGGGAGGGCGGGCAAGAAATCCTGCCGGGCTTGGCAAGCAGATGGGCGGTGTTGGAGTGGTATATGGAACCCAAACTCTTCGTTTTTGTGGAGGCATGATAGCGTTTGAGATATTAGCCTGTTCACGAGAGTGCTTACGAGATTCCTCAACCAACTTGCGCCCGTGCTCTTCATTTAGAGCGATGTTGATGAGGTCCTCAAAATTCTTGGCCTTGACGTTGGTGAGAGCATACTTGAGTTCCGGGTTGAGACCCCTGCGGAACTTTGCCATCTTTTTCGCTTCCGTGGAGATTTCATCTCCGGCGTAGCGAGCCAGGCGATTGAACTCTCTTTGGTATTCGAGAACGTCCAAATTGCCTTGTGTGAAAGAATAGAATTCCTCACGCATTCTCTCCATGAGCCCATCGGGAATGTGATGGCGCACGAAGGCTTGCTTGAAATCCTCCCATGTGATTGCCACACTAGGACCTCTCATTCCTTGGAAGTTCTCCCACCAAGACATGGATTGCCCACGGAGAAGGTAGGTCACGTAAGGAACACGGTCCTCGTCAGCCACATGTGCTACCATAAGAGTACGGTTCATTTCACGGAGCCAGTTATCAGCATCCAATGGCTCGGAGGAGGTATCAAACGTGCGCGGATTGAGCTCAAGGAACTCCCGAATAGACACACGGGCGTTGCCATTATTCCCAAGGTCTTGGTTCTGCTGCATCTGCCTTATAACTTGTGTCATCTGAGACAGCACTTTCCCCATCTCGGGTGGCAGTGTGGGTTTTTCGTCACCACTTTCCATCCTGAAGAGGATACCAAGGTTAACACACTAATCGGATAACAAAATCCAATATAAGTGCTTAAAAGGATTACTTCAGACGGTAAGAAGGTAGCATGGAGCGAACATATACTACCCTCAACGTTCACCATAAATGGTTCGCGTACCATACAGATGCGGTGTTGAAGAAGAAATCTCCGGAACAAAATTGATGGAGGTTAACAACGAATCAACAGATAAGTTGTTACAACGGAAGAGACGATTTGTGAAGGACGATATCGAAGAAACAACTGGCAAACAGGAGACCACAAACACCTGAGGTACTACGGAAAACCCATCCGGGCTTGTAGAGGATCAATATCTACTGCTTAAGGAATAGAGGATCAATTTCCGGGGCTTATTTGCCACCGTTCTCAACCGTGAGTAGGCAACACGAAAATCGTGTCACAACCACCTCCATTCCTATGGTCTAGTAGATATAACCATCCTCGAGAAACCAGGATACGTGAAATCCTAACTTGAAAGTTTAGGTGTGAAGAGAAAAACAACGTTGCACTTCCTTACCAGAAAAGGGAGAGTGGGTGGGGAAAGAAATAAAAGAACAGAATTCCTACTCTCACGTTTCATTTTTCCTATATAGCTACAAAATAGTTTCTAGACTCAACTGCGACCAGTAAAAGGGATCCTACAGGCAGACAGGCTCTGATACCATTTGTCGCACCCGGACTTCTAGAGGATACTCACAGCCCGCTAAACAGTAGATAATCGGATTACGGGGCCTACCTGCACCCGCATCTCTTACGAGTAGGCCAACACGTAAACGTGTGACAACCAACCTCTACTATTCATCGTCTGTGAAACCATCCAATAGGAATCCGAATACTTCCATTGACGTACTTCATAACATACACACATGGTACGTCAACGGCATTTGAATAAGTGATATCACAACAAATCTATAAGACACAAAGAAATAGAAATAAGTGGCAAAAGCTCTCACTAGAGCAGAGATAGCAAATACAGTCATACAGAGGACACATGTCCCAACAAGTCATCATTACATCACAGCGGAAGCAAACAAAGTGTCTGAGTACAAACAAGATCCAAATAGGCCTAAGAGGCCGGAAACGAAAAGAACTGAGCCCATCCACGAAGTCTCGGATCCTGCCCGGGGCCGCTATCTACTCGTCAGCAGCCTCGTCATACTCCACGTAGTAGCCACCATGGGGATCCTCGGAAACATAGTCTGCAGAACCAGCAGCCCCAAAGGGGTCAGTACGGACGAGTACTGGCAAGCAAGATGCACAAGACACCAAAGTGTACCCGACAACACCAAGTACAGATGCTTTGGGTTCAACGGAAGATAGGTGATACAAAGGTGCGGCAGCGGCTGCACTAACCAACTACAGAGACACGCTACAACATCCGGCTAAAAGAAAGGGATAAGATAGCGCAACAAAACCAACTATAACTACTCACCAAACAATACCCATCCAGTGTTACCCCCTACTAAGGAAGCAACCCAAGGAAACTCACACTGTTGATTAAGGTGACATTCATTTTTATGGTGAAGGTGATACTATATTACTAGTCAAGTTATTATCATTAGGTGTAAGTTGTCTGAGTACTTGTTAGCCAGCACTTTCACCAAGTCGTCACATAACCGCGGACAACACGGCTTCTCGAGAAGATTCATCCCTGCAGGGTGTGCTCCAGTACCCGTACACACTCGAGCCACCAACTAAAACTCAGGTGGACTCAACACGACTCGAACCATCTCTGCAACCCGTCCTAGGAGCCACGGAGCTATAAGGTCCCAGCCACGCAGCCGAATACTTAGCGCAAGTGTGCAAAACTCCCGCAGGACGCAACACGCCGGCAATACAGGCCTCGCCCTATATGTGTGTGTCATCAACATCCTCAATATCAACCATGGGAACGACCCATTCATGCATATGAGCCAAATGGAACACCCGAACTAAGTGTGGCTCTTCGGACAAACTGCGGATCAGGTCAAAGTCGAGGGGGGTTCCATACGACCACCCGGATGCGGTGAGCACGCTCATCATGGATCAGAGGACAAGACCCTTTTCCTAATTAGGGTCGACACTAGCAGGCTTCAAAACCCTAACCCGGGCCACCTGCCGGTGCCTTATCATCAAATTATTATTACCCCAAACATTAACATGATATTGATTATAACAAGCCCATCTATTAAACTAAACAGGTGATAAGATAAAATGACAACAAGACTCGAGCACAAACAAACCTAAGCATGATACTACGACACAGGCTAACAAACAACAAGGTTGTAGGTGTGGGGGGTGAGGCTATATTCATGGTTGCAGGATGTCATGTGATAGGATCGGAACACAAGCAACGAATCATAAGGCTAGCATTTTAGACAACGGAAAGTATCGGTATCAAGTGTGGAACGGACACAATGGTTCATGTGAGTGAATACTTGCCTGCAAACTCAGTAGCCTGGTACTGGGCTAACTCCTCTGAAGTAGTGTCGTAAACCTCGTCTGTCTCAACGTCGTCGTCTATTAGGGAAGAAGCAAACAAACAACGAAGAGATACGGACAATCAATAACATGGCATAATGCACAAACATGGGATGATGCATGACATTTTAATGCAAGTAAGAGATCATGGACATGATCATCAAGTTAAATGAGTGTCCCAAATAAGTTTGCATTATTTGGAAACCTCTCATATTTATCTTAGTGGCCTATTATTAATTTTAATAAGACCAATACATCAATAGTATTCCCACATGCATGAAATGATGCTTTTCTGTTATTAATTGAAGTTCTTTCCATTTTGGTATAGTTTCCATAAATTTTTGGGTGAAGAAAATAATAAATAAGAATTAATTCTTATTGTTTTCATTTCTGCCATTTTTGGTAAACAATTTAAAAAGAGGTACTTTCAGTTACAAAAGCATGGAAAATACTTAAAAACATGTGGACAATGTTTCACTGAACATTTTGAGATATTAAACATTATTTTTGGATCATTATTGAATTTATTATGCATTTTTTCATAAGCATTTTTATTCTGCCCCTTTTAGTAAACAGAAGGAAACATGTTCAAATTTAATTCAATTGTGACCAAATAAAGTACCACTTTGTAGAGTTTGTTAATACAAATTTTTAGAGCTCAAGTTTGCTCAATTTGGGTGAACAGAACTCAAGTTATGAATTTTGCAAGATTTCAGTTTTTTTTCCATTTTCTGTATTTAATTTTTTAGTGCAAAACTGTTAACAGAAACATATTGCAACTTTGACATTAACAGAAAGTGCTCCTCACTGTGAGTTTGTAGAAATTTGAATCACCAAAATTGGAGCACTTATGAATATTTGGTGGAATTTACAAGTTAAGATTCTGATCTGCTTTGTGGGGCTGGGCGCGGAAAATAAACTCAAAAAAAAGATTGGGCATATTGCCTCCAAGGGGACTCGAACTTGCGCCCCTAGTCGCGCGCGAGGGGGGCCTGTGCCACTGGGCTAGTGCTCTGTTTGTGATATGTACTGATGCTAACGATATATGAACCAAACAGGAAGCGTGTCCTCAGATTTTAACTGAACCCGATGTGTAGATCGTACAGGTTCAGAGCTCGATGCACGTCCATGGCGGACGGGAAAGTGGCCCGAGCTCGGGACGGATGCCTCAGAAATTAGATATGGGAGAGGACGGGAATCGGACGAGGAACTAACCCTCGACGCGTGGGTGCACTTGGTGTGGCCGGAGGTGGTCGAGGACGGCGGCGGGAGCTCGCCGGAGTTGCTCCGGTCGGAGAGGAAGAAGACGACGGCGCGGTGAAACGGCGGTGTCCCTGGTCGATTCCTTCGGCGGAGATGGAGAGGACGACGAGGCGGATGTCGTGATGTGCTTAGATTCACTCCTAGGGCGGTCAATCAACGGTGACGAGCTCGCCCACCATGGCCATGGTTTCGGTTGGAGGGGAAACGAGAGAGGGAGGCTAGGGCAGGAGATGGCGGCGGCTGGGAGAGGAGGGAGGAGGCTAGGGTTAGGGTTCCTCGGGGTCTTGTAGGGGCACGGGAGCAGGTAGGAGGGGAGGACGTGGAGGCTCCTCCTCCACTGGCAGCACGTCTGCCTGCTCGTCCCCTCGTTCGTACGAGGAAGAAGGACCACGGGAGGGTGTTGGGCTGGTTTAGGCCCAACTAGGTTGCCACTTCCCCTTTTTTCATCTCTTTTTTCTTGTAGAAAAAGAGAGAGAAAGAAAAGAAGGGCTTTGGGGTACTTATTTTAGGTGATCAAATTTTTATTAAGTGCACAAGACCAACAACCCATGTGTACCATATTTTGGTTTTCAAAATTATTTAATTTTTGAGCAAGTTGGCATTTAAATTGGTTTTTGGCAATTTTGAATTTAATAAAAGGAATTGTTTTAAACCACTTATAAAATATGATTCCAACTCCAATATTAAACCCATAATTGAAAGTGTTTTGTTGGTGTTGTTTATTTGAAAATTGGAATAGACCAAGTATGAGCAATTGTTTGAATTTGAAAACTTGCATTTGGAAACTTAACACATGCAATGCTTATGATGCCATGATACCAGAAAAATAAAACAAAGAGCAAGCAAGTTTGGAGGTTTCATACTTGGGATGTTACAAAACGCACCCCCTTGAAGGAATCGTGTCCCGAGATTCCTACTGAGAAGAGAAAAGGTCCGGATACTTCTTGCAAAGATCCTCTTCGGTCTCCCACGTTGCCTCTTTATCGGAATGATGAGACCACTGCACTTTTAAGAACTTGGTGCTCTTGTTGTGAGTTTTGCGCTCGGCCTCATCGAGAATGCGAATAGGGTGCTCCTCATAAGAGAGGTCTTGTTGCAATTCAATGGAATCATGATCAACTGCACGACCTGGGTCTTTGAAGCACTTCTTGAGCTGTGACACGTGAAAGACATCGTGCACCTTGGATAGCTTTTCTGGAAGTTCAAGACGATAGGCATTTTCTGCCCGCCTTGAGAGAATGTTGAAAGGACGAATATAACGTGGAGCAAGCTTTCCCTTGACACCAAAACGATGAGTGCCTCTGAGAGGAGTGACACGGAGGTAGGCCTTGTCTCCAGCTGCATAGACCATGTCCCTGTGTTTGCTGTCATGGTAGCTTTTCTGACGAGACTGAGCAATCTTCAGATTGTCACGAATGATGCGAACTTTATTTTCGGCCTCCTTAACAATGTCAGTACCAAGGAGTGAGCGTTCACCGGCTCCAGACCAGTTGATATGACTCTTGCATCTGCGACCATAGAGAGCCTCGAAAGGTGCCATGCCTAGACTTGCCTGGAAGCTGTTGTTGTAGGAGAATTCAGCATATGGGAGACATTCCTCCCATTTCATGCCAAAAGAGAGACCACATGCTCTGAGCATATCCTCGAGAATCTGATTGACTCTTTCGACTTGCCCTTGAGACTGAGGATGATAGGATGTGCTGAACAGAAGCATGGTGCCCAAGGCTTCTTGAAAGCTTTTCCAGAAATGAGAAGTGAAGATGCTTCCACGGACTGAGCTTATTTCTAGCGGAACACCATGAAGAGGAACAATCTTTGTTGTATAGAGCTCTGCCAATTGACTAGCTGAGATTGTCTCTTTGACAGGAAAGAAGTGAGCGACTTTAGTGACTCGATCAATGACAACGAAGATTGCATCGTTGCCCCTCTTGGACTTTGGAAAACCAGTGACGAAGTCCATTTCAATCATGTCCCACTTCCATTCAGGAATTTTTAGAGGTTGGAGAAGACCCGCTGATTTCTGATGAACTGCTTTGACACGTTGACAAACATCGCATTCAGAGACATATTTAGCAATTTCACGCTTCATGCCAGACCACCAATACATTGTTTTGAGATCCTGGTACATCTTTGTACTTCCAGGGTGTATGGAAAGAGGAGTATCATGAGCCTCCTTGAGAATCACATCTTTCAGGCTTTGGATTTCGGGAACTGCAATGCGTCCTTGGAAAAACACTGTTCCCTTGTCATCAATTGAGAAGCACTCATACTTCACATTGCCTGCTTTGATTTTCTTTGCGATTTTCTTGATCTCAGCATCACGAAGTTGTTCAGAACAAATCTTGTCCTCAAGTGTTGGACTGGCTTTCAAGTTTGCAAGATAGCCTTGAGGAACAAGTCCAAGATTCAGCTTTTGGAATTCTTCGTGAAGAGGAGGTTGGCTTTCCATGATCATGAGATTGTTGTAATAGGACTTGCGACTGAGATCATCGGCCATAACATTAGCCTTGCCTGGAGTGTCGGAAATGGTGAGATCGAAGTCTTTGATCTTCTCAATCCATCTCCTTTGTCTGAGTTTCAGATCTGGCTGACTGAAGATGTACTTTAGACTGTTGTGGTCAGAAAAGATCTCAGTGCGATTACCCAACAAGTATTGTCTCCATTTCTTGAGGGCAAAGACAACTGCTGCAAGCTCAAGGTCATGAGTAGGATAGTTGAGCTCATGTGTGTTCAACTGACGTGAAGCATAAGCCACAACTTGACGTTCTTGCATGAGAACTGCACCTAGACCTTGGAGAGAAACATCACAGAATATTTGGAAAGGTTTGGAAGGATCTGGGCCAACCAGAACTGGTGTAGAAGTGAGTTTAGTCTTCAGGAGATTGAAGCTTTCCTCACATTGTGGAGACCAGACGAACTTCTTGTCCTTCTTTGTGAGTTCAGTGAGAGGTTTGGCAATCTTGGAGAAGTTTTGGACGAAGCGACGACAATAGCTAGCCAAACCAAGAAAACTTCTGACTTGCTTCACCGTTTTAGGCGGTTTCCATTCAACAATGGCCTTAACCTTTTCTGGGTCAATAGCTATGCCCTTGGCAGATATGACATGACCAAGGTAAGTGACTTCGGAAATCCAGAACTCACATTTGGAGAACTTGGCATAGAGGCGATGCTCGCGAAGCTTCATGAGGATGAGACGAAGATGTTCTTCATGCTCTTTCTCGGATTTGGAGTAGACAAGAATATCATCAAGATATACCACAACGAACTTGTCGAGGTATTCATGGAAGACATAATTCATGAGTCGAGAGAAGGTCGCCGGTGCATTGGTGAGACCAAAGGACATGACGGTGTATTCATAGCGACCGAAGCGAGTGACAAAGGCTGTCTTTGGAACATCCTCTTTTCTGATCTTTATTTGATGGTAACCCATTCTCAAGTCCAGCTTGGAGAATATAGAGGCTCCAGCAAGTTGATCAAAGAGATCATCGATGCGAGGAATTGGATATTTGTTCTTGATTGTTTTCTCGTTAAGAGGACGATAGTCAACAACGAGTCTCTTTGTTTGATCCTTCTTTGCCACAAAGAGAGTTGGGCATCCCCAAGCCGAGGAACTAGGTTGAATGTAACCTTTTTCCATGTACATATCGATTTGCTCCTTTAACAATTTTAGTTCAGGAGGAGCTATCTTGTATGGATACTTGGAGATTGGAGCAGTGTCTGGTTCAAGTTCGATGACGAATTCAACAGCTCTGTCAGGAGGCATTCCTGGCAATTCTTCTGGAAAGACATCGGGGAAGTCACAAACCACCGGAACAGTTTCAATAGATGGTAGAGGATTTGCATTGAGAGTGTAGAGTTGAACAACTGGATTTTCAGCATGGAAGTAGACTATCTGGCCAGAAGGGTGTGTGATTTTGACAGACTTAGCAGGACAATCAATGACTGCTTTGTTGGCTACCAGCCAATCCATCCCAAGAATGACATCAATATCTGAAGAGTGGAGAGCTATCAGAGATGCCTGGAATGGAAGGTTTCCAATTGTGATCTCGATGTTCTGGCTAACTTTATTGCTTTGCCAGCTAGATCCCGGTGATTTCACTAGGAGAGGGATAGACAACTGTTCAAAGTTGATTTTACTGGTGTTTGCAAAGTTTTGAGAGATGAAGGAGTGTGAAGCACCAGAATCGAACAAGACTTTAGCACGAAACGAGTTCACAAGAAGTGTGCGCATTACAACCTCTGGAGATTCTTCTGCTCCCTGGGCCTTGACATGGTTCACCCTCACAGTTCTCAAACAGACTTGTTCCTGTTGCGGGGCCTAGGCGAAGAAGTGTGTACCATCACATGATTGACATTAGAGATAGGTAGTGATGGTAGCTTGTTCTGCGGGCACTTGTAGGAGTAGTGTCCTGGTAGACCGCACTTGAAGCATGTAATAACAGAACGAGGAGCTATTGGACTTGGCTGAGATGGAGCACCTCCTGAAGATACCACTTGGGTGGGAGGGCGGGCAAGAAATCCTGCCGGGCTTGGCAAGCAGATGGGCGCTGTTGGAGTGGTATATGGAACCCAAACTCTTCGTTTTTGTGGAGGCATGATAGCTTTTGAGAGATTAGCCTGTTCACGAGAGTGCTTACGAGATTCCTCAACCAACTTGCGCCCGTGCTCTTCATTTAGAGCGATGTTGATGAGGTCCTCAAAATTCTTGGCCTTGACGTTGGTGAGAGCATACTTGAGTTCCGGGTTGAGACCCCTGCGGAACTTTGCCATCTTTTTCGCTTCCGTGGAGATTTCATCTCCGGCGCAGCGAGCCAGGCGATTGAACTCTCTTTGGTATTCGAGAACGTCCAAATTGCCTTGTGTGAAAGAATAGAATTCCTCACGCATTCTCTCCATGAGCCCATCGGGAATGTGATGGCGCACGAAGGCTTGCTTGAAATCCTCCCATGTGATTGCCACACTAGGACCTCTCATTCCTTGGAAGTTCTCCCACCAAGACATGGATTGCCCACGGAGAAGGTAGGTCACGTAAGGAACACGGTCCTCGTCAGCCACATGTGCTACCATAAGAGTACGTTTCATTTCACGGAGCCAGTCATCAGCATCCAATGGCTCGGAGGAGGTATCAAACGTGCGCGGATTGAGCTCAAGGAACTCCCGAATAGACACACGGGCGTTGCCATTATTCCCAAGGTCTTGGTTCTGCTGCATCTGCCTTATAACTTGTGTCATCTGAGACAGCACTTTCCCCATCTCGGGTGGCAGTGTGGGTTCTTCGTCACCACTTTCCATCCTGAAGAGGATACCAAGGTTAACACACTAATCGGATAACAAAATCCAATATAAGTGCTTAAAAGGATTACTTCAGACGGTAAGAAGGTAGCATGGAGCAAACATATACTACCCTCAACGTTCACCATAGATGGTTCGCATACCATACGGATGCGGTGTTGAAGAAGAAATCTCCGGAACAAAATGGATGGAGGTTAACAACGAATCAACAGATAAGTTGTTACAACGGAAGAGACGATTTGTGAAGGACGATATGGAAGCAAGAACTGGGAAACAGGAGAGCACAAACACCTGAGGTACTACGGAAAACCCATCCGGGCTTCTAGAGGATCAATATCTACTGCTTAAGGAATAGAGGATCTGCTTCCAGGGCTTATTTGCCACCATTCTCAATCGTGAGTAGGCAACACGAAAATCGTGTCACAACCACCTCCATTCCTATGGTCTAGTAGATATAACCATCCTCGAGAAACCAGGATACGTGAAATCCTAACTTGAAAGTTTAGGTGAAAAGAGAAAAACAACGTTGCACTTCCTTACCAGAAAAGGGAGGGTGGGTGGGGAAAGAAATAAAAGAACAGAATTCCTACTCTCACGTTTCATTTTTCCTATATAGCTACAAAATAGTTTCTAGACTCAACTGCGACCAGTAAAAGGGATCCTACAGGCAGACAGACTCTGATACCATTTGTCGCACCCGGACTTCTAGAGGATACTCACAGCCCGCTAAACAGTAGATAATTGGATTACGGGGCCTATCTGCACCCGCATCTCTTACGAGTAGGCCAACACGTAAACGTGTGACAACCAACCTCTACTATTCATCGTCTGTGAAACCATCCAATAGGAATCCGAATACTTCCATTGACGTACTTCATAACATACACACATGGTACGTCAACGGCATTTGAACAAGTGATATCACAACAAATCTCTAAGACACAAAGAAATAGAAATAAGTGGCAAAAGCTCTCACTAGAGCAGAGATAGCAAATACAGTCATACAGAGGACACATGTCCCAACAAGTCATCATTACATCACAGCGGAAGCAAACAAAGTGTCTGAGTACGTGCAAGATCCAAATAGGCCTAAGAGGCCGGAAACGAAAAGAACGGAGCCCATCCATGAAGTCTCGGATCCTGCCCGGGGCCGCTATCTACTCGTCAGCAGCCTCGTCATACTCCACGTAGTAGCCACCATGGGGATCCTCGGAAACGTAGTCTGCAGAACCAGCAGCCCCAAAGGGGTCAGTACGGACGAGTACTGGCAAGCAAGACACACAAGATACCAAAGTGTACCCGACAACACCAAGTACAGATGCTTTGGGTTCAACGGAAGATAGGTGATACAAAGGTGCGGCAGCGGCTGCACTAACCAACTACAGAGACACGCTACAACATCCGGCTAAAAGAAAGGGATAAGATAGCGCAACAAAACCAACTATAACTACTCACCAAACAATACCCATCCAGTGTTACCCCCTACTAAGGAAGCAACCCAAGGAAACTCACACTGTTGATTAAGGTGACATTCATTTTTATGGTGAAGGTGATACTATATTACTAGTCAAGTTATTATCATTAGGTGTAAGTTGTCTGAGTACTTGTTAGCCAGCACTTTCACCAAGTCGTCACATAACCGCGGACAACACGGCTTCTCAAGAAGATTCATCCCTGCAGGGTGTGCTCCAGTACCCGTACACACTCGAGCCACCAACTAAAACTCAGGTGGACTCAACACGACTCGAACCATATCTGCAACCCGTCCTAGGAGCCACTGAGCTATAAGGTCCCAGCCACGCAGCCGAATACTCAGCGCAAGTGTGCAAAACTCCCGCAGGACGCAACACGCCGGCAATACAGGCCTCGCCCTATATGTGTGTGTCATCAACATCCTCAATATCAACCATGGGAGCGACCCATTCATGCGTATGAGCCAAATGGAACACCCGAACTAAGTGTGGCTCTTCGGACAAACTGCGGATCAGGTCAAAGTCGAGGGGGGTTCCATACGACCACCCGGATGCGGTGAGCACGCTCATCATGGATCAGAGGACAAGACCCTTTTCCTAATTAGGGTCGACACTAGCAGGCTTCAAAACCCTAACCCGGGCCACCTGCCGGTGCCTTATCATCAAATTATTATTACCCCAAACATTAACATGATATTGATTATAACAATCCCATCTATTAAACTAAACAAGTGATAAGATAAAATGACAACAAGACTCGAGCACAAACAAACCTAAGCATGATACTACGACACAGGCTAACAAACAACAAGGTTGTAGGTGTGGGGGGTGAGGCTATATTCATGGTTGCAGGATGTCATGTGATAGGATCGGAACACAAGCAACGAATCATAAGGCTAGCATTTTAGACAACGGAAAGTATCGGTATCAAGTGTGGAACGGACACAATGGTTCATGTGAGTGAATACTTGCCTGCAAACTTAGTAGCCTGGTGCTGGGCTAACTCCTCTGAAGTAGTGTCGTAAACCTCGTCTGTCTCAACGTCGTCGTCTATTCGGGAAGAAGCAAACAAACAACGAAGAGAGACGGACAATCAATAACATGGCATAATGCACAAACATGGGATGATGCATGACATTTTAATGCAAGTAAGAGATCATGGACATGATCATCAAGTTAAATGACTGTCCCAAATAAGTTTGCATTATTTGGAAACCTCTCATATTTATCTTAGTGGCCTATTATTAATTTTAATAAGACCAATACATCAATAGTATTCCCACATGCATGAAATGATGCTTTTCTGTTATTAATTGAAGTTCTTTCCATTTTGGTATAGTTTCCATAATTTTTGGGTGAAGAAAATAATAAATAAGAATTAATTCTTATTGTTTTCATTTCTGCCATTTTTGGTAAACAATTTAAAAAGAGGTACTTTCAGTTACAAAAGCATGGAAAATACTTAAAAACATGTGGACAATGTTTCACTGAACATTTTGAGATATTAAACATAATTTTTGGATCATTATTGAATTTATTATGCATTTTTTTCGTAAGCATTTTTATTCTGCCCCTTTTGGTAAACAGAAGGAAACATGTTCAAATTTAATTCAATTGTGACCAAATAAAATACCACTGTGTAGAGTTTGTTAATACAAATTTTTAGAGCTCAAGTTTGCTCAATTTGGGTGAACAGAACTCAAGTTATGAATTTTGCAAGATTTCAGTTTTTATTCCATTTTCTGTATTTAATTTTTTAGTGCAAAATTGTTAACAGAAAAATATTGCAACTTTGACATTAACAGAAAGTGCTCCTCACTGTGAGTTTGTAGAAATTTGAATCACCAAAATTGGAGCACTTATGAATATTTGGTGGAATTTACAAGTTAAGATTCTGATCTGCTTTGTGGGGCTGGGCACGGAAAATAAACTCAAAAAAAAGATTGGGCATATTGCCTCCAAGGGGACTCGAACTTGCGCCCCTAGTCGCGCGCGAGGGGGGCCTGTGCCACTGGGCTAGTGCTCTGTTTGTGATATGTACTGATGCTAACGATATATGAACCAAACAGGAAGCGTGTCCTTAGATTTTAACTGAACCCGATGTGTAGATCGTACAGGTTCAGAGCTCGATGCACGTCCATGGCGGACGGGAAAGTGGCCCGAGCTCGGGACGGATACCTCAGAAATTAGACATGGGAGAGGACGGGAATCGGACGAGGAACTAACCCTCGACGCGTGGGTGCACTCGGTGTGGCCGGAGGTGGTCGAGGACGGCGGCGGGAGCTCGCCGGAGTTGCTCCGGTCGGAGAGGAAGAAGACGACGGCGCGGTGAAACGGCGGTGTCCCTGGTCGATTCCTTCGGCGGAGATGGAGAGGACGACGAGGCGGATGTCGTGATGTGCTTAGATTCACTCCTAGGGTGGTCAATCAACGGCGACGAGCTCGCCCACCATGGCCATGGTTTCGGTTGGAGGGGAAACGAGAGAGGGAGGCTAGGGCAGGAGATGGCGGCGGCTGGGAGAGGAGGGAGGAGGCTAGGTTTAGGGTTCCTCGGGGTCTTGTAGGGGCACGGGAGCAGGTAGGAGGGGAGGACGTGGAGGCTCCTCCTCCACTGGCAGCACGTCTGCCTGCTCGTCCCCTCGTCCGTACGAGGAAGAAGGACCACGGGAGGGTGTTGGGCTGGTTTAGGCCCAACTAGGTTGCCACTTCCCCTTTTTTTCATCTCTCTTTTTTTTGTAGAAAAAGAGAGAGAAAGAAAAGAAGGGCTTTGGGGTACTTATTTTAGGTGATCAAATTTTTATTAAGTGCACAAGACCAACAACCCATGTGTACCATATTTTGGTTTTCAAAATTATTTAATTTTTGAGCAAGTTGGCATTTAAATTGGTTTTTGGCAATTTTGAATTTAATAAAAGGAATTGTTTTAAACCACTTATAAAATATGATTCCAACTCCAATATTAAACCCATAATTGAAAGTGTTTTGTTGGTGTTGTTTATTTCAAAATTGGAACAGACCAAGTATGAGCAATTGTTTGAATTTGAAAACTTGCATTTGGAAACTTAACACATGCAATGCTTATGATGCCATGATGCCAGAAAAATAAAACCAAGAGCAAGCAAGTTTGGAGGTTTCATACTTGGGATGTTACACCCTAGTAGCTAACCCTAAACCTTTTACCATAATTCTTTTTGCAAATTCAATTGTGTGTTAAACCTAACCCAAACCACTATCATTCCATTTTATAAATTGAATTATTGTGATAACCTTAAACTTGTCCATAAAAGACCAAACAATAACCATCTCATCATAATTCTTTTTGCATATTGTATTATGTGTCAAAACTCTATCCATGCCAATACCAATTAAGTTGAATAATTTGTTATGCTTCAGTATTGTATATTTTCTTGTATTTGTTTGTATGTTGGTGAATTGCTTGTTTATTGTTATTCATTTGTATTGTTTAGATTGTACGGAGAGCAACGTTCTATTTGTAAAGAGAGTGTCTCTATACCAACTTTAAAAAAGGCAAGTGATACTCATGTCCCACTTTCATTTTCAATTGCATTAGTGCTTTCAGTAGTATGCATCATAGGTAATTTTATTATTTTGCAAGTATATGCTATGCTCAGAATACCTAGTAGTGTGTAGCCATCCTGAAACCCTGCTAGGTACTAGATTACCTATACTAGAATAATATCACAACTGCTACCATTACTTATTGGGTTGTGGTACTTTGAAAATTGAAAATTAACAACCCAATTAAACACCTGGGTGGATTGGTAATTGCTTGGTTTATGTTGAGTGGCTACTCAGGGCCATGTCCATGGTGGTTATCACCTGGGTCATTCCCAGGGCCATGGTATGTTGTGGATGTCACCTGAGAGTACACTTGTTGATCGCCACCTAGGAATAAAGAGATATGTAGGTCTTCAATGTATAGTTAGCTTCTAGTGCAGCCTTGAGGTAATATGGGGTCTGCCAAGATTAAGTATGTTGTGGGGATTCCTCTTATTGTATTGACAAGGGGTGGTCTAATGTTAGGAGCAACGAGTCAATGCTGGTATGGTTGAGTCCATCTTCCCAAAGATCTTGTCTCATTATTCTCTCAAGGAGGATGAGTCTCAAGGTGAAAGTGCACAACATGTGCAGAGTTAAAAACTAAGATCTTAGCCGTGTCCCCGGTTATGGGCCAGTTGAGCAGCTAGACAGAGTTGGTGCCGAAGGATCTCCTGAACTTTTCTGAATGAATTAAAACATGGTAAAAATCTTTTAATAGTGCACATGGTGGGTCTACCCCTCTGTGATGCCTTTTGAAACTCATGGTGTGTCTACCCATGATGACTTTTCAAACTCATGGTGTGTCTACCCATGATGACTTTTCAAACTCATGGTGTGTCTACCCATGATGACTTTATCAAACTACATGGTGTGTCTACCCATGTTCATTTTCCAAAGATTTTACAATGATTTATCAAATATAGGACAAAACCGGCTTTATGCAAATAGACTAGACTCCGCCAGCCAAATATCATGTAGCTAGTTTATTCCTCAAAACTGTCACCATACAAGTGTTACTTGCGAGTACATTGTTTGCACTGACTTCCTCCCCTGTGGGGGCTGCATATTCCAACGTGTAGATAAATATGAAGACGAGTGAGGTTTTCGTTTAGGATCTCGAGTCTATCGCCAACATGTTCTTCCTGTGGCGCATGAAGATGAAGAAGCTCATTGATGAATTATTTCCGCTGTGTTTACTTTGAAACCTGGTTATTTGGGCTAGTCCATGTTGGCTATGCCAATTGTAAGGCTATTTTATTTCTTATCCACTGGATCAACGATGTCGAATGATGCTATTGCAATGAATATTTCATTTTTTCATGTGTATGCTATGAGAGATCCCGGGAATAGCAGGATACACTGGTGTTCTATCTTTATCAAAAGGTAGGGCGCTACAGAAATAATTACTAGAAGTCGTATTTCTACTCAAGATCCTTCGTATCCTGAGGGTCATCCTAAAAGAATTGAACAAGATTCTAAACAAGTTAAAAACAATAGTAAAAAAAGAAGAAGAAACATAAAACTGTTGTAGAATCTCCTGAACCTGCTAAAGATCCTAATAGTGTATCTATTTCTGATGCTGAAACTGAAAGTGGAAATGATAAGAGTGATGTTTCTGATAAAGAAGAAATTGAAGTTGAACCTGATAAGCAAATTAAAAATGCAAAGAACACTAAGGAGGACTTCATTGCTAATACAAATGGTAATGGGAGAGAACCTTGGGTACAAAAACCAATGTCTTTTCCTAATAAGAAACATAAATCAAAGGATGAAGAACATTATAATAAGTTCTGTGAGTGGATGAAACCTTTGTTTTTGCAAATTCCTTTGACTCATGCTCTTAAATTGCCTCCTTATTCAAAATATATGAAATATATTGTCTCTAACAAAATAAAGATTCATAGTGAGGAAATTTCCACTATGCTTGCTAATTACTCCTTTAATGATAAGGTTCCAAATAAGCTTGAAGATCCTGGTATACCCACTATTCCATGCTCCATTAAAAATAAGGCATTATTACTCATGTGCCTTGATTCCTTAGTTCTGCTCACTCTTCCCCACGCTTGAAAGTTTTACTCACTTTTCCCCATCTCCTTAGGTGAAACTCTCCCAATGCTCACACCTGACGTTGATGTGTCTTTCGTTAACTCTGACTAGTGGGGCCGAGTGAGACTGTGTCGCTTGTTGGACCTGACAAGTAGGACCAGTGCGCCTGCGTTTCTGTGGCATTATCCGTTGGGCCGTTGTATGCTTCATACGTCGTAGAAAGGGGCGAGTTCGTTGATAATTAGATTCAGCATGCTAGCATACCCACGCGCGCGGTCAGCCTTTTATTCATGCCATCGTTTCAGCCTGCTATGCATGCGCCCGATGTTGGCATTGATGAGCGCAGCGTTGACTAGTTTACGTGATTAAAAGGGTGCGATTCAGCCGCCACCTAGCAATGCACGGCTGCGATTCAGTGGCAACACTGCCATGCACATAGCCACCTAGCCACCTATGCACCTAGTCACGCACGCCGCTTGATTCAGTCGCACGCTCGATTAATTTTTCGCGTCGTTCCATGTGTCGAGCCACGCATTGAGGCACGGCCGAACTGAGTGATCAAAGAACAGCGGTTCCTCCACCCCTCCTATCCACAGTACAACCGCGACGCCTCGATGCAGTGTGAAAAAAATACAACCGCGACGCCTCGATGCAATGTGTTAAACCAGCGGTTCCATACACCCCCTCCTATCCCTTGGATACTTAAACCGCGTCTCGTGACCTCCTCCTCCAAATCTTCAATATCCGCCTTCTCCCAATTTTCTTCTCTCCAACCAGAGCCAAAGCACAACCGACGACTCGACGTACGTGAAGATGCAGTTCAACGCACCCACCTTCCGCTTCCCACCCGCCGTGCCGTAGGTCCGTACCCCCCCCCCCCCGGCAGGGTCGTTGAGACCGCGCTGCGCGTCTGGGCGTTCTCACGCTGGAGGAACAACACGGAGTTGGCCCGTCTCTTCCTCCGTGCGGGCTAATGTTTTGTCTGGAGGAACAACACGCCCACGACAATGCTCCAGTGGTAGGCCTCGTCGCCTACTTCACAAATAGGTTTGATGCGTACTACCGCGTGTTCTGCTGTGGATGCGAGTTCATCGCATTCACGACCTACAACATATACACCGATTCCGAGAGCATCTTCCCCGAGGAATACCACATGCACACCCTCCCCTACTATCTCGGCGACGACGACGTCAAGGAGCAGTGAAGACGATGAGTACAGCGGAAACGAGAAGTGAAGACGACGACGGTGTTGGTGTTGCGCGCCCGTAGTGTTGCCGGCCCTAGCTAGTGTGATGTGCTATGTACTGTATATCATGTGTTCCCCTTACTATGTACGGATCTAAGAATCCCATATCTAAGTTATTTATCGTTGGCTGTGCGTGATGTGTTCTTTTTTATCTGTATTCATATTATTTCCAAATGGTTTCCCCAAGTTAATTAAGGCACGACTAAGAGCACATACAATGCAGCCTATTAGAGTATACGCGGCCTTTTTTATCTTTTCTTTCCTATATTTGAACTAGTAGTTACACTAGTTTGTGAAAAAGAAAAGAACTCAAACTTATGAACTATTATAGTTCTGTGTATGTTGAGATAAGGACAAAAATCAAAACATATTTGTGAACTAAATAATGTTAGATATCAAACTAGTCGAAAAATAAATCATTTTTTTGCGCGTGCATGACAACTAACTTGTGAAAAAATATATTCTTTCCCTTCTTTTTTTGGCATTCTTAAAACCCTTTGCATTGTGTGAACAATTTGTATTTTACTATCACCTCCAGCAAATAGAAGAGGGTGGGCAATCAAACCTCAAATAGATGAAATCTCTTTGAATCATTGAAAAAAAACAGAGCATCGCGTGTTTGTGAATTTTTCCTAGAACTCGGTGTAACCAAACTGAAGATATACTAAACTAAAGAGAGTGTTCCTCTGAAGAAAAGATTATCTAGAGGTATTTGTGTTGCGCAAGTAGTGCTAACTGTCATCTGGTCAACAAAAAAACTAGGTATAGTAACAAACAAACTTAGATGATCTCGAGAGATGTGCATTGAAGTCCATCGCATTAAAGTTTCATGGCATGGACTTAATATACAGTTAACAGTATACAACATCTCTAACGAGGGTTGACCAGCACGTAAACAAATCCTACAGCAACAATGCAAAAAATAAAAGCCTAAGGCTTTCATATTTGCTTGCTAAATCACTTGAATCATCTGCTTCAAGTTCGTGTTCATCTTCTTCAATTCACCCTTCAGATCTGCATCCCTCACTGTTGGAGCACCCTTCAACTATGCATTCCCCATGTTCTTCATGGATGGAGGCAGATTGAGCTCGAGGGTTGGAGCCCCCTTTAAATCAATCAATCCCTCCCTTTGAAGCCTCTCCACATACTCATCCATCCACTCGAAATGATTGCATTTTTTCACGATCTGAAAATGATAAGAAGAGAACCCATATCTGGAAACAAAAAATTCAGATCTAAAGGATGTGAGAGGAACCAAGATCTACCTACCCCTCCGTCCTGCTCTCCCATCTGGCGAACTTGCTCCCAAAGTT
Source organism: Alopecurus myosuroides (assembly GCA_028641055.1). NCBI lineage: Eukaryota > Viridiplantae > Streptophyta > Magnoliopsida > Poales > Poaceae > Alopecurus > Alopecurus myosuroides. Next base: position 418,628,107 of record CM054058.1, read on the forward strand.
GCCATTTTTCCCTCTTTCGAAGTCCACCGCTTCAGTGGCGCGGTGCGTGGGCAGTCCGGACACCGCTGCATTGGCACTAGACCATACGTAGGCCACAAGGGGCGGGAGGATGAAGTGGAGGTCGACATTTCGCCGGAGAGGAAGAAGAACTGCTATGTCGCCAAGATCCAAAGGGGAGGCCAGCACGGGCTGCTGTGTGACTGTGTCGATGGGTGGAGGAGGGCATGGGATGATGTGTGACTGTATCGATGTGTCAGTGGAATACAACGACGCGGCCAATCAGGATTTAGTACCAACCACCTGCGGATCGCCCTCCCTTCTAGAAGACTGAACTCTGATCTCAACCATTGACGTCATCGAACGGCGCGTTGACGGCGCGCGGGCCTGTCCCCAGAACTTCTTATAGAAGGTCAGATCTTACGGCTGGCATTGGCGGTAGGGTATGATCGGATGGCTGACGTCGGCGCTAGGATTTTGGGGTTACGAGGTTATCAGGGTTTTGGGGTTATTAGGGTATGACAGAACTTCAAATGACGATAACTAGTTCAAAAAAAATTAAAATATGGAAACGAAGCGTAGTTTGTCAGCTTATAAGATATAGTTACTAGAAAAAAATTATAAACATGCTATAGGAAAATTTTCAAGAAAAATCATTTTCACAAGCGAGCCATCAAAATTAGGTTCAAATGACCATAACTAATTAAAAAAAATGCACGACAAGCTCACATAGCCGTCATATGTGACATGGGTATGAGAAAAAAAATATAAACTCGGTGCCAAAAAAAATTCATGAAAAAGGCTTCTCACAAATGAGCAACCATGTATAGACCTGTTCAGAGTTCGATGGAGAGTGAAGGAGGGTTTTGGTTTTGAAACAATTGAAATGAATCCAAAAAAATCACCAATGCTTCCTCTTGGAGTGAATAAGACGGTTTCGAACTTACTTTTACATTTTCATATCTCAAACGTGTGTCTTGGTGGTTTTCAATTAAAATGATTTTTTTCAAAAAATAAATAAATAATATGGAAAACAATTCAATAAATAGTGAGACTTTGACTCGACACTATTTAGATGGAATAAGTGTCACCTAAAACATATTGGCTCATTTAGAGAAGGTCGAAAATAACTTGATTACAAATGGGGCTGTTTACCCTAGATTCAGAGCTCATTTGTAGCACGTTTCTCCTTCGGATTGATCACCTTCAAATAGGGGTTCAAATGTTGGTGAAAGCTCAACTTTAGCTCAAACAAGTACCAAAGAGCAACATACTTGAAATTTTTTTACAACTTCAACTTTGGCTCAAATTATAATTTTGTTCCAAATTCAAATATTGCTTCAAATTCAACCTTTGTTTCAAGTATGCATTTTGCCTCACATATGATACCAAAGCACAAACAATATTATTAAGACTTATAATTTATCACAAGATCTAAAGTTGACAACACAAACACCTAACTACAAATCCATCAAATTCAAATTTATAGTTCAAATTCAAATCTTTAACCTGCTCCTTGTGTGAGCAGATGGCTTCACCGTCTTGCTCCGGGTTTCCTTAGCTGGAGTACTCTTTGGAATCATCTTGTTCGTTCTGATCTTCCCTGGGGGTTGTGGCCGTGGAGGTGGTGACGAAGTAATTCCACTCAGCAAGCACTCGACAACAAGTTGACGGTCATCTATGTGTTCAGTAATCCTTAAAGGAAAAACTGGTACAATTACTCTGTCCTCTTCTTCTCTTATACCTTCAAAACGATCAAGAGCCATGGATTCAAGCCATCCGATGATGATTGAACTTCATTTTCTTGGGCTATATCCTCTTCTTCTCTTATAGCTTCCTCTCTACACCTTTTCTTCCCTCTGCCTCCATTTATCCTAGTGCTGATAAATAAAATTATAAGACATATGGAGAAAAGAGAACAAAATGCATAAAAAAAGGGAATGCACACACATACCAAGGTGCTGCTTCAACGAGGAGTGCATCTTCAGACTCAATTGCTGCTGCATGGCCCCCTCCATCTTCAATCTCCATTGCTGATCCATTCTCCTCTGCATTTGCTGCTGTCCATTGGTCCTCTTCTCCAAATGATGCATCCACTGGATTGGAACAAAGCCTAGAAATGTGCCCCAGAATTCCACATTTGTGCATGCCCTCTTTTTTGATACACGACCCTCTTCACCTGCTATGTACCTGTTTTTTCTTGGTCTTCGTGGTAATCTAGTCAGTAAAGGAGAGTGGAGTTTGAACCATGGATCTACTATGTTCCATTGGTCTTTTCCCACGAGTGTAGGCACATTGTGAGCATAAGCAACCTTAAATTTAGCAACAGAGAAATACTCATAGGAATATTGTTCAAATTCACCATCTTCACCCCCAATCAGAGTCATCAGATGTAGAGCATGTATGCATGGCTTCCCACGAATCTGCCATTGCCTACAAATGCATTCCCTAGTGTCTAGGTTCACTGGATACCTCCATTCTCTATTTTTACTATCAGCGTACGGTACCTCAGACTCGTATGTTGACGATCGAATGCATCCCATCTTTAGTCCTCTTGCCTTGTGATGCAATGCATTAACCAGTGATGGTAGTATAACATGGCCAACATATTGTGTTTCAGCAATTCTTTTGCGAAGAGCCATGTTTCTCATGATCATCTTCCTCATCTTGTCAAATTCTTGCAAAACCAATTAACCCTTCACTGACTTGAACTTTGCATTGAAGCATTCTGCAAGATTACTGGTCACATAGTCTACTTTGCATATGGTGTTGAATTTGCTTCTTGACCACACCTTTCCATGATGTGCATCCATATACTCCTTCACATATGTATGTTTCTGAGCATACAACACTCTCAAATGGTGCTCATGCTTTCTTTCGCTGCGTGTGTATGATGCTGGCCATAAGTTCTCATCAAAAACTTTTCCTTTGAACTTATTTTTAAAATTTTGCGCTAGGTGTCGCATACATTCCCTATGCTCCACTCTAGGGAATACTATTTCTACTGCACTCTCTAGACCTTTGCAAGCATCTATATGTATAGCTAAACCTAGGGTGTGCCTATAATGTTGCGCAACTGCTACAGAAACCAGACCCAACCTTCCTCGGACTCTGCCTCCACAACACCAAATCCAACTGGGAATATCAAGTTGTGTCCATCAACTGCAGAAGCTGCTACTAGCTGTCATCTCCATCTTCCAGTCAAATGGGTCGCATCTACAGCCAAATAAGGCCTGCATCCATCAAGAAACCCCTGCCAACAAGCGTTGAAACATACAAAAGCCCTTCTGAAGCACTCCTTCTCAAATGTCTTCCCTTTTATTTTGAATGGAACTGTATGCTTGTCAATTTCTACAACAATACCTGGACTAGCTATCTCCACTCCAGCCTTGAAGGTGTAAAGCAACTCAAAACTTGCATTCCATTGACCATTAATTCTGCCAAGAGCCATTTCTTTAGCTTTGAAAATCCTCATGTAAGGAATTACAATCTTATACTTCTCAAAAAAGCTTCCCTTTGAGTGTTGTTGGACCAATACCGGGTTTTTCTCTCAGCCAATCCAATATTGCATCTGCCACCCATCAAATTTTTACTAGTTTGGATTTTTCCTTCCCCCTCCCCCTCCAGGTGGACATGTGTGCTTGTGTGGGTTTTTCTTTTTCTGGAAAAAATAAAGGGTAAAAAATAATGGATAAGAAACATTACTCAATGATGTGAAATAAAAAAAATCAATCAACTAGGAGTACCTGAATCAGTTTTCTCTTTAGCATACGGGATGCATGCAACCTCCACATACACCTACCATATGGAAAATAAACTGTGAAACTTCTTGGCTCACTCCTTTTAATCTTATACGAATTTTCAGTAAGAATGCAATATGTAGTTAGTGCATTCCGACATTCCACCATCGATTGGACTATGGTGCCTTCAGTAAGCTCAGGATTCTCCCTGTTCCACTCAATTGTTGGCATGTCGTCACCATCGTATTCATCCAAAATTAAGATGTCATTGTTCTCCGCATCCTCTTCATCGTTAATGTCATCAAACCTAGCTCGGCTCATGGGCTCCTCCGGATATTCATCATCCACTGCTTGCTGACTGGCTCTATCTACCAGTTCAGGGTACATTATCTCGTCTTCATCATCATTTCGAGGCACTTCCTCGTTAGGTTCTAAATCTTCTTCTACAACGACCATATCATGTACAGGAGAAGCAGTAGCACTACCGGCAGCAGATTCAGCAGCAGACATGTTGTGGCTCCATGAACCACTCGCTTTATTTGGTCTCGACCTACAAGGAGTCCCGGGGTACTGGCTATTAGCAGAGACAGATGATTGCCGAACACCCTTCCCCTTGACTGGTTATGTGCGTTGCTGAAGCACGTTGATACAAATTTTACCGAAACGGCTACCAGCATTCAGAGTAAAAAAACAACCCGAGATGCTCATCACAAGTTAGTGGGAGAAATCTTTGCTCGGTACTGCTTAAGTAACTCAATTCAACAACATTGGCATCGCTCCACGGATAGGATGAACGGAGGGTAGTGAGAAAATATCTGAAGCAAATGTTTGTTTCTATCACAACCGGATAGAAAAACGAATGAAGTAAATGCGTTTTAGTACCATGCAGCAGACTAGTTTCCATTCTAACCGCGCAGGATCAATCCTATTTAGCTCAAACGTACGGCTGCAGTTAGGCACGGGACAGAGGAAATCAATTGGGACGATTCAAGCTCAAACATGTCAAATACGGCCTTACTTACAAGATAGAACACTATTTCAAGGGGAAAAGTTGCTTACCCGGGTCTAATCCATGAAGTATCTGCCGTTAATTCGACCCAATCCTCTCCATGGCTGAGGGCATTCTGGGGGTCCTGGATCAACATGGCTTCAAAGATCGTCAGGTGGGGTTGATGGTGAGGTGGGGTAGATGAGCCGGATAACGCGGCGGAGGGGATGGGGCGACGGCGAACGGGCACAATAGCGGCGGAGGGGATGGGGTGGCGGCGGAGGGGGCGAGGCTGCGCGATGTGGCGGTGTCGATCTGTTTCAGCTTCAGACAAGCTTGCTTACGTGTCTCCTTGCGGTCCCACTAGGCACGCAACGGTCAAAGGAGAACACGGCCCCACTCGTCAGCACAAACACATAAGTTGATGGTCAATGCATTGAGTGGACGGCAAACGCCAGTTATCAACTTTTGCGAGAGTTTCAGGTAAGAGAATGGGGAAAAGTGAGCAAAAGTTTAGAGCGTGGGGAAGAACGAGCAAGACTAAGGAATCGGGGGGCACAGGAGTAATAATCCTTAAAAATAATTAGGCTAGAACTGCTTTATGTGATTTGGGAGCAGGAGTTAGTGTTATGCCTTTATCTCTTTATAAGAGACTCTCTCTGGAAAAACTGATACCAACTGATATATCCTTGCAAATGGCTGATAAATCTACTATTATTCTTGTTGGTACATGTGAGAATGTTCATGTTCAAGTGGCTAATAATTGTTTGATATAAACTGACTTTGTTGTGTTGGAAATGCCTCAAGATGATAATATGTCTATTATTCTTGAGAGACGTTTTCTTAACACTGCAGGGGCTGTTAGTGATTGTAACCAAGGAAAAGTAACTTTTAATGTTAATGATAAATAGCACACAGTTTATTTTCCCAAGAAGATTGATAGAAAATATGGTCTAAACTCAATTGAAAATATTGAGACCATCAAGATTGGATAATTTTATTGTCCTATTCCAATGCCATAGAAAGTATATGAAATTATTATGATTGGTACTATTGTTGGGGGAAAGATAACCTGGTACCCCTAAGGACGAAGAAAATATGACCAGCCAGAAGCGAGACCCGGCCAGGAGGCAAAGCCTGGCCTGGGGGTAACTCAGCTTTGGAAGATGCTATAGAAGGAAGATTCTGGAAGACCCGGAAACCTTGTACAAGTTGGAGACTCAAGACTTGGAGGTCACGCAGGGGACCTAGATTAGGACTCTTAATATGGTATGACCCAGTTTTTACCTTGTACGACCAGGAGACCAGCCGCCCATATAAGCAGGCTCCTAGGTCATAGAGAAAGAAGGATTTTCGGGTAGAAACCCTAGATTCCAGGTCTCGGCGAGAGTCAGACAAATCCCAGGTCTCGGCGAGAGTCAGACAAATCCCAGGTCTCGGCGAGAGTCGGCCAAATTCCAGGTCTCGGCGAGAGTCAGCACGAGCCAAATCCCAGGTCTCGGCGAGAGTCAGACAAATCCCAGGTCTCGGCGAGAGTCGGCCAAATTCCAGGTCTCGGCGAGAGTCAGCACGAGCCAAATCCCAGGTCTCGGCGAGAGTCAGACAAATCCCAGGTCTCGGCGAGAGTCGGCCAAATTCCAGGTCTCGGCGAGAGTCAGCCCGAGCTAAATTCCAGGTCTCGGCGACATTGCAGTCCGAGCCTCTAGATCGATTGCTAATAAGATCCCAGCTGGAAGTAAGCTATTATCTCCCATGGAGAGGTCGAACCAGGATAATCCTTGTGTACAAGACAAAGAGATCTAGGTCATAACCATATCACCGAATATCGAGTATCCATTGTAAACGAGAGATTGAGTTATTATATCGAGATCGGAGACTCGGCGACTTTGATTGCCGGCTACCAGATCGAGTTGCATCATGTTTTCCTCTGAGCTAAACCCTCTCCCAAACACCTGTGTCGTCTTGCCCCAAGATCAGTTACCCCCGGTAATGTCTGCCGTGATTATCCCACGACAGTTGGCGCCCACCGTGGGGCCTGCGTCCAAAGGTGTTTACATCACGGGAGAAGCTCGGAAGAACATGGAGAATCTTGTCGTGGGCGAGATCTACATCGATCACAAAGGAGAAAAGATGGTGGACGATTTTGGCTGGGGGCCAGAGTCGGATCTGCTCGAATCCGGATCTGTCATCACAATCGGCCGGGTCAACATCCTCATCGGCATGGTACGTACGTCCGGTTCAATCCCCGATGATTTTGAGTATGATTCTATATCAGCTTAGCCCAAGAGTGCTGCGCAACTTCGGTTAGCATGGCCCAGAGCGCTTCGCAAAAATTTATATCAGCTTAGCCCAAGAGTGCTGCGCAACTTCGGTTAGCATGGCCCGGAGCGCTTCGCAAAAATTTATATCAGCTTAGCCCAAGAGTGCTGCGCAACTTCGGTTAGCATGGCCTAGAGCGCTTCGCAAAAATTTATATCAGCTTAGCCCAAGAGTGCTGCGCAACTTCGGTTAGCATGGCCCGGAGCGCTTCGCAAAAATTTATATCAGCTTAGCCCAAGAGTGCTGCGCAACTTCGGTTAGCATGGCCCGGAGCGCTTCGCAAAAATTTATATCAGCTTAGCCCAAGAGTGCTGCGCAACTTCGGTTAGCATGGCCCGGAGCGCTTCGCAAAAATTTATATCAGCTTAGCCCAAGAGTGCTGCGCAACTTCGGTTAGCATGGCCCAGAGCGCTTCGCAAAAATTTATATTAGCTTAGCCCAAGAGTGTTGTGCAACTTCGGTTAGCATGGCCCGGAGCGCTTCGCAAAAATTTATATTAGCTTGGCCCGAGAATGCTTCGCAATATTGTAAAATATTCTATTAATATTAGCTTAGCCCAAGAGTGCTGCGCAACTTCGGTTAGCATGGCCCGGAGCGCTTCGCAAAAATTTATATTAGCTTGGCCCGAGAGTGCTTCGCAATATTGAGAAATATCCTATTAGTATAAGCTTAGTCCAAGAGTGCTTCACAACTTCGGTTAGTGTTTCCCAAAGAGTTCTTGGCAACAGTATGTGGATCAATGTGGTAATATTGCACAATTAAGCCTTTACTTTATAAACATTGATTCGGGTCTTGGGGGCTCTTACTTGAATAGTTTGTAGCTGCAATCCTAAGACCTGGCTTTTATGCCGCCAGTATAATCCTTGCCTATCTTGCTTAAGCTCGATGTGACTCGCACTTATATGGCTTGTTTGCTTTCCTGTAATCTCAATCAGTTATGATGCCCATGGGGACTTAACTGACCCTGTTTTTCAGAGTGAGTTCAGCAGTGATAATCTATGCGAAAGCCGGCTTACAGTTAAAGGTTTGCAAAAGAGTCATCTAAACCATCGACATATTGAGAGGACCCACCTCGGTAACCTGGAGGCATAAGAACCCAGGAAGAAACATGATTTATGGGATGTTATTGAGGTAAACCTGGAGGCGTATGAACCCAGGAAGAATAACCGGGTTTTATCCTTTTATTTGTCTTATTTCGGGAGTTTAACCTGGATGATCGAGCTTGCTGCTTCACCTGAAACATGACGCCTAAAATCAAGATCATGAAGGAGAACAAGACCAGCTCGAATCCAGCTTAAACTTGGGGGCTACTGTTGGGGGAAAGATAACCTGGTACCCCTAAGGACGAAGAAAATATGACCAGCCAGAAGCGAGACCCGGCCAGGAGGCAAAGCCTGGCCTGGGGGTAACTCAGCTTTGGAAGATGCTATAGAAGGAAGATTCTGGAAGACCCGGAAACCTTGTACAAGTTGGAGACTCAAGACTTGGAGGTCACGCAGGGGACCTAGATTAGGACTCTTAATATGGTATGACCCAGTTTTTACCTTGTACGACCAGGAGACCAGCCGCCCATATAAGCAGGCTCCTAGGTCATAGAGAAAGAAGGATTTTCGGGTAGAAACCCTAGATTCCAGGTCTCGGCGAGAGTCAGACAAATCCCAGGTCTCGGCGAGAGTCAGACAAATCCCAGGTCTCGGCGAGAGTCGGCCAAATTCCAGGTCTCGGCGAGAGTCAGCACGAGCCAAATCCCAGGTCTCGGCGAGAGTCAGACAAATCCCAGGTCTCGGCGAGAGTCGGCCAAATTCCAGGTCTCGGCGAGAGTCAGCACGAGCCAAATCCCAGGTCTCGGCGAGAGTCAGACAAATCCCAGGTCTCGGCGAGAGTCGGCCAAATTCCAGGTCTCGGCGAGAGTCAGCCCGAGCTAAATTCCAGGTCTCGGCGACATTGCAGTCCGAGCCTCTAGATCGATTGCTAATAAGATCCCAGCTGGAAGTAAGCTATTATCTCCCATGGAGAGGTCGAACCAGGATAATCCTTGTGTACAAGACAAAGAGATCTAGGTCATAATCATATCACCGAATATCGAGTATCCATTGTAAACGAGAGATTGAGTTATTATATCGAGATCGGAGACTCGGCGACTTTGATTGCCGGCTACCAGATCGAGTTGCATCATGTTTTCCTCTGAGCTAAACCCTCTCCCAAACACCTGTGTCGTCTTGCCCCAAGATCAGTTACCCCCGGTAACGTCTGCCGTGATTATCCCACGACAACTATGTCTATCAAAGTTGAGGTAACATAATTGTTTAGTGAAATATAAAGTTTTACTTCATGTAACTTGTTTTGGTAACAAGACTTGACCAACCTTGCTAACAAAGTGATTTTGAATGAAGAAAATGATGCTTTTACCTTTGTTTTCACCATTTTCACTTTTGTTTTCACCATGTTTACTTTTCTTTTCACCTTGCTAGACATGTTTTCACCTTCCATAATTTTGTTTTCACTACTTCCACCTTTGTTTTCAATGGTTATTTGCACATTAGAGTGTCGTAATACTTCTGCAGAATTAGTTTTGGTTCTGTTTTCCATCATTCGATAATCGTTTTCTACGTTTATAATCATTTTATAGAATTCTGAAAATACCTCGAAAATAAAGTTTCTCGAAAAAATCAAGAAAAATTATATTAAATTTTACGTTAAAAATGAGGCAGGGGGGCACCTAGGAAAAACCAGGGGTGTTGGGGGGATGGTAACCCGGTAGGCCCATGCCTAGGTGAAACTCGGCCAGAAGGAAACCACACAAGACCCGGCCCAAGATGGAGGAGTTTCTAGAAGGCCCAAAAGGGAGCGTGGATCTTGTAATCCGTGCCTTGGGAGCCACGATTAGGAAACCTAGGGTTATGTGTGTATTCCGGGTAGAATTTCGGGTGTGCCTTGTATAGGAAGCAGAGAGCCGGGTAGATAAGCCGGCTCCTAGGACAGAGAGACCAAGTGTTTTCCAGATATTCGAGTGTTCTAGTAATACGAGAATCGATAGTTGTAACCCTAGATCGGAGTCTCGGCGACATTGCAGCCCGAGGTACCAGATCACCAGATAACATGATTTCCCCTGAGCTAAACCCTCTCCCAAGCACCAGAGTCGATTTGCCCCAAAGTAGGTTACCCCTGGTAACGTCTGCCGTGATTATCCCACGACAGTCTGCAACGGCGCCCACCGTGGGGCCTACGTCCAAAGGTGTTTACATCACGGGAGAAGCTCGGGAAAGCATGAAGAACCTCGTCATCGGCGAGATCATCACCAACCCTGAAGGAGAGAAGATCGTGGACGACTATGGCTGGGGGCCAGAGTCGGATCTGCTGGAAACCGGATATGTCGTCACGATCGGCCGGGTCAACGTCTTCGTCGGTATGGTACGTGCGTCCGGTTTTGTTCCTGACGATATTGAGTATGATTCTGTATCAGGAGAAGCGACCTGTGTCCAATCGGACGGAGAAGAATCGGTCGGGACAGCCGATCCGGAGGAAGAGCCCACCACGAGGAGGGAACAGCCGGAGGAGCCGGTATGGACCCCGCGTGGTCGGGTTACGAGAGAAGATGATACCGAGTCTATCTTACACCTGCTTGAAGATCGGTACGAGGACTGTCGTGGGATAATCACGGCAGATGTTACCTGGGGTAACTGATCTTGGGGCAAGTCGACACAGGTATTCGGGAGAGGGTTTAGCTCAAAGGAAGACATGGCGAAAGCGATCTAAGAACCGGAGAATAACTCGCCGGATCTCGATATCAATAATGCTGGATACTCGATAACAGGTATTACAACTATGACTTGAATCCCCCAGGCTAAGCTTAGGGGTTGGTTTATATAGCACTCATACCCCCCTTGGCCTGCCCTACGGAGTGCTCTCTGAGTCCTACTCGAACTCTACATACAAATCCTAACTTTCCTTACCGTAACCCACAATCCGGGTTACGAACCTTACAAGCCCTGGGCCTTCCAGAAGTTTCTTTGTCTCCAGCCAGATTGGGCCCAGCCGTCGCTTGGGGCCGGATCACACCCGGGAGTTAGTCTACCGGGTTACTATCCCCTCATCAAGGAAGATAGCTGCGAAGAGGAAGAGTACAAATCTTCGCCAGGCATCGCGTGCCGGGTCGCGGTCTACACAGCCCCTGCAACCAATCTTAATCAGGGAGATGTGTCGAAGGTCGCGGTCGGTGCGGCGCGAGTGCTGGCCCAACAGCAGGCACCGGCTGATGGAAACCTGGTTATAGCCCGGATCGATGGAGAGCCGGCCTCTGTCACCAGTCATACAGGAGAAAGTGAGCAGGACAGAAATATGTTTGGATTCACGGCAAATAGAACACCACGAGCAGGAGCTTCGCACCCACGAAATCCGGCTCTGTTCAACAATAACCTAATCTTAGATCCCACAGTGTTGGCGACGGTGATAACTCCAGAAAACGCAGCAGCGCGTGCCCGAGATCTGGATGTAGCTCGCCGTGCGTTGGAGCAACAGAGAAGAGATGTGGAAGCTGAAAGACAAGGGATGGCCGCGCGCCAGCGCGAGCTGGAAGAACCGGAGAATCGTATTCAGGCTCAGACGACTAGGATTTATAATCAAAGGCATCAGTCGAGATTACCTCCTACGGGTGGGAATTTACAGCCGGCCGCGTTGTTCACTACCCCCCAGGACCAACCGATCCTGGTTATGAATCAAGGAACCGGGTATCAGGCTGCAACCTTGGGAGGACAGCAGGCAAACATGCAGGCCGGGTTACCCACGCTACAAACTGGGGTGGCCACTGGCAATGCCATACCACCACCACCACGATTCCATACTCCGCCAGGTCACTTCAATAACCCCATGGATAACGTGTATGCGGCAACATTGGCACTCGATCGCATCCCTGTGGGACAATCACCTCATGCAATGGAGACCCGGCGGGCGATAGACCTGTTACGCACGGCAGTTGCTTAACAGGCCAATTACCCGGATAACAGGAGTGTCATGCATGGGACGCCGTATGTTAGTTGGCAGAACGGGAATACCGGCTATATTCAGTCAAATTCGGCACGGCGGAGGGCAGAGCAGCAGCAAATGCCGCCTCCTCCCCATAGGCCGGCAACTCCTGCAGCTTCAGCGGCGCAAGCCATTGTGGACAGTTCTCGAGCCAGGCGTGCCACAGCCGGGTCTATGGTAAGAGGGCCGGTAGCGGTTGCACCCCCCGCCGCACCCGTTGCGGGATCGCACGTTTCTCGAGTAAGGCCAGTACCGGCAAATCTAGCCGGGCCCAAGTGTTTGTCGGACGCCATCAGAGTTGAGCCTTACCCGGATAAATTCAAGGAACCGGGTAAAGTGGTTAATTATGAGCCAACCATGGACCCAGAGACCTGGTTGAGCAGTTATGAGATGGCTATGTCGATTCGTAACGCATCCGAGAAGCTTCAAGCCAAGTTTATGTACCTTATGATGTCCGAAGGAGCAGCAAAATTGTGGTTCAACAATCTGCCTAAAAGATCCATCAATTCATGGAGCGAGTTGAAAACAGCCTTCATCAAACACTTTCATGGGACATGCCAAAAGTTATTCACGATTGACGATTTGGAACGATGTTTCCAGAGGAAGGGAGAGTCGGCGCGCAGTTGGGTGCGCCGGGTCATGGAGATTCTCCACTCTTCCACTTATATTCAACCAAAGGATGCATTACAAGCTATGGCAAAAACATGCAAATACATACCCTTGGTGCAAAAACTGACGCGCATGAAATCTAGTCGACATGCTTCAGAAGTTACAATGGGAGAGTTGATGGATGCATGCAACAAGCATGCCGCCACTGACACCACAGAAGAGGATGTTGAGGACAAAAAAGCGAAGGACAATGCAAACAATAATGGAAGACCCGGTAATGGGGCTGCACCGGGTAATAATGGAGGGAGTAATGGAAATAACCAGCATAAACGTCCTTATGAAGGAAACTCTGAGTTTGTTGCTAACACCGAGGCCGGGTTTCCAAGACCCAGAGCAGAGGGAAACTTCAACAGAGGAAACTTCAACGGAGGAAATTACCAAGGACCACCGAGGCCGGCTAACCATATAGAGGCCTTCAGGATGCCTTGTCCGCGTCACAGTAGGAATGGCAAGCCGGCTAATCACTCATTGGAGCAATGTGCGGACTTACAGAGATGGAAAAACGAGGAAATACATAAGGCCCTGCGAGGTGCAGGCCGGGGAGGAGGACCGGGTCTGGGTGGAAACCCGGGCAACGGACCGCCCCCCGCTGGCAACGCAGGAGGTGGTAATCCGCGTAATAATCAAGGAGGTGCTGGTGGTTTCCAAGCCAACCCAAAACAGCTAGGACAATATCACGTCCACACTACCGAGACTTCTAACAAAGAGATAAAGATACTTAAAAGGGCCGTAAACTCGGTTTCTTCAGGTGTTCCGAGATACTGGAGATGGTCAGATCAAGAGGTACGTGGAGCCGGAGGGATCACCCGGAAACAATAGAACATCCGGGTGTGTTAGCCTTGGTGGTGGCACCGCAGGTCAATGGCTATGAGCTGAAAAAGGATTTGATGGATGGCGGAAGTAGCATCAATATCCTGTATTGGGAAACTTTTCTACGCATGGGGATCAAGGAGTCTCAACTGCAGAAAAGTTCCACAGTTTTCCACGGAATCGTGCCGGGTCACTCGGCGTGCCCTAAGGGAAAAATAACGCTTGAAGTCGCTTTTGGAGAATCCAAGGATAACTTCCGAGTGGAGTGGCTCACGTTTGAGGTGGTGAAGTTGCGCAGTCCTTATCACGCGCTGTTCGGAAGGCCGGCTTACGCCAAATTCGTGGCCAGGCCGTGTTACGTGTACCTGCAACTAAAAATCCCGGGTCCTAAGCAGACCATCACTATACATGGGAACCTGGTTGTGGCAGCAGAGTGTGATGAAGGAGATGCGGCAATGTCAGAACAAGCTTGCAGGAAGGAAGAGCTCAAGTATTACCGCTCCCAAGTAGTCCCGGAAGATAGAACAGCTTTGAAGAGACCGAATACGGAGGACAAGAGAGCAAAGTTTAAAGTGGCCCAGGACACAAAGATGGTGGCTTTCATCGAGGGTGACCCCTCCAAAAAATTTGCCATAGGTTCTAACCTAGACAACAAGGAGGAAGAGGCACTTATAGAGTTTATTCGTGAGAATCAGGACGTCTTCGCTTGGACGCCCAGTGACATGCCGGGTATTCCGACTGAGCTGGCTGAGCACAGCTTGCACGTTGATCCCAAGTCCCGGCATGTGAAGCAGGGTTTGAGAAAAATGAATGAGGAAAGGAGAAAGGCTATAGGAGCGGAGATAGCTCGGCTTCTTGCAGCCGGCTTTATTATGGAGGTTTTTCACCCGGAATGGTTGGAAAATTCGGTTCTAATGCTGAAAAAGAACAACGAGTGGAGGATGTGCATAGATTACACGAGTCTCAACAAGCATTGCCCAAAGGATCCGTTTGCCCTTCCAAGAATAGATCAGATCATAGATGCAGTGGCAGGAAGCGACCTATTATGTTTCTTGGATGCCTATTCCGGGTATCACCAGATCAAAATCAAAAAGAAAGATTGGGAGAAAACATCGTTCATAACCCCCTTCGGAGCTTTTTGTTACAAAACTATGACCTTTGGGTTGAAGAACGCTAACGCGACGTACCAACGGTGCATTCATAAGTGCTTTGAGGATCAGATTGGACGCAACGTCCACGCCTATGTTGATGATGTGGTGATTAAAACAAGGAAAGCAGAAACGTTCATCGACGACCTAAAAGAGACAGTCAAGAATCTGAGGAGATATCAGATGAAGCTTAACCCCACAAAGTGTGTATTTGGGGTTCCCGCAGGAAAGTTACTCGGTTTCATTGTTTCCGAGAGAGAGATTGAGGAAAACCCGGAAAAGATCAAGTCCATCCAAAGCTTGAAAAAGCCGGAAGTCCTGAAACACGTTCAGAAACTCACAGGATGTGTAGCAGCATTAAGCCGGTTTATATCTAGGCTTGGAGAAAAAGCCATACCCTTATACCGACTCTTGAAGAAAACCGACAAATTAGTATGGGATCTAGAGGCGGACGAAGCATTTGAGGCCATGAAAAAGCAGTTATCTGAGGCACCGGTTCTGGCAGCGCCGGGTCCTAAAGAGCCCATGTTGTTATTCGTTGCGGCCGGGCCCCGGGCGGTCAGCGCAGTGGTTGTGGTTGAGCGCAAGGAGGATGGGAAGGATCACCCGGTGCAAAGGCCGGTTTACTATGTGAGTGAGGTTCTATCGGAAGCGAAGCAGCGCTACCCGCATTGGCAAAAGCTAGTTTTTGGGGTCTTCATGGCCAGCCGGAAATTAAAGCCGTACTTTCAGGAACACCCCATAATGGTGGTAAGTTCCATACCGATGGCAGATATCATCAGAAATTCAGACGCGACCGGCAGAATAGCCAAGTGGGCCATTGAGATGGGAAATTATCACATCAACTACGAGCCCCGGTCTGCGATCAAGTCCCAGGCTTTAGTCAATTTTGTCAATGATTGGACTCACACAAGCATGCCCATAATGATGCCAAGTTCCAAGTCTTGGGTGATGCACTTTGATGGTTCCAAGCAATACGATGGATCAGGAGCTGGGGTGGTACTCACATCACCAAAAGGAGACAAGTTGAGTTATGTACTGCAAATCCACTTCGATTGCTCCAACAATGTGGCCGAGTATGAGGCCCTGTTGCATGGACTACGAGTAGCAAAGGATATGAATATCAGGCGAATAAGGTGTTATGGAGACTCGGATCTCATGGTACAGCAGGTCTCAGGAACCTGGGACAGAAAGGATGCAACAATGGCAGCATATCGTAGAGAGGTGGACAGGGTAGCCGGATCTTTTTCCGGGTATCAGGTCGAACACATTGATAGGAGGAAGAACGAGGCAGCAGATGCGCTCACAAGACTCGGCTCGCGTCGAGAGCCGGTCCCGCCTAATGTCTTTTTGGACAAGTTATGGCGGCCCTCCGTCAAAACCGAATCTGAAGAAAAGGTGGCTAACCAAGACCCGTATTTTGAGTTTGTGGCTGCAGTGCGTGCTATTCCAGAGTGGACGGAGCCGTTCTTG
The DNA here is from genome assembly GCA_028641055.1 of Alopecurus myosuroides. Taxonomy (NCBI): domain Eukaryota; kingdom Viridiplantae; phylum Streptophyta; class Magnoliopsida; order Poales; family Poaceae; genus Alopecurus; species Alopecurus myosuroides. The sequence continues at coordinate 418,644,273 of CM054058.1, forward strand.
GCTTACCTGTCACGGGGCGAGTTACCACCATAGGAAGTTTTAGCCAGGCAAATCCTGAGACGAGCAAAGGGCTATTCTATCATTAACGGTGAGCTTTATAAGAGAAGTGCTTCAGGTGTCTTTTTGCGTTGTGTAACGCCAGAAGAAGGCCAACAGATACTTAGGGAAATCCACGAAGGAGATTGTGGGAACCATGCCTCCACAAGATCCCTTGTGGCTAAAGCATATCGACACGGTTTCTTCTGTCTTACGGCTTTGGCGGATGCGGAACGTCTGGTGGCATGATGTGATGGATGTCAAAGGTACGCTCGCCAAACCCATGTGCCGGCAATGGAGTTGAGAACAATCCCATTGACTTGGCCGTTTGCGGTTTGGGGTATGGATATGGTGGGTCCTTTTCACATGTCCCCTTGCAAAAAGACCCATCTTTTGGTGGCCATTGATAAGTTTACCAAGTGGGTCGAAGTTATGCCAGTGACAAATTGTGAAGCGGCCACAGCTGTCAAGTTCCTGAAAAAGATCATCTACCGGTTTGGATACCCTCATAGCATAATAACAGACAATGGAACCAACATGTCCTTAGGTGAGATGGAAAAGTTTTGTGGAAACAATGGCATCCGCCTTGACGTAGCCTCAGTAGCACATCCACAAGCTAATGGACAGGTGGAGAGGGCAAACCAAGAGTTACTTCATGGGTTGAAACCAGATTACGAGTCCCGTGCCTCAGAGCTGCTGGAGCATGGGTTGAGGAGTTACCATCAGTGGTTTGGGGAATTAACACTACTCCTAACAGATTTACTCAGATGACCCCGTTTTTCATGGTTTATGGTGCAGAGGCAGTTCTTCCAAGTGACATTATCCATAACTCGCCCCGAGTGGCGGCTTATGTTGAGGCGGAGAACGAGAAGACCCGGCAAGACGCCGTGAATATGTTAGAAGAGCACAGGGAGCAAGCTTTGGAGCGATCAGCTATATATCAACAGGATTTGAGGCGATACCACAGTCGCCGAGTCAAAACCCGTGTTTTCCAGGAAGGGGACCTGGTATTGCGCTTAGTACAATCAAAGGAAGGGAAGCATAAGTTATCTCCACCATGGGAGGGCCCGTTCATCATAAGCCGGAATTTGCACAATGGATCATACTACTTGATAGATGCAAGGGAAGAGTCGGATACTGCCAATGACACCGCCCATACCACCTCATCTATGCAATAACGGGAAAGACCATGGAACGTGGCTCAGTTGCGTCCCTATTACACTTAGCATAGACTCGGTGTGCAAGTTGAATTACACGATGTAACAGGCAGCACGTTTCAGACACACTCTTTTCCTATCCAGGGTACCTAAGGGGACTGGAGGGTTTTTAATGAGGCGGCTTGCTGACCTAACCTTTTCATATCAATAAAGATATGGTTAAACTATGATACTGTTGTCTCCTACATTTTCTATCAGTTTGTTTTTCTGTATGTTTTATTGCACTTCACATCAGGTAATTATTTACTGTTTTAAGTACAATGTACTAGGTTTAAAATTTTCATAGATTACATATATAGGTCTTGGGGGCTGATTGCTTGAATAGCACTATAATCTCAGACTCGGCCACGATGCCATTAGGTTATGAGGACCGATTACTTGTAATAAGTACGGTTACAATCTCATAACCGGACAATAGAGCCAAACTTTTTCTTGGTTTTTCTTGTTTAAGCTTGATGTGACTCGCAATAATGTGCCATGTTTTGCTAATGTATAATTACAATCAGTCATGATGCCCACTGGGACTTGCCTGACCCTGTTTTTATAAAGTAATAGCAGCATCGAATGTCCAAGCGAAAGCCGGCTTACAACAAAGAGGATCAAAAGGGTCATCTAAACCACAAGTTATCCGGAGTAAAAGTCTATAGCCGGAAACTCACTATGTATTGAGCATAGCTTCAAAGTTTATATATGAAACTATATGGTTTGGGCCTTAGCAAAAACAGGGAGTTTTCTTAAAACTGCAAATCCCTAGACTCAGAAATTTGGGCCTTGGGGACTTGGGAATTTGAGAAAATAGCAAGCTGTCTAGCTAATGAGCTTAAAACCCAAAAATACGAGTCTTGGGGACTTAAGAAGCAAAGTTCACCTGGTCAAAAATTCCTAAGACCCGGAAACCGAGTCTCATAGATTTGGAAAAGCAAAAAAAAATGTAGAAAAGCAAAAATATGCAAACTCAAGGCTGAAAGGTGCATACCAAAATGGATGACCAGAAGGGCCATCAAAGCCATAAAAGTTTAAGTGTGTTACAAACCAAGGGAGTAGTATCACGAGTGCACAGGCGCACTGTCAAATAAATAAGTGTAGCAGGCATATTACAAAAATGCCTATTGTCGGAATGAGTGTTACGGGTGAAAATGATAAACTTTACTCGGCATCCATAGTCGAGTCATCAACGGTGGTCTTGGCAGCCGGGTCTTCGGGGGTCTCCTCTGTAGCTTTCCCTGCCTCTGTGTCCGGGTCAACCGCGGTATCAGTGCGAGATGGAGGAGGGACAACTGGAGTGGATGATGTTGGCACAGAGTCGGCCTTGCCCTTCTTCTTGGCAACTTCCTCCTCGTACCGAGCCAACATATCAAAAGCAGCAGGGAGAGCAGAGGGTACCGGCTTATCGTCAGCGTTGTACGAAGGGGTAAGCTTGTTCACATCGAGCTTCTCGGCAATCAAGCTGGCCGAGTGACGAATCTGAGTGTGGAGAGCCTTGAAGTCCTTTGCCGAGAATCTCGAGCCATTAGTATTGAATTTGGGGAATCCGTTCACAAGCGTTGTCGGCTCAAGCCTAGGATAGTAGGCTTTGGCCAACGCAAGGCCACGGAGCACCCCAACCCGGCACGCCGAGCGCTTCCACAGATCGATCCAGGTAGGGATCGTCGAGCATGCATCGAGCATCTGGGATACGCCGCCATAAGTACCGGTCCACTTCACGGCTTCAAGGGTCCACTTGGTCCCCACCGAAAACTGCCGGATAACAGCCTTAAGGGTATTCAGTTTCTCCATATCATCCTGATCATCAACATCTTCACCCGGACCTGCAGAATAAAAATAAAAGCAAAGTGGTAAGACTCGGGTTAAAGACCCTACAAAATGAGAAATCCGAGTGATACTCAGGAAGTTAGATTTGTTTACCAATGATGGATCTGTAAGTATCGATAATGAAGGTTGAGAGTTTTTTCAATATCCCCTCAGCGTTATGGAGTTTCTTCTTGTACTTCTTGCAATCCTTGGAAAGGTCCTTCACCTCGGCCTCCAGCTCTTCTCGAAGTTTGGTCTCAACCTGGAGGAGTTCGTTGGTTTTCGCCAACATCTCCTCCGTCCGGGTCACGTAAGCCTGAAAAACATACCAGGAAATATCAGTCGCCTGCAGGGTAAAAGTTGCGAGCAAAAGCTTATATAGCTATGGAAGTACCGAGTAAGCTATTGGCAGTTAACCCGGAACTTGGGGACTAGGATGAGTATGTGAAAAGGATTAGTTTAATTACCTGATGCTCAGCTGCCAGAGACTCGATAATATCCTTCTCAGTAGCTTTCAGAGAATAATACTCCTCCAGCATCTTTTCAAAATCAAGGCCACTGAGACTCGGCCTGGAGGAGCTAGGGTTCTGATTACCCGGTGGTGGGGTTCCCTCCTGCTTGAGCGGGTCGGCTCTGGTCGCCTGGGTGTTAGGAGCAGGAGATGCCCTCTGTGTTCCCAGATACTCGACGTCAGGCTCAGCCAATTGGTGCGTGGGCAGGGGAAACTCGGTTCTTGGAATGACTGTATCATCCAGCTCTTCTTCTTCAACAGATGCGGGCTTGGTGGCGCTCTCCGGGTCTTCCATTGTCGGGTTATCAACGAAGATGTCTTCTTGGTCACTAAGTGTAACCTTGGCTCTGAGGGAAGAAAAAGAAAAAGTTACTAAGTAATAGACAGAAAACATGGAAAATACAGATATATTGGCCAATAAGGGAGGCGAATTACCTGGTATTCATGACAAAGTCGTTTGGAAGATCATTGCTGGACCCGGAAGATGCCGACAAAGAATCGGAAAGTGAGACTCGGAGCTGTACGGCTAATGGATGACTCGGAGATGGATATTTTTGAGGAATATGGGTAGGATAAGTTGGAGGAGTACCGGCTCGGCGAGCGGGCGACATGGGGATACCAGGGTTAAGGGGATCGTCACTCGGAGAAGTCCGGGTTGCCCGTCGCTTGGCTGGAGTTGCCTCCTTCAGAGATGATGTAGTGGTTAGATGCCTGTTAAGTTCGCACATATTGGCATAGGAGTACGGCTTTGAGGTCATGGAGGAGTATGGCACCTTGAAAGCAACTCTTCTAGGTTTCCTCTTCGCCCCAACCTCAGCTTCCGGCTCTGCCTCGCTCTCTTCTGATTGAGAGCCGTCCTTGTCATCTAGCGCTGGTGATTGAGGGGCATTGTCGTAAGTAGGAGAAGTTTGGTCTAATAGGCGAACAAAGTATTTATTGAGCAGAGACCCGGAATTACCTTCATCGCTATCAGTCGGTTCTTCCTCCTCCTCCGAGTTTTCAGAAGGGGGAGGGGTGACAATCTTCCAGAATGCGTCAGTTTCCTGGGTAAGAAACACAGAGACAAAAGTTAGTATGTGTACATAGGAAATATCAGTCGGAATAAAGGGTGATAGCCGGTTCTTACTGGAGGAGCCAGGTTAGAGCGCGTAAAAGGGCTGAGTCCGGAGATGCTTTTGATGACATCAACTTTCTCAGCCAAGAAGTTCTTCATGGCCTTGTTTACATCTGCGGCCGGGTATGATTTCTCCGAGTATCGGAGAGAATCGGTAAGGTGGCCGGAATACTCGCAGATGAGCTTTGGGCGAACGCTATTTGGCTGGTTCCGGCAACTGGCCCAGGTTTTTATTAAGTTTAGCCCAATAAGACCCTGGGCTGATAGCACGGCGAGTTTGTGGAGGAGTGGCTGGATAGACTGTCTATCGGCCTCAGGTGCAAAGGAATTAAGGTTATCAGAAAGAGATAAGGTATCGTCAGAGAAACCCGGCAAAGGCTTTTGGCCGGGTGAGGATGTGTCTCGGTAGTAGAAAAAGGTCTTCTGCCAGTGCTTCACATGAGTGTGAAGACTGAGAGTCGGCATCAGAGAATTTTTATGTCTCTGAATGGAAACCCCCCCCCCCCCACACACACACACACAAACTAGGAGGGGCCCGTCCGTGCTCTCCCAGCAGGGTTTGCATTGAAATAATTCCAATAACAAAGCAAGGTTTGGGGGAATACAGAGATAGGCTTCGCAAAGGACTATGAAGTGGCAAATGTTTAACATTGAGTTCGGACCAATATCAAAAACCCGGAGTTTGTAGTGGTCCAAAAGATCTCCGAAAAAAGGGTGACCCGGGGGGCGGAAACCCCGGATCACGTGCTCAAGAAAGATAACTACCTCATCTGGACCGGATGAAGGCCGGGTTTCCTCACCCGGCGTCCTCCAATGGATGTCCGACTCTGCGTGCAGAACCCCAGACTCGGCTAGCTCGCCGAGTTTCGCCTTGGTAACAGTCGATTTCGCCCAATTGGCGAAAATTGACTAACCCGACTTTTGCTTCGAAGCCGGGTTTTTTCCCTTGAGCTTGGCGCTAGCTTTGGGTGCCATGGAGAATAGATCTAGATGAAGTTAAGTGCAAGTGAGTATAGATCCAAAAGTTAAGGAGAATTCATCTAATGATGTAGCGAGAAAAGAGAGATAAGAGCTAAATGCTTGCAAGGGATACGGAAATAGATCTAGATAAGGATGACTGTGAACGAATATGAGATTGGGGTTTGAAAAAACACATCTATCTAGTGGAGCAATGGCGGATAAATGTAGATGAGATTCATGCCAAACGGCAACGTAAGATTGGAAAGAATGAAATCCAGATCTGAAGGTCAATAGAACTTATCGGAGCGATCCGTTGGCGGAGACGTGCGCGGCGGCGGCGATTCACGGACGGCGGTGTGCACTGCGGCGGCGATTTGTTGACGGAGATTGCTTGTCCCGAGAGCTCCGATGGTGCGGACAGAGATGCGAATAGAGGTGTTGATGGAGATGTGGGCGGCGGCCGGCGGCGAGCTCGGTGGCGTTGGCGCGGCTCCGGCGGTTAGGGCTCGGCCTTGGGCTTGTGGGCGTGGAGGCTGAGCGGGAGGAATAAGATGAACAAGAAATGGTCGTTCGGAAATTTTAGGGTTAGCCCCCCCCCCCCGGCCTATTTATAAGCGCGGGGAAAACCCTAGGGCTTATCGGTAAGATTGAGTGATTTCCGGAAATATTTGATTCGGCCCGAGAATTTGGGGATAAGAATCAGGGTAATTATTGCGTGATATCCGGACAAGTTGAGTTGGTTGAGTGAGTCGGATTTAAGGCGTTGTAACTCGGACTAACCGGTAGAGAAGTGAAGACCGGGTTACGATATATTCCTCGGAGTGTTAACCCGGGAAATGATACTTTGGCTCGAGTGAAACTGGGTTATTATACGGACCGCACAAAGAGCAGGCATGGCTATAGCTAAAGCAATCTAACCCGGTATATTATGAATATGAATGTTTATTGTTTTTCAGGGAATAGTGTGCGCTTCGTGGTTGATCCCAAGATGCCCAAGCTATTCTGGGGACTACTGTTGGGGGATGGTAACCCGGTAGGCCCATGCCTAGGTGAAACCCGGCCAGAAGTAAACCACACAAGACCCGTCCCAAGATGGAGGAGCTTCTAGAAGGCCCAAAAGGGAGCGTGGATCTTGTAATCCGTGCCTTGGGAGCCACGATTAGGAAACCTAGGGTTATGTGTGTATTCCGGGTAGGATTCCGGGTGTGCCTTGTAAAGGAAGCCAGAGAGTCGGGTAATAGATAAGCCGGCTCCTGGGACAGAGAGACCAAGAGTTTTCCAGATATTCGAGTGTTCTAGTAATACGAGAATCGATAGTTGTAACGCTAGGTCGGAGTCTCGGCGACATTGCAGCCCGAGGTACCAGATCACCAGATAACATGATTTCCCCTGAGCTAAACCCTCTCCCAAACACCAGAATCGATTTGCCCCAAAGTAAGTTACCCCTGGTAACGTCTGCCGTGATTATCCCACGACAAGGGGACCCACCATGCCACCACACCACCAGCTGGCGCGGGCAGCCCCCAGGGCACGCCAGCACATGGTGTGGGCCCCCTGGCCCTCCACTTTCTCTCCTCCCTGACAAACACTCCTCTCTCTCACCCAAACTCGAGAAAATTCCTCAAAACCAAGCTCTTGTTGTTCTTCTTCGCGAACTTTTGATCTACTTGCTCAGCCCATCTTTGTTGCTGAAATTTGGAGCATTTTCTCTCCGGTATGTGACTCCTCCGATTATCCAAGTAGGATTTTGTTTAGTGGAGTATTTCTTGAGTTTTTTGGTACTGTAGGTGACAGGTTATGTGAGTTTGCATGCTTGTTTGATATTGAAATAAATTAGTTTTGATGCATGTATAGCTCACCTACAAGTATCTATAGTAGTTTCTTTCATATAGTTGTTTCAAAATCATTTTTTATGATGCTTGTTAAAAAATTCTGAATAGGAAGATGCATAACCATACCTACGGAGAGATTTTTGAGAGTTATGCACCAAGGAGGACAAGGCCTTCAATATCGACTACTCTTTTAAGGCCATCCATACAATGAAAACCTTATGGCACCGAGTATTGGAGATGAGGGAGATGGTGGAGATGCACGTCCATCTACTTTCCCTTGTTTTAACTTTTTAAATGATGCAGGAATACTTGAGGATTTCTTGCTACTTGTTGGTAGGGTTGGTCAAACTGATTACATGAATGATGAAAGCCCTCAATATGCTATATTAACGAAAACTTTTGTTGAGAGATTTACTTTGGACTGTTCTCATTACAACACATCTATTGCATTCAAAATCTATGATAGGACTTTTTCCATGCACTTGGAAAGATTTTGCAGTATCATAGGTATTAACATGACTAGGACAACGAGGAAGATTCAGGACCCGCTGATTTGCTAGAGCTCTACCGAGGGGTTAAAATGATGATGACCGTGCGGCTCAGCGCGGCAAGATAAGGAGCATTCGACTCCTCGCTATTACATATTTTACTTATTATCTTGCTACTAGTGTTCTTCGTAGGGAAAACACTAGTAATATTTCAAATTACCATCTAGCTTTTCTGGCTGCTGCACTTAATAATAACAATAAATATAACCTTGGTGCTCTCATTGCTCGTCGCTTAGCTGCTAGAGGACCCATTTATGGGGGTATTATTGCTACACTTATGTTAACTGCTCTAAACCTTTCTGTTGCTCCCAATAATGAGTTGCTAGCTTCACATAGACTGATCTTGCTGCCATGAAAGCTCATCATTTCGTTACAGCTAACTCTAGTAATGGAAATCTAGTATATAGATTTTTATTTACTGGTGGAGATGAAAGGGAAGTTCCTTTGCCGCAGCCTGGTTTTTTTAGTGTTAGCAGGATGTCGTGGTCGCGTTCAAAGGAGGAGCTGGACGAGCAGCTGTGTTTGCTTGATTTCTATGAGCAGCACGACCCCGAGCATCAGATGAGGCAGAACGCGCCCTCCGAGGACTACACCGTGCAGTACACCGGGGCGTCCTCGAGCTCATATCAGGAGGATGGCCCATCCTCGACATACTATGGGGACGCCACTTCTTGGCCCTCTTGGGATTGATCTCCACTTAGGCCAAAAGCCTAAGCTTGGGGGAGTATGCCGACATCACACTCATTTACATATCATGCTTTTGTCGGTTGTTTCTATATCCATGTTTTCCATTTCTTTGTTTTCTTTGGTTTTATTTGTTTAGTTTTTGTTTTTCAAAACGCAAAAAGACCAAAAAAATATTTCTGTTGTTTCTCTTTGTTTGTTTCTTTAGTTTCTTTCATTGGTTTGCTTTGCTCTCTATTTCCCTTTGCTATTCAAAATTCCAAAAATATTTTGCTTTCTTTGCTTGTTTCCTTTTGTTCTTTTTTTATATTCGAAAACTAAAAAATATTTGTTGTTCTTTTTTGGTTTTGTAAAGTTTGCTGCAGAGTTCAACGGCCTTCCGTGTCTCCATTGGAGTTTCATTATTATTTCATATTATTCAAGTCACACAAGTGAAGAGCTATAATGATGATTTACGACAATTCAATTTGTGGTGAGAGGCTGGTATGAACTCTATTTGTTTTCATTTTTGTACATATACTCATCCATGTGGACATGCTTAATTTGTTCATGTAAGGTGTATGTTATTTAATGAATGCTTAGTAGTCTGTGCTCTCTATTGATTAGTTCCAACTTACTTATGGTAGAAAACATGGCGTATAAATGTTTGCATGCATTGTTTTATTCATAGAAGGGTAGGACATTGTGGTATCTTCCTCTGAATGTTTCACTTTAATTGACTTGGCACATGCTCACGCATGCTAAGACTGAAAACAAAAAGTCAAGTAAGCCTCGATGATTTATTTTGCCTCAGAGTATTTGTATCACATGTATCCCCCCTCCTCCCCCCGTTAATTTTATTTTGTCGCAAGCATGATTATGACGGTTACTGCTCTCTTGATTGTCGCTCCCAGTCTATTGCTAGCCTTCACTTGTACTGAGTATGAGCTCTACTCATGCATCCAACTCCCCAAAACCAAAGTTTTCCAAATGTGTCCACCATACGTACCTATATGTGGTATTTAACCGCCACTTTAAGTAAATTTTTCATGTGCTACCTTGGAAACCTTCAAAATAACACATGTTTTGTGCCCCTGTTTTAGCTCATGAGGATGTAAGTAGAGAATTTTTATCTCACTCGTTGATTGGACTTCAAACACCTAGACTAATGGCACATCCGCTTATCCAAACGCTATAAGAGCTAGCATCAGGGTGCCCAGCCCCAAAATGTGGTTATATAAATTCTCTTCGCTCTTTTTGCCCATGATTTATCAGTCAGAGCATAATTGTGTAAACAAAAGAGAAGAAGGATGATCTTCTGAACCTCAGTTAGGGTCCTTCAATGGGAGCCGATCTTGTGAAGTCTAGTTGGCTGGTGACGTACTGTATTGTCTGTTTGCCATTCGTTGACCTAAATCTACACCTCTCTCAAAATTGATTTCAATACCTCTGTTTTAATAAAATAAAACGCTCTAACACATGAGTTATTCCCTGCTTCCCTCTCTGAAGGGCCTTTCTTTTAATTTTATGTTGAGTCTTCACCGTCTAACTTTATGCACCTTCTTGAGAGCATAGCTGTCATTCTTAGTGTAATGTGCTTGTCCCGGGATACGGTTAATTGTGGTATAACTTTGATGCTTTTACCTTGGATATCTTTACTTCTAGTCTTCACTTGAACCTCAGAGGTGCCCTGGCATTTATGTTTTGCTCCACGATTAAGGGCAAGCGAGATACCACTTTATCAATATCTTATTATGAACATTGCAATCCTGCGAATTGATATATTTCATGTTCCGTGTTATTAGTGTGTTGGAATCTCTTCATGGTTTGCATAACTATTTGGTGACTTTATTTGCATACTTCTTATTATGAATTGCCTAAGCACTTTATCATATAGTGAGAATATTTACATCATATGAAGCAAATGTGTTCATAAAAAAGTTCTTTTATGGCACTTAGTTGTTAACTGAATTGCTTGAGGACAAGAAATAAGATAAGCTTGGGGGAGTTGATATGTCCAAAACGTATCTCCTTTTCCGAACAATTTTGCTGTTGTTTTCCTCTAAACTTGTGAGTTTTGGATACAACTAATACGGACTAACGATGTCGCGTTTTTGTGCAGAAAATCAACTTTCAGGTAAATGCCCGGAAAAGGTCCCAATGCTCTTATTTTACCCGAAGACCCCGAGACGCAGAAGATGAGTTGGAGAGGGGCCACGAGGGGCCCACACCACCTGGCGGCGCCCCCTCCCCCCCCCCCCCCGCTAGGGCGCGCGACCTGATGGTGTGGCCGCCTCGGGAGCCCCCCTCGGGTCCCCCTTTCGCCTACTTAACCCCTTGGACCTAAAAACATAGAGGAGTTTGTCATATTCCAGAGAAACACACCAGAGCGCCGCGCCACCTTGAAACCCAGTTTGAGGACCAGAAGTTCCTGTTCTGGCACCCTGCCTGGACGGGGATTCGAAGGAGATCATCGCCATTGTCATCGCCACCACTTCTCCATCAACCATCCATGATTCCCCCATCCATGTCTGAGTAATCCCCGATGTAGGATGAGAGGGATGGTAGGGATTTGATGAGATTGATCATGTAATAATGCCAGATTGTTAGGGAATAGTGCCTATTATCCGTTGTTAGTGCTATCTTTTGTTGGTGCAACTTGTTATGCTTAATGCTTCTCACTAGGGCCCGAGTGCCATGATCTCAAATTTTAACATGTTAATTTTTCATGAGGATAATTATGTTTTTTATCATACCTACAAGTTGTTCACACATGTCATTGTCCGGAACCCGAGGCCCCAAAGTAATAGCAATTGGGATAACCGGAGGGGATGGCTGCGATGTGAGGATCACGTGTGTTCACGGAGTGTTAATGCTTTGCTCTGGCGCTTTATTAAAAGGAACACCTTAATTAGCAGTAGTTTCCCTCAAGGCCCTGCTGCAAACAGGCCGGTAGGATAGAATATGTTGTACAAGTTTCTCAGTGCGAGCACGCACGACTAAATATGGAACACATGCCAATGATTACCTAGTACTTGGATACTTTATTATTAGCTATATGAAATCCCATTTTTTGATTATTATATGAACTATCTTATCCATGCAACGTCCATTCATCCATTCTGTACGCCTACAGTATTTTAATCCTGTTGTTTCCCACAATTGCTACCGTTGTTTCTATTTGATTCCTGCTATTATTTTACTACTACTACTGCTATAAAATTGTTGCTACTGATAAACTGTTGCGAGCAAGTCTACTTCCAAGTGCATCTGAATTGACAACTCATCTGTTAAGGCTTATAAATATTATTTGGCTCCCCTTGTGTCGAATTAATAAATTTGGGTTTTACTTCCCTCGAAGACTGTTGCGATCACTATACTTGTGGGTCATCAACGAGCCACATGCATAACAGAATTATCACTCTTCACATAAGCATAAGCATTCTCATTAATAGTAGTGGGACCACAATTAACAAAATAGCTATCCTTGTAATCATCATAAATAGGAGACATATCATTATCATAATAAATTTTCTCCTCAATAGTAGGTGGACTGAAAACATCATATTCATCATTGTAATCATCACATATAGGAGGCATAGTATCATCAAAGTAAAATTTCTCCTCCATTCTTGTGGAACTAAAAAGATCATATTCATCAAAACCGGATTCCCTAAGCTTAAAGTTTTCCATAGAATTAGAAATAATGGTGTTCAAAGAATTCATATTAATAACATTGCTACTAGCACGCAAATAAAGTTCCATGGGTTTTTAAATTTTCTCTTCATACACTTCGTGACCTAACTCAAGATAAATCTCATAAAGCTCTGTCATATTTTTGTTGTTTTCCATTAAGCCTAACTACTAAAATAGAAACAAGAAACAAAAAGATAAAATTAAAAGATCTATATAGATACCTTCAATTGCTAACCTCCCCAGCAATGGCGCCAGAAAAGAGCTTCATTGCTGGAGTGGTGAGTGCATTTTACCGTACCTCCCCGACAACGACGCTAGAAAATAGCTTGATGTCTACTACACGTTACTACTCTTGTAGACTATGTTGGGCCTCAAAGCGCAAAGGATTTGTAGGATAGTAGCAATTTTCCCTCAAGTGAGTAACCCAAGGTTTATCGAACTCATGAGATATAGGTTGAATGTATTCCTCTCAAGAAACCCTGCAATCAAGATACAAGAAGTCTCTTGTGTCCCCAACACACCCAATACAATTGTCAGTTGTATAGATGCACTAGTTCAGTGAAGAGATAGTGAAATATGGGTGATATGGATGGTAAAGCAAGGTACTGTAAATCAAAATGGCTGCAAGAAAATAAGTGGAAAACTGAAACTAAACGGTGTTGGGATGGTTGTAATCAAGGCCTACGGATCATACACTAATAGCAACCCTCAACAACATTAAAATAATTAAACATATGATTTACAGTACCTTGATCTCGTTCTTACTTTGTTGGATTGAATTGGAATCATGGGGTTTCTTGATGCTTGTGTTTAGTATAATATCTATAGTGCCAAGGTGACAGTGCGGGTGTTGTGGATTGATTAGAAAGATACTATTCAAGAGATAGGTTGTTGTGTTTATTAGTAGTGTCTTTGGATGCTCAAAGTGATAGGGTTGGGGTGTTCATTGACGGGAACGTGAATTTTAAGGTGTGCTTGTGTAGCTCTACGTGATTCTCATTCTACTTGATTCACGAGGAACGATTTCCAAGCTATGTCTTTCATGCATGTTGTTAGAGGAAGTATCATATGTTTAATTATGTTAATGTTGTTGAGGGTTGCCACTAGTGAAAGTATGATCACTAGGCCATATTTCCCACCATTGTTATACCGTTTTCTTTCAGTTTTACTACTTGTTTGCTTGCATGAATTTTTATTACAGATTTACAAAACCTTGTTTTCCCATCCATATTACCGACATTTTATCATCTCTTTGTTGAACCAGTGCACCTTTACAACTGAAAATTGTATTAGGTGTGTTGGGGACGCAAAAGAATCCACCTTTTGTTTATAATATGTTTTAAGTGCTTCTCAGGTGTGGCTGAATTGACAACTCAGCTGCTAATGCTTATAGGTATTCTTTGGCTCCCCTTGTGTCGAATCAATAAATTGGGTTATACTTACCCTTGAAGACTTTCGCGATCCCCTACAATTGTGGGTTGTCAGGGGGCCCTAGTGACCTCCTATCTCCCCTCCAGGTCTCCTTTTGGCTTCTGGAGTCTTTCGATAAATAAAAAATCCTCGTAATTTCTCAGCCAATTCCGAACACTTCCATTTTTTGGACCTTTTCTGTAATTCACAAACAAAACAGGCAGAAACTAGCACTCGGCATCTTGGTAATACGTTAGTATAATAAATGATAGAAAACATAGGGAAAACATGTAAAAAACAAACATGGAGCATCATAAATTATAGATACATTCGAGACATATCAGTCTACGCTGCAAAATATAATTTTTTTGCCCTATGTAGTCCACCAAGATCACTATGCAGATAAATGAGGCATGCCCATACATGCGAGGATCAGGATAACGACTAGGCCTAGTTGCAAGGATGTCGCTAATTCTTCCCTCGTCAAGGATCACATGTGTAATCCCTCTTATTGTGTGCATGCATACGCTCGTGTCAATCCGTCAGCGCTCCGCTGTCTAGGATTTGGCACCGGCGAAGAGAGACAGCCTTCGGTGTTGCTAATTGGTAGTTCTAATTACCTGTGATTAGACCTATTATGAATCTGAAAGTTCTCAATACATGAGAGATAAAACTAATTAGAGCTAGGTCTAATCACGAGAGTAAAACTCAAAACCCGATTAGAAGAGGCTCTAATTCAGTTAGATATGTTTCTAATTACAGGCTCTAATTCTAGAGTCTCTCTAATTAAATATCTAATTTTATGAGAGAGAGAGAGAGAGAGAGAAGGAAAAAATGCTCAACTTATGTGTTCTTCAAAGAGGAGGGGTCAGGATTATATAGTGGGAGCTAGGAGGGCACCTCCCATGGGGGGCTAGTTTCCCCCTCCCCTCCCTTGGCCGCACCACCCTCCTAAGGGAATTCGGGAGTCCAATCCCTCCCTCTTTTTTATTTTTATTTTTGTTGTTCCTACTCATTTATTACTCAAATAAATTCAGGAAAATTCCTAAAGAAAGCTTGTGCACTTTGTGAAACCATGGGCCCCACCCGACTTTCACTAAAATTAGGTTTTTCCCATAGGAGGAAATCTTGCCCCCTACGGCCCTGCTTCCATATAAGGAAAGTCCCACGGAACTCTTCCGGAACCCCGCCACCCCTATAGATAAAATAATGGATATTATCTAATGATGTTAGAAACTCAGTTCTAACACCCCGGGACACTTCGTGTCCTCCGTAGCTTCACATATAAATTATGCCTAACACCGACAATTTTTTTCTCTTATAGTAACTTCCCTGAAACCACTCTGATTAACATCAGACTTGTTTTTGTGATATCGTAAGGAAACCAAACATTCGTAAAACCAATAACAACATATTATTTATCTCAATAAAATTTTGGCACGGCCTAAGCATGTGACCCATAAAGTATCGATAACACATAGTCAAGTTCTGGCACTTACTGAACAATAACTAACAGCGGGACCATGGATGACCATGATTGTTCCCGTGTGTTCCCTAAGAATGAGGGAACCTTATAAGTTACTCAGTGCAGTTATTACCTTAACTTCACGATACCAACGATATCACGAGGTGAGACTATGTGATCTAGTCTGATCAAACTCTTTGATCATAACACATATAACTCGTTTATCGATATCGCTATCTTTTCTCATCCGTATCCCCGATGACCCTGTGATTAATCACACTATGTCTAGCCAGACGATATTTCATTGGTGATAGCGAGAGGTCCCATAAAATCTATCTATCATCTAGATGATTTAAGTACTAGTCTTGAACGATCTCAGTTCCGTTACACTTTCTAGGTCATACCCAGACATCACCGTTATTGTCCCCAGTTACGGAAAGACGGTTGATGATATCCAAAATATACCTTTCGATCATGCGGTCACTAGATATTCTCATAGTATAGGAATAATATTCGGTCTTAACTTCATATGCATTTGCTAAAACATAATGATTGTTTAGACTCTTTTAGCAACAACATACACTTGGGTAAGTTCAGTATTATTGTTGCGCTAACAATAATTTCTTATATTTTGCTAGACTTTCTTCTAAGTGCATGATATGTTCCAAATCTATATATAATTTTTGATGCTCCATGCTTGTTTTCTATCCAATAAACTTATGTTATTATCATGTTTTCACACGTTTCCCTTCGTTTTGCGGATGTTTTCATCGACTAACCTATTAACAAGATGCCCCATGCTAGTTGCTGTTTTTTGCTAATTTTCTATTTTAGAAAAGTTCTGGAGGAAATATTCTCGGGAAGGGCTAAAAATCCACGGAGATCATTTTTTACCCGGAACGAGATGGAGTCCAAAGAAGAGACGTAGGGGTGCTAGGGGGCCACCAGGAGGGTCCCAGGTGCGACCCCTCCCTTGGCCGTGCGTGGTGGGCCCCTGGCTGCCCCGGCCACCGCCTCAAGACGCCTCTTCGCCCATAAATTTCCCTTAAACCTAAAAGTTATGGGTACATAGTTATTTTCCGCAAAACATAGAGAGAGGCGTCGTCACCTCAAAATTCCAATCTAGGGCTTCCGTAGTCCTGCTCTGGTACCCTGTGGAAGAAGGGGATCATCACCGGAGGCATCTACATCACCATGATCTCCCCCGGACAGATGCGTGAGTAGTTCATCTCGGAACTACGGCTCCATAGAAGGAGCTAGATGGGTGTTCTCTCCGTTATTTCTTCATGTTTAGAGTCTCGTGAGCTGCCTCACATGACCGAGACCGTCGTTCTGTCATTGTGCATATTGTGTTTGATGGGATCTGATGAACCATGAGATTATGATTATTTTGTTCATGTCAATCTGAGATGCTTCACTTATATTTGTAGAGAGTTTTAATCTTGTCTTGCAATACTCTCCGGTGTTTATGATTACCTTAGCCACATAGTTGTTTCCACCTTCGTAATTACCATGTCCACCGAAGTCGAACGAGTTGCTGCTGAGACGGCTACTGCCGACGAGGCCGCCACCGTGGCCGTAGCCTCCACTGCGGCTACTACTAACTGGCCGACTAGAGGGTTTAATGCTTATTTCTACATGTGTAGTACTAGTATTTTGCGTAGATGTTTCTACCATTAATCTAGCATGCAAGAATATGGTCAAATATCAGTTTGTTTACGTCGTGCTCATGATTTATTTTTGGATTAATTTAATCGAGAAATTGCTTAAATACTCAACAGTCTCCTCATTCACTGGACTCTTGCCAGCTTACCAATTTCCCATGGATGAGTTCCTCCCTGTTATCTTCTCAACGCCCTTACACCTAGCCAGACCCGGCCAGATCCGATCGCCGTCAAGGGTGGACTCCCCTGTTTCACCCCGAGCAGGGCATATGGTCTGGTGTGGCTAGGACACGCCAACACAGTGCGAGTTTTCCCTGACGGTGGTGTGCTCCCGGTTACGGAAAAACTGTTCTTGAAGCGCAGCAAATGCACCTTTGCGCAGAAATCTCTGGAGTATCTCGGCACATAATCAGTGGTGCTGGGGTGGCAACCGATCCCCTTAAAATCAGTGCAGTGGAGCAGTGGCTGCAGCCAGAAAACATCAAGCAGCTGAGAGGGTTCCTAGGGTTAGCAGGGTATTACCGAAAATTCATCAAACAGTTTGGCATTATTAGCAGGACGCTGACCAAATATTGAAGAAGCATACTCCATTTATATGGTCTCCACGAGTGCACGAAGCGTTCGCAACATTGAAGAGAGCCTTGGTGCAAGCTCCAGTACTTGCATTGCCGGATTTTGAGCAGGAATTCGTAGTAGAAGCAGATGCTGCGCAACAGGAGTTGGAGCCGTACTGATGCAGAAAGGACACCCCCCGGCATTCC
This sequence comes from Alopecurus myosuroides, assembly GCA_028641055.1. Classification (NCBI taxonomy): domain Eukaryota; kingdom Viridiplantae; phylum Streptophyta; class Magnoliopsida; order Poales; family Poaceae; genus Alopecurus; species Alopecurus myosuroides. The sequence goes on from CM054058.1 coordinate 418,661,941, forward strand.
TGAGCAAGGCTCTAGGCCCTAAAAATCAAACAATGTCAATTTATGACAAGGAGTGTTTGGCAATCCTTTTGGCCATAGAGAAATGGAAATCCTACCTGGCCCATAGACCGTTTGTCATCCATACAGACCAAAAGAGTTTAGTTCATCTGGGTGATCATAAGTTTAACACCCCCATGCAGCAAAAGGCGTTCTTCAAACTGATGGCCTACAGTATATGGTGGTATACAAAAAAGGGACAACAAACACTGCAGCGGATTCATTATCTCGACGACCACAGATGGCGTATGCGGTCTCGGAGGTGACACCTAAATGGCTAGAAATTATTGTGGAAGGGTACATGCAAGATGAAAATGCCAAGAAGCTGCTATCAGAACTTAGCTTACACTCTCCAAACGATCGAGGGTTCTCGATTACCAATGGAATCATCAGAAACCGGGGAAAAATATGGTTGGGGAGCCACAAAGCAGCACATCAGGCGATACTGAAGGCACTCCATGATAGTGGATTAGGGGGACATTCAGGGTTCAGGGTCACTTATCACCGGGTGCGCCAACTCTTCACATGGCCAGGCATGAAGAAAGACATACTGTCCTATGTACAACATTGCCAGGTGTGTCAACAAGCAAAAGGAGAACATGTCAAGATTCCAGGTAAACTCCAGCCATTACCAATCCCCCCCGAAGCATGGCACTCAGTGGGGCTCGATTTCATTGAAGGATTGCCCACATCTGGGCGTTTTGACACAATATTAGTGGTGGTGGATAAGTTCTCCAAATATGGCCATTTTATTCCTCTCAGGCATCCCTTTACAGCAGCTACAGTGGCTCAACTATTCTTTGACAACGTATTCCGACTGCATAGCATGCCCCAGGTGTTGATATCTGACAGGGACAAGGTGTTCGTTAGTGTGTTTTGGCAGCAACTCTTCAAACTAGCAGACACAACATTGAACCTCAGTTCATCTTACCATCCACAGACAGACGGGCAAACGGAGAGATTGAACCAATGCTTGGAAAATTTCTTGCGGTGTTTTGTGCATGACAACCCAAATCAATGGTCGAAATGGTTGACGCTCGCAGAATACTGGTACAATACATCACTGCACTCAGCGCTGGGTCGCACACCATTTGAGGTTTTCTATGGACGGAAACCACGGCATTTTGGCTTTGCTCACACACAAGACACAGGCAGTGCTAATCTAGATGCATGGCTGGCAGAGCGTGCAAGAGTGCTACCTATGATCAAACAACACCTAGAACGAGCACAAACCCGGATGAAAGTTCATGCTGATAAAAAACGATCAGAGCGAACATTCCAGGTGGGGGATTGGGTCTATCTGAAGTTGCAACCACATGTGCATATGACAGTGGCGCATCGGCCATCGCAGAAATTGGGGTACAATTTTTTTGGACCATTCAAGATTCTTCAGCGCGTCGGCAACGTGCCCTACAAGCTACAGCTGCCAGAGAAAGCACGAATCCACCCGGTGATACATGTGTCCTAGTTGAAGAAAGCATTACGCGAGGGGGAGCACGCAACTGAAACATTGCCGCTGGCTCTTTTGGATGAAAATGTGGTAATACAACCGCTGGCAATTGAAGCAGAACGACTCATCATGAGAGGCGCCAAGCAGGTTCCTCAGGTTCATGTGCGTTGGAATGGATGGCCGGCATCTTGCAACACCTGGGAGCCTCTTGGGCCGCTGGTGGCCAGGTTCCCTGATGCACCGGCTTGGGGGCAAGCCGTGATTTCAGGGGGGAGGGGTACTGTCACGACCCGTATCCTACCGGACGCACTGAAGCAACAGAAGAGAGGCAAGGAGCAACAGGAGAAGGCCAAGACGGGAAACGAGAAGAAGTTCCACGACGCCGTCAAGGTGGGCCCAAGGGAGTAGGTGGCCGCAGGTTATAAGCCGAGGTTGTTATGAACGTGGTAGAGGATAGGATAATAGCCCTAAGGCTGGTACGAGATGGCCCTGGACAGATGAGGCGCGACGCCCAGCCAAGAGGAGGCTGTCGCACGACAAGAGCAGGGAGAAAACCTTTGGGAGGATAACTGAGACTATTTTCTTCCTTGTCTATTGATTGATGTGGCTAGGCATTATATAGCCAGCTTACAAACTTGAAGGCTAAGCCGAACTAACAGACTTTAGGAAATAACTAACTTGAGAATCAAGAAATATCTCTAATGCCATGTTTGGATGTAGGAAAAACTGCATGGAATTGAATTGCACTGGAAATTCCAAATCCAAGATGGAAAGGAATTGGGCTCTAATTCCAATTCTGATGTTTGGCTGTGCATTAAAATTCCCGTTGGAATAAGAGGGTATCACCCAATTCCAATTCCTGTTTGGATATACAAACTATGAAATTTGTTTTTTTTTAGTTTGGATAATATAAACATGTGTATATGTATGAAAAATAGTTTTAGTATATTTGAATGTCTACACACAAATTCGAGTTGTGTTACATCTGAGAAGGTACAATCGAGTTGCATTGCATCTGAGAAGGTACAAAAGTTATTAGTAGCATGGTTCCCTACAGTGGCGGAAAGCATGTCCAGAGCTAAGCAAAGCACTAGATCCAACAAATAGCCACAGTGCAAAATGAGCTTCGAGAGCTAAGCAAGCACCTCAAATGATCAATCGATTGAACTAAGCTCCCAGCCACACAGCTCAAATCCATCCCGTATGCATCTTACAAGCGCGAAATACGCACACAGAACAAGAGAGAGAGCACGGATCAGGAGCCAAGGGGACAGCAGGTGGAGCACACGGTCCCACTCCCGCCGTTGTGCCCCGGCCACCGTCATGCCGTTGTGCCCCGGCCACCGTCATGCCGTTGTACCCCTGACCCTCAATCCCAAACGCATCTAGGGTTCCTACTTCCTAGGTCTCACGGGAGGCCTTGGCGCCAAGGCTGGGATTAAGGAGAGGAGAGAGAGGAAGGAGGAGGCGGAATGGAGAGGGAGCGCCAGGGCGGAGAGCTTACCGGCCGTGGCAGCATCTGTCGTTTGACGAGTCGCAAGCGGGAGCTCTTCCAGGAACGCGAGGTCGCTCCTTCTATTCGCTCGCTCGACCGAACAGGTACGCGGGGCAGGGCGAATTTTTCCGAGCTCCTACGCTCGGAATCGTTTCGGTAGGGGACGTACGCGCACAAGAGGCTCCGTGGAATTGAACTAGCTTTTCCGAAACAAAATTCTATAGCACTTCAAACGAGTAAATTCGGCAAGGTAATTCCAAATCAGCGATTCCGAGGCAAATTTCCAACATCCAAACGGGGTGTAAGAGATTTAACTTCTAAAACTAACTAACTATAATTAAGGAATCTATAAAGATAATTTGGGACTTTCCCTGCCGTGGCCCTTCCATGATGTGGCTGCCTTATACGCCACATAACATCTCTTCCCTCCTTTTTAAACAGCTCGTCCTCGAGCTGGACTAATGAGCGTCTTCCATTGCATCCGGATCAATTTCTAGGACGAAGAGTTTCTTGCAGCGGTGGCCAGGCACAAAACGCTCATCACAGTTGTAGCATAAACCTTGTTCACGCCGGTTTGCCATTGCTGTTGGTGACAGTGTGCGCCGTGGCGGATTTGCTGTAGCTGCTATTGTCACCTTGCCTGGAGCTGGTGCTGCTGGAACCGCAGGTGCCTCCAGCTCTAGACATGGCTGGTGGGCATCTTGTGCTAGTTGCTGAACTATCTGGGGAGTCCATTGTGCACGGCGCTCACAGGAGCGTGCCAAACTCATGGCGTCCAGCAGGCTGCCTGGTCTCCACATCTCCACGTCCATCTGCAAAGGATCTTGCAGGTTAGTGGTGTAGATGGAAACCACTTGATCCTCTGGAAGTTGCGGCGCTCGACACAAGAGTGCATTGAACTTCTTGTTGAAATCTGCCACCGTTCCTGTCCGCTTGAAGGAGATAAGTTCTCCTAGGGTATTGCTGCGAGACGGGGGCCCAAACTGAATATTTATTAATTCAGTAAGGCGATGCCAGGTTGGAGGTCCATGGGCACCCTTGTACTGTTGGTACCACAATTGTGCATCGCCCGTCAAGTGGAAGGATGCAAGGCCAACCTTCTCAGTGGAGGGCGTGCGTTGCGTGTCAAAGAATTGATCACAGCGGTTCAGCCATACCAGTGGATCAACTTCCCCATCATAGGTAGGAAATTCCATCTTGAAGAAGCGAGGGGGATGGTTGTTTGCAGTCTTGAGATCTGTTTGAGGCTGGGGCAGCAATCCATCAGATCTCTTCTGCTTGTCATCTGTGGTGCCAGAGCTGTTAGGCGTACCCGTCTCTAGCTTGAGGATAGCCAGGTTGTGGGCACGGACCTGCTGCATGGTGTCCCGCAGATCACCAGACAGGGAATCAATCTTCTTGCCCTGTTCCTCCATACGCTGGTCGATGCCGTCTAGGCGCTTCATGAGGGAGATGAGGGTGGTGTTGATCTTCTCGAGATCTGCAGCGGTAGCGGCCATGGCGAATCTGAATCTAATACCAGATGTTATGAACGTGGTAGAGGATAGGATAATAGCCCTAAGGCTGGTACGAGATGGCCCTGGACAGATGAGGCGCGACGCCCAGCCAAGAGGAGGCTGCCGCACGACAAGAGCAGGGAGAAAACCTTTGGGAGGATAACTGAGACTATTTTCTTCCTTGTCTATTGATTGATGTGGCTAGGCATTATATAGCCAGCTTACAAACTTGGAGGCTAAGCCGAACTAACAGACTTTAGGAAATAACTAACTTGAGAATCAAGAAATATCTCTAAGAGATTTAACTTCCAAAACTAACTAACTATAATTAAGGAATCTATAAAGATAATTTGGGACTTTCCCTGCCGTGGCCCTTCCATGATGTGGCCGCCTTATACGCCACATAACAGAGGTAGTGTCCAATCGGAAGGCATCATATTTCTATGTACTGACAAATATTGTCTCAGACAATTCCCTTCCTCCTTCCTCGCGAATGTCGCTGAGTTCTTCGTTGTGGCGTGACGCCCAGCACAAACCTTGTATCCTGTAAGCAAATTAATGGAGTGTGGAGCTGGGGCATGACATTTGGTATCAGAGCCATAGATCGGGGCTGAAAATTCTTTCGCAAATTTTTTTTCACCGCACAATCAACCAGAGAGAGGGGAATCGAGAGAGAAAAGGCCTCAGATCCAGATCCCGTGGCGGCGAATCGAGGGCGGAGTATCGGCGGTTGGGTTCTCCTATAAAATCCCACCGACGCTCTCAACTCGCGGTGGCGGAGGGTTGCTGCATCACAGGCAACCTTGGCGGCGAGAGGCGGCGGTAGACTGCTCGGGTACAAATTCACGGCGGTGCGGGGGTTTCTCGTAGACCTTCTACGGGTGGTAAAATTCCTGTCGCACGGTGGATTCGTGTACCAGTGGAGGCGCATCGGTGCGGCGGCGATTGACACTGGCTCCCGGTGCGGCGGTGTGGGACCAGGCAAAGGAAGTTGAGATGGAGAGAGCTCAAGCAGATCTAGCCACGTTGAAGAAGCAAGGGGATGAGTTACAGAAACAGTGTGCAGAGACAACATTGACCCTGAAATCGATCAATGACACGCTGAAGGGGCTAGGAGCATGGGTGCCACAGGTGGATGCAACGATCAAGGAAATTCAGACATCCATGGAGACAATGCACAATAGATTGGAGACACTGGAGACAGAGAGGGCACCGAACCCAGGCGCAAGGACGCCCGCAATAGCAACCGAAGAAGCAAATGGAGCACCAGGCTCATCTGCGCTCAAAATCGTCATACCAACTCGCGGCAGCAGACGAGAATTTCCCAACACACCAATTCAGTTTGACTTGACAGATAGATCAGGCACCTTTGAAGAGAGTGGCTATCCTGAATCACGCGCAGGGCATCACCGATCGAGGCCACCGAAGACAGAGTTTCCGTGGTTTGACGGTGACAACCCCAAGTGGTGGAAGGCAGTCTTGAGAAATACTTTGCACTATATGCGGTAGAACATGACACTTGGGCAAGCTTTGCAATCATGGATTTTGTAGGTAATGCTGCACTGTGGTTACAAACGTACGAAGCAGAGCATGATGTCGATAGTTGGGAGGAACTGTGTGTCGCAATCCATGCCAAGTTTGGCAAAGACAGACACCATAAATACCTGGAAGCACTTGAACGGTGCAGACAGACGCACAGCGTGGAGAAATATTACCAGCACTTTGAGGCGCTCAGACACAAGGTGCTTGTGCACAATAAGCATTGCGATGAGGCGTTCTTCGTCACGAAATTCGTCAACGGGCTGAAGAGAGAGATTCAGAGAGCAATTAAACTTCATAAACCAAGAACGGTAGACATGGCATTGTCCTTGGCAGAGACACAGGAAGAATTGATGGAAGATGGTCACCAATACTCGTACACACGGCCTACCAGTGATCACCGGCACAAATACACAAGAACGGGATATCCAGGGAGAGGCATGTTGGGCAGCAGCCCGGATGACAAAGAGAAAACAGAGGAGAAGAAGGCTTCACCTGCATCATGGACAGACAAGTTACAGAACCTGAAATCTCAACACAGGGCACGGGGTGAGTGTTTCAAGTGTGGCGACAAGTTCACTCCGGGACATCGTTGTAGCAAATCAGTACCGATGCATGTGGTTGAGGAACTGATGAAAGTGTTACAAGTAGAGGACGACGACTCTGACAAAGAAGGGGAAACAGCAAGCAGCAGTGATGAATCACTAATGCAGATATCACAGAATGCACTGGCAGGCACCACAACACCAAAAAGAATTCGATTGCAAGGAGTGGTAAATGGAAAACAGGTGTTAATCCTGGTAGATTCAGGGAGCTGTGGTAGTTTCGTCAGTAAAAGTGCAGTAGAGCAGCTGGGTTTGATTACATCAAAAGTAACTCCAGTAACAGTCCAAGTGGCAGATGGTGGTAAGACAGAAATCAATGAGGTCGTCACAAATTTGTCCTGGGAGTGTCAAAATCACAAGTTCCTTGGACAATTCAAGGTGTTTTCCATTCCATGCTATGATTTGGTGCTGGGAATGGACTGGCTGCACGAATGTGGAAAGATGTGGATCGACTGGCCCAAGAAAATCTTAAGATTCCGCCACAATGACAAGAGAATTACACTAAGGGGAGTAAAGGACAAAACAACCAGCTGCGAGGCCATCTCGGGTGCAGAGCTGCAAAAACTCATGACGCAGCGAGCATTGGAGCAGTTGGTGCGATTATGTCCCATAACTGACAGCACGGCAAACCCTGAGATGCCATTCAAAATTGAGGAGTTGCTTCACAATCATTCAGACTGTTTCGCTGAACCGCAAGGGTTGCCACCTCAACGAGCATTTGATCACAAGATCCCACTTATGACAGGGGCGCAACCAGTCAATGTTAAACCATATCGCTACTCGCCTCAACAAAAGGATGAGATCGAACGTCAGATCAAAGAAATGATACGCCAAGGCATCATTAGACCAAGCCAAAGCCCTTTCTCATCGCCTGTGCTGCTAGTGAAGAAGAAGGATGGGACTTGGCGTTTTTGCGTTGATTACAGACACCTGAATGCCATCACGGTGAAAGATCGCTATCCGATGCTGGTGGTAGATGAACTACTCGACGAGTTAGCATGTGCTGTCATATTCACGAAGCTGGATTTGAGGTCAGGGTACCATCAGATTAGAGTGGCAGCTGGGGACGAGAGCAAAAATGCATTTAAAATGCATAACGGTCATTTTGAGTTCAGAGTCATGCCGTTTGGATTGACATCTGCGCCAGCAACATTCCAGGCAGCCATGAACACTATTTTTGCTCATGTCATTCGCAAGTTTGTGTTGGTGTTCGTTGATGATGTCCTGATTTACAGCAAGACACTGCCCGAGCATGTGAAACATCTAGAACACGTGTTCCAATTGCTACAACAAAACAAATTGTTCTTGAAGCGCAGCAAATGCACCTTTGCGCAGAAATCTCTGGAGTATCTCGGCACATAATCAGTGGTGCTGGGGTGGCAACCGATCCCCTTAAAATCAGTGCAGTGGAGCAGTGGCTGCAGCCAGAAAACATCAAGCAGCTGAGAGGGTTCCTAGGGTTAGCAGGGTATTACCGAAAATTCATCAAACAGTTTGGCATTATTAGCAGGACGCTGACCAAATATTGAAGAAGCATACTCCATTTATATGGTCTCCACGAGTGCACGAAGCGTTCGCAACATTGAAGAGAGCCTTGGTGCAAGCTCCAGTACTTGCATTGCCGGATTTTGAGCAGGAATTCGTAGTAGAAGCAGATGCTGCGCAACAGGAGTTGGAGCCGTACTGATGCAGAAAGGACACCCCCCGGCATTCCTGAGCAAGGCTCTAGGCCCTAAAAATCAAACAATGTCAATTTATGACAAGGAGTGTTTGGCAATCCTTTTGGCCATAGAGAAATGGAAATCCTACCTGGCCCATAGACCGTTTGTCATCCATACAGACCAAAAGAGTTTAGTTCATCTCGGTGATCATAAGTTTAACACCCCCATGCAGCAAAAGGCGTTCTTCAAACTGATGGCCTACAGTATATGGTGGTATACAAAAAAGGGACAACAAACACTGCAGCGGATTCATTATCTCGACGACCACAGATGGCGTATGCGGTCTCGGAGGTGACGCCTAAATGGCTAGAAATTATTGTGGAAGGGTACATGCAAGATGAAAATGCCAAGAAGCTGCTATCAGAACTTAGCTTACACTCTCCAAACGATCGAGGGTTCTCGATTACCAATGGAATCATCAGAAACCGGGGAAAAATATGGTTGGGGAGCCACAAAGCAGCACATCAGGCGATACTGAAGGCACTCCATGATAGTGGATTAGGGGGACATTCAGGGTTCAGGGTCACTTATCACCGGGTGCGCCAACTCTTCACATGGCCAGGCATGAAGAAAGACATACTGTCCTATGTACAACATTGCCAGGTGTGTCAACAAGCAAAAGGAGAACATGTCAAGATTCCAGGTAAACTCCAGCCATTACCAATCCCCCCCGAAGCATGGCACTCAGTGGGGCTCGATTTCATTGAAGGATTGCCCACATCTGGGCGTTTTGACACAATATTAGTGGTGGTGGATAAGTTCTCCAAATATGGCCATTTTATTCCTCTCAGGCATCCCTTTACAGCAGCTACAGTGGCTCAACTATTCTTTGACAACGTATTCCGACTGCATAGCATGCCCCAGGTGTTGATATCTGACAGGGACAAGGTGTTCGTTAGTGTGTTTTGGCAGCAACTCTTCAAACTAGCAGACACAACATTGAACCTCAGTTCATCTTACCATCCACAGACAGACGGGCAAACGGAGAGATTGAACCAATGCTTGGAAAATTTCTTGCGGTGTTTTGTGCATGACAACCCAAATCAATGGTCGAAATGGTTGACGCTCGCAGAATACTGGTACAATACATCACTGCACTCAGCGCTGGGTCGCACACCATTTGAGGTTTTCTATGGACGGAAACCACGGCATTTTGGCTTTGCTCACACACAAGACACAGGCAGTGCTAATCTAGATGCATGGCTGGCAGAGCGTGCAAGAGTGCTACCTATGATCAAACAACACCTAGAACGAGCACAAACCCGGATGAAAGTTCATGCTGATAAAAAACGATCAGAGCGAACATTCCAAGTGGGGGATTGGGTCTATCTGAAGTTGCAACCACATGTGCATATGACAGTGGCGCATCGGCCATCGCAGAAATTGGGGTACAATTTTTTTGGACCATTCAAGATTCTTCAGCGCGTCGGCAACGTGCCCTACAAGCTACAGCTGCCAGAGAAAGCACGAATCCACCCGGTGATACATGTGTCCTAGTTGAAGAAAGCATTACGCGAGGGGGAGCACGCAACTGAAACATTGCCGCTGGCTCTTTTGGATGAAAATGTGGTAATACAACCGCTGGCAATTGAAGCAGAACGACTCATCATGAGAGGCGCCAAGCAGGTTCCTCAGGTTCATGTGCGTTGGAATGGATGGCCGGCATCTTGCAACACCTGGGAGCCTCTTGGGCCGCTGGTGGCCAGGTTCCCTGATGCACCGGCTTGGGGGCAAGCCGTGATTTCAGGGGGGAGGGGTACTGTCACGACCCGTATCCTACCGGACGCACTGAAGCAACAGAAGAGAGGCAAGGAGCAACAGGAGAAGGCCAAGACGGGAAACGAGAAGAAGTTCCACGACGCCGTCAAGGTGGGCCCAAGGGAGTATGTGGCCGCAGGTTATAAGCCGAGGTAGTGTCCCATCGGAAGGCATCATATTTCTATGTACTGACAAATATTGGCTCAGACAATTCCCTTCCTCCTTCCTCGCGAATCTCGCTGAGTTCTTCGCTGTGGCGTGACGCCCAGCACAAACCTTGTATCCTGTAAGCAAATTAATGGTGTGGAGCTGGGGCATGACACCCTAATTGCCTAGGAGACAAAGGGCAGCTGCGCCCCGACGTCAGCCGCCCGTGCTGCGGATTCACGGGAACCCTAATCACCTAGGAGACGAAGGGGTATCCGGAAAGTTTCTCTCGCCAGCGTCAAGGAGGCCGGTGCCGACGCCAACATGCGCATTTCAGACGCTATTTCCCTACCAAGGATTTTGGCGCAGAACAATCGTGGCGACATGCAACGCTCAGCAGGCTAGCACGGGATGTGTTATTACTTTGCCAAAAGGGCCTGATTTAGCAAAAAAAAAAACAAAACACCGATTTTTCTACATTTGCCAGCAAAAGCCCTTAGAATGGAATGCGACGAAAATGTGCTACATATGTATTGAAGCGTGACAGGACACTAGATCTCACCGCACCAAATTGGGTAAAATATACCAGCAGCATAGAGAGCACTATCTCACAAAACGATGGTCAAAAGCCAGTAAAGAGTAAAGACAGAAGTCTGTGCAATGAATGATCTCACGACATAGTTTATAGACCAAACATTAGGTCCATGACTTTGGACACAACTGATTTTGCGGGCGAAGCAATGGCTCCAGAAGCACCACGGACGCTCTCGTTGCAGGTGCCATTTTGCATGGCATTGCTAGGCAAAGGTGCAAGCGCATTCCTTGTCGCAAAGCCACTTGGAGCTACAGCCTGGGATGGAAATGGAACTGATACACCACCATGGTAGTTCTCATTGGTGCTGTCGTTCAGATATTGTCTCTGCCATGGATCCACTTGCTTCACCCCAATGATAAGGACACTGTTTAACTGCTGACCGTGCTTGGCGAGTGCTTTCTGTGCATCACGACGGCTCTGAAACAAATGATAGAAAACAGTGATGAGACAGATACACAACCAAAATCAGGATGACCTGGGGCCTTCAGTGGACTTTCCATAAATTTAGAAAATGTTGACATGTATCAACTTAAGCACATTAGCATGGTCCCACATGAGAAATTATTGATGGTAGGCAATCTTTATCACATCAAGGCACTGTGTAACGGTAGAAGACAATCAAAATATGTTGAGACCATCATCACTTCATACAGTATGCTGAATACTAGGTGCATACAGTAACTGTTTCGTCCCAGTTATTTGTTTTAGTTCTCGTTCATTTATCTGAAATCAAATGCAGAAGTAAAAGAAAACATGTGTAATTAGTTGCTTCTGGAATTCGGAACTGATACTAGCTCAGTTCGTGAGACCGTGGGAGGTGCGGTTGTACACCCTCCGAGTTGTCCTTAACCAAATTTGGGTGCCTATTTCTTCTATAAATGAAAATCTGTCTAGTTTCTCCTAGGAAATGTAGCTAGTTGCTTCTGTAACTAACGAATTACACAATGTCTTATATACTTAACATAATCATGCCTTACAAAAACAGAAGCAGGATGATTTCAGGACTATCAAAGGAAAAGGGAAAAGAGTTCGAACAGCTACCAAACACAAAAGGAACCTGAAATTCTGAACCAAGATAAAGTGCAGGTTCCAATTAGCACACATGCAATGGAATCAATAATCAAATTACTTTCTGACCTTGTTCTCAAGAAATATTTTCATCACAAGATAGGGAACAGACATCTGGTACATTAGCAATGCTCAGACAGTTTCACGTTACCAATGATTACCTGATACAAAATATGCATCCAGTTCGCATCCCTTGGACCAGGCACATGTCTCAAGACTACCCCACATTTCTCAAATTCTCGCAGTACCAAGTTGATATCACCAGGCAAAAAACTGGCAGAAAGAAGGCAGAAAAACATTATTAAACTTGAAGTCGTCGTAGAACCTAAGGATTTGACAAAGGATAGCAAAATTAATCAAGAATTTGATCATGCATTAAGCTAAGATCTGCTTTAAATGAGATAGTTACAAACTACTTAAGCACAATAATGAAAATTATGTCTGAATATTGAAAGCTGAACAGATGCAAGGTTATAACTGTCACTACAGGGTTGGATATGTTCACGAAATCGCTCAAAATTCAACGGTATCGATCAAAGCATAGGTGTATACGGATGTTTTGTCGGGCTTAGTGCATCAAAATTCAAAATGTAGATGACAAACTAAAAGTTACATTAAAATTCTTAAAACCGTTTACCAGCAGATTGTTTGTGGTTCTCGTTTTCTAATCTCCTAACTTGATCACTTCATTCACAGACTATCAGTAGATGTAGCTGCATGTGCTGGGATGAGTCATAATTCATAAATGAGCAAGCAAGCACAGAAAAACATCATTCCTGGGAAGGTAGATAATAAACCATATACGGACAAATACATGTTCTCTGCATTAATACAGCTTTACTTGTGAGTAAATTTTACAGTGCCCTTCAAGTTTGCAGCTAATAGCTAATATGCAGTTGAGATAAGCAATGTAGCACTTCCTCATTAGGACCATTCAGGGACTATTCTTTTCATACAGGAGTCAAGTACAATTAGCATCTGAACTACAAATGGCACAATTCTAAGACAAATTTCATCAATTACCAAAACTTAAAGATTTCCATTTGGTTAGCACATCAATCACTCAAACCACCAAAATCTAGATTGATAAAGAAAGTTAGATAACTGAATCGGCTAATGTGTTTATGAGTTTGGCCAGGGGAAGAGAGTAAGAGGGAGTATTATAATACAGTAGTATTCCGTCTGAAAATGGTCATTCTTTGGCCCATGGATCTCCAAATTTTAGACATGCCAACAATTAGGCTAGTGGTATCAGCAGTGGGTATTTGGGCGTTGCTTCAAACATTAATATGGAGAAATGGATGTCAATGATCATTTTTAACCAGTCTGTTGTTTGCAGCTAATCCCATATGGCTAATTTTGGTTTCAACAGCACAGCTTGATTTCAAAAACCATAAATTCCGCATCGGCATATATTCATGTACGACCACATGGTTCTCTCAAACCGCAAATAATTCATATAGGCATACAAGACTGAATTAGAAATCATTTGTACACTTATCCACTTACTAATCCCTTATAAACATACCTATAACTAGAAAGCAGCATACAGTCGAGACATAAATTGCTGTATGAATCCAATATCACAAATCCCATACAAAATCTAGTGCATTTGTCCAATCGAAGCAGCAAGCGGAGAGGCCACTTACCCAAACACGGTGACCCATTCCTCCTCGTCGACTCGGCCAGTGGAGAGCACCGAATCCCTCGGCATCTCCGGACGCGCAACCTCCCTGGGCGGTGGAAGTGTGATAAGCGCCACCTGGAGCTGCTGCTGCTGCTGCCCGGACGCCGTCGGCGGGGACTGCTGCTGATGTACGACTCCGTCCACCGGGGAACCATCCCTAGCCTTCTCTTCCCTCGAGGCGGACCACCAAGCCGCAGGGGCAGGGGATCCGTTGGAGCGAAGCGGGGTGGAGAAGATGCCCCCGCGAGTGGGAGGAGGCGACGGGGTGCCGGCTGCCTGCGGAGGGGTGTAGGGCGGCGGGGAGGGGGAGTGGCGGGAGAGGTCGTCGAGGGAGAGGAGCGGGGGAGGCGGCGGCGGAGAGGAGGCTTGGGCCTCGCGGCGCACTGACGCTGGGGGCATGCGGAAGGACGACGATACCGGGGAGGAGAGGTCCCGCAGGAATGGCGACTGGTGCCGCCGGTGGTCCGGCCTGGTAGCGCTCATCGCCGCCGGCGAGTTGGAGAAGCAGCGAGGAGGAGAAACCCTAGTAGAAGCAGTGACGCGGTCGAGTGTGTTAGACTGTTAGGTGTGGGCCTTTGGGTTTATCGAAGGAAACGTCTGGCGGTCCTGACCCACCTCTCAGTGTATCAAAGTTGTTAAGCTGAATTACTCGACGGGTCTACTTTGAAAGGCGTAATCATCTTCGGGTTACAAGTTCAACAGAAAAAACGACAGCGTGGTCCGTCTCGCGGAGATGAATAAAATGGAGGTAGCGACGGCGACGGAGGCGTCGGCGCCGGCGGCGAGCGGCGGGGCAAGCAGGCGGAGCCACCCGTTCCCGTGGCTCGACCTGGCCATCTCCGAGCCCTTCTACTTCCTCCACCTCCTTGCCTTCTTCTCATACTTCGCGGCCCGCACCACGGCGCCCTCGGCGGAGGACGACGGCGAGCTCCACACGCGCCTCATCCGAAGGGTGAGATCCCGTGGTCCCCGCATATAGATCCGTACCGTGACATTCCGCCGGTGCTTGGCTCATGCGGATCGCTGTTTCTGTCTCTGTTTCTGCAGGAGATCCAAGCTGTGCTCGTGTTCCTGGTGCTCTTCACGGTGAAGGTACGGTGTTTAGTGACGACTAGTAGTGTTTCTGAGTAGTAAATGTTTCTCTGCACCGTACTGGGAATAGAATTGCATTGGTTGGAGTACTGGATTGCGTGAGATAGCCGGAAATGTACAACTTCCGGGTGACGCGAACATGAGCTTAGATCCATCACGTGGTATTATGCTCAATAATCACTGTTATTTTGGTTTTGAAGCTTCACATTTGGGATCAGTTATGCCCACAACTCACATGAACTAATGTAATGTCCTTGCCGCCGGAGAGGTTCACCGGTGGATTTGGGACTCTCAGACCTGATTTCACAAGAGAGAGAAGGGGATCTCAGTCTGATCAGATGGAGACACGGAATGGAGCAAGGCAGTAGCCCAAATATCATTCCCTCTCTCAAGTTTCTCTAGTTGCTCAAGTGAAATAGGCTGGATAGTTGCTGGTGAAGTAACCTGGTCACCTTTTAGTACAACTTCCTGTTCTTGATATACAAAGGAAATCCACTTTTCCGTCCAGTGACACTGCATGAGGCCCCATTGTTGTAACCAGTCCATGCCCAGGATAATATCACAGCCCCCTAATGGTAACACTCTCATTGCACTAGTGAATGTGTGTCCTTGAGACCACCACGTCACTGCGGGAACAATCTCCATGCAGGACAATATTTCCCCATTAGCTACTTTCACAGGCAGAGGTGTAGGGCTGTAGGCAGCTGTTTCGAAGCAAAACCCAAACGCTGCACTAAATTGACATCCACAAAGCTGTGGGTACTCCCAGAGTCGATCAACAACAGCACTACCTGATTACCAATTAAAGCACGCAGCCTAATAGTTCTTGGATTGTTTTCTCCTGACAAGGCGTGTGTGGACAGGTAAGCACACTCTCCAGGTCTCTCATCTTCAGTGACCAAAGCATCAAGCACAGCATCAGAAATAATCTCATGGATGTCAAGGGCCTCAGCTGCTTTCAGCTGGGCTGTTGGGGCATGAACCGAAGCACATTGGTGTCCAGGAACAAACTTGTCACCACAGCTGTAACAAAGGCCATTGGCACGCCTGTACTCCTTCAGTTGGCGAGCCTTCCATAAATCCCCTTGAATAGGTTTATTATCATGTCTTGCCACTGGTCCTCGCTGATATGTTGGCTTGACATGTGTTACTTTAGCTGCCAATAGAGATTCCTGAACTTGAGCATATGCTGCCGCGCGGTGGACAGTGTCAGGTAACTGCATTTCTACCGCAGCGCGCAATTCGTCACGCAAACCGAGCACAAACCGAGTGACTAAGAAAGTATCACTCAAGGCTTGCTCATATAGTCGCACATTGTATACTAACTGATAGAATTGGGCTTTGTACTCCTCCACTGTTCCTGTCTGCTTCAGAAGTAGCAGTTCTTTCATACGTTCACGATGAACATTGACATCAAATTCCAGAGTGACTGCCTCTCGTAACTGCTCCCAACTGTGGTACCCAACTGATAGCTTGAACGCTTGATACCAATGTGCCGCATTCCCTGTCAAATACAAGGATGCAGAAGTGACCTTGAAATTATCAGCAATTTGATAGAGCAGAAAAAATGCTTCGCACTTGTCTAGCCAAATTTTTGCATCTGAACCATCGAATCGAGGGAAATCCATCTTCGGTATCCAGCCACGCTTGCTTGAGGGCTCCTCAGTACCCTCTGGCTCATCCAGAATCACAGTGGAAACGGGTTTGCGGAAGTGAACCAGAGAAGTGTGCTCAGGTGGTGGTGGTGGAGGTGGTGGTCTCGCTGTGTATGGCGGCGCTCCCAGTACCCCATCTGCCGATGTCGTTGAAGATGGTGTGGTAGACGACTTCCCCGTAGTGGACGTAGTCGCCTTCAACGTCCGCGCGACCTGAGTTTGTTCCTGCTGAACTTGGGTCAGTGCAGCGCACGACAAATCCATCTTCATCTGGACTTGGTCCAACCGGATTCCCTGAGTCTCTAGTTTGCGATTCAACTCCTCCAATCGGGAACTGAGCCCGTCAATGGCGTTTAATTTCTCCGTCGTCACCCGCAAATCCTCAAACTGCTTCATCATCCGCTCCTCAAACGCCTCCATCCCCTCTGTGATGTGCCGCGTCTGCGCGCTTGACTTGAACGGAGCCGTTGCCCCTTCCCTCTGAATCAACCCACCTCAGGTCAGGATTTATGCCGATCAGCCCCGAGAGGTAATCAACGACCGTCGCCTCGGAATTTGCTGGGTAGGATCAAGAGTTTGCGGAAGCGGACACGGACCGACTAGCTCTGATACCAGAATGTAATGTCCTTGCCGCCGGAGAGGTTCACCGGTGGATTTGGGACTCTCAGACCTGATTTCACAAGAGAGAGAAGGGGATCTGAGGAAGAGAAAGCAAGGAGGTCACGGCAGAGCAGAGGGGTTAGGGAGACAGAGAGAGATAGACAGGAAATTTAGATCTCATTTCAATCCTTCGATATCCTTCCACGCCACCACAACGATGCTTATATTTGGCATCCACTCACCCACACAATAGTGCCCCACACGTCAGCTAATCAATCGCTTCCCAGGACTTGGTTCCTGCCTTTGACTTCTTCAGTTTAGTCTTTCCCGGTTGTGTAGCTCCCAGCGTCAGCATAGCTGCACTTACAACTAGCAGGTCTCTTAACTTTACTGTGTGATAAGATCAACCAAAAATTGTATGCCAAGTATATAAGTTTTCTACAAAGTGGATAATGGGAGCACTTTTGAGCCCTCAAATAGTCAAATGCACACCTCAAGTAACATGTATGGAAAAGCAGAAGCTCCTGAAGATGTTTCAGACT
This sequence comes from Alopecurus myosuroides, assembly GCA_028641055.1. Lineage (NCBI taxonomy): Eukaryota > Viridiplantae > Streptophyta > Magnoliopsida > Poales > Poaceae > Alopecurus > Alopecurus myosuroides. Next base: position 418,679,427 of record CM054058.1, read on the forward strand.
TTCCACTGTCCCAATCAAACTAGGTCAGGCTTAGCAGATTTTAAAGAGCAAAGTGAATATTCCCAATGCACATTTATCTTGTCGATTGACACAACACTTCACTTTTTTTTTTGAGATAACACAACACTTCACTTATGTTATGCTTCGAGATAAGTTTTCTAAAAATGGTGGTTTGAAGAGGGGGGCAGGGGATCATAATTCAGAGCCATCAGATGCACCTCCGTGATTTGTACAGGAAAATGTGTCATAGAGAGGCTCCTGAAGGTTTTCTCTTTTTGCTTAGCAGATTGTGAAAGAGGAAAATTGGGAAACATTCATCGCTGATTCATTGATGTATGCAAAGGTGTGTCGATATGGAATTGTTATATTTACTTATTTTTTGATTCATTGACCTGTGGAAGAGTTAAGCATGATTTCTTTTTTTAGTTTATGTGTGGAAATGTGGAGCACATGTTCAAGAAATCGTTGTTGTTCATTACTACTATAGTGAGTATCGCAACTCCTCTAATATTCCTGTTTTGCTTTGTAGGGCCTACTGTTGGCAGTTACTTTTGTTATTGATTATAGGTTGACCATCTGCTACTTGCTGGGATTTGTTGGTATGCTTTTGTTTATCTTGAAGTTCTATTACTGTGCATTCATGGTCATACTTGTATATAAAGAGCAAAGTAGAATACTCTGTGGTTTTATATTACCACCCAACAGTTCATTTTGCGTGTTTTATAGGCATTTGACATGCAATTTCCTTCTTATATGAAACTCAGATTGTACCCATTCCGCGGTTCACGTTTTGGTGCATTCAGATCATATTCATGAAAATGCTGCTGTCCCACTGCTGATTTGCTGGTGTAAATATTTTTCCATTGGCCAACATAACTAGTAAGGTGTATGTATAGGTCGCTTAGTTAGATTGATGCAACATTTGTTAATTTGTATCATTGTCCTGCATAGTGGTTCTGTCTGTTTCTTAGACTGAAGACTTGAGCAGCAAAAACCCGCTGGTTATACAATAAAGAGCTGGAGATGTGCTTTACCAAGTGCCATACTATAAATGAGTTAATATTCACTAGGTGTAATTGTTGGACCGTGGAGTTAACTGGCTACATTGTGGCAGATTTCTTCCCTAAAGATTACTCAACATTTCCTATCCGAGCACCAAGTATAGCATACAATGAGTCTCAGATGAAATGTAACTTTAGCCCAAGTCCTTAGCAAATTACCCGCTGCTTCTAGTACAGCAAGGAGGACCATAAGGATGGTGCTTCTCAGTTGGATCATCTTCGGTAGGAAGATGGAACAACTTGCTCTGTCTGCCAGATCATGGTTGTGAAGAAGCTTCATATGTAGCCTGGCAATATGCTCCCAGACCTAGCAAGATCCTCATTGACTGGCTACTGTGTGTGGCACTGCTGTTTCAGTGCATATTTGACATGATAGCCTTGTTTTTGCAGTCACTACATTACAATATGTAGTGTACTATTTTGTTGTATGAACCATTATTCTAGCCATAGTAGCAGACACGTCGATACTGCCAAGTAGAGACATCTGACTTGGGACACCCTGGTTGTGGATTACCTACTTGCCCCTCTGAACTTTTATGATTTCAGTTCATAGGCCTCTTAATATTCTGATTTTAGGTCCAATATGTATTCATTTTATGTTGAAAATCTCGTTGCATATTTTTCTAGTAGTATAATTTGAGATACTCCTTGGATGCAATGTCCACGTGAATTTGGACTGTTTCAGTTTTCACCTTTTTCACAAGTTGTCCTTCTGAACTTTTCATAACCATTGCTTATATGTATTTTTCTTCTGCAGTTATATATGCTGTAGCCCAACAACCACCTTATGATGGTTTAGGTATGCTTTGACGTTTCTATTCTAGTCATTTAATCATGGAAATTTATGCGTAGTGTTTCACCCTGGTCTTGTCACGTTAATATGTTTATGTAGTAATTCTCTGGCAGTTGAACTGTATTCCTAAAATTGTATGATGTGCTTTCAGTTAGTATTTGTATGTTTCACACCATTAATGTGCTATTCTGCTTCTGTATTTAAGTAAAAGCTAATCAACGTATTCTGTGGGCTATTATGCTTGCAATAGTTGCAAACACGGTGACACTGCCAAGGAGATATATATCCGATCTACGACACACTAGTTATAGATTACATACATGGTAACGATCTGTAGCTACCGAGTGAAATGGCGGCTAATAAAATTCTGAAACAATGAAAAATACAAGAGAGACATTGCAAAAGGTTAATTAGAGAATAGTTGGATGTGGCATTTCTATTCCCAGCTATCTCGGAGTCTGGAGTTTGTAACATTGAACTGCACCCATTATTGTAAGTAGGCGATAGTAGTACTGTGCTGGGCATCCAAAGTTTGTGGTGTACTGAATAGAACACTATACTCTAGATTGAAGGAAAACCGGACTTGTCCTTCTGCACTTTTTCTATTGTTTTTACTCTACCCTCTCTCTGTTTATAAGCAACAACTCTTCAAACTTGCTCAATTGGTGACTTGGTGAGACTTGTTTACCACTTGTGCTAAAAGGCCTCAATCTGAAATTAGCAACCTGAATCTTTCTAAATGTGCCGAGTTAACTGGGGATACCAGTATTGCTAACCTGGGACAAAATGCTTGACATAAAGTTATGAGCCGAATCAAAATCAGTAGTTAAAACCTACAAGTTGAATACGTTATGCCCACATATTGGTTTCTAGTTCAACAATTTTTGTTTCTCTTAACAAGTGCGAGTACTACTCTTTTCTTATGGTATCACTGGTAAAGTGCTAGAAAAGTGATGTTGTTGACTCATATCTGTTCTCAAGTAATAGTAATTAAAGTGATCATCTTCCTCCTATTTATTAAAAATATATTATTTGCTCACTTTCACTATAGTTTTAAATATCAGTGCAGTTTTCTCTTAAGTTGGGGATAAGATGTTCATTTTCCTAGGTTTTTCAAACCATCTGACTCCGTTGCAACTGGAAACCCTGCTAACAGAAGATCCAAAAACACGGTTTTGTCTGGTAATTTCTTTTACATGTTTTTTCATTGTTTCCTCCTTTTCTGTGACCAGCAAACTTTTGTTTCCTGCTTGGAGAATTCGCTCATTGTTCAATGTTTTATTCTAATATTTAAAAAGGTTGAGTTCCGTACTTCCTTTCTAGCGAATTGTGTACAAGCAAGCAGCGTTCTGCCTGAACTCTCTTACATGTAAGTATTTCTGTAGGCTTCTTACTCCTTTGTCGGGTTAATGCGCTTTAAGATTGCATATTTATACTCCCTCCGTCTCAAATTAATTGTCACAAAGTTTGACAAAAGTGAATGTATCTAACACTAAATTATGTCTAGATACATCCACTTTTGCTAAACTTTGTGACAATTAATTTGAGACGGAGGGAGTACTAAAATCCTCCAACAAAATTGCCTGTTTATATCATTATATTTGACCCTTTGCAGTAATCTAGACCCGTTAACTATTACTAATAGGCATTAGCTGTGCATTGCTATTCTGTCGGGTGTTCTTGTCATTTCTTTTCTTTGCAGCCTCATGCCACCTATACTTTCCTTCTGAAATACATTACTTTACCGACTAACGAGCTAATGTTTTCCCGTCAATATCAGCATCATTAGTTTAATTCTGTCAGATACTTTCTGAGTTTTGTTTGTTCTGAGTACAGTATGGGTTGCACTTATTATATGTTGGATGCTCACAGTCTTGTGTTCTTTTAATGTAGATACTCCAACAAGAATATTTCTTTTGGAATAGTTGATCTCGGGCATTTCCCAAATGCTGCACCAAGATTTGGAATATCCATGTTGGGTAAGTTTTTGTTTGTTTCATTTCTGTATCAGTTATGCCCTTCTCTACTGGGTTTGGATGGCCTACATTTTAGTTTTATATAACACATGGACTCAATATTCTTAGTCTTTCTTCCCACAAAGGTTACATTCTCAGTTAAAATTCATTGAACAGATCATCTTCCCTCATATATACTGTTTGACAAGGCGACTGAAGTTGCTCGGTTTCCAGAAATTGGAAATGCAACAAAAGTATTCGTGCCAAAAGTTACAAAGGTTTATTTCCACCACTTGCTTGTTTATCTCCCTTTTTCTGCACTAATATGATTTCACAATACCTTTCAGTATTATCATTTCGATCAGCCCATCCTGTAGCATGAGAATCAATATAATGTCCAATTTACACTACTAGACGATTATACAACTGAAAACACATTACTTTTAGGCATAAGAAAAATAAAAAATTGGCATTAAGAATCATGGCCATGCATATTTTGTATGAAGAGCTTCACTATTAGAGAAACTGGTTGTTCCAATAACAGATAGCCCTATGTCCTGAAAGGAAAAAAGAAAAAGTTGTTGAGTGGTAAGGTTGTGAGGGTGGCATTGAAATATGGCCTACCTAAAAAAAGCGGTGCTCGGCAATATGAATGCAATATGACACCAGAATTCCCTTTCGTTTTAGTTCCGACAAAACATCTGGGATGGTTATCTGGCACTGTACCTCAGTTAAAGCACTGATTAATGAGACGATACACACCTCAAAGCTGCACCAATGATAGAACTCCTGAAACTTCAGTTAGCTATGTTGTCCTCCTCAATCGCCATATTGTGAAATTGGACTATATCAGACACTAATGATGAGGTTCAGCTATGCGGTATGCTTTTGTCAGTTTGTGAGAGATGTCTGATATAGTTATACCAATATCTTTCTTGCAGAAGCTTCTCTGCCAGCACTTTGATCTTGACAGGCGACTGATTGAATACCTATCTACCTAGCTGTAAGTCAGCCAGAGATGACTTTCACTGTCCTTTTCATTTCACCGTCTAGTGAACACCTGTTAATCGAACGCATCCTGTCGTAGGATCTATCATCTATCCCAGGTGTCTCAAATTGAAGGTGTCAATTCAGAAAAATGGACCGGACAGCTGTGTGGAAGCGAGTCACTCCAGGAGCGGTATCTTCAAGCTTGTTTTATTCGATGGGTTTGGTTGCTGCATCCATCCAATCCAAGGCCAGTATAGTTTGTGGCGACAAACATGTTTCGCATCTCACTACCATCTGTCACTTCTTGAATTCTGGAACGTTACCGCTCCCTGTAGAGATCTTGTAATGATTTCCCGACTATGCTTTGCACTGCAGCAGTGGTCAATCCAGACACGAATCGTTTCCGCAGAGCAGTGTGTCTCGGAATTTGTTCGGATCTCGGCACCTTTTCCAGGCGGTAATGGCCTGCACGGTAGGCCTTCCTGTCTCCCCTTCAACTCCGTTTTCCATGCTCAGCCATGTGCCTGATGCTTTTCATTGTGAATTGCATCTTAAAAATGCGCTTAGTGCCTCTTGATAATCTTGATTCAACATTATATAAAACTCAAAGCATTGCATTTGGCCACCAGCATTATCAAGTGGAGGAAAAGTGGGATTTTGGTGGTATTGTTAGCAAAAGCTGGACTGCCCAGTGAAAGAAGGGATTGGTGGTGGCAGGGTTAGAATAAGTTTTGCTGGGCGTGGTGTTCAAAAGAAGGGGGGAATGGGTTGATAAGATCACCAAATAATAATAGTTTTGCAAATCTGGGGAGGCCCATGGATGGGTGATTAGCTTAGAATAACACAAAAGGTGTGCATATCCAGGGCATGACACGTCAGACCCAGGTTAGTGGTTGGTAGTGGGGATAGGACAAGCTCTAGCTTTTTAGCTTTGGCTGTTTTTGATATAGAAAAATAGCATTTTCATATGATCTGCGGCAGAGTATCTCCTCTCCTTGGAGTTGGAAAGAAAACATGGAGTATCTCCTTTTTGAGTTTTGATATGAGAGAAAGTGTGGCCTTGACAAGTGCCATGTGGACCAGTACTCAATAGTGGGTTGGCTTGCAGCTGTCAAGCTGATAGCCTGCGGCCCCGCTTTCCCGTTACCTGCATTAATACGATATCATTGCTACCTGATGCAGATTGAAAGCAAAACTGGCTGGTAATGTTGATTCCATAGAATTCAAACAAAATATTTAGTGCTCCTGTCCAGGCCCTTCTGATTGCACATTTCGTATGAAACTTCTATGAAGCAGCTCAATCCATGCAAATACTATGAGGAATTCGAAATGCGAGGCTAGACCTCATGGAAGCAATTGGAGCATCCAAACATCTTTCGAGGACAATAATCTGGTTTCAATTCTAATGCAATTGCGTCTTTTTTCAACTCTCGGCACTTCAAAGTGGCTAGACTGGAGAAATTGACCATAGATGGAATCACGTGTGCCCTTGTGAAATGGTATTCTTGAAGAGTAAATATTACCTGTACATTTTTATACAAGGACACTGGATTCTGAATAGGCTCCTTAACTAGCTAAGCTGCTCCATTATAATTTAGGGATCAGGAGAAAGGCACTCCTGCATAATCTGTACAAAAAATTGTACTCCCTCCATTCCTAAATAGAAGATGTTTTAGCTATAGCTAAGGCTAAAACGTCTTATATTTAGGAGCGGAGGGAGTACTCAAGTTCAACTCCATATTCATGGTAGATCCACCTTCTATATGTGAACACTAAATCTATTTCCTGTGTACCCAAAACGGCCCTGAAGTGAAGCAGAATTTGTTTGGGACGTACTAGTAAGTAAGAATCATACCGATATTTATGAAAATTCTGCAAGTTAGTGCGTTTTGAATTTGTATGTCCAAGTTTTTTCGCTGGGAATCTACATGCCCAAGTTTTTTGATCTGGGTCTGAACTCTAAAGCCTGATGGAGAGGCAAAAGAGATCTCTTTGGAACGAACTCTGTCCGCCCTGGAACCGAAAGCAAGCAGTAACATGCCCAGGAAAGCAAACAGTCAAAAAAGAAGCGGTAAAAGAAGCATGGGAAAGAAAGGAAAGCCTGGGCAGATTTCTACGGAGTAGTTTTTTTTTTAACCGACGCCGTGTTATTGCTGATACCGAATCTGCATGGGGCGGATCACAGTCCAAGGTGCTTACCGACGCCTTTAATCGGGCTCCAAATGCCGAGGAAAATCCGCTTTCTCTCCGGGTCTTCTGCGTTTGCTTGCTTGCTTGCTTGCGCACACACAATCCGACCCGTTAGATTAACCCCACTCTCTCTCTCTGACTATTCCTCTTGACATTCGAAAATCGAACTCTGCCCCCCTCTCCAATCTCGAGATAAATTCTCTGGCTCTCGTCGTCAGGTAGTACTTTCACTGTTCACTGTATCGTCTTCTGTCTCCAGAACTTGCTACAGTACTTCCTATTGAATAACCGATCTCGTAGAAGACAAATACACATAAAATAGGAGATAAATAATACTCTTTGGATGCTAAAGAAAATGCATCAATTTTCGGACATAGAAATGAACGAAAGCTTTGTCTTCTAGAGGAGTTTGAGTGTTTCTGTATGACTGGGAGAGATCAGGGCGCCGTGTGCGTGTGCAAGAGGGCCATATTATTCAGCGAATTTACGCAAACCCATGAGGAATATCCGCGGGCTGATTTCGGGGATCGAGAGCTCACGCCCTGGCTCAGGGGGAATGTCTCTTGAGTACAGCGCTTGCGACCCAAAAAATATTGAAAGGAGAGCAGAAAAAGATAAAGGAAAAGAGATCCCTTTAGCCACTGCTGCTAAATTTTCAGGTTTTCTAATCTCTCTCTGTGCTGTGCGTGGCGCGCAAAAGAGGAAAAAGATGCAGCTTGTATTCTACCGATAGAAGAAGATTAAACTAAAAGGAAAAGATAAATTAAAGCTTCGAATCTGCTAAAGCATGTGCAGCAGAAAGCCTTCACAATTATTTGCGTAAACTAGTATCAGACCCAGTGTTACGCTAAACCATATGCATCATATTGACTCTTAGCTGGGAATTCACATTCATTAATTTTCCCATGAATTTAGGACTGCAATTTGGGAAGCGAAATATTTCTCCAAGTTCTATGTGACTTGACTATTACTCCTACTCATTTCCGCCAAATCCTTGCAAAATGCGTGAGGAATTCCTGGTTTGCAGACATTTACTGTTGCTGGTGGAGTGATACGAATTTGTTCTGTTACCAAACGCATGCCGGAATTGGGTTGGAGGCGTTGGCACGGAACTTTCCTTTTCCAAAATTAATAACACGCGCGCGCGGTTGGTCCGCTCCGCTCGATCGAGTTTTAATTTTGCTTCTTCTTTAAAGGAGATCGAAGAGCCAGGCGACAACGTAGCTCGTAAACCAAAAAAGCACGGGCCTCCTTGTGCTTGCCGATGCCCTGCCCGGCCATTACAGGAAAGAAACCGGCACCGGCGCTCCGGCCATGGACTCTCGCCCCCTCCCACCTTCCCCATGCCAACCCACATGCTAGCTCCTCTCCATCTTCTTCACTCCACTTGCTGACGCCTCAGTTCTAGCTAGCTAAGAATATCACGTTGTTGGTTGGGGGAGAGAGATACGCAAGTAGATACACTGGTGTAGATGGTGACGGCGAGGGAAGCGAGGGAGGCGGCGATGGACGCGAGCAAGTACGTGCGGTACACGCCGGAGCAGGTGGAGGCGCTGGAGCGGCTCTACTACGAGTGCCCCAAGCCGAGCTCGCTGCGGCGGCAGCAGCTCGTCCGGGAGTGCGCCGTGCTCGCCAACGTCGACCCCAAGCAGATCAAGGTCTGGTTCCAGAACCGACGGTGCCGGGAGAAGCAGCGCAAGGAGTCGGGCCGGCTGCAGTCGCTCAACCGGAAACTCACGGCCATGAACAAGCTGCTCATGGAGGAGAACGACCGCCTCCAGAAGCAGGTCTCGCACCTCGTCTACGAGAACGGCTACTACCGTCAACAGACGCATAGCGTACGTTCTTCTTCTCCTCCTCCGATCCTCCTCCTCCAGAACATGATGACTTGAGTTCAGCTCACGCCTTTCATCTTCCTCCGTTGCAGGCGGGCCTGGCGACAACGGACACGAGCTGCGAGTCAGTCGTCACCAGCGGCCAGCAGAACGTCGTCGTGGCGCCGCCGCAGCAGCCTCCGCCACGCGACGCGAGCCCTGCTGGGTACGTATTCCTGCCTCTTGCCATCATCCGTCCTTGTACTCAGTCCTTTGCCATGTTCTTTATTTGCTTTTGTTGTCCTGTAGCTAGTTTGTTGTGCACGAGATGTAGAGTATGGATTTTTCAGCACTGTTTCATGCAGATTGATGTCTATTGCCGAGGAGACATTGACAGAGTTTCTGTCCAAGGCCACCGGAACCGCCGTCGAGTGGGTCCAAATGCCTGGGATGAAGGTTTTCTTTCCTTTTCAACTCCCATTAGTTTTCTCCTAAATTCTCAACTTCTTGTATGGCCAATGTGCTCAACCCATCTTGCATGAACATCGATCTGCAGCCTGGTCCGGATTCCATTGGAATCATTGCCATCTCGCATGGTTGCGCAGGTCTCGCTGCGCGAGCTTGCGGCCTCGTAGGCATGGAGCCTGCTAAAGTAAGCTCCTTGCTTTTACTTTACTGCATCTCCTTCTCACTTCTAATTTTGAGAAAATTGAACAGCCTTCCTGATTGTCGTTCGACTGTGTTAAACTCAGGTTGCCGAAATCCTCAAGGATCGGCCATTGTGGCTGCGCGATTGCCGGTCTATGGAAGTAGTTAATGTGCTACCTGCAGGCACCAATGGCACGATTGAGCTGCTCTACATGCAGGTAGGAACTGCTTCGTTAACTGTATACGGCACCTCTTAGCTGATGCCATATCATCTTGAACTTGGGATTTTTTTTTTATTTGTAGCTCTATGCTCCGACAACATTAGCGCCTCCTCGTGACTTCTGGCTGATGCGGTACACTTCCATTCTTGATGATGGAAGTCTAGTGGTGAGTTGCTAATCGTAAAACATTCATGTCCAATTGGTATCATAGAGTGTTTATGCGTCAGCTGCTTGACTGTCTCTTGCTCTGAAGGTATGTGAAAGATCACTCAGTAGCAAGCAAGGGGGCCCAAGCATGCCCCTTGTGCAGCCTTTTATCAGGGGTGAGATGCTTCCCAGCGGGTTCTTGATCCGGCCTAGTGATGGTGGAGGTAGTGTGATTCACATCGTTGACCATTTGGACCTGGAGGTAATAACAATTCAGTAGAAGGACAACCGACAAAATTAATTCTCCTATAGTTCATTTATCACAAAAGCATTAAGCTACTTTGTGCTTATATTACAGCCTTGGAGCGTGCCTGAAGTTGTGAGGCCGTTGTATGAATCTTCTGCCATTGTTGCACAAAAGATGTCGATGGCGGTACAGTAGCATGAATTATACTCCTTTCTTGTTGCTCTTGATAATAATAATTAATTTTAGGCATAAAACCACATTATTTTCTGAAATAATTCAGTTTTGCAAATCCAGGCGTTGCGCTATCTCAGGCAGGTTGCTCACGAAGATACTAATTCTGTAATCACTGGATGGGGCAGACAGCCTGCTGCCCTGCGGGCTCTGAGCCAAAAGCTCACCAGGTTGGGCTCTTAAACAGCACAAACATATATATAACAGGCGTAATAGGTGCTCCCTGTCAAGAATTCAGTATAGAGTGTAATTGAATTCCCACTTTTTTCAGAGGTTTCAATGAAACTCTCGGTGGACTTGCTGATGATGGATGGTCTGTGATTGAGAGCGATGACGTAGATGATGTTTCTATCTCTGTTAATTCATCCCCGAGTAAAGTGCTCGGTTGCAACGCAGCATTCAGTGATGGTCTACCTATAGTTAGTACCAGTGTCCTTTGTGCGAAGTCGTCGATGCTGTTGCAGGTTAGTTTCATGACACTCTCCAAGTTTCTTTTCCTAAACAAAATTTCAGATTTTAACATTGATTCTGGTAATATGACTGTAGGATGTCTCTCCACCATCTCTCCTGCGGTTTTTGAGGGAGCACCGATCACAGTGGGCTGACAGCAGTTTAGATGCATTCTTTGCTTCCGCACTGAAACCCAATTTCTGCAATTTACCTATGTCTCATCTTGGGGGATTTAGTGGTCAGGTTATACTTCCTTTAGCCCACACGTTTGACCCTGAAGAAGTAAGCTCATGTTTTCCTGTAAAATTAAAAAAAACCCGGCTCTGCAATGTCCTTTTGCCTGATGTTTTAATTGCACAATTTTCTTATTTTCAGTTCTTGGAAGTTATCAAGATCGGAAACGCCAGTAACTATCAAGATACGCTTATGCATCGCGATCTTTTCCTGTTGCAGGTAACTTTTGCTTGTTACTGCCATTTTCACACTAGTATTTAATAAGCTAATTTCACTACCGTATCAAACAAGATAACGCGATGCACGTATTTTCACCATATTACTCAACTAAGAGTTGAGAAAATCATTTGTCTCTTTGAATAACTCGTGCACTGGATTGAAATGGCAGATGTACAACGGAGTAGACGAGAACACTGTAGGCACTTGTTCCGAGCTTATCTTCGCACCCATAGACGCATCTTTCAGTGATGATTCTCCACTGCTGCCTTCCGGTTTCCGCATCATCCCGATTGATTCTCCTCTTGTAAGCATATATATATTTCTACCCAAACACAAGACAATCATTTCAACTTGAATCTACCAAAATAAGAAGCCAACTTAATCCTCTCTCCCTGCATATGTTTTGCAGGACACATCTAGTCCGAACTGCACGTTGGACCTTGCGTCCACCCTTGAGGCCGGAACACCCAGAAGCAGGATAACCCGTGGTACCGGCGTTAGCTCGAAGGCCGTGATGACAATTGCGTTTCAGTTTGCCTTCGAGAGCCACCTGCAGGACAGCGTCGCGGCCATGGCGCGGCAGTACATGCGCAGCATCATCTCGTCGGTGCAAAGGATAGCGCTGGCGCTGTCGTCCTCGCGCCTCGTGCCTCATGGCGGCGCCCGTCTCCTCCCGCCTGTTTCTCAGGAGGCAGAGACTCTCTCCAGATGGATTGTTCAGAGCTACAGGTTTGTGGTGTTGCGGCTACCGTGGTGCGGTACCTGCTGAGTGTGTTTGGTTAGTTTTTTGTTTTAGTGCTGATGGTGCTGGCTTGTGCAGGTTTCACTTTGGGGCTGAGCTTGTCAAATCCGCAGATGCTAACAGCGGCGAGGCGGTGCTTAAAGCCCTTTGGCATCATACCAGCGCTATACTCTGTTGCTCTCTGAAGGTCTGTCCAGGGTTTAGTTGTGAACATTTTCTGCAGATGCTGTATTTGGTCTGTTGACTGACTCTGCCGTGCTTGTACATCACGTATGCAGGCCATGCCAGTGCTGACGTTCGCGAACCAGTCCGGGCTGGACATGCTAGAGACGACGCTGGCCGCGCTCCAGGACACCACCCTGGAGAAAGTGTTGGACGACCAAGGGAGGAAGAACCTCCTGTGCGCCGACCTGATCGCGAGCGTCATGGAGCAAGGGTACGCGTGCGTCCAGGGCGGGACGTGCGTGTCGAGCCAGGGCAGGCCGGCGTCGTACGACAAGGCGGTGGCGTGGAAGGTGCTCGACGACGCCAGCGGCGCCGCCCACTGCATCTGCTTCGCGTTTCTCGGCTGGTCTTTCGTTTGATCGATCGTCGCTGTTGTTGATGTTAATCTGATGTCGCTGTGTGTCTCGAACACCACATGCCCGGCCGTGTGTGTGGGATCTGGTGTAGTAGTAGCACGATGTTTGCACGCCGGTGGTGCAGACTGCCGAGACATTGGTGATATCTTGCTTGGTTTTCTTTTCGTTTCTGGAGTTCTTGTTTCGTGGGACAATGAATGATTAGTGATACTCCATCACACCGTCCAAACTGACACGCACACAAAGGGAAGAAGAATGACATACTCCTATTAGAGTTGCCAATTAATTTGGTTCGAACTAATCGATCCTTTGTCATGGCTTGGTGAAGACCGACACGTTCCTCCGCCGCGACTCCATGAGGTTGGACGGGCGGTGGTGTGTCATGAACCTGACGAAACTGAAGCATGAATACTGTTTCTGATCAAGCCTTTGTCGCAGCTATTCTATGCCGTCAACGCCCTTCGTCTCTACTTACCGCTTCGCGCCAAGAAGAAACGACGGCCGCTGAGATCATATCCAACGGCTGAGCTTCATCGCACCGTCGTTTTCAAACACAAGGCCCAACTGGCACTTTTGCCGCCAACTACCAACTCTGTTGTCGTCTTCTTTGCTTTTCCTCTATTTAGCCCTCGGGCTTGTAATCGTTAGAATTATCTTGGAATTAGGGTTTATCCCCCGCCGCCACTTCGTGGTCTGGATTGTAAACACTTTCCTCCGCAAGTATTAATCCCAATTGCTCGATTTCCCTCGGAATGATCTTGAGTTCTTGCGGTTCTTCAGAGTCACACTAGTGAGGTTCAGAGATATAGCTCTAAGCATATCAAGTGGTACCAGATGTCTTAGATCCTCGGAGGCGTTCTAGATCTAGGAATCGAAAGTTTGGGTCCAACCTAGTAAAATCCTTTCCGATCTCGCTCAGGCCGGCGGTGGAAAATTCAGGTGGCGAATCGTCGGCGGTGGACTGCTCGGGTGCAGACAGGGTTCAAGAATCGGTTGCCAAGGAACACCTCCTCGGCTGTAAAATCCCTAGTCTTTCCCTCTCTGTGCATCACAAGGTGCCGAGTCCGGCGATTGGCGACGGCGACAGGCGGCGGTAGATCACGACTACAGACTGGTAACACCCACGGATGTCCTCTCAAGGTACTCGAGCTCCCCTTCTCGAGCCCAATCCAGCAACACACCTGATGGACAAGCAAACGGATTCAGAGGACACATGTATGCTTGAGATGAAATCCATGCTCCTAGACATACAAATGCTGCAGAAAGGTAGGGCAGAGGATAAGCAGGAATTCCATGAATTTCGCCAAATGGTCAATACCAATTTCGAGAGCATGCAAACCAATTTCCAAAACATCCATACAAATTTTGAGAGACTGTTTGCAGCTAGAAACCTGGAGTCTGTGTCAATGTTTCGTATAACATAGAGAAAAGGCACTGCTCAAGCATCACCAAATGGAGAAAATTCAGTCACTTCTGGCAAACATGGCCACCAAGTAGAAACACAAACTCTGCATGATTCCCAGGGCAAGGAATTAAATCTGGATGCGACACAAAAACATCCTTACATGCACCCTCACTTTGGCAAGGTCACAACTGCAGTTGATGAGCCAACAACTAAACATGGACAACTTGACAACATACACATACCTGATGATGATGAACAGGCAGAAAATTCAGGCAAGCAACCTCATGCAAGGAACAGACTGCAATTTGCTCCTGCTGAAAACAGAAGGGTCACTCCTACTGTCAAGCCTGCAAAAATGAACATTCCAGAATTTCATGGTAGAGATGCAGACTCTTGTATACAAGTAGTAGCAACGTACTTTGATGCATCTAGGACACCATTGAAACAAAGGACATATATATCTGTCACTTATCTCACTGGAGATGCCATGCAATGGTGGAGAGGCACTAGATATATAGCTCAGAATGTAGCCTGACACAAATTTTGTACAAGCTTGTCTGACAGGTTTGCCACAAATTCCACCCATGACAATGTGAGGACTTTTCATGCCCTCACTCAAACAACTACAGTGGACAGTTATATACTCAAATTTGAGGCTGCATCGAATCTTATGAGAAGGGACAACCCAGGATTGCCTGAGGGATATTATATTAATTCCTTCATCTCTGGTTTGACTGACAGTATACAAGCACACCTTCAGTGCCACCAGCCAGATACAATGCAAAATGCCATGTGGATGGCAAGAAGAATGGAACAAGCTAACCCTCCTAAACCTGTACCTGCAAACACATTCCACCAAAGGAGAACACTTCAATGGGATTCTAAAACCCCTGTCACAAATTCTCCTACTGCTGCTATTGAAAGAGCTAAAGCCCTCAAGGTGTGTTTCAGGTGTGATGAACCATGGTTTCCAGGTCACAAGAAAGTGCGCAAACTTGTTAACAAAGCACAGATACAAGCAATGCAAGCTAATAAACAAAACATTATCTATGTTCATGATGAAACTGACAGTGAGGAGGAAGGAGAACAAGAACCTGACAAACGAACAGAACTGAATTTGTCCATGCATGCCTTACAAGGAACTCCAAAAGGGAAACATGCCTTCATATTATCTCTGGAAATTCACAACCAAATGGCAACTGCATTAGTGGATTCTGGCAGCACAACCACTTTTATGACACCTATGTTTGCAAAATTATCCAAATGCCAATAGAGCCCAGCAAAGCAAATGAAAGTCACTGTGGCCAATGGGGGGACACTTTGGACTGAATCTGCTGGCACTACCTGCAATTATACCATACAAGGACACCCCTTTTCCTCCACGTTCAAGCTACTACAGCTCAATAGCTATGATGTCATACTAGGAGCATACTGGATTTACAAACACAACCCTGTCACTCTGGATTTCAAGAAAATGACCTTACATGCTACAGTAGAAAACAACAAGACAGTGACAATTACTGATACAAGTTTTCTCACCTCAGCAAATATAAGAGAAGCCAACCTCTCTTCCAAACTCCTAGACAATGCCATTTGTGGAGTAATTTTGCTAATACATCCAGGGGCTCCTACCACCATTTCCCCTCCACAACACAATCCTGCTATTCAAGCACTCTTACAGAGCTACAAGTCAATTTTCCAAGACCCACAAGAGCTCCCTCCTAAGAGAAAATGTGACCATGCATTCCCCTAATAGCAGGAGCCCAAATCATCAATCAAAGGCCCTATAGACTGCCACACCATCAGAAAGGAATAATGGAAGATATCACTAATGAAATTGTTGCATAAGGGAGTTATCAAGGACAGCACTGAAAGTGCATTTCGTTTTCCCAGTGTTTTGTGTGTTAGTTAAAAATACTAAGTACATTATTTATCGAGGTGTTTAGTGTGCAGGTGTTATACTTAACATCGGCATCGAGCACTGAAAAGTCGGTGAAGTTTGGCCTGAGGTTTTTGGGACAGAACTCAACCGGATTATTCGGACCGGATTATTCATCCTGGATCGGATATTCCGGTTGCTGAGAAAGGAGCTCAAAAATGGCTAAGGACTGAGAATTTCGCATACTGGAGTCAACCGGATTATTCGTACCGGATATTTCATCCTGGACCGGATATTCCGGTTGCTGCGAAAAATTGCTAAGGACTGGAAGTTTTGAGCTACTGGAGTCAACCGGATTATTTGGTCCGGATTATTCATCCCGGACCGGATATTCCGGTTGCTGCGAAAAACTGCTAAGGACTGGAAGTTTTGAGCTACTGGAGTCAACCGGATTATTTGTACCGGATATTTCATATCTATACCGGATATTCCAGTTGCAGTTGAAGAAGTGGAAAAATGGCTAAGGACTAGAAGATTTGCGTACTGGCATCTACCGGATTATTTGTACCGGATTATTTCAGATCAACCGGATAATCCGGTCCAGCACTGCAGATCTGCGTGGAGCAAACTGACCGGATATTCCGGTCCAAACTTGGACCGGATATTCCGGTACCTTTTTTCCTGCACAACGACTAGTTGTGAGGAGGGACTATAAATAGCCCTCCTCTTCTTCCTCAAGATCTAGTTCTTCCCCTTAGCATTGATGAGCATTTAAGAACTCACCAAATCCCTCATAACTCCCAATCCCTCCACCCAATCTTGAAGATCTTTGGAGGATTGAAGGAGAAGGCCCCGATCTACATCTTCACCGACCCGTTCTTCATTTCCCCCTCTCTAGCTCGAGGGATCTTGCCTAGGGTTTCCTCTTGTGGAGAACCTAGGCATCTTGTTTCTTGTTGGTGATTCAAGAGTTGTTGGGAGCCCCCAATTAAGTTGTGGGTGTGTGCCCCAAGGTGTTTGTAAAGGATTTGATCCCCGCCTCAAAGGGGTTCTATAGTGGAAGGTGAACTAGGCCTTTGTGGCGAAGTTCATCGGAGAATAGGGTGAAGCCTTAGTGGCGTTGAGTAGGCCTTTGTGGCGAGCTCACACCCCTCCAACGAGACGTACTCCCCTAAAAAGGAGGAACTCGGAAATACATCGTGTCTCCGTGTGCTTCCATCGGTTACCTCGTTCCTCCCTCTCTTTACTTACTTGTACTTATTG
Organism: Alopecurus myosuroides; assembly: GCA_028641055.1. Classification (NCBI taxonomy): domain Eukaryota; kingdom Viridiplantae; phylum Streptophyta; class Magnoliopsida; order Poales; family Poaceae; genus Alopecurus; species Alopecurus myosuroides. The sequence goes on from CM054058.1 coordinate 418,696,497, forward strand.
CTTTGATTGCTTGTCCTGTCATATAGGTAAATTCACCACTAGTTGCACTATCTAGAGAATTTACCTTTCTTGTCAAGCCTAAATTTGAGAAAAATTAAAATTTGCCGTAGCACCTATTCACCCCCCCTCTAGGTGCCCATACTTTACTTTCAATTGGTATCAGAGCCTCGGCTCTTCTATCGGGCTTAACCGCCTAAGAGTTTGAGTATGGGAGATGATGTGGTTGACACTCCGTCCGATGTCAATGTGACCATGGATGATCTCAATGAATTGAGAAATTCATTGACCTCATCCATAGACACAAAATTTGATGAGTTGCGTCAATTCATGGCACAATTCCTCAAAGACAAAGGACCGGAGGTGTCCGACTCATCCCCTCCGGAAACGGAGGGTGCCAAGAAAGGGGTTGATGGTGAACCACTTAAAACTTCTTCCGCCGAACAATCCGCTAAGAAGGGTGCGGGTGGAAAGGAAGGATATCATGCCGTTGAAGGGCAATATTCTCCCGATCCTCCCATCCCTTTTCCTCATATAATTCCTAGGGGAGATCCACCTAAAATTGATGCATATTCTTTTCGTGAATGGCAATACTACATGGAGACTCACTTGAACTCTTCTTGTATAGATCTTTGGAGAATCACTCGTGATGGATACAAGCCATATGATCCCAAGAATCTCACAAGAAGAGAAGTTGTAGATTGCCAACTCAATTACACCGCGTTGTCCATCCTTCATCAAGCCATGGGCCCCAATCACATGCCGCATCTTCAACACTTCTCCACCGCCAAAGAGACATGGGATGCACTTGTCGTCATGTTTGTTGGGAATGAAAGCATGCAAAGAAATCGCTATGACACCTTGACCAATGAGGCCGAAGTATTTTTCATGCGTGATGGAGAAGATCACGTTGACATGTATCGGAGGCTCAAATCTCTTGCCACCGCTTTCTCTAATGCGGGTGCAACACATATTGATGATGCTTGGATCAAGAGGAAGTTCATAATTGCCGTGATGCCTTTTGAGGGCACGGATATGAAGAGCATTCAAGGGAGACATGATTTCTCCACCATGACCTCTACCCAAGTCATGCAAGAGTTGAGCTCCTACAAAGTGCAAACCAAGAATGCTCTTGACAACCGTGCTAGGGCCATTGGGATGCATCAAGGAGCTTCCGTTGCTTTGAAGGCCAAGGTATTGGCAAGAGAAGTTGAGAATGATGAAGATGATGAAGAAGCATTGCCTCCATTGAAGGAACAAGATTATGATCCCGTCCTAAAGGATCTAATAGCTCTCACCGTGCAAAAGTTTTGGAACAATCCCCCAAAAGGCAAGAAGTTTGTTGAGGAGAAGACCAAGTCTCGTTATGGTAATGATGGGGCTCAAAAAGTGAGATCTTGCTTCAATTGCCAAGACAAGTACCACTTCATTGCGGAGTGCCCATATGAGAATAGAGAGAACCATAGCGGCAAGCTCATCCGCAAGGACAAGTCCAAGGTTGAATACAAGAAACCTCATTTCAAGAAGAAACCTTTCAACAAGAAGACTCCTACCAAGTTTGTGCTCTTGACTCAAGAGGAGTATGATTCCGGGAGTGATGAAGAAGAAGAAACCACAAGTGAAGTGGCCGCTCTAGCTATTGCTTCCACTCCATCTTCGTCATCTCTCTTTGAATCCCCCAATGAAAATCTTCCTCAACGCGATGCCAAGTGCTTCATGGCTAAGGCCACGGAGGTATCATCTTCTCCTAACTCTAAGACCCCTAGTGAACTAGAACATATTGCTAGTCTTAGAGAAGAAGAGGAAAGAGCCTCCTTGGACCGTTTTATGTCTAACATGCAAGGGGAGACCAAGAAGTACTTTGAGCATCTCATGAGGCAATTGGGAGAGGCCCAAGAGGCCCTTGAGAAGAAAGGTGAGATTGAGAGAAGGGATGCGGATGAAATTGCATCTCTCTCAATGACTCTTGAAGAAGAGCATGATGGTAGAGTTTCTCTAGAGGATGAACTTGAAACTATTGAAACTACTCATAATGAACTTGTTTCTAAAATCATTAAGGAACGTGATCTTGCTATTGCTAAATATAAAAAGGCTAAAAAGGATAAAGTAGAGTTTGGGGTTGGTCATGGTAAACTAACCGAGGAGTTTGAAAAGCTAACCATTGCTCACAAAGCTTTGGAAAGCCAACACTCATCCCTCAAAGAGTTGCATGAACAACTTCAAACTCAACTTACTCAATCTAACCATCCTAGCACTTCTACTTCTTCTTGTGATCATGCAAATATTGTTGAAGAAAATGCTAGGTTGAAGGATGAGCTAGCAAGGCTCAAAGGCAAAAGCACTCAAGTTGAAAAGGTGGTGCTTGCCACCTCTCAAGTGGTTGCCCCAAGCACGAGTGCGGTCATCTCTAGACCTCAAGCGAGTGCTCCAAGGCAACAAGTGGGCAAGAAAGGTCTTGGCTATGTAGCCAAGAAAAGGAACAAGAAGAAGAAGAACAAACATGGTGCTTCGGGTGGTATTGTCATTAGGGACAACACTACTCGTAGCTCCTCCGCGGGAACTAACAACCCACACCATTTCTTATATGTTGATTATTATGGTGTTGTGCAAGCTAAATATGTTGGTCCAATTGAGGGGTTTACTGACTACACTATATGGGTTCCAAATACCCTTGTTGCTAACATGAAGGGACCCAACTCGGGTCCTAACTCTAGTCAATGATCTCTTGCAGGACTATGCTTCCGGTGGGGCTAAATGGATTCTTGATAGTGGATGCACTAATCATATGACCGGAAGCAAAGAACTTGTGACGGAGTTGCGACCAAATGACATCCAAGCAACCGTCACCTATGGGGACTCGTCCAAGTCTAAGGTATCCGGGTTTGGCAAGGTTGTGGTGGCTCCCGATATCACTATCGTGAACGTCATGCTTGTCGAATCCCTTAGTTACAATTTACTTTCCGTCCGCTCTCTTAGTAAGATGGGGTTCTCCGTCTTCTTTGATGGTGATATTGTGGTCCTTTTGAGGAGCAAGACTCTTGACGTCGCTCACGTAGGACATGTTGAAAATGAGTTGTATGTGGTAGACTTTTCTAAGTCAACCAACACTCAAGCAATGTGTCTTTTCGGGAAGGCGGACTTGGGATGGTTATGGCATCGCCGGCTATCCCATGTCAACATGAGAACTTTGCAAAGTCTTCACAAAAGTGGCCTTATTGTTGGACTAAAAGAGAATGTTTCCTTTGCAAAGGATCGCGTTTGTAGGTCGTGTGTTGAAGGGAAGATGCATGACATTGTGCACAAGGCCAAGACTATTATCTCATCAAAGAGGATCTTGGAGCTTCTTCATGTTGATCTCTTTGGTGCCGTGCCCGAGGCAAGTCTTGGCGGCAAGAAGTATTGCTTGGTGATTGTCGATGATTATTCAAGATACACTTGGGTTTATTTCTTGAAGTGCAAGAGTGAAACCCAACAAACCATCATCGACTTCTCCAACGAAGTGCAACGTCAACACAATGTGCAAATCATGGCTATTAGGAGTGATAATGGGTCGGAGTTCAAGAACTATACATTGAATGAATTTCTTAGTGAAGAAGGCATTCGTCACCAATACTCCGCCACTTACACTCCTCAACAAAATGGTGTTGCCGAAAGGAAGAATCGCACTCTCTTGGATATGGCAAGGACCATGTTGGCGGAGTACTCTTCTCCCCAATATTTATGGGCCGAGGCCGTATCCACCGCATGCCACTCCTCCAACCGCCTCTACATCCGCAAAGGCTTGAGCAAGACCCCATATGAGATCCTCACCGGCAACAAGCCCAACGTATCCTACTTCCGTGTATTCGGTTGTAAGTGCTTTTATTTGATCAAGGGTATTAGGTTGTCGAAATTTCAATCCAAAACTATTGAGGGTATTTTTGTTGGTTACGGTGCCGAATCCCACACTTATAGAGTCTATGACAAAGCCTCACGGATTGTCATAGAATCTTGTAGTGTGGTGTTCGAGGAAAATGACGGCTCCCAAGTGGCGCAATTTCATGTTTCAAATGTAGATGTTGAAATGCCTCAAGAAGCCATAGGAAGGATGGGTGTGGGATTCTTCCGCCCCATCGAGGGACACCTTATGGCGACTCGAGAAGGACTATGCTCTACCCAAGTGGAGCCCTCCTCTACATTTGAAGATCAAGCCAAGGAGCCAACTACTACACCTAACCGAGAACATATTCAAGACCCTCCTCTCATTGATCAAGTGACTCCGCAAGTCGTACCCACTCCTCTCACTAATGCGAGTCAAGATCAAGGCCAAGATCATTCATCCTCGTCATCCTCCTCTCAAGTTGAAGCTAGTATCGAAGATATTGTTGATGACAATGTTGATGATCAAGGCCATATTGGTCAAGATGGGGACCCAAATGATCAAGATGATCAAGTGATTCCTCCTCGCAATAATGAGGAGATCGAAGCCCGTCGCATCAAAAGGATAAGAAGAGCTTTGAAGCAAATTGATGCCCAAGATGACAAGGTCTTGGAGGATGTTCAAGCTAGAAGATCCACTAGAAGGCAATTGGCTCATTTTTGTGAGCATCAAGCTCATATCTCTATGGTGGAGCCTAAGAAAGTGTATGAAGCTCTTGAGGACTCCGATTGGGTTGAAGCTATGCATGATGAGCTCAATAACTTTGAGCGCAACAAGGTTTGGAGATTGGTTGAGAAACCCAAGGATTGCCACAATGTTATTGGCACCAAGTGGATATTCAAGAACAAGCAAGATGAGAATGGCATTGTCATTAGGAACAAGGCAAGATTGGTCGCTCAAGGTTACACCCAAGTTGAAGGCATTGACTTTGATGAAACTTATGCGCCCGTGGCTCGCCTTGAGTCCATCCGTATCCTCCTTTCTTATGCATCCTCACATAATTTCAAGTTGCAACAAATGGATGTGAAAAGTGCTTTCTTGAATGGTCCACTAAAAGAGGAGGTATATGTTAAGCAACCTCCGGGGTTCGAGAATCTCAACTTTCCCAACCACGTTTACAAACTTGACAAGGCTCTCTATGGTCTCAAACAAGCACCTCGTGCTTGGTATGAGCACCTTAGGGAGTTGTTAGATGATCGTGGTTTCGAAGTTGGGAAGATTGACCCCACTCTCTTCACCAAGAGAGTAAAGGGAGAGCTTTTCATATGCCAACTCTATGTGGACGATATCATCTTTGGCTCAACTAACCAAGCTTTCAATAATGAGTTCTCTAAGCTTATGACTGACAGGTTCGAGATGTCTATGATGGGTGAGCTTAAATTCTTCCTTGGCTTTGAGATCAAGCAATTGGCTCGTGGGACTTTCATTTCTCAAGCCAAGTATACCCAAGATATGATCAAGAGGTTCAACTTCCAAGATGCTAAGATCAAGACATCTCCTATGCAAGTCAAGTGTCATCTCTCTCGTAATCCAAAAGGGAGTAAGGATGTGGACCAAAAGCTTTATCGTTCTATGATTGGTTCTTTGCTCTATCTTTGTGCATCTAGGCCCGATATCGTTTTGAGTGTAGGTGTGTGTGCAAGGTATCAAGCGGCTCCTAAGGATTGCCATCTAATGGCGGTTCATAGGATCTTTCGTTATTTGGTTCATACCTCAAGATTTGGTTTGTGGTACCCAAAGGGGGCACAATTTTCTCTCAATGGATATACGGATTCCGATTGGGCGGGTGATCAAGATGATAGGAAGTCAACTTCGGGGGCTTGCCAATTTCTTGGTAGGTCCCTTGTAAGTTGGTCCTCGAAGAAACAAAATTGCATCTCTCTCTCCACCGCCGAAGCTGAATATGTTGCCGCCGCAAGTGCATGCACCCAATTGCTATGGATGAGGCAAACTCTCAAGGAATATGGAGTTCATTTGGACAAAGTACCTCTTCTATGTGACAATGAAAGTGCTATCAAGATTGCATACAATCCGGTGCAACACACAAGGACGAAGCACATTGAGATTCGCCACCACTTCATCCGTGATCACGTGGCGAGAGGAGACATTGCACTCGGTTATGTGCCCACCAAGGACAATCTTGCGGATATTTTCACGAAGCAACTTGATGATGCAAGGTTCATGTTCTTGAGGAATGAGCTAAATGTGATTGATTCAAGGAGTTTGGCTTGACTATCTTGTGCACACCCCTATAGATGAAACGTGTTCGAGCTTAGATGTAGGCATGGACATAGGGGGAGTGCTATCCTAACACATTGGGTTCTCCCTCCCCCCATTATGCCCATAGCAAAAAATTCATTGTGATCTCTCTTTTTCTAATGTTGAATTGTGAGCTTCAATGTTGAGTTTTGGCAATGCCCCCAAGATATATCTTCGCGGTTGCATACCAAGAACTCTTACATGGTGGCTTCGGCCACCAACCTCTTCATTTCGAAGAGTTGGATCTTAGTTGGGTTTTTCTACTTGTCATTTCATTGCATTTCGTGTGTTTTTCCCGGCTAAGTGGTTCTTCCTAGGAAAATCCCACTCAATTGGTTTTTTAGTTGGTTGTTTCTTGCTCTTGAGAGGGATAAGTACTAGTCTCAGTTTGTTAAAATCTATCCTAAGCCTTTCTATCAAAAAGCCTTTCTTTTCTAAGCACTAGTGTCGTCCGTTGAAAACGAGGAAATTTCGAATCAGGAGGCAGTCGGAATTTCCGGTTCAGTTTTGAACCGGAATATCCGGCTGTACCGGAATATCCGGTTCAAACTTGAACCGGAATATCCGGTTCGGCGAAATCCATAAAGCCTGGAGCCCGACGGGGAGAGGCAGTTCTTGCCCTTTTTCCCGTCCGCTCCTCTCCACCAAATCGCCGCCGCCGTGATTCTTGGCCTCCCGGGCCGTTTCCTCCGCGAGATCTTGGAGCTTTGGCCCGGATCTTGATCTCCTCGCGTTTTGGAACGTTTCTACCCAAGCATTCTTCTCCATGGATCCCGGTAATGTTCAAATCTCTTAAATCTTGGTGCTATAACCTTACCTTCCATGGATTTGCGTTTTGTTGGCTATGCTTGGTAGATTTCGTTCCGAAGAGGACCCCCCATACATGCTAGAAACCATAGACTAGATTACTTGTTTGCAATCCATGTGGAAATCTGAGATCTAGGTTGAATTTGTGCTGTTCCGCAACTTACCGGAATATCCGGTCCACGACTGAACCGGAATATCCGGGTAACCGGAATATCCGGTTCAGTTTTGAAACGGAATATCCGGCTAAGTCCAGTACTGTTTAAGGGCAGCCCCAAATTGATCTTTCCCAGATTTCTACCTCGATTGTTTCCTGTAATCTCCTCTATCGTTTCTATGCATGTTTGTATCCGTTGTGTGACACTAGTGTACTCATCTTGTGCTTTTCCTACTATCTTGTTTCACAGATGGTGACCACGATCGGAGCGATCCGAAGCGCAAGAAGCTAGTTTCTACCCGTAACAAGAGGAAACCTCGGCTCAACTATAAGACCGACATTCCTACTCAGGAGTTCAATGAGCTCAGAAAGCAGGATGCCTATCTTTCTCCGAGGGTTGGGAATATTGATTCTCGTTTCTGGAGTCTGGAGACGAGTCGGATGCTTAGACCGTGTCTGGGGCGTTAGTTTAGCTATTTCCCTCCTTTTTGGTGTCTCGATGCCAAAGGGGGAGAAGTAGCTATTATAGACTACGGGATTTGCATGGGTTCGGGCACAAGCATTTGCTTTTATCCTTCCTTTGAGAGCTTGTGTCCATTTTATCTTCATTTGTCGTGCTTGTGAACTTGTCGTTTATTGTCGTTTAAAACTATGTGTGTGACTATTGGTTATCTGGATATTATCATGGTTATCTATTTATGGTGTGTTGGTTATCTATCGTATATGTTGAGGAGATTATCTATGGTTGTGCTTGGTTATTCTTGGATATATCATTCTCTCATTCTCGCACAAGGTATATACTTCTTTACACTCAACATATTGGGATGTTGTCTCTTTGTCATGCTTGCTACTTGTTGAAAATTTCTCCCTATACATCATTGCATCCATTTGCGTTTGAGGCAAACAAAAGATATGCATAGAGATAGGGGGAGAGATTTCCATCTTGTTTCAAGCATGATTACTGTCAAGGTTTATTGCAAATCTTAGTATTGTCATCTAACACCAAAAAGGGGGAGATTGAAAGTGCATTTCGTTTTCCCAGTGTTTTGTGTGTTAGTTAACAATACTAAGTACATTATTTATTGAGGTGTTTAGTGTGCAGGTGTTATACTTAACATCGGCATCGAGCACTGAAAAGTCGGTGAAGTTTGGCCTGAGGTTTTTGGGACAGAACTCAACCGGATTATTCAGACCGGATTATTCATCCTGGACCGGATATTCCGGTTGCTGAGAAAGGAGCTCAAAAATGGCTAAGGACTGAGAATTTCGCATACTGGAGTCAACCGGATTATTCGTACCGGATATTTCATCCTGGACCGGATATTCCGGTTGCTGCGAAAAATTGCTAAGGACTGGAAGTTTTGAGCTACTGGAGTCAACCGGATTATTTGGTCCAGATTATTCATCCCGGACCGGATATTCCGGTTGCTGCGAAAAACTGCTAAGGACTGGAAGTTTTGAGCTACTGGAGTCAACCGGATTATTTGTACCGGATATTTCATATCTATACCGGATATTCCGGTTGCAGTTGAAGAAGCGGAAAAATGGCTAAGGACTAGAAGATTTGCGTACTGGCATCTACCGGATTATTTGTACCGGATTATTTCAGATCAACCGGATAATCCGGTCCAGCACTGCAGATCTGCGTGGAGCAAACTGACCGGATATTCCGGTCCAAACTTGGACCGGATATTCCGGTACCTTTTTTCCTGCACAACGACTAGTTGTGAGGAGGGACTATAAATATCCCTCCTCTTCTTCCTCAAGATCTAGTTCTTCCCCTTAGCATTGATGAGCATTTAAGAACTCACCAAATCCCTCATAACTCCCAATCCCTCCACCCAATCTTGAAGATCTTTGGAGGATTGAAGGAGAAGGCCCCGATCTACATCTTCACCGACCCGTTCTTCATTTCCCCCTCTCTAGCTCGAGGGATCTTGCCTAGGGTTTCCTCTTGTGGAGAACCTAGGCATCTTGTTTCTTGTTGGTGATTCAAGAGTTGTTGGGAGCCCCCAATTAAGTTGTGGGTGTGTGCCCCAAGGTGTTTGTAAAGGATTTGATCCCCGCCTCAAAGGGGTTCTATAGTGGAAGGTGAACTAGGCCTTTGTGGCGAAGTTCATCGGAGAATAGGGTGAAGCCTTAGTGGCGTTGAGTAGGCCTTTGTGGCGAGCTCACACCCCTCCAACGAGACGTACTCCCCTAAAAAGGAGGAACTCGGAAATACATCGTGTCTCCGTGTGCTTCCATCGGTTACCTCGTTCCTCCCTCTCTTTACTTACTTGTACTTGTTGCTTTGATTGCTTGTCCTGTCATATAGGTAAATTCACCACTAGTTGCACTATCTAGAGAATTTACCTTTCTTGTCAAGCCTAAATTTGAGAAAAATTAAAATTTGTCGTAGCACCTATTCACCCCCCCTCTAGGTGCCCATACTTTAATTTCAAGCACAAGCCCTTACTCTTTCCCTGCCTTACTAGTGAAAAAGAAGGACCACACCTGGAGAAAGTGCATTGACTTTAGGAAATTGAATTTGCAAACAATAATAAATAAATATCCTATTCCCATCATAGAGGATTTACTAGATGAGTTACATGGGGCAAAATTCTTCTCCAAGATAGACCTCAGAAGTGGGTACCATCAGATTAGAATGAAGGAAGAGGATATTGACAAAACTGCCTTCACAACGCACCAAGGTCATTATGAATATGTGGTCATGCCATTTGGCTTAACAAATGCCCCAGCAACATTTCAACAACTCATGAACTCTATACTGGAGAAAACACTAAGGAAATTTTAACTGGTCTTCTTTGATGATATTCTGGTCTACAGTCCAACAATGGCAGAACACATTTCCCACCTCCAAGAAGTATTCTCTATACTACACAAGAATAAACTCTATGCCAAACTAGCCAAGTGCACATTTTCTCAGCAACAAATAGAATACTTGGGCCACATAATCACAGGACAAGGAGTGGATACTGATCCCAAGAAAATAGAAAGCATCCTCACCTGGCCTATCCCAGAAAACATAACACAACTAAAGGGATTCTTGGGACTTACTGGCTATTACAGGAGATTTATCAAGAATTATGGCCTTATATGTAGACCTTTGTTTGATGCATTGAAAAAGGACAATTACAAGTGGACTGAGGAACATGACAAATCATTCTCTCAATTAAAAGAAGCTATGACCACCCCTCTAGTACTAGCCATGCCCAATTTTTCCTGGCCTTTTCAACTGGAAGCAGATGCTTCAGGAACAGGAATAGGTGTTGTCCTACTGCAACAAGGGAAACCAATTTCATTCATGAGTAAGGCCATTGGGCCCAAATCTGCTGGCCTCTCCACTTATGACAAGGAAGCCATGGCAATTTTGGAAGCACTCAAGAAATGGAAACGTTATTTCTCTGCTTCTTCACTCATTATCAAGAAAGACCAGCAAAGCCTCAAGTACATTCAGGAACAAAAGGTCACAAAGGGCATTCAACACAAATTGTTAATTAAATTGCTGGGATACAATTATACCATTGAGTATAAAAAAGGGAAAGGAGAATGTAGTTGCAGATGCACTCTCCAGGATTAAACACAAAGTCTGTTCCTTATTCACTAGTGCACTCTCCAGGATTAAACACAAAGTCTGTTCCTTATTCACTAGTGCAACCATTCCTGCTTGGATAACTGATGTTACCAAATCTTACATGGAGGATAAAAAATGCAAGGAATTACTAAAGCAACTAGCCATTAATCCTGACACTATTCCTAACATGATGCTCTCCAAGGGCATTATAAGATACAAGGACAAAATTTATCTGGGCAGCACAACTGACTTGAGAAACAAAGTCATTGAATCACTGCATGCTTCAGAATTGGGAGGACATTCTGGAGAGAAAGCAACTTATAAGAGAATCAAACTATTGTTTCACTGGCCTGGCATGAAGCAACACATCATTGATTTTGTCAAGCACTGCCCAGTCTGCCAAATAAACAAAGGGGAACACTACAAGTATCCTGGCCTACTGCAGCCACTTCCAGTACCTGAATTTGCCTGGACACACATCAGTATGGATTTCGTAGAGGGCATGCCACTGTCAGAAAATAAGGATCTCATACTGGCCGTTGTTGACAGATTCACCAAATATGCCCACTTCATTTCCATGAAACATCCAATTACACTTAAGTCTGTTGCAAAAGCATTTACTGAACCAGTCTTCAAACTGCATGGCCTCCCTTCAGTCATTGTAACTGATAGAGACAAGATATTCACCAGTACACTCTGGCAAGACCTTTTCAAATCTCTGGGTGTCAAGCTACACTTCAGTACATCATACCATCCCCAGGCTGATGGCCAAACAGAAAGAGTGAATCAATGCCTTGAGAACTACTTGAGACACATGGCTTTCCTGCAACCCAAAAAATGGCATCACTAGCTTCGACTGGCAGAATGGTGGTACAACACCACCTTCCAGAACTCTCTGAAGATGACCCCCTTCTTTGCACTCTATGGCCGACAACCACCAATGCTAGCAGAACTACTGCTTCCTCATGATTATTCTGCAACAGGACTCATATCCACAACAACAACTGAGGAAATTGCCCTGCAAATTAAGCAGAATTTACTCAAAGCCTAGAACAGAATGAAAGTACAAGCTGACAAGAACATAATTGAGATAAATTCGAATAAGGTGACATGGTTTACCTCAAACTCCAGCCCTACAGACACACTTCACTCAGCATCCAAAAGTTCCTTAAGCTTCATTCCAAGTACTATGGACCATTCAGAGTCATTGCAAAAATAGGCCAAACTGCTTACAAATTGCTCCTTCCTGATGGCTGCCAACTCCATCACACATTCCATGTCAGCCAACTAAAAAAGCATTTGGACCGAAAGCAATACCCACTCCTCATCTGCCACTACTCAACAAAGAGGGGACTATCCACTTAGCTCCAGAAAAACTACTCGCCAGGAAACTGATTCCTCGAGTACAAGGCTCTATCTCTGTCCTAGTGGTCCAATGGCTACTGAAATGGAAAGAAATTCCTGAAGAACAAGCAACCTGGGAAGAGTCCACTTTCATGCTGAAGATCTTTCCATCCTTCTCATCCTTGAGGGCAAGTATGCTGTCAAATGGGGGGAATTGTCGTGAACCTAACGAAACTGAAGCCTGAGTACTGTTTCTGATCAAGCCTTTGTCGCAGCTATTCTAAGCCGTCAGATATTATATCAACGCCCCTCGTATCTACTTACCACTTCGCGCCAAGAAGAAACGACGTCCGCTGGGATCATATCCAACGGTTGAGATTCATCGCACCGTCATTTTCAAACACAAGGCCTAGCTGGCACTTTCGCCGCCAACTACCAACTATGTTGTCGTCTTCTTTGCTTTTCCTCTATTTATCCCCCGGGCATGTAATCGTTAGCACTATCTTGGAATTAGGGTTTATCCCCCGCCGCCACTTCGTGGTCTGGCTTGTAAACACTTTCCTCCGAAAGTATTAATCCCAATTGCTCGATTTCCCTCGGAATGATCTTGAGTTCTTGCGGTTCTTCAGAGTCACAGTAGTGAGGTTCAGAGATATAGCTCTAAGCTTATCATGGTGCGACTGCTTGTACACCCCGAACTTGAAGAAGTGCTCCCCGTCGGGCGCGCCGTGGCCGCCCGAGCGGAGCCTCATGTCGCACCCGGACTTCTAGAGGATACTCACAGCCCGCTAAACAGTAGGTAAATGGCTTACGGGGCATACCGGCACCCGCATCTCAATATGAGTAGGCCAACACGTAAACGTGTGACAACCATCCTCTACTATTCATCGTCTGCGTAAACCATCCCATAGAAATCCGACTACTTCCATTGAAGTACTTCATAACATACACACATGGTACGTCAACGGCATTTGAACAAGTGATATCACAACAAATCTCTAAGACACAAAGAAATAGAAATAAGTTGCAAATAGCTCTCACTAGAGCAGAGATAGCAAATACAATCATCCAGAGGAGACATGTCCCAACAAGTCATCATTACATCACAGCGGAAGCATCCAAAGTGTCTGAGTACAGACAAGATCCAAATAGGCCTAAGAGGCCGGAACCGAAAAGACGGAGCCCATCCACGATGTCTCGGATCCTGCTCGGGTCCGCAATCTACTCGTCAGCAGCCTCGTCATACTCCACGTAGTAGCCACCATGGGGATCCTCGGAAACGTAGTCTACAGAACACGCAGCCCCAAAGGGGTCAGTACAGACGAGTACTGGCAAGCAAGACGCACAAGATACCAAAGTGTACCCAGCAACACCAAGTACAGATGCTTTGGGTTCAACGGAAGATAGGTGATATAAAAGATGCGGCAGCGGGCTGCTCTAACCAACTACAGAGACACGCTACAACATCCGGCTAAAAGAAGGGGATAAGATAGCGTATCGGAACCAACTACCACTATCCTCAAACAAACCCATCCTGGATCTCGCCCCTTATCCAAAGAAGCAATCCGAGGATAACTCACACAGTTGGATTAGTGAAGATTCAAGTTATTGTGTCAATAAAACTATTACTAGTCAACATTGGTATTAATTAGGTGTAAGCTGTCTAATCCTTGTTAGCCAGCCCTATCACCAAGTCATCCATAACCGCGGACAACACGGCTTCTCGAGAAGATTTAACCCTGCAGGGATGCACCAAATTGGCCGTACACGTAAGAATATCCCGCCAGACGGGGATCAAACCCACCAAGCGAGACACTCAACACAACCCAACTCTTCTTCGCATCAAGCCCAAAGAACCCCGTGCAATTGAGCGCACGGCTAATCAAGCCCCACGAAGAAAAGGGGACCCTCATAGCACTCTAAGAACGTGTCTCCCTAAATGCCGACTACAAAAGTTACCACCCTGGCCTCGATCGGGTTCGCACCTGCATATGCATGCGGCAAATGGAAAACCCGAACTAAATGAGGCGATTTGGACGAGATGCAAATCGAATCAAATTGAGGGGGGCGCCCATACACGCTTCCCACATGCGGTTAGCGCGCTCATCATGGATCTAGAGGACAAGAACCTTTTCCTAATTAAGGTCGACACTAGCAGGCCTCAAAACCATACCCGGCCTCCTGCCGGTGCCTTATCATCAAATTAGCATTACCTCAAACATTAACAGGTTGTTGTTTAAACATCGAGCCCCAGAACATAAAAAATATGGTAACAGAAATAACGGACAACAAACTCGAGTATAAACAACCCTAAGCATGCTAGTAAGACACAGGCAACAAGCAACGGAGTTATAGGTGTGGAGGATAGGCTATATCAGGGTTGCAGGATAACATGTGATAGGATCGGAACACAAGCAACGAATCTTAAGGCTAGCAGAATAGACAACGGAAAGTATCGATATCCAGTGTGGAAAGGACACAATGGTTCATGTGAGTGAATACTTACCTGCAAACTCAGTAGCCTGGTACTGGGCTAACTCCTCAGAAGTAGTGTCGTAAACCTCGTCTGTCTCAACGTCGTCGTCTATTCGAGAAGAAGCAAACAAACAACGCAGAGAGACAAACAATCAATAACATGGCATAATGCACAATCATGGGATGATGCATGACAATTTAATCGATGCATTAAAGGTAAGCTAGTTGACATGGTAACATAATTAAATGAGCCTATATGCAATTTGGATTGCATATGGAAAGGCCCATGAATTAAGGTTGAATTAAATGATCTACAACTAACCATCATGTGAGAGTTGATTAGAATGATGCATGGCTGAGGAAAACAATGAGAAAACAACATTAGCTTCAATTTGATATGTTGTTTACCAAGTTTGGAAATTTATTTATTAAGTTATGAAAATTGGCTTCTTAAATGAGTTACACAAGCATTTGTTGTTTTCACCAATTTTAAATGTTCAAAATAAATAACAAAATTCATATTTGGCAAGAACACAAAATTTTAAGTGGAAAACATGTTTCATTTGTTGACAAAGGATTTAAAATGAATTAATTATGAATTAAACAAGTTTGAACAAGATTTAAATGAATTTAATTCAAGTATGAAATTATTTGAATTTTTATTTGTTCAAAACATTAAATAAAATTCATATTTGAAAAGATTATAAGTTTCTGGTTTGAAAACACAGTTTATATGTTCAAAAAGAATTTAATTTGACCAAGTTATGAATTTAGCAATTTTAAATGACTTAAACAAGATTTAAATTATTTAACCAATTTTAATTATTCAAAACAGGAAACAAAGTTTATATTTGGAAAGCTTGTTTAATTTTGCATGGAAAACATATTTTATATGTGCCATTTGAATTAAATTTGAATTAGTTATGAATTTGACCAAAATTTGAAATAATAGTTTGAATTTGAATTTTTTAGAATATTTGAGATGTTCAAAACAGTAAACAAATGATTTAAACATGTAGAGAATTAAATTTGGTACAGAAAACATATTTTATTTATTTAATTTGGATTTGAAATACAGAAGTTATTTGAATTTTAAATGTAGGGGCTATTCTGTGATTTAAACAGTTTTAATTCTAATCCAGGGGCCTAGGTGCGAAAAAGAAATTCCAGACAGGCCCCTGGGGCTTTTCCTACGCGGGCAGAGCAGCCCATGGGTCACTGGCAGTGGGCCAGTGCCCAGCTGTGCGCCTGCGTGGCCGCGGGTGGATGCGCGCGTGGCATCCACTGCCAATGGCAGGTGATGGAGGGATGGTAACCCGGTAGGCCAACGCCAAGGTGTAACTCGGCCCAAAGGACACTGCGTGAGATCCGGCTAAGGATAAAGGAACTTTTAGAAGGCCCAAGTTTGTGGGCCTGGTAACCCGGATTGTGGGTTACGGTAAGGAAAGTTAGGGTTCTGTATGCGGTGTCCGGGTAGGATTCAGGGTGCGCCTTGGAGGGCAAGCCAGGGGGTCCGGGTGCTTTATAAGCCGGCCCCTAGGTCTAGTTTAGAGAGATCCAAGAGTTCGAGCAATATCGCTAGGTATCGAGTATCCAGTGTAACATGAGAGTTGAGATTAACATATCAAAATCGGAGACTCGGCGACTTGCTTGCCGGCTACCAGATCGCATATCATCATGTTTTCCTCTGAGCTAAACCCTCTCCCAAACACCAGTGTCGTCTTGCCCCAAGATAAGTTACCCCCGGTAACGTCTGCCGTGACTATCCCACGACAGTTCGCGCCCACCGTGGGGCCTGCGTCCAAAGGTGTTTACATCACGGGAGAAGCTCGGAAGAACATGGAGAATCTTGTCATCGGCGAGATCTACACCGACCGCGAAGGAGAGAAGATGGTGGACGATTCCGGCTGGGGGCCAGAGTCGGATCACCTCGAATCCGGATCTATCGTGACAATCGGCCGGATCAACGTCTTCATCGGTATGGTACGTACTTCCGGTTCGATCCCTGACGACTTTGGATTTGATTCTGTGTCAGAGGAGGCCACCTACATTCAATCAGATGGAGAAGAATCAGTTGGGATGACAGATCCAACAGAAGAACCCACCACAAAGAGGGAACAACCGGAGGAGCCGGCATGGACCCCGCGTGGCTGGGTCGAGAAAGAAGATGATACCGAGTCTATCCTGCATCTGCTAGAGAATCGGTATGAGGAAAATAGCAGCGAAGAGGAACAGTATGAATTCGCGCCAAGCATTGTGCGCCGGGTTGCGGTTTACACGGCTCCCGCGACCAATCTCAACCAGGAGAACGTGACCGCGGCCGCGGTCGGAGCAGCACAAGCATTGGCCCAGCAGCAAGGTCCGGCTAACGGGAACCCGGTTTTGGCCCGGGTTGACGGAGAGTCGGCATCGGTTACCAGTCAAGCGGCGGAAAACGAGTTACACGCGAACACGTTTGGATTCCTAGCAAACCGGACACCAGGAGCGGGTCCTTCCAATCCACAACACCCGGCCCTGTTCGACAACAATCTGATTCTAGATCCCACAGTTCTTGCCACCGTTATCACTCCAGAAAACGCGGCGGAACGGGTTAGGGACCTGGACATAGCCCGTCGTGCATTAGAGCAACAGAGAAGACAAGTAGAAGCAGAAAGGCAAGGGATGGCCACACGCCAACGCGAGCTGGATGCACTGGAAACCCGGCTCCGAGAGGAAACGACTAGAATACATCAAAGGCACCAAACCAGATTACCAGCGTTGGGTGGAGTTATAAATCCGGCTACACTGTTTATCACACCTCAAGATCAGCCGATTCCAGCGGCGAACCAAGGAACTGCACCTCAACCGGCAACTGTGGGAACACAGCCGGCAAGCGTGCAAGCCGGGTTACCTTTACCACAGACTGGAGTTACAACCGGCAATACATTACCACCACCACCACCGTCACGATTTCGCACACCGGCAGGTCATTACAACAATCCCATGGACAACGTGTACGCAGCAACACTCGCGTTGAATCAAATCCCTGTGAGAGAGTCACCCCACGCAGAGGAGACCCGGCGGGCGATAGATATGCTGCACACTGCGGTGGCGCAGCAAGCTAATTACCCGGATCACAGAAGTGGAATGCATGGGACACCATATGTCAGTCAGCAACGAGGCAATACCGGCAATATCCAGATGAGTTCAGCACGGCGGAGGGAAGAGCAGCAGCAAATGCCGCCTCCTCCGCGTGTTCAGGCAGCACCAGCAGCATCAGCAGCACAAGCTATCGTGGATAGTTCCAGAGCCAGAAGAGCCGTGGCAGTGTATGCGGTACATGGACCACCAGCAGCACCGCGTCCATCCCCCCCCCCCCGCAGGATCACACGTTTCCCGAGTAAGGTCAGTTCCGACCAACCTTGTAGGACCTAAGTGTCTCTCGGATAGCATCAGGGCTGAACCTTACCCGGAAAAATTCAAAGAACCGGGTAAAGTAGTGAACTATGAGCCGACTATGGATCCAGAAACATGGTTGAGCAGTTATGAGATGGCTATGTCAATTCGCAATGCGTCCGAGAATCTTCAAGCCAAGTTCATGTACTTGATGATGTCAGAAGGAGCAGCAAAGTTATGGTTCACCAATCTACCGGAAGGATCTATCAAGTTGTGGGAGGAGTTGAAAACTGCGTTTATCAAGCACTTTCATGGGACGTGCAGAAAGTTATTCACTATTGATGACCTAGAACGATGCGTCCAGAAGAAGGGAGAGTCCGCGCGCAGCTGGGTGCGCCGGGTTATGGAAATACTTCATTCATCCACAGATATTCAGCCCAAGGATGCGTAACAAGCTATGGCAAAAACGTGCAAGTACACACCTTTAGTGCAGAAGTTAACCCGCATGAAATCTAGTCGGAATGCTTCAGAAGTCACGATGGGAGAACTGATGGATGCATGCAACAAACACGCCGCAACGGACACTACAGAAGAGGAAGTTGATGACAAAAAAGCAAAAGCGAACACAAGTAATAATGGAAGAGCCGGCAATGGATCAGCGCCGGGTGATAACGGAAACAGCCAGAACAAGCGCCCGTTCGAGGGAGGCTCCGAGTTTGTCGCCAGCACAGAAGCCGGGTCTTCGAGACCCAGGGCAGAAGGAAATTTCAATACTGGAAATCACAATGGAGGAAACTATCAAGGGCCGCCAAGGCCGAGTAACAATTGGGACATCTTCAGAATGGCGTGCCCGAAACACAGCAGGAACGGTAGGCCGGCTAACCACTCCTTGGAGCAGTGCGCCGACCTACAGAGATGGAAGAACGAGGAAGTGAACAGAGCCATGCGAGGTGCAGGTCGGGGAGGAGGACCGGGTCCAGGTGGAAACCCGGGCAACGGCCCACCCCCAGCCGGTAACCCGGCAGCAGGAAATCAGGGTAACAACCAAGGGGGAGCCGGAGGTTTCCAGGCTAACCCCAAGCAGTTGGGTCAATATCACGTGCATACTACAGGAAATTCTAACAAGGATAAAAAGATACTGAAGCAAGCGGTAAACTCGGTTTCCTCGGCTGTTCCGAGATACCTGAGGTGGTCAGAGCAGGATGTAACATGGAGCAGAAGAGATCACCCGGAAAGAATAGAACACCCGGGAGTCTTAGCATTAGTAGTTGCACCGCAGGTCAATGGGTATGAGCTGAAAAAGGTCCTGATGGATGGTGGAAGTAGCATCAATATCCTGTATTGGGAGACCTTTCTACGCATGGGTCTCAAGGAGTCTCAGCTACAGAAAAGTTCAACAATTTTTCATGGGATAGTGCCGTCACTCAGCGTGCCCCGAGGGAAAAATCGCATTGGAGGTAGCTTTCGGAGAATCAAAAGATAATTATCGAGTTGAGTGGCTCACTTTCGAGGTGGTCAAGTTGCGCAGTCCTTATCACGCGCTGTTCGGAAGGCCGGCTTATGCTAAATTCATGGCTAGGCCGTGTTATGTGTATCTACACCTAAAAATCCCGGGTCCTAAGCAGACCATCACCATACATGGAAGCCGGTATATAGCGGCTGAGTGCGATGAAGGAGACGCAGCAATGGCTGAGCAAGCTTGCAGAAAAGAGGAACTCAAGCATTACCGGTCTCAAGCAGACCCGGATGACAGAACATCATTGAAAATACCGAGTACTGAAGATGAAAGGGCAAAGTTCAAGGCAGCACAAGACACCAAGATGGTGGCTTTCATCGAACATGATCCCTCCAAACAATCTGCCATAGGAGAAGAAATCACACGACCGTTTACAGTCAGCCACGTCATGAAAATGCCTCACCCGGATTGGCTAGAAAATCCGGTACTCATAATAAAAAAGACCAACAAGTGGAGAATGTGTATCGATTACGTCAGTTCCGGACAGGCTCCCAAGAAGAACTAAACAATGTAACGGACAACAGGTTTCAGACGCACTCTTTTCCTATCCAGGGTACCTAAGGGGACTGGAAGGTTTTTAATGAGGCGGCCTGCTGACCCAAACTTTCTCGTATCAATAAAGAGATGGTTAAGCAATATATCTTCTTCACATGCGTTATCAAGTCTTATTTTGTTATGATCTTTACTTCGGTTATAGGTAAGTATTATTTATCGTTATCAGTACATCAGTTTCCTTAAGTATGTTGCATATATCTAGGTCTTGGGGGCTGATTGCTTGAATATCACAGTTACAAACTCAAAGACCCGGCCTTGATGCCTATGAGTTATAAGGGCCGATTACTCGCAAACGAGTACGGCTGCAATCTTATAACCGGACAAAGGAGCCAAATTTTCTTGACTTTTCTTACTTAAGCTCGATGTGACTCGCACTAAAGTGGCATGATTTGCTCGATTACGATTACAATCAGCCATGAAGCCCAATAGGGACTTGCCTGACCCTGTTTTCGTACAGATGTAACAACATGATATCCACGCGAAAGTCGGCTTATAGTACAAGATAGTCAAAAGGGTCATCTAAACCACAAGTTATGCAGAGTACAGGGCTAATAGCCGGGAACTCAACGTTTATTAAGCATAACTTCATACCCATGTGAAACGGCTCTAGGTTTTGGGCTTAGTAGAAAACAATGTGTTCTCCTGGAAAGACCACACATCCCAGACTCGGGTTTCGAGTCTTGGGGACTGGGGATTTCGAAACAGAAACAAGTTGCTTCGTTACTAAGCTCGAAAAACCCTAACATCCGAGTCTTGGGGACTTGGGGACTTAGAGAAAAGTCCACTTGTCAAAACCCACGATACTCGAAAACCGAGTCTCACAAAAGGGAACCATAAAGAAAGTCGGATATCAAGAATAAGTTCAAAAACAGACAAGTATCAAATCCATCCAAAGGCCAGGAGAGGCACGAGGTATATCAAGGAAATAAAGCGCATTACAAATCGCGTTAGTAGTATCAAAGGTGCACAGGCGCACCGTCAAAAGAATATCTGTTTCCAACAAAAGCATCGAAAGACCAAGGTATCATAATGGCATCTGTTTACTCGGCTTCCTGAGTCGGTTCCACATCTTTGCCCTTGCCCTCCGGGTCTTGGTCCTGGGCTTGCTCTTCAGCTTTCCCAGCATCGTCACTCGGATTCTTCGCATCAGGACGGACAGGCGGGCGGACAGCCGGCGTAGAGGTGGTTGGCCCTGATCCTAACTCGGCTTCCCTCTTCGCGGTTTCTTCCCTTTTCCTGGCCGAATCAGCATTCCATTTCTCCAAAATATCGAAGGGCAGGGGTGCTTCTTCCTGCACGATCTTGTTTTCAGCATCGTACGCACTCATAAACGTGCGCAGGTCCATACTATCGGCCAAAGTGGTTGCCGAGTGACGCACTGCGGATTGTACGGCCTTGAAATCCTTGGGCCCAAACCTGGAGCCATCCGCTTTGAATTCTGGAAACCCGGATATCACCTTTGCTGGCTCAAGCTTAGGAAAGTAAGCCTTAGCTAGCATAAAGGCCCGGGTCATACCAACCCGGCATGCCGAGCGTTTCCAGAGCTCGATCCACGCAGGCACGGTGGAGCATGCTTGGATAAGATTTTCTTCACCCGGATATGCCTCAGTTGGCCATTGCACGGCGTCCAATATCCACTTGGTGCCGGCGAAGAAGGTCCGGAGCACAGTCTTTAAAGTTTTAGCTTTTTTAACATCATCTTCTTCTGGGGCCGCAAGGTTAGCACCTGCAGTTGAAACAAGAAAGGCCACATCAGTAATTCCGAGTATCATGAATCAAGTAACAAAGCAGAGGCATGAAAGCAGTCAGCAGCAAGAAACTTACTAAGCAAGATACGATAAGTATCGGTAATTTGGTCCGATAACTTTTTCACTGCGGTTTGAGCAGTGGTGCACCTTTTCTTGTATTTGGAAACATCTTTTTTCAAGGTTTCCACTTCAGCCTCAAGGGCCTCTCTCCGCTTTACCTCGGCAAGCAGAAGTTGTTCGGTTTTGAGCAAAATTTCATCAGACCGGGTGGCCTGTGCCTGTAAGAGACCAAAGTATGAGAATTAGTCGGGTATCGTGGCAAGCCGAGTATCGCACAGAGTACCGAGAACAACTTCAACAAGTTATACTCGGAACTTGGGGACTAGATGGATACGAAGAGATACCAGGTAACATTACCTGGTGCTCCGCTGCCATACGCTCTAGCACATCGTTCTCCGAGGCCTTCATAGCAAGGAGAGCGCTCATCATCTGATCGAAAGTATTTTTGCCCAAGTTGGAAGACCCGGGATCTTGGAGACTCGGAGAAGGAGCTCTCGTCTTGGTGGGAGAAGGTATCCGGGTCGTCCGAGTATCGGAGTCTGGTGCTCCTCCTCCCGTGCCCAAGGCTGCAGCTTCTTCCTCCTCGTGTGTGTGCGAGGCTATTGGATACTCGGCTTCTTGATCGGCCGGGTTTATTGGTGGCACTTGTTCTTCTCCGCCAGCTGCGGTAGTCATATCATCGATCGGGTTCTCCTTACCCGGGTCATCAGTTTCCATATTTTCTTGGTCGCTGAGAGTGACCGCGGCTCTATGGACAGTATAAGTAAGCGGTTAGCGTACAACTGGGAAAAAGTGACGGAAAGGTGATAAAGCATCAGGAAAGGAACTTTACCCGGGATTCACCATGTAGTCCGAGGGGAACTCGCTGCTGGACCCGGACGAAACTGAAAAACATCAAGCAAGACACAGAATTATCCCGTAAGGGGATGGTTCGGAAAGACTTTGATATTCAAAGAAAGGATTAGGTGAGTACCAGCGCGTCGAGCCGGAGACGACGAAATACCCGGATTACGAGCGCCCTCACCCGGAAAATTCTGAGTCATTCTGCGCTTGGTCATGGGCGGTTCCTTCAGGTACGGCCAGCGGGATAACTCCAGGTTTAGCTCGCGCATGTTATCAAATGAATATGGTTTAGAGGCGAGGAAACGGTATGGAACCTTGAAGATGACCCCTCGGGGTTTTCTCTTGATTCCGACCTTGATCGTCGGCTCAGCTTCATCTTCGTCGCTTGCAGATTCTACCTTGCCTTCAGTTTCT
Source organism: Alopecurus myosuroides (assembly GCA_028641055.1). Lineage (NCBI taxonomy): Eukaryota > Viridiplantae > Streptophyta > Magnoliopsida > Poales > Poaceae > Alopecurus > Alopecurus myosuroides. The sequence continues at coordinate 418,719,540 of CM054058.1, forward strand.
TCTTCTTCGTCCTTGTCCTCTTGTTCTGAAAGTTATCAAGGTTTACAGTCGAAAAATGAAGAAAGAGCAACAACGAGCTCAGAGAAACCAAGTGAAACTCGGAATGTACCTTCATCCGAGTTAACGGCGTCTTCTTTCTCCTCTGGGCTTTCAGAGTTAGGGGGAGTTTCAATCTTCCAAAAAACATCATCGGCCTGAGATGAAGATATAAGAATGAGGGTTAACAGCTGTATCAAGTGGAAAGTGTGAAGGTAAAAATATGGAAGCCGGATCTTTACCTCAGGGGCCGGGTTCTCGCGCGTAAAGGGCTCTAACCCGGCTATATCCCGGATTACCTCCAACTTCTCTGTCAAGAAGCCCTTGATAGTCTTGTTGGTGTCACCAGCTGCAAAGCTGTTGGTGGAGTATCGGAGCGCGTCCGTGGTGTGCCCCGAGTACTCGCACATTAACTTTTTGTGGATGGAATTGGGTTGGATCCGGAAATCAACCCAAGTTTTCACCAGGTTAAGCCCAATGAGACCTTGGGCCGAAAGAATAGAAATTTTAGCCAACAAAGGTTGGATTGCCTCCCTGTCCGAGTCAGGGGCAAAAGCGTTGAAGGTCTTGGAGATATCGAGGAGGCCCTCCGAGTAACCCGGCAGCTTCTTTTCGCCGGGTGGGGAGGTGTCCCGGCAGTAAAAGTATGAGAGTTTCCAGTGTTTGACGTGGGAATTGAGTGTGAGAGGTGGCATGGGAGAATTTTTGCGACGCTGGATGGAGACCCCGCCGCAAGCAAGAAGTGCTCCGTCACCGCTTTCGCGACACGGCTTGCACTGGAAAAGTTCAGTAAAGAGAGCCAAACTTGGCGGAGTGCACAAGTATGACTCGGATAAAACAATGAAATGGGTAATATTCAACATAGAGTTAGGCCCTATGTCAAATACCCGGAGGCCATAGTGGCTCAGAACTTCTCGAAAGAAGGGGTGACCCGGAGGACGGAACCCCCGAGTCACGTGTTCGACGAAGCAGATTACCTCGTCGTCGGCAGGCGTGGGCCGGGTCTCATCACCCGGCACCCTCCAATGGATATCTTTTTGAGAAGGGAGAATCCCTAACTCGGCCAGCTCTTCTAACTTGGCCTTCGTAACAGTGGATCGCGCCCAGTTGGCGGATATGGAGTTGGTGGTCTTAGCCTTGGCTGGTTGTTTCCCCTCCTTCTTGGGAGCCATGGGATTAACCTGCAAAGCACAAGATAAAAAGGTACAAGGAGTAAGGCCCGAAAACCATGAGCTATCCGAGTATTTGCAAGCGATATCGAGAAAACATGGAAGCTAAGAGTTGTCCGGGTATCATTCTACGGAGCAAAGACTACAAATTATCCGGGTATCAGGTATCATTATAGAAACTACTGGGTACTTACGTATTGAAAAGTGTTTGAGGAAGACGGATGATTGTCCATGTATCTACTGCAAGCGAAAGAACCGGAAGAAAAGGATTTTCCGGGTGTCAATGACATGCGCGGAAAATTGGGACGAAATGGATCTAGATTGGAAAACTTGCGGATGATTCTACGGAGAAATTAATGGTTAATGATGATAGGGGAGGGATATGTGCCCATCTGTCATGTTATTGGATGAACTAGCGTGGGATTGTGGGGTCTAATTTGGCGCGGCAAGAAAAAATGACCCACGGATTGACCTAGATCCAATCTGGAGTAAATCGAGAAATTACGAGGTCAAGCTAATGGATGCGAGAAACTTACTGGAGGAGATTGAAGTGAAGCCCGGCGGAGGCAAATAGCACAATCCTGGTGCCCCTTAGAGATTCCCGGCGGGCAGGACAAGGGCGCGGTGGCGGATCTTGGCGGTGGCGTGGGGCGAGCCGTGGCGGAGCGTAGCCGGCGGCGGATTGGCTCCGGTGACGCGCGCGAGGTCTCCGTGGCGGTGCTCTGCGAGCTTGAGCGCGGAAGTGAAAAGAAGGAGGAAGAGGGGTCAATGAGCCGTTGGGGTTAGGTTAACCCCTGAATACCTATTTATAAGGGTGCGGGCGGATAAACCTAGTCCAACGGGCGGGAACTGAAAATTTCGGAATAACGGCTATCTGCCCGGATTTTGTGAGATATGCTTTAAGTTCTGGACGAGATATCCGGACAGAGATAAGAAGGAGATCTCCGCAATATCGGGTTCAATTATCGAGTAAAGTAAGCCGGATCTTTGACATTCTTATCAGGGCGTTGACCCGGAGAAAAGAAGGACCTAGAGAAAGCCGGGTTGCTATATGGCCACCTTGGAGTTAGGCCTAGCTGTTTATCAAAGCACCTTAACCCGGCCTCTTTGGATTTGTACGTTTGATATTTTTACAGGGAATAGCAAGCGCTTCAAGGAGGATCCCGTGAAGCCCAGGCTATTCTGGGGACTACTGATGGAGGGATGGTAACCCGGTAGGCCAACGCCAAGGTGTAACTCGGCCCAAAGGACACTGCGTGAGATCCGGCTAAGGATAAAGGAACTTTTAGAAGGCCCAAGTTTGTGGGCCTGGTAACCCGGATTGTGGGTTATGGTAAGGAAAGTTAGGGTTCTGTATGCGGTGTCCGGGTAGGATTCAGGGTGCGCCTTGGAGGGCAAGCCAGGGGGTCCGGGTGCTTTATAAGCCGGCCCCTAGGTCTAGTTTAGAGAGATCCAAGAGTTCGAGCAATATCGCTAGGTATCGAGTATCCAGTGTAACACGAGAGTTAGATAACATATCAAGATCGTGAGCTCGGCGACTTGCTTGCCGGCTACCAGATCGCATATCATCATGTTTTCCTCTGAGCTAAACCCTCTCCCAAACACCAGTGTCGTCTTGCCCCAAGATAAGTTACCCCCGGTAACGTCTTCCGTGACTATCTCACGACAGCAGGTGGGCCAGCGTGGCTTGCGTGGCAAAGAGCAAAAAGTGGGGGATTTAATCCCGCGGGGCGGGGATCGAACCCTGGCCCTCGTGTGCGTGCGCGCGGTGCGTTGCCACTGCGCTGCTGTTCGTTTCTTGACAGAAGGGAGGATTGGGGGGGTATGAGGTTCAGTTTCGTCAGTAACTGAACTGACGAAAGTTCAGTTAACTGAACTTTGCGTCGAGGGGACGGTGATCGCCGGCGGCCTGCGTTGTGCTGCTGCGTCTGTGCGTGTGCAGGGATGCGTGCTGTGCGCGCGGTTGCCAGGTGGAGATAGGAGGGGAAGGAAGCGACGTGGTGCTCACCGGGAGGGTGTAGAAGGAGGTGGCCGTGCTCGGGAGGCGACAGTCGACGACGGCGACAGGGACAGGGACGACGACGATGATCGAGTGCTTCCCAGCCCTAGTTGCGGTGTCGAGGAGGACGAGGACGGCACGGGGAACCGATTCCCGGGCCTATCCCGCGCGGTGGTGCATCGTGGCGACGGCGATTGCCGGAGTTGGTGGCGGTGGCGTTCGGTGGAGGTGGTGCAGAGAGAGGAAACAGAGGGAGGAGGAGGAAGGGAAACAGCGGCGGTGGAGATGGAGGAGGGAGAGGAGGTCTAGGGCAGGAGGAGGAGCTCGGGGGCATGGTTATAAGGAGGAGGAGGAGGAGGCGCTGCTGGCCGTTCCCTCCTCGGTCTGTCGACGTGGGCAGCGTCGATGAGCTGCCGTACAGAGGTGGACGAAAGGGTAAGCAGGCCGTGGGGGGATGGGCCTGGGGCTGGCTGTTGGGCTGGCCTGCCCTCTCCCCTCTCTGTTTTTTTTTGTTTTTCCTGTTTTCTGATTCTGTTTTTTTTGCAGAAAAGAAAAAGGAAAGAAAGAAGAGAAATGGAAGGGTTTTTGTGATTGAAAAATTTGGGGATAATTTTTTATAGATTATGTAGTACAAAAGCCCATCTGTGCCACTTTTTGTTTTTCAAAAGTTTGAATTTAGTTGCTGTTTGGAAATTCAAATGAATTTGAGCAATTTTTGGTATTAATTGAATAAATGAAAGGAGCAAGTTAAAAGTTTTTAATTTCAAGTTTAAAGGAAACAAATGATTGGTTTGTTTTGTACTTTTTATTTGAAACATTGTAACAGAACAAGTATGAAACAAAAATTTGAAATTTGTTTGAAATTCAAATAGAAAAACAAGGGAAAACAAATGGAAACAAATGCAATGCTTATGATGACATGATGCAAAACATAAATTAACAAAAAGCAAACATTCTAAAGGTGTTTTTCATACTTGGGATGTTACAAAACGCCCCCCCTTGAAGGAATCGCGCCCCGAGATTCCTACTGAGAAGAGAAAAGGTCCGGATACTTCTTGCGAAGATCCTCTTCGGTCTCCCACGTTGCCTCTTTATCGGAATGATGAGACCACTGCACTTTCAAGAACTTGGTGCTCTTGTCGCGAGTTTTACGCTCGGTCTCATCGAGAATTCGAATAGGGTGCTCCTCATAAGAGAGGTCTTCTTGCAGATCGATTGAATCATGATCAACTGCACGACCTGGATCTTTGAAGCACCTCTTGAGCTGTGACACGTGAAACACATCGTGCACCTTGGATAGATTTTCTGGAAGTTCAAGATGATAGGCATTTTCTGCACGCCTTGAGAGAATGTTGAAGGGACCAATATATCTTGGTGCAAGCTTTCCTTTGACACCAAAACGATGAGTGCCTCTGAGGGGAGTTACACAGAGATATGCTTTGTCACCAGGTGCATAGACCATGTCCCTGTGCTTGCTGTCATAGTAGCTTTTCTGACGAGATTGAGCAATCCTCAGATTGTCACGAATGATGTGAACTTTCTCTTCGGCTTCCTTACCAATGTCGGGGCCTAAGAGTGAACGTTCACCAGCTCCAGACCAATTGATTGGACTCCTGCATCTGCGGCCATAGAGAGCCTCAAATGGTGCCATGCCTAGGCTTGCCTGGAAGCTGTTTTTGTAGGAGAATTCAGCATATGGAAGACATTCCTCCCATTTCATGCCAAAAGAGATACCACATGCTTTGAGCATATCCTCGAGAATCTGATTGACTCTTTCGACTTGCCCTTGAGACTGAGGGTGATAGGCTGTGCTGAACAGCAGTTTGGTGCCCAAGGCTTCTTGAAAGCTTTTCCAGAAATGAGAAGTGAAGATGCTTCCACGGTCTGAGCTTATTTCCAATGGAACACCATGAAGAGGAACAATCTTTGCTGTGTAGAGCTCTGCTAACTGGCTAGCTGAGATTGTCTCTTTGACAGGAAAGAAGTGAGCGACTTTAGTGAGTCGATCAATGACAACAAAGATTGCATCGTTGCCCCTCTTGGACTTTGGAAAACCAGTGACGAAGTCCATTTCAATCATGTCCCACTTCCACTCAGGGATTTTCAGAGGTTGAAAAAGACCGGCTGTTTTCTGATGAACTGCCTTGACACGTTGACAAACGTCGCATTCAGAAACGTATTGAGCAATTTCACGTTTCATGCCAGGCCACCAATACAGTGTCTTGAGATCCTGGTACATCTTTGTACTTCCAGGGTGTATGGAGAGAGGAGTTTCATGAGCCTCCTTGAGAATGACATCTTTGAGACTTTGAATCTGAGGAACTTCAATGCGTCCTTCGAAGAACACAGTTCCCTTGTCATCAACTGAGAAGGACTTAAATTTCTCCTTGCCTTCTTTGATGTGCTCTACCATCTTCTTGATTTCAGCATCACGAAGTTGTTCAGAGCGAATCTTTTCCTCAAGAGTTGGACTGGCTGTCAAGTTTGCAAGATAACCTTGAGGAACTAGACCAAGGTTTAGCTTCTGGAATTCTTCATGAAGAGGAGGTTGGCTTTCCATGATCATGAGATTATTGCAATACGACTTGCGACTGAGAGCATCAGCCATAACATTAGCCTTGCCTGGAGTGTAAGAAATGGTAAGATCAAAGTCTTTGATCTTTCCAATCCATCTCCTTTGCCTGAGGTTTAGATCTGGTTGAGTGAAGATGTACTTTAGACTCTTATGATCTGAGAAGATTTCAGTGCGATTACCCAACAAGTATTGTCTCCATTTCTTGAGGGCAAACACAACTGCTGCAAGTTCAAGGTCATGAGTGGGATAATTGAGCTCATGTGTGTTCAACTGACGTGAAGCATAATCCACAACTTGACGTTCTTGCATAAGAACTGCACCTAGACCTTGGAGAGAAGCATCACAGAATATTTGGAAAGGTTTGGAAGGATCTGGGCCAACCAGAACTGGTGTAGAAGTGAGTTTAGTCTTCAGGAGATTGAAACTTTCATCACATTGTGGAGACCAAACGAACTTCTTGTCCTTCTTTGTGAGGTCAGTGAGAGGTTTGGCCATCTTGGAGAAGTTTTGGACGAAACGACGGCAATAGCTAGCCAAGCCAAGAAAACTTCTTACTTGCTTCACCGTCTTTGGAGGTTTCCAATCAACAATTGCTTTAACCTTTTCTGGATCAATGGCTATGCCCTTGGCAGAGATGACATGACCAAGGTAAGCAACTTCTGATATCCAGAACTCACATTTGGAAAACTTGGCATAAAGACGATGCTCGCGAAGCTTCATGAGAGTGAGACGAAGATGTTCTTCATGCTCTTCCTCGGATTTTGAGTAGACAAGAATGCCATCAAGATATACCACAACGAACTTGTCGAGGTATTCATGGAAGACAGAATTCATGAGTCGAGAGAAGGTCGCCGGTGCATTGGTGAGACCAAAGGACATGACGGTGAATTTATATAGACCGTAGCGAGTGGTGAAGGCTGTCTTTGGAATATCCTCTTTTCTGATCTTTATTTGATGGTAACCCATTCTCAAGTCCAACTTGGAGAATATTGAGGCTCCAGCAAGTTGATCAAAAAGATCATCGATACGAGGAATTGGATACTTGTTTTTGATGGTTTTCTCGTTAAGAGGACGATAGTCAACAACGAGTCTCTTTGTGTGATCCTTCTTTGCAACGAACAGAGTTGGGCAACCCCAAGCCGAGGAACTAGGTTGAATGTAACCTTTTTCCATGTACATATCAATTTGTTCCTTCAACAACTTCAGCTCGGGAGTTCCTATCTTGTAGGGATGCTTAGAGATTGGAGCAGTACCTGGCTCAAGCTCGATCACGAACTCAACAGCTCTGTCCGGAGGCATTCCTGGCAATTCTTCTGGAAAGACGTCAGGGAAGTCGCAAACCACCGGAACATTTTCAAGTGAAGGTAGAGGTTTTGCATCGAGGGTGCATAGCTGAATGGAACTTGATTCATGTGGAGAATAGATTATCTGGCCAGAAGGGTGGGACAAAGTTATTGACTTTTGAGCACAGTCAATCCTTGCTTTATTAGCTTTCAGCCAATCCATACCAAGAATGACATCAATGTCAGAACTTCCCAGCAACATTAGAGAGGCAAAGAAAATGCGGCCTCCAATTAGGATTTGATTATCCTTACTTATCTTGGAGGTCAACATTTGAGATCCCGGGGAGTGAACAGTGATTTGATTGCTTAGTGGAATCACAATTAAGTTGTTTGTTGTGGCAAAGATCTTTGACACAAAAGAATGTGATGCTCCGGTATGAAACAACACTTTAGCTAGAAAAGAGTTTACGGGTAATATACCGAGAACGACGTCAGGAGCTTCCTCGGCTTTGTCGATCTTGACATGATTCACCCTTGCGGTCCTCCCGACAGGCCTGTTGTTGGAGTTGAAGGCCTTAGGCGGGGGAGCGCGCACCATTGCCTGGTTTGTGTTAGGACGAGGTGGTGGTGGGGTAGCTGCCTCTGCGTGCACTTGTCAGCGTAGTGCCCCGTCTCCTTGCACTTGTAGCAAGTGACGACACGAGGAGGCCCTGACCTTGGCTGCCCCATCGAAGCCCTTTGATCATGCATCTGAGCAGGGTTGGGTGGGCGGGGAGCGAAGCCTGGAGAAGTTTGGGCGTATGGAGCCCGAGTGACAGCACCATTTGGTACCCAGATGCAGCGCTTCTGCGGAGGGGTGGTCATGTTGGAGGAGGAACCACCGTCACGCGAGTGCTTGCGAGACTCCTCGAACGCCTTGCGCCCATCTTCTTCATTGAGCGCGGTGTTAACGAGATCCTCGAAGCTGTTGGCCTTGACATTTGTGAGGGCATACTTGAGTTCCGGGTTAAAACCTCTGCGGAACCTTGCCATCTTCTTAGCTTCAGTGGACACCTCATCACCAGCGTAACGAGCGAGGCGGTTGAACTCACTCTGGTACCCGATGACGTCCAACTTGCCCTGCTTGAGTGAGCAAAACTCTTCACGCATCCTTTCCATGAGACCATCTGGAATGTGGTGCTTCAGGAAGGCTTCCTTGAAACAATTCCACGTGACTGGTATGCCAGTTCTCATGGCCTGGAAGTTCTCCCACCAAGTAGCTGCCTGACCCTTCAGCAGATAGGAGGCATACTTGACCTTGTCTTCTTCAGCTACGTGAGCAATCTCCAGAGCCTTAGCTATCTCACGGATCCAGTCATCAGCGTCCAGAGGCTCGCGTGTGGCCACGAAATCTCTTGGGCCCAGACTGAGAAACTCCTTGATGCTGACTCGTGGAGCTGTCTGGTTGTTGTGCTGATTAGTCTGAAACTGGGCCATCTGCGCCATGACTTGGGTCATCTGAGTCAACAGCTCCGCGATTGGCGGTGGCTCAGGCGCGTTGTTCCTTGTTGGCGGCATCCTGAATGGAAATGCATTTTAGCACAACAATAGAAAAGGATAGACTTGGAAACCGAAAGAGAGATTATTCCGACGCATGAATAGATAACCAACAGGTACATCATCACATGGTCAAATACATCAGAATATCCATCACACCATAAATGGTTCGAATGCCAAAGGATAACTAAACATAGCTAATAATGGATACAACGGTACTCCCATGCTCATCACGTAGGACAGCGACTAGGAGTACGGCGAGAGGTACGGTGAGGAGCACGCCCACGAAAGTAGGTAGAACGACGATCCATATAGATCTGACGTGGTCTGAGAGCGACTCTAGGTGTGGTGAAGTACATAGCGTCGACTCCCTGTGCTCCAAAGCGTGGAATCCCAGTGTAACCAGCACCAAGGTTGAGGAGTGGACCTCTGATCGGCTCGTAACCTCCAGCATCTGGCAGACGACGTCCAACTGGCTGATCGAAACGTGCGAAGCGCTCGTCTCCGACAAAGTCTGTGGTGTAAGTCGCCAGACGAGTCAAAGCAAGGTAGAGCTGCTCTCTGACTGAAGCCAACTCCTGAGATAGTGTGCTGGCAACTGCGTCACTGTGTCTCACAAACTGAGCGGTGGTGTGCAGCCTGGAGTTATCATGCTCGTAGACATCCAAGTTGTCGTAGAGAGTGAAGTGAGCTCCCTCCGAAGTGATGTAACCACGGGGGATGTGGCGATAGATAGAATCGTCAAATCCCCAGTAGTCAGCACGAAGGACGGTGAGGCTCACATAAGCTGCCTGCTGCACAGCCATATCCACTGTGGAACCTACTGCCTCGTAGCGGTGAACTACGCTCATGCCATCATCTGATAGAATGTAGACGATAGCCTGGTAGTAGGTCTGCTCAAACTCTCGCTGCTGCTCGTAGACCTGGTACTCTGGTGCCCAACGGAACACCAGAAAAGTGACCATGTCTCTCAGCATCTCCGGATAACCGGCAGTGCTCTCGCAACGAGTCATACGAACCACCTGCGGGTAGAACCTGAGATCCATCTGCAGATGATCGGGGTAGCTTTGATTAGACGCCGGTAGAAGAACTGAAGTGGCAAGCAACAACAAGGTTTCAACGGACGAAAAGGATCTTGAGAAGAACAGGATATCGAAGCAACATCGAGAAACACGAGACCAAACACTCATGAGGTACTACGGAAAACCCATCCGGGCTTCTAAAGGATCAATATCTACTGCTTAAGGAATAGAGGATCTGCTTCCGGGGCTTACACGCCTCCGTTCTCAATCGTGAGTAGGCAACATGATAAATCATGTCACAACCACTTCCATTCATATGGTCTAGTAGATATAACTATCCTAGAGAAACCAGGATACGTGAAATCCTAACTTGAAAGTTTAGATGAGAAGAGAAAAACAACGTTGCACTTCCTTACCAGAAAAGGGAGGGTGGGTGGGGAAAGAAATAAAAGAACAGAATTCCTACTCTGACGTTTCATTTTTCCTATATAGCTACAAAATAGTTTCTAGACTCAACTGCGACCAGTAAAAGGGGATCCTACAGGCAGACAGGATCTGATACCATTTGTCGCACCCGGACTTCTAGAGGATACTCACAGCCCGCTAAACAGTAGGTAAATGGCTTACGGGGCATACCGGCACCCGCATCTCAATATGAGTAGGCCAACACGTAAACGTGTGACAACCATCCTCTACTATTCATCGTCTGTGTAAACCATCCCATAGAAATCCGACTACTTCCATTGACGTACTTCATAACATACACACATGGTACGTCAACGGCATTTGAACAAGTGATATCACAACAAATCTCTAAGACACAAAGAAATAGAAATAAGTTGCAAATAGCTCTCACTAGAGCAGAGATAGCAAATACAATCATCCAGAGGACACATGTCCCAACAAGTCATCATTACATCACAGCGGAAGCATCCAAAGTGTCTGAGTACAGACAAGATCCAAATAGGCCTAAGAGGCCGGAACCGAAAAGACGGAGCCCATCCATGATGTCTCGGATCCTGCCCGGGTCCGCTATCTACTCGTCAGCAGCCTCGTCATACTCCACGTAGTAGCCACCATGGGGGTCCTCGGAAACGTAGTCTGCAGAACACGCAGCCCCAAAGGGGTCAGTACAGACGAGTACTGGCAAGCAAGACGCACAAGATACCAAAGTGTACCCGGCAACACCAAGTACAGATGCTTTGGGTTCAACGGAAGATAGGTGATATAAAAGATGCGGCAGCGGGCTGCTCTAACCAACTACAGAGACACGCTAAAACATCCGGCTAAAAGAAGGGGAGAAGATAGCGTATCGGAACCAACTACTACTATCCTCAAACAAACCCATCCTGGATCTCGCCCTTTATCCAAAGAAGCAATCCGAGGATAACTCACACAGTTGGATTAGTGAAGATTCAAGTTATTGTGTCAATAAAACTATTACTACTCAACATTGGTATTAATTAGGTGTAAGTTGTCTAATCCTTGTTAGCCAGCCCTATCACCAAGTCATCCATAACCGCGGACAACACGACTTCTCGAGAAGATTTAACCCTGCAGGGATGCACCAAATTGGCCGTACACGTAAGAATATCCCGCCAGACGGGGATCAAACCCACCAAGCGAGACACTCAACACAACCCAACTCTTCTTCGCATCAAGCCCAAAGAACCCCGTGCAATTGAGTGCACGGCTAATCAAGCCCCACGAAGAAAAGGGGACCCTCATAGCACTCTAAGAATGTGTCTCCCTAAATGCCGACTACAAAAGTTACCACCCTAGCCTCGGGTTCGCACCTGCATATGCATGCGGCAAATGGAAAACCCGAACTAAATGAGGCGATTTGGACGAGATGCGAATCGAATCAAATTGAGGGGGGCGCCCATACACGCTTCCCACATGCGGTTAGCGCGCTCATCATGGATCTAGAGGACAAGAACCTTTTCCTAATTAAGGTCGACACTAGCAGGCCTCAAAACCATACCCGGCCTCCTGCCGGTGCCTTATCATCAAATTAGCATTACCTCAAACATTAACAGGTTGTTGTTTAAACATCGAGCCCCAGAACATAAAAAATATGGTAACAGAAATAACGGACAACAGACTCGAGCATAAACAACCCTAAGCATGCTAGTAAGACACAGGCAACAAGCAACGGAGTTATAGGTGTGGAGGATAGGCTATATCAGGGTTGCAGGATAACATGTGATAGGATCGGAACACAAGCAACGAATCTTAAGGCTAGCAGAATAGACAACGGAAAGTATCAATATCCAGTGTGGAAAGGACACAATGGTTCATGTGAGTGAATACTTGCCTGCAAACTCAGTAGCCTGGTACTGGGCTAACTCCCCAGAAGTAGTGTCGTAAACCTCGTCTGTCTCAACGTCGTCGTCTATTCGAGAAGAAGCAAACAAACAACGCAGAGAGACAAACAATCAATAACATGGCATAATGCACAATCATGGGATGATGCATGACAATTTAATTGATGCATTAAAGATAAGCTAGTTGACATGGTAACATAATTAAATGGGCCTATATGCAATTTGGATTGCATATGGAAAGGCCCATGAATTAAGGTTGAATTAAATGATCTACAACTAACCATCATGTGAGAGTTGATTAGAATGATGCATGGACGAGGAAAACATTGAGAAAACAACATTAGCTTCAATTTGATATGTTGTTTACCAAGTTTGGAAATTTATTTATTAAGTTATGAAAATTGGCTTCTTAAATGAGTTACACAAGCATTTGTTGTTTTCACCAATTTTAAATGTTCAAAATAAATAACAAAATTCATATTTGGCAAGAACACAAAATTTTAAGTGGAAAACATGTTTCATTTGTTGACAAAGGATTTAAAATGAATTAATTATGAATTAAACAAGTTTGAACAAGATTTAAATGAATTTAATTCAAGTATGAAATTATTTGAATTTTTATTTGTTCAAAACATTAAATAAAATTCATATTTGAAAAGATTATAATTTTCTGGTTTGAAAACATAGTTTATATGTTCAAAAAGAATTTAATTTGACCAAGTTATGAATTTAGCAATTTTAAATGACTTAAACAAGATTTAAATTATTTAACCAATTTTAATTATTCAAAACAGGAAACAAAGTTTATATTTGGAAAGCTTGTTTAATTTTGCATGGAAAACATATTTTATATGTGCCATTTGAATTAAATTTGAATTAGTTATGAATTTGACCAAAATTTGAAATAATAGTTTGAATTTGAATTTTTTAAAACATTTGAGATGTTCAAAACAGTAAACAAATGATTTACACATGTAGAGAATTAAATTTGGTACAGAAAACATATTTTATTTATTTAATTTGGATTTGAAATACATAAGTTATTTGAATTTTAAATGCAGGGGCTATTCTGTGATTTAAACAGTTTTAATTCTAATCCAGGGGCCTAGGTGCGAAAAAGAAATTCCAGACAGGCCCCTGGGGCTTTTCCTACGCGGGCAGAGCAGCCCCTGGGTCACTGGCAGTGGGCCAGTGCCCAGCTGTGCGCCTGCGTGGCCGCGGGTGGATGCGCACGTGGCATCCACTGCCAATGGCAGGTGGGCCAGCGTGGCTTGCGTGGCAAAGAGCAAAAAGTGGGGGATTTAATCCCGCGGGACGGGGATCGAACCCTGGCCCTCGTGTGCGTGCGCGCGGTGCGTTGCCACTGCGCTGCTGTTTGTTTCTTGACAGAAGGGAGGCTTGGGGGGTATGAGGTTCAGTTTCGTCAGTAACTGAACTGACGAAAGTTCAGTTAACTGAACTTTGCGTCGAGGGGACGGTGATCGCCGGCGGCCTGCGTTGTGCTGCTGCGTCTGTGCGTGTGCAGGGATGCGTGCTGTGCGCGCGGTTGCCAGGAGGAGATAGGAGGGGAAGGAAGCGACGTGGTGCTCACCAGGAGGGTGTAGAAGGAGGTGGCCGTGCTCGGGAGGCGACAGTCGACGACGGCGACAGGGACAGGGACGGCGGCGATGATCGAGTGCTTCCCAGCCCTAGCTGCGGTGTCGAGGAGGACGAGGACGGCACGGGGAACCGATTCCCGGGCCTATCCCGCGCGGTGGTGCATCGTGGCGACGGCGATTGCCGGAGTTGGTGGCGGTGGCGTTCGGTGGAGGTGGTGCAGAGGGAGGAAACAGAGGGAGGAGGAGGAGGAAGGGAAACGGCAACGGTGGAGATGGAGGAGGGAGAGGAGGTCTAGGGCAGGAGGAGGAGCTCGGGGGCATGGTTATAAGGAGGAGGAGGAGGCGCTGCTGGCCGTTCCCTCCTCGGTCTGTCGACGTGGGCAGCGTCGATGAGCTGCCGTACAGAGGTGGACGAAAGGGTAAGCAGGCCGTGGGGGGATGGGCCTGGGGCTGGCTGTTGGGCTGGCCTGCCCTCTCCCCTCTCTGTTTTTTTTTGTTTTTCCTGTTTTCTGATTCTGTTTTTTTTTGCAGAAAAGAAAAAGGAAAGAAAGAAGAGAAATGGAAGGGTTTTTGTGATTGAAAAATTTGGGGATAAATTTTTATAGATTATGTAGTACAAAAGCCCATCTGTGCCACTTTTTGTTTTTCAAAAGTTTGAATTTAGTTGCTGTTTGGAAATTCAAATGAATTTGAGCAATTTTTGGTATTAATTGAATAAATGAAAGGAGCAAGTTAAAAGTTTTTAATTTCAAGTTTAAAGGAAACAAATGATTGGTTTGTTTTGTACTTTTTATTTGAAACATTGTAACAGAACAAGTATGAAACAAAAAATTGAAATTTGTTTGAAATTCAAATAGAAAAACAAGGGAAAACAAATGGAAACAAATGCAATGCTTATGATGACATGATGCAAAACATAAATTAACAAAAAACAAACATTCTAAAGGTGTTTTCGTACTTGGGATGTTACACCTCACGTCCCCGTCGACGTACACAGTGATGTTGCACGCGGCCATGTTGTGGATGACGTCGAGCTGGATCCACCGGTCGTAGATGCCCTCGGCGAGCACCCTGTGCAGGGCGTGGTAGAAGGTGAGGCCACCATCGTAGACATGGAGCATTAGCGTCGTCGCCTGCCGCTCCGGCGCCGCCCCGAAGTTCTGCTTGATGCATGCGCCGGGCGTGCCCGCCGGCATGTACACCTCGCCCTGGAACTGCCACACCCTCGACGTGTACACCTTCTGCGACAGTGACAGAGACACAAGTTTATGATTTGCTAAGCAAATGGGAGGAGGTATTAGCACCAGAGGTACAAATACTTGCAAGGTGGGAGCAAAAACATACAACTACTTGCAAACATGTCCAAACTCATAAACCTACTTGCATGGTTGGAGCAAAAAGGTACAAAGCCAATCAAAACGCGCCATTTGGCTGCCATGGTGTCACCTGGGTGGACATAGAATCTTATAGAAAACCCCCTGACAGTTGTAAGTCGCGCAAAAAATCCAACTCTCATAGGAGATTCGCATTTAATGTTGAGGGCCCTGGGATTCTTACACATTTATTGTTTAGGGCCGACAACGATTCGCCAATCGGTTTCTCCCTCAAATCCCTAACCGTTCGTTCGAACGACCAGAGGGAGGCGAGTATAACAGAGGGTCGATGCACGGCGGCGGCGTTGCAGAGGGTCCGTGCACGGCGGAGGCAGAGGTGAGGAGAGGGGACGGTGCATGCCGGAGGCAGAGGAGAGGGGCCGGTGCACGGCGACAGTGCGATGTCGTGGTATACGGGGTCTTCATCCGCTCCAGGATTCCGTCGAGACAACGGTAGGAGGGGCATGGAATCACGCTCTCAGGTTTGGTACCGTGAGTTCGCCATGGCCTACGAGCCCGCAGTGTACTGCCGGTGCGAGGGGGAGCGGAAGACGCCAAGGTGGATCTTTTGGAGCAGGCTGAACCCAGGCAGGAGGTACTATGCCTGCATCGATGCAATGGTGAGTAGGTTTGCAACTCTGAATTTGCATTTTTTTTATCTGGGAGTGGCACTGGTTAGAAATTTTGAATTTTGTTCTAATTTGTGAACATCAAGGTGGTGTTTGTGGTTTTATGGAATGGCATGATCATGAGCTGCCCAAATTCTCCAGTGGCTTGGTTAGCGATATGCGTGATGAGCTCTAGAGGTTGAAGGGTGCAGGCAATGTGGCACCCGTTGATGATTTCTGTGATGGTTTGCAGGAAGCAGTTCGAGGGAACTTGATGATGCATAGTATGCAAGATAAGATAGAGCTCCAAAATGTAGAGATGAAAGCAGCTAAAGACCAAGTACAAGAAAGTGGTGTTTGCTTTTGCTGTGTTTGTGCTCGGTTTGGAGGTAGGAAAAATGCTTCTTCAGTGAGTGGTCAGTGATATGCAGTAGTGGTATGCATTGTAGTGATATACAATGAGTGAGTGGTTAGTGATGAAAAGAGCTTTGTGCTCTCTGTTAAGTGTTTATGAGTGTAAGAGTTGTTCTGTTCTGTGAAATAATCAGTGAATTTACTGAATGTGCTTGTGAAAAATCAGTGTGAGTTTACTGAATTTGCTTGTGAAAAATCAGTGAGTTTACCGAATTTGCTTGTAAAAAATATATGCAAGCAATGCAATGCAATGCAAGAAGTGCACACATGCATATCAATATGTGAAATGTGAAATATATGCAAGCAATGCAATGCATAGCAGTTCATATATGTCAGGAACAATTTAGTTTATTTTTTCCGTTGCATTAACTTCATGCATAGATGGGAGGCAGAAGAGATGGTGTGTGCAACAATATGCACGATGAGGAGGCCCACCTGTCAATGCCCTCTCTCCTGTCTCTTTGACTCCCTGTAAAAACCACCGCGTATTGTCCTTGTAATAACCACCTCCACATTAACCACGCCCACCCACTCTGCGCACACCCACTCCCTGCACAAGATTCAGAGCTCGCCGGCGTCGATTCAGAGCTCGCCGTCAATCTCCAGCTCTTCCAGGTTAGTGTGTTCTTTGAATTCTCGGCACACCGTTCTGGATTTCTTCCTCCTCTTCCCCTCTGCTCCTTTCTCTACATGTTCTAAGGTTATGTTGATTAAGGTCAAATCGTTTGATTATATTTTTGGTTTTTGATCTGTGGTAGGATGCCACCTAAGGTGGAGGTGTTGGACATTTCAATTGATTCCTCTGATGCGGAGACCATTGGCATTCACTCTGATGGTGAGGAGCAGGGCATGCAATCTAATGGTGAGGAGGAGGGCATGCACTTTGATGGTGAGGAGTAGGGCATGCAATCTAATGGTGAAGAAGAACATTGCCCAGAATGTATTACTGAAGAAGAAGATCTCGGCATGACTATTAAAGGTATGGAAGTAGTTGTACCTGTAAGGCTGAATCTGGGCATGAACATGTCTGCACATGCATATCTATAGGGACAAACTTGTACTTGTGTAGGGCCAAGATGGATACAACATATAGACAATGCTATATCAGGATATGCACAATTGTAGGGACTAATCACCTAAAATGTACTTGTGTAAATGTAGGGCCAAGATGGGAGAATGATGAGAGCTTTGATGAGTTCTGCGTGTACCCAAACCGTGTAGCATTGCTACCTGAGGAAAAAGTCATTTTGGAGAACATATGTGAAGAAAACAACCAAGGATCCCAATGTATGTTTGCACATTGAGGGATGCAATGGTTGCAGATAAGGGAAGAGGCAAGATGGTATGTGCTCTACACTTGCTACATTGTTGTGCTTCAGTACCTATTCTAATTTGTTGTACCTTTTCTTGATTCCAGTAGTTCAACAAAGAATACACCAAAGACTACCTAAAGAAGTACCTAACAAAGACTGGATATGAGATTAGACTGTACTACAACAAATGCAGGAATATGAAAGAAGTTAAGATCAAGATGGACAAGACCAACAAGCATGCCATCATGACTTCAAACTGGATGTCACTTATAGATGCTGAGAAGTATGGAGAAGGTGAAGTAGTGATGTTTTGGTTTAGGAGGACTCATGAAGGGAACCTGAAGCTGTGTGTGAACATGATTATGCCCGGTTCCTTTGGACTTGGAACTCAGAAGTATATTCTGCTCCTCAAAGCTAATGCGATGTGAAGCATGATGCATTGAAGGAAGATGCAATCATCCTAGTTGCTAGCAAAGCTATATACTTGCTTGCTATGCTATATGTGTGTGGCCAACCATGGTCTCTAGTGAACTAAGTTCCATGCTACATATGTAAGCTATCTGTGTGGCCAAGTTATGGTCTGTAATGCACTAAGTTCTATGATACTTATCTATGATATGTTCTTTTAATGTATGAATTTTTTATATGTTATGCATTGCATAGATATCTGGGTGTAAATATCAAGTTCCTGAAATGATAAACTGCATGCCATGTTTAGTACAAATTTGTTTGAGAATTTAGTTCACATATGAACCAAAAATGGCTACATATGCGAGTTACAAGTTTAGTATGAACTCAAATGATCATCTAAATGGAATCTAAACAACAGAATTAGGTGCATTTTGAGTGAGTTGCATCTCTTCTGGCATTTCTGCAGCCACAAACGTCTCATTCAAGTCTGGCAATTCAGCTCATGTTGTCTGCTCGTCATCACCAAATAACCATCAGTGCAATGATCCTGGTGTTGTATTGTATCTTCTTCCTGGTGCATTTCCTCCAGGTGCACTCCCTCCTGCTCCATTGCCTCCAAGAGTCCAGGTGCAGTCCATCCAGGTGCATTCCTTCCTGGTGTAGTGCCTCCAAGTTCACTCCTTCCCGCTGCATTGCCTCCTGGTGCAGTCCATCCTGGTGCACTTCCTCCTGCTGCATTGCCTCTTGGTGCAGTCCATCCTGGTGCACTTCCTCCTGCTGCATTGCCTCCTGGTGCATTCCTTCTTGGTGGTTTGAACACTCATGCATTGCTTCTTGGTGCACTACTATCAGGTGCTTTTCTTTTAAGGCTTTTCCCTTTCTCTCCCTCTCTGCCTCTACCTCCTGTTGGTGCAGAGGTGCTTCCATCAGTGCCTCCCCTGCCTGAGGTAGTGTTTCCTCTCCCTCCTCCCCTTGCTGGCAACCTTCCCCTAGTGGTAGCTGTTGTGAATCTCCCTTCTGCAACAGGAATATCCTCTCTAGCTTGAACAACAAATGCACTCTCCTCAGGCAATGAGGCAATGGGTCTTGGGTCTGGTGCTGTTTTCTGTTAACATGCAAAATGCAGGAAAATATCAGTACAATGGACTTATGTGTTAACAAGCAAAATGAGTCAGCAAATTTAGTACAATATTACCTCCTGGCTCATAATGTGCACCATCATGTGAGGTTGGTTTCTAGGATCAAGTTCATGCATTTTTGTTTGATGGATGACGTGCCCCAATATAATAGGGTTGTCCACATCTCCAGCAGCATCTTCAGGTTGGTGTCTGCCGTTGGCTAGATCTTCCATGTACTTGGTGTGGCCCTTCTTATTGTGATATGCCATTTTACAAATTGTGCAATGCATTTGAAGACCTTCTCTAGTGATTATCTTAACACCATTTTTGTCCTTCTCTTCAGGTGTTTTCCTCCTGTTTTTTTTGGGCTTGCCCATGACCTTGGTGTACAAGGGGGGGGAGTGCACGGACACTCCATTCTGTTTGTCCCACAAACATCTTGCTCTAAGTGGAGCCAAGTGGTAAGCATAGGCCTTTCTATATGTCTCAATGGAATATCACTTGTGCACCAACTTGTTAGGGAAATTCTTTCATGTCTGCAACAAAAAATTACATGGTGGCAGGGTATCCCTGTGAGTTACCACCTCTTGCAGTCACAAACTTTTTTCTGCAAGTCCACTATGTAGCCTATTTCAAAATATCCAGATTTTACTTTAAATTTGTTACAACCTGTAACTTCCACACCACAATTCTTGGCAAATTCAGTGTACTTGTCCAATTTTTCATGATTTTGGGACAAATAGTACCATCCCAATCATTAGCTTCCAGGTTCTTCCCAACTATTCTATGCATCATCTTGTAGAAAAATATTTTTAAGCATTGATAGCATTGGTAGTTCCCTTGCTTCATTAATGTAGCTGCATAAATTAGTGCAATATGAAAGGGACATCAGTACTGTGGTCACTAAGCAAATTACATTGCACAATAAACAGTTCTTACCTATTAAAAACCTCTAAATGATTGTTCAGTAACATGTCACATTAGGGTAATTCATTAACAAAAGCCTTTATCGATGTGTTTGGTGGCATTTCTTCTACCCAAGCATGAGCCTCAGGACTGTCCACTTGTAGTTTATCCATGATTATCTGATAATTAGGCAGGTTGGTTGACCTTGCAATTTCCCATAGATCATTCTTCAAAGTATCACCTTTGTGCTTCTTGTGAAAATGTTGATAAATATGTCTCACAGAATGTATGTGCTCTGCTTCAAGAAACACAGTACTGACAGCCTTAATGAGCCCCTATTGAACACAACCAATCCAAAGTAGTTAACAAAAAAGCATCCATGTAGCATCCTACCTTTTAATAAAGGTAGAATACATGTGTACCAGCTATTCCCGGGATCACTGATAGCACACACATGACAAAATGAAATATTCATAACAATAGCATTATTCTACAGCGTAGATCCATCGGGTAAGAAATAAAATAGTCTTACAACTGGCATAGTCATCATGGACTAGCCCCAAATAACAAAGTTAAAAGTAAACACAGTGGAAAACAATCTTCAATGAGCCTCCTTTTCTTCATGTGCCACATGCAGACATGTTGGAATGTAAGCTCGAGATCCTAAACCATTACTCATCATCAGAATGACCCGCACATTGGAATATACAGCTCACAAGGGGAAGTCAGTACAAATAATGTACTGGCAAGTGACACTTGTATGTTGGCAGTTTTGAGGAATAACTAGCTACATGTATTTGGCTGGTGGAGTCTAGCTATTTGCATAAAGCCAGTTTTGTCCTATATTTGTAAACCATTTTCATACAAATGAATACTTAAGTACAACCATCATGGATAAATCCACCATAAAGGTTGAGAGTTCATCATGGCTAATTCCACCATGAAGTTTGATAAATCATCATGGCTAAATCCACCATGAAGTTTGAAAATCGTCATGGCTAAACCCACCATGAAGTTTGATAAATCATCATGGCTAAATCCACCATGAAGTTTGAAAATCGTCGTGGCTAAATCCACCATGAAGTTTGATAAATCATCATGGCTAAATCCACCATGAGGTTTGATTGTGGCATCATGGATAAATCCACCATGTGCCCTAAAAGGGGTTTCGACCATGTTTTATTTCTTTCAGTAAAGATGAGGAGATCCTTCGGCACCAACTCTGTCTAGTTTGCTCAAATTCCCCATAACCGGGGACACGACTAAGATCTTAGTTTTTAACTCTGCATAGGTTGTGCAATTTCACCTTGAGACTCATTCTCCCCGAGGGAAGAATGAGACAAGATCTTTTGGAGGAGGGATTCATCCATACCAGCATGACCCGATGCTCCTAAAATTCTACCACCCCATGTCATACAACAGGATGAACCCCCACAACTTACTTAATCTTGGCAGAGCCCATATTACCTCAAGGTTGCGTCGGAAGCTAACTATAAAGTGAAGACCTATAAATCTCTTTATTCCTGGGTGGCAATCCATAAGTGTACCCTCAGGTGAAAACCACCACATCCATGGCTAAATCCACCATGAACCTGGCCCTGAGTATCCACTCAACATAAACAAAGAAATCACCAACCCACCCAGATGTTTCATTGGGATGTTAATTTTCAATTTTCAAAGCACCAAAACCCAACAAGTAACAGCAACAGTCGTGATAGCATTCTAGTATATCTAAACTAGTACCTAGCTGGGGTTTTAGGTTGGCTACACACTACTAGGTGTTCTGAGCATATCATATACTTAGAAAATAATAAAAATCACCTATAATGCATACTACTGAAAAAACTAATGCAATTGGTAAAACAAAAATGGGACATGAGTATCACTTTCCTTGAAAATAGCAACCAGTACAATCACAGCAGTCACAAGAGTTGTAGTGGTCCTCTCCAAAGTCTAAATAAACAATAATAACACCAACATACCACTCAAAAGATCAATCATAAACATGTATGCATGCTTGAATGCATTATTTTGTTTTACAGATGGTAAATGTAGTGATGAGATGTATTTGATGTCATATGAGGTTTATTTAGTTGGTGTGTCGCGCTGGTTAAATTTTATTTTAATATATTATTTAGTTATTCCATTTAGTAGCCCATTAATAGATGTTAATTCTAATTAAAATATTAAACCCAATTTTAAGTTCTATAAAATTGGGCCCTGTTGTATCTGGACAAAGGACACAAATATCAAGGCAACCCAATTGGTTTCATACAAAAATACTTTTTTAGAATTTCAATTAGAGAAATATTACTAGTTTGACCATTTTCGAAATAACAAATGTGTCCACAATACAACTTTGAGTTTCTCTGGTTCCAGGGTGTTCTACATATTCTAAGGAATGCAGAGACTACAATTTTATAACATTTGGACTTGTAGAACTCAAACTAGGAATTATTTGGTGTTTTTGAGCTCTTTTGGCAATTTAAATAATGCTCTAAGTTTTTTTATAGAACCTACACTATATTTTTTTTTATAGATGGGTAGAGAATTTCTTAAGCTTTCAATGGTTAAAACCTCATAATTTTTTGGATCAACATTTGATTTTATATGGAATTTACAAGTAGACAGATGATTCTGGTTTTAAAATTGAAATTAAATCAATTTGAATTCAACGCTGACTGTGCGTGCTGACGCAACGATCTATTAGCCCATACTGATTCAGTACGGGGATCTAATCCTGGCCGCTGAGATTGGATCGGACGGCCGTGGTTAAAGGGGCTCACCTCGAGTCGCCGGAGTTGGCCGGGGAATGGTGGCGCAGCGGTGCTGTGCGCCGGAATTTTTCCGGAGTTGGAGTACGGGGGTCCTCGTGCTCAACGGCGGCTACTACGGGCTTCGTCACAGGACGACGAGTACGATGGTGGTGATGGCTTGGGCGCAGCCCTCCTAGAACGGCGACGCGCTGCGGCCGGAGGACGACGCGGCTCCGGTGAGCGTTGAAGGCCACAACGCGTCCATTTTCCTGCGTTTAAAACCGAGAGGAAGGTTCAGAGGGAGTTGGACGAGCAGGGGGAAGTCGAGATAGGGGGTCTCGGGCTCGAGAGCTTGCTCACCTGACCGAGAACGGAGGAGCATGTCGGCGGAGGTGGCATACTGCGGCGAGGAATTCCTCGGGCCTCTAGGCACAGGAACGAGGGGAGAGGGAGGGGAAACTGAAAGGAGGGGTAGGCGCGCGTGCGGAGGGTGTTTAGGAGGGGTGAGGGTGGCCATGGGGAGGGTGGAGATCGTGTGGATCGAGTGGGCGCTCGGGCCCGGAAGAAACGGAGGGGGGGTTGAAGATGCTTCTGTCACCGTTGACGTCAGGCGGGGTCCATCGGGCAGAGAGAGAGAGAGGGCGTGCGGTGGGCTGCTGTTTCCTGTGCGCCCGTGCTCGTGGTTGGGGCTTGGCCCAGTGGGCTACGCGAGGGAGAGAGGAGAGATGGGAGGGGAAACCGGATGGGCTGGCCTGGGAGGTTTCCTCCTTTTTTTTTGTTCTGTTTTATTCTTGTGTTTTCGATTTTGTTTATTGAATGAATCCCCAAACAAATTCAAAATTGGACTAAACCATTTTATTATAAAATTGAAAATAAGAAATTTGCAAGGTTTGCACTAATTAAAGTGTTTTGGCACTTTAATAAAATCAAAATAATTTCTCATATTGGGAAAATATAGGGTGTGAACCAAAATGCTATACTTTGATTTTTAAAAACAAATAAGGTGTTTGGTTTGGTGTGTTTAGATTTTAAATTCTCCATTGTGCAACATTCCATGCGAGATGTATGCAGGTTGGGTTTCGAAATTTTGAAAAAATCTAGGATGTTACAGGCTAACCCCCTTAAGATGAAGCACGTCCTCGGGCTTCGGAAAGGGTAGCAAATAGGTGAGGGTGATCTTCTCTGAGGTCTTCATCACGTTCCCATGTTACTTCTTCTTCGGTGTGGTGATTCCACTGAACCTTGCAAAACATGATGGTCTTGGTACGAGTATTCCTCTCAGCTCTTTTTATGATCTTAATGGGTTTCTCCTCATAGGTTAGGTCACTTTCTATCTGTATTTCTCCCAGGGGTGATGTATCACTCAAGGAAGTTTCCGACATCTCCGGAAGATATTTCTTCAGCTGGATGACATGGAACACATTGTGTACTGCTGAAAGTATTTCGGTTAAATCCAATTCATAAGCTACTTCCCCTTTGCGGGACATGACTTTGAATGGTCCAATGAATCGTGGTGCTGGTTTTCCTTTGATTCCAAATCTCTTTACACCTTTAAGGGGTGATACTCTCAGGTAGACTCTATTACCTATTTCGTAAGACACATCTCTATGCTTATTGTCAACATAGCTCTTCTGTATTGACTGTGCTATCTTCAATCTATCTCTGATTAATCTAACCTTGTCTTTAGCTGTTGAATGATGTCAGGACCAAAGAAACTTCTTTCTCCTAAACCACTCCACAACAGTGGTGTGGTACATTTCTTTCCATACAAGGCTTCAAATGGTGCCATCTCAATACTAGCTTGATAACTATTATTGTAAGAGAATTATGCACATGGCAAGTTGTCATCCCAATTAGATCCATAGTCTAAGACACATGCTCTTAGCATGTCTTCCAAAATCTGATTTACTCTCTCAGTTTGGCCATCTGTTTGAGGGTGAAATGTTGTGCTGAAATCTAATATGGTTCCTAATGATTTATGTAGTTGCTTCTAGAAGTGTGAGGTAAACTGGGTACCTCTATCAGACACAATACTCTTGGGAACACCATGGAGACAGACAATCTTCTTCATATAAATATCAGCCAACTTAGCACTGGTGTATGTGGTCTTTACTAGCACAAAGTGTGCTATCTTTGTCAAACGATCAACTACCACCCAAATCGAGTCATACCCTGATTTGGTTTGGGGAAATCCGGTGATAAAGTCCATACCAATTTGGTCCCATTTCCAGTCTGGCACTTTCAATGGTTGCAACAATCCTTCTGGTTTCTGATGCACAACCTTTACCTTATTGCAAACATCACATTTGGCTATGTATTCTGCTATATCACTCTTCAAATTATTCCACCAAAATCTTTCCTTCAAATCGATGTATATCTTGGTGTTACCAGGGTGAATGGAATACGGTGACTCTTGGGCTTCTTGAAGAATCAATTTCCTCAAATCAGGGTCATTGGGTACACAGATACGTTTCTTGAACCAAACAGTTCCTTGATCTTCCTCACGGAAATATGTGGTCTTTCTTTATCTTAGTGTTTCTTTCAAGGTTTCCTTGATTGCTTCTATTTCTTTATCTCCCTTCTGACTTTCACAGATTTTATCCATCAGTTTGGTTGGACTACTAGTGATGCTACAAATCCTTCAGGTACCACCTCCAAACTGAGGTCTTGGAGTGCTTTGCACAAATCCTGGGGTATTTCCTTGGTTGAGAGACAGTTCAGATAAGCCTTATGGATCAAGGCATCAGCGACTACGTTTGCTTTACCAGGATGGTATTGTAGACTCAGATCATAGTCCTTGACGAGTTCCAACCATCTCTTTTGTCTCATGTTCAAATATTTCCGAGTGAAGATATACTTCAAACTCTTGTGATCCGTGAAAACTCCACAACGCTTCCCCATCAAATAGTGTCTCCATGTCTTCAAGGCATAAAGCACTGAAGCTGATTCAAGATCATGAGTGGGTTAATTGACTTCATGTTTCTTAAGTTGCCTTGAAGCATAATCTGCAACTCTACCTCCTTGCATCAACAAACTTCCTAATCCTTGACATGAAGTGTCACAGTAAACTTGGAATTCTTTCTCCAGATCAGGAAAACACAATATCGACGCAGAAACTAATCTCTTGTTCAACTCTTGAAAGCTGGTCTCACATGTTTCAGTCCATTCATACTTCTTTTCTTTCTTCAATAGCTCAGTCATTGGTTTGGGAATCTTGGAGAAATTCTCAATGAACCTTCTATAGTAACCAACCAAGCCTAAGAAGCTACAGATTTCTCCTACACTCTTGGGTGGTTCCCATTCTGTCACAACAGTAACCTTTGAGGGGTCAATTGCAATTACTTCCTTAGACACAGTGTGTCCGAGAAATTCTACTTCACCCAGCAAGAATTCACACTTGCTGAACTTGGCATACAACTTGTGTTCCCTAACTTTTCCATTATCAGACGAAGGTGTTTCTCGTGTTCCTTAACACTCTTGGAGTAGATTAGTATGTCGTCAATGAAGACTACGACAAACTTATCGAGGAATTCCATGAACACTTTGTTCATCATATTCATGAAGTATGATGGAGCATTGGTTAAGCCAAAAGGCATCACCGCATACTCTTAGGAACCATATCTAGTGACAAAAGTAGTCTTGGGTATATCATGCGCTCTAATCTTGAGTTGAAAATATCCAGACCGTAGGTCGATCTTGGAAAACACACTAGCTCCTTCCAACTGATCAAACAAGTCATTGATTCTAGGTAGTGGGTATTTGTTCTTGATTGTCACCTCGTTCAGCGAACGATAGTCCATAACCAAACACGGACGTTTGTCCTTCTTCTCCACAAACAGAACTGGTGCTCCCCAAGGGGATGAACTTTCTCTTATGAATCCTTTACCTAACTGCTCTTCAAGTTGCCTTTTGAGTTCTTTCAGTTCATCAGTGGACATAGGATAAGGTCTCTTTGCTATAGGGCATGTGCCTAGAAGGAAATCAATTAGAAATTCCACATCTCTATCCGGTGGCATTCCCAATAACTCGTCTGGAAATACATCTGGATATTCTCTCACAACAGACACTTGGTCTAGGCTAACCTCCTTAAGATGGTTTAGGCTAACCCCCTTAAGATATTTCATACTAATAT
The DNA here is from genome assembly GCA_028641055.1 of Alopecurus myosuroides. NCBI lineage: Eukaryota > Viridiplantae > Streptophyta > Magnoliopsida > Poales > Poaceae > Alopecurus > Alopecurus myosuroides. The sequence goes on from CM054058.1 coordinate 418,746,116, forward strand.
CTTTAGGTTCCAAATGGGATTTGTATTTAATCCTTTTTTCCTCTGGGGTAGATAATGTGATTGATCTATTGACATAGTCTATGACTCCTCTATAGGTAGTCATCCGGTCCATTCCCAATAGGACATCTAATCCTTGTGATGGTAGGATTACTAAGTGGGTTGGAAATTTACGGGTCCCAATTTCTAGAATTAGTATCCCGCGCTCAGTACTGACAGACATCTCACCACCCGGGGAACTCACTTGGAATATCTTCCCTATTGATTTGGTGGGTATTTTATTTTTATCCACAAATTCCTTTGATATGAATGAATGCGATGCTCCAGTATAAAATAAAACTAATGTTTTAAAGGAGTTGAGTGGAAACGTACCCATCACAGCATCAGGTTCATTCATCACTTCTTCAACATCAAGGTGGTTCACCTGACCCTTCTGAAAGGGGTCGGGCCTGGTGGCTTCAATAGCCTCCGGCTCTGTGCATTTATCAGCAAAGTGTCCCTTTTTCTGGCACTTGAAGCATGTGACTTCTGACATGTAACTCCTTCCTTCTGAGTTTGAACATTATGACCATTATTTCCGTTATGATAGCCATTACGATGGCCGTTGAAATGTCCGTGGGAGTGATTGCCTCTGAACCCACCATTGAATGTGTGGCCATTACTCTTGTTGAAATGGCCTCCATGCTTGTGGCCGTTATAGCCTCCACTACTCTCAGATGAGTGATGCGTCTTGTGAGATGTTTCAGTGTGGTTCTTTCCATTGCCAAACTTCCTCTTGCGGCTCTCCTCCTTGTTGATGTTATTGTCCAAGGTGATGGCTTGGTCAAGTAGTGTCTCGTAGTTCAGAGAATATGCCACACATAGTGTTATCTTCAGGTCCCCCTTGAGTCCATTTAGGAATTTCTCCTTCCTCTTGGCATAGGTATCAATGTCCTCTGGGGCATACCTGGACAGAGCACAAAAATCATCCATGTATTCCTTCAGGGTTCTTCCACCTTGTTTCAGAGTATGAAACTCATCCCTCGTAAAGTTCATAATGCCCTGTGAGATGTGGGCATTACAAAAGCCTGCCCTGAATGTGTCCCAGTCCAGACCTTCCACATGATGGTTGACTTGGAATGTCTCCCACCACATTGCGGCCATTCCCTCCAGTAGATGTGCGGTGAATCTGACCTTTTCCGCATCATTGCATTTACAAGCAGTCAAGTCCTTGTTGACTGAGCGAAGCCAGTCGTCAGCCACCATGGGTTTAGTAGCAGTAGAGAACTTGTTGGGCCCGAGCCTAAGGAACCTGGTAAGCCTATCCACATGGGGTGGGGTGGTGGTGGAGGGTTATTGTTGTTGTTGTTGTTGTTGTTGTTGTTGTTGTTGTGTTGCATGAACTATGTCATCATCTGCATCAGCTGAGTTTGGGCTGCCAGCATCTGCTGGAATGCTGCTTGAGTTGGATCTGGTCGGGAAGGCATCTGGGGTTTTGGAATAGACGAGAAATAAGATTGACAGATAGACCTAGTGGGAAATAAAATTTCTACCCATGCACAAACATCAATCAAACAACAAACAAAACAAACTCACAAACATTAATATAACAAAGGTTTTAGGAAACTAATAGAGTCGTGGGTACTGTCATACTTCAAGTAGTAGGACAATACATAAATGCATAAAAGCCATACAAGGGTCTATGGTGAACATCTAGTGTCACAAGATCATGGCTCTTCAGGCTTGAGTCTTGAACAACTCAAGGTAATCTATAGATCTTCATGTTGAAACCAAAAGGTCATGTGAAAACTATTCCTTTCACTCCATGATTTTTCACCAACCATATCTTGATGGAAAACAAGATGTAGGTCATCTATAACGAGAGAAGAATATTTTGAAGGTGAATAATAGATGAGAGGATATGAGAAGGAATAATATGTGATGTTTTGTCTCTATAAGTTTGAAGAAAGTAGTTTTTCAATCATAGGGTCTTTTTCCTAGTTCTAATCCAAACTTACTGTCTCGATCCTACAGGCAGGAGTATGCTCTGATACCATTTTTAGCATCCTACCTTTTAATAAAGGTAGAATACCTGTGTACCTGCTATTCCCGGGATCACTGATATCATACACATGACAAAATGAAATATTCATAACAATAGCATCATTCTACAACGTAGATCCATTGGGTAAGAAATAAAATAGTCTTACAACTAGCATAGTCATCATGGACTAGCCCCAAATAAAAAAGTTCAAAGTAAACACAGCGGAAAACAATCTTCAATGACCATCCTTCTCTTCATGTGCCACATGCAGACATGTTGGAATGTAAGCTCGAGATCCTAAATCATTACTCATCATCAGAATGACCTACACGTTGGACTATGCAACCCACAAGGGGAAGTCGGTATAAAAAATGTAATGGCAAGTGACACTTGTATGGTGGCAGTTTTGAGGAATAACTAGCTACATGATATTTGGCTAGTGGAGTGTGGGCTATTTGCATAAAGCCAGTTTTGTCCTATATTTGTAAATCATTTTCATAAAAATGAAGACTTTAGTACAACCATCATGGATAAATCCACCATAAAGGTTGAGAGTTCATCATGTCTAATTCCACCATGAAGTTTGATAAATCATCATGGCTAAATCCACCATGAAGTTTGAAAATCGTCATGGCTAAACCCACCATGAAGTTTGATAAATCATCATGGCTAAATCCACCATGAAGTTTGAAAATCGTCGTGGCTAAATCCACCATGAAGTTTGATAAATCATCATGGCTAAATCCACCATGAGGTTTGATTGTGGCATCATGGATAAATCCACCATGTGCCCTAAAAGGGGTTTCGACCATGTTTTATTTCTTTCAGTAAAGATGAGGAGATCCTTCGGCACCAACTCTGTCTAGTTTGCTCAAATTCCCCATAACCGGGGACACGACTAAGATCTTAGTTTTTAACTCTGCATAGGTTGTGCAATTTCACCTTGAGACTCATTCTCCCCGAGGGAAGAATGAGACAAGATCTTTTGGAGGAGGGATTCATCCATACCAGCATGACCCGATGCTCCTAAAATTCTACCACCCCATGTCATACAACAGGATGAACCCCCACAACTTACTTAATCTTGGCAGAGCCCATATTACCTCAAGGTTGCGTCGGAAGCTAACTATAAAGTGAAGACCTATAAATCTCTTTATTTCTAGGTGGTAATCCGCAAGTATACTGTAACATCCCAAGTATGAAAATTTCCCCCCTAGATGTTTGTTTCTTGTTTTATTTTTGTTTTGCATTTGAATTGATTTTGTTTCCATCTGTTTTCTATTTTGAATTCCAAACAAAACATTAAAAGTAATCGTCATACTTGTTATGTTACAATGTGCCAAATAAAAACTACAAAACAAACAAACAATTTGTTCCCCTAAAACTTGGATTCAAAAACTTTAAATTGGTTAAGTGGCATTTATTCTTTTTATACCAACATTGCTCAGTTCATCTAATTGCCAAACATTAACTAAATAAATATTATTTTGGAAAACAAAGTTTGTTTTATGATGTGGTGACCAAAAACAAAACCCTACAAATTTCCCTAATTTTTTCCCTAGCAAAACCTCTCCTTTTCTCTCTTTACCTTTGCAGCAAAAAAAATAAGGAGAAAAGTTTAGAAGAGAGGGAGAGGGGAATAGGGCATGCAGCCCAATTGGGCTAGCCCAACTGCCCCTGGCCCGTACCCCCTCCGTTATCTTCTTCCTCACGTACGGATTACATCCCCATCGACCACGTCTGCAGTACAGAAGAGAACGGCCGATCGGCAGCTCCTCCTCCCCCTTTAAAGTCCATGGCCGAGCCCCCTCTGTGCCCTATATTTTTCCTCCACCCCTCTCTCCCTCGAGCGCCTCCATCTCCTCCCTCTTTTTCTCTCTCTCGCTCCTCTCTGTACACCACCGAGGTCCTCACCATTACCGCCGCCCTCTCCGACCATCGCCGGTGCCACGGTGCCCGCCCGGCCGAGCTTGGGCTGGGAACGGAACCGGCGCGGCTCCCTCTACCTCGCCATCCCCTCGGCTCCCGCCGGGAGCGCCCGGAGCTCCGCTGCCGTCTCGGTTTCGTCGCCGGCCGCACCTCACCGAGCGCCTCCTCTCCGCTCCTCTGCTCGACCGCGAGGTGAGCCGCCCCTCGTTCCTCTCCTTTTCCCTCTCGGGCACGAGCCCGCACGAGCGGCCGCAGCGGCGCACGGCGGCCACCGCACGCACGGCCGCGATCCGCGGCGGGCAGCGCACACAGCGATCGCCGGCCGGCCGCAATCTCTGTCCGTTACCTGTACCTGCACGCAAGTTTCAGTTAAGTTCAGAGTTAGCGCGTTAACTGAACTATATAACCAAACCAGCCCCTTACCTGACAACAAAATGCACACAGCCGCACTGGCTACCGCCCGTGCGCGGAAGCGCGAGGTCGCAGGATCGATTCCTGCGGGAGGCAATATTTGCCTCCCCTTTTTTCCCTTCCACGCCCCGCGTGGGACCCGCTCGTCAGTGACCTGCAAGGCCACATCACCTCCTAGCCCCGCCACGCAGCGTCACCGTGGCAGCTGACCCCACTGTCAGCCCGCGTGGGTAGCTGATTCGTGGTGGAAAAAGTTGCTGCCATGTTTTCTTTTTCCAGAAATTGTCTATTAACCTTAAAACTTCTAAAATTCATATCTTTTGCATATTTGCTTAAAACAGAAAACTTAAAACATGAAATCCCTTCAATTTTAAATGCTCTACCCAAATATGAATTTTGTTTACTGTTTTGGATTTTCAAAATGCAATTCAAACTTGAATTCAAATAATTCAATTGCAATTTGCTAAAGTCCATAACTAATTCATTATTAATCCAAATCATGCAAATAAAATATGTTTTCCATACCATTTTGAACCACCAATTCAAATATAAATTTTGTTTCATGATTTGAATAATTAAAATTGCCTAAATAATTTAAACCTTGTTTAATTCATTTGAAATTGATAAAATCATAACTTGCTCAAAATAAAATAATTTTGAACATGCAAAATATGTTTTCAAACCATCAAAGTGTGAACTTTTCAAATGTGAGTTTGAATTTATGTTTTGAACAAATAAAATTCAAATCAAATTCATGCTTGTTTTAAATTCATTTAAAACTTGTTTAATATTGTTTCAATCATAATAAATTCATCCTAACTCCTTTTTCAATATTTGAAACATGTAATCCAACTAAAATTTGGTGTTCTTTTCAAATATAAACTTTGTTATCTGTTTTGAACAATTTAACTTGGTGAGAACAACAAATACTTGTGTGACACCCTTAAGGAACCAAAATTTTCTAACTTAATAAATAAATTTCTAAAATTGGTAAACCCTATTTTATATTGGTTCTATTGTTGTTATTTTGTTGTTTTCCTCATCCATGCATCATACTAATTCACCTTCATCTGTTGATTAGTTGGAAAACAAATAATCTAACCCAAAATTCATGGGCTTTTCATATGCAACTCAAAATTGCATATGTGTCCATTTAATTTGTGTTACCATGTGAGCTAGTTTATTTTGATGCAACCATTAACATGACATGCATCATCCCCATGATTGTGCACTATGCCATGATATTGATTGTCTATCCTTTCTGCATTGTCTGTTTGCTTCTTCTCGGTTAGACGACGACGTTGAGACCGACGATCCTTACGACACCCCTTCTCAGGATTTAGCTCAGTACCAGGCTACTGAGTTTGCAGGCAAGTCATCACTCACATGAACCACTGTGTTCCTTTCAACATTGGTTACCGATACTTTTCCGTTGTCTATTTCTGTTAGCCATATGTATCGTTGCTTCTGTTACGATCCTATCACATGATACCCTGAACCCATGATATTGCCTCACCTCCAGTCCTATAACCCCGTTGTTTGAGCCCGTGTCTTACTAGCATGCTTAGGGTTGTTTCTGCTCGAGTATGTTACCCGTTACTTTCTGTTATCATATTCTATTATTGTTCTGGGGCTCGATGTTTAAACAATCAACCTATTAATTCTGTGGGTAATAATAATTTGCTGATAAGGCACCGGCAGGAGGCCCGTCGTGGTTTTGAGGCCTGCTAGTGTCGACCCTAATTAGGAAAAGGGTCTTGTCTACTGATCCATGATGAGCGTGCTCACCACATCCGGGTGGTGGTATGGAACCCCCCTCGGCTTTGATCTGATCCGCAGTTTGTCCGAAGAGCCACACTTAGTTCGGGTGTTCCATTTGGCTCATACGCATGAATGGGTCGCTCCCATGGTTACTGATGATGATGATGACGCACACATATAGGGCGAGGCCTGTAGTGCCGGGGTGTTGTGTCCTGCGGGAGTTTTGCACACCTGCGCTGAGTATTCAGCTGCGTGGCTGGGACCTTATAGCTCCGTGGCTCCTAGGACAGGCTGTAGAGACGGTTCGAGTCGTGTCGAGTCCACCTGAGTTTTAGTTGGTGGCTCGAGTGTGTACGGGTACTGGAGCACACCCTGCAGGGATGAATCTTCTCGAGAAGCCGTGTTGTCCGCGGTTATGTGACGACTTGGTGAAAGTACTGGCTAACAAGTACTCAGACAACTTACACCTAACTATAATAACTTGACTAGTAATAGGTTTATTGACACAATAACATGAACCATCATTAATCCAACTGTGTGAGTTATCCTCGGATTGCTTCTTTGGATAAGGGGCGAGATCCAGGATGGGTTTGTTTGGTGGTTAGCTGGTAGTTGGTTACGATACGCTATCTTATCTTCTTTCTGTTAGCCGGAAGTGGTAGTAACTCTGTAGTTGGTTAGAGCAGCCAGTTGCCGCATCTTTTATATCCCCTTTCTTCCGTTGAACCCAAAGCATCTGTGATTGGTGTTGACGGGTTACACTTTGGTGAACTGTGAGTCTTGCTTGCCAGTACGTTGTTGTACTGACCCCTTTGGGGCTGTGGTTTACGCAGACTACGATTCCGAGGATCTCCATGGTGGCTACTACGTGGAGTACGACGAGACTGCAGACGAGTAGATAGCGGACCCGGGCAGGATCCGAGACTTCGTGGATGGGCTTCGTCTTCTTTTATTTCCCGGCTTCTTAAGCCTTTTGGATTTGTCTGTACTCAGACCCCCTTGATTGCTTCCGCTGATGTAATGAATGTTATGTTGGGACATGTGTCCTCTGGATGATTGTATTTGCTATTCTCTGCCTTAGTGAAGGCTATTTGCAACCTTATTTCAATCTTTTGTGTCTTAGAGATGTGTTGTGGTATCATTCCGTTTAACGCTGTTGACGTACCCTGCGTGATTGATATGAAGTATGTCGACAGTAGTGCCTATGGTCTCTAGTGGATAGTTTACATCGACGATGGAATAGCAGGGCTTGTGTTGTCGCGCATAAGCGCAGGCCTACCAGGAAGCTGGGACGTGGGAGCCGTTATGCCCCATAATCCAAGCATCTGCTATCCAGTTCGGCCCGATGAGTATCCCCTAGAAACCAGGGTGCGACATATACCCTCAGGTGACAACCACCACATCCATGGCTAAATCCACCATGAAACTGGCCCTGAGTAACCACTCAACATAAACCAAGCAATCACCAATCCACCCAGGTGTTTCATTGGGTTGTTAATTTTCAATTTTCAAAACACCACAACCCAACAAGTAACAGCAACAGTTGTGATAGTATTATAGTATAGCTAAAATAGTACCTAGCAGGGGTTTCAGGTTGGCTACACACTACTAGGTGTTCTGAGCATAACATATACTTAGAAAATGATAAAAATCACCTATGATGCATAATAATGAAAAACACTAATGCAATTGGTAAAACAAAAGTGGGACATGAGTATCACTTGCCTTGAAAAAAGCAATCAGTACAATCCAGCAGTGACAAAAGTTGTAGTGGTCCTCTCCAAAGTCTAAACAAACAATAATAACACCAACATAAACATACCACGCAAAACATCAATCATAAACATGTATGCTTGCATGAATGCATCATTTTGTTTGACACATGGTAAATGTTGTGATGAGATGTATTTGATGGCATATGAGGTTTATTTAGTTTGTGTGTGGCTCTGGTTAAATTTTATTTCAATAAATTATTTAGTTATTCCATTTCAGTAGCCCATTAATAGATGTTTACTCTAATTAAAATCTTAAAGCCACTTTTAAGTTCTGTAAAAATTGGCCTTTTTGTCTCTAGACAGAGGGCACAAATATCAAGGCAACCCAATTAGTTTCATACAAAAATACTTTTTTAGAATTTAAATTGGAGACATAATACTATTTTGACCATTTTTAAATAGCAAGTGAGTTACGATACAACTTTGAGTTTCTATGGTTCCAGGGTGTTCTACATGTTCTAAGGAATCCATAGACTACAATTTTATAACATTTGGACTTGTAGAACTCAAACTAGGAATTATTTGCTGTTTTTGAGCTGTTTTGGAAATTTAAATAATGCTCTAAAATTTTCTACAGAACCTACACTATATTTTTCTATAAATGGGTAGAGAATTTCCTTAGCTTTCCAATGGTTCAAACATCATAATTTTTGGATAAACATTTTATTTTATATGGAATTTACAAGTAGACATATGGTTCTGGTTTAAAAAATGAAATCAAATCAATTTGAATTCAACGCTGACTGTGTGTGCTGACACGCGGCTCACTGAGCGCTGCCACGCGGCGAGTTTATATTAGCCTGTACAGATTCGGTATGGGGATCTAATCCTGGCTGCTAAGATTGGATCGGACGGCCGTGGTTAAAGGGGCTCACCTCGAGTCGCTGGAGTTGGCCGGGTAATGGTGGCGCGGCGGTGCTGGGCGCCGGAATTTTGCCAGAGTTGGAGTACGGGGGTCCTAGAGCTCAACAGTGGCTACGACGGGCTTCATCGCAGGACGGCGAGTCCTATGGTGGTGATGGCTCGGGCGCAGCCCTCCTCGAACATCGGTGCGCTGGGGACGAAGGATAACGCGGCTCCAGTGAGCGTTGAAGGCCACAGCACGGCCGTTTGCCTGCGTTTAAAACCAAGAGGAAGGTCCAGGGGGAGGTGGACGAGCAGGGGGAAGTCGGGAGAGGGGGTCTCGATCTCGGGAGCTTGCTCACCTGACTGGGAACGGAGGAGCACGGCGACGGAGATGGCTTACTGTAGCGAGGAATTCCTCGGGCCTCGAGGCACGGGAACGAGGAGAGAGGGCGGGAAACTGAAAGGAAGGGTAGGTGTGCATGTGGAGGGGGTTTACGAGGGGTGAGGGTGGCCGTGGGGAGGGTGGAGATCGTGGGGATCGAGCGGGCGCTCGGGCGCGGAAGAAACGGAGGGGGGGTTGAAGATGCTTCCGTCACCGCTAACGTCAGGCGGGGTCCACCGGGCAGAGAGAGAGGGCGTGCGGTGGGCTGTTGTTTCCTGCGCGCACGTGCTTTCTGTGTGGGCTTGTCCCAGTGGGCTGCGCGAGGGAGAGAGGAGAGAGGGGAGGGGAAACGGCCTGGGCTGGCCTAGGAGGTTTCCTCCTTTTTTTTGTTTGGTTTATTGATGAATACCCAAACAAATTCAAAATTGGACTAAAGCATTTTATAAAAAATTAAAAATAAACAATTTTCAAGGTTTGTACTAATTAAATATTTTGGTACTTTAATAAAATCAAAATAATTTCTCATATAGGGAAAATATAGGGTGTGACCTAAAATGCTATACTTTGATTTTCAAAAACAAATATGGTGTTTGGTTTGGTGTGTCTAGATTTTAAATGCTCCATTGTGCAACATTCCATGTGAGATGTATGCATGCTGGGTTTCTAAATTTTGAAAAAATCTAGGATGTTACAATCCAAATATATACACAACATACAGAAAATATTAAGCAGAATAGCATCCAAATTGTATAACATAACAAGAAGTAATACCTTCTGCATGTCACTCATTATGGTGAAATGAGCAGTGTTAGTGATGTTCAAATCTTGTTTCAATGTGGTGAGAGACCATTCTCATGCACTTGTGCACTCAACTTCCACTAGTCCATATGCAACATGGAAAATGCAATCATTTGGACCAATGCCTACTGCAGTAAGCAAATTTCCTTTGTACCTTGTTTTAATGTGGCACCCATCTATGCATATCATTGGCATGCATCCTTCTAGAAAGACTCTTTTGCTGGCATCATAAGACTAGTACAAGGTAGCCAAGTGGTGTTTTGGAACAACATATCCCTTGTCCTTAGACAGCTTTGTGAAAAGAAAAAATGTGGACCCAGGATTGGTTTTCCTCAGCTCTTCACCATAATCCCACAACAGATTGAACTGTTTTGTCTCATCACCATAGATTATGGTCAGTGTCTGCTTCCTTGATCTTCTCAGCTTCCAAGTATTTGGAGTCATGTTAAACTCCCTCTGAATTTTAGTCTTAAAAGTTCCTAAATCCATTTTCTGATTGTCCCTAAACTTAGTAAGGAAATAATTGCAGAGAAACTTGGCTGTCAAGGACTTTCTCTCCCAAACTCTCTCACACCTGTGGACACCAAAATATTTTCTCACCACAATTGCATTTGTCCTGCTATCCACTGAAGCATTTAGGTACCATGTGCACCCAAATTCACTGTCTCCATCACACACAACCTCTAACCTTGTGGTCTCATTCCTTCTTTTGCTCACCATCACTCTCTCCCTTATGATGTATGCTTTAAGTGCATATCCAAACTCCTTCATGCATGAAAAAACCATGCCAACCTTGAAATCTCGCATTGTCATGTCAACTTGAGCATTAAATTCACTGAATTTGTATTTCAGCTCAAGTGCTTGCTCTCTGTTCAGATGCAAATCTTCATGCTCAAGGTCTGCATCATCATGTTGTTCAATTATGTCCACCCTTTCATTGTGATAATTCACTTCCTTATCAATGTGTGCATCAAACATGACATCATCCCCATCTTGTGCATCATAATCACTGTCATAAAAATCACTGTCAGTCTCCACACCTTCTGAATATGCAACAATCTCACTTGCATTGCTTTGAACTTCAGCTGCAGAAACATGTGAAGATGGCCTTCCATTTCCTACTTCACTGTCCCTTTTTTTGCAAATTACTTCCCTGTCCCTAATTGCACTGTCCTCAACCAACTCTTGCCCTGCATCTTGGTGTGCATCCTCCTGACATAACCTCATAATGTAATCCGGTCTGAAAAAATTCAGAAATCCTGTGTGATCAACCACAACTTTCAGTGTCTTATGCTCCTTCACTGCATGCATCATTGCTGCAATGTCAGAATCATTTTGAATGCAAACTAACCCATCATTTATTCCTTTGTCTGTAAAACACCAATACACATGAAATCTGTCATCAATTTCATGATTTAGCTGCCTGATTATATCATGAATCCAAAGAAGGGACCATGTGTCACAATTGCAATTGTCAAAATAAAAAACTACCATTAGTGTACTCAATCTCATCACACAACCCTGTGATGAACCCATTATGAGCAATTGCAAGAGTGAACCTATCTGAATCATTACCTGCATTGCAAACACATGAACACACTAAAAAGGTGCCACCTTTCTGAATATTTCTGCTCTTCTAACACGAAAAGACAAAAACAGGGCATGCTTCGATTCATGTTTGACCACCTCTATAACCTGCAATACTACCCACAAAGTAAGAAAACGCTTTCCAAAAGATCTAAATTCCCACAAATCGCTCGTATTAAGATGCACAAGAATTCAGCGACAATCCCAAGTTCATCCAAAATCAATCGAAAAATCTACACATAAACCAAACGAAAAGCTTCATGCGCACCTTCAATACCTATTCCCACCCCGTAATTGAGAGCACACAGAAATGATCATGCGGACCATAAACCCTAGCTAAAGACCCATGGTGACCGTCCATGGCGAGCAGAGCAGAGGCGAGGGACATAGGCGAGGTGGAAGCAGAGCCGAGGGACAAAGCTCGTACCATAATCCGGAGGGTCGACGCCATGGCAATGCAGCACCGGCTCGTCCTCCATTGGCGCTGCACCAACGACGAGTTCACGACGAAGGAAGGAGAAAGATGTCGAGGAACTGACGCACATCGACTACACTCGTCCCCTGGCCGACACATTAAATAACGGAATCCCAGGGTCCTAAACATTAAATGCGAATCTCCTGGGAGAGTTGGATTTTTTTGCGCGACATAAAACTGTGAGGGGGTTTTCTGTAAGATTCTATTGTCCACCCAGGCGACACCGTGGTAGCCAAATGACTGATTTTATGTGAGGGGGACTCGGCGGTAGCGAAGACGAGCAAAGTGAGGGCATGGGTGGGCTGCTCCACCTTGAGTCCGAGCACGGTGGCCGGTGGCGGAAAACGCCCCCTGCAGCTCGCGAGAGCTCTCGGCCGCGGTGGAGGCTGCTTGAGGTGTGAGAGGGGATGGGTGGGATGTACTGGCGCAAGGGACGCGGGTGCGAGGGCTTTAAGCCATGGGGATGGAGTCAAAGACACGAGGGCACTCTCGGGTTTGCGTTTTAGGTTTCGGGAGCGTGCTCTGGGGCATGCCCACGAGGCACCAGGGCATGGGTGAGCGCCAGGGGGTCAAGGGCATCGTCAACGGCTCTTGGGGAGGAGGAAGAGGCGAGGGATGGCCATAGTAGCCATTGGCACGGTGTGCCCATGCCCTGCCCCGCCCCCACTACCCACTACCTTTCTCTCTTGACTTCCTTGCACACCAAGCCTTCTAGAAGCATACCAAGGGATCCAATGTGGAGTCTAAGCAATGGTCAACACAAGGGACAAGGTGGCATTCCAAGTTTTGAACCAAAAAGAAGTGAAAACAACTGTCAAAAAGTGTAACAACAACTGTTTCTGAAAAGTTCAGAAAATTCAGTTAAGGACTTGGAGAATTTTCCTAAGTGTTGAAAACTGCTAAAAACCTCAGAAAGTTCACACTGTTTTCAAGGGTCAAATAAATTCCAATTTGTGTTTTCAAAGTGGGAACTTGTTAACCATGTTTTAAACTTTCAGAAACAACTTTTGAAAATAAATTTCAAAAAGTTTAAGGCTATGAAAACAATGTGGGAAAAGGTGTACTTTCTGTTTTTATCTGTTTTCTAAAAAAGCCTTTTTCTGCCATATTTTTCTTCCACAAAAACAACAAGCAAAAGATCATTTACATTAATCCAAAAATCAAACTAAGCTTATGGATTTGTAGTCCATATATTAATGAACAAATAAAAGTCAAGAAAACATAAAATAACATTTTGTAGCCTAGTGAAAACAAAGGTGGAAAACAGGTACTTGGCTATATTTTCAGGGAATAATTTCTATAGAAAAATTAAAAAGAAAACTTCCATAAATCGTTTTGAAATTTTGTTTTCTTGGATCCAACAAAGTTAAAAGTTTATTTTAAGACTCAAACAAGAATGATCCAAGTCTTGGAATAAAATTCACTCAAGTAATCAACAGAGAAAACAACAGGGAAAGTGTTATAAAAGTGTTTCCAGAAAAACTTGATTTTGGTTTTATCAAGAAACAAAACTTGTGTTGCAAATATGATTAAGATCATAAACACATGTTAGTTAAAACAATCATGTTGTTATAAAAAAAATTGTTGGCCCTAATTTTTGTCTTCTTGAACACATACAAGATTCCAAAAACTGGGGTGTGACACCCAACCCCCTTTGAACATGGTGATGCTGCTCCACGCGACGGTCGTTTTCTGGCGGCAGGATTACCCGTAGATAGGTAGTGGCCATAGGGCCGCAACGGCGGGAGTCTTCGGGTGCATGTTGCCCTCCTCATCGACGCGCATGAAGGAAGACTCGATAGTTTTGGAGATCCCGCTGAGGAAGTTTTGGTCCATACGAGCAGTTTCCGAGGCGTAGTTCCCTTTCCTGACAGGTTGAACTTCCGTCGAGTGGCGAGTTCTGGAGAGTGCCGCCCGGCGTGCACTTGAAGCTTCAGCCGCGCGTTTGCGTGCATCGAGTTCTCGGCGAGTCTTTATCAACTCTTGATTTTTCAGCGACACAAAGTAGTGGTACGCTATCAAATCTTCCTGAGTGGCTCCGTCTTCCAGTGGTTGGCTTGTCTGTACCATTGTTTTCTTATTGACCTAAGCGGCCCGCGAGACATGGATATGTTGCCTCGCTGTGAGGCTAGCCTCCGTTTCGGCAGGTTGTTCTTCGGGTTCAGCCATGCAGACGTGGGCCAGATATGGCCCGTGAGTCTTTGGAACGGACTAGTCGCCCTCGTTTAGATCGACGGCTTCTTTGGTGGTGATGGTGTGGAAGTCGAGCTTGTTGCGTCGGACGGATCCGTAACTCGACTCCGAGCTAGAATCGGAGTTGTCGAGTGGCGATTCCTGAGTTGTCGTGCTCTAGGCGGAGTCCGTGTCAGATCCGTCGAGTGTCGTGGGGTCAGGGAAGCGTATGATTCTCTCCTTGCTAGCGCAGAAGTGTAGTTTGTCGAACGTCATCTTGACGCTCTCCTGGAGACCGCTGAATGCTGTGCGAGAGGCCAGCGATTGGGGCGTGTAGACGAAGGACCCGAAGCAGATTGGCTTCACATGAGTCGAAGATTCTAGGCTCCAGTTCAAGCTCAGTGCAGATGAAGCCGGCGAGGCCGTGGATCCAGCGCCTGCGTTCCCACAGACGACGCCAATTGTCGATGACTCATATCAACAAATCCCTCGGGTGAGCCGGTAGGGTTTCGAGTAGAGCAACGACTTAGGCGCTCGTGGACTCGACGGCTAACAGAGGCACAATTTACCCAGGTTCGGAGCCCTCGTGGAGGTAATACCCTTAGTCCTGCTTGTCTGATCTTGTATTATGGTGTGAGATTACAAAAGCAGGCGCACATGTCGAGAGATTGGATCTCGAGAAGCAGCTCCTATGGTGCGAAGTGTAGATTGGGTGTCCCTCCGGGTGGTTCTCCCAACCCTTATATACGAGGCTGGGTCTCAAACCCGTACCCGGGTGGGTTACAAATCCTAACTCTTAGTCGGTAATTCTTTGTTTTCTTGGCCTACAAGTCTTGCGGGCGGGCCGTAGTTGGGCCTTCCGGAAGGATAAGGCGGTTCCCTTTACTGGGCTTCTAAGTCGATATCTGACCGGGTAGGCCCATTCAGGAGACTCGGGAGCCATCCCTACGTCAGTAGGTTCCCACTATCTTCGGCTCCTATATGGATAACTCTTTTGTCTACTCTGAACAATCTTGAGTCGATCTCTGATCACCTCGATCACATTTTGTTCTCCTTGGTAATCTCAGGTGCAAATTCTTTGTTTTCACCAATTTAAACAAGCAAATTGGTGATCTGCACTTTCTTCCATAAAGTGCTTCAAAAGGTTTATGCTGCTTTGATAACTGGTTCTATATGAAAATTTGTCTAATGGTAGATGCTCATCCCATGAACCTCCAAAATCCAGTGCACATGCTCTCAACATGTATTCTAGAATCTGATTGGTTCTTTCGGTTTGTCCATCTGTTTAAGGATGATAGGTTGTTCTAAAGTTCAATTCTCATCCAAGTTGTGTTTGGAAATGTTTCCAAAATTCTACTGTAAATACTATTCCTCGATCAGATATTATGGTCAAAGGCACTCCATTATTACTAACGGTCTCTTTGATATACAATTCTGCTAGTTTCTTGCAGTTATCGGTTTGCTTGACCAGTAAGAAATGAGCACATTTTCAATCTATCAATGATTACCCAAATTGCATCCGTATTCTTCCAAGTTTTAGGTAACCTGATGATGAAATACATTCCTACTTCTTCCCACTTCCATTTTGGAATAGGTAAGGGTTGTAACAATCCTGGTGGATTCTGATGCTCTTCTTTCACTCTTAGGCATGTATGGCACTCAGCTACAAATCTTGCGATTTCGCACTTCACATTCTTCCACAAAAATATTTCCTTTAGATCTTGGTACTACGTGGGTGTATAGAGTAAGGTTTATTATGAGCTTCTCTCATTATGAAGTTCTTGATCTCCTTGTCATCCGGTATACAGGGTCTTTCATGATACTGTAGTTCTCCATCTTCTAGGTTGACTTGAAATTCTAACTTTTGTCCAGCCTTGATTTTACGAATTTCTTCAGCAATAAACACATCTGTGGGTTGTTTCTAGAGGACTTGTTTCTTCAAATCTAATTCCATATCCATTGCTATCATGTTACTTATCTCTTGGATTCAACAAATTCTATCTGTCCTTGGGCCAAATCCTTTACTAACTCTTTTGACATCGATTCTTGGGTTATCTGCTCACACATATCCTTTCTACTTAATGCATCAACGACAACATTAGCCTTTCCTAGGGTATAGTTTATGGTTAAATCATAATCCTTTATTAGTTCTGACCATCTTCTTTACCTCATATTCAGTTCCTTCTGGGTAAATAAGTATTTTAAACTCCTGTGGTCTGTATGTAGTTCACATTTGGCTCCAAATAAGTAATGTCTCCGGCTTTTCAATGCATATACCACTTCCGCTAACTCCAAATCATGGGTTGGATAGTTTACTTCGTGTGGTTTAACTATCTGGATCCATATGCAATGAATTTTCGGTCGTGCATGAGTACACATCTTAATCCCTTCTTGGATATATCACAATATCTTGTATAGTCCTTTCTAGGTCCAGGTACTGCTAAAACTGGTGCAGTGGTAAACTTGGTCTTCAATTCTTGTAAACTGGCTTCACATTGCTCTGTCCATATAAATGGTACTTTCTTCCTTAATAACTTGGTCATTGGTCCAAGGATTTTAGAGAATCCTTTTATGAGTGACTGGTAATATCCAGCCATCGCTAAGAATCCTTGACTCCTTTAGGTGTGGTTGGTGCTTTCCAATCTAAATTGCTTGTACTTTTGCGGTATTTACCGCAGTTCCTTCCTTGCTTATAACATGTACAAGAAATTCAAATTTATCTAACCAAAATACACACTTGCGGAACTTGGCATACAACTGATGTTCTCTCAAGGTTTGTAGAACATTTTTCAAATGTTCATCATGATCTTCTTTGGTATTTGAGTAAACCAAAATGTCATCGATGAAAACTATCACAAACTTATCCAAGTAGGGCATAAAAATCTTGTTCATCAAGTTCATGAAAATTGCAGGTGCATTAGTCAATCCAAATGGTATTACAAGATATTCATGATGTTGATATCTCGAGAAAAATACCGTATTTGGGATATCTTCAGCCTTTATCTTAATCTGATGATATCCCGATCTTAAGTCAGTATTTGAGAATACTTCGGCTCCATTAACTTGATGAAAAAGATCTTGAAACGTAGGTAACGCGTACTTATTCTCGATAGTTACATTGTTCACGTTTTGGTAATCTCCACATAGTTTCCTTCGCCCGTCTCTCTTATCCACGAATATCATTGGTGCTCCCCATGGTGATATACTTTCTCTCATGAAACATTTCTCCTCTAACTCATCCAAATGTTCCTTTAGTTGTACCAATTCCTTGGGTCCCATTTGGTATGGTGGTTGTGCAATCGGTCTTGTGTTGGGTATCAAGTCAATTGTAAACTCGATCCCTATTAGGTGGCATTCCAGGTGATTCTTGTCGAAATACATCCTAAAGTTCCTTTACTACTAGAATCCGTTCAATCTTCTACTCTTTCAAGGTGTTCAAGTGTAGGTCAAACTTTAATTGATTATGCTTGTCCCCTTGGAACACGGTTTTGGTCTTTCCTAGTCCTTTCAACGGCACAGTTTTTGCTTCACAATCAATCTGAGCTCTGTAGTCTGATAACCAGTCCATCGCTAAGATAACTGTGATATATTTTAAGGGTATCACATACAAATCTGCATCATATGTGACGTTACAAATGTTGATCATCTGGTTCATGCCAACCTTGGTAACTAGTAATCTTCCTCCAGCTGACATGACTGTGATAGGTACTTCTAATCGACTACATGTCATCCCATAAACATCAACAAATTATTGCAAAATGAATAAAGTAGTAGTCCCGGTATCAAATAAAACTTTACTAGGGTGAGAAAATATTTGAAGCGTATTGATCACCAAATTGGCTGTTGATGTTGACTTGCTCCAGGTTGGTACAATTCAGCTTCCCATAAGGCTTTCCCTTCCTATTATCTCCTCATGGTTGTCCAAAGCCTCCACTCCTAGGTTTGGTTCCTGAAGGTCCAGTATTTCCTCTCATTTGTGGTCCTGATCTGACCTTGGATTCAGACAATTTGGCCGAGTATGTCCGGGTAGTCCACATCCAAAAAATATTATTTTGGGCTTCAAGCAGTCCTTCTGGAAATGTCCGAATCCACAGTTATGGAAAATCACCCTAATGATGTCACTTCCTCTATTGGGTCTGATTGGTCCTCTTCTCTCCACAATACGCTTGAGCTTAAATTGCAGCTTGGGTGTTGATCTCTATATCAGGATTCTCTTGGGGTCCATTATTCCCTTCTTCCTCCTCTCCTCTTGGAGTAACTTATACCTCCAAGGTTATCGCAGTATCTACCAGCTCTTGGAATACTCTTGGCTTAGTCAGTCTTAACTGCATTTTCATAAAAGATTTAAGCCTATCATGAAATGTTTCTTCCTTTTCTCTTCAGTATCCACTTCCTCCTTTGCATAGCGACATAGCATGTTATACTTCCTCACATATTGCAGAATAGTGGATGAATTCTAGCAAAGGTTCTCAAATTCTGTTTTCTTCAATTCCATAATACTTCCCGGTACATGGTCTCCCCTAATTTCGTCGTGAATTCCTCCAAGTACACTGCTACATTCTCGGTTGAGTTGCCAATATTGTGTCCCACCAGGCTGCAGCTGGTCCTGTTTATAAGTAAGTGGCATAACAAACCTTCTACTCATCATAATACCTTACAGTTTTTAGCTTACTATTAGTATCTTCCAACCAATCCTCAACATCCATTGGGTCTGGAGCTGATGTGAAGGGTATTGGTCTTGCATTCTGGAAATCTGACACAGTTACGCCTCTATGCACATCCTCATGACCTCTTCCTGCGCTATTCTTGAGTAAATCTTGGAGAAATTTGTTCTAAACTTCCCGCTCATGTCGACGATTCTCCTACACTTCTTGCATGTACTGCATAAATTTTTGTTGTGTGACCACTGGCGGTGGTTGAAGTATTGCTCTTCTTCCGTCATCCTCTTTTTCCTTCAATTTTCGTTCCCTCAGCTGTTGTTCAGACTCGTTTCCCGTATGCGACATCCCCCTCTAGTCCAGATACATCGAATGTGAACACAATGTTACATCATCATATGCACATTGAGCACCATTGCATGCATAGTTCTAGTCACTCAAAGAAGCAAAAAAAATCCATGAAATCAAGAAATACCAAACATATACCATGTATTATACATGATTCACTCACAAACATGGGTACAGAAAAGTAACACGTGAAAGTGAGTAGGTCTCACTTATTTCCTAACATTTACTCTGATCCTACATCTCTCATACAATATCCTATATTTTACATCAATCCTCACATATCCATTATGGACTACTCCTCCACGTGTTTCCCCGGTTTCCACCAGCTGTTTTGAGACATCCTTCGTAGAGTTCCCGTTAGATGTCCCTTTCCTCCAGTTGTTTTATACTCCGCGTCCGTTGATTCTCCAAGTGAAAAGTTAGTCATCGTGAAATAACTGTCAATGTACTCATATGCCGCTGCTTCACCATCATAGCTATTCCCACCAATATAATCTCTAGTTGGCACATGATCAGTGCTACAGAAGTAACTCCTCTCCACCACCAGCTTCTCCTTCTTCAGCTTGTGAAGCAAACTGGATCCTTTATTAAATCTTGGAAAGCCTTCTCTCCTCCAGTTATCTTCCTCGTCAGACTCTATAGAAATAGGATTTTTTGCTTTTCCTGAATTTTACCTGCTTGGTTGGTTTATAGGCTGTGTCTACTTCTCCATGTGAATCTACGAACATAATAGAATCACTCCTAGTACCTTCTTATGGCTCTCCATTCCAACCATTGGAATTTCCTATAGGTGTTTCTGGCTCTAGTATACTCCATTGGTCACTTCCTACTCCTGGGCTGTATTTAAGGTTTCTTGGTGAGTAGGTGTGGTAAACAAGTGTATTTGGATCATAAATATACTCTGTATAAGAGTAAGTTGTAGGTGTTGGTGGTGGTTCAACGTATCCATAAATAATCTCCTTGTCCATAACCTTACGACGTTCCTGCACCAATTCCGGATATGTGTACTTCTGGACTAGCTTCTCCAGCTCATTGGATTCCAATTTCCAGGTATTGTGATATGTTCGTGTGAAATTAACACACTGATCAAGGTATTTGGATGTTTCTAAAGCTTCTGTTGTGGAAAAAGCTAAGTGGTCTACTTCTGACTCTTGGTGAAAATTGTCACTTGGGATGGAATGAAAAGGTGTACCTTCCTACTCCGAGTATTTAGATGACCTTATATCCGATATAGCCTCGATAATCACAATATTGAATGCAACCTCGATACTAATCACTTCCCCATATGGAATTTTAAGAGGTTGTCCTAACTCATGTGGCATCTTTAAAGCTAACCGATATTTGGCTACCGTACATCCATCATAAAAGCTCATGATTTTAACAATCACCTTGGTAGTTACTCCAAGTGATGTGAACATCCCAGACAAAATCTCCATCCAATAGTCTAGGAATTTTTTCATAGAAGTATCCCTCGCCCTTATGGTGCGCTTCGGATATCCGTTATCCATCCAAGCTATAAAGCAACACATGTCAAAAATGAGAATACTGCATATTGCAATAGGAATAGTATGACATAATTATTCTCAAGTGAATAACTATCAACTAAACTGCTTCCAAATGGACTCAGGTTTCCAACCTAAGTTCAAAGTTATTGCTCTGATACCATCTGCGGTAACCTTGCACACCACTTCATCTGTAGTGCACAAGTTGTTGACATAACACTCACGGAAGGACGCATCCGCAAATATTACATCCCTCAGAGTAGTACAAGAGAAATATAGCGGTCCATATATATATTACACACTGCTAAATATTACAAGCCAAAAGTGAATAAAGAGTTCGACGTCATCCTCGTCTAAGGTAGGCAGTTCGAGTAGTCCGGTGTTGACGCGTGTCAACCTAGTGCACAAAGATAAAAGTAAACTATCAGGTAATCGACGTCACTTTACAGGTCTGGCTCCTTGTAGTAGATTGCATCATCTTAGTAAACTCTGTCGCAGTCCTCCATTATGTCTTCAAAGTCTAAGAATGGGGTTCAAAATAAGAAGGTGAGTAATGAGCGTTACTCAACAAGTTTCTGTAAGTAACAACGGTATAGTGTATGATGCTCTAGCTACCACCTAAGACCATTGGTCTTTGGTGTAATGTAGGTTTTCTAAAACATTTATTCAAATGTCAAGTTTTACTTCTGAAAAACTATGACCGCCAGTCCCACTAGGCGTCAAAATCTCATGGGATTTCTTTTCGTTCGCTAACATAGCCCCCTCCTGGGACAAGGATGTAGCTACCACAATTTTTTTGTTTTCCCTCTATAGAGGTGTGCCACTTTACCCAACAACAGTCTCAACCTTCTTGCTCCCTGCACACCATTTGTGCCTTAGCCCGGTGATGACCCACAAGTATAGGGGGTCGCAACAGTCTTCGAGGAAAGTAAAACCCAAATTTATTGATTCGACACAAGGGGAGCCAAAGAATATTTGTGAGCCTTAACAAGTGAGTTGTCAATTCACCTGCACCAGAAAGTGGACTTGTTCGCAGTGGTTTAACAGTAGTAATAGTTTTATAGTAGCAGCAGTAGTGAAATAATAACAGCAGTGGTATGAAAATAGGAGCAGTAGTGTTTGAAGTAAACAACGGGATTAAATACTGTAGGTATGGGGATAGATGAACGGGCGTTGCATGGATAAGATAGTTCATATAATAATCAAGACATGGGCATTGCAGATAAATAAGATAAAGCATCCAAGCACTAAGTAACCATAGGCATGTGTTCCGTAAATAGTCGTACGTGCTCGCAATGAGAACTTGCACAACATCTGTCCTACCAGCCCGTTTTCAGCGGGGCCTCAAGGGAACTACTGGTAATTAAGGTGTTCCTTTTAATAGAACATCGGAGCAAAGCATTAACACTCCATGCACATATGTGATCCTCACATCACAGCCATCCCCTCCTGTTGTCCCAATTTCTGTCACTTCGGGGCCTCGGGTTCCGGACAACAATATGTGTAAACAACTTGCAGGTATGATCAAGAAACAATAATTATCATCATGATTCAATAACATGTTCAGATCTGAGATCATGGCACTCGGGCCCAAAGTGGCAAGCATTAAGCATAACAAGTTGCAACAATGTCAATAGCACTAATAAAGGATACTAGGCACTATGCCCTAAAAATCACGGCATGATTACATGAACGAACTCATCCAATCCCTACCATCTACTCACACATGGATGGAGGAAACATGAATGGTCGATGGAGAGGCGAATGGTGATGACGATGGCGATGATCTTCTCCAATTCCCCGTCACGGCAGGGTGCCATAACGGAGTTTCTGAACCCCGAAAAAGGATGCGCGATGGCGGCAGAGCTACGGACTTCTTTCTGGAAAACTATCGAACCCCCTCGTGTTTTAGGGTTGAAGGCTATTTGTAGTTGAAAGGGGAGACCGAGGGGGGCTCTGGGTGACCCACACCCTGTGCTGGCGCGGCCTAGGGGGCGCTCTAGGGGGTGGTGTGGCCCCCCTGTTGCTCTTCTCCTGGCCTCCTTCTGGCTCCCGAAGTCTTCTGTGTTTTAGGACCAATGGGGTAATTTCTGGCAATTTCCCGAAAGTTGATTTTTCTGCACAAAAACGAGACACCATGCTAATTCTGCTGAAAACAATATTAGTCCGTGTTAGTTGCATTCAAAACACACAAGTTTAGAGGAAAACAATAGGAAAAGTGTTCGGAAAAGGAGATACGTTTTTGACGTATCACCCAGTTAGAGCCACCAAGTCATGTCGAGTACTTCCCCACTCTCCGCATATCCATCCAATGTGACACAAACGATACGGGAACCAGTAGCACGCTAACACTCCCGAGCTCCTGACCCCCACCCAACGCCCAAATGGTAAATTATATGCACTTACTCGTTGTTGGCAGGAACGCGTCAGTCCCAACGGGGTCAGTCTGCCAAGGATATACGAACGTGGAAAGTACCTTTGACTTTCTCATTGATAGTAATTTTGTTGGTTAACACTATCTATACGGCACGAATAACACTGATGACATTTGTGTTCTGAGTCCTAGGGTAATACTTTCTCATATGATGGAACTTGCACCACATCAATCAATATGTGGTTCCATTGCCCGCCAACATA
This sequence comes from Alopecurus myosuroides, assembly GCA_028641055.1. Taxonomy (NCBI): domain Eukaryota; kingdom Viridiplantae; phylum Streptophyta; class Magnoliopsida; order Poales; family Poaceae; genus Alopecurus; species Alopecurus myosuroides. The sequence goes on from CM054058.1 coordinate 418,769,417, forward strand.
GTATATAGCAATTCACATCATTCGAAAGTAGCAATTTATTTAAATGCAAGTAATTTGCAAGTAACTTGATAAAATTACTTCAAATTGGACATGAGCAAGACTGAACTTGCCTTGAAACTGACAAGTAGTGCAGTCTTTAACTCCTGATGAATCGTGACCCTCGTGTTCTATAGAAATCATGATTGTCTTTTAAGACAATGAAGAAAGATCCAAATTTTATGGTATTGTGCATATCATGAAATGATTTTGGTGTTTTTGGAAAACTCTAGTAGGGTATAACAACAATTTGGATTTAATTAGGTATTTCTTGAAGTTTTATTCAAAACTTGACTTAATTTTCCATTTTTGGGAAAACATAAGTTTGAATCAAATAATCATTTTGATTTTTCAATTGAGGAAAATATTGGATCATCTTATTTCCTTAAGAAAAAAAGCACCCAGATTTTTTAATTCAAGTTTTTTTTTCAAATATTTTCCTTTGAGAATATTTCCCAAAGTAATCTTTTAAATTTTTGAAAACTCAAATCCTTAAGTCGAAGGATTTAGTCCATTTTTCAAAAGTATTATTTCAATTAAGAATTTGGTCATTTCCAAATTCTTCATTTTGAAATAATAATAAATCTAATTTTTACCATGTGGTAAAACCATTCAAAATTCTATTAATTTTTTTGGTAGACTAGAAGAAATCAAGATGTTTAAACTTATTTTTCTTTAAATATTAAGTTGTGTTTTTTGTGTATTTAAATTTATTTGCATGTTTTTGCATTTATTTGATTTAATTTCTAGGAGAATAATCAAATTACCAAATTGCCTCTCGGTCGGTTCAGACCAGTGGGTTGAACCCAACCCAGTCAGGTGTTCTCTCAGGCGTGCACTAGGTCGAACTCGACCCAGTCACTTGATCACTCACACGCTCTCTCTCCCCGCGCTCATCTCCCTTCTCTCTCGCGACCACACAGACGACCGCGGCCGCCACACCTCCGCCGTTTTATTTCGGCCATCTCTGACCATCTCGGCCACCGCCGTTTAGGGCAAAATACTCCCACGACCCCCTCTCTCTGGTTCTCCCGCTCGATTTGGGTTCCCTCGACTTTGCTCATCTTGCGCAACCAAATCCTTAACTAGGGTTTCGAATGGCACTGCTCGTCGGGGTTACTATTGTTGCGGTGGCGCTTCCTCGAGCTTCTCCGGGCTGTATTCGTGCTGCCCTCTGTGGCTGGTGCGAGTTGGTGCTGCGTCTACTCGTGCCGCCATGGGCACGTGTGTCCATAAATGTTGTTGGCTCTGCTCCTGGCCTAGAGGTGTCACACATACGCCTATGTGATTCCTCTGGGCTCTTTGCATCGTCAGTCTTGTAAATGTCTCTTTTCTTTCCCTCTTTGTATGTTGAATCCTTCTTGTTTTTGGTCTGTTCACGATGACTGTGCTAGCTACACCGTAGCTAGATTTAGTGATATAGGTTCAATTCGTAGTTACTCTTGGTAGGCTTACTTCAATTAGCTTGATGGCTTGCTAGGGCTTACGTCCTAAAGTTGTGATAAAACTCCCAGTAACCTCCCATGACAGAACTTTCACTGCATATTGAGAGGATCAACTCTCTCTAGTCACCAGTGCAGTTCATGCCCAACTCGAAAGATTCTAGTAGTCGTTCGTGAAAGTCATGGCTGCTTGAGCATCCCCTGAGATGAAATCTCAGGAAAATCTTCCGTAGCCTACAAAAAGCACTTCTTTTGCTTTCTTCGGCTCATTTTATGTTTTAAATGCCTTCTCCATGTGCTAGTCTATGTGTGTAGGCATTGTCATGTGAAATAAAATGCACTTGTGCATTTGATGGTGGATTTGGAACAGTGTGGTGCCTCTGTGAGTGTGCATAGTGATGCCAAACCATTGGTTAATGCTTTCTTGTACTTCTCCCTTGCTGTGAAGGTGTATCTTTGTAGGTTTAATATCTCCAATGATATTTATCACATGTGTGTGATATACTGTATAAGAATAGATACATACACCCGACGCCTGCTTCCCCCAATGCTCTGTGATGTGGTACACATCATGGATAGATGCTAAGCACAGTTAGCAGTGTCCAGATCTTGGTTTTGTGCTATGATCTCTCTCTCTCTCTCACACACACACATGATAAAAATAACCTGATGTAGGTGTGGTGCTGCTCTAGCTTGAGGAGGATGAAAAGCCTGCTTCTTATGGTTTTGTTTGCTCCTCCTAGCTGCTTCAGTAATCCTAGTGTGTATATTTCTAGCCGCAGGCATATTTGTGGACTTGTGAGTTGTTCTTGGTGAAGAGCAATGCGTGTGTGCTGGCTAATGCGGCAAGATTGTAAACTTATATTGTTTTGGACCTGTTTTAGATATTGACACCTTAGTACATGCAATTGGTGATTGTGATCCTTGCAAGTGGGGTCTAGGGTTCAAATTTCAACCCTATTCTGTTTGCTTGTGAAATATCTGTTGTTGTGATATGTTTAGGTTGCTTAGGGTGTAAGTAACTCGGTTGGGCTTGAGATTACTCCCCTGGTCCAATTATGTATGGGCTAGATGGTAGAATCAGTCCAATTCCTCTTGGGATGCTTGTTGCTTCTGGTATGTGCTTCACTTGGCCTTATTTGATGCCTTGATCATGGTTTTTTTCCTATAACTGTAGGTTTCCTTTAGTATTATTAGTCCTGTTGGTTCCTCGTACCAATAGATACTTCAGTTAGTTGTATTTTTCTTATATATGGATGCAATGAAGTGTAGATATCTAGTTGGCTTGTTATTTGTTAGCTTTACTTGTGAATCACGCTCATATATCAGATGGTGGTCTCAGTTGAGCATGTAATTGGACTGCAATATTTCATGTGGTTAGTGTGCTGGAATTGCACACTCGTGTTTGTTGGCTTGCTGTCCCTAGTTTCTATTTCCCCGATCGATTGAGTTGAGCCTGCTGGATTGCTCTATTGGGTCATTGTTGAGAAATTTCCCATGTTGCTTCACATTTGTTTTGATTTCTCACTGACTTAAGTACATGGCTAAGAATTCATGGGATCCATTGCATCCAAAACATAAAAATTGCCCCACCATTGGTATGGGAAAACATTTTAACATAAAAATATGTTTTCTTTTGTTTTATGTTTTACATGTTCAAGAATATCCATCAAGAAAGAAGATATATAGGTTTAGAATAGGCTATAATAGGTTCTTGTAATATTTTGAATTCAAATTTGTAATTGTAGCATATCTACCTTTGTAATGTACTTTGTAATACAAATTTTGTATTATTGTATCTTGAACGGAATGAAATTTAAATTCCATTACTTATTGTCCATATCAAATACTTGTGTAGATTTGAATTATGTTTGAAATATTTGAATATCAATCTGTTGTTTAAATATATTTGAATATTAGAGTTTGGAAAATGATCCAGAGTGATCTTCCGTTGATCAACAATGTATTAGTCTGTTTTAAATTGATCAACTCTCTATTTAAAATATCTAGTTAACTCATTTGAATTTCAAATGGTTTAATTCAAATGTACTTAGTTGATTTCAATTTCAAAGTTAGAAATAAGATAAGATTAGACGCCTGATACTTAAATCATTCACCAGGAATGATGTTTGTTTCAAAAATTGATTCTCCCTCCAAATCCATCCCAAATGGTTTTGTCGAAAACACTGATCCAAAATATACGAGTCAAGGCTAACTCAAGTGTTATTGCAAGATATCGACGACTTGTTTTAGGATCATTGATTCCAAATCAACTTGTCCTCGTAACTCATTCTTTCACAAAAGCCCAAAATTTATCCTGATTTTGCAAAGATGCATGCATACAAGAATGCATAATCCTATATCTACCCTCGCGTATCTTATAACTATGGGGTATTACAAAGAAACAAGTGTATATAACCCCCACTAGTTTCACGTTTCGAACGCAGCACCCCTCAACTATAAACTAGCACACTTCCTCCTCGAAACAGGCTTTACGCCCCGCTTTATAAATAAAGAAACTCACAGTCATACAAAGAGTTCAACACCACAACCAAAAAGAAAGGACAGAAAAAACACCCAAGGTCCGTTCGGGCAATAGCACAACACATCCCAAAGAAAGGTACACAAAAAGACGATACAAAGTAGATAGCAACAAAGCTCAACAACTGGACGCAGAAGACAAGTGGCGAGCCACCGTCACGAGGCCCTGAATCATGCCATCCAGCCGCTCCAAGTCCCGTTGTCTACAGAGAGGGTGCCACTGCTGCAAAAATGCCAAGAATTCAAAAACAGAGTCAGAGGCTCTCCTAAAAAAGACGTGCTCGATAACCATCTTGTTACGAATAGTCCATAAAGTCTAGGTCATCGCGGCGAACATTAACCAGAAGAGGCGTCTCCTCCTTCCGGTTCGCATGTACTTCCAAGAACTTGCTAAGGTCTAGGGCCTTCCACTCGGGCCCTAGCGCTTCAGCAACAAAGCTCCATAGGAAGCGAGCTTCAGGGCAGGAGAATAATATGTGGGTTCCCGTCTCTCGAATCACACATATGGGGCAGGTCCCATCACCTGGACCAAACCGCTTGGTGACCTCCACCCTCGAAGGAAGGCGATCGTGAAGTAATTGCCAAGTGAAGATCTTAATCTTTAGAGGCAAATGCGCCTTCCAAAGGTGGGCCACCCATGGAGTCGTAGGCCCTCTAAATAGGGCCCGGTAGGCAGACCCCCACAGAAAAAATCTCTGAGGGTGAGAGGGACCATGCCACCGTATCCGGGGAGTCCACTAGGGCTCGAGGAAGGGAAGCACGCAGCAACTCCTACTTAGATGCCTCCCTCGGGCCAAACGTACGCCGAAATCCAACATTCCACTGTCCATGTTGGACCGCCCCCTCCACCAAGATCCCCGGGTCCGAGCAAATCGCAACAACTCTGGGAACTCATGGCATAGGGGCCGCGGACCCAGCCAATGGTCCAGCCAAAAAAGGTTCCCTCTTCCGTTCCCTACGGAAAAGGAGACCCTAGACGGATCGTGCTTGATGGCTTGGATGGATCACCAGAACTGCGAACTTTCCTTCCGCTCACAAGCCAAGAACGGACAACCTCTTAGATATTTCGCCTTTATAAGCCGGAGCCACAGGCCCCCATCATCCCGCATGATCCGCCACACCCATTTTAGCAACAACGCTTTGTTCATGTGGCGGGAGGCCAGGATCCCTTGGGGGCGCAAATATCTGCTCATTTCACCATGTGGTATTTTTGGTGGCCCTTAGCATCCTCCAGAAGAAACGGGAAAATCCCTTATCAAAACTGGCGTGAACGCCCTCTGGTAGCAAGTAGAGCCCCATCATATACATGGGGAGGCTAGACAGGCAGGAATCGATAAGGATGGTCTTACTCCCCTTGGAGGCGAACCGCCCTTGCCACGGTTCGGCTCTAGTTTTGACCCGCTCGACCAGCGTGTCCAAGTCCTTGATCAGGATCCTAGAGTCGGGATAATTTAAAATTTGCCACAATTTTCTCAAATCCTTTATAATTTTCCACATTGACCACCACCTGTCAGTGACACATGTTGTGGAAAATTATAAAAGTGAAAAGAAAAGTGTGGCAAATAATAAAATCCCCCTCCTAGAGTCACGGATAGGCATTCCCAGATATGATAAGGGGAACTGCGCCAACCTACAATTAAGGTTGTTCGCAATCCATTGCTGGTCCTCCACGAAGTACCCAAGAATCACGAATTCACTCTTATCAAAGTTGATATTGAGGCCAGAAATGGCCTCGAAGCATATGAGGAGGAACTTCAAGTTGATTATGTCAAGGTCCGGCCCTTCGACCATGATCATGGTGTCATCCGCGTACTGGAGGTGGGTCACGCCACCCCCCGGTATCAGAGTACCCACCACTCCAGTAAAATGTCCAGAGGTCTTAGCTCTCCCCAAGACCTCAGCAAGGAGTTCCATTGCAGCGTTAAACAGTAAGGGAGATATAGGGTCGTCCTATTTAACCCCACATGTGGGTCTAAAATAGGGGACAACTGCCCCATTAACGTTAATGGAAGTATTTCCGCTCATGACTAGTTGCATGATCCAACGGATCATCCATTCATCCACCCCTATCCGCTCCAAAACTAAGCGAAGGAAGGCCCAATCCAGTCGATCATATGCCTTTTGGAGGTCCATCTTAAGAAAGACACCCTTCTACCGGCGCGTCTTCACCTCATGAATAATTTCATGGAGGGCCATAATCCCATCATGGATATATTGGCCTTTTAGGAAGGCGAATCGTAAGGGTGTGTGAGGCTCTCCAGAATCGGGGCAAGTCTAGTGGCACACACTTCGGAGATGATCCGATGGATGACGTTAAGGACCATAATTGTTCTAAATTGGCGGATGTCCGAGGCCCCCACTACCTTGTGGATAAAGTTAATTACGTAAAAATTAAGGCAGGACATCACAAAAGTTTCAATGTAGAATTCTTGGAACATAGGCATGATGACCGCCTTGATAGTCTCCCAGAATTTTTGGAAGAAGGTAACTGGAAGGCCATCCGGCCCTGGGTCCGAGTTCGCCTTCACCTCCATAACCGCGTGGGTCACCTCCTCCGCAAGGAAAGGGAGGGTGGTTCCGCGTTTTCTTTGTCCGAGACCCGAGTCCGTACTGGCCACAGGTCTAAGGCTAGAGACACCCCCGATCGCTGTCATGCGGTAAATAACTCCTTATAGAAGGAGTAGATATAGGTGGAGATCTCTCTCGGCTCATCTAAGAGTCGATCCCCCTCCCATAGGCACGGAATAGAGCATTTCCTACGACACCCATTGGCGATCGCGTGGAAGTATGCCATACTCACTTCGCCCCTAAGGATCTAGTCTTGGCGACTCCGCTGTCGCCAGAAGATCTCCTCTCCCTTATAGATCTCCATAAGGGAGTCCTCCAGGGCGTACCACTGAAGCCACTCTTTCTCCAGGATTGAGATTTTCCTCTTTCTCACCTCCGCTCCAATATTAGCATCCAAACCTTGCATGAATTTTGCGAGACATCTGAGCGCAATGGTGCCATGGATCCACCGTATTAAAGTACGCGGTGGATGGGCCACTACGACGGTCCACTTTGCTTGGACCGCTTCCACAAAGCCCGGTTTCTCCATCCAGAAGTTCTCAAAGTGGAAGCAGCTTTGGAGGCGTAGCACCGCTAGAGGAAATGAGTAGAGGGGTGTGGTCAGAGCCAATCCTAGTTAGCACCCTCAGAGAGCACAGAGGAAAGGACATCTCCCAGTCTACCGATACAAGGACCCGATCCAGCACGCTCCATATCGGGTCCACCCGGTTGTTAGTACAGGTCTACCTAGCTCCTACATGCCTAATTTCTATAAGGGCAAGGTCGGCGATGCAATCGTTGAATAGACTAATCCGTCGGTGATCCACCTTTTATGAACTCTATTCATTCGGGGACCTTATGAGGTTAAAGTCCCCGACCATAACTATCGGTGTGGAGCATCGCGCAACCTTGTCGCATAACTCGGCAAGGAAGGCGGGCGATCTGTTGTGATCCACGGGGCCATAGACGATTATCACCTCCCACTGGAAGGAGGTCCGTCTATGAGTAAGTAGCATACTTACGAAGAATTCCCCATGATCCATGTCATCCACCTCAAAGGTATCCTCCTTGGCTCCAATGAGGATCTCGCCTGAATACCCTGTAGCCGGCAACCATTGCCACGAAAATTTGCAGGGACTAAGGCGATGTAATTCATGAATGGAGAAGTCATGTCAAATCGTTTCCTGGAGCCCCACAATATCAACGTCTTCACGATGCATGTATTCGCTTAGCTGTTTTGACGAGCCCTCCCGCCCGAACCCCCTCATGTTCCAGATGAAAGCCCAAATGGGGATATTCTTTGGGAAAAAATAACGGGGGTTGTCCCCTTACGGGGGACAGATCGGGCCCTACCAATGGCCGAGGGTTATGACAGAGCTTTGGGGACTTTGGGAGGTCACCCGCGTGGTCGCCCCGTCTGGGAAGCCGGTACAGGAACCTCCGTCCCACTAGGCACACTCTGGAAACTACTACTCGGTTCCGATGCCATCTGCATCAGGGACGCCGAGGAGGGGGGCGTCGGCCTCACAATATCCTCCTAAGCTCGTGCGGAGGCAAGGTCCACCTACAATAGTGGAGAACAGGGCATTAGCCCCGGTTGGTAAGGGCCTTATGCCCCGGCTTCCCAACCGGATTTGCCAAACCCGGGCTAAAGGCCCCCCTTATGCCCCAGTGGGCTTACCAACCGGGGTAAAAGGTTCTCTATTTTTTTTCCTGTTCTCTACAGTACATTAGAAATTCTATTTTTTTTTCTGTTTTCGTGTTCTCTGCACTAAACATTTATAGTAAGAAAGATGAAAAATAATCGAACGAAAACATAGATGAAAACGAACAATAACATAAACATATAGTCTGCCACGAATACAAATATTGTTTGACACGATGACATAATTAAACATAGTACGACACAAACATAGTACTGCATACACATAGAGCGACATAAGCATAGAGCGACACAAACATACTATGCCTCGGCGTTGGAGGCATCCTTGCCCGAGTTAGACTCGCCGGAGTTAGACTTGTCAGCCTCGGAAGCGGAGCTGCTGTCAGACGAGCTATCCTGGCAGCAAGGGGGGCGGACTAAGGTGTCGTCAAAGATCTTCACCTCCAGCACGTTGTCCTCCGTGTTGTCGTTGATGTACTTGAATGTGAGCATGTTGCCCGCATTTAGGTTGTACATGCGCGCGAACTTCCCCCACCCATGGCGCAGGTAGAGTTCATCGTCACGTCGCTGCAAGAACACGTGCACGGGCCCGTTGTCGCAGCCCTCCAAACGGAAGCTGAAACTAAAGGCCCGTCGCGCTCGAGGAGGATCGCCGATATCTTCTGTGGCACACGAAGCATGTTCCGCAGTGGGTGGAACAGGTGGACGTAGAACTCCGGTAGCCGGAGACCGTCATCCTCTTCCTCCTCCTCCTCCGCCGCAGCAACAGCGCCTCGCCGTGCACCGCGTGTTGCCCCCCGTGCAACGCGTGCTGCCCCCGTGCTCCGCGTTCACGTCCACGAGCTGGAGGCGCCGCTTCCTCCTCCTTGATGGCTACGATGCCACCACCACGTCCACACGATGCACGCGATCCACGTAGACGTCCACGTGGACGTCCACCACGTTGTACGGTTGTGATTTCTTCGACGGGGACGGTGCTGCGCCCACCGGTTACACGCGAACTGCGTCGGGAAGCTCTCGACATGGCTGCAAAAATGCATAACATCATAAGTTTTTCATAGTCGCACTAACTAATAGCATCAATTTCATCAACTCGCAACAATTGCATAAAATCTAATCAAAATATAGCTAATAGCTAATAGCATACAATTGCATAAACATCTCTAAGTCTAAAACTAAAATTCTCTTTAAGTCCAAAAACCTAAAAAGAAAAATCTCTAAGTCTAAAACCTAAAATTTTTCTAACTCCAAGTCCTAAATTTTGTAAGTGAACTAACTAAATCTCTAAGTCTAAAAACTAAATATCTAAGTGAACTAATTAACTAACACTAATTAATACTAAACTAACAATAGGAATTAAAATAATTAACAAAAAAATGTACTGTATGGATATGAGGCCACGACGGCGAGCTGGGGCGATCTCACCTCGAGGAGAAGGGCACGGCAGCGAGGAGGAGGGCGCGGTGGCGAGGAGGCGGACGGCGCGGAGGCGCGAGGAGGGCCGGCGGCGAGGAGGAGGGGCGCGGGCGGAGGCACAGACACTTGCGCGGGAGGAGGGCGCTGGCGGAGTAGCACGGACGCGGGCACGGTCAGGGGCGCGGGCGGAGGAGGGCGGCGATGATCCCGGCAGCGGCGAAATCGGGCAGCGTCTCTGGATTTCGGCGCCTCCGGGACTTAGAAGAAATGCCGGTTTGCCTCGCTCGCCTCCCCCGTTTTGCCCCGATCTGTGTTACCAACCGGGGCAAAAGGTCCAAAATTTCAGTTTATTTTTTCCTGCCGCCAATTTTTTCCACTGCCACTTTTCAAATACTATTTAAAAAACTTTTTCAAATACATTTCAAATGATTTTGAATTTGGAGAAACTTTCAATATGAAAAGTGTTTAAAATTGCGTAAACATTTCAAATACATTTTCTATTTTATAAAATAATTATTCTAACTATTTAGACTAGTAACAATTTTCGAATTTTCAAACATTTTTAAAAACCTAGTTTATGAATTGTTTAGAATTCGGAGAAACTTTCTATATGAAAAGTGTTTAAAATTGCAAAAACATTTCAAATACATTTTTTTAATAAAATAATTATTCTAACTATTTAATCTAGCAACAATTTTTGAATTTTCAAACATTTTCTGCAATGTTTTCACACATGATATGGATAATCTGCAATGTTTGATACATTATTACAAAATAGTCTAGCAATATTACATGAACCATGAAGGTTTAATACGTTATCACCAACTAGTGCCACCATTGTTTATTTTATGTCGTAGCCATCGAGCATCTTCATTATTTAACACGATGCATGAGTCAGTTTTCACTCTGAAGGGCGGAATTTCTTCAAAGTTATTATAATCTTCTGACATGTATGTCCTGTCCTCCACTCCCACAATGTTTCTTTTCCCTGAAAGAACTATGTGCCCCTTCGCCTCACCGCATGATGTACTAGAATTCTTATTTTTTCTTTTCGTCGGTTGGGTAGACATGTTCTTCACATAGAAAACTTGAGCCACATCTTTAGCTAGGACGAATGGTTCGTTTCTGTACCCAAGATTGTTGAGATCCACTGTTGTCATTCCGTACTGCTGGTCTACCTTTACTCCTGTCATCTTGACCCATTGGCACCAAAACAGAGGGACCTTAAAATTAGGTCCATAGTCAAGTTCCCATATCTCCTCTATGTAACCATAATATGTGTCCTTTGTCCCATTCTATCCGGTTACATCCAAACGGACACCACTATTCTGGTTGGTGCTCTTTTTATCTTGTGCGATCGTGTAAAATGTATTCTCATTTATCTTGTACCCTTGGAAAGTCAGTACAGTCGAAGATGGTGACCTGGCCAACAATTAGAACTGATCTACAACAATGTTGTTATTCATGAGTTCTGTCTGCAACCAGACGCTGAAACTATCCATGTATTCATCATTAATCAAGGATTCAGACAGCCTCGGGTTTTTGGACCGTATAATATTCTTGTGTTCCTGGATATAAGGAGCCACCAAGGTGGACATTTGTAGAACTGTGTAGTGTGCTTTAGTGAAAGAATGTCCCTCCATAAATATCTTTGCTTTCCTTCCTAGCTTGCCTTTTCCACTCATTCTTCCCTCATGCCGCGATTCGGGAACACCAATCGACTTAAGGTCTGGAAGAAAGTCAACACAAAACTCGATTACCTCCTCTGTTCCATAACCCTTGGAGATGCTTCCTTCTGGCCTAGCACGGTTGTGAACGTATTTGTTTAAGACTCCCATGAACCTCTCAAAGGGGAACATATTGTGTAGAAACACAGGACTGAGAATGGTAATCTCTTTGACTAGGTGAACTAGGAGGTGTGTCATAATATTGAACAAGGATGGTGGGTACACCAACTCAAAGCTGACAAGACATTGGACCACATCTGTCTGTAACGCTGATAGACTTTCTGGATTGATTACCTTCTGAGAAATTGCATTGAGAAATGCGCATAACTTCACAATGGGTAGTCGAACATTTTCTGGTAGAATCCCCCTCAACGCAATAGGAAGCAATTGTGTCATTAGCACGTGGCAGTCATGAGACTTCAGGTTTTGGAATAATTTCTCCGCCACATTTATTATTCCCTTTATATTCGACGAGAAGCCAGACGGGACCTTGATACTACTTAGTGCTTCAAAAAAGATTTCCTTCTCTTCCTTGGTAAGAGCGTAGCTGGCAGGACCACCTTGAAACCGCTCAGGATTCTTGCGGTCTCGTCCTTTCGTGTGTTGCTGGTCCTACCGTGCTTCAGATGTATCTTTTGACTTCCCATACAAGACAAAGAAGCCTAGCAGATTCATGCAAAGATTCTTCGTCAGGTGCATCACGTCGATCGCAGAGCGGACATCTAGGATTTTCCAATAGTGTAGTTCCCAAAATATAGATTTCTTCTTCCACATGGGTGCGTGTCCGTCAGCGTCATTCGGAACAACTTGTCTGCCCGGACCCTTTCCAAAGATTACTTTCAAATCCTTCACCATATCAAATACATCATCACCAGGTCGGAGGATAGGCGTCGCCCGGGTACCTGCCTCACCATTGAAATGCTTGCCATCTTTTCTTAAGGGGTGCTTGCGCGGAAGAAAACGACGATACCCGAGGTACACAACCTTCTTATATTTATCCAGATATACACTTTAGGTGTCATCTAAACAGTGTGTGCATGCATTGTATCCCTTGTTTGTATGTCCAGAAATGTTACTAAGAGCAGGTCAATCGTTGATGGTTACGAACAACAACGCTCGTAGGTTAAATTCTTTTTGTTCGTGCTCGTCCCACACAGGTACACCTTCTTCACGCCACAACTGTAAAAGTTCACCAACTAATGGCCTTAGGTACACATCAATGTCGTTGCCCGGTTGTCTTGGGCCTTGGATCAGCACTAGCATCATAATGAACTTCCTCTTCATGCACAACCAAGGAGGAAGGTTATAGATACATAGAGTTACAGGCCAGGTGCTATGGTTGCAGCTCTTCTCACTAAATGGATTCATGCCATCTGTACTTAGACCAAACCATAAGTTCCTTTTGTCACCTGCAAAGCGCGGGAACTTTCTCTCGATTTTTCTCCACTGCGACCCATCAGCGGGGTGTCTCAACATCTCATCTTTCTTACGATCTTCCATGTGCCATCGCAAAAGTTTGGCATGCTCTTTGTTTCTGAACAAACGTTTCAACTGTGGTATTATAGGAGAATACCACATCACCTTTGCAGGAACCCTCTTCCTGGGGCGCTCACCCTCAACATCGCCAGGGTCATCTGGTCTGATCTTATACCGCAATGCAGTGCATACCGGTCATTGTTCCAAATTCTCGTACTTCTCACCGCGGTAGAGGATGCAATCATTAATGCAGGCATGTATCTTCTCCACGTCTGATCCTAGGGGGTATACAAGCTTCTTTGCTTGGTATGTACTGTCGGGCAATTCATTGTTTCTAGGAAGCTGCTTCTTCACTATTTGTAGCAACTTTGTAAATCCGTTGTTAGTCACACCGTTCTCGGCCTTCCATTGGAGCAATTCCAGTGTGCTGCCCAGCTTTTTCTGCCCATCTTCGCAAGTTGGATATAACAATGTTTTGTGATCCTTTAACATCTGGTCGAACTTCACACTCACCTTTTCAATCTCGCTTTCTATCTTTGCATCCGTAATAGCCTGGCCAAGATCATCGATGGGCTCATTTGGTGCCTGGACTTCTGCTTCCACTTCATTGTTATCTTCCATTCTAGTACCGGCACCGTATTCAGGGAACATATCACGATAGTTTTCATCATTCTCTTCTTCTTCGTTGTCTTCCATCATAACCCCTCTTTCTCCGTGCTTGGTCCAACAATTATAGCCGGGCATGAAACCGGATTGAAACAGGTGGAAGTGGATGACTCTGTGAGAAGAGTGTTCCTTCTGATTTCGACATACAACACATGGACAACACATAAAATTATTCCTCTTGTTTGCCTGGGCCACCTCGAGAAAATAACCCACGCCTTTCATGAACGCGGCAGAGCGTTGGTCAGCGTACATCCATTGCCGGTTCATCTGCATTATATGATTATTAATTAAGAACTGTTACAGAACATCGTGAATAGAGAAATGACCAATGTTACATCGACAGATGAAAGGTTAAAGTTGGTACCTCGGCCGAGGAGGAAAGAAGGACGAGAAAGCTTATTTAATTAAGTGTGGCTTGGACAAATTAAATCTTGTTTGTTTTCTGCGAGCTGAGATGGCGTTATTCTCCCGGGCATTTCATCGAACACCTCTTGTGCATAGGAGGGAAAAACAAGTGAGCACACACCACACAACTAGAATATGTCTTCCAAAGTGAGTGGCATGAGGAGAGGAGAGGGCTGGCAGGGTTTATATAGTGGGGGGTCATTTGCTCCGGTTGGTGGCACCAACCGGGGCAAAAGACCCCTCCCACCACGCGCCCTGCTCGCCCAGGCCCCACCTCTACAGTCTTTTGCACCGGGTGGTGGCCGAGCCGGGGCGAAAGGGGTGCTTGCCAGTGAGCAAAAGGCTCGTTCTCACTAGTGCTAGTAGATATCCTTTGCCTTAAAAGCGGCAATCTGCTCAAATAGGGGGGCCTGCTCCCCTCGGAACACCACCCCACAGTCGACGGCAACCTGAGCCAAATGGTCCAAAGGGACATCATCGAGAATAGATAATCTAGAACCTGAAGGGTGGGTGGAAGGGGAGGGCCGAGACGTACCTGGGGTATCACGCCCGGCCGCGGTCAGCTGAATTGCCTGCGCCTCCACGGTAGGCACGGGCCAGGCGGGCACTGTAGTAGGACGGCTGAGAGGGCTGCCTGGAACAGCGCTGCATCGGCTCCTGTGTGGAGACAACACGAGTGTCGGGGAAGACTGTGACCTGCTCGTTGGAACCCGCCGGAGAGGTGGGGGACGAGCCCGAGGAGAGGGTGTAGCAAAGTCCCCCCCTTCCCGGGCAGGAGGAGGACGGCGAGGCCACCTCCATCCCCATGCTGGCATAGTCCTCCTCCTGGTCCCCATTGCCAAGTCCTAGGGCGGCAACGTCGAGGCCCAGAAGACCGAAGTTGGAGCCATACTGAGAGAACGGGATCTTGGATGGCGCGCCATCCCCGACCAGCAGTGCGGGGCCCCTAGCGGCCACGATCGCACTCTAGGGTGGCACGACGGAGTGGGCTGCCGGGGCCACATGCGGGGGAGCGTCAGTCGAGGGGTCGGGCTCCTGGGAGTCCCTCGGTCTAGTCTCGTTGTCGTCTGGGGAGTCAACCTCCGAGGAGTCACCATCCTGATCGGAGGGACCCCCATCAGGGCGACTGGGAGGCGGGGAGGGGGCGATCCTCGTCCAGCTCCACTCACATAGTCGCACCCTCGTTTCCCACCACGACCACCAAAGTAGACGGGGGGCAGAAGGCCGGGGAGGAGGCTCGGGTCCGGGCAGAGGACGCGAAGGCGCACTGCACCAGAGCCAGCAAGAGAGGCATCATCAATCTCAGCCACCTTGGCAAGTGCCTAAGAGAGCAGCTCGAGGACCGCGGGCGTCCTAGCCTCGTCAGGGAGTCCGAACATGCGAACACGGGTGGAGTGAAGAACATTCGTCGAGGAACCAACAGTCGAGGCCTTGATGGACACCTGAATCTTGTTGAGCGGAAGGGTGAACGTTGAACCCATGGAACACAGTCGGAGCATCTCAGCCGACGGGAAGACCATAGCGAACTCAGTGGCAGACACCTCGCACACCTTCCACTCGTGGCCGGGCATAATCTGCGCTAGCTCATCTCTCAGAATCTCCACCGAGAGACCACCGGAGAGGGCCGGGAGCTGGTCAGTGAGGACGGAAACGCGCGCGAGGTTCTTCGGGACCACCATCGGGACACCACCCAGGTCGATGTAGTAGAAGATCGACTCCACCCTGTTACCAAGGAGCTCGAGGCGAGGCCTCTGTGGCGGAGCCGCCGAGAAGCACATGGTCAGGCGGTGTCCGGGGTCTCCACAGCGCAGGCACACTCGGGCTGGGTACACTCAGACCGGAAGTGTCCGAAGATCCCGCAGTTGAAGCACTGAATCCGCAACGGGGAGCCCACCCCACCCTCCATCTGAGAGTGGGTTTCACCCAACCCCGTGTGGGTCGAGTCGCGCGGCGCCTCCGTTGGGATGGTGGACAATGACATCGATGGGAACCCCATCTGGTGCCCTCCAACGTCAACCGCCCTCGTCTGTCGCATCTTTCTTCTTATTAGTGGCTTTCCTCCTGTTAGTGCCCGCGGCCGCTGGCCCAACCGCAGCGTCCGGGGGAATCCTCGCGCCCTCACTGCCCTGCACAAGTCTCACACCAGCAGCGCGACCAGTCCCAACGCGAGCTTCTTGGCCTTCCCGACCCGACCTCCCGGTAGCAGGCCGGTCATGGACAGGGGACCGCCGGCGTGAGGGAGAGGGGACCGCCGGACGGCACTGCAGTAGGGCGTGTCGCACCTCTGCCTCGCATCGCAGCCCATCCGGCGACGGATCCCAGCGGGGAGACCGCAGAGGCGTTCGGCCACGGCGACGGCCATCGAGCAGGCGCGGGGAGTGGTGGCGCGCCGACTCCTGGACCACGCGCCGGGGCGGAGAGGCCCTCTCTGGGGAGCGCGGGCGATGCGCCGGCGGCCGGTAAGCACGGTTGGCCAGAGAACGGGAGCGGGGGTGGGTGGCGACGGGCTCCGGCGAGGAGGACCGGGCGCCACGTCGATGGTGGACGTCCGCGTCGTCCTCCTCCAGTCCCGGCCTCTTCATGTCGACGGCATCAGCGTAGGAGCAGGTTTGAGGCGGCGGCGTGGGTACAACGACCCAAGCGGAGGCGTGGTGGCGGCTGATGCAGCGATCGGGGGCCGGAAACACCAATGAAAGGTTACGGGGCCCCTATTCCGTTGTGGGCCAGGCCATCTGGCCTAGCCACGTTCGGTCGCTCCTAGGGCCAGAGGCCGTCTCCACTCCCGCTGCGGGGCCAGCCCAGATGGCCCATTGGGCCTAGGGTTCCCGGGAGCTTCTTCGCGCCCGCGTCACCATGGGAGGCGCAGTCGCCGCCGCTGTCTACGACCGGGACGCCCCAATCTGCGCAGCACCGCCGTTCGCCGAGCCCAGGAGAACCAGAGGCGCGGCCTCCACCATGGGGCAACTCCCCACAGGCGGAGCCACACCACCGTCTCCTCCCGACCGGCACCCAGCGACGGGAGCGCGCGACGCAGCCGGCAGCCCTTGCCGGACTTGGCGCCCACCGCACGGCCGACGAGCCACGACCGAACCGCACCGACAACGAGGACCTGAGACCCTCCGCGCACCCTGTAGGCCTTGTTTGGTACAGGTTTATATTTAGGGATTGGAGGGGATTATCCTGGTCTAATCCCAAATCCCCAAATATCCCGAAAAACTCGTTTGGTTCAAGTGGATTAGTAGGGATTATCCCCACTCTTCCTCAAAAATCCCCTCCACTTTAGTGCATTTTTCTGTATATCAAATCCACTCCCTCCAGGTAGTGGATTAGAGGAGTGAGATTTTATGGGATTGGGTGAAGAAGGGGGTTTCACCCAAACCCTGGGGGGGGGGGGGGGGGGGATTATCCCCACCAATCCCCAAATATATACTTGTACCAAACAAGCCCGCAGGAAGTCACCAGGGATTGGGGAGGGGGAAATCGAGCGCCGCGAGCTCCGTTCCCGTCGCTCCTTCCAGTTTTGGCCCGCCCATCTCTGCTTGGAAGCCCTTCATGAGCCCTTCCGTGTTCGGCTGCTCGCCGGTGCGGCCCTGCTGGCTCGTCCCTCAATTGCCGACGCATCCCGCTGCCTGCATCCCTACACAGCATGGTGTCATCCTCTCCTTGTGTCAAAGCTCCAACCACTGGAGTTCATACGAACATGCAAAATTGACAGCAGCGATTCCATAAAGCAGCTTGCTGTACAAAACGTATCGTTTGTTTAGCTGCTGCATCCATCAAGGTGCCTACTTTGCTTGTTGTACATACACGTGTTGTATCGCCGGGGTTAGTGGACCTACGTTCACACTGGCCGCACGCCATGGAGCGAGATGAAAATTTTCCTTGCGGCGGTACACCGATGTCGGCCATGCCGAAGGTGTTGGGAACACAGCTCTTGGTGGAGACCAAGGACTTGAGGAGACAGCCAACCTAGCTGACAGTGCAACCTCCGGAGGATGCAAAACAGCTCGCAAAACAGTTTAAAAGCGGCAGGGGGGGCATTTATCTTGTTTTGAATAGGTGTGGGGGTTAAGTGTGCTAGTTTATAGTTGAGGGGGTGATGCGTCCGAAACGGGAAACTTGTCGGGGTTATATAGACTTCTTCTATTAGAAAACAAGAGAACAAAGTTAGGAAAGAGAAAAATGATACAACATAAATTTGAATATAGGAAGTCAACGGGGGGGGGGGGGGGGGGGGGGGGTGGTAGCACAAATGCATGGCACCATGTGTAGTAACTCGTGAATCTGACATTATTCCTTTTGACCATACAACTAATCATGCAGTTTTGGGGCTATGTAGGTCTGACGTTAACTAAATTATGGTCATCAAGATGTGCAGTTCGCATCATAAGGCTGGTGCCAATGCACCGCCCACTATTCACGGGCTATAGCCCCCGCCACGTCACCTTCTCTCACCACTCTCACGCCACTCTCACGGGCACGGTGCCAGTGCACGGGCTATAGCCCACACTATCACACTCCTCTCCCCACTATCGCCCGGCCTATCGCCCCCATTGGCACCGCGTCGCCCCGCTATCGCCCCTCCCTACCGCCCCAGCCCGTCGCTACCGCCCCGCCAACCCGGGCGGTAAGCGAGGCGACAAGGCCTCCAGCCCGGGCGACAGCCCCACCGCCCGCCGCCGCCTACAGCCCCCCACTACCGCCCCCTATCGCCCGCCTCCGGGCGGTAGAGCCACTACCGCCTCCTCCTATAGCCTCCATTGGCACCAGCCTAAGGGATGGAGTCTCTGGGATTTGAACCAAAGTCCTAATTGGTGAACACCTTTTGGTCAGCACACTTTGGTTAAGCACTCATGCTTTTCTTTTTCCACAGATGCATATTTTCCATACAATCAATGATAAGAAAAAAGGCCTTGTGAAGTTTGATAATGCGTAGTAACTCAGTTTCTCATATGTTAACACGTTCAACTGAAAGAACAACGACACCGACAGTAGTAACAGATCCCATTTTCCAAATACCTCTTGCTCAGATACAAGTGTTTAGGATACTAGCTAAACCTGGGGGCAGCATTAACACACTGCTTGGCGGCAGTACAACGTGATATTGTTAACTTAATATCATCAATCTGTGATCGCTCATTGGGCGCAACCCATCTTCTTTATCATCATCATCAATACGGCTAATAGAGTATATGGAGTCGTCGTCCAGATCATTTACCCAAAAGGCCACGGAGCAGCTATGATCCATGATGTCGTTGTTGGTGTAGTTTCCTGAATAGTGTTCTTTGCACAACGTCTTCCCAAACTCTATGAAACGCCCATGGAAACTCTCATTTGCTGGATGCACAATCCTGCTGCCTTGGTATTCACAGTAAAGACAACGGTCTTCTTCTGCGATATACAGTGAAAAAGTCAAACCATGCTATTATATAGCGCTAAATAAATGGCAGTGAAAAAATTACTAATCTGAAGACAATTTCTTTAGCATATAAACAACGGGAACAAAATGACACATGGAAAGACCAAAGCAGTTGATTACTGATTTTATTCCAAGACAATGCTATACCCAGATAAATAAATCACAAGCGACTACGAGACTACCTATTTCTTCTTTCCACATAGTTATCTGTTATTACAAAATAATATATCTTAAGCGGAAATATCAAAATTATCTGGAGGGGGATGCTTAGGTGGTGCAGTTAGTTATCCCAAGATGAGAGCAATGTGGAATAGACAACCTAACAAAAGAGAATAATCTGTTTGGTGAATGCGATGACGGTTCAATGGACAAAAACAAGAGCATACCCGAGTTCAAAGATGGCGCACCAACACGGCAGCACAAGCACTGCTCTTTGGAGCCATCGTTGCTCCACTGGGCAAAGAATAGCACTGGAAGAGCACCAGCAGATTGGCTGTCTTTGCATGTAGCGAGGAAATTGATATGGGAGTGATGATATCTCCAATTGTTGCCAGTGATGTACTCAGGGCCATGAACCTTCTCATTGACACCGCATATAACATGCAGTTCATATTTGGGTACCTTAACAAGGCAAAGAAAATTAAATCAAAATTGCACATAACACACACACACACACACACACAAAAAGACATAGATTGTTTTGCTCGGTAAGATGATTGAGAAAGTGAGCAGCAAAAGAAACTAACCCCAGGTTGACTGTTGTACATGTCCAAAGCAGATTTCACCATACGGACGACTCTAGCATGCTGGTTCCAGAAGTTATTTCTTTGTTTATTTATTACCCTAGCGTATGTCAACTTATCCAACACCTTGGTTTCTGGCAGCACTTGACCTTGGTACTTTGCGGACAAATACTGCGCGGTACTGGAGAGGTGGTAAGCAACCTCGCAGGAGAGTGGGCCACTGCCCTTTAGATAAATGGAGCCCATCCGCGAAACCAGAAGAGATTGGCTTAGAAGCACACACTGCGCTTGAGGGTTTGGATGGAGTGCAGCAGCAGTCGCAGCAGCATAGGCCTCTTGGAGGCTGGCAGATGGAACAGTGTTGTCACACTGGAAGTTGGGATCAGCAACTCGCAGGTCAGCCCCAGCCTCCAGCAGATCATGCATAGCTCGATCAACCGTGAGGGTGTCGTAGCGGGTGCACAGGAAGGAGACGAGGCCATAGAAGGACCGGACTTCAATCCTCAGCAAGGCACTGGTGCTGATCATGGCGTCCATTTCTTTCGACGGGGGAAGCGGGCAGGCTGAGCTATACCAGATAGTATTGAAGATGATGTTGGACACAGGGTCAAGTGGGCCGAAGCAGTGACCATAGTGGAGCATGCTGTAGAGCAGGTGCTGGGAGCATAGTTGGTCCCTGGGCAGCCTGGCAAGTGCCTGCAGGTAGTATCCATGGATAGTGGTGAGAAGCAGACCCCTCATGGTTGCCCGCCCAGGAAACACCACCCCTCTGAGATCTGGATTGAGAGTGACGAGGCGACAAGAAGCCAGGTCCCAGGAATCCTTGAGGTCAAAAACTGATGGGTGAGGAGGTTCCATGGTCGGGAAGGACACGGACAAGTCAGAGGAGGTCACGCTGGGGCCTGATAGCACGGCGGCAAGCTTCTTCATACTCGGCGAAAGTATCCTCCACCCTGTAAGGAACCGCTTCGGATTTGGGTGCTGCGCGGCAACAGCGGCGCAGCATAGAGCCGCTTCGACGGCTGCTGCCGTAGCATCGGAACCGAACTTGAAGCTCTGGTCCAGCCCGCGGTGCTTGATGATGATGCGGGCGGCGACGAGAGGGTCAGCCTTGGCCTTGTGGAGGTACCACACGGCATGCGCGTCGCTGAGGTGGGGGAATAGGACGGCCAGGAAGGCGACCAGACCGTTGAGCGACCGCTGGTTCATGTCCCCGTCGATCTGATCATCTTCCTCCTCCTCCTCCTTCTCCTCCTCCTCCTCCTCCTCCTCCTCTGTCTGGACGACAGCCATGTCGATGAAGGTATTGGCGATGATGTTGGAGAGGGGATCTAAGAGACCGAAACAGAAGCCGGCGGCATCCCAGGTCTTCACCTGCTGGTAGCAGATCTGAATTCTGGCGAGAAGCTCCGACCTCATCTCGTATTCGTCCGTGCCGTCGGGGAATCCAAGCGTGACGTCCTCGTCCACAAGGTTGCCTGGCCCGTAGATGCGCGGCTTGCAAACGCGGGGTGGCTCGCTGGCGCGGCTGAAGACGCGGAGGAGGCGGGTGAACACGCTGCTGGCGTCGCCGATGTCGCTGCAGCTTCCGCCGCCGTCGGTGAGGTCGACGTTCCTCCTCGTCAGCAACATGGCTCCGTCCTGCAGCTAGGGATTCCGAGGAGAAGTTACGCCGCCCGTGGTTTGGGGATTTTGGTTTGGGGATCGGGTTTCTTCTTCCTCTTCTGTGTTTATTAATATTACGACGAGAGAGAGAGAACCATTGGGCTGCCGTTTATCTATTGGGCTGCCGTTTGTATTTGTCTCGGTTTCCGCTTAGATAACACGATTCTGCTCGGCCGCCGGATTCTTGACTTCGCCGGTAAAATAACGGGGAAACTTCCCACCAACGATTTTCTTAAAAAGTCCAAGCAAAAAAACCACAAACAATTCTGAAAAATACGTATGAATTTCTCGAAATTAGAAATATTTCCACAATTTGGAAATAACTGGAGGAATTCAATGATTTGCAAAAGCATAAATAATCACCAATTGAGCATATTATCTCAATAAACTTTTGAGAATATTACTGCATCCGTTCGGAAATGTAAGACGCGGAAGGTTTTTACGAGTTACCAAAAAAACGCTAAATCCTTCTTTCTCGCGCGTCGCCGCCTAGGTGATCGTGTCACGCCCTTTCTTCCTCCAGCCGCTCGCACATCACGTCCAGGTTCAGGCCACCTGACCCAGCACATCGCTTCTCCTCCAGCCAGCAAGAGCACCTCCAGGTCGCCCAACAACTCACCGGCAACCATTGGAGAAAGCCAGCAAGAGACCTCCAGCCGATCGCCCCACACCTGTCCAGCTTCTCCTCCTTGCCGGCAACCAGGGGACAAACCAGAAAGAGCGCATCTAGGCTTGGGCCACCTCTAGCCGCTCGCCCAGCACCTCGCCGGCTTCCTCCTCCCTTCTCCTTGGTTACCCAGCAGCAGCAGATCGCCGGCTCCCAAGCGGCAGATCGCTGACTCATTCTCCCCAGCTACCTAGCAGTACAAGATCGCTGGCTTCCCAACAGCTGATCGGCACCCCCAAGCAGCCGCAGATCACCGACTTCCC
This sequence comes from Alopecurus myosuroides, assembly GCA_028641055.1. NCBI lineage: Eukaryota > Viridiplantae > Streptophyta > Magnoliopsida > Poales > Poaceae > Alopecurus > Alopecurus myosuroides. The sequence goes on from CM054058.1 coordinate 418,792,093, forward strand.
AACAGCTGATCGCTGCCCCGAGCAGCCATAGATCGCCGGTCCAATTGCAATGTTACCACCAGGCCTCAATTTCAGTCCACCTCCCCAACAGCCGATCGCCGCCCAAGCAGCCGTAGATCGTCAATCCAATTGTAATGGTACTGCCAGACCTCAATTCCGGTCCACCTGAAATACAAGAAGATATATCAGGTCAAAAGCTGAAAATAGTGGCCACGAATATTCGATACTCCATGTTTATTTGTTGTGAATATTTTCTACTGTGACCATGTAAGAGAAATGGACGAAACAAATCAGTAAAGCATCCAGTTTATTCTTATTTGCAAGATCATTGGACGAGAGAAACCTATGAATTGTGATTGCTGAACTGCTACTCCAGTTACTATAGGCATCAGGTCATGAAATAGGCATCAAGTCTCAGGTCTCACACAAAATGCAATTTGGAGCATGAAATAGGCATCAGGTTCACAACAAAATGCAATTGTGAATTATACATGACAATGAAGGTTTTGGTTTGTGGACAGCTCAAACTGACCGATCTTTTCAAGTGTTTATCTGGGTTGGTTTGCCTTGGCATGCAGAACAGAGAAGCATGTTGTTTGGTAATCAATTTGAAAAAAAAAAAGTTGTAAACTGGAACTGGATCCAGGTGCACACAAACTAGATTGTTTCCAACTATTGTTACTGCTATAAGAACTTCAAAGCAGCCAGAGACCCAAAATCCCTAGCTCATTTTCCACATATAAGCATCAACTCCACTATAGCTTATTAACCATTAAGCCGCTATCAAGCTGGTTATACCAAATTAAGATTGAAGCCCGCATCACCGAAATGTCCATACATAAACAGCAAACGCTCTTATTTTATAGCTCCAATGGTTTCTGTCAGTATAATAGCTACAGCATTATATCCTTTGCCATGCATATACAACCACCTCTTTCTGGAAGATTAAAAATTAGGTGATGAACTTGTAGTTTTCTCTACAAAAAAAAACGAAAATTTGCTCTCTCTGTACTCAAGCGACAAAGACATTTGCTTGAGACGATCACAGCCTACAGTACTTGGATCCTGAGAGCGATTGGACATAATTAGAAGGAAGAAGACAACAAGCCTGAGCTAGATCGTGCTCTGCTTTCCCCGTCATTTAATAACCTAGATTGAGTTAACTCGAGATTACAAAAACATACAGTAAAAGATTGAATTTAACTTCATGGTATAAGCCTTAAGTAGCATCATCAAGCACAAGGGCTGTTTGCACCAAAACACCAGGCCGCTAATTTTGTTGGCTTAATCGTGCAGATATTGGAACAAGGATTCAAGAGAAAACCAACGAGCTTAAAAAAGTAAAAAACTTGAGCTGGACCTAAGAATCTGTTTTCAACTTAAGATCTAGGCAGTTGTGAGCTACTCAGCTGGGCAAGCAGTGGCAAAAGCTTCTAGGACTAACCATTCCCCATAAGAATCTATCTACCTAATTATATATGCTGCACATTTTTTCCACAAAAAAATAAAGGAGATTATGCACATTATTTCAGAAAAATAACAGGAGATGCTACACATTATTTCCAGAAAAAGAAAAGAAGATCCAGCACATTATTTTGGTTTGGCATCACAAGGAAATTCATACTATATGAAAAGTCATGCAGGCTTGTGGATGACTTGTAGCTTTGATTCTTTAAACAATTATCAGATCCAGTACATCTTCTAGAAATACACAGGTGTACAGATACACGAGAATTCAGTTGGATTGCAAGAAATACAGCATATCGAACTTATTTTGCTACAATACCAGATCCATCTTGCATGTAACTTGAACGTGAATAGTGTCACATTACACCCTATCTCATGAGCAGCATACGATACCTTTACTCCTTCCTAAAAACACCAACCCTAGTAGCCCAGATCTGAACGAAGATTTAGGGAATTCATGGGAGTAGAGAGGAAGGGAGGACGAAGTGCATAGGTGGTTGAAATCGAGAGGGGGATACTCACCAGGTGGAACAGAAGAAACCAGTATCGTACCTTGAGGAGAGGCGGTCGCCGGAGGGAGTCGGACTGATGGAGGACGTTAGCCATCGTTGTCGGGGGTGGAGGAGGTCGCGATGCGGAAGGGACCCAAGGCGGCTGAGGTCGCGAGGAAGAGGCGGCGGACGGAGGAAGCGGAGCCAGAGGAGGACAAGACGGTTGAGCTCACGTAGTCGCCAACGTCGCGAGAGAGACCTCAGCAATTTAACTGATCCATTCGCATGGTGTTCAGTCAGGATTTAATCTGTTTCAGAGCTGTTCTTGACCATCAGCCGATTTTATTTTGTTCCTTGCCCAAACTTCATTTGTTCACATGCTTGTAGTCTTCCTAAATTTGTATATCTGAACCTTATGACATTAAAGGACACTATCTGTTCCAGTAGTCTGCGAGGTGTCATGTCCCATTTGAACAAGTTTGTATAATCTTATTCCACTACCAGATATGTACAGGCCGATGGAAGCCTATGCAGGTGATCTATCTGTATGGGTGGTATGGGTGGGCACTTCAGGTGGCCTTGTACTGCAGTATTACCAGTATCTCTAGCCTCTAGCTGCAGGGATTGAAGATAGCTTTTCTTGATTTGCACCTTCTGCAGTGCCATCCTTAACAGTTCAGAGCTTTGAGTTTCTCTTTTCCCTTGTGAAAGTGCACCCATTTGACTGAGGCCCTGTGATTTTCCTTAGGATATCAGTATGTTAAGTTTCATTGTTTCTCTTTTTTATGTTCTTAGTCCCTCTCTCTTATCTGTTCTTTAGTTTTCATTCTTCATTAAAGTTGCCTCATCATTCTTAATTCTTTTTTGCAAGTCATTATTCAGTTTATTTTATCTCAGTATCTCAGTTTCATCTTCTTTGCTTAGTCATATTTTTCTCATTTTTATTTGCTCAATTATATTTCCTTACTTTCTCAGTTTCATCTTTTTAGAGTCTATGAGTTTATTAGTCCATATATCTATTTCTTCATTGTTCATTATCAGTATTTCATTTCATCATTAGTTGGAGTATGAGTTAGTATCCTAGCAGTCTCTAGAGTGTTCTAGGGAAGTGGAGCCTATCCTAGTATAGTACTATTGTCCTACAAGAGTCTAGATTGTTCTAGTGTATAAGTGAATATGTATGCCTATATATAGGAGGGTGGTGGAGGTCCAAGGGACAAGTCCATCCAGAAAAGTTCCCCAAAGAACAACATGGTATCAGAGCTATGGTGGTGACCATCAGGCCTAGCTCCAGCAGACAGTGACTCAGCTGTGGACGACGACAAGTGGAGGAGGAAGCAAAGGTACTGCTGCAGGAAGTAATAGGAGCAAGCGGCTGCAGGCAAGAGCGTGGTCAACTGTAGCTGCGGAAGGTGTCAAGGTGTCAGTGCTGAGGTGTGCGGAAGCTGCAGCAGGGAGAGAGAGGCGGAAAGCCAGTGAAGTGTGTCAGAGCTCCTAGGCAGGCAAGACTGCAGGAGGGAATAAGCTCTACACAGGGGTTGCAGGAGGTGCAGAGACGGCAGCCGGTCAGCAGCGTTGAGTCGCGCTTGTGAGAGAGCAGCTGGGTGAGGTGTGGCTGCTCGTGACCGTAGAGAGGAAGCAAGAGAGCTGCGGCTGGAGGTGAGCCCCAGGAGAAGGGAGCACTGCTGGTGGTTGACTGGAGCGCGAGTTGAGCTGGGCCTGGAGGTGTGTGGCGGACGTGCGTCTACGTGGAATCCAAGGAGTGAGAGTTGCAGGCCTTGAGGGTACTGGTGGCTGCAGGAACGGTGCTGGTGGAATTGGTGGATGTGCAGCTGAACACTGTGGTGGAGAGCTAGGAAAGGAGCATTGTCATTGCTGCTGGTGGCCTAGAGCAGAGGAGGAAGCTACTGCTGTGACAAAGAGCAATAGTGTTGTTGCTTGCATTGGGTAAAAGAGACGTGTTGTTGGTGGTAAGTGTGATTCTTGCAATGGCGGAGAATCAAGGTGTTGAACAATTGCTCGACAAATTGGCGGAACTGCTCAAAGATTTTAAAAAAATGAGACAATCAGAGAGGAGTGCAGAAAGGGCCATACAGAGTGACAAAACAACAATTCTTCGAAATTCTGTCAATCTTGCTCAAACTGAAAGTGGTACCACGAATTATGCTTCTGGCTCAAATGAAACTTCTCGCTCAAATTGGATACTAGATTCGGGAGCGTCGGCGCACGTCACGGGAAAGTGGAGTGAGTTTGCATCATATACTCCACACCCACCCATGCATAAAGAGACCATCCAAACAGCCGATGGGACTTATCAACCTATTAAAGGGGTTGGCACAGTGAAATGCACTCCGTCAATTACATTGTCTCCGGTCTTATATGCTCCATCATTTCCGGTTAGTTTGGTGTCTATGAGCTCCTTGGTTGATGATATTGATTGTCGAATCATCGTGGATCGATACAATTGCATAATTGAGGAGAGGTCAACTGGAAGGAGGATTGGGGTCGGTGTCAGACATAAGGGACTTTGGTACTTGGATAGACAGGAAACAGATGATGCATTATGCACTGCTCTGATGGCTGCTTCGGGAGACAATGAAGCAAAGGTGATGCTCCAACATTGTCGATTGGGCCACATATCTTTTGATGCTATGTCTAAGATTTATCCAGAAGAAATGAAAAAGGTAGATAAAGACAAACTTGTGTGTGATGCATGTGAGTATGGAAAACACACAAGGACTTCATATGTGAGCCGTGGACTCCGGAGTACATCGCCCTTCGTGTTGATCCATTCGGATGTCTGGACTTCTCCCGTGGTTTCTATCAGTGGGATGAAGTATTTTGTCACCTTCATTGACTGTCACTCTCGAATGACTTGGATATATCTCATGAAACAAAAGAGTGAGGTGCTTAGTTGTTTCAAGGACTTCTATGCATATATCCAAAATCGTTTCAACACCGGCATTCAAACTATTAGGACAGATAATGGGACAGAGTATGTGAACAATGAATTTGGCAATTTTCTATCGGAAAAAGGAATACTTCATCAAACTTCGTGTCCTAATACTTCGCCGCAGAATGGAGTGGCTGAAAGAAAGAATCGTCATCTACTGGAGGTAGCTCGATCACTCATGTTTACGATGAATGTGCCTAAATTCTTATGGAGTGAAGCGGTTATGACAGCTACTTATCTCATCAACCGGATGCCATCAAGAGTGCTTGGAATGAAGACTCCATATGAAATGGTCTACGGAAAAAATGAGTTCATTGTTCCGCCAAAGGTGTTTGGATGCACGTGCTTTGTTAGAGACCACAGACATTCAGTGGGAAAATTGGATCCACGTGCTGTAAAGTGCATCTTTATCGGATACTCACCTGGACAAAAGGGCTACAAATGTTGGAGTCCTAGCGAACGGAGAACATTTGTGAGCATGGATATGTCATTTAGAGAGTCTGAGCCGTTCTATGGAGAGAAGACGGATCTCAGCTCGTTGTTTGACTTTGACTCTCCTAGCACAAGTGATGCTAGTCGAGAGGGGGAGAGTGAATCATTGAGGACAAAGGAGGATGAACCATTGAGAATTGCGATTGGTTCAATTCCATGTCCAAGGAGTGAAGAGAGATGGAGAATGGCAAATGAGGAACAAAATCTGAGGGTATATACGAGGAAACAACCTACGGGTGAAGAGAGATGGACAAAGCCAAACGAGGAACAAAATTTGAGGGTATACACAAGGAGACAACTTACGGGTGAAGAGAGATGGAAAAACCCAAATGAGAAAGAAAATTTAAGGGTGTATACGAGGAGGCAATCACAACATCAACAACAAGCTCGAATAAATGGTGAGGTCCAATTGCAGGGGGAGCAAAATCAACAACAGCAGACTCAGGCTCCAGCGGTCGATGAAGTTGACTCATATGAGAGTGAGCCACGTGTCATTGGTGATTCACTAAATTTGCCTATTGCCTTGAGAAAAGAACCACGAGCTAGAGCAGGAAAGCCTCCTGAAAGGTACGGTTTTGAGCATGATATTGCAAATTATATGTCATATGAATCTCTATCACCCAGGTACAGAGCCTTCATTTCTTCATTACAATCTGTGGCAATCCCAAGAGATTGGAAGGAAGCAAAACAAGACCCAAAGTGGTATGAGGCCATGCTGGAGGAAATGAAAGCTCTTGAGAAGAACAAGACATGGGATCTTGTTTCTCTTCCTATGGGAAAAAGTCCAGTTACTTGCAAATGGGTGTATACTGTGAAGCAATCCCCAGAAGGGAAAATAGAACGATATAAGGCGAGGTTGGTGGCAAGGGGTTACAGCCAAACTTATGGGATTGACTATGACGAGACATTTGCACCGGTTGCAAAGATGAGTACAGTGAGAACTCTTATTTCTTGTGCTGCTAACTTTGGTTGGCCATTGCACCAGCTGGATGTCAAAAATGCATTCTTGCATGGTGATCTTCAGGAGGAAGTGTACATGGAAATTCCACCTGGCTTTGGTACATCTCAGACTCGTGGGAAGGTCCTTAGGTTGAGAAAGTCGTTATATGGGCTTAAACAATCTCCACGAGCATGGTTTGATCGATTTCGCCGTGCTATGTGTAGTATGGGATACTCACAGTGCAACGGGGACCACACTTTGTTCTATCGCCACTCTCAGCGGCACATCACGATTCTTGCAGTGTATGTGGATGACATCATTATTACTGGCGATGATGCTATTGAGATCGCACAATTGAAGCAGAAGTTGGGTAAAGAATTTGAGGTTAAGGACCTTGGCCAACTAAGGTACTTTCTAGGCATTGAGATTGCAAGGTCCCCTAAAGGGATAGTTCTCTCGCAGCGGAAGTATGTCTTGGACCTTCTTAGTGATACAGGAATGCTTGGTTGTCGAGCGGCTTCTTCCCCTATTGAGCAAAATCATCAATTATGTGCGCAATCTGGAGATCCAGTTGATAGAGAGAGCTACCAACGACTTGTAGGTCGACTCATCTATTTATGCCATACGAGACCTGACATATCCTATGCAGTGAGTGTGGTCAGTCGCTACATGCATGACCCAAGAAGTGGCCATTTAGAGGCGGCACACAAAATTTTACGCTATCTAAAAGGCAGTCCAGGAAGAGGTCTATTGTTCAAGGCCAATGGGCACTTGAATGTAGAAGGCTATTGTGACGCTGATTGGGCTAGTTGCCTTGATGACAGAAGGTCAACATCAGGATTTTGTGTCTTTGTTGGAGGTAACTTGGTATCTTGGAGGAGCAAGAAGCAGCCGGTGGTCTCCCGATCAACAGCGGAGGCAGAATATAGAGCAATGTCTGTGTGTTTGAGTGAGATGCTATGGATGAAAGGCCTCTTATCAGAATTGAAACTATTACGGAAAGGGCCATTGAACCTTTGGTGTGACAACAAGTCTGCAATCAACATAGCTAACAATCCAGTTCAGCATGACCGAACAAAGCATGTGGAAATAGATAGATTCTTCATCAAAGAGCGGCTCGACGAAGGCACCTTGAAGTTAAGCCATGTAACCTCGAGAGAACAAATAGCAGATTGCTTGACAAAGGGGTTAGGTAGTAAGGAATGTTCATTGGCATGTAACAAGATGGGAATGATAGATATCTATCACCCATCTTGAGGGGGAGTGTTGGAGTATGAGTTAGTATCCTAGCAGTCTCTAGAGTGTTCTAGGGAAGTGGAGCCTATCCTAGTATAGTACTATTGTCCTACAAGAGTCTAGATTGTTCTAGTGTATAAGTGAATATGTATGCCTATATATAGGAGGGTGGTGGAGGTCCAAGGGACAAGTCCATCCAGAAAAGTTCCCCAAAGAACAACAGTTTTCAGTCTGCCACATTCTTTAGTTTATCAAGTATTTCATTATTCAGTCTTCTTGTATCATTGATTCTTCATTTTTTGAGTTTTCCATATTTTTAGTTCTTTTAGTCTCATATAACTACTTTTCAGACTTGCTTCATTGTTCATTTTCACTCTTTTATTATTAGTCTTCAGTCTGCCACATTCTTTAGTTTATCAAGTATTTCATTATTCAGTCTTCTTGTGTCATTATTTCTTCATTTCTTGAGTTTTCCGTATTTTTAGTTCTTCTAGTCTCATATAACTAATTTTCAGACTTGAGTATCAGTATTTCATAATGTATTTTGAGTCTTTGAGTTATTATAGGCAACTTTCAATATATATTTCTTTAGTGCTTTGTTTGCCATATTTCTTCAGTTTTTCAAGTCTCGTATATATAATTCATCATTTCCCAGTCCGCCATATTCTTCAGTTTATGAAGTCTCATATGTGTTGTGTCTCAACTATGTTTTGTGTTTTGCATCTTGGACCAACTGGTTTGTAAGTTGTATACTTTTGCCACTGTTATAATTACGTCAACATGGTGAATCCTAGCACATGTATGTGCTTTATGTGTGCTTTTTTGAATGTTGCTGCGGTGATTCTTCAGACCTTAGTTGGTCATATTATTCAGTATTTGAAGCCTGACAGGCAGAGAAGCTCTGTTTGACAACAATGGCCTAATTTCAGTGTTCTCTCGGCAACTTCGTATGCTATGAGCCTGATCGTTGTGTTTTCTCCTGCATAAATGTGATAGTGTTGGTTTTTTCTGAGTATCTAGTGGGAGAAGAAAGGGGAATAAAACATCAAGGAAATGGTTTAAGCTTGATATTTGCATGAAACATATTTTTCTTTTTTTTGAAATGGTGTTTTTTTTTTTGCTTGTTTGATGAGAGTTGCTCCTAGGTTTGTGGCGAATAAATGGAGAAATGCTATAGATCAACGGTGAGTTATCTATCTCGCTCGCTGCAATGAATTCCGTGTTTCTCGCGAAGAGATCAAAATGTGCGTTGATTAGGTTCATCCTAATTTATGTGCCCTACATTTTTTAGCTCCAGTATGGGATTGAATGAGTGTTGGAGAGGCAGAGAGTTCCATGGAAGCTTTGTGCATAGACTGAAGTAATTTTATTATTTTTCTTCCTTTGAGGTGTCTTTCTATCATTGTTCATGTTTCATCCTCTTTTTGCACATTTTCTTACTACAAGTGAACCTGAAATGTTTTTGCAGGGTTGCAACTGAGATATACCGTCAACTGCAAGCATGCAAACAATTCGCTTTTCCTCAATGTTTCATTTGCAATCTTCTAAAATTGCACGTTACTGATCTCCATTTTATTCTTTAGCATCCCTACTTCAATCTGTTATGTCTAGATTTTATGTATACATAGATATTTCCGCAAATAGCAGACTTAAACTAGACTTTGTTGTTTTTCATCGTGATCGATAACCAGATAATTTTCTGAGACGTATAACTCATGTTAGCGTCAGTTTACAACAAATATACTAAGAACGGATGCAGTCACCATTAGCTTTATTTTTCATTCAACTACTCCACTGGTCATGCATACCCTGTTTTGCTGGTAGTTCTCCTCTCCTATTGCTTTTTGAACTCCTTTATTCGGTTGTTCCTTCTACCTATTTGTTCATAGTGACAGCTAAGTTTTCCCATTTTTGTTCAAGCAGACAGGTTGTAGATGGCGAGGTCTTTGTTTGGGGAGAGTTAACTGGGCTTGCTGTAGATCGTTGTCTAAGTCTTGTAGGTCAGTTCCATCTCTAGCCAACTTCCAGTTCCTTTTGCACCTTCTCCTATTCCCTTCGCTACATCTTCCCAGCAGCATCACTGACCACCTGCTACAATGGCGTGTCTTTGTCATGGAGGAGAAGAAGATGGGGGGTACCAGCATGGGCAGTACTGGACTCCTGTTTATTGTTTTGTTGATTTGGAGTCAGAGAACCTCATACTATCTGAACAACTAACCCCACATTTTGTCTGTACAATTGGGCTTTTTACTATCTCATCGGCCGAAGCTGAAACATGTACAACTCAAAGAAAACAGACTCAGTCCAACAGCCCAAAAATATGTCAGACAGTTTTTTTTCGTTTTCTCATTATTTATTGTGTGCAACTGCCATTCTCTCATTGGTTACCAAAATCTGCCTGTTCCCAAAAATGAAAACAACTAGCTGTCTGATACACTCCCAAAAAATATATGCATGGACAAAAAGTGGTCTGACTTGTCCTTTTTCTAGTACTATCTCTTGAAACCCACTTCATTTGGGCGATGTCTTATTCTGCTATGCTCTGCAAAAGATCACTGTGTTGATCATGCCTTCTGAGCCTTTGCATTACAAACATTGGTTCTTTCATATACAAATATCTCTATCTGAGCCGTGACGGAACCCTCCAGGCTGCAGATGGCCACGACTTCTTGCTCGCCCTCCTCCTAGTAAGATAATTCTTTTTTGCAATTCTTGAGTGTTGGATGTGACACAACAGACTTCTTTCTTGATGCTTTTCTTTTGATTTCTTTGTCATATTCAGAAGACATGGATCATGGGAGAAGCAGTGGTAGACGACCGTGGAAAGGAGAAAGCACAAGGTCTGAGCTTCTCACTTGCCAATTGCAGTAGGTTGGCTTCTAACCATGTGTTTCTGATATTTAATCATTCAATCAATTTACCATTTGAACTATTCTGCCATTGTATTTCAGGGACGCGTCTATTGTTCTATAACAACGGGACAAGTACTTCTAGTGATTTGGATATGCTAGACCATTTCCTTATATCTTGATTGCTTGAATTTGATTTTGCATCATGATGTAAGTTTCGCCTACAGATTCTAGAATATTCATGTCACGCTACATTTGCCTATCCACAAACAAATAGTTTTGCTGTTAGAAGTGGTAATGTGGCTCTCCACTTCTGCAACATCACTTTGTCCTATTGACATATCGAGCTATTGTTAGTGCTGTTGTTTGCTGCGGAAAATACTGGTTTAACTTTCTACTGCCCTTGATTCGTATAAGAAATGTACGGGTAGTCTTCATTTTCCTATGCCCAATGCACATATATTGGTAGTCAATATTTTTTGCTTACGCTTGAAAATTTTGTACTGAACCTGTTGTAGTCGGGTAACAGTTCAATGAAACGGTTGCTAATCTCCTCACTGTTTTTGTGATTCAGCCAATGTCGAGCTATGGTACGTGATGTCGATGCAGAGTAGAGAAGTCCTGATTGTCGCCTCTGGTCAACTTTTCACAAGCGTCGCCACCTCACACACTGAGAATATTGAACTTTTTGTATTGAGATATACGTATAGGATTAAAAACAGTATTGTGTATATGCTAGCTAGACTTGATCAGTAGCTGTTGTGGTGCAGTTCAATAGTTCAGAAGCAGTGTTATCAACGAATTTTAAGAATTATTTGTCTTACTTCCTGGCGGTTTTCGTAATTTGGTGTGAAATGTCTCTTTTCTATTTTTCGGATTTATTTCGTGGGTGTGTTTTGCCCACTCCCCTTGCTACCAAATGGTAGCAGGGATTGGGGAGATTTCCCCCCGAGAGAAGGGGATCCCACTTGTCCCTAAAAATTCCCCCATGGAGTTTACTTCCCTGTGTTTTAAACCTCTGGACCCCAAATGAAGCCTCATTATTAGGTATAGATTGCACCATTCTAGGGTCAAATGTCCTTGGTATTTCTTTAGTGTGGCCATATTGCAAGGGACGAGAACTCTATTATCAAGCCTAACCTTATTTTTCGTAACAAAACGACTGTTGTCATGGCGCCTAGAAACATGAAATCGATCCGCATCTACATAGGTCTCAGGCTAAAATGGTTTGGAAAAAGCTTTGAACAAACACTTACTTTCATGCAAGGACATTCTGGATTATCCTAAGGACCACGCATCATGAATTCAGCAATCAGAGGACCATCCTAAAGGATCACTAACAGGATCTGTTATCTCAGCTCGTAGGAGTCAATAAGAGCAGGACTCACCACATCTGTTAGCAAACAGCTCGTATGTGCGCACGTGCGGGAGACCCCTTTTCTCAAACTCAACGGTATGCAGAACTGCAAAAAATACAGAAACACATAGTCAGTAACGTATGCCATACGTGTTAGCGGACATAAAACAAAACTATACGGCAGATGTACCAGCCTTAACGGTCTCATAGGCAATCCCACTTTTATGTCATGGAGATACTCATAAGTTTCATGTGATAAACTCTAACAATAAGACCAGACCTGTCGCTGGGTTTTTTACCTGGCTCTGACAAAAGAGCCTCACCACACTAAGGCCATTTGGGATTGCTTGTAAATGTCGAGAAAATCTCCAGAGACCCATGTACTTGTGACACAGCAACTGCATCCGCATGTACTGTCGACGACCAATATAAGATGAAGACTATATTCTTCTTGCAAACAGAGAAGTTATTTGTACTGCTGTTGATGATTACTAATAGATCGGTGGACCTTTCACAAAACAAACAAAAAAAACGCCCCCCACCAACAGCATCTACAATGCCTTGTAAATTTTAAGCCCTAAGGTCATCCTGACATTCTAAGATAAATCGTAACCTACACACAACTAAACTAGATAACATGAATGCAAGATCCAACATTACAAACTTATTTCTTATCTTATAATGTGCATACTGCATTGAGGAATAAGAAAGACTCACTTTGATCACATGAACAAGGCTAGCTCTGGACAGGTGCAGGATAAGAAGCAACAGATGCATCTTGTGCACAAATATACAGCGAGTTGTAGATCTTCCAATATACTTCACCTACTTTCCTTGCTGGATGGGAAAGGCCTTGGAGACAATAATTTAGAACCATAGCTGCACCTAGAGCAACTCTCACCCCCTCAATGGCCTCCATGGCAGCATTTATGACATGGGGAGATGTCCCGAATATGTTGGGCCAGACATAGTTAAGCAGATGGACAAAGAGCAACCTCACAGCCGAAGTCAGCAACTCCTAGAGCCATAAGTTTAACAGCGGATGCAGCACTCTGCCTGTGAACTAGATCCCTGTCTATTAAATCATCTTCAAGCAAGGGAGTGACAGCATATATGTAATTTTTGCCCATCTGGCCAATATACTCAAACAGGAGGAAATTTCAAAACACCATTCTAGACATAGAGCTCTGAAATCCGGTACTCACTCATGAGGGCAGGCAAAACTGCGAAAGGCGAACAAGTTTTAGCAACAATAGCAATTGCTACAGTAGTGCAAACATGGTTCTGCTGCTCTTGCACCTTCAAGTTATTCAACAGAGTGGCCAACACGGCCTGTGGCCCAACTGCCTTCACAATATAACCAAATGTATTTGCAGTGGCTCCTCTGATAACCTTCTTATGTGCCTTCAACGTTTCCAGCACCTCAAAACAAATCCTCACCCACTCCCTAGCTGGTACAAACTCTGCTCCACAATCAGCACCAACTAGATCAATGCAATTCTCTTGGACCTTTTTGTGTCTATTCTTCAAGATAGGGGTCAGCCGAGTAAGAAGATCCTTGATAGGCAGTGTCATCTTGGTCATACCAATAACATTCACAATAGCCTTCAAAGCTCCAAGAATTGAACGCAACACCTCAGGATACTCCTCTCCCAAGTACTCATACAGTACAACACCCAGGCGACCCATAAGCTGCTCCTCCTGGCACTGGTCCATCACGACAGCTATCGTTGAGATCAAATCAGCAGCTTGCTGTCTAACTTTTGCACTCTTGTAGTTCAACTGTCGGTTGATGGTACCACATATCTGAGGAAGGTAAGGCTTGACTCTCTGGCCAAGTGCATTTACAAAAGCTCCAAAACCATTAAGCATGACATTTGCATCATCGCTTGTCTGCTCTTGGAAAGCATCAAGGAGGCCATCAATAAGCAGCTCCTCTAGAAATTTGTGTCTATTCTTCAAGATAGGGGTCAGCCGAGTAAGAAGATCCTTGATAGGCAGTGTCATCTTGGTCATACCAATAATATTCACAACAGCCTTCAAAGCTCCAAGAATTGAACGCAACACCTCAGGATACTCCTCTCCCAAGTACTCATACAGTACAACACCCAGGCGACCCATAAGCTGCTCCTCCTGGCACTGGTCCATCACGACAGCTATCGTTGAGATCAAATCAGCAGCTTGCTGTCTAACTTTTGCACTCTTGTAGTTCAACTGTCGGTTGATGGTACCACATATCTGAGGAAGGTAAGGCTTGACTCTGGCCAAGTGCATTTACAAAAGCTCCAAAACCATTAAGCATGACATTTGCATCATCGCTTGTCTGCTCTTGGAAAGCATCAAGGAGGCCATCAATAAGCAGCTCCTCTAGAAAGGATCAATATCTGAGGCACCCTTTCAATTAGCCACCGCCTTCTCAATTCTTTCCTGTAAGGCTCATTTCATCCTTCAAATCCTCGACATCTTACCAACCATACCAGTAACTCCCACCTATTTGCCATCTCTATAGTTGTTTCCACGAGTTGCATATCTAGAGCCATTTTCCTAACCCAGAAGTGTTTGAAAAGTTCTGGAAGGATGTCACTATGGATATAATCAGCCTCTACACCCTCTGTACTGACACACTGTTTAACAACCTTCAGGACGACTTATTCATCTCTTCGTCTGCTGACTGGAATTCCCTAATTAGGAGTGGCGTAACCTCCTTCTTGAGTAGCTGGCATACAGAGCATCCATAAGAGGGATGATGAAACCAATAGCCTTCAAGAAAGCAGCAAGGACCTTTCTCTGATGCTCTTCCAGAGAGGCTTCAACACACCATCTAAACTTTCTATACCATAGGGTGCAGCAGCTTCAGCAAGCGCAACAAGAGAGAGGGCAGTGATCTTCCGTACATTCTGGTTCTCATCACTTAGATCATGCTCAATGATCTCAACTGGGCTCTTAAGGTCAGGCAGAACAGCACAGCCCATAAGAACAGCAATATGTTGAACAATCTTGATACCAGGGTACCGAGCTTGCCAGGACTTCTTACTCTGATAGACAACTTCCAAAAATGGGAGGATGGCAGGGATACCCAGAGCAGAAGCCACCACACTGAATGCCCTAGAAGCTGTATTCCTCACATACTCATCAATGTTATCCATATCCGGTCTCATGGCAGCAATCATTGTAGCAAGACCAGCATCTTTGCCTTAGGTTTGAGATAATCTCCCTGCCCCAACACGAGCATAGTAATCCTCGTCAATCAAAAGTGGTTTTATAACCATCAGAATCTTGTGCACAAAGGGATGGACCCGCGCATCCAGTATAATCAGCACCCTATCAATGACCTTCACCAGGAGATGCTGCTCCTGGTCCTCAAGTGTTGGCTGCATGAGCAATGGCAAGAATTTGATGAACAGAGGAGAGAGGACCTGCACCAAATTCCTGTGCTTTGTCTGTGAGCAGCCAATGTGCCGTCTTTCGCTGCAGGGCATGTCATTCTTAACCTTGAGCAGGACTTGCATGATTGTCCTCTCCTTCTGCTCCTCTTTCGTTATCTGCTCCTCTTCGTCCTTATTCAGCAATGGTCCAAGGTACAGGTAATCTTCTGGACTCACAAGTGGAAACCCAGGACCCAAGTCTTGGGCACATCGTACTGCTGACCACGGTTCTTGTCTGGAATAGCATAAAGTGGGTGTGGTCAGAGGTGTTGGCATAGCAAGCAGCCTGCGAGCAGCAACGTGAGAAGCATTTCACACAGCACCTAGTGAATCTCCCATTGATCCAGCCTGAAGAGCTTCACCTGCCAATGATGCGGCACTCCTTTCGGCAACATCTTGAATACAAGGCAGACCAAATATATCTGATACATTGCTCCCCGTGGCTTCCTTTAGATAGAGGGTCTGAAAGATGGCTTGTTAAGGAAAACTCTGACAGGACACCAGAAATTCCCTTGTGCCCATTAAACGATTCAAGATCAGCTAGTGTGCAGGCCTTGTATCTCTCAAAGCTCCGTCTGGAGATATCTTTTGTTTGTAGCATCATGCGGACTTGGAGCATCCATGTATTGAGAATCACTTGGACAAAATTCAAACACTCGTACTTCACTGCAGGCCAATTTGTTGCAGCATATCACATGAAAAGGGCCCTACCAGGTTTGTCCCATCTGCTAAAATCACCGCTGGATCTTCGTCTTCTCCAAACTTAGGATAGTAACAAGTCTACAGGTGCAAGAAATTTTAGTAAGTAGTTAAAGAGAAAATAAACCATCTAAACCAAATTGAATAACATTCCAATAATGGTGAATACTACCTCGGGGCACAGCAGGAAAAGTAGGCAGAGGAGGCATTGTAGGGAAGCCGTTAAAAGAAGGCGATTAAGAGTGCAAGCGAAATGGGAGAGATTGAAGAGCCTCAAGTGTCCTTTTGGCCTGCAAAATCATAAGTGAAAATCAACATGAATAAGAACAAGCTAGTCCAGAAAATGAGCAACTTTGATACAAACAGCTCGAATAACATCGCCATAGTTGTTAAAAAACAATACCTCAATACGGCCAGAAATAAATTATGGACGAGACGTTGCAGTTAAGCCGCAAAACGGAAGATGGTTGAAGAAATTCAATGTCTTCTCTTCCTGCACAAACGAGTAATAAATACCCTACCAATACCTAGCAAATAAGCAATATTACAAGCCAAGTTGTTTTCTATCAGAAAGTGAATTTTACCTTTTCATCAGCACTTAATCTTCTATCAAAGTGTGAACCAGCAACAGCATCATAAAGAAAATCAGAGACCGCGGCTCTGTCACATTCATCGCTGCCAGGTGCAGCCTTGATATATAGATTTTCATTTCTGATAATAGTGCCCAAAGGTTCTGAAACAGGGAAGTGTTGACACAAAATATCAATTCAAAGATTAGATTATTTCTATTTAATCTAAGCTAGATGAGTAAGTTTAAAGGTTTAATCTTGTACCTGAATCATCACTTCTAGAGAATTTTATGGCATTCCATACTATATTGTCGATGTTCAATTTGAAAATGCCACCTTGGCTAGGCCCTGATTTTTTTTTGAAAACCCCACTGAAATTCGGGATGAGACTTTTAGGAATACTTGGCACTCCGAATTTAGGACACCATAATTCCGAATGGGAATTGAGGACCCAAAAACCTTTTTCAACACCAATGGATATGCCTCCCACCAAAACTGCCAAGTGACCGACGTACTCTCCATTTGGATTTGCAGCGATCTTCGCTGGACCTACAGACTTGTACATTTTGCAGTACTCTAAACCCCAAAACTTCTGCCCGGGATAGAAGTTGACTAAGAGTGGATTTCCATCCGCAATCTCCTCACATATCCACTCATAGTCATGAATTGGGATAGTCGACATTGTCTCAATTCTAATCCGCTTGCCAGTCTAAAAAGGAAAAAATAAGAACATTTAATCTTAGAGCCATCTACAAACCAAGATAAAAGAATATCAACTGGTTACTCGAATTACCTTTAATGAGATGCCTACATTCCTAATATGCTGAGCGAGATACAAAAATTTATGCAGTCCAACATGATGGTAAGGAGGGTTTTCTGTACACATCATAGGACACTCCGTTTTATATACTTGGGCAAGACGCATAGGATCTATATTAGGACTGAAAATGCCTAAATACTCTTTTTTGAGAATCTAAACTACTTATAAAAGAGCAAACTTCGTAGATACAATTAATCCCGGCCATCAAGTTATCAAAATCCAACAGCCCAAATTGCTTCAATGTTGAGCACCTGTGCGGATAGATATCCTATATCAACACGTGCACATACATGAAGCCGTCAAAGCAAAAGACCAAGCTTAGAAGGACACGACACAAAAGCTGATCTCCGGAGTCAATAGATGAATTTGGAAACCAATCGGACACTGAAAAAATAATCAGCCAAGCTTAGAAAGTACACGGCACAAAAGCTCATCTCCGGAGTCAATAGATGAATTTGGAAGCCAATCGGACATTGATCCAGGGTCCAATACGGAATAAAATAATCACTGAAGCTTAGGAAGTACACGGCACCAGCGCTCAACTCCGGACTCAATAGAAGACCGTCAACAACGCTAGCTTGCAACAGAATATCGCAGGAACACAAGGCTTGATGTTCAAGACTCAGATGTTGGGTATGCAAAAGATAAAACTCCTGTTAATACAGCCATGGGCATGACGTAAATCTGCATCCAATCTTTTGATCTGGATGACGATGGCAACGTCGCAGAACTCGGGGGAGACTGGTCGAGGCCCCGGCAATGGGTCAGTGCGCGTCTGCTGTGAGACCCAGATGCCTAGGCAGCGCCATCGCGGCCTGGCGACGTCTGCGCCGACAAGGCCACTCTGCTGTGAGATGCTGACGCCAGCGTGGCTGACGACGTCCGCGCCGACGAGCGCACCCTGCCGTGAGACTGCGACGGCCACCGCGACTATGCATTCGAAGCTGACGCGGGCAGCGCCATCGCGGCATGACGATGTCTGCGCCGACAAGGGCACTCTGCTGTGAGACACCGACGTCCAGCGCGGCTGCGCCATCGCAGCTGACGATGTCCGCGCCGACGAGCGTACCCTGCCGTGAGACTCCGACGGCCACCGCGGCTGCGCAGTCGCAACTGACGACGTCAGCGCCGATGAACTCCTCGCAACTCAGGTGCAGTCTCGATTGCCAACCTTGGAACATGAACAACATCATCCTATTGAATGCTCACATTGCCTTTATAGAGCGATTACACGATTAATTTTCATGCAAAATGAAGCAAGCAACCGGTAAAGACTGATGCTTATACTTCTACCTACTGGCAGATAACAACCTTTAATCAAATTTACGTGCTGAGCTACTGGCAGCTACTAAATACTGTACAGTACATGGGGGGCATCTCTAAAAATATAAGGACTACCATATATTTCATTTTTCCTGCATATGGTGAAGACCTAGAAATATATTTGATTACTGCAGAACTATTTTATGGTGCACCGTGCAAGCACCCCTGTGTTAAGAGTAAACTACCACCATACCAAGCCCACGTGGTTATTATTTTCTGCTGTTTCAAGGTGTAATAGTAATCTCCATCTTTGGCACTGCTGAAACTATCTCGAGCAATGTAATTGCATCTTGTCAGAAATAAGAACACGAATTAGCTAAAACATTCAGAATTACATGTAAGAATGTTCAGACCAAGACTAATGAAATATGCTTTATTTGCATGGCATTATATAGAGATATTTTGTACACTCAATGTGAATAAATACAAAAATGTTCCAGCTTAGATAACAAGATTTGTGATTATTAGATAAAGCTTATGCATAATAACTAAAACAGCCGTGGCCTGGGCATGTGGAGCCGGCTACGCGAGGCATGGGGCTGTGCCTATGCGGCGGCGTTAAGGCGTGATCAACGGCATCAGAGAAAGCCAAATGGAGTAGATAGGGGAACGACACAAAAGCAGTCGCGGGCGTGGTGTGGAGGGGCGTAGATCATCCACTCTGGTCTCTAGATCATGCCGTACTTGGGTCACAAAGTGAGACCCACGGCCCGCCCAACCCACCAGAGCACGTCGTCCTCGCCGGCCGGGGAGGTCGGTTCTACAGAGACCTCCAGCGCTTGGGTGTTGTCCGCGGTCGTAGATCCGGTGGATACGAACTCTGCGCCTCTGCCACCGCCGGCGGAGAGGCATGAGATGGGTGGCCATTCCGGCAGCGGTGGGGAGCAGGGAAGGGGGAGTTCGTCGCGGCACTGGCGGGGAAGGGCGGTTCTCGATGGAGTGGCGGCCAGAAGGGGAGGGGAAGGGTCTTCGCGCCGGCAACGGGGAGTGAAGAGGGTGGCGCCGCTGCTTGTATTCCAGTGCGAAAGGGAGACAGTGGAGAAGTTTTTTTCTTTATCTAGAATGAGGAATATGAGAGTGTCCACGCCTTCGTGGTGTGTGTCCTCGACCGGTGTTTTCTTTATCAAGTCAGGACATGCGGCTGCATAGAATATAAAAGATTCCATTTGTTTAAAATGTGAGTTTAAAATATTAAGACTATTGGATAATTTTTTTTATTGAATAATATATGTCTCATGGGTAACGGAAGCGATTTTTATACACATTTTCATTCTACACCCTTCGTCCCATATTAGTTGTCGTTAAAACGAATGTATCTAATTGGTCGCGTAAAAAGGTGGGTCTATATGCATGTACTGCACGTGCACGCATATTTGAGACATGTGGCCGCGTGAAGGAGCACACAGTAAGGTCGACGGGCACGCCGAGTTCGATGGCTTCATCGACTCTTCAGCGACCCAATTCGACGAGGGGGGTACAGAAGAGTAGGGGGTTCCTTGACTCCTCGTGTTGGATGTGCGGGTCCTTGGCTCCTCGCGCCAACAGTCGAGACGAAGGGAAGAGGCAACCGGACGAGGTCAACATAGGGAGTTGGGCGTCAAGAAAATGGGAAACTACGGCCCAGGTCGTGGAGGCTAGGTGAAAGGGCTAGATGACAGAGATTAAGAGCGATGTATAGGTCGCGTACGATTTTTCCTTTTTTTTCGAAATCTATTGCTTTGATTACAAATAAAACTTATTAAACACGAATATATTTTAGCACGTGCGTTGCACGTGCACGGCTACTAGTGGACTCAAATCGTTGAATTATTTCCACTAGATGAGCAATTGCATAAGGAATGCATTCAGCTGCAAAACAAATAAAAAAAACAAATAGTGAGATAGTGTAATAACATTGCCACATTATGACTTTATGAGCATTGGACACAATTTGCATTCAATGTGGAAAGGTAAAATTTGACCATAATGATAAAAGTAGAAATAGTAGCTCAAATATGCTTACAAATATTCTGCAAATTCTACAAACTGAAAGTTTATAACAAAACAAAAACGACAATTCACGATACTTACGCTCTTCTCCTTGATTCTTGATCTTTTGAATTAATGCCATTCCATTCACCATAATGTCAGCAATACAAAAATCAACATTTCCGGTGAACTGCAATCACAAATTATATAAGCACCACATTAAAATGAAAACATACAAAACAATAAAACTAAAAGATAAATAAACTTACAGGTGCTGCACAACCGTAGCATCTCCAAGCGGCTAGATCAAACAACAAAAATCTTATAGGATCATTCACCCGCTTACAACCACATTCCCAACTTTTTGCATCATACTTGCTTCTTAACCATACACAATCTCACGGCCATGAATGATTCGTACTACAAAACCAAATGACAGTAAATACTGTGAGAATAATCCTTGCTTATGTAGAATGTTCTAGTAGGTAGTAGTAGTACTGGTTGTAAGCCTTAGGCTACTCTGTCATTCTGGTTAACAGTAGAAAGCTTTAGAAGGCTGTAGAAATCTGGTAGTAGAAGGTTGTAGAAATCTAGCAGTAGAAGGTTGTAGAAGGTTGTAGTCACACACCTTTGTAGCCTATATATATGGCACTATGTCATACAAGCTGAGCAAGCATTTGCAGCACATAGCAATCAGAGAACACCTTCCCACACACACCAGTGTCTAACAAATACCATTTCAACATCATACAGATACAGAAACTCATCTTAACCACCCATAACAATATCTTCTTATACAACATGCTATGATAATCAAAATACCTAAAACTAACATCGCACACACAAATAATAGAAGTAAATAAAAACTGAATTGCAAAATAATAGCCCAACCTATATAGAATACAATCAATGGGAAAATTACACATCAAACATAAACTACTCTAACAACCTCCCTCAAACTCATGGTGGGTCAATCATTGAGTTGACTAACAATGATCCAAACAATACTATTATTCTTACATGGGTTTCCTCCGACGCCTCCAAAATTAGCCATAAGAGCACACTGCGGAGACAAAATTGAACTTCGATTACAAGTCTAGAAACCAAAGCAATGTAATGACAGAAAATTATGTCCTCAGAAATGCAACACACAAATCAGAGAGGCTTGTTTGAAGAAATCGTTGTCACAAAGGAGTAAGGTACAAAAACAACTTCTGTGTACAAAAATTATATTATCACAACATCAAAGGCACAATCAAAATAAATGAGAAGTATCCCCAATTATGCTCAAGGAACTGGAGAAAAAAAGGTGGCAGCTAGCAGGCATACAGTGATTGATAAACATGCTTAATTTTGGAAAGAAGAATCATATTCACAGTTAATAAGATTTGCCATCATAATAAAAAGTACAAACAACACTGGTCGTGGCATGAGGCAGTGATAGTGAGGCGCAAGGACGCTCATAAACAAGACTAAGCTCCAAGTTTGTAAAAGAACTAATTCAACATGAGTATCAAGTTGGAAAATGCAGCACTTACCCAAGGTAAGTAAGCACTCACGTGAATGAAGGGGTTGTGTTTGTTCGAGACATAAACCTGTCATGTCACATCACAGGTTACTATGTTCTGTCTCAGGCACTTAGAAAGTATAATTCTTAAAGCCAAGAATTCCTAATATGAGTCCTAGCATAGGCAATTTTTTATTGAATAAAGTAATTGCTTCAAGCCTACAGATGAGCACAAGGTTTAATAAATAGCGTGCAAGCTATACATAAAGCAGTATCTCAGAATAAGTGAATAACAGTAGCTAAATATCCAAAAGTCTGCAGATGAGCATGGTAACCATACACATGCAACAAGCTAGGAATGAGTAAGCACTTGTGCTTTGCATGAATTAACAGAAACTAGTAATGTATCCACTATCCAGTGATACATCTACATATGTTTGCTACTGAGTGACAAAGTGATGCTAAATTCTCTTTCCATTCATTCATAGCAGCGCAATGATGTGAAAATAACTCAACGTTGCTAGTTGTTTCTAGTACTGTTGAGTTCATAGCTAACATAACGACCAAATAAAGTACCTGCTAAACATTTGAGGGTTTTTTTGCACAGCGCCCTATACATTCTGTAACATTTAGTGTACTTTTTTAAGTTCTGGGAACTATTGTTTAAAATAGTTGAGACTTATTATTGTGCTTTCTATTTATTATATGTGTTAAAACATGATGTGCCATTTCATATTAGTGGCATATTAGACAAGGATGTATATATAACTGAGACATAATGTACCATATCATCTATATTTTAAACATGCTACCTGTTCCACTGATTTTATAAGCTTAATCAAGTAAACAGGGATCATCACCTTCTACAACTATCAATGAAATAGCATAAACATACCTGAGTAGTTTAGATGATGATGCTGAATGGATAAAACTGGTTATCTGCAAATGGACATATGAAGGAAAACTTAAATAACACACACGAAGAAGATTGGTATATTATACAAATAGGGCCATTCACGGGAGATAAGGTCAGTGCAAGAGAATTTCAGGCCATAGAGTCTTATATAGCTTGTAATAATACTGAGAAAGGATCTTAAATAGAAGCTAGAGGTAATGTGGTGCACTAACTCGTGCTAGCTGCTACCCCTAATACTGGAAGTCCAACCATCCGTGGCTTGGCTTCGAATCAAGAGAAGGAAGACAGTCCTATTTATCTTGTAGATTTGCAAGTTCAAGCAGTTCTATCTTCTATGTCCCATGAAAAATGTCATAACAGTTCCATTCAAAAAAAAATAGAATTATAAGAACAAAATTTAGATAAGGTGTATGTGTGCTGTCCTAGATTGATCAGTGTGGTACTAGGAAAAGCAGCAAAGGAAAAGTCCAGTTAACTATTATACAGTAGGTAGGGAGCACAATTGAGCAGTTTAGTTTGATATTCAAGTGAAACCAGATGTTCTACGGATAAAAGTAACAATGTGTGCCGGTTATTCTTAAGGCCCTGTTTATTTCTAGGGGTTTTGTGGGGATTAGTGGGGATAATCCTCTAAGGGGTTTGGGTGAAACCCCTCTCCACACCCAATCCCCACCAAGCACCAATCCCCATCCCCTCCGTGACGTCTATGGGTCTTTTCTAACCATTCTTTCAGCTCGTGGAAAGAACCTGGCTGTTAAACTTACAGACTAGCATATCACATGTTTCTGTGCATTTGAGCGTGTAAAACGTACAGATTACTATATGACGACTTCACATTGTATTTGTTTATAGCTAATTTAGCTTGTGCAGATGATGGAATTTCCCACAATTCCATGCTAACTATGAGGTGTACTGAGCATTCTGGATATGCGGCATTTTTTCTGGACTCAGACACAGGCATGTCGTTGGGTACATTACAGGTATAAAGGCTAGGGCCTTATGGAAGAAGCCGAAAATTGAAATGTTTGCATTGATGCAGTACACATGGGTCTTCATCAGTGACCAACATGACACCAACTCTTATGTTAGTTCAACCGTGAGCCGTATGGCCACGGGTGTTGGTGTGCAGTCATGCAGGGCGTTTCGAGGGATAGGTTGGGGCACACTGCACACATGATGCTCACTATCCTGGTCTGGGAGTTGGTTGCTTGAAATGCCAAGAATTGGTTGCTCATATTTACTATTTTGTTTTCTGGCAGTGAGGTAAGATGTTGTCTTATCAAAATTGTGGGTTCCTGGAACCGCACAATGATTTGCTGGCTACAAGAGTTGCCTAAAGTAAGGAACAATAAGCAACTCAGCGAGGATTGATGGTTCGAACTTGGAATGGATACATTACTAACTTTCATACTACCTTGCTCCTGGTTTCACCAAGAGGAAAACTATACAACCCACACCAAACAAAAGATTAACTTCAAGTAACTGTTGCAGGTTCCTTTCTATCTCAGCCTCCAGGGCATGCCACCTACATTTCCAGCTTGGGTGGTGTAACCCTGGGCACCCTGGGCGCTGTTACTGTTAGGCATTGTTACAGCATACTGGGGTACTGGATCAGCCGGCGACCATCGCACCCTGCGCATGTGCCGGCGACCAGGCATTCTGCTGCTGCCAATAACTACATTTTTTTTCTTATAAGCGCAACGGAGAATCTAAAAATAGGTGCTAGCAACAAAAGCTGATGAATTAAGCTGGCAACCTATTGCTCTAATCCACTGCATATCAGTACTAGCTACAGATCTGAAGTGCACGTATATTATGTAGCAAGATCGACCATATATGAAAGTCCTAATTCAGTCTAACAGCCCACCAACGGTAAATTAACTTACAACTTCCCATGATCAAGCCTACTGAGTATGGTACTAGCAGCTAGCTAGTATGATGGTGTTGTTCATAAGCTCCGATTCAATCCCTTCTTTTTCGACAAAGACTATATCCAACTCCTTAAAAAAAATCAAAATGAACATCAGCATACTGGGTATATTCCCAGGAAGCTTTTACTGTCAATGGAGCATCTCCTAATCGTATACTTAGGTGTGCAAACATGATTAAATTTCTGACGTACAACACTCAAAGCTAGCGCGGATAAACTGTCGAGACGGTGGTGGATCAATGACATTGAGAGAGACAATGGCTCTGTTGATGGACACTAATTTTCCTCCCTGTAAGCCGTGGGTGACAGAGCATACAGTGATTGCACATATCAGTGGACAAAGGAATTAAAAAACAAGATTGAAATAGAGATTAAACTCAGGAGTAGACTGTAGAAGTATCATCAAGCAGCAGGAAATGGATCATTTCAGATGGGTATTTGCTTGATTTAATGGCATGTAAAATTAGTAGTATCAGCCAAAATAATCGACACATGTCCTGCCTGAACCGAAGTTCATAGAGACTCACTTGTAACCAATTTGCCACATGGCTATAGAAGAAAAAATTGCTATGAGTGACTGCCACCAATACTCGCGCCAGGCTAAATCTGAACAGATATTTGCTACACAATGTAGCTTTCAAAAAGACCAGAAGCCCATCGCGATACTTAAGCGCATAATGAAACCCCCCCTTTACACCATTAAATTCTGTATATTGTGAGTCATTTTGATTTCACTAAACATCGGCATGCACTGTATGTTTGGCAGTCTGGTGCAAGGCCTGCTTGAAAGGGGCTACCAGCGTGAGAGGTCGAAGGGGCTACTAGCAGACATGCTTACCGTAGGCTTGGTTCCGCCTCCGCTCTACGGAGCCGCTCTTCTCCTCTCCGTCTGAATCTCCCGGTCGGTATTTCAAGACTCTCGAAGGCGGAGACAGATTCACATTAGGAAACTATAAGAAGGCCTGGGTTCAACGGATCATAAGGCCTATGTTCCTTGTACAGTAACTAAAACACACATATGCACTAGCACACACTGAACTTGGGTGACAACACTACAAGAGACTCACAGTGATATGCAAACAGCTAAGACGCAAGCATACAGACAAAATATTTTCACATATGCCTCCATCCATGATTTCACACAGATGACATGGGTAATTTAGGTTGCCCTACACTTCACCTCTAGCATACTGGCCCTGGCAACTGACTTTTCTTTCTATGTGGAAACATACACAATAGAGCACAGAAAATGCAGCTTATACTGGCACCCAATCAGACCATCATGAACACTGGGCAGCTACGACGACACTAGGTCAGCCCCCAAAATAAAGTGGGGAACCAAAAATTGGCACCGGTGTGTGTGTGTGTGGATGGGGACGGCGGTATGTGGGGAGCGGCGGAGAAGATAGAGAGAAATTACTAGCAAAGGTGCAGACCGGAGGAGCGCCGCCGGAGAGAAGCCAAGGACGTCTTCGATGCGGAGCCGGTGGGATCGAAAAACTGGAGAGATGAGATGTATTCTGTCGCCCCTCTCTCTGCCGCCTCTTCTCTAACTTGCTCGCCGCCCCCTCTCGCCTCCTCTCTCCCTTGGTCGCCGCCGATCTGGCCGCCGAGTCTCTCTCTGTCTCGCTCGGGGATGGGAGAAAACGCGAGGTAAGGCTCGCCTATTAGAACGTACACGCGAAGTAGAAGAGAACGACCGGGTTTGGGGAAAGGTGGGGAATATTTGGGATATCACCCCAAAAACACGAAAAATAAACGGGCTTTGTGAAAGAAGTGGGGGTTCGAGATTGGCCGGTATTATCCCATCAATCCCAAAAAATACATGAGAAACAGACAGAAACAAACAGGGCCTAACTAAGCTAAAGCCATGTGTGGCCAATTAAGGCCTTGATGACCATGACTATGCCAACCGAAGTCACAACTGCTACGCTCACCTAGAACAGAAAAATCACCTCTGGAAGGCGTGGGAGCGAGGTGCGGCGGCCTTGAGGACGTAGAGAGGAGGAGGCGGACGATCACGGACTTCCAGGCCGAGGATGATGTGTCCGGGTGTAGGCGCGGAGGAGGAGCAGGAGGCGCGGGAGCCGCGCCGGCGGCCGTTGGGAGACTAGGGTTGTTGCGGGGTCACAAGGACTGGCGTCGCGCGCGGCGGGGAATCGTCGGAGGAGACCGTCGCGGCGGAAGTCTATGAGGGGAGTAGGATTTGCGAGGGAGTGGACGGCTGTCAGGTCTCGGTGACCATTGGGGAAGAAAATGTGAGGAAGGAGCACGCGGGGCTCAAAACGGCGATTTCCCCAATCCCCACCATACACACATAGGTATAAGGGGCCGGGTACCCGTTAGGGCCCGTTTGTTTCTCGGGGACTTTCGAGTTTTATCCTGGCCCAACCCGCGAGTGATCATCGGCCCGTTTGTTTCTACTGTTTTGGGCCGGTATTATCCCGGACGAACCCGAGGTTTTTTTACCAGTCGATATGTGAGTGCAGCCTCGCGTTTTATCCCCGACTTTGATATGACAGGGCCACGGCGGCTTACACGGCGGCAAGAGACGGCCGCGGGCGCAGCAAGGAACCGGCCAGAGGCGGCGGCGAGAGCAAGGGGGAGAGAGGGACGGCGGGAGGATCGTCAAGACCTCTCTAGGTTGGACCTTGTATTATCAAGATCTCGTCGTCTTTCTTGATTCGCACCTCTGATCTTCACCCCTTCATAATCTCTCTCTATATATATCTCTTCCGGTCTTCACCCCTTCCGCTAGTATGATCTCTAGTCGGAACCCTAACTCGAGCTCTGTGGGAGGTTCAAGCCAGACGGTAACGGTGGCTGTATGGATCCCTCCCCTTCCAGCAGTGCCAACATAGATCGACACCATCGACTGCCAGCCCTCGGGTCCTAAGGGCGGTGTCCTAGTCGTCGTCTTCAGATTCCAGCTGGTAGCTCTTTCTCTCTCTCTCTCTCTATTTATCTATCTATCTATCTACCTATCTATCTCTAGCCAAGCGGCATAGTATTCTTTCCTGGTCCCATACTGCAGATATACCCAAGCAAGTGAAGAGAAAAATTCGTCTAAGAATGTGTGTGTGTGTGTGATATGTCTCTAACGTATCTATAATTTTTTATGTTCCATGTTATTTTCATGCAATATGCTACATGTTTTCTATACACTTTATGTCATTTTTATGGGTTTTCTGGGACTAACCTATTGACAAGATGTCACGGAGTCAGTTCCTGTTTTCTCTTGTTTTTTGTTTTGGAAAAGTTGTTCTGAAAATATTTTTGGAATTGGACGAAACAAAATGCCAAGGTCTAGAAATCTGTCACGTACACGGAGTCTGGAGGGGATGCGGAGGGGGGCCCTGGAGCCACCACAGCATAGGGTGGCGCCCCCCTCCCTTAGACGTGCCACCGGGTAGTGTGGCCTCCTGGCCACCCACCGACGTTGCCATTTCGCCTATTTAATCTCCTTCTCGGGTTAACCCGAAATACCCGAGCCTCCATTCACTAAAAGTTCCCTAGCCACCGTCATCGTAAACCCTGGTTCGGGAGGGTTCTGAAGCTCTCCCAGGCACCCTGTCAATAGGAGAAATCATCACCGGAGGGCTCTTCAGTGTCATGCCTGCCTCCGGAGTGATGCATGAGTAGTACATCCTTGGACTACGGGTCCATAGCAGTAGCAGATGGTTGTCTTCTCCTCTGTATGCCTCATGTTTAGATCTTGTGAACTGCCTAACATGATCAAGATCATCGTATTGTAATGCTACATGTTGTGTTTGCTGGGATCCGATGAATATTGAATGCTATGTTCAGTGATTATCAATCTATCATGTTTATGTTATTTATGATCTTGCATGCTCTCCGTTACTAGTAGATGTTTTGGCCAAGTTGATACTTTTAACTTCAAGAGGGAGTATTTATGCTCGATAGTGGGTTCATGCCTCCCTTTCATTCACGCTCGAGCGACAGAAATGTAACAGATGGGGGATGTGATGTTGCCATTAGAAAGAAAACAACAATGTTTTCATTATTTACATTACACACTTTACTTAAGGCAATAATTTGTTGCTTGCATCTTAATACCCGAGGTTTGATTGGATGACGCTTCGAGGGTGGATTATTAGTCAAATATGCAGTTGGATAACGGTCTATGAATTATGTTGTAATGCCCGCATGAATCACATAGTAATCATCATGTCATGCATATGCACTACGGTGCAGCCTTTATATCTGTCAATTTCCCAGCTGTAATTTGTTTACCCAGCATGTTATGTAAATGTTTTGGAGAGACACCGCTAGTGAACTGTGAACCCTGGTCCATTCTTTTACACTGATAATACACTACTGCAAACATTATTTTCTTTATTGCAGTCACTATTTTCCTCTCATTCACTGCCATCATTGTTCTCTTTTCATTTACTACAAACAAGTATTATTTTCCACACTATACGTCTAATCCTTTGTGTTAGAAAAACCGGTGAGATTGACAACCTCACTTTTTCGTTGGGGCGAAGTACTTTGATTGTGTTGTGTAGATTCCACGTTGTTGCTCAACTTGGTAGTGCGCCCTGCCAACATCAGTTGTCTTCAACCTTCAGAAGTGATTTCTTTCTCCTACTGGTCGATTAAACCTTGGTTTCTGTCTGAGGGAAAACTTGCCGTTGCATGATACATCAAAAACATATCTACTTTTCCGAACACTTTGCTGATGTTTTCCCTCTAAACTTGTGTGTTTTGAATGCAACTAACACAGACTAACGTTGTTTTCAGCAGAATTACTTTGGTGTCTCGTTTTTGTGCAGAAAAAAACAACTTTCGGGAAATTTCCCAGAAAAGATCCCGTTGGTCTTAAAACACTGGAAGACCCCGGGAGCCAGAAGGGGGCTAGGAGAGGGGCCAGAGGGGGCCACACCACCCCCTGGCGCCCCCTAGGGCGCGCCACCTGGTGGTGTGGGCCACTCCCACACCCCCTCGGACTCCCCTTTCGACTATATATGCCCCGAAACCTAAAACCCGAGGGGGGTTCGATCGTTTTCCAGAAAGAAGTCCATAGCGCCCGTCGCCATCGCGAATCCTTTTTCGGGGTTCATAAACTCTGTTCTGGCACCCTGCCGGTACGGGGAATAGGAGGAGATCATCGCCATCATCATCACTAACACCTCTCTATCGACCATCCATGTTTCCCACATCCACGTGTGAGTAATTCCCCCGATGTAGGCTGAAGGGGATGGTAGGGATTGGATGAGACTGTTCATGTAATAATGTCGTGACTGTTAGGGCATAGTGCCTAGTATCCTCTATTAGTGCTATTGACATTGTTGCAACTTGTTATGCTTAATGCTTGCCACTTTGGACCCAAGTGCCATGATCTCAGATCTGAACATGTTATTGAATCACGATGATAATTATTGTTTCTTGATCATACCCGCAAGTTCTTTACACATATCGTTGTCCGGAACCCGAGGCCCCGAAGTGACAGAAATTGGGACAACCGGAGGGGATGGCTGTGATGTGAGGATCACATGTGTTCATGGAGTGTTAATGCTTTGCTCCGGTGTTCTATTAAAAGGAATACCTTACTTACCAGTAGTTCCGTTGATGCTGAAAACGGGCTGGTAAGACAAAAGATGTTGTGCAAGTTCTCACTGCGAGCACGTACGACTATTTACGAAACACATGCCTATGGTTACTTAGTGCTTGGATGCTTTATCCGATTTATCTGCAATGCCCATGTCTTGATTATTATATGAACTATTTTATCCATGCAACGCTCGTTCATCTATTCCTATGCCTACAGTATTTAATCCCGTTATTTACTTCAAACACTAATGTTGTTGTTTTCATTTCACTTCTGCTATTATTTCACTACTGCTGCTACTATAAAACTGTTACTACTGATAAACCACTGCGAACAAGTCCACTTTCAGGTGCAGGTGAATTGACAACTCACTTGTTAAGGCTCACAAATATTCTTTGGCTCTCCTTGTGTCGAATCAATAAATTTGGGTTTTACTTCCCTCGAATATTGTTGCGATCCCCTATACTTGTGGGTCATCAAGACTATTTTCTAGCGCCGTTCCCGGGGAGCATAGCTTTATTTATTTGCTCACTTGATCGTGATATTATCTATTGCCAATCATTTATCATGGGTAAGACTCGTGATGAAAAGGTTCCTATATTACCATCCACTACAAGAAGAGGTACAACTCTGAACACCTATGTTGCTCTTGATTCACCGTCTGTTATGAGTAAACTGCTTACACCACCACGTACACATGCTACATGTGCTACTTCTGTTGAATCTGAAAATACTTCTGATAGTTTTGATGATGCTTCTACTGTGCTTGATGAGAGTGGTTCTCTTGGTCCTTTCTTAGATGCTACTACTGGTAAAGCTAAAAATATTGCAAACACTGAAACTCCTGATAAAAATCCAGTTACTCTTGTTGTTTCACGTGAGCTTAGAGAAAATCCTAGTGATGATTTTGATGATTCCTATACTGAACTTAATGATGATCGTATTGATGAAATACATGCTATGAAGGATAGAGATGTTATTAAAGTCGTGTTGTTAAATATAAACTATCTCTTGATGCTAAGTTTTCCACTTCTCCCATTAATATTAGGGATAAGGATTATGATTTATCTCTTGATTTATCTTATATGTCTATTGTTGAGAAAGAACCTTTTTGTGGTACTGAAATTGAAAGTGCTATGAAACATTTGAATGGGCTCTCCTCTTTGAGAAGTTTATTCTCTGATGATCTTAAGAAACGTAGCTACTTTGTTGCTAAAATATTCTCTTTCTCAACTAAATATGAAGCTAAAACTTGGTTTAATAATTTGTCTCCGGGGTCTATTGATAGTCCTATTGGTTTGGTTAATGCTTTCTTTCAGAAATATTTTTCTGCTAGTGCTCAACATGTTGCTTTACAAAATATATTTAATTTCAAGCAATTGGAATGAGAGAAACTTCTTGTATCTTGGGCAAGGTTGTGCTCTTTAGTTAGGGCTACACCTGGGAATAAGCTAGAAAATAATGAACTTCTTGATATATTCTACAATGGACTAACTGTTGAATCTAGGACATACCTGGATAGTTGTGCTGGTTGTGTTTTCAGGCAAAGAACTCCACATGAAGCTGAGTAATTAATGGCTAAAATAAGCCAAAATCATGATGATTGGACTATGGTTGAACCTAAGCCGACCCCTACTCCAATATCAACACCAACACACAAGAAGAGGGGAATGATTGAATTAAATGATGAAGTGGTGAGAGAAGCCAAGAAATCTCTTAAAGAGAGGGGTATTAAATCTGAAAATGTAAAGAATCTTCCACCTATAGAAGAATTATGTAAGCCAGTCCCTCACTCGTCCACAATTGAGGTACACTCTCTCCAACATTTTGATAGTAGAGATATTTTTGATGAAATTGATACTTGCTATACTTGTGGCCTTGATATTACTATAAAAACTTGTGAGAATGATATTTCTACTGTTATTTATAATAATCCATGCTACTTTGATAAATCATATGATAATCCTCTATTTATTCCAACTATTGATATGCATGATAATGAGGAAGTTTGTTTAGAAAATTTATATGATAATGCTCTATATGATGGTCCTATGTTACTTGATGTTATAAATTGTAATGCTACCAAAAATAGGATTGCTATAATGTGTCCCATTCCTTTTAAGAGTGACCAGTCATCTTGTTTTGCTATTGCTAAAAGTGAGAAAGAAGAGGTCTTTATTTTTAATTTTGATCCCACTGTTTTTGAGCTTGATATGAACTGTGTGTTTTTAGACCATGAAAAACATGATTTATGTGATAATTATGTTATTGAGTTTGTTCATGATGCTACTAAAAATTATTATGAGAGAGGAAAATATGGTTGTAGGAATTTTCATGTTACTAAAACACCTCTTTTTTTGTTGAAAGTTTTGAAATTGCTCTTGTTCTACTTTCCCATGATTTCTAGTTTGGACTTCTTTAATTTATTTCTTTACAAGATTCTCATGCATAGGAAGTGTGTTAGACTCAAATTTGTTTTATACTTGCTTCTTGATGCTCTTTTTTGCTTAATTCATATTTCTTATTTGATCATCTTCTTTCTTTCTATGCCTAGCTAAAAGGCGTTAAAGAAAAGCACTTCTTGGGAGATAACCCATGTTTTTATTTTCCCAATGTTTTCTTCTGGTTTTTTAGTCAAGGTGTTGTTTACTTTTGTAGCAATTCCTTTGTATCTTTATTTTCTCGTATTTGTTATGCCAAGTAAAGTCTCTAGTGAAAAGTTGAAGTTGGATTTGGATTTCTGCGCAGGAAACATATTTCTGGTATCCACTTTTAAATTCGTATAAATTCACAGAAAGATCAAAAGGACCTACAAATTTTTGTGCTTAATCCTCAGATATTTCCGAAACTTTTTCTAGTTTTAAGTTTTTCGATCTGAGCAACGTAAGTGCCTCGAATTTTTTGTCTCACAGACTGTTCTGGTTTTGACAGATTCTGTCTTTTTACTTGCATTCTCTCTTTTACTATGTTGAGTGGATTTCTTTGCTCCACAAAACATCATTGGCTGTAGCTAATGTTTAAAATGTATTAATAATGCTTGTGTCCAAGGAAAACATGTGAGTTTTCGATTGTGCACTAACCCTCTAATAAGAATTACTTTGAGTTTGGCGTGAAGAAAGTTTTCAAGGGTCAAGAGAAGAGGGTGATATAATGTGATCAAGAAGAGTGAAAAGCCTAAGCTTGGGGATGGCCACGTGGTTCATCCCAGCAAATTCCAAGAAGACTCAAGCGTCTAAGATTGGGGTGCCCAAGGCATCCTCTTCTTCATCAGCAACTTATCATGTCATTTCTAGTGAAACTATATTTTTATTCGGTCACATCATATGCACTTTATTTGCAGCGTCTGTTTTTTTGTTTTACTTGCTGCAATAAACTTAGTTGGAACCCAACATTCTTGTGTGGGAGAGAGACACACTCCACTTTTTTATATGAATACTTGTATTGTTCATCATACTCGTATTCTTAGTTTTTCTTCTAGCTGCTGCAAATCCTTTTAGCTCATGTTTTTCATGCATCTCTTATTAAGAGCTGTTAGTTCTAGTAGAGTAGTAGTAGTAATCTATTGTTTCATTGATATATCATTTGGGAGTTTTTGTTTGTATAAAATGATTGGTGTTGGAAAGCAGTAAAAAAATCATGTTTATAACTATGCGAAAAGAAGCTTGTTTAGACTATGGCTAGACTTTATCATGTCATGTTGGATGTTATTTTAATTCTATGATTAGTAGTTACTATTGTAGCTTGACTTGTCTCAAATATCTGAGAGTGTTTAATGTGCCATTAAAAGAATCATGAGTTGTTTTTATCACATTGAAGCATAATATTGTGGTATTCTCCTTAGAATGCTTTATTTGGTTGACTTGGCGCATGCTTACACCATGCTATTACTACAAACCATTCACCTATAGCCTTTGTGATCATTTAGTTTTTCACTTGTGATACCGTTTATGCTTTCATTAATAATGTTTTTGTCCATATGCATGATTATGGCCATTATTGCTCTCTTGCTTTGTCGGTCCCAATCTTTTGCTAGCATCCACATGTACCGAGTATGACCTCTACTCGTGCATCCAACTCCCAAACACCAAAGTTTTCCAAATGCGTCCACCATACCTACCTGCATGTGGTATTAACCGCCATTCCAAGTAAATTTCTCATGTGCTGCCTTTAAACCATCAAAATTATACTTGTTTTGTGCCCCTGTTTTACCTCATGAGGACGTAAATAGAGAATATGTATCTCACTTGTTGATTGGACTTTTAACACCTGGACTAGTGGCACATCCGCTTATCCAAATTGATAGAAGAGCTGGCAGCGGGGTGCCCAGCCCCAAAATTGGTTACTATAAAATTATCTTCACTCTTTTTGCCCCTGATTTATCAGTCAAAGCGTAATTATGTAGACAAAAGAGAAGAGAGATGATCTACTTACCCCAGTTAGCGTTCTTCAATGTGAGCCACTCTTGTAAGGTCTAGTTGACTTGTGACATACTTTATTGTATGTTTACCATTCGTTGACATAAGCATACACCTCTCTAAAAAATTGTTTTCAATACCTTTGTTTAATAAAATAAAAAGCTCTAGCACATGAGTAATTCCTGCTTCCCTCTACGAAGGGCCTTTCTTTTACTTTCATGTTGAGTCTCCATATTCTAATTTTCTTCACAATTAAGAGAGCGTAGTTGCCATTCTGAGTATAACGTGCATCAGTTCAAAAGATTATTATTGATTGATTCATGATATGTTATTACTTCCTCTCAAATTATTTGTTTCTAGTCATCCACTTGAAATTTGAAGGTGTCCTGGCATTTATGTTTTGCTCCACTTTTAAGGACAAGCAAAATACCACTTTCCTATTTTTTCTTTATGCTCGAAACAAACGTATAACTTTCGAGTGCATTATTATTCATGATCTTTTATTTGTGTTACTTTCCATGATGCAACATGATTGTTGAGTTTTATTGATAGAATTATATCTATCATGCCCGTTTTTAGAGTACTACGATCTCAGATTACAAATATGATGATCAAGATTATGTTGGTAGCATGTCACCTAAGAAATTATTTATTGTTTTACCTACTCGAGGAAGAGTAGAACTAAGCTTGGGGATGCTTGATACGTCTCAAACATATCTATAATTTCTATGTTCCATGTTGTTTTCATGCCATATGCTACATGTTTTATATACACTTTATGTAATTTTATGGATTCCCTGGGACTAACCTATTGACAAGATGCCATAGAGCCAGTTCATGTTTTGTGCTATTTTTGGTTTCA
Organism: Alopecurus myosuroides; assembly: GCA_028641055.1. NCBI lineage: Eukaryota > Viridiplantae > Streptophyta > Magnoliopsida > Poales > Poaceae > Alopecurus > Alopecurus myosuroides. Next base: position 418,827,884 of record CM054058.1, read on the forward strand.
GAAAAGTTGTTCCAAAAATATTCTCAGAATTGGATGAAACAAAATCCCAGGGTCTTAGAAATCTGTCACGTACACGAAGTCCGAAGTGGGGCCTGGATCCACCACACCATAGGGTGGTGTCTCCCCCCTTGGTCGCGCCACCAGGTGGTGTGGCCTCTCAGGCCTCCCACCGGCGTTGCCCTTTCGCCTATTTATACCTCTCGGGGGGGGGGGTTAACCCTAAATAAGAAGCCTTTTCCATGAAAAACACCCCAACCCTAGTTCGGGAGGGTTCTGGAGCTCTCCATGCACCCTGTCGGGGAGGGGGGAATCATCACCGGAGGGCTCTACACCACCGTGCTCGCCTCTGGAATGATGTGTGAGTAGTTAATCTTTGTTCTACGGGTCCGTAGCAGTATCTAGATGGTTGTTTTCTCCTCTTTATGCCTCACATTTAGATCTTGTGAGCTGCCCTACATGATCAAGATCATCCTATTGTAACACCGATACGTGCATTTTATATCATCATTTATACCCTCCATATAGGCATTATTGGGATGTTTTATCAATGTTATGTCATTGTTTTGCATGTTTTAGATGATTTTATGGGACTTTCCTACAAAGTCCCTATTTTTTGGTATTTAATTTATGGGTGTCAGAAAACACCTGCTTTCATGTTTTTGATGTTTCAGGAGCTACATGTATCCAAATTGCGGAAGGAAAGAAGCCCTGTCAGTTTTTCTTCGGGAGAAAGGCCGTGGGCACAAGACACAAAGGAGGAGGGCCAGGAGGCCCAAAAGGGGGTAGCCCACGCGTCCAGATTCCCTGGCCGCGTGTGGGGCCCCCAAATGGGCCCATAGCACCTCCTCCCCGAGGTCTTTTTGCTGACGGCTCCGTCTTCCCCGAAAACCAACACCCTAATTTTCCAGAGACGAGACAGAGCCGCCAGGGCGGCGATACTCTCGAAACTCTACGTGGGGGAGACAGATCCTGCTGCTCCGGAGCTCCGGAGAAGGGGTAAATCATTCCCATATCCTCCTTGGCGTGGGAGGAGGCATCTCCATCACCATCCTCACCAGCATCTGCATCTCCACCATCACCATCACCGTGATCCACTCCGTTCCCCTCATAGTTTGATCATTGCTACACCCTAGATACGTGGTATTGTACTCCGTTGCATGTTTGGGATTGAGTACTTGTCATTATGTGGTGGTGTATCCATTGTTTCAGATTGTGCTGTACCACATATGTTGAAGGGAATATGCCCGAGAGGTAATAATAAAATGGTTATTATCTTATTCCTTATTTATGATGAATGTTTATTTCTCATGCTAGAATTGTATTAACCGGAAACGTTGATGTCAGACCCCGGACCCAGAGATATACATACTGTTATGTGCTCCTAGCCATGGACTCACAAGGGCTTCAGGGTTACCAGCCCCGGCCGCAACAAACAATGGCAAGCAGACCGGATTCATAGGCACGTAGTCCGGATCCCCGGTCTACTACTCCTTGTATCCATGCTAGTCATAACCAATTATGCATACCCAAGTGTCCACGAGTCGGATGAAACTGAAGGAACGGGACCAAAGTTATACAGAGCTGCTATGTGTCCAGAAAGTGCAACAACAATCGAGGGTTACTGGGGTTACCTCGCCCCAGGCCGATCACATCGACAGGCGGGCTCGGACATGGATCATCGGCTCCACAACCCCTCGACTGCGACAACTATGCAGGCATAGCCAAAATTGTATAACAATGAGCTCGGAACCAACAACCGATCAAAGCAGTACTCTAAACATGAAGCTTTATTAAACAAGCGTTACTAGAGTATAGCTTACAAGCAGAGGTCACACGACCCAACATTACATCATACAACGGAAAGCAAATTATGTTGCTAATCAACAAGAACCAAAAAGGCCTAAGAGGCCGCAACATAAGGCGACGTCCCAGCCCATAGATTCCAGGCTGCTACCTGGGAACCCCAAACTACTCGTCGATGTCCACGTCGAAACACCACCGAACTGAGGAACTCCACCTGAACCAAGTTGAAGCAAACATGAGTACGGGAGGTACTCAACAAGACTTAGTTAACCTATTATATATCAGCTAACTTCAGAAAGGGTTTTATGAAGGCTGATTTGCGTAAAGCAATCTTTGTTTTCCAAAATGAGGAAGGAATAGCACGTCTCATAGAATGTTTCCAAAACAGATGAGAAAGCTACTCAACTAATGATATCATCATCTTTTTAATCCACCGAACAATTTCAGCACCTCGTGCTTCAAAGATCACCACCTCAAGTTGTTCCGGTAACTCAATCTACAAGGTAACCCCTCTCGGCATCTCCGAGGAGGCATCCTTCATTCGTTATCAACAAGTTTTAGTCATTCCGTTCAAGTTATCTATGATCACAGAATCCGTCACCAAGTCGTCCTTAACCGCGGACACGGCTTTTCGAAAAGATTAAACCCTGCAGGGGTGTACAACTTTAACCACACGTATCAACCAACTCTTAATGCCAGATCATTAGCACTATTCCGGGAAGTGCCGGCAGATGGAGGTCGACCACTACCTTTCCCTTGCTTCGCCTATTCCATGAGTCGCTCCGAGTAGAGATGGTCCGCCAATAGGGAGTGGCCATCTCCTGCCGGGTCTCTATCGTTGTGCGCAATGCTCGACGGTTACCTACCCGCAGAGCGCCGATACACCACCACGTCCTAGTTTTGAAAACGTTTTGATATCCCCGCAAATCCAAATGGAAAGCCCGAACTAGGCAACTCATGGAACAAACTAGGCAAGTTGAGACCGAGGGGAATCTAAGCCCCGTGTGGATGCACGCTCAGTCTTGGCTCGAAGACGAGAACTCGCTCCTAGGGGCATGAACGAGACAACCACCACAGACCCTCTGTGGTCTCGTCATCCACACCTTTAAGTCATCTTAATCAAGTATCTCTTAACTTTCCACAACATACTATCATACTAGATTCATTCGCGGCTCTGATTCATCAACCGGATGGAGCAGAGATCAACAGACCTGTATGACTAAGCATGGCATATTTGAGGCTCTGGCGATACACACCAACAAATCCTATGTCTGCTAGGAGCATTGAATCATGATATCTGGGTTATGCAAATAAATAGGATAACTCTATCTATTGACTCAAGATATATTGGAACCGAATGCATTTGTACGAGAATGAAAAGTCTTTCGAAATCATATATGGGCAGATACGAGGTTATGCTTGCCTTGCTTCAAGAAAACCAGAGAAAGTCTTCAGGAATAAGTGCTTGACTTGTCGGTTAAGATCAAGTATTCGCCATTGGGGTTGCTGGCCTTCACTTCGGAGTCGCGTTCTACCGAGGGGGAACAACACCGAAAAGAAGAACAACAATCAAACATGGCATCGATGCAATGCACAATATGTATGCATGAGCAAGTTAATGCACTTCGATGAAACCCTAAACATGCTCAATGGGTTGCTAGGGTTTATATGGCAGATATGGAATTTTACTGGAATTTATCCCGAAATAGACCCCGGAGGGGGTTTCGGGCGATTATGAAGGTGAATACCATTTTAGTTGCTCAAATGGGTTTCAAAACATCATAAATAGGTTGTATTAGTCATTTTGAGCAATTTGGTATATAATTTGTATTTTTCTAATTTTATTGAATAAAAACTTATTTTCCTATATTTAAATGAATTAAACAACATTAAAATAATGGCCAAAATTAAACTTTGTCAAACATGTATGAAAATGGTATAGTTGGGTAGAGAATAATTTTCTGAACATTTCTATGTTTTTATTTTATTTTTCTGAGTAACAGAAATAAAGATATTAAATTATCAATTTTGTTTCCTTTTCTGGGATTTTCCTGAAATAGTTAAAAAGGGAAAAATGACGTCACCATGACGCAGACATGACGTCATCTATCTCTGTTCTTCACAGGAGCCTTCAAATTCGACGGAAATCGCGCGCAATTCATGGAACAAAAGGTATCAGCACGTAGAGAACACCGAGGCGAACCTAACGGTGGTCGCGCCGCTTGCTGGAGGTCGCCGGAGCGACGCCGGCGTGCGAGCGCGGCGGCGGCGCCACGGTTGCCCACGGCTAGCTCGATTCCGGCCACGGGAATTCAAACGGAGAGCACCCAGAGGTAGCTCAGCTCACCGGGAGTGTTGTAGTGGGGGCGGGGAGGCCGGAGACGGCTCGACGGCGCCGTGATCGAGCGCGGCAGCCGCGGCCGGAGAGGTTGAAGATGAAGCAAATCCGGCGACAGAGGCCACTTCGGCTCGATTCCAGCGGCAAGGAGGTAGAGGGGAGGACGACGGGGTCGATGGCGCGCACGGCAGGGCGCGGGGTTGGCCAGAACGACGGCGGCGAGTCGGCTCGCCGGAGCTAGGGTTTGGTCGTTGCGGGCAGAGAGCCAGAGAGAAGGGAGAGGGGGGGTTCTGCGGGGAGGAGAATCCGATGGGGACGTCTCCTCGACAAATTGATCCACAGAGGAGCCGTGGAAGCAGGAGGTGGCGCCGGCAACGAATGGGAGGAGCGCAGCGAGCTGCTTCTCTTCGTGAGGAAGAAGACAAAGGCATATTTCCGAAAACCCCCCTGAACTTCCAGAAAACCACAAAGAGGTCCCTTTCCATTTTAAAACAGAACAGAAAATAACCTTTTGAGGGCCTTTTTGAAATCAGAAAATTTGGCAAAAATTATTTTTGGAAAGCTTATGAAATTTCCAACAACACCATGTGTTACTTTGGTGTAATTGAATTATTTTTCAACACAAAATTTTGGGAACCAAAATAAGTGCTTTTTGTGGGATTTTCTCAAACCATTGAAATTCACAATTTAAATTGGTTTCAATTTTTTTTTCATGCATGTATGAGATGAACACACACCACACACCCTATTTTAGCAAAAAGGGGATGTTACAGTTGATACATGTGTGCTTAATAAACAAACAATAGTACTAGTAAAGCCTCTCTTTTAACTAGCTCGTTGAATAATAGATGATCAAGGTTTCCTGATCATGAACATTGGATGTTGTTAATAACGGGGTCGTGTCATTAGAAGAATGATATGATGAACATATACCCAAAGTGTATATAGCAATGCGATCAAGTCATTTAGTTTACATTGTTATATCAAACATACGAAGTAACTTATTCCTTAGACCATGAGATCATGTCAATCGCTGATACCGGAAGGGTGCTTTGATGTCATCAAACGTCACACCGTAACAGGGTGACTATAAAGGTGTCGTTAAGTATTAGGAAAGTATTAGTTGAGGATCATGGATCAAGAGTGGGATTTGTCCATCCAAATGACGGGGAGATATACTCTGGGCCCTCTCGGTGATATCACATCGAAACCGCTTGCAAGCACGTGATATGATCACAAGGATGTTATATCACGGGAATGAGAAAAGAGTACTTGTCGGTAACGAGATTGAACAAGGTATGGTTGATACCAATGATCGAATCTCGGACAAGTAAAATATCGCGAGACAAACGGAATAATTCACGATGTTGATGGTTCACACGATCACGAGAGTCATCGTTGAATATATAGGAGTCATCACGGATCTCCATATCCCGTTGTTGATTATTGATCGGAGAGGTGTCTCGATCATGTCTATGTTATTCGCGAACCGTAGGGTGACACACTTAAGGTTCGATGACGCATTTTGAGAGGATACGGAATATCGGAGAAAATTTTGGACAACACCGAAATTGTTTCACGGAATATTGAACTAGTCACCAAAATTGTTTCGGGTATTTTTGAAATAGTTCAAGGGGATTCTTATCAAATGTTTGTTAATAGATTTAACAACTAACTCAAGGGGTTAAATGTTAATGTTTGTTAATGGAATTAACAAATATTAAAATAAAGAAATAAAATTGTTTTATTTATTTATTAAAGAAAACCCTTGGGATTTTGAGTGGGAATTAATAGAATAATGAGTGGGTTGAGTGGAGACTCCACTCACATGGTGAGGGAGAGGTGGAGACACCCACAAATTCGTGGGTGCCATCCCCTCCTATAAAAGGAGGGGTGGGAGGTCCCTCTCCCACACACACGTACTTGTGTCATCTCTTCCTCCCTCCTCCCGCTGCTCCACCACTTGTTCGTGCGCTTGGCGAAGCCCTGGGCAATGTTTTCTCCACCACACCACGCCTTCGTGCTGCTGGAGTTCCAAGGGATCCTCTACTTCCGCGCCCCGCTGGATCGAGGGAACGGAGGTCGTCATCAACCGTACGTGTGACCGATCACGGATGCATCGCCGGATTGCGGTGCCCATCTTCTCTCTTTCGGGATTGGTGTGAGTACGACTACGCCAACAACGAGATTTGATCTAGTACCACTTTGAGTCTTCGAGGGTATGTGTTCTCCATAACCCTCTCGTTGCCCGTTGCACTTCGTCTCCTAGATTAGATCTTGGCCTTTCGGGTGTCTCTCGCGTAGGAAATTTTTTGTTTTCTATGCAACGACCCCTTCAGTGGTATCAGAGCCAGGTTTATGCGTAGATGTTTTGTACGGGTAGAACACATATGAGTATGTGGGCGTTGATGATCATGTTATTGCCTCCTTGAGTATTTTATTATCTTAGTGGCATAGTAGGATGAAGCTGCCCCAGACTAAGTTTACGTGTACTATGTACGCGAGAGTTGGCTCACTTGTGGCTAAGGGGGTGTCCGTTTCTCCTACTATAGTTAAGATCTAATCTACGAAGGGTTATTAAAAATGTGTTTATCAACGTTGTGGTTGATGTTCGTAGGTATGAACGGTTCTATCATCGAAAGCCCTAAGCCACGTAAAATATGCAAAATTAAATTAGAGGCGTCTAACTAGTTTTTGCTGGGCATGTGATGTGATATGGTCAATATTACAAATTTGATTATGAGATGATCTATTTTGTAAATTATTGATATACCGGAAGGTATCAATATGGTTGTCTTATTATTGATGGACAATCAAGATTGGGGTGCCATGATACTTGGTACCACGCCGGTGGAATGATGGAGATCATACCGTAATGCACATGATGGAGATCAAGTGCAAGGAGGACCATATCATACCACGTTATCCTTACATGTGATGTCTGTGATGTTAATCCTTTTATGCATCTTGTTTTGCTTAGATAGCAACGGTAGCATTATACGATGATCCCTCTCACTTAATATTAAGATAATAATGTGTTCTTCCTTAATTATGCACCGTTAAGAAAGTTCGTCGTTTCGAGACACCACGTGATGATCAGGTGTGATAGACTCAACGTTCGCATACAACGGGTGTTTTCAAGCCTAGCATGTACAGACATGGCCTTGAAACACACGCAATACTACGGTTCTACTTGGCGAGCCTAGCATGTACATACATGGCCTCGGAACATGTAACCGAAAGGTAAAGCATGAGTCATATGGATGATATGATGAACATGTGGATGTCCGCCTTTGAAGCTACATCATCTCACATGATGATCGGTTTTGGTGTAGTGAATTTGGTTCGTGTAATCACTAAAGACGACTAAGAGGGATGTTGTTTTTGAGTGGGAGTTCATGGTTTAATTTTGAATTAACTTGAACTTATTTATCATGAACAACCAATCAAAGTGAAGTTGCACAAATTGTAGTATTCATTGGCATCCACAAAACTACCTTACACTTAGAATGTTAATTGAGATATAACTGTTATGATCTGGTAAAACCATTTAAGATCGGTACCGTATTAGTGAAATTTAAAAATGAGTCCTATTGTAGATTTTCGGTATTTCTTACCTTGCTCCATATGATTAATGATTGATTGATCTAGAGAGAAAACAATTCCTACTTAGAATCCAGAGTCATGGTTGCTTCCTTATTACTTTATCTTCAAAAGAATGTTTTGTTGATCAAGGTGATTTAGGAACTGACAAGAGTTGTTTTCAGAAACAATCAAGTGAAATATATATTGATATCTAGAAACTTATTGCACTTGGGAGCCATCAAGACACTTTTCTGGCGCCGTTGCCGGGGAGCGTAGCGCTATTGGTAAGAAGTTTGGTAAGGAAACTTGAAAGCTGAATTTTACTTGCTGTTGCATCATGTTATTATTATGGCTTTTATGAGAGATGCTTCGCTGAAACTTGCTTTATATGAGAGTGCTTATGCTATTAAACCTAAAGTTGTTGAAAAGCACCTCATGATGATGGTTATATTATTCCCCTTGAATTTGTTAAAGCTGTTAGGAATGAGTATTTTGCAGGGGATGGAACAAAGGCTGCAAGTTATCACATACGGGCTACTGAGGATATATGTGGGCTAATTAGGCTCAAGGCTATTTCTGAGGAGGAGGTAAAATGAAAGTTATTGTACCAGTCCTTAACTGGTGATGCTCGAAAATGATATATGTCCCTGGATGAAGAAATTACACATAATCTGGATACTTTTATGAAGGTTTTCTTTCTTAAATATTTTACTCCTAAAGAGGCTTATGAGAACCGTTGCTTTATATTTAATTTTTGGCCACACCTTGGAGAGAGTATTACTCAAGCTTGGGGGAGGCTTAAGGACCTCCTTCGTAAGAATCCTTGTCATGATCTCACAAATAAAATTATATTGATAAACTTTTATGTGAGACTACCTGAAAGGGTAAAGAAATATTTGGATGGTTCATCTGGTGTAAGCTTTACAAATAATACTGCAGAAGAAGCTTGGAATTTATTGGAAATTATTTCGAAGAACTCTGAATATTGGGACCTAGACAAAGGTAATGAAGCTTATTTTGATTATGGATATTCATGTGTAGAAAGTTTCTCTAGTTCTATTTTGTTCAAAAATGTTATTAAAGATTTTGGTCTGATCCATATGTTGCAATTGAAATAGCTAAGAAATTTGCTGAGCACATTCGAATTCCTAAAAGTGGCTTTGATTATTATGTTGAACCTGTTAAATCTTCTATTGTTGTCCCTAAATTTATTAAAGAAACACCAGTGTCATCTGTAGTAATAGAAGAATATATTGAACCACCTCCCTATCCTGAAAAAGTTAAAGAGAATTTGCTTATTGTTGTTGCTGACAAAAGTAGAAATTGATGTTCTCAACCTAAAGAACAGGTGGAAGTCAAGAACCAAGTCTCTATTATTAAGCAATTAAACGAAGAAGATCATGTTGATGTTTATTTATGTGAAGATGCTACCAAAGTTATTAAAGGGAATTCATCCAAAGTTGGTAAGCCAATTATATCATGCTCTATTGGGACTTCTTGTTATCATGGTTTATGTGATATTGGAGCAAGCATTAGTGTCATTCCATATTCTCTCTATCAAGAAATTAAGCCTGATATTGATCCTATCACCATGGAAGAAACAGGTATGACCATTCAGCTTGCTAATAAAGATTATATTAGTCCCTTTGGAATTGTTAGAGATGTTGAAGTATTGGTAGGGAAAATAAAATATCCTACTGATTTTATTGTGCTTGGTTGTCCACAAGATTCTTTCTGTCCTATTATATTTGGTAGACCTTTCTTACATACTGTTGGTGCTGAAATTGATTTGCCTAGAGAAAGGGTGTTTATTGAATGTGCTGGAGAGAAACTTGAATTTAATTTTTCTAAATTTGCTGATAAACCTGCTAAGAAAGAACCAAAATCTAAAGATATAATTGAAACTCTTGCTCATATAGTTGTAGCTTCATCAGACGTGGTGGAATGTTATATGCTTAATCAGGAAGAGCCATTTAATGATGGAGAAAAAGAAGCTTTAGAACAAATATTATGGCAGCAACCTCCACAATTACAATTGCATATCCCACATGATAATCTAGGAGTACTCCCACCTCCTAAAGGAGATCATAGTTTTGAATTAAAGCCTTTGCCTGAAAATCTGAAATATGCATACTTGGATAAGAAAAATATATATCCTGTTATTATTAGTGCTAACCTTTCAGCTGGGGAAGAAGAGAAATTACTTGATGTGCTTAAAGCCCACCGTAAGGCTATTGGTTATTCTCTTGATGATCTTAAGGGCATAAGTCCAGCTCTATGTATGCATAAAATTAATTTGGAAGAAGATGCTAAACCTGTTGTTGATTTCCAACGCCGTCTACATCCAAAAATGAAGGAAGTGGTAAGAAAGGAGGTAATTCGACTCATAGAGGCTGGTATTATTTATCCTATAGCTGATAGTAAATGGGTTAGTCCTGTTCATTGTGTTCCTAAGAAAGGTGGAATTACTGTGGTTCCTAATAAAGATGATGAACTTGTTGCTCAACGTACTGTTGTTGGTTATAGAATGTGCATTGATTATAGAAAATTAAATAAAGCAACTCGTAAGGACCATTATCCATTGCCCTTTATTGATCAAATGCTAGAGAGATTATCTAAACATTCTCACTTTTGTTATTTAGATGGGTATTCAGGCTTCTCTCAAATTCCAGTTCATAGTGATGATCAGGAAAAGACCACTTTTACTTGCCCATATGGTACATTTGCTTATAGGAGAATGCCTTTTGGTTTATGTAATGCGCCTGCTACTTTTCAGAGATGCATGAATGCTATATTTGCTGATTATATTGAAAAGATAGTGGAAGTCTTTATGGATGATTTTTCGGTGTATGGTACTTCTTTCGATAATTGCTTGTTCAACCTTAACAAAGTTATGCAGCGTTGTGAAGACCAACACCTTGTTCTTAATTGGGAGAAGTGTCACTTTATGGTAACAGAGGGAATTGTTCTTGGGCATCGTATTTCTGGAAGAGGAATAGAAGTTGACCCAGAAAAAATTGAAGCTATTGAGAAATTACCATATCCAAGAGACATCAAAGGTATAAGAAGTTTTCTCGGTCATGCAGGTTTTTATCGTAGGTTCATTAAAGATTTCTCTAAAATATCAAAGCCTCTAACCAATCTTTTGCAAAAGGATGTTCCGTTTTCTTTTAATGATGATTGCATAGAATCCTTTAATGTTTTAAAGAAAGCCTTAATAACTGCACCTATTATTCAACCTCCTGATTGGAACTTGCCCTTTGAAATTATGTGTGATGCTCAGTTGAAGCTGTTTTAGGACAAAGGGTTGATAAGAAATTGAATGTTATTTACTATGCTAGTAAAACAATAGATGGTGCTCAAATAAATTATGCTACAACTGAAAAAGAATTTTTAGCGGTAATATTTGCATGTGTTAAATTTAGATCTTACATAATTGATTCAAAAGTCACTGTGCACTCTGATCATTCTGCTATTAAGTATTTGATGAATAAGAAAGATGCTAAGACTAGGCTAATAATATGGGTACTTTTGTTGCAAGAATTTGATTTACACATAGTAGATAGGAAAGGAGAAGATAATCCCGTAGCCGGTCATCTTTCTAGAATGGAAAATATACCTGATGATCCTATTCCTATTAATGATAGTTTTGCTAATGAACAACTTTCCCTTGTTAGTGTTTCTAGTGCTAAAGTTGCATCTCCTTGGTTTGCTAATTATGCAAATTTTATTGTTGGGAAAGTTATGCCACCACAATTTACTTACCAGCAAGGAAAGAAATTCTTTTATGACCTTAACATTATTTTTTGGATGATCCATTCTTGTATAAGAAAAGTGTTGATGGCATTATTAGACGTTGTGTACCTGAGCATGAACAGCATGCTATTATAAGAGATTGTCATGACAGTCCCTATGGAGGACACCATGCAGGAGATCGTACTGCAGCAAAGGTATTACAATGTGGTTTTTATTGGCCTACTCTATTCAAGGATTGTGCTGAATATATTAAAACTTGTGATAAATGTCAAAGAGTAGGAAACATTGGTAGAAGGAATGAAATGCCTATGAACTATACATTACCACTTGAACCATTTGATGTGTGGGGCTTTGACTTTATGGGACCATTTCCTGCATCTAGTACAAAACATACTCACATTTTGGTTGCTGTTGATTATGTTACAAAATGGGTAGAAGCAATTCCTACTAAGAGTGCAGACCATGCCACAGCCATGCAAATGCTTAAAGAAATTATTTTCCCTAGATTTGGTGTTCCTAGATTTTTAATTACTAATGGTGGATCTCATTTTATGCATGGTGTTCTTAGAAAAACATTGGCAAAATATAATGTTAATCATAGAATTGCATCACCCTATCATCCTCAAACTAGTAGACAAGTTGAATTAAGTAATAGGGAAATTAAACTTATTTTAGAGAAAACAGTAAATAGAGCTAGATCTGATTGGCCACTTAAAATTAATGATGCATTGTGGGCTTATAGAACTGCTTATAAAAATCCTATGGGTATGTCTCCTTATAAAATGGTTTATGGAAAAGCATGTCATTTACCCGTTGAATTAGAACATAAAGCTAGATGGGCTATTAAGAAAATAAATTTTGATTTAAAAACAGTGGGGGAGAAGAGATTGCTTGACCTAAATCTATTAGATGAATGGAGGAATGAAGCATGTGAAAGTGCAAAATTGTTTAAAGAGAAAGTTAAAATTTGGCATGACAAGAAAATTAAAAGAAAGGAATTTAAAGTAGGTGATCAAGTCCTATTGTACAACACGCGTTTTAAGTTTTCTGCAGGGAAATTAGCTTCAAAATGGCAGGGTCCATTGGTAGTACAGGAGGTATACCGTTCGGGGGCCATCCGTCTTCACGGTGATATGAAAGGTAAACCTCATGTGGTCAATGGACAACGCCTAAAGCATTACATTGCAGGAAAGAGCTTCATAGGAACCTTCGAGGAGATAAAGTTAATGACACCGGAGGAGGTAATTTTAAGGGATCCTGCAGTTTCAGAAACCCAAATTCAATAATTTACAATTATTGTGTTTGGAAGTTTCTCGGAATTGCGTGAAAACTTACGGAACTCATTTTTTATGGAAATTAATGTGTGGGACAAGAAAATTGGAAGGAATTGGACCTCGAGGGGGAAAAGAGGACCCCACACGCGGCCAGATTCCTTGGCCGCGTGGAGGTACCCCTTTTCCACCTCGGAGTCCCGTTCCCTCTCGTTTTCGACTCCGACACTTCGTCTTACCCTAAAACCCGTCAAAATATACCCCCTTTTGTCGATCTAATCCCGCACCGAGAGTTCTCGCGCGATCTTTGTTTCTGCTGTTTCGCCAGGGTTTAGCCATGTCAAGCTCCGGATCCAACCTAGGGGGGGGGGGAAGATCCACCCAAGGGAGGCATTGTGAACCATTACCTCAACTTCGTGATGACCCCCATGAAAACCCTGACCTTGAAGGATGGTGTGTTGCTCATGGATGAGGTGAAGGCTCCCAAGACCGAAGGCACGCTAGAGGCTCTAGAACAAACAATTTTCAGGTATAAATCTATTGTTGAACGCAGCCTTGATGCCCACCACTTCATGAATCTGGAGCTGGAGAAGAAGATAGAGGAGTACGAGGAGAGGATCAGGGACCTGGGGACTAGGTATCTGCGTGTCATATCAGAGATGGATAGGTACCAAGCTCTGATGTGGGACATGGAGAACCAGAACTGTGAGTATGAAGAACGTTTCAAGAAGATTGCAGAAGCTGCCACTCTCAGTACAATGATCCACCCATGTCCTTCCATACTGGAAGGCCTTTTCCATGGAAGCAGGAAGAGTGGAAGGAAGATTACGACAAGAAGAAGAAAGAGTGGTGGGCTGAGTACGAGAAGAAGGGAGAATGAAGAAATTACCGCAACCATCTAAGCTTGGGGGAGTTTCACCTATCCCCCGTCTTTTATCAGCTTTATCATGTCTATCTAGTTTTGGCGTGTCTTGCTTTTACTATCTAGTATCGTTTTCGTTTAGTCTTGAGTGAGCTCATTGAGCATTATCATGCATCCCCGTCTTATGGTTTATCAATGAATAATAAAGTATGGTGTCATCCATGATTCCCTTGTTTTGGGGATTTATGGGTAACACTCATGCAAATGAGCATGGCATATTTAGAGGTTTCAATCACATCTTGCCTTGAAATTAATTAACTTGAGTGTGTTGGACAATTGTAGAATTATCTCAATATGACATAAATCCACTATCTATCTATTAGCTTAATGGATATTCCGAGCATGTTCACCATGTTATAGTTTCATTGATGCTCTAAATTAAGATGCTTATGTTATTAATTGGCATGGGCTGAATTTGGGATAAGACTCTCACGAACTTTTGAATGCACACATTTATTTCTATTGCACTAAACAAACATGACCCATTAATGGGAGCTAAAAGTTTTGTGCTTGGCAAGGATTTTGGTTGGGAGTTGGCTAACACGTGCATCACGTGAAAAGCTTTCAACATTGCACAAAGAAATTTTATATTTAGTTGATGTCATGTGCTTTTGTTTTTGGACTCCTGCCATGCCGAAATGAAATATAGGAATAGTAAGTTTTGATGAGTAAGTGTATATGACTAGAGAAATTGCATTAGGTCGCTAACCCAAGCCATGCTTGATCATGGTGGAAATTTACTTACAGCTAGAGTGGACTCTACAAACACATCCTACAATAAAATAAGAAGCCATGCATATAGTGAATGAAATAAAAAAGGATGATGAGTCTACTCTGTTTGTTCATCTTGTTATTGTGACATGGGTTGGTTTCTACGTCATGGGGCAAGAGGTACCTCTTTGCAATTCTCTATGATGTCATTAATACTTATTATGATTGTACAAAGCTTATTAGGAATATTAAGTTGAGTAATCATGGAGTAGGTTTTCACACTCACGGGGCATGAGACATTCAACCAACACCTTGTCAACCACATTACTTCAACATTCATAAATTAAGATGCTAATGATAAAGGGGCAATGAGAGTCTTAGCCCAATGGATGCCACATTACAATTAGTAATTTAAGCTGAATAGTTTGGAAACTAAATGAGACTTGATCATGTTTTACCTCTACTCATTTATCTTTCTCCAAATTAAAGTGTATACTTCGATTGTCCAACATACAATGGTTATTTGCTTTCAAAAGTATGGGGTGTTTGCTAGAGCTTCGAATATGTTATCCTTATGTGTATGAGTTCTATTCATTCATCTTGCATTATAACTGAACATGATGATGATATAATGCCCGTATTTATTTATCAACCATAAGTCCATTGATGCATGTAATGATCTATGTCCTTATTTACTCGAGGACGAGCAAAAGTTTAAGCTTGGGGGAGTTGATACGTGCATTTTATATCATCATTTATACCCTCCATATAGGCATTATTGGGATGTTTTATCAATGTTATGTCATTATTTTGCATGTTTTAGATGATTTTATGGGACTTTCCTATAAAGTCCCTATTTTTGGTATTTAATTTCTGGGTGTCAGAAAACACATGTTTTCATGTTTTTGATGTTTCAGGAGCTACAGGTATCCAAATTGCGAAAGGAAAGAAACCCTGTCAGTTTTTCTTCGGGAGAAAATGTCGTGGGCACAAGACACAAAGGAGGAGGGCCAGGAGGCCAAAAAGGGGGTAGCCCACGCGGCCAGATTCCCTGGCCACGTGTGGGGCCCCCAAATGGGCCCACAACACCTCCTCCCCGAGGTCTTTTTGCTGACGACTCCGTCTTCCCCGAAAACCAACACCCTAATTTTCCCGAGACGAGACGGAGCCGCCAGGGCGGCGAAACTCTCGAAACTCTCCGTGGGGGAGACAGATCCTGCTGCTCCGGAGCTCCGGAGAAGGGGGAAATCATCCCCATCTTCATCCCCATCTCCTCCTTGGCGTGGGAGGAGGCATCTCCATCACCATCCTCACCAGCACCTGCATCTCCACCATCACCATCACCGTGATCCACTCCGTTCCCCTCATAGTTTGATCATTGTTACACCCTAGATACGTGTTATTGTACTTCGTTGCATGTTTGGGATTGAGTACTTGTCATTATTTGGTGGTGGGTCCATTGTTTCAGATTGTGTTGTACCACATATGTCACCATACATGATCATGTTTGCAAGTTGTGAGTAGTTCCCGCATGTTCCTGAGGGCAAATTGGCAATTATAGTTACATGAGATGAGTTGTTATTTGGTCTAGTATTTATCTTTTATGTGATTCTATGATGGTGTTGTACGAACGTCGACTGTACAACACTTTACCTACATGGGCTCATAGGAGAACACCGTAGTGTAGTGACGTGATGATGTCTTTATGTGACAGGAACTTGAGACAAAGTCGTTGAATTGCATTATGAGGGTACTTGTATCGGGGACCTTAGAGCATAAGGCTATGGTGGGACATCATGTCTTAAGAATTCTCGTGCTGTCATTTAATTGGCCACGTGATCCATCATAAGGGGTGATAGTTTATTTATTTAGCTATTCCTATTTGTGGCTCCGTCCGAAGAAGATTAAAACTAGACAAGATATACAAACATGTTATGCAATGAATCACTATGCCAGCTAAATCCGTGCAGCCCTCGGGGACGTTTTCCACATATAAGACACAAACACACATTTGAGCTTGTCCTCTTGCGCATTAGAGGATTGGGCTTTGTCTCTCATTGAGACCTACTACTTGCTGCAATTTACTTTCCGCATTTTACTTTACTTGCACTACACAATTAAAACACAAAAACACCTGTTGCTTTTATTATTCCTTTGCTATTCTACTTACCAGTTCCTTCTGCTCCTCGTGGGTTCGACAACCTTTCTAATTCGAAAAGTACTACAATTGATCTCCTGCACTTGGGAGCCATCAAACGCTACATGCTGTGTTTGCTGGGATCCGATGAATATTGAATGCTATGTCCAATGATTCTCAGTCTATCATGTTCTTTTCATGTGTATGTTATTTATGGTCTTGCATGCTCTCTGTTATTAGTAGATGCTCTAGCCAAGTAGATGCTAGTAACTCCAAAAGGGAGTATTTATGCTCGATAGTGGGTTCATGCCTCCCTTCCACTCACGCTCGAGTGACATAAACGTAAAGGGTGGGGGATATGTTCTAGCCATTAGGGAGAAAACAACGATGTTTACATTACACACTTTGCTTAAAGCAATTATCGGTTGCTTGCAACTTAATACCCAAGGTTTGCTCGGATGACATTCTGAGGGTGGACTATTAGTCATAGATGCAGTTGGATAACGGTCTATGTATTTTGTTGTAATGCTCGCATGAATCACATAGTTATCATCATGTCATGCATATGCACTACGGTGCAACCTTTATATCTGTCAATTGCCCAGCTGTAATTTGTTTACCCAACATGCTATCTATCTTTTATGGAGATACACCACTAGTGAACTGTGGACCCCGGTCCATTTTCCTCATACTGATAATACAACCACCGCCATCGCTATTTTCATATTGTTACTATTGTTTTCCTACTATTTTCACACCATACGTTTAACCTCTTTGTTTTCAGCAAAACCGGTGAGATTGACAACCTCACTGCTTCGTTCGGGAAAAGTGATTTGATTGTGTTGTGTAGGTTCCATGTTGCTTCTGAACCGGTAGTGCGCCATGCCACATCAGCTGCATCAACCTTCGGAAGTGATTTCTTTCTCCTTGTCGAGGGGTTACCCCCGAGTAAGATAAAGGCAAGTGCTAAGGGCAAGATCAGAAGGGATGTTTGGCCGAGTAGCCGGCTACCCGGTACTTGCTACCCGGTCGACTGCTATTCGGTCCTACACATAGATGGCCAGAAGGACGAATCAAGGAAGGTACATTCCTCCGACTAGAAGAATTGGCCCGAGTAGAAATGGCGGGATCCTACTCGGGCCAGAAGTCAAAGGAGACGTTCTGACACAGGATCCCGCGTATCCCGGGTCCGTACTTTGGCACTGTTCATGGCACTGTTCATCTCTGGACAGCGTGCCTGACCGCGACAGTGTGTCAGCAGGGCGTCGCAGGATAGGGGGGACCTACTCTATGTTCACAGCAGTGATAACAGATCGGTTACTTGGTTTTGCCCAACGACTTTCCGCATCGGACAAAGTTAGAAGCCAAAGCTGTCAGCGGGAGCTCGGAAGGACGGTGTGCACACTATGTCGACATCTATTTGTTTTCTTCCTAGTTGGCTGTATCCAGCTGGGCACCAGTATATAAGGTGCCCCGCCCCCTCCTGCGCGAGGGATCCTGATCCACGAACACATCGAGAGATCGGTTCGTATTCTTGACCTAGTTCATAGTAGAGAGGAGAGTGGCTACTCGGCTGAAGGCCATAGTTGTACTGTGGCTACTCGGTGAAGCAATAATACACATAGAGAAAGGCAGGAGTAGGGGTTTTACCTCCTCACGAGGGCCCTGAACCTGGGTAGATCGTGTTGTTTGCAGTGTTTGATTCTTACCACACGCGGCTACTCGTCGCGTGATCCCTCCCCGAGCGCCTCCAGCGTCCATCGTCCCCACAATTTTAGCCATCCTATGGCATCTGCCGTGACACCACCACGACAGTTGGCGCCCACCGTGGGGCTACCAGCGGCGCTGGCTGGAGTCTCCGTTAGGACGGGATCTACTTCGGCGGAGCGCGTGGTCTGTGGCCTTGTCCATAGATTCGGCTCCTTCGACTTCGTCATCGACAACGCAGGCGACTTCGGCGGCAGGGCCATGCCGGAGGACGGCACGATGATCTCCTTCGGCTCGCACCTCGTCTACGTCGCCACCGCCGTCGTCCACGAGTTCCCGGAGGAGGTGCTGGTCGCAGAGGATCCTCCTGCTGTGATGGCTGCTCGTGGAAGGCCTACGGGTTGCTTTGCGGACAGCATGGAGGTGATGGTGGCTGGCCTAGCTGCGGACGCCGGCATGGGCGCGGCTGGCGCCGCGGGCGTCATCGAGGATCTTGCTGGCTCGAGCGCTGGCGGCAAGACCCACAAGCCCTACGAGAAGGACTGCAACCTCCCCCTCTCCACTACTCCGACCATTCCTGCGTCCGCTGCGCGAACTGGCATGCCGCCTCCCACCGACGTCGAGCTCCTGACCATGAAGGCGCAGCTCGACCGGCAGTGCCAGGAACTGCTCGCCGAGCAGGCGGAGTTGGAGAAGGTTAGGCTGGAGCTCAGTCTAGACCAAAACGAGTACAACAAGGCTCACGGTTTCACGCCAGTCGCTAGGAGGGCTAGCAAAGTAGGTGCTACGCGGCGCAATTTAGGCGCCGAGATGGCAACTGTTGTAGAGGCTCCTAGCCAATCTGCCACCGCAAACACCTCCACTAGGCCTAGGTACAACACCCCTGTCAAAACACTTAGAGCCGCTGAAGCCGTAGCTGCTGAGTTGCCGCATCTCGACGGCAACGCGCGCGCTAGGCAACAGGAGAGGCTCAATGAGCTAGTGTTAGAGGCTGCTAGGCAGAACGAGGAGTTCCGAAAAGCCAACCCGGGTGTTGGAGGCTCACAGGTGGTGCACTCACATGCGGCCAGATCTAACGATCAGGCCTCATCTCCGCATCCCAGCCGCGAGAGGGACCGGAGTGGCTATTCGGGAAGAAACAGGCAAATGCAGGTGTACGACCCGACTGTCGCCGCGAAACAGCTCGCTGTGCCGCGACAGTCCGGCCAGAAACACAACTCTGCTGGAGCAGGCTTGCAAGCCCACAAAGCTCATAGCCAAACGCGAGGTGGAAATCACCCGAGCGCTTCTCGGCAACAGGTTGCTCAGCCTGCTCGGCGGAGGCCTCACCAAGCAGCTGCTGCTCAGCCGCGTGCGGCTGACCGAGTAGCCAACCTGGTGGAGCAGCCTGTGGCCATGGAGGAGGACAAATACGATGACGGCTACTCGGCCATGGGGCTGGCTGGGTATGACATAATGGATCGCGTGGGAGAGCGCGTGCTGGAGCCCAATGATGTTCAGTACAAGCTGGACCGGATCAGTCTATCCGGCGGCTCGAGAACACGGGGCCTCCCGGCCCTGAGTGCTTTGGTCAGTGCATCATGAACGAGCCGTCCGTGAAGAACTTCCAGCTCGCAAGGGGCACCAAGAGCTACAATGGCAGCACCAAGCCGGAAGACTGCCTCAATGACTATGTCACCGCGGTTCATATCGCGAACGGCAACCGGAGATGGGCTGTGCGGTACGTTCCGCAGATGCTCGAGGGTCCATCTCGCACTTGGCTCAACAACTTGCCCAAGAACAACATCAATTGTTGGCTGGATTTCTCGGAGGCCTTCATCAGCAACTTCACCAGCACCTACAAGAGGCCGAATAGGCCGCAGCAGCTGTCCGCCTGCAGGCAGCGAGAACACGAGACGGATCGCGAGTATCTTACTCGGTGGAGCACGTTGCGGAACACCTGCGAAGGTGTGAATGAAGCTCAGGCCATCACTTGGTTTGCGCAGGGTTGCAAGCATGGCAGCATGTTGTGGCAAAGGTTGCAGAGGGAGATGCCGAACACTCTGGCGGAGACCATCAAGATTGCGGATCAGTACGCGCTTGGTGATCCTACTCAGCCACTGATGGACTCCTCCGAGCCGAGAAGAAACTTCAACAACAACAAGCGCAACGAGTTCCGCAACAAGCGCAGGGGTGACCGAATAGATACTCGGTATGACCCTGAGGAGGTGAATGCAGTGGGTGTCGGAGCTGGGAGTAGCCAAGGGCAAAAACCTGCTGGATCCCAGTACAGGCGGAACCAGAACCAGGGCCAAGGCAACAATAAGCCATACCGCGCTCCTCAGCCGGGTAGCGGCAACTCGGAACCAGCTAAGAAATTTGTCTTCGACGACATGAGGGATGGACCATGCAGCTTCCACACTCAACACCCCTCAAGGCCTGCCAACCACACTACTCGGCAGTGCGAGTGGTGGGATCTGATCAGGAATGAAGGCTTGACTCCTCCTCCTCCTCTGCCGGCTGCGAATGCCAATGTGCAGCCTGCTCGCGCACCCGCACCTCGGCCTCCGGCGTTCCCGAGAAGAGAGAATGTGAACCAAGTGGCTTTAGGAGCCAACCGCTACTTCAACAATGAGGGTTACCGTAACAACAACAACAACCGCAACCGCAACAACAACTACCAGGGCAACAACAATGGCAACAATGATGATGGAGGCCGCAACCAGTACCAAGAGCACCACGAGAGCTACATGATCTTCACTTCCGAGCCCGTCGACAAGCAGTCGCGGCACAAGCGTGCCATGGAGGTCAATGCTGTGATCCCCGCTGTTCCTCACTACATGCACTGGTGCAATGTAGAGATCACGTGGTCCCGAGCTGACCATCCCAAGGTGATGCCCAACCCGGGTAGCTAGGCCTTGGTGCTGGACCCTACTTTCTTGGGTCCCGAGAAGAACGTGAGGTTCAGCAAGGTGTTGATCGACAACGGCAGCAGCATCAACATCGTGTACAAGGACACCCTCGAGAAGCTCGGGATTGCCGAGAACATGCTGCTACCCAGCAAGACCACTTTCCATGGCATTGTGCCGGGGATTTCTTGCTCTCCGATGGGCAGAGTGTGGATAGATGTCCTATTCGGCACCAGGGAAAACTGCCGCACGGAGAGACTGCAGTTCGAGGTGGTTGATCATCAAAGCCCTTACCATGCTCTACTCGGCAGGCCTGCACTGAGCAAGTTCATGGCCTCTACCCACGTTGCATATCTGAAGATGAAGATCCCTGGTTCCAATGGCGTGATTACCATCTCTGGTGATTACAAGAAGTCCATGGAGTGTGCCTCTGTTGGTTCTAAGTTGGCGGAGTCGATGGTGATTGCTGCCGAGAAGAAGAAGATACATGAGGTGGTGGCTATGGCGCAGGCGGCGCAAGGTGTTGCGCCTGGGATGCCGAGCTCCCAGTACGGGACCGTGTTCCAGGCATCCCAGGAAACGAAGAAGATCCAGGTTGACCCTGAGTTCCCCGACCGAGTTTCCATCATTGGCTCCGGGTTGGCGGAGAAATAGGAAAGCGAGCTCATCCACTTCCTCCGTGAGAATCGGGACGTGTTCGCCTGGTCCAATGAAGATCTGCCAGGTGTCCCGAGGGAGTTGGTTGAGCACTCGCTACATGTGCGTCCTGACGCCAAGCCAGTGAAGCAGGCTATGCGCCGCTTCGGAGACGAGAGAAGGAAATCTATCGGTGATCAGATCACCAAGCTGCTGATAAGCAATTTCATCATGGAGGTGCTGCATCCGGATTGGCTAGCCAACCCGGTCATGGTCGAGAAGAAAAAGGAGGATCCTAAGGCTGCTACCGCGTGGCGCATGTGCGTAGACTACACCGACCTGAACAAAGCCTGCCCCAAGGATCCTTTTCCGCTACCTCGCATCGATCAGGTTATCGACTCCACCGTTGGTTGTGAGCTTTTGTCTTTCATAGATGCCTACTCGGGTTTTCATCAGATAGCTCTCAACTCGGCTGATCAAATAAAGACTGCTTTCATTACCCCGTACGGGGCTTATTGCTATCGTGTCATGTGTTTCGGGTTGCGGAATGCGGGTGCTACTTACCAGAGATGCATGCAAAAATGCTTGCACGGTCAGCTCGGCAAGAATGTGCAGGTGTACGTAGATGACATTGTCATCAAAACGAATAAAACACAAACTCTGCTTGCCGATCTTGAGGAAACTTTTGCCAACCTGTGGAAGTATAAAATGAAGTTGAACCCGAGTAAATGCACCTTTGGCGTTCCGGCTGGCAAGCTACTCGGCTTCCTGGTGTCTAGTCGGGGCATTGAGGCCAATCCTTCAAAGATAAAAGCTATTGAGAGCATGTCTTTGCCGAGATCCTTGAAGGATGTGCAAAAGTTCACTGGTTGCTTGGCATCTCTGAGTCGTTTCTTGGGCAGAATGGGCGAGAAGGCCCTGCCTTTGTACCAGTTGATGAAGAAAAGTGACAAGTTTGTCTGGACACCGCAAGAGGACGTGGCGTTCAATGAGCTGAAGGCAATGCTGGGTAGCGCTCCCATCTTGGCTAGTCCGCTACCCAAGGAGCCAATGCTGCTGTACATTGCTGCTACCAACCGGGTAGTCAGCATGGTGATTGTGGTGGAACGAGAAGAGGAAGGCAAAAGTGTGCAGCGCCCAGTATATTATCTCAGTGAGGTGCTATCCAACTCCAAGCAGAACTACCCGCATTACCAGAAGATGACCTACGGCGTGTACCTGGGCGCCAAGAAGCTGAAGCATTATTTCCAAGAGCATCCCATCACTGTTGTGAGCTCTGCTCCCATCTCGGACATCATGGGTAACAAGGAGGCAAGTGGCAGAGTAGCGAAGTGGGCGATCGAGCTAGCCGCGTACGCTCCCGCGTATGCGAGAAGAGAAGCCATCAAGTCTCAAATCCTGGCGGAGTTTCTCGTGGATTGGGCTGAGGTGCAGTACGAACCTCCCGCTCCAGTTTCCAATTATTGGAGGATGCACTTTGATGGCTCAAAGGTGAAGGAAGGCCTTGGTGCTGGCGTAGTGCTTACGTCACCTAAGCGAGACCAACTCAAGTACGTGCTGCAAATCCATTTCAAGGCATCCAACAATGTTGCAGAGTACGAAGCCGTGGTACACGGCTTGCGAGTAGCCAAGGAGGTTGGCGTGCAGCGCATTATATGCTATGGTGACTCCGATCTGGTGGTGCAGCAAGTCTCTGGCACTTGGGATGCCTTGGATGCCAACATGGCATCCTATCGCTTCCGGGTGCAGTCTATGACTGGATTCTTTGAAGGCTGCGAGTTCCAGCACATCCACCGAGCAGAGAATGAAGCAGCAGACGAGTTGTCCAAGTTGGGATCTTCTCGGCAGTCCATCCCGGCGGGAATCGCCTTGGAGCATTTGAGAAAACCATCCATCAAGCCATCCCCCAACTCGGAATCTATATTTGTTCCTTCTCTGCCAAGTGAAGAAGCTGTTCCCATGGAGATTGACTGGGAGAATGCAACAGAGAACCCGGGGACTGCCACTCCCTACTCGGGGACTGCCACTCCCTACTCGGGGACTGTCATTCCTTACTCGGGGACTGCCCCTCTCAACCCGGGGACTGTCGCATTCATTGAGGAAGTTCTCGCAAATCGTTCAGGGCTTCAAAGAAGTGCTCCCAACCCTAAAGAGCAAACAGTGGCACCTGTCCCAATGGAAGTGGACGAACCAGTGTTTCCCACGCGGGAGACACCGAGTTCGGCTATGCCCATATTATCCTTTCTAAGGGACGGTACCCTGCCAGAAGATGAGGTTACTGCGAGGCAAATTCAGAGAAGATCCAAGGGCTACACAATATTCAGAGAAGTGCTGCACAAAAGAAGTGCTACCGGCGTGCTGCAACGCTGTGTGGAACCAGAAGAAGGAGAAGAGATCCTGGTAGAAATACACCAAGGAGAATGCGGGCACCACGCCTCTTCTCGGGCATTGGTCAAGAAGGCTTTTCGGCACGGTTTCTATTGGCTCACTGCCTTGAAGCAAGCTGAGGATATCATAAGGAAGTGTAATGGCTGCCAGAGATTCGCAAGTAAGATTCACTTGCCGGCTTCCGAGTTGAAAACCATTCCCATTACTTGGCCATTTGTTGTTTGGTGCTTGGATATGGTTGGTCCCTTCAAACCGGCTAGAGGCAACATGACTCACATCTTGGTCATGGTTGATAAGTTCACAAAGTGGATATAAGTGAAGCCTATTCGGAAGTGCGATGGAGCCACAACCGTGAGTTTCTTGAAGGATGTGATCCTGAGATACGGCTACCCGCACAACATCATCACATATAACGGCACAAATTTTGCTGAGGGAGCAATGGTGCGATTCTGCAGAGATAAGCATATCCGGCTAGACGTTGCGTCTATTGCGCATCCCGCCTCCAATGGGCAAGTTGAAAGAGCAAATGGCATGGTGCTAGCTAGCATAAAGCCAAGGCTGATTGAGCCACTGCTGAAAACACCTGGGTGTTGGCTAGACGAGTTGCCAGCGGTGTTGTGGAGTCTAAGGACTACCCCTAACCGGTCAACCGGCTACACACCATTCTTCTTGGTATATGGGGCTGATGCCATATTGCCAATAGACCTGGAGCATGACTCCCCCCGAGTAACCCTCTACACTGAGGTGGAGGCGAGAGAAGCTCGAGAAGACGATGTTGACCTGCTTGAAGAAGCAAGAGAGCTCACTCTGTCACGTTCGGCTATTTACCAGCAAAACCTGCGGCGCTATCATAGCCGAAAGGTGAACCCAAGGGTTTTCCGAGAAGGAGACATGGTCCTTAGGCTTGTGCAACGCACAACCGGGATGCACAAACTGTCTCCTCCATGGGAAGGGCCTTTCATTGTGAGCAAAGCTTTGCACAATGATGCCTATTACCTAGTCGACGCACAGCCATCACAGAAGAACAGGGCGGATAAAGCTGGAGAGGAATCTAAGCGCCCCTGGAATGTAGCTCTACTTCGTCGATTTCATTCGTGAGCAAAAATGTGTATGTACTCTCTTATCCGAGTTAAAATTCTACTCTGCAATCTGAAATTGAACTCGGGGACTGCCCTCGTCCAAAATTGCTCTATGTGTTTCTGCTCGGCTTCGCTTTTTTCTACCCGGTTGCTCTGCTTAATATTTCATAAGTACATCGAGTATTGTGTTTAAACCTACATGCCAACTCTTCGACTATGCTGCTGTTCGAAACCCGGCTTCATGGAAAGCAAGAGAACAAGCAAAAGGTCAATGAGCACTAGAAAAATTACTAAGGAAAGAAAGAGTGCAAGAACCGAGTAGGGGGGCCCTTTACTACTGTTTTTTGTTAACTTTTTTCGGCTAAGTGGTGGGCTGCGTTACTATGAGTGTTTCTAAGTGGCTAAGTATTTGCAACTCCAACTTTGAACTCTTGTGACTCGAATACCAAAAAAGCAACAAGTTGCGGGTAAGAGCTGAGATAAAAAGGAAGAGCGAATAAGAAATGCAACTCGGGGACTTGCATGATAACGCAACCCGGCATCGAGCCAAGGTTGCTCAAATTACTAAGTTAAAAACATCAACTAAGAATAAACCTGAGTAGCAAGCGAAAAGCATAAGTTTTTCGGTACATCCGCACCCGACATCCCGGGGATCTGATAAAAGTGTTCAAAGATAAGTGTTGCAGGAAGTGATCAGGTGGAGGCAGCAGCGTTGTCGGGGTTGGCCTTGGCAGCATCAGCTTCAGCGTTAGCCTTGGCAGCGTCAATTTGTGAGTTGGCGACGTCAGTCTTCGCAGCATCCGCTTCTGGCTTGGTGGCAGCCTGGTCAGAGGTGGTCGTGGCCACCGAGATGAGTTCTGTCGCCGAGGTGGAGGCAGCTGATTGGGCGCGGAGTAGCGCCGTGTCGTCAAGGGCCGCGCCTGATGAAGTGCCGAACTCGAGGGCAGCGGTGTCGATGGTCTTCGTCCTCGCCTTCGTCCACGTCAGTGTCGGGCTCGGTTTGGCCTTCGATGAAGCGCGCAGTGTCCGCGTAGGAGGCGACCTCGTATGCGACAGCCTGGCGGCGAGTCACACACTTGGGATCCTTCTCCCACTTCGAGTCACGGCGCATCTCGAGGATGATATCCAAGTTCAGATTTTCATACCAGCTACAGATGAACAGGAGCAGCATGTCAGCGCCTGCCCGAGCTCCGGACGCCCGCCATTCTTCAGCTCGGCCTTCACGCCATTCAGCTTCTCGGCAAGCCCGCGGATAGTTGCTGGCGCAGAGTCTCGAGGCCAAAACAAATCATGGAGCTTGAAGGCAGTGGACACCAGATCGGTGCCCACGCCCCTTAGACGCTGGAGCTGCCCCTGCATGACTGTGAAGCTGTCTTCAATGGAGGCCCTAGTATCCATGGGCTGGCCCTTCTCGGTGCGAGCTGCTTGGGCCCTTGACAAGGCAGGCTTGCAAGACGAGTTGAGGTCGGGGAAATTTTCTGAAAAAGCTATCAAAAAGATTAGAGACAGAGGAAGATTAGCAAAGTGAATCAAGCAGCAGAGAAGCAAAAGGAGACAGCGAAGCACAGAGAAGCGGGCACTTACTAT
This sequence comes from Alopecurus myosuroides, assembly GCA_028641055.1. Classification (NCBI taxonomy): domain Eukaryota; kingdom Viridiplantae; phylum Streptophyta; class Magnoliopsida; order Poales; family Poaceae; genus Alopecurus; species Alopecurus myosuroides. The sequence continues at coordinate 418,854,692 of CM054058.1, forward strand.
TCAGGTCGTAGAGTAGCGACTGCACCTTATTCTTCCACGACTCCTCGTCAGCAGTGTGCCTCTCCTCAACCTTGCGGAGCCCGTTTAGCTGGAGCATGAGATCCGTGTTGCTCTTCTTCAGCATCTCGCACTCCATCTCGAGGGCCTTCTGCTTAGCCGTGGCTGCTGCTTCAATCTTGTCCTTCTCGGCAACTATCTTGTTCTTCTCGGCAGCTATGGCAAGGGCATCCTAGAGAGCAGCCCGTAGCTGAACCTGCAGTGGCTCCAGCTCGGTGGCGTGTTTCTTCGCGAAATCTATTTCTTGGCTCTCCAATTGCTGCTGCACCTCGGCGGGCTTGAGGCAGTCGAGATGCTCCTCGACAAACTTCTTGTGGTCTTCTGCGAAGAGCAAAACACGGTCAGCAGAGTAGAAAAGATGAGAGGAAGGAAGATAAGCCGAGAAAAACAGCAACTCACCCTCCAGCCTCTTAATCATGGCTTGACTGCTCTCAACAAAAATATGGCAGTTCTTATGCTCCTCTGCCAGGGCCTTAAACTTGCCTGCAGGGAAGAATCGATTAGAGCAGAAAGCAAAAGCGGGCGTAAACACAAAACGCAGGAACCGCGCAGCTAAAAGCTTACTTTCGACTTCAGAAATCTTGAGGGCACGATCCATGGCCTCTTTCTCCGTCGCCTCGTCAGTCTTGCGTTCCATTTCTAGGGCCTCAAGGCGCCTTTTGGCGATGCTGTGGTTCCAGAGCAGCCGCCGGTACATGTTTGTTCTCTTCAAGAGGCTATTCTGAGAGGCAGAAAGAAAAAGAATCAGACAAAATCGTGAAGATTCGACCCGAGAAGACGGCAACTCGGTTGAGTATCCGTCTACTCGGCCCGAATCTCGGGGACTGGGTGGTGGATAAGAAGAAAGGGAAGAGCAGAAGAGAAGAAAAATGCAACTCGGAGCAGGTGAGCGAAACTTACCGCATAAGTTTGTTCGATATCCTCTGCGGCCTTGCGGTGGACGAACAGCTTGGCGGCAAGCGTGCTGGTGTTGGACGAGATGTTCATGGGATTGTAGCCCATGTCCGCCTTGTTCCAGTCAATGCGCATATGATCCAGATCGCCCAAAGCCAAGCCGTGCCAGGTCTTGTTGCCAAGGACGTCGTTGTTCCATTCAGCTTCAATGAAGCCTACTCGGTCGATCATCTGCTCGAGCCCCATGGACGTCACTTCGGTCTCCTGGACCTCGCGCGAGAAGATTGAGAGGGACCTGTCCTTGTTCCTGGCTGGCGGCTTGGAATCCACAGCTGTGGCCTATTTGCCTTTCCTAATAGCAAGTTTCTTCTCGGCCGCGCTTATCGGGATGCTGTACTGCTTGCTCATTTTCACCAAGTAAGGTGGGAAGGTAGGCGGGTCTGGCAAGCTTGATCCTGCGGCTGCGTCAGCGGCCGCGCCGGAATCGCCAATGGTGAGCTGCCCGACCTTGGCGACAGTTTTTGCAATTGGCTTGGGTGGCGGCATCGCGGCAGAATCCTGCGCACCGCCGCGCGGGGGATTCCTGCGGACGGTGGCATCTGACTGGCCAGCTTGCTTCTCGGCGGCCTGCTTCTCGGAAGCTTTCTTCTCAACAGTTATCTTCTCGGTGGCCTTCTTCTCAGCAGCTTCCCTCTTGACGGCCGCATCGGAAGCAGTTTTCTTCACAACCTGCTTGGCTGGAGGACTGGATGTGGTCTTAGTCTTCTTCACCGGCGGGGAGTTCGGTGCGGTGGATGAAGTGCCCCGCTGGGTAGGCGGCACCAAGGGCGCGCTACCCGGCGCAGCGTCCGGCTGCGCGTGGCTCTGCAGGTCCTGCTCCATCTCGTCAACTATCTCAACCCGCTGCTTGGCAGCGGGATCTTGCTGTGATGCTTCTTGTCTTTCTACCCGCGGCTGGGCCGCGGGGTCGTCTTGGTCAGCAGCCCCTGTCGCTGGCTGCTCTTGGTTCTCTTCCTGCCGCTCAAGGGCGGCCTGGTCGTGCTGCTCGGGGTCTTCTTCTGAGTTCTCCCCGGCTGTGGCAGCTGGGGGAGAAAGTGGTCTCTCATCGCGAGCAGCATCCTGCGCTTCTCGTTCTGCGCGGGCCTGCTGCTCCTGCTCGGCATCATGGGCATCAGTGTCCATGTACTGGGCCTCGTCCGAGTCTTCTCCTTTCACAGGAGAGGGCGCGTGCGCCCTTTCCCGTGCTGCGATCTCGTCCTCGTCAGAGAGCTCAATGAGCGCTTCGAGATCGATGGCGGATTTCTTCTTGGACTTGGTGGATGCGACAGCAGCGTCAGCATCCAAGGGGGTGCTGAAGAGAGGAGAAGATTCAGAAAAGAGAGAAGGGCAGAAGAAATCGAGAAGCAGTAGCGGAATAAGGAGTTCGGAAAAAGCAGCAACAGAGATGGGCAACTTAAAAGAAGGTTACTAACCCTGCACGGGAAGGGGGTAGCCGTCTCCCCTGTTTGATCTTCGTCACGGCTCCTTTGACCTTCTTCACGGCTGTCTTGGTTTTCTTGGCGGGGGGCTCCTGAGCACCGCTGCCCGTCCTCTTTCGAGTATTGGGAGCGGCCATTCCAACTGGGTCAACGTCGAGGACATCCTCGTCCTCCTCCTCAGCATCAGCGTCAGCATCAGCGTCAACATCTTCTGTAGAGTTGAGGAGAAGAAAACAATTGAGGAACAGAAAGAAACTGGGTTGCGCTACTCGCGACCAAGAAAGGTGAACTCAATCACCTTCTTCGTCGTCTTCTGACCAGTCCCGGATGGACGTGTCGACGTGGTGCTTACTCGGCTGGACGACATGGGGGATACAGAGGCTATCCGCGGTGTCGAAGGAGACCTCATCGTCCTCCTTTCTGTTCTCTTCCCAGTTGGACTCAAAACGCTCCGCACTCTCAGCGATCTGGCGAGCAAGGACCTGCAAAATAGGCAAGCACCACAGATTAGTCGAGTAGCATAAAGGCATCCTACTCTGCAGGGCGTGCAAACACAAAGCACATGAAGCCTAAGAAATACTGCTAAGTGTGCTACTCGGCAGGGCGTGCAAACACAAAGCACATGAAGCCTAAGCAATACTGCTAAGTGTGCTACTCGGCATGGCGTGCAAACACAAAGCACATGAAGCCTAAGGAATACTGCTAAATGTGCTACTCGGCAGGACGTGCAAACACAAGGCACATGAAGCCTAAGCAATACTGCTAAGTGTGCTACTCGGCATGGCGTGCAAACACAAAGTACATGAAGCCTAAGGAATACTGCTAAGTGTTCTACTCGGCACAGAGTGCGGATACAGGGCATGTTAAGCCAAGAAAGCTATCCACTCGGTATCACTACACAGAAGGCAAAATGAGAAATACTAACCCGATTGATGGGCTTCTTGCGGCTGCACGGCACGAAGCCGTACTGCCAGTGGTCGTCGAGGCCAGTGCTCATGATGGAGCGCGCCCAGACAGCAACGTCCGCGTTGCTGAGCTCGAACGTGGTCGTCCGAGTGCAGTCTCGAGTGCCGCCCATGTAGCACATGAGATGTGCGCGGCGCTGCAGCGGGAGCACTCGCCTGGAGATCCAGCATGCGATAGGGTCTTCACTCTTGAGCCCCTTATCGATCAGCTTGGCAAGGCGCTCGTCCATCTGCTTGAGGTCGGTGTCCAGGGGCGGCTTGGTCCTCCAGTTCTGCCCGGTGGGAGCAGTGTTGGTCCACCTGGGCAGATTAATCTGGTCCGCCGGGGAAACTCCCTTCTCGGTGGGGATGTTCTTCACGTAAAGAAGGTTCTCTGCCACTTGCGGACAGAGTCCAAACCTTTGATGCGCGGGTGATTGGTCCCGCCGCGCTGGACCATCATGGCGCTGCCGGTCTCCAATCATCCCGCGGCTGCTGTCCGCGCCATCTCGCTTGGCCTTGCTCTGCTTCCGGAAGAAGAAATACCGGGACCAGGTCGTCGAAGTGGGCCGTACGCCCAAGAATGCCTCGCACACCACGGTGTTGTATGAGAGCATGACGATGGCGTTTGGCGGGAGGTGGTGCGGCTGAAGGCCGTAGTGATTAAGGAAAGAGCGGAAGAAATCGGAAACTGGGAGCCCGAATCCTCGCGCGAAGTGCGCGAGGAAGACAACGTGCTCACCCTCCTGAGGAGTGGGGACGAGCTCGCTGCCAGGATGCCGGCAGCGAACACCAGGAGGAACTCGCCGGGTGTTCACCAGCCATTGGCACTCCTCAGCGGTAACCTCAGATCCGGCCCAGCCGGCGCGGGCGTCATCGTCACGAGCCATCGCGGTGGAGGAGAAGTTGGCTGAAAGATTGGTGGATTTGGGTGGAGAAACTCGCAGCGGCGCGGTGAGATGCGCGGCGGCGAGGTGCTCTGTGGCGGCGGAGAAACGAGGAGGCGAGGGGAAAGTGAGAGCAGAAGAGGAAGAAAGTTACCGAGGGGGTATTTATACCGCCCCTCGGGTTGCCGTTACGAGTTGAGGTAGTGGGATCGATCGTGGCAGAGATCGTGCGGCGTGGGAAGTGTGGGCCGGTTAGAAACGCACACAGCGCGGAACGCGCGCGTAACGGCCGCATTTGATCCCACGACGCGATCGTGGGCAATTACTGCACTTGATGGGACATAACGGGCTAGTGGGCCCAGGCCGTAAAAACTGGGCGCGTGGCCTGTCAGATCCCGGGCACCGAGGCGTCGGGGTCGTGTCTGCGTGAGACGTGCCCAGTTGCAGCGCGGAAAGCCGGATTGTGCTCTGCCACGCAGAGATTCTGATTGAAAATTTCACCAAGTCATTTTACTCGGCTACAGAGAAGAGAAGTGGTTCTATTCGGAAGAGAAGAAACTCAGGACGGTATCAAGGGCTACTCGGAGGTTCTACTCGACATCCTAAGGTTCAAGGGCAAAATTGCCAAGGTTGGTTTTAAGCTGGCAGAGCCCAGTGAACACGTTCCCAGGACTCTACCAGCTTCGGGGACTAATATCGGGGGGTTACCCCCGAGTAGGGTAAAGGCAAGTGCTAAGGGCAAGATCAGAAGGGATGTTTGGCCGAGTAGCCGGCTACCCGGTACTTGCTACCCGGTCGACTGCTATTCGGTTCTACACATAGATGGCCAGAAGGACGAATCAAGGAAGGTACATTCCTCCGACTAGAAGAATTGGCCCGAGTAGAAATGGCGGGATCCTACTCGGGCCAGAAGTCAAAGGAGCCGTTCTGACACAGGATCCCGCGTATCCCGGGTCCGTACTTTGGCACTGTTCATGGCACTGTTCATCTCTGGACAGCGTGCCTGACCGCAACAGTGTGTCAGCAGGGCGTCGCAGGATAGGGGGACCTACTCTATGTTCACAGCAGTGATAACAGATCAGTTACTTGGTTTTGCCCAACGACTTTCCGCATCAGACAAAGTTAGAAGCCAAAGCTGTCAGCGAGAGCTCGGAAGGACGGTGTGCACACTATGTCGACATCTATTTGTTTTCTTCCTAGTTGGCTGTATCCAGCTGGGCACCAGTATATAAGGTGCCCCGCCCCCTCCTGCGCGAGGGATCCTGATCCACGAACACATCGAGAGATCGGTTCGTATTCTTGACCTAGTTCATAGTAGAGAGGAGAGTGGCTACTCGGCTGAAGGCCATAGTTGTACTGTGGCTACTCGGTGAAGCAATAATACACAGAGAGAAAGGCAGGAGTAGGGGTTTTACCTCCTCACGAGGGCCCTGAAGCTGGGTAGATCGTGTTGTTTGCAGTGTTTGATTCTTACCACACGCGGCTACTCGTCGCGTGATCCCTCCCCGAGCGCCTCCAGCGTCCATCGTCCCCACAATTTTAGCCATCCTATGGCATCTGCCGTGACACCACCACGACACTCCTACTGGTCGATTCAACCTTGGTTTATTTCCGAGGGAAAACTTGCTGCTTCCTCTTGGGGTTTCCCAACGAGTGCAAGACCTGCACCATCACTGCCACCCTTGATGTCGCCCCCACTGCGCCTTCGCCATTGTCGTTCAAGCCTCCGCGGCCTCCCTCGTTGTTGTTCCAAGCGCCAGCGGATGGTGGTGCGCCGGCGAATGCAACCAACATGCTTGATAGAATGCCTTCAAGGTACAAAATTTTCACAACTACATAGATGTCTTTGCATATTAATATTTTTACTTGTGTTCACCTCCATACATTGTAGTGTTGATGATGATACCTATTTGTCAACTATGAATGTTGAATCAAGCCTATGGATGTCAACATGAAGAAGAGGTTGACGAGGAAGAGGAGGGCATAGTCCATGTGCCGAGAGGAAGAGAGGCTAACTACATCGTCGAGGAAGATGTGTGGGTTCGCAACACATATTGCAATGTGGGAATTGATGCGGCTGTTGGCATGGATCAAACAAGTTACACCTATTGGTTGAAGATGAAGGAGTACTATGATAGTCTCAACACAAGTGGCAATGAATGCTCGGAGAGATATCTTTGTTCCCGTTAGTCCTTTATTTCAACGGAATGTGAAAAGTGGGCGAGGGTGCTGGCGGAGGTAGACTCCATGAATCATAGTGGCACGAACGATAAAGACAAAGTAAGTTCATACTTGTAGGCATATTTGATATTGTACTTGTATGCATCTTGCACTTGTTTGGTATTTTACTAATTTGCACTTGTTATAGGAAAACATTGCTCAATTTTTTTACAAATGAGTAGGGAAGAAGAACAAGAAAGGAAAAGTTGCTATTGGGAAGCCATTTTTCTTGCATCATTGTTATGAGAAGCTAGAGAATGAAGAAAAATGGAAGAACCGTGAAGACATTCTCAAGATTGGAAATAAGTCACAAATGGTTGAGGATGAGGACGATGGATCATAAAGTGATGAATATGGGAAAAGAAGCCCTACTCCTAACTTGGTTTCAAGACCAAAAGAATCATTGGAAGAAAACAAGCAAAAGATAATGGGAAGAAAAATGGACATGAGTACATAAAGCAATCCATGGATGCACTTGTTAATGCAAGGTGGAGCACATTGAGGAAAGGAGGGTGTCCAAGTTTTCTTCTTCGACGACCGAGGAGAGGATAGCTCTTGCCTACGAGAGGAAGGTGGCTTTGGAGGAGAAGAAATGGCAAATGGAAGAAGAAACCAGGCGCCTTCAGTATGAGAATAGTGTCATCTTCATGGATCTTAGCAAGCTTGATGAGAAACAAAAGTAATATATCAAGATTTGTCGTGATCAAATCATGGCTCAGAAGAGGATGATGAGTGCCTATGGTGGCTTTGGAGGCATGGGATAATCTCCTATGTGTGGCTACAATGCCATGAGAGGCATGAAATCATCTCCAATGGGTGTGTATGGTGCCATGGGAGACATGGTAGGGATGGGAGCACCTCCAATGGGTGTGTATGGTGGCATGGAAGGCACCTCCAACGGGAGCCATGGGAGGGATGGGTGGCATTGTACCACCACCGGTGGATTCATGGCATCAACAGTTTGTTGCAAGTTGCTTTGCTTCATTTCTCATCTATTCTATTGCAATTTTTGTGTGGTGTATATTATTATGGGGGAGTGATGATTCCATATTTGTGCGCTCATCAATAGTGTATAAACATTGGGGAGCTTCTCCATTATTTATCTATACCTCTTTAGTTGGATCTTTCGATTGCTTATCTCCTTGTGGGGAGATGTTTAGTTGAATATTTTCTTTGCAAATATTTATATCCTCAATATAGTTTTATTTCCTCCTATTATTCATCATTGGATAAGTGCATTTGTTTTTTACTCACATTTTAAGAAATGCACAATTTGTGGAGGAACTCATATTATATTGACCTTCTACATTTTCCCTCCCATTTAGGAAAAAGATTCCAATGGGGGAGAAGTTTAGAGGGTTTAAGAGAATTTGGTTTCATGATTTGTTCTTAAGCATTTTCCTTCCATGCTCTTGCATCCTTTCTCTTTGTTTTTGTTGGTTGCTTAATTCATCATATAAACCCTCTTAAAAAGTATTATCATGAATTACCAAAATGGGGGAGATTGAAAGTGCGTGGTGCCCCATATGTGGTTTTGGTAATTAATGAAAATCTTTATGGACTAATGTTTGCATTGATATATTCTTATAGATCTTGTCCATAGGAGATATTGGAGTTCATGTGTTGAACTCTGTTAGCTTTCATGATGACCATTATTATATTCAAGGATTTATATGAAGAATGGCCATGGGTAGAGTTGATCTTATTGCAAGTGTCTTGAAGAAAATGATTAGGTGATCTTTCATGATTATCTTCAATACATCATAATACGAAGAAACAAGAAAATATTCAAGGTTGATCAAGCAAGTGATCAACACACAAAGCTACAAGATGTACCAACTGGGACTATGTATCTCGTGTTATGGTAAGCAATTGACCATATAGCCTTGTGAACTAACCCATGATATGTGTTTGTGGCATCTCTATGAGTGATTAGGTATCTTTCCATGGGAATGCAACAAAAAAAAAGATTTCATATATCCCATGGTCTATGTCGTCAAGCGGTGTTCGTCATCAAGCTTGACGTGGAAGCTCAAGTGAAGCATCTCGAAGAAATCCTATGCTTGATGCTTGCCACCCATTTGTATATTGTGGCCTTTTGAAGATTGTCAAAATCCTAGCCTCTCCCATAATGGTGTATGGGGGAGCAACTTGCAAGTCTTCATCAAGCGAAGCATGTGCTAGCAAGCACGATCAAGAAAGAGGATCCAACTTGAGAGAGTCAAAATCGTCATCATCTAGATCAAGTGGAATGAACATGGCAAAGGTATGATCTTTATAGGTTTTCTATTTTGTCGGTCTCATACCTTTGGGAGACGAGGTTATAGGATAGATAGTCATACTATCAAGAGGGTCTCTCAAGTGAGTAACTTGGTCGAATCGTTGTGGATAGCTCAAACCTTTGAAAACTCGCATATCATATTTCTTGGTTCTCATTTGGTTTGTATATCCTTGGGTTGTGTTGCTTGTCATGATCTTCATGACAAGCCTAGGTTTCTCGAAAATGGATTTCATAAAAAAAACTTGTTACATTTTTGGTGGTGAAAATATTACCGGTTCGACTTTGAGAAAGTTTCCACACCTTCCATGTGTGGTAATTTTTCCATACCTTTGGATAGTTCTTCCTGTTATCTTTCCAACATAATTGGATTTACCTCACTCTGAGTTCATTTGCAAAAGTTATGGGGTTTCTTGATCAGCCTCACAGTTTCAAAAGGTGACCGGAAATTTCCAACCGGAATATCCGGTTCTGGAAGAGGCATTGCGTTTTCCGCCAAGAACTAGAAGGTTTTTGGTTCTGGAACAAACCAGAATTTTACATCCGTAATTTTCCTTCCAATCAGAATATCAGGTTTGTTCCAAGACTCGAGAAAACGGCTAAGGACTAGAGGTTTTCGACACAGATGTGAGCCGAAAATTTTCAACCGTAAATTTATGGCAACCAGAATTTCCGGTTTGGTCAATGCCTATGAAAGTTTCAGATCTAAAGATTTTCAAGTAACCGGAATTTTTGGTTCATTCAGATCTGAAGATTTTCAAGTAACCGTAATATCCGGTTCAAGTTTGAACCAAAAATTCCGGTTGTTTTCTGCACACTTAAACGACTAGTTTTTTAGGGGACCTATTTAAGGGGTTTTCTTCCCCGTTGGTCCCCAAGTTTTCTGAAGCATGTTTCTCTCTCTCTCTCTCTCTCTCTCTCTCTCTCTCTCTCTCTCTCTCTCTCTCTCTCTCTCTCTCCCACCATTGTTGACCTTGGAAAGCTTGCCCCTCTCTCAATCCCTCCCATTATTCTTGCACATCTTTGAGGGAAATGTAAGAGGAGATCTAGATCTACTTATCCACCAATCCATCTCCCTTCTAAGTCAGCGAAACCTAGTGGATCTTGATCTTGGAGTTCTTGGTGTTTCTCCTCCTTTCTTATTCCTCTCTTATCCCCCCATAAGCATGTGTTGCTTTCTTGGAATTTGAGAGTGAAGTATTTGAGAACTTATGCTCTTGCCATTTGCATCGGTTTGCTCTCTCCACGAGGATTCGTGGAAGTGAAAGTTTGTGGGCTTGTTACTCTTGGGTCTTGGACCCTAGATGACTTGTGGTGTTCTTGCGATCCGCCAATTGAATTGTGGATGCGTGCCTTGATCGAAGGTTGCCAATAGTGGAAGGTGAACTAGGCCTTTGTGGCAAGATTCATCGGCGAATAGGGTGAGACCTTTGTGGTGTTGACTACTCCTTTTGTGGCAAGCTCACACCCCTCCAACGAGACGTACTCCCCTCAAAGGGAGGACCTCAGGAATACATCAACTTCTCCGTGTGCCTCAGTTATTTCTATACCCGAGATTTTTACTTATGCAATTTACATTGTGATAGCCTTCGTGCTTGAAGTTATATATCTTGCTATCACCTTGTTACTTGTCTTTCTTACATAAGTTGTTGGTGCACTTAGTTGGGCCTAGAATATTTAGGTCGTGTGCTTGTTAATTTAAACACATAGTTTATTTCCGCATTTAGGAATACTTAACCGGAAAAAAATTAATTGCCTATTCACCCCTTCTAGGCGACATCGTTGTCCGTTTACCTACCCCCTAGACTATAGATAGACTCCCTTGGCTTTAGATCTAGGTTAGAGATGATATGAACTAGAATTTGGGCTTGTTGCTCCAAGAAGTCCCTTGTGGGAATCTATCCAGGCTACTCCATACATGTCCTTGTTGGATCGTATGAAGGCCTCTTCTTACATGAAGGGTCTTGATTGCGTGATTCTACCTTTTGGTTCTCTTCCCCTCTCGATTCTATCTAGCGTATGCCAATCTCTTGGATGGTGATTCCACCTTGCGATCTCCCCTCTTACGATTCTATTGGTCTTGCTGGTCCACCGGTGAGAGAAATGATTCATCAACGGGTTGGTATGTTTGTGGTTTCGATCCAAGGATATCTCCCAAGTTATCGGGTGTGATTTGCGTTTGTTCATCGTATTTGTTCTTCATGTTCTTCGTGTTCTTCGTCGTCCCCCTCCGTGTTCCCCCCTCAAATCCATGAAGTTCGGGCCATCTCCGGTGGTTACCGTCAAGGGGATACATCAATAGGTTTAACTCAACGTTGGAGGCCATAAAGATAAAGATATGGATTTATTTTTGGCATCAAAATAATTGGCACCAAATTAAACAACTAGGTTACTTGAGGACCTATAAAAGGGGTCTTGTTCCCCATTGTATTCTAAGATTTTGGGTCTGTAATCTTGGTTTCTCTCCACCACTCCCATGATCATTACATCTTTTTAGAGAAAATGGAGAGGATATCTAGATCTACTTTTCAAACTGGTTTCAAAATCAAGACATCTAATCTATGGTGTTTGGGCTCTTTTCTGCCCTGAAGATTTGTTAGATTACCAAGTAAGGGATGGGAAATAAGAATTGACCAGAAATGCAAGTAAGGGTTGATTTACCTACTTAGCTTTCAAACCAAATAAGGGTTGGGGGAATTTCTTTCGGGAAGATAGTTACTAGAATTCAAATGATAGGAATATATATTTCATTCTTAATCCAATCGGTACTCTTGCTCTCTCTTATATGTGAAAGGAAGCTTTGGATCTTGATATCAGAGTGTTTTTATCTCCTCCATCATTCCTCCTCTTGAATATCTCGATGGTATTTCTTTCTTATTGGTAGAAACTCTCAATAGAGGGACTCAAGAAATTCTTATGTTCTCGGTTTGCATTCTTTCCAATTATTTGAGCTCTCTGCATCAATTTTTTTCAAGTTAGAGCACGTGATCTTGTTACTCGTAGAGGGTATCTGTCATGGTTGGCCTAGCGGTTCATGTTTTGGTACTTCCCCTTTGTTGGACTTGTGAACAGATTGTGGATCTTGATTACTCCATGGTAGAGGAAATAACCATAAGAGAAGTAGCCCTAGCTTCGTGGAGGTGACTTGGATAAGAAAGTGGAATTTTTTAGTGTTAAGGGATCCTGACCCGCACCTCTCCAACAATAATTAGCTAGCTTCCTTACAAGAAGTGCCTCATTTATATCTATACTCGTGTTTATTTACTTTGATACCTTCATTCTTAAATTTAATATATCTTTTCATCGACTTTTTATCACTACTATGTTCTAACTTTTCTAGCTTATTTAGGATTTATGGTTAAAATCTAAAGAAGCAGTTTAACTTGTTGGAGGTATGCCATAAAGACAATAATATTCAATTATTTCCTCCTGCCTATTCAAAAATTGAAAAAAAATTAAAAGTTTTACAAAATTGTGAAAAAAATATTCGGATGTTAGTGTATTCTACAAACGTAGAAAATTTCATATACAAATAAAAAATATTATGGGCTACACAAAAATGACAAAAGTGTAGATCTTTAGATTTAGCATTTTTTCATTTTTGTGTAGCGTATACTATTTTTTATTTGAATATAAATTTTTTCACATGTTTGTAGTATACACCGATAGCTACATTAAAATTTGTTTTCCAGATTTTTTGAAACTTTTATAATTTTTTCAAATTTTTTAAATTGGCAGGAGCAATGGTGCCCGGAAGCCAAAACAATTTCCGCAAAACATCACATCATCCACAATCTAAGCTGGAGTTCATATACTTACATCATATCGGCTCCTGTTCATTTGCACCGGCCCTTCCCCTGTCATCTCGAGCCCTTCTTACCTCTCAACCACTAGTTGCTTTGCACGTGCAACGCACGTCTCCAAAATATAACACAACACATGTTTTTATCAACAAAATTCCTCTTTTTAGTGAGTTATTTCTTTTTATGTGGTTTAATATGTTATAAACAAGTCTGACAATTCAAACACTCCTTCCGTGGATTTGACAAAATATTGATGTATCATACACTGAAATACGTTTAGATACATCTATATTTTGACAAATTCACGACAATTAATGGGACGGAGGGAGTACATGCATGTGTTGACATGAAGCATAGCAATGTGAAGACAACTTCTATAAAATTTATAAAAAAAATATGCTGATAGAAATTTTTGTCCCCATTTAAAAGAGAAAGAGTTTCGCTACACCACGATACTCTAAATTACAATTTAAGGGAATAACTTAATTATATAGATAAAATGAACCCGATTTGTTACAAACCAGGAGGACATTATCAGGATTCACTGACAGCATGCGGAGGGGCTGATGAGAAGCTTCGCCTGCTCCACGCTAGTCACTCATCGACCCATTGTCAGCGACGGCAACATCCCCAACCATAGCCATCCTGGTATCCGCTAAAGAACTGCCCCTGCTATGGCAGTAGTGTCTGGGCTGCGTGGATATCCTCTGTGCTGGCAACATATCAATACCAAAGGGTTCTGTGAGATATTGTCATCTATCATCTCAACAAAATGGATTTTAAAGTACTTTTGTAGAAAACAAAAATCTAGAACTTGTCACTGATTTTCAAACATGTTCTTTAAGATAAGATACGGGAAGGAAAATAAGATCAAATCCTACATTGCCAATACTTATATTCACCCACGCAATGTGGCAGGAGATGCATTGCTAGGCATAATTTGAAACGCTCGTAATAATAGCTATGTGCTATGCATAAGGTCACCAAAATTAGACTAAATATATTACTTGTGAGCCCAAGCTGAAAAGAGCAGGAACCAAACGTCATTACCCAATCAGAACTCATAAGAACACTGCTACAGTTTTTCTCCAGAGTCTAATTTCTTTGACAATTCATGAATGCATTGATTACCTCCCTGGTTGATGCTAATTTTCAGCATTCCATCCCCAATCTACCAACATTCTGTCCAATCTCACACCTGAAACCTGCAAGAATTTCAGTAAGTAGATACACATTCATCACCTGAAGGACTTGGATATGATAGCGTCGTGGAGGCATACATGGTTCCAGGAACAGCAGCAGCTATACATCAGCGGCCGGAAAAATTCAGACAATAAGACGGTACGGATATTTCGACAAGCAGGTACAGGACGCCTCTGAGGCGGTTACAACCATGAACTCACGACCTCCCCACAGCTCGCGTGTCGAGCAGGCTCCCGCAGCCTGCCGCAAGACCATATCGTCAGTTATGGGCACCATGGGCTGTTGCGCCACGGCCGGTGGCCCCTGGCACCTCGCGTGTCCTCCGCCTCCAGGCACCCAACCATCATCGACACCCTCGTTCGGCACGGTTGGCGCTTGGCATAGGGCAGCGGCGGAGGTGACTGCTGAGGGGCGGGGATGTGATTTAGGAAGTCAGGTCCTCCCCAGCTACCAATTTCGATGATGCCACTCAATCCCCGCCGCTCTCTGCCGCCGGCGCGGAAGAGAGGTACGTGGGATGGGCGGAAGAGTGTCGAGGAGAGAGAGAGATCCCTGGGATAATTCAAGGTGGGGGGAACGTGGGGAGAGGGGAATTGACGCGTGAAATCGGGGGAATAGAAACGGAAGAAGTGAAATAAGGGGAGACGATTATTTAGCTATGAGTATAGGTGGCCAAACGGGCCGGGCCAAATGGGCTGGCACGAGGCACGCTTTAAAAGCCCGGCCCAAGCACGGCACGGCCCACGGCAAACAGGCCTAGGCACGGCACGGGCCCGCTAGTGCCTGTGCCGAACTTCAGTTCGGGGCACGTGGGCTGGCACGGCACGGCACGGCTTAAATGGGCCGGCACGCGGCACGGCACGGGCACGACATGGCACGATTAAATTAGAGGATGTACATAAAAAAAATGCAAATTTTTAGACTAAATTAGCCTTCTAATGACTAAATATGGCTAAACAGATCAAAACTGACACAAATCACATTTTAAATGGGCTAATTGCCTCCTAATTACTCTCTAATGGTAAAAAGACAGCATTCCCGCTCCTTTTGGGCCCCAAAAAATTTCGAAATTCGAATTCCTGCGTGCCTAACGGGCCGTGCCCTAACGGGCTACCGTGCCTGAAACTGGCCCGATGGGCCCTATTCGTGCTGGCGGGCCGTGCCCAAAATGAAGTTGCAGCCCGTGGGCTGGCACGGCACGGCACGATTGGCGCCGTGCCCTAACGGGCCGTGCCTTAACGGGCCGTGCTTTTCACGGGCACGCGCGGGCCGTGCCGTGCCGCCCGTTTGGCCACCTATAGCTATGAGTTGGCAACTCCGTGTGATTGCCGATAATTGTGCTTTTTTTTCCCTCAGGTGGACGTGTTTAGCGATGGCGCTTGCAGAGTTTCGTCCGCCCTAGGAAACTGCTAAACGTACTTTCCGTAGTGTTACTTTCATACGTTGATGGTTAGATCTAATCTGGTGGGTCCGATCGTGTGGTGCTAAATGATCATGTTTGCTTGTTTTATAGTAGTAGTAGAGAATCACTATCGTCTAAGTGATGAATGAAGTGCACACAATTCCCAATGAGGCCATGTTTGTTTCTCAGGTATTTCCAGGGTTTCCCAAGTTTTTTCCCGGCCCAATCCCCAAACCCAGCGGATAGTTTTTGGGCCGTTTGTTTCTAGAGTTTTGGCCCGGTAAAATCTCCACGTTTCCCTGCGTTTCCCCGAAACCCGTCGGATCGGCCCCCGTTTCTTCTGCGACCGAAAACGTTCCCCGACCCCTAGCCGAGAGGAACGAACACGGCGGCGGCGTCCGAGGCGAGAGAGGGCCGGCTACAGACGGCGGCGAGCAAGTGGGACGGGAGGGGAGAGAGGGACGTCTTCCGAGGCGAGCTGAGCCGCATCTTTAATCCCCCGGCCGACCGCATCTTCGATCCCCGGCCGAGCGGCATCGTCAACGACGTCGCCGCCGTTCTCGGCCGGCGATTCTTCTGGTACGCGCATCTCTCTCACTCCCTCCCTCCCCCTCTCTCTCTTTCTCTCTGTGTGTGTGGTCGCCTGCCATTGGTAGCTGATTACACGCACACACGGCTCTGCTTCTAGATTTTTTTCCCAAGCTACTCATATGGCCGTATCTGCAGACGTAATTGCAATGTGGTCTACCGAGAAAACTGATGTAGAAAGCAATGTAATTGTTTGGATAAAATGCTAACCACTAGGGTATAACGTAGCCTCCAGGAGATACATTTTTGTAGCAACGAGTTGACACTGGATGTGGAACAGCTGCAAGAGTGTGCAGTAAATAAAATCCAGCAAGAGTGTGCAGTAAAATACATATTCAGTTTTAACTTAGGATTGGTGAGGTTACTCGTGTGGTGCTAAAAGCAATTCCAGCAAAAGTGTGCAGTAAAATACATATTCAGTTTTAAGCTGCAATTAAATCAGCTTTCTTTCTGTAGTAAAATGACATGCGAAAATAAGTTCTTGGTATTCGGGGATGTTGCGTATGCTATTCCCAAATTTTGGGCATATGAGCACACACACATAGTGCAGTTTATGACTATGGTCAGGGGTGAACAGAAGTCCAGTTTTTTCATCTGTCAAAGTGCAGCAGTATCTTTTTATGTGTATATGAACCTAGTGTGACATACTAGTCTTGGTAGAAATTCATGTTTAGTCACAGTGCTCAGTCTGAACCTTGCCACTGTGCTTAGTTACAGTGCATCTTACCTGGATGTATTCAAGTGCAGTTTTTCTTTTGTTGAAGTGTTTATCACAGCGTACACCATTTCTAAAGAGCATGGACATCTTAGACAAGATTTTTCTTCTCCATGAGCATGATTATCTTAGACAAGATTTGTTCGGATAGATGTGGTCCTCTCTTTCTTGTTTTTGTTGGAATAAACATCTTAGACACAGTTTATAGTTCTCATACATGAACATCAATTTATAGTTCCTCACCTGGTTGCTCACCGTTTCTTACCTGTTTATCTTACGGCTAGAGCAAAGCATGCAGGGGCTAGGGATAGAACACATGATGAATGCAGGCGCTGGTGTTTATCTGAATTAATTGTGCATGATGATGCAGCATCACTCTATGCTATGCCGTGGTTGAAAATCTGAACCTGCTGCTGGTTTTCGCTGGTTTTTTGGGGATCAAGTTGATAGAGCTGTGGCAACCATATGACATGCTTACTTTGGTTTTTTTTTATCATGGATAATGATTTTTAAGCATGACCTAGTTAGTAGTTGTGAACCCGTGTGGTGCCATGCTTAATCTGGTGACAGGGTGGTCACATGTTCTGTTATGTGTAAAGCCGATGCTGCTTAATTTCCATGTCAGTGTTGTGCGATTCCTGTTTGCCTACTGGCAAGTTTACCGGCCCTGTTAACATCAATGTTCGCACTATGACCCATCATTTTGCCCGGTTAATTACATTGATCATTGATTGTACACCGCAGCCAAATCCCAGCACAATTGGCAACCTACAACAATTTATATGCAGCTGCAATACTTTGGCATATGCATCTATCTCTTAAGTCATATTGTTGCTTTCTTTCATTAGTAATCTGAAGAACATCTGGTTCTGTTTCTTCTTGCCTATCTAACATTATATAATCTGACTACGGGATTTTTTTAAAGTAAAAGCCTCACCTTTTCAGCCCAAATCTTCAGAAGCTTAGATGTTAACGGTTATGCTTTAACAGCGAATTAATGGGGATCAAAAATAGTTGAAGTACTATTTGTGATTTTGTGCCCATGCTAGTAACAGCAATGGCGAAGTACTATTTGTGATTTTGTGAGTTGGTTCTGTGAGCTGAAAGAGTCATAACTCTGTTCTTGTCAAATTAGTAAGTTTTTTAGTCATGAAACTGATGGTATAAAACATCTCATTGGGTCTTTGTCGGACCGCACGTAGTAGCAACTTCTTTTTCCCTGATGATGGCGACTGTTCGTCCTATCTAAAATATAAAACGTGATAGGTGCTTAATTAAATTTAAAATATCAAATGTGAAGAAACAGATCTTATTTTTTTATCTGTTCCTTTTCTGTTAAGTGTGGTTGAGGACCGATGAGGGAATTCATCATGCCCAACAACTACTTGCTCCGTGGCAGCATGTCCTGATTGCTTGCTCACTATTTGACGGCACATGTTCTTGCCTCGCTAGAAACTTGCCCCGAATGTTTGCTGGCTATGCTATCTGTACATGTTCTCTGATTCCCTATGACACTTATTATTGTCTTCCATATTCCAACTACAGTACTTGAAATTGTTAACAATCACTTTTTATTTGAAAATGCAGGAATTGTATGAAGACATATCAGCTCTATGCCAAATATTAGTCGAGGAGTGAGAACATTGTGTTCCCATGATCTCATTCGAGTGAAATTAGTCATCGTATAAATCTCCATATTATGGCATTTTTTTCCTTCGGCATAAAAATATTTGTATATGACTGTGTGTTATTCACTCATTTTGAGCACCACGGCGTAAACTTCTTCCACAATCGTCTGATTGTTATTTATGACCTTGCTGGAACTATTTCGCTGCTATCCAACATCTAGAAATCTGAATTGTATGTCTTATGAAATATGTGTCTTATTGTGTATCTCACTCGAACAAGTAAACTGGTTATGCTTGATTTGTATGCCGTTGCCACTTCTATAAAAATCAGACTTTTATTACTTGATAGTACAAAGTCATTCCATCACTATATCCCTGTGTACCACCGGAAACGGGGGACTAAGCTGAGATGGGAAACGGGGTGATGGCCTGATGGGGGGATTAAGCTGAGATGGGAAACGGGGGGATTGGGTGACGGAAGGGGTTTTACCCAATCCCCAAAGGGATTATCCCAACTAAACCCCAGTAAACCACCAGAAACAATCAAAGCCTGAGTCTGTTTGGTTTGTTTTAGTACTGATGGTGCTGGCATGTGAAGGTTTCGCTTTGGGGCTGAGCTCATCAAATCTGAAGATGCTAACAGCGGCGAGTCGGTGCTTAAAGCACTTTGGCATCACACTAGCGCTATACTATGTTGCTCTCACAAGGTCTAATCCAGGGTTTGAAAGTGCATTTCGTTTTCCCAGTGTTTTGTGTGTTAGTTAACAATACTAAGTACATTATTTATCGAGGTGTTTAGTGTGCAGGTGTTATACTTAACATCGGCATCGATCACCGAAAAGTCGGTGAAGTTTGGCCAGAGGTTTTTTGGGACAGAACTCAACCGGATTATTTGGTCCGGATTATTCATCCTGGACCGGATATTCCGGTTGCTGCGAAAAACTGCTAAGGACTGGAAGTTTTGCTCACAGAAGTGAACCGGATTATTCGGACCGGATTATTCATCCTGGACCGGATATTCCGGTTGCTGCGAAAAATGGCTAAGGACCGGAAGCTTGGAGCTACTGGAGTCAACCGGATTATTCGGACCGGATTATTCATCCTGGACCGGATATTCCGGTTGCTGCTAAAAATGGCTAAGGACCGGAAGCTTGGAGCTACTGGAGTCAACCGGATTATTCGGACCGGATTATTCATTCTGGACCGGATATTCCGGTTGCTGCGAAAAATGGCTAAGGACTGGAAGTTTGGAGCTACTGGAGTCAACCGGATTATTTGTACCGGATATTTCATATCTATACCGGATATTCCGGTTGCAGTTGAAGAAGTGGAAAAATGGCTAAGGACTAGAAGATTTGCGTACTGGCATCTACCGGATTATTTGTACCGGATTATTTCAGATCAACCGGATAATCCGGTCTAGCACTGCAGATCTGCGTGGAGCAAACTGACCGGATATTCCGGTCCAAACTTGGACCGGATATTCCGGTACCTTTTTTCCTGCACAACGACTAGTTGTGAGGAGGGACTATAAATACCCCTCCTCTTCTTCCTCAAGATCTAGTTCTTCCCCTTAGCATTGATGAGCATTTAAGAACTCACCAAATCCCTCATAACTCCCAATCCCTCCACCCAATCTTGAAGATCTTTGGAGGATTGAAGGAGAAGGCCCCGATCTACATCTTCACCGACCCGTTCTTCATTTCCCCCTCTCTAGCTAGAGGGATCTTGCCTAGGGTTTCCTCTTGTGGAGAACCTAGGCATCTTGTTTCTTGTTGGTGATTCAAGAAGTGTTGGGAGCCCCCAATTAAGTTGTGGGTGTGTGCCCCAAGGTGTTTGTAAAGGATTTGATCCCCGCCTCAAAGGGGTTCTATAGTGGAAGGTGAACTAGGCCTTTGTGGCGAGCTCACACCCCTCCAACGAGACGTACTCCCCTAAAAAGGAGGAACTCGGAAATACATCGTGTCTCCGTGTGCTTCCATCGGTTACCTCGTTCCTCCCTCTCTTTACTTACTTGTACTTGTTGCATTGATTGCTTATCTTGTCATATAGGTAAATTCATCACTAGTTGCACTATCTAGAGAATTTACCTTTCTTGTCAAGCCTAAATTTGAGAAAAATTAAAATTTGCCGTAGGACCTATTCACCCCCCCTCTAGGTGCCTATACTTTACTTTCAATTGGTATCAGAGCCTCGGCTCTTCTATCGGGCTTAACCGCCTAAGATTTTGAGTATGGGAGATGATGTGGTTGACACTCCGTCCGATGTCAATGTGACCATGGATGATCTCAATGAATTGAGAACTTCATTGACCTCATCCATAGACACAAAATTTGATGAGTTGCGTCAATTCATGGCACAATTCCTCAAAGACAAAGGACCGGAGGTGGTCGACTCATCCCCTCCGGAAACGGAGGGTGCCAAGAAAGGGGTTGATGGTGAACCACTTAAAACTGCTTCCGCCGAACAATCCGCTAAGAAGGGTGCGAGTGGAAAGGAAGGATATCATGCCGTTGAAGGCCAATATTCTCCCGATCCTCCCATCCCTTTTCCTCATATAATTCCTAGGGGAGATCCACCTAAAATTGATGCATATTCTTTTAGTGAATGGCAATACTACATGGAGACTCACTTGAACTCTTCTTGTATAGATCTTTGGAGAATCACTCGTGATGGATACAAGCCATATGATCCCAAGAATCTCACAAGAAGAGAGGTTGTAGATTGCCAACTCAATTACACCGCTTTGTCCATCCTTCATCAAGCCGTGGGCCCCAATCACATGCCGCATCTTCAACACTTCTCCACCGCCAAAGAGACATGGGATGCACTTGTCCTCATGTTTGTTGGGAATGAAAGCATGCAAAGAAATCGCTATGACACCTTGACCAATGAGGCCGAAGGATTCTTCATGCGTGATGGAGAAGATCACGTTGACATGTATCGGAGGCTCAAATCACTTGCCACCGCTTTCTCTAATGCGGGTGCAACACATATTGATGATGCTTGGATCAAGAGGAAGTTCATAATTGCCGTGATGCCGTTTGAGGGCACGGATATGAAGAGCATTCAAGGGAGACATGATTTCTCTACCATGACCTCTACTCAAGTCATGCAAGAATTGAGCTCCTACAAAGTGCAAACCAAGAATGCTCTTGACAACCGTGCTAGGGCCATTGGGATGCATCAAGGAGCTTCCGTTGCTTTGAAGGCCAAGGTGTTGGCAAGAGAAGTTGAGAATGATGAAGATGGTGAAGAAGCATTGCCTCCATTGAAGGAACAAGAATATGATCCCGTCCTAAAGGATCTAATAGCTCTCACCGTGCAAAAGTTTTGGAACAATCCCCCAAAAGCAAGAAGTTTGTTGAGGAGAAGACCAAGTCTCGTTATGGTAATGATGGGGCTCAAAAAGTGAGATCTTGCTTCAATTGCCAAGACAAGTACCATTTCATTGCGGAGAACCATAGCGGCAAGCTCATCCGCAAGGACAAGTCCAAGATTGAATACAAGAAACCTCATTTCAAGAAGAAACCTTTCAACAAAAAAACTCCTACCAAGTTTGTGCTCTTGACTCAAGAGGAGTATGATTCCGGGAGTGATGAAGAAGAAGAAACCACAAGTGAAGTGGCCGCTCTAGCTATTGCTTCCACTCCATCTTCGTCATCTCTCTTTGAATCCCCCAATGAAAATCTTCCTCAACGCGATGCCAAGTGCTTCATGGCTAAGGCCACGGAGGTATCATCTTCTCCTAACTCTAAGACCCCTAGTGAACTAGAACATATTGCTTGTCTTAGAGAAGAAGAGGAAAGAGCCTCCTTGGACCGTTTTATGTCTAACATGCAAGGGGAGACCAAGAAGTACTTTGAGCATCTCATGAGGCAATTGGGAGAGGCCCAAGAGGCCCTTGAGAAGAAAGGTGAGATCGAGAGAAGGGATGCGGATGAAATTGCATCTCTCTCAATGACTCTTGAAGAAGAGCATGATGGTAGAGTTTCTCTAGAGGATGAACTTGAAACTATTGAAACTACTCATAATGAACTTGTCTCTAAAATCATTAAGGAACGTGATCTTGCTATTGCTAAATATAAAAAGGCTAAAAAGGATAAAGTAGAGTTTGGGGTTGGTCATGATAAACTAACCGAGGAGTTTGAAAAGCTAACCATTGCTCACAAAGCTTTAGAAAGCCAACACTCATCCCTCAAAGAGTTGCATGAACAACTTCAAACTCAACTTACTCAATCTAACCATCCTAGCACTTCTACTTCTTCTTGTGATAATGCAAATATTGTTGAAGAAAATGCTAGGTTGAAGAATGAGCTAGCAAGGCTCAAGGGCAAAAGCACTCAAGTTGAAAAGGTGGTGCTTGCCACCCCACAAGTGGTTGCCCCAAGCTCTAATGCGGTCATTTCTAGACCACAATTGAGTGCTCCAAGGCAACAAGTGGGCAAGCAAGGTCTTGGCTATGTAGCCAAGAAAAGGAACAAGAAGAAGAAGAACAAGAAGAAGAACAAACATGGTGCTTCGGGTGGTATTGTCATTAGGGACAACACTACTCGTAGCTCCTCCGCGGGAACTAACAACCCACACCATTTCTTATATGTTGATTATTATGGTGTTGTGCAAGCTAAATATGTTGGTCCAATTGAGGGGTTTATTGACTACACTATATGGGTTCCAAAGACCCTTGTTGCTAACATGAAGGGACCCAACTCGGGTCCTAACTCTAGTCAATGATCTCTTGCAGGACTATGCTTCCGGTGGGGCTAAATGGATTCTTGATAGTGGATGCACTAATCATATGACCGGAAGCAAAGAACTTGTGACGGAGTTGCGACCAAATGACATCCAAGCAACCGTCACCTATGGGGACTCGTCCAAGTCTAAGGTATCCGGGTTTGGCAAGGTTGTGGTGGCTCCCGATATCACTATCGTGAACGTCATGCTTGTCGAATCCCTTAGTTACAATTTACTTTCAGTCCGCTCTCTTAGTAAGATGGGGTTCTCCGTCTTCTTTGATGGTGATATTGTGGTCCTTTTGAGGAGCAAGACTCTTGACGTCGCTCACGTGGGACATGTTGAAAATGAGTTGTATGTGGTAGACTTTTCTAAGTCAACCAACACTCAAGCAATGTGTCTTTTCGGGAAGGCGGACTTGGGATGGTTATGGCATCGCCGCCTATCCCATGTCAACATGAGAACTTTGCAAAGTCTTCACAAAAGTGGCCTTATTGTTGGACTAAAAGAAAATGTTTCCTTTGCAAAGGATCGCGTTTGTAGGTCGTGTGTTGAAGGGAAGATGCATGACATTGTGCACAAGGCCAAGACTATTATCTCATCAAAGAGGATCTTGGAGCTTCTTCATGTTGATCTCTTTGGTGCCGTGCCCGAGGCAAGTCTTGGCGGCAAGAAGTATTGCTTGGTAATTGTCGATGATTATTCAAGATACACTTGGGTTTATTTCTTCAAGTGCAAGAGTGAGACCCAACAAACCATCATCGACTTCTCCAACGAAGTGCAACGTCAACACAATGTGCAAATCATGGCTATTAGGAGTGATAATGGGTCGGAGTTCAAGAACTATACATTGAATGAATTTCTTAGTGAAGAAGGCATTCGTCACCAATACTCCGCCACTTACACTCCTCAACAAAATGGTGTTGCCGAAAGGAAGAATCGCACTCTCTTGGATATGGCAAGGACCATGTTGGCGGAGTACTCTTCTCCCCAATATTTATGGGCCGAGGCCGTATCCACCGCATGCCACTCCTCCAACCGCCTCTACATCCGCAAAGGCTTGAGCAAGACCCCATATGAGATCCTCACCGGCAACAAGCCCAACGTATCCTACTTCCGTGTATTCGGTTGTAAGTGCTTTTATTTGATCAAGGGTATTAGGTTGTCGAAATTTCAATCCAAAACTATTGAGGGTATTTTTGTTGGTTACGGTGCCGAATCCCACACTTATAGAGTCTATGACAAAGCCTCACGGATTGTCATAGAATCTTGTAGTGTGGTGTTCGAGGAAAATGACGGCTCCCAAGTGGCGCAATTTCATGTTTCAAATGTAGATGTTGAAATGCCTCAAGAAGCCATAGGAAGGATGGGTGTGGGATTCTTCCGCCCCATCGAGGGACACCTTATGGCGACTCGAGAAGGACTATGCTCTACCCAAGTGGAGCCCTCCTCTACATTTTAAGATCAAGCCAAGGAACCAACTACTACACCTAACCGAGAACATATTCAAGACCCTCCTCTCATTGATCAAGTGACTCCGCAAGTCGTACCCACTCCTCTCACTAATGCGAGTCAAGATCAAGGCCAAGATCAATCATCCTCTTCATCCTCTTCTCAAGTTGAAGCTAGTATTGAAGATATTGTTGATGACGATTTTGATGATCAAGGCCATGTTGGTCAAGATGGGGACCCAAATGATCAAGATGATCAAGTGATTCCTCCTCGCAATAATGAGGAGATCGAAGCCCGTCGCATCAAAAGGATAAGAAGAGCTTTGAAGCAAATTGATGCCCAAGATGACAAGGTCTTGGAGGATGTTCAAGCTAGAAGATCCACTAGAAGGCAATTGGCTCATTTTTGTGAGCATCAAGCTCATATCTCTATGGTGGAGCCTAAGAAAGTGTATGAAGCTCTTGAGGACTCCGATTGGGTTGAAGCTATGCATGATGAGCTCAATAACTTTGAGCGCAACAAAGTTTGGAGATTGGTTGAGAAACCCAAGGATTGCCACAATGTTATTGGCACCAAGTGGATTTTCAAGAACAAGCAAGATGAGAATGGCATTGTCATTAGGAACAAGGCAAGATTGGTCGCTCAAGGTTACACCCAAGTTGAAGGCATTGACTTTGATGAAACCTATGCGCCCGTGGCTCGCCTTGAGTCGATCCGTATCCTCCTTGCTTATGCATCCTCACATAATTTCAAATTGCAACAAATGGATGTGAAAAGTGCTTTCTTGAATGGTCCACTAAAAGAGGAGGTATATGTTAAGCAACCTCCGGGGTTCGAGAATCTCAACTTTCCCAACCACGTTTACAAACTTGACAAGGCTCTCTATGGTCTCAAACAAGCACCTCGTGCTTGGTATGAGCACCTTAGGGAGTTGTTAGATGATCGTGGTTTCGAAGTTGGGAAGATTGACCCCACTCTCTTCACCAAGAGAGTAAAGGGAGAGCTTTTCATATGCCAACTCTATGTGGACGATATCATCTTTGGCTCAACTAACCAAGCTTTCAATAATGAGTTCTCTAAGATTATGACTGACAGGTTCGAGATGTCTATGATGGGTGAGCTTAAATTCTTCCTTGGCTTTGAGATCAAGCAATTGGCCCGTGGTACCTTCATTTCTCAAGCCAAGTATACTCAAGACATGCTCAAGAGGTTTAACTTCCAAGAGGCAAAGATCAAAACCACTCCTATGCAAGTCAAGTGGCATCTATCACGCAATCCAAAAGGGAGTAAGGATGTGGATCAAAAACTTTATCGTTCTATGATAGGTTCTTTGCTCTATCTTTGTGCATCTAGACCCGATATCGTTTTGAGTGTAGGTGTGTGTGCAAGGTATCAAGCGGCTCCTAAGGATTGCCACTTAGTGGCGGTTCATAGGATCTTTCGTTATTTGGTTCATACCCCAAGATTTGGTTTGTGGTACCCAAAGGGGGCACAATTCTCTCTCAATGGTTTTACGGATTCCGATTGGGCGGGTGATCAAGATGATAGGAAGTCAACTTCCGGGGCTTGCCAATTTCTTGGTAGGTCCCTTGTAAGTTGGTCCTCGAAGAAGCAAAATAGCATCTCTCTCTCAACCGCCGAGGCCGAGTATGTTGCCGCCGCTAGCGCATGCACTCAATTGTTATGGATGAGGCAAACTCTTAAGGAATATGGTGTCCATTTGGACAAAGTGCCTCTTTTATGTGACAATGAAAGTGCCATCAAGATTGCTTACAACCCGGTGCAACACACAAGGACGAAGCACATTGAAATTCGCCACCACTTCATCCGTGATCACGTGGCAAGAGGGGATATTGCACTCTCTTATGTGCCTACCAAGGACAATCTTGCGGATATTTTCACGAAGCCACTTGATGATGCAAGGTTCTTGTTCTTGAGGAATGAGCTAAATGTGATTGATTCAAGGAGCTTGACTTGACTATCTTGCGCACACCCCTATAGATGAAACGTGTTCGAGTTTAGATGTAGGCATGGACATAGGGGGAGTGTTATCCTAACACATTGGGTTCTCCTTCCCCCCATTATGCCCATAGCAAAAATTCATTGTGATCTCTCTTTTTCTAATGTTGAATTGTGAGCTTCAATGTTGAGTTTTGGCAATGCCCCCAAGATATATCTTCGCGGTTGCATACCAAGAACTCTTACATGGTGGCTTCGGCCACCAACCTCTTCATTTCGAAGAGTTGGATCTTAGTTGGGTTTTTCTACTCGTCATTTCATTGCATTTTGTGTGTTTTTCCCGGCTAAGTGGTTCTTCCTAGGAAAATCCCACTCAATTGTTATTTTAGTTGGTTGTTTCTTGCTCTTGAGAGGGATAAGTACTAGTCTCAGTTTGTTAAATCTATCCTAAGCCTTTCTCTCAAAAAGCCTTTCTTTTCTAAGCACTAGTGTCGTCCGTTGAAAACGAGGAAATTTTGAATCAGGAGGCAGTCGGAATTTCCGGCTAGGCGAACTTCATAAAGCCTGGAGCCCGACGGGGAGGGGCAGTTCTTGCCCTTTTCCCGTCCGCTCCTCTCCACCAAATCGCCGCCGCCGTGATTCTTGGCCTCCCGGGCCGTTTCCTCCGCGAGATCTTGGAGCTTTGGCCCGGATCTTGTTCTCCTCGCGATTTGGAACGTTTCTACCCAAGCATTTTTCTCCATGGATCCCAGTAATGTTCAAATCTCTTGAATCTTGGTGCTATAACCTTACCTTCCATGGATTTGCGTTTTGTTGGCTATGCTTGGTAGATTTCGCTCCAGAGAGGACCCCCTACATGCTAGAAACCATAGACTAGATTACTTGTTTGCAATCCATGTGGAAATCTGAGATTTAGATTGATTTTGTGCTGATCCGCAACTTACCGGAATATCCGGTCCACGACTGAACCGGAATATCCGGGTAACCGGAATATCCGGTTCAGTTTTGAACCGGAATATCCGGCTATGTCCAGTACTGTTTTAGGGCAGCCCCAAATTGATCTTTCCCAGATTTCTACCTCGATTGTTTCCTGGAATCTCCTCTATCGTTTCTATGCATGATTGTATCCGTTGTATGACACTAGTGTACTCATCTTGTGCTTTTCCTATACTATCTTGTTTCACAGATGGTGACCATGAAAGGAGCGTTCCGAAGCCCAAGAAGCAAGTTTCTGTCCGTAACAAGAGGAAACCTCGGCTCAACTATAAGACCGACATTCCCACTCAGGATTTCAATGAGCTCAGAAAGCAGGATGCCTATCTTGGTCCGAGGGTTGCAAATATTGATTCTCGTTTCTGGAATCTGGAGCAGTCCTATATTTACGCTGACATCTATTGTGACTACCGCTATCCGTGCCGCCCTATGCATCCATTTGACCATGCCGCTCTCAAGGCCAAGGAGGAATTTGCTGATGCAGCCAGTGTTGTTGAGCGTTTCGGTCTGGTGAAGCTTATGGAGACTCAGTGCAACTACAACACACAGCTTGTGATGCAGTTTATGTCCACCCTCGTGTTCTCCTCTGGGGATATTGTGACTCGTCTCAAGTGGATGTCTGAGGACACA
Source organism: Alopecurus myosuroides (assembly GCA_028641055.1). Taxonomy (NCBI): domain Eukaryota; kingdom Viridiplantae; phylum Streptophyta; class Magnoliopsida; order Poales; family Poaceae; genus Alopecurus; species Alopecurus myosuroides. The sequence continues at coordinate 418,882,557 of CM054058.1, forward strand.
CCTTGTGAAGCATCTTTTGAGAGGTTTGCTCGGCGTCTTGGCTACTCTTACAGCGAGCACCCTCCTCTTGGTCGCCGCGTCCATGAGGTTGATAGGCCGAGGAGGAAGGTATCCATGGCTGAGCTGTATGCCCCTGGTTTCACTGTTGGGGGACTCGAGGGACTTCTTCCACTTTATGATCAGCTGGTTCGTATCTTCAGAGCTTTCCTTGTGCCGAGTGGAGGTAACAACGATGCCCTCACCACTCCTCTGTGCAACCTTCTGATTCTGGCTAAGGAGTGTATGGAGGAAGAGGACCCGTCTGTCTCCTATACTGTGGATGTGATGGACATCATCTTTCACGAGCTCTATGCTGCTATGATTGGTGGCTACACCATTCCCTATGCTCCCTATATCATGATGCTTATCAAGTATGAGATGAGGAAGGAGTATACCGAGTTACCCATGGTTGAGCACAAGGCCAGGAAGCTGTATGTCAAGAGGAAGCTGAAGACTGCGGCTGCTTCTCAGAGTGCTCCATTTGAGGGTGGTTCCTCTATGGGTGGTCCTTCTGGCTCTCAGTCTGCTCCCAGGGTGCCTGTGTCTGATATCACCACCTTGCGCCACGTCAGGAAGCTCTCCTGGTTTCAGCGCAACGTGCTCTGCATGAAGGTGGACATTCACAAGGAACAGTACAGGGCGTATCGCAGGGACACTGACTTGGCTAGCTCTCAGCGGCAGATTATCCATCACATGAGTGGTGGCACTGGTGATGTACCTGCTCCTATCGCTGCTCAGTCCTACTCTGCTTGGTCTGCTGGGGATTCCACTCCTTGGGAGAGCATTGAGGCGGCTCTCAGGTCTACTCAGGAGACTGCTACTCGAGCTCATGATGCGGCTGCTGATGAGGAGGAGTCTGATGATGAGGAGGAGTCGGATGCTTAGACCGTGTCTGGGACGTTAGATTAGCTATTTCCCTCCTTTTTGGTGTCTCGATGCCAAAGGGGGAGAAGTAGCTATTATAGTCTACAGGATTTGCACGGGTTCGGGCACAAGCATTTGCTTTTATCCTTCCTTTGAGTGCTTGTGTCCATTTTATCTTCATTTGTCGTGCTTGTGAACTTATGTCGGTTATTGTCTCGTTTATAACTATGTGTGCTATTATGTGTGTGACTATGTTGGTTATCTGGATATTATCATGGTTTATCTATTTATGGTGTGATGGTTATCTATCGTATATGTTGAGGAGATTATCTATGGTTGTGCGTGGTTATTCTTGGATATATCATTCTCGCACAAGGTATATACTTCTTTACACTCAACATATTGGTGATGTTGTCTCATTGTCATGTTTGCTACTTGTTGAAAATTTCTCCCTATACATCATTGCATCCATTTGCGTTTGAGGCAAACAAAAGATATGCATAGAGATAGGGGGAGAGATTTCCATCTTGTTTCAAGCATGATTACTGTCAAGGTTTATTGCAAATCTTAGTATTGTCATCTAACACCAAAAAGGGGGAGATTGAAAGTGCATTTCGTTTTCCCAGTGTTTTGTGTGTTAGTTAACAATACTAAGTACATTATTTATCGAGGTGTTTAGTGTGCAGGTGTTATACTTAACATCGGCATCGATCACCGAAAAGTCGGTGAAGTTTGGCCAGAGGTTTTTTGGGACAGAACTCAACCGGATTATTTGGTCCGGATTATTCATCCTGGACCGGATATTCCGGTTGCTGCGAAAAACTGCTAAGGACTGGAAGTTTTGCTCACAGAAGTGAACCGGATTATTCGGACCGGATTATTCATCCTGGACCGGATATTCCGGTTGCCGCGAAAAATGGCTAAGGACCGGAAGCTTGGAGCTACTGGAGTCAACCGGATTATTCGGACCGGATTATTCATCCTGGACCGGATATTCCGGTTGCTGCGAAAAATGGCTAAGGACCGGAAGCTTGGAGCTACTGGAGTCAACCGGATTATTCGGACCGGATTATTCATTCTGGACCGGATATTCCGGTTGCTGCGAAAAATGGCTAAGGACTGGAAGTTTGGAGCTACTGGAGTCAACCGGATTATTTGTACCAGATATTTCATATCTATACCGGATATTCCGGTTGCAGTTGAAGAAGTGGAAAAATGGCTAAGGACTAGAAGATTTGCGTACTGGCATCTACCAGATTATTTGTACCGGATTATTTCAGATCAACCGGATAATCCGGTCTAGCACTGCAGATCTGCGTGGAGCAAACTGACCGGATATTCCGGTCCAAACTTGGACCGGATATTCCGGTACCTTTTTTCCTGCACAACGACTAGTTGTGAGGAGGGACTATAAATACCCCTCCTCTTCTTCCTCAAGATCTAGTTCTTCCCCTTAGCATTGATGAGCATTTAAGAACTCACCAAATCCCTCATAACTCCCAATCCCTCCACCCAATCTTGAAGATCTTTGGAGGATTGAAGGAGAAGGCCCCGATCTACATCTTCACCGACCCGTTCTTCATTTCCCCCTCTCTAGCTAGAGGGATCTTGCCTAGGGTTTCCTCTTGTGGAGAACCTAGCATCTTGTTTCTTGTTGGTGATTCAAGAAGTGTTGGGAGCCCCCAATTAAGTTGTGGGTGTGTGCCCCAAGGTGTTTGTAAAGGATTTGATCCCCGCCTCAAAGGGGTTCTATAGTGGAAGGTGAACTAGGCCTTTGTGGCGAAGTTCATCGGAGAATAGGGTGAAGCCTTAGTGGCGTTGAGTAGGCCTTTGTGGCGAGCTCACACCCCTCCAACGAGACGTACTCCCCTAAAAAGGAGGAACTCGGAAATACATCGTGTCTCCGTGTGCTTCCATCGGTTACCTCGTTCCTCCCTCTCTTTACTTACTTGTACTTGTTGCATTGATTGCTTGTCTTGTCATATAGGTAAATTCATCACTAGTTGCACTATCTAGAGAATTTACCTTTCTTGTCAAGCCTAAATTTGAGAAAAATTAAAATTTGCCGTAGCACCTATTCACCCCCCTCTAGGTGCCTATACTTTACTTTCAGGGTTTTCTCTGAACATTTTCAGCACATACTGTATTTGATCTGTTGACTGACTCTGGCGCGCTTCTACATGTCGTACGCATCGCGAACCAGTCTGGGCTGGTCATGTTGAAATCACTAGATCGAAATTAGTCTAGATGCAATCGGTGACTCCTATGAACATGACTCTGTGACGTGATTCGAGATGGAAACCGAGAGGGAGAGGGAGAACAGAGAGAGGGGAGAGATACCACCTTCGGATCCTTTTGGAGTCGATGGTGTAGCGGAGGACATGGTGGCAACGGTGACTGTGAGGATTGGCGGCGGTGCTTCTCGTGCCTAGCGCTTAACCTAGAACGAATGTGGCATTTTGGTGGGGTTGGTGGCAGCGACGAACCTCGTAGTGTGTGACCCGGCCCCCACCTATTTATATAGAGCTGGTACAGGGGTCCACCAACCATATGAGTGGTTGGGCGCTCCTGATCAAGGTGCGTAAGACCAAGGGTTCCAGTAGGCCGTTGGGCCTACTCGAGAGCTCAATCTAACACCCCATTTTGATTTCAAATTTTACTTTATACCTTTTACTTTTACTCGTTTCATCATATTTTGGTACATAGAGCATGTTTCATCGTCACATCTCAATTGTCGATAGAATCAGACAGCTACAATATACCTTTCTGTTTCTGAAACAAAAATTGTTCCTTTTCGGGTCTCTCTTGATCCAGGAATCATAGGCTTTCCCTTAATCCCATGCCCGCAAAGTGTTCCTTGAACACATTGGATGTCAAGTCTTTCTTTAGCGGATCCGCAAGCATATCATTTGTCCTTATATGCTCGAGACTTATAGTTTGATCCTGGATTTTGTCTTTCACAACATAATACTTTATTTCTATTGTCTTAGTTATGGCCCACAAGTATAGGGGGTGTATCGTAGTACTTTCGATAAATAATAGTGTCGAACCCAACGAGGAGCAGAAGGTGTTGACAAGCAGTTTGGATAGAGGATTCACTGTAAACACTAGCAGACAGGTTTTTGGTGGTTTTTGATATAGCTGATAAATAAAGTCTGAGTAAATAAAAGATCGTAATAATAATTGCAAAGAGTGGCCCAATCCTTTTTAGAGAAAAGGACAAGACATTTGTTTTACTTATGATGCCTAAACGTTCTCGAGGACACATGGGAACTTCGTCAAGCGCTTTTGTTTCATACGGTTGATTAATATGTATTGTTTTGATAGGTGTTGTGTGGGTGAACCTATGCTAATGTTCCCAACTAGGACTAATACATACTTGTGCTTAAACCCTTGCAAGCATCCGCAACTACAAGAAGTAATTAAGATAAATCTAACCACAACCTTAAACTTCGGGTTCCTACACTCCCTCGTGCATCGGTTTCCAAACAGTGGTTTAGGTTTATGTCACTCCGACAAGTAGCCAAATACACAATGCATCCCTCTAGGCCCATAAAGGTGAAGTGTCATGTAGTTGACGTTCACATGACACCACTAGAAGAATAACACCACAACTTAAATATCAAACCATTAGATATTACTTCAACATAATTCCACTACTAACATCTTGACTTCTCCCATGTCCTCAAGAACTAAACGAACTACTCAAAAGACATCATATGGATCATGATCAGAGGTGATATAATGATGAATAACAATCTACTCATAAAGTGCAAACACCGATAAATCTCACAAGCATCAACAACTAACAATTAATCCACACCGGGAGAGAGATCTAGTGGAAAACAACAATATATAACCCTAATTGTCACAGAGGGATGGAGGTGGACGATGAGTATGATGGTGCTGGTGGTGAGGACGATGACGATGATTATCTTGATGATGCACGGAGAAATGACGGTGGCGATGGTGGTGATTTCCCATCTCCAGGGAGGAATTTCTGTCGGACCCCGGATCCAGAGATATACATACTGTTATGTGCTCCTAGCCATGGACTCACAAGGGCTTCAGGGTTACCAGCCCCGGCCGCAACAAACAACGGCAGACAGACCGGATTCATCGGCACGTAGTCCGGATCCCCGGTCTACTACTACTTGTATGCATGCTAGTCATAACCAATTATGCATACCCAAGCGTCCACGAGTCGGATGAAACTGAAGGAACGAGACCAAAGTTATACAGAGCTGCTATGTGTCCAGAAAGTGCAACAACAATCGAGGGTTACTAGGGTTACCTCGCCCCAGGCCGAATCACATCGGCAGGCGGGCTCGAACATGGATCATCGGCTCCACAACCCCTCGACTGCGACAACTATGCAGGCATAGCCAAAACTGTATAACAACGGGCTCGAAACCAACAACCGATCAAAGCAGCACTCTAGACATGAAAGCTGTATTAAACATGTGTTACTAGAGTATATCTTACAAACAGAGGTCACATGACCCAACATTACATCATACAACGAAAGGAAAATTATGTTGCTAATCAACAAGAACCAGCCCATAGATTCCAGACTGCTACCTGGGAACCCCAAACTACTCGTCGATGTCCACATCAAATCACCACCGAACTGAGGAACTCCACCTGAACCAAGTTGAAGCAAACATGAGTACGAGAGGTACTCAACAAGACTTAGTTAACCTATTAGATATGTGCTTATTTTCAGAAAGGTTTTATGAAGGATGTTTTTCGTAAAGCAATCTTTGTTTTCCAAATCGAGGAAGAATAACACGTCTCATGGAGTTTTTAAAACAGATGAGAGAACTAATCAACTACTGAAATCATCATCTTTTCATCCACCAACATCATTTCCCAACATCTCACATTCTACAAGGATCACCCCTCTCGGCATCTCCGAGGAGGCACCCTTCAATCATTGTCAACATATTTTACGTCACTTTCAAGTTATCTATGACCTCGTGTCTTCCACCAAGTCGTCCTTAACTGTGGACACGGCTTTCCGAAAGATTTATCCCTGCACGGTGGTACACTTTACCCACACGTACCCTCCGACTCTTAGAGCCACATCTACGCTCTTCCATGGAGCGCGGCAGAGGGTGGCTGGCTCCGACCTTTACCTTGTCGAGCCCTATCCATGAGTCAATCCAAACATGGCCACCCCGTCAACAGGGAGTTGGCCACCTCCTGACGGCACCTGTTCTGTGAGCCGGGATCAAGATCCGTGTACGTCCATCACTTGTCCCGGTCACGCCCTAAAGACCTCCAAAAGGTTTTTGACTCACACGCAGATGGAACTCCCAAACTACGTGACTCACGGATAGAACCAAACAAGTTAGTTAGTCAGGCGAGGTTCATTGGCTCGCGCGTGTGGTTGCACGCTCAGTCTTGGTTTCCGCGGCGAGACCTTAATCCTAGGGTTGGCAAGTACAGGACAAAGAACCACTTCCCAAGTGGCCTCCCGTCCTCGCCTTAGTGAGGTTAACCACACAATGCTCATCTCACCACGTCATCATATCATACTAGGTTATCGCAGCTCTGGTTCATCAACCGGATGGAGCAGAGGTAAACAAACATGTATGACTAAGCGAAGCAGATATGAGGCTCTGGCGATGCGCACAAGCAGTTCTATGGCGGCTAGGAGCAGTGGATCAGGATACTGAGGCGATGCAGTATATAGGTGAACTACATCTACTAGCATCAAATACTTTGGAATCGATTGCAAAGTACGAGAATCAAATGATGTTGGAAAACATATATTAGCAGATAATAGGTTATGCTTGCCTTTGTTATAAGAAAACCAGATAAAGATCTTCTGGAATAAGTGCTTGACTTGTCGGTTAAGATCAAGTATTCACCATTGGACTGCTGGCCTTTCTTCGGAGTCACGTTCTACCGAGGGGGAACAAACACCGAAAAAAAGAATAACAATCAAACATGGCATCGATGCAATGCACAACATGTATGCATGAGCAAGTTAATGCAATAAATTAAAACCCTAAACATGTTCGATGGGTTGCTAGGGTTCGCATGTCAGATATGCAATTTTACTAAAATTAGCCCGAAATAGACCCCGGTGGGGCACTTCGGGTGATTCTGAAAGTGAGTACAAATTCAAGTGCTCAAATGGGTTTGAAAACATCATAAACAGGTTTCATTTGTAATTTTGAGCATTTTGGTATATAACTTTTAATTTTCTAATTTTATTGAATAAAAACATATTTTCTTTATTTTAAATGGATTAAACAATATTAAAATAATGGTCCAAAAAAAACTTTGTCAAACATGTATGGAAGTTACATAAACAGGTAGATTATATTCTTCTGAACATTTTGGTACCTTCCTTTTATTTTTCTGAGGTATAAAACAAAAGCTATTAAATTATTAGAATTCATTATTTTTCTGTTATTATTAAACATTTTCTCGAAACAGACAAAACAGGATTATGACACCAGGATGACGTCATGATGGCCAGAGAAGCTCTGCCGGCGAGCAATTCGCCCGATCAAGCTCGAATTGGACCGCGGGGTGCGGTACGTTCGGTTGAGGGACTCGAGGGGAGCCATTAGGTGGCGGCGCCGCTGGAGTTGTGTCGCCGGAGGCTCGCCGGCGTCCATTCCGCGCGGTGGCGGTCACAGATGCACGGCGGCCGGGAGGTTACAGAGGGAGAGGGATGAAGGCAAGGGCACCCACGGGTGCAGGGGCTCACTCGGATTCTCTTGGGGTGGTCGGGGAGGCCGGACGAAGGCAGATAGCGGGGAATCGACCGCGGCAGTCACCGGCCGGAGTCGGTGAAGAAGCGGATGGCGACGGGGATTCCATCCTTCCCGACTGGATTCCGGTTGCAAGGAGTGTCAGCGGAGGACGGCGAACGCGATGGCGTGCTTGGAAGATCTCGGTGAGGCTCGAGGCGACGGCGGCGTCGGATCATGGCCGAGCTAGGGTTCGAATCGCACAGAGAGGAGCAGAGAGAGGAGGGCACGCGAGGAGGGAGTTCTGCGGGGTGTGCACGATCCGGACGTCTCCAGGGGGTCCTCACCCCTCGCGACTGGAAGCAGGAGGTGGCAGCGGCCACCTCACCGTCGTCCTCGTCCTTCTGGCCAGAGCTAGAAGGAAAGGAAAAGAAAAGGGAATTGCGAAAACCCCCTAGAGTTTTAAAAATTTGCAAAGAGGTCATTTTCTTAAATAAAACAACACAGAAAACATTGTTTTGAGGGCCTTTTTGCAAACAGAAAATTTGGCAAAAATGATATTTGGAAACCTCACAAAATTTCCAACCTCACCATGTTTTTCTTTGGTGAAATTGAAATATTTTACAACACAAAATTGTGAAACCCATTTTAAGTACTATTTGTGGTAATTTTCTCAAAACATTTAAATTCATAATTTAAATTGTTTCAAACATGATTAAATTTTTGTTTCATGCATGTATGATATGAACACAACACCACGCACCCTAATTTAGCAAAACTCGGATGTTACAATTTCCCCGACAGATTTCTCCCTGCCGGAGAACTTTTCTCTCTCTTGGTTTCCGCCCCGAGGAGGTGGCGGAATATTTCCTCAATGGTTATCTCGGGCTTAGGGTTCCCTGAGGATGAAGTACACGAAAGGGGTCGGCCAGAAGTGGGCCAGGGTGGCCACACCACTTGGCGGCGTGGGCAGGGGCGCCACTTGGTGGTGTGGGTCCCTGGTGGCTCCCCTCTGGCTCCGCTCGTGGCCGGCTCCCTCTTCTGATGTTTTAAGACTCCCCCGATGTCCCCCTTCTTCTTCTTATCATCATAAATAGGGTATGTTGACGGTGCTTTTTCCGGATGATTTCTGGTCCCGGTGATTATTCTCCAATAATTATCAAACATGCAAAATAATATGAGATAACATAAGTAATGCATCATAATATGAAATATATCGATGAATAACAAAAAATTATAATATAAAATAGTGATGCAAAATGGACGTATCAACTCCCCCACAAGCCTTGACCTTGCTTGTCCCCAAGCAAAACTTAACTTAGTAAACATGACCACATGTTTATGGAGTGAGGTGTCGATAAATAAAATACGGACAAGAAGCATCACATCTATCAATACACAAGTCATTCTAGACAACAACTTCTTCTCATATAAATCAACTTGAAACTAGTAGAGGGGGTCATAATAAAGGTGCAAAAAGAAAATCATAATTGGCGAAGGCAAACTTTGTTCCTGCTCAGAGAACAATTAACAGATTGTAATTATCTTTCGATGAGAGTCTTTATATTATAGCTTATGTTGCAAAGTTTAACATGCTCAATCATAACAATATCTTTGCAGTCATTGATAACTTTCAAAGTGATATTCATTCAGATAAAAACATTGTATGAAACAAGGAAGGATAAAGACGTGATTGAAGAAATCAACATATAGATGGTTGGATCACAATAAGTCAAATGCTTGCTTAAGAAAGAAAGAAGTAGGTTTATCGACTCAACATAAAAGTAAAAGATATGCCCTTCGCAGAGGTAAGAAGGGATTAACTCATGTGCTAGAGCTTTTTATTTGATTAACATAGAGAGCATAAAATATTTGACACTCCTCCCAACCTTTCTTATCACAAACCATGGCTAACCGAATCCTCGGGTGCCTGCGAAAAATCATATATCATGGAGGAGCGTCTAATTTTTAGGGTAGGTGTGTATGTCTATGTCAACGAATCATCAAGCAAACAGTACATTAAGTCACAAGGCAACTAGACCTTACCTAAGAGAGGCTCCCATTGAAGGACGCTACTGGGGTAGTAGATCATCCCTCTTCTCTTTTGTTTACACAATTATGCTTTGACTGATAAATCAGGGGCAAAAGGGGTAAAGATATTTTATAGTAATTAAGTTTGGGGCTCGGAACCCCATTGCCAGCTCTTCTAGCAGTTGGATAAGCGGATGTGTCAGTAGTCCAGGTGTGTAAAGTCCAATCAACGAGTAAAATAATGCCGTCTACCTACGTCCTCATGAGCTAAAACAGGGGCCCAAAAATGTTTTATAGCTTTTAAGGTTTTAAAGGTAGCACACAAGAAATTTAGTTGGAGTGACGGTTAAATACCACATATAGGTAGGTATGATGGACACAGATGACATGGTTTTTGGCTCAAGGTTTGGATGCTCCAGAAGCATTCTCTCTCGGTACAGGTTTTTGGCTAGCAAGGCTAGGTAGGAAACATAAGAGTTGAAGGGAAACAAGCAAATATACATGTGATAAAAACAATCATGCAATCTTCCTTGGAAGTACAAATGATCTTAACTTGAGAATACTAAGGTTATGAGCCAACAAGAAACAAAGATCATGGAACAATATGTCTACATGCTTGTCCCTCTTTTCTACTTAAGCCTCAAAGTATTGTTGCTACCGACCAATGCTAAGTTTGCCAAAACCAAATATATTAACTTGATGCTCCCATATTGATACCAATACTAATAACAAGATCAACCATATAACATAAATTGCAAACTAAAATAAAGTGTAGAGAGTAAATGATGAAACTTCTCATTAATATTCCATAACAGCAACTCACACCAAGGGATACATCGATAACCAACTAAAGGAGAGATACTTCCTTACTGCAAACCATCCTATATGATAACTTCTCTACTCATGATATGTCTCTACTAAAAAGTAAAAAGGTGAAATATAAAGGTGTTCTACACCGTCACTCCCCCAAGCTTAGAAAAAAAAGGGATGCCAATACCAATGACGAATTACTTCTTCGGTGGTGGTGGTGAATCCTTCCCATCATCAGACTTCCAAGGTAAAGGCTCTCCATTAAAAAATGATGACTTGGACTTACACTTTTGATTATGCACGTTGTAGAGTTGTGCTTGTAATTTCTTTGTGGCCTCGATGAGCGAGAAGATTTCCTCCCAAACCTTGGCAGTCTCCTTCTTGTGCTCAGCAATTAGTTCTGCAATGTCTACTTCACGATCCGCCATCTTCTTGTATATAAAGACTTCTTGCTCCAGCTCTTCCATCCTGGCTTCCAGAATGCCTTCTCCTTGAGGACCCTGGACATCTTCTTTGCGGCGATACACCTATGTCGGCCATGTCGAAGGTGTTGGGAACACGGCTCTTGGTGGAGACCAAGGATTTGAGGAGACAACCAACCTAGCTGACAGTGCAACCTCCGGAGGATGCAAAACAGCTCGCAAAACAGTTTAAAAGCGGCAGGGGGGGCATTTATCTTGTTTTGAATAGTTGTGGGGGTTAAGTGTGCTAATTTATAGTTGAGGGGGTGATGCGTCCGAAACGTGAAACTTGTCGGGGTTATATAGACTTCTATTACAAAACAAGAGAACAAAGCTAGGAAAGAGAAAAATGATACAACATAAATTTCAATATAGGAAGTCAACTGGTGTGGGTGGTGGTGGGGGGGGGGGGGGGGATAGCACAAATGCATGGCACCATGTGTAGTAACTCGTGAATCTGACATTATTACTTTTGACCATACAACTAATCATGCCGTTTTGGGGCTATGTAGGTCTGACGTTAACTAAATTATGGTCATCAAGATGTGCAGTTCGCATCATAAGGGATGGAGTCTCTGGGATTTGAACCGACCTAATAACCAAAGTCCTAATTGGTGAACACCTTTTGGTCAGCACACTTTGGTTAAGCACTCATGCTTTTCTTTTTCCACAGATGCATATTTTCCATACAATCAATGATAAGAAAAAAGGCCTTGTGAAGTTTGATAATGCGTAGTAACTCAGTTTCTCATATGTTAACACGTTCAACTGAAAGGACAACCGACACCGACAGTAGTAACAGATCCCATTTTCCAAATACCTCCTGCTCAGATACAAGTGTTTACTACCTCCGTTCCAAAATGTAAGCCTTTTTAGAAAGCTAAACTAGTTTGCTAAAAAGGCTTATATTTTGGAACGGAGGGAGTAGGATACTAGCTAAACCTGGGGGCAGCATTAACACACTGCTTGGCGGCAGTACAACGTGATATTGTTAACTTAATATCATCAATCTGTGATCGCTCATTGGGCGCAACCCATCTTCTTTATCATCATCATCAATACGGCTAATAGAGTATACGGAGTCGTCGTCCAGATCATTTACCCAAAAGGCCGCGGAGCAGCTATGAGTCATGATGTCGTTGTTGGTGTAGTTTCCTGAATAGTGTTCTTTGCACAACGTCTTCCCAAACTCTATGAAACGCCCATGGAAACTCTCATTTGCTGGATGCACAATCCTGCTGCCTTCGTATTCACAGTAAAGACAACGGTCTTCTTCTGCGATATACAGTGAAAAAGTCAAACCATGCTATTATATAGCACTAAATAAATGGCAGTGAAAAAATTACTAATCTGAAGACAATTTCTTTAGCATAGTTTCCTCGAAAAAAAAAATCTTTAGCATATAAACAACGGGAACAAAATGACACATGGAAAGACCAAAGCAGTTGATTACTGATTTTATTCCAAGACAATGCTATACCCAGATAAATAAATCACAAGCGACTAGGAGACTACCTATTTCTTCTTTCCACATAGTTATCTGTTATTACAAAATAATATATCTTAAGTGGAAATATCAAAATTATCTGGAGGGGGATGCTTAGGTGGTGCAGTTAGTTATCCCAAGATGAGAGCAATGTGGAATAGACAACCTAACAAAAAAGAGTAATCTGTTTGGTGAATGCGATGACAGTTCAATGGACAAAAACAAGAGCATACCCGAGTTCAAAGATGGCGCACCAACACGGCAGCACAAGCACTGCTCTTTGGAGCCATCGTTGCTCCACTGGGCAAAGAATAGCACTGGAAGAGCACCAGCAGATTGGCTGTCTTTGCATGTAGCGAGGAAATTGATATGGGAGTGATGATATCTCCAATCGTTGCCAGTGATGTACTCAGGACCATTAACATTCTCATTGACACCGCATATAACATGCAGTTCATATTTGGGTACCTTAACAAGGCAAAGAAAATTAAATCAAAATTGCACATAACACACACACACACAAAAAAAAAGACATAGATTGTTTTGCTCGGTAAGATGATTGAGAAAGTGAGCAGCAAAAGAAACTAACCCCAGGTTGACTGTTGTACATGTCCAAAGCAGATTTCACCATACGGACGACTCTAGCATGCTGGTTCCAGAAGTTATTTCTTTTTTTATTTACCCTAGCGTATGTCAACTTATCCAACACCTTGGTTTCTGGCAGCACTTGACCTTGGTACTTTGCGGACAAATACTGCGCGGTACTGGAGAGGTGGTAAGCAACCTCACAGGAGAGTGGGCCACTGCCCTTTAGATAAATGGAGCCCATCCGCGAAACCAGAAGAGGTTGGCTTAGAAGCACACACTGCGCTTGACGGTTTGGATGGAGTGCAGCAGCAGTCGCAGCAGCATAGGCCTCTTGGAGGCTGGCAGATGGAACAGTGTGGTCACACTGGAAGTTGGGATCAGCAACTCGCAGGTCAGCCCCAGCCTCCAGCAGATCATGCATAGCTCGATCAACCGTGAGGGTGTCGTAGCGGGTGCACAGGAAGGAGACGAGGCCATAGAAGGAGCGGACTTCAATCCTCAGCAAGGCACTGGTGCTGATCATGGCGTCCATTTCTTTCGACGGGGGAAGCGGGCAGGCTGAGCTATACCAGATAGTATTGAAGAGGATGTTGGACACAGGGTCAAGTGGGCCGAAGCAGTGACCATAGTGGAGCATGCTGTAGAGCAGGTGCTGGGAGCATAGTTGGTCCCTGGGCAGCCTGGCAAGTGCCTGTAGGTAGTATCCATGGATAGTGGTGAGAAGCAGACCCCTCATGGTTGTCCGCCCAGGAAACACCACCCCTCTGAGATCTGGATTGAGAGTGACGAGGCGACAAGAGGCCAGGTCCCAGGAATCCTTGAGGTCAAAAACTGATGGGTGAGGAGGTTCCATGGTCGGGAAGGACACGGACAAGTCAGAGGAGGTCACGCTGGGGCCTGATAGCACGGCGGCAAGCTTCTTCATACTCGGCGAAAGTATCCTCCACCCTGTAAGGAACCGCTTCGGATTTGGGTGCTGCGCGGCAACAGCGGCGCAGCATAGAGCCGCTTCGACGGCTGCTGCCGTAGCATCGGAACCGAACTTGAAGCTCTGGTCCAGCCCGCGGTGCTTGATGATGATGCGGGCGGCGACGAGAGGGTCAGCCTTGGCCTTGTGGAGGTACCACACGGCATGCGCGTCGCTGAGGTGGGGGAATAGGACGGCCAGGAAGGCGACCAGACCGTTGAGCGACCGCTGGTTCATGTCCCCGTCGATCTGATCATCTTCCTCCTCCTCCTCCTTCTCCTCCTCCTCCTCCTCCTCCTCCTCTGTCTGGACGACAGCCATGTCGATGAAGGTATTGGCGATGATGTTGGAGAGGGGATCTAAGAGACCGAAACAGAAGCCGGCGGCATCCCAGGTCTTCACCTGCTGGTAGCAGATCTGAATTCTGGCGAGAAGCTCCGACCTCATCTCGTATTCGTCCGTGCCGTCGGGGAATCCAAGCGTGACGTCCTCGTCCACAAGGTTGCCCGGCCCGAAGATGCGCGGCTTGCAAACGCGGGGTGGCTCGCTGGCGCGGCTGAAGACGCGGAGGAGGCGGGTGAACACGCTGCTGGCGTCGCCGATGTCGCTGCAGCTTCCGCCGCCGTCGGTGAGGTCGACGTTCCTCCTCGCCAGCAACATGGCTCCGTCCTGCAGCTAGGGATTCCGAGGAGAAGTTACTCCGCCCGTGGTTTGGGGATTTTGGTTTGGGGATCGGGTTTCTTCTTCCTCTTCTGTGTTTATTATTATTACGACGAGAGAGAGAGAACCATTGGGCTGCCGTATATCTAATGGGCTGCCGTTTGTATTTGTCTCGGTTTCCGCTTAGATAACACGATTCTGCTCGGCCGCTGGATTCTTGACTTCGCCGATAAAATAACGGTGCCGTGGGAATATTTCTTGGTAACTACTAGGAATCGGACGCCGATAGTTTGATTCTCATCGGACCTTAGTTTGTCCGTCCGATTGGAAGCAGCCAGACCGTAGGATTATGAAACATGCTCACGGGTCTCTTTCCATAATTCCGGCAATCAATTGCGTCACTAAAACTGCTCTGAGTAACTGTTTAGCTAAAACTGCTCCGATTAAATTGCTTCCCTACTATATCGGATAGATCGCTAATCTCTCCTGCCTTCCTCCATCTTCTTGCTTCGTACTTCTTCATGGAAAGTAAACGTGAAGCATACTTTTTTATTCTAGAAGCATACGATTATAACATTAGTAGCATAATATATAACTTGAGACAATACAAAGATTAATTTATGCTTCGGGAGCAATTAAATTGGTAGTAGGAAGCACACATGTGACGCTATTGGAATCCATGGCCTCAGAAAAGAAGCAGCGCTAAATTTCCTGAAGCACATCCATTGGTAAAAGAAGCACGTAGCTCATACGTCGGAAGCAATGTTATTCTGAGGAAGCAGTGATATGATTGGCAAAAAAATATTTGGTTTAGGAAGCATCGTGCGGTCGTCAGCACTATAGGTGGTGACGGTCGGCGACACGCCACGCCGCGATCTCGGCCGAGAAGTTGTCGTCCCTGCGCACGACCCTCGACCAAGGTCGAGCCAACCAGCCTGTGGACGACGACGAACTACACCGACCGGTCGCAGTTCATCCTTGCCGCGCTCACCCTCGCCGTGATGCGACCTGCGTAGGGCTTCATTGTCGCCGCGCCGGCCGTTGATGATGCTCCGCTCCTCCCTTGTTGGCCCGCCCAACCCCTTCTCGAGGTGCGTGGGACCATGAAGCATTGGCGAGCTCCACCGGAAGCACTACGGCGTCAGAGGGCTAGACACGGCGGCAACGGCCAGCCAAGAGCCATCACGAACGACGGTAGTGGCAGCGGCGACGGTTCCGCTAGATCTCGTTGGGGGACCGCAATGATGTGGTGTCTTGCCGGTCATTATATAGCTCAAACATGAGTCTGTTGGATGCGTTTTTGTGAATGTGGGACCAGACGCTAGTCCGGCGTTTTGTTGGATATCGGACTACGATATGTAGTATTTACCATATTTCTTCTCGGTTTCCCCTTAGCTAAACTAGTAAAATTGTACGTGCATTGCACGTCTCACAAATTAATTAGTGGAGTATTTTAATGATGTAACAGAATATGATCATTTATTTATGATCTTGAATGAGATGCATGTATAACCCAACCACACGAGCAGGATGAGCTCAATGAGTATATAATTTCCATGAAAAACCATATAACATAGTTTAAATAAATGTAAATATTATAACATTTTAAAAAATCTTTATTAAAATGGGTGCTCTTAAGCATGACTTCTTTAAATATTTTAAATAAACCTGGGAAGTGAAAGAATGTGAGAAACGGTGTTGGAAAGCTTAACACAGCACATTGAAATTGGACGCCTTAAGAATAGCTTCCATAACATGCTTGTGTAGCTGCCGTGGGGCAATGCACTAAAGCTTGTAAATCCATACGTGAAGTCAGTGAAGTCAATGTAGTCAATGTAGTTTCGGTTCCAAAAAGGAAAGCATATGCTAGTTTTGGTTCTTTGGATTTTTATGTAATGATAAGGCCTAAATTTGTGTATACAAAGCATTGGTGTTAAAATTGTGTATTTTCTTGTTTGGTTATTCTTTAGAAAATAAATGACATTCTATATGATTTGGCGTGCCAAGATTCAAAGCTGTATTGTACGGCCTAGCTTGGCCCAGAATATGAATGCAACACCTCCATTCTATAATTGAAGGCCAAATTTATGAAAGTAAGTTTAGTTAAGAGTGTTCTTTCAAAATGTAAGAAGAAAAACTACATCCCACAAATGACTTTAATCAACACAGGTGTACCACAAATACATGTATGAGTTTAACGGTAAACTAAATTAAGTCAATTTAAAAACTCTTTCTCATTCTGATGCACCTCCTTATGCACATCAGCTGTTCATGTTAGTATTTTTCCACATGAGACCTGCATTTCATAAGCAAATATGAACGTAAAGCTGAAAACATTGTAGCATACACTTTCTGAGAGACAAATTACTGCACTCCAAATAAAAACACACAACATAGATTGCTATTGTTTAGTGTCTAGGGTGTAAATAGAAGAGTCAGATTATGAGTTTTTCTGTCCCCTTCTACGAAAAAGACACTCAGTGGATTTATATTGCGGCGTGCTATGCAAGTGCAATAGAGGGGACACAAATTTTGGTAACTAAGCAAATTTCACATTAAACACTTCTAACAGAACTGCACGTACACCAAGAGTTAAATAGAGGATGTTTGGAATAAGTAACCTCCATAATATATTCCAAATGAGCCCATAGAAACCGACATTGTGGAGACATTGTGCAGTCTGCCGATGACCAAGAAGCCCTCTTACCAGGCAAGCTCCTTCACTTCCAGGACTCAATTGTCGATGGGTATCTATCTGTTAAAAAACATAAACACAGAAATCATGTATTTAACCATGCTTTTCGTAAGAGCAACGGTAATCTAGTTTGTTTTGATTGCATTTTTCTTGAAGTTCAGTGAAGAATTTTCCTTGCATTTAGACTGTAACAGGCAGTAGGCAAAAAAGGACGTTTTTAATCGACTACATGACTTCCAAAGCAACCTGAACTTCACTATATTATTGAATTCTTTACGGACTCATTTATAAAAGAACTACAACACGTGTTCATGATTATCTTCATAAGACTTAGCAAGCTGAGATAGATTCATAGAACCAATTTTTTTCTCTCTCAGTTTTGTGGTGATTCATAAAACCAATTCAATCCTGCACAATATTTGTAATCTCCTGCAGGGTGAGACATGACCACACAAACAATGCATCTATGCTGGTCTGAACACACTTAACATGAGCTAATTTATACTACACTAAACTGCTAGTGAACTTATCTCCCTGAGAAGTGCCAATATGAGAGCACCACAATGAAACTTCCATTCGAGCATATTGCTTACCCGCGGATGCCAACAGCGGCTTGAGCTGAACTATCCATGGTAGAAATTTGGATTTCCTTCTGCATAAGATGACCAATGGTATCACAGGCATTATTTTATTGATAAGAAGTGGAAACACAAAAGAACACACTGAAGAGAAGACGAAATGAAGAGCACACTATTGTTTAGTGCAAATTTCTGAAAACTAAACTTAATTCCCAATTGCAGATAAATATATTACAGCCAGAACTTTAGCTGCATCATCCTAGTTTATATAACCTAAATTAGCAGCAAGCAAAAAACGACCTTGATCGATACTTTTTCAAAGCAAAGCTTCTTTCTTCCGACAATATTTGCTAATTTTTTCGTTAGAGATAAAAAGATGGGTCGCATAAGAACTTGGATATAGAAACGGAGCATTTCACTCGTGCGGATGCAGGCCGACCTCTGCAAATCCTCCGTTGCATCTTCCATTTACCACCAAAATTTTATCCATCATGGAATAAAACGTGAATCAATGAAATAAACTTTGTATGGGTGATAATAGAAACTACTTAACTGCAGTGAGACTGAACTACTCAAGCAGATGTTAACCAATACGGAGGAGGGTACGAACCATAGTTAGACTTCAGGTGTTCAACTTGCAATATGTGGAAATCGGGCTCATCTTCCCCATCGGCGTGCGAGTCCCGGTACACGGAGGCGTGGCACCAGCGGCTTGAGACAATGAGAAGAATAGTATGGGCTTGAGACTAAATTAGATATTCCATTGGGACATTGCAGAGTCACAGGAACAATATAGTCAGAGTAACAATAACTATGTTGAATAGTAAATTAGATATTTCATTCAGACAGAAGAGAAGTATGATCCATGCCAAAGCTAGATAGGTATCCTAAGTCCCTCCTATCATGAATGAGATCTTGTATTATGATGAATGTATTCTGAAATGTATGGGATAGTACAAACAATGAAGGTATTGAGCTTTAATGAACAAACCCACTGATGGCTTGAACGTCGAACAGGCAGGCGAGTGTGTTGGGCGTGGTACGGCAGGGCAACGGACAGTGCGGTCTGGGAGGCCGCCGTACGGCAGGGGCGAGAGGTGGTGCGTTTGGCGGCGGCGGCCTGGCTGCCCGTGCGTGCAGGACGACGGGTGCACGGGCACGGTGGGTAAGCAGCTGCGAGGTGCGGTGGCGGTCTGCCCTGCGCACGGGAACGACGCCGGAGCGGTTGCGTCGGCGGCGGCGGTCGATCTGGCGGGCACACGGGCACGGCACCAGAGCGGTTGCGTCGACTGCCGTATGGCGGGCGCACGGGCACAAAGCCGGAGAGGTTGCGGCAGCGGTCTAGCGGGCGCTCGGGCACGGCGGCCAGGCGGCGGGATGTTTGCAGGGGTGGGTTGCGTGCTCGGAGGCGGAATTTTTTTCTCGTTTGTGAACGGACAATTTCGTTAGTCGTCCGTCGGTTGTGTTTTAGCGTTAAGCTAAACCGTTCGATGCATTGGTTTGACGGTGTAGATCATTTGGATCACACGCTCTGGATCTTTTAATATTCGGTTTTGCTAAGTCTCAGTCAACTGAGATTTTCTTAAGTCTCAGTCAATTTTGAGAAAAGTGCAACCGCAATTCAAAAAAAAGTGCAATTACAACGGGTTCAGTTGCACTTTTCTGCTCAGAAAAGTGCAATTACACTTTTTTTAAACTATAGTTGCACTTTTCTTAATTGACTGAGACTTAAGCAAAAATCAGTTGACCGAGACATAGGCAATCCCTTTAATATTAGTGGAGATACGCGTGCGCGCTACGACAATTAAAAAAAAATACAGATTTCCTATTTATCAGCTACCTGTTTTACAATTGGGGCAGTCACTTTTGTGACCGCCCGATCTCTTTTGTGTTGCACTATCGCAGTGACCATTTGGTAACAGTAGAACGGGGAAACTTCCCAGCAACAAATAATTTTGACCGAATCAATAGAAAATTAAAGAGCTTCACACGATTTTCTTAAAAAGTCCAAGCAAAAAACCACAAACAATTTTGAAAAATACGTATGAATTTCTCGAAATTAGAAATATTTCCACAATTTGGAAATAATTGGAGGAATTCAGTGATTTGCAAAAGCATAAATAATCACCAATTGAGCATATTATCTCAATAAACTTTTGAGAATATTACTGCATCCGTTCGGAAATGTAAGACGCGGAAGGTTTTTACAACAGTTACCCAAAAAACGCAAAATGTACATGTTTGCCCCTGCGTAGACCCCTTCGTTCTCGCGCGTCGCCGATCGTGTCACGCCCTTTCTTCCTCCAGCCGCTCACACATCACGTCCAGGTTCAGGCCACCTCACCCAGCACATCGCTTCTCCTCCAGCCAGCAAGAGCACCTCCAGGTCGCCCAACAACTCACCGGCAACCATTGGAGAAAGCCAGCAAGAGACCTCCAGCAGATCGCCCCACACCTGTCCAGCTTCTCCTCCTTGCCGGCAACCAGGGGACAAACCAGAGGGAGCGCATCTAGGCTCGGGCCACCTCTAGCCGCTCGCCCAGCACCTCGCCGGCTTCCTCCTCCCTTCTCCTTGGTTACCCAGCAGCAGCAGATCGCCGGCTCCCAAGCGGCAGATCGCCGACTCATTCTCCCCGGCTACCTAGCAGTACAAGATCGCTGGCTTCCCAACAGCTGATCGGCACCCCCAAGCAGCCGCAGATCACCGACTTCCCAACAGCTGATCGCTGCCCCGAGCAGCCGTAGATCGCCGGTCCAATTGCAATGTCCACCTCCCCAATAGCCGATCGCGGCCCAAGCAGCCGTAGATCGTCAATCCAATTGTAATGGTACTGCCAGACCTCAATTCCGGTCCACCTGAAATACAAGAAGATATATCAGGTCAAAACCTGAAAATAGTGGCCACGAATATTCGATACTCCATGTTTATTTGTTGTGAATATTTTCTACTGTGACCATGTAAGAGAAATGGACGAAACAAATCAGTAAAGCATCCGGTTTATTCTTATTTGCAAGACCATTGGACGAGAGAAACCTATGAATTGTGATTGCTGAACTGCTACTCCAGTTACTATAGGCATCAGGTCATGAAATAGGCATCAAGTCTCAGGTCTCACAACAAAATGCAATTTGGAGCATGAAATAGGCATCAGGTTCACAACAAAATGCAATTGTGAATTATACATGACAATGAAGGTTTTGGTTTGTGGACAGCTCAAACTGACCGATCTTTTCAAGTGTTTATCTGGGTTGGTTTGCCTTGGCATGCAGAACAGAGAAGCATGTTGTTTGGTAATCAATTTGAAAAAAAAAAAGCGTTGTAAACTGGAACTGGATCCAGGTGCACACAAACTAGATTGTTTCCAACTATTGTTACTGCTATAAGAACTTCAAAGCAGCCAGAGACCCAAAATCCCTAGCTCATTTTCCACATATAAGCATCAACTCCACTATAGCTTATTAACCATTAAGCCGCTACCAAGCTGGTTATACCAAATTAAGATTGAAGCCCGCATCACCGAAATGTCCATACATAAACAGCAAACGCTCTTATTTTATAGCTCCAATGGTTTCTGTCAGTATAATAGCTACAGAATTATATCCTTTGCCATGCATATACAACCACCTCTTTCTGGAAGATTAAAAATTAGGTGATGAACTTGTAGTTTTACCAAACAACAAAGCAGTGACAAACATATATGCACAATTGTTTTCTCTACAAAAAAAAACGAAAATTTGCTCTATCTTACTCAAGCGACAAAGAACATTGCTTGAGACGATCACAGCCTACAGTACTTGGATCCTGAGAGCGATTGGACATAATTAGAAGGAAGAAGACAACAAGCCTGAGTTAGATCGTGCTCTGCTTTCCCCGCCATTTAATAACCTAGATTGAGTTAACTCGAGATTACAAAAGCATACAGTAAAAGATTGAATTTAACTTCATGGTATAAGCCTTAAGTAGCATCATCAAGCACAAGGGCTGTTTGCACCACAACACCAGGCCGCTAATTTTGTTGGCTTAATTGTGCAGATATTGAAACAAGGATTCAAGAGAAAACCAACGACTTTAAAAAGTAAAAAACTCGAGCTGGACCTAAGAATCTGTTTTCAACTTAAGATCTAGGCAGTTGTGAGCTACTCAGCTGGGCAAGCAGTGGCAAAAGCTTCTAGGACTAACCATTCCCCATAAGAATCTATCTACCTAATTATATGTGCTGCACATTTTTTCCACACAAAAATAAAGGAGATGATGCACATTATTTCAGAAAAATAACAGGAGATGCTACACATTATTTCCAGAAAAAGAAAAGAAGATCCAGCACATTATTTTGGTTTGGCATCACAAGGAAATTCATACTATATGAAAAGTCATGCAGGCTTGTGGATGACTTGTAGCTTTGATTCTTTAAACAATTATCAGATCCAGTACATCTTCTAGAAATACACAGGTGTACAGATACACGAGAATTCAGTTGGATTGCAAGAAATACAGCATATCGAACTTATTTTGCTACAATACCAGATCGATCTTGCATGTAACTAGAACGTGAATAGTGTCACGTTACACCCTATCTCATGAGCAGCAGACCATACTTTTACTCCTTCCTAAGAACACCAATCCTAGTAGCCCAGATCTGAGCAAAGATTTAGGGAATTCATGGGAGTAGAGAGGAAGGGAGGACGAAGTGCATAGATGGTTGAAATCGAGTGGGGGATACTCACCAGGTGGAACAGAAGAAACCAGTATCGTACCTTGAGGAGAGGCGGTCGCCGGAGGGAGTCGGACTGATGGAGGACGTTGGCCGTCGTTGTCGGAGGTGGAGGAGGTCGCGATGCGGAAGGGGACCCAAGGCGGCTGAGGTCGCGAGGAAGAGGCGGCGGACGGAGGAAACGGAGCCAGAGGAGGAGGACAAGAAGGTTGAGCTCACGTAGTCGCCAATGTCGCGAGAGAGACAAGGGGGATTTTTCCAGACGTGCGGAGGTGGGGGAGCGCAGCCCGGGGATTTTGGGGGGATCGGGCCTAGAATTCCCTTCCTCCTTGTCACCAAATGGGACGGCAGAAAAACCGAGACTAGTTTTCCACGCGGGATTCTCGCCCGGGGAAATGACGGGGATCCCGAGAGGATCCCGGTCAACCAAACGAGCCCTTAGGGAGGTGGGGAAAAGCAGACCGGACGGCGATGACGGAAAGGCCCGTAGAGACCCCTTCGCCGGTGCGCCGCGAGCGTGGAAGGCCTAGACACCGTGGCTGAGACGGGTACTTCTCGCACCCTGGCTATTTTATTTTATTTTTGCATGTGTACAGTCGCCGACGTCAGATGTTGTCTCATGATGAGCTCCTGCGCGGCGGAGCTCTCATCATGTTCAAGCGGGGTTATGCTAAGATATGGGTAGTTGGGAGGCTTGATTTCTGTTCCTGGTTTATGGATTT
This sequence comes from Alopecurus myosuroides, assembly GCA_028641055.1. Taxonomy (NCBI): domain Eukaryota; kingdom Viridiplantae; phylum Streptophyta; class Magnoliopsida; order Poales; family Poaceae; genus Alopecurus; species Alopecurus myosuroides. Next base: position 418,905,880 of record CM054058.1, read on the forward strand.
TGTGGTGATTTTGGTCCCGTCATGGTGTACTTGATTCGATTACACTTCGGATTGACCAAGAACTACAACCGGAAGTTCTTGGCAGAACGTCGTAGGAAGCTGCAGCTGGAGAGCAGGGCTTCAAGAGGCGCTCAGTTTAAGTTTACGACTGATAAGTATGCGCACGATAGTTGGGATATCAGTGATGTGTACGTGATTTGAATTTAACTGATCCATTCACATGGTGTTCAGTCAGGATTTAATCTGTTTCAGAGCTGTTCTTGACCATCAGCCGATTTTATTTTGTTCCTTGCCCAAACTTCATTTGTTCACATGCTTGTAGTCTTCCTAAATTTGTATATCTGAACCTTATGACATTAAAGGACACTATCTGTTCCAGTAGTCTGCGAGGTGTCATGTCCCATTTGAACAATTTTGTATAATCTTATTCCACTACCAGATATGTACAGGCCGATGGAAGCCTATGCAGGTGATCTATCTGTATGGGTGGTATGGGTGGGTACTTCAGGTGGCCTTGTTTTGCAGTATTACCAAGATACAACTAGTTATCTCCGTGGATGGTTTAGTTTTATGATTAACATCGAGTACTAGGTACTATCTCTAGCCTCTAGCTGCAGGGATTGAAGATAGCTTTTCTTGATTTGCACCTTCTGCAGTGTCATCCTTAACAGTTCAGAGCTTTGAGTTTTTCTTTTCCCTTGTGAAAGTGCACCCATTTGACTGAGGCCCTGTGATTTTCCTTAGGATATCAGTTTGTTAAGTTTCACTGTTTCTCTTTTTTATGTTCTTAGTCCCTCTCTCTCATCTGTTCTTTAGTTTTCATTCTTCATTAAAGTTGCATCATCATTCTTAATTCTTTTTTGCAAGTCATTATTCAGTTTATTTTATCCAGTTTCATCTTCTTTGCTTAGTCATATTTTTTTCATTTTTATTTGCTCAATTATATTTCCTTACTTTCTCAGTTTCATCTTTTTTGAGTCTATGAGTTTATTAGTCCATATATCTATTTCTTCATTGTTCATTATCAGTATTTCATTTCATCATTAGTTTTCAGTCTGCCACATTCTTTAGTTTATCAAGTATTTCATTATTCAGTCTTCTTGTATCATTGATTCTTCATTTTTTGAGTTTTCCATATTTTTAGTTCTTCTAGTCTCATATAACTACTTTTCAGACTTGCTTCATTGTTCATTTTCACTCTTCTATTATTAGTCTTCAGTCTGACACATTCTTTAGTTATCAAGTATTTCATTATTCAGTCTTCTTGGGTCGTTATTTCTTCATTTCTTGAGTTTTCCATATTTTTAGTTCTTCTAGTCTCATATAACTACTTTCCAGACTTGCTTCATTGTTCATTTTCACTCTTTTATTATTAGTCTTCAGTCTGCCACATTCTTTAGTTTATCAAGTATTTCATTATTCAGTCTTCTTGTGTCATTATTTCTTCATTTCTTGAGTTTTCCGTATTTTTAGTTCTTCTAGTCTCATATAACTAATTTTCAGACTTGAGTATCAGTATTTCATACTCCCTCCGATCCATATTAATAGGTCATGAAGTGGATGTATCTAGCAATAAAATTTGTCTAAATACATCCACTTCAGCACCTATTAATATGGATCGGAGGGAGTAATGTATTTTGAGTCTTTGAGCTATTATAGGCAACTTTCAATATATATTTCTTTAGTGCTTTGTTTGCCATATTTCTTCAGTTTTTCAAGTCTCGTATATATAATTCATCATTTCCCAGTCCGCCATATTCTTCAGTTTATGAAGTCTCGTATGTGTTGTGTCTCAACTATGTTTTGTGTTTTGCATCTTGGACCAACTGGTTTGTAAGTTGTATACTTTTGCCACTGTTATAATTACGTCAACATGGTGAATCCTAGCACATGTATGTGCTTTGTGTGTGCTTTTTTGAATGTTGTTGCGGTGATTCTTCAGACGTTAGTTGGTCATATTCTTCAGTATTTGAAGCCTGACAGGCAGAGAAGCTCTGTTTGACAACAATGGCCTAATTTCAGTGTTTTCTCGGCAACTCCGTATGCTATGAGCCTGATCGTTGTGTTTTCTCCTGCATAAATGTGATAGTGTTGGTTTTTTCTGAGTATCTAGTGGGAGAAGAAAGGGGAATAAAACATCAAGGAAGGTTTTAGCTTGATATTTGCATTGAAACATATTTTTCTTTTTTTCCAAATGGTGTTTTTTTTTTTTTGCTTGTTTGATGAGAGTTGCTCCTAGGTTTGTAGCAAATAAATGGAGAAATGCTGCAATGAATTCTGTGTTTCTCGCGAAAAGATCAAAATGTGCGTTGATTAGGTTCATCCTAATTTATGTGCCGTACATTTTTGAGCTCCAGTACGGGGTTGAATGAGTGTTGGAGAGGCAGAGAGTTCCATGGAAGCTTTGTGCATAGACTGAAGTAATTTTATTATTTTTCTTCCTTTGAGGTGTCTTTCTATCATTGTTCATGTTTCATCCTCTTTTTGCACATTTTCTTACTACAACTGAATCTGAAATGTTTTTGCAGGGTTGCAACTGAGATATAACGTCAACTGCAAGCATGCAAACAATTCGCTTTTCCTCAATGTTTCATTTGCAATCTTCTTACATTGCAGGTTACTGATCTCCATTTTACTCTTTAGCATCCCTACTTCAATCTGTTATGTCTAGATTTTATGTATACATAGATATTTCCGCAAATAGCAGACTTAAACTAGACTTTATTGTTTTTCATCGTGATCGATAACCAGATAATTTTCTGAGACGTATAACTCATGTTTATAGCGTCAGTTTACAACAAATATACTAAGAACGGATGCAATGACCATTAGCTTTATTTGTTATTCAACTACTCCACTGGTCATGCATACCCTGTTTTGCTGGTAGTTCTCCTCTCCTATTGCTTTTTGAACTCCTTTATTCGGCTGTTCCTTCTACCTATTTGTTCATAGTGACAGCTAAGTTTTCCCATTTTTGTTCAAGCAGGCAGGTTGTAGATGGTGAGGTCTTTGTTTGGGGAGAGTTAACTGGGCTTGCTGTAGATCGTTGTCTAAGTCTTGCAGGTCAGTTCCATCTCTAGCCAACTTCCGGTTCCTTTTGCACCATCTCCTATTCCCTTCGCTACATCTTCCCAGCAGTATCACTGACCACCTGCTACAATGGCGTGTCTTTGTCATGGAGGAGAAGAAGATCGGGGGTACCAGCATGGGCAGTACTGGACTCCTGTTTATTGTTTTGTTGATTTGGAGTCAGAGAACCTCATACTATCTGAACAACTAAACCCCACATTTTGTCTGTACAATTGGGCTTTTTACTATCTCATCGGCCGAAGCTGAAAAATGTACAACTCAAAGAGAACAGACTCAGTCCAACAGCCCAAAAATATGTCAGACAGTTTTTTTTTTCGATTTCTCATTATTTATTGTGTGCAACTGCCATTCTCTCATTGGTTACCAAAATCTGCCTGTTCCCAAAAATGAAAGCAGCTAGCTGTCTGATAGACACTCCCAAAAAATATATGCATGGACAAAAGGTGGTCTGACTTGTCCTTTTTCTAGTACTATCTCTTGAAACCCACTTTATTCGGGCGATGTCTTATTCTGCTATCCCTGCAAAAGATCACTGTGTTGATCATGCCTTCTGAGCCTTGCCATTACAAACATTGGTTCTTTCATATACAAATATCTCTATCTGAGCCGTGACGGAACCCTCCATGCTGCATATGGCCACGACCTCTTGCTCGCCCTCCTCCTAGTAAGATAATTCTTTTTTGCAATTCTTGAGTGTTGGATGTGACACAACAGACTTCTTTCTTGATGCTTTTCTTTTGATTTCTTTGTCATATTCAGAAAACATGGATCAGGGGAGAAGCAGTGGTAGACGACCGTGGAAAGGAGAAAGCACAAGGTCTGAGCTTCTCACTTGCCAGTTGCAGTAGGTTGGCTTCTAACCATGTGTTTCTGATATTTAATCATTCAATCAATTTAGCATTTGAACTATTCTGCCATTGTATTTCTAGTGATTTGGATATGCTAGACCATTTCCTTATATCTTGATTGCTTGAATCTGATTTTGCACCATGATGTAAGTTTCGCCTACAGATTCTAGAATATCCATGTCACACTACATTTGCCTATCCACAAACAAATAGTTTTGCTGTTAGAAGTGGTAATGTGGCTCTCCACTTCTGCATCATCAATTTGTCCTATTGACATATCGAGCTATTGTTAGTGCTGTTGTTTGCTGCGAAAAATACTGGTTTAACTTTCTACTGCCCTTGATTCGTATAAGAAATGTACGGGTAGTCTTCATTTTCCTATGCCCAATGCACATATATTGGTAGTCAATATTTTTTGCTTACGCTTGAAAATTTTGTACTGAACCTGTTGTAGTCGGGAAACAGTTCAATGAAACAGTTGCTAATCTCCTCACTGTTTTTGTGATTCAGCCAATGTCGAGCTATGGTACGTGATGTCGATGCAGAGTAGAGAAGTCCTGATTGTCGCCTCTGGTCAACTTTTCACAAGCGTCGCCACCTCACACACTGAGAATATTGAACTTTTTGTATTGAGATATACGTATAGGATTAAAAACAGATATTGTGTATATGCTAGCTAGACTTGATCAGTAGCTGTTGTGGTGAAGTTCAATAGTTCAGAAGCAGTGTTATCAACGAAAATTTTAAGAATTATTTGTCTTACTTCCTGGCGGTTTTCGTAATTTGGTGTGAAATATCTCTTTTCTATTTTTCAGATTTATTTCGTGGGTGTGTTTTGCCCACTCCCCTTGCTACCAAATGGTAGCAGGGATTGGGGAGATTTCCCCCCCGAGAGAAGGGGATCCCACTTGTCCCTAAAAATTCCCCCATGGAGTTTACTTCCCTGTGTTTTAAACCTCTGGACCCCAAATGAAGCCTCATTGTTAGGTATAGATTGCACCATTCTAGGGTCAATGTCCTTGGTATTTCTTTAGTGTGGCCATATAGCAAGGGATGAGAACTCTATTATCAAGCCTAACCTTATTTTTCATAACAAAACGACTGTTGTCATGGCGCCTAGAAACATGAAATCGATCCGCATCTACATAGGTCTCAGGCTAAAATGGTTTGGAAAAAGCTTTGAAAACACTTTCTTTCATGCAAGGACATTCTGGATTATCCTAAGGACCATGCATCATGAATTCAGCAATCAGAGGAGCATCCTAAAGGATCACTAACAGGATGTGTTATCTCAGCTCGTAGGAGTCAATAAGAGCAGGACACACCACATCTGTTAGCAAACAGCTCGTATGTGCACGTGCGGGAGACCCCTTTTCTCAAACTCAACGGTATGCAGAACAGTAAAAAATAAAGAAACACATAGTCAGTAACGTATGCTATACGTGTTAGCGGACATAAAAACAAAACTATACAGCAGATGTACCAGCCTTAACGGTCTCATAGGCTCTCCCACTTTTATGTCATCGAGATACTCATAAGTTTCATGTGATAAACTCTAACAATAAGACCAGCCCTGTCGCTGGGTTTTTTACCTGCTCTGACAAAAGAGCATCACCACACTAAGGCCATTTGGGATTGCTTGTAAATGTCGAGAAAATCTCCAGAGACCCATGTACTTGTGACACAGCAACTGCATCCGCATGTACTGTCGACCACCAGTATAAGATGAAGACTATATTCTTCTTGCAAACAGAGAAGTTATTTGTACTGCTGTTGATGATTACTAATAGATTGGTGGACCTTTCACAAAACAAACAAAAAAAACGCCCCCCACCAACAGCATCTACAATGCCTTGTAAAATTTAAGCCCTAAGGTCATCCTGACATTCTAAGATAAATCGTAACCTACACACAACTAAAGTAGATAACATGAATACAAGATCCAACATTACAAACTTATTTCTTATCTTATAGCAGAACTTTTAACATGTGCATACTGCATTGAGGAATAAGAAAGACTCACGTTGATCACATGAACAAGGCGAGCTCTGGACGGCTGAAGCTGTTGTCCACATTATCGCCTAGTGCAGGATAAGAAGCAACAGGTGCATCTTGTGCACAAATATACAGCGAGTTGTAGATCTTCCAATATACTTCACCTACTTTCCTTGCTGGATGGGAAAGGCCTTGGAGACAATAATTCAGAACCATAACTGCACCTAGAGCAACTCTCACCCCTCAATGGCCTCCATGGCAGCATTTATGACATGGGGAGATGTCCCGAATATGTTGGGCCAGACATAGTTAAGCAGATGGACAAAGAGCAACCTCACAGCCGAAGTCAGCAACTCCTAGAGCCATATGTTTAACAGCAATGCAGCACTCTGCCTGTGAACTAGATCCCTGTCTATTAAATCATCTTCAAGCAAGGGAGTGACAGCATATATGTAATTTTTGCCCATCTGGCCAATATACTCAAACAGGAGGAAATTTCAAAACACCATTCTAGACATTGAGCTCTGGAATCCGGTACTCACTCATGAGGGCAGGCAAAACTGCGAAAGGCGAGCAAGTTTTAGCAACAATAGCAATTGCTACAGTAGTGCAAACATGGTTCTGCTGCTCTTGCACCTTCAAGTTATTCAACAGAGTGGACAACACGGCCTGTGGCCCAACTGCCTTCACAATATAACCAAATGTATTTGCAGTGGCTCCTCTGATAACCTTCTTATGTGCCTTCAACGTTTCCAGCACCTCAAAACAAATCCTCACCCACTCCCTAGCTGGTACAAACTCTGCTCCACAATCAGCACCTACCAACTAGATCAATGCAATTCTCTTGGACCTTTTTGTGTCTATTCTTCAAGATAGGGGTCAGCCGAGTAAGAAGATCCTTGATAGGCAGTGTCATCTTGGTCATACCAATAACATTCACAATAGTCTTCAAAGCTCCAAGAATTGAACGCAACACCTCAGGATACTCCTCTCCCAAGTACTCATACAGTACAACACCCAGGCGACCCATAAGCTGCTCCTCCTGGCACTGGTCCATCACAACAGCTATCATTGAGATCAAATCAGCAGCTTGCTGTCTAACTTTTGCACTCTTGTAGTTCAACTGTCGGTTGATGGTACCACATATCTGAGGAAGGTAAGGCTTGACTCTCTGGCCAAGTGCATTTACAAAAGCTCCAATACCATTAAGCATGACATTTACATCATAGCTTGTCTGCTCTTGGAAAGCATAAAGGAGGCCATCAATAAGCAGCTCCTCTAGAAAGGATCAGTATCTGAGGCACCCTTTCAATTAGCCACCGCCTTCTCAATTCTTTCCTGTAAGGCTCATTTCATCCTTCGAATCCCCGACATCTTACCAACCATACCAGTAACTCCCACCTATTTGCCATCTCTATAGTTGTTCCACAAGTTGCATATCTAGAGCCATTTTCCTAACCCAGAAGTGTTTGAAAAGTTCTGGAAGGATGTCACTACGGATATAATCAGCCTCTACACCCCCTGTACTGACACACTGCTGACTGGAATTCCCTAATTAGGAGTGGCGTAACCTCCTTCTTTAACAACCTTCAGGACGACTTATTCATCTCTTCGTCTGCTGACTGGAATTCCCTAATTAGGAGTGGCGTAACCTCCTTCTTGAATAGCCTTCAATAAAGCAGCAAGGACCTTTCTCTGATACTCTTCCAGAGAGGCTTCAACGCACCATCAAAACTTTCTATACCATAGGGTGCAGCAGCTTCAGCAAGCGCAACAAGAGAGAGGGCAGTGATCTTCCGTACATTCTGGTTCTCATCACTTAGACCATGCTCAATGATCTCAACTAGGCTCTTAAGGTCAGGCAGAACAGCACAGCCCATAAGAACAGCAATATGTTGAACAATCTTGGTACCAGGGTGCCGAGCTTGACAACTTCCAAAAATGGGAGGATGGCAGGGATACCCAGAGCAGAAGCCACCACACTGAATGCCCTAGAAGCTGTATTCCTCACATACTCATCAATGTTATCCATATCCGGTCTCATGGCAGCAATCATTGTAGCAAGACCAGCATCTTTGCCTTAGGTTTGAGATAATCTCCCTGCCCCCAACACGAGCATAGTAATCCTCGTCAATCAAAAGTGGTTTTATAACCATCAGAATCTTGTGCACAAAGGGATGGACCAGCGCATCCAGTTTAATCAGCACCCTATCAATGACCTTCACCAGGAGATGCCGCTCCTGGTCCTCAAGTGTTGGCTGCATGAGCAATGGCAAGAATTTGATGAACAGAGGAGAGAGGACCTGCACCAAATTCCTGTGCTTTGTCTGTGAGCAGCCAATGTGCCGTCTTTCGCTGCAGGGCATGTCATTCTTAACCTTGAGCAGGAGTTGCATGATTGTCCTCTCCTGCTCCTCTTTCGTTATCTGCTCCTCTTCGTCCTCATTCAGCAATGGTCCAAGGTACAGGTAATCTTCTGGACTCACGAGTGGAAACCCAGGACCCAAGTCTTGGGCACATCGTACTGCTGACCATGGTTCTTGTCTGGAATAGCATAAAGTAGGTGTGGTCAGAGGTGTTGGCATAGCAAGCAGCCTGCGAGCAGCAACGTGAAAAGCATTTCACACAGCACCTAGTGAATCTCCCATTGATCCAGCCTGAAGAGCTTCACCTGCCAATGATGCGGCACTCCTTTTGGCAACATCTTGAATACAAGGCAGACCAAATATATCTGATACATTGCTCCCCGTGGCTTCCTTTAGATTGAGGGTCTGAAAGATGGCTTGTTAAGGAAAACTCTGACAGGAAACCAGAAATTCCCTTGTGCCCTTGTTTGTAGCATCATGCGGACTTGGAGCATCCATGTATTGAGAATCACTTGGACAAAACTCAAACACTCGTACTTCACTCTGATAGACAACTTCCAAAAATGGGAGGATGGCAGGGATACCCAGAGCAGAAGCCACCACACTGAATGCCCTAGAAGCTGTATTCCTCACATACTCATCAATGTTATCCATATCCGGTCTCATGGCAGCAATCATTGTAGCAAGACCAGCATCTTTGCCTTAGGTTTGAGATAATCTCCCTGCCCCAACACGAGCATAGTAATCCTCGTCAATCAAAAGTGGTTTTATAACCATCAGAATCCTGTGCACAAAGGGATGGACCCGCGCATCCAGTATAATCAGCACCCTATCAATGACCTTCACCAGGAGATGCTGCTCCTGGTCCTCAAGTGTTGGCTGCATGAGCAATGGCAAGAATTTGATGAACAGAGGAGAGAGGACCTGCACCAAATTCCTGTGCTTTGTCTGTGAGCAGCCAATGTGCCGTCTTTCGCTGCAGGGCATGTCATTCTTAACCTTGAGCAGGACTTGCATGATTGTCCTCTCCTTCTGCTCCTCTTTCGTTATCTGCTCCTCTTCGTCCTTATTCAGCAATGGTCCAAGGTACAGGTAATCTTCTGGACTCACAAGTGGAAACCCAGGACCCAAGTCTTGGGCACATCGTACTGCTGACCACGGTTCTTGTCTGGAATAGCATAAAGTGGGTGTGGTCAGAGGTGTTGGCATAGCAAGCAGCCTGCGAGCAGCAACGTGAGAAGCATTTCACACAGCACCTAGTGAATCTCCCATTGATCCAGCCTGAAGAGCTTCACCTGCCAATGATGCGGCACTCCTTTCGGCAACATCTTGAATACAAGGCAGACCAAATATATCTGATACATTGCTCCCCGTGGCTTCCTTTAGATAGAGGGTCTGAAAGATGGCTTGTTAAGGAAAACTCTGACAGGACACCAGAAATTCCCTTGTGCCCATTAAACGATTCAAGATCAGCTAGTGTGCAGGCCTTGTATCTCTCAAAGCTCCGTCTGGAGATATCTTTTGTTTGTAGCATCATGCGGACTTGGAGCATCCATGTATTGAGAATCACTTGGACAAAATTCAAACACTCGTACTTCACTGCAGGCCAATTTGTTGCAGCATATCACATGAAAAGGGCCCTACCAGGTTTGTCCCATCTGCTAAAATCACCGCTGGATCTTCGTCTTCTCCAAACTTAGGATAGTAACAAGTCTACAGGTGCAAGAAATTTTAGTAAGTAGTTAAAGAGAAAATAAACCATCTAAACCAAATTGAATAACATTCCAATAATGGTGAATACTACCTCGGGGCACAGCAGGAAAAGTAGGCAGAGGAGGCATTGTAGGGAAGCCGTTAAAAGAAGGCGATTAAGAGTGCAAGCGAAATGGGAGAGATTGAAGAGCCTCAAGTGTCCTTTTGGCCTGCAAAATCATAAGTGAAAATCAACATGAATAAGAACAAGCTAGTCCAGAAAATGAGCAACTTTGATACAAACAGCTCGAATAACATCGCCATAGTTGTTAAAAAACAATACCTCAATACGGCCAGAAATAAATTATGGACGAGACGTTGCAGTTAAGCCGCAAAACGGAAGATGGTTGAAGAAATTCAATGTCTTCTCTTCCTGCACAAACGAGTAATAAATACCCTACCAATACCTAGCAAATAAGCAATATTACAAGCCAAGTTGTTTTCTATCAGGAAGTGAATTTTACCTTTTCATCAGCACTTAATCTTCTATCAAAGTGTGAACCAGCAACAGCATCATAAAGAAAATCAGAGACCGCGGCTCTGTCACATTCATCGCTGCCAGGTGCAGCCTTGATATATAGATTTTCATTTCTGATAATAGTGCCCAAAGGTTCTGAAACAGGGAAGTGTTGACACAAAATATCAATTCAAAGATTAGATTATTTCTATTTAATCTAAGCTAGATGAGTAAGTTTAAAGGTTTAATCTTGTACCTGAATCATCACTTCTAGAGAATTTTATGGCATTCCATACTATATTGTCGATGTTCAATTTGAAAATGCCACCTTGGCTAGGCCCTGATTTTTGTTTGAAAGCCCCACTGAAATTCGGGATGAGACTTTTAGGAATACTTGGCACTCCGAATTTAGGACACCATAATTCCGAATGGGAATTGAGGACCCAAAAACCTTTTTCAACACCAATGGATATGCCTCCCACCAAAACTGCCAAGTGACCGACGTACTCTCCATTTGGATTTGCAGCGATCTTCGCTGGACCTACAGACTTGTACATTTTGCAGTACTCTAAACCCCAAAACTTCTGCCCGGGATAGAAGTTGACTAAGAGTGGATTTCCATCCGCAATCTCCTCACATATCCACTCATAGTCATGAATTGGGATAGTCGACATTGTCTCAATTCTAATCCGCTTGCCAGTCTAAAAAGGAAAAAATAAGAACATTTAATCTTAGAGCCATCTACAAACCAAGATAAAAGAATATCAACTGGTTACTCGAATTACCTTTAATGAGATGCCTACATTCCTAATATGCTGAGCGAGATACAAAAATTTATGCAGTCCAACATGATGGTAAGGAGGGTTTTCTGTACACATCATAGGACACTCCGTTTTATATACTTGGGCAAGACGCATAGGATCTATATTAGGACTGAAAATGCCTAAATACTCTTTTTTGAGAATGGACTCAAATCGTTGAATTATCTCCACTAGATGTGCAATTGCATAAGGAATGCATTCAGCTGCAAAACAAATAAAAAAAAAACGAATAGTGAGATAGTGTAATAAGAACATGGCCGCATTATGACTTTATGAGCATTGGACACAATTTGCATTCAATATAGAAAGGTAAAATTTGACCATAATGATAAAAGTAGAAATAGTAGCTCAAATATGCTTACAATATTCAGCAAATTCTACAAACTGAAAGTTTATAACAAAAACGACAATTCACGATACTTACGCTCTTTTCCTTGATTCTTGATCTTTTGAATTAATGCAATTCCATTCACCATAATGTCAGCAATACAAAAATCAACATTTCCAGTGAACTGCAATCACAAATTATATAAGCACCACATTAAAATGAAAACATACAAAACAATAAAACTAAAAGATAAATAAACTTACAGGTGCTGCACAACCGTGGCATCTCCAAGCGGCTAGATCAAACAACAAAAATCTTATAGGATCATTCACCCGCTTACAACCACATTCCCAACGTTTTGCATCATACTTGCTTCTTATCCCATACACAATCTCACGGCCATGAATGATTCGTACTACAAAACCAAATGACAGTAAATACCATTTCAACATCATACAGATACATAAACTCATCTTAACCACCCATAACAATATGTTCTTATACAACATGCTATGATAATCAAAATACCTAATACTAACATTGCACACACAAATAATAGAAGTAAATAAAAACTGAATTGCAAAATAATAGCCCAACCTATATAGAATACAATCAATGGGAAAATTACACATCAAACATAAACTACTCTAACAACCTCCCCCAAACTCATGGTGGGTCAATCATTGAGTTGACTAACAACGATCCAAACAATACTATTATTCTTACATGGGTTTCCTCCAACGCCTCCAAAATTAGCCATAAGAGCACACTGCGGAGAAAAAATTAAACTTAAATTAAAGTCTAGAAAAACCAATGGGGGAGTAACTTAAGCAATGTAATGACAGAAAATTATGTCCTCGGAAATGCAACACACAAATCAGAGAGGCTTGTTTGAAGAAAGCGTTGTCACAAAGGAGTAAGGTACATAAACAACGTCTGTGTACAAAAATTATATTATACAACATCAAAGCTGCTGGCACAATCAAAATAAATGAGAAGTATCCCAATTATGCTCAAGGAACTGGGGGAAAAAGGTGGCAGCTAGCAGGCATACAGTGATTGATAAACATGCTTAATTTTGGAAAGAAGAATCATATTCACAGTTAATAACATTTGCCATCATATAATAAAAAGTACAAACAACACTAGTCGTCACATGAGGCAGTGATAGTGAGGCGCAAGGACGCTCATAAAGAAGACTAAGCTCCAAGTTTGTAAAAGAACTAATTCAACATGAGTATCAAGTTGGAAAATGCAGCACTTACCCAAGAAGCTCACGTGAATGAAGGGGTTGTGTTTGTTCGAGACATACACCTGTCATGTCACATCACATGTTACTATATTCTGCCTCAGGCACTTAGAAAGTATAATTCTTAAAAGCCAAGACTTCCTAATATGAGTCCTAGCATAAGCAATTTTTTATTGAATAAAGTAATTGCTTCAAGCCTACAGATGAGCACAAGGTTTAATAAATAGTGTGCAAGCTATACATAAAGCAGTATCTCAGAATAAGTGAATAACAATAGCTAAATATCCAAAAGTTACAGATGAGCATGGTAACCATACACATGCAACAAGCTAGGAATGAGTAAGCACTTGTGCTTTGCATGAATTAACAGAAACTAGTAATGTATCCACTATCCAGTGATACATCTACATATGTTTGCTACTGAATGACAAAGTGATGATAAATTCTCTTTCCATTCATTCATAGCAACGCAATGATGTAAAAATAACTCAATGTTGCTAGTTGTTTCTAGTACCGTTGAGTTCATAGCTAACATAACGACCAAATAAAGTACCTGCTAAACATTTGAGGGTTTTTTTGCACAGCGGCCTATACATTCTATAACATTTAGTGTACTTTTTAAGTTCTGGGAACTATTGTTTAAAATAGGGGAGACTTATTATTGTGCTTTCTATTTATTATATGTGTTAAAACATGATGTACCATTTCATATTAGTGGCATATTAGACAAGGATGTATATATATAACTGAGACATAATGTACCATATCATCTATATTTTAAACGTGCTACCTGTTCCACTGATTTTATAAGCTTAATCAAGTAAACAGGGATCATCACCTTCTACAACTATCAATGAAATAGCATAAATAGTTACATACCTGAGTAGTTTAGATGATGATGCTGAATGGATAAAACTGGTTATCTGCAAATGGACATATGAAGGAAAACTTAAATAACACACACGAAGAAGATTGGTATATTATACAAATAGGGCCATTCACGGGAGATAAGGTCAGTGCAAGAGAATTTCAGTCCATAGTCTTATATAGCTTGTAATAATACTGAGAAAGGATCTTAAATAGAAGCTAGAGGTAATGTGGTGCACTAACTCGTGCTAGCTGCTACCCCTAATACTGGAAGTCCAAACCATCGGTGGCTTGGCTTCGAATCAAGAGAAGGAAGACAGTCCTATTTATCTTGTAGATTTGCAAGTTCAAGCAGTTCTATCTTCTATGTCCCATGAAAAATGTCATAACAGTTCCATTGAAAAAAAAAATAGAATTATAAGTCTACCAAAATTTAGATAAGGTGTATGTGTGTGCTGTCCTAGATTGATCAGTGTGGTACTAGGAAAAGCAGCAAAGGAAAAGGCAAAGTCCACTGAACTATTATACAGTAGGTAGGTAGGGTCTTTTCTAACCATTCTTTCAGCTCGTGGAAAGAACCTGGCTGTTAAACTTACAGACTAGCATATCACATGTTTCTGTGCATTTGAGCGTGTAAACGTACAGATTACTATATGACGACTTCACATTGTATTGTTTATAGCTAATTTAGCTTGTGCAGATGATGGAATCTCCCACAATTCCATGCTAACTATGAGGTGTACTGAGCATTCTGGATATGCGGCATTTTTTCTGGACTCAGACGCAGGCATGTCGTTGGGTACATTACAGGTATAAAGGCTAGGGCCTTATGGAAGAAGCCGAAAATTGAAATGTTTGCATTGATGCAGTACACATGGGTCTTCATCAGTGACCAACATGCCACCAACTCTTATGTTAGTTCAACCGTGAGCCGTATGGCCACGGGTGTTGGTGTGCAGTCATGCAGGGCGTTTCGAGGGATAGGTTGGGGCACACTGCACACATGACGCTCACTATCCTGGTCTGGGAGTTGGTTGCTTGAAATTCCAAGAATTGGTTGCTCATATTTACTATTTCTGTTTTCTGGCAGTGAGGTAAGATGGTGTCTTATCGAAATTGTGGGTTCCTGGAACCGCACAATGATTTGCTGGCTACAAGAGTTGCCTAAAGTAAGGAACAATAAGCAAGTCAGCGAGGATTGATGGTTCGAACTTGGAATGGATACATTACTAACTTTCATACTACCTTGCTCCTGGTTTCACCAAGAGTAAAACTATACAACCCACACCAAACAAAAGATTAACTTCAAGTAACTGTTGCAGGTTCCTTTCTATCTCAGCCTCCAGGGCATGCCACCTACATTTCCAGCTTGGGTGCTGTAACCCTGGGCGATGTTACTGTTAGGCATTGTTACAGCATACTGGGGTACTGGATCAGCCGGCGACCATCGCACCCTGCGCATGTGCCGGCCACCAAGCATTCTGCTGCTGTCAATAACTACATTTTTTTTCTTATAAGCGCAATGGAGAATCTAAAAAAAGGTGCTAGCAACAAAAGCTGATGAATTAAGCTGGCAACCTATTGCTCTAATCCACTGCATATCAGTACTAGCTACAGATCTGAAGTGCACGTATATATGTAGCAAGATCGACCATATATGGAAGTCCTAATTCAGTCTAACAGCCCACCAACGGTAAATTAACTTACAACTTCCCATGATCGATCCTACTGAGTATGGTACTAGCAGCTAGCTAGTATGATGGTGCTGTTCATAAGCTCCGATCCAATCCCTTCTTTTTCGACAAAGACTATATCCAACTCCTTAAAAGAATCAAAATGAACATCAGGTCGATTAAGCAGCATACTGGGTATATTCCCAGGAAGCTTTTACTGTCAATGGAGCATCTCCTAATCGTATACTTAGGTGTGCAAACATGATTAAATTTCTGACGCACAACACTCAAAGCTAGCGCGGATAAACTGTCGAGACGGTGGTGGATCAATGACATTGAGAGAGACAATGGCTCTGTTGATCGACACTAATTTTCCTCCCTGTAAGCCGTGGGTGACAGAGCATACAGTGATTGCACATATCGGTGGACAAAGGAATTAAAAAACAAGATTGAAATAGAGATTAAACTCAGGAGTAGACTGTAGACGTATCATCAAGCAGCAGGAAATGGATCATTTCATATGGGTATTTGCTTGATTTAACGGCATGTAAAATTAGTAGTATCAGCCAAAATAATCGACACATGTCCTGCCTGAACCGAAGTTCATAGAGACTCACTTGTAACCAATTTGCCACATGGCTATAGAAGAAAAAATTGCTACGAGTGACTGCCACCAATACTCATGCCATGCTAAATCTGATCAGATATTTGCTAAACAAGGTAGCTTTCGAAAAGATCGCAAGCCAATCGCGATACTTAAGCGCATAATAAACCCCCCTTTACACCGTTAAATTCTGTATATTGTGAGTCATTTTGATTTCACTAAACATCGGCATGCACTGTATGTTTGGCAGGCTGATGCAAGGCCTGCTTGACAGGGGCTACCAGCGTGAGAGGTCGAAGGGGCTACTAGCAGACATGCTTACCGTAGGCTTGGTTCCGCCTCCGCTCTATGGAGCCGCTCTTCTCCTCTCCGTCTGAATCTCCCGGTCGGTATTTCAAGGCTCTTGAAGGCGGAGACAGATATGGCCTAGGTTCAACGGATCATAAGGCCTAGGTTCCTTGTCCAGTCACTAAAAACACACATACAGTATGCACTAGCACACACTGAACTTGGGTGACAACACTACAACAGACTCACAGTGATATGCAAACAGCTAAGACAACAAGCACACGGATGATAACCATGCCTCCATCCATGATTTCACACAGATGACATGGGTAATTTAGGTTGCCCTACACTTCACCTCTAGCATACTGGCCCTGGCAACTGACTTTTCTTTCTATGTGGAAACATACACAATAGAGCACAGAAAATGCAGCTTATACTGGCACCCAATCAGACCATCATTGTGATAAGATTTAAGATGAACACTGGGCAGCTACGACAACACTAGGTCAGCCCCCAAAATAAAGTGGGGAACCAAAATTTGGCACCGTGTGTGTGTGTGGATCGGGACGGCGGTATGTGGGGAGCGGCAGAGAAGATAGAGAGAAATTACTAGCAAAGGTGCAGACCGGAGGAGCGCCGCCGGAGAGAAGCCAAGAACGTCTTCGATGGGGAGCCGGTGGGATCGAAAAACTGGAGAGATGAGATGTCTTCTGTCGCCCCTCTCTCTGCCGCCTCTCCTCTACCTTGCTCGCCGCCCCCTCTCGCCTCCTCTCTCCCTTGGTCGCCGCCGGTCTGGCCGCCGCTCGCTGCGCGTGCCGCCGCCTCGTCTCTCTCTGTCTCGCTCGGGGATGGGAGAAAACGCGAGGTAAGGCTCGCCTATTGGATCTTACTGTAGAAGAGAACGGCCGGGTTTGGGGGAAAGGTGGGGAATATTGGGAGAATTGATTTTGACCCCCTCTGTTCGCTCGCCTTTGCTCTTATAGCTCTGAACCCCCCAAGTTCTGTCCAGATGTTGCTGATAACCCCTTTGGCACCGTTAACAAATGTGTTACTAGTACATAATCATCAAATAGAAATAAAAATAGACAAACCTAGCCCCTCGCACTCAAATCATGTCACGCCCTCTGCCCGCTCGCCTTCGCCCTCCTCATCCTCCTCTTCGTCGCAACATGCGCAGCAGCCGCCGCGGGAAGGCGACGAGTGCTCCGCCCCCGACGCCTGCGTCTCGGGGCTGCACTGCGGCGACGGCGGGGCCAACATTTACGCGGTCGCAACCCCGTCGACCCCCTCACGCGCGCTCCCTCCATCTCTCCGGTGGCGCACAGAACCGGCCTCCCGTTCAACAACTGCTCATGGCTCACTAAGCACAACCCCTTCTCCATCTTGGGGCAGCAATTGCGAGCGGCATACGGAGGAGAATCTCGGCTGGAGGCAGCAATGGTGAGGCGGCGAACGGAGCAGTCAGGGGCGACAGGACGCAAGAACGAACGGGTCGGCCCAAGGCCATCCTATCCTCTCTGTCTAGCATAGTAGTGTTGAGGAAAACGCACGGGGCAGATTTGTCAATTCCAAATATAATAAGGACAGTTTTCTTTGACTAATTTCTAATTGAACATATAATACCGTCAGGGGAGCAATCAACAAGAAATTAGGCCACTGGAGGGGTTCAGAGCAAGGCGTGCGAACAAGGGGGTCTAAGAGCAAAGGAAAGCGAACTCGGGGGGTCAAAACCAATTCTCCCGGGAATATTTGGGATATTACCGGCCCAAAAACACGAAAAATAAACGGGCTTTGTGAAAGAAGTGGGGGTTCGAGATTGGGCCGGTATTATCCCCATCAATCCCAAAAAATACCTGAGAAACAAACTGGGCCTAACTAAGCTAAAACCATGTGTGGCTATTAAGGCCTTGATGACCATGACTATGCCAACCGAAGTCACAACTGCTACGCTCACCTAGAACAGAAAAATCACCTCAGGAAGGCGTGGTAGCGAGGTGCGGCGACCTCGAGGACGTAGAGAGGAGGAGGCGGACGATCACGTACTCACACGCCTCCAAATGCGCGGCGGTGAACGCCGTGGAGGCGAGTCGGGGGGAGCAAGCCGAGGACGACGCGTCCGGGTGTAGGCCCGGAGGAGCAACAAGAGGCGCGGGAGCCGCGCGGGCGACCGTTGGGAGACTAGGGTTGCTGCGGGGTCACACGGACTGGCGTCACGCACGGCGGGGAATCTTCGGCGGAGATCGTCGCGGCGGAAGTCTCTGAGGGGAGTAGGATTTGCGGGGGAGTGGATGGTTGTCGAGACATCGTAGTAGAATTCATAGACGGGGGTGCCATGAGACTACTGATAGAGATGTGGGGGGACGTGATTGTGCGAAGGACAATGACACGGGGGTTTTACGCAGGTTCGGTACGACGCAGTAATGCGGCGTTCCTACTCCTGCAATCTCACTATTCAGAACTAAAGCTTGTGAATACAAAGTACAATGTGAGGTTCTATTAGCTGCTCGTCAAGGATCAACCTCTCGGCGAGTTAGCCTGTAGCTTCTTGTCTATCTATCATATCTCCCGTCCGGCTTTATATAATAGCCGGATTAGGGCATACAGAGTAGGAAACCTAGAAGACTACGGTAACTATTAACTTGGAAAGTAAAGAATCCGCCTTCTACTCCAAGCCAGATCACGTGGGCCGTGATCTGGGTTCTTCTAGAATCCGGCTTCCGTGCGTCAGCTTACTGGGCCGCCCAATGGACCGTAGCCCATTACCATTTGGGCCACCCGGGTAATCCGGCACTTTTGACTGCCATCCGATATACCCCTATTCAGTATATATCCGATAGTAGCCCCCAAGAAGGATTAAGACTCTGATTCGCCGTCTTTCGTCAAATGCATATTTTCCGAGAAACATCGGCCTGCAGTCTTGATTCTTCTTTTTCTCCTCAAAGGATGTTATAACGCAAAACTCGGAATCCAGAAAATCCGTATTTTCTCACACGATCCTTCGTGAAGAAGGAACTTCCTACGTCAGCGCTTTAATCATGCTGACATAAGGGACGTTTGGGTTTCAGGCGGGAAACCCAGAAACATATCTCTGACAGATTCTCGCGGGAAACGAGGCGATAGCAATAATCACCCGTCGTTTCATTTCCCGGAATTTCCGGCGAGTGACACGCGTTGATCATCCAACGGTCAAAAGAGCCGTTAGCACGCATCGTGACGGGATTCCGGCTATAAATAGCCGCCTCCGTCCTCCGAGGAAACCTTCCGCTCTCACCATTCCCAGCGCCCAAGTTCTCATAGAGCAACTCCTGAGCGCACGAACGCCACTCGAGACCTCACCGGAGCAACCACGTGCCGCCCATAGATGGCATCTCCAAGCTCTTCACCGACCCGCTCCGTCGCGACCGACATCGACGAAATCATCAATACGATGGATCCACTACTGGATTCACCGGTGCATGTCTCCGGCGACGAGCCGGCGAAAGCAGCTGGCGGTGCAGCGGGCGAGGAAAATCCTCCCGCCGCCACGGATCTTGGCGGAGGAGAAGATCGCCCTCGTCGAAGACGAGCTCGCGGCCACGGAGTCCGCAGCGTCCGCTGCCGCCGGAGCAGAAGACAAGGCGGAAACTGCCGGCAACTGGAGTGCCAGCAGTATTCCGCCATCCCTCCTTCCGACAATGGAGAAGGAGGGGCTCGTGCTGAAAGGGAAATGGCGGAGCCCGGAAGACGAATCCGAGCCTGCGCCAAAGGACGGGGAACGTGTCCTCCTCTCCTCCCACATATTGAGAGGTATGGGTCTTCTGTCGTCCGCCTTTTTCCTCCAAGTCTTATCCCACTACAACATCCAACCCCATAATCTGCCACCAAACTCCATCCTCTATCTAGCCGGATTTCAGGCACTTTTCGAGGGATATCTAGGTATAGCTCCTAGGTTAGATTTCTGGCTTTATTGTTTTGGGGTTAAGCGAAACTCTTCGGAGGGCGCACTCCCAACTTGTGGGACCATATCCTTTACCCTGCGCAGATTCAGGGAGGATGGTTCCCCAAGATCAAGACATCGGAATCCGTCAAATTCTGGACGGGTTCCTTCTTCTATCATCCCGACGTTCCCTTCCCTGGGAAAACCACCGGGGTTCCTCCTTTCTCAAACACCGCCGCTGTTCCCCAAGAAAACTGGGGAACTGAAGCAGTTCAGACCCTGCCGCCTGATCTTCTCAGGATCAAGCGGCGCATCGCAAAGCTCGTCGCTTCTGATCCACCTCTAACCGGCATGGACACAGTCCTTTGCTGGTTAGATAGGCGGATTCAGCCCTTGGCCAACCACGGTGCTCGCCTTCTCTGCGAGTATACGGGAACCGGCGACGAAATGCGGACAGCCAGCAAGGTTTGGTCCGTGAAGGATTTGCAGAAACGCGCAAATCAATTGGTCGCATCCCGCGACCAATATGAAGAAAGCCGGCCAATGTACACGGCCGCGAATCTGGCTCCCAAGGTATAATTTTTCGCCCTTTGGGTTTAAATCCTTTTCGTTTACTCGGTTTTTGTGTTTTTATCTCAGCTTTTACCTTCTTAATAGATTGTCGAACTTCCTGAATCGGAACTTGCTTCCAATGCCGAGCTGGAGGCATTACGTGCCACCTTTGCGGGTGGACGTAAGCGCAAGAAGATTTCCGCTTCCCAGGAAATCATTGATCTTGACGGGGTCCCCGTCGCCACCTCCAGGTTCGGACATCTTGGTTATTTTACTTTGTCGGAATTTTTCCCTCATTCTCGGAGTTTTAACTTTCCGACATTTCTCTTTTTTAGCCTGCCTCCCTCTACTCTGAAGCCGAAAAAGCTGAAGAGGCATAAGGCTGTGGCCAGCAGGGGCCCATATCCTTCTCCTGCTACCGCTCCGGATACACCGATCGCAGAATCAGAAGAGCATGCTGCAGCCCCCAACACCGAATCCATGCAGACCAGCCAGCCCATTGTGCCGGAAACGGACACGAGGTAAAGGGTGGTCCCTGAGGTGGGAGGTCCTTCTCGTATAACTGAGGAGGAGATTCCCACCTTTGATAAGGATTTCAAAAATATCAGCGATGTCCTTAGTGCGGCCGGGACTCTTTTTGCCGAATGCGCAAAAGAGTTCACCGAAAACTTGGCAGGTTTACAGCGGATAAGCCAGGTATTATCTCTAGCCCCCAAGCAATAAGTTAAAATGTCTACTTTTCACTTAGTGCTTTCATAATCATGCTTGTTTATAACTTAAACACGATGTTTCACTTCCGTGTTTCAGCAAACCGCTGAAACTATAAACCTGGAAGTTTTCAACAAGCTTACCGTCAAGAATAAGGAGGTTAGAAACCTTCTCTCTATTCTTGACGTTAAGGAAGCAGAGCTGGCATCGTCTCAGCTACGGCTAAATGAAACAACAGGTATATTTTAGTTCTCTGAAGTTCCTTGCCCATAATTTTTTCTAAGTATTTTTCCGAGTTTTTCTTAACCCAGAATTTTTTTCTTGCTTTCCAGCTGCTTTGGCGAAAGCCAAGCAAGCTGCTGAAGATGCCGGCAACGCCGAGAATCTCCGCCGGGAGAACTTGGACCTTCATAAGGAGCTTATGAAGGTTCAGAAGGATCTGGAGGCCAGCAATCTGGCTCTTGGGATTGCTCAATCCAAGGCCTCCCAACAAGCTAACAAGTACAAGGCCACTATCCAAGATTTGGAGAACGCCTTGACCCTGCGCCTGGAGGAAGGCTCCGAGATGGACAAGATCCTCGGTAAGTTATCAACTTTTACCGGATTTTCCATGTCTTAATTACTTTCTATGCATTTTCACTAACCCTTTGGCTGTTTGTCTGAAAAAACAGGAGATAACCCAGATCTTACTCGGATTGAAAAAATCCGAGCTTTTGGGAAGTGATGCATGTAAAATGCATAGATGAATTTTGCATATTTTCACATGGTTTTCTATTACGTATTGCATCATATAAGGGTATAATTCAATGTTTTATAGTATTTTGGGGTTAAATTACAAAGTCCCCCAACTTTTATGGAATTAACCCTACCTGTCAGAAACCCCGTTTTCTATATTTTTTACGTTTCACGGGGCAAACTTCCGCGAAATCACCTGAAAATCTGCGGGGGTCATTTTCTTGGAAGTAGAAGAATTGCGGGCGAAGGATCCACGAGAATTGGGCAAGGAGGCCCAAAAGAGGACCCTCCACGCGGCCAGATTCCTTGGTCGCGTGAGAGGCCCACTTTTGGCCCCTGTGGCCCCAATTCCTTCCATCTTCGACTTACCGACTCCGTCTTGACCTAAAACCGACTATAAAAAGGGTCCTCGTACCCTTACGGAGAAGAGCGCCGCCGAAACACCGAAATAGAGACCTGGAGTTCCAGATTGGAGGGGGAAACTCCGGCGGGGCGCCGCCGGTGTGATCTCCTACCCCTCCAACGTCATCTCCATCGACATCTCCATGAAGAGGGAGTAGTCCACCCCAGGGCTATGGGTTTGTGGAAGTAGTACTTGTATCTCTCTCTCTCTATGTGCTTCACTAATTAGATCCGTATGAGCTGCCTCACATGATTACGGGCACCGTTGTAATTCCTATGTGGTGGATCTTTTCTATGAGTTATTGAATCTGAGATTGCAATTGTTTCTCTTGAGTTATTTGAGTAGATGTATCTTATGTACCCCGTTCTTATTTGCTAGCTTTGATCAATCTAGTTCTTGAGAGCGTGTGTGGGGTGATGGGTGCATTAGTTGGAGTAACGGGGGGTGGCTAGTGCTGTGAAAGTGACAGAAGTTCAGCGATCCACTTAGGTTTTGTTAAACCTTTCTTAGTTACCTCACTAGGGATAAAAAGGAGTACCTTGTTACCGGGGATTTGAAGTGACACTAATCAATCTCCATGACTAGATCTAGCAAGTTCTTACTTCAACTTCGTGTCACATTGCTTAAAGCTATACTCTGGTTTTTCCTTAATTATCGAGGTGTTATGATTTATTTCGCATCTTGGTGGAGTATAAGAGGGATCAATATGACCGTAGAGATCTCTATGCTAGGACGTGATGCCCATATGAAAGTACTCAATGTTAAACATGTTATTGTAATCTCACATGTAATTATTTATGTCCACCGTCTACCACTTTATTTGAGAGAATGCAGGTGTGAAACCATGAACCTCGGTCCTATTTTAAATATAAGAAAACACTCTAGTTACTTTGCTGCAATTTACTTTACTTGCACTTTACTTTACTTGCATCTCCAATTCGAATTTACATTATCGCCATCACCACTTGCATCACAAAAATACAAAAACAATCCATTGCATATTTATTTTCTCATTTGCATTTAGTAGTAGATTTAATTATTGCACATTTACTTTCAGTTTTGCATTGCAATTTAGAAGTCTCACACCTTGTGCTTGACAACCACTTGGTGAGGTTGAGGGCACAAAATTCTCTACTTGTTTGCAGGATCCTGGAGGAAGCTTGGAAGACAACTGCTGAAAGACTGGTTCCCCAAGAGTTTGATATAAACCCTCGAGTCACCCTCGTGGGGAAGAAGGCTTGCCACTAGCTACACACTCTGCACTTGGAGTCTCAACCTAGCCATCAAGCGTTTTTCTGGCGCCGTTGCCGGGGAGCCATAGGTGAAGGAGTTGTCCAAGTGAGCTCACAAGAAGTCTTCATCACCAACAAGGTGTGCAAACACCTAAGTTTGGGGAGGTTGCACCTACGTCAGTACCGTCCTTTCTATCTCCACCTTCTTTCAAGTAGATATTTTTGTTTCTTGTCTTGTTTTTGTTTTTGTTTTGTTTTTGTTCTTGTTTTTGTTTTGTCTTGCATATTTTATTTTAGTTTGAATTTTAGTTTTGCATTTAGTTATCTAGTTTATTTTAGTATTTCGAATTTTCCTAGTTACTTTAGTTTTCAGTTTTGCATAAAAAATTAAAAATTACATAAAAACTGTTAAAATGGCTGATAGAACTAAATTAAGTGACTACACAAATACACCCAATGACCAATTCATTGCTAGGCCAATTACTACACCTGAAATACAAGCTGAAAGCTATGAAGTAAGTCCTAGTTTATTGAATTTAATTACTAGAGAGCAATTTGGTGGTAGTGCTATGGAGAATGCCTCTATGCATCTTCATGATTTCATGGAAATATGTGATATGCGAAAATTTAAAATTTTGGAAAGTAGTGTTTTAAAACTGAAATTATTTCTTTTTTCACTTAGAGGAAAGGCTAAAGAATGGTTACTTTCACTACCTACAGCTAGTATAAAGTCTTGGGATGATTTAAAAGAAGCTTTCATTAAGAAATATTATCCTCCCGTTAAAATTTTGCAAAATAGGAATAATATCCTCTCATTTAGGAAAAATGATAATAAACATGTAGCCATGGCATGGGATAGAATTAAATTAATGCTTAGAACATGCCCATCACATGGAGTAAATGAATGGACCATACTACACTCTTTTTATAATGGTCTAAACTACATGTCTAGAAATATACTTGATTCTGCTGCTGGAGGTGCCTTTATGAGTAAAACTGTAGGTGAGGCTAAGAGCATATTAGAAAGCATATTGCAAAATTATAGTCAATGGAATACTGAAAGAGCACCCAATCCCACTAAGAAAATAAACTCAATTTAAGAAACCAATGATTTGTCTTCTAAAATGGACACTATTCTTGCTTTTATTAATAAACAAAATATGGAGAATGTGCCTTTGCAGGAGCTAGTTGGTAGTAATTCTGAAAGTGTGGATGTTAATTTTGTTAGGAATTGTGGTAGCAATGGTTTTGGTAATGCTTATAATTCATATAGTAAACCTCCTTATGTGCCAAATAAACCTTTTGTTCCATATCCTAATGCTAATGAAAACAAGTGGAAGCCTTCTAGTGAAATTTCTGAATCTAATAAATTGCTTATGGAACAAGTTTCTAGTCACAATGCTATGATACATGAGTTAAATAAGTCTATTGCATCCATTAGTAGTGATATTAAAGGATTGCAACTTCAATCTTCGAATTTCGATAAAGCATTGTCAAAATTAGCTGATAATCAAGCAACTCTATTAAGCATGTCAGCAGGAAAGCCACAAGCACAACCTAGTGTAGGCATGAATTCTATTACTATTGATGCTCCTGTTATTGAAAATATTGATCATATTGCTGAGAATACAAGTGAGCATGTCCCTACTAGTTTAGAAGAAACTTTGAATGAAATAGTGAAGTACGCTGAATATTTACTTCCATATATGTCTTATCTTGCTAGCAAAGATGAAATTAGTCCTCATGAATCAAGCATGCTAGCTAAATTAGAGAGTAAAGTAGAGGAAATTATGATGCTTTACTGAAATTAAGGATCCATTGCTTGATTTATAAAAAAGTAGCTTGCAAGAACTTATTGCTACTCTACAAAAATTTGCTAGTGATCCCACTATAAATGTTAATCAACCTGGATTTGGATCTTATATTGCTAATCATGTCTTGCAAGAAAAAATTGCTAGGTACAAGAATGAGGCTGTCGGATATATACTGAATAGGGGTATATCAGATGGTAGTCAAAGTGTCGGAATACCAGGGTGGCCCAAGTGGTAGTGGGCTATGGTCCATTGGGCGGCCCAGTAAGCTGACACGCAGAAGACGGATTCTAGAAGAACCCGGATCACGGCCCACGTGATCTGGCTTGGAGTAGAAGGCGGATTCCTTACTTTCCAAGTTAATAGTTATCGTAGTCTTCTAGGTTTCTTACTCTGTATGCCCTAACCCGGCTATTATATAAAGCCGGACGGGAGATATGATAGAAAAGGGAAGAAGCGATAGGCTAACTCGCCGAGAAGTTGATCCTCAACGAATAGCTAAACAGAACCTCACGTTGTACTTGTAAACACAGGCTTTAGTCATGATTAGTGAGATTGCAGGAGTAGGAACGCCGTATTACTACGACGTACCGAACCTGGGTAAACCCTATGTTTTTGTCTTCCACGCAACCACGTCTCCCCACGTCTCTACCCGTAGTCTCATGGCACCCCCGTCTATGAAAACTACTACGATGTCTCGACAGTTGGCGCCCACCGTGGGGCCAACGACGTCAGGCGTTAAGTTTCGATCTGGGATACTCGGCGGAATCGGCAGTTCCATAACTGTCGGAAGCCTGGAGTTCGACGATGACGTCGGACGCTTCCTCGACAATGGATCTTACATACCGGCGCAAAATCATCTGGTAAGTTCCTGCGTGTTACCGATTGGATTTGCAAATATCTTTATCGGACTAACTGCAGAGGCCATGGGGTTTTGCGGTGGAAGCAAATTTTTCCCACCCGCCCTATACCCAGTCGAAAATGACTATGATACCGAATTTTGCTCAGATCGCCGACACGAAAGTGATACACACTTTATCGGTATGGTGCAATCCGAAGTCGCCGAAAACATGGACGATGGAAACCCCGTGCAGGAGGCAGAAAACAGCACACCCACTACAGAGGTGGAAGTTCCGACATCCGTCAACATGGCGATGAACTCGGAAGCTGACTCGGTGCTAGCCGCCATTGAGGCGAGATTTGAGTCAGAAACCGGATCGGATGATTTCGATTCCGAAGATGAAGATGAGGACACCTTCGAAAGAAAGGTAAAATCTCTTCAAGAGGGATTCCATGAAGTACTAATGGCAAAACCGGCTGAAAACACGGATGTCGGCAGTCAGGAAAGCCCTAAAACTCCTCCGCCAGAGGAAGAGAGAGAATATGGAGAAACTTCTCCGATATTTCCCAACGTCAAGGAATTGACAGAGGACGAACCGGCCAAAAAGCCTCCCTCTTCCAAGAAAAAGCACAAGCCCGCTAAAAAGCTCCAGTACAAACTCCGGAAGAAAAAATTGGCTGATCCAACTGATGAAAGCCCGGAAGTAGGAGATGCAAGCGGAATAAAGCCCGCGGAGAAGAAAACCAAGGAAATCCTTGTTCTGCCAATGACAGAACAAGAAGAACAGGATCTGTTACAAACGCCAGTGGGACTAAACGAACCCCCTGAGGTGCTAGAAGCCAGGAGACGAGATTTCCAAAGGCAACAACAACATCTACTCAGATCTCGGGAACACCTCCAAAAAACCCAGGATGACATCAAGCTCATGAAGGAAGAAATCGAGGAGTACAAGAAAAAGAATAGATTTGCCATAAAACCTACAAGGTTACCCGCAATCGTAAGACCGGAAGTACTTCCGCCAAAGGAAAGGTTTCATAACCCATCTTGGCAAAAGCAAGTAAACGACAAGGATGCCAGAAGTGAACCAATATACAAAACCGCAGCAGAAAACGCGGAAGCAGCGTTCGCCATCCTCAACAATGACATGTACTCCAACGGTGGAAAACTCCAAGGGGTGTATGCTTTCCTAGGAAAAGCATTGCAACAACAACGGCAGGGCCAAGAGCGATCAGGGAAGTTGCATGACGACTCCGCCCTATGCAAAACAGCCACTTGCGCCGCCGGGGCACCTGGACCGGAAGAACCTGGAGATTCAAACAATTCAAAGGATAAGAGAGCGGATCCGAGAAAAGACAAGAAAAATCCCGACAATAGGGATGAAGCGTCTAGAACCGGATCCCATCTCCCGAAAGGTGGACTCAAACCCCACGATCGGAAAGAAAAACACCGGAATGACGGCAAAGCAATGTCACCTCCGAGACACCCAGCTGAAAAAGCTGGAAGACATGATGTACCTCACAGGCATGAGAGATCTCGAACACCTCCCAAGGATAAAGAAAGGCACAGGAGTAGAACTCCGCCTCATCCAAAGGGGCGTGATCTCGGAAGAAATAGAGACGATCCCTGAAAAGCGCATCCGCGCAACAATGGAAAAGAACGGAGTAGATCCCCTTCTGTCCATTCAGCCGGCAGGTACTCCGCACACATGAATAGGGCGGAAAAGGATGATCTGTACTTTGGGCCTAAGTGTTTCACTGATAGGATCCGAAGGATAACCCTGCATTCTGGCTTTGCCAAAGTGGGTCCAACGTACCAAAAATATATCGGTAGTATAAACCCGGATACCTGGCACTCAGACTACTATACAGCCGTCCAGATTAACAATGGGACAGACTTGGAAGCTGTAAAGTTTCTTCCCCTAATGTTACTGGAAGGAGCCAGAGATTGGATCAATGGATTACCATCAAGAACTGTCGACAGCTGGGATGATATGGCTCGAGTATTTACTCAGCATTTCCGAGGAACCTATAAACGCCCGAATAGCATCAACCAGCTAAACCGTTGCACCCAGTTCGAGGATGAACCATACGTGGATTTCATCTCCAGATGGTCTGCAATGAAGAATAGTTGCTCTAGAGTAACTGACGTACAAGCAATGCATGCTTTCGTCAACGGCCTAAAACCCGGACTTGTACCGTTCATGGTTGGTTCCAAACAGCACAAAGATCTTGGATCTATGCTTACCACCGCCAATGAACACGCTGCAGCCAAAGACGACATCAGAGCAAGGGGAGGCAATATCGATACATTGATACAGGCCAAGAAAAACCCTCGCCCTGAGAAAAAAGGAACTCCAGATGCAACACAAAAGCCCAAAGAGGTCAACATAGCCTTTGGAAGTGAAAAAGGGAACATGTGGAAAGGACGCAGTTCAGAACCAATCAATTACACTAAAGAAGAGTGGGAAAAGATTAAGTCAGAACCCTGCGTCCACCATTCGCAATTTGGGAAACCCACCATACGAACGCACAATGCCGGCTGAACAAGCACATGAAAGGCAGTGCAGGATCCGGAAATAAGGGGAAGAATTCCAAAAGGATTTTTTCCAAGCAAAAGCCAGAAGCTGAGAAAGAAGACAGTGAATCGGACACTGACGAAAAAATCCAGGAACAACAGCGAAAAGGCGAACCCAAATTTCCGAGAGTTGACGGAGAATGTGCTCTAACTTTCCTAGCAACTGCATCAGCAAAAGTGGCAAAAAGAACGCTTCGAGAAATAAACACGGTTGTTCCGGCAACCCCTAAATTCTTGAAGTATTCAAACACGCCAATTACCAGGGATCGGACTGATCATCCCGGGAACATCCCTGAACCCGGCACGCAAGCTCTTGTCGTAAGCCCTATTGTCCAGAACACTAGGCTAAAAAGAGTGTTGATGGATGGAGGATCCAGCATTAACATAATGTATCTGGATACGCTGAGGCATCTGAAAATCTCCGAGACCCAGCTCAATCACAGCAACATACGCTTCCATGGCATTGTTCCTGGTAGGCAAGCACGATCCCTAGGAGAAATTTCCCTAGATGTCACTTTCGGAGAAAAAAAGATCACTTCCGTCAGGAAAAAAGTATCCTTCGAAGTAGTGCCGTTCGAAAGCGTGTATCACACAATACTCGGACGTCCAGCTTTCGCCAAATTTATGGCAAGATCATGTTATATCTATAACAAGCTGAAGATGCCAGGGCCAAAAGGAGGAGTAATCACTATAACGGGAGACTTCAAGCTGTCAAACAAGCTGGAAAAAGAGAACGCTCTTTGTGCTGAGAAGATCATAGCAAAGGAAGAGCTCAAGGAGCTGGCCAAGGAGGTATCGCCGACAGAAATGCCGGCAGGAAAAGAAACCCGGAAGCCCGCAGATAGCTTCAAGGCTTCCGAGAACACAAGACAAGTAATCCTAGATCCCAAAGATCCGACAAAATTTGTGGTAGTAGGGACAGGGATGACCGACAAATAGGAAAGCGAGCTCGTCAAGTTCCTCCGTGAGAACTGGGATATTTTCGCTTGGTATCCAGCTGACATGCCAGGCGTACCCAGGGAACTTGCTGAGCATCAACTTAAGGTGATTCCAGGATCCAAACTCGTCAAACAAGGACTCCGTCGATTCGACGGAA
This sequence comes from Alopecurus myosuroides, assembly GCA_028641055.1. Taxonomy (NCBI): domain Eukaryota; kingdom Viridiplantae; phylum Streptophyta; class Magnoliopsida; order Poales; family Poaceae; genus Alopecurus; species Alopecurus myosuroides. Next base: position 418,936,086 of record CM054058.1, read on the forward strand.
GAAGACGAAAGGCTATTGGCAAGGAAATTATCCGGCTTTTAGCAGCAGATTTCATCCAGGAAGTAATACACACTGAATGGTATGCAAATCCGGTATTAGTACCGAAGAAAGACACTGCTGCTCTTAGAATGTGTATAGATTACACCGGCTTGAACAAACTGTGTCCAAAAGACAGGTTCACGTTACCGCGAATCGATCAAATAATAGATGCCACCGCAGACTCTGAGCTTTTATGCTTTTTGGATGCATATTCCGGGTATCACCAAATATGCATGAAAAAGGAAGATCAAATTAAGACTTCTTTTATAACCCCTTATGGGACGTACTATTACATAACCATGCCATTTGGCCTGAAGAACGCAGGCGCAACTTACCAGCGTTGCATGCAACGATGTTTGCATAGTCAGATTGGCAAAAATGTCCACGTTTACGTGGACGACATTGCTGTCGTAACCAAGGAAAAAAAAGATACGCTCCTTGAAGATTTACGAGAAACCTTCGAAAACTTGCGCACTTACAAGATGAAGTTAAACCCATCAAAGTGTGTATTCAGGGTTCCCTCAGGAAAACTTCTGGGTTTCATCGTTTCTCACAGAGGAATAGAAGTCAACCCGGAAAAGATCAAAGCAATCTTGAACATCTCCAAACCCACGTGTGTGAAAGATGTCCAAAGATTGACGGGTTCCGCCGCAGCCGTCAGCAGATTTATTAGTCGGCTGGGGGATAAAGCCTTACCACTCTACAAGCTGTTGAAAAAATCCGACAAATTCGAGTGGACAGAAGAGGCAGATGCAGCATTAACCCAGTTGAAGGAAACTTTGATGAAAGCTCTGATTTTGGCATCCCCAAAAGACGAAGAACCTATGTTATTGTACCTCACGGCTACAAACAGGGTTATCAGTGCAACAATTGTTGTGGAACGGAAGAAAGACAAACAGGGCATATCAGACCAGCATCCGGTGTATTACATAAGCGAAGTTTTCTCCGAGTCCAAACAAAGGTACCCACACTATCAAAAACTGGCATATGGCGTATTTTTCGCATCCAGAAAACTGCGCCATTACTTCCAAGGACATTCCATAACAGTGGTATGTAAAGCACCACTAGGGGATATAATAAACAATGCGGAGGAAACTGGCCGAGTAGCCAAATGGGGTATCGAGCTAGCAGCCTTCGACATTAAGTATCAGCCAAGGACGGCAATAAAATCCCAGGTTTTGGCAGATTTTGTCGCCGACTGGACGGAAGCAATGGAGAAAACACCAATGCCGGAGTCCGAGTACTGGATCATGCACTTTGACGGATCCAAGATGAAGGAGGGCGCTGGAGCTGGTGTAGTTTTAAAATCCCCTAAAGGAGACACAATGGAGTACGTATTACAAATACACTTCAACGCCAGCAATAACGTGGCAGAATACGAAGCTCTGCTTCATGGCTTGCATATTGCAAAAGAAATAGGTGTCAAACGCATCTTGTGCTACGGCGACTCGGATTTGGTACATCATCAGCTTAACCAAACCTGGGACGCAAAAAGCCCTATAATGGCCGAATACCGGAGAACGGTAGACGAGTTCGCCATTTGTTTTTTCGGATTTGAAGTACTCCACGTTAAAAGGGAGGAAAATTGGAACGCGGATGCGTTAGCCCGCATGGGGTCAGAAAGGGTAAAAAGCCTACCACCAGGTGTATTCGTCCAGCATTTGTACGAGCCATCCATAAAAGGTGGAGATATTGATTATCCTCTGGCTTCCGAGTCAATTGAAGTTATGCTCGTCAACCCGGATTGGACAATTCCATATTTAAACTTCTTAGTCAACCAGAAGTATCCAGAAGGATCAGACGAAGTCTTGCAGAGACAAATCCAGCGTCGATGCAAAGGATACACGGTAATTGACAATTCCCTGTATAAACGCACTACTTCCGGAATTTTTCTGCGATGTATTTCGCCAGAAGAAGGACGAGAAATCTTGCAAGAAATCCATGCCGGAGATTGCGGACATCATGCTCAATCAAAAAGCATAGTTAAAAAAGCATTCCGTGCCGGGTTTTTCTGGCTAACAGCCAAGACAGATGTCGAGCACATAGTAAATACATGTGCAGGATGTCAATATTATGCCAAGCAGACTAATATGCCGGCCCAAGCACTTAAAACTATCCCCATTACATGGCCGTTTGCAGTATGTGGGGTAGATATGATGGGTCCATTCAAAACTGCACGAGGTGGACTAACACATCTACTAGTAGCTGTGGACAAATATACCAGGTGGATGGAGGCTAAACCCATCAAAAAGCTTGACGGTGTAACCGCCAGAAATTTCATCATAGACATAGTCATGAGATACGGCATTCCACACAGCATAATAACCGACAATGGGACAAATTTCTCCATTGGAGAGTTGACAAAATATTGCCGACAAACGGGAATTCGCCTAGATCTCGCATCTGTGGCACATCCGCAATCCAATGGGCAGATTGAAAGAATGAATAGCTCAATCCTGCAAGGAATACACCCAAGACTCGAATCTCCTCTTCATAGAGCAGCTGGAGCATGGGTAGAAGAGTTACCTTCTATGCTTTGGAGCATTCGAACAACACCAAACAGGTCAACTGGGCAAACCCCGTTTTTTCTAGTTTATGGTGTGGAAGCAATCCTTCCAACGGACATGATCCATGATAGCCCAAGAGTGCGGGATTTCGATGACTCGGATGCCGAAGAAGCACGACAGGATGCCGTCGATCTCTTAGAAGAGGAACGAGAGCTTGTGCTTCAAAGATCCGCCATTTACCAGCAAGGTTTACGATGTTACCATAGTCGGAAAATCAGGCATCGTTCTTTTAAAGAAGGTGACTTGGTGCTGAGGTTGGTGCAGCAAAAGAAACACAAATTGGCCCCAGTATGGGAAGGACCATTTGTCATCAGTAAAGCCATGAAGAATGGATCATATTATCTTGTCGACATTCGGGATGTGACGCCCCGAGATCGAACACTATGCAGATTTCAGCATTCCCGCCAAATCCGCATAATAACCGATTCCAGGTTGCCATTTATGATAACATTACAATAGTTCACGAATAATCCACAATTACAACAGAAGCAGATAGGTACAAGATGACTCCAACGAGCCAGGGTTACAACTGATACAATACAAAGATCCAAATAACAGCGGAAGAAACAAACGTCCGTCTACGGACAAGATCCAAATTGGACTAAGAGTCCTGAAGATAACCGAAGGCGTCCAATCCCTGCCCAGGCCAAACCGGAGGGATTCCCAAGCTAACGTCGTCAGACTTCAAACCTGTTGACTGCAAGTTGGAATTTGCAGCCACGAAAGAGATTCGTGGGTCAGTACGGTTAAGTACTGGCAAGGGGGATAAAACCCATACTCACAAGTTACCGGCGTAGCCAGTCATCACAAGATACAAATACTTTAGGATCAACGGAAAAGAAGGGGTTATGGCAAATAGGCGACAGCAGGCTGCACTAACCAACTACAGAGATTCTATTACTTCCAACTATCAGAAAGGAGATAAGATCGAGTGATAGTAACCAACTGAAAGATAACTTCAAACAAACCCATCCTGGATCTCGCCCCTTATCCGAAGAAGCAATCCGAGGATAACTCACACCGTGGTATTAAAGATGAGTCAAGTTATTGTGTGAATAACCTATTACTAGTCAAGTTATTAATCATTGGGTGAAACATGATTGATCATTATGTTGAAGTTGTCCTGAGTACTTGTTAGCCAGTACTTTCACCAAGTAATCCATAACCGCGGAAAACACGGCTTCTCGAGAAGATTATCCCTGCAGGGTTGCACCATAGTAACCGACACTCATGAATATCCCGCCAGATGGAGTGGCCACTCCACCAAGCGGGGCACTCAACACAATCCAACCCTTCTTCGCATCAAGCCCAAAGCACCTTGGGCGCACGGCTACTCGGGCCCAGAAGAAAATGGACCCTCATAGCACTCTAAGACCGTGTCCCCCTATATGCCGACTACGAAAGTTCCACCCGGGTACCAAGGGCTCGCAAGATCATGCATGCAGCAAATGGAAAACCCGAACTAAATGAGGCGATTTGGACGAGATGCGAATCGGGTCAAACTGAGGGGGAGCCCATACTCCCCAAATGCGGGTAGTGCGCTCATCATGGATCAGTAGACAAGACCCTTTTCCTATTAGGGTCGACACTAGCAGGCCTCAAAACCACAAAGGGCCTCCTGCCGGTGCCTTATCATCAAGTTTATTATTAATAGCAACATTAGCATGATTGATTGATTGATTAAACAACGAGCCCCAGAACATAACGGAGTAATAACAGAAAGTAACGGATAACAGACTCGAGCAAAACAACCTAAGCATGCTAGTAAGACACGGGCAACAAGCAATGGTTATAGGTATGGAGGTGAGGCAATATCAATGGTTAAGGGATTCATGTGATGGGTTCGTAACAGAAACAACTACCACTAAGGCTAGCAGAAAAGAATCAACGGAAAGAATCGGTAACAAGTGATGAAAGGCAGCCATATGGCAGCAAGTGAGTATACTTGCCTGAGATCCCGCAAGGTAGCAGAACTTGTCGTTGCTCACATCATCTCAACGTCCTATCCGGGAAGAAGCAACGAACCTCGAACAAACACCGGATGCAACAATTACTACTACGGCAAAAGATCCAGCATGATCAAGATATGGATGCATGACAATTTATTGGATGCATAGAAATAAACTAGTGGACATGATAACATAACATAATTAAATGGACCCATATGCAAAAATGGATTACATATGGAAAGCCCATGAATTTTGGTTGAAACAATTGTTTTCCTACTGATCAACAGGTGAAAGTGGATTAGCATGATGCATGCAAAAGGGAAACAGCAAAATAACAACATTAGAAACAATTTAAGATAGGGTGTAGCAATTTAGAATTTTATTATTAACTTAGGGAATTTTTGGGGGCCTTAAAGGGAACACACAAGTATTTGTTGTTTTCAACCATTTAAAATGTTCAAAACAAATACCAAAGTTGATATTTGAAAAGAACATCAAATTTTAGTTGGATTACATGTTTCACAATTTGAAATTGGACTTTGGATTATTTAGTTATGAATTAAACAATATTGAACAATTTTTAAGTGCATTAAACAAGATTTAAATTGTTTAGGCAATTTAAATTGTTCAAACCAGAAAACAAAATTTATATTTGAATAGAGTATTCAAAAAGGTGTGAAAAACATATTTTATTTGGATTATTTGAAAACAGTATGAATTAGTTATGAATTACTTCAATTTGTATTTGAATTATTCAAATTTGAAATTTAAATGCATTTTTGAAAATTCAAAACAGAACACAAGTTGAATATTTGGAAAGATTATGAAATTTGGATAGGAATACACATAAAGTTTGCATTTGTTGGATTTATAAAATGGAAGATATTGAATTTCAAAGTTATGTTTTAATTCTGTTATTTAAAAAAAAAGAAAATAGGATTCAACAGATTCATTTGAAAACCTTTTGTTACGCACTGGACACGCACACACAGGCTGACAGGGGGGGCCCGTGGCCCACTGTGCCCACGTGGCGTCAGAGGGGCTGACGGGTGGGACCGGTGCGGGCGCGAAATAGCGAAAAAGGGGGGTGCCATCGCGCGGCCGAGGGGGATCGATCCCTCGACCTGCAGCCCGCGCGCGAGGGAACAGAACCAGTGCGGCTCTCGTGTGTTCGTGACAGATACGCGGTGCGTGCCTAGGTAAGGTTCAGTTACGGCTTTTAACTGAAACTAACTGAATGTCTGTTCAGTTCGTGCAGGTACCGATGGCGGACAGATATCAGGCAGCGATGGCTGACGGCGAGCGCTGCTGTGCGCGCGGTGGCCGCCGTGCGCCGCTGCGGCCGCTCGGTGGCGCTTCCGTGCGGTCGCCGGCCGGTGTGCTGCGGGCCGGAGAGGAGGAGGCGACGAGGAGGGAAAAGGAGGCGAGGCGGGGAAGGGGGCGAGGCGCACCTGCTCTGTAGTCGTACATGGCAGAAACGGCGGAGGTTTGCCGGCGACGGCGCGGCCGCCTCGGAGGTTCCCGGCCAACGACGAGGGGATGGGGAGACTCCAGGAACCTCCACGGTTCCATTTTCCCCCTCAGCAGCTCCTCGAGGTGGACAGGCTACCGGCGAGCTGCGGGCTAAGGTGGTGGTCTACGGTGGCGATCGATGGGTTCAGAAGATCAGAGAAAGGCTCGAGCAGAAAGGAGTGGGGGATGGCGGCGATGGAAGGGAATGTAGCTAGGGTTTCTAGGGTTGGCTAGGGCAGAGGGTGGTGGGTACTTAAGCAGGGAGAAAACTTGTACGGCATGGCATCCATGGGGTGGGGATCGATCCTGTGGTTCTGAAGGTGTTCGTACGGTTGGGGAAGAAGACAAACAGAGAGAGGGGGTGGGCCAGAAAGGTGGGCTGGGTGGTGAAAGAAAGGAGATGGGCTAGATGGGGTGGTGGACTTGGAGAAAAAGGGTGGGCTCCCTCTCTCTTTTCCTGATTTTTTTTTTCCTTTCTCTTTTTCTTTTCTCTTCCTCCTTTTTTTGTAATGAAAAGAGAGAGAGGAATAGAAAAGTTTTGGGGTTTTAATTTGATAAATAATTGCTATTAAGTTGCAAAACAATAATTGAAAGCAAGGTTGGTTTTTTTTTATTTCAAAATTGGAAATATTAGTTGGAATTAAAATAAGGTTTGATTTTGGGAATTGTAGAAATAAACAAAGTTTTATTTAACACATATCAAGCAAACATACTAACATTATTTGATTTAATTTGTTTGCCCAATTTTTAATATTTAAACCCATATTGGAATATGAGAAATAAGATTGATTTGAATTTTTGAATTAGTCATTAGGGTTTTAATAACAGGGAGATTTGTATCACCAAGCAGTTTGATTAGAACAAATTCAAGCAGTGAAAAACAATTGAGTGGTTTGGTGTTGAAATTTTGAAATTGGAAGTTTAAATTGTTTTGAAGTTTTGAGTGGTTTGGGAAAACATGATGCAATGCTTATGGGATGCAGATGATGCAAGCAAAAAGAAAACAAACAGGTAACACCCCAGGTGTTACAGACGACACCACTAACAAGGGATTGCGCCCTCGCAATCCACCTGCTAACCCGGGAGGGGAAAGAGGTTCGACTATCGATTCTTCGTGCTTCCAGTTGATCTCCTCGACACCACTAACAAGAGATTCTTGCTCGGGCTGATGACGATGTTCTTCCACCAGTAATCTTCCGAGGATCGAACCTATTAGGTTAAAGGCTCAGAAAACGTCCACCCACGTAGGATCCTAACACTTTGAAAGATAGACAAGGGGGGAAAACTCAAAAACAAATAAGATGGGAGGGGAAATAGAATAAAGGTAAGGAGAAAACAAGAATCCTATTGAGATGTTTTTTTCCAAAATAGTTTAGCAGAAATAGTTTTCGACACTCTAGCAACAACGACCGTTAGCGAGGTTATCCTACAGGCTTTGCGGACCCGTTGCTTCGATAACCATTCGTATCGAAACAATATCGGGAATCGGAACCAAGGCTCTGATACCATTTGTGACGCCCCGAGATCGAACACTATGCAGATTTCAGCATTCCCGCCAAATCCGCATAATAACCGATTCCAGGTTGCCATTTATGATAACATTACAATAGTTCACGAATAATCCACAATTACAACAGAAGCAGATAGGTACAAGATGACTCCAACGAGCCAGGGTTACAACTGATACAATACAAAGATCCAAATAACAGCGGAAGAAACAAACGTCCGTCTACGGACAAGATCCAAATTGGACTAAGAGTCCTGAAGATAACCGAAGGCGTCCAATCCCTGCCCAGGCCAAACCGGAGGGATTCCCAAGCTAACGTCGTCAGACTTCAAACCTGTTGACTGCAAGTTGGAATTTGCAGCCACGAAAGAGATTCGTGGGTCAGTACGGTTAAGTACTGGCAAGGGGGATAAAACCCATACTCACAAGTTACCGGCGTAGCCAGTCATCACAAGATACAAATACTTTAGGATCAACGGAAAAGAAGGGGTTATGGCAAATAGGCGACAGCAGGCTGCACTAACCAACTACAGAGATTCTATTACTTCCAACTATCAGAAAGGAGATAAGATCGAGTGATAGTAACCAACTGAAAGATAACTTCAAACAAACCCATCCTGGATCTCGCCCCTTATCCGGAGAAGCAATCCGAGGATAACTCACACCGTGGTATTAAAGATGAGTCAAGTTATTGTGTGAATAACCTATTACTAGTCAAGTTATTAATCATTGGGTGAAACATGATTGATCATTATGTTGAAGTTGTCCTGAGTACTTGTTAGCCAGTACTTTCACCAAGTAATCCATAACCGCGGAAAACACGGCTTCTCGAGAAGATTATCCCTGCAGGGTTGCACCATAGTAACCGACACTCATGAATATCCCGCCAGATGGAGTGGCCACTCCACCAAGCGGGGCACTCAACACAATCCAACCCTTCTTCGCATCAAGCCCAAAGCACCTTGGGCGCACGGCTACTCGGGCCCAGAAGAAAATGGACCCTCATAGCACTCTAAGACCGTGTCCCCCTATATGCCGACTACGAAAGTTCCACCCGGGTACCAAGGGCTCGCAAGATCATGCATGCAGCAAATGGAAAACCCGAACTAAATGAGGCGATTTGGACGAGATGCGAATCGGGTCAAACTGAGGGGGAGCCCATACTCCCCAAATGCGGGTAGTGCGCTCATCATGGATCAGTAGACAAGACCCTTTTCCTATTAGGGTCGACACTAGCAGGCCTCAAAACCACAAAGGGCCTCCTGCCGGTGCCTTATCATCAAGTTTATTATTAATAGCAACATTAGCATGATTGATTGATTGATTAAACAACGAGCCCCAGAACATAACGGAGTAATAACAGAAAGTAACGGATAACAGACTCGAGCAAAACAACCTAAGCATGCTAGTAAGACACGGGCAACAAGCAATGGTTATAGGTATGGAGGTGAGGCAATATCAATGGTTAAGGGATTCATGTGATGGGTTCGTAACAGAAACAACTACCACTAAGGCTAGCAGAAAAGAATCAACGGAAAGAATCGGTAACAAGTGATGAAAGGCAGCCATATGGCAGCAAGTGAGTATACTTGCCTGAGATCCCGCAAGGTAGCAGAACTTGTCGTTGCTCACATCATCTCAACGTCCTATCCGGGAAGAAGCAACGAACCTCGAACAAACACCGGATGCAACAATTACTACTACGGCAAAAGATCCAGCATGATCAAGATATGGATGCATGACAATTTATTGGATGCATAGAAATAAACTAGTGGACATGATAACATAACATAATTAAATGGACCCATATGCAAAAATGGATTACATATGGAAAGCCCATGAATTTTGGTTGAAACAATTGTTTTCCTACTGATCAACAGGTGAAAGTGGATTAGCATGATGCATGCAAAAGGGAAACAGCAAAATAACAACATTAGAAACAATTTAAGATAGGGTGTAGCAATTTAGAATTTTATTATTAACTTAGGGAATTTTTGGGGGCCTTAAAGGGAACACACAAGTATTTGTTGTTTTCAACCATTTAAAATGTTCAAAACAAATACCAAAGTTGATATTTGAAAAGAACATCAAATTTTAGTTGGATTACATGTTTCACAATTTGAAATTGGACTTTGGATTATTTAGTTATGAATTAAACAATATTGAACAATTTTTAAGTGCATTAAACAAGATTTAAATTGTTTAGGCAATTTAAATTGTTCAAACCAGAAAACAAAATTTATATTTGAATAGAGTATTCAAAAAGGTGTGAAAAACATATTTTATTTGGATTATTTGAAAACAGTATGAATTAGTTATGAATTACTTCAATTTGTATTTGAATTATTCAAATTTGAAATTTAAATGCATTTTTGAAAATTCAAAACAGAACACAAGTTGAATATTTGGAAAGATTATGAAATTTGGATAGGAATACACATAAAGTTTGCATTTGTTGGATTTATAAAATGGAAGATATTGAATTTCAAAGTTATGTTTTAATTCTGTTATTTTAAAAAAAAGAAAATAGGATTCAACAGATTCATTTGAAAACCTTTTGTTACGCACTGGACACGCACACACAGGCTGACAGGGGGGGCCCGTGGCCCACTGTGCCCACGTGGCGTCAGAGGGGCTGACGGGTGGGACCGGTGCGGGCGCGAAATAGCGAAAAAGGGGGGTGCCATCGCGCGGCCGAGGGGGATCGATCCCTCGACCTGCAGCCCGCGCGCGAGGGAACAGAACCAGTGCGGCTCTCGTGTGTTCGTGACAGATACGCGGTGCGTGCCTAGGTAAGGTTCAGTTACGGCTTTTAACTGAAACTAACTGAATGTCTGTTCAGTTCGTGCAGGTACCGATGGCGGACAGATATCAGGCAGCGATGGCTGACGGCGAGCGCTGCTGTGCGCGCGGTGGCCGCCGTGCGCCGCTGCGGCCGCTCGGTGGCGCTTCCGTGCGGTCGCCGGCCGGTGTGCTGCGGGCCGGAGAGGAGGAGGCGACGAGGAGGGAAAAGGAGGCGAGGCGGGGAAGGGGGCGAGGCGCACCTGCTCTGTAGTCGTACATGGCAGAAACGACGGAGGTTTGCCGGCGACGGCGCGGCCGCCTCGGAGGTTCCCGGCCAACGACGAGGGGATGGGGAGACTCCAGGAACCTCCACGGTTCCATTTTCCCCCTCAGCAGCTCCTCGAGGTGGACAGGCTACCGGCGAGCTGCGGGCTAAGGTGGTGGTCTACGGTGGCGATCGATGGGTTCAGAAGATCAGAGAAAGGCTCGAGCAGAAAGGAGTGGGGGATGGCGGCGATGGAAGGGAATGTAGCTAGGGTTTCTAGGGTTGGCTAGGGCAGAGGGTGGTGGGTACTTAAGCAGGGAGAAAACTTGTACGGCATGGCATCCATGGGGTGGGGATCGATCCTGTGGTTCTGAAGGTGTTCGTACGGTTGGGGAAGAAGACAAACAGAGAGAGGGGGTGGGCCAGAAAGGTGGGCTGGGTGGTGAAAGAAAGGAGATGGGCTAGATGGGGTGGTGGACTTGGAGAAAAAGGGTGGGCTCCCTCTCTCTTTTCCTGATTTTTTTTTTCCTTTCTCTTTTTCTTTTCTCTTCCTCCTTTTTTTGTAATGAAAAGAGAGAGAGGAATAGAAAAGTTTTGGGGTTTTAATTTGATAAATAATTGCTATTAAGTTGCAAAACAATAATTGAAAGCAAGGTTGGTTTTTTTTTATTTCAAAATTGGAAATATTAGTTGGAATTAAAATAAGGTTTGATTTTGGGAATTGTAGAAATAAACAAAGTTTTATTTAACACATATCAAGCAAACATACTAACATTATTTGATTTAATTTGTTTGCCCAATTTTTAATATTTAAACCCATATTGGAATATGAGAAATAAGATTGATTTGAATTTTTGAATTAGTCATTAGGGTTTTAATAACAGGGAGATTTGTATCACCAAGCAGTTTGATTAGAACAAATTCAAGCAGTGAAAAACAATTGAGTGGTTTGGTGTTGAAATTTTGAAATTGGAAGTTTAAATTGTTTTGAAGTTTTGAGTGGTTTGGGAAAACATGATGCAATGCTTATGGGATGCAGATGATGCAAGCAAAAAGAAAACAAACAGGTAACACCCCAGGTGTTACACGGGACACGGAAGACGATCCCGAGAAGCCGAATCGCAAAAGAAAGAGAAAGATAGATGATGAACTAGGAGAGACAAAGAGGCCCTGGAGTATCCAGCAGTTACGTCCCTTCTATACTTAGTTCAATTTCTATGTAAACATCTTTGAGATCATGAAATAAAGTTCTCGGAATTCTTATATCCATGTTTTTACAAGTTTATTATAGTACAAAACATGCTTCCACCTTATCTATTTCCCAATGATCTTACAAAATACTCAATGTTAACCCGAATTGTGCCTGCGTGCTCGGTGTTTAAAAACTGAATGATTTTCAGCCTACTAACGGCTAAAGGAAACTTGGATTGTGCTTGCGTGCCCAAGTTTCATTCAAACAATTCCTTACTTTTCTCTAAGTATTATCTGATTGTTTATGTGTTGGGTCACTGGAGCTAGTTAGTAAAAATGCCCTTAGTATGATCCATGTTTCCGAGTTTGAACTGATTGGTTTTACCCAGTAATTCGGCATGATGATTCATAGTACTATTGAGCCATTTCAAACACTAAGGACAGTTAAAACACATAAGCCAGAGAACTTAGAAGACAAAGGAATATTAAAACCCGGAAACCTTGCAAAGAATTTCATAATTAAACTGCAAAAGGCGGAGTTCTTGTTTATACAAAAGAATAGAAGCATTACAATATAAATTACATTGTAAAAGTGCAGTAATGCTCCTATTTTCTACTTCCACCATCCAGGTTAAGGACAGCCCTTCAAGCATCCGAGTCTTCTTCGCTGCTGTCATTCTCGGGGGCTTCGGGGATCTGCTCTTCCGGATAAGTGATGGAGATGTTCACCATGGAGGCGATCTTGGTGGCGTGACCTTTGATTTCATCAAAGATGGTGGTCCGCTGGGTTTCCGTGTACCCTTGAGGGATACCGGACGCCACGCGCCAAGATTTGGCACCAGGGTAATGCATATGCATAAGGCCGAGAGCCATGCGTGCACCACCCCGTGCTGCGGAGCGTAAGGTGGACTCCTTGGACTCCGCCACCTCCAGGATAGCACCCGGAAGTTTCTCAACTTCCGAGAATTCCCCAGTACTTGTGGGAAGGAACTTATTGACCAGCTGCATTCCAGCAACTCTGATCGCAGTCCACACCTTCCCAAAGGCTCGGATTCTATCAATCCGAGTGAGATCTGGGTTATCTCCTGTTTTTTCAGACAAAACAGCCAAAAGGTTAAGTGAAAAAGCAGAGAAAGAAAGCAAGACATGGACAAAACCGGTAAATGAAATAAACTTACCGAGAATCTTGTCGATTTCGGAGCCTTCCTCCAGGCGCAGGTTTAAGGCATTCTCCAAGTCCTGGATAGTGGACTTGTCCTTTTCCGCCTGTTCGGAAGCCTTGGACTCAGCAATTCCAAGGGCCAGATTGCTGGCTTCCAGATCTTTTTTGGCCTTCATAAGTTCCTTATGAAGGTCCAAATTCTCCTCACGGAGACTGGCAACATTACCGGCATCTTCAGCTATTTCCTTGGCCTTAGCCAAAGCAGCTGGAAAGCAAGGAAAAAATTCCGAGTTTAGAAAAAAATCGGGAAAAGTACTTAGACAAAAAACTGGATCAAAAACTTCAGAGAAAAAAGTATACCTGTTGTTTCCGACAGCTGCAGCTGAGACGATGCTAGCTCCGCCTCTTTCACTTCAAGAATAGAAAGAAGGTTTCTAACCTCCTTATTCTTGATGGAAAGTTTATTCAAAACTTCCATGTTAATGGTTTCAGCGGTTTGCTGGAACATGACAAGGAAAAAAATTCACTAAAAAGCATCAAGGCGAAAAGTATACATTTTGCTTAATGCTTGGGGGCTAGAGTTAATACCTGGCTCATCCGCTGTAACCCTGCCAAGTTTTCATTGAACTCTTTTGCGTATTCCGCAAAAAGAATTCCGGCCGCGCTTAGGCCATCGTTGATGTTCTTGAAGTCCTTGTCAAAGGTGGGGATTTCCTCCTGAGTTGTTCGAGAAGAATCTCCCACCTCAGGAGCCGCCCTTTCCCTCGTATCCGTGTTTGGCACAATAGGCTGGCTGGGCTCCAAAGACTCGGTGGTGGGGGCTGTGGCATGCTCCTTTGCCATCGTGGACGGCGTGTCCGGTGCGATGGCGGGAGAAGGGTGAGAGCCTCTGCTGGACACAACCTTGTGCCTTTTCAGCGTTTTTGGCTTTAGAGTAGAAGGAGGCAGGCTAAAAGCAAAACAAAAAGCCGGAAAAGTTAAAACTCCGAAGGCAAAAGAAAACTCCGGCAAAGGAAAGTAACCCGGATGCTCTAACCTGGAGGTGGCGACGGGAACCCCGTCAAGATCGATGATTTCCTCAGAGGAGGAGATCTTCTCGCGCTTTCGCCCACCCGCAAAGGTGGCGCGCAACGCCTCCAGTTCAGCGTCGGAAGCCAGATCCGACTCAGGAAGGTCGGCAATCTGTCAAAAAGAAAAAGCAGAGTTAGAAGCAAAAAATCCGAGTAAACGTGGAAAAGTTTAAATCCCAAAAGACGGAAAATAATACCTTGGGAGCCGGATTGTCGGCCGTATACATTGGCCGACTCGCTTCATATTGGTCGCGGGATGTGACCAACTGATTCACGCGTTTCCGTAGGTCTCTCACGGCCTAGTCTTTGCTGGTTGTCCGCATCTTGTCGCCGGTCCCCGTATACTCGCAAAGGAGGCGGCCACCATGGTTGGCTAATGGTTGGATCCGCCTATCCAACCAGCAAAGGACTGTGTCCATGCCGGTTAGAGGCGGATCAGAATAGGTGAGTTTTGCGATGCGCCGCTTGATCCTTAGAAGATCAGGCGGCAGAATTTGGACGGCTTCAGTTCCCCAATTTTCTTGGGGAACAACAGCAGTGTTCGTGAAAGGTGGAATCCCGGTGGCCTTTTTAGGGAACGGAACATCAGGATGATAAAAGAAGGAACCCGTCCAAAATTTGACGGATTCCGAGGTCTTTAACTTAGGGAACCAATCCTCCCTAAATCTTCGAAGGGTGAAGGAAATGGTTCCGCAAGTTGGGAGTGCGCCCTCCGAAGAGTTCCGCTTAACCCCGAAACAATACAGCCAGAAATCTAATCTAGGTTCTATGCCTAGATAACCCTCGAAAAGGGCCTGAAAGCCGGCTAAGTACAGGATGGAGTTTGGTGGCAGGTTGTGGGGCTGGATGTGTAGTGGGAGAGGACCTGGAGGAAGAAGGCGGAAGGTGGGAGACCCATACCTCTCATAAGGTGGGAGGAGAGAAGAACCCGTTCTCCGTCGTTCGGCATGGGTTCATTCTCGTCCTCCGGAAGCCGCCACTTCCCTTTCAGCACTAACCCCTCCTTCTCCATGGACGGAAGGAGGGACGACGAAATGCTGCAGGCAATCCAATTGCCGGCCGTCTCCATCTCCTCATCAGCTCCGGTGGCGGCGGACGCGGCGGCCTCCGCGGCTGCGAGCTCGTCGCCAACGAGCGTGAGTTTTTCCTCCGCCGTCTCGGGAGCGAACGGCGGAGTGGGCGCGGAGCTGGAACCCGTAAGATCCGCGGTGGCGGAAATGTTTCCTTCGTCCGCCACGGTGCCCGCGGTCTTCGCCGGCTCGTCGCCGGCGGCATGCACTGGGGAGTCCAGTTGAGGGTCCATCATGTTGATGATGTCCTCGATTTCTTGGGCGACGGTGCGGGTTGGCGAAGACGACCGAGAGGCCATTGGGTGGCGGCGCTAGCTCGTCTCAGGTGAGGTCTTGGACGCAGTGCGTGTTCGGGGATTTTCTCTGCTGGGAGCTTGGGCGCTGCAATGGCGTTCGAAGTGAGGAGCGGAAGGTTTTTCTAGAGGACGAAGAAGGCTATTTATAGCCGGAAATCCGTCAGGATGCGTGCCAACGGCTCTTTTGACCGTTGGATGTCCAACGCGTGTCACTCGCCGGAAAATCCGGGAAATGAATCGACAGGATGATTATGGTTATCTCCTCGTTTCCCGTGAGAATCTGCCAGAGATATATTTCTGGGTTTCCCGCTTGGAACCCAAACGTCCCTTACGTCAGCATGATTAAAGCGCTGACGTAGGAAGTTCCTTCTCCGCGAAGGATCGTGTGAGAAAAGCCGGATTTCCAGGATTCCGAGTTTTACGTTACCATCTGTTTTAGAGAAGAAAAAGAAGAATCAAGACTGCTGGCCAATATTTCTCGGACAAGATACATTTGGCGAAAGACGGCGAATCGGAGTTTTAATCCTTCTTGGGGGCTACTGTCGGATATATACTGAATAGGGGTATATCAGATGGTAGTCAAAGTGCCGGATTACCAGGGTGACCCAAGTGGTAGTGGGCTATGGTCCATTGGGCGGCCCAGTAAGCAGACGCGCAGAAGCCGGATTCTAGAAGAACCCGGATCACGGCCCACGTGATCTGGCTTGGAGTAGAAGGCGGATTCCTTACTTTCCAAGTTAATAGTTACCGTAGTCTTCTAGGTTTCTTACTCTGTATGCCCTAACCCGACTATTATATAAAGCCGGATGGGAGATATGATAGAAAAGGGAAGAAGCGATAGGCTAACTCGCCGAGAAGTTGATCCTCAACAAATAGCTAAACAGAACCTCACGTTATACTTGTAAACACAGGTTTTAGTACTGATTAGTGAGATTGCAGGAGTAGGAACGCCGTATTACTACAACGTACCGAACCTGGGTAAACCCTGTGTTTTTGTCTTCCACGCAACCACGTCTCCCCACGTCTCTACCCGTAGTCTCATGGCACCCCCGTCTATGAAAACTACTACGATGTCTCGACAGAGGCCATGATACCTCCTAAGCTTGGGGATGCATGGATCCCCAAGGTTCTAGTTTCAATTGGAAAAGAAATTCACCATGCTATGTTAGATCTAGGTTCTAGTGTATCGGTACTCTCTAAAGAATTATATGAATTGCTAGAACTAGAAAATTTAGAAAAGTGCTCAAGTGAATTTGTCCTTGCTGATAACTCTACTAAACATGCTGTAGGACAAGTAAAAGATGTTATGATTGAATTGCACATGACTTTCGTACCCGTTGATTTCATTATTATGGATATGGGGGATAAATCCCCTAGTCCTATTATTTTGGGTAGACCTTTTGTTTGTACTACAGGTGCAATCATAGACTCCAAGGAAGGGAATGTCAAGTTTCAGTTCCCTCACAAGAAAATCATGGAGCACTTCCCAAGGAAGAGGGACACGCTGAAGAACAAGCTCCCTCATGAGCTTTATCCCTCTTGCTTATGAAGTAAGTAAAGCCTAGCTATATGGCTATAAAGAAAGCGCTTTACGGGAGGCAACCCGGTTGTTTTTGTTTGGATTTTCCCAGTGTACTCTTGCTGTCTAAAGAGATTAGTTTTTTGTTTTAATTCTGGACTTTTCAATAAAGAGTCAAGTCAAACCCATTTGGACTTATAAGTTGCTATCCTAGTGCATGAAATTTCTGTTTCAGCACGAGTCTGCTCACCGTATGATTTTACGTTTTTTATTGGTATGTCGGATTGAGCTAATTTTTTAGTATGTTCTGCAACTTTTTGTCCTCTGTAAGCACAAAAAATAACTTAATTTTTTGACTAGTCTAGCTTAGGGAAAAACGTTCGTTTTTCTGCTGTTGCTTTTCTGGACAGATTCTGCCTTATTTTGTTTTATGCACTCTTTGGGCTTGGGAATCGAATTTCCATGATTCTTTCAAGCAAGAGAGTGAAAATACAACATAATGAACCTTATTGTCTCTCTACTGGAGCATTTGATTTGGAATTTTGCACAGCAAGCATGTGATTTGTTTGTCCTTCCTAATTTCACCCCACAGAAAAAGAATGGGAGAAACATGTTTTGTGAAGTTTTTTCACAGGGAATAGAGGAGCTGCGCCTCAAGACATCCAAGAATGGTGAAATCCATAAGCTTAGGGATGTGATGAACACCGCACTGGAGCTACACTCTTTTGGTTAGCACACGTCTACTTTCTGTTTTTCTAAACAAAGCATTTATCGTAGAGACTTGAAACGTCTAGTTTTTGTTTTTATTTTTGTTTTGATAAGACCACCACCATCATTTTATATGAGATTGAGATACTGGAGTTTGGGGTTGGAATATATTGGATTCTAGTATTATGACTTGGAATAGGGATTCCATGGTTTATTTGAAGAGCTACATATGTTTGCATGATTTATAGGCTTTTTATGTGTAGAAATTTGCAATAATGTTGTCTTGAGCTATCTCTTATTCATGTCCTTGATGTTAATTGCTGGTTTATTTAGTTTGTCATGAAATTAGTAGTTCTATGGAAATATGCATGCATAGTAGCTGGTCAACTATCTCCCTCTTGCTAGCCCAAAAATTTAAAAATTCCAACAAGTAAAAACTTGTTTCCAACACTCCTTAGCCAAGTATTTCCAGTGAGTCCACTATATCTTCCCATTAGCTTCATTGCTATTACGAGTATGTTCACCATGTTATTGTGTTATTTATGTTCTAAATTAAGATATTCACTTTATTAATTGTCATGGGTTGAACTTGGGATAGGACTCTCACGAACTTTTGAAGGCACACTTTACTTTTTATACATCTAATAAACATGACCCAATAATGGGAGCCACAAGTTTTGCGTTTGACAAGTGTGTGGTTGGGAGCTAGCTATAAACGTGTATCACCGGAAATCTTTCAACATTGGACAAAAAAAATTACATTTGGTTGATATCATGTACTTTTGTTTTTGGACTCCTGCCATGCCGAAATGAAATAGAGGAATAGTAAGTTTTGATGAGTAAGTATCTATATGACTAGAGAAACGCATTGGGCCGCTAACCCAAGCCATGCTTTATCATGGTGGAAATTTACTTACATCTTGAGTGACTCTACAACACATCCTATAATAAAATAAGAAGTTATGCATAATAGTGAATGAAAATAAAAAGGATGATGAGTCTACTCCGTTTGTTCATCTTGTCATTGTAACATGGGCTTGTTTCCATGTCATGGGGCAACAGGTACCTCTTTGCGGTTCTCTATGATGTCATTAATACTTATTATGATTGTACAAAGCTTATTAGGAATCTTAAGTTGAGTAATCATGGAGTAGGTTTTCACACTCACGGGGCATGAGGCTTTCAACCACCTTCTCATTCTCATTACTTCAATACTCACAATTTTAAGATGCTAGTGATAAAGGGGCAATGAGAGTCCTAGATCAATGGATACCACATTTCAATTAGTAATTTTAGTTGAATAATTTAGAGGCTAAATAAGACTTGATCATGTTTTACCTCTACTCAATTTTCTCCAAAGTGTCCACCATATTTTCTATTTTCCATTATGCTATTCTTTCACCAATATAGGATTTTTTTTTGATTTTGTGTATGCATTTGGTCCATAGTGCTTTTATTTCATTATACACTTTGTGAACTTTCATGAATCATCTTTGCTTGCATATTTGATATTTCTTACAACATGAATTGTATATCGCTACTCATTTCTAGTATTAATCATTTGATTATATGTAGCATGAATAATCCTCCTTGATATCCCATGATTGTTTCAATATGCAAAACCCATCTTAGTTTTATCACCTTCATACTCAAGGACGAGCATGGGTTAAGCTTGGGGATGTTGATGCATGTAAAATGCATAGATGAATTTTGCATATTTTCACATGATTTTCTATTACTATTGCATCATATAAGGGTATAATTCAATGTTTTATAGTATTTTGGGGTTAAATTACAAAGTCCCCCAACTTTTATGGAATTAACCCTGCCTGTCAGAAACCCCGTTTTCTATATTTTTGACGTTTCAGGGGGCAAACTTCCGCGAAATCACCTGAAAATCTGTGGGGGTCATTTTCTTGGAAGGAGAAGACTTGCGGGCGAAGGATCCACGAGAATTGGGCAAGGAGGCCCAAAAGAGGACCCTCCACGCGGCCAGATTCCTTGGCCGCGTGAGAGGCCCCCTTTTGGCCCCTGTGGCCCCAATTCCTTCCATCTTTGACTTACCGACTCCGTCTTGACCTAAAACCGACTATAAAAAGAGTCCCCCGTACCCTTACGGAGGAGAGCGCCACCGAAACACCGAAACACCGAAACAGAGACCATAAGTTCCAGATTGGAGGGGGAAAACTCCGGCGGGGCGCCGCCGGTGTGATCTCCTACCCCTCCAACGTCATCTCCATCGACATTCCATAAAGAGGGAGTAATCCACCATAGGGCTATGGGTTTGTGGAAGTAGCACTTGTATCTCTCTCTCTATGTGCTTCACTAATTAGATCCGTATGAGCTGCCTCACATGATTACGGGCACCGTTGTAATTCCTATGTGGTGGATCTTTTCTATGAGTTATTGAATCTGAGATTTCAATTGTTTCTCTTGAGTTATTTGAGTAGATATATCTTATGTACCCCGTTCTTATTTGCTAGCTTTGATCAATCTAGTTCTTGAGAGCGTGTGTGGGGTGATGGGTGCATTAGTTGGAGTAACGGGGGGTGGCTAGTGCTGTGAAAGTGACAGAAGTTTAGCGATCCACTTAGGTTTTGTTAAACCTTTCTTAGTTACTTCACTAAGGATAAAAAGGAGTACCTTGTTACCGGGGATTTGAAGTGACACTAATCAATCTCCATGACTAGATCTAGAAAGTTCTTACTTCAACTTCATGTCACATTGCTTAAAGCTATACTCTGATTTTTCCTTAATTATCGAGGTGCTATGATTTATTTCGCATCTTGGTGGAGTATAAGAGGGATCAATATGACCGTAGAGATCTCTATGCTAGGACGTGATGCCCATATGAAAGTACTCAATGTTAAACATGTTATTGTAATCTCACATGTAATTCTTTATGTCCACTGTCTGCCACTTTATTTGAGAGAATGCAAGTGTGAAACCATGAACCTCGGTCCTATTTTAAATATAAGAAAACACTCTAGTTACTTTGCTGCAATTTACTTTACTTGCACTTTACTTTACTTGCATCTCCAATTCGAATTTACATTATCGCCAGCACCACTTGCATCACAAAAATACAAAAACAATCCATTGCATATTTATTTTCTCATTTGCATTTAGTAGTAGATTTAATTATTGCACATTTACTTTCAGTTTTGCATTGCAATTTAGAAGTCTCACACCTTGTGCTTGACAACCACTTGGTGAGGTTGAGGGCACAAAATTCTCTACTTGTTTGCAGGATCCTGGAGGAAGCTTGGAAGACAATTGCTAAAATACTGGCTCCCCAAGAGTTTGATATAAACCCTCGAGTCACCCTCGTGGGGAAGAAGGCTTGCCACTAGCTACACACTCTGTACTTGGAGTCTCAACCTAGCCATCAGGAAGGTATTTACCGCGATCAAGGCCGCGGGCATGTTGCTTATCAACAGGTACCTTCCCGCAAAGTCTGGGGAACTCACGGAAGTTGAAAAACTTCCGGGAGACATCATAGAGATTGCAGATGCCAAGGATTCCACCTTGCGCTCTGCTGCCCGGGGTGGTGCACGCATGGCTTTAGGGCTTGTGCGTATGCATTACCCTGGTGCCAAATCTTGGCGCGTGGCGTCCGGTATCCCTCAAGGATATACGGAGACCCAGCGGACCACCATCTTTGATGAAATCAAGGGTCACGCCACCAAGATCGCCTCTATGGTGAACATCTCCATCACCTATCCAGAAGAAGAGATTCCAGAAGCCCCCGAGAATGACAGCAGCGAAGAAGACTCGGATGCTTGAAGAATTCTCCTTGACCTGAATGGTAGAAATAGGAAATAGGAGCATTACTGCACTTTACAATGTATTTTTTATTGTAATGCTTCTATTCTTTTATATGAACAAGTACTCCGCATTTTGCAGTAATTATTTATGAAATCCTTTGCAAGTTTTTCGGGTTTTATATTCCTTTATCTTCTAAGTTCTCTGGTTTATGTGCTTTAACTGTCCTTAGTGTTTGAAATGGCTCAGTAGTACTTTAATCCTCATGCCAAGTTACTGGGTAAAACCGATCAGTTTAAACTCGGAAACATGGATCATACTAAAGGCATTTTTACTTACTAGCTCCAGTGACACAGCACGTAAACAATCAAATAATGCTTAGAGAATAGTAAGGAATTTTTTGAATGAAGCTCGGGCACGCAGGCACAATCCGAGTTTCCTTTAACCTTTAATAGGCTGAAAATCATTCAGTTTTGAAACACCGAGCACGCAGGCACAATTCGGGTTAACATTGAGTATTTTGTAAGATCATTGGGAAATAGATAAGGCGGAATCATGCTTTGCACTATAGTAAACTTGTAAAAACATGGATGTAAAAATTCCGACAACTTTATTTCATGATCTCAAAGATGTTTACATAGAAATTGAACTAAGTATAGAAGGGATGTAACTGCTAGATACTCAGGGCCTCTTTGTCTCTCCTAGTTCAGCATCTATCTTTCTCTTTCTTTTGTGATTCGGCTTGTCAGGATGATCCTCCGTATCCCGAATATCTAAAAGGTAGTATGATCCATTTTTCATAGCTTGCTGATAACGAATGGTCCTTCCCATACTGGGGCCAATTTGTGCTTTCTTTGCTGCACCAATCTTAGCACTAGGTCACCTTCTTTGAAAGAACAATTCCTGATTTTCCGAATATGGTAACGTCGTAAACCTTGCTGATAAATGGCGGATCTTTGAAGCACAATCTCTCGTTTCTCTTCTAAGAGATCGACGGCATCCTGTCGTGCTTTTTCGGCATCCGAGTCGTCAAAATCCTGCACTCTTGGGCTATCATGGATCATGTCCGTTGGAAGAATTGCTTCAGCACCATAAACTAGGAAAAACGGGGTTTGCCCGGTTGACCTGTTTGGTGTTGTTCGAATACTCCAAATCACGGAAGGTAGCTCTTCTACCAATGCTCCAGCTGCTCTATGAAGAGGAGATTCGAGTCTTGGGCGTATTCCTTGTAAGATTGAGCTATTAATTCTTTCAACCTGTCCGTTGGATTGCGGGTGTGCCACAGATGCGAGATCTATGCGAATTCCCGTTTGTCGGCAGTATTTTGCCAACTCTCCAATGGATAAATTTTCCCGTTGTCGGTTATTATGCTGTGTGGAACGCCATATCTCATGACTACGTCAATGATGAAGTTTCTGGCAGTTACACCATCAAGCTTTTTGATGGGTTTAGCCTCCACCCACTTGGTATATTTATCCACAGCTACTAGTAGATGTGTGAGTCCGCCTCGTGCAGTTTTGAATGGTCCCATCATATCTAGCCCCCAGACCGCAAATTGCCATGTAATGGGGATAGTTTTGAGTGTTTGGGCTGGCATATTAGTCTGCTTGGCGTAATACTTACATCCTGCACACGTATTTACTATGTGCTCAGCATTTGTCTTGGCTGTTAGCCAGAAAAACCCGACGCGGAATGCTTTTTTGACTATGCTTTTTGATTGAGCATGATGTCCGCAATCTCCGGCATGGATTTCTTGCAGGATTTCTCGTCCTTCTTCTGGTGAAATACATCGTAGAAAAATTCCGAAAGTACTGCGTTTATACAGGCAATTGTTAATTACCGTGTATCCTTTGCATCGACGCTGAATCTGTCTTTGCAAGACTTCGTCTGCTCCCTCCGGGTACTTCTGATCAACTAGGGTTTCACCGGAGGGGGGCTCCGAAGCGTCTGGATCCAAACACAAGCTAGGGGGTGTCATGCCATGTTATTATAGGTGTGATGTGTGCTTTCTATGGTAAATATTGCACTTCGGGGTGTGATCCGCTTGACCGGCATCCACTTCTCTATAGTGAGTTTACATGCGCTTATAAGTTGAAACTCTCGTGTCGGACAAAACATCGGGAATCTTACAAAGAGTTATGTTTTACCTATGTGTTTTCTGTTCTTATGGACTAAACTAGCACAACCAAAAAACTAGTTCCACATTGCTACCCCCTTTCGACGCCGTTATTGCGTGTATCCGTATAAGTCTGGTATTTCTCCACCGGGTCTAGTGTTTCACCGGAGGGGGGATCTGGAGCGTCTTGATCCCAACACAAGATAGGGGTTGTCATACCATGTTAGTATAGGTGTGTTTTGTGCTTTGGATGGCGAATATTGCACTCTGGGGTATGTGTAAGGTCCGCCCTTCGAAACACTGTTCAAGGACACCTTCGATATGCATACATTCACGATCCCAGGAATTCAGTCGTGAACAACATATCAAGTTGGTACACAGATACAATATCCATTACACGGTTGCATAAATACTTACAAAAGGGGCATGGTCGCTTGACCAAGCCTAAACGGCTGCCACGCAGGGCAACACGCAACACACACAGCGGAAGACTAAACACTCATAACGAAGTAGAGCCCAAGTCACGCCTTAACCTACAGGCTGCTGACCCGGAGACGATCCTAGTTCGCAAAGCCATCAACTTCGTACTCCTCCTCGTTGATCTTCTTCGAAGACTCCTTCTCAAAGTCTGGCAAGTAGATACCAGGGGCGAAACCATAATGAGTACGTTTGAATGTACTCAGCAAGACATCCATCATGTGACTTACCAAAATGCAAGTATGCTTATATGATGGAATAGGTAGGCTATAAATAGGGTTCACTACCAATGGTGTTCATATATAATGACACCACAGTTGCAGTCAGGTTAATCTGTATCTTCGTTGAAGAAGATACTTCAGAAGAAAAATAATATAATTTTATTTCTCTTGTAGATATCACATGTACAAGAGGTTTTGTTAAACTTTTGTTTAAAAGGGAATTTTCTCTTTGCAAAACTTATTGGAATCAGTTTCCAGAATTCTTGCTTAGAGTAGAAAAGTTTTATTTGCAAAACTTTTTAGATTGTAAAACAACTACTGGCTTTCCATCATCAGTACCTCCACGGTACAAGCTTTCCTTCCTTTCCGAACTTCCCGAGTTCAAAACTTCCTTTCAAAAACTCTTTTTTGAAAACATTGACTCAATGCTAGCTACATGGCCATTCAACTGTCCATATCCGAGGACGCGGCTTCTTCGAAAAAGTTGTACTCTGCAGAGGTGTACACATCCACTAGATCCAAAACTCTGCCATGGACCACCCATGGATCGTCACAGCGATATGCAAGCACCCGAGAATTTGATCCTAACTGTCCACTCTGACACAAGATAGTATATGCTAATTCCTTCAGATGGGTTGTTCTCCCCGGCATCAGGACCCGCCCTGCCTAGTCGGGAGGCCCAGCTGTCGCATCCGGAGGGAAAATTAATCCCACACTATGTATGTCCCGTTTCCCTCTCCTGGCGACACTTCGGTTCAGAGAATCCGCTTCTCTATAGCACTTTGGAATAAAGCATACACTAACAAGTTCAAGCATCTAGATAGGCCCCATACCCATATAGGGGTAGAGTGGCAGTACAGTAAAAGGTTGTCCAGCGAAGACTAGGTTATGTGTCATTTTTGAAAACACCAATTTCCCAAAAATGACCACTTCCACATTCCTCCGGAGAATAAGGATCCGCCTTTCCTCCGGGTTTTCCAGAAAGCCTTTGTTTTGTAAAATCACAATTTTAGGGTGTCCACTTAGGGACTAGTATATTTGATGGTAATAAACACCATATGGTGGCTTATGGGCTTGGTATTACCAAGTTTAAATACTGGCATGATAGTAACCTATATAATAGAATAGTAGTAATAGCCACATCAAAAATAGTTTTGATAGTCAAGTTTTGGTAAAACTTCAGAGATAAAACATGCATGATAGATAATGATAAGTATTGTATCAGCAAGCATCAGGATGGCTTGCCTCAAGTCTCTTAATGTCCCTGGCCTTGAAGCAACTTGAACTTGACGCACAGCTCCACAACTGCTTCTTCTTCTTCTTCTTCTTCTTCTTCTTCGCGTTCTAGCGTCGTAAAGGAAATAAAAGAAACACACTCAGGTATAAAAGACAAACAACTAAGCTAAGAAACACATACATCAACAAATGTTCACTCTCGAGTTCTCTCGAAACGATAACGCAAAAACTATTTCACATAACTCTCACGGTCCAAAACTATCGTCAGGCACTATGTATGGTTTAGAAAACCATATCCCACATCATACATACCATATATGGAGTGGTGTACCACTCTCATAATAAGATATACAAGAAGCTAAAAATATAGCTTGTGAGTGCAAAAGGTTAGGTTGCTAAGGTAAAACAAACAGACAAAACAATACCCATGGCAGTGGGTATTACTCACCACAAGCAACTATCACTTAATGTGTTCATGATTTTAGTTGGATGTTTTAGTTTTATAAGATACTCTTAAGAATAAAAACAACACTAGCACAACAATAAACACAAATATGACACTCAAGCTAAGGTACACGCTCAGACAATTTCCACACAACAGGTAAACACACCATAGATGAATAGACTATTTATTTACTACATTAATGCTTAATTGAAGTTATGGAATCCATCAATCATGAAAGTCTTAGCATGTAACCAGTAGCTAAAAACAAGGATAACAAGTCATAAAAATAATCTAAAACACAAACTTCACTCAAGATAATATTCCTATCAAACAAGCATACAAACAAGACTGCACTAATAGCATACTAGTATGGGAATTTCTACACAAGCATGCTATAAGAGATAATTATTAATTTACAACCATAGCACATGCAACTAAATAATTCAAGGCACCATAACAAAAGTAATAACTTCCTAAACATGCTATAATAAACTCATACACTCATAAAATAAAAATACAACACTAGAGCCATTCACCATTTCTAGTGTGACACTAGTTCATCACTAGAGAAGCAAGCAATGCTACTATGATGCTTAACTCTAAACAAGCAACCAAAGATATCATTTCAAACAAAAACAAACAAAGAAAACAAAACAGAAAAGCTGCTGTTTCTAGATCTGTCCACCAAAAATAATATAGAGCTCAAAATATTAATATAAGCTAGGATAAGATAGATCTAGTCAATACCAAACTCATCAAATTGGATTTGCTTCAAAAAATCATTTTTAAACACCTTATAAAGAGTCTAGAAAAGCCTACTGGTCTTTTACCAAAATGGATGTCATTTCGATTTGGTATACGACGTTGATGTAAGGCCAAGTCCTATGGATATATCTACTCATAGGCTACTTAAAACAATTTGATTTGACCAAAATGAATACAGATCCAAAAAGTTATGCCAAAAATGGCTAAACAGACAGTCTGTGGCAAAACAGGTATTGTGACAAAAATAAAAGTGCAAACTTGGATCTTCCAACGGGAAATGGTTAGGAAAACATAAGCCTAGTTCTTTGATTTTTTGTAGAAAATAATCTGCACGAAAACTATTTTTCACAAGCTCAAAACGACAGGCAAACTTCTGCAGGGATTTGAGGTTCGTCACCTCGGTTTAAGAAAAATGGCCGGCGGCGATTTTGGAGCTCATGGAGCTCACTTGGCTAGCTCAAGGCTATTCTCAGCTTGGGGATGAAGTGTGGTCGTGAAGGGAGGTGGAGGAGGGCTATGGAGCAAGAAAATAACAAGGGATGGCTTATAGCCAAGGGTATGAGGGCAAGGGCAATGTGTGGCTTGGGTTCATGCCATTTGATGGCATAGGAGGTGCTCAAGGGGCTTTTGGTCATTTCCCATTGAGTGAACAAGGTGTCCTATTCAAGGGTAAGGGTGATGCAAGCAAGGTGTGGCCCTTGAGTGCAAGTGGCAAGTGGACAAGCCAAATAGTCAAAAGTACATGTGTGCCCATACCTATCCTAGTCACCATATCTATCCTCTCTTATCTTCATGCCTAAGGCTTCTAGAAGCAAGGTCAAGCATCCAAGGTGGATTACTAGTTGTGGTCAACACAAGGGACAAGGTCTTACTTCGAATCTTGCAAGGTAAGGCAATGAAAACTTCTGCCCAAAATCGTATCTGTTACTGTTCCAAAAAATTCAGAAAATTCTCTAAGTGTTGGAAAACAGATCAAAGGTTCAAACAGTTGAGTCTGTTTTCAGGGTTCAATTGCTTTCCAAAATTGGTTTTCAAAGTATGGATGTGTTAACCATGTTATACACTTTCAGAAACAACTTTTGAAAACAATTTTGAACTAGTTTAAGGCCATGAAAATAATGTGGAAAAAGACCTACTTTCTGTTTTTATCTGTTTCTCAAAACTGCCTTATTCTGCCTTAATTTTATACCACAAAAACAACAAGCAAAAGATAGTTTTTATTCCTCCAAAAATAAAAGTGAGCTCATGGGTTTTTAGTACATATATCAAGGATGAATTAGAAGTCAAGAAACCATAATATAACCATTTATAGCTTGGTGAAAACAATGGTAGAAAATAGGTACTTGGCTTTATTTTCAGGAATTGTTTTCTATAGGAGAGTTAAAAGAAAACTTTCATAGATCATTTTGGAAACTTGTTTTCTTGGATCCAACAAGGTTAAAAGTTTGTTTTAAGATGCAAAAAGGAATGATCCAAGTCTTGGAATAAAAATCCACTCAAGTAATAATAAGAAAACATTAGGGAAAAATATCAGGAATATTTTTCAGAAACATATGGTGTTGGTTTTATAATGAAACAAAACTTATGTTGCAAATATGATTAAGATCATAACACAAGTTAGTTCAAACCATCATGTTGTTATAAAAATAATTTGTTGGCCCTAATAGTTGTCTTTTTTAGCACAGTCCAAGAGTCCAAAAACTGGGATGTGACAGTATGACCCGCTTCACTGGCATCCACTTCTCTCTACGGAGTTCGCATGCGCTTATATGCTGAAACTTCTGTATCGGGCGAAACATGGGGAATCTTCCGAAGAGTTGTGTTCTAACAATGTGTTTTTTGTTCCTATGGACTACTATATCACAACCAAGCAACTAGTTCCACAAAATGCTACCCCCTTTCGACGCCGTTACATCGTGTATCTGTATAAGTCCAGTATTTCTCCAGCAGGTCTAGGCTTTCACCGGAGGGGGGCTCCGGAGCGGCTCGATCACCAAAAAAGCTAGGGGATGTCATACCATGTTATGATAGGTGTGTTGTGTGATTTGTATGGAAAATATTGCACTTCGGGGTAAGACCCGCTTCACCGGCATCCACTTCTCTCTACGGAGTTTACATGCGCTTATAGGCTGAAACTCCCATATCGGGCGAAACATGGGGAATCTTCCGAAGAGTTGAGTTCTACCAATGTGTTTTGTGTTCCTATGGCCTACCCTAGCACAACCAAGCAACTAGTTCCCCAAAATGCTACCCCCTTTCGACGCCGTTACCGCGTGTATCCGTATAGGTCCAGTATTTCTCCAGCGAGTCTAGGCTTTCAACGGAGGGGGGCTCCGGAGCGTCTCGATCCCAACACAAGCTAGGGGGTGTCATAACATTTTATTATATGTGTGTTGTGTCATTTGGATGGCAAATACTTCACTCCGGTGTGTGACCCACTTCACCGGCATCCACTTCTCTCTATGGAATTTACATGCCCTTATAGGCTGAAACTAGTGTATCAGACAAAACATCGAGAATCTTCCAAAGAGTTGTGTTCCACCTATTTGTTTTGTGTTCCTATGGCATACCCTAACATAACTAATCAACTAGTTCCACATTTATATCCCCTTTCGACGCCGTTACCGCGTGTATTCGTATAAGTCCGGTATTTCTTCAAAGGGTCTAGGGTTTCGCCGGAGGGGGGCTACGTAGCGTCCGGATCCTGGAACAAGCTAGGGGGTGTCATGAAATGTTAGTATAAGTGTTTTGTGTGCTTTGGTTGGGAATAGAGCTGTTATTACTCTCTAGTTTCATTGCTATATGCTTAGAGAGTTTTTGCTGTCTCATATATGTGCTTGGTTGGGAATAAAAAATCTTATGTGATAGTTGGTATAGTGGAAAATTTCGCATGGTCTTGTAGATCACTAAAATGCTTCACTTGAATCACTGCTCTTGTTTTGAGATATTAATTTGCTTAATGGATAAACGTGAAGGACTAGTAAGTAGAAACTTTTAATGGTTGGTCTAAGAAACTTGAAACTGTGCCACACTTAAAATTACTAGCTGATAGAAACAATGGTATATGATTGCTACGAGTGATACATTTATGATCGGCCTTTTTTTACGTGCTACGGCCGAGGTAGCTAACAGTGACTTGTCACTGCCACGGACCCTCTTCGAGTGATTTTCATTGTGCCTTGTAAAGATGATTTGCTTGCTGCAACCTTTTAACTCGTGAGTCTATGTTGCGGTTCCTGGCACTTCCACCATCCATATTTGCTAGCCTCTTCAGCACTGTGCATTGCCCTTTCTCACATTGAGAGTTGGTGCAAACTCCGCTAGTGCATCCAAATATCGTGGGAGGACTTCGTTCTCCTACACATAATCCCAGATATTCTTCCTCAAAACAGCCACCATATCTACCTATCATGGCATTTCCATAGCCATTCCGAGATATATTGTTGCACAACATCCACCTCCATTATGTTACTTGATGATGAGCTTCATGGTTATTTATGCATACTGCTACAATCGCAGGAGCATGCAGTTGGATACATCAGAGATGTTCCATTATGAGTTATGAGTACTAAAAGTGTGATGATTCATTGTAATATATGATGTTGCCCCTACCGATGAGGATATATAGAATAAAAAATAAAAAAGTCCAAAAAAAGGCCAAAGAGAGAATAAAGAGAGAGGGGGCGCATCACTATCCTTTATACCACACTTGTGCTTCATGTTTAGCACCAATGATTTAGTTTGGAGAAAATTTTCATATTATCATTCATTCATAACTATGTGGGGAATTTTACATTATAAAACTTGTATATTGCAATGATGAGCCTCCTCAAATGAGCTTTGGGTATTTGTGAGAAAGCAAGTTGGATGCACTCCCACTAGTTCCATTGGAGAGATTTCATACACTTATAGCTCTATGTGCATCCATTATGTGGCAATCCCTACTCCTTGCATAGCTCCGGTTGTAAGACTTTCTCTTGTCTAATGACCATTTTCAGCTTTGTGAGCCTTTGTTACATTGACCTTCCCCATAATGTTCTCTTTGCCATAACATCCCGGTGCCAGGGACCAACACAAAACACTTGCTTGTTTTTGGTGCGCAAATAGTTTATGATTCAAGCATTGCATCGTGTGGAACACTTGACTTGATCCTAAGAGGGGTTGTGAAGACCGTTTTACGTGCATGGTATTGTTGTTCTTGAAAGCTTAAATCATCTCTAATAAACTTTGCACGGCTGATAGTCTTCTAGTATTGATTCATTAAAAGTTTACTTCTTTTTCCTTTGTTTATGCATTACTTACTGTTATCAAATATAGATCATAACTTTAGTTCATCTGATCCTAGTTTACATGCTCTGTTTTACATAGTATGATCAAGATTGTGTGGTAGCATGTCACCTCAGAAACTATTTGGTTTCATCGTTTACCTACTTGAGGACGAGTAGGAACTAAGGTTGGGGATGCTTGATACATATCCAACGTATCTATAATTTTCTGATGTTCCATGTTGATATTATGCCAATTGTTACATGTTTTCTCCCTTCTTTATAGCATTTTTACACGTTTTCGGGACTAACCTATTAACAAGATGCCAAGTGCCAGTTCCCTGTTTTCAGCTGTTTTTTATTTCAAAAAAGTTAATCTAGAAATTTTCTCGGAATTGGACCCCACGAATCCCGAAGTTCCTATATTCCCTGGAAGCATCCAGAAGTCCAAAGAGGAGTAGAAGACGGGCACTAGGGGGGACTCACCATAGCCAAGCGTGGACCCCCCTTGGCCGCACCTGAGGGCGGTGAGGCCACCCTGGTGGCCCACTAACGTCTCCCTTTCGCCTATTTATTCCCCTTCAAAGGAAAATCCTAGGTACCTAATAAAAATACCAGAAAAGTTCCACAACCACTATCGTCGTCAACCCTAGATCAGGGGGTTCTGAAGCTGTCTCCCGGCACCCTGCCAGAGAGGATATCATCACCGGATGCCTCTTCATCACCATGCCTGCCTCTGGAGTGATACGTGAGTAGTCCATCCTTGGACTACGGGTCCATAGCAGTAGCTAGATGGTTGTCTACTCCTCCTATGCCTCAATGTTTAGCTCTCGTGAGCTGCCTAACATGATCGAAACTGTTCTTATGTAATTCTATGTGCTGTGTTTGCTGGGATCCGATGAATATTGAACTTATGCCAACTTGATTATAGTCTTTATTGCATATGTTATTTGTGATCTTGCATGCTTTCCTTTGCTATTGGTTTCTCTGGCCAAGTAGTTGCTAGTGACTCCAAGAGGGAGTATTTATAATCGATAGTGGGGTTATGCCTCCTTTTCGCCTGTGCTCGAGTGACAGAAACGCGACGGGGGAGGATGTGTTGTTGCCACTAGGGAGAAAACAGTGGTGTGAGTGCCCGTGTGCACAATCATTTCTTACATTACACACATTGCTTAATGCGATTATCTGTTGCTTGCAACTTAATACCTAAGGGGGTTCGGATGATAACCGGACGGTGGATTATTAGTCATAGATGCAGTTGGATTACGGTATATGTATATTGTTGTAATGCCCACACTAAATATCATAGTAGTCACCATGTCATGAATGTGCACTACGGTGCAACCTCTATTTGTGATATAGGTGTTGACCTCTAAGTTGGCCCGATCTTCACGAATCGACAAGAACGCACGAAGAACACACGAAGAACGCGAAGAACACGATGAACACGAGATGGGGAATCGAGGGGAAACATGGGCAAACGCGTGGAAACACAAAAAGGGGAAGATAACTCGTGAAGCCTACGAGGGATCGCAAACCCAAGTCAACAACACGCTAATTAAAACTGATTCCTCTCATCGGCCGGTCCACCGATCCAACAGAAGCCGCAAGGGGAAGGTTGGCAAGCGCTACTAGAATCACAAGGTGAGAGAGTAGCTCCTTGGAGAGATCTTGATACAATCCGATAGATGAATCTATGGAGTAGCCATGGATCCCATGGAGGAGGTTCTCCACATGGGAGGAGGAGCAAATAGCTCAATTAGATCTCAAAGTCAACTCTAACCCTAGAACTAGCCACCGGAGTCCTCTATATAGTCGGGGGTCAAAGCAGGTGAAAACGGGGTCAAATTCCGGGTCTTTGCGTGCATTTTGGGGCCACGCCGGCCCGGGAGCCCGGCCTTGCCGGCCTGGAGGCCGGGGTGGGGGCAGGGGCGGCCCAGGGCGCGCCGGCCTGGGCCGGCCTGACACCCGGCCTGAGGCGCCGAGGTGGGGAAGGGCGCCGGCCTGGGGGGGGGGGGCGCCGGCCCGATGCCGGGTGGAGGCCGGGCCGCTCGGGCAGGGGGGCGTCCTGAGGAGGAGGGGAGGCCAGCCCGAGGCCGGGGTGGGGGTGAGGGAGGCCGGCCTGCTCGGGTGGGTGGCCGACCTGAGGAGAGGGGAGGCCGGCCTGGCCGGGGGGAGGCCGGGAGACCCCTTTTCCCTCCGTTCTTCCTCCTCGGAGCTCCGATCTTGACGCCGTCTTCACCCACTTCCTTCCTAGCTTCATGTGCACCTTCTTGTATGTGTTCTTGAGCATCTTGGGCACCATCTTGGGTCTCCATGTGGTGATCCCACCTATTCATGTAGAGGGGTATTTCATGAGGTAGAGCACCGTTCACCAAGACACCGGAAACATACGGAGATAGGAGTGAGTTCACCTTATTGTGTATCGGTGTTGTGCTTGGTTTCATACGGTGGGCTACATAATCTCCCCCCTTGAAGAAGAGTCGTCCTCGACTCTCGTTCCATACATTTGTGAGTGGGAGAAGGAATGTTGACGACGAAGATGTCGTTGAAGTTGAGCCGCTTGTCGAAGATCATGTGACGGTAGGCTCGTAGTGGAGGTAGTCCAAAGGTGATGAAGATCATGAAATGTTCCTCGTTGGATGGTTGAGGAAGATCTTGCGAGGCGGTGTAGTCGTTGAAGTTGAGCCTCTTATCGAAGGTCATGCCAAGGTATGCTCGTGGAGGGTGTAGTCCAAAGGCGATGACGATCTTGACATGGTCCTCAATGTTTGGATGAGGATGAGGTTGACAAGAGATGTAGTCGTCGTCGAAAAGCTCAAGAGGTGGTTGGTCCATTGCTTGCAGAAGCGATAGGTTGTAGATGAACTTGACGCATTGGTTGTTGTTGATGCCCGTGTCGAAGTCCATGTACGTCTTCGTGGTTGATGTGTAGTCGTGGTGGTCATTGTCGTTGACGCGCTTGTCAAACTCCATGCACCTCTTGACATGTGGTATGTATGTGTAGAAGGCGTTGTTGTCGAAGTTCTTGTGACGCGCCGTGTAGATCTTGACTTGAGGGGTGTGGATGGAGAATGCCTTGTTGTAGAAGCTCTTGTCAATCTCCATGTGGATCATGACGAGCGGAATGTGGTCCTTCCAACTCTTCAAGTCGGTGTCGATGTTCATGCGATGTGGAGAGCCGTGGATGTGGAGAAGTCCATGAGGTCGAGGATGCTTGATAGGGTCACCAAATCTCTGCAAAATAGACAACAAAGATGGAGAGCAGGTTGGTAAGCCGTTAGTGTCAATAAGCACAAATGGGGTTTTGCTCTCAACTCTCATCTCACTATTGGTGGCTATCATGGCAATGCCTCTAGGAACACTCATGCTTTTTCCACTCATGATGGGCTTGTGGCGCTCACTCACGTGATTGTGTATCTCTCTCTCACCACTCATCTCACTAGAATCTTTAGATGGGACACTAGAAGGCTCCCAAGTCTTGGCACAAGAGGTGTGCGGGTTTGTCGAAGTCGTTGCATTGCTTGGAGTCGGTAGCGTCATAGCATGTGGCGAGGAGGACTCGAGAATCTCATCTCTTGGGGTGATCTCCAAGTGTGGAAAAGGTGTCTTTCTTGGAGGAGGAGGTAGGGTCATGGCTTGTGTCGAGGAAGTCTCCATCGTCTCTGTGATGTGGTGGTGTAAGCCATGCCTTGTAGCATCCTCAAATGGTCGATGATGATGATGATGAAGATATCCTTGGCTAGAATGGTGTATTGAGCGTGGCCTTGTGGAGGTTGGCATGAGATGCTTTGAAGTCAAGGGGAGTGTGTCACCCAATTTGTCGTTACCTCCATCAATGATAGATGAGCCATTGACGCTGGCTTTAGAGAGTTTGCCTCTTGGGGCATTATCTTGAGGATAGGATTGAAGAACTCGTGTCAACACTCGCAATGAATTCTCGGCCTCATTGCAATAGGCGCTTTCATCACCATTGGTTGGCATGTCCAAGGAATTGAGAGCTAGTTGGTGCAAGGCATAGTATTGGCCTTCACTCATGTAGGCATGGTCACCATTTTGGTTGGAAACCATGATCATCTCATTGGTAGCATTGGAAGCTCTCTTGTGGATGGTCGGAGTTGTCACTTGTG
The DNA here is from genome assembly GCA_028641055.1 of Alopecurus myosuroides. NCBI lineage: Eukaryota > Viridiplantae > Streptophyta > Magnoliopsida > Poales > Poaceae > Alopecurus > Alopecurus myosuroides. The sequence continues at coordinate 418,971,145 of CM054058.1, forward strand.
TCATTGGAGACGAAGAAGAAGAATGCCTTAGAGATGATGGCAAATAATGATCCTCTTGGACAATGTCACATGCATCAACGTCTTCATCATAGAGTGGTCGAGTGGTATCCTCATGCTCATGGTGATGTCGATCTTGTGTCATGGGAGGGATAGCTTCGTACTCTTGATGTTGTTGTTGCGCTTGTGGTGATGAGGGAAACTCATGCTCTTGATCATGAAGGTCATTGTTCAACCTCATAGAATGTCGCTCATGGAAGTTGTGGTTGGGTGTTGGCGGTGAAGGATCTCTCGCCTCTTGTCTCGATGAAGTAGTGGGATCATAGTGTCCATGGCGAGGATGTTCTTGATCCTTGTCGAAGGTGGGGTGCAAAGAGAAAGGACATTGTTGGTGAAGATGAGGTGGAGGCTCCCATTCCTCATGTTGGTGATGATGCGATGGAATTCCGTGGTCAAGTTGGTGCGGTGCTTCATCCAATATGGCAGGAGGAGAATCATGGATAGCAACTCCATTTGCTTGTTGTTGGCGAGGTCGCTCATGTGGGTCCTCATCAAAAATAGGAAGTGAAAGGTCACTTGGAGCATCTTCACTTGCTTGTTGGTGACGTGGTCGCTCAAGAGGTTCCTCATCAAACATGGGAAATGAGAGATCATGGGTAGCATCCGTGCCTTGTTTTGGTTGAAGTGGGCGCTCCTTGGGGTCTTCATCAAAGAGAGTAAGATGAATGCCATGTCTATCATGCCCACTTGTTTGTTATCGATGTAGGAGCTCATTGGGATCTTCATCAAAGATGGGTAGTGAAGTAGCATGTTGAGCAATCCCACTTGGTTGTTGTCGAAGTGGACGCTCATGGGGGTCTTCCTCAAGGATGGGTAAAGACAAGCCATATGGAGCATTCTTACTTGCTTGGCGTTGCGGAAGTCTCTCATGTGGGTCTTCATCAAAGATGGGTAGCAGAAGCTCAATTGGGTCATCCTCATTGGTTTGGCGATGGCGGTCATGATGGAGAGGATGTCGCCGGTGGTCATTGTGGTGGAGTTGAGGGAGGCATTCACTAGAAGCCATGTCGAGGGCACCTTCTTTATGATGGCCTTGGTCTTGGTGGTCATTGTGGTGGTGACACACATGTTGCCTTGGAAGTCTTGAATGTGGGCTAGCACCATCCACGAAGCCATGTAGACCATAGTCATGAGTCGAGCTTGGAGAAGTTGGGTGATGAAGAATATTCGGTCGTAGAGGGTGATCTTGAAGAGGGTCACCACGGCCTTGTCGGTGTCGAGGTCGAGGTAGTGGTGATGGCGAGCAATGCTCAAACCAGTGTCATCGCGGAGCTTGTGGTGGAAGATGCGGTGAGGTGGGTGTACCACTCTCTTCCATATGGCGGTGATGATCATGGCGACGGTCTTGGTGATGAGCGTGGTGATGATCATATCGATGATGTTGACGATGGAGCTTGCGGCGTTCCCGCACCTCATGTGTGGGATGGCTCCGAAATTCATTTGGATGCCTTGGCTTCTTGGCCTTCTTGCTAGATGGGTCCTCGATGATGTCCTTCTTGTGGCGCCGTCTTTGAAAGTGCATGGTGCCCCATATGTGGTTTTGGTAATTAATGACAATCCTTATGGACTAATGTTTGCATTGAGTTATCCTCTTAGATCTTGTCCATAGGAAATAATGGAGTTCATGTATATTCAATGATTTACATGAAGAATGGTCATGGTTTGAGTTGAGCTTATTGCTAGTGTGTCTTGAAGAAAAGTATTAGGTTATCCTTCATGGTTATCTTCAAGACATCATCATTTGAAGTGAGAAGAAAATATACAAGGTTGATCAAGCTAGTGATCAACACACAAAGCTACAGGATTTACCGAGTGGGATTGTGTATCTCATGGTATGGTAAGAAATTGCCAATATAGCTTTGTGATCTAACCCATATATGTGTGTGTGGCATCTCTATGTGTGGTTAGGTATATTTCCATGGGAATGAACAAAAAGGAAGATTTCATATTGCCCATGGTCTATGTCATCGTCAAGCGGTGTTCATCACCTAGCTTGACGTTGAAACTCAAGTGAAGCATCTAGAATAAATCATATGCTTGAATCTTTCCACCCATATGGATATTATGGTAAAGTGAAGATGGTCATGTGAGAAGCTCTCTAATATTAGCTTATGGGGAGCAATTCACAATCTTCACGAAGCGAAGCACAATCAAGAAAGGTGGTCCAACTTGAGGTGATTAAGATCGTCATCATCTAGCTCAATTGGATTGCGCAAGGCAAAGGTATGACTTAGATAGGTTTTCTATTTTACCGGTCTCATTATGCTAGTTGGGAGACCGGATTATAGGATAGATAACCGTACTATCAAGAGGGGCTCTTGAATGCATATCTTGATCGTATCTATCGTAGAGAGCTCAAACCTTTGCATACTTTGCATCATCCTTCTTGTTTCTTATTTTGGTTTTCTCCATGTAAGGTTTTATAGCTTGTCATGTTCTTCATGTCAAGCTCAAGTTCATCAAAAATGGATTTCGTATGAAAAACTTATCGCATTTTTGTTGTTGGAGGTTTCTACCGGTTGTCCTTTATTGATAGGACAAACCTTTCATCATTTGGTTTTATATAATCCCATTTTGGAATATGATGTTTCTCTGTATATTCTTTTAGTGCTCGTCGTTGCGATTTCAACGAGCCCAAGAACATCGAAAACGGAGTCCGGATGCAAAAGTTACGACCGTTTTCATATAGGGTGTTCTGCAGTTTTTTCCACCAGCGGAGGCTCCGGTGGTGGCTCCGCCGGAAACCCCTTTGGGTTGATGTTGGCGGAGCCTCCAGTGAACCACCTGAGGCTCCGGTGGTTGGGGCATTTTTTCAGCCATTTTGATGTCCTAACTCATCCGGGGGGCGGAGGTTCCGGTGGTTTCACCGGAGGTTCCGCCCCTGCGCGAATTTTCCTCCAACGGTTGGATATTTGGGTGACCTATTTAAGGGGCCTTCTTCCCCAATGGTTCCCCAACCTTTTGGGCAAGTTTGACCTCCATTGTTGACCTCCAAAAGCTTGCTATCTCTCAATCCCTCCAATGATTCTTGCTTCCACTTGAGGGAAAAGAGAGAGGAGATCTAGATCTACCACTTCACCAATCAATCCCTCCTCTTTGTGAGGGGAATCTATTGTATCTAGATCTAGGGATTCATTTGTTGTTTTCCTTGTTCTTCCTCCTTCCTCCCTCCATAGCATTAGTTGCTTTGGTGGAATTTGAGAGAGAAGTTCTTGACCACTTTGTGTGTTCTTGCCATTGCATTAGGTGCATCGGTTTGAGTTCCCCACGAGATTCGTGAAAGACAAGTTCGTGAGCTTGTTACTCTTGGGTGCTTAGTCACCGGAGAGATTGTTCCTCTTGGGTGTATTGAGCACCCTAGACGGTTAGTGCTTGGGGCTTCCACCTTGTTGCAAGAAGCTTCGTTGAGAGCCTCCAATTGAGTTGTGGAGATAGCCTCAACCTCGTGTAAGGTTTGGTCAACGCCTTCAAGTCGACCTCATAGTGGAAACGAGCATCTCCCTCATCGGAGAAGCTCAAGGAGAATAAGGTGTGCACATCCGTGCTATTGAGGAGCGCCTAGGTGGCTCCCCACCTCTCCAACGAAGACGTACTTCCCTTGGGAAGGAACTTCGGTAATCACACCAGTGTCTCCTTGTGCTTTGGTTATCTCTATACTCTAGCTCGTTACTTATGCATTTACCTTTGTGATAGCCATCATGCTTGAAGTCATCTATCTTGCTGCTATCTCATAGTTGTATATCATGCCTAGCATAAGTTGTTGGTGCACATAGGTAAACCTAGCTTGCATAGGTTTTGTGCTTGATAAATTAAACGCTAGTTTTATTCCGCATTTACTCAAGCCTAAACCGTAATTATTTTAAAGCGCCTATTCACCCCCCTCTAGGCGACATCCTTCTACTTTCAATTGGTATCAGAGCCAGTGCTCTCATTGTTAGGCTTCACCGCCTTGAGAGTAATGATGTTGCTTAGTGAATTTTTTTTGGTGTCAAAAAAAATTAGTGCACGATCCCACATTTCATTTCGATGGCACAAACTATGATCTTTGGAAATTTCGCATGCTCATTTATTTCCGGGTCATGGACCCACACATGGAGCAAATTGTAGAGATGGGTTTTTCTCCTCCAAAGGATCCTCAAAATCCAACTTTAGAGGAAGAGAAAAACTTATCTCTCGATGCTCTTGCTATTAATGCGTTTTTCCTTCTTGTGAGCCTTGTGGTTATTAAGCCACTTTTTCCTATTCGGAATGCTCATGAGTTATGGACAAAGCTTCAAGATAAATATGGAGTGTCCAATATTATTGTGGATGATTGCTCTCCCTCCATCTCCGGTCGTGATGAGTTCTCAACTTCTTCTACTTCACCAACATGTGGTAAGCCACAAACTAATGAGATGGTGAGTAGTGATAGGCTTTGGAATAATGATAGTGATATTATTATTGATGATCCTTCATCTCTATCTTATTGCAATGTCTCATCTTTGGACTTAAACACAACTAGCACCAAAAATGTTTTACATGCTTGTGTTGATAGTCTTTGCATATCATGTCGTCATTGCTTGACTAAATCTCATGATGATATGATTGCTTTATCTTGTTCCCATGATAAAAATGATTGTGTTTCCTCTAGTACTTGTATGGCTAACAATTTAAAGGAAACTCAACTCTCTATGGAACAAGATGTGGACTTGAGTGGTGCCTCAAGTAATGATTCATCATCATCTACCACATTTTGCCTTATGGCCAAGGATTCAAAGGTATCTTCCACTTTGAACCCCAATATATATTATGATGATAGTAGTGATGATGATGCTGGTAAGCAAGATGACTATGAGTCTAATAAATTAGGCTTATGGTTCGCAAGCCTTGTTGGTGAGACCAAAGAAAATGTGAATGCTCTCCTAGAACAACTTGATGAGGCTAACTCTCTTGTAGATGAAAAGGAGGATATCATCGTGACTTTGGAAAGTCATAGTGGTAGTCATTCTATCAAGGACAAAGAGCTTGAGAAGGCTTTTGAGAAAGAGCGGCCCCTTAGATCTTCTCTTGAAGAGAAACTACATAGTCTAGAAGAAACATATGATATTGGTGTTTCTAAGCTTAGAAGGGACAATGAATTATCTATTTCTCTTGCTAATGACCTCAAAGCTATAAATGTTGATGCTTGTGCTACTAACTCTATTTCTTGTGAAGCATCCACATTAAAGGAGAATGTTGAGCTACGGGCTCAACTTGAGTTGCTAACTAGTAATTATGGGAAATTGGAAGAAACTCATGAAAAGCTCTCAAGCTCTCATAAGGATCTTCTAGTCTCCCATGAGAGTCTAAAATTAGCTCATAAGGCTATGTTAACTAAGGTAACATCTTGTGAGCCTCATGTGGACAAAGGCACAATATCTACTCTAAATGCTATATTGCCTTGTGCTAGTCCTAGTAATTCATCCTCTAATAATGTTCCCACATCTTATGATGAATTGCTTTCCTTACCTTGTTGCTCTAATAATGATGCATCTACTTCCTCTATCTCTTGTGTTGATACTAACCATGTAGAGGAAATCAAAGAGCTCAAGGCCCAAGTCACTTCATTGGAGAAAGACTTGGAGAAGTGTCATAAATGGAAGTCCACACTTGATAATATGTTGAGTGTCCAAAAATCCCCCAATGACAAGATAGGACTCGTATTCATTTCCAATCACAAGAACAAGTCCAAGGTCGACAAGAAGAAGGGCCATGAACAAGTCAAGAATTTGGCCAATATTGTTTGCTTCAAGTGCAAGGTTGAAGGGCATCATGTTAGATCATGCCCTTTGAAGAAGAAGAAACTTAGAGAGAAGCAACAAGGGAAGAGGCCACAAGTTCAACCTCAATCTCAACTTCAAGTTGAAGAAAGGCCTCTTCCTATGAAGACTCAAGCTAATTCTTCTCAAGTTGAGAAATCAACTAAGAAGAATGGAAGGAGTCGTTGTTGCTACTTATGTCGTGAAAAGGGCCATCTTTCTTATTCATGCACTAATGGTACATTATCCAACCCTATCATAATTGATGATGTGTATTCCATTCGAAAGGATGATGTGGGCAATGTGTTTGCCAAATATGTTGGTAATCAAAGTGGTGTCAAGAAAAGAAGCATTTGGGTTGCCAAGCCTATTGTGACTAACCTCTTAGGACCCAACTTGGTTGGGGACCAACAAGCTCAAACTTGATAAATAGGTGTTATCGGAGGGCATTGGAGACTTGGCTATATCATGAAGAATTAAGGGATCTTCATCACGTATATTTTCCTTAAGCCAAGTCATTTGGATTATCACGTCTCTATCTCATATTCCATGCTCCTTCTTGCGGTAACTTGTATTTATTACATTATATATATACATTGAAAGTTGCTTGCCCCTTTGCATGTATTGGTTTTGTACCTTGCTTGTATTTTGTATATTTTGTGCTTACTACTTACTTATCCTTGAGTAATCTAGTATTTGTTTGTCGGTTTGCACAAAATGTATGTATGAGTTTGCTTTGAGCCTAATTGCATCTTGTGTGTATCTTATTTGGCTCTTTTGAGTGATTAATGGACTATCCCATTTTGGGAGAGTAATATGCCTTTGGCACTTCACAATCCCAAAATGTGTGTACATGAGGAATACCACATAGTGTTGATATTTCAATATTATCTAGTCTCTATGTGGTATCTCATACTCATGAGAAATTCAAATTCTAATGTCTATTAATTATCTCAAGTTGGTCTTTGTTTGCCTCTTGCTAAGAAGATATGGATTATCACATTATGGGGGAGTAATATGTTTGTGCATATTACAAGCCTAAAGAATGTGAACATTTAAGGTTTTGCCACATAGAATGGATATTGTTAATTATCTTGTTCCTATGTGGCATGTGTGCTCAAACAAGTTTCAATTTGCTTAAATGATTTTATTTGCTCATCTTTTGGTATCTTATTTGTGAGAGAATTTCTTGGTGCGGTTTCCACAAATTAGCACTAGAATTTACCTTCTCGGGAACCGGTTGCTTCTTTATATATTAATCATTTCTTTGCATGATCATTCGACTATTGAAGCCACCAAGAATCTCTATTTAAGTTTGGCGTTTTCATTCCTATCTTTTACCACATGCTTATGTTTTGTGAATATGATTGTGAACAAATATACCACCGAGAAATATCTCCATACATATCTTGTCTTTGACAAGTTATAATAATTTGTGGTAAGTTTATTGATCATATTTATTTTGTCCATTGCTCTAAAAATTTCCTTGTTTCTTGCCAAGGATTTGTTATGGTTCAAACTCTTTTGTGTCTTCCTTGCTCTACTCAAAATTTGTTTTATGCTTTCTTGAGTTAGGAAAAGCAATGATCCCATTCGTGTGCACTTTCATTCAAAGTCATACTTCTTTGTGTTGCATTTCTTGGGGAAGCTATCCTACATTGAGCAGAACACAATTCTTTAATTGGTATTGCATCTTATTGCTTTTCTTGAGCTTGACTAGTGTTTGAACAATATATATGGAGAGTAATGACTCCATTTTGCGCATCTTGTATTCAAGTGCAATATCATAATTAATGCACTATTATTGGAAGAACTATTCTATATATGTTTGAACACTTGTTGTCTTGAAATTAGTATTTTATCCCAATGACTTGTCTCTTTGGAAGACGAACATTTTCCGTCTTGGTACTTTGTGTGCCATCATGAAAAGTGTAGAGGGTTTGTTTATTCTTTGATGTTTTTTATCTTCTCTATTTTGGTTTCCTAAATCATGTGTTGATTTGGGATTTTGATATAATTTGGACACTTTGTTTGATTTTATCTCTTGTGAGTGCCTTCTTTGTTTTAATTGGTATTTTGTCCAATTTGTATCTTGTTTGGGTCTTGAAATTTTTGTGCATGTATATTTACTATGTATATCCTTTGACATGCTTACTTAGTTGATCCAATATATAGGATAAACTCCATCAAATCCTAAATGGCTAAGATGTGCATGAATTTCAAATTCATATTAATATGCACATATTTGTGTGGAGTTTGTCCTATGTATTGTAGTTGTTCTAACTACTTTGGACGCAATAAGTTTGGGAACCATTTTGTACTTGATTTTTGTTTTTAGGTACAATGGAGATACATTGGTTGCTTTCTCCATTCATAAGGAAAGTGTTCTCACCATGGTATTATAGGAGTAAAGCTACGATGATTATCAAACTCTCATCCTCTTCATCACCAATGCCGTCTCGGTAACACGTATCTATTCCATGCATACATTTCTAGCTTTCATCCTTGTGTAGGTTACATCTTGGCATGAATTCCATTTGTTGCATTTCATTTGGCTCTTGCAAATGTCTTATCAAAAACATCTTTATGGCAACTATGAGTAAGCCGGGATGATTACATACTAAGGGGATATTTATAATCATTTTCATGATTCATCAATCTCAAGTATATTAATCTAGTAACTTCTACTTGAAGTCTCTCATATGCAATATTGATGAATTCTCAAAAACCATTTGAATATTTTGTGATATGCGTTACCTTTCTCAAAGCATTCCAACTATCACCTTTCCCTTGTGATATTTGTGATGCTTTGATGAGTTTATTGTTTGTCCATCTATATCCCCTTAAGATTAAAATAAGCCTAGTGCTTTTCTTTCAAACAAAAAATCTTATTGGTATATTTATGAACACATCTTGGATATCATGTTCCTCACCCTTGCTATTTTTGTGTGTGCATATTTCTTTGTGGATATATATCTTTGTGATTGGTGTCCACTTAGAAACTTATACACACGAGAATAGTTAAATCTTTAATTGATATTCTATTTCTTTAGTTACCAGGTTTTATTGCTTTATATTACTTGGTGGTTCCTAAAAGGCACAAGCTTTGCTTTTCTTTTGGTATTCCTTTTGCATCTTATAAAGCTTGTGGACCTATGTGTTTTATTATTTGTTAGTTTGTGTGTATGGGAAAGAAATGATATGCACTATGTGCCTCATATATTTAAAGACTATGATGAAGCTTTTCTCATCCTATTAGTCTCCTACAAATGTCTTTCCTTGTCACACTCATCTCTTTCGGTTGAGTAAATCTTTACTTTTCGCTTCTTGATCTTAATTGCTCAACTCTTGTTTGTTTGCAAGTTTCTTTGCTTCATTTCCAATCTATTCTCTTGCTCTTGTTTGTGTTCAAAATTATCTAGAAGGGAGTGATGATTCCATGTTGTGCTTATTATATAGTAATTCAAATCTAACATTGTGTATGTACCTTGGGGAGTTCCCTCTTGATTTTCTAGAACACTTGGTTGATCTTATCATAATATTGATTTTGGTCAATCGGTTTTTCGGATCCTTTGGTTGGTTGCTTCTTTATGAAAGTATACTTCAATTTGACTTTGCTTGTAAATCTTTGGATCCTCAATATAGTTTGATCTCCCTCCATCTATTCCCAGTTGGATATATGCTCTTGATTTCACTCATATCATGAGGAATGCATACACTATGGGGGAGCTCTTATTATATTGGCCTTCTAACCTTTTTTCCATTTAGGCAATGGATGCCAATGGGGGAGAAGTTTAGAGGGTTTAAAGGAATTTGGTTCTATGCTTTAGTTTCGTTCTTAAGCATTTGCCTTCCATGCTATTGCATCCTTGCTCTTTGTTTTGCATGGTTGCTTAATTCATCATATAAACCCTCGTAAAAAGGGATTGTCATCAATTACCAAAATGGGCATCTTTGAAAGTGCATGGTGCCCCATATGTGGTTTTGGTAATTAATGACAATCCTTATGGACTAATGTTTGCATTGAGTTATCCTTGTAGATCTTGTCCATAGGAAATAATGGAGTTCATGTATATTCAAGGATTTACATGAAGAATGGTCATGGTTTGAGTTGAGCTTATTGCTAGTGTTTCTTGAAGAAAAGTATAAGGTTATCCTTCATGGTTATCTTCAAGACATCATCATTTGAAGTGAGAAGAAAATATACAAGGTTGATCAAGCTAGTGATCAACACACAAAGCTACAGGATGTACCGAGTGGGATTGTGTATCTCATGGTATGGTAAGAAATTGCCAATATAGCTTTGTGATCTAACCCATATATGTGTGTGTGGCATCTCTATGTGTGGTTAGGTATCTTTCCATGGGAATGAACAAAAAGGAAGATTTCATATTGCCCATGGTCTATGTCATCGTCAAGCGGTGTTCATCACCTAGCTTGACGTGGAAACTCAAGTGAAGCATCTAGAATAAATCATATGCTTGAATCTTGCCACCCATATGGAGATTATGGTAAAGTGAAGATGGTCATGTGAGAAGTTCTCTAATATTAGCTTATGGGGGAGCAATTCACAATCTTCACGAAGCGAAGCACAATCAAGAAAGGTGGTCCAACTTGAGGTGATTAAGATCGTCATCATCTAGATCAATTGGATTGCGCAAGGCAAAGTTATGACTTAGATAGGGTTTCTATTTTACCGGTCTCATTATGCTAGTTGGGAGACCGGATTATAGGATACATAACCGTACTATCAAAAGGGGCTCTTGAATGCATATCTTGATCGTATCTATCGTAGAGAGCTCAAACCTTTGCATACTTTGCATCATCCTTCTTGTTTCTTATTTTGGTTTTCTCCATGTAAGGTTTTAGAGCTTGTCATGTTCTTCATGTCAAGCTCAAGTTCATCAAATAATGGATTTCGTATGAAAAACTTATCGCATTTTTGTTGTTGGAGGTTTCTACCGGTTGTCCTTTATTGATAGGACAAACCTTTCATCATTTGGTTTTATATTCCCATTTTGTACTATGATGTTTCTCTGTCTATTCTTGTAGTTCTTGTTGTTGCGATTTCAGCGAGCCCAAGAACATCGAAAACGGAATCCGGATACAAAAGTTACGACCGTTTTCATATAGGGTGTTCTGCAGTTTTTTCCACTAGAGGAGGCTCCGGTGGTGGCTCCGCCGGAAACCCCTTCGGGTTGATGTTGGCGGAGCCTCCGGTGAAACCACCTGAGGCTCCGGTGGTTGGGTGTAACGGCCGGGGTTTTCCCCAAATAGAAATTGTTTGTTTGGTTTCTTTTTCGCATCATGGCATCATGCATCTTCATCGCATCACATTCCATAACCTTGCATATTTTCTTAAGAACCCGAGTTATTATTTTTGAGCAACTCTATTTTTGGGTTTTGCAAGAAAACAATAAAATTCCTATCCTTCTTTTCTATTTTAGAATAAAAACCCCGAAATAATATTTGAAACTATTTGATGAACTATTAACAAAAAAGAAAAGAAAAAACAAAACAAATACAATAAATTATTTTGCAAAGTCTTGTCCCTTCTTTTCTTGCCTTTCTTCTCTAATTGTTTATCCTCTTTTTTTTGTTGTTCTCTCTTTTCCAATTTGAGAAAAATCCTTAATTTTCCTAAAGGGCCTAGAGAACACTTCTGGCCCAGCTACCCAACCCGAACCAGCCCACCAACACCTCCTTCCCCCACCTCCGTACAGACGCTGACGCCATCCATGGAGGAAAAAGACCCGATCACCCTCACCTGCTCCCTCTCCCCCTTATCTACCCTCCTTTTCCCCCTCCAACCCTAACCCTAGGCCCCCTCTCCTCTCCATCTCCTCCATCCGCCGCCATCACCTCCCTCCCTCCTCTGCTTTTTTTTCTTTTCTCTGAACCTTCTGAAGCTTGAAGGTGCCTCCATGGCCGGAAGGGGGAGGAGGTGTAGTCGGCGTTGTGGTCATCTCCTGGCCCCGTTTCCTGTGGGAATGGAAACGGGGCGTCACCCTCGTCGTCCCCGTATGCTTGGTCGGCGTGGAGGTCCGTCGAGTCGCTGCCGCCAAGCACCGAATCGCCGCCGTCGACCGCCCCTTCCTCTGTCGCTGCGCCACCGTGCTGCTCCTCGACAGGCCCGTGGTGAGCGCTCCCCCTCGCCCTCTCTCCTCTCTCCTCTCCCCTCTCCCCCTTCGCTTGTCCCTCCGTGGGCGAGCGCACGCCAGCGCCCCGCGCGCCGCCAGCCGCAGCAGCCCGTCGATCATCGTCATGGTCGATCTGTCCGCGGTACGTTCAGTTACATGAACATGGTTCAGTTTTCGTCAGGCCACCCGCACCACCCCAAAAGCCCGCGCCTCTGTATCCTTGCACAAACGGATCACTAGCCCACTGGTAGCACCCCCGTGCGCACATGCAGCAGGTCCAGGGTTCGATCCCCCGTTCCGCAGCAAAAGCCACCCCTTTTGTCCATTTTTTCTTTTATCTCTCGAATTTCAGAAACACAGATCTGATGCATTAATTCTAAAATCAATAAAAAATTGAATGTTGCTCCAAATTCAATGATTCAAGTTTCTGTGGATTCAGAATATTATGCTTTTTCTATTAGTCACAAAGTTGCAACATGTTTCTGTAATAACTTTTGCACTAAATAATTAAATACAGAAAATGCAATAAAAATTGGAAACTTTGGAAATTCATAACTTGAGTTCTGTTCATCCAAATTGAGCAAACTTGAGCTCTAAAATTTTTTCTTAACAAACTCTACACATTGGTATTTTATTTGGTCACAATTGAATTAAATTTGAACATGTTTCCGTCTGTTTACTAAAAGGGGCAGAATAAAAATGCTTATGAAAAATTGCATAATAAATTCAATAATGATCCAAAAATTATGTGTAATAGCTCAAAATGTTCAGTGAAACATTTGCTACATGTTTTCAACCTTTTGAATACAATTTGTTTACTGTTTTTCCTAATTAAAAGTGGTGCAATAATTCAATGCTTTAATTAAACCTTTTAAATTGCAAAATTCATAACTTGGGCAATTCAAATCCAATTCCAACATGTAAAATATGTTTTCCATCCCATTTTTCATGAAATTTGCAAATATAACTTTGTTTTCTGTTTTGAATAAATTAAATTGCTGAAAACAACTATCTCTTAATTAATGCATTTAAAATTGTCAATTTAATAACTTGCTCATCTAAAATCCAAATTCAACAAATGAAATATGTATTCCATCTAAAATTTTGTGTTCTTTCCAAATATAAATTTTGTTATCTGTTTTGAACATTTAAAATTGGTGAAAACAACAAATGTTTGTTTAAATCATTTAAAATGCCAAAGTTCATAACTTAACAAATAAAATTCCAAACTTGGTAAACAACATATCAAACTGAATCTATTGTTGTTTTCTTATTGTTTTCCATCATCCATGCATCATTCTAATCAACTTTCACGTGATGGTTATTTGTAGATCATTTAATTCAACATTAATTCATGGGCTTTTCCATATGCAATCCAAATTGCATATGAGCCCATTTAAATATGTTTACCATGTCAACTAGTTTATCTTTGATGCATCCTTAAACTTGTCATGCATCCATATCTTGATCATGCTGGATCTTTTACCGTAGAAGTAATTATTGCATCCGGTGTTTGCTCTAGTTCGTTGCTTCTTCGCGGATAGGACGTTGAGATGATGTGAGCAACGACAACTTCTGCGGATGTACCTCTACTTGCTGGATTCCAGGCAAGTATACTCACTTGCTACCCGTGTTGCCTTTCCTCACTTGTTACCGATTCTTTCCGTTGTCTTTATGCTAGCCTTATGATTCGATGCTTGTGTCTCGATCCTATCATATGTTTACCTTGCAGCCATGATATAGCCTTTACTTCCACTTCCAATTAACTGTTTCTTGTTTACCTTGTTGGCCCCCGTGTCGTAGTTGCATGCTTAGTGTTGTTTGCGCTCAAGTCTTGTTGTCCGTCTTATCACCTGTTTAGTTGATAGTTGGGTTTCAACTTAATCAACAACATGTTAATGTTTTGGGTAATAATAATTTGATGATAAGGCACCGGCAGGAGGCCCGGCGTGGTTTTGAGGCCTGCTAGTGTCGAACTTAATTAGGAAAAGGGTCTTGTCTACTGATCCATGATGAGCGCACTAACCGCATGTGAGAAGTGTGTATGGGCGCCCCCCGCAACTCTGATTTGATTCGCATCTCGTCCAAATCGCCACACTTAGTTCGGGCTTTCCATTTGATGCACGCATATGCAGGTACGAACCCTTGGCGCCAGGGTGGAACTTTTGTAGTCGGCATTTAGGGCGGCGTGGTCTTCCAGTGCTATGAGGGTCCCCCTTTTCTTCGTGGGGGCTCGATTAGCCGCGCACGCACATCACGTGGTTCTTTGGGCTTGATGCGAAGAAGAGTTGGGTTTGTGTTGAGTACCTCGCTTGGTGGGTTGATCCCCCGTCTGGCGGGATATTCTTACGTGTACGGCCAAATTGGTGCATCCCTGCAGGGTTAAATCTTCTCGAGAAGCCGTGTTGTCCGCGGTTATGGATGACTTGGTGAAAGTGCTGGCTAACAAGTACTCAGACAACTTACACCTAATGATAATTACTTGACTAGTAATATAGATTACCTCCACCATGAAAATGGATGTTACCTTAATCAACCGTGTGAGTTTCCTTGGGTTGCTTCCTTAGTAGGGGGTAACATTGGATGGGTATTGTTTGGTGAGTAGTTGTAGTTGGTTCTGATACGCTCTCTTATCCCTTTCTATTAGCCGGAAGTTGTAGCGCGTCTCTTTAGTTGTTAGTGCTGCCCGCTGCCGCTTCTTTGCAATAATCCCTTCCTTTCCGTTTGTGACGCCCCGAGATCGGGCACTATGCAGATTTCAGCATTCCCGCCAAATCCGCATAATAACCGATTCCAGGTTGCCATTTGTGATAACATTACAATAGTTCACGAATAATCCACAATTACAACCGGAACAGATAGTTACAAGATGACTCACACGAGCCGGGGTTACACCTGATACAATACAAAGATCCAAATAACAGCGGAAGAAACAAACGTCCGTCTACGGACAAGATCCAAATTGGACTAAGAGTCCTGAAGATAACCGAAGGCGTCCAATCCCTGCCCAGGCCAAGCCGGAGGGATTCCCAAGCTAACGTCGTCAGACTCCAAACCTGTTGACTGCAATTTGGAATTTGCAGCCACGAAAGAGATTCGTGGGTCAGTACGGTTAAGTACTGGCAAGGGGGATAAAGCCCATACTCACAAGTTACCGGCGTAGCCAGTCATCACAAGATACAAATACTTTAGGATCAACGGAAAGGAAGGGGTTATGGCAAGTAAGCGACAGCAGGCTGCACTAACCAACTACAGAGATTCTATTACTTCCAACTATCAGAAAGGGGATAAGATCGAGTGATAGTAACCAACTGAAATATAACTTCAAACAAACCCATCCTGGATCTCGCCCCTTTAGCCAAAGAAGCAATCCCAGGATAACTCACACAGTTGTATTAAAGGTGAATCAAGTTATTGTGTGAATAACCTATTACTAGTCAAGTTATTAATCATTGGGTGAAAACATGATTGATCATTAGGTTTAAGTTGTCCTGAGTACTTGTTAGCCAGTACTTTCACCAAGTAATCCATAACCGCGGAAAACACGGCTTCTCGAGAAGATTATCCCTGCAGGGTTGCACCATAGTAACCGACACTCATGAATATCCCGCCAGATGGAGTGGCCACTCCACCAAGCGGGGCACTCAACACAATCCAACCCTTCTTCGCATCAAGCCCAAAGAACCTTGGGCGCACGGCTACTCGGGCCCAGAAGAAAATGGACCCTCATAGCACTCTAAGACCGTGTCCCCCTATATGCCGACTACGAAAGTTCCACCCGGGATCCAAGGGCTCGCAAAATCATGCATGCAGCAAATGGAAAACCCGAACTAAATGAGGCGATTTGGACGAGATGCGAATTGGGTCAAACTGAGGGGGAGCCCATACTCCCCAAATGCGGGTAGTGCGCTCATCATGGATCAGTAGACAAGACCCTTTTCCTATTAGGGTCGACACTAGCAGGCCTCAAAACCACAAGGGGCCTCCTGCCGGTGCCTTATCATCAAATTATTATTATTATTACCATTAGCAATTAACAGGTTTGATTGATTAACATCGAGCCCCCAGAACATAACTAAGTAATAACAGAAAGTAACGGGTAACAGACTCGAGCACAACAACCCTAAGCAAGATAGATAAGAACAGGCACAAACAACGGCTGTAGGTATGGAGGTGAGGCAATATCAGGGTTAAAGGATTCATGTGATAGGTTCGTAACAGAAACAACTAATACTAAGGCTAGCAGAAAAGAATCAACGGAAAGAATCTGTAACAAGTGACGAAAGGCAGCCATATGGCATGCAAGTGAGTATACTTGCCTGAGATCCCGCAAGGTAGCAGAACTGGTCGTTGCTCACATCATCTCAACGTCCTATCCGAGAAGAAGCAACGAACCTCGACAAACACCGGAATGCAACAATTACTACTACGGCAAAAGATCCAGCATGATCAAGATATGGATGCATGACAATTTAATTGATGCATAGAAATAAACTAGTTGACAAGTTAAACAAATTTAAATGGACCCATATGCAATTTGAGTTGCATAGGAAAAGCCCATGAATTATGGTTAAAATATTTGTTTTCGAACTAATCAACAGGTGCTAGTGGTTTAGTATGATGCATGCAAAAGGGAAACAGCAAAATAACAACATTAGAATCAATTTAAGATAGGGTGTAGCAATTTAGAATTTTATTATTAATTTAGGGAATTTTTGGGGTGCCTTAAAGGGAACACACAAGTATTTGTTGTTATCAACCATTTAAATTGTTCAAAACAAATAACAAAGTTGATATTTGAAAAGGTTATCAAATTTTAGTTGGATTACATGTTTCACATGTTGAAATTGGACTTTGGATTATTTAATTATGAATTAAACAATATTAAACAATTTTTAATTGAATTAAACAAGATTTAAATTGTTTAGGCAATTTTAATTATTCAAAACAGAAAACAAAAATTATATTTGAAAAGGTTATTCAAAATGGTATGGAAAACATATTTTAGTTGCATTATTTGGAATTAGTATGAATTATTTATGAATTGTTGCAAATTACAATTGAATTATTTGAATTCAAATTTGAATTGCATTTTGAAAGTTCAAAACATAAAACAAATGTGATATTTGAAAAGTTCAGGGAATTTGGATTGGAGTACATATAAAATTGGTGGCATTTGGATTTGTGGTTTGAAAATTAGGAGCATTTGAAGTTTAGGGTGCATTTTGCAAAAAGACAGGGACCCCGGGGCGATTTCCAAAACCAGATCTGGATCTGGAAAACGAGATCCACCGAGCCTCTGTTGACACAAGGTCTCTGACATGCGGGGCCGCGCCACGGTGGCGCCAGCGGGGCCTGGGTGCGTGCTGTGCTGGCGTCCAGTGCTGCTGCCATATGGGCCCAGCACCTCTGCGAAGAAATTTGGCAAAAAGGAGGGGGCGAAGCGCGGCCGAGGGGATTCGACCCCGGGTCGCGTCGCTGCGCGCTAGGGGATCAGGACCACTGCGCCTCGCTGCGTTCGTTTGTTGGGTTCAGAAACGCGGGCAGGTTTAGCTTCAGACAGAGCGACTGACTTTTAACTGAAGAAAGGATCGTACTGAACTCTGTCAGTTACAGAGGTTCGTCGACGGCGAGAAGATTGTGGGCGGCGGTGCTGCTGTGAGGCCGCCGCGCGGTGGCAGACGTTGGGGTTACATCGAGCGTGCACGGAAGCGATGCATGCCAGGAGGAGAGGAGGGAAGAGCTGGGGCTTGCTCACCGCGGTTGGAGTCGAGCAGTCGATCGAAGAGGTGGCCGTCGGTGGCGGGCAGACGACGAGCTCGACGGCGTCGCCTCCTCGGTCCTCCTCACGCCTCCTCGCCTACAGGAAGTTTGGAGCTGGGAGATCCCCGGTTCCATTCCCGGAACCGGTAGCCCCTCGAGATGATCAGGGTGGCCGGGGCGGCGACGATCTGACAGTGGCTAGCGGTGTTCGATGCAGTGCTCAGGTTCAGAAGAGAAAAATAGATGAACAGAGGGAGGTGGCGGCGATGGGATGGAGAGGAAGGAAACCAGTGTGGCTAGGGTAGGGCAGAGGTTTGGTGGTTATAAGGGGGGGAGGAGCTGTACGGCAGCTCATCCAGGGGGGCAAGGGCTGATCAAACGGAGCAGGAGGTGGTCGTACTGGTATGACATCACCAAGGAGGAAGAAAGGTGTGCGAAAGGGTACTGGGCTGGTTTGCTGGGCTGGGGAAAAAGAAAATAAGAGGAGGGGGGTTGGGCTGGGTAGGTGGGCTGCTCTTCTCCTCTCTTTTCTAATTTTATTTTTTCCTGTTTTATATATTTTTTTTTTTTTTTGTAGATTGCTTTTGGAAGATAAAGTTAAGGTTTTAGTTAGTAAAATTACAGAAAAAAATTAGTTTAGCCTTGTTATGTAATTAGAAACCATATTGTAAGATTGGATTTCAAAAATTTAATATTTAAAATAAAGTTTGTATTTGAAACCAATTTAGAGGATTTTCAATAAATCATTATGAAAACATGCTTTTAAATAGGGTTACCCCTAAGATTGAAATTGATTGAAAATTAGTTGATTGACTTGTTAAGTTATGAATTTCAAAAGTGTTTATGTTTGAGGTATTTGATTAGAAGATGGAGGTGATTTAATTAATTAATTGAAAATAGGTGTTTGATTAAACCCAACAATTCAATGAATGATTTGTTTTAAACTTTTTTGAGTTAGCCATTAGGGTTTTAACAAGAGGGGGAAGTTATCAACAAGCAATTGGATTAAACAATTTTCAAACTATTGAAGAACAAGGAGTGGTTTAGTTTGCAAGTTTGAATTTGGAAATTTTTGAGCAAGGGTGAAAGTTTAAATTGTTTTGAAATTTTCAGTTGATGCAAACATGATGCAGTGCAATGTGATGCATATGATGCAAACAAAACAAACAGGTAACACCACAGGTGTTACAGACGACACCACTAACAAGGGATTGCGCCCTCGCAATCCACCTGCTAACCCGGGAGGGGAAAGAAGTTCGACTATCGATTCTTCGTGCTTCCAGTTGATCTCCTCGACACCACTAACAAGGGATTCTTGCTCGGAGTGACGACGATGTTCTTCCACCAGGAATCTTCCGATGATCGTACCTATTAGGTTAAAGGCTCAGAAAACGTCCACCCACGTAGGATCCTAACACTTTGAAAGATTGAGTACGAGAGCAGACTCCAAAACAAATAAGATGGGAGGGGAAATAGAATAGGGATAAGGAGAAAACAAGAATCCTATGGAGATGTTTTTCCCAAAATAGTTTAGCAGAAATAGTTTTTGACACTCTAGAAACAACGACCGTTAGCGAGGTTATCCTACAGGCTTTGCGGACCCGTTGCTTCGATAACCATTCGTATCGAAACAATCTCGGGAATCGGAACCAAGGCTCTGATACCATTTGTGACGCCCCGAGATCGGGCACTATGCAGATTTCAGCATTCCCGCCAAATCCGCATAATAACCGATTCCAGGTTGCCATTTGTGATAACATTACAATAGTTCACGAATAATCCACAATTACAACCGGAACAGATAGTTACAAGATGACTCACACGAGCCGGGGTTACACCTGATACAATACAAAGATCCAAATAACAGCGGAAGAAACAAACGTCCGTCTACGGACAAGATCCAAATTGGACTAAGAGTCCTGAAGATAACCGAAGGCGTCCAATCCCTGCCCAGGCCAAGCCGGAGGGATTCCCAAGCTAACGTCGTCAGACTCCAAACCTGTTGACTGCAATTTGGAATTTGCAGCCACGAAAGAGATTCGTGGGTCAGTACGGTTAAGTACTGGCAAGGGGGATAAAGCCCATACTCACAAGTTACCGGCGTAGCCAGTCATCACAAGATACAAATACTTTAGGATCAACGGAAAGGAAGGGGTTATGGCAAGTAAGCGACAGCAGGCTGCACTAACCAACTACAGAGATTCTATTACTTCCAACTATCAGAAAGGGGATAAGATCGAGTGATAGTAACCAACTGAAATATAACTTCAAACAAACCCATCCTGGATCTCGCCCCTTTAGCCAAAGAAGCAATCCGAGGATAACTCACACAGTTGTATTAAAGGTGAATCAAGTTATTGTGTGAATAACCTATTACTAGTCAAGTTATTAATCATTGGGTGAAAACATGATTGATCATTAGGTTTAAGTTGTCCTGAGTACTTGTTAGCCAGTACTTTCACCAAGTAATCCATAACCGCGGAAAACACGGCTTCTCGAGAAGATTATCCCTGCAGGGTTGCACCATAGTAACCGACACTCATGAATATCCCGCCAGATGGAGTGGCCACTCCACCAAGCGGGGCACTCAACACAATCCAACCCTTCTTCGCATCAAGCCCAAAGAACCTTGGGCGCACGGCTACTCGGGCCCAGAAGAAAATGGACCCTCATAGCACTCTAAGACCGTGTCCCCCTATATGCCGACTACGAAAGTTCCACCCGGGATCCAAGGGCTCGCAAAATCATGCATGCAGCAAATGGAAAACCCGAACTAAATGAGGCGATTTGGACGAGATGCGAATTGGGTCAAACTGAGGGGGAGCCCATACTCCCCAAATGCGGGTAGTGCGCTCATCATGGATCAGTAGACAAGACCCTTTTCCTATTAGGGTCGACACTAGCAGGCCTCAAAACCACAAGGGGCCTCCTGCCGGTGCCTTATCATCAAATTATTATTATTATTACCATTAGCAATTAACAGGTTTGATTGATTAACATCGAGCCCCCAGAACATAACTAAGTAATAACAGAAAGTAACGGGTAACAGACTCGAGCACAACAACCCTAAGCAAGATAGATAAGAACAGGCACAAACAACGGCTGTAGGTATGGAGGTGAGGCAATATCAGGGTTAAAGGATTCATGTGATAGGTTCGTAACAGAAACAACTAATACTAAGGCTAGCAGAAAAGAATCAACGGAAAGAATCTGTAACAAGTGACGAAAGGCAGCCATATGGCATGCAAGTGAGTATACTTGCCTGAGATCCCGCAAGGTAGCAGAACTGGTCGTTGCTCACATCATCTCAACGTCCTATCCGAGAAGAAGCAACGAACCTCGACAAACACCGGAATGCAACAATTACTACTACGGCAAAAGATCCAGCATGATCAAGATATGGATGCATGACAATTTAATTGATGCATAGAAATAAACTAGTTGACAAGTTAAACAAATTTAAATGGACCCATATGCAATTTGAGTTGCATAGGAAAAGCCCATGAATTATGGTTAAAATATTTGTTTTCGAACTAATCAACAGGTGCTAGTGGTTTAGTATGATGCATGCAAAAGGGAAACAGCAAAATAACAACATTAGAATCAATTTAAGATAGGGTGTAGCAATTTAGAATTTTATTATTAATTTAGGGAATTTTTGGGGTGCCTTAAAGGGAACACACAAGTATTTGTTGTTATCAACCATTTAAATTGTTCAAAACAAATAACAAAGTTGATATTTGAAAAGGTTATCAAATTTTAGTTGGATTACATGTTTCACATGTTGAAATTGGACTTTGGATTATTTAATTATGAATTAAACAATATTAAACAATTTTTAATTGAATTAAACAAGATTTAAATTGTTTAGGCAATTTTAATTATTCAAAACAGAAAACAAAAATTATATTTGAAAAGGTTATTCAAAATGGTATGGAAAACATATTTTAGTTGCATTATTTGGAATTAGTATGAATTATTTATGAATTGTTGAAAATTACAATTGAATTATTTGAATTCAAATTTGAATTGCATTTTGAAAGTTCAAAACATAAAACAAATGTGATATTTGAAAAGTTCAGGGAATTTGGATTGGAGTACATATAAAATTGGTGGCATTTGGATTTGTGGTTTGAAAATTAGGAGCATTTGAAGTTTAGGGTGCATTTTGCAAAAAGACAGGGACCCCGGGGCGATTTCCAAAACCAGATCTGGATCTGGAAAACGAGATCCACCGAGCCTCTGTTGACACAAGGTCTCTGACATGCGGGGCCGCGCCACGGTGGCGCCAGCGGGGCCTGGGTGCGTGCTGTGCTGGCGTCCAGTGCTGCTGCCATATGGGCCCAGCACCTCTGCGAAGAAATTTGGCAAAAAGGAGGGGGCGAAGCGCGGCCGAGGGGATTCGACCCCGGGTCGCGTCGCTGCGCGCTAGGGGATCAGGACCACTGCGCCTCGCTGCGTTCGTTTGTTGGGTTCAGAAACGCGGGCAGGTTTAGCTTCAGACAGAGCGACTGACTTTTAACTGAAGAAAGGATCGTACTGAACTCTGTCAGTTACAGAGGTTCGTCGACGGCGAGAAGATTGTGGGCGGCGGTGCTGCTGTGAGGCCGCCGCGCGGTGGCAGACGTTGGGGTTACATCGAGCGTGCACGGAAGCGATGCATGCCAGGAGGAGAGGAGGGAAGAGCTGGGGCTTGCTCACCGCGGTTGGAGTCGAGCAGTCGATCGAAGAGGTGGCCGTCGGTGGCGGGCAGACGACGAGCTCGACGGCGTCGCCTCCTCGGTCCTCCTCACGCCTCCTCGCCTACAGGAAGTTTGGAGCTGGGAGATCCCCGGTTCCATTCCCGGAACCGGTAGCCCCTCGAGATGATCAGGGTGGCCGGGGCGGCGACGATCTGACAGTGGCTAGCGGTGTTCGATGCAGTGCTCAGGTTCAGAAGAGAAAAATAGATGAACAGAGGGAGGTGGCGGCGATGGGATGGAGAGGAAGGAAACCAGTGTGGCTAGGGTAGGGCAGAGGTTTGGTGGTTATAAGGGGGGGAGGAGCTGTACGGCAGCTCATCCAGGGGGGCAAGGGCTGATCAAACGGAGCAGGAGGTGGTCGTACTGGTATGACATCACCAAGGAGGAAGAAAGGTGTGCGAAAGGGTACTGGGCTGGTTTGCTGGGCTGGGGAAAAAGAAAATAAGAGGAGGGGGGTTGGGCTGGGTAGGTGGGCTGCTCTTCTCCTCTCTTTTCTAATTTTATTTTTTCCTGTTTTATATATTTTTTTTTTTTTTTTTGTAGATTGCTTTTGGAAGATAAAGTTAAGGTTTTAGTTAGTAAAATTACAGAAAAAAATTAGTTTAGCCTTGTTATGTAATTAGAAACCATATTGTAAGATTGGATTTCAAAAATTTAATATTTAAAATAAAGTTTGTATTTGAAACCAATTTAGAGGATTTTCAATAAATCATTATGAAAACATGCTTTTAAATAGGGTTACCCCTAAGATTGAAATTGATTGAAAATTAGTTGATTGACTTGTTAAGTTATGAATTTCAAAAGTGTTTATGTTTGAGGTATTTGATTAGAAGATGGAGGTGATTTAATTAATTAATTGAAAATAGGTGTTTGATTAAACCCAACAATTCAATGAATGATTTGTTTTAAACTTTTTTGAGTTAGCCATTAGGGTTTTAACAAGAGGGGGAAGTTATCAACAAGCAATTGGATTAAACAATTTTCAAACTATTGAAGAACAAGGAGTGGTTTAGTTTGCAAGTTTGAATTTGGAAATTTTTGAGCAAGGGTGAAAGTTTAAATTGTTTTGAAATTTTCAGTTGATGCAAACATGATGCAGTGCAATGTGATGCATATGATGCAAACAAAACAAACAGGTAACACCACAGGTGTTACACCGTTGTACCCAAAGTATTTGTATCTGGTGATGATTGGTTACGCTGGTATCTTGTGAGTATGGTTTATCCTCTTGCCAGTACTTAACCGTACTGACCCACGAATCCTTTTTGTGGCTGCATATTCAACATTGCAGTCAACAGGTTCGAAGTCTAACGACGTTAGCTTGGGAATCCCTCCGGCTTGGCCTGGGCAGGGATTGGACGCTCTCGGTTATCTTCAGGACTCTTAGTCCAATTTGTATCTTGTCCGTAGTCGGACACTATGTTGTTTCTTCCGCTGTTATTTGGATCTTTGTATTGTATCAGTTGTATCCTTGACTCGTTTGAGTCGTCTTGTATAAATCTTTCCTGTTGTTGTGGAATATTCGTGAACTGTTGTAATGTTATCACAAGTGGCAACCTGGAATCGGTTATTATGCGGATTTGGCGGAAATGCTGAAATCTGCATAGTGCCCGATCCCGGGGCGTCACAAATGGTATCAGAGCATGGTTTTAGATTCCCAAAGTTTTTTCGATACGAATGGTTATCGAAGCAACGGGTCCGCAAAGCCTGTAGGATAACCTCGCTAACGGTCGTGTTTCTAGAGTGTCAAAAACTATTTCTGCTAAACTATTTTGGAAACATCTCAATAGGATTCTTGTTTTCTCCTTATCTCTATTCTATTCTCCTCCTACCTTATTTGTTTTGGAGTCTCTTCCCTTATCTATCTTTCAAAGTGTTAGGATCCTACGTGGGTTGGACGTTCTCTTGGCCTTATATCCTAATAGGTTCGATCGTCGGAAGGCTCTCAATGAAAGAACATCGTCGTCACTCCGAGCAAGAATCTCTTGTTAGTGGTGTCGAGCATACCTTGTTAGTGGTGTCGAGGAGATCAACTTGAAGCATGAAGACTCGATAGCTCCAACTTCTTCTCTCTCTTACCGGCTTGGAGCGGATTGCGAGGGCGCAATCCCTTGTTAGTGGTGTCGTCTGTAACGGCCGGGGTTTTCCCCAAATAGAAATTGTTTGTTTGGTTTCTTTTTCGCATCATGGCATCATGCATCTTCATCGCATCACATTCCATAACCTTGCATATTTTCTTAAGAACCCGAGTTATTATTTTTGAGCAACTCTATTTTTGGGTTTTGCAAGAAAACAATAAAATTCCTATCCTTCTTTTCTATTTTAGAATAAAAACCCCGAAATAATATTTGAAACTATTTGATGAACTATTAACAAAAAAAAAACAAATACAATAAATTATTTTGCAAAGTCTTGTCCCTTCTTTTCTTGCCTTTCTTCTCTAATTGTTTATCCTCTTTTTTGTTGTTGTTCTCTCTTTTCCAATTTGAGAAAAATCCTTAATTTTCCTAAAGGGCCTAGAGAACACTTCTGGCCTAGCTACCCAACCCGAACCAGCCCACCAACACCTCCTTCCCCCACCTCCGTACAGACGCTGACGCCATCCATGGAGGAAAAAGACCCGATCACCCTCACCTGCTCCCTCTCCCCCCCTTATCTACCCTCCTTTTCCCCCTCCAACCCTAACCCTAGGCCACCTCTCCTCTCCATCTCCTCTATCCGCCGCCATCACCTCCCTCCCTCCTCTGCTTGTTTTTCTTTTCTCTGAACCTTCTGAAGCTTGAAGGTGCCTCCATGGCCGGAAGGGGGAGGAGGTGTAGTCGGCGCTGTGGTCATCTCCTGGCCCCGTTTCCTGCGGGAATGGAAACGGGGCGTCACCCTCGTCGTCCCCGTCTGCTTGGTCGGCGCGGAGGTCCGCCGAGTCGCCGCCGCCGTCGACCGCCCCTTCCTCTGTCGCTGCGCCACCGTGCTGCTCCTCGACAGGCCTGTGGTGAGCGCTCCCCCTCGCCCTCTCTCCTCTCTCCTCTCCCCTCTCCCCCTTCGCTTCTCCCTCCGTGGGCAAGCGCACGCCAGCACCCCGCGCGCCGCCAGCCGCAGCAGCCCGTCGATCATCGCCATGGTCGATCTGTCCGCGGTACGTTCAGTTACCTGAACATGGTTCAGTTTTCGTCAGGCCACCCGCACCACCCCAAAAGCCCGCGCCTCTATATACTTTCACAAACGGATCACTAGCCCACTGGTAGCACCCCCATGCGCACATGCAGCAGGTCCAGGGTTCGATCCCCCCTTCCGCAGCAAAATCCACCCCTTTTGTCCATTTTTTCTTTTATCTCTCGAATTTCAGAAACACAGATCTGATGCATTAATTCTAAAATCAATAACAAATTGAATGTTGCTCCAAATTCAATGATTCAGGTTTCTGTGGATTCAGAATCTTATGCTCTTTCTATTAGTCACAAAGTTGCAACATGTTTCTGTAATAACTGTTGCACTAAATAATTAAATACAGAAAATGCAATAAAAATTAGAAACTTTGGAAATTCATAACTTGAGTTCTGTTCATCCAAATTGAGAAAACTTGAGCTCTAAAAATTTGTCTTAACAAACTCTACACATTGGTATTTTATTTGGCCACAATTGAATTAAATTTGAACATGTTTCCTTCTGTTTACTAAAAGGGGCAGAATAAAAATGCTTATGAAAAATTGCATAATAAATTCAATAATGATCCAAAAATTATGTGTAATAGCTCAAAATGTTCAGTGAAACATTTGCTACATGTTTTCAACCTTTTCAATACAATTTGTTTACTGTTTTTCCTAATTAAAAGTGGTGCAATAATTCAATGCTTTAATTAAACCTTTTAAATTGCAAAATTCATAACTTGGGCAATTCAAATCCAATTCCAACATGTAAAATATGTTTTCCATCCCATTTTTCATGAACTTTGCAAATATAAACTTTATTTTCTGTTTTGAATAAATTAAATTGCTGAAAACAACTATCTCTTAATTAATGCATATAAAATTGTCAGTTTAATAACTTGCTCATCTAAAATCCAAATTCAACAAATGAAATATGTATTCCATATAAAATTTTTGTGTTCTTTCCAAATATAAATTTTGTTATCTGTTTTGAACATTTAAAATTGGTGAAAACAACAAATGTTTGTTTAAATCATTTAAAATGCCAAAGTTCATAACTTAACAAATAAAATTCCAAACTTGGTAAACAACATATCAAACTGAAGCTATTGTTGTTTTCTTATTGTTTTCCATCATCCATGCATCATTCTAATCAACTTTCACGTGATGGTTATTTGTAGATCATTTAATTCAACATTAATTCATGGGCTTTTCCATATGCAATCCAAATTGCATATGGGCCCATTTAAATATGTTTACCATGTCAACTAGTTTATCTTTGATGCATCCTTAAACTTGTCATGCATCCATATCTTGATCATGCTGGATCTTTTACCGTAGAAGTAATTATTGCATCCGGTGTTTGCTCTAGTTCGTTGCTTCTTCGCGGATAGGACGTTGAGATGATGTGAGCAACGACAAGTTCTGCGGATGTACCTCTACTTGCTGGATTCCAGGCAAGTATACTCACTTGCTACCCGTGTTGCCTTTCCTCACTTGTTACCGATTCTTTCCGTTGTCTTTATGCTAGCCTTATGATTCGATGCTTGTGTCTCGATCCTATCATATGTTTACCTTGCAGCCATGATATAGCCTTTCCTTCCACTTCCTATTAACTGTTTCTTGTTTACCTTGTTGGCCCCCGTGTCGTAGTTGCATGCTTAGTGTTGTTTGCGCTCAAGTCTTGTTGTCCGTCTTATCACCTGTTTAGTTGATAGTTGGGTTTCAACTTAATCAACAACATGTTAATGTTTTGGGTAATAATAATTTGATGATAAGGCACCGGCAGGAGGCCCGGCGTGGTTTTGAGGCCTGCTAGTGTCGAACTTAATTAGGAAAAGGGTCTTGTCTACTGATCCATGATGAGCGCACTAACCGCATGTGGGAAGCGTGTATGGGCGCCCCCCGCAACTCTGATTCGATTCGCATCTCGTCCAAATCGCCACACTTAGTTCGGGCTTTCCATTTGATGCACGCATATGCAGGTACGAACCCTTGGCGCCAGGGTGGAACTTTTGTAGTCGGCATTTAGGGCGGCGTGGTCTTCCAGTGCTATGAGGGTCCCCCTTTTCTTCGTGGGGGCTCGATTAGCCGCGCACGCACAACACGTGGTTCTTTGGGCTTGATGCGAAGAAGAGTTGGGTTTGTGTTGAGTACCTCGCTTGGTGGGTTGATCCCCCGTCTGGCGGGATATTCTTACGTGTACGGCCAAATTGGTGCATCCCTGCAGGGTTAAATCTTCTCGAGAAGCCGTGTTGTCCGCGGTTATGGATGACTTGGTGAAAGTGCTGGCTAACAAGTACTCGGACAACTTACACCTAATGATAATTACTTGACTAGTAATATAGATTACCTCCACCATGAAAATGGATGTTACCTTAATCAACCGTGTGAGTTTCCTTGGGTTGCTTCCTTAGTAGGGGGTAACATTGGATGGGTATTGTTTGGTGAGTAGTTGTAGTTGGTTCTGATACGCTCTCTTATCCCTTTCTATTAGCCGGAAGTTGTAGCGCGTCTCTTTAGTTGTTAGTGCTGCCCGCTGCCGCTTCTTTGCAATAATCCCTTCCTTTCCGTTGTACCCAAAGTATTTGTATCTGGTGATGATTGGTTACGCTGGTATCTTGTGAGTATGGTTTATCCTCTTGCCAGTACTTAACCGTACTGACCCACTAATCCTTTTCGTGGCTGCATATTCAACATTGCAGTCAACAGGTTTGAAGTCTAACGACGTTAGCTTGGGAATCCCTCCGGCTTGGCCTGGGCAGGGATTGGACGCTCTCGGTTATCTTCAGGACTCTTAGTCCAAATTGTATCTTGTCCGTAGTCGGACACTATGTTGTTTCTTCCGCTGTTATTTGGATCTTTGTATTGTATCAGTCGTATCCTTGACTCGTTTGAGTCGTCTTGTATAAATCTTTCCTGTTGTTGTGGAATATTCGTGAACTGTTGTAATGTTATCACAAGTGGCAACCTGGAATCGGTTATTATGCGGATTTGGCGGAAATGCTGAAATCTGCATAGTGCCCGATCCCGGGGCGTCACATTGGGGCATTTTTTCAGCCATTTTGATGTCCTAACTCATCCGGGGGGCGGAGGTTCCGGTGGTTTCACCGGAGGTTCCGCCCCTGCGCGAATTTTCCTCCAACGGTTGGATATTTGGGTGACCTATTTAAGGGGCCTTCTTCCCCAATGGTTCCCCAACCTTTTGGGCAAGTTTGACCTCCATTGTTGACCTCCAAAAGCTTGCTATCTCTCAATCCCTCCAATGATTCTTGCTTCCACTTGAGGGAAAAGAGAGAGGAGATCTAGATCTACCACTTCACCAATCAATCCCTCCTCTTTGTGAGGGGAATCTATTGGTTCTAGATCTAGGGATTCATTTGTTGTTTTCCTTGTTCTTCCTCCTTCCTCCCTCCATAGCATTAGTTACTTTGGTGGGATTTGAGAGAGAAGTTTCTTGACCACTTTGTGTGTTCTTGCCATTGCATTAGGTGCATCGGTTTGAGTACCCCACGAGATTCGTGAAAGAGAAGTTCATGAGCTTGTTACTCTTGGGTGCTTGGTCACCGGAGAGATTGTTCCTCTTGGGTGTATTGAGCACCCTAGACGGTTTAGTGCTTGGGGCTTCCCATCTTGTTGCAAGAAGCTTCTTGAGAGCCTCCAATTGAGTTGTGGAGATAGCCTCAACCTCGTGTAAGGTTTGGTCAACGCCTTCAAGTCGACCTCATAGTGGAAACGAGCATCTCCCTCACAGCGGAGATGCTCAAGGAGAATAAGGTGTGCACATCCGTGCTATTGAGGAGCGCTAGGTGGCTCCCCACCTCTCCAACGAAGACGTACTTCCTTGGGAAGGAACTTCGGTAATTCACACCGGTGTCTCCTTGTGCTTTGGTTATCTCTATACTCTAGCTCGTTACTTATGCATTTACCTTTGTGATAGCCATCGTGCTTGAAGTCATCTATCTTGCTATCTCATAGTTGTATATCATGCCTAGCATAAGTTGTTGGTGCACATAGGTAAACCTAGCTTGCATAGGTTTTGTGCTTGATAAATTAAACGCTAGTTTTATTCCGCATTTACTCAAGCCTAAACCGTAATTATTTTAAAGCGCCTATTCAACCCCCCTCTAGGCGACATCCCTCTACTTTCAGTCTTGATGTTGAAGGAGACAATCTTGACGTTGCCAACTTGTCGGATTTCTTGTCGTTGCACCATCTTGAGGTTGAAGGTAGCTGTCTTGTCTTGGCTTTGGCATTCTCCTTGGAGTTCCGTGGTGGTGACCATGAACCATCGGACATATGATGTATTGGCAATCGAAGCTTGGCGAAGAAGTTCTTGTAAGTGAGCTCATCCATGTCGGAGTCGAAGTAGCTTGTGGAGTCGTTGTCGGTGTCGTACTCCGTCATGTTTGTGGATGTGTTGTCGGTGTAGCATGGCTCCTTCTCGTCATCCAAGCTTGCGGTGTCGTAGTTGTAGTAGTGGTTCATGTCATTGGAGCTCATGGAGTCGAAGTCGTCATGGTTGTTGTGGTGCTCCTCCATGTTGATGATGCTTGGGGAGGAGTAGTCGGTGTAGAGCTCGACGTCGTGGTCGTAGTAGTGGTGGTGATCCACCATGTCATGCTCGTAGTAGTGGTCATCCACAACGTCGTGCTCGTAGGAGTGGAGGTCCATGTCTTGCTCGTTGTAGTCGTAGTGGTCCATCATGGACTCATCATGGTCATCATGGCCTCCATATGATTCGCTCTCTCTACACATGGTTAGTCACAAGCGCAAGTGTATATGTAGAGTGTGAAGAACTAAGAGCTCAACCTCACCTTTTAGCAAATATTGGAACTAGTGGACCATGCCAAGAGAAACCGATAACCAAAAAGAATGAAGTGACTTGAGTTCTAAAGATCCCAAAAACACGCTCCAAAACACACACGACTTATGGGTGGATGGCAATGGGTTAGAAATGTGGCGGTAAAACGACAAATCAAAAGAGAAGTATGTTGTAAAACATGGAGAAGAATCAAAGAAAAGTTAGCACGAAAACCAAACCTAGTGGAGGAAAAATGATATGGTGGAAACTAAAAACACACACAAACAAGTGATAAATGGGGTTAGTGCGGCGAATGAACGAGCGGAGATGAAATGTACCTATCGAAGACTAAGCTCAATGCCACACACACAAAAAGGACGCTAGCTCAAACCGCAATTAATTAGAGGCAACAAGATTCGCAATGTGGCAACCGGTCACTCTCTTCTCTCTTGCAACTCGAAGCTAGGCGTTCCTATAAATGATAGCAATTGGCATCGATCTTTGCTTCTTTTGGCTCTTTTTGCTTCTTGCTCTTTCTCCTTTTTTTTTTTGATTTTTCGCTTTTTGATGATGATGATGCGGAGATGATTCCCAAATGCCAATGCCTACTCGAAGCTATCCTCTCACAAGCGCAAAACTCGCACTCTTGGTTCCACAATGCGATGTCAAGCGGTGTAAAATAACTAGTCCCAGTAGGTAAGGTACACAAAGGAATGGGTTAGTTCAAGCGGAAGCAAGTTATACCTATGAGGTGGATGATCTCGGACTTGCGGCCGATGGATGTCGATGTCGTGTGGATCCTTTGATGTAGATGCGTAGGCGATGTCTATGGCGACGCGTAGGAACTTGCCTCACTCAAATCGGAGCAACGACGACAAAGAAAAACAAGTTACAAAATCTGTCCGGAAATCGAAGAGCTGAGATTTTCTGGGATTTTGCTCAATTTCGAAATTCCTCACAAATCAAGAAAAAATTTGGACAAATTCGAGGAAAGTGGCTGAAAAGAAAGGTGTGGAATGGTCTTTGGCAACAAATCTATGAAACAAAACCACGAAAAACACAACAAATCGAGAGATCGGTCGAAATCCCTTTCGGCTATTTTTGGTCAAATTTTCAATTTATGGTGGATAGAAGAAAAATTGGTGGATGGGGAGGGGGATGGGTGCCGGATTCGTGTCAATCTAGCTCTGGATACCATATGATATAGGTGTTGACCTCTAAGTTGGCCCGATCTTCACGAATCGACAAGAACGCACAAAGAACACACGAAGAACGCGAAGAACACGATGAACACGAGATGGAGAATCGAGGGGAAACGTGGGCAAACACGTGGAAACACAAAAAGGGGAAGATAACTCGTGAAGCCTACAAGGGATCGCAAACCCAAGTCAACAACACGCTAATTGAAACCGATTCCTCTCACCGGCCGGTCCATCGATCCAACAGAAGCCGCAAGGGGAAGGTTGGCAAGCGCTACTAGAATCACAAGGTGAGAGAGTAGCTCCTTGGAGAGATCTTGATACAATCCGATAGATGAATCTATGGAGTAGCCATGGATCCCATGGAGGAGGTTCTCCACATGGGAGGAGGAGCAACAAGTTCAATTCTATCTCAAAGTCAACTCTAACCCTAGAACTAGCCACCGGAGTCCTTTATATAGTCGGGGGTCGAAGCAGGTGAAAACGGGGTCAAATTCCGGGTCTTTGCGTGCATTTTGGGGCCACGCCGGCCTGGGAGCCCGGCCTGGCCGGCCTGGAGGCCGGGGTGGGGGCAGGGGGGCGGCCTAGGGCGCGCCGGCCTGGGGCCCGCCTAGCACCCGGCCTGAGGCCAGGGTGGGCGAGGGGCGCGCCGGCCTGGGGCTGGCTGGCGGGCGGCCCGAGGCCGATGTGGGGCGCCGACCTGAGGCCGGGGTGGAGGCCGGGCCGCTCGGGAAGGGGGCCGGCCTGAGGAGGAGGGGAGGCGAGCCCGAGGCCGGGGTGGGGGTGAGGGAGGCCGGCCTGCTCGGGTGGGTGGCCGGCCTGAGGAGGGGGGAGGCCGGCCTGGCCGGGGGGGGGGAGGAGGCCGGGAGACCCCTTTTCCCTCCGTTCTTCCTCCTCTTAGCTCCGATCTTGACGCCGTCTTCACCCACTTCCTTCCTAGCTTCATGTGCACCTTCTTGGATGTGTTCCTGAGCATCTTGGGCACCATCTTGGGTCTCCATGTGGTGATCCCACCTATGCATGTAGAGGGGTATTTCATGAGGTAGAGCGCCGTTCACCAAGACACCGGAAACATACGGAGATAGGAGTGAGTTCACCTTGTTGTGTATCGGTGTTGTGCTTGGTTGCATACGGTGGGCTACATCAATTTGTCAATTGCCCAGCTGTAATTTATTCACCCAACATGCTATATTTTATGGAGAGACACCACTAGTGAACCTATGAACCCCGGTCCATTTTCCTACACTGTTAAACAAACTACTACAATTCCCTGCTTTCTTTATTTACTGCAAGCATACACCATTTTCCACACTATATGTCTAATCTTTGATTTCAGCAAGACCGGTGAGATTGACAACCTCACTTTATCGTTGGGACAAAGTATTTTGGTTGTGTTGTGTGCAGGTTCCGCGTTGTTATTGACACCTGTGAGGCGCCATCACCACCGTTAGTAGCATCAACCTTCCGAAGATCCTCTTTCTCCTACTGGATTTATAACCTTGGTTCTTAACTGAGGGAAATTCTTACCGCTATGCTCATCACACCCTCCTCTTGGGGTTCCCAACACGCCATCACAAGCATCAAGAATTTCTGGCGTCGTTGCCGGGGACTTAAAATTCATCATCACCAATAAGTCTCTCCGTCAATGCAACATCAAGGCACGGAAAATAATTATTGGCGCCGTTGCCGGGGAACAAAACAAACATACATAAGAATACTTCCTCTCGCAACGGTCACCATCCATATCAGCATATTTCTCCAGCGGGTCTATGATTTCACAGGAGGGGGGCTCCGGAGCGTCTTGATCCCAACACAAGCTAGGGGGTGTCATACCATGTTAGTATACTTGTGTTGTGTGCTTTGGATGGAAAATATTTCACTCCGGGGTGTGACCAGCTTCACCGGCATCCAGTTCTCTCTATGGAGTTTACATGCGCTTATAGGGTGAAACTCCTTTATCAGACGAAACATCGGGAATCTTCCGAAGAGTTGTGTTCCACCTATGTATTTTGTGTTCCTATGGAATACCCAAACACAACCAATAACCTAGTTCCACATTGCTAGCCCCTTTCGACGCCGTTACCACATGTATTTGTATAAGTCCGGTATTTCTCCAATAGGTCTAGGGTTTCACCGGAGGGGGCTATGGTGTGTACAAATCCCGGCACAAGCTAGGGGCGTCATAAAATGTTAGTATAGGTGTGTTGTGTGATTTTAGTGGCAAATATTGCACCACGGGGTGTGACTTGCTTCACCGACATCCACTTCTCTCTAGTGAGTTTGCATGCACTTTCGACATCGTTACCGCGTGTATTTGTATAAGTATGGTATTTCTCCAGCAGGTCTAGAATTTCACCGGAGGGGGGCTCCAGAGCGTCTGCATCCCAACACAAGATAGGGGGTGTCATAACATGTTAGTATAGCTGTGTTTTTTTTGCTTTGGATGGCAAAGATTGCACTCCGGGGTGTGACTCGCTTCACAGGCATTCAGTTCTCTCTAGCGAGTTTGCATGCGCTTATAGGTCGAACTTCCCGTATCGGACGAAACATCGGGAAACTTCCTAAGAGTTTGGTTCCAGCTATGTGTTTTGTGTTACTATGGCCTACCCTAACACAACCAAGCAACTATTTACACATTCCTACCCCTTTCGACGAAGTTACCGCGTTTATTCAAATAAGTCCGGTATTTCTCCAGCGGATCTATGGTTTCACCGGAGGGGTGCTCTCGAGAATTTGGATCCCAAAAAAAGATAGTGGGTGTCATACCATGTTAGTATAGGTATGTTTTGTGTTTTTTATGGCAAATATTGCACTCCGGGGTGTGACCCGCTTCACCAGCATCCACTTCATAGTGAGTTGAAACTCCCATGTCAGACGGAACATCGGGATTCTTACGAAGAGTTATGTTTGACCTATGTGTTTTATGTTCCTATTTACTACCATAACACAACAAAGAAACTATCCCCCTTTCGACGTCGTTACTGCGTGTATTCGTATAAGTCCAGTATTTCTCCAGCGGGTCTAGGCTTTCACCGGAGGGGGGCTCCGGAGCATCTCGATCCCAACACATGCTAGGGGGTGTCATACCATATTAGTATAGGTCTATTGTGTGCTTTGGATTGCAAATATTGCACTCCGAGGTATGACCCGCTTCAACGGCATCCACTTCTCTCTCTGGACTTTACACGCTTATAGGCAAAAACTCCCATATCGGATGAAACATGAGGAATCTCCCAAAGAGTTGTGTTCTAACTATGTGTTTTGTGTTCCTATTGCCTACCCTAACATAGCCAAGAAACTATTTCCACATTTCTACCCCTGTCGACGCTGTTACCGCGTGTATTTGTATAAGTCTGGTATTTCTCCAGCCAGTCTAGGATTTCACCGGAGGGGGGCTTCGGAGCGTCTGGATCACAACAAAAGATATGAGGTGTCATAACATGTTAGTATAGCTGTGTTTTTGGCTTTGGATGGAAAAGATTGCACTCCGGGGTGTGACTCTCTTCACCGACATCCAGTTCTCTCTAGTGAGTTTGCATGCACTTATAGGGTGAACTTCCCGTATCGGACGAAACATCAGGAATCTTCCGAAGAGTTTGGTTCCAGCTAAGTGTTTTGTGTTAATATCTCCTACCCTAACACAAACAAGCAACTATTTCCACATTCCTACCCCCTTTCGACGAAGTTACCGCGTTTATTCAACCAAGTCCGGTATTTCTCCAGCGGGTCTAGGGTTTCACCGGAGGGGTGCTCCAGAGCGTCTGCATCCCAACAAAAGATAGGGGGTGTCATACCATGTTAGTATAGGTATGTTTTGTGTTTTTATGGCAAAGATTGCACTCCGGGGTGTGACCCGCTTCACCGGCATCCACTTCATAGTGAGTTGAAACTCCCGTATTAGACGGAACATCGGGATTCTTCCGAAGAGTTGTGTTCCACCTATGTGTTTTATGTTCCTATGGACTACCATAACACAACAAATAAAATATTTACATATTTCTACCCCTTTCTACGTCGTTACCGCGTGTATTCGTATAATTCCAGTATTTCTCCACCGGGTCTAGGCTTTCAACGGAGGGGGGCTCCGGAGCGTCTGGATCCCAACACATGCTAAGGGGTGTCAAACCATGTTAGTATAGGAATGTTGTGTGCTTTTTATGGCAAAGATTTTACTCCAAGATGTGACCCGCTTGACCGGCATCCAACTTATCTCTAGTGAGTTTGCATGCTTTTATAGGCTGAAACTCTCGTATCAGATGGCACATCGGGGATCTTCCGAAGAGTTGTGTTCGAAATATGATTTTTGTGTTCCGACGGTGATGGGGGGATGATAACCCGGTAGGCCAAACTCCAAGGAGTAACCCGGCCCAAAGGACGCTGCGCAGGATCCGGCTAAGGATGAGGAAACTTGTGGAAGGCCCAAGCTTGTAGGCCCAGTAACCCGGATTGTGGGTCATGGTAAAGGAAAGTTAGGGTTTGTGCGCCGTGTCCTGGTAGGATCCAGGATGCGCCTTGGAGGGTAAGCCAGGGGGTACGGGTGCTTTATAAACCGACCCCCAGGTCTAGTTTAGACAGAGATCTAAGAACCCTAGCAATATCGCTTGATATCGAGCATCTAGTGTAATCCCAGAGTTGAGTTGTCATATCAAGATCGGAGACTCGGAGACTTTGATTGCCGGCTACCAGATCGAATTGCATCATGTTTTCCTCTGAGCTAAACCCTCTCCCAAACGCCTGTGTCGTCTTGCCCCAAGATCAGTTACCCCCGGTAACGTCTGCCGTGATTATCCCACGACAGTTGGCGCCCACCGTCGGGCCTGCGTCCAAAGGTGTTTACATCACGGGAGAAGCTCGGAAGAACATGGAGAATCTTGTCGTCGGCGAAATCTACATCGACCACAAAGGAGAAAAGATGGTGGACGATTCCGGCTGGGGGCCAGAGTCGGATCACCTCGAGTCCGGATCTATGGTGACAATCGGCCGGATCAACATCTTCGTCGGTATGGTACGAACGTCTAATTTAAAAGGACAATATCATGTGCATACTACGGGAACTTCTAGCAGGAACAAAGAGACATTAAAGCAAGCGGCAAACTCGATTTCGTCGGCCGCACCGGGATACCTTAGATGGGTGGAACAAGAAGTAACGTGGAGTAGAAGAGATCATCCAGAAAAAGTAGAGCGTCCAGGAGTCTTGGCATTGGTGGTTGCGCCACAGGTTAATGGTTACGAACTGAAGAGGGTCCTGATGGACGGTGGAAGTAGCATCAACATCCTTTATTGGGAAACCTTCTTACGGATGAGTCTCAAAGAGTCCCAGTTACAGAAAAGTTCGACAATCTTTCATGGGATCGTGCCAGGTCACTCGGCGAGCCCCGAGGGAAAGATCACCTTGGAGGTTGCTTTTGGAGAATCGACGGATAATTATTGAGTTGAGTGGCTCACGTTCGAGGTGGTCAAATTGCGCAGTCCTTATCACGCGCTGTTTGGAAGACCGGCTTACGCCCAATTCATGGCTAGGCCGTGCTACGTGTATTTGCAGCTAAAGATCCCGGGTCCTAAACGGACCATCACCATACATGGGAACCGGGATATAGCGGCCGAGTGTGACGAAGGAGATTCGGTTATGGCTGAGCAAGCATGCAGAAAGGAAGAACTCGAATATTACCGGTCTCAAGTAAATCCGGATGATAGAACAGCCTTGAAAAAGCCGAATACCGAGGATGAGAGAGCAAAATTCAAGGCAGCGCAAGACACCAAGAAGATAGATTTTGTCGAAGGTGATTCCACTAAGCAGTTTACCATAGGGTCTAACTTGGGAAAAGAGCAGGAGAAAGCGCTTGTGGAGTTTATTCGTTCAAATGCAGATGTGTTCGCCTGGACACCTAGCGATATGCCGGGTATCCCTACAGAGCTGGCCGAGCACAGTTTGCATGTGGATCCCAAGTCCAGGCCCGTGAAGCAGGGTTTGAGGAAAATGAATGAGGAAAGAAGGAAGGCTATAGGCGAAGAGATCGCTCGGCTATTGGCAGCCGTCTTTATCATGGAAGTATTTCACCCGGATTGGTTGGCAAACCCGGTTCTAGTGATGAAAAAGACCAATGAGTGGAGGATGTGCATTGATTTTACGAGTCTCAACAAACATTGCCCAAAGGATCCGTTTGCGCTACCAAGGATAGATCAGATTATAGATGCAGTAGCTGGAAGCGACCTATTATGCTTCCTGGACGCATATTACGGGTATCATCAGATTAAGCTCAAGAGGGAGGATTGGGAGAAAACATCATTCATAACCCCTTTTGGGGCCTTCTGTTATAAAACTATGACGTTTGGATTGAAGAACGCCGGTGCAACTTACCAACGGTGTATTCAAAAGTGCTTCGAGGACCAAATCGGACGCAACGTCCATGCCTATGTGGATGATGTGGTCATAAAAACCAGGAAGGCGGAGACATTTATCGATGATCTAAAGGAGACGTTCAAAAATTTGAGGAGGTACCAGATGAAGCTTAACCCGACAAAGTGCGTGTTCGGAGTCCCAGCCGGGAAATTACTCGGCTTTATAGTTTCCGAGAGAGGAATCGAGGCAAACCCGGACAAAATCAAGGCCATCCAGAGTCTGAAAAAACCGGAAAATTTGAAGCATGTTCAAAAGCTCACGGGCTGCATAGCAGCCTTGAGCCGATTCATATCCAGACTCGGAGAAAAGGCAATACCCTTGTACCGGCTCTTGCGGAAATCAGATAAATTCGTGTGGGATCAAGAGGCGGATGAGGCGTTTGAGGCACTAAAGAAGCAGTTATCTGAAGCACCAGTACTAGCGGCGCCGGGTCCTAAAGAGCCTATGTTGCTATACGTGGCAGCTGGCCCCCGAGCCGTCAGCTCAGTAGTTGTTGTGGAGCGCAAAGAGGAAGGGAAAGGTTACCCGGTTCAGAGACCGGTTTATTACGTCAGTGAGGTATTATCGGAAGCAAAGCAGCGCTATCCACATTGGCAAAAGTTGGTGTTCGGGGTCTTTATGGCTAGCCGGAAATTGAAGCCGTACTTCCAAGAACACCCCATAACAGTGGTTAGTTCAATACCAATGTCGGATATCATCAGAAACTCGGACGCGACGGGAAGAATAGCCAAATGGGCGATAGAGATGGGGGATTATCACATCAACTACGAACCCAGGTCAGCAATCAAATCTCAAGCTTTAATCGATTTCGTTAACGACTGGACACATACAGGCATGACTACAATGGTTCCAAATTCCGAATCATGGATCATGCACTTCGATGGATCTAAGCAATACGAGGGATCAGGAGCTGGGGTGGTGCTAACGTCACCCAAAGGAGATAAATTAAGTTACGTACTACAAATCCACTTCGACTGTTCCAACAACGTGGCCGAGTATGAGGCCCTATTGCACGGCCTAAGGGCAGCTAATGAGATGAACGTCAAGAGGATACGGTGCTTCGGAGATTCGGACCTTGTGGTACAACAGGTGTCAGGAACTTGGGATAGAAAGGACGCAACTATGGCAGCATACCGCAGGGAAGTTGATAGGGTTGCAGGATGTTTTTCCGGGTATGAGGTGGAGCATATAGACAGAAGAAAGAATGAGGCAGCCGACGCGCTCGCTAGACTTGGCTCGCGCAGAGAGCCGGTTCCACTTAACGTTTTCCTGGATGAATTATGGCGGCCATCAGTTAAAACCGAGTCAGAGGAGGAATTGGCAAATCAAGACCCGGATTCAGGACTTGTGGCTACCGTACGTACTGTTCCCGAATGGACAGAACCGTTTTTGGCCTACCTGTCGCGAGGCGAGCTACCACAGCAGGAGGTATTAGCAAGGCAAATTTTGAGGCGAGCAAAGGGATATTCTATCATCAACGGGGAGCTATATAAGAGGAGCGCAGCAGGGGTCTTTTTGCGCTGCGTAGCGCCAGAAGAAGGCCGACAGATTCTCAAGGAAATACATGAAGGCGACTGTGGACATCACGCATCCACAAGATCTCTCGTGGCTAAAGCTTATCGACACGGATTTTTCTGGCTCACGGCTCTAGCAGATGCGGAGCGATTGGTAGCAAGGTGTGACGGATGTCAAAGGTACGCTCGCCAAACCCATGTGCCGGCTATGGAGTTACGGACCATCCCGTTAACTTGGCCGTTCGCTGTATGGGGTATGGACATGGTTGGCCCCTTTCATATGTCACCATGCAAGAAGACACATCTTTTGGTGGCTATTGATAAGTTTACCAAGTGGGTTGAGGTTATGCCAGTTACTAATTGCGAATCAGCCACATCAGTCAAGTTCCTGAAGAGGATTATCTACCGGTTCGGGTATCCCCACAGCATAATTACCGACAATGGAACCAACATGT
This sequence comes from Alopecurus myosuroides, assembly GCA_028641055.1. Classification (NCBI taxonomy): domain Eukaryota; kingdom Viridiplantae; phylum Streptophyta; class Magnoliopsida; order Poales; family Poaceae; genus Alopecurus; species Alopecurus myosuroides. The sequence goes on from CM054058.1 coordinate 419,011,139, forward strand.
CCCTTGGTGAGATGGAGAAGTTCTGTGGCAACAATGGAATCCGACTTGACGTCGCGTCAGTGGCTCATCCGCAGGCCAACGGACAAGTGGAGAGGGCAAATCAAGAATTGCTTCACGGGTTAAAACCACGATTACGAGTCCCCTGTATCAGGGCAGCTGGCGCATGGGTCGAAGAACTTCCTTCTGTGGTTTGGGGCATCAATACTACGCCTAATAGATCTACTCAGATGACACCCTTCTTCATGGTCTATGGCGCGGAGGCAGTACTACCGAGTGATATTATTCATGATTCACCACGAGTATCACCATACGTTGAAGTGGAGAATGAAAAGACCCGGCAAGACGCCGTGGATATGTTAGAAGAGCAAAGGGAACAAGCCCTGGAAAGATCAACCATATATCAGCAGGATTTACGAAGGTATCATAGCCGGCACGTGAAAACCCGGGTCTTCCAGGAAGGAGACCTGGTTCTACGCCTGGTACAGTCGAACGAAGGAAAGCACAAGTTATCACCACCCTGGGAAGGACCGTTTATCATAAGCTGGAATTTGCATAATGGGTCATATTACTTGATAGATGCAAGGGAAGAGTCGACCACAGTTAATGACACTGCTCGCACCACTTCATCTATGCAAGAAAGAGACAGGCCGTGGAACGTGGCTCAGCTACGTCCATATTATACTTAGCAAAAATGATATTGGCATATGAAATTGAACGATGTAATAGGCAGCAGGTTTTCAGACGTACTCTTTTCCTATCCAGGGTACCCTTGGGGACTTGACGGGTTTTTAATGAGGCGGCTTGCTGACCTAGATTTTTTATATCAAGTAAAGAGGTGATTATCAAGAAAAGAGATGGTTATTATCAGGTTATGTACTCTCAGTATGATGCGTATATCTAGGTCTTGGGGGCTGGTCGCTTGAATAGCACAGTTACAAACTCAAAGACCCGGCCATGATGCCTATGAGTTATAAGGGCCGATTACTTGCAAACGAGTACGGCTACAATCTTATAACCGGACAAAGAAGTCCAAATTCCTTGGCTATTCTTACTTAAGCTCGATGTGACTCGCATTAAAGTGGCATGATTTGTTCGCTTACGATTACAGTTAGTCATGAAACCCGACGGGGCTTGACTGGCTACGTTTTCGTATAGATGTAACAACATGGTATCCACGCGAAAGCCGGCTTACAGTACAAGATAGTCAAAAGGGTCATCTAAACCACAAGTTATGCAGAGTACAAGGCTAAACAGCTGGAAACTCAACGATTATTAAGCATAACTTCAAATCCTATGTGAAACGACTCAGGGATCTTTGTGAATCTAGCAGTAGGCAGTTCGTTCCCCTTTCAAGATCAAGTGTCCTAGACTTGGAGATCCGGGTCCGGGTGACTTGAAATCTTGAAAAGAGAAAAAATTGCTTACTTGTAGAATTCCAAAAACCCAAATATCCGAGTCTTGGGGACTTGGGGACTTAGAAGCAAATCCGCTTGTCAATACCCATGAGACCCGGAAATCGAGTTTTCACAAAAGGAACAATAAAGAAAGCCGGATATCGAGAACAGATGAGCTCAATAATGGATAAATTTAAAAAGGCCGGCAGAGGCATAAAGTATATCAAGACCTTAGCGTGCATTACAAAATCCCGGTGAAAAGATATCAAAGGTGCACAGGCGCACCACCCAAAAATATAACTGTTTAAGCAGCATGTTGACCAACCAGTGCATAAGAAGAGGCATTAGAGATCAGATGTCACTCGGCGTTCATCTTGGCCTTGCCCTTGCCATCATTGGTGGTAGCAGCAGCACCCGGATCAGCGGTACCAGCCCGTGCAGGAGGGGGAACGACCGGCGTTGAGGTAGCGGGGGCAGAGCCGGCTTCAGCTTGCTTCTTGGCAGCCTCCGCCCTCAACGCAGCAGCTTCCTCCTTCCACCGAGCCATCATATCATACGGCTCGGGAAGATCCGACTTAATTGCTTCACCAGCAGCATCATACGCTGGAACAAGAATATTAACATCCAGTTCGTCAGCGATCACGCTGGCCGGGTAACGGACCTCCTTTTGGACGGCCTGGAAATCCTTCACCGAGAACTTGGACCCATCAAGCTTGAACTCTGGGAAACCGCCCATAAGCTTCGCTAGCTCGAGCTTGGGGAAGTAAGCCTTGGCGAGTGCAAGCCCCCGGATCACTCCAACCCGGCAAGACGAGCGTTTCCAGTGCCAGATCCACTCAGGAATAGTGGAGAAGGCATCCAGCATCCTCTTCAGATCAACATATCCTTTACCCGGCCACCGTAATTCCTGAAGGATCCATTTGGTTCCGGCACATAGTTGCCGGATAACGCTCTTCATGGTTTTCAGCTTGGCAATGTCATCCTCTTCCGGCATGGTTTCGTCCGGGCCTGAAGAAATGGAAACGTAAATCGGGAAAAATCTTGCTATCTATCAAAAGGATAAACCCGGAGGAGGGAACGTACCAATTAAAGCACGATATGTGTCAGATATTTGGACAGAAAGGCTTGTTAGATCGTCTTCTGCTTTGTGAGCCCTTTTCCTATATTTCCTCATTATCAGCCTATTCCTCCTGGCCTCAGCTTCGGCTGCTTCACGCAAAGCTACCTCCTTTTCAATGAGCTTGGTGGCGTCCGCCAGTTTCTCTTCAGATTGAGTCACGAAAGACTGCATGGATGCAAACAAGGGTTAGTCAGGTAAAGGGGCAAGTTATCAGTTGCTTGTATAATAAAGTCCCAAGCAAATTATGAGTCAATTCACTCAGAACTTGGGGACTGGATAAGGGTACAAGCAATATCAGTCGGATTTACCTCGTGTTTGGCTATTAAGGCCCCCAAGATGTTTTCTTCATTAGCCCTTAAAGTGCGTAGGTTTTCCAGCATCTGGGCAAATGTCAGTTCCTCGGGTCGAGTACCGGAAGAGCCGGCAGCCTGGTCGCCTGGTGGGGGAGCTCTCCCCGCCCTTGGGGTCGAGACCCGGACAGTTTGAGTACCCGGGTTGGGAGAACCCATCCTTGTATCCAGAACCTCGATCTCCTCGTCCACTGGTTCCGATGAGGAAGGAGATCCGGCGGTTCGGGGAAGCGGATTGTTCAGAGGGCCTTGTTCCTGGTTATTCGCCATATCACCGCCAGTCGCGGCCTCTACGTTTTCAGTCGGCTTCTCTACCTGATGGTTATCCGCATCCACATTTTCCGGGTCACTGACGGTGACTTGAGTGCTGAAAGAAAGATGAGAAAAGGCAGTTATTAGTGGTGGCGATGGCTTGAGTGAAAACTTGTCAGACGTCAAAGGAAATCAGGTAGCAAAAACTTACCCGGCATTTACGGTGTAGTCCGGCGGGAGCTCGCCACTGGAAGCAGATGAGGTCGTCACAGGGACCACTAGCGGAACCCGGAATTGCCCAGCACGTGGGTGGTTAGGAGAAGGGTGGCGTCGAGGAGAGTCGGAAGGACGGGACGGAGGAGCGCTGGCACGATGGACCGAGGGGGTAGAGATGCCCGGGTTAAGGGGATCTTCACCCGGAGAGCTCCGAGTTACTCTACACTTGGCTGGGAAAGAATCCTTCAAGCACGACGAATTTGATAATTGATGGTTAAGTCGTCGCATGGCGTCAAAGGAGTAAGGTTCAGAGGATAACGAGGAAAAAGGAACCTTGGACACTGCCCCTCTGGCCTTCCTCTTGGCTCCAACTGTTGCTTCTTGGTCTGATTCGGTTGCCTCCGGGTCATCCTCGTTGGTCTCACCTTCGTCCTCCAGCCCTGCGAACCGGGTGTGTGTTAGTTGGAAAAATGGTAAACGGAAGGAAAGTAATACAAGTAAAGATATACAAATTCTGTGCAAATACCTTCACTATCATCAGCCGGCTCGTCCTCTTCTTCCGGGTCTCTGGAAGGGGGGGAGGGTTCAACTCTCCAGAAAGGGTCATCAGCCTAAGTCAAAAGAACGAGATTAAGGGTCAGAAGTTGTATCAAGTCAAAATGTGGAAATAAGTTATGAATATCAAATATTACCGCTAGAGCCGGGTTTTCCCGAGTGAACGGGGGTAACCCGGTGATGCCCTTTATCACCTCTAGCTTCTCTGTCAAGAAGCCCTTGATGGTCTTGTTGGTATCGCCGGTCGCAAAGCTCTTGGTGGAGTATCGGAGTGCATCTGTGGTGTGCCCCGAATACTCGCACATCAATTTGGTGCGGATGGAGTTGGGTTGGATCCGAAAATCAACCCATGTTTTTACTAAATTTAGCCTGAGGAGGCCTTGGGCTGAGAGGATGGCTATCTTGGCTAATGAGGGAAGGATCGCCTCCCTGTCCGAATCTGGTGCAAAGGCATTAAAAGACTCGGAAGGTTCGAGGAGGCTTTCCGAGTAACCCGGCAGTTTCTTTTCGCCGTCTGGGGAGGTATCGTGGCAATAAAAGAAAGACAGCTGCCAATGTTTGACGTGGGAGTTTAAATTGAGGGTTGGCATCGGCGAATTCTTGCGGCGCTGGATGGATACCCCGCCACAAGTAAGAAGTGCTCCGTCACCACTTTCGCGTCACAGCTTGCACTGGAATAGTTCGATGAAAAGAGTCAAACTTGGCGGCATGCACAAGTACGACTCGGATAGAACGATGAAGTGGGTAATATTCAACATAGAGTTAGGCCCTATGTCGAATACCCGGAGGCCATAATGGCTTAAGACCTCCCTGAAGAAAGGGTGACCCGGAGGACGGAATCCCCGGGTCACGTGCTCTACGAAGCAGATTACCTCGTTATCAGCGGGTGTGGGCCGGGTCTCGTTGCCCGGCGCCCTCCAGTGAATGTCCTTCTGAGAAGGGAGAATTCCTAATTCGGCTAGCTCGTCCAACTTGGCCTTCGTAGTTGTGGAACGCCCCCAGTTGGCGGATATGGTTTGGGTAGTCCTCGCCTGAGTCGGCTGTTTTCCTTGTCGCTTGGGAGCCATGGGATCAACCTGCAAAACACAAGAAAAAGAGGCATAGGAAATAAGACCCGGAAGTGTTGGATTATCCGAGTATAAGGTATCAAGAAAGTATGAAGCTAAGAATTATCCGGGTATCATGTTATGAAGTGGAGATTACAAGGTATCCGGGTGTTAAGTACAATTGTGGAAATTGTTGGTCACTTACGTATGGAAAAGCGTTTGGGGATGATGGATGGTTGCCCATGTGTATACCGCAAGTAAAATAGCTGGAAAAGGAGGGTTTTCCGGGTGTTAACGCAATGAGCGGAAAATCAAGGAGGAATGGATCTAGATGGGAAAGTTTGTGAGCGATTTTACAGGAGATTTGGTGACTAGTAAGGGTAGGAGGATGAGTTGTAACTATCCAGCAGGTGGTTAAAGGAGTTGGCGAGCATTGAATCGATCTAACTTGATGCAATCGGAAGAAAGACTCACGGGTTGACCTAGATCCGATCCTGGATGAATTGAAAAATTGCGGGGCTAAATTAAACGGCTGCAAGAGGCTTACTGGAGAGATTGGAGTCTAGCGCGACGGCGGCGAGCGGCGTGGCTTGAATGCCCCTTCGCGGCTCTTGGCGCGGGGAAGGAAGGTGCGACAGTGAAGCTTGACGGCGGCGCGAGATATCTCGAGGGCGAGCGCGGCCGGCGGCGATCTAGCTTCAATGGCGAGCGCAAGCTCCTTGCGGTGGCGCTGCAAGGGTGTACGGGGCAAGGAAGGAAAGGGGAAGCTGAGGCGTAGTGATGGGTTTAAGGTTACCCTCTGGGTGTTATTTATAAGGGAATAGCGAGCGCTTCAAGGAGGATCCATGAAGCCCAGGCTATTCTGGGGACTACTGGTGGGGGGATGATAACCCGGTAGGCCAAACTCCAAGGAGTAACCCGGCCCAAAGGACGCTGCGCAGGATCCGGCTAAGGATGAGGAAACTTGTGGAAGGCCCAAGCTTGTAGGCCCAGTAACCCGGATTGTGGGTCATGGTAAAGGAAAGTTAGGGTTTGTGCGCCGTGTCCGGGTAGGATCCAGGATGCGCCTTGGAGGGTAAGCCAGGGGGTACGGGTGCTTTATAAACCGACCCCCAGGTCTAGTTTAGACAGAGATCTAAGAACCCTAGCAATATCGCTTGATATCGAGCATCTAGTGTAATCCCAGAGTTGAGTTGTTATATCAAGATCGGAGACTCGGCGACTTTGATTGCCGGCTACCAGATCGAATTGCATCATGTTTTCCTCTGAGCTAAACCCTCTCCCAAACGCCTGTGTCGTCTTGCCCCAAGATCAGTTACCCCCGGTAACGTCTGCCGTGATTATCCCACGACAGACGGAGTACCCTAAGCCAACAAAGCAACTAGTTCCACATTGCTACCCCCTTTCTACGTCGTTACCTCGTGTATTCGTATAAGTCTGGTATTTCTCTAGCGGGTCTAGGGTTTCACCGGAGGGGGGCTACGTAGCGTCCGGATCCCGGCACAAGCTAGGGGGTATCATAAAATGTTAGTATAAGTGTTTTTTCTGCTTTGGATGGAAACGTTTGCTCTTCGGGGTGTGACCCGCTTCATCGGCATCCACTTATCTCTATGGAGTTTACATACGCTTATATACTGAAACTCCTGTATCAGACAAAACATCGGGTTGTTTAAGTTTGGTATTTCTCCACTGGTTGTAGGATTTCACCGGAGGGGGGCTCCAGAGCGTCTGGATCCCAACACAACATAGGGGGTGTCATAACATGTTATTATAGGTGTGTTTTGTGCTTTGTATGGCAAAGATTGCACTCCGGGGTGTGACCCGCTTCACCGGCATCCACTTCTCTCTAGTGAGTTTGCATGCGCTTATAGGTTAAAACTCCCGTATCGAACAAAACATCAGGAATCTTCCAAAGAGTTGGTTTGAAGCTATGTGTTTTGTGTTACTATGGAATAACCTAACACAACCAAGAAACTAGTTCAACATTTCTACCCCCTTTCAACGAAGTTACCGCGTTTATTCAAATAAGTCCGGTATTTCTCCAATGGGTCTAGGGTTTCACCAGAGGGGTGCTCCGGAGCGTCTATATACAAACACAAGCTATGGGGTGTCATACCATGTTAGTATAGGTATGTTTTGTGTTTTTATGGCAAAGATTGCACCCCGGGGTGTGACCCGCTTCACCGGCATCTACTTCATAGTGAGTTTGCACGCGCTTATAGGCTGGAACTCCCGTATCGGACGGAACATCGGGATTCTTCCGAAGAGTTGTGTTCCACCTATGTACTTTTTGTTACTATGGCCTAGACTAACACAACAAAGGAACTAGTTACACTTTTCTACCCACTTTCGACGTCGTTACCGTGTGTATTCGTATAAGGCCGGTATTTATCCATCTGGTCTAGGGTTTTACCGGAGGAGGGTTCTGGGGCGTTCGGATCCCAACATAAGATAGGGGGTGTCATACCATGTTATTATAGGTGTGTTGTGTGCTTTTTATGTCAAATGTTTCACTCGTTTGCGTGACCCGCTTCACCAGCATCCACTTCTCTATAGTGAGTTTACACGCGCTTATAGGATGAAACTCTTGTATCGGACAAAACATGGGGAATCTTCTAAAGAGTTGTGTACTTCCTATGTTTTTTGTGTTCTTATGTCCTAGCCTAACACTACCAAGCAACTAGTTCCACATTTCTACACCCTTTCGACACCGTTACCGCGTGTATTCGTATAAGTCTGGTATTTCTCGAGTGGGTCTAGGGTTTCACCGGAGGGGGGCTACAGAGCGTCTGGATCCCAATAAAATACGGTGTGTTTCATACCATACTATTATAGGTGTGTTGTGTGCTTTGGATGACAAATATTTCACTCAGGGGTGTGACCGGATTCACCGGCATTCACTTCTCTATAGTGAGTTTACATGCGCTTATAGGCTGAAACTCCCGTATCGGACGAAACGTCGGAAATTTTCCAAAGTGTTGTGTTGTACCAATGTGTTTTGTGTTCCTATGTCCTACCCTAACACTACCAAGCAACTAGTTCCACATTGCTACCCCCTTTCGACGCCGTTACCGCGTGTATCCGTATAAGACCAGTATTTCTCCAACGGGTCTAGGGTTTCACCGGAGTGGGGCTACATAGCGTCCGGATCCCAACAAAAGAGAAGGGGTGTCATAACATGTTAGTATAGGTGTGTTGTGTGATTTTGATGGCAAATATTGCACTCCGGAGTATGACCCGCTTCACCGGCATCCAGTTCTCTCTATGGAGTTTACATGCGCTTATAGGCTGAAACCCCCGTATCGGACGAAACATCGGGAATATCCCGAAGGGCTGTGTTCTACCTACGTGTTTTGTGTTCCTATGGCCTACCCTAACACAACCAAGAAACTAGTTCCACATTGCTACCCCCTTTTTACGCCTGTATTTCTCCAGCGGGTCTAGGGTTTCACCGGAAGGGGGCTACGGAGCGTCTGGATCCCAACCCAAGGCAGGGTGTGTCATATACCATGTTAGTATAGGTGTTTTGTATGATTTGGATGGAAAATATTACACTACGGGGTGTGACCCGCTTCACCGACATCCACTTCTCTCTAGTGAGTTTGCATGCGCTTATTGGGTGAAACTCCCGTATCGGACGAAACATCGGCAATCTTCCGCACAGTTTGGTTATAGCTATGTGTTTTGTGTTCCTACGTCCTAAACTAACACATAGAAGCAACTAGTTCCACATTTCTACCCCCTTTCGACACCGCTACCGCATTTATTCGTACAAGTCCGGTATTTCTCCATCGGGTATAGGGTTTCACCGGAGGGGGGCTTAGGAGCGTCTGCATCCCAACACTTGCTAGGGGGTGTCATACCATGTTAGTATAGGTATGTTGTGTGTTCTTTATGGCAAAGATTGCACTCCGGGGTGTGACCCAGTTCACCGGTATCCACTTTTATATACTGACTTTGTATGCGCTTATAGGCTGAAACTCCCGTATCAGGCGAAACATCGATATTCTTACGAAGAGTTGTATTCCACCTATGTGTTTTGTGTTTCTATGTCCTACCCTAACACAACCAAGAAAATAGTTCCACTTTGCTACCCCCTTTCGACGTCGTTACCGCGTGTATCCGTATAAGTCCGGTATATCTCCAGCGAGTCTAGGGTTTCACAGGAGGAGGGTTTCGGAGCGTTCGGACCCCAACAGAAGCTAGGGGGTACCATAACATGTTAGTATAGGAGTTTTGTGTGCTTTTTATGCAAAATATTGCACTCCGGAGTGTGACCCGCTTCACCATTATCAATTCTCAATAGTGAGTTTAAATGCGCTTATAGGGTGAAACTCCCGTATCGGACGAAACATGGGGAATCTTCTGAAGATTTGTGTACAACCTATGTGTTGATTGTTCTTATGGCCTATAATAACACATCCAAGCAACTAGTTCCACATTTCAACCCCTTTCGACGCCGTTACCGCGTGTATTCTTATAAGTCCGGTATTTCTCCATCGGGTCTAGAGTTTCACCGGAGGGGGGCTCCGAAGCGTCTGGATCCCAACAGAATCTAGGGGTGTCATACCATGTTACTATTGGTGTGGTGTGTGCTTCGTATGGTAAATATTGCACTCCGGGGTGTGACCCGCTTGACCGGCATCCACTTCTCTGTAGTGGGTTTACATGCACTTATAGGCTGAAACTCCCGTATCGGAGGAAACATTGGGAATCTTCCGAAGAGTTGGGTTTTACCTATGTGTTTTGTGTTCCTATGGCCTACCCTAACAGAAACAAGCTACTAGTTCCACATCTCTACCCCCCTTTCGACGCCGTTACCGCGTGTATTCGAATAAGTCCGGTATTTCTCCAGCGGGTCTAGGTTTCACCGGAGGGGTGCTACGGAGCGTCAGAATCCCAACACAAGCTAGGGGGTGTCATACCATTTTATATAGGTTTTTGTTTGTTTTTTATGTCAAAGATTGCACTCCGGGGCGTGACCCGCTTCACCGGCATCCACTTCTCCATAGTGAGTTTGCATGCGCTTATTGGCTGAAACTCCCGTATCGGACGGAACACCGGGATTCTTCCAAAGAGTTGTGTTCTATCAATGTGTTTTGTGTTTCTATGTACTACTCTAATACTATCAAGGAAATAGTTCAATATTTCTACCTCCTTTCGACGCCGTTACCGTGTGTATCCGTATACGTTTGGTATTTCTCCAACGGGTCTAGGGTTTCACCGGAGGAGGGCTCTGGAGCGTCTGGATCCCAACACAAGCTATGCGTTGTCATACCATGTTAGTATAGGTGTGTTGTGTGCTTTGGATGGCGAAGATTGCACTCCGAGGTATGACCCGCTTCACTGGCACCCACTTCTCTCTACGGAGTTTACATGCGCTTATAGGCTGAAACTTTCGTATCGGGCGAAACATGGGGAATCTTCCGAAGAGTTGTGTTCTAACAATGTGTTTTGTGTTCCTATGGCCTACCCTGTCACAACCAAGCAACTAGTTCCACAAAATGCTACCCCCCTTTCGACGTCGTTACGACGTGTATCCGTATAAGTCCAGTATTTCTCCAGCGGGTCTGGGCTTTCACCGGAGGGACTACTAGGAAAATGGCTATAAGTGACTTAGTATCAGTGGCGCACCATGTATCCGTGCGCCACTGATGTGGTTGGGAGCAAACATGTCCAGGCATCAGTGGCGCACCATGTAGTCGTGCGCCACTGATTGTCCAAGCATCAATGGCGCATGCACATTGGTGCGCCACTGATACCCGTCACCCATGTATACGCAATAGAATCAGTCGGTGCGCCACTGATGCTCCATAGCATCAGTGGCGCACCGCATAGTGGTGCGCCACTGATTCTATGTACCATGTATGCCCATTAGCATAAGTGGCTCACCACTAGGCGGTGCGCCACTGATTCTATGGAGCATCAGTGGCGCACGACGCGTAGGCGCGCCACTGATACCTGTCACTCATGTATTCTCCATACAAAATAAAGGGGTTTCGGGGCTAAATTATTCAACCGCGATAAAGAAGGGCAAAAAATTGTAAAGAAAACACTAGTTAGAGCTATAAGAATCACGATGTAGAGCCGTGTGTATGTGTGCATTCAATGAACTGATTAAGGATGATGTGATCAACGTATTTATTTTGCTACAGATGATAAATTTAACACATTTATTTTGCTAAGTATGATGTAATGTGTGCGTGGATTATATTGATTTGTTTGCTAAGTAAAATAATATTAATAAAAAGTGTTGGTTTATCTGCTAAAAATGCACTAAATTAATTAACACATCTTGTTAAATTGTAATGATTTGTTTTCTATAGAAAACAATTCTTTATACCTAATATAATAATAAAATCGTTAAGGCTTCCTGGTTAGTTACTTGGTCGGTCGGTCCTTCAATTAAACTGTCCCCAAAGTTGACATAAATTATCCACCCTGTCACCAATAATCTCTACCTAATAATAATTTTTTTATATATCAAAGCAGTAAGATTCCTTCCTCCCGAAGTTCGGTACGTTTTTGGTCCGTCATTGGTTGGTCCGTCGTCGTTTCGTACTGTTTCATACACAAATTATGGCTGATAGACGAACGGGCTCTTTCCCAGTTGATCGTGGAGTCCACATGCATCTACGATAGAAAAAAAAGATCTGGAAAAAATTTCCATAGAAGAGACGGTCCTTCTAGGCTCATAGGTGCCGATAAGTTCCCAGTAGCTAGACACGTACGAAGCCACGAACCCACCTGTATCCAACGGTCCTTTTTTTCTGCGGGGTGTATCCAACAGTCCTGCCCCATTGGATTTCATGCCGTACGCGTTGTCCTCATCGGCGTCGGCGCGAACACCAGCGTCCTCGCTTCCGTTGGTGCACCAGCTCTACGATGACGTGTTCCAAATCCAATCAGCCAACCATTAACATGTTTACATCCGGACTAGACGGATAGCGCGCTTTGCTGCGCCGTCTGCCTAACGTTAGTTACATGGTTTGATGCATGCATCGGTGTTTTGCGTTGGTTGTATTGTATTCTCTGTGATGACAGCTGAAGCATAACTGCATTCTCCATTGATATTTACTGTGTTACATCTACGTTTCATAAATAAGGACCATCAAGTACTCATGCACAACACATAAACTGCATTCACCATCCACTTACATATCAACCTAACAGAAATCCTGGGTTCAGCTTAACACTTAATACATGGCCATACATAAAAAATATATTACTATTCATCCTAGCTAACTCGTTAGCTTGTTTCTTTTTAGATAAGAGTCATTTTACTATGCCCAACCGGCCACCACCACAGATCACAAAGTTAAAGTACATGCTGAAGGCAAACAACTTAGCCAAAAGTAAAACAACAAAGAACTCAAGGCAAATAGCTTAGCCGAATGAGATATACCATCAACTCTAGGAGCAGCTGCAATGATACCCTACATCATTGTTTTGCTTTGAAGAGGCGTTTTAGTTTGGAAGTCATCCCCCTTTGTCCTGGGACGTCCTTCTTCTTGGTGTTGAGGGACAAAATCTGTAAGAAAACTACCTTTATGTGATAATGTCAGTAGGATGATTTCTCAATCGCAAGTTTGTTCCTAACATTTCATAGAGCCCAGGATTGTGCAATGAAGAGAAACCAAACAAGTCTAAACATGGCAAGAGAGATGAAAGCAAAGAGTTGAGCAAAATTTGGCATGGCACCAACTACACCCAAGTAGTTGTATTGTCACGCTCCAACTAAACATGGTGATGGAACACTCAAAGAAAATATGACCCGCATCCTCCGGTTTATCACACATGCAGCATCTCCTCATTAACTTGTGATTTACCTAATAGCGTCCCAAGAAAACGCTCCCTACTTGTTTAAATCGCCACGCAAGCTGAAAATAAAACAAGAAACACTAAGCCAACATGTAAGAGATAGTAGCCGCAAAGAAACTGCATGAATGTAGAGCAACACATTTCCTCTCTTATTCACACCATCAGCAAAAAACTGCCTTTCATGCGCTGCTATAAAAAAAGTGGTCCAAGTGAATCAAGTTTTCTAATAATCATCAAGTATTAAAGACAGAAACAGACAAGAAACCCACCTTTTTTGAATGTTGTGGAAAAGGAGTCCGAGTCACCATCATCATCCTGATTGTTCACAACCAGACCATTAAACACAAAGTTCCACACCAGATGCATATAAAGAAGAAGAGATTGAAAAGTTACCTTCACGGACTTGATTAGGGATGCTATATCAGGAGGGAGATATTCTTCAGCCATCTCAATTAGAACTGTTGGGACGGTGCCCCCCCCTTCACAAATATGTAAACAATTTGAGGTATTAGATTTGGATTTCTCATTGCAAATAGATTTTGCTAATGTTGACGTGTTAGAAGCATAATTAATGGAATGTTTAGTTATTGAATGCCCATATATCATGCCTTTAAAATGTTTTTGGTACTTAAGTACTCTGAAGTAGAAAATTCTAAGTTGCAGTAAACTTCTCTATAATTTGCCAACCTAATTATTCATTTCACAGCGATTTTTTTGGACAAAGGACCCTTAATGATTGGAAGACATATGTTCTGGATAAATAGAAATCAGAGGAACGAAAATGTACTGTTTTAATTAACTCATAAAAACTATGCTGATCAAACCTGCTTTAGAATACTTTCACTTACCAGTTAGCCACGTGCTTCTTTATATTAGTCTTTCTTTCATCTATAGTAGAAATTTACTTGTTACCATTCAAATGGACCATTGTGTTTCACATTGTTGTCCTCGGGTAGTGATTCATAAGTGGAATTGGTAATATATGGATATTTCGCATTTGAACTCCCAAGGATGATGCAAGATTCAAAAGGTCAGTCTTGGACAATGCATCACCGCTAAAAAGACGAAGAACAAAGTAATAATATATTTATATCTACATAATAATTAATTATTCTAATTTTAAAATTTACACACGAGCAAAGATATGCCCTCTGCATTTTCTGATAACAATGTAAGGCGTTTGAAACATCAGTGGAACTATCCATTCCAAACTGTTGCTTGCTCCATAGCCCAAGAGGATAATAGTTGTTTGCATAAGAAAGCTCCAGAGGTTAGTATTTAGCCAAAACATGTGGCGTTCCTTTTCCATACCACGGGACTGTCCTATAGACGCCGTCCTCATACAGAAGAAAGCCACTTGCGATGAACTTAGGTATGTGGTTTATCAAAGGTGAGTCAACTTTTCGTAGAAGCTCATAGAACTCTAGCTGCATCAGGAAGTTGATCAATATCAGAAACGTCACATTCAGGAAAGTGGTCAATATCAGAAGCCAGTGCAATACCTATGTGCCTAAACCATGGGCAGAGTAACCATCACATTGTCAGAGACAATGAAAACCTGAAAATTTGTGATACACGTTATATACACATACCATGAACCGAAGTGTGTATATATATCGTAACTTGACATTAGCATGCATTTAATATATAGAAGACATCTTAGAATCTCAGATCTGTTTAATATCTTGGCGTCGGCATATAGCAGTGAGCAGTTATGTAGCATCTAGAGATCTTCTGAGTTCAGAACCTCGCTAGGCTGAAGTCACGTATACACACCATAGCGTATTTTCGTTAGCTATTCAGAGATCCCTACAGATGCAAATCATTGCATATTTTATTCTTACCATCTACAAATGACCAGAAACTATACTCCCGGCGTGCACCAAACCTTGTAAAGAAGAAACAAATCCGGTAACACCATGGAACAACAATAAAAGAAATAGAAGAAAACTGAAAAAAATCAACGTTGTCCAGCAGCTACACACCGTAACCTCTAACCTACATACAAAGGACACACCAAGAATAAAAAGTAAGCAGATAGGCCAACACACCAAGATAGAACATAAAATATCTGAAAAAATTAATGTGGCAAAAGACCAAAACAAAGGAACGATCCTCCGATCATAGCCCCATGCCTCAACAGCAACTGCAACCAGCAGCGATGCTACCCTTGTTCGGCCGTCCTAGGAGCGACTCCAGCCGGCAACGATGTCGTCCCAAGCTGCAAAAAGGCTGCAGCGAGGAAGCACGCCGACCAAGAGCCCGCCCACCCGACCGGTCCACCTAGCAAAACATGGACCAGCTAGGCAGCTACCGCGCACTATGCAGGATCAGAAGAAGATGCGCCGGAAAGTAAGCTAATCACGGACCAGCAACTGAACGTGAAGCAAGACCAGAAGAATGTGCACCGGCAAGGAAAAATACGCCGTCGCAGCAGAAGAAATCACCTTTCCCCACAACTGGAACCAAGATCTATTAAACTAATAAAAAGAAGAAGAAATTAATACAAGTTGGCCGACACCGTCGGCCCTCCCCCAAATTGCAGGCAAAGACCACAACGCCACAATGGAGATCAGAATACAATAAGCCGGAGGTACCTGCCGGTGGAGATTATGAAGAGGAGGACGGCTGCTGGCGGAGACGGCGGAGAGAAGGGCCACCGCGAAACAGCAGGAGAAAGACCACCCGGAGAGCACCGAGGGCTAGATCTGATCGGAGGCTACCAAAGACGAAGAAGAAGATGAAAAAAATAATAAAAGCAAATCACCTCTCCCACCGGCCACCGCCCACGGGTGAAATTGACCAAGACAACAAAAGGAAAGACACGTGCTCAGAGCGGGGACTGGCCACGATAGCGATGTCCACCAGCAGCCGCAACGCGACACGTGCATAGTCTGAGAAACGCCCCTCGGCTCCCGGCTTAAAGCCATAGTTAATTATGCAGCCCCACAGCAACTCCCAAGGGCATGATTGGCCACGAACGCGCAGGTCAGATTTCTCTTCCATCTAGATATGCATCTCTACTCTCACTCAATTTTTGGGATACTCGCATTGTGGAGTGGCGGCGGGAGCAAATACATGATTTTTCAGAGGTCTCTGTAGCCATCATGATGCGAACAGGCCGGCCGTCCGTCTCGGCGGTATCCTTCGTGCGGGTACACCGTCGTGCCAACCCCTCGCCTTTCAATTGAGCTATGCATCAAAGTTTAAAGTAGTCGAGTCTCTTTAGTTAAATTGCATCCGAGCAAAGTTCAAAGTAGCCAAGTCTCTTTTGTTAATCTGCACTGAGCTGATCTGAGTCGGATGCTGGCTACCTTTGAAGTTATCCTGGCTCTGCTCTAGTCTCGATAGGCTAGCAACGTCACGTACTCACTCATGTTACATGTTGTGAGACTTTGCGTTGTGGAGATGCTCTGATATCAATAACAATAATTGGCGTGTCAGTGGAGTTGAGTTGAATAATTCTGCATGGTGTACATATAGAACTTGCTGAATCAATTGGATCGATTAAGCTAGATTGGTAATACGTGCTTCAGACCGAAGCTTTATGCGTATGATGAATAATCTAATCAATTTCTTCTTTTCAATCACTGATAGATTCTACTAAAGAAAACTCTCGTGCTAACAACCAATTTGAGTCGCCATCTCCAATCATCATTACTATTAAGGTTACAGTGGTGGTGAGGCGGTGTCACACTTCTAAAAAATTACAAGAAAATGCCTCGCACAACTAACTATCCTACTTCTAAGTTATTACGTGGAATATGCCACCGTTCTTAATTTTCTCCCATCCACAACCTCTCATGAAACAACGTTCCACACGACCACGAAAATCATGTGCTCGTCTCCTTGATTTACTCAACAAATCTCTAAAAAAAAATATATGCAGAAATTTGCATGTAATCGACCTGTAAGGAAAGGGAGCCGTGAATTAGACTGAGTTCCCGCCCGCCTTTTGAGGACCCGAGTCTATCTCTGTTGCATGCATGCATGGATCGTAGGGCCCGGGGCGCGCGCACAACGCTCGCCCTTCGATCACACAGTTGGGTTTTCACTCCCGGGATTGACCGCTAATATGCCACCGATAGATCTTCTTAAATATCTTGTCACGTATTGCTTGGCGGAAAGGGTCTATGACCGGTGGGCCAAGGTGCATGCGGGACCTACAGAGCAAGACTAAGATGGATCTAGCTACGGCTGTACGCGTCCTACCGTCACGAGATGAGACAATACCCGCACCGCCGTGATGTGACGAAATAAGGGCATGTACAATGCTAGAGATGACGTGACTTCTCTTAGCTATTCATGTCATCTAGAGAAGGCAAAATATATAATTTATACAATGCATCATCTCTTATTGTCATCCCTAGCAATCCCTAGCAATTAATGAGAATTAATTATTTTTGGTAGAAAATTGTGTGGCTAAGAGAAGACATATTATACAATGGAGAGAATAGACTTCTCTTATTTTCTAAGAGATCATCCCTTAGCTAAGAGAAGGCAATCTTCTTTCTCTTAATTCTCTCTCCTCCAACTAAGCAAAAATCTGACGTGGCAACGCTAAGGGAAAACTGACGTCATCCCATTGTACATGCCCTAACTACTCCTATTTGCTTTGCCTATCATGTGTTCAACTGCCAAAGCAACTATTAGCAAATCTAAACTGTTAGGAACTAATTAATTGTAATTAGGATAATCCTCTCTGGAACAAACTAACAGACTGAACGTGTGGGCGTCCTTTTAGGCAACCGCCGCGATGGTTCTCTCGCGACTCCACGATCGGACGCGACCCTATTTCACCTCCGTTTCCCTGTATAAATGTTTGATCATCAACGGAATAGAGACAGTTGTTGCAATCATTCTTTTCATCTATAATACGTTATCAGCACTGGACTCTACCGAGAGAGCAACAGGCAGAAGTTCATCGGCAGAAATTGCCGGAAAGAAAGAAGAGAGAGCGAATCGGAGAAGTCGCCGGAAAGAAACAACAAAGGGAAAGGAGGTAAGCAGAACGCCTTTCCTTCTACTCCGAGAAGATGGTCGTAGTTGCCGCCCGATTGCACGTAAGGATGCAAGTGGGAGTGGGCTACCCGCGGTGCCCACTACCCAAGCCCACATAAAACGTTAAGTGGGAGCCCGCGGGCTATTAGAACAATTATGTGGGCATATGTGGCATCCCACTTAGCCCACAATTGATCCCACATTTCGATGATTGCTTCCACTAGGTCACGACTTAGGGCGTGGACGGGGAGCCGCCGGAGCGCCGTCGTCGCCGCCCATCGGCTAGCTCCGTCATGGCAGCTGCTTCTCCTCGAGCTGCGGGAATCAGACATCTTCCCTCCAACCGTCGCCCCCCTCAACTCCCTTTTCCAGATCTGAACCTCCTGGAGCAAAAGAACTCCCGTCGCCGTGCAACGCCACGTCGATAGCTCCATGAACACCGGCTTCGCCTTCTAGTTCTACAACATCTCCGCGCAAGACGACCTCCTCCGCACGCAGCAGCAAGTCGACGGTAGCAAATAGACCAAGCCCACCTATGGAAGTAGTACTCCCGGGTGGTGTTCGTGCAGCACCGTGGTAAGGCCGGGTGGCTCGCGTGGCCGGAGTTCATCGAGGAGAATATGTGATGACCGCCCGCGTCACGTTCACGGCCGGACTCGTGTCTTAATCACCCCCAACAGTCGTAGGGTACAGATATACGAGTAGTGGGAGTTTGGATTGTGCCGTTAATTATTGGTCAACGATAAAGAGAACTTCACTTTTCTGATGATGATTTGTGTGGTGCTGATATACACTTTGCTTGAAAATAGTATTGTCTTTCTTTAATACTTAGAATAGCCATTTTTTCTATAATTTTTTATGCAAATTATGTGGGTAACGCGGGTCCCGCGGGTACCCGCGAAAATTACGAGGGCTACCCGTATAATCCCACATAATTATGCGGACATATGCGGGGCGTTTCGTGGGCGTCCCGCAGGTCAGTGGCGGCTCCAGGATTTTGTGGCTGGGTATTCAGTGTACAAAATATCTTTGCTCTAAATGCATGATATGAACAAAACAGTATGATACTAGCATTTTTTGAAACATCTTTACCATAGTACTAATTATACAAAAAAAAATTCCAATCAAGTAAGAATACACCGATATCTTTTGGTTGATAAATAGATGATAGCTCCATCTTATAATATAATTTTGTGATCGCCTTTTTGTAAGAGATTGATGACATCGTCGTCCTTTAATTGATCCAAGAATTCTCTCAACAAATGTAACCAAACAATTGTTCAAATATTAACCACCCATTTGTTCCATGGCTTATTATTCACATAGTTCATAGAATAGAAGACTCTCAAGTTGGACGGGAGAAGTGCAAGTACTAGATGTAGTAGCTGTTTCATTCAGTGTGAATGTTTCATCAGTTTTACTTACTTTTGAAGCATTCTCTCACAATATAAATATGCTACTACGAGACTACCCGTAAATCCACTCTTTTTCTTCATCTATATTACAAGGCAACAGGAGGAAATTCGGAAACTTTAAAACACCATGATTGCATCTAGAAAAATAGATCTTCTACTACTAGTATGCTAGTATAGCATGGTTGGGCACAACAAGAAACAAAACAAATCAATGGCCATGAAAATATGGGGGCGAGGAGGGGTGCCGTACCAGTCTGCACGGGCAGTTCTGTGCACGGGGATGAACAGGGGAACAGGGTCGCGCCGTCGCGGCCTGGCGGGGTGAACAGAGGCGCGGGGCTCCTAGTTCTCTACCGCGCCGCCGCTATGTCCCATGTGTCGAAAGAGACTGAGAATTCATGTTTGTCTGCTAGCTAGCGAGTGAACGAAACAGCCGGGGGATCTGTGCTGCTTCACCTGCCCTGTGTGGCGTGTGGGCTTTGGCTGTGAGTTGGGCCTATATGTATTTTGTTTTGCCCAAAATCATGGGTATTCACCTGAATACACCTGCCGCCGCCTGTGCCGCAGGTCGTCCCACTTGCATCCTTAATTGCACGTACTCGTCGTTGAGGAGGATGCTGAACCCGAGGCACCGGGATCTCCGGACCTGCCGTCTCCCCGGACCGCGTCGACTTGCCGCACGTAGTTCTGGCAAGGGGAGACGCCGGTCGCCGGTAGGAAAAGCAGAGCCCCGCGAGCGCTTAAACTCGCAAATGGGGTCGCCCGCCGTGCAGGGACGCGCCTTCCTGGCAGGCCCTCGTCAGAGGAAGAAGACAAGGCACTGAGATCTCCTGCCCCTCGCCGTTGAGTCGGTCGCCGGCGACGGTGCACGGGGTGGCGGTGCCAGATGGAAAGCACCGCTGCAAAAGGGGATCTGGGCTAGGTGGTTTTGGTCGAGATTTGAAGCGGTTGGTCAATGGGATGCGTCCTGTCTCCAGACTTGTCCATCGAAAGAATGGATTGGTAATGGGCCTAATGGCCAGCCCAGGATGAGTCAAAAGACAGGCTCGGACCTGAGAAGAAATATTACAAACGAAAAAGAAAACGTGGTGGCCTAAGCCACGGTAGTAGGCTCCCACGTTTCAGCCTATTGCCATTTTCTTTTTCGTATTTCTTTTCTGATTAGCTACAAACTCTATCAGTTTTTATGCATAAATATTTGTTAGTAGTTTCTAACATGTGCCTATGTATTGTCTGATTTTTTTGTTTGTTTGTCAACATTTGAACAAGTGTAATTTTTTTTATTACCGGATGTTGACGCATGCTTGAAAATAAAATAACTTCTTTTCATATTTGCGCAACTTTGTACACAATTGCGAGGTCTACACCATAATATGGTGATTATCTCAAATGTGTTTTAATTAACACACGGTTGTGTAAAGTAACACGAGGAAAGGTCTACACTACTACTAATAGTGACTACCTCCATGTGTTCAGGCAAAAATGAAATAATTGGGTCGTTTAGGTTTTTCCTTGACCTTTCTTTTTTGAATCAAGCATGCTCTTACACACATAATTAATTTATTATCAAGTAAATTAATGCCCACGACTTTCATGCAGAATATGAGTGATATATCCAAGAAAGAATTTGTTGAGCTTGCCATTGATGGCAGAAATTACCTGACATGGGCCATGGATCTGAAGATTAACCTGGCGTCCAGGAATCTGACTGGTACTATAGTTACACCTGCTCAGGGTGCTCCTGCTATACCATATGCGGCAAAATATGCTGCTTTGCACTTCATTCGGTACCACCTTGACCCTACTCTAAAAGAATAGTACATGATGGAGGAAAATCCTAAGAATCTTTGGGACTCCTTAAAGGAACGTTATGATCAACAAAGGTTGGTGATGTTTCCTGAAGCGCAAAGAGAATGTGCACTAATCCGTTTTCAGGATTTTAAGTCCGTTGCGGCATACAATTCCGCTGTGCATCAAATCAACTCCAAGTTGAGATTCTGCAATCGTGCAGTTTCGGATGCATATCTCATGGAAAAGACGCTCTCCACTTTTAATCCTAATATGAGGATACTTGCTGAACAACATCGTCAGCAGAAATATACGAAGTATTCTGAGTTGATTTATGCGCTTCTTCAGGCAGAAAAGTATAGTGAAATTCTTGATAAGAATAATCTATCCCGTCCAACGGGGACACTGCCACTTCCGGAAGCACATTTCAATTCTCAGAATACCCGTAAATCTCGTGGTTTCAAAAAGAACTACGGGAAGTTTAAAGGAAAGTGGAGACGTGATGAGAACCAGAATAGCAATGGAGTTCAAAAGAGCAAGAATCATTTCAAGAAAAATGCTAAAGGTAGCACCTCCCAGGGTTGCTACAGGTGTGGTTGTACTACTCATCTTGCAAGGAAGTGTACAACTTCGAAGAATTTGCTGACGTTGTATCAACAGTCGGTTAAGGGCAAGAAGGCCCAAGGGAACCATTTTAAAGCTCACTTCACTGGTTCGATGATCGAGAGTTCCCAAGGCGTTCATGAGAACATGGAGAATCAGGATCTAGCTCAGCAGAAGGAAGGACCTTCACTTCATGTTGAAGACATGCTTGTGGATTTCACTTCTACTAGTGACATATATGGAGATCAACTTTGAATATGTTGATTATGTCCTAAGTATTGTGATAATGTTCTTAGATATATTGTGTGTTGTAAAATTATTATGTCATAAGACATATGATATTGTAATAATTATGTGAGCGAACATAATGTATTATAATATGTAAGCAGGCATGCATATTATGTAATGTCTGTGTTAATTCTATATGAGTTGAGATATATGATAAATCTTATTCTTTTACTCTATAGAAATCTTCAAGGAACATTCCAATGTAGGAGGAAATTTGTTTAGCGGATAGTGGTTCCACTAACACAATATTACGGGAAGTGAAATACTTCCAAACTCTCAAGAAAAGTAAAGGGACTGTCATGACAATCGATGGTCGTGACACGGTAATTGTTGGTTCTGGGCATGCCACATTTACACTCCCAAATGATACAAAACTTGTAATCCAGGAGGCATTATTGTATCCGTATTCCACCCGTACCTTGCTGAGTTTTAAGGATATCCGTATGAATGGCTACCACATTGAAACTCATGAAGAGAATGAGGTTGAAAGCCTACTCATAAATCAGCAAAAGGGAACTAAAAAGGAAATCCTTGAGAGACTTCCTGCTCTATCTTCTAGACTGTATTTCACATACATAAAGTCAGAGCCACATTTGGCATATAAAATAATTTTTCAGAATCTTGACAAGTTCAAGATATGGCATGATCGCCCGGGTCATCCTGGTGTGGGGATGATGAGAAAAATTATTGATGGTTCAATTGGACACAATATAACGTTTACTAATTTTCCAAAATCTTCGGATTTCGTCTGCACGGCATGTGCAACTGGGAAGTTAATGACAAGACCTTCATATGTGAAGATCAAGAGTGAGTCACTTAATTTTCTTGAACGCATTCAAGGAGATATTTGTGGTCCGATTCAACCGTTATCGGGACCATTTCGATATTTTATGGTGCTTATTGATGCTTCCACAAGATGGTCCAATGTGTGTCTTATATCAACCAGGAACCATGCTTTTGCAAAGCTGATCACTCAAATCATAAAACTGAGAGCAAATCATCCTGAACACGGGATTAAATCTATCAGAATGGATAATGCTGCTGAATTTAGTTTACGAGTATTCAATGATTACTGCCTAGCTTTGGGCATAACTGTGGAGCATTCTGTACCGTATGTACACACACAAAATGGTCTTGCAGAATCACTTATCAAGAGGATTAAATTGATAGCAAGACCACTCCTACAGAATTGTAATCTCCCAACATCTTGTTGGGGACATGCGGTGTTACATGCCGCGGAATTGATACAAAATTCGACCAACTGCATATCATACGGCCTCCCCGTTGCAGTTAGTGCGTGGAAATCAACCAAGTATTTCCCATCTTCGAAGATTCGGTTGCACTGTGTACGTATCGATATCACCACCTCAGCGTACATCGATGGGTCCACATAGAAAATTGGGGTTCTATGTGGGGTACAATTCTCCGTCGATTATAAAGTACCTGGAGCCCCTAACAGGGGATCTATTTACAACCCGGTACGCTGATTGTATCTTCGATGAGGACAATTTCCCGGCATTAGGGGGAGAAAAGAACCACAAAGAATGCCGAGAAATAGATTGGAATGTCCAAGGAATTTAGTCCTTAGATCCACGTACGAATGAGTCTGAACTGGAAGTTCAGAGGATTATAAATTTGCAAAATATTGCAAACAATTTGCCAGATGCATTTACTGACTATAAAGGTGTCACTAAGTCTCATGTTCCTGCTATGAATGTTCCAGAGAGGGTTGAGGTAACTCAAAAGACAACTCAACCGCCCAAGAGGGGGAGAAAACTGGAAAAAAAGGGACAATGCTTCTAGGAAGCGTCCGCGGGGAATGAGGAACCCTCAAACATTAAATGTAGGTCAACCGCAAGTTGACGTTCAACCTAGTGTTGAAGGACACCTGAAGGATGTTCATCATCCAGAGCCCAACACAAATGTGCACACAGATATAGGTGTTGGGGCATCGGAATGCCTTGACTCAATTGTTGTGGATAATCACGATGAGTCGGAAGGTATTGAAGAAATTTCCACAAACTATGTTGAATCAGGAGAATCATTCAACCAAAAGACTACTAATGTCGACATATTTTTATCCTCAAAGATTTCAAAGGACCTGGCATTGGATCGTCAAAAAGTCCATGGCATAGTGTATGAAACGCTCAGACTGGTCCAAATGGAAGGTCACAATAGAGGATGAATTGCGCTCGGTTGCCTAGAGGATGAATTGCGCTCGCTTGCCCCGTGGGGGCGAAATGGGTTTTTGTTCGTAAGAGGAACGAAAACAATGAGGTGGTGAGGTACAAGGCGAGGCTGGTAGCACAGGGGTTTACACAGAAACCCGGCATCGATTACGATGAAACATATTCTCCTGTGATGGGTGGAATCACGTTCCAATAATTGATATCGCTGGCAGTGCAAATGAATTTCTATATCCAATTGATGGATGGGGTGACCGCATATTTGTATGGGTCACTAGATACGGATATCTATATGAAAGTTCCAGGGGGACTAAAGATTCCGGATCCGAAGGCTAATCGCAACATGTATTTCGTAAAGCTACAGAAGTCGTTGTACGTCTTGAAGAAGTCGGGTAGAATGTGGTACAACCGACTGAGTGAGTTCCTCATGCAGAAAGGTTACTCGAACAATGATGATTGCCCATGTGTATCATCAAGAAGTCTACTGATGGATTTTGTATAATTTCTATGTATGTTGATGACTTAAATATCATTGGAACTACACAAGAATTACATGAGGCAATCAATCATTTGAAGACGGGATTCGAGATGAAAGATTTGGGTAAAACTAAATTTTGTCTTGGTATGCAACTTGAACATATGTCATCGGGAATACTTGTTCATCAGTCTGCTTATATCGAAAAGATACTGGAGAAGTTCAATATGGATAAAGCATACCCATCTAAAACACCTATGGTTGTGAGGTCTCTTGAAAGAGACAAAGACCCGTTTAGGCCAAAGGATGACGATGAGGAGGTATTGGGACCAGAGTTTCCATATCTCAGTGCTATTGGTGCACTAATGTATCTAGCGAACTGCACAAGACCTGACATATCATTTGCAGTTAATTTATTGGCTAGATACATCGCATCGCCAACTAAAAGGCATTGGGTTGGTGTGAAGAATATTCTTAGATATCTTCAGGGCACCAAAGATCTTGGTTTGTTCTATCAGAAAAACCTAGTGAGAACCATGGTGGGGTATTGCGATGCTGGATACATGTCAGATCCCCATAATGCCAGATCGCAGACTGCTTCTGTCTTCTTAAATGGAGGCACGCCCTTCTCTTGGAAGTCGACAAAACAAACCCTAGTGGCTACGTCCACTAACCATTCTGAGATAATTGCTTTGTACGAAGCATCACGGGAATGTGTATGGCTTCGAAGGATGATGGACTTTGTCCAAAGTTCAAGTGGGATCGGTTCACTGGAATCACCCACCATTATCTACGAGGATAATGCTGCTTGTATTGTACAAATGCAGACCGGTTATATTAAAAGCAATATTACGAAGCATATTGCACCTAAACTATTTTATCCCCATGAACTACAAAAGAATGGGGAATAAGTATTTTGCAAACGAAGTCATGCGATAACCTCGCTGATATGTTTACCAAGTCCTTGCCAAGTTCTTTGTTTGATAAATATGTGAAGGAAATTGGTATGAGGAGACTTCGTGACTTGCAAAATTCGGGGGGAGAAATCTCCTAGGTTATAACCTGTTGAAGATCAAAAGATTTTCAATATTCCACTCTTTTCCTTTGTGAGTTTTCCTTGAGGTTCCTCATGTAAGGTTTTTAATGAGGCAATAATAATACAAGTATGGACGATATATGTCGATTTCTCCTTATTTTTCCCACGGGGTTTTTAGAAGGAGTTTTCAAGGCATATTGTGTGTTTCCTCTTTTTTTTCCACATGGCTTTTAGAGGAGATGATTCCAAAGGATGATGATCAGTCACAAGGACATGCGAGAGGATTAGGTGGAGTGTTAGGAACTAATTAATTGTGATTAGGATAATCCTCTCTGTAACAAACTGAACGCATGGGCGTCCTTTTAGGCAACCGTCGCGACGGTTCTCTCGCGACTCCACGATCGGACGCGACCCTATTTCACGTCTGTTTCCCTGTATAAATATTTGATCATCAATGGAACATAGACGGTTGTTGCAATCATTCTCTTCATCTACAATATAAACATCCACGAGGCCCATACGTGATCGGGCAAGCACGTCACGTGATTTTTTTTTCATGTACGCACACACGTATATGACATGTTCATGAATTAATAGCAGCTCTATATTTTGAATTATGATATTCATGGCACAAAAAACCGTCAAACAAGCCCTAGCTAGAAATTCGGTCGAAGCGATGCGAGGGTAGACCTCACCGCCAAAGTTCTCCACGATATTTACCTCGGCTGCCGCCACAACGACATCGGGATATAGAGTTTATTGTTGGCACGTAAGTAATCCAATCGGGCATCATGAGATTCCGCCTTGATCTCTTCGTTGTCCCGAACCTCTTGACCTCCGACACACATTTGTGTTGCGTCATCCGGAAGCCGAACATAGAGCTGAGGCATCAGGAACGTTGGAGTATGGAGGTGTGACGTCCTCCCGGAACGACCACTCCAGCAGATCGACAGTGAGCAAGGAGTCGTAGATGATATCGTGTCCAGCTGTGAAGTGTTTGTCCATCTTTTGTGAGCTAGGTCCACGAGTTGTCTGGATGTGCATGACCCGACTTACCGTTGCGACCCCCCTTGAGTTCGCTCTCGGCGTGAGACGCACACGCTGGGAAGTCAAAGGAAATCCATATTGATCATTGTTGTTTCAATCAAATTGTAGCTAATTGTGGTCTGTTTTGTAACCTCGAAATAGATTGTGTTGGGCTTCAATATTGATACACCACATTCGATCATTCAGCTTTCGACGCCTGAATTAGTAGACTCAACAAGTGACTGTAGTTGGGTTTGGAACTTCGAGTGTTCCGTTAACAGTTTCTAAAAAATTGTAGCTGAATCGGTTGAGCTAATTAGCTGAAGTGGGCTCGAATGGCGAACTTCAATTGTGTGCATCATCATTTACTGTTCTATTCAATTCTGATCAATATGAACATGTGTAATATAGTGTAGGAATGCTGTTTGGAGCTTATAGCAACGACATAGCACCCCAGATATGTTGATTTGGCTACCAGATTTCTACATGATTATGTAGAGCTTATTGCCAGAGTTTTGTCTGTTAGACCATAGTTTAGTGTCTAGAATATTTTCCGTACCTGTTTATGATGTATATTATATTTTATGATCATGCAATGTATACTGTAGAGATTTGAAGTGGATTTTATTGGTTCAGTTTAGTAGCTTCATTTGTTTTTTTTTCATGCATGAATTTCTTGTGTATTTCATTTTTCTGCTCGACGATGTTTCCATTCACAAAATAGTGTGAATCTATATAAGTACAAGGGCACACTATATAAGGCAAAGTCTGCAATTAGATTTTTTTGGATATCCTGCAGTTAGATTTTCTGGTTGCCTGAACAGGTAATGTTACTTCTTCTTTACTTGAGGTTAGAAATGGTTGCAGTTTTGTTAGCATCGGAGGATGGTTGATTATGTCTTCACATAGTACCAAGTTTATTAGAGATTTACATCGAGAGAGCTCAGCTGCACAACAACGACTTGCCTATTGTCTCATCATCGCCGGTTATCTCTCTGCCACTAAAACACTGTTCTATAACCGGTCAATCTCCATGGCTCAGTACTAAGGGCATCTCCAGCCGTCCCCCCAGCGCCCCCAGGACGCGAATTAGCGCCGTTTTCCTCCAAAAGCACCGTTTTTCTACCAGCCGCCCCCCAGAACCCCAAATAGCGCCGTTTCGGCGGAAATTAGCACCGTCGCACCCAGGCGGAACCCAACCCGTTGGGTTCGGCTTGGGGGGGGGGTGGGGGCGTAAGGAAAAGCACGCGTGGGCCAGCACCGTCGGCGAGGAAACACCATTCCCCCCCACACTTTCCCCACCCGACTCGCATTTTCCTCTCGCTCGACTCGTCGTCGCCACCCCGTCGGCCACCCCCACGCCGCCGTCGTCGGCCCCACCACACACGAGCGACGAGCCGAACCGCCGCCGTCTAGCTCCACCACACCGCCGCCGCCGTTTACTCGCGCCTCCGCCACGAGGGAGGTTGTGCCCGGCGAAACGCGTCCACCCCCCCGCAAGGTGTTCGACGTTCTGTCCGGCCCATGGACTCCGACGACGAGGAGATGATTGCCGAGCTCTTCGACGAGGAAGATCAGGCCGCCATCGACGACGAGGAACACTTGCTAATCCTGAGCTGCCTGGCCGGCTTGCAGGCCGGCCGCCCAGCCCCGGCGTGCTGGATCGAGGCCCGGTCGCCGCAAGAGCAAGCCGAGGCAGCGGTACGAGGGCTACTGCATCCTCTACTCCGACTACTTTGCCGAGGATCCCACCAACTATGAGAAGGTGTTCCGGCGTCGTTTCAGGATGAAACGCAAGCTCTTCGTCAAGATCATGCATGCCATCTGGGAGTTCGACACCTACTTCAATTTGAAGAAGGACTGCACCGGCACGGTAGGCTTTACCTCTATTAAAAGTGCACGATGGCCATGAGGTTGCTTGCATACGGTGCTCCCGCAGATGCACAAGATGACTACCTGCGCATGAGCGAGTCCACGGCTCTTGAGTGATTGAACAAGTTCTGCCGGGCAGTGGTTGCAGTTTTTGGCACAACATACCTGCGATCACCCAATGCGCAAGACACTACTCGTCTCCTCGCAGAGAATGAAGCAAGAGGCTTTCCTGGGATACTTGGCAGTATCGACTGTATGAATTGGGTATGAAATAACTGTCCATTTGACTGGCAGGGGATGTACAAGGGAAAGGAAGGAGAGTGCTCGGTGATTCTCGAGGCCATGGCTTCGTACGATCTATGGATTTGGAATTCATTCTTTGGTATGTGTCGAGACATCGTGGTAGTTTTCATAGACGGGGGTGCCATGAGACTACGGGTAAAGACGTGGGGAGACGTGGTTGCGTTGAAGACAGTGACAGAGGATTTACCCAGGTTCGGCACGTCGCAGTAATGCGGCGCTCCTACTCCTGCAATCTCACTAATCAGGGCTAAAGCCTGTGTATACAATTACAATGTGAGGTTCTGTTTAGCTATTCGCTGAGGATCAACTTCCCGGCGAGTTAGCCTGTAGCTTCTGGTCTATCTATCATATCTCTCGTCCGGCTTTATATAATAGCCGGATTAGGGCATACAGAGTAAGAAACCTAGAAGACTACGGTAACTATTAACTTGGAAGATAAAGAATCCGCCTTCTACTCCAAGCTAGATCACGTGGGCCGTGATACGGGTTCTTCTAGAATCCGGCTTCTGCGCGTCAGCTTACTGGGCCGCCCAATGGACCATAGCCCACTACCACTTGGGCCACCCTGGTAATCCGGCACTTTTACTACCATCTGATATACCCCTATTCAGTATATATCCGACAGTATGCCTGGAAGTCACAACGACATCAATGTCTTGCAGTGCTCGAATGTCTTTGCCGAGCTTGTCGAAGGCCATGCCCCCCCCCCCTGTGAACTATGAGATCAATGGACACCAGTATACAAAGGGGTATTATCTTGCAGATGGCATCTACCGAAGTGGGCAACATTTGTGAAGAGCATATCCAACCCTATCCCAGGAAGCGCAAAACCTTGGTTTTCCAAATGCCAGGAGGCTTGCAGGAAGGATGTTGAGCGGGCATTTGGTGCGCTGCAATCTCGATTCGCTGTTGTCCGGTACCCAGCTATGACTTGGTCGAAGTCCAACATGTGGGAGGTGATCCAGTGTAGTGTGATCTTGCACAACATGATCATTGAGAGTGAGCGGGATGACCCGGTGCCTGATAGTGAGGCAAGCACACCATACTACCGGCAGGGCCCTCTTGCAACTGTTGATCACCAGGTGCCGACAAGAAGGATTAAAACTCTGATTCGCCATCTCTCCCCAAATGGATATTGTCCGAGAAATATTGGTCAGAAGTCTTGATTCTTCTTTTTCTTCTTTAAAGGAGATGGTAACGTAAAACCCGGAATCCTGGAAATCCGGCTTTTCTCACACGATCCTTCACGGAGAAGGAACTTCCTACGTCAGCGCTTCAATCATGCTGACATAAGGGACATTTGGGTTTCAAGCGGGAAACCCAGAAACATATCTCTGACAGATTCTGGCGGGAAACGAGATGATAACCATAATCACCCTGTCGATTCATTTCCCGGATTTTCCGGAGAGTGTCACGCGTTGGACATCTAACGGTCAAAAGAGCCGTTAGCACGCATCCTGACGGATTTCCGGCTATAAATAGCCTTCTTCGTCCTCTGGAAAAACCTTCCACTCCTTACTTCGAACGCCATTGCAGCGCCCAAGCTCCCAGCAGAGAAAATCCCCGAACGCGCACCGCGTCCAAGACCTCATCGGAGACGAACTAGCGCCGCCACCCAATAGCCTCTCCGTCGTCTTCGCCAGCCCGCACCGTCGTGCAAGATATTGAGAATATCATCAACACGATGGATCCTCTATTGGACTCCCCAGTGCACGCTGCCGGCGACGAACCAGTGAAGACCGCGGACACCACGGCGGACGGAGAAAATCTTTCCGCCGCCGCGGATCTTGCGGGCTCCAGCTCCGCGCCTACTCTGCCGTTCGCTCCCGAGACGGCGGAGGAAAAACTCACGCTCGTTGGTGACGAGCTCGCAGCCGCAGAGGCTGCTGCGGCCGCTGCCGCTGGAGCTGATGAAGAGATGGAGACTGCCGGCAATTGGATTGCCTGCAGCATTCCGTCGTCCCTCCTTCCTTCCATGGAGAAGGAGGGGTTAGTGCTTAAAGGGAAGTGGCGGCTTCCGGAGGACGAGAATGAACCCATGCCGAATGACGGAGAACGGGTTCTTATATCCTCCCACCTTCTGAGAGGTATGGGTCTCCCACCTTCCGCCTTCTTCCTCCAGGTCCTCTCCCACTACAACATCCAGCCTCACAACCTGCCACCAAACTCCATCCTGTACTTAGTCGGCTTTCAGGCCCTTTTCGAAGGTTATCTAGGCATAGAACCTAGATTAGATTTCTGGCTGTATTGTTTCGGGGTTAAGCGGAACTCTTCGGAGGGCGCACTCCCAACTTGCGGAACCATTTCCTTCACTCTTCGGAGATTTAGGGAGGATTGGTTCCCCAAGATAAAGACCTCGGAATCCGTCAAATTTTGGACGGGTTCCTTCTTTTATCATCCTGATGTCCCTTTCCCTAAAAAGGCCATCGGGGTTCCACCTTTCACGAACACCGCTGCTGTTCCCCAAGAAAATTGGGGAACTGAAGCCGTCCAAGTTCTGCCGCCTGATCTTCTAAGGATCAAGCGGCGCATCGCAAAACTCACCTCTTCTGATCCGCCTCTAACCGGCATGGACACGGTCCTTTGCTGGTTGGATAGGCGGATCCAACCGTTAGCCAACCATGGTGGCCGCCTCCTTTGCGAGTACACGGGCACCGGCGACAAGATGCGGACAACCAGCAAAGACTGGGCCGCGAGAGACTTGCAGAAGCGCGTGAACCAGTTGGTCGCATCCCGCGACCAATATGAAGCGAGTCGGCCAATGTTTACGGCCGACAATCCGGCTCCCAAGGTATTATTTTCCGTCTTTTGGGATTTAAACTTTTCCACATTTACTCAGATTTTTTGCTTCTAACTCTGCTTTTTCTTTTTGACAGATTGCCGACCTTCCCGAGTCGGATCTGGCTTCCGACGCTGAACTGGAAGCGTTGCGCGCCACCTTTGCGGGTGGGCGAAAGCGCAAGGAGATCTCCTCCTCTGAGGAAATCATTGATCTTGACGGGGTTCCCGTCGCCACCTCCAGGTTAGAGCATCCGGGTTACTTTCCTTTGCCGGAGTTTTCTTTTACCTTCGGAGTTTTAACTTTTTCCGCCTTTTTTGTTTTTCTTTTAGCCTGCCTCCCTCTACTCTAAAGCCAAAAAAGCCGAAGAGGCACAAGGTTGTGTCCAGCAGAGGCTCTCAACCTTCTCCCGCCATCGCACCGGACACGCCGTCCACGATGGCAGAAGAGCATGCCGCAGCCCCCACCACCGAGTCTTTGGAGCCCAGCCAGCCCATTGTGCCGAACACGGACACGAGGGAAAGGGCGTATCCTGAGGCGGGAGATTCTTCTCGAAGAACCGAGGAGGAAATCCCCACCTTTGACAAGGACTTCAAGAACATCAACGATGGCCTAAGCGCGGCCGGAATTCTTTTTGCGGAATACGCAAAAGAGTTCAATGAAAACTTGGCAGGGTTACAGCGGATGAGCCAGGTATTAACTATAGCCCCCAAGCATTAAGAAAAATGTATACTTTTCGCCTTGATGCTTTGTAATGACTTTTTTCCTTGTCATGTTCCAGTAAACCGCTGAAACCATTAACATGGAGGTTTTCAATAAACTTTCCGTCAAGAATAAAGAGGTTAGAAATATTCTTTCTATTCTTGACGTGAAAGAGGCGGAACTGGCATCGTCTCAGCTGCAGCTGTCGGAAACAACAGGTATACTTTTTTCTCTGAAGTTTTTGATTCATCTTTTTGTCTAAGTACTTTTCCCGAGTTTTTTCTAAACTCGGAATTTTTTCCTTACTTTCCAGCTGCTTTGGCTAAGGCCAAGGAAATAGCTGAAGATACCGATAATGCTGCCAGTCTCTGTCAGGAGAATTTGGACCTTCATAAGGATCTTATGAAGGCAAAAAAAAGATCTGGAGGCCAGCAACCTGGCCCTTGGAATTGCTCAATCCAAGGCTTCCGAACAGGCGGAAAAGGACAAGTCCACTATCCAGGAATTGGAGAATGCCTTAAACCTGCGCCTGGAGGAAGGCTCCAAAATCGACAAGATTCTCGGTAAGTTTATTTCATTTACCAGTTTTTCCATGTCTTGCTTTCTTTCTCTGCTTTTTCACTTAACCTTTTGGCTGTTTTGTCTGAAAAAACAGGAGATAACCCAGATCTCACTCGGATTGATAGAATCCGAGCCTTTGGGAAGGTGTGGACTGCGATCAGAGCTGCTGGAATGCAGCTTGTCAACAAGTTCCTTCCCACAAGGACTGGGGAATTCTCGGAAGTTGAGAAACTTCCGGGTGCTATCCTAGACGTGGCGGAGTCTAAGGAGTCCACCTTACGCTCCGCAGCACGGGGTGGTGCACGCATGGCTCTCGGCCTTATGCGTATGCATTACCCTGGTGCCAAATGTTGGCACGTGGCGTCCGGTATCCCTCAAGGATACACGGAAACTCAGGGGACCACCATATTTGATGAAATCAAAGGTCACGCCACCAAGATCGCCTCCATGGTGAATATCTCCATTACCTATCCAGAAGAGGAGATCCCCGAAGCCCCCGAGAATGACAGCAGCGAAGAAGACTCGGATGCTTGAAGGGCTGTCCTTAACCTGGATGGTGGAAGTAGAAAATAGAAGCATTACTGCACTTTTACAATGTAATTTATATTTCAATGCTTCTATTCTTTTGTATAAACAAGAACTCCGCCTTTTGCAGTTTAATTATGAAATTCTTTGCAAGGTTTCCGGGTTTTAATATTCCTTTGTCTTCTAAGTTCTCTGGCTTATGTGTTTTAACTGTCCTTAGTGTTTGAAATGGCTCAATAGTATTATGAATCATCATGCCGAATTACTGGGTAAAACCAATCAGTTCAAACTTGGAAACATGGATCATACTAAGGGCATTTTTACTAACTAGCTCCACTGACCCAACACATAAACAATCAGATAATACTTAGAGAAAAGTAAGGAATTTTTTGAATGAAACTTGGGCACGCGGACACAATCCGAGTTTCCTTTAGCCGTTAGTAGGTTGAAAATAATTCAGTTTTTAAACACCGAGCACGCGGGCACAATTCGGGTTAACATTGAGTATTTTGTAAGATCATTGGGAAATAGATAAGGTGGAAGCATGTTTTGTACTATAATAAACTTGTAAAAACATGGATATAAGAATTCCAACAACTTTATTTCATGATCTCAAAGATGTTTACATAGAAATTGAACTAAGTATAGAAGTGACGTAACTGCTGGATACTCCAGGGCCTCTTTGTCTCTCCTAGATCATCATCTATCTTTCACTTTCTTTTGCGATTCGGCTTCTCGGGATCGTCTTCCGTATCTCGAATGTCGACAAGATAATACGATCCATTCTTCATGGCTTTACTAATGACAAATGGTCCTTCCCATACTGGGGCCAGTTTGTGCTTCCTTTGCTGCACCAATCTCAGCACTAGGTCACCTTCTTTAAAAGAACGATGCCTGATTTTCCGATTATGGTAACGTCGTAAACCTTGCTGGTAAATGGCGGATCTTTGAAGCACAAGCTCTCGTTCCTCTTCTAAGAGATCGACGGCATCCTGTCGTGCTTCTTCGGCATCCGAGTCGTCGAAATCCCGCACTCTTGGGCTATCATGGATCATGTCCGTTGGAAGGATAGCTTCCGCACCATAAACTAGGAAAAACGGGGTTTGCCCAGTTGACCTGTTTGGCGTCG
Source organism: Alopecurus myosuroides (assembly GCA_028641055.1). Lineage (NCBI taxonomy): Eukaryota > Viridiplantae > Streptophyta > Magnoliopsida > Poales > Poaceae > Alopecurus > Alopecurus myosuroides. The sequence goes on from CM054058.1 coordinate 419,045,582, forward strand.
TTCGAATACTCCAAAGCACGGAAGGTAGCTCTTCTACCCATGCTCCAGCTGCTCTATGAAGAGTAGATTCGAGTCTTGGGCGTATTCCTTGCAGGAATGAGCTATTCATTCTCTCAACCTGTCCATTGGATTGCGGGTGTGCCACAGATGCGAGGTCTAGGCGAATTCCCGTTTGTCGGCAATATTTTGCCAACTCTCCAATGGAGAAATTTGTCCCGTTGTCGGTTATTATGCTGTGTGGAACGCCATATCTCATGACTATGTCAATGATGAAATTTCTGGCAGTTACACCGTCCAACTTTTTGATGGGTTTAGCCTCCACCCATTTGGTATATTTATCCACAGCTACAAGTAGATGTGTAAGTCCGCCTCGTGCAGTTTTGAATGGTCCCATCATATCTAGCCCCCAGACCGCAAACGGCCATGTAATTGGGATAGTTTTGAGTGCTTGGGCCGGCATATTAGTCTGCTTGGCGTAATATTGACACCCTGCACATGTATTCACTATGTGCTCAACATCTGTCTTGGCTGTTAGCCAGAAAAACCCGACACGGAATGCTTTTTTAACTATGCTTTTTGATTGAGCATGATGTCCGCAATCTCCGGCATGGATTTCTTGCAAGATTTCTCGTCCTTCTTCTGGCGAAATACATCGCAGAAAAAGTCCGGAAGTACTGCGTTTATACAGGGAATTGTCAATTACCGTGTATCCTTTGCATCGACGCTGGATTTGTCTTTGCAAGACTTCGTATGCTCCTTCCGGGTACTTCTGGTTGACTAAGAAGTTTAAATATGGAATTGTCCAGTTCGGGTTGACGAGCATAACTTCAATTGACTCGGAAGCCAGAGGATAATCAATATCTCCACCTTTTATGGATGGCTCGTACAAATGCTGGACGAATACGCCTGGTGGTAGGATTTTTACCCTTTCTGACCCCATGCGGGCGAACGCATCCGCGTTCCAATTTTCCTCCCTTTTAACGTGGAGTACTTTGAATCCGAAAAAAATGGCGAACTCGTCCACCGTTCGCCGGTATTCGGCCATTATAGGGCTTTTTACGTCTCAGGTTTGGTTAAGCTGATGTTGTACCAAATCCGAGTCGCCGTAGAACAAAATGCGCTTGACACCTATTTCTTTTGCAATATGCAAGCCATGAAGCAGAGCTTCGTATTCTGCCACGTTATTGCTGGCGTTGAAGTGTATTTGTAATACGTACTCCATTATGTCTCCTTTAGGGGATTTTAGAACTACACCAGCTCCAGTGCCCTCCTTCATCTTGGATCCGTCAAAGTGCATGATCCAGTACTCGGACTCCGGCATTGGTGTTTTCTCCATTGCTTCCGTCCACTCGGCGACAAAAACTGCCAAAACCTGGGATTTTATTGCCGTCCTTGGCTGATACTTAATGTCGAAGGCTGCTAGCTCGATACCTCATTTGCCTACTCGGCCAGTTGCCTCTACATTGTTTATTATATCCCCTAGTGGTGCTTTACATACCACTGTTATGGAATGTCCTTGGAAGTAATGACACGGTTTTCTAGATGCGAAAAATACGCCATATGCCAGTTTTTGATAGTGTGGGTACCTTTGTTTGGACTCGGAGAAAACTTCGCTTATGTAATACACCGGATGCTGGTCTGGTATGCTCTGTTCGTCTTTCTTCCGTTCCACAACAATTACTGCACTGATAACACTGTTTGTAGCCGTGAGGTACAATAATATAGGTTCTTCGTCTTTTGGGGACGCCAAAATCGGAGCTTTCATCAAAGTTTCCTTCAACTGGGTTAATGCTGCATCGGCCTCTTCCGTCCACTCGAATTTGTCGAATTTTTTCAGCAACTTGTAGAGTGGTAAGGCTTTGTCCCCCAGCCGACTGATAAATCTGCTGACGGCTGCAGCGGAACCCGTCAATCTTTGGACATCTTTTACACACGTAGGTTTGGAGATGTTTAAGATTGCTTTGATATTTTCTTGGTTAACTTCTATTACTCTGTGAGAAACGATGAAACCTAGAAGTTTTCCTGAGGGAATCCCGAATACGCATTTTGATGGATTTAACTTCATCTTGTAAGTGCGCAAGTTTTCGAAGGTTTCTCGCAAATCTTCAAGGAGCATATCTTTTGCCTTGGTTACGACAACAATATCGTCCATGTAAACGTGGACATTTTTGCCAATCTGACTATGCAAACAACGTTGCATGAAACGCTGGTAAGTTGCACCTGCGTTCTTCAGGCCAAATGGCATGGTTATGTAATAATACATCCCGTACGGGGTTATAAAATAAGTCTTAATTTGATATTCCTTTTTCATGCGTATTTGGTGATACCCGGAATATGCATCCAAAAAGCATAAAAGCTCAGAGCCTGCGGTGACATCTATTATTTGATCGATTCACGGTAACGCGAACCTATCTTTTGGACACAGTTTGTTCAAGCCGGTGTAATCTATACACATTCGAAGAGCAGTAGCGTCTTTCTTCGGTACTAATACCAGATTTGCATACCATTTAGTGTGTATTACTTCGTGGATGAAATCTGCTGCTAAAAGCCGGATAATTTCCTTGCCAATAGCCTTCCGTCTTCTTCCGTGAAACCGACGGAGACCTTGTTTGACGGGTTTGGAGCCTGGAATCACCTTAAGTTGATGCTCAGCAAGTTCCCTGGGTACGCCTGGCATGTCTGCCGGACACCAGGCAAAAATGTCCCTGTTCTCACGGAGGAACTTGATGAGCTCGCCTTCCTATTTGTCGGTCATCCCAGTTTCTACTACGACAAATTTTGTTGGATCTTTGGGATCTAGGATTACCTATCTTGTATTCTCGGATGCCTTGAAGCTATCTGCTGTCTTCGGGGTTTCTTTTCCTGCCGGCATTTCTGTCGGCGATACCTCTTTAGCCAGCTCCTTCAGCTCTTCCTTTCCTATGATCTTCTCAGCACAAAGGGCGTTTTGTTTTTCCAGCTTGTTCGCCAGCTTGAAGTCTCCAGTTATGGTGATTACTCCTCCCTTCGGCCCTGGCATCTTCAGCTTGTTATAGATATAACATGATCTTGCCATAAATTTGGCGAAAGCTGGACGTCCGAGTATTGCGTGATACACGCTTTCGAACGGCACCACCTCGAAGGATACTTTTTCCTGACGGAAGTGATCTTTTTTCTCCGAAAGTGACATCTAGGGAAATTTCTCCTAGGGATCGTGCTTGCCTGCCAGGAGCAATGCCATGGAAGCGTATGTTGCTGTAATTGAGCTGGGTCTCGGAGATTTTCAGATGCCTCAGCGTATCCAGATACATTATGTTGATGCTGGATCCTTCGTCCATCAGCACTCTTTTTAGCCTAGTGTTCTGGACAATAGGGCTTACAACAAGAGCTTGTGTGCCGGGTTCAGGGATATTCCCGGGATGATCAGTCTGATCCCAGGTAATTGGCGTATTTGAATACTTCAAGAATTTAGGGGTTGCCGGAACAACCGCGTTTATTTCTCGAAGCGTTCTTTTTGCCAGTTTTGCTGATGGAGTTGCTAGGAAAGTTAGAGCACATTCTCCATCAATTCTCGGAAATTTGGGTTCGCCTTTTCGCTGTTGTTCCTGGATTTTTTTGTCAGTGTCTGATTCACTGTCTTCTTTCTCAGCTTCTGGCTTTTGTTTAGAAAATTTCCTTTTGGAACTCTTCCCCTTATTTACGGATCCTGCACTGCCTTTCATGTGCTTGTTCAGCCGACATTGTGCGTTCGTATGGGTGGGTTTCCCGAATTGCGAATGGTGGACGCAGGGTTCCGACTTAATCTTTTCCCACTCTTCTTTAGTGTAGTTGATTGGTTCTGAGCTGCGTCCTTTCCACCCGTTCCCTTTTTCACTTCCAAAGGCTATGTTAACCTCTTTGGGTTTTGGTGTTGCGTCTGAAGTTTCTTTTTTCTCAGGGCGAGGATTTTTCTTGGCCAGTATCAGTGTATCGATATTGCATCCTCTTGCTCTGATGTCATCCTCGGCTGCAGCGTGTTCATTGGCGGTTGTAAGCATAGATCCGAGATCTTTGTGCTGTTTGGAACCAACCATGAACGGTACAAGTTCGGGGTTTAGGCCATTGATGAAGGCATGCATTACTTGTACGTCAGTTACTCCAAAACAACTATTCTTCATTGCAGTCCATCTGGAGATGAAGTCCACGTATGGTTCATCCTCGAACTGGGTGCAATGTTTCAGCTGGTTGATGCTGTTCGGGCGTTTATAAGTTCCCCGGAAATGCTGAGTAAATACTCAAGCCATATCATCCCATTTGTCGACAGTTCTTGATGGCAATCCATTGATCCAATCTCTGGCTCCATCCAGTAACATTAGGGGAAGAAACTTTACAGCTTCCAGGTCTGTCCCATTGTTAATCTGGACGGCTGTATAGTAATCTGAGAGCCAGGTATCCGGGTTTGTACTACCGGTATATTTTTGGTACGTTGGACCAACCTTGGCAAAACCAGAATGTAGGGTTATCCTTCGGATCCTATCAGTGAAACACTTAGGTCCAAATTACAGATCATCCTTTTCCGCCCTATCCATGTGTGCGGAATACCTGCCGACTGAATGGATAGAAGGGGATCTACTCCTTTTTTTCCATTGTTGCGCGGACGCGCTTTTCCGGGATCGTCTCTATTTCTTCCGAGATCACGCCCTTTTGGATGAGGCGGAGTTCTACTCCTGTGCCTTTCCTTATCCTTGGGAGGTGTCCGAGATCTCTCACGCCTGTGAGGTACATCACGTCTTCCAGCTTTTTCAGCTGGGTGTCTCGGAGGTGGCATTGCTTTGCCGTCATTCCGGTGTTTTTCTTCCCGATCGTGGGGTTTGAGTCCATCTTTCGGGAGATGGGATCCGGTTCTAGACGCTTCATCCCTGTTGTCGGGATTTTTCTTGTCTTTTCTCGGGTCAGCTTTCTTATCCTTTGAATTGTCTGAATCTCCAGGTTCTTCCGGTCCAGGTGCTTCAGCGGCGCAAGTAGCTGTTTTGCATAGGGCGGAGTCGTCATGCAACTTCCCTGATCGCTCTTGGCCCTGCTGTTGTTGTTGCAATGCTTTTCCTAGGAAAGCGTACACCCCTTGGAGTTTTTCACCGTTGGAGTACATGTCATTGTTGAGGATGGCGAACGCTGCTTCCGCGTTTTCTGCTGCGGTTTTGTATATTGGTTCACCTCTGGCATCCTTGCCGTTTACCTGCTTTTGCCAAGATGGGTTATGAAACCTTTCTTTTGACGGCAGTACTTCCGGTCTTACGATTCTGGGTAACCTTGTAGGTTTTATGGCAGATCTATTCTTTTTCTCGTACTCCTTGATTTCTTCCTTCATGAGCTTGATGTCATCCTGGGTTTTTTGGAGGTGTTCCCGAGATCTGAGTAGATGTTGTTGTTGCCGTTGGAAAGCTCGTCTCCTGGCTTCTAGCATCTCAGGGGGTTCGTTTAGTCCCACTGGCGTTTGTAACAGATCCTGTTCTTCTTGCTCTGTCATTGGCAGAACAAGGATTTCCTTGGTTTTCTTCTCCGCGGGCTTTGTTCCGCTTGCATCTCCTGCTTCCGGGCTTTCATCAGCTGGATCAGCCGATTTCTTCTTCCGGAGTTTGTACTGGAGCTTTTTAGCGGCCTTGTGCTTTTTCTTGGAAGAGGGAGGCTTTTTGGCAGGTTCATCCTCTGTCAATTCCTTGACGTTGGGAAATATCGGAGAAGTTTCTCCATCTTCTCTCTCTTCCTCTGGCGGAGGAGTTTTAGGGCTTTCCTGACTGCCGTCATCCGTGTTTTCAGCCGGTTTTGCCATTAGTACTTCATGGAATCCCTCTTGAAGAGATTTTACCTTTCTTTCGAAGGTGTCCTCATCTTCATCTTCGGAGTCGAAATCATCCGATCCGGTTTCTGACTCTAACCTCGCCTCAATGGCGGCTAGCACCCAGTCAGCTTCCGAGTTCATCGCCATGTTGACGGATGTCGGATCTTCCACCTTTGTAGTGGGTGTGCTATTTTCTGCCTCCTGCACGGGGTTTCCGTCGTCCGTGTTTTCGGCGACTTCGGATTGCACCATACCGATAAAGTGTGTATCACTTTGGTGTCGGCGATCTGAGAAAAATCCGGTATCATAGTCATCTTCGACTGGGTATAGGGCGGGTGGAAAAAATTTGCTTCCACCGCAAAACCCATGGCCTCTGCAGTTAGTCTGATAAAGATATTAGCAGATCCGATCGGTAACACGCAGGCACTTACCAGATGATTTTGCGCCGGTATGTAAGATCCATTGTCGAGGAAGCGTCCGACGTCATCGTCGAATTCTAGGCTTCCGACAGTTATGGAACTGCCGATTCCGCCGAGTATCCTAGATCGGAACTTAACGCCTGACGTCGTTTGCCCCACGGTGGGCGCCAACTGTCGAGACATCGTGGTAGTTTTCATAGACGGGGGTGCCATGAGACTACGGGTAAAGACGTGGGGAGACGTGGTTGCGTTGAAGAGAGAGACACATGATTTACCCAGGTTTGGCACGTCGCAGTAATGTGGCGTTCCTACTCCTGCAATCTCACTAATCAGGGCTAAAGCCTGTGTATACAATTACATTGTGAGGTTCTGTTTAGCTATTCGCTGAGGATCAAATTCCCGGCGAGTTAGCCTGTAGCTTATTGTCTATCTATCATATCTCCCATCCGGCTTTATATAATAGCCGGGTTAGGGCATACAGAGTAAGAAACCTAGAAGACTACTGTAACTATTAACTTGGAAGATAAAGAATCCGCCTTCTACTCCAAGCCAGATCACGTGGGCCGTGATCCGGGTTCTTCTAGAATCCGGCTTCTGCGAGGCAGCTTACTGGGTCGCCCAATGGACCATAGGCCACCACCACTTGGGCCACCCTGGTAATCCGGCACTTTGACTACCATCTGATATACCCCTATTCAGTATATATCCGACAGTATGTCTGGAAGTCACAACGACATCAATGTCTTGCAGTGCTCGAATGTCTTTGCCGAGCTTGTCGAAGGCCATGCCCCCCTGTGAACTATGAGATCAATGGACACCAGTATACAAAGGGGTATTATCTTGCAGATGGCATCTACCGAAGTGGGCAACATTTGTGAAGAGCATCTCCAACTCTATCCCAGGAAGCGCAAAACCTTGGTTTTCCAAATGCCAGGAGGCTTACAGGAAGGATGTTGAGCGGGTATTTGGTGCGCTGCAATCTCGATTCGCTGTTGTCCGGTACCCAGCTATGAGTTGGTCGAAGTCCAACATGTGGGAGGTGATCCAGTGTAGTGTGATCTTGCACAACATGATCATTGAGAGTGAGCGGGATGACCCGGTGCCTGATAGTGAGGCAGGCACACCATACTACCGGCAGGGCCCTCTTGCAACTGTTGATCACCAGGTGCCGACATCATGGACAACCTTTCTCACCAAGCGGCAGGAGATTTGACACGCTGGAACACACCCTGCTCTACAGAATGACCTGGTGCAGTATTTGTCGGCGCGAAAGGGGAATGGCAATGTTGAGGACGATGACAATGAGTAGTGTAATTTATTTTATTTGCTTAAATTGTTTAACTATTTATTTGTGTGAAAAACTCTATTTATTTGTGTGACAAAACTCCATTTATTTGTGTGCCAAAACTCTACATGGCCAAATATGGGCGAATCGCCGGCTGGGGGACGGCCTGGGTTTCACGGCTGAGAAACGCGCCCCGCAGTTTCCTGTTTTGCGGCGGAAAAAAAGGGGAATTTTCGTGTCCTGAGGGGCCGAACGGCTGGAGATGCCCTAATACTCGGGCACATCCTCGCATCAGCTGCTCTCTGAATTCGCATCAACTACTCGCTCTCTTTGGTGAAGACTCAGTAATTTTAATCGCATTTTATTGTTTACTGGTCTGGCATGATGGGTGAAGTAGTACCCACGAGGCAAAAGAAAACCGGTTGTATTGAGCAGTTACATTCATGCATCTTTGATCTTTTGTGTTAGATTATTGTCTCATGGTTGAGTTACGCCTCTAGTGATAAGTTTTTGTTTGTGTTTGACTACATGCGATTAGGCTATAATCTAGCTAGAAATGAGTAGTTGTCATGCACACAATAATTAATACGTGCAAAGCTTGTGTTCACCCGTTGCAACACACAGACATTTTGCTAGTTTAACAAAAAAAAAGTTGAGACCATGAAATTCGAACGCGGGCGATGGAGCAGCAGAACACGGCATCAGCCGCTAGGCTAAGCTCAACTTGATATTTTTATTGGATGTTTAGTCTTTTTATTCGTCTCTGTTTAGGAATGCGTGGCGCACGCGCGTCTGATGCGCCACGGATTCGTCCCGAGAGGGGATATCGCGCGTATACGCGTCTCTGGCCTCACTGTATACTCGATCGATTCCCTTTTCTCTCTTTCCCTATCAGCCACCGAGAACACCCGCCCCAAACTCCTAGAGGACACGTGCTTCTAAATACTGTGGATGAGCTGATAAATGATTCGGATATGACGTGGAACATGGAATTGCTTACTGATATTTTTAACCCGCTGGATATTGAAAGAATTCTACGGATTCCTTTAAATGAGAACCTAGAGGAGGATTTCGTGGCATGGCACTTTACAAAGACTCACATGTTCTCGGTTAAATCGGCGTATTACGTCGAGTGGAATCATTTAAATGGCAATAAATTAACTCGCCCTAACGGACATGGAACTTCGGCTCCTAACCCGGTTTGGGATATCCTATGGAAGCTGAAAATACCAACTAAAGTGAAGATTTTTGGATGGAAGGCTTTACAAGGTACTGTTCCTGGGATGGCTGTGCTTGCTGATAGACATGTTCCTGTCTCGGCCCAATGCCATGTTTGCTTCCAAGGTCCGGAGACAATACATCATTTGATGTTCGGGTGTTTGAGAGCACAACAAGTTTGGAATTCTATTGGCCTGGGGAGTATAATTGAGCAGTTCTTGTCCTTGGATCGCTCGGGTTTGGTAGTTCTGGAGGAAATACTTCGGAGCAATTCGAGTACGCCTCCACATGTGAGTCATATTGGTTTAAATGAAGCTATTCTTGTGGCAGCCTGGTACATCTGGTGGCAACGGAGAGAAAGTGTAAAGGGAGAGCAAGTCGCTTCCCCACAGCGATCGGCCTTCTCAATATTAGCGCTGGCGACTAATTACACAAGAGCTGAGAAAAGGATAACGCCAAAAGAGATTTCTTGGGTTAAACCATCTCTTAATTCTTATAAATTAAACATTGATGCTTGTTTCTTTTCTAATGTTACAAGAGCTACAACAGCAGTTTTACGTAACAAGACCTCGGATGTCGACCGGTTATTGTTGAATCGGACTCCTTGGAACTTGTTCATGCTTTTAATGGTGTGATTGAAATCTGGAGTCCTTATGCTGCCATATTATCGGATTGCTTCCAAATTGCTAGAAGAATTGGAGATGTTTCTGTTCAACATTGCAAGCGAGAGGCAAATGGTGTAGCCCATAAATTAGCTAGAGTAACTTATGATTCTAATTCTAGTTTTTCTTGGAATGATGAACCCCCGGGGTTTATCGTTGCGGATGTAATAAACGATGTATCTGTGTTTGGTTGAGGCGGCAAGTTTTCAGACGCACCTTTTTCCTTTCCAGGGTACCGTAAGGGACTAGAAAGGTTTTTAATGAGGCGGACTTGCTGACCATATATATGAGGTGGAAAATTTCAAAAAAAAGAGAACACCCGCCCCTGGTCACGGGGATCCCTAGAGAGAGCGCCACTGCCGCTGCCACTGGAGTCCCTGGAGAGTGCGCCACCGCCGCCGCCACCGGAGGAGCTCCACCGCCCCGGCCGCCAAGTACCTGGTGAGACGCCTCTCTCCCCCTAGACGGCGCCGGTTGATTCCCTCCCCACGCCGGTCGATTCTCTCACCCCTCGCCGTAAGGGGCTGCGATTTCTTGGCTGCTCTCTCCAGGACTGAGCTTTAGATAAATCTTGGCTGCGATTTCTTCCAAACAGACATGGGAATGGACCGGACACGCAATGTGTTCGGTGAAATGAGCATGTGCTCAGGTAAACAACCCAACCGAAAGGCGAGTCCGTGACGCGCCGCCTCCTCGAGTTTCACAGCGCGGGCGACGGCGTCACGGTGGCCGGTGCCAGCGCCACGAGCGCGGCGTTGTCGTCGAAGAGGTGGCCGTTGTCGTTGAACATCTCGAAAACCTTGCCGGTGGTGTTCTAGCTTGCTGGTGGGTGGTGGCACGGCGCCAGCGCCACTGATTCTTTGAGAATCATAATAATCGGGCCACCCTTTTTCCATTCAGGTACTCTAGCAACTACCTGTGAGAACATGCTGCAACTACCTGTGAGTACATGTATACATACCGTATAAATACGTGTACAAACAAAACTGCGTAAACGTATATAATAATCAGTGGCACATCAAAAGGAATCAGTGGCGCAGAGCATCAGTGGCGCATCTATGTGGTGCGACATTGATTCCCTAAAGTGCATGCATACTCTAGAGAATCAGTGGCGCAATAAAGTCATGCGCACCATTGGAGAATCAGTGGCGCATCCCTTTGGCGCGCCACTGATTCTCCAATGGTGCGCAACTGATTCTCTGGGGAATGTGTGGCGCATGACTTTATTGCGCCACTGATTCTCTAGAGTATGCATGCACCGCGCCACTGATTCTCCAGGGAATCAGTGGCGCAATAGTAGTGGCGCACCATGATGCGCCACTGATTTCCCAAAGTGGTGCGCCACTAATGCCCTTTTTCCTAGTAGTGAGGGGGGCTCCGGAGCGTCTCGATCCCAATAAAAGCTAGGGGGTGTCATACCATGTTATCATATGTGTGTTGTGTGATTTGTATGGCAAATATTGCACTTTGGGGTATGACCCGCTTCACCGGCATCCACTTCTCTCTATGGAGTTTACATGCGCTCATAGGCCGAAACTCCCGTATCGGATGAAACATCGGGAATCTCCCGAAGGGTTGTGTTATACCTATGTGTTTTGTGTTCCTATGGCCTACCCTAAAAAAAAAATACAAGTTTCACATTGCTACCCCCCTTTCGACGCCGTTACCGCGTGTATTCATATAAGTCCGGTATTTATCTAGCGGGTCTATGGTTTTACCGGAGGGGGGCTATAGAGCGTCCAGATCCCAACACAAGCTAGGGGCTATCATAGCATGTTATAATAGGTATGTTTTTTGTTTTTTATGTAGATTGCACTCCGGGGTGTGAACCGCTTCACCGGCATCCACTTCTCCATAGTGAGTTTGCATGCGCTTATAGGCTGAAACTTTCGTATCGGACGGAACATCGGGATTCTTTTGAAGAGATGTGTTCTAACAATGTGTTTTGTGTTCCTATGCACTACCCTAACACTACCAAGGAACTAGTTCAATATTTCTAACCCCTTTCGACGCGGTTACCGTGTGTATCCGTATAAGTCTGGTATTTCTCCAACGGGTCTAGGGTTTCATCGGAGGGGGGCTCTGGAGCGTCTTGATTCCAACACAAGATAGGAGTTGTCATACCATGTTAGTATAGGTGTGTTGTGTGCTTTGGATAGCGAAGATTGCACTTTGGGGGTATGACCCGCTTCACAGGCATCCACTTCTCTCTACGGAGTTTACATGCGCTTATAGGCTGAAACTTCCGTATCGGGCGAAACATGGGGAATCTACCGAAGAGTTGTGTTCTAACAATGTGTCTGTGTTCCTATGGCCTACCCTATCACAACCAAGCAACTAGTTCCACAAAATGCTACCCCCTTTCGACGTCGTTACAACGTGTATCCGTATAAGTCCAGTATTTCTCCAGCTGGTCTAGGCTTTCACCGGAGGGGGGCTCCGGAGCGGCTCGATCCCAACAAAAGCTAGGGTGTGTCATACCATGTTATTATAGGTGTGTTGTGTGATTTGTATGGAAAATATTTCACTTTGGGGTATGACCCGCTTCACCGGCATTCACTTCTCTCTATGGAGTTTACATGCGCTCATAGGCCGAAACTCCCGTATCGGACGAAACATCGGGAATCTCCCGAAGGGTTGTGTTATACCTATGTGTTTTGTGTTCATGTGTACTACCCTAAAAGAAACAAGAAACTAGTTCCACATTGCTACCCCCCTTTCGACGCCGTTACCGAGTGTATTCATATAAGTCCAGTATTTCTCTAGCGGGTCTATGGTTTTACCGGAGGGGGGCTATAGAGCTTCCAGATCGCAACACAAGATAGGTGGTGTAATACCATGTTATATAGGTATGATGTTAGTTTTTTATGTCAAAGATTGCACTCCGGGGTGTGACCCGCTTCACCGACATCCACTTCTCCATAGTGAGTTTGCATGCGCTTATAGGCTGAAACTCCCGTATCGGACGGAACATCGGGATTCTTCCGAAGAGTTGTGTTCTACCAATATGTTTTGTATTCCTATGTATTACATTAACACTACCAAGGAACTAGTTCAATATTTCTACCCCTTTTGACGCCGTTACCGCGTGTATCCGTATAAGTCTGGTATTTCTCCAACGGGTCTAGGGTTTTACCGGAGGGGAGCTTTGGAGCGTCTTGATCCCAACACAAGCTAGGAGTTTTCATACCATATTAGTTTAGGTGTGTTGTGTGCTTTGGATGGCGAATATTGCACTCCGGGGTATGACCGCTTCACCGGTATCCAACTTCTCTCTACGGAGTTTACATGCGCTTATAGGCTGAAACTTCCATATCAGACGGCACATCGGGAATCTTCCGAAGAGTTGTTTTCGAAATATGTGTTTTGTGTTCCGATGGACAACCCTAAATCAACCAAGAAACTAGTTCCACATTGCTACCACCTTTCGATGCTGCTACCGCATTTATCCGTATAAGTCCGGTATTTCTCTAGCGGGTCTAGGGTTTCACCGGAGGGGGGCTCTGGAGCGTATGGATCCCAACACAAGCTACGGGTTGTCATACCATGTTAGTATAGGTGTTTTGTGTGCTTTGGATGGCGAATATTGTACTCCACGGTATGACCCGCTTCACCGACATCCACTTCTCTCTACGGAGTTTACATGCGCATATAGGCTGGAACTCCCGTATCGGACGAAACATGGGGAATATTCCGAAGAGTTGTGTTCTACCTATGTGTTTTGTGTTCCTATGGCCTACCCTAACACAACAAAGCGACTAATTCCACACTGCTACCCCTTTTGATGCTGTTACCGCGTGTATTCAAATAAGTCCGGTATTTCTCTAGCGGGTCTAGGGTTAAACCGGAGGGGGGCTACAGAGCGTCAGGATCGTGACACAAGGTAGGGGGTGTCATACCAATTTATATAGGTATGTTGTTTGTTTTTTATGTCAAAGATTGCACTCCGGGGTGTGACCTGCTTCACCGGCATCCACTTCTCCATAGTGAGTTTGCATGCGCTTATAGGCTGAAACTGCCGTATCGGACGGAACATTGGGATTCTTCCAAAGAGTTGTTTTCTACCAATGTGTTTTGTGTTCCTATGTTCTACCCTAACACTACCAAGGAACTAGTTCAATATTTCTACCCCTTTTGACGCCGTTACCGCGTGTACCGTATAAGTCTGGTATTTCTCGAACGGGTCTAGGGTTTCACCGGAGGGGGCTCTGGAGCGTCTGGATCCCAACACAAGCTAGGCTTTGTCATACCATGTTAGTTTAGGTGTGTTGTGTGCTTTGGATGGCGAAGATTGAACTCCTGGGTATGACCCGCTTCACCGGCATCCACTTCTCTCTATGGAGTTTACATGCGCTTATAGGCTAAATCTCTCGTATCGGACAAAACATGGGGAATCTTCCGAAGAGTCGTGTTATACCTATGTGTTTTGTCTTCCTATGTCCTACACTAACACAGAAAAGAAACTAGTTCCACAAAATTCTACCCACTTTCGACGTCGTTACCGCGTGTATCCTTATAAATCCGATATTTCTCCAGCGGGTCTAGGGTTTCATAGGAGGGGGGCTCCAGAGCGTCTCGATCCCAACACAAGTTAGGGGGTGTAATACCATGTTATTATAGGTGTTCTGTGTGCTTTGGATGGAAAATATTTCACTGTGGGGTGTGACCCATTTCACCGGTGAAAGGGCACTATGGTCAACTAGAGGGGGGGGGGGCGGTGAAGAGGTTGACTACCAATTTTTCTTTTCTATTCCTTTTAGTGGGGCTAAGCAAGATAAGATAAGGTTCTATAGATGTGCGTCTAGGTGAGCAACCTATGTGGACAAGATAATATGCGCAACGTAAGTAAAGCGTAAGGTAGTAAAGCAAACAACAAGTGTAAACAAGGAGACAAGGATATGATTCCCATAGTTCCTTCTCATAGAGAAGTACGTCTACATTGGAGAGGTGGGGAGCCACCTAGGCGCTCCTCAATAGCACGGTTGTGCACACCTTGTTCTCCTTGAGCTTCTCCGGTGAGGGAGATTCTCGTTTCCACTATGAGGTCGACTTGAAGGCGTTGACCAAACCTTTACAAGGGCTCGAGGTCACTCCACAAGATGGATGGAGGCTCTCAAGCAATCCGTAGCTTCTTGCAACAAGGTGGAAACTACAAGCACAAGATCTACTAAGGCTTCTAGGCCTCAAGTAGGATTCTAGATCTACTAGGTTGTGGTGGATGGATTTGAGATTCCTTTGGTGAAAGTATGGATCTAGGCCTCCTCTAGCTCTCCACCAAGTATGGGAGTGATTGGGTGGACGGAGTGGGAGATCTAGGCGGATGAAGCTTTCATTAATAGCTATGAGAGAGAATGGGGAAAATCTTGGCATTTAAGAGGTAGGGGAAGGGGTATGTATACCCCTTCATTTAATGGCCGTTGCAGTCCAGGAGCACCGGAGGCTCCGGTGGTTTCACCGGAGGCTCCGGTGGTTTCACCGGAGGCTCCGGTGGGCTTCTTTCCATTTGCGCGGTGGTGCAGCGCACCAGCTCATTCTTGTGGCGCCATGGGGCGGAGGTTCCGGTGGTGGTAGCGGAGGTTCCGCCCACCGGAGGCTCCGGTGGAGCCTCCGCTCTTATCCAACAGAAGCAAGTTTTAGCGGAGCCCCCACCGGAGGCGCACCGGAGCCAATTTGCACAGGGGCCAGGTGGGACCACCGAAGGCTCCGGTGGAACCTCCGCTGTTATCTAACAGAACATGGTTTTGGCGGAGCCTCCACCGAAGGTCCACCGGATGCCATTTGCGTACAGGACCTGTGATGGAGATGACGGAGGCTCCGGTGGATATAGCGGAGGCTCCGCCCTGGCCTCCGCTCTTATGCACCAGAGTGAGGTTTGGGCGGAGCCTGCACCGGACCCGCACCGGAGCCTGGGCGGTGCCTTTGGTGGATTCACCGGAGCCTCCGCTCCTGTGCAGAAAACTGCTCCTTGGATTTCTTTCTCCTAGCTCTTTTCATTTAAACCGAACACTTGCCCATATAGTTTAGTGAACTTGATTAACCTGGGCATTTTCATATATCAAACAAACATTAGATCAAATAGATATGTTGTCATATAATTATCAAAACGGACGATGATCTTTCAGCCGGCATCCACTTCTCTCTATGGAGTTTACATGCGCGTATAGGCTAAAACTCCTGTATCAGACAAAACATCGGGAATCTTCGGAAGAGTTGTGTTCCACCGATGTGTTTTGTGTTCCTATGGAATACACAAACACAACCAATAACCTAGTTTCACATTGCTAGCCCCTTTAGACGTCGTTACTGCGTGTATTCGTATAAGTCCGGTATTTCTCCAGCGGGTTTAGGGTTTCACCCGAGGGGTGCTACGGTGCGTACGGATCCCGACACAAGCTAGGGGGTGTCATAAAATGTTAGTATATGTTTGTTGTGTGATTTTAATGGCAAAGATTTCACCACGGGGTGTGACTCGCTTCACCGACATCCACTTCTCTCTAGTGAGTTTGCATGCGCTTATAGGTTGAAACTCCCGTGTTGGACAAAACATCGGGAATCTTACGAAGAGCTGCGTTCTACCTATGTGCTTTGTGATCTTATGGCCTACCATAAAACAACCAAGCAACTAGTTACACATTTCTACCTCCTTTCGACACCGTTACTGCGTGTATTCGTATAAGCCGATATTTCTCCAACAGGTCAAGGGTTTCGCCGGAGGGAGGCTACGGAGCGTCCGGATCCCAACAAGCTAGGGGGTGTCATAACATGTTATTATAGTTCAGTTGTGTGCTTTGGATGGAAAATATTGAACTCCGAGGTATGACCCGTTTCACCGGCATCCACTTCTCTCTGTGGAGTTTATATGCGCTTATAGGCTGAAACTCCCGTATCCGAAGAGTTGTGTTCTACCTATGTGTTCTGTTTCTATGATACACCCTACCGTGTGTATTCGTATAAGTCTGGTATTTCTCCAACGGGTGTAGGGTTTCACCGGAGGGGGGCAACAAAGCGTCCTGATCCCAACACTAGCTAGGGGGTGTCATACCATATTAGTATAGGTGTATTGTGTGGTTTATATGGAAAATATTGTACTCCGAGGTATGACCTGCTTCACCGGCATCCACTTCTCTCTATGGAGTTTACATGCGCTTATAGCCTGAAATTCCCATATCGGATGAACCATCGGGAATCTCCCAAATATTTGTGTTCTACCTATGTGTTTTGTGTCCCTATGGATTACCCTAACACAACCAAGAAACTAGTTAAACATTTCTACCCCCTTTCAATGCCGTTACCGCGTGTATTTGTATAAGTCTAGTATTTCTCCAGCGGGTCTAGGATTTCACCGGAGGGGGGCTCCGGAGCGTCTGGATCCCAACACAATATAGGGGGTGTCATACCATGTTATTATAGCTTTGTTTTGTGATTTGTATGGAAAATATTGCACGCCGGGGTGTGACCCGCTTCACCGGCATCCACTTCGCTCTAGTGAGTTTGCATGCGCTTATAGGCTGAAACTCACGTATCGGACAAAACATCAGGAATCCATCTATGTGTTTTGTGTTAATATGGCCTACCATAACACAACCAAGAAAATAGTTACACATTGCTACCCCCTTTCGATGAAGTTACCGTGTTTATTCAAATAAGTCCGGTATTTCTCCAGCGGGTCTAGGGTTTCACCGGAGGGGTGCTCCGGAGCGTATGGATCCCAACACAAGCTAGGGAATGTCATAACATGTTAGTATAGGTATGGTTCGTGTTTTTATGGAAAATATTGCACTCCGGGGTGTGATCCGCTTCACCGGCATCCACTTCATAGTGAGTTTGCATGCACTTATAGGCTGAAACTCCCGTATCGGACAGAACATCGGGATTCTTCCCAAGAGTTGTGTTCCACCTATGTGTTGTATGTTCCTATGGCCTACCCTAACACAACAAAGCAAATATTTACACTTTTCTACCCCCTTTCGACGTCGTTACCGCGTGTATTCGTATAAGGCTGGTATTTATCGAGCTGGTCTAGGGTTTCACCGGAGGGGGGTTCCGGGGCGTTCGGATCCCAACATAAGCTAGGGGGTGTCATACCATGTTAGTATAGGTGTGTTGTGTGATTTTTATGGAAAATATTGCACTCCGTGGTGTGACTCGCTTCACCGACATCCACTTCTCTATAGTGAGTTTACATGCGCTTATAGGCTCAAACTCTCGTATCAGACGAAACATGGGGAATCTTCTAAAGAGTTGTGTACTACCTATGTTTTCTGTGTTATTATGGCCTATCCTAATATAACCAAGCAAATAGTTCCACATTTATACCCCCTTTCGACGCCGTTAGCGCATGTATTCGTGTAAGCGTGGTATTTCTCCACTGGTTCTAGGGTTTCACCAGAGGGTGGCTACAGAGCGTCTGGATCCCAACAAATGATAGGGTGTGTCATACCATGTTATTAGAGGTGTGTTGTGTGATTTGGATGGAAAATATTTCACTCTGGGTGTGACCCACTTCACCGGCATCCACTTCTCTATAGTGAGTTTACATGCGCTTATAGGCTGTAACTCCCGTATCGGACGAAACATCAAAAATCTTCCAAAGAGTTGTGTTGTACATATGTGTTTTGCGTTCCTATGTCCTACCCTAACACTAACAAGAAACTAGTTGGACACTGCTACCCCATTTCGACGCTGTTACCGCGTGTATCCGTATAAGTCCGGTATTTCTCCTGCGGGTTTAGGGTTTCACCGGAGTGGGGATACGTAGCGTCCAGATCCCAACAAAAGATAGGGGGTTTCATACCATGTTAGTATAGGTGTGTTGTGTGATTTTCATGGAAAATATTGCACTCCGGGGTATGACCCGCTTCACCGGCATCCACTTCTCTCTATGGAGTTTACATGCGCTTATAGGCTGAAACCCCCATATCGAACGAAACATCGGGAATCTCCCGAAGGGCTGTGTTCTACCTATATGTTTTGTGTTCCTATGGACTACCCTAACAAAACCAAGCAACTAGTTCCACATTGCTACCCCCTTTTTACGCCTGTATTTCTCCAGCGGCTCTAGGGTTTCCCCGGAGGGGGGCTACGGAGCGGCTGGATCCCAACCCAAGCTAGGGGTGTCATAACATGTTAGTATAGGTATTTTGTGTGATTTGGATGGAAAATATTACACTACGGGGTGTGACCCGCTTCACCGGCATCCACTTCTCTCTAGTGAGTTTGCATGCGCTTATAGGCCGAAACTCCTGTATCGGACGAAACATTGGGAATCTTCCGAATAGTTGGGTTATAGCTATGTATTTTGTGTTCCTATGTCCTACCCTAACACAAATAAGAAACTAGTTCCACATTGCTACCCCCTTTCGACGTCGTTGCCGCATTTATTCGTATAAGTCTGGTATTTCTCCATCGGGTATAGGGTTTCACCGGAGGGGGGCTCCGGAGCGTCTGGATCGCAACATAAGCTAGGTGGTGTCATACCATGTTAGTATAGGTATGTTTGTTTGTTATTTATGGCAAATATTGCACTCTGTGGTTTGACCCGCTTCACCGGCATTCTTTTCTCTATAGTGACTTTGCATGCTCTTATAGGCTGAAACTCCCGTATCGGACGAAACATCGGGATTCTTCCGAAGAGTTGTGTTCCGCCTATGTGTTTTGTGTTCCTATGTCGTACCCTAACACAACCTAGGAACTAGTTCCACTTTGCTACCCCCTTTTGACGTCGTTACCGCGCGTATCCATGTAAGTCCGGTATATCTCCATCGGTACTAGGGTTTCACAGGAGGAAGGTTCCTGAGCGTTCGGATCCCAACAGAAGCTAGGGGTGCCATAACATGTTATTATAGGTGTGTTTTGATCTTTTTATGGAAAATATTGCACTACTGAGTGTGGCCCGCTTCACCAACATCAACTTCTCAATAATGAGTTTACATGCGCTTATAGGGTGAAACTCCCGTATCGGACGAAACATGGGGAATCTTCTGAAGATTTGTGTAGAACCTATGTGATTTGTGTTATTATGGCCTATACTAACACAACCAAGAAACTAGTTCCACATTTCTACCCCCTTTCGACGTCGTTACCGTGTGTATTCTTATAAGTTCGGTATTTCTCCAGCGGGTCTAGGGTTTCACCGGAGGGGGGCTCTGAAGCGTCTGGATCCCAACACAAGATAGGGGGTGTCATACCATGTTAGTATAGGTGTGGTGTGTGCTTTGGAGGGTAAATATTGCACTCCGGGGTGTGACCCGCTTGACCGGCATCCACTTCTCTATAGTGAGTTTACATGCGCTTATAGGCTGAAACTCCCGTATCGGACAAAACATCGGGAATCTTATGAAGAGTTGTGTTTTAACTATGTGTTTTGTGTTCCTATGTCCTACCCTAACACAACCAAGGAACTAGTTCCACATTGCTACCCACTTTCGACGCCGTTATCGCGTGTATCCGTATAAGTCCGGTATTTCTCCCCCGGGTCTAGGGTTTCACCGGAGGGGGGCTCTGGAGCGTCTGAATCCGAACACAAGCTAGGGGTTGTCATGCCATGTTAGTATAGGTGTGTTGTGTTCTTTGGATGGAAAATATTTCACTCCGGGGTGTGACCCGCTTCACCGACATCCACTTCTATCTATGGAGTTTACATGCGCTTATAGAATATTCCGAAGAGTTGTGTTCCACCTATGTGTTCTGTGTTCCTATGGAATACCCAAACACAACCAATAATCTAGTTCCACATTACTAGCCCCTTTCAACGCCGTTACCGCGTGTATTCGTATAAGTCCGGTATGTAACACCTGGGGTGTTACCCTAAATAGAGTTGTTTGTTTTTCTTTTTTGCATTGCATCACATGCATTACATGAGCATTGCATCCTGTTCACAAAAACAACTCAAATTTCAAACCAAATTAAACTTTCAAACATTGTCCCAATTTTCCAATTTAATTTTTTTTACAAACTAAAACAACTCAATTGTTTCCATAGTTTTGAAGTTGAGTATTTAAATTTGCTTGTTAATAAAACTCCTTTTATCAACACACTAATGGAAAATTTAATTTCCAATCATTTTCCTTCTTAATGGGCATGTTTCAAATTGTGGGTTTAAAAAATCAAATTCTTGCAAACTATTAAATTCATTGATGTTTGCATAATTGCTTGAACTTATTAAATAAAATTTGTTTATTTCCAAAATTCCAAACCAAACCCTATTTGAAAATCACCTAACAATCTAATATCAAATTAATAATTCAAATTGTTGAAAATCATTAAAACTACCTTGTTATTTGCTATTTTGATAATCAATAAAAATAGTTCATAAAGAAATAAAAATAAAAACCCACAACCCCAACCTTTCTTTCTCTCTTCCCTTTTCTTTTCTTACAAGCAAAAAAAAAAAGATAAGGAAAAAATAAAAAGCAAAAGGAAGGAGAGAGGCAGCCCACAGCCCATTTTTTTTCCCAGGCCACTCTAGCCAGCCCGATACCCCTTCGAGTTTGGCGTCTTCCTCCTCGCTTCCGTCAGCAATGGTACGATCCACGCACCACCGTGAGATCCTTCTCCACCCCTCCGATGCTGCTCCGTACCAAGCTCTAGCCCCAATAAAACCACCTACCCTCTGCATGCCCTAGACCCACCCTAGCCCCTGCGTTTTCCTCTGCCGCCGCCGTCCTCTCTACCTCCCTCCCTCTCTCTGAAATTCTTCTCTGCAACCATCCGATCACCGCCACCACTACCTCGCCGTCGCCGCAACTGCCTGGCCACCAGTGAGCCAACCTGGGAGGTGGAGAAGAACCACCCCACCTCCCTCTTACTCCTCGTCCTCGAACACCAGCCGGAGAAGCACGGGGTCGTCTGCATCGTCTTCGTTTTCAGTATCGGGCGCCGACAAGGTCTTCAAATCACCGTCGTCAGGAACTGGCCGCTCGCCGTCGCCCCGATCCTCCTCAAGCCAAGCCCTCCACGGGAACGGAACCGTGGCGAGTCCCTCGGCATGCCGCGCTTCTTCGCCGTGGCTGGTATTCGCCGTGGATGCCGCGCCGTCGACGATTTCCTCCGCCGCCGTCCGACGCTGCTGTCCGTCGACAGCAGCCTCGCCTTCCTCGACTCCACCGTGGTGAGCGCCCACCTTTTTCCCTCCTTCCCCTCTCCTTTCCGCCCACGCGTCGGCACGCACCACGCACACCGGCGAGCACAGCACACCCGATGCAAGATAACTCACCGCCGGCCGCCTTGCTCCTCTGCTAATATGTTAACTGCATCTGAACTTAGTTCAGTTACAGTATCTGCCGCAACTGAACCTCAAAAGCGCCGCATCTGTATCTGAACCAAAACAACAGTAGCACCGCATTGGTTCAGTTCCATCCGCACGCAAGCGAGCCCGCGGGTTCGAGTCCTACCAAGGGGATTTATCCCCACCTTTTTCGCTGCCACGCGCGCAGGGGCAGGGCCCACAGGTCATTGGCCCCTGCTGCCACCTCACCGCGCCCACGCCCACGTGGCCGCCACTTGGGCACGGGCCCGCGTCGCAGAGGCCCAGGCTAGGTTACCCTGGGTGCAAAACGCCCCAGGGGCCCCTCTGCAAATTCCTTTTTCTTTCTTAAGTCCCTGCTATTACATTTTGGCCCCTAAAATAAAAATGTGAATAACTTTCAAATTACAAATCCAATTAAGATAAATAAAATATGTTTGTTAAAACAAATTAAATTATCTATCTATTTAAACCATTTGTAATCTGTTTTGAATATTTCCAATACATCCAAATTTCAAATTCAAACAAATCCTCTTAATTTTGGTTAATTCCATAAGTAATTCATACTTAATTCAATTAACCCAAATAAAATATGTTTTTCAGTCCAAATTCAATGTACTTTCTGTTTATCAACTTTGTTTTGCATTTTGGGCAATTAAAATTAATGTTATTTAATAATCCTTAAAAGTGACAAACTAAATGGCATAATTAATAACTTTCAAATGGTTGCTCCAAATTAAATACTCCAAACATGAATTTCATCCAAAATCACATGCCACACTTGAATATCCACTTTGTTTTCTGGTTTGCAATAATTAATTTGGATAATTGTTTCACCTCTTATTTAATGCAATTCAAATTGCCAAAATTCATAACTAATTCATTTTAATTTTGAATCAAACAAATAAAATATGTTTTCCAATCAGAAGATTGCAAGGAATATGTTCATGCCATTCATATCTCTGTTTGCATCTTATCTTGTGCATTTTAGATCTTGTTATGCATGTTCATCTATATGACAACATATGGAATGTGTGGGCTAATTATTTCCAGCTGTTGCCCCTTCCATTTAAATTGCCCAACTCATCTACTTTATTGTTTGCCATGCTAAACAACATTTAACTTGATGGTTAGTTAAACAACTTGAACCAATTCCTATTTCTCCGGACTCCGGTTCCGATTAAATTGCTTAAGTTGTTTCCCCTGTTGCATCTTGTCATGCCATGCATATAAAATAGGATCATGCTGGATCTTTTGCCGTAGTAGTAATTGTTGCATCCGGTGTTTCTTTTAGTTCGTTGCTTCTTCGCGGATAGGACGTTGAGATGATGTGAGCAACGACAAGTTCTTCTACCTTGCGGGATCTCAGGCAAGTATACTCACTTGCTGCCATATGGCTACCTTTCATCACTTGTTACCGATTCTTTCCGTTGTTCTTATTCTAGCCTTATGTTCGATGCTTGTGTCTCGATCCTATCGTATGTTTACCCTGCAGCCATGATATAGCCCTTCCTTCCACTTCCTATTAACTGTTGCTTGTTTACCTTGTTGGCCCTCGTGTCGTAGTTGCATGCTTAGGTTTGTTTGTGCTCGAGTTTTGTTATCCTTTGTCGTATCATCTGTTTAGTTTATAGTTTGGTTTCAATTCAATCAACAACATGTTAATGTTTGGGGTAATAATAATTTGAAGTTAAGGCACCGGCAGGAGGCCCGGGTAAGGGTTTTGGAGCCGGCTGGTGTCGAAACTAGGAAAAGAGTCTTGTCTACTGATCCATGATGAGCGTGCTCACCGCATCCGGGTGGTAGTATGGGACCCCCCTCGACTTAGACCTGATCTGCAGTTTGTCCGAAGAGCCACACTTAGTTCGGGTGTTCCATTTGCTCCTTGCATAATGGGAGGGCCCCCCATGGTTACTGGTGATGGTTATGATGATGATGATGATGCATATAGGGCGAGGCCTATGGTGCCGGGGGGTGTGGTTTTCACCCTTGCGCTTAGGTTAGGCGGACTGGCCGGGACCTTATAGCTCCATCGCTCCGAGGATGGGTTGTAGAGATGGTTTGAGTCGTGTCAAGCCAACCTGAGTTTTAGTTGGTGGCTTGAGTGTGTACGGGTACTGGAGCACACCCTGTAGGGATAAATCTTCTCGAGAAGCCGTGTTTTCCGCGGTTATGGATGACTTGGTGAAAGTACTGGCTAACAAGTACTCAGAATAACTTACACCTAACTAATACTAATTTGACTAGTAATAGGCTTATTGACACAATAACCTGAATCATCATTAATCCAACTGTGTGAGTTATCCTTGGGTTGCTTCCTTAGTAGGGGGTGACATTGGATGGGTTTGTTTGAAGTTATCTTTCAGTTGGTTACAATACGCTATCTTATCTTCTTTCTGTTAGCCGGAAGTTGTAGTGTGTTTCTGTAGTTGGTTAGTGCAGCCCGCTGCCGCTTATTTGCAATAATCCTTTCCTTTCCGTTGAACCCAAAGTATTTGTATCTTGTGATGATCGGGTTACGCCAGTATCTTGTGAGTATGGGTTTATCCACTTGCCAGTACTTAACCGTAATGACCCACGAATTCATTTTCGTGGCTGCATATTCAACATTGCAGTCAACAGGTTTGAAGTCTGACGACATTAGCTTGGGAATCCCTCTGGCTTGGCCTGGGCAGGGATTGGACGCTCTCGGTTATCTTCAGGATTCTTAGTCCAATTTGTATCTTGTCCGTAGTCGGACTCTATGTTGTTTCTTCCGCTGTTATTTGGATCTTTGTATTGTATCAGTTGTATCCTTGACTCGTTTGAGTCGTCTTGTATAAATCTCTTCTGTTGTTGTGGAATAGTCGTGAACTGTTGTAATGTTATCACAAGTGGCAACCTGGAATCGGTTATTATGCGGATTTGGCGGGAATGCTGAAATCTGCATAGTGCCTGATCTCGGGGCGTCACAAATGGTATCAGAGCCTTGGTTCCGATTCCCGAGATTGTTTCGATACGAATGGTTATCGAAGCAACGGGTCCGCAAAGCCTGTAGGGTAACCTCGCTAACGGTCGTTGTTTCTAGAGTGTCAAAAACTACTTCTGCTAAACTATTTTGGAAACATCTCAATAGGATTCTTGTTTTCTCCTTATCTCTATTCTATTCCCCTCCCATCTTATTTGTTTTGGAGTCTTCCCCTCTTGTCTATCTTTCAAAGTGTTAGGAGCCTACGTGGGTGGACGTTTTCTGAGCCTTTAACCTAATAGGTTCGATCATCGAAAGATTCCTGGTGGAAGAACATCGTCGTCATCCCGAGCAAGAATCTCTTGTTAGTGGTGTCGAGGAGATCAACTGGAAGCATGAAGAATCGTTAGTTGAACTTCTTTCCCCTCCCGGGTTAGCAGGTGGATTGCGAGGGCGCAATCCATTGTTAGTGGTGTCGTTTGTAACACCTGGGGTGTTACCCTAAATAGAGTTGTTTGTTTTTCTTTTTTGCATTGCATCACATGCATTACATGAGCATTGCATCATGTTCACAAAAACAACTCAAATTTCAAAGCAAATTAAACTTTCAAACATTGTCCCAATTTTCCAATTTAATTTTTTTTTTACAAACTAAAACAACTCAATTGTTTCCATAGTTTTGAAGTTGAGTATTTAAATTTGCTTGTTAATAAAATTCCTTTTATCAACACACTAATGGAAAATTTAATTTCCAATCATTTTCCTTCTTAATGGGCATGTTTCAAATTGTGGGTTTAAAAAATCAAATTCTTGCAAACTATTAAATTCATTGATGTTTGCATAATTGCTTGAACTTATTAAATAAAATTTGTTTATTTCCAAAATTCCAAACCAAACCCTATTTGAAAATCACCTAACAATCTAATATCAAATTAATAATTCAAATTGTTGAAAATAATTTAAACTACCTTGTTATTTGCTGTTTTGATAATCAATAAAAATAGTTCATAAAGAAATAAAAATAAAAACCCACAACCCCAACCTTTCTTTCTCTCTTCCCTTTTCTTTTCTTACAAGCAAAAAAAAAAAGATAAGGAAAAAATAAAAAGCAAAAGGAAGGAGAGAGGCAGCCCACAGCCCAATTTTTTTCCCAGCCCACCCTAGCCAGCCCGATACCCCTTCGAGTTTGGCGTCTTCCTCCTCGCTTCCGTCTGCAATGGTACGATCCATGCACCACCGTAAGATCCTTCTCCCCCCCTCCGATGCTGCTCCGTACCAAGCTCTAGCCCCAATAAAACCACCTACCCTCTGCATGCCCTAGACCCACCCTAGCCCCTGCGTTTTCCTCTGCCGCCGCCGTCCTCTCTACCTCCCTCCCTCTCTCTGAAATTCTTCTCTGCAACCATCCGATCACCGCCACCACTACCTCGCCGTCGCCGCAACTGCCTGGCCACCAGTGAGCCAACCTGGGAGGTGGAGAAGAACCACCCCACCTCCCTCTTACTCCTCGTCTTCGAACACCAGCCGGAGGAGCACGGGGTCGTCTGCATCGTGTTCGTTTTCAGTATCGGGCGCCGACGAGGTCTTCAAATCACCGTCGTCAGGAACCGGCCGCTCGCCGTCGCCCCGATCCTCCTCAAGCCAAGCCCTCCACGGGAACGGAACCGTGGCGAGTCCCTCGGCATGCCGCGCTTCTTCGCCGTGGCTGGTAGTCGCCGTGGATGCCGCGCCGTCGACGATTTCCTCCGCCGCCGTCCGATGCTGCTGTCCGTCGACAGCAGCCTCGCCTTCCTCGACTCCACCGTGGTGAGCGCCCACCTTTTTCCCTCCTTCCCCTCTCCTCTCCGCCCACGCGTCGGCACGCACCACGCACACCGGCGAGCACAGCACACCCGATGCAAGATAACTCACCGCCGGCCGCCTTGCTCCTCTGCTAATATGTTAACTGCATCTGAACTTAGTTCAGTTACAGTATCTGCCGCAACTGAACCTCAAAAGCGCCGCATCTGTATCTGAACCAAAACAACAGCAGCACCGCATTGGTTCAGTTCCATCCGCACGCAAGCGAGCCCGCGGGTTCGAGTCCTACCAAGGGGATTTATCCCCGCCTTTTTCGATGCCACGCGCGCAGGGGCAGGGCCCACAGGTCATTGGCCCCTGCTGCCACCTCACCGCGCCCACGCCCACGTGGCCGCCACTTGGGCACGGGCCCGCGTCGCAGAGGCCCAGGCTAGGTTACCCTGGGTGAAAAACGCCCCAGGGGCCCCTCTGCAAATTCATTTTTCTTTCTTAAGTCCCTACTATTACATTTTGGCCCCTAAAATAAAAATGTGAATAACTTTCAAATTACAAATCCAATTAAGATAAATAAAATATGTTTGTTAAAACAAATTAAATTATCTATCTATTTAAACCATTTGTAATCTGTTTTGAATATTTCCAATATATCCAAATTTCAAATTCAAACAAATCCTCTTAATTTTGGTTAATTCCATAAGTAATTCATACTTAATTCAATTAACCCAAATAAAATATGTTTTTCAGTCCAAATTCAATGTACTTTCTGTTTATCAACTTTGTTTTGCATTTTGGGCAATTAAAATTAATGTTATTTAATAATCCTTAAAAGTGACAAACTAAATGGCATAATTAATAACTTTCAAATGGTTGCTCCAAATTAAATACTCCAAACATGAATTTCATCCAAAATCACATGCCACACTTGAATATCCACTTTGTTTTCTGGTTTGCAACAATTAATTTGGATAATTGTGTAACTCTTATTTAATGCAATTCAAATTGCCAAAATTCATAACTAATTCATTTTAATTCCAAATCAAACAAATAAAATATGTTTTCCAATCAGAAGATTGCAAGGAATATGTTCATGCCATTCATATCTCTGTTTGCATCTTATCTTGTGCATTTTAGATCTTGTTATGCATGTTCATCTATATGACAACATATGGAATGTGTGGGCTAATTATTTCCAGCTGTTGCCCCTTCCATTTAAATTGCCTAACTCATCTACTTTATTGTTTGCCATGCTAAACAACATTTAACTTGATGGTTAGTTAAACAACTTGAACCAATTCCTATTTCTCCGGACTCCGGTTCCGATTAAATTGCTTAAGTTGTTTCCCCTGTTGCATCTTGCCATGCCATGCATATAAAATAGGATCATGCTGGATCTTTTGCCGTAGTAGTAATTGTTGCATCCGGTGTTTCTTTTAGTTCGTTGCTTCTTCGCGGATAGGACGTTGAGATGATGTGAGCAACGACAAGTTCTGCTACCTTGCGGGATCTCAGGCAAGTATACTCACTTGCTGCCATATGGCTACCTTTCGTCACTTGTTACCGATTCTTTCCGTTGTTCTTATTCTAGCCTTATGTTCGATGCTTGTGTCTCGATCCTATCGTATGTTTACCCTGCAGCCATGATATAGCCCTTCCTTCCACTTCCTATTAACTGTTGCTTGTTTACCTTGTTGGCCCTCGTGTCGTAGTTGCATGCTTAGGTTTGTGTGTGCTCGAGTCTTGTTATCCTTTGTCGTATCATATGTTTAGTTTATAGTTGGGTTTCATTTCAATCAACAACATGTTAATGTTTGGGGTAATAATAATTTGAAGTTAAGGCACCGGAAGGAGGCTCGGGTAAGGGTTTTGGAGCCGGCTGGTGTCGAAACTAGGAAAAGAGTCTTGTCTACTGATCCATGATGAGCGTGCTCACCGCATCCGGGTGGTAGTATGGGACCCCCCTCGACTTAGACCTGATCTGCAGTTTGTCCGAAGAGCCACACTTAGTTCGGGTGTTCCATTTGCTCCTTGCATAATGGGAGGGCCCCCCATGGTTACTGGTGATGGTTATGATGATGATGATGATGCATATAGGGCGAGGCATGTGGTGCCGTTGGGTGTGGTTTTCACCCTTGCGCTTAGGTTAGGCGGACTGGCCGGGACCTTATAGCTCCGTGGCTCCGAGGATGGGTTGTAGAGATGGTTTGGGTCGTGTCAAGCCAACCTGAGTTTTAGTTGGTGGCTTGAGTGTGTACGGGTACTGGAGCACACCCTGCAGGGATAAATCTTCTCGAGAAGCCGTGTTTTCCGCGGTTATGGATGACTTGGTGAAAGTACTGGCTAACAAGTACTCAGAACAACTTACACCTAACTAATACTAATTTGACTAGTAATAGGCTTATTGACACAATAACCTGAATCATCATTAATCCAACTGTGTGAGTTATCCTTGGGTTGCTTCCTTAGTAGGGGGTGACATTGGATGGGTTTGTTTGAAGTTATCTTTCAGTTGGTTACAATACGCTATCTTATCTTCTTTCTGTTAGCCGGAAGTTGTAGTGTGTTTCTGTAGTTGGTTAGTGCAGCCCGCTGCCGCTTATTTGCAATAATCCTTTCCTTTCCGTTGAACCCAAAGTATTTGTATCTTGTGATGATCGGGTTACGCCGGTATCTTGTGAGTATGGGTTTATCCACTTGCCAGTACTTAACCGTACTGACCCACGAATTCATTTTCGTGGCTGCATATTCAACATTGCAGTCAACAGGTTTGAAGTCTGACGACGTTAGCTTGGGAATCCCTCCGGCTTGGCCTGGGCAGGGATTGGACGCTCTCGGTTATCTTCAGGACTCTTAGTCCAATTTGTATCTTGTCCGTAGTCGGACGCTATGTTGTTTCTTCCGCTGTTATTTGGATCTTTGTATTGTATCAGTTGTATCCTTGAATCGTTTGAGTCGTCTTGTATAAATCTCTTCTGTTGTTGTGGAATAGTCGTGAACTGTTGTAATGTTATCACAAGTGGCAACCTGGAATCGGTTATTATGCGGATTTGGCGGGAATGCTGAAATCTGCATAGTGCCCGATCTCGGGGCGTCACAAATGGTATCAGAGCCTTGGTTCCGATTCCCGAGATTGTTTCGATACGAATGGTTATCGAAGCAACGGGTCCGCAAATCCTGTAGGGTAACCTCGCTAACGGTCGTTGTTTCTAGAGTGTCAAAAACTACTTCTGCTAAACTATTTTGGAAACATCTCAATAGGATTCTTGTTTTCTCCTTATCTCTATTCTATTCCCCTCCCATCTTATTTGTTTTGGAGTCTTCCCCTCTTGTCTATCTTTCAAAGTGTTAGGAGCCTACGTGGGTGGACGTTTTCTGAGCCTTTAACCTAATAGGTTCGATCATCGAAAGATTCCTGGTGGAAGAACATCGTCGTCAGCCCGAGCAAGAATCTCTTGTTAGTGGTGTCGAGGAGATCAACTGGAAGCATGAAGAATCGTTAGTTGAACTTCTTTCCCCTCCCGGGTTAGCAGGTGGATTGCGAGGGCGCAATCCCTTGTTAGTGGTGTCGTCTGTAACACCTGGGGTGTTACCCTAAATAGAGTTGTTTGTTTTTCTTTTTTGCATTGCATCACATGCATTACATGAGCATTGCATCCTGTTCACAAAAACAACTCAAATTTCAAAGCAAATTAAACTTTCAAACATTGTCCCAATTTTCCAATTTAATTATTTTTTTACAAACTAAAACAACTCAATTGTTTCCATAGTTTTGAAGTTGAGTATTTAAATTTGCTTGTTAATAAAATTCCTTTTATCAACACACTAATGGAAAATTTAATTTCCAATCATTTTCCTTCTTAATGGGCATGTTTCAAATTGTGGGTTAAAAAAAATCAAATTCTTGCAAACTATTAAATTCATTGATGTTTGCATAATTGCTTGAACTTATTAAATAAAATTTGGTTATTTCCAAAATTCCAAACCAAACCCTATTTGAAAATCACCTAACAATCTAATATCAAATTAATAATTCAAATTGTTGAAAATAATTTAAACTACCTTGTTATTTGCTGTTTTGATAATCAATAAAAATAGTTCATAAAGAAATAAAAATAAAAACCCACAACCCCAACCTTTCTTTCTCTCTTCCCTTTTCTTTTCTTACAAGCAAAAAAAAAAGATAAGGAAAAAATAAAAAGCAAAAGGAAGGAGAGAGGCAGCCCACAGCCCAATTTTTTTCCCAGCCCACCCTAGCCAGCCCGATACCCCTTCGAGTTTGGCGTCTTCCTCCTCGCTTCCGTCAGCAATGGTACGATCCACGCACCACCGTAAGATCCTTCTCCCCCCCTCCGATGCTGCTCTGTACCAAGATCTAGCCCCAATAAAACCACCTACCCTCTGCATGCCCTAGACCCACCCTAGCCCCTGCGTTTTCCTCTGCCGCCGCCGTCCTCTCTACCTCCCTCCCTCTCTCTGAAATTCTTCTCTACAACCATCCGATCACCGCCACCACTACCTCGCCGTCGCCGCAACTGCCTGGCCACCAGTGAGCCAACCTGGGAGGTGGAGAAGAACCACCCCACCTCCCTCTTACTCCTCGTCCTTGAACACCAGCCGGAGGAGCACGGGGTCATCTGCATCGTCTTCGTTTTCAGTATCGAGCGCCGACGAGGTCTTCAAATCACTGTCGTCAGGAACCGGCCGCTCGCCGTCGCCCCGATCCTCCTCAAGCCAAGCCCTCCACGGGAACGGAACCGTGGCGAGTCCCTCGGCATGCCGCGCTTCTTCGCCGTGGCTGGGAGTCGCCGTGGATGCCGCGCCGTCGACGATTTCCTCCGCCGTCCGACGCTGCTGTCCGTCGACAGCAGCCTCGCCTTCCTCGACTCCACCGTGGTGAGCGCCCACATTTATCCCTCCTTCCCCTCCCCTTTCCGCCTACGCGTCGGCACGCACCACGCACACCGGCGAGCACAGCACACTCCGATGAAAGATAACTCACCGCCGGCCGCCTTGCTCCTCTGCTAATCTGTTAACTGCATATGAACTTAGTTCAGTTACAGTATCTGTCGCAACTGAACCTCAAAAGCGCCGCATCTGTATCTGAACCAAAACAACAGCAGCACCGCATTGGTTCAGTTCCATCCGCACGCAAGCGAGCCCGCGGGTTCGAGTCCTACCAAGGGGATTTATCCCCACCTTTTTCGCTGCCACGCGCGCAGGGGCAGGGCCCACAGGTCATTGGCCCCTGCTGCCACCTCACCGCGCCCACGCCCACGTGGCCGCCACTTGGGCACGGGCCCGCGTCGCAGAGGCCCAGGCTAGGTTACCCTGGGTGAAAAACGCCCCAGGGGCCCCTCTGCAAATTCCTTTTTCTTTCTTGAGTCCCTGCTATTACATTTTGGCCCCTAAAATGAAAATGTGAATAACTTTCAAATTACAAATCCAATTAAGATAAATAAAATATGTTTGTTAAACCAAATTAAATTATCTATCTATTTAAACCATTTGTAATCTGTTTTGAATATTTCCAATACATCCAAATTTCAAATTCAAACAAATCCTCTTAATTTTGGTTAATTCCATAAGTAATTCATACTTAATTCAATTAACCCAAATAAAATATGTTTTTCAGTACAAATTCAATGTACTTTATGTTTATCAACTTTGTTTTGCATTTTGGGCAATTAAAATTAATGTTATTTAATAATCCTTAAAAGTGACAAACTAAATGGCATAATTAATAACTTTCAAATGGTTGCTCCAAATTAAATACTCCAAACGTGAATTTCATCCAAAATCACATGCCACACTTGAATATCCACTTTGTTTTCTGGTTTGCAACAATTAATTTGGATAATTGTTTCACCTCTTATTTAATGCAATTCAATTTTCCAAAATTCATAACTAATTCATTTTAATTCCAAATCAAACAAATAAAATATGTTTTCCAATCATAAGATTGCAAGGAATATGTTCATGCCATTCATATCTCTGTTTGCATCTTATCTTGTGCATTTTAGATCTTGTTATGCATGTTCATCTATATGACAACATATGGAATGTGTGGGCTAATTATTTCCAGCTGTTGCCCCTTCCATTTAAATTGCCTAACTCATCTACTTTATTGTTTGCCATGCTAAACAACATTTAACTTGATGGTTAGTTAAACAACTTGAACCAATTCCTATTTCTCCAGACTCCGGTTCCGATTAAATTGCTTAAGTTGTTTCCCCTGTTGCATCTTGCCATGCCATGCATATAAAATAGGATCATGCTGGATCTTTTGCCGTAGTAGTAATTGTTGCATCCGGTGTTTCTTTTAGTTCGTTGCTTCTTCGCGGATAGGACGTTGAGATGATGTGAGCAACGACAAGTTCTGCTACCTTGCGGGATCTCAGGCAAGTATACTCACTTGCTGCCATATGGCTAGCTTTCATCACTTGTTACCGATTCTTTCCGTTGTTCTTATTCTAGCCTTATGTTCGATGCTTGTGTCTCGATCCTATCGTATGTTTACCCTGCAGCCATGATATAGCCCTTCCTTCCACTTCCTATTAACTGTTGCTTGTTTACCTTGTTGGCCCTCGTGTCGTAGTTGCATGCTTAGTTTTGTTTGTGCTCGAGTCTTGATATCCTTTGTCGTATCATCTGTTTAGTTTATAGTTGGGTTTCAATTCAATCAACAACATGTTAATGTTTGGGGTAATAATAATTTGAAGTTAAGGCACCGGAAGGAGGCCCGGGTAAGGGTTTTGGAGCCGGCTGGTGTCGAAACTAGGAAAAGAGTCTTGTCTACTGATCCATGATGAGCGTGCTCACCGCATCCGGGTGGTAGTATGGGACCTGATCTGCAGTTTGTCCGAAGAGCCACACTTAGTTCGGGTGTTCCATTTGCTCCTTGCATAATGGGAGGGCCCCCCATGGTTACTGGTGATGGTTATGATGATGATGATGATGCATATAGGGCGAGGCATGTGGTGCCGTTGGGTGTGGTTTTCACCCTTGCGCTTAGGTTAGGCGGACTGGCCGGGACCTTATAGCTCCGTGGCTCCGAGGATGGGTTGTAGAGATGGTTTGGGTCGTGTCAAGCCAACCTGAGTTTTAGTTGGTGGCTTGAGTGTGTACGGGTACTGGAGCACACCCTGCAGGGATAAAT
Organism: Alopecurus myosuroides; assembly: GCA_028641055.1. NCBI lineage: Eukaryota > Viridiplantae > Streptophyta > Magnoliopsida > Poales > Poaceae > Alopecurus > Alopecurus myosuroides. Next base: position 419,079,107 of record CM054058.1, read on the forward strand.
CTTCTCGAGAAGCCGTGTTGTCCGCGGTTATGGATGACTTGGTGAAAGTACTGGCTAACAAGTACTCAGAACAACTTACACCTAACTAATACTAATTTGACTAGTAATAGGCTTATTGACACAATAACCTGAATCATCATTAATCCAACTATGTGAGTTATCCTTGGGTTGCTTCCTTAGTAGGGGGTGACATTGGATGGGTTTGTTTGAAGTTATCTTTCAGTTGGTTACAATACGCTATCTTATCTTCTTTCTGTTAGCCGGAGGTTGTAGTGTGTTTCTGTAGTTGGTTAGTGCAGCCCGATGCCGCTTATTTGCAATAATCCTTTCCTTTCCGTTGAACCCAAAGTATTTGTATCTTGTGATGATCGGGTTACGCCGGTATCTTGTGAGTATGGGTTTATCCACTTGCCAGTACTTAACCGTACTGACCCACGAATTCATTTTCGTGGCTGCATATTCAACATTGCAGTCAACAGGTTTGAAGTCTGACGACGTTAGCTTGGGAATCCCTCCGGCTTGGCCTGGGCAGGGATTGGACGCTCTCGGTTATCTTCAGGACTCTTAGTCCAATTTGTATCTTGTCCGTAGTCGGACGCTATGTTGTTTCTTCCGCCGTTATTTGGATCTTTGTATTGTATCAGTTGTATCCTTGACTCGTTTGAGTCGTCTTGTATAAATCTCTTCTGTTGTTGTGGAATAGTCGTGAACTGTTGTAATGTTATCACAAGTGGCAACCTGGAATCGGTTATTATGCGGATTTGGCGGGAATGCTGAAATCTGCATAGTGCCCGATCTCGGGGCGTCACACGGTATTTCTCTAGTGGGTCTAGGGTTTCACCGGAGGAGGGATACGGTGTGTACGGATCCCGGCACAAGCTAGGGGGTGTCATAAAATGTTAGTATAGGTGTGGTGTGTGATTTGAATGGCAAAGATTTCACCACAGGGGTGTGACTCTCTTCACCGACATCCACTTCTCTTTAGTGAGTTTGCATGCGCTTGTAGGTTGAAACTCCCGTCACTACAAAATTCCGTGCGGTCCTGAACGTTTTGATAACCTCACGCGTTTCCGTCGCGAATGGCTGAAAAGTGGAGTTTGCTCTCGACATATTTTTTTGGCCCGTCACAGATTGGTTTTGCCCGACTTTTTACTAGTTTTACGTCGCGGATTTTCGTCTCCGGCCCAGTAGCCCACTAAGAGCTCAGTTTCCTTCGAAGAAACTTGCCTTGTCACGTAGAACATCGCGAATTTTTCTTGGGGCCACGCATCCTGCCCTGTTTGATTGCTTTGACTGGCTACGACCATGCCCTTGGTGCCTGGCCCTACCTTCAATCCGTGTGCACCTTTTGTAGCCGTTGGTACTGTGGGACCCAATGTAGCCATTGACACAGCTGAACGTACCAATTAAATAACTCGACCACACCACAGCAAAGCCACTGCCGTCAATCCTCCGCCGCCGCAGCCGTAAATCCTCCGCCGTTACCACACCACTGCTGCTGACGAGGGCGCGCAGCTAAATTTCCCTCTCCTTTTTCTCCCTTGGCGATTCTATGGTTCTTCCCTGTCTCCCCTGTCTCGCATGGCGCACATGGAAAGCATGGCCGCTAGCGGCGAGAGTTCGCGCTCGTCGCACGAACGGGGGTTTCCTCCTCGCCGCCGCAAACCTATCCCATACACTCCAGTGGCCTTGGACCACTCCAATGAAACAAAATGTATGTGCGGTTTGAAGATGGCCATGTGGATTTCTTGGACCGACCATAATCCAAGACGGAGATTCCTGAAATGCGAAAGACGCTTGGTAAAGATTCGTGCTTTAGTTTCAGTTTGGTTGCAAGATTTTGCTTTTGGTTAAATTTTATCTTATTTTGGTTGCAGAAGTATGGCATTCCTTATGGTTGTGGAAAGTTCTCATGGCATGACCCGGAATGGACAGAATTCCAGGAACAGATGGTTCTTCAACTGCGTAATGCAGTGTTTAGAGAGAAGGACGAGAATAGCACATTGCAGGAAGAGATAAGTGCACCGAGGCAGAAGCTAGATCAGTTTCTGCGGGAAGGGGTACACAAAGAAGGTGCTGATGAAGCTGCTGGAAAACCTGCTCATGAAGGCAACATTCAAGATTCTGGCCACAATCTATTGATGATTTGGGGTTTTTCAGTTTTATTTGCAATGTGTCTTGGCATGATGATGTCTCACAGTTAAGTAATGGCATATTAGCAATGTAAGGAAGATAATTGGGTAATGGTAGCACTTGAGTTATATCATGTTCGCGGTCAATTTTGTGAGCACTTGTATGTACTCTATGTTTAATGCTATGGTTTTGACATATACGAGACAAATAGCTAAAAATCACACACACACACACACACACACACACACACACACACACACACACACACACACACAAACAAACAAACAAAATTCAAAGAATATGCAAGAATGCACTTCAGTTCAACACAATCATACACACACGCATGCACATCAGTTCAACACAAGGAGGCATGCACAACAGTTCAACACACAACATGCAAATAGGCATGCACATCAGTTCAACAAAAGCATGCACACAAAGCATGCAAAATCAGTTCGACACAAGCTTGCCCACACGCATGAAACACTAGTCTGCATCGCTATCATCTGCGGGTAGTGCACCCGGATCACTGTCATACTCCGCATATGTGTCGTCTACTTCATCCTCACTCACTTACAATTCAGCATCACCAATTGTACTTCACCTTCCTTATGCTGCACAAACACTTTTTTTCCGATCTTTGATATAAGCCCAAATCTCATCTGCTGAGAGGATGCGGGGAGCCATGTCAGTGCGTTCCAGAGTATCCGAAGGCAGAGGATGGGATATCGGGCCAGCAGGAACATCCTCATTTTCAGAGACTTGGACATCTTGATGTGCTAGAATACTAGGCCTCTCCTCCTCATCATTGTCCTTCTCATGTTCGGACACATCAAAGGTCCTTCTATGCTCAAATTTTTGGACTATTCGCCAGTGTTCTCCCCCTACATCGTCTGGCATATAAAACACTTTCTGTGCCTGGGTTGACAGGATATACTTATCATCCTCGTACCACAAATTGGAAATGTTGATGCTCCTGAACTGTTTATCATACTTTTCCAGTTTAAACCTGCGCATGCCCCTGCCTACTTCAAGACGATACCAGTCACAGCCAAACAGAGCAACTGTCCGTTTTAATTTCTCGATAGAGATATAAGTCATCTATTTGATTTCCTTGAGGACACCATAAAAATCTCTTGCGTCCCCTATGTGATCTCCAACAGCCATGACTCCACTGTTTTGCGTTTTCTTGCATTTTTCACGCTCAGTGGTGAAAAACCGAACTAAGTTCACATGACAAAATGAATATGTTTTAACTTTGCTGTGTGGGCCAAGTGCCAATGCGAACAACTCATTTTCATGAACTTCTGGTATTTCTCGTGCCTTGTTCATCATCTGTGTACCACAGAAAAAAAGAAAAACAATATGGTCAAATCATGCAATGAAATGCAAAAGGTCAAAGAGAAATGCAAAAGGAAACTTGCATGCTCTTTGAACCATCTTGGAAAATCCTGGTCAACCCTAACTTCGACATCAGGTGTCCCTTCTTCCTCCAGCTTTGTCCTGAACTTTCTGCAAACCACGAAGAGTTATTAAACTCCGGCAACTATGGGGTATACAATGTGTAGGGTAACATAAAATTCAGACGTAGGGAACATACTGGATATAGCATGTAACCTTGCTGCAATTGTTTAGGACATACAAAGCCATTCTATTAAGCTCTGTTGATAGGGTCTCAGTGCTATCATGATTGATCGCACTATATGCTCCAACTAAACCGCACCATGGCCAAACACATCACAAGATGATTCTTCTCGTTCAACTTTTTGTTGAACCTCATATCTCCATTGCCGGTTGTACCTTGTTTCAATATCTTATTTCAAGTATCTAGTGGCAAATGTCAAGCACTCAGAGGCAATGTACGCCTCTGCAATTGAACCTTATGGATGGGCCATGTTCCTCACATATCTCTTCAAAGTACACAAAATCCTCTCGATTGGATACATCCACCCATAGTTCACAGGGCCTCGGAGCAAAGTGTCGTTAGGAAAATGCACAGCCAGGTGGACCATAACATCAAAAAACGCCGGTGGGAAGATGTTTTCCAGCCTGCACAAGATTACTGGGATTTCAGCTTTCAGACGAAGCAGAATACTTATTTCCATCCTTTTACTACACAAGTTCTTAAAAAATTTGCGTAGGTCACCTATGACCCGATAGACATCGTATTTCAATAATCCCGGCAACCCAGCAGATAATGTTCTCTGCAACAGGATGTGGAAGTCATGGGTTTTAAGTCCCGAGATCTTGCGTGTTTGTACTTTGACACACTTGGACATGTTGGAACAAAAAACATTTGGATATGTACAGTCAAATAGAAACTGGCATAGCTGTGTCTTCGAATCTCTGTTTAGGGTATAGCTTCCATATGTCATTACACATTTATATTTCTTCGGGTCCACGTCCGGGGGCATTACCGGTGGATCCAGCTGCAAATTTTTTCTAATGCCAAGGGTATGAAGATCCGTCCTGGCATTGACGATGTCCTTATTCTTCCCTTCCAGTTCAAGGACGGTGCCAAGGATGTTGTCTAAGATGTTCTTTTCGATGTGCATCACGTCGAGATTATGCCAAAGTTTCAACTCTGGCTAGTAATGCAAGTCCCACCAACCAAGCCTACGCTTCCACGGTTCCTCTTCTTGCTGATGCTCTAGGGAAAAATTCCTAGTTTTAGATGTCCAACCTTCTCCAACTCAGCTTCTAACTCTTTATTAGTAAATGATTCTAGCCGCTCGTTCTTGAAGAAATTTTTACCTCGAAGGTATGTCTTTGCCTGCCACAAGTGGTCATGGGGGAGGAAACGATGGTGCCCAATGTAGCACAATTTGTTAGTTATGGGTATTGATAGAGGATCTTTGTCACTATGCAGGCATGCAGCATAGCCTTGAGTGGTACGCCCAGACATAGTGCCACAAGCTGGGTAGTCGTGTATGCACCAGAGTACCGCAGCACGAAGATCAAACATTTCCCCCGAAAATGAATCATAAGTCCGAACACCCTTCCAAAGGTCCTGCAAATATTCAAGAAACGGCTGAATGAAAAGTACAACATCCTTTCCAGGACTTGTTTTGCCAGGGATTAGCAAGCAAAGCATGTAGTATGATGGATCACTAAACTCCTCTGGTGAATGGTTGTACAACACGGAAAACACAGGCCAAATGTTGTAGCTTGTGCTCATGGTTCCATAGGGATCGAATCCATCAGAGGCAATGCCGAGCCTTACGTTTCTAGGATCGCCAGCAAATGTTTTGAATTCATCGTCGAAAGCCTTCCACGCTGCACCATCAGCCGGATGAGTCAATATGTCATTTCCAGGTTTCCTCTTTAACTCATGCTACTACATTTTCTCCGTTGTTTTCCTTGAAGCAAACAATGCCTTCATCCTCGGTGCCAAAGGAAAATAACGCAACAATTTAACAGCAGATCTCTTTCTCTTCGGATAATTCCACCTCGATGCTTGACACTCTAGGAAGTTGTACTTATAAGCATAACCCCACCTGAAAAGTATGCAGTTGTTTGGGCACACGTGTATGCTGTCATATGAAAGACCCAACTCCTTCATATAAGCCTTTTATTCTCTATATGAATTAGGCAGTGTATTGCCGTCCGGAAGTGCCTTGGCAAATATACGCATCCAAGCATCAAAAGCAGCGTTGCTGACCCGGTAATATGATTTTTGATGAAGTAGCTTTATCATTAATGCCAGCCTACCTACGTGTTTATTGCCCGGGTAAAGCGGGCCCTCTGACACTGCAACAATTTTTGAAATACTTTATCATACCCACCTTCGACCTCAGTTTCTGTTCCTTCATGTGATGTTGCTCCTGTGAGGTCTTTCAACATTGCTTCCATTTCATCGGCTTCTCTATCTGCCTCATCTTCGTCATCCATATCCATACTATGATTCCCATGACCGGAATTATCATCCTCATCACCACCATTGCCATCATTATGTGGAGGATCTTCAATAATCACGACATCACTTGGCTCTCCATGATGTATCCACCGAAGGTAGACACTGGAAAATTTGTGGATCTGTAAGTGCCGGGTTATCACTCCAAAATGTTGCATCTTCATATTTAGGCACCTTGTGCATGGGCATCAAACACGACATTTATCGCTGTTTCTCTCCTTGACTAAGTGTTGTGGTGGTGTCAAGACATATGCCATAGGATGGCTAAAGTTGTGGGAACGAAGGACGCTGGAGGTGCTCGGGGAGGGATCACGCGACGAGTAGCCGCGTGAGGTAAGAATCAAACACTGCAAACAAGACGATCTACCCAGGTTCAGGGCCCTCGTGAGGAGGTAAAACCCCTACTCCTGCCTTTTTCTTTGTGTATTATTGCTTCACCGAGTAGCCACAGTACAAATTCGGCCTCTACCGAGTAGCCACTCTTCTCTCTAAGACGAACTAGGTCAAGAATCTCAATCGCTTATGGGACCAGGATCGTAGGCGTCCCTCGCGCAGGAGGAAGCAGGGCGCCTTATATACTGGCGCCCCTGCCGGATACAGCCAACTAGGTAAAATACAAATAAGTGTCGACATAGTGTTCACATCGTCCTTCTTCCGAGCTCCCGCTGACAGCTTTGGCTTCTAACCTTGTCCTGTCCGGAAAGTCGTTGGGCAAAACCAAGTAATCAGTCTGTTATCACTGTGCCGAACACAGAGTAGGTCCCCCCTATCCTGCGACGCCCTGCTGACACACTGTCGCTGTCAGGCACGCCGTCCTCAGATAAACAGTGCCATGAATAGTGCCAAGTACGGACCCAGGATACGCGGGATCCTGTGTCAGAACGGCTCCTTTGACCTCTGGCCCGAGTAGGTTCCCGCCAGTTCTACTCGGACCAACTCTTCTACTCGGAGGAACATAACTTCCTTGATTCGTCCTTCTGGTCATCTTTGGGTAAGACCGAGTAGCAGTCGACCGGGTAAGAGTACCGGGTAGGCGGCTAGTCGACTAAACATCTCTTCTGACCTTGCCCTTAGCACTTGCCTTTACCCTACTCGGGGGTAACCCCCCGACATTAGTCCCCGAAGCTGGTAGAGTCCTGCGAACTTGTTCATTAGGCTCTGCCAGCTTAAAACCAACCTTGGCAACATTGCCCTTGAACCTTAAGATGCCGAGTAAACCCTCCGAGTAGCACTCTGGAAAATACCTTGAGTTTCTTCTCCTCCGAATAGAATCACTTCTCTTCTCTGTAACCGAGTAAAAAGACTTGGTAAATTTTCCAAACAGAATCTCCGCGTGGCAGAGCACAATCCGGCTTTCCGCGCTGCAACTGGGCACGTGTCACGCATCCACGACCCCGACGCCTCGGTGCCCAGGATCTGACAGGCCACGCGCCCAGTTTTCACGGCCTGGGCCCACTATCCCGTTACGTCCCATCACGCGCAGTAATTGCCCACGATCTCGTCGTGGGATCTAATGCGTCCGTTCCGTGCTGTGTGCGTTTCTAACCGGCCCACAGATCCCACGCCGCACGATTACTGCCACGATCGATCCCACTTCCTCAACTCGTAACGGCAGTCCGAGGAGCGGTATAAATACCCCCTCGGTAACTCCTTATTCTTCTTCCGCTCGCACTTTCCCCTTGCCTCTTTGTTTCTCCACCGCCGCAGAGCACCTCGCCGCCGCGCACTTCACCGCGCCGCCGCGAGTTCTTCCAATCAAATCCACCAATCTTTCCGCCAATTTCTTCCCCACCGTAATGGCTCGCAATGACGACGCTCGCGCCGGCTGGGCCGGATCTGAGGTCACTGCCGAGGAGTGCCAGTGGCTCGTGAACACCCGGAGAGTTCCTCCCGGTGTTCGCTGCCGGCAACCTGGCAGCGAGCTCGTCCCGGCTCCGCAGGAGGGCGAGCACGTCGTCTTCCTCGCGCACTTTGCGCGAGGATTCGGGCTCCCGGTCTCGAATTTCTTCCGATCGTTCCTCGACCACTATGGCCTCCAGCCACACCACCTCCCGCCAAACGCCGTCGTCATGCTCTCATACCACGCCGTGGTATGCGAGGCATTCCTGGGCGTTCGCCCCACTACGGCAACTTGGTCTCGCTACTTCTTCTTTCGGAAGCAGAGCAAGGGCAAGCGAGATGGCGCGGACACCAGCCGCGGGATGACGGAGACCAGCAGCGCCATGATGGTGCAGCGCGGTGGAACCCATCACCCGCGCATCAAGGGGTTGGACTCTGTCCGCAAGTGGCAGAGGACCTTCCTCTACGTGAAGAACATTCCCGCCGAGAAGGGAGCCAAAGTGGAGGACCGGATCAATCTGCCCCGCTGGACCAACAGAGCTCCCACCGGGCAGAACTGGCGGACCAAGCCGTCCCTCGACAGCGACCTGAAGCAGATGGACGAGCGCCTCGCCAAGCTGATCTCGGAAGGGCTCAAGAGCGATGACCCGATCGCCTGCTGGATCTCCAGGCGAGTGCTGCCGCTCCAGCACCGCGTCCATCTCATGTGCTACATGGGCGGCCCCCGCGACTGCACTCGGACAACCACGTTCGAGCTCAGCAACGCGGACGTTGCCACTTGGGCGCGCTCCATCATGAGCACTGGCCTCAGGGACAACTGGCAGTACGGCTTCGTGCCGTTCAGCCGCACGAAACCAATCGAGCGGGTTAGTACTTCTCATCCTGTTTCCTGTATACAGATTCCGAGTAGATAGCCTTCTTAACTTGATGTGCCTAGTATCTGTATTCTGCGCCGAGTAGGACACTTAGCAGAATTGCTTAGGCTTAACATGCTATGCGTTTACACGCCCTGCCGAGTAGCATACTTAGCAGTTTTCTCTAGGCTTACTGTGCTTTCTGTTTGCACGCCTTGCCGAGTAGCACACTTAGCAGCACTATCTAGGCTTACTGTGCTTTGTGTTTGCACGCCTTGCGGAGTAGGATGCCTTTATGCTACTCGACTAACTTGTGATGTTTGCCTATTTTCCAGGTCCTTGCTCGCCAGCTTGCCGAGAGCGCGGAGCGCTTCGAGGCTAACTGGGAAGATGATCGAGAGGAGGACGACGAGGTCTCCTACAACACTGCGGACAAGCTCAATATCCCTCATGCCGCTCAGACGGAAAAGCATCATGTTGACGCGTCTGTCCGTGACTGGTCCGAAGACGATGACGAAGGTAATTAAGTTCACCTTGTCTGGTCGCGAGCAGCGCAACTTAATTTCTTTCCGCTTCTCAACTGTTTTCTTCTTCCCAACTTTACAGAAGATGCCGACGCTGGAGAGGAGGACGAGGACGAGGATGAGGACGCCCTTGTCGTTGATCCGCTTTCAGTCGCCGCTCCTGTTACTCGCAAGAGGACGGGTAGTGGTGCTCAGGAGCCCCCGCCAAGAAGACGAAGACGGCCGTGAAGAAGACCAAAAGAGCCGTGACAAAAGGGCGACGACTACCCCCTTCCCGCAAAGGGTAAGCAACTTTCTCCTAAGCTGTGCACCTCTGTTGCTGCAATTTCCCAATTCTTTTACTCCGCTGGTTCTTCTCGATCTCCTCTGTCCTTCTCTCTTTTCTGAACATTCTTCTTTCTTCAGCGCCCCCTTGGATGCAGACGTTGCTGTCGCACCCACCAAGACCAAGAAGAAATCCGCCATCGACGTCGACAACCTAATTGATCTCGATGATGAGGACGAGATCGCAACGCGGGACAGGGCGCGTGCGTCCTCTCCTGTGAAAGGAGAAGACTCCGACGACGCCCTGTACATGGACACGGATGCCCATGACGTCGAACAGGAGCAGCAGGCCCGCGCAGAGCAGGAAGCGCAGGATGCTGCTCGCAATGAGAGGCCATCTTCTCCTCCAGCCACCACAGCCGAGGAGAACTTAGAACAGAACTCCGAGAAGCACGACGACGCCGCCCTTGCGCAGCAGGAAGAAAATCAAGAACATCCAGCAACAAAGGCTGCTGAACAAGACGACCCCGCGGCCCAGCCGCGGGTAGGCAGACAAGAAACCACACAGCAAGATCCCGCTGCCGAGCAGCGGGTTGAATTAGTTGGTGAGATGGAGCAGGACCTGCAGAGCCACGCGCATTTGGACGCTGCACCAGGTAGCACGCCCTTGGCGCCGCCTACCCAGCAGGGCACCTCCTCCACCGCACCGAACCCCCCGCCAGTGAAGAAGACCAAGACAGCAGCCAGCCCTCCGGCCAAACAGCCTGTCAAGAAGACTGCCTCCGATGCAGCCATTAAGAAGGAAACCGCAGAGAAGAAGGCCGCCGAGAAGAAGGCCGCCGAGAAGAAAACTTCCGAGAAGCAGACCGTCGAGAAGCAAGTCGGCCAATCAGATGCCACCGTCCGCAGGAATCCTTCGCGTGGCGGTGCGCATGATGCTGCCGCGATGCCGCCGCCAAGACCAACTGCCAAGGCCGGCCAGCTCACCATCCGCGATTCTGGCGCGGCAGCTGACGCCGCGGCAGTATCCAGCTTGCCAGATCCGCCCAGCTTCCCGCCTTACTTGGTGAAGATCAACAATCAGTACGGCATCCCAGTAACCCCCGCCGAGAAGAAACTTGCCATCAGGAGAGGCAAACAGGCCACGGCAGTGGACTCCAAACCTCCAGCCAGGAACTAGGATAGGTCCGTTTCGATCTCCTCGCGCGAGGTCCAGGAGGCCGAGGTGACGTCCATGGGCCTCGAGCAAATGATCGATCGAGTTGGATTTATTGACGCTGAGTGGGACAGCGAAGTCCTTGACAACCCGAATTGGGACGGCCTGGCTTTGGGAGATTTGGATCACATGCGCATTGAATGGAACAAGGCGGACATGGGTTACAAACCCATGACCATCTCGTCCAAGACCAGCACGCTCGCCGCCAAGCTGTTCGTCCACCGCAAGGCCGCAGAAGATCTTGAACAAACTTACGCGGTAAGCTTTGCTCATCCGTCCCGAGTTGCATTTTCCTTCTCTTCTACTCTTCTCCTTCTTCTTATCCATCACCTAGTCCCCGAGATTCTGGCCGAGTAGGCGGATACTCAACCGAGTTGCCGCCTTCTCGGGTTGAATCTTTACAACTTTGTCTGATTCTTTTTCCTTCTGCCTCTCAGAATAGCCTTTTGAAGAGAACCAACTTGTACCGTCGGCTGCTCTGGAACCACAGCATCGCTAGGAGGCGCCTTGAAGCCCTAGAAATGGAGCGCAAGACCGACGAGGTGGCGGAGAAGGAGGTCATGGATAGTGCCCTCAAGATTTCTGAAGTCGAAAGTAAGCTTTTAGCTACGCGGTTCCTGCGTTTGGTGTTTACGCCCGCTTTTGCTTTCTGCTCTAATCGATTCTACTCTGCAGGCAAGTTTAAAGCCCTGGCCGAGGAGCACATGAACTGCCGCGCTTTTGTTGAGAGTGGTCAAGCCACGATCAAGAAACTGGAGGGTAAGTTACCGTCTTCCGGCTTATCTTTCTTTTTTATTCTTTGCTAATCTGTTGATCGTGTTTTGCTCTTCACAGAAGACCATAAGAAGTTTGTTGAGGAGCATTTGGATTGCCTTAAGCCTGCTGAGGTGCAGCAGCAACTAGAGAGCCAGGCCGTCGAGCTCGCTAAGAAACACGCCACCGAGCTGGAGCCGCTGCAGGTTCAGTTGAGGCGTGCTCTTCAGGATGCCATAAATATAGCTGGCGAGAAGAACAAGATAGCTGCCGAAAAGGAGAAGATTGAAACAGCAGCCACAGCTAAGCAGAAGGCCCTCGAGATGGAGTGCGAGATGCTGAAGAAGAGCAACGCCGAACTCATGCTCCAGCTTAATGGGCTCCGCAAGATCGAGGAGAGGCACACTGCCGACGAGGAGTCGTGGAAGAACAAGCTGCAGGCGCTACTCTACGACCTGAATAGTAAGTGCCCGCTTCTCTGCGCTTCACTGTCTCCTTTTGCTTCTCTGCTGCTTGGTTCATTTTTCTACTCTGCCTCTGTCTCTAATCTTCTCGATAGCTCTTTCAGAAATCTTCCCCGACCTCAGCTCGTCTTGCAAGCCTGCCTTGGCAAAGGCCCAAGAAGCTCGCACCGAGAAGGGCCAGCCCATGGACACCAAAGCCTCGATTGAAGATAGACTCATAGTCATGAAGGGGCAGCTTCAGCGTCTAAGGGGCGTGTGCACCGATCTAGTGGCCACTGCCTTCAAGCTCCATGACTTGTTCTGGCCTCAGGACTCCGCGCCAACAACTATCCGCGGACTTGCCGCGAAGCTGAATGGCGTGAAGGCCGAGCTGAAGAAATGGCGGGCGTCCGGAGCTCGGGCAGGCGCTGATATGCTGCTCCTCTTCATCATCAGCTGGTACGAGAACCTGAACTTGGACGTCATCCGCGAGATGCGCGAAGACTCCAAGTGGGAGAAGAACTCCACGTGCGTGGCTCGCCGCCAGGCAGTTGCGTACGAGGTTGACCAGTACGCGGACACCGCGCGCTTCATTGAAGGTCTCACAGAGCCTGATACCGAGGTGTACGAAGGCGAGGAGGAAGACGAGGACGAAGACATGGACGAGGATGCCGCTGAGTCCGAAGACCTGAGCTGCTTCAACACTCCTGACGGCAAGACCGGGAAGGGGAAGGCCGCGGTTGTCGCGGACAGCGACGATGAGGCCGAGAGCGAGAAGATGACCATCGACACGGCGGCTCTCGAGTTCGGCACTTCATCGGGCGCTGCTCTTGACGACACGGCACGTCTCCGCGCCCAATCGACTGCCTCCACCTCGGCGATAGAACCCATCTCGGTGGCCACGGCCACTTCTGACCAGGCTGCCACCAAGCCAGACGTTGAAGCCGCGAAGACTGACGCCGCCAGCTCGGAAGCTGACGCTGCCAAGACCAACGCTGAAGCGGAAACTACCAAGGCCAACCTCGAGAGCACTGCCGCCTCTACGTGATTACTTCCTGCAACTTTACCCTCAAAATTTTTATCAGATCCCCGGGATGCCGGGTGCATATGTATCGAAACAGTTATGTTGTTTGCTTGCTACTCAGTTTTATTCACATTTGATGTTTTTAACTTAGTCAATTTGAGCAGCCTTGGCTCGATGCCGGGTTGTGTTATCATGCAAGTCCCCGAGTTGCATTTCTTATTCGCTCTTCCTTTTTATCTCAGCTCTTACCCGCAACTTGTTGCTTTTTTGGTATTCGAGTCACAAGAGTTCAAAGTTGGAGTTGCAAATACTTAGCTACTTAGAAATACTCATAGTAACGCAGCCCACCATCTAGCCGAACAGAGTTAACGGAAAACAGTAATAAAGACACCCTACTCGGTTCCTGCACTCTTTCTTTCCTTAGCAATTTTTCTTGTGCTCATTGACCTTTTGCTTGTTCTCTTGCTTGCCATGAAGCCGGGTTTCGGACAGCAGCAGAGTCGAAGAGTTGGCATGTAGGTTTAAACACAATACTCAATGTACTTATGAAATTTGAAGAAGAGCAACCGAATAGACAAAGAGTGAAGCCGAGTAAAACCACTTAGAGCAATTTTGGATGAGGACAGTCCCCGAGTTCACTTTCAGATTGCAGGGTAGAATCTTAACTCGGATAAGAGAGTACATACACATTTCTGCTTACGAATGAAAGCGACGGAGGAGAGCTACATTCCAGGGACGCTTAGATTCCTCTCCAGCTTTGTCTACCCTGTTCTTCTGTGCTGGCTGCGCGTCGACTAGGTAATAGGCATCATTGTGCAAAGCTTTGCTCACAATGAAGGGCCCTTCCCATGGAGGAGAGAGTTTGTGCATCCCAGCTGTGCGTTGCACAAGCCTAAGGACCATGTCTCCTTCTCGGAAAACCCTTGGGTTCACCTTTCGGCTATGATAACACCGCAGGTTTTGCTGATAGATAGCCGAACATGACAGAGTCAGCTCTCTTGCTTCTTCAAGCAGGTCAACGTCGTCTTCTCGAGCTTCTCTCGCCTCCACCTCAGTGTGGAGGGTTACTCGGGGGGAGTCATGCTCTAGGTCTATTGGCAATACGGCCTCAGCCCCATATACCAAGAAGAATGGCGTGTAGCCGGTTGACCGGTTAGGGGTAGTCCTTAGACTCCACAACACCGCTGGCAACTCGTCTAGCCAACACCCAGGTGTTTTCAGCAGTGGCTCAATCAGCCTCGGCTTTATGCCAGCTAGCACCATGCCATTTGCTCTTTCAACTTGCCCGTTGGAGGCGGGATGCGCGACAGACGCAACGTCTAGTCAGATATGCTTATCTCTGCAGAATCGCACCATTGCTCCTTCAGCAAAGTTTGTGCCATTGTCCGTGATGATCTTGTGCGGGTAGCCGTATCTCAGGATCACATCCTTCAAGAAACTCACGGCTGTGGCTCCATCGCACTTCCGAATAGGCTTCACTTCTATCCACTTTGTGAACTTATCAACCATGACCAAGATATGAGTCATGTTGCCTCTAGCCGGCTTGAAGGGACCAACCATATCCAAGCACCAAACAGCAAATGGCCAAGTAATGGGAATGGTTTTCAACTCGGAGGCAGGTAGGTGGATCTTACTTGCAAATCTCTGGCAGCCGTTGCACTTCCTCACGATATCCTCAGCTTGTTTCAAGGCAGTGAGCCAATAGAAACCATGCCGAAAAGCCTTCTTGACCAACGCCCGAGAAGAGGCGTGGTGCCCACATTCTCCTTGGTGTATTTCCACTAGAATCTCTTCTCCTTCTTCTGGTTCCACACAGCGCTGCAGCACCCCGGTAGCACTTCTCTTGTGCAGCACTTCTCGGAATATGGTGTATCCCTTGGATCTTCTCTGAATCTGCCTTGCAGCAACCTCATCTTCTGGCAGGGTACCGTCCCTTAGAAAGGATAATATGGGCATTGCCCAACTCGGTGTCTCCCGCGTGGGAGACACTGGTTCGTCCACTTCCATTGGAACGGGTACCACTGTCTGCTCTTTAGGGTTGGGAGCACTTCTTTGAAGCCCTGAACGATTTGCGAGGACCTCCTCAATGAATGCGACAGTCCCCGGGTCGAGAGGGGCAGTTCCCGAGTAAGGAATGGCAGTCCCCGAGTAGAGAAGGGCAGTCCCCGAGTAGGGAAAGGCAGTCCCCGAGTTGCAGACGCCAGTCCCCGGGTTGGAGGCTGCAGTCCTCGGGTTCTGTGATGCATTCTCCCAATCAATATCCATGGGAACAACTTCTTCATCTGGCAGAGAAGGAACTAATATGGATTCCGAGTTGGGGGATGGCTTGATGGATGGCTTTCTTAAATGCTCCAAGGCAATTCCCGCCGGGATGAACTGCCGAGAACACCCCAACTTGGACAGCTCGTCTGCTGCTTCGTTCTCTGCTCGGTGGATATGCTGGAACTCGCAGCCCTCAAAGAATCCAGTCATGGACTGCACCAGGAAGCGATACGATGCCATGTTGGCATCCAGGGCATCCCAAGTGCCAGAAACTTGCTGCACCACCAGATCGGAATCACCATAGCATATGATGTGCTGCACGCCAACCTCCTTGGCTACTCGCAAACCGTGCACCACGGCCTCGTACTCTGCAACATTGTTGGATGCCTTGAAGTGGATTTGCAGCACGTACTTGAGTTGATCTCGCTTGGGTGACGTAAGCACTACGCCAGCCCCAAGGCCTTCCTTCACTTTTGAGCCATCAAAATGCATCCTCCAGTAATTGGAGATCGGAGCAGGAGGTTCATACTGCACCTCGGCCCAGTCCACCAGAAATTCCGCCAGAATCTGAGACTTGATGGCCTCTCTTCTCGCATACGCGGGAGCGTACGCGGCTAGCTTGATCGCCCACTTGGCTACTCTTCCACTCGCTTCCTTGTTGCCCATGATATACGAGATGGGAGCAGAACTCACAACTGTGATAGGATGCTCTTGGAAATTGTGCTTCAGCTTCTTGGCGCCCAGGTACACGCCGTAGGTCATCTTATGGTAGTGCGGGTAGTTCTGCTTGGAGCTGGACAGCACTTCGCTGAGGTAGTATACTGGGCGCTGCACACTTTTGCCTTCGTCTTCTCGTTCCACCACAATCACCACGCTGACTACTCGGTTGGTGCCGGCAATGTACAGCAGCATTGGCTCCTTGGGTAGCGGACTAGCCAAGATGGGAGCGCTACCCAGCATCGCCTTCAGCTCATTGAACGCCACGTCCCCTTGCAGCGTCCAGACGAACTTATCACTCTTCTTCATCAATTGATATAGAGGCAGGGCCTTCTCGCCCATTCTGCCCAAGAAACGGCTCAGAGATGCCAAGCAACCAGTGAACTTTTGCACATCCTTCAGAGATCGTGGCAAAGACATGCACTCAATAGCTTTAATCTTTGAAGGATTGGCTTCAATGCCCCGACTAAACACCAAGAAGCCGAGTAGCTTGCCAGCCGGGACGCCAAAGGTGCATTTACTCGGATTCAGCTTCATTTTATAATTGCGCAGGTTAGCAAAGGTTTCCTCAAGATCGGAAAGCATAGTATGTGTTTTATTCGTTTTGATGACAATGTCATCTACGTACACCTGCACATTCTTGCCGAGCTGATCATGCAAGCATTTCTGCATGCATCTCTGATAGGTTGCACTCGCATTCCGCAACCCGAAACACATGACACGATAGCAATAAGCCCCGTACGGGGTAATGAAAGCAGTCTTTATTTGATCAGCAGGGTTGAGAGCTATTTGATGAAAACCCGAGTATGCATCTATGAAAGACAAAAGCTCACAACCAGCTGTGGAATCGATAACCTGATCGATGCGAGGTAGCGGAAAAGGATCCTTGGGGCATGCCTTGTTTAGGTCGGTGTAGTCGACGCACATGCGCCACGCGGTAGCGGCCTTAGGATCCTCCTTCTTCTTCTCGACCATGACCGGGTTGGCTAGCCAATCCGGATGCAGTACCTCCATGATGAAGTTGCTTATCAGCACCTTGGTGATCTGATCACCGATAGCTTTCCTTCTCTCATCTCCGAAGCGGCGCATAGCCTGCTTCACTGGCTTGGCGTCTGGACGCACATGTAACGAGTGCTCAACCAACTCCCTCGGGACACCTGGCAGATCTTCATTGGACCAGGCGAACACGTCCCGATTCTCACGGAGGAAGTGGATGAGCACTCTTTCCTATTTCTCCGCCAACCCGGAGCCAATGATGGCAACTCGGTCGGGGAACTCAGGGTCAACCTGGATCTTCTTTGTTTCCTGACATGCCTGGAATGCAGTCCCGTACTGAGAGCTCGGCATCCCAGGTGCAACGCCTTGCGCAGCTTGCGCCATGGCCACCACCTCATGTATCTTCTTCTTCTCGGCAGCAATCACCATCGACTCCGCCAGCTGAGAACCAGCAGAGGCACACTCCATGGACTTCTTGTAATCACCAGAGATGGTAATCACGCCATTAGGACCAGGAATCTTCATCTTCAGGTATGGAGTGTGGGTAGAGGCCATGAACTTGCTCAAAGCAGGCCTGCCGAGTAGAGCATGGTAAGGGCTTTGATGATCCACCACCTCGAACTGCAGCCTCTCTGTGCGGCAATTTTCCCTGGTACCGAATAGCACGTCTATCCACACTCTGCCCATTGGAGAACAAGAAATCCCCGGCACAATGCCATGAAAAGTGGTCTTGCTGGGTAGCAGAATGTTCTTGGTGATCCCGAGCTTCTCGAGTGTGTCCTTGTACACAATGTTGATGATGCTGCTGTTGTCGATTAGCACCTTGCTTAACCTCCCGTTCTTCTCGGGACCCAAGAAAGTAGGATCCAGCAACCAAGGCGTAGCTACCCGGGTTGGGCATCACCTTAGGATGGTCAGCTCGGGACCACGTGATCTCTACATTGCACCAGTGCATGTAGTGAAGAACAGCGGGGATCACAGCATTGACCTCCATGGCACGCCTGTGTTGTGATTGCTTGTCGACAGGCTCACAAGTGAAGATCATGTAGCTCTCGTCGTGCTCTTGGTATTGGTTGCGGCCCCCATCATCATTGTTACCATTGTTGTTGCCCTGGTAGTTGTTGTTGTTGACTCTATTGTTGTTGCGGTTGCGATTGTTGTTGTTGTTGCGGTAGCCCTCATTGTTGAAGTAGCGGCTGGCTCCTAAAGCCACTTGGTTCACATTTTCTCTTCTCGGGAACGTCGGCGGCCGAGGTGCGGGTGCGCGAGCAGGCTGAACATATGCATTTGCAACTGGCAGATCCCACCACTCGCACTGCCGAGTAGTGTGGTTGGCAGGCCTCGAGGGGTGCTGAGTGTGGAAGCTGCATGGGCCATCCTTCATGTCGTCAAAGACGAACTTCTTAGCCGGCTCCGAGTTGCCGCTTCCCGGCTGAGGAGCTCGGTATGGCTTCTTGTTGCCTTGGCCCTGGTTCTGGTTCCGCCCGTACTGGGCTCCAGCAGGTTTTTGCCCTTGGCTACTCCCAGCTCCAACACCTACTGCGTTCACCTCCTCAGGGTCATACCGAGTATCCATTCGGTCACCCCTGCGCTTGTTGCGGAATTCGCTGCGTTTGTTGTTGAAGTTTCTTCTCGGCTCGGAGGAGTCCATCAGTGGCTGAGTAGGATCACCAAGCGCGTACTGATCCGTGATCTTGATGGTCTCCGCCAGAGTGTTCGGCATCTCCCTCTGCAATCTTTGCCACAGCATGCTGCCGTGCTTGCAACCCTGCGCAAACCAAGTGATGGCCTGCGCCTCGTTCACACCCTCGCAGGTGTTCCGCAATGTGCTCCACCGAGTAAGATACTCGTGATCCGTCTCGTCTTCTCGCTGCCTGCAGGCAGACAGCTGCTGCGGCCTATTCGGCCTCTTGTAGGTGCTGGTGAAGTTGCTGATGAAGGCCTCCGAGAAATCCAGCCAACAATTGATGCTGTTCTTGGGCAAATTGT
The DNA here is from genome assembly GCA_028641055.1 of Alopecurus myosuroides. NCBI lineage: Eukaryota > Viridiplantae > Streptophyta > Magnoliopsida > Poales > Poaceae > Alopecurus > Alopecurus myosuroides. The sequence goes on from CM054058.1 coordinate 419,098,034, forward strand.
TGAGCCAAGTGCGAGCTGGACCCTCGAGCATCTGTGGAACATATCGCACTGCCCATCTCCGGTTGCCGCCTGCGATATGGACCGCGGTGACATAGTCATTGAGCCAGTCTTCCGGCTTGGTGCTGCCATTGTAGCTCTTGGTGCCCCTTGCGAGCTGGAAGTTCTTCACGGATGGCTCGTTCATGATGCGCGGGCCAAAGCAATCAGGGCCGGGAGGCCCCGTGTTCTCGAGCCGCGCGGATAGACTGATCCGGTCCAGCTTGTACCGAACATCATTGGGCTCCAGCATGCGCTCTCCCACGCGGTCTAGGATATCATACCCAGCCAGCCCCATGGCCGAGTAGCCGTCATCGTATCGGTCCACCTCCATGGCCACAGGCTGCTCCACCAGGTTGGCTACTTGGTCAGCCGCACGCGGCTGAGCAACAGCTGCCTGGTGAGGCCTCCGCCGAGCAGGCTGAGCAACCTGTTGCCGAGAAGGGCTCGGACGATCTCCACCTCGCGTTTGGCTATGAGCTTTATGGGCTTGCAAGCCTGCTCCAACAGAGATGTGTTTCTAGCCGGACTGTCGCGGCACAGCGAGCTGTTTCGCGGCGACAGTCGGGTCGTACACCTGCATTTGCCTGTTTCTTCCCGAATTGCCACTGCGGTCCCTCTCGCGGCTGGGGTGCGGAGATGAGGCCTGACCGTTAGATTTGGCCGCATGCGAGTGCACCACCTGCGAGCCGCCAGCACCTGGGTTGGCTTTCCGGAACTCCTCGTTCTGCCTAGCAGCCTCTAGCACCAACTCATTGAGCCTCTCCTGCTGCCTAGCGCGCGCGTCGCCGTCGAGATGAGGCAACTCGGCGGCTACGGCCTCTGCAGGTCTAAGTGTTTTGGCGGGGTGATGTACCTAGGTCTAGTGGAAGTGTTTGCGGTGGCAGATTGGCTAGGAGCCTCTACAACAGTTGCCATCTCGGCACCTAAGTTGCGCCGCGTGGCACCTACTTTGCTAGCTCTCCTAGCAACTGGCGTGAAACCGTGAGCCTTGTTGTACTCGTTCTGGTCTAGACTAAGCTCAAGCCTAACCTTATCCAACTCCGCCTGCTCGGCGAGCAGTTCCTGGCGCTGCCGGTCGAGCTGCGCCTTCATGGTCAGGAGCTCGATGTCGGTGGGAGGCGGCATGCCAGTTCGCGCAGCGGACGCAGGAATGGTCGGAGTAGTGGAGAGGGGAAGGTTGCAGTCCTTCTCGTAAGGCTTGTGGGTCTTGCTGCCAGCGCTCGAGCCAGCAAGATCCTCGATGACGCCCGCAGCGCCAGCCGCAGCCTTGCCGGCGTCCGCAGCCAGGCCGGTCACCATCACCTCCGCGCTGTTCGCAGAACAGCGCGCAGGCCTTCCACGAGCAGCAATCACCGCAGGAGGATCCTCCGCGACTAGCACCTCCTCCGGGAACTTGTGGACGACGGCGGTGGCGACATAGACGAGGTGCGAGCCGAAGGAGATCACCGTGCCGCCTTCCGGCATGGCCCTGCCGCCGAAGTCGCCTGCGTTGTCGATGACGAAGTCGAAGGAGCCGAATCTGTGGACAAGGCCACAGACTACGCGCTCCGCCGAAGTAGATCCCGTTCGAACGGAAACTCCAGCCAGCGCCGCTGGTTGCCCCACGGTGGGCGCCAACTTTCGTGGTGGTGTCAAGACAGATGCCATAGGATGGCTAAAGTTGTGGGAACGAAGGACGCTGGAGGTGCTCGGGGAGGGATCACGCGGCGAGTAGCCGCGTGAGGTAAGAATCAAACACTGCAACCAAGACGATCTACCCATGTTCAGGGCCCTCGTGAGGAGGTAAAACCCCTACTCCTGCCTTTTTCTTTGTGTATTATTGCTTCACCGAGTAGCACAGTACAAATTCGGCCTCTACCGAGTAGCCACTCTTCTCTCTAAGACGAACTAGGTCAAGAATCTCAACCGCTTCTGGGATCAGGATCGTCGTCGTCCCTCGCGCAGGAGGGGGCAGGGCGCCTTATATACTGGCGCCCCTGCCGGATACAGCCAACTAGGTAAAATACAAATAAGTGTCGACATAGTGTTCACATCGTCCTTCTTCCGAGCGCCCGCTGACAGCTTTGGCTTCTAACCTTGTCCGGTCCGGAAAGTCGTTGGGCAAAACCAAGTAATCAGTCTGTTATCACTGTGGCGAACACAGAGTAGGTCCCCCCTATCCTGCGACGCCCTACTGACACACTGTCGCTGTCAGGCACGCCGTCCTCAAATAAACAGTGCCATGAATAGTGCCAAGTACGGACCCAGGATACGCGGGATCCTGTGTCAGAACGGCTCCTTTGACCTCTGGCCCGAGTAGGTTCCCGCCAGTTCTACTCGGACCAACTCTTCTACTCGGAGGAACATAACTTCCTTGATTCGTCCTTCTGGTCATCTTTGGGTAAGACCGAGTAGCAGTCGACCGGGTAGCGAGTACCGGGTAGGCGGCTACTCGACTAAACATCTCTTCTGACCTTGCCCTTAGCACTTGCCTTTACCCTACTCGGGGGTAACCCCCCGACACTAAGCTTAAGAACTCTTTGATTCCATCAACATATGGAGGGCTCCATGGTCTACCACTTGAAATCCAACGCATATCCATCTGTTACAGAGATAAACAAGTTATTATAGGATTTGTCTGAAAGGGGGTACTCATTTTTTATGAAAGGCTACTCAATGTGCAGAACAAACTAATCGAATTTAACGAACATCAAATCACTAACCATGAACAAACTAATAACAGACCATGATCAAACTAATCAATTGGCAGAACAATTAACAGTTCTAGGCATTCTTACTTTCTTAGCAAGTAGCACAAGGATGGGAGGGTTCTTTACCTTGGCTTGCGGAGGCGGCCAGAAGGGGATCTCCAACTAGTCGAACAGTACCGGCGTGCGCGGGGAATGCGGTCGGAAGGAGAGCATCGGCGACGTAAGCCGTGGAGGGCGGGCGAGGAGACGACGGCCGCACAGGGGGCCGGTGGTGGGGGCGGCAGGATGAGACTCTGGCGGCTTTCACAGCCCCAGAAAAAGGACGGAAGGGGTGAGTTCCGTGCAGAGCACCGTACGGCGCCACAGCCACGGGTGGAGACAACTGGATCTAGTTTACGAACCTAATTTTGGTAGGAGTAGTGATGGGTCCCACATGCCAGCCCCTCTAGCTCCGCATGCTGGCAAGGCGGCGACGAGATTTTTGTGGGTTCTCCACGTGTTCTGTTTTGCCCCATATGTCCGCCACAGGTCGATTTTTGTTGGACTTTATTCTCCACTTCAGTTAATAGCCGAACAGACGCGGAGAGAGAGAGAGCACTCTATCCCTTTCCAATGAGAGAAAACCCCCGCCGTTTTTCTCCACGGGGAGATAACCGCCACCGCCGTTGTTCTTCTTCACAAGCCGCGAGGTTCTTTCATTTCTCTTCTCCTTTCTTTTTTCTCCGCGTGCATGGCGAGTGCGAGGAGAGTGAATCTCACATTTTCGCGTGCATGCATGCAACGGTACGTGTGGCCGAATCCGCTGCTGGGGTCATCATCGGCGATGACGCAAAGGGTCAGCAAAACACCGGCGATGACGCTCTTCAGCATCGGCAAGCACCCTCTTCCTCGGCGGTCATCATCGATTTGAATCTGTTTGGTTTTTTTGCCAGCCATGGCGGATGAACAGTACAAGTAGTACTACTACCTCTGTTCCATAAACTAGCTTGCTAGAAAGGCTTACGAGAACAGGGGGGTACTAATTAGTAATAGTAGTTTGCAGGGGTTTCTGCAGATTGTGCTTATTTAGTACTAAAATTGTACTCCATCTCGGTTTATTAGTCACTTTTCCAAAACCAAATAATATCAAGAGTTAGGCACAATTAGCATCAATGATCTTCTAGATACCCTCCCACCCACTTCCTCTCCCCAATCTGCATGCAATTTAGCCAATGCTCCATTTAATTAAGCCAATGCATGCTCTTACTATTAAGCATTGTTGGTCTTTCCTAATTAATTGCCAAATTTAGGAGTGATTATCTTGACCAATCTTCACTTGCCTAGGTAGTATTTATGCAGATCATTAGTGCTGTTATTTGTGTACCTGTATCATGGATTCTGTTCTAATTAATACGCTTGTTTTTTGTGTTTAAAAATCACGAATGGGTCAAAACCTATGTGAGTTCTGTTCTCATGAACCTGACATGTGTCTCGCCGGCAGTGAACTGCCATTATTGAATTTTAGACTGATGATGAGGGTGTCTACAGAATTTTGTCATCAATCGGCAATATGTATCCTTGACACTAGAATTATGTTGTTCCTGAGCTTTTTATTTGTTTACAAATATATGTGTGCTTATTCTATTAAATTGTATATATGTGTACTATGTAGGATCTGCCTTGTTCTTTCCATAAGCATATAGAGCAATTTGCTATTGGTCCACATAAGGCATGGATTGTCTGCAATGTCAATGAATACCACTTCTACGTGGAACGTGGGCCTGTAATGACTTATATATGTGGACAACATTTTGTCAAGCTTATGACATTCAACCGAACGATCTTGTGAGGTTTGATTATGATGATCTATTCGGTATGTTTGACGTTCGAGTAACTAATGCAAACAATGAGGTCAAAGCTTGGGTTCTAGACCCTGGTATGTAATTGCACGTTGGCTTGCTTTCCTTACACATTAATTTACTAGCAAGTTAATATATATGTTTCAAAATTTCCAAGATGGCCTTGGTTATGTAATTGCACATTCACGTGTTTTTTCCTTTGCAATCAGAGTGTCGTCCTATCGTACCATCTTGCAAGATGACACTACAGAAGAGCCTATTTGAGTACCCATTTGAGGTCAGTGGTTCTGAAATGAATGTGATAACCTGGGATTTTCACAAGCAGAATAAAATGGACCTCGAAAATGGGGAGCACATTATAGTCCCTCAATTCTTTGTGCATAGGGTGCAGGATCAAGAAGAACTTAATGAGTTGGTTAATTTATTACATGATCATTCTTTTCCTGCTTAATTTGGAAAAATATCATTTAGCTATCTATGCATTTCTGATATCAGTCTTAAATGTACTTGCTCAGGATGTCCCTTTGAAGTGCATAAATGGGTATATACTTCCAAGAGACGGGCAATCTCCTATATGCATGAAAGCTGGTGGGGACAACGTAGTGTTGGGTTCATATCACATTGATGAAGAAGAAGAACCTTATTACTTCAAGTTCACTAAGTTTTGGTCTGAATTCGCTGTTCAATCGCGATTGCAAATATATGATCTCATCGTCATACAGCTAAAGGTGACGAAGGACTATATCAGGCTGGTCGTAGAGGTGGTCAGTGACAATGCGGACGGAGACGTCGAATCACAGGAGGACGATGGGGGCAGTGAACTTGGCAGTGTAGTTGGTGAGAACTTCTGAGTAATTTTAGAGTATGATAACAAACTTGTGTTGTTGTTTTTTCAGCTAGTTTGGTGGTCAACTTGTGTTAAGTTTTCTAGTTAATTAGCATGTATATTCCTCGTGTATAGATGTAGTAGTACTTGAAATGCTGTCTTTTGTTGTCCTACCAAAACTATCTCATATAACCTTGTAGTAGTACCAGAAATGTTGTATTTTGTTGTCCTACCAAACTATCTCATGAGAACTGTTGTTGCAAACTATCTCCTTTCTAGTGATGTCGCACCCAAGGTTTCTAGAGGATACTCATCGCGCCGAACTGGATAGCAGGTGCTTGGATTATGGGGCATACCTGCTCCCACGTCCCAGCTTCCTGGTAGGCCTGCGCTTATGCGCGACAACACAAGCCCTACTATTCCATCGTCGATGTAAACTATCCGCCAGGAACCGAAGGCACTACTGTCGACGTACTTCATATCAAACACGCACGGTACGTCAACAGCTTTGTACGAATGATAGCACAGAATGTCTCTAAGACACAAAAGAATGAAATAAGTTGCAAATGGCCTTCACTAAGGCAGAGATAGCAAATACAATCATCCAGAGGACACATGTCCCAACATGTCATTCATTACATCAGCGGAAGCAATCAACGGTGTCTGAGTACAGACAAAACCAACAGGCTTAAGAAGCCGGGGGAAATAAAGAAGACGAAGCCCATCCACTTAGGTCCTGGATCCTGCCCGAGGTCCAGCTGTCTACTCGTCCGCAGTCTCGTCAAACTCCACATAGTAGCCATCCTGGTGATCATCGTAGCCGTAATCGTACTCTGCGTAAACCACAGCCCCAACGGGGTCAGTACATTTGATGTACTGGCAAGCAAGACTCACACTTCATCAAAGAGTTACCCGTCAACACAAGCCGGGATGCTTGGGATCAACGGAAGAAGATAGGTATTAAAAGGCTGCAGCGGGCTGCTCTAACCAACTACAGAAGATAACTACAAGTTCCGGCTAACAGAAAAGATAAGATCGAGGAATTGTAACCAACTGAAAGATAACTTCAAACAAACCCATCCTGGATCTCGCCCCTTATCCGAAGAAGCAATCCGAGGATAACTCACACCGTTGTAGTAAAGATGAGTCAAGTTATTGTGTGAATAACCTATTACTAGTCAAGTTATTAATCATTGGGTGAAACATGATTGATCATTAGTTGAAGTTGTCCTGAGTACTTGTTAGCCAGTACTTTCACCAAGTAGTCCATAACCGCGGAAAACACGGCTTCTCGAGAAGATTTATCCCTGCAGGGTTGCACCATAGTAACCGTACACGCAAGAATATCCCGCCAGATGGGAATCAAACCCGCCAAGCGAGACACTCAACAAAACCAACTGTTCTTCGCATCAAGCCCAAAGCACCGCGTGCTGTGCGTGCGCGGCTAATCGAGCCCCCCGAAGAAAAGGAGGACCCTCATAGCACTGGAAGACCACGCCGCCCTAAATGCCGACTACAAAAGTTCCACCCTGGCCTCGGGTTCGTACCTGCATATGATGCAGCAAATGGAAAGCCCGAACTAGTACGGCGATTTGGACGAGATGCGAATCGAGTCAGTTGAGGGGGGCGCCCATACTCGCTTCCAACATGCGGGTAGTGCGCTCATCATGGATCGGTAGACAAGACCCTTTTCCTATTAGGGTCGACACTAGCGGGCCTCAAAACCTCTTAGGGCCTCCCGTCGGTGCCTTATCATCAAGTTATTATTAACAGTAGCATTAACAGGATTGATTGATTAACATTCGAGCCCCCGGTACGATAACAATAAAGTACGATAGTAAAAGAAGTAACCGACAACAGACTCGAGCAAAAGCAACCCTAAGCATGCTAGATAAGAACAGGCACAAACAATGGCTGTAGGTGTGGAGGTGAGGCAATATCATTGGTTCAGGGAATCATGTGATGGGTTCGGAGAAAGCAACGATACACAGGGCTAGCAATAGTAGACAAAAGGATAGTATCAACAACAAGTGTGGAAAGGAACTCGATGATTCATGTGAGTGATAACTTGCCTGGAAGCTCAGCAGCCTGGTACTGGGCTAAGTCCTGGGTAGTGGTGTCGTAAGTCTCGTCGGTACCAACGTCGTCGTCTAATCGAGAAGAAGCAAAAACAACAACGAAGGAAGACGGGCAATCAATACATGGCATAGGTGCACAAACATGGGATGATGCATGTCATGTTAATAGATGCACCAAATAAACTAGTTGATATGATACACAAGTTTAAATGGATCCATATGCAAAGATTGCATATGGGAAACCCATGCCTTATAGTTGAATTAATTGTTCTAACACTAAGCATCATGTGTAAGTGAGTTAGCATGATGCATGCATGATGAAGAACAAGAAGATAACTAAATTAAATGCAATAGGAATGATAGTTAACAAGTTTAGAAAACATTCATCAAGTTTGGAAATTATTGTTACTTAATGGTGTTGAACAAGTAGGGGTTGTTTTCATCAAGTTAAAGTGTGCAAAACAAATAACAAAGTTGATATTTGAAAATAGCATCAAATTTTAGTTGGATTACATGTTTCACATTTTGAAATTGGACTTAAGATTATTTAATTATGAATTAAACAATATTAAACAAGTTTTAATTGAATTAAACAAGATTTAAATTGTTTAGGCAATTTTAATTATTCAAAACAGAAAACAAAAATTATATTTGAATAGGTTATGTAAAATGGTATTGAAAACATATTTTATTTGCATTTATTGGATTAAGAATGAAATAGTTATTGAATTTAGCAAAATACAATTGAATGATTTAAATTTGAATTTGAATTGTAATTTGAAAGTTCAAAATAGAACACAAGTTGGATATTTGGAAAGATTAGGAAATTTGGAACAGAAAACATATAAAGTTTGTATTTATTGGAATTATAAAACAAAAGATATTGAATTTTAAAGTTTTGTTTTAATTCTGCTAATTAAAATGAATTTGGAATTTTTAGGAAATGCGCAGAAATCCTTTTGTTACTCAATTGGAATCTACCCTAGCCACTGTCCAGTGGACCCTCTAGCCAGCGTGGCGCGCGCGCGCACGCGTGGCAGAGATGGACAATGACGGGTGGGCCTGCTCGCGCTGCGGGAGAAAAACCACAAAAAGTTGGGGCTTGCGGGGCTCGAACCCGCGCCCTGCCGCAAAGATTCAGAGAGGCTACCAGCTGCGCTGCGATGCGTTGTTTGACAGTAAAGGGGGCTGATTCAGGTTATACTTCAACGAGTGCGTTAACTGAAATTAACTGAAGAACGAACACTTGCTCGTCCGTCAGACAGCGACGGCTCGCCGGCGTCGAGGCAACGCTGCTGTGCATCGAGGCAGACGATGTGGATGTGCGCGAGTGGGTGCTGGACGTGCTCGGAAACAACAGAGGGAGAGAGGGAAGGGGAACGGCGCTCACCACCGGCGTTGAGGTAGCAGCGGCATGGCGGTGACGTTCTGCTGACGGTGGCCGTGGAGACGACGTGGACGGCGCCGTCGATGTAGATGTCCTCCAGGCGAGCTCCGGTGTTCGCGACGTAGAGGGAGACGAGGCCGTCTGATTCCGGTAGGTGGGTGGCTAAGTGGGAGCTATACGCGGCGGCGCCATGGCGTTCTTCAGAGTAGCTGCCGCCGGTGAGGTGGAGCAGAGAGGAATTCGCGTCGGGGTGGAGGCGATCGACGGCGGGCGAGAGGGGAAAGCAGGACCTAGGGTTAGGGTTGGTACGGGGGTGCCCTAGGGCTTTTATAGAGGCGCGGAGGCAGTGGTGCGGCCGCCGGAGTCGCGCGCGGTCGCGGTGGATGCCGCCGATTGCCTGCCGTACCGCGTGACGACGACGAACAGAAGCCTGGCGCGAATCTCGAAGCGGTAAGTGGCTTAGGCGGGCTGGGCCGCTGCGCGCGTTAGATAGAGTGGGCTGGTTAGGCTTAGCTGCCGCGCGCGCTGGGGTTTGCTTTATTTTTAATTTTTTTTCTTTCTGTTTTTTTTTGTAGCTTTGCTTTTGGAAGAAAAACTTAGGTTTTAGGTTAGATAAAAATTTGGAAAAATTAGGATAAATTCCTTAGTTGAAAAGCAAACATTTGGTAGCTTTGGTTTTCAAAATTTTAAATGTTTGCTTGCTGTTTAAAAATTTAAACCAAAATAATTGAAATTTGCAATATTCATTATCATTAGAAAAACAAACCATTTTCAATAGGGTTTCCCCTAGGGTTTAGAATGATTTAAGGAATTCCAATTAGTGGTGAACTTCATGGATTCAAAAGATTAAAGGTTTTGAGATTTTGGTTTGAAATTGGAAATGATTTGGAATTAATTGTTTAAATTGATTAATTGATTTAAGCAACAATTTAATGGATGAATTATAATGGATTGTTTGGAAACAAATGAGGGTTTTGATTTGCAATTCTTTATTTGAAAGATTGTAACAGACAAGTGTGAAAACAAGGGTTGATTAAGTTTGAAATTCATTATGAAAACAATGCAAACATAAATAAAATGAGGATGATGACATGATGCATTGCTTAAATAAAACAAGAAGTAAAACAACTATGGAGTTTTCATACTTGGATGTTACAAAACGCCCCCCCCTTGAAGGAATCGCGCCCCGAGATTCCTACGGAGAAGTGAAAAGGTCCGGATACTTCTTGCGAAGATCCTCTTCGGTCTCCCATGTTGCCTCTTTATCGGAATGATGCGACCATTGCACTTTCAAGAACTTGGTGCTCTTGTTGCGAGTCTTACGAACGGTCTCATCAAGAATACGGACAGGGTGCTCCTCATAAGAGAGATCATCTTGCAGTTCAATGTCATCATGATCAACTGCACGATCTGGATCCTTGAAGCACTTCTTGAGCTGTGACACGTGGAACACATCGTGCACTTTGGATAGTTTTTCTGGAAGCTCGAGACGATAGGCATTTTCTGCACGTCTTGACAGGATGTTGAAAGGACCAATGTATCTTGGTGCCAACTTTCCTTTCACACCAAAACGATGAGTGCCTCTGAAGGGAGTTACACGGAGATATGCTTTGTCACCAGGTGCATAGATCATGTCCCGGTGCTTGCTGTCATAGTAACTCTTCTGACGAGACTGAGCAATCTTGAGATTGTCACGAATGATGCGAACTTTCTCTTCGCCCTCTTTAACAATGTCAGGACCCAAGAGTGAACGTTCACCAACTCCAGACCAATTGATTGGACTCCTGCATCTGCGGCCATACAATGCCTCAAATGGTGCCATGCCTAGGCTTGCCTGGTAGCTGTTGTTGTAGGAGAATTCAGCATATGGAAGACAATCCTCCCATTTCATGCCAAAAGAGAGACCACATGCTCTAAGCATATCCTCGAGAATCTGATTGACTCTTTCGACTTGCCCTTGAGACTGAGGGTGGTAAGCTGTGCTGAACAGAAGTTTAGTGCCCAATGCATCTTGGAAACTCTTCCAGAAATGAGAAGTGAAGATACTTCCACGGTCTGAGCTTATTTCCAATGGAACACCATGAAGAGGAACAATCTTTGTTGTATAGAGTTCTGCTAACTGGCTAGCTGAGATAGTCTCTTTTACAGCAAAGAAGTGAGCAACCTTAGTGAGACGATCAATGACAACGAAGATTGCATCGTTGCCCTTCTTGGACTTTGGAAACCCAGTAACGAAGTCCATTTCAATCATGTCCCACTTCCACTCGAGGATTTTGAGAGGTTGGAGAAGACCGGCTGTTTTCTGATGGACTGCCTGAACACGTTGACAAACGTCGCATTCAGAAACGTATTGAGCAATTTCACGTTTCATGCCAGACCACCAATACAGTGTCTTGAGATCCTGGTACATCTTTGTACTTCCAGGGTGGATAGAGAGAGGAGTTTCATGAGCCTCCTTGAGAATGATATCTTTGAGACTTTGAATCTGAGGAACTGCAATGCGTCCTTCAAAGAACACAGCTCCTCTGTCATCAACAGAGAAGGACTTGAACTTATCACTGCCCTCTTTGATTTGCTCTACCATCTTCTTGATTTCAGTATCACGAAACTGTTCAGAACGAATCTTGTCCTCGAGAGTTGGACTGGCTGTCAAGCTAGCAAGATAGCCTTGAGGAACAAGACCAAGGTTCAGCTTCTGGAATTCTTCATGAAGTGGAGGTTGGCTGTCCATGATCATGAGATTGTTGCAATAGGATTTGCGACTGAGAGCATCGGCCATAACATTAGCCTTGCCTGGAGTGTAAGAAATGGTGAGATCGAAGTCTTTGATCTTTTCAATCCATCTCCTTTGCCTAAGGTTTAGATCTGGTTGAGTGAAGATGTATTTCAGACTCTTGTGATTGGAAAAGATTTCAGTTTTGTTACCCAACAAGTATTGACTCCATTTCTTGAGGGCAAACACAACTGCTGCAAGTTCAAGATCATGAGTGGGATAGTTTTTCTCATGTGGGTTCAACTGACGTGAAGCATAGGCCACAACTTGACGTTCTTGCATAAGAACTGCACCTAGGCCTTGGAGAGAAGCATCACAGAATATCTGGAAGGGTTTGGTGGTATCTGGACCAACCAGAACTGGAGTAGAAGTGAGTTTAGTTTTGAGTAGATTGAAACTTTCATCACACTGTGGAGACCAAACGAACTTCTTGTCCTTCTTGGTGAGATCAGTGAGAGGTTTTGCTATCTTGGAGAAGTTTTCAACGAAACGACGGCAATAGCTAGCCAAGCCAAGAAAGCTTCTGACTTGCTTCACCGTCCTAGGAGGTTTCCAGTCAACAATTGCCTTAACCTTATCTGGGTCAATAGCTATGCCCTTGGCAGAGATGATGTGACCAAGGTAGGCAACTTCTGAAATCCAGAACTCACATTTGGAGTATTTGGCATATAGACGATGCTCGCGGAGTTTCATGAGAGTGAGACGAAGATGTTCTTCATGCTCTTCCTCGGATTTTGAGTAGACAAGGATATCATCAAGATATACCACAACAAACTTGTCGAGGTATTCATGGAAGACAGAATTCATGAGTCGAGAGAAGGTCGCCGGTGCATTGGTGAGACCAAAGGACATTACGGTGTATTCATACAGACCGTAGCGAGTGGTGAAGGCTGTCTTTGGAATATCTTCCTTTCTGATCTTTATTTGATGGTAACCCATCCTCAAGTCCAACTTTGAGAATATTGAGGCTCCAGCAAGTTGATCAAAAAGATCATCGATACGAGGAATTGGGTATTTGTTCTTGATGGTTTTCTCGTTAAGAGGACGATAGTCCACAACAAGTCTCTTAGTTTGGTCCTTCTTGGCAACAAACAGAGTTGGGCAACCCCAAGCGGAGGAACTAGGCTGAATGTAGCCTTACTCCATGTACATATCAATTTGCTCCTTCAACAACTTCAGTTCAGGAGGAGCTATTTTGTACGGATGCTTAGAGATGGGAGCAGTACCTGGTTCAAGCTCGATCACGAACTCCACTGCTCTGTCCGGAGGCATCCCTGGCAATTCTTCTGGAAAGACGTCAGGGAAATCACAAACCACCGGAACATTCTCGAGTAGAGGTAGAGGCTTAGCCTCGAGTGTGTAGAGCTGAGTGGTACTTGATTCATTTGGAGAATAGATTATCTGGCCAGCAGGATGGAAGAGAGTTATTGACTTTTGAGCACAGTCAATTTTAGCTTCATTGGCCTTCAACCAATCCATACCAAGGATGACATCAATGTCAGAATTGCCAAGCAGAATGAGAGAAGCAAGGAATCTGTGACCTCCAATTAAGATCTGATTCTCATGACTGATCTTGGAAGTTTGCATAGTTGCTCCAGGAGAGTTTACTACTAGCGGGGAACCCAAACCAACAAAGGGGAGTTTACTTGTTGCCGCAAAGATCTTTGACACAAAGGAATGCGATGCTCCAGTATCAAACAACACTTTAGCTGGATAAGAGTTTATGGGGAATGTACCGAGCACGACGTCAGTAGCTTCCTCAGCTGTGTCAACCTTGACGTGGTTCACCCTTGCGGTCCTCCCAACAGGCCTGTTGTTGGAGTTGAAGGCCTTATGCGGAGGAGCGCGGACCACCGCCTGGTTGGTGTTGGGGCGAGGTGGTGGTGGAGTGAGCTGCTTCTGAGGACACTTGTCAGCATAATGCCCAGTGTCCTTGCACTTGTAGCACGTGGCGGTACGAGCAGGTCCTGGCCTTGGCTGCCCCATTGCAAACCTCTGCCCCTGCATCTGAGATGGGTTGGGTGGGCGGGGACCAAAGCCTGGAGAAGCTTGGGCATTTGGAGCCCGAGTGACAGCACTGTTTGGCACCCAGATGCGGCGCTTCTGCGGAGGGGTGGTCATGTTGGAGGAGAAACCACCCTCACGCGAGTGCTTGCGCGACTCTTCGAACGCCTTGCGCCCATTCTCCTCATTGAGCGCGGTGTTCACGAGCTCGACGAAGTCCTTGCACTTGATGTTTGTGAGGGCGTACTTCAGTTCCGGGTTAAAACCTCGGCGGAACCTTGCCATCTTCTTGGTCTCAGTGGACACCTCGTCTCCAGCATATCGAGGGAGTCGATTGAACTCGTTCTGGTAGCCGATGACGTCGAGCTTGCCCTTCTTCAGAGAGCAGAACTCTTCACGCATCCTCTCCATGAGACCATCCGGGATGTGGTACTTGAGGAAGGCATCCTTGAAACAACCCCAGGTGATAGGATAGCCAGCTCTCATAGCCTGGTAATTCTCCCACCACGATGCTGCCTGACCCTTCAGTAGGTAAGCAGCATAGTTGACCTTGTCCTCTTCCGCAACATGAGAGATCTCCAGAGCTCTTGCTACGTCACGGATCCAGTCATCAGCATCCAGCGGCTCGCGTGTTGCCACGAAAGCCTTAGGACCCACACTGAGGAAGTCCTTGATGGTGACCCTTGGAGCAGTCTGGTGGTGGTGGTTCTGGTTGTTCTGAACCTGGACCATCTGAGCCATGACCTGAGTCATCTGAGTCAAGAGCTCAGCGATCGGCGGTGGCTCAGGCGTGTTCCTTGTTGGAGGCATCCTGAATTGAAATTCATTTTAGCACAACAATAGGAAGTGATAGACTTAGCAACCGAAAGCGAGATTATTCCGACGCATGAATAGATAACCAACAGGTACATCATAGGTTCGAATACATCAGAATCTCACACCATACATGGTTCGAAACGAAAGGATAAACTAGTCACAGCTAGTAATGGATACAACGGTACTCCTATGCTCATCACGCAGGACGGCGTCTAGGAGTACGGCGAGTGATACGACGAGTGGTACGGCGAGGAGCACGGCGGGGAGGAGTCAGCTGACGGAAGTACGTATCACGACGATCCCTGTAGATAGGAACTGCTATGAGAGGGACCCTCGGAGTGGTGAAGTAGAGAGAATCCTCTCCCTGTGCTCCAAAGAGAGGGATACCAGTGTAACCCGCTCCAAGGTTGAGCAGTGGACCTCTGATCTGCTCGTAACCTCCAGCATCTGGCAGAGGAAGACCAGCTGGCTGAGTGAAACGCGCAAAGCGCTCGTCTCCAACGAAGTCTGTGGTGTACGTCGCCAGACGTGTCAGAGCAAGGTGGAGCTGGTCTCTGACTGAAGCTAGCTCCTGAGCGAGTGTGCTAGCCATAGCATCACTATGCCTCACGAACTGAGCTGTGACGTGCATCCTGGAGCTATCATCCTCGTCAGGCTCCAAGTAGGAGTGGAGGGTGAAGTGAGCTCCCGCCGCAGTGATGAAACCACGGGGGATGTGACGATAGATGGAATCATCAAATCCCCAGTAGTCCGCACGTAGGACGGTGAGACCCACATACGCTGCCTGCTGCACTGCCATGTCCACTGTGGAACCTACTGTCTCGTACTGGTGGACAAAGCTCCTGCCATCATCCGACAGAATGTAGACGATGGCTCGGTAGAACGTCTGGTCGAACTCGCGCTGGTGCTCGTAGACCTGGTACTCTGGTGCCCAACGGAACCCCAGATAGGTAACCATGTCCCTCAGCGTCTCCGGAAAACCAGTAGTGTTCTTGCAACGGGTCATCCGAACCACCTGCGGGTAGTAGCTGAGACCCATCTGCAGATTATTTTTGGGAAGTTGGTTAGGCTCCGGTAGAAAGAAAGGAAGTGGAAACAACAACAAGTTCAATGGACGAAAGGTTTTTGAGAGAAAGCATGATATTGAAGCAACATCGGGAAAACGAGACCAAAAACCTGAGGTACTACGGAGAACCCAAAACACGTGAAATCCTAACTTGAAAGTTTAGGGGAGAAGGGAAAAAAAACCAACGTTGCACTTCCTTACCAGAAAAAGGGGTGGGAGGGAGGGAAAAGAAGAAAAAGAACAGAGTTCCTACTCTCACGTTTCATTTTTCCTATATAGCTACAAAATAGTTTCTAGACTCAAACTGCGACCAGTAAAAAGGGATCCTACAGGCAGACAGGCTCTGATACCATTTGTCGCACCCAAGGTTTCTACAGGATACTCATCGCGTCGAACTGGATAGCAGGTGCTTGGATTATGGGGCATACCTGCTCCCACGTCCCAGCTTCCTGGTAGGCCTGCGCTTATGCGCGACAACACAAGCCCTACTATTCCATCGTCGATGTAAACTATCCGCCAGGAACCGAAGGCACTACTGTCGACGTACTTCATATCAAACACGCACGGTACGTCAACAGCTTTGTACGAATGATAGCACAGAATGTCTCTAAGACACAAAAGAATGAAATAAGTTGCAAATGGCCTTCACTAAGGCAGAGATAGCAAATACAATCATCCAGAGGACACATGTCCCAACATGTCATTCATTACATCAGCGGAAGCAATCAACGGTGTCTGAGTACAGACAAAACCAACAGGCTTAAGAAGCCGGGGGAAATAAAGAAGACGAAGCCCATCCACGTAGGTCCTGGATCCTGCCCGAGGTCCAGCTGTCTACTCGTCCGCAGTCTCGTCAAACTCCACGTAGTAGCCATCCTGGTGATCATCGTAGCCGTAATCGTACTCTGCGTAAACCACAGCCCCAACGGGGTCAGTACATTTGATGTACTGGCAAGCAAGACTCACACTTCATCAAAGAGTTACCCGTCAACACAAGCCGGGATGCTTGGGATCAACGGAAGAAGATAGGTATTAAAAGGCTGCAGCGGGCTGCTCTAACCAACTACAGAAGATAACTACAAGTTCCGGCTAACAGAAAAGATAAGATCGAGGAATTGTAACCAACTGAAAGATAACTTCAAACAAACCCATCCTGGATCTCGCCCCTTATCCGAAGAAGCAATCCGAGGATATATCACACCGTTGTAGTAAAGATGAGTCAAGTTATTGTGTGAATAACCTATTACTAGTCAAGTTATTAATCATTGGGTGAAACATGATTGATCATTAGTTGAAGTTGTCCTGAGTACTTGTTAGCCAGTACTTTCACCAAGTAGTCCATAACCGCGGAAAACACGGCTTCTCGAGAAGATTTATCCCTGCAGGGTTGCACCATAGTAACCGTACACGCAAGAATATCCCGCCAGATGGGAATCAAACCCGCCAAGCGAGACACTCAACACAACCAACTGTTCTTCGCATCAAGCCCAAAGCACCGCGTGCTGTGCGTGCGCGGCTAATCGAGCCCCCCGAAGAAAAGGAGGACCCTCATAGCACTGGAAGACCACGCCGCCCTAAATGCCGACTACAAAAGTTCCACCCTGGCCTCGGGTTCGTACCTGCATATGATGCAGCAAATGGAAAGCCCGAACTAGTACGGCGATTTGGACGAGATGCGAATCGAGTCAGTTGAGGGGGGCGCCCATACTCGCTTCCCACATGCGGGTAGTGCGCTCATCATGGATCGGTAGACAAGACCCTTTTCCTATTAGGGTCGACACTAGCGGGCCTCAAAACCTCTTAGGGCCTCCCGCCGGTGCCTTATCATCAAGTTATTATTAACAGTAGCATTAACATGATTGATTGATTAACATTCGAGCCCCCGGTACGATAACAATAAAGTACGATAGTAAAAGAAGTAACCGACAACAGACTCGAGCAAAAGCAACCCTAAGCATGCTAGATAAGAACAGGCACAAACAATGGCTGTAGGTGTGGAGGTGAGGCAATATCATTGGTTCAGGGAATCATGTGATGGGTTCGGAGAAAGCAACGATACATAGGGCTAGCAATAGTAGACAAAAGGATAGTATCAACAACAAGTGTGGAAAGGAACTCGATGATTCATGTGAGTGATAACTTGCCTGGAAGCTCAGCAGCCTGGTACTGGGCTAAGTCCTGGGTAGTGGTGTCGTAAGTCTCGTCGGTACCAACGTCGTCGTCTAATCGAGAAGAAGCAAAAACAACAACGAAGGAAGACGGGCAATCAATACATGGCATAGGTGCACAAACATGGGATGATGCATGTCATGTTAATAGATGCACCAAATAAACTAGTTGATATGATACACAAGTTTAAATGGATCCATATGCAAAGATTGCATATGGGAAACCCATGCCTTATAGTTGAATTAATTGTTCTAACACTAAGCATCATGTGTAAGTGAGTTAGCATGATGCATGCATGATGAAGAACAAGAAGATAACTAAATTAAATGCAATAGGAATGATAGTTAACAAGTTTAGAAAACATTCATCAAGTTTGGAAATTATTGTTACTTAATGGTGTTGAACAAGTAGGGGTTGTTTTCATCAAGTTAAAGTGTGCAAAACAAATAACAAAGTTGATATTTGAAAATAGCATCAAATTTTAGTTGGATTACATGTTTCACATTTTGAAATTGGACTTAAGATTATTTAATTATGAATTAAACAATATTAAACAAGTTTTAATTGAATTAAACAAGATTTAAATTGTTTAGGCAATTTTAATTATTCAAAACAGAAAACAAAAATTATATTTGAATAGGTTATGTAAAATGGTATTGAAAACATATTTTATTTGCATTTATTGGATTAAGAATGAAATAGTTATTGAATTTAGCAAAATACAATTGAATGATTTAAATTTGAATTTGAATTGTAATTTGAAAGTTCAAAACAGAACACAAGTTGGATATTTGGAAAGATTAGGAAATTTGGAACAGAAAACATATAAAGTTTGTATTTATTGGAATTATAAAACAAAAGATATTGAATTTTAAAGTTTTGTTTTAATTCTGCTAATTAAAATGAATTTGGAATTTTTAGGAAATGCGCAGAAATCCTTTTGTTACTCAATTGGAATCTACCCTAGCCACTGTCCAGTGGACCCTCTAGCCAGCGTGGCGCGCGCGCACGCGTGGCAGAGATGGACAATGACGGGTGGGCCTGCTCGCGCTGCGGGAGAAAAACCACAAAAAGTTGGGGCTTGCGGGGCTCGAACCCGCGCCCTGCCGCAAAGATTCAGAGAGGCTACCAGCTGCGCTGCGATGCGTTGTTTGACAGTAAAGGGGGCTGATTCAGGTTATACTTCAACGAGTGCGTTAACTGAAATTAACTGAAGAACGAACACTTGCTCGTCCGTCAGACAGCGACGGCTCGCCGGCGTCGAGGCAACGCTGCTGTGCATCGAGGCAGACGGGGTGGATGTGCGCGAGTGGGTGCTGGACGTGCTCGGAAACAACAGAGGGAGAGAGGGAAGGGGAACGGCGCTCACCACCGGCGTTGAGGTAGCAGCGGCCTGGCGGTGACGTTCTGCTGACGGTGGCCGCGGAGACGACGTGGACGGCGCCGTCGATGTAGATGTCCTCCAGGCGAGCTCCGGTGTTCGCGACGTAGAGGGAGACGAGGCCGTCTGATTCCGGTAGGTGGGTGGCTAAGTGGGAGCTATACGCGGCGGCGCCATGGCGTTCTTCAGAGTAGCTGCCGCCGGTGAGGTGGAGCAGAGAGGAATTCGCGTCGGGGTGGAGGCGATCGACGGCGGGCGAGAGGGGAAAGCAGGACCTAGGGTTAGGGTTGGTACGGGGCTGCCCTAGGGCTTTTATAGAGGCGCGGAGGCAGTGGTGCGGCCGCCTGAGTCGCGCGCGGTCGCGGTGGATGCCGCCGATTGCCTGCCGTACCGCGTGACGACGACGAACAGAAGCCTGGCACGAATCTCGAAGCGGTAAGTGGCTTAGGCGGGCTGGGACGCTGCGCGCGTTAGATAGAGTGGGCTGGTTAGGCTTAGCTGCCGCGCGCGCTGGGGTTTGCTTTATTTTTAATTTTTTTTCTTTCTGTTTTTTTTTGTAGCTTTGCTTTTGGAAGAAAAACTTAGGTTTTAGGTTAGATAAAAATTTGGAAAAATTAGGATAAATTCCTTAGTTGAAAAGCAAACATTTGGTAGCTTTGGTTTTCAAAATTTTAAATGTTTGCTTGCTGTTTAAAAATTTAAACCAAAATAATTGAAATTTGCAATATTCATTATCATTAGAAAAACAAACCATTTTTAATAGGGTTTCCCCTAGGGTTTAGAATGATTTAAGGAATTCCAATTAGTGGTGAACTTCATGGATTCAAAAGATTAAAGGTTTTGAGATTTTGGTTTGAAATTGGAAATGATTTGGAATTAATTGTTTAAATTGATTAATTGATTTAAGCAACAATTTAATGGATGAATTATAATGGATTGTTTGGAAACAAATGAGGGTTTTGATTTGCAATTCTTTATTTGAAAGATTGTAACAGACAAGTGTGAAAACAAGGGTTGATTAAGTTTGAAATTCATTATGAAAACAATGCAAACATAAATAAAATGAGGATGATGACAT
The DNA here is from genome assembly GCA_028641055.1 of Alopecurus myosuroides. NCBI lineage: Eukaryota > Viridiplantae > Streptophyta > Magnoliopsida > Poales > Poaceae > Alopecurus > Alopecurus myosuroides. Next base: position 419,118,179 of record CM054058.1, read on the forward strand.
GATGCATTGCTTAAATAAAACAAGAAGTAAAACAACTATGGAGTTTTCATACTTGGATGTTACAAGTGATTACTTACAAACATAGTCCAAATATTCCCGAGCATTCTTAAGAAAAAATTTATTGAGATAAAATATAAAATTAGTAAACACAACTTAAACATAGTTCGACATAAATCTATGATAAACTTGCCAGTGCACACACGACAGGTCTTAAACTGAAAGAAATGGATAGTAGGTAACCTGGGACAAGCCCCAAACAAGCTCACGCAGGAGAAATGGAGCTAATTTTGAAGCCCCACTCTGGGAGGAACGCCCCTTTCTTGGCCAGTTCGAGTTCCCTCCGGAGGATAACAATTTCCCTGTCTTTCAGCTCAATCTTCTTTTCGAGGAATGAGACCGTGCTCAGTATGTCGATGTTTTGCATCAGATTCTCATTTAGCTCACGACATATTTCCAACGCATCCCTTTCCGCCTCCTAATAGCAGGCAATAGCTGCTTTAGCCTTGCGACCATTCTCCCTACACTACTCTTCCAAGTTCTTTAACTCCTCATCCAGTTCTGCCAAATGGGTCTTGAGCGAATCGACGACGCCCATCGGCCCCAACAGCAAAGGTGATTCGGTGCAGACACTGGAACGACCGGCGCTGCACGAAGGGGTACCAGATGTTGAAATAAATCCAAAGGAATTGAAAAGGTGGAATCGAAATGAAGGAAGAAGAATTGTTGAAACAAATCGTATTGAAACAAATACCTTGTTGCAGCACAAGACGACATCATCGGTGGCGACGAGCAGAAAGGCACGAACGAGTGGTGGAGGGACAACTAATTTCTCTTCGAGCAGAAGAACTGCTGGTTTCTGGGGAAGAAATGCACGAACGAGCGGAGGGAGAAAAAAACGCTAAATAGAGCGGGGTGAGGGAAGAGGGAGAAGACGAGGAACCCATGCACCGCTTGCAATTGCACGCATGCATCGGATTCTCTAACCGTACTTTTGATGACTTTGAGTCATTGACAGTTGGACCCCATGTCTCATGGGAGGCATCCACGACCAACGCATGCAAGCAAACTGCGTGCAAAGTTGGCTTCTTTCTAATTTAACTCGTGGGAGCCTCTCCTTGGAATTTTTTGTACGTTCAAAAAACAAAATCTGAAAAAACAAAATTTGCCAAGAACGCAAACTATATGTGAAAGGAGGGGAGTACTTCAATATATGTGCGGTCACAAACTTCAACATTGGATGGCAGTACACACTTAGTCTTAATTAAACTAAATAAAATCATAACACAAATGCTACCTGGGACAAGCCCCAAACACGCTCACGCAGGAGAAAATCGATTTAGATCTGGTCGGGCTCCATTGCTTCCTTGGCCACCACTTCGATCTCGCCGCGGATGAGATCAGCTTCCTGGTCTTGCATCCGAATCTTATTCCAGAGTTGCACCATCTTCCTACCCAAGTCATGGTGGACCGGCAGAATCTCAGCCATGGTGGTAGCAGCCTTCAAAGCTCTCTACTTCTGCTTCTGCTCCAGCTCGAGTGCATAATATTTCATCTCCCGCTTGCAATTCGCGAGGATCTCTTTCGCGGTCCTGGCTATGTCTTGGTTCCGCCCCATGGTGACCTTGGCATCTAGAACATGCCTCGAAAGGAAAGTGTCGTCCAGGACTGAAACATGTTTCTCAGTGGAACAACCAACCCTGTAGGAACTTTTGTAAGAATATGCATGAAAAAAATCCAAAAGGTGGAATCAAAAATGAATGTTTGTACGTTGAAACAAATACCCGGGTGCTAGGGAATCCTTGTTCCTCCTCTTCTTAGACGCAGAGGAGATCGGTGAAGAAGACATCATTGGTGACAAACAGAGGAGGAAGCGAACTGATTTTGGCGTGGGGAACGAGAGGAGGGAAGAATAGATAAAATGCAGGCGTTTGAAAGTGGCGATATTAACTCAGTTGCAACTGCACTGCTGACACACGTGTGGAAGTGGAGACGGCAAACTACATTCACTCCTCCCACGCGTGGGATTATCCCACCTTTTCAGCATGTACTATACGTTGTATTGGCAGCTTGGCATGTTCAAGTTGTGTTGGCATGTAGGCACACTCGAGGGGTACGTACATGGACGACATTTTAAAGAACAACACATGGTATGCCAAGGCACTAGGGTTTTTCCGGAGAGGGGCTCCGAAGCGTATGAATGCCACCACAACACATGGTATGCGATACCATATGTGTTAGAGTGTTTCATGGGTCTTGGATGCCAAATATTCCCTCACTCTCTATGTTAGGGCTTCACCGGCGTTGGATTCTCTCTAGCGGGTTCCACGACTACTTAGAGCCCGAAACTCCCAGATCTGACAGAACGGGGGAAATCTTGCCAAGAGGTTGGTCCTACCATTGACTTGGGTGTTCCTTGGGCCTAATATAACACAACCAAGCAATTGGTTCCACCTTGCTACACCCTTCCGGCTCACGTACAGGGGCCAGAACGGCAGTTCCGTCTTTTTCCCCAAGGGGCTATGGGTTCTCCGAAGAGGGGCTCCGGAGCGTCTGAATGCCAGCACATGGTATGCCATACCATGTGTGTTTCCATCACATGTGTGATATGGAGTGTGGCAAGTGTATTGGATGACCAAGATTCCCTCATTCTCTTTGTTAGGACTTCATCGGTGTCGGGTTCTCTCTGGCGGGTTCCAGGACTACTTAGAGCCGAAACTCCAGGATCTGGCGGAACAGGGGAAATCTTGCCAAGAGGTGGCCCCTAATATTGAATTTGGTGTTCCTTGTACCTAACCCAACACAACCAAGAAATCGGTTCCACTTTGCTACCCCCTTCCGGCTCATGTACGCGGAGAGGCTATAACGGCGGTTCCGTCTTTTGCCCCAACGGGGCTAGAGTTTCCCCGGAGAGGGACTCCGGAGCGTATGAATACCACCACACGACATGGTATGTCATACCATATGTGTTAGAGTGTGGCATGGGTATTTCATTCCAAATATTACCTCACTCTCTGTGTTAGGGCTTCAGGAGCGTCAGATTCTCTCTAGCGGTTTCCACGACTACTTAGAGCCCGAAACTCCCGGATCTAATAGAACGGGGGAAATTTTGCCAAGAGGTTGTCCCTACCATTTAGTTCGGTGTTCCTTGGTCCTAATATAACATAACAAAGCAATTGGTTCCACCGTTCTACCCGCTTCCGGCTCACGTAGAGGGGCCAGAACGGCAGTTCCGTCTTTTTCCCCAAGGGGCTATGGTTTCTCCGAAGAGGGGTTCCGGAGCATCTGAATGCCAGCAAATGGTATGCCATACCATGTGTGTTTCCATACCATGTGTGATATGGAGTGTGGCAAGTGTCTTGGATGAACAAGATTCCCTCATTCTTTTTGTTAGGGCTTCATCGGCGTCGGGTCCTCTCTGATGGGTTCCAGGACTACTTAGAGCCGAAACTCCTGGATCTGGTGGAATGGGGGAAATCTTGCCAACAGGTTGCCCCTACCATTGACTTTGGTTTTCCTTGGATCTAACCTACAAAAACCAAGCAATCGGTTCCACTACCCCATTCCGGCTCATGTACGCGGAGAGGCTAGAACGGCGGTACCGTCTTTTTCCCCAACGTGGCAAGGGTTTCCCAGGAGAGGGACTCCGGAGCATATGAATGCCACCATAACACATGGTATGTCATACCATCTGTTTTATAGTGTGGAATGGGTCTTGGATTCCACATATTCCCTCACTCTCTCTCGTGGTGAGGTAAAGACAGATGCCATGAGATGGCTAAAGATTGGGGTTGATGGACGCTGTACGTATTCGGGGAGGGATCACACGCCAAGTAGGCGCTTAGGAACACTACAAAAAACACAATCTATCCAGGTTCGAGGCCCTCGTGTGGAGGTAACACCCCTACTCCTACCTATCTATCTGTATAATGCTCAACCGAGTAGCCAAAGTACAATCTCTACTATCAGCCGAGTAGCCAGCTTCTAGCTCTCTCTCTCTCTGTGGTGCTAAGACTCGCAATAAATGCTCGCAGGTCCAACGTTTTTCGCGTAGGAGGAGGTTGGCCACCTTATATACTGGTGGTCAGCGAGTAATCTACGATTAAAAGTACATGATGTGACAATACTACTATGACAATGACGCACGCCTCCGTGTTCCCGCTGACGCCGTTGCCGAAAGTCGCCGCGCCGTTCGGCTGACAGGTCTTGTCCACCCTGTCAGCCTCTCAGAGTAGGTTACTGAGATGTCCTGTGCCCCCTGTCAGTGACAGGACATGACAGCTGCCTACCCGTACTGTGCCTCTGTCTCTCCGCGGATAATCAACCTCCTAGTAAGTTGAACCGCACGCCGGTACGGCTCCGTGATACGCGGGATCTTCCCCAACAACGCCATTGACTTTGTGACCGAGTAGAAACAGCTCCCCATCTATGCGGATCACCCGAGCTCTACCCGGTTGACCCAGATCGATAAGTCTATTCTTCTCTTGGCCTTCAATAATTCTTACCTGCTTACCCGGAAAATCATACATTGAACACCGTTTACCACCAGTCTTACCCCTACTCGGGGGTAGCCCCCTGACATTAGTCCCCGAAGCTGGTAGAGTCCGGCGAACTTGGGCGTTGGGCCCTGCCAGCTTTAACCAAATTGCCTTCGTGATGACATATGGCCGAGTTGCTCCTCAACTTGGATCCCATACCGGAACTCGGACCTTTCTTGTTGAATCCCACGTAGCTTTTCATCTCTTCACCGAGTAGATCAAGCAATGTCGAGTTCCAACAAGAACCCAACACTTAGTGAAAATTTCAATAACTTGCCGCTCAGAGCGGTTCCATCTTCTCGTGTCCAGGGGGCACACGTGTCACGCAGTCGTACCCCCGACGCCTCGGTTCAGGCGCAACTGCGCGGCACGCGCCCATCACTGCGCCTAGGGGCCCACATGCCGTTGTGTCATTTCACGGCACGTACTTCATGGCCCACGACACGCATCGTGGGATTAACTGCGCCCGTTACGCGCGTAGTACACGGTATGTGTATTTCTAACGGGCGTGTTAACCCCCACTCCGCACGATCTTGCCCACAATCGATCCTGGATAGTAACTGCACACGGGGAGGGTTAAATACCCCCGCGCTGCCCTCTGCTTCGTCTCTCCTCACACTTTCCCATTCTCGCCTTCGCTCTTTGCCTTCGCCTCCGCAGCGGAGATTAGCGCCACCGCGAGCTCTCCGTACATCACCGTTCCACGCGCAGAGAGTTAGAGAAATCATCTTCGCGCGCCTCCGCCCTCATCTTCGTCCTCATCCTCGACGCATACTCTCCTCCACCGAAGGAGACACCATGGAGCTCGAGAACACCGTCGGAGATCTGCACGTCGAGGAGGTGGCGCCACACGCGCCGGTTGGGAGGGCTCCGACGTGAGAGCGTCGGACTGCCAATGGCTCGTCAACACGCGACGGGTCCCTCCCAGCGTCATCTGCCGCCCTCCTGGGAAGGAGCTCGTCCCCGCTCCTGAACCCTGTGAGTATGTGGTGTACTTAAGCCACTTCAAACGTGGATTTGGACTTCCCATCTCCAAATTCATGCAGGACTTTCTGCGCCACTTTGGCCTCCAGCCACACCATCTCCCTGCCAACGCAGTCGCCATGCTCTCCACTCACGCTGCCGTCTTCGAAGCCTTCCTAGGCGTCTATCCTACCATTCACACTTGGGCTAAATTCTTCTTTCTCCGCCAGCAAAGTATCCCCAACCCTTCTGATCCTCTTGCTCCGAAGGAGATGACCCAGACGGGTAGCGCCATGCTACTTCAGTGCTCCACCGGGTACCATCCACGGGTACTCGGGCTGGACACTTGCCGCAAGTGGCAGTGGGGCTTCCTTTACGTGAAGAACCCGACTCCCGCAGAGGGAGAGGCAGCCGTGGGCCTGATCAAGCTGCCCGCGTTCAAGAACGTGGCCCCTGCCAAGCAGCGGAACTGGGTTACCACCCCCGGAAGACGGTGAAGGACGCCAACCAGGTTGACGACCACCTGCAGATGCTGGTGCAAGAAGGGCTCCTCCAAGACGATCCGGTGGCCTGCTGGGTAGAGCGCAGAGTCCTCCCGCTCCAACACCGAGTACACGAGATGTGCTATATAGGCGACCCTCGCGACTGCACCCGGACGACCACCTTTGAGCTCTCCAAACCCGAGGTGGCGATCTGGGCTGTCGTGGTGGTATCACGGCAGATGCCATAGGATGGCTAATCTGTTGGGGTCGATGGACGCTGGAGGTGCTCGGGGAGGGATCACACGGCGAGTAGCCGCATGTAGGATGAATCAAACACCACAAACACCAAGATCTTACCCAGGTTCAGGGCCCTCGTGTGGAGGTAACACCCCTACTCCTGCCTCTCTCTTTATATGTGTGTTACCGAGTAGCCACAGTACAAACGGGACTTCAGCCGAGTAGCCACTCTTCTCTCTACGTGATGCGAGTACCAAGTGTGTGATGCCTAAGTTCCGAACCTCTCACAGGAGGTAGTAGGGCACCTTATATACTGGTGCCCAGTCGAATAAACTAAGACTAGAAAGTACAGCCGGATGTCGACACTGTGTGCACACTATACACTTCCAGCTTCTCGCTGACACCTCTGGCTCTTCGGTTTGTCTTGTGCACAAAGTCGTTGCGCCGTTCGGAGCCCGTGATCTGTTCCCTCTGTCACTGTCATAGAGTAGGCCCCCTGACCTGTACTATCCCTCTGACTCCCTGGCGCGGATAAGCACGCGCTCTGTAGCCGAAACGCACGCCGGTACGGACCCAGGATACACGGGATCCTGTGTCAGAACGGCTCCATTGACTTCTGGCCCGAGTAGGAACTCACTCCCTCTACTCGAACCACTTCCTCTACCCGGACGAATGTAACTTCCTTGATTCTTCCTTCTGACCATTGGCAGGTACGGCCGGATAGCAGTCGACCGGGTAGCCAGCTAGTCAGCCAAAGCTCTCCTTTGTCCTTGCCTTTAGCACTTGCCTTACCCCTACTCGGGGGTAACCCCCCGACATTAGTCCCCGAAGCTGGTAGAGTCCTGCGAACTTGTTCACTGGGCCCTTCCAGCTTAAAAACAAACCTTGTCCTTGAACTGTAAGATGCCGAGTTGCATCTCCGAATAGCCTTCAACTCTTGCTTGAATCTCTTCTTCTCCGAGTAGCACGATTTCTCTTCTCTGATGCCGAGTAAAAAGACTTAGCGAAATTTCGAATAGAATCCTGCTGTGCCAGAGCAAATCCATCTCTCTGTGTTGCTACAGGGCACGTGTCACGCTCCTGTACCCCCGACGCATCGGTGCCCGGGATATGACATGCCACGCGCTCATCACTGCGACCAGGGCCCACCGGCCCGTTAGGTCACTTCAACCGCACTTATTAGCCCACGATCTCGACGTGGGATTAACTGCGCCCGTTACGCACGCAATATGCGCTGTGTGCGTTTCTAACCGGTCCGCTTCCCACGCCGCACGATCTCAGAGCACGATCGATCCCGATTATTCCGCTGGTAACGGCAACTCGAGGGGAGAGATAAATACCCCCTCGGTGCCTGCTCCTTCTCTTTCCTGCTCATTCCAATCTTCCTCCCCCTCGCCTCTCCTCCGCCGCAGAGCACGCCGCCACCGCAATTCCTTGCCGCGCCGCTGCTCCACGCGCCGGAAAGCCAGAGCACAACTCCTCCACCCAAATCGCCAACCTAATCTTCCACGTATCTTCTCGCTTCCATGGCTCGCGGAGATGACGATGCCCGCGCCGGATGGGAGGGGTCCGACGTCACGGCGGAAGACTGCCAGTGGCTAGTCAACACCCGCCGTGTCTGTAACATCCCAAGTATGAAAACCACCCCTAGAATGTTTGATTTTTGTTTAATTAAAGTTTTGCATCATGTCATCATACTCATTGCATTAGTTTCCTATTTGTTTGCATCTGTTTTATTTGTTTTCACAAGTGAAATTCAAACAATATTCAAATGCTTTGTTTCATACTTGTTATGTTACAATTTTTTCCAACTAAAAAGTGCAATCAAAACAACCATTTTGTTCCATTAATCCATAAGGTTTAACCATTAAAATTATGGCTTTTAATAATTCAATTAATCCAAATGTTATGTCAAATTCAAATCATTCACAAACAGTACCCAATTTCAACTTATGAAAATCAACAAAAATAACCCTAATCAATTTTTCTATTTAAACAATAGGGTTCACCCTATTAAAAATATTGTTTTCAATAATAATCAATTAATCCCAAAATTCATTCAAATTCACTCCAAGTTCAAACAGCACCATAATTTAATCATTTTTGAAATCCAAAACTTGCATTTGGTTATTATTCCATTAAGGAGTTGACACAAATTTTTCTAAGATTTTTGCTAACTCAAAACTCATCTTTTTCTTCCAAATAATTTTTCTGCAAAAATAAAAAAAAGAAACAAAACAATTAATAAAAGAAAGGAAAAACGGCCAAACGGGGTGGAGCCACGCAGGCCCAGCCCAACTTACCCTCCGCGCGGCCCGTACCGGTTTGGCCATCGTCTTCAACCTGTACGGCCGCGCATCCAGCGATGCCACGGCGGCACAGTAGCAGAGGGACGACCATCCTCGCTCCCCTACCCTCTATATAGCCCCCTAGGCCCCCCTGGCGCGGCCCTAACCCTAGGCGTACCTAGCTACCCACTCGCGCCGCCGTTTCCCTCTCTCTCTCACCGGCAATCTCTCTCAGAACCCCACCTCACCGCCGCCGTCCTCTGAACCCATGGATACCGCCGGCGATCTGCTCACTCTCCTCCCTGGCTGACGACGGGAACCGTACCACCGTGTCTTCCTCGACCTCGTCGACACCCCCGCACCCCCGGAGACCTACTCGAACGCCGCCCCCATCCCTGCTGTTGCCGCCGGCGACGACCACCGCTACCCCGAGCCTCTGCTCGACTACAACGGGGGTGAGCCTCTTGTCCTCCTCCTCCCTGTTCCCTCTCTGCACACCGCGCACACCGCAGCACCCCACACGCAACACCAGCACGCACCGCATCAATCCACCGCGCGTAGCTCGCCGCAGGTCGCCGTCCACCGTTTCTGTCCAAGTTTCAGAAGCGTTTGGTCGTCAATTAAAATTCAGAAACACGCGCTAACTGAATGTTACCTTACCTGCGCGCCGTATACTGTCAAACACTTGATCGCTACCGCAGTGGTAGCAGGCAGTGCGCGCGTGCGAGAGATCCAGGGATCGAGTCCCCCTCCCGCGGGGAAAAACCCCAACTTTTTTGCACTGTGCGCTGACAGGGTGGCCCCCCTGTCAGCTGCTGTGTGCGCCCGCAGTGCCACGCTGGCCCAGGGCCCATTGGCAGTGCCTTGGGCTAGATAGCTGCGCGGTATAAAATGTTTTCAGCCCTTTTCCTTTTCAGTTTAAGTCCTAAACAATTACAGATTGGTCCCTGAAACTAATTTGCTAATAACTTTTTTTTATAAACCCAAATAATAAAAATAAAATATGTGCACTGCCCAAAATTAAATTATCTATCTATCTAACCTATTTGTTTTCTGTTTTGAATAATTTAAATGCATTCCAAATTTGAATTCAAACAATTCATTTGTAAATTGCTAAAATCCATAACTAATTCATACTTAATCCAAATAATGCAAATAAAATATGTTTTCATGCCATTTTAAACCACCTTTCCAAATATAAATTTTGTTTCATGATTTGAATAATTGAAATTGCTTAAATAATTTAAACCTTGTTTAAATCATTTAAATTTGCTAAATTCATAACTTGCTCAATTTAAATTATTTGTGAACATGTAAAATATGTTTTCAAACCAGAAAAACATAACCTTTTCAAATATGAATTTTATTTAATGCTTTGAACAAATAAAATTCAATTAATATCCACACTTGAATTAATTCCAATTAAATCTTATTTAATCTTGTTTAATTCATAATTAAATCATTGTAATTCCTTTTTCAATAATTGAAACATGTAATCCACCAAAAATGTTTTGCTCTTTTCAAATATAAACTTTGCCATCTGTCTTGAGCAATTTAACTTGATGAAAACAACAAATGCTTGTATAACTACTTTAAGAATCCAAAATTCTTAACTTGTTAAATAAAATCCCACACTTGGTAAATTTCATTCTACTTGCATCTAATGTTGTTACCTTATTGTTTTCATCATGCATGCATCATGCTAAACAACTTACACATGTTAATTAATTGTAGAACAATTATTCCAACCTTAACTCATGGACTTTTCCATATGCAATCAAATTGCATATGGGTCCATTTAAATTGTGTTATCTTGTCAACTAGTTTAATTTGATGCATCCATTAAATTGACATGCATCATCCCATGTTTGTGCACTATGCCATGTTATTGATTGCCCGTCTTCCTTCGTTGTTTGTTTTTGCTTCTTCTCGATTAGACGACGACGTTGAGACAGACGAGCTTTATGACACCACTTCCGAGGACTTAGCTCAGTACCAGGCTGCTGAGCTTGCAGGCAAGTTATCACTCACATGAACCATCGAGTTCCTTTCCACACTTGTTACCGATACTATCCATTGTCTACTTTTGCTAGCCCTATGTATCGTTGCTTGTTCTCCGAACCCATCACATGATATCCTGAATTCTGATATTGCCTCACCTCCACACCTCTAACCCTTGCTTGTTGCCTTAGTCCTACTAGCATCTTAGGGTTGCTTGTGCTCGAGTCTGTTGTCGGTTACCTCTTTTATCTTATGCTATTATGTTCTATGGGCTCGGGTTTAATCAATCAACCTGTTAATGCTATGGTTAATAATAACTTGATGATAAGGCACCGGCAGGAGGCCCATGAGTGGTTTTGAGGCCTGCTAGTGTCGACCCCTAATTAGGAAAAGAGTCTTGTCTACTGATCCATGATGAGCGCACTACCCGCATGTGGGAAGCGTGTATGGGCGCCCCCCTCAATTTGATTCGATTCGCATCTCGTCCAAATCGCCTCATTTAGTTCGGGTTTTCCATTTGCCGCATGCATGTTTTTGCGAGCCCAGCGCAGGGTGGAACTTTCGTAGTCGGCATATAGGGAGACACGTTCTTAGAGTGCTATGAGGGTCCCTTTTCTTCGGGGCTCGATTAGCCGTGCGCTCAAGGTGCTTTGGGCTTGATGCGAAGAAGGGTTGGGTTGTGTTGAGTGCCCCGCTTGGTGGAATGGCCGTTCCATCTGGCGGGTTATTCTTACGTGTACGGCCAAATTGGTGCATCCCTGCAGGGTTAAATCTTCTCGAGAAGCCGTGTTTTCCGCGGTTATGGTTGACTTGGTGAAAGTACTGGCTAACAAGTACTCAGAACAACTTACACCTAACTAATGTTAATCACCCAACTAATACTAATCTTGACTAGTAATAGCATTATTGACACAATAACCTGAAACACCATTAATCCAACTGTGTGAGTTATCCTTGGGTTTCTTCCTGAGAAGGGGGTAACATTGGACAGGTTTGTTTGAAGTTATCTTTCAGTTGGTTACTATACGCGATCTTATCTTCTTTCTGTTAGCCGGAACTCGTAGTATATCTCTGTAGTTGTTTAGCGCAGCCCGCTGCAGCTTTTATATCACCTATTCTTCCGTTGAACCCAAAGCATCCGTGCTTGTGTTGACGGGTAACTCTTTGGTGAAGTGTGAGTCTTGCTTGCCAGTACTTGGATGTATTGACCCCTTTGGGGCTGTAGTTTACGCAGACTACGATTACGAGGATCCCCTTGGAGGCTACTACGTGGAGTACGACGAGACTGCAGACGAGTATATAGCGGACCCGGGCAGGATCCGAAGACTACGTGGATGGGCTTCGTCTTCTTTTCTTTCTCGGCTTCTTAAGCCTATTTGGATTTATCTGTACTCAGACGCTTGATTGCTTCCGCTGTGATGTAATGATGTTATGTTGGGACATGTGTCCTCTGGATGATTGCATTTGCTATTCTCTGCCCTACTGAGGGCCAGTTGCAACTTATTTCAATCTTTTGTGTCTTAGAGATATGTTGTGGTATCATTCCGTTTAACGCCGTCGACGTACCATGTATGAATGGTATGAAGTACGTCGATGGTAGTATCTTGATATCTATGGGATAGTTTACATCGACGATGGAAAAGCAGAGTTTGGTTGTCGCACATAAGTGCTGGCCTACTCGGAAGAGGATGCGGGAGCAGATAGGCCCCGTAATCCAAGCATCTGCTTTCCAGTTCGGCCCGGTGAGTATCCCCTAGAAGTCAGGGTGCGACAGTGTCCCCCCCCGGCGTGAGGTGCAGGCAGCCGGACAACGAGATCGTCCCCACGCCGGAGAAGGACGAGTTCGTCGTCTTCTACGCGCACTTCAAGCGGGGATTCGGCCTCCCGATCTCGGACTTCTTCAAGGAGTTCCTCCAGAACTTCTGGTTGCAGCCGCATCATCTCCCCCCCAACGCCATGGTGATGCTCGTCTTCCACGCGGTGGTCTGCGAGGCCTTTCTCGGCGTGTACCCAACTATCCACAGTTGGGCACGCTATTTCTTCTTACGGAAGCAGAGCATCCCCAACCCCGGAAACACGGAGAGCGCCCGCGCGATGACGAAGACGGGATGGGCCATGATGCTGCAACGCAGCACCGGCAACCATCCGCGCATCAAGGGATTGGAGACAGTGCGCAAGTGGCAGCGTAGATTTCTCTACGTAAAGAACGTCGCCACCGAAGAAGGAGCGCCCATCCAGGACCGGATAGGGCTCCCGAAGTGGAGGAACGCGTTGCCAACCAAGTAGAACTAGGGTTACAACCCGAAGAGCCACATCGACGATGTTGTTCAGATCGAGAAGCGCCTCGCCGAGTTGAAGGGACTGGGATTCCGCCGCGATGATCCCATCGCGTGCTGGATCTCGCGCCGAGTGCTCCCGCTCCAGCGTCGCTCCCACAAGATGTGCTACATGGGAGGAAGCCGGGACTGCACGAGGACCACCACCTTCGAGCTCAACACCGCCGATGTGGCCGTCTGGGCGAGATCCATCATGCAGACATCCCTCACCGACACCTGGCAGTATGGCTTCGTGCCGTACAGCCGCACTAAGCCTATTGAACAGGTTAGTCTTTTATGCTTTATCTCTTCACTTTGATACCGAGTAGGTGGCTTTCCAGCATAGTATTCTTAGGCTCTGCATGCTGCACCGAGTAGGACATCACAAACATCTTGTTGGCTTTATGCGCTTTGTGCTTGCACGCCGTGTCGAGTAGAAAACCTTAGCCAAATATGCTTTGTGTTTGCATGCTACTCTGAATAGAAATTCCTGGACTTGTATGCTTTGTGTTTGCATGCCACACCGGGTAGAACTCCTTAGACTTCTGTGCTTTGTGTTTGCATGTTGTACCGGGTAGAACTCCTTAGCCTTGTACTCAACTTATTTGTGCCATCTGCTTGCCTTTCCAGCACATCGATCGCCAAGCAGAGGAAGATGAGGAGATCTTCGAGTCCAATTGGGACAGTGACAGAGAAGAGGACGACAAGACCGCCTACGATACCCAGGACATCCTCTGCATTCCTCACGCCGAGCAGCCGGGTAAGCATCAAGTTGACGCGTCTATTCGGGATTGGTCCGAGGACGACGAAGGTGACCAAGTTCTCCTCTCTGACCGCGAGTAGCGCAATCCAATTTCCTTTTCCATTTCTCAACTCCTTTCTCTCTTCTACTCTGCAGATGATCCTGAGGTAACCGAGGAGGACAAGGATGCCATCGATGTTGAGCCTCTCTCTGTAGCTGCTCCCACCACTCGAAAGAGGGCAGGCAGTGGCGCCCAAGAGCCCGCTCCCAAGAAGCTGAAGAAGACCGAGAAGAACAAGAAGATCACCACCGCCAGAAGGCAACTCCCCACCCGCAAAGGGTAAGTCGTTCCATGCGAATTGTATTCTGCTGCTGCTTCTCGCTATGCTCTTCCCCTTCTTTGTTTCTGAACTTTCTTTCTCTTCCAGCGCCCATCTGGATGTTGACGCAGCCGCAGTTCCCACTAGCTCCAAGAGAAAACCTGTCATCAACCTCGAGAAGCTCGTCGACCTCTCCGAGGATGAGCATGAGCCATCACAACAGGATAGGGCGCGTGCGCCCTCTCCTGTGAAGATAGAAGAAGAAGATGCCAGCGCCGAGAACACTGGCGCTGGTGACCAAGACGAGCACCTGGAGCAGCAGGCCTATGCGGACCAGAGCGCGCGGATGCTGCTCATGATGAGACACCTCCTTCTCCCCCAGCTGCCTCAGCTGGGGAGAATACTGAACAAGAAGCTGAGCACCAAGACAATTCCGCCCTTGAGAGGCAAGACGAGAACCCTGAGCAGCAGGAAGACGAAGCTGCCGTTCAAGATGACCCCGCGGCCACGCCGCGGGTAGAAGAATCAGAAGACGCAAGACCTGATCCCGCTGCCGAGCAGCGGGTTAGGAAGACCGTGGTGGAGCCAGTCCTGCAGGACCAAGCACAACCAGACGCTGTGCCGGGTAGCCGGCCCCTTGTGCCGCCTACCCAGCAGGTTACTCCAGCAACTGCATCGAGCCCTCCACCAACAAAGAGCACCACCAAGACTTCGCCGAGCCCTCCACCTAAGCAAGGCACCAAGAATACTGCGCCGATCCCTCCACCTAAGTAAGGCATCAGCAAGACTGCATCTCAGCAGCAGCCTCCTACGTCACGCCAAGTGCTTCTGTCCGCTTCTCGGATGGACATTGCTCCCAAGAAGGCCACAAAACCTGAAGCCACCGCTGTCCGCCGGAATCCACCGCGCCAAGTCGCGCAGGATACTGCTCTGATGCCACCTCCCAAGTCAACCGGAAAACCAACTGCGAAAAGCACGCAACTCACCACTAGTGCTACTGGTGGATCTGCTGGCGAATGGTCAAGTGCTGCTCGGGCACAAGGTATCTGGCCGTCATACATACTATCTTCATCCAAGCAATACGGCATTTCCTTGACCAAAGGCGAGCAGCAGATCTCCGCTCTAAAGGACGGCCAGGCCAAGGCAGTGGACGCCAAGCTCAAAGCCAAGAAGCCCATTGAGACCTGGTCTCGCGAGGCCGGTGAGGATGATATCATATCTGAAGGGCTGATGCAGGTTGTGGACCGGGTAGGTTTCATCGACAAGGTCTAGGAGGGTGACGCCCACGGCATCAAGAAGTGGGACGACAGCGTGCTAGGCGACGTTGATCATTACCGCGTCGACTGGAACAAGGCCAACATGGGCACCAATCCAATGACCATTGCCTATGACACCAGCACGCTGGCCGCGAAGCTGTTCGTTCTCCACAAAGCCGCCGAGGACATCGAGCAGACGTACGCTGTAAGTTTCTTTTGCTTGTTCCGAGTTGCGGTTTCTCTTCTCTTCTGTTCTTCTTTTTCTCCTTAGCCACTACCCAGTCCCCGAGATTCGGGCCGAGTAGACGGGTACTCGACCGAGTTACCGTCTTCTCGGGCCAAATCTTCCAAAACTTTCTCTAACTACTTTTCTTTCTTCTTCACAGAATAGCCTCATGAAGAGGACTAACCTGTTCCGGCGGCTTCTCTGGAATCACAGCGCAGCCACGAAACACATCGCGGCCCTTGAGGCCGAACGCAAAGACGATGCTGCAATGGAGCAGGCGGCAGTGGATCGTGCCCTTCAACTCTCTGAGATCAAAAGTAAGCTTCTAGCTATTCGGTTAGTGCGTTTTGTGTTTACGCCCGGATTTGCTCTTTGCTCTAACTCCTTCTGCTCTGCAGGAAAATTCAATGAGTTGGCGAAGGAGCACGAGCACTGCCATGTCTTCTCCACTTCCGCCGAAAGCAGGATCAAGGGACTGGAAGGTGAGTTGCTGATTCTTCTGTACTTGTTTTTCTCCTTTTCCTTGGTTATTCTTCTAACGGTGATGTTCTTCCCGCAGAAGAGTACAAGAAGTTCCGGGAGGAGCATCTCAACTTCTTGATGCCCACTGAGGTGAAGCAGCAACTGGAGAGCCGAGAAGCAGAGCTCAAGAACGAACGCGACGCATAGCGCGCCGAGTTCGAAAAGATGCAGGTCCAACTGAAGACTGCTCTCCAGGATGCCTTGAACCAAGCCGCCGAGAAGGACGAAGTCAAGGCAGCAGCCAAGGCCAAGGATAAGGCCCTCGAGACGGAAATCTAGGTGCTGAAGAAGTGCAACGAGGACCTCATGCTCCAGCTCGCCAACTCATGCAGCATCGGAAGCAGGCACATTGCCGATGAGGAGGCCTGGAAGAATAAGCTGGACGCGCTACTCATTGACCTCAACAGTAAGTTTGCGCTTCTCTGCACTTGGCTGTTTCCTTCTTCTTTCGCTTAGCTTGGTTTGCTTCTCCTCTTCTCTACTTGGTTTCATCCCTTCTCTGCTTCTATTTCTAACTCTTTCTGGTTTCACTCTCAGATATCTTCCTTGACCTCTGTGCTGCTAGCACTCCTGCTCTGGCTAAGGCGCAAGAACTCCGAGCTGCCTCTGGACTGCCCACGGACAGCAAATCTACAATTGATGACAACCTCACCAGCATCAAGTCGCAGCTCCGCCAGCTTAAGGTCTTGGGCACCAGCATGGTGTCCACAGCCTACAAGCTGCATGAGCTGTTCTGGCCCGATGAAATTGCGCCCAAGACTCTTCGCGAGATCTCCCAGAAGCTGGATGGCGCAAAGGCCGAGTTGAAGAAATGGCGTGCGTCCGCAGCTCGGGCAGGGGCCGATCTGCTGCTTCGCTTCATATGCAGCTGGTATGAAAATCTGAACCTTGACACGATCCTTGAGGTGCGCTAGGGCTCCAAGTGCTCTAATGATCCTGACTGCGTCGCACGTCGCAAGGCAGTTGCGTACGAGATCGCCTCCTACGCGGACACCGCCCACTTCATCGACGGCCTCACCGAGCCTGACACCAAGGCGGAAAGCGAGGGCGAGGATGAAGACGAGGACACCGAGTCGGAGGACTTGAGTGTCTTCGAGGACGCTGCTCCGAGGAGGGATCCGGGAAGGGGAAGGGCAAGGTTGATGAAGGAGGCAACGAGTCGGAGGCCAACAGCCAGGATGCCACCATCACCACCGAGATGGTGATCCAGCAAGCTGCTTCCGAGTTGGGCTCAACTTCTGCTGCTGCGTCCACCTCTGCGACCGATCCCATCTCCGTATCCACGGCCACTTCTGAGCAAGCCACCCAAATGGACGTTGATGCTGAAGCTGACGCTGAGAAGGCCAACTCCGAGAAGACTGCTGCGGACAACACCGCCGCTACTCACGATGCTGCTGCCTGAAACTCTATCTTAAAACTTTCATGAGATCCCAGGATGCCGGGTGAAAATGTATCAAACAATTAAGTCTTTGCTTGCTACTCCTTTTTATTTCAGTTTGAGGTTTACTACTTCACATTTTAGCA
Organism: Alopecurus myosuroides; assembly: GCA_028641055.1. NCBI lineage: Eukaryota > Viridiplantae > Streptophyta > Magnoliopsida > Poales > Poaceae > Alopecurus > Alopecurus myosuroides. Next base: position 419,135,590 of record CM054058.1, read on the forward strand.
ATTCTGGCTCGATGCCGGGTTGCGTTATCATGCAAGTCCCCGAGTTGCATTTTTTATCCACTTTTCTCTTTTCGTCTCAGCTCTTACCTGCCACTTGTGGCTTTATTAGTAGTCGAGTCACAAGATATCAAAGATCAAGTTTCAAATACTTAGCCACTTAGAAACATTCATAGTAACGCTGCCCACCACTTAGCCGGAAAAAGTTAACAAGAAGCAGTAAAGAACGCTCTACTCGGTTCCTGCACTCCTCTTTTCCTTAGTTATTTTTCGTGTGCTCATTGACCTCTAGCTTGTTCTCTTGCTTGCCCTGAAGCCGGGTTTTGGACAGCAGCAACGTCGAAGAGTTGGCTTTTAGGTTTAAACACATTACTAAATGTACTTATGAAATTCTAAGTAGAGCAACCGAGTAGACAAAGGTAAAACAAGATAGAACAACACAGAGCAAGTTGGACGAGGGCAGTCCCCGAGTTCAATTTCAGATTGTCGAATAGAAATTTAACTCGGATGAGAGAGTACATACATAGTTTTTGCTCACGAATGAAAACGTCGGAGTAGAGCTACATTCCAGGGGCGCTTGGATTCCTCTCCAGCTCTATCCGGCCTGTTCTTCTATGGTGGCTGCGCGTCAACTAGGTAGTACGTTTCATTGTGTAGAGCCTTGCTCACAATGAATGGCCCTTCCCACGGAGGAGATAACTTGTGCATCCCGGCTGTGCGCTGCACGAGCCTAAGGACCATGTCTCCTTCTCTGAAAACCCTTGGGTTCACTTTCCGGCTATGATAACGCCTCAAGTTTTGCTGGTAAACAGCTGAACGTGACAGAGTAAGCTCTTTTGCTTCTTCTAGCAGGTCAACGTCATCTTCTCGAGCTTCTCTCGCCTCCGCCTCAGTGTCGAGGGTTACTCGGGGGGAGTCATGCTCTAGGTCAATTGGCAACATGGCCTCAGCTCCATAAACTAGGAAGAATGGTGTGTAGCCGGTTGACCGGTTAGGGGTAGTCCTTAGACTCCACAACACCGCTGGCAACTCGTCTAACCAACACCCAGTTGTTTTCAGCAGTGGCTGAATCAGCCTTGGCTTTATGCCTGATAGCACGATGCTATTTGCTCTTTCAACTTGCCCATTGGAGCAGGGATGCGCAACAGATGCGACATCTAGCCGGATGTGCTTATCTCTACAGAACCTTACAAAGGCACCCTAAGCAAAATTTGTGCCATTATCCGTGATGATGCTGTGCGGGTAGCCATATCTCAGGATCACATCCTTCAGAAAACTCACAGCTGTGGCTACATCACACTTCCGAATAGGCTTCACTTCAATCCACTTGGTGAACTTATCAACCATGACCAAGATGTGAGTCATGTTGCCTCTAGCCGGCTTGAAGGGACCAACCATATCCAAACACCAAACATCAAATGGCTAAGTAATGGGAATGGTTTTCAACTCGGAAGCAGGCATGTGGATCTTACTTGCGAATCTCTGGCAGCCGTTGCACTTCCTCACAATATCTTCAGCTTGCTACAAGGCAGTGAGCCAAAAGAAGCCATGCCGAAAAGCCTTCTTGACTAGAGCCCGAGAAGAGGCATGATGGCCGCATTCTCCTTGACGTATCTCCACCAGAATTTCTTCTCCTTCTTCTGGTTCCACACAACGTTGCAGCACGCCAGTGGGACTTCTTTTATGCAGCACTTCTCTGAAGATGGCGTAGCCCTTGGATCTTCTCTGCATTTTCCTTGCGGTAACCTCATCATCTCGTAGGGTGTCGTCCTTTAGAAAGGATAATATGGGCATAGCCCAACTCGGTGTCTCCCGCGCGGGAAACACTGGTTCGTCCAATTCCATTGGCACAACCACCACTGCATCTTCTTCAGAGTTGGGGACGAGTCTTTGAAGCCCAGATCGGTTGGCAAGAACTTCCTCAATGAACGCGACAGTCCCCGAGTTAGGAGGGTCAGTCCCCGAGTAAGGAGGGACAATCCCTGGGTTGCAGGCGCCAGTCCCCGGGATGGAGACTGCAGTCCCCGGGTTCTCTTTCGCACCCTCCCAGTCGATCTCCATGGCAACATCTTCTTCGCTTGGCAGAGAAGGAACGAATATAGACTCCGAGTTGGGGGATGTCTTGATGGATGGCTTTCTCAAATGCTCCAAGGCAATCCCAGCTGGAATGGATTTCGGAGAAGACCCCAACTTGGACAGCTCATCAGCTGCTTTGTTCTCTGCTCTGTGGGTGTGCTGGAACTCGCAGCCTTCAAAAAATCCAGTCATCGTTTTCACCAGGAACTGATATGCTGCCATGTTGGCATCCAGAGCATCCCAAGTGCCAGAAACTTGCTGCACAACCAGATCCGATTCGCCATAGCATATAATGCGCTGCACACCAACCTCCTTGGCTACTCGCAAGCCGTGCACCACGGCCTCATACTCTGCAACATTGTTGGATTCCTTGAAGTGAATCTGCAGCACATACTTGACTTGATCACGCTTCGGTGACGTGAGCACCACGCTAGCACCAAGGCCTTCCATCACTTTGGAGCCATCAAAATGCATCTTCCAGTAATTGGTTGCGGGAGAAGGAGGCTCATACTGCACATCCGCCCAATCCACCAGAAACTCCGCTAGAATATGTGACTTGATGTCTTCTCTTCTCGCGTACGCGGGAGCGTATGCGGCCATCTCAATTGCCCACTTGGCTACTCTGCCACTTGCTTCCTTGTTCCCCATGATATCCGAGATGGGAGCGGAACTCACCACAGTGATGGGATGCTCTTGGAAATAGTGCTTCAGCTTCTTGGCCCCCAGGTACACGCCGTAAGTCATTTTATGGTAATGTGGATAATTCTGCTTGGAGCTGGATAGCACTTCACTGAGATAATACACTGGCCGCTGCATAGTCTTGCCTTCCTCTTCTCGCTCCACCACAATCACCACGCTGACTACTCGGTTGGTAGCAGCAATATATAATAGCATAGGCTCCTTGGGTAGCGGACTAGCCAAGATGGGAGCGCTACCCAGCATCGCCTTCAGCTCATTGAATGCCACGTCAGCTTGCGGTGTCCAGACAAACTTGTCACTTTACTTCATCAATTGATACAGAGGCAGGGCATTCTCACCCATTCTGCCCAAGAAGCGGCTCAGAGATGCCAATCAACCGGTGAATTTTTGCACATCCTTCAGGGATCCCGGCAAAGACATGCTTTCAATAGCTTTTATCTTTGACGGATTGGCCTCAATGCCCCGACTAGATACCAAGAAGCCGAGCAGCTTGCCAACCGGGACGCCAAAGGTGCATTTACTCGGGTTCAGCTTCATTCTGTACTTGCGCAGGTTGGCAAAATTTTCATCAAGGTCACTGAGCAGAGTATGTGTTTTATTCGTTTTGATGAAAATGTCATCTACGTACACCTGCACATTCTTGCCACTTTGATCATGCAAGCATTTCTGCATGCATCTCTGATAAGTAGCACCAGCATTCCGCAACCCAAAGCTCATGACACGATAGCAATAAGCCCCGTGCGGGGTAATGAAAGAAGTCTTTATTTGATCAGCAGGGTTGAGAGCTATCTAATGAAAACCAGAGTAGGCATCTATGAAAGACAAAAGCTCACAACCAGCAGTGGAATCGATCACCTGATCAATGCGGGGTAGCGGAAAGGGATCCTTGGGGCAAGCCTTGTTCAAATCGGTGTAGTCGACGCACATGCGCCATGTGGTGTCGGCCTTGGGGTCCTCCTTCTTCTTCTCAACCATAACCGGGTTGGCTATCCAATCCGGATGCAAAACCTCCATGATAAAGTTGCTTATCATCAATTTGGTGATTTGATCACTGATAGCTTTCCTTCTCTCATCTCCGAAGCGGCGCATCGCCTGCTTCACTGGTTTGGCGTCAGGGCGCACATGTAGCGAGTGCTCAACCAACTCCCTCGGGACACCTGGTAAATCCTCGTTGGACCAGGTGAACACGTCCCGATTCTCACGGAGGAAGTGGATGAGCTCGCTTTCCTATTTCTCACCCAACCCTGTTCCAATGATAGCAACACGGTCGGGGAACCCGAGGTCAACCTGGACCTTCTTCGTCTCCTGGGAAGCCTGGAACGTAGTCCCGTATTGGGAACTCGGCATCCCAGGCGTGCCAGCTTGCGCTGCTTGCGCCATAGCCACCACCTCATGTATCTTCTTCTTCTCGGCAGCAATCACCATGGACTCCGCCAACTGAGAACCAGCAGAGGCACACTCCAAAGATCTCTTGTAATCACCAGAGATGGTGATGACTCCATTGGGACCAGGGATCTTCATCTTCAGTTAGGCAGCATGGGTAGAGGCCATGAACTTGCTGAGAGCAGGCCTACCGAGTAGGGCGTGGTAGGGGCTCTGGTGATCAACTACCTCGAACTGCAGGCTCTCTGTGCGGCAGTTCTCCCTGGTGCCGAATAGAACGTCTATCCACATGCGGCGAATTGGAGAACAAGAAACTCCTGGCACAATGCCGTGGAAAGTGGTTCTGCTGGGCAGCAACATGTTCTCGGCCATACCGAGCTTCTCGAGCGTGTCCCTGTACACGATGTTGATGTGCTGCCGTTGTCAATCAGCACCTTGCTGAATCTGACATTCTTCTGAGTACCCAAGAAGGTGGGATCCACCACCAAAAGCGTAGCTACCCGGGTTGGGCATCACCCTAGGATGATCAGCTCTGGACCACGTGATCTCTTGGTTGCACCAGTGCAGGTAGTGAGGAACAGTAGGGATCACATCATTGACCTCCATCGCGCGCCTCTGCAGTGACTGCTTGTCGGCGGGCTCAGAGGTGAAGATCATGTAGCTCTCGTGATGCTCCTCGTACTGGTTGCGACCTTCCGCACCGTAGTTGCCGTTGTTGCCGGTGTTGCCGGTGTTGCGATTATTGTTGTTGATGAAGTCACGATTGCCGTTGTTGTTGAAGTTGCGGTTACTATTGTTGTTGTTGAAGTTGCGGTTGCCGTTGTTGTAGTTGCGGTTGGCTCCTAAAGCCACCTGATTGACGTTCTCCCTTCTCGGAAATGCTGGAGGCATGGCAGCGGCTGCTCGGATGGGCTTCACATTGGCATTCGCAGCCGGCAGAGGAGGAGGAGGGGGCAGGCCCACGTTCTTGATCTCTTCCCACCAGCTGCATTGCCGAGTAGTGTGGTTGGCAGGCCTTCCCGGATGCCGAGTGTGGAAACTGCATGGGCCATCCTTCATGTCCTTGAAGACAAAGTTCTGGACATGACCCGAGTTGCCCCTACCCTGCTGGGGAGCATTATACGGCTTCTTGATGCCTTGGCCCTGATTCTGGTTCTACCCGTGCTGGGCTCCAGCAGTTTTCTGCCTCTAGCTACCCCCAGCACCTGTAGCCACAACATTCACCTCCTCAGGATCGTACCGGGTATCAATCCAGTCACCTCTGCGCTTGTTGCGGAACTCATTGCGCTTGTTGTTGTTGTATTTTCTTCTCGGCTCAGCAGCGTCGAGCAGAGGCTGAGTTGGATCGCCGAGTGCGTACATGTCCGCAATCTTGATGGTCTCAGCGTGGGTACTCGGCATCTCTCTCTGCAGCCTCTGCCACAACATGGTGCCATGCTTGCAGCCCTGAGCGAACCAATTGATGGCCTGGGCCTCATTCACACATTCACAGGTGTTCCTTAGAGTACTCCACCGAGTAAGATATTCTCGGTCGGTCTCCTCTTCCCGCTGCCTGCAAGCGGATAGCTGCTATGGCCTATTCGACCTCTGGTAAGTGCTGGTGAAGTTGCTGACGAAGGCTTCCGCGAAGTCGAGCCAGCAGTTGATGCTGTGCTTGGACAGGTTGTTGAGGCATGTTCTTGCTGGGCCTTCAAGCATTTGCGGGATGTACCGCACAGCCCATCTCCGGTTGCCACCTGCAATGTGCACGGCTGTGACATAGTCATTGAGCCAATCTTCCGGCTTGGTGCTGCCGTTGTAGCACTTGGTCCCCCTGACGAGCTGGAATTGCTTCACGGACGGCTCAGTCATGATGCGATGACCAAAGCACTCTGGGCCAGGCGGCCCCGTGTTCTCGAGTTGCGCAGACCGATTGATTCGGTCCAGCGTGTACCTGGCATCACTGGGCTCCAGTACACGCTCACCCACGCGGTCAGTGATATCTCTTGGGTCAGCATAGCCAGCCAGCCCCATCGCCGAGTAGACATCATCGTATTTGTTCACCGGCACAGCTGCAGGTTGCATCACTGGGTTGGCTGCTGGCGCAGCCGCACGCGGCTGTGCAGCAGCTGGCTGTTGCGTCCTCTGCCGAGTAGGCTGAGCAACCTGATGCCGGGAAGGGCCTGGACGATCTCCATATCGCGTCTTGCTGTGAGCTTTTTGGGCTTGATAGCCTGCTCCTGCAGTATTGTGTTTTTGACCGGACTGTCGCGGCACAACGTGCTGTTTCGCGGCGACATCCGGGTCGTACACCTGTATCTGTCTGTCTCTGTCAGAGTACCCACTCCGGTCCCTCTCGCGACTGGGATGTGGCGATGAGGCCTGATCGTTAGATCTGACCGCATGCGAATGCACCACCTGAGAAGCTACAACACCCGGATTGGCTTTCCGGAACTCCTCGTTCTGCCTAGCAGCTTCTAGCACCAGCTCATTGAGCATGTCCTGCTGCCTAATGTGCGCGTCGCCAGCGAGATGCGGAAACTCAGCAGCTACAACATCAGCAGCTCTAAGGGTTTTGGCGGGGGTGCTGTATCTGGGCCTAGTGGTAGCGGTGTTGTGGCTAGCGGCTTGGCTAACGTTCTCACCAACTGCTGCCATCTCGATGCCTAAGTTGCGGCGAGTGGTGCTTATCTTGACAGGCGTCCTAACCACAGGCGTAAAGCCGTGAGCCCTGTTGTACTCGATCTGATCTAGGTTCAGATCGAGCCTAACCTTTTCCAGCTCCACCTGCTCCGCGAGCAGCGCTTGACGCTGCTGGTCGAGCTGCGCCTTCATGGTCATGACCTCGAGCTCGGTGGGAGGCAGCATGCCCACTCGCACGGCGGATGCCGGTATCGTCGATGTCGTGGAAGGAGGAATGTAGCCCGGGATGTTGTGAGGCGCGTCGTAGGGCTTGTGCGTTCTCGGGGGCTCGCTTGGGCCAGCAGGCTCCTCGATGACTGCCGCGGTTGCGGCTGCGCCCTTCCCGGCAGCGATAGCCGGGCCGGTCATCAGCACTTCCACGCTGTCCGCGGAGCCGTCGATTGGCCTTCCGCGGGCAGCGATGAAAGCAGGGGGATCTTCCGCGACGAGCACCAGCTCGGGGTACTCGCGAACGACGGTGGTGGCGACGTAGACGAGGTGCGAGCCGAAGGAGAGCACCGAGCCGCCCTCCAGCATGGCCCTGCCGCCGAAATCGCCGGCGTTGTCGGTGATGAAGTCGAAGGATCCGAATCTGTGGACAAGGCCACAGACCACGCGCTCCCCAGTAGCAGAAATGGTTCCCGTCCGAACATGGACTCCTTCCAGCGCCGCTGGTTCCCCCACGGTGGGCGCCAACTGTCGTGGTGGTATCACGGCAGATGCCATAGGATGGCTGATCTGTTGGGGTCGATGGACGCTGGAGGTGCTCGGGGAGGGATCACGGCGAGTAGCCGCGTGTAGGATGAATAAAACACCACAAACACCAAGATCTTACCCAGGTTCAGGGCCCTCGTGTGGAGATAACACCCCTACTCCTGCCTTTCTCTTTATATGTGTGTTACCGAGTAGCCACAGTATAAACTGGACTTCAGCCGAGTAGCCACTCTTCTCTCTACGTGATGCGAGTACCAAGTGTGTGATGCGTAAGTTCCGAGCCTCTCACAGGAGGTAGTACGGCACCTTATATACTGGTGCCCAGCCAAATAAACTAAGACTAGAAAGTACAGCCGGATGTCGACACTGTGTGCACACTATACACTTCCAGCTTCTCGCTGACACCTCCGGCTCTTCGGTTTGTCTTGTGCACAAAGTCGTTGCGCCGTTCGGAGCCCGTGACCTGTTCCCTCTGTCACTGTCATAGAGTAGGCCCCCTGACCTGTACTGTCCCTCTGACGCCCTGGCGCGGATAAGCACGCGCTCTGTAGCCGAAACGCACGCCGGTACGGACCCAGGATACGTGGGATCCTGTGTCAGAACTGCTCCATTGACTTCTGGCCCGAGTAGGAACTCACTCCCTCTACTCGGACCACTTCCTCTACCCGGAAGAATGTAACTTCCTTGATTCTTCCTTCTGACCATTGGCAGGTACAGCCGGATAGAAGTCGATCGGGTAGCGGGTACCGGGTAGCCAGCTACTCAGCCAAAGCTCTCCTTTGTCCTTGCCTTTAGCACTTGCCTTACCCCTACTCGGGGGTAACCCCCCAACATGCGACAAGTCCATCTTCCGGACCACGCTCACGGACAACTAGATCTACGGCTTCGTGATGTATAGCTGCACCAAGCGCATCCCCCAAGTAAGTGTTCCTCTTTGCACACTTGCTGATCTCAATTCTCATTCCCCTACTTTATACTGAGTAGAGAATACTGTAGCCTTTTATTCCCATATGCTCACTGTCTGCACTTTATACTGGATAGAGCTCCTCTATTAGAACCTAGCTCATTATGATTTATGTGTGCACGCTGTTCAGAGTAGAGACTCCATCTATATCCCTGCTTAGTACTTAGTCGCAAATACTCTCTGTTTGCTTGTTAGACTAAGTAGGACCTTTGCTCGCTTTCTTCTTCTATGACTTAGCTTTTTTTGCTTTATGCTTGCACGCTAAACTGAGTAGACCATCTACTCGTTTCTCTCTTCTAGTCCTTAGCATCTTGTGCTTTATGTTTGCACACTAGACTTGGTATTATTCCTCTGTTGAGACTTAGCTCATTGTGCTTTATATCGCTCGCCAGAAACAAGAAGACAACGCCGTATTCGAAAGGAACTGGAAACCGGACCGGACGGAGGACGACACGACCGCATTCGACGTCTAGGATATGCTCTGTATCCCCCGCGCCGGTCAGGATGGTAAGTCCCGAGACTATGCTTCTATTCGGGACTGGTCTGATGATGAAGAAGGTGACCGATTCCACATGTTTGCTTGCTTACACAGTGCATTGATCCTTCTCTTTTTCTCACTCTGACATTTGCTTCTTTCAGTCACAGAGGAGCAGGAACAAGAGGAGGGGGAGGATCCACTGGAGGTGGTTCCTGTGTCCATGGCTGCCCCCACCGGAAGCAAAAGGAGAGAAGGTAGCGGGGTACCGGAGCCCCTGCCAAGAAGCAGAAGAAGAAACCAGGCAACAAGAAGACTACCGCGTGCAAGAAGCGCCCAACTGCAGAGGGGTAAGGGCCTCCGAGTAGAACCTAGACTTGGCCTTCCAGTATCTTCTCTGTTTCCTCCCTGGATTTGTTCTCTGCATCCTTTTGAATTTTCCTTCTCCTCTACCTACTCTATTTCAGTGCTTCCCTCGACGCTGAGGCCACCAACGAGCCTGCACCCAAGAGGAGCATGCCACGAAAAGTCGTGGACCTCTCGGACGACGAGGAGAAGTACCAGCCAGAGGATAGGACGCAAACGTCCTCCCCTCCCTGAGAAGAACACGATCTTGGCGCCGTGAACACCAGCGCCGAGATGGAGACGGAGCAAGACCCTGAGCAACAACAGCCCATCCCTCCGGGGGCTGCGCAGGAGCCCAGCTCCGAGAGACCACCATCGTCTCATGCGGCCTCCGCTGAGGAGACCAGAGACAACACTGCCGAGCAGCGGCAAGGAGAGTCCACCACGGAGCGACCAGACCCCGCTGCCGAGTAGCGGCAAGTAGAATACGCCCTGGAGCGGCCAGATCCCGCTGCCGAGCAGCGGGAAGAGATCCCCGTTGACCAGCAGCAAAGGACTACACCCGCACAAGACCGAGTTGCGGAGCAGCCACCACCCCAAAGCCAAGCACAGCCAGATGCTGCATCGGTTGGCCAGCCGCAGGCGCCGCCAACCAAGAAGACACCTCCATCGAGAACACAGCAGTCCAGCTAGCAGCAACCGCAGGGACCTCCGCCAGCTGCGCAGATGCCGCCACCAAGGCCAAAATCAACACCTGCTACTCCTAGCACCGGCAAGCCGCCAACTGGTCAAAGGTCCAAGCCCTCCGCTGTAACAATCGCCGCCAAGAAGGCCGCAGCCAAGGCCGCAAAGAACGCCAAATCCAGCGGCAGCCAAGGTCAAGATCAGACCGGCCGGGTACCGGCCCCTACTCCCTCAGCAACAAGCGGTGCGCTGGTGCCCGTGAAGACTGGGCCGGTGACCCGGAGCACCAAACTTGTCCAAACTTCGATCAAGTTTGGTCCTCCGGAGCACCAGATTGTTGGAACTGGTCCCAGCTCGCCTGCCAAGGGTGCGATCTACCCAGATCATTGGCGTGATTTTCTAGAGCTCAACCACCAGAAACAGGCGCAAGAAGCTGTGCGCAAGGCGGCGCTGAAGGAGAGGAGACAAGTTTCCCGCTCCGGAGGCACGGGAAAAGTTCCTTCCCTCCGCATTGAAGACATGTCGCCTCCCTCAGAGTACGAGCTCCAAGAGGACATTGAAACCATTGTTGACCCGATAGGCTTTCTGGAGCAGTTCTAGGACATTAAGCAGCATGGCCGCGCCGAGTGGGACGACGTACACTTGAAGAACCTTGATACGTACCGGCAAGCCTGGAACAGAGCTGATGCCGGTCCCATTACAATGGCCATGACCTCCTCCAGCAGTACCCTGCCACACAAACTTTATATCCTGCGCAAAGTTGCAGAACACGCCGAGAACACCAACCGGGTAGGTATTCTTCCCTTTTCATCCGGATTCCTGCGGTGCTTGTTTCCTTCCATTTTACTCTTTCTCTTCTATCCACTACCTAGTCCCCGAGATTCAGGCCGAGTATATAAAGCTCAACCGAGTTGAAATTTACTCGGGCCAAATCTTCCTACTCGCAATATTTTCCTCATCCTTACAGGAGTGCACTCTGGCCCGGACCAATATCTTTCGCCAGCTCCAGTGGTCAGATAGGGCCATCCGGGATAGAAACCGGGAGCTGGAGCTCGAGAAGACCGAGAAGGACGTTCTGGAAAAGAATGCCACTGAAACCGTCATCAAATAGTCCTTTGTTGAAAGTAAGTATTTAGCATTTTGGTTTGTGCGTTTTTTGTTTACGCTCGTTTTTTTGCTTTTGTTCAATCTTTGTCTTCTCTGCAGGTGAACTCAAGGCTCTCGTCGAAAAGCACCAGGACTGTGAAGTCATGGCTGTCTCTGCACAGAGCAAAATTTCCTCCTTGGAAGGTGAGCTAACTCTTTTCTTCTCTTCACTTGGTTTCTGTTGCTTTTTCATTTTACTAAACACGTGGCTCTTTCCGCAGAAGCGTACAAAGCCTTCCGAGAGCAGCACTTGGAGTGCCTCACCCTGGCTAAAGCGCAGCAGCAAGTGCAGGCCCGAGAGGCCCAGCTGCAGCACGATCTGGATATCGAGAAGGCCGAAGTCCATAAGCTCAAAGTTGAGCTTACTGATGCCATCAAGACTGCGATTGAAGCCAGGAATGACAAAACAACCGTACTGAACCGGGCTGCCGCAGAGAAACAAGAGCTCGAGAGGGAGATCAGATATCTGAGAGAGAGAAATCAAACTCTCAAGGGCATGATTAAGGATTCACGCCGTCTCCAAGACATGCATATCCGGCATACTGACAACTAGAGGACCAAACTAGGGGGCCTTGTCCTGGAACTGAGCTGTGAGTTCTCGCTACTCTTCATTCTACTTGGTCTTTGTGTTTCTGACTTCTTCTATTCGGTTTTCTTCTTCCCGGTTTCCTCTTCTGACTCAAACTAACATGCCCTTCTCCATATACCTTCTCGGATTTCAATGCTACCGCGGAGACCGCTGTGGAGAAGGCAAGAAGAGCAAGGGCGGTTTCTGGCCTAAACACGGACGAGTCTGCTAGCATTGATGATCATCTTGAGAGCATCAAGACTCGGGTGCTGTCGCTCAAGGTCCTGGGTGCCTCCATGGTGTCCACTGCTATGAACATGCACAACCTGTTCTGGCAAGATCGACAGATCCCAGATACGATCAATGAGATGGCAGCCAATCTGGACCATGTGAAGGAGGAGCTGAAGAAATGGCACGCCTCTGCAGCCCGAGCTGGTGCGGATGAGGCCCTCTAGTTCATCCTATCCTGGTACGAAAATCTTGATCTTGAGAGGATCACCACACTCCAGAATGGCTCTAAGTGGACCAACCGCGACTCCTGCATCCTGCGCCGGAAAGAAGTCGCCTACGAGCTCGCTTCATATGCGGAAACGCATCAGTACATTGACGTCCCTACGGAGCCGGATACTGATGTTGATGAAGAAGAAGATGAAACTGAGGGTGACGGTGAAGCTAGGGAGGATGGCAGTCTTGGCAATGTAGAGGAGGAGCCTGAGGATGGTAGAGAAGAGGAGGCCGAGCAGCGCGATGCTGAGGAGCCCGAGATGGAAGAGGACCCGGAAATCACCAAGCCAGGAGCTGGCTTTGACGAGGTCCAGGCTGAGTCGCAGCCTACCGCTCAGGACGGAGTTGTCACCACCGAAATGGTGATCGACACTCCCGTCCCCGAGTTGGGTGCAACTGGAGCCTCAACCGAGAACATCGCCTCCGAGCAGTACCCTCTACCTGGTGACTCTGCTGCGCAGACCACCAACACCGCCTCCGAGCCAGCTTCCGCTACTCCAACCTCCGCTACTCCGAGAAGTCAAACTAGCTACTGCGCCTAACAACACTGAGACGGACTCCACTTCATCAACTGTTGCTTAAATTCCTGGATCTTTATCCTTGAACACTTATCAGATCCCCGATATGCAGGGTGCAGATGTAATCAATACTCTATCGCTCCTTGTGCTACTCAATTTTATTTAGTTTACTTAGCAAGACTGGCTTAATGCCGGTTTGCGTTAAGATGCAAGTCCCCAAGTTTCTTTTCTCATCCACTTAGTCTTTTTGTCTTTGCTGTTACCTGTCACTTGTGGCTTTTTGGTAGTCGAGTCACAAGATTTTGAAAACTAAGTTTCCGATACTCAACCACTTTGAGATTTGAACACTAACGCTGCCCCACACTTAGCCGACAAGAAAGCAGATACAAAAGAACACTCTATTCGGTTGTTATACTCTTTTTCCTTAGCAATTTTTCCATGTGTTCATTGACCTTTGGATTGTTCTCTTGCTTTCCATGAAGCAGGGTTGCTGACAGCAGCAGAGTCGAAGAGTTGGCCCTTAGGTTTAAACATATTACTAAACCTACGCGTGAAATTTTGAGTAGAAGAACCGAGTAGGCAAAGAACATAAAGTAAATACACCAGAGCATGTTTGGCACAGGCAGTCCCCGAGTTCGAATTCGGAGTGCCGACTAGAATTTGAACTCGGTTTGAGGAGATACATACAATGTTTTCTCATGAATGAAAACGGCGGAGTAGAGCTACATTCCAGGGACGTTTGTATTCCTCTCCGGATTTATCCGCCCTGTTCTTCTGTGGTGCCTGTGCGTCGATGAGGTAATAAGCATCATTGTGTAGATCCTTGCTCACAATGAAAGACCCTTCCCACGGAGGGGATAGTTTGTGCATCCCGGCTGTGCGCTGCACGATCCAAAGGACCATGTCTCCTTCTCGGAAAACCCTTGGGTTTACTTTCCGGCTATGATAGCGCCTCAGACTCTGCTGATATATGGCTGATCGTGACAGAGTTAACTCTCTTGCTTCTTCTAGCAGGTCAACGTCATTTTCTCAGGATTCTCTAGCCATTTTTTCAGTGTAGAGGGTTACTATAGGTGAGTCATGCTCAAGGTCAGTGGGCAACACGGCCTCAGCTCCATATACCAGGAATAATGGTGTGTATCCAGTTGATCGGTTAGGGGTAGTCCTTAGACTCCACAACACCACCGGCAATTCATCCAACCAACAACTAGGGGTTTGCTGTAGTGGGTCAATTATCCTTGGCTTTATTCCGGATAGGACCATGCCATTTGCTCTTTCAAATTGCCCATTTGATTCCGGATGCGCGACTAACGCAACGTATAGCCGGATCCGCTTCTCCTTGCAGAATTTTGGAAATGCTCCCTGAGCAAATTTGTTCCATTATCTGTGATGATGCTATGTGGGTACCTGTATCTCAGAATGATGTCCTTCAGGAAGCTCACAGCTGTGTTTCCATCACACTTCCGGATAGGCTTCACTTCAATCCACTTTGTGAAATTATCAACCATGACCAACATATGCGTCATGTTGCCTCTAGCTGGCTTGAAAGGGCCTACCATATCCAAGCACCAAATAGCAAATGGCCAAGTAATGGGGATGGTCTTCAACTCGGATGCTGGTGTGTGTATCTTGCTTGCAAACCTTTGGCATCCCTTGCACTTTCTCACTAGATCTTCTGCTTGACGCAGGGCAGTGAGCCAAAAGAATCCATGCCGAAAAGCCTTGTTGACTAGAGCCTGAGAAGAGGCATGGTGCCCGCATTCTCCTTGGTGTATCTCCCTTAGGATCTCTTCTACCTCTTCTGGCTCAACACAACGTTGGAGCACGCCAGTAGGACTTCTCTTGTGTAACTCCTTATTGATGATTGTGTATGCCTTGGATCTTCTCTGTATTTGCCGGGCTGTGACCTTGTCACTTGGCAAGGTGCCATCCATCAAGAAGGACAATACGTGAAGAGCCCAGCTCGGCGTGGGCCGGATAGGAAATACAGGTTCATCGACCTCCATTGGATCAGCCACCATCACTTGCTCCGAGTTGGGGACGAGTCCCCAAGTCCCTGAGTGCTGAGAAATGATCCCCTCAATGAAGGCGAAAGTCCCCAAGTCAGGAGGGGCAGTCCCCGGGTTGGAGACGGCAGTCCCCGGGTTCCCCTTAGCACTTTCCCAATCAATTTCCATGGGAACAGCCTCTCATCCTGACAGAGATGGAATGAAGATGGATTCCGAGTTGGGCGATGGCTTGATTGATGGCTTTCTCAAATGCTCCAAGGCAATTCCGGGTGGGATAAACTGCCGAGAAGATCCCAACTTGGACAGGGTATCAGCTGCATCATTCTCATCTTGGTGTATGTGATGGAACTCACACCCAATAAAGAATCTGGTCATGTTCTTCACTAGAAACCGTTAGGACGCCATGTTGGCATCCAAGGCATCCCAATTTCCCAAAACTTGCTGAACCACCAAGTCCGAGTCGCCATACCATACAATGCGCCGGACTCCAATCTCCTTGGATACCCTCAAACCATGTACCAGTGCTTCATACTCGGCTACATTATTGGATGCCGAGAAGTGGATCTGTAACGCATATTTGAGCTGATCTCGCTTGGGTGAGGTGAGCACCACACCAGCACCGAGCCCTTCTTTTACTTTGGAGCCATCAAAATGCATCTTCCAGAAATTGGTTTCCGGCAAGGGAGGCTCATACTGCATCTCGGCCAAATCCACCAAGAAATCCGCCAGGGTCTGAGACTTGATTGATTCTCTTCTCGCATACAGAGGGGTGTACGCGGCTAGTTCAATTGCCCATTTCGCTACCCGGCCGCTTGCATCCTTGTTGCCAATGATCTCCGAGATGGGAGTAGTGCTCACCACTGTGATGGGATGCTCTTGGAAATAGTGCTTGAGCTTCTTGGCACCCAGGTACACGCCATATGTCATCTTCTGGTAGTGCGGGTAGTTTTGCTTGGAGCTGGATAGCACCTCACTGAGATAATACACCGTCTGCTGCACAGTTTTCCCTTCCTCTTCTTTTTCTACTACCACCACCACACTCACTACCCCGTTGGTAGCTGCAATGTAAAGTAGCATTGGCTCCTTGGGCAGAGGGCTCGCTAGGATGGGAGCGCTACCCAGCATGGTCTTGAGTTCCTTGAAGGCCACATCAGCTTGTGGTGTCCAGAAAAAATTGTCACTTTTGTTCATGAGCTGATAGAGAGGAAACGCCTTCTCACCCATCCTTCCCAGGAAGCGGCTAAGGGACGCCAGGCATCCGGTAAATTTCTGCACATCCTTCAGTGATCTCGGCAAAGACATGCTCTCTATAGATTTTATCTTTGAAGGATTGGCCTTAATGCCCCGACTGGATACCATGAAGCCAAGTAACTTGCTAGCCAGGACGCCAAATGAGCACTTAGTTGGATTCAATTTCATCCGGTATTTGCGCAAACTGGCAAATGTTTCCTCAATGTCGCTCAGCAGGCTGTGTTTTTCTTTCGTTTTGATGACAATATCATCTACGTACACCTGCACATTCTTGCCTATCTGGTCATGCAAACATTTTTTCATGCACCTATGATAAGTAGCCCCAACATTTCTCAACCGGAAACACATAACACGATAGCAATAAGCCCCGTACGGGGTAATGAAAGCACTCTTTATTTGATCAGCCGGGTTAAGAGGGATCTGGTGAAAACCAGAGTAGGCATCAATGAAATACAAAAGTTCGCACCCGGCAGTGGAATCGATCACCTGATCTATGCGGGGTAGCGGGAACGGGTCCTTGGGGCAGGCCTTGTTCAAGTCGGTGTAGTCCACGCACATGTGCCATGCCACCGCGGCCTTGGGATCCTCCTTCTTCTTCTCCACCATGACCGGATTGGCCAGCCAATCCAGATGCAGTACCTCCATGATAAATACACTTATCAACAACTTCGTGATCTCGTCACCAATAGCTTTCCTTCTCTCAGCCGCAAAGCGGCGCATCGCCTGCTTAACCGGCTTGGCGTCAGGGCGCACATGTAGAGATAGCTCAACCAACTCCCTCGGGACACCCTGTAAGTCCTCATTGGACCATGCAAAGACATCCCTATTCTCACGGAGGAAGTGGATGAGCTCACTTTCCTATTTGTCCTCCAAGCCTGCGCCAATAATGGCAACACGCTTCAGGAACTCTGGGTCAACCTGCAGCTTCTTGGTTTCTTGGGAGGCCTGGAAGGTGGCTCCATACTAAGAACTTGGCATGCCGGGCATACCAACTTGAGATTCCTGGGCCATGGCCACCACCTCATGTATCTTCTTCTTCTCGGCAGCAATGACCAAGGACTCGGCCAACCGAGATCTAGCAGATGCGCAATCCAGGGAACGCCATTAATCACCCAAGATGGTGATGACACCGTCAGGACCGGGAAGCTTCATCTTCAGGTAGGCCGCATGGGTTGAGGCCATGAACTTGGTAAGTGCAGGCCTGCCGAGTAGAGCATGGTAGGGGCTCTGAAGATCAACTACTTCGAACTACAGGCACTCGGTGCGGCAGTTCTCCCTGGTGCCGAATAGCACATCAATCCAAATGCGGCCGATTGGAGCACAAGACACTGCCGGCACAATGCCATGAAAGGTGGTCCTGGTGGGTAGTAGCATGTTCTCGTCAAGGCCGAGCTTCTCCAAGGTATCTCGGTACATGATGTTGATGCTGCTCCCGTTGTCAATCAGCACATTGCTGAACTTCACGTTCTTCTTGGTCCCCAGGAAACTGGGATCCACCACCAGTGCATACGTTCCCGGATCGGGCATCATCCTGGGATGATCATCTTTAGACCAAGTGATTTCTTGGTCGCACCAGTGCAGGTAATTCGGCACCGCCGACATTACTGCATTCACCTCCATCGCGCGCCTGCGCTACGACTGCTTCTCATCCGGCTCAGTGGTGAACGCCATGTAGCTCTCATGATGCTCCTGGTACTGGTTCTAGTCTCCACCACCATCGTTGCCATTGTTTTTGTTGTTGTTCCGGTTGTTGTTGCGGGTGTAGTGGTTGTGGTTGTATTAGTTGCGGTCGGCTCCCTGAGCCACTTGATTCACATTCTCCCTCCTCGGGTTCTCGGCCGGCCTGGGAGAAGCTGCCCGAATAGGCTGCACACTGGAACCCACAAGCGGAAGAGGAGGAGGAGGGGGCAGTTGGCCAAAGCCTTCACTCTTGATGCGATCCCACCAGCTGCACTGTCGGGTAGTGTGGTTGGCTGGCCTACTCGGATGCCGAGTATGGAAGCTCCAAGGCCCATCCTTTTTTTCTCAAAGATAAATCTCTGAGCGGCATCTCCGGCTTCCTGGGCAACACTACCCTGCTAGGGAGCATTGTACTGCTTCTTGAAGTTCTGGCCCTGGTCTGGTTCTGCCCGTATTGGGCTCCAGCAGTTTTTTGCCTTTGGATGCTCCCGACGGCCACAATATCCTCGTTCACATCATTCACCTGCTCCAAGCCATACCGAGTATCAGGGCGATCATCTCAGCGCTTGTTGCGGAAGTCTTGGTGGTCATTGTGCCTGTTGGCATTCTGATTTCTTCTTCTCGGCTCGAAGGAATCGAGTAGAGGCTGAGTAGGGTCACCGAGTGCATACATATCAGCTATCTTGATTGTCTCAGCGAGCGTACTCGGCATCTCCCTCCGCAGCTTTTGCCACAACATGCTGCCATGCCTGCAGCCTTGAGCAAACAAGGCGATGGCCTCTGACTCGTTCACACCTTCACAGGTGTTCCTCAGGGTGCTCCACCGAGTAAGATACTCACGGTCGGTCTCCTTTTCTCGCTGCTTGCATGCCGAGAGCTGTTGCGGCCTCTTCTAGGTGCTGGTGAAGTTGCTGATGAAGGCCTCCGAGAAGTCGAGCCAGCAGTTGATACTGTCTCGTGGAAAGTTGTTGAGCCAGATCCGGGCAGGGCCCTCCAGCATCTCGGGCACATATCTCACGACCCATCTCCTGTTACCGCCAACAATGTGCACGGCGGTGACATAGTCATTCATCCAGTCATCCGGCTTGGTGCTTCCATCATAAGACTTGGTCCCTCTTTCCAACTGGAACTTGGGTACGGCGCGTTCCCCCACGATCCTGAGACAAAAGCAGCTTGGAACGGGTGGGCCTCTTGCTTCTATCTGCTCAGACCGGTGAATATGGTCCAGCTTGTATCTTGCTTCACTGGGCTCCAGCACTCTGCCACCCAGGCGATCAGTAACATCTCTTGGATAAGCGTACCCGGCTAGCTCCATCGCCAAGTACCCGTCATCGTAGCGGTCTTGCTGCACCAGACCGGGTAGAGCAACCGGGTTGACCGCTGCCACAATTGCTTGCGGCTGCACCGTCTGCTGAACCGGGTTGGCAGCCTGGTGCCGAGATGGACCATCTCGGTTTCCTCCTTGTCCCTCGCGGCGACCTTTGGTGTCTTGATAGCCAGCTCCTGCAGCATTGTGTTTCTAGCCGGGCTGCCGCTCTACAGCGGGCTGTTTTCCGGCGACAGCCGGGTCGTACACGTGCATCTGTTTATTTCTCCCAGAGTTCACACTTTGGGCCCTCTCACCGCGAGGAAGTGGAGATGAGGCTTGGTCCACAGACTTTTCCCCGTGCGAGTGAACAAGATGGGACGCACCGACTCCCGGGTTGGCCTGCCAGAAAGCCTCATTCTGCCAGCCAGCCTCTAGAACTAGCTCATTAAGCCGCTCCTGCTGCCTAGCGCGAGCGTCGCCATTGAGATGCGGCAACTCGGCCGCGACCGCCTCTGCAGCCCTAAGTGTTTTGGCAGGGGAGCTATATTTTGGCCTACCAAAAGTGTTCAAACTAGCTGATTGACTAGCAGCCCTACCATCTCTAGCTAGCTCCGCGTCCAGGTTGCGGCCAACAGTTCTTAACTTGCTAGGATGCCTAGAAACTGGAGTAAAGCCATGCGCTCTATTGTACTCATTTTGATCTAGGTTAAGCTCAAGCCTAACCTTCTCCAGCTCCTGGGCCTCCACGAGTAGAGCCTGGCGCTGCTGTTCGAGCTGCACCCTCACCACAGCGGGATCCACGTCCGTGGCAAGAGGCATGCCCAGCTGCTCGGTGGCTCCAACACGAGCATCCGGTACCGAAGTTGACGTGGAAGGATCCTTTCCCGACATCGATAGCCAGGTCCGTCATCATCACCTCCACGCTTCCCAGAGAGCAGCCGACCGGCTTCCCGCGGACAGCGAGCACATCGGGAGGATCATCAGAGACGAGCACCTCCTCCGGGAACTCACAAATGACGGTGGTGGCGACGTACACCAGATGCGCCCCAAAGGAGAGAATGGAGCCGCCTGCAGGCATGGGCCTGCCACCGAAATCGCCGGCGTTGTCGGTGATGAAGTTGAAGGAGCCAAATCTGTGGACAAGGCCATAGACCACGCGCCCCCCGATGGAGAAACGGGTCACGTCCGAATATGAACCCCACCCAGCGCCGCTGCTAGCGCCACGGTGGGCGCCAACAGTCGTGGTGAGGTAAAGACAGATGCCATGGGTAGGCTAAAGATTGGGGCCGATGGACGCTGTAGGTATTCGGGGAGGGATCGCACGCCAAGTAGGCGCGCTGAGGAACACTGCAAACAACACAATCTACCCAGGTTCGGGGCCCTCGTATGGAGGTAACACCCTACTCCTCCCTATCTCTCTGTATAATGCTCAACCGAGTAGCCAAAGTACAATCTCTACTCTCAGCCGAGTAGCCAGCTGCTAGCTCTCTCTGTGTGGTGCTAAGACTCGCAACAAATGCTCTCAGGCCCAACGTTTTTCACACAGGAGGGGGTGGCCACCTTATATACTGGTGGCCAGCGAGTAATCTACGATTAAAAGTACATGATGTGACAATACTACTGGGACAACGGCGCACGCCTCCGTGTTCCCGCTGACGCCGTTGCCGAAAGTCGCCGCGCCGTCCGGCTGACAGGTCTTGTCCACCCTGTCAGCCTCTCAGAGTAGGTCATTGACATGTCCTGTCCCCCTGTCAGTGACAGGACGTGACAGCTGCCTACGCGTACTGTGCCTCTGTCTCTCCGCGGACAATCAGCCGCCTAGTAAGTTGAACCACACGCTGGTACGGCTCCGTGATACGCGGGATCTTCCCCAACGGAACCATTGACTTTGTGCCCGAGTAGAAACAACTTCCCATCTATTCGGATCACCCGAGCTCTACCCGGTTGATCCAGATCGATACTTCTATTCTTCTCTTGGCCTTCAATACTTCTTACCGAGTAGCGTCTACCGGATACCGGTTACGAGAGTAGCCGCCTACCCGGCAAATCATACATTGAACACCGTTTACCACCAGTCTTACCCCTACTCGGGGGTAGACCCCTACACTCTCTGTGTTAGGGCTTCACCAGCGTTGGATTCTCTCTAGCAGGTTGCACGACTACTTAGAGCCCGAAACTCCCTGATCTGACAGAACAGGGGAAATATTGCCAAAAGGTTGGCCCTACCATTGACTCTGGGTGTTTGGTCCTAATATAACACAACCAAGAAATTGGTTCCACCGTGCTACCCCCTTCCGGCTCACGTAGAGGGGCCATAACGGTAGTTCCATCTTTTTCCCCAAGGGGCTAATTAAGGTTTCTCCGAAGATGGGCTCTGGAGCGTCTGAATGCCACCACAACACATGGTATGACATAACATGTGTGTTGCCATACCATGTGTGATATAGAGTGTGTAAAGTGTCTTGGATGACCAAGATTCCCTCACTCTCTGTGTTAGGGCTTCACCGGCGTCGGATTCTCTCTGGCGGGTTCCAGGACTACTTAGAGTCGAAACTCCCGAATCTGGCGGAACGGGGGGAATCTTGCCAAGAGGTGGGCCCTAACATTGTCTTTGGTGTTCCTTGAACATAACCTAACACAACCAAGCAATTGTTTCCACTTTTCTACCACCTTCAGCCTCATGTACGCGCGCACGGCCGTTCGGTCTTTTACCCCAACGGAGCTAGGGTTTCCCGGGAGAGGGACTCCGGAGCGTATGAATGCCACCACAGAATATGGTATGCCATACCATATGTGTAAGAGTGTATCATGGGTTTTGGATGCCAAACATTCCCTCACTCTCTGTGTTAGGGCTTCACCGACGTCAGATTCTCTCTAGCGGGTTCCACGACTAGTTAGAGCCCGAAACTCTCGGATATGACAATACGGGGGAATCTTGCCAAGAGGTTGGCTGTCGTGGTGGTATCACGGCAGATGCCATAGGATGGCTAATCTGTTGGGGTCGATGGACGCTGGAGGTGCTCGGGGAGGGATCACGCAACGAGTAGCCGCGTGTATGATGAATCAAGCACTGCAAACAACAAGATCTACCCAGGTTCAGGGCCCTCGTGTGGAGGTAAAACCCCTACTCCTGCCTTTCTCTCTTTATATGTGTGTCTTACCGAGTAGACACAGTACAGTTTGGCCTATAGCCGAGTAGCCACTCTCCTCTCTACGTGAATATCTAAGTCTAGAACGCAGCAATTAGGGCAACGTTCCAACATAGCGTCTCGTGTCGTGTGTCCCTCGCGCAGGAGGGGGCATGGCACCTTATATACTGGTGCCCAGCCGAATACATCCAAGAGGGAAAAGTACAGCTGGATGTCGACATAGTGTGCACACTGCACACTTCCAGCTTCTCGCTGACAGCTTTGGCTTCCTAGTTTGTCTTGTGTGCAAAGTCGTTGTGCAAAACCAAGTTCACGATTTGTTATCACTGTCACGGCCACAGGGTAGGCCCCCCAACCTGCGCTGTCCTGCTGACACCCTCGCACGGATAAGCATGCGCTCTGCAGATGAACAGTGAGCCAGTACGGACCCAGGATACGCGGGATCCTGTGTCAGAACGGCTCCTTTGACTTCTGGCCCGAGTAGGAACTCACTCCCTCTACTCGGACCACTTCCTCTACTCGGAGGAGTATAACTTCCTTGATTCTTTCTCCTGGCCATCAGTGTGTATGGCCGAATAGCAGTCGACCGGGTAGCGAGTACCGGGTAGCCAGCTACTCTGCAAAACGTCTCTTCTGACCGCGCCCTTAGCACTTTCCTTAACCCTACTCGGGGGCAACCCCCGACATTAGTCCCCGAAGCTGGTAGAGTCCTGCGAACTCGTTCACTGGGCTCTTCCAGCTTAAAAACCAATCTTTGTCTTCGAACTGTAAGATGCCGAGTAGCACCTCTGAGTAGCCTTCAACTCTGGATTGAGTCTCTTCTTCTCCGAGAAGCATCATTTCTCTTCTCTGTCGCCGAGTAAAACGACTTTGCGAAATTTCGAACAGAATCCCACCGTGGCAGAGAAAATCCGTCTCTCCACATCGCTACTGGGCACGTGTCACGCACTCGTACCCCCGACGCCTTGGTGCCTGGGATATGATAGACCACGCGCCCATCACTGCAACCAGGGCCCACCGGCCCGTTAGGTCACTTCAACCGCATTTATCAGCCCACGATGTCGACGTGGGATCAATTGCGCCCGTTACGCGCGCGATATGCGCTGTGTGCGTTTCTAACCGGCTCGCATCCCACGTCGCACGATCTCAATGCACAACTGATCCCACTAACTCTGCTAGTAACGGAAACCCGAGGGGAGAAATAAATACCCCCTCGGTAACCCCTCCTTCTCTTTCCTGCCCACTTCCATCTCCTGCCCCTTCGTCTCTCCGCCGCCGCAGAGCACTCCGCCGCCGCGCCGCTGCTCCGTGCGATGCCAAAAAGACAGAGAGCACTCCCTCCACTCGAAACTCCCTCAAATCTTCCACCAATCCATCTCCTCTCCATGGCTCGCGGAGACGATGATGCCCGCGCCGGATGGGAGGGATCTGAAGTCACGGCGGTGGACTGCCAATGGCTGGTAAATACCCGCCATGTCCTTCTCGGCGTGCGGTGCAGGCAGCCGGACGGCAAAGTCGTCTCCACGGTGGATGCGGACGAGTTCGTCGTCTTCCTCGCGCACTTCAAGCAAGGATTCGGCCTTCCAGTATCAGATTTCTTCAAGGAATTCCTGAATCACTTCGGGCTGCAGCCGCATCACCTGCCCCCCAACGCCATGGTGATGCTCGCCTTCCACGCCGTGGTCTGCGAGGCGTTCCTGGGCGTGCGCCCAACTGTTCATACTTGGGCGCGGTACTTCTTCTTCCGGAAGCAAAGCATCCCCAAGCCCGGAAGTGCGGAGAGCTCCCGCACCATGACGAAGACGGGAAGCGCCATGATGCTGCAGCGCGGCACCGCCAACCACCCGCGCATCAAGGGGCTTGACACGGTACGCAAGTGGCAGCGCACCTTCCTCTACGTCAAGAACGTTCGCTTAGAAGAAGGAGCGCAAGTCACGGACCGGATAGGGCTCCCCAAGTGGACGAACACGCTGCCAACCCAGCAGAATTGGGGATACAAGCCGAAGAATCATGGCGATATCCTTCAGATCAAGAAGCGCCTCGCCGAGCTGAATGAGTTAGGATTAAAGCGCAATGATCCCATCGCGTGCTGGATCTCGCGGCGAGTGCTCCCGCTTCAGCGCCGCTCCCACATAATGTGCTACATGGGAGGCAGCCGAGACTGCACGAGGACCACCACCTTCGAGCTCAGCACCGCGGATGTAGCCGTCTGGGCGCGTTCCATCATGAACAGGTTAGTCCTTTATGCTTTATCTCTGCATTCTGATACCGAGTAGGTGGCTTTCAAGCTTAGTATGCTTAGTCTCTGCACGCTGCGCCGAGTAGAACACCACTAGCATTTCGTTGGCTTTATGTGCTTTGTGTTTGCACGCCGTGTTGAATAGAGAACCTTAGCCAAATATGCTTTGTGTTTGCATGCTACTCTGAATTGGAATTTCTGCACTTATATGCTTCGTGTTTGCATTCCGTACCGGGTAGGATTCCTTAGCCTTGTGCTCAACTGATTTGTATTGCCTGCTTGTCTTTCCAGCATATTGATCGCCAGCTTGTTGAAAATGAGGAGGGCTTCGAGGCCAACTGGAGCAGTGACCGAGAAAAGGACGATGAGACTGCCTATGATACCCAGGCCACCCTCTGTGTCCCTCACGCCGAACAGCCGGGTAAGCACCAAGTTGATGCGTCCATTCGGGACTGGTCCGAGGACGACGAAGAAGGTGACTAAGTTCGCCTCTCTAGTTGCGAGTAGCGCAATCCAACTTCCCTTTCCGTTTCTCAACCCCTTTTTCTCCTCTACTCTGCAGATGACCCTTAGGTGGACGAGGAAGACGAGGACGCCCTCGACGTCGATCCTGTTGCTGTGGCTGCTCCTACTACCCGGAAGAGGACGGGTAGCGGTGCCCAAGAGCCTGCTGCCAAGAAGTCCAAGAAGACCGAGAAGAAGAAGAAGGTTGCCAACAGAAAGCAACTCCCCACCCGCAAAGGGTAAGTAATTTTCCTCTAAGTTATATTCTGCTGCTTCTTCTCGGTGTTCTCTTCCCCTCCTCTTCTTCTGAACTCTCTTTCTCCTTCAGCGATCCTCTGGATGCTGACGCTCCTGCAGCTCCCACCACCTCCAAGAGAAAATCCGTCATCAACCTCGAGCAGCTCGTTGATCTCTCCGAGGACGAGGACGAGCCAGCAACACGGGATAGGACGCGTGCGCCCTCTCCCGTGAAGGCAGAAGAAGAAGACACCAGCGCCGATAGCACGGGCGCTGGTGACCATGACATGAACCAGGAGAAGCAGGCCCGCGCGGATCAGAGCGCGCATGATGCTGCTCACGAAACAACACCTTCTTCTCCCCCAGCTGCCTCAGCTGGGGAGAATACGGAACAAGAAGCCGAGCACCAAGACCGTGCCGCCCTTGAGCGGCAAGATGAGAACCTGGAGCAGCCGGAAAACGAGGCTGCGGTTCAAGACGACCCCGCGGCCCAGCCGCGCGTAGAAGAGACAGAAGACACCAGACCTTATCCCGCTGCCGAGCAGCGGGTTGAGACGACTGCGGTGGAGCAAGACCTGCAGGAGCAAGCGCAGCCAGACGCTGCGCCGGGTAGCCAGCCCCCTCTGCCGCCTACCCAGCAGGCTACTCCACCTACTGCGCCGAGCCCTCCACGACCGTAGAAGAAAACCAAGACTGCACCAAGCCCTCCAGCAAAGCAGAGCACGCAGAAAACCGCGCCGAGCCCTCCTTCCAAGCAAGGCACCAAGAAGACTGCTTCTCAGACGGATGCTACCGGCAAGAAGGCCGCCCAGCCTGACGCCCCAACTCACAGGAACCCGCCGCGCCATGCTGCGCAGGATGCTGCTCTGATGCCGCCACCCAAGTTAACTGTGAAGTCTGCTGCGAAGAGCGCGCAGCTTACACTTGGTGCTCCTCGCAGTTTTGCTGGCGCGGGCGAAGGATTGAGTGCTCCTCAGCCGCAACCTAGCTTCCTTCCATACATGATGCAAATGGCCAAGTAGCACAATATTGAGTCGACCAAGGGCGTCCAGGCCAAGGCGGTGGACGCCAAGTTGTAGGAGAAGAAGAAAACCCTTGCGTTCTACTCACGCGAGGCCAACGAGACTGAGGTTCAATCCGAGGGGCTTCAGCAGATGATTGACCGAGTAGGCTTCATCGACCAGGTGTGGGAAAGCGCCGCCCATGGCACAAGACGTGGGATGGAAGCACCGTGGGCCCGCTGGACCACTGGCGTATTGACTGGAACAAGGCTGATATGGGCTACAATCCCATGACCATTGCCTCCGGCACAAGCACGCTGGCCGCGAAGCTATTCGTTCACCGCAAAGCCGCCAAAGACATCGAGCAGACATACGCTGTAAGTTTCTTTTGTTTGTTCCGAGTTGCGACTTTTCTTCTCTTCTATTCTTCTTTTTCTCCTTAGCCACTATCCAGTCCCCGAGATTCGGGCCGAGTAGACGAGTACTCAACCGAGTTGCCGTCTTCTCGGGCCAAATCTTCAAAAAATTGTCTAACTCCTTTTCTTTCTTCTTCACAAAATAGCCTCATGAAGAGGACGAAACTGTTCCGGCGGCTGCTCTGGAATCACAGCATCGCAAGGAGACGCATCGAGGCCCTGGAAAAGGAGCGCAAGGATGACGCCTAAACGGAACAAGCTGCAGTGGATCGTGCCCTCCAAATTTCTGAAATTGAGAGTAAGCTTCTAGCTATTCGGTTAATGCGTTTTGTGTTTACGCCCGCGTTTGCTCTTTGCTCTAACTCCTTCTACTCTGCAGGCAATTTTCAGGCGATGGCGAAGGAGCACGAACATTGCCATGTCTTCGTTGCCTCTGCTGATAGCACCATCAAAAGATTGGAAGGTGAGTTGCCGTGTGCTCTGCTTGTTTTTCTCCTTTTCTTTTGTTATTCTGCTCACCGTGTCGTTCTCTCCGCAGAAGAGGCCAAGCAGTTCCGTGAGGAGCAGCTCAACTGTCTGATGCCTGCCGAGGTGCAGCAGCACCTGGCCACCCGAGAAGCAGAGCTCAAGAAAGAACGCGATGCAGAGGGTGCCGAGTTCGAACAGATGCAGGTCAAGCTGAAAGAAACTCTCCAAGATGCCCTATATCAAGCCGCCGAGAAGGACCAAGTCAAGGCAGCATCCAAAGCTAAGGAGAAGGCCCTCGAGTTGGAAATCGAGGTGCTGAAGAAAAGCAATGTGGACCTCGTGCTCCAGCTAGCCAACGCGCGTAAAATTGAAGACAGGCATGTTGCCGATGAGGAGGCCTGGAAGAACAAGCTGCATGCGCTACTCATTGACCTCAATAGTAAGTTTGCGCTTCTCTGCACTTGGCTGCTTCTTTCTTCTCTTCGCTTGGCTTTGTTTTCTTCTCCTCTTCCCTACTTGATTTCATTTCCGCTTTGTTTCCATTTCGAACTCTTTCTGATAGCTTTCTCAGATATCTTCCCTGATCTCTGCGCGGTTAGCACGCCTGCTTTGGCCAAAACCCAAGAAATCCGAGCTGAGAAAGGATTGCCCATGAGCACCAAGTCTACGATCGAGGACAACCTCACGAGCATCCAGTCACAGCTCCGTCAGCTTAGGGGCTTGGGTACTAGCATGGTGTCCACAGCCTTCAAGCTACATGATTTGTTCTAGCCTCGTGAGTCTGCGCCAAAGACTATTCGCGCACTCTCCGAGAAGCGCAACGGTGCAAAGGCCGAGCTGAAGAAATGGCGTGCGTCCGCAGCTCGGGCAGGCACCGATCTGCTGCTTCACTTCATTTGCAGGTGGTATGAGAACCTGAACCTCGACACCATCCTCGAAGTGCGTCAGGACTCGAAGTGGTCAGTTGATCCCAACTGCGTGGCTCGCCGCAAGGCAGTTGCGTACGAGATCGCCTCCTATGCGGACACCGCCCTCTTCATCGACGGCCCCACCGAGCCTGACACCGAGGCGGAAAGCGAGGGTGAAGATGAAGACGAGGACACTGTGTCGGAGGACTATAGTGTCTTCGAAAACACTGGTGCCGAGGAGGGTTCCGGGAAGGGGAAGGGCAAGGTTGTTGCGGATAGTGACGAGGAGCCGGAAGCCGAGAGCCAAGATTCTACCATCACCACCGAGATGGTGATCCAGGATGCGGCTCCCGAGATGGGCTCGTCTTCTGGCGCGGCACTTGATGACGCGGCGCTACTCCGCACTCAGTCCACTGATTCTACTTCAGCCACCAACCCGATCTCAGTGGCCACTGCCACCTCTGAGCAAGCCACCTCCAACACCGAAGCTGATGCTGCCAACGCCAACCTGGACAACACTGCTACTTCCAACCAGTGACCTCCTGAAAACACTTATACTCTGTAACTTTTTATCAGATCCCCGGGATGCCGGGCGCATATGTATCAAACAATTATCATTTTGATTGCTACTCAGTTTTTATTCCAGTTTGATGTTTTATACTTAGTATTTGTGCGACTTTGGCTCGATGCCGGGTTGCGTTAGTATGCAAGTCCCCGAGTTGCATTTTTTATCCGCTCTTCCTTTTTATCTCAACTCTTACCTGCAACTTGTTGCTTTTTTGGTAGTCGAGTCACAAGAGTTCAAAGTTAGAGTTTCAAATACTTAGCCACTTAGAAACATTCATAGTAACGCTACCCACCACTTAGCCGAAAAAAGTTAACGAAAAGTAGTAAAGAACGCTCTACTCGGTTCCTGCACTCCTCTTTTCCTTAGTCATTTTTCTTGTGCTCATTGACCTCTAGCTTGTTCTCTTGCTTGCCATGAAGCCGGGTTTCGGACAGCAGCAGAGTCGAAGAGTTGGCTTTTAGGTTTAAACAAAGTACTAAATGTACTCATGAAATTGTAAGCAGAGCAACCGACTAGACAAAGGTAAAGCAGTTAAGAAACACGCAGAGCAAGTTTGGACGAGTTCAGTTTCAGATTGCAGAGTAGAAGTTTAACTCGGATGAGGGAGTACATACACATTTTTGCTCACGAATGAAAGCGACGGAGTAGAGCTACATTCCAGGGGCGCTTAGATTCCTCTCCAGCTTTATCCGCCATGTTCTTCTCTGGTGGCTGTGCGTTTACTAGGTAGTACGCGTCACTGTGTAGAGCCTTGCTCACAATGAAAGGCCCTTCCCATGGAGGGGATAGCTTGTGCATCCCGGCTGTGCGCTGCACGAGCCTAAGGACCATGTCTCCTTCTCGGAAAAACCTTGGGTTCACTTTCCGGATATGATAACGCCTCAAGTTTTGCTGGTAAACAGCTGAACGTGGCAGAGTAAGCTCTCTTGCTTCTTCTAGCAAGTCAACGTCATCTTCTCGGGCTTCTCTCGCCTCCGCCTCAGTGTAGAGGGTTACTCGGGGGGAGTCATGCTCTAGGTCAATTGGCAACACGGCCTCAGCCCCATAAACCAAGAAGAATGGCGTGTAGCCGGTTGACCGGTTAGGGGTAGTCCTTAGACTCCACAACACCGCTGGCAACTCGTCTAGCCAACACCCAGGTGTTTTCAGCAGCGGCTCAATCAGCCTTGGCTTTATGCCTGAAAGCACCATGACATTTGCTCTTTCCACCTTCCCATTGGAGGCGGGATGCGCGACAGACGCGACATATAGGCGGATGTGCTTATCTCTGCAGAACCTCACCATGGCACCCTCAGCAAAATTGGTGCCATTATCCGTGATGATGCTATGCGGGTAGCCGTATCTCAGGATCACATCCTTCAGGAAACTCACAGTTGTGGCTCCATCACACTTCCGAATAGGCTTCACTTCAATCCACTTGGTGAACTTATCAACCATGACCAAGATGTGAGTCATGTTGCCTCTAGCCGGCTTGAAGGGACCAACCATATCCAAGCACCAAACAGGAAATGGCCAAGTAATGGGAATGGTTTTCAACTCGGAAGCATGCAAATGGATCTTACTTGCGAATCTCTGGCAGCCGTTGCACTTCCGCACAATATCCTCAGCTTGCTTCAAGGCAGTAAGCCAAAAGAAGCCATGCCGAAAAGCCTTCTTGAGCAAAGCCCGAGAAGAGGCGTGATGTCCACATTCTCCTTGATGTATTTCCACCAGAATTTCTTCTCCTTCTTCCGGTTCCACGCAGCGTTGCAACACGCCAGTGGGACTTCTCTTATGCAGCGCTTCTCTGAAGATGGTGTAGCCCTTGGATCTTCTCTGAATTTTCCTTGCGGTAACCTCATCATCTAGTAGGGTGCCTTCCTTTAGGAAGGATAGTATGGGCATAGCCCAACTCGGTGTCTCCCGCGTGGGAAACACAGGTTCGTCCAATTCCATCGGAACAACCACCACTGTGTCTTTTTCAGAGTTGGGAGCGAGTCTTTGAAGCCCTGAGCGGTTGGCAAGAACTTCCTCAATGAACGCGATAGTCCCCGAGTTGAGAGGGGCAGTCCCCGAGTAAGGAGGGACAGTCCCCGGGTTGCAGGCGCCAGTCCCCGAGATGGAGAGTGTAGTCCCCGGGTTCTCTGTTGCACCTTCCCAGTCAATCTCCATGGGAACAGCTTCTTCGCTTGGCAGAGAAGGAACAAATATAGATTCCGAGTTGGGGGATGGCTTGATTGATGTCTTTCTCAAATGCTCCAAGGCAATCCCAGCCGGGATGGATTGCCGAGAAGACCCCAACTTGGACAGCTCATCAGCTGCTTCATTCTCTGCCCCGTGGATGTGTTGGAACTCGCAGCCTTCAAAAAATCCAGTCATAGATTGCACCAGGAACCGATATGCTGCCATGTTGGCATCCAGAGCATCCCAAGTGCCAGAAACATGCTGCACCACCAAATCCGATGCCATAGCATATAATGCGTTGTACGCCAACCTCCTTGGCTACTCGCAAGCCGTGCACCACGGCCTCGTACTCTGCAACATTGTTGGACGCCTTGAAGTGGATCTGCATCACATACTTGAGTTGATCTTGCTTGGGTGACGTGAGCACCACGCCAGCACCAAGGCCTTCCTTCACTTTGGAGCCATCAAAATGCATCTTCCAGTAATTGGTGGCAGGATAAGGAGGCTCGTACTGCACCTCGGCCCAATATACCAGAAACTCCGCCAGAATTTGTGACTTGATGGCTTCTCTTCTCGCGTATGTGGGAGCGTACGCGGCCAGCTCGATTGCCCACTTGGCTACTCTGCCACTTGCTTCCTTGTTGCCCATAATGTCCCAGATGGGAGCAGAACTCACCACAGTGATGGGATGCTCTTGGAAATAGTGCTTCAGCTTCTTGGCCCCCAGGTACACGCCGTAAGTCATCTTCTGGTAATGCTGGTAGTTCTGCTTGGAGCCGGACAGCACCTCGCTGAGATAATATACTGGCCGCTGCACACTCTTGCCTTCCTCTTCTCGCTCCACCACAATCACCACACTGACTACCCGATTGGTAGCCGCAATGTATAGCAGCATTGGCTCTTTGGGTAGCGGACTAGCCAAGATAGGAGCGCTACCCAGCATCGCCTTCAGCTCATTGAATGCCACATCAGCTTGCGGTGTCCAGACGAACTTGTCACTTTTCTTCATCAACTGATACAAGGGCAGGGCCTTCTCGCCCATTCTTGCCAAGAAACGACTCAGAGATGCCAAGCAACCAGTGAATTTTTGCACATCCTTCAGGGATGTCGGTAAAGACATGCTCTCAATAGCTTTTATCTGTGAAGGATTGGCCTCAATGCCCCGACTGGGTACCAAGAAGCCGAGCAGCTTGCCAGCTGGGACGCCAAAGGTGCATTTACTCGGGTTCAGCTTCATCTTATACTTGCGCAAGTTGGTGAAAGTTTCCTCAAGGTCACTAAGCAGAGTATGTGTTTTAGTCGTTTCGATGACAATGACATCTACATACACCTGCACATTCTTGCCGAGTTGATCATACATGCATTTCTGCATGCATCTTTGATAAGTAGCACCAGCATTCCGCAACCCAAAGCACATGACACTATAGCAATAAGCATCGTACGGGGTAATGAAAGCAGTCTTTATTTGATTAGCAGGGTTGAGAGCTATCTGATGAAAACCAGAGTAGGCATCTATGAAAGACAAAAGCTCACAACCAGCAGTTGATCGATGCGGGGTAGCGGAAAAGGATCCTTGGGGCAGGCCTTGTTCAAGTCGGTGTAGTCGACGCACATGCGCCACGAGGTAGCGGCCTTGGGGTCCTCCTTCTTCTTCTCAACCATGACCGGGTTGGCTAGCCAATCCAGATGCAACACCTCCATGATGAAGTTTCTTATCAGCAGCTTGGTGATATGATCACCGATGGCCTTCCTTCTCTCATCTCCGAAGCGGCGCATAGCCTGCTTCACTGGTTTGGCGTCAGGACGCACATGTAGCGAGTGCTCAACCAACTCCCTCGGAACACCTGGTAAATCCTCTTTGGACCAGGCGAACACGTCCCGATTCTCATGGAGGAAGTGGATGAGCTCGTTTTCCTAATTCTCCTCCAACCCTGAGCCAATGATGGCAACACGGTCGGGGAACTCGAGGTCGACCTGGATCTTCTTCGTCTCCTGGGACGCCTGGAATGCCGTCCCATACTGGGAACTCGGCATGCCGGGCGCACCACCATGCGCTGCTTGCGCCATAGCCACCACCTCATGTATCTTCTTCTTCTCGGCAGCAATCACCATAGACTCCGCCAACTGAGAACCAGCGGAGGCACACTCCATGGATCTCTTGTAATCACCAGAGATGGTAATCCCGCCATTGGGAACAGGGATCTTCATCTTCAGATAGGCAGCACGAGTAGAGGCCATGAACTTGCTCAGAGCAGGCCTGCCGAGTAGGGCGTGGTAGGGGCTCTGGTGATCAACTACCTCGAACTGCAGGCTCTCTATGCGGCAGTTCTCCCTGGTGCCGAATCGAACGTCTATCCACACGCGGCCAATCGGAGAACAAGAGACTCCTGGCACAATGCCGTGGAAAGTGGTTCTGCTAGGTAGCAACATGTTCTCGGCCATACCGAGCTTCTCGAGAGTGTCTCTGTACACAATGTTGATGTTGCTGCCGTTGTCAATCAGCACCTTGCTGAACCTGACATTCTTATGAGTACCCAAGAAGGTGGGATCCACCACCAAGGCGTAGCTACCCGGATTGGGCATCACCTTCGGATGATCAGCTCTGGACCATGTGATCTCTTGGTTGCACCAGTGCAGATAGTGAGGAATAGCAGGGATCACAACATTGACCTCCATTGCACGCCTCTGTAGTGACTGCTTGTCGGCGGGCTCAGAGGTGAAGATCATATAGCTCTCGTGATGCTCCTGGTACTGGTTGCGGCCTTCCGCACCATAGTTGCCGATGTTGTTGTTGTTGAGGAAGTTACGATTGTCGTTGTTGTTGAAGTTGCGGTTACCATTGTTGTTGTTGTTGTTGCGGTTGCGGTTGGCTCCTAAAGCCACCTGGTTGACGTTCTCTCTTCTCGGGAATGCTGGAGGCCTGGCAGCGGCTGCTCGGATGGGCTGCACATTGGCATTCGCGGCTGGCAGAGGAGGAGGAGGAATTGCTTCACGGATGGCTCGTTCATGATGCGGGGGCCAAAGCACTCTGGGCCAGGCGTCCCCGTGTTCTCGAGTCGCGCGGATAGATTAATCCGGTCCAGCTTGTACCTGGCATTAGTGGGCTCCAGCACCCGCTCACCCACGCGATCAGTGATGTCATAGCCAGCCAACCACATAGCCGAGTAGCCGTCATCATATCTGTCCACCAGCATAGCTGCAGGTTGCTCCACCGGGTTGGCTACCGGCACAACCGCACGCGGCTGAGCGGCAGCTGGCTGCCGCGGCCTCTGCCGAGTAGGCTGAGCAACCTGATGCCGAGAAGGGCATGGGTGATCTCCATCTCGCGTCTTGCTGTGAGCTTTGTGGGCTTGATAGCATGCTCCTGCAGTGTTGTGTTTTTGACCGGACTGTCGCGGCACAGCGTGCTGTTTCACGGCGACAGCCGGGTCGTACACCTGCATCTGCCTGTCTCTACCAGAATAACCACTCCAGTCCCTCTCTCGGCTGGGATGCGGTGATGAGGCCTGATCGTTAGATCTGAGCGCATGCGAATGCACCACCTTAGAAGCTCCAGCACCCGGATTGGCTTTCCGGAACTCCTCGTTCTACCTAGCAGCCTCTAGCACTAGCTCATTGAGCCTCTCCTGCTGCCGAACGAGCGCGTCGCCAGCGAGATGCGGCAACTCAGCAGCTACAGCCTCAGCAGCTCTAAGGGTTTTGGCGGGGGGTGCTGTATTTGGGCCTGGTGGTAGCGGTGTTTTGGCTATCAGCTTGGCCAGCGGTCTCACCAACTGCTGCCATCTCGGTGCCTAGGTTGCGACGCATGGTGCCTGCCTTGACAGGCCTCCTAACCACAGGCGTAAAGCCGTGAGCTCTGTTGTACTCGTTCGGGTCCAGGTTAAGCTCAAGCCTAACCTTTTCCAGCTCCACTTGCTCGGCGAGCAGCGCCTAGCGCTGCTGGTCGAGCTACGCCTTCATGGTCATGAGCTCGAGCTCGGTGGGAGGCGGCGTGCCTACTCGCACAGCGGACGCCGGTATTGTCGATGTCGTGGAATGAGGGATGTAGCCCGGGATGTTCTGGGGCAGCTCATAGGGCTTGTGCGTTCTCGGGATCTCGCTCGGGCCAGCAACCTCCTCGACAACTGCCGCGGCTGCGGCTGCGCCCTTCCCGGCAGCAATAGCCGGGGCGGTCATCAGCACTTCCACGCTGTCCGCAGAACAGCCAGTTGGCTTTCCGCGGGCAGCGATGACAGCAGGGGGATCTTCCGCGACGTGCTCCTGCTCTGGGTAATCGCGGACGATGGTGGTGGCGACGTAGACAAGGCGCGAGCCGAAGGAGAGCACCGAGCCGCCCTCCGGCATGGCCTTGCCGCCAAAATCGCCGGCGTTGTCGATGACGAAGTCGAAGGAGCCGAATCTGTGGACAAGGCCATAGACCACACGCTCCCCAGTAGCAGAAATGGATCCCGTCCGAACGTGAACTCCAGCCAGCGCTGCTGGTTGCCCCACGGTGGGCGCCAACTGTCGTGGTGGTATCACGGCAGATGCCATAGGATGGCTAATCTGTTGGGGTCGATGGACGCTGGAGGTGCTCGGGGAGGGATCACGCAGCGAGTAGCCGCGTGTATGATGAATCAAGCACTGCAAACAACAGGATCTTCCCAGGTTCAGGGCCCTCGTGTGGAGGTAAAACCCCTACTCCTGCCTTTCTCTCTTTATTTGTGTGTGTTACCGAGTAGCCACAGTACAGTTTGGCCTATAGCCGAGTAGCCACTCTCCTCTCTACGTGAATATCTAAGTCTAGAACGCAGAAATTAGGGCAACGTTCCAACGTAGCATCTCGTGTCGTGTCCCTCGCGCAGGAGGGGGCAGGGCACCTTATATACTGGTGCCCAGCCGAATACATCCAAGAGGGAAAAGTACAGCCGGATGTCGACATAGTGTGCACACTGCACACTTCTAGCTTCTCGCTGACAGCTTTGGCTTCCTAGTTTGTCTTGTGTGCAAAGTCGTTGTGCAAAACCAAGTTCACGATCTGTTATCACTGTCACGGCCACAGGGTAGGCCCCCAACCTGCGCCGTCCTGCTGACACCCTGGCGCGGATAAGCACGCGCTCTGCAAATGAACAGTGAGCCAGTACGGACCCAGGATACGCGGGATACTGTGTGTCAGAACGGCTCCTTTGACTTCTGGCCCGAGTAGGAACTCACTCCCTCTACTCGAACCACTTCCTCTACTCGGAGGAGAATAACTTCCTTGATTCTTTCTCCTGGCCATCAGTGTGTATGTCCAAATAGCAGTCGACAGGGTAGCGAGTACCGGGTAGCCAGCTACTCTGCCAAACGTCTCTTCTGACCGCGCCCTTAGCACTTGCCTTAACCCTACTCGGGGGTAAACCCACCCGACATTGGCCCTACCATTGACTTGGGTGTTCCTTGGGACTAATATAACACAACCAAATATTTTTTCCACCTTGCTACCCCCTTCCGGCTCACGTAGAGGGGCCAGAATAGCAGTTCTGTCTTTTTTCCCAAGGGGCTATGGTTTCTCCGAAGAGGGGCTCCGGAGCGTCTGAATGCCAGCACATGGTATGCCATACCATGTTTGTTGCCATACAATGTGTGATATAGAGTGTTCTAAGTGTCTTGGATGACCAAGATTCCCTCACTCTCTTTGTTAGGGCTTCTCGGCGTCGGACTCTATCTGGCGTGTTCCAGGACTACTTAGAGCCGAAACTCTCGGATCTGGCGGAACGGGGGAAATCTTGCCAAGAGGTGGGCCCTACCATTGACTTTGGTGTTCCTAGGACCTAACCTAACACAGCCAACTAATCGGTTCGACTTTGCTACCCCCTTCCATCTCATGTACGCGGAGAGGCCAGAACGGCGGTTCCGTCTTTTCCCCGAACGGGGCTATGGTTTCCCCGGAGAGGGACTCCGGAGCGTATGAATGCCACCACAGAACATGGTATGCCATACCATATGTGTTAGAGTGTGTAATGGGTCTTGTATGCCAAACATTCCCTCACTCTCTGTGTTAGGGCTTCACCGGCGTCGGATTCTCTCTATCGGGTTCCACGACTACTTAGAGCCCGAAACTCCCGGGTTTGACAAAACGTGGGAAATCTTGCCAAGAGGTTGGCCCTGCCATTGACTTGGGTGTTACTTGAGCCTAATATAACACAAACAAGCGATTAGATCCACCTTGCTACCCCCTTCCGGCTCACATAGAGGGGCCAGAACGGCAGTTCCGTCTTCTCCCCCCAGGGGCTATGGTTTCTGCGAAGAGGGGCTCCGGAGCGTGTGAAGCCAGCACATGGTATGCCATACCATGTGTTTTGCAATACCATGTGTGATATGGAGTGTGGAAAGTGTCTTGGATGACCAAGGTTCCCTCATTCTGTTTAATAGGGCTTCATCGACGTCAGGTTCTCTCTGGCGGGTTCGAGGACTACTTAGAGCCGAAACTCCCGGATCTGGCGGAACGGGGGAAATCTTGCCAAAAGGTGGCCCCTAAAATTGACTTTGGTGTTCCTTGGACCAAACCTAACACAACTAAGCAATCGGTTCCACTTTTATACCCCCTTCCGGCTCATGTACGCGGAGAGGCTAGAACAACGGTTCCGTCTTTTTCCCCAACGGGGATAAGGTTTCCCCGTAGAGGGACTATGGAGCGTATGAATGACACCACAACACATGGTATTCCATACCATATGTGTTAGAGTTTGGCATGGGTCTTGGATGCCAAACATTCCTTCACTCTCTGTGTTAGGGCTTAACCGGCGCCAGATTCTCTCTAGCGGGTTCCACGACTACTTAGAGCCCGAAACTGCCGGATCTGACAAAACGGGGGAAATCTTTCCAAGAGGTTGGCCCTACCATTGACTTGGGTGTTCCTTGGGCCTAGTATAACATAACCAAGAAATTAGTTCCACCTCGCTACCCCCTTCCGGCTCACGTAGAGGGGCCAGAACGACAGTTCTGTCTTTTTCCCCAAGGGGCTATGGTTTCTTCGAAGAGGGGCTCCGGAGCGTGTTAATGCCAGCACATGGTATGCCATACCATGTGTGTTGCCATACCATGTGTGATATGGAGTGTGAAAAGTGTCTTGGATGACCAAGATTCCCTCACTCTATTTGTTAGTGAATCATCAGCGTCGGATTCTCTCTGGCAGGCTCGAGGACTACTTAGAGCCGAAACTCTCGGATCTATCGGAACAGGGGAAATATTGACAAGAGGTGTCCCCTACCATTGAATTTGGTCAATAGTGGAAACACGGGCACTAGTCCTGGTTGGTAAGGCCCATTTGTCCCGGTTGTGCAACCGGGATGGGCCAGCCGGGACAAATGCCCCTCCCCCATTGGTCCCGGTTGTGCCAGGACCCGGGACAAATGGGGCTGACCACGTGGTGAATCTGGCCAGGGGATTTAGTCCCCGTTCTTAACACGAACCGGGATGAATGCCTCCTCTGCCGCGGCAGTGTTGTTTTTTTCCATTTATTGTTTTCCCTTTTTTGCGACCAATTCCATTTTACGATACCCCTTGTCACCGTACATTGATAAGGAGCCTTGTTGACCCTCCCCGGACCTCCCAGATCCCAAGAAAAGAGAGGAGCCCAGTGGCCCTTCCCCGGACCTCCGGATCCCAAGACAAGAGAGGAGCCTCGGTGGCCGCTCCCCGGACCTCTGTGAATAAGTAATACGTATATATAGAAAAATAAGGAACACTTATATTACATAAGCTAAGTATATGGAGCATATTACATGACCGATGGAATTACAAAATAAAATTTAGCCCGTAATTTCCTCTTGAATTTCTTGTATGCGCTCCCTTGGTAGAAGACCGTCCCGGAGCCGTTCGATCTAATATAAAGAAGAGTGGGCAATATATATTACTGAAATAGATGCTAATAAGAAAAATTGACGACTGACGTACATTAAGGTGGTTCCCGTCTGACAAATGAACTCGCAGACGAATATATTAGACGGAGATGTTTGTTCCTGTCTTTGTTCTAGTTGCTGTGTTTGTTCTAGCGCCATTCCTGCAGCCATCGGCGGAGAGTGAACAAAACATAAGAGGGGTCCAATTTATAAGCACAAAAAAAATGTAAAAAAAATGGCCAGCTCATATAGTATAAGCACAAAAAAATGACCAATTTTTTTTTAAATAGTCGGAAAAGGGACAGGGAGAGGTAGCGACACAGCGGATGCCTGCCTCGTAATCCCCAACCGGCCTCCCCTTCCCCAACCGCGTCCACTGGCCAGGGACGCAACCTTTCCCACGTCTTTAATTAAGCCCACTGGCCACGCTCGGTCAAAGGGCCCACTAGCCAGCGGCCCAGTGGCCACCTCGCCTTCCCCAACCGCGGCCACGCGGGGTCAAAGGGGCCATTGGCCAGCGACCCAGTGGCTGCCTCGCATTCTCCCACGTCCCCACGTCTTTAATTAAGACCCATAACCGCTGCCGCGCGCGGTCAAAGGGCCCACTGGCCAGCGACCCATTGGCCGCCTCGCCTTCCCCCGTCCTCCCACTTCCCAACCCGTGGCCACGAACGGTCAAAAAGGCCCACCGGCCAGCGACCCAGTGGCCACACGCCCCTGCCTCGGCTTCCCCGCGCATTCATGGCCAACCTGCAACCGCCGCCACGTTCTCGCCGCCAGTTGGCATGCCATCCCCGCCCGGGTCCTTTTTAAAGGGGCCCCGCCGCCCGTACATCAGCACACCTCGCTCCCAGCACGAACCCTAACCCTAGCCATGTCGCCCCCACGCTAGTTCAAGCGCGGCAAGAACGAGCACGAGGCTGGGTCCTCCAGCGGCGCCGGACAGAGAAGCGCCGACGTCCCCCCCACCGCGGGAGGCGTTTGGCTTTGGTCCGGGCGGCATGCGGATCGGGGCAACCCGCTCCTCCCCGCACCACCTCCGGCAGCGTGCAACGCGCCGCCTCGCGTCGGGCCAGGCAAGAGGTTACGCCGGTACGTGCGGAAGGAGGAGGCGACGTGGCACTGGGAGCACGCCATGCCGGTCTTCTGGCCGAACGTCCACCTCAACCCGCAGCGGATCCCGGTGCTGCCGGCCCCGACCAATGAAGACGCTCGCGAGGAGATAGCTCGCCGGCGCGCGCTCCTGCCGGCCCACCTCCTCAGGGACCCCGCCTACGCGCGGAACTCCCCGAACTGGAACGTGTGGTTCCAGCAGGAGCACGACCAGCGCCGCCGCTCCTACTTCACTATGCCCCCGGAGGAAAACGCAGACACGTACCCAGCGTCGCCGTCTGGCAGCGAGCCGGATCTGTGGTTCGAGGAGGACATCCTCGACGACGAGGAGGACCCCAAGCTGCATGCCGCTATGGAGGAAGCCTACGAGGCCTCCCGCCGCTCCCTCGTCGAGGACGAGATTAAGCGCTGGGAGCAGGTCCTCGCCTGCGCGGCCGGCGGCGCGGCTGCCGACGCGGCCGCGATGCCGCCCCCTCCACCGCCGGTGCCGTGGTGGAAAGCGATGAAAGCCGAGAGGGAGGAGGCGACGGACCAGGGCGCTCCACAACCGCTGCCCCTGGCCTCGAGTACCGCATGAGCTGGGCCTGGACCGGCGGGGAATGGTCGCCGGAGGAGCTGCCGCCGCCACCGGAGGGCGCGCCCCCGATGCCTCCGCAGCCCCGATGCCTCTGCAGCCGCCACAGGCGGGCGCTCCCCAGCTGCCTGCCCACCTGTGGGTCCCGCCTCCCTACCACTGCATCTCCTCCAACGAGGAGGACTAGGCCGACGTCGGCGCGCCCCCGGCCAACTAGTACCTAGGTTTGCTACCCTCCCCCCCCCAAGAAACGGCCGGCCGCCCCATGCATGTAAGGACGGCCAATAGGGCCGTCGTCAAGAAACGGCGTGGCCGCCTGTGCCGCGCCGTCGCCACAATGTAAGCACCGGTCTCCGGACATTTTTAATATATGAATGCATTCCCGTCCCAGCTTGTCCCCGGCCAATCTACGGCCTAATGGCTTCGCCTAGGCTAGTCCGGTCGGTCTCGGGTGGTTGCTCGGCCTGGAGAGAGGGCCTGGATATTTATACAAATGGGCCTCTAGTCCCGGCCCGTGTAACCAACCGGGACTAGAGGTACCCCCTTTGGTCCCGATTGGTGGCACGGGCCGGGACCAAACGTATTTCGAAATTTGGTGCCACCCTGCGCGCCCAAATGTTTTAGCGCCAAAATTTAAAAATTGTTTAAATATGCACATGAATAACTTCTATATACTTTCGAATTTGACCAAAATTTTAACATGAAAAGTGCTTGAATTTGCATAACTAATTCAAATCCATTTTATGTTTAACTAAATAATTATTCTTACTATTCAAACTATTAACTATTTTACTATTTGCATATAATTTGAATATAAATATATTATATTGTTTTAAAATTAGTAAAAATTATATTAATAGCAACATAATTAACAGACTCCTTGTCTCACTGGCCGTAGAGTGTTTAGGTACAAAACCACAAATCAGTTTCTAGAGTTTTTCGGTTTGCGTCTTCTTCTTCTGTGTCACTTTGTTCGGATTTCGCCCCAACCATGAACAATCTTCATCATTTATTCATTTTGTTTTATCTTGTATTATTTTTGTTTTCTCTTGTGATCCTCTGAGGGAGTCCAGAGCATACAAGGCATCTGGGTGATTTGTATTCCGTCGGTGAACCTTTAAGGGGGATGTAGAACAAAACAATCGGAAACGCCATCATACAGCCCGACCGTGGCTATTGAGTATGATGGCGAATCCGGATGATTTGTATTTGGTCGATGAACTGAATGATGTATCAAACCTTCAAGGGGGATGTAGAACACAACAATCGGTATCGCCAGCCTACGGCCCTGCCGTGGCTACTGAGTGCATATATGCATACGGAATGCACGGCAGGACGTATGCTCTGTTTTCAAGCGGTGGGTTGAGGATAAAGGGGAAATCTGTGCCGGCTGTGGCGCTCCTTCCGGATGCGCCGCTTGACACAGGGCTGGTTACAGCGGCCCTGTGTGCAGCGCACATCCCAACGGACGAGACAGAGGATAGAGAAACAGAAAAGTGGGTGGGTGTGCTGCTGGTTGGGATAATAATGAAGTCAGGCTGGTCATAGTTGTCAGCTTTTGACTGGTCAATACAAATTATTGGTCAAACTGAACTATGATCATGTATTCCACGTTTATTATTACACATCACCAACAACATCCCTATCTAGTAATCTGAATTTTCTTCGTGTAGAGATGGTCCATGAACCCTTGTCCCTTGCTTATGATCGCTTCAGCCGTAACCATGGAGCATCTTCATTATTTAACGAGATGGTTGGGTCAGCTTTCACTGTGAAGGGTGGAATTTCAACAAACTTATTATAATCTTCTGACAGGTTTGTCGTGTCCTCGATTCCCACAATGTTTCTTTTCCCAG
The DNA here is from genome assembly GCA_028641055.1 of Alopecurus myosuroides. Taxonomy (NCBI): domain Eukaryota; kingdom Viridiplantae; phylum Streptophyta; class Magnoliopsida; order Poales; family Poaceae; genus Alopecurus; species Alopecurus myosuroides. Next base: position 419,177,631 of record CM054058.1, read on the forward strand.
AAAGAACTATGTGACCCTTCGGCTCATCGTATGATGATGTATTTGTTTGCTTTTTTTTTCTTTTTTCGGTCTGGAGGACATGTCCTTCACATAGAAGACACGAGCCACATCATTGGCTAGGACGAATGGTTCATAATTGTAACCAATATTGTTGAGATCCACTATTGTCATTCCGTAAAGCGGGTCTACCTTTACCCCTTCTCCATTCAGGTTGACCCATTTGCACTTGAACAAAGGGACCTTAAAAGAAGGTCCATAGTCAAGTTCCCATATCTCCTCTATGTAACCATAGTATGTGTCATTTTTTCCATTCTCGTTTGTTGTATCAAAGCGGACACCACTGTTTTGGTGGGTGCTCTTCTTATCTTGGGAGATCGTGTAAAATGTATTCCCATTTATCTCGTACCCTTGAAAACTCCCAATAGTCGAAGATGGTGACCCTGCCAACATGTACAGCTGATCTTCAACAGTGGTGTCATTTATAAGATGTGGTTGCAACCAACTTCCGAAAGTCTCCATGTGTTTGCGTTTAATCCATGAGTCATCCTTCCCCGGGTTTGTGGAGCGTACAATATTCTTGTGTTCCTCGAGATACGTAGCCACGAACATAGAATTTTGTAGAACTGTGCAGTGTGCTTTGGTGAAAGAATGCCCGTCCCTGAGTATCATTGTTTTCTTTCCCAGCGTTCCTTTTCCCCTCAGTCTCCCCTCATGCTGTGATTCAGGAACACCAATCGTCTTAAGGTCAGGAATAAAGTCAACACAGAACCCAATGACCTCCTCCGTTCCATAGCCCTTCGAGATGCTTCCTTCTGGCCTAGCACGGTTATGAACATATTTATTCAAGACTCCCATGAACCTCTCAAAGGGGCACATATTGTGTAGAAATACCGGACCGAGAATATGAATCTCTTCACATAGGTGAACCAGGAGATGAGTCATAATGTTGACGAAGGATGGTGGGAACACCAACTCAAAACTAACAAGACACTGGACCACATCCTTCTGTAATCTTGCCAGAATTTCTAGATCGATTACCTTCTGAGATATTGCGTTCAGGAATGCACATAGCTTCACAATGGGTACTCGAAAATTTTCCAGTAGAAGCCCCCTCAATGCAATCGGAAGCAACCGCGTCATAATCACGTGGCATTCATGAGACTTCAGGTTTTGAAATTTTTTTCTGCATGTTTATTATCCCCTTTATATTCGACGAGAAGCCAGACGGAACCTTAATACTGTAAAGGACTGCAAAAAATATTTCCTTCTCTGCTTTAGTAAGAGCGTAGCTGCTTGAGTAATGGCGCCATGTATCCGTGTGCTTGTTGCTTGGGTCTTTCATACGTTGCTGGTCCTCCCATGCTTCTGGCGTATCTTTTGACTTCCCATACACGCCCAGGAAGCATAGCAGGTTGACACAGATATTCTTTGTATCGTGCATCACGTCGATCGAAGATAGGACCTCTAAAACATTCCAATAGGGTAGCTCCCAAAATATAGATTTCTTCTTCCATATGGGTGCGCGCTTATCAGGGCCGTTCGGAACTGGTTGGCTGCCATCACCCTTACCAAAGATTACTTTTAGGTCCTTGACCATATCGAATAAATCATTACCACTATGGAGCTCAGGCTTCTTCCGGTTATCTGCCTCACCTCTGAAATGCTTCCCTCCTTTCTTTCTTACGGGATGCTTGATCGGAAGAAATCTACGATGCCCCAGGTATACAACCTTTTTACATTTATCCAAATAAACATTGTCAGTCTTATCTAAACAGTGTGTGCATGCATTGTATCCCTTGTTTCTATGTCCGGAAATGTTACTAAGAGCAGGCCATTCATTGATGGTTACGAAAAGCAACGCCCGTAGGTCAAATGGCTTTTGTTCGTTCTCATCCCACACACGTACACCTGGTTTGCCCCACAATTGTAAGAGTTATTCCACTAATGGCCTTAGATACACATCAATGTCGTTGCCAGGTTGCCTCGGGCCTTGGATGAGACCTGGCATCATAATGAACTTGCGCTTCATGCACAACCAAGGAGGAAGGTTGTACATACTTAGAGTTACAGGCCAGGTGCTATGACTGGAGCTCTGCTCCCCAAAAGGATTAAAGCCATCTGTACTTAGACCAAACCATAAGTTTCTCGCCTCTCCTGTAAAGTACGGGAAGTCTGTCTCGATCTTTCTCCACTGCGATCCATCGGCGGGGTGTCTCAACTTTTCGTCTTTCTTACGGTCTTCTTTGTGCCATCGCAACAACCTAGCATGCTCTTTGTTTCTAAACAGACGTTTCAACCGTGGTATTATAGGAGCATACCACATCACCTTAGCAGGAACCCTCTTACGGGGGGGGGGGGGGGGCTTGCCGTCAACATCACCAGGGTCATCTGCTCTGATCTTATACCGCAGTGCAGTGCATACCGGACATTCATCCAAATTCTCGTACTTCTCACCGCGGTAGAGGATGCAGTCATTAATGCATGCATGTATCTTCTGCACATCTAATCCTAGAGGGCAGAGAGCTTTCTTTGCTTCGTACGTACTCTCAGGAAATTCATTATCCTTTGGAAGATTTGGCTTCAGTAGTTGAAGTAAACTCTCAAATCCCTTGTCAGTCACACCGTTCTGTGCCTTCCATTTCAGCAACTCGAGTGTGGTACCGAGCTTTGTGCTACCATCTTCGCAATTTGGGTACAACAACTTTTTGTGATCCTGTAACATGTTGTCCAGCTTCAACCTCTCCAATTTACTTTCACAGTCTTCCCTTGTATCGGCAATAACTCGACCAAGATCATCATCGGGCTCTTCTGATGCCTGTTCTTGATTACCTCCTTCTTCTGCATTGTCTTTCATTGTAGTATCACTATATTCAGGGAACAAAGAATTTGGCCAAAGCTAATTGACGAATATTTGTTCACAAAATTTTGTTGTTCATTTCATTTCTGGCCAAAGCTGAATTGAATTTGATCAATAAAGTTTGATAATGATGATGGTGCTTACTAAGGCAATTTTTAATTCTTTTTGCAGCACCTAATGTCTCTCATATTACTGGGATGCTAAATGGCATAGAACAACTTAATGGTAGCAATTATGCTACATGGAAGGAGAAGCTTGAAATAACGATGGCCTTACCGAATATTGATTATGCTCTCCTTAATGATCCTCCTGAGGCACCTAAGGAAAATGCTGAAAATTATGAGGGCCTCAAGAAGGAATATGATGTTATCAAGCCTAAGTGGGATGACTCAAATCGCAAGTGCCTTATGATGATAAAGGGATCCATTACACAAAGTATGAGGGGAGCCCTTCCTGACTATGAGACAGCTAAAGGGTACTTTGCGAAAATTGAACATTAGTTCAAAGGGTCTTCTAAAGTTTATGCAACAAGTCTTATTAGAAGGTTGATTGATGAAAAATATGATCCCACTGGAAGCCTTCGAGAGCATATTATGAAGAAATGCAACATGGCTGCCAAACTTAAGACTATGGAGATGGAAATTTCTAATGGTTTCCTTGTCCATTTTATTATGTCATCTTTGCCTCCTGAATTATCTCCATTTATGATCAACTATAATGCAATGGATGTGAAATGGGAGATTGATGAAATGATGGCGTGATGTGTGCAAGAAGAAGAAAGGCTTAAGGCTGAAAGGATTGACCATATTAATCAGGTAAAGCATTCACAAAAGAAGAGGTATAAGAAGTTTGTGAATGAATATATGAAGCCTAAGCCTAATCAGTTTAAAGATAAAGGTCAACCTTCAAAGGGTTCTCACCAAAAGAAGCCTGAAAAGGCGACTCATGGAGAAGCGAAAGATCCTAATGCTTGTCGCCATTGTGGAAAACTTGGGCATATTCGAAAGAATTGTTTTGCCTTTAACAAATGGCTTCAAGATAGAGGCACTGATGTTATTACTTTTGTTGAGGAATCCCTTTATGTTAATTATGCCACCAATACATGGTGGATTGATTCAGGATCAACAATTCATATTGCAAATTCGTTGCAGGGATTCAATATGAGGAGGACCCTAAAAAGAGGGGAAAGAACCATTAGAGTTGCTAATGGTGTTGAGACTGATGCTGAGGCGCTTGGAGATCTTACTCTTACGCTCCATACCGGCTTGAAGCTTAGGTTGAAAAATGTTTTATATGTACCCTCTATGAAACGGAATTTAATTTCCGTTTCATGTCTAGATGATGATGCTTATGAATGTCACTTTGGGAACAAGCGTTGTATAATTATGTATGACAATAATAATGTTGGTCTTGCCTTCCGGCAAGATAAGCTTTATGTTATTTCCCTTTGTGATGATATAAATAATGTGGGTTCTACCTAAAACATGAATGTCAGTACCAAACGCAAGCATAATGATAATGAGACTTCTTCGAAATTACGGCACTATATTTTAGGCCACATTTCGAGGGGGAGAATTGAGCGTCTCATTAAATATCAAGTTCTTCCTTCCCTTGATTTTATGGGTGCGGATATCGATCATTGCATTGATTGCATCAAAGGAAAATATGGCAAGAAAATTAAGAAAGTGCAAATCGAAGCACGGGAGTTTTGGAAATAATCCATACAGATATATGTGGTCCGTTTAATGTGAAGACGGTGGATCGTTTTAATTCATTTATTACATTCACCGATGACTTCTCCCGTTATGGATATATTTATCCCATTAAGGAATGATCAGAGGCATTGGATAAGTTTAAGATTTTCAAAGCTGAGGTTGAAAATCAATGTGATAAAAAAATTAAGGTTGTGAGATCTGATCGTGGTGGTGAATACTACGGTAGACACACTTCTTATGGCCAAATTCCTGGACCGTTTGCGAAATTCTTACAGGAAAATGGTATTATGGCCCAATACTCAGCACCGGGCGAACCCCAGCAAAATGGGGTGGCTGAAAGAAGAAACCACACTCTCATGGATATGGTGCAGAGTATGTTGAGCCACTCCACTCTGCCGGTAAATTTATGGATGGAATCCCTTAAGACAGCATCACATATCCTTAACAGGTTCCCAGTAAATCGGTGCCTAAAACACCGTACGAATTATGGACTGGGAGAAAACGGACTCTGAATTATTTTCATGTATGGGGCTGTCCTGCTGAAGCAAGGATTTTAAATCCAGTTTTGGGAAAGTTAGACCCCAAGACAGTCAGTTGCCATTTTATTGGTTATCCTGACAAATCTAAAGCATATCGGTTCTATTGTCCAAATCAAGCAACAAAGTTTGTTCAAACAAGACATGCTGTATTCTTGGAAAATGAAATGATGAGGGGGAGTATGACACCTCGGTAAATAATATTGGAAGAAAGCCGGGAATTTTTCTCAGTTCCAATAATTCAAGAACCAGTTTTCCCGGTGTCTAATGAAGTTGCACCTCCTGTTGAGAAGGATATTAGAGCAACTCCTGCTGATAGTCCAGTGGCTATTTAAGATGTCACACCTGATGATGTTATTGTTGAAGATGTTCAGCAGCCTCAAATTATTGATGAAGTGCCAAATAATGAACCTCTCAGAAGGTCACAACGGATAGGAAGTATGCTATTCCTGATGATTATGTCACCTATATGAGTGAGGATATGAATGAATCAATGTTGAATAATGATGCTACCTCATTTAAAGAAGTCATGCAAAGTAAATTTTCGTCTGAATGGCTTAATGCTATGAAAGATGAAATGAAGTCCATGAGAAGTATGTGACTTAGTAGAAATGCCTAAAGGAGCTAAAGTTGTTGGTTGTAAATGGGTCTATAAAACAAACGTAACTCCAAGGGTGATATCGAAAGGTTCAAGGCAAGATTGGTGGCAAAAGTATTTACTCAATGAGAAGGGATTGATTATAATGAGACTTTTTCACCTGTCTCTTCTAAAGATTCCTTCAGAATTATGATGGCACTTGTGGCTCATTATGATTTAGAGCCGCATCAGATGGATGTTAAAACAACATTCCTAAATGGAGACTTATATGAGTATGTTCTGATGGCACAACCGGAAGGTTTTGTTATGGAAGGAAAATAACATTTGGGATGTCATCTTAAGAAATCCATCTATGGCTTGAAGCAAGCATCACGACAGTGGTATTTTAAGTTTGATCAAGTCATAAAGAAATTTGGTTTTGAAGAGAATAAAGTGGACAATTGTGTTTATGTTAAGTTCAGGGGGAGTAAGTTTATCTTCCTGATACTGTATGTTGATGACATACTTCTAGCCAGCAGTGATAAAAATATGTTGCTGGAGACTAAGAGGTTTCTATCCTCTAGTTTTGATATGGGTGAAACAGCTCATGTCTTAGGAATTGAAATTCACCGAGATAGATCCAGAGGGATCTTGGGGCTATGTCAGAGAGCATATATTGAGAAGGTACTGAAAAAGTACAACATGTATAAGTGCTCAGCCTCGCCTTCTCCTATTGTTAAGGGCGATAAATTTGGGACTTTTCAGTGTCCTAGAAATGATTATGAATCTGCACAGATGAAGTCAATTCCTTATGCATCCATTGTTGGAAGCATTATGTATGCACAAGTGTGCACTCGCCCTGATTTAACATTCGTGACCGGGATGCTTGGCAGATATCAGTCTAATCCAGGTTTGGATCACTGGAAGGCTGCTAAAAAGGTCTTGCGTTATTTGCAAGGAACTAAAAGCCTCATGCTCATTTATAAGAAATCTGATAACCTCGAAGTGGTGGGTTATTCAGATGCTGATTTTGCGGGGTGTGTTGACACTAAGAAATCCACTTCAGGATATATTTTCACCCTCGCAAAAGGAGCCATCCCATGGAAAAGCTCCAAACAGACTGTCACTGCATCGTCAACAATGCAGGTAGAATTTGTGGCATATTATGAGGCTACTGGGTAGGCAGTATGGCTGAAGAATTTTATCCCGGGACTCAAAGTGATTGATAGCATTTCCAAGCCACTCACTCTTTACTGCGATAATCAACCTGCAGTAATCTATTCGAGTAACAACAAATCAAGTGGTGCTGCCAAACACATTGATATAAAGTATCATGTTGTGAAAGATAGAATCCAGGATCAGACAATTGACGTCAAGTACATAAGTACTAGGTTGATGTTAGCGGATCCGCTCACGAAAGGCTTACCACCCAGTGTTTTCAAAGTGCATGTTGCCGGCATGGGTTTGGTTGAAAGCTTTTGATCCTCGTAATGTTGGGACCAATGAAACACCATCTCCCCAAAAGGCTCATTCCGGGATAAGATGGGAACCATAGCCAATTGGTTCAGCAGTACTTAATTGACTGTTGTAATCTATTGTCTTGGTGCACTGTTTCATCAAAGGATGAGTCTGTAATATTTATGATGTTCATGTAAAGTATTATGTAAATTAATGTAATGTATGATGTTCATGTAAAGTATTATAGAGCTCATAAAGTTTAAGGAGTTTCATTTCGATATGAGGTGATGTATTATAGTCACTATGTTCTGTGGTATTCTTATCCATTAAATTTTTTTCGTCTTAATGCATTACCTTGTTGAAAAGTGAACTTATAAAGTTTAAAGTTTTACGATCAAGGGGGAGAATGTTGGGATGTTGATCGTTGTAAGGTCAACATGTTCACACTTGATATGTTCTGATCAGGAACATTTTTCTCACCAAGGTCAACATGGTGGGTCCCCCTGGTGCACTGTACTATAAAAGAAAAAGAGAGAGGGATGTGAGAGAGATAACGATGAGAGCTGCTGCTCTCGCATCTTCTTCTTTTCCACTCCCTGAAACTCAAGGCTACTGATCAAGCCAGTTCAGGAGCACCAGGAAGGATCCTCTATAGATCAAGATCAAGGTACTGGTGGTCACTATTGAGCAAGAACTGATCAAGGCCAAGCCTAAAGAATGCCTTCCTCATCTACAGATCAAGGTATGATCATCTCCTCTCTCTCTCTGGCTCAAGCTTATGCTAGTTGGTCCTTGTGGATGTTTTATCACGAAATTCGTTTAGTTCTTCCTACCCAGATACATGCAAGTTAGAAGTAAGCATCAATTTTCATTGCCAGAGTACTGTACTTGATTAACATAATAAAAACTGATCGGATTACTACGAAAAAAGAGAGCCCAAATCTGATTGGAAAGAGGCCAAATCTGACGGGAAAGGGGAGATGCACGCCGCTTGCCTGTGATCGGATTATTTCAGCACATTGGGGTTGCACCGGCTAGCCAAGTTGAGGCAAAGTCCACCTCCCAGAAGATGTTGGCGTAGCACCGGCGGCTTCTGCTACCGCCGCCGTCTAGCAGATGTTGGCGCTGCTCTGGGCCTATCGAACGTGATCGTCGCTGCTAATAATTGAGAAACTGGTTTATGATTTGTAATGAAATCTGCATGCTCATGGAAGGTCGAGAGCAGAGTTGATTATGAATATTTGTTTTGCCGCATCTAAACTCAATACTCGAGATCGCAACAGTCTCACCGTTGGTTTTGCTTTTGTATGCATTTGCGATGCAGTTTTGATTTTCTGTTTCGCACGGCTGCTCCTAACGAAAAATCTAATATCCTACAGCTTGACTATTTTTAAATAATAAATTTTAAGAGTCCAGATCATAAATTATCGCTTTTTTTCTTTTGCACAATCATGTCAGACACGTACCGCTCGATGTCAGGCTACCGTGCCATCATAACTATATCGCTGTTTTTTATTTTGCACAATCGTGTCAGATACGTACCGCTCAATGTCCTCCGTAACTTTTTTTTGGCACGATACATCCTAACCGTAAATCTAATATCTAACGGCTTAAATAATTTTGATTATGTGGATTAACGTGGAGGGTTTAATGATGCCTCCAATTAGTAAATATAAGAATAAGATTCTAGTTATTATAAATCTCCTTGTTGTGATGATGGCGGGTAACCTTTGTGATGGTGATGTGAACTGGTGAACTGACAGCTGGGCCCGTGCAAAAAAATGTTAGGAACAACCGCGACAGAGCGCGGCCGTTGCCGTTCAAAGCAGTCAAACATGGCAGGATGTGTGGGTCCGATAAAAAATCGCGACGTTCTACGTGACCAAGCCAGTTTCGTCGAAGGCAACTGGGCTCTTAGTGGGCTACTAGGCCGGAGACGAATATCCGCGACCTAAAAGTAGCAAAAAGTCGGGCAAAACCAGTCTGCAACGGAAAAACCAATACGTCGAGAGAAAACTCCACTTTTCAGCCATCCACGACGGAAACACGCGACGTTATCAAAACATTCCGCTCAAAACGTTTCGGATCGCACTGAATTTGGTAGTGATAAGCGCATGCAAAGTCACTATAGAGAAGTGGATGCCGGTGAAGCGAGTCACACCCCGGAGTGCAATATTGTCCATCAAGAACACACGACATACCTATACTAACATGGTATTACACCCCCTAGCTTGTGTTGGGATCCAGACGCTCTCGAGCCCCCCTCCGGTGAAACCATATACCCGATGGAGAAATACCGGACTAATACGAATAAATGCAGTAACATCGTCGAAAGGGGGTAGCAATTTGGAACCAGTTTCTTTGTTGTGTTAGTCTAGTCCATAGGAACAAAGAACACATAGGTAGAACCCAACTCTTCGGAAGATTCCCGATGTTTCGTCCGATACGGGAGTTTTAGCATATAAGCGCATGCAAACTCATTAGAGAGAAGTGGATGCCGGTGAAGCGGGTCACACCCTGTAGTGTAATATTTACCATAAAAAGAACACAACACACCTATACTAACATGGTATGAGAACCCCTTGCTTGGCCTGGGATCCAGACGCTCCGTAGCCCCCCTCCGGTGAAACCCTAGACCGGGTGGAGAAATACCGGACTTAAACGGATACACGCAGTAACGTCGTAAAAAAGGGGTTGCAATGTGGAACTAGTTGCTTGTTTGTGTTATGTTAGGCCATAGGAACACAGAACACATAGGTAGAATACAGCCCTTCGGGAGATTCTCGATGTTTCGTCCGATACGGGAGTTTCAGCCCATAAGCGCGTGTAAAATCCTTAGAGAGCAGTGGATGCCGGTGAAGCGGGTCATACCCCGGAGTGCAATATTTTCCATCTAAATCACACAACATACCTATACTAACATGGTATCACTACCCCTATCTTCTGTTGGGATCCGGACGCTCCGTAGCCCCACTTTGGTGAAACCCTAGACCCGCTGGAGAAATAACGGACTTATACGAACACACGCGATAACAGTGTCGAAAGGGGGTAGAAGTGTGGAACTAGTTTCTTGGTTTTGTTAGGGTATTCCAAAGGAACAAAAAAAAGATAGAACAGAGCTCTTCGGAACATTCCTGATGTTTCGTCCGATACGGGAGTTTGAGCCTATAAGCGCATGTAAACTCTATAGAGTGAAGTGGATGCTAGTGAAGTGAGTCATACCCCGGAGTGCAATATTTTCCATCCGAAGAACACAACACACCAATACTAACATGGTATTAAACTACCTACCTTGGGTTGGGATCTTGACACTCCGTAGCCCCCCTCCGGAGAAACCCTAGACCCGCTGGAGATACACCAGACTTATACGAATACGCGCGGTAACGACATCGAAAGGGGGTATCAATGTGGAACTAGATGCTTTATTGTGTTAGGGTAGGCCATAGGAACATAAAACACATAGGTAGAACACAATTCTTCGGAAGATTCCCGATGTTTTGTCCGATACGGAAGTTTCACCCTATAAGCGCATGTAAACTCCATAGATAGAAGTGGATGACGGTGAAGCGGGTCATTCCCTGGAGTGAAATATTTGACATCCAAAACACACAACTCACCTATACTAAAATAGTATGACACCCCCTATATTGTATTGTGATCCGGACGCTCCGTAGCCCCCCTCCGGTGAAACCCTTGACCTGCTGGAGAAATACCGGACTTATACGAATACACGCAGTAACGGCGTCGAAAAGGGGTAGCAATGTGGAACTAGTTTCTTATTTGTGTTAGCGTGGGCCATAGGAACACAAAACACATAGGTAGAACACAGCTATTCGCAAGATTCCCGATGTTTCGTCCGATACGGGAGTTTCAGTATATAAGCGCATGTAAACTCCATAGAGAGAAGTGGATGCCGGTGAAGCGGGTCACACCCTGGAGTGAAATATTTGACATACAAAGCACACAAAACACCTATACTAACATGGTATGAAACCCCCTAGCTTATGTTGAGATCAAACCGCTCCGGATCCCCGCTCCGGTGAAACGCTAGACCCGTTGGAGAAATACTGGACTTGTACGAATACAAGAGGTAACGACGTCGAAAGGGGGTAACAACGTGGAACTAGTTGCTTGGTTGTGTTAGGATAGGAAATAGGAACACAAAACACATAGGTATAACACAAATGTTTGGAAGATTCCCGATGTTTTATTTGATACAGGAGTTTTAGCCTGTAAGCGCATGTAAACTTCGTAGAGAGAAGTGGATGCCGGTGAAGCAGGTCACACCCCGGAGTGCAATATTTTCCATCCAAATCACACAAAACAACTATACTAACATGGTATGACACCCCCTAGCTTGTTTTGGGATCCAGACGCTCCGTAGCCTTCCTCCGGTGAAACCCTAGACCCGCGGGAGAAATACCGGACTTATATGAATACACGCGGTAACAACGTCGAAAGGGGGTAGCAATGTGGAACTAGTTTCTTGGTTGTGTTATGGTAGGCCATAGGAACAAAAAACACATAGGTACACCACAACTCTTCGGAAGATTCCCGATGTTTCGTCCGATACGGGAGTTTCACCCTATAAGCGCATGTAAACTCCATATAGAGAAGTGGATGCCAGTGAAGCGGGTCGTACCACGGAGTGAAAGTGTTGACATACAAAGCACACAACACACATGTACTAACATGGTATGACACCCGCTAGCTTGTGTTGGGATCCGGACGCTCCGCAGCCCCGCTCCGGTGAAAGCCTTCACCACATGTTGTAACGAAGTTGAAAGGGTGTAACAATGTGGAACTATTTAATTGGTTGTGTTAGGGTAGGCCATAGGAACACAAAACACATAGGTATAACAGAGCTATTTGGAAGATTCCCGATGTTTTGTCCGATACGGGAGTTTCAGTATATAAGCGTGTGTAAACTCCATAGAGAGAAGTGGATGCCAGTGAAGCGGGTCATACCCCGGAGTGCAATATCTTCCATAAAAATAACACAAGACACCAATACTAACATGGTATGACACTCCCTAGCTTGTTTTGGGATCCAGACGCTCAATAGCCCCCCTCCATTGAAACCCTTGACCCGCCGGAGAAATACCGTACTTATACGAATACACGTGGTAACGGCATCTAAAGGGGGTAGCAATGTGCAATTAGTTGCGTGGTTGTGTTAGGGTAGGACATAGGAACACAAAACACATAGGTAGAACACAACTCTTCAGAATATTCCTGATGTTTCGTCCGATACGGGAGTTTCACCCTATAAGCGCATGTAAACTCCATAGAGAGAACTGGATGCCGGTGCAGCGGGTCATACCCCAGAGTGCAATATTTGCTATTCAAAGCACACAACACATCTATACTAACATTTCATGACACCCCTAGCTTGTGTTTGGATCCCGACGCTCTGGAGCACCCCTCCGGTGAAACCCTATACCCGCTCGATAAATACCGGACTTATACAAAGACACGCGGTAACGGCGTCGATAGGGGGTAGCATTTTGTGGAACTAGTTGCTTGGTGGTGTTACGGTAGGCCATAGGAACACAAAACACATAGGTATAACACAACTCTTTGGAACATTCCCGATGTTTCGTCTGATACTGGAGTTTCACCCTAAAAGCGCATGTAACTCCATAGAGAGAAGTGGACGCCTCTGAAGCGGGTCATACCACGGAGTGTAATATTTTCCATCCAAATAACACAAAAACACCTATACTAACATAGTATGACACCCCCTAGATATTGTTAGGATCTAGACGCTCTATAGCCCCCCTCCGGTGAAACCCTTGACCCACTGGAGAAATACCGGAGTTATACGGGTACACACGGTAACGGTGTTGAAAGGGTGTAGAAATGTGGAACTAATTGCTTGGTTGTGTTAGGATAGGCCATAGGAACACAAAACACATAGGTAGATCACAATTGTTTGGAAGATTCCCGTTGTTTCGTCCGATATTGGAGTTTCAGCTTATGAGCGCATGTAAACTCCGTAGGGAGAAGTGGATGCGGTTGAAGCTGGTCACACCCCGGAGTGCAATATTTTCCATAAAAATCACACAACATACCTATACTAACATTTGATGACACCCCCTAGCTTGTGTTGGGATCTAGACGCTCCGGAGCCCTCCTCCGGTGAAACCTTACACCAGTTGGAGAAATACTGGACTTATACGAATACACATGGTAACACCGTCGAAACGGGGTAGAAATGTGGACTAGTTGCTTGGTTGTGTTAGGGTAGGACATAGGAACATAAAACACATAGGTAGAACACAATTCTTCGGAAGGTTCCCGATGTTTCGACCGATAGGGGAGTTTCAGCCTATATGCACATGCAAACTAAATAGATAGAAGTGGATGCCGGTGAAGCGGGTCACACCCTGGAGTGCAATATTTGGCATCCAAAGCACACAGAAATCCTATAATAGCATGGTATGACACCCCTTAGCTTGTGTTGGGATCGAAACGTTCCAGATCCCCGCTCCGGTGAAACCCTAGACCCGTTGGAGAAATACCAGACTTATACGAATACAAGTAGTAACGACGTCGAAAGGGGGTAGAAATGTGGAACTAGTTGCTTGGTTGTGTTAGGATAGGACATAGGAAAACAAAACACATAGGTAGAACACAACTGTTTGGAAGATTCCCGATGTTTCGTCCGATACAGGAGTTTCTGCCTATTTGCGGGGACCGAAAATCGCGGATCCCTCGCAGAGGGTATACCCGAGGGAATCTTATAGAATCCTTTGTAAAAATTTGTCTTCACATATTTTATGACCTAATTATGCATAAAGTAAGTTAATTCTCTACTATTCACCCCCTTTCGATGCCCTTCTCACGCACATGCGCACGTTAATAGTGTTTTCCCAACAGAGGGGATTCGGAGCCTCAGTGTCTGCAAAAAATGGAGCTATATATTACATATTTATATTTTATATGTATATTATATATGTATGTTTATTTATTTATTTTATACTAGCAAACGCGCCCGTGTGTTGCAACGGAAAAATATGGATTACCATTATCGGTCTCAAAATTGCGAAAAAAATGCCATACTTATAATACTTAACAGACCAATAAGACTTGGATCAAATGTAATTTTATTTTTTTACCGAAAGTTAATTCTTTAAATGGTGAAGTATGATGTAAAAGCATCCTCGGTGATTTAATTGAATGTATGTCCATATGAATACTTGATAGTAGAAAACATCATATAGGCAGAATAGATGTCGGATCATGCTCATTTACAAAACTCAAGGATTTTTACCTCATTAAGCTCTAATAACAGAAATCCTTGTGGTTTCTAATTATTTTAAGGGTTAATTAGATATATGCCATTGCAATTTGTGCCTATTTGAGAAATGCCACTACAATTTTAATCTTTAGAAAAACGCCACTGCAATTCTCTATACATTCTATGGATGCCATTATGTCCAGTTTAACATATATATTAGCCAATATACTCGGGTATTTCTGCTGTATGTATGTGGAAAGGGTGGCCCCCACCGGAATCGGGTTTTTTTGTCTAGACCTGGCACAAATAGACTAGATCGGAAACAAATTAACACATGAGTATGCTTCACGTGGGTAGTTTTTATGAACCTAGCAGTTATACGCTTGTTGTCATGTTGTCCTTTTGGTATGCATGTGGATTATTGATCTGTATTTATGTACGAATCAACAGGTCATTTTAATGCTTATTTACGGATCAAATAAGTATGCTGGTTAGCTGAGACCTCGTATTAGATTTATTTTATCCATGTCATAATTTTATCGCATGATTTTCCAAATTTATCCCGTCACAGTTTTATTGCGTTTGTTTTATTATAAGCCCGATTCGGGTAGAGCCCACCCTGTATACATACATACTGCAGAAATACCTGAGTATAATAGCTTGTATATGTGTTAAAGTGGGCATAATGGCATCTATAAGACATACGGAGAATTGCAATGGCGTTTTTTGAAAAATAAAAGTTGCAATGGCGTTTCTCAAATAGCCAAAAATTGCAATGGCATATATCCAATTAACCCTTATTTTAAGCAGGCATCCATTCTTGTGCAAACATCGTATGCATTGGTTGAGCAGAGCTAGAAGTCTTCTTGCAAATAATGCCGGCAGCAGTTTGGTTGGCGAACAACTCGGTGAAGCAGCGGCAACTTGCTTCTATCGGCCATATCGGTGAGGCCTTCCTTTACGCCCAACTCTAAGGACTGTTCGATGAATTTTTCAGAATATGCACGTCCTGCACCACTGATTGCAAACTCCTCGGACTAAGCGTGACAGCGCCTGCACATGTACTTCCCTAATCCACATTTTTTTGGTACATGTACTACCCCTAATCCACATTTTTTTTTTATCAACTCCAAGATGTTTTTTGCGAGTCGATTTGGAGGACAGTTCTGATAGTTATGGTTCAGTACAACTTTACGGTTCTAATTTCCGGTGCAATTAGCTGAACTTTGTTTTTTTTTTTTTAGATAGAAGGCATCACTGCACTGCCTTAAATTAATAAGACAACAAGTTCACCAACATTCGTTACAACACCAGAACCAAATGCTGAGGCCAACCGCTTGCCAAATAAAACATAGAAAGTTCACTACACGCCGACGCAGCGGCAAAGCAAAGGAAGACATCTAAACAGCACTCGAGAGGACGCGGCGAGGCGGGGACAGCTTCTGGAAGATCTCCCTAAGACCTTGCGCCAAAAGAAGCAGCTGCTCTCGGTCTGGCTCCTTTGCCAGATTTGCCCATGCCTGCAAAAATGACAGCATTTTGAATAAAATGTGAGCTAGCTGTCTAGGGACAATAGACTCCATAGTAAGTTTATTACGGCACCTCCAACGGGACCAACAAAGCGCAGCGAAAAGCACCCATCTAGTTCTGCGTTGTGAACCCAACAGGGCTTGTTGCAGCACAAAGAATTGCAGGAAGTTCGCCGGGCTCCACGAACAACCCAGAAGCGGCGAATGGCCCCCCAGCCAAGCTTAGCCAGAGCGCAGGAGAAGAAGATATGCGAGGCGTATTCAACTAAACCACAGAGCGCTCACGAGCCGTCGGAGGGTCCAAACCTGTCCGCGAGGTTCTTACTAGAGGGGAGACGATTAAGGGCAAGCTGCCAGAGGAAGATCTTGATTTTGATAGGAAGTTTGGCGGACCATATCTCCTTACTATGGGACAATTCCGCCCCTTGCGAAAGTTTAAGATAAGCCGAAGCCACCGAGAACCTACCCGCAGGTTCTAGCGCTGTAACATCCCAAGTATGAAAACTCCCTAGAATGTTTTGTTTCTTGTTTAATTAAAGTATTGCATCATGTCATCATCCTCATTGCATTTGTTTCTTTTTGTTTGCATCTGTTTTATTGTTTTCATAATGGAAATTAAAACATTAATCAACCTTTGTTTCATACTTGTCATGTTACAATCTTTTTCAAATAAAGAATTCAATCAAAAACCTCATTTGTTTCCATTTTATTCCATAATGCTCAACTATTAAAATGATGGTTTTAATCAATCATTTAATTCCAATTCAAATCCAAATTCAAATCAAAGCATCAAACAGCAACCAATTTGAATTCATGCAAATTATACAACAATCCTAATCAATTGTTTCTAGTTAAACAATAGGGTTCCAAATAATTAAACCTTTGTTTTCCATAATTAAATCAATACTCAAATTAAGTCAATTTGAAACCACTTCACAAACAGCAAGTTAATTCAAACTTTTTGAAAACAAAACTTGGCATTTGTTTGCTATTGACCTAAATAACTTACCCTAATTTTTCTAAAAATTTTACTAACTTAAAACCCTACCTTTTCTTCAAATTCCTTTTTCTGCAAAAAAAAAAAAAGAGGAGAGGAATTTTAAAAATAAAATCTGGCGCCGAAGGGCAGTGGGCTGCGCCAGCCCACCCTTTCTTTTCTCTCCGCGCAGCCCAGCCCATCTCCTTACGCGCGTACCGGTTCGTTTTTTTTTCCTTCGTCGTCCTCACGTATGGCAGGGCATCCGCCCATGCCACGTACGCCGCCGTACCGCAGCGACGGCCAGGAGCCGATCCCGAGGGCTATAAGACCCCCTAGGTCTCCGCGCCGTAGCCCTAAACCCTAGGCCCCTTTTCCCTCGAGCTCCCGCCGCCGTTTTCCTTCTCCCCGTCGTTCTCCCCTCTCACTGTCACCTCACCGGAGACGCACCCCTCTGAAACCCCGATGAGCACCGCCGCCTCGACGCGCGAGTCACCCACCTAGCCCCTGGAATCAATCCACCTCGTCACCCTTTTCCGTTTGGACACCGGAGCCATCCCGGAGACGCTCTGTAGCCGCGCCGCCGTCCACGACCCCGCCGCTGTCGCCGTCGAGCTTGAGCCTCTGCAACGGCTACATCCGCGGTGAGCGCCACCGTGTCCCCCTCCTTCCCTCTGTCTTGCACCAGCATCACCGCAGCGCACGCATCCGTGCCCACTGCACCAGATCCCATCAGCACCACGAGCACAGCACTACGGTGATCGCCGGCCGCCGTCGTTCACTGTCAGGTTTCAGTCAAGCGCGCGCGTCAATTTTCAGTTAAGCGCTGGATCTGAACCATAACCTGTACGCGTCCCGGTATCTGTCAAAACTGACGAAGCACCGCAATGGTTGCACTGCTCTCTCGCTCGCGCATGGTCACGAGTTCGATCCCTCGCGCCGCGGAATAAAAACCCAATTTTTGTCCGAGCCACTGACAGGCAGGCCCCTTTGTCAGTGGGCTGTGCTGCCACGCCAGCACACGCGGGCCACTGTGGTGCCCTGGGCCCTCTGTCAGTGGCTGTGTACAGCCACTGCGGAGTAACAAAAGGATTTCATCTTTTTCTGTTTTAATTTCAGCCCTTAAAAATTACAGAATGGTCCCTAGTTTTAAAAAGCTAATAACTATTATTTTATAATTCCAATTAATAAAAATAAAATATGTGCACTGCCCCAAATTGAATTGTCTATCCAATTAAACCAATTGTCTACTGTTTTGAAATTTCCAAATGCATCCAAAATTCAAATTTGAATAATTCAATTGCAATTTGCTAAAATCCATAACTAATTCATAATTAATCCAAATAATGAAAATAAAATATGTTTTCCATACCATTTCAAACCATCTTTTCAAATATAATTTTTGTTTCATGTTTTGAATAAATAAAATTGCCTAAATAATTTAAACCTTGTTTAATTCATTTAAAATTGCTAAATTCATAACTTGCTCAAATTAAATAATTCTTGAACATGTAAAATATGTTTTCAAACCAGAAAAACATAACCTTTTCAAATATTAACTTTGTAATCTTCTTTGAACAACTTAACATGATGAAAACAACAATTGTTTGTGTGACATATTTAAGTAACCAAAATTTCCAAACTTAATAAATAAATTCCCAACTTGTTAAATTTCATTCTAATTGCATCTAATGTTGTTACCTTATTGTTTTCATCATGCATGCATCATGCTAAACAACTTACACATGTTAATTAATTGTAGATCATTTGTTCAACCTTAATCATGGGCTTCCATATGCAATCCCAATTGCATATGGGTCCATTTAAATTGTGTTATCATGTCAACTATCTTATAATGGTGCATCCCTTAAGATGACATGCATCATCCTATGGTTGTGCATTATGCCATCTTATTGATTGTTTATCTTTCTGCATTGTTTGTTTGCTTCTTCTCGGTTAGACGACGACGTTGAGACAGACGATCTTTACGACACCACTCCGCAGGACTTAGCTCAGTACCAGGCTGCTGAGCTTGCAGGCAAGTTATCACTCACATGAACCATCGAGTTCCTTTCCACACTTGTTACCGATACTATCCATTTGTCTATTCTTGCTAGCCCTATGTATCGTTGCTTGTTCTCCGAACCCATCACATGATATCCTGAACCATGATATTGCCTCACCTCCACTCCTATAACCCCGTTGTTTGAGCCCGTGTCTTACTAGCATGCTTAGGTTGTTTTTGCTCGAGTCTGCTGTCAGTTACTTTCTGTTATCATGTTCTACTTATGTTCTGGGGCTCGATGTTAATCAATCAACCTGTTAATGCTATGGGTAATAATAATTTGCTGATAAGGCACCGGCAGGAGGCCCGGCGTGGTTTTGAGGCCTGCTAGTGTCGACCCTAATAGGAAAAGGGTCTTGTCTACCGATCCATGATGAGCGCACTAACCGCATGTGGGAAGCGTGTATGGGCGCCCCCCTCAATTTGACTCGATTCACATCTCGTCCAAATCGCTGCACTTAGTTCGGGCTTTCCATTTGCTGCACGCATATGCAGGTACGAACCCGAGGCCAGGGTGGAATTTTTTTAGTCGGCATTTAGGGCGGCGTGGTCTTCCAGTGCTATGAGGGTCCCCTTTTCTTCGGGGGCTCGATTAGCCGCGCACGCACAGCACGCGGTGCTTTGGGCTTGATGCGAAGAAGGGTTGAGTTGTGTTGAGTGCCTCGCTTGGTGGGTTTGATTCCCGTCTGGCGGGATATTCTTACGTGTACGGCTACATTGGTGCACCCCTGCAGTGTTAAATCTTCTCGAGAAGCCGTGTCTTCCGCGGTTATGGTTGACTTGGTGAAAGTACTGGCTAACAAGTACTCAGAACAAATTACACCTAACTAATGATAACTTGACTAGTAATAGGCTTATTGACACAATAACTTGATCCATCTTAATTCAACTGTGTGAGTTATCCTCGGATTGCTTCTTCGGATAAGGGGCGAGATCCAGGATGGGTTTGCTTGAAGTTGTCTTTCAGTTGGTTACTATACTCGATCTTATCTCCTTTCTATTAGCCGGAACTTGTAGAATATCTCTGTAGTTGGTTATAGCAGCCCGCTGCAGCTTTTATATTCCCTATTCTTCCGTTGAACCTAAGCACCTTGCTTGTGTTGACGGGTAACTCTTTGGTGAAGTGTGAGTCTTGCTTGCCAGTACTTGGTTGTACTGACCCCGTTGGGGCTGTGGTTTACGCAGACTACGATTACGAGGATCCTCAGGATGGCTACTTCGTGGAGTTCGACGAGACTGCAGACGAGTAGATAGCGGACCCGGGCAGGATCCGAAGACTACGTGGATGGGCTTCGTCTTCTTTTCGTTTGCCGGCTTCTTAAGCCTATTTGGATTTTGTCTGTACTCAGACGGTTGATTGCTTCCGCTGTGATGTAATGATGCTATGTTGGGACATGTGTCCTCTGGATGATTGTATTTGCTATTCTCTGCCTTAGTGAAGGCCAGTTGCAACTTATTTCAATCTTTTGTGTCTTAGAGATATGTTGTGGTATCATTCCGTTTAACGCTGTTGACGTACCATGTGTGATGGTATGAAGTACGTCGACGGTAGTAGCCTTGATCTCTAGTGGATAGTTTACATCGACGATGGAATAGCAGGGCTTGTGTTGTCGCGCATAAGCGCAGGCCTACCAGGAAGCTGGGACGTGGGAGCAGGTATGCCCAATAATCCAAGCATCTGCTATCCAGTTCGGCCCGATGAGTATCCCCTAGAAACCAGGGTGCGACAAATGGTATCAGAGCCTGTCTGCCCGTAGGATCCCTTTTACTGGTCGCAGTTTGAGTCTAGAAACTATTTTGTAGCTATATAGGGAAAATGAAACGTGAGAGTAGGAATTATGTTCTTTTTCTTCTTTCCCCACCCACTCTTCCTTTTTCTGGTAAGGAAGTGCAACGTTGATTTTCCCTTCTCACCTAAACTTTCAAGTTAGGATTTCACGTGTTCTGGGTTCTTCCGTAGTACCTTAGGAGTTTTGGTCGCGAGTTTCCCGATGTTGCTTCAATATCATGTTCTTCTCAAGAATCTTTTCGTCCATTGAACTCTTGTTGTTTTCCACTTCAATTCTTCTACCGGCGTCTAATCAACTTCCCAAATCATCTGCAGATGGGTCTCAGCTTCTACCCGCAGGTGGTTCGGATGACCCGTTGCGAGAACACTGCCGGTTACCCGGAGACGCTGAGAGACATGGTCACCTATCTGGGGTTCCGTTGGGCACCAGAGTACCAGGTCTACGAGCACCAGCGCGAGTTCGAGCAGACTTACTACCGAGCTATCGTCTACATACTGTCAGATGATGGCAGGAGCATAGTCCACCGCTACGAGGCAGTAGGTTCCACAGTGGACATGGCTGTGCAGCAGGCAGCGTATGTGAGTCTCACCGTCCTTCGTGCTGACTACTGGGGGTTTGACGATTCTACCTATCGCCACATCCCCCGTGGTTACGTCACTTCGGCGGGAACTCACTTCACTCTCACGGCAACTTGGATACCTACGAGAATGATAGCTCTAGGCTGCACACCACTGCTCAGTTTGTGAGACACAGTGACGCAGTTGCTTCCACACTGTCTCAGGAGTTGGCTTCAGTCAGGGAGCAGCTCTACCTTGCTTTGACGCGTCTGGCGACGTACACCACAGACTTCGTTGGAGACGAGCGCTTTGCGCGTTTCGTTCAGCCAGCTGGTCTTCCTCTGCCAGATGCTGGAGGTTACGAGCCGATCAGAGGTCCACTCCTCAACCTTGGAGCTGGTTACAGTGGTATTCCTCGCTTTGGAGCACAGGGAGAGGACGCTTTCTACTTCACCACTCCGAGAGCCCCTCTCCGAGCAGTTCCGATCTACAGGGATCGTCGTTCTACTTACTTCCGTGAGCGTACTCCTCCCCGTACCACTCGCCGTACTCCTAGACGCCGTCCTGCGTGATGAGCATGGGAGTACCGATGTATCCATTCCTAGCTATGTTTAGTTATCCTTTGGCATTCGAACCATTTATGGTGTGTTGGATATTCTGATGTATTGGAACATGTGATGATGTACCTGTTGGTTATCTATTCATGCGTCGGAATAATCTCTCTTTCGGTTGCTAAGTTTATCCCTTCCTATTGTTGTGCTAAAATGCATTTCCATTCAGGATGCCTCCAACCAGGAACAACATGCCTGAGCCACCGCCAATTGGGGAACTGTTAACTCAGATGACCCAAGTGGTGACGCAGATGGCTCAGATCCAGGCTAATCAGCAAGTCCACCAGGCTACTCAGCGAGTTGGCATCAAGGAGTTCCTCAGTCTGGGCCCAAGAGCTTTCGTGGCAACACGCGAGCCTCTGGATGCTGATGACTGGATCCGTGAGGTCGCCAGGGCTCTGGACATCGCACATGTAGCTGAGGAAGATAAGGTCAAGTATGCCTCCTACCTACTGAAGGGTCAGGCAGCTTCGTGGTGGGAAAACTACCAGGCTATGAGAGCTGGCATTCCTATCACCTGGGGATGTTTCAGAGATGCCTTCCTGAAGCACCACATTCCAGATGGTCTCATGGAAAGGATGCGTGAAGAGTTTTGCTCTCTCAAGCAAGGCAAGCTGGACGTTATCGGCTATCTGACCGAGTTCAATCGTCTCGCTCGATATGCTGGAGACGAGGTGTCCACAGAAGCTAAGAAGATGGCAAGGTTCCGCAGAGGTTTTAACCCGGAACTCAAGTACGCCCTCACAAATGTCAAGACCAAAGACTTCGAGGAGCTCGTGAACACCGCGCTCAATGAGGAGAATGGGCGCAAGGCGTTCGAAGAGTCGCGCAAGCATTCGCGTGAGGGTGGTTCCTCCTCCAACATGACCACCCCTCCGCAGAAGCGCCGCATCTGGGTGCCAAATGGTGCTGTCACTAGGGCTCCATACGCCCAAGCTTCTCCAGGCTACGCTCCCCGCCCACCCAACCCATCTCAGATGCATGGTCAGAGGGTTCCAATGGGGCAGCAAAGGACAGGTCCTCCTCGTGTCGTCACTTGCTTCAAGTGCAAGGAGACGGGACACTACGCTGATAAGTGCACGCAGAGGCAGCTACCTCCTCCACCACCTCGCCCCAACACCAACCAGGCAATGGTGCGCGCTCCTCCGGCTAAAGCCTTCAACTCCAACAACAGGCCTGTCGGGAGGACAGCAAGGGTGAATCATATCAAGGCCGACAAAGCTGAGGAAGCTACTGACGTCGTTCTCGGTACATTCCCCGTAAACCTTAACCCAGCTAAAGTGTTGTTTGATACCGGAGCATCGCATTCTTTCGTGTCAAAGATCTTTGCGACAGCGGTTAAGCTACCCTTTGTTGGTTTGGGTTCCCCGCTAGTAGTGAACTCCCCTGGAGCAACTATGCAAACTTCCAAGATCAGTCACGAGAATCAGATTCTAATTGGAGGCCACATATTCCTTGCTTCACTCATTCTGCTTGGCAATTCTGAAATTGATGTCATTCTTGGCATGGATTGGTTGAAGGCCAATAAAGCTACAATTGACTGTGCTCAGAAGTCAATAACTCTGTTCCACCCATCTGGCCAGATAGTCTATTCTCCGACTGAATCAAGTTCCATCCAGCTATACAACCTCGATGCTAAACCTCTACCTCTACTCGAGAATGTTCCGGTGGTTTGTGAATTCCCTGACGTCTTTCCAGAAGAATTTCCAGGGATGCCTCCGGACAGAGCAGTTGAGTTCGTGATCGAGCTTGAAATAGGTACTGCTCCAATCTCTAAGCATCCATACAAGATAGCTCCTCCTGAACTGAAGTTGTTAAAGGAGCAAATCGATATGTACATAGAGAAAGGTTACATTCAACCTAGTTCTTCGGCTTGGGGTTGCCCAACCCTGTTCGTTGCCAAGAAGGACCAAACAAAGAGACTCGTTGTTGACTATCGTCCTCTTAACGAGAAAACAATCAAGAACAAATATCCAATTCCTCGTATCGATGATCTTTTTTATCAACTTGCTGGAGCCTCAATATTCTCAAAGTTGGACTTGAGGATGGGTTACCATCAAATAAAGATCAGAAAGGAAGATATTCCAAAAACAGCTTTCACCACTCGCTACGGTCTGTATGAATACACCGTCATGTCCTTTGGTCTCACCAATGCACCGGCGACCTTCTCTCGACTCATGAATTCTGTCTTCCATGAATACCTCGACAAGTTCGTTGTGGTATATCTTGATGACATTCTTGTCTACTCAAAATCTGAGGAAGAGCATGAAGAACATCTTCGTCTCACTCTCATGAAGCTTCGCGAGCATCGTCTCTATGCCAAATACTCCAAATGTGAGTTTTGGATTTCAGAAGTTGCCTACCTTGGTCATATCATCTCTGCCAAGGGCATAGCCATTGACCCAGAAAAGGTTAGAGAAATTGTTGATTGGAAACCTCCCAAGACGGTGAAGCAAGTCAGAAGTTTTCTTGGCTTGGCTAGCTATTGCCGTCGTTTCGTCCAAAACTTCTCCAAGATCGCCAAACCTCTCACTGATCCCACAAAGAAGGACAAGAAGTTTGTTTGGTCTCCACAATGTGATGAAAGTTTCAATCTCCTCAAAGCTAAACTCACTTCTACTCCAGTTTTGGTTGGCCCAGATACTACCAAACCTTTCAAGATATTCTATGATGCATCTCTCCAAGGTCTAGGAGAAGTTCTTATGCAAGAACGTCAAGTTGTGGCCTATGCTTCACGTCAGTTGAACCCACATGAGCAAAACTATCCCACTCATGACCTTGAACTCGCAGCAGTTGTGTTTGCCCTCAAGAAATGGAGACAATACTTGTTGGGTAACCGCACTGAAATCTTTTCCGATCATAAGAGTCTGAAATACATCTTCACTCAACCAGATCTAAACCTCAGGCAAAGGAGATGGATTAAAAAGATCAAAGACTTCGATCTCTCCATTTCTTACACTCCAGGCAAGGCTAATGTTATGGCCGATGCTCTCAGTCGCAAGTCCTATTGCAATAATCTCATGATCATGGAAAGCCAACCTCCACTTCATCAAGAATTCCAGAAGCTGAACCTTGGTCTTGTTCCTCAAGGCTACCTTGCAAGCTTGACAGCCAGTCCAACTCTCGAGGACAAGATTCGTTCTGAACAACTTCGTGATGCTGAAATCAAGAAGATGGTAGAGCATATCAAAGAAGGCAAGGATAAATTCAAGTCCTTCTCAATTGATGACAAAGGGACTGTGTTCTTCGAAGGACGCATTGCAGTTCCTAAGATCCAAAGTCTCAAAGATATCATTCTCAAGGAGGATCATGAAACTCCTCTCTCCATCCACCCTGGAAGTACAAAGATGTACCAGGATCTCAAGACACTCTATTGGTGGCCTAGCATGAAACGTGAAATTGCTCAATACGTTTCTGAATGCGACGTGTGTCAACGTGTCAAGGCAGTTCATCAGAAAACAGCCGGTCTTCTCCAACCTCTCAAAATCCCTGAGTGGAAGTGGGACATGATTGAAATGGACTTCGTCACTGGTTTCCCAAAGTCCAAGAAGGGCAACGATGCAATCTTCGTTGTCATTGATCGTCTCACTAAAGTAGCTCACTTCTTTGCTGTCAAAGAAACTATCTCAGCTAGCCAGTTAGCAGAGCTCTACACAGCAAAGATTGTTCCTCTTCATGGTGTTCCTTTGGAAATAAGCTCAGATCGTGAAAGTATCTTCACTTCTCATTTCTGGAAGAGTTTTCAAGAAGCGTTGGGCACTAAACTTCTGTTCAGCACAGCCTATCATCCTCAGTCTCAAGGGCAAGTCGAAAGAGTCAATCAGATTCTCGAGGATATGCTTAGAGCATGTGGTCTCTCCTTTGGCATGAAATGGGAGGATTGTCTTCCATATGCTGAATTCTCCTACAACAACAGCTTCCAGGCAAGCCTAGGCATGGCACCATTTCAAGCACTCTATGGCCGCAGATGCAGGAGCCCAATCAATTGGTCTGGAGCTGGTGAACGTTCACTCTTAGGTCCTGACATTGTTAAGGAAGCCGAAGAGAAAGTTCGCATCATTCGTGACAATCTCAAGATTGCTCAGTCTCGTCAGAAGAGCTACTATGACAGCAAGCACCGGGATATGATCTATGCACCTGGTGACAAAGCATATCTCCGTGTAACTCCCCTCAGAGGCACTCATCGTTTTGGTGTGAAAGGAAAGCTGGCACCAAGATACGTTGGTCCATTCAACATTCTCTCAAGGCGTGCAGAAAATGCTTATCGTCTTGAACTTCCAGAAAAACTATCCAAGGTGCACGATGTGTTTCACGTGTCACAGCTCAAGAAGTGCTTTAAGGATCCAGATCGTGCAGTTGATCATGATTCTATCGAACTGCAAGATGATCTCTCTTATGAGGAGCACCCTGTTCGTATTCTCGATGAGACCGTTCGTAAGACTCGCAACAAGAGCACCAAGTTCTTGAAAGTGCAATGGTCGCATCATTCCGATAAAGAAGCAACATGGGAGACCAAAGAGGATCTTCGCAAGAAGTATCCGGACCTTTTCTCTTCTCAGTAAGGAATCTCGGGGCGCGATTCCTTCAAGGGGGGGCGTTTTGTAACATCCCAAGTATGAAAACTCCCTAGAATGTTTTGTTTCTTGTTTAATTAAAGTATTGCATCATGTCATCATCCTCATTGCATTTGTTTCTTTTTGTTTGCATCTGTTTTATTTTTTTCATAATGGAAATTAAAACATTAATCAACCTTTGTTTCATACTTGTCATGTTACAATCTTTTTCAAATAAAGAATTCAATCAAAAACCTCATTTGTTTCCATTTTATTCCATAATGCTCAACTATTAAAATGATGGTTTTAATCAATCATTTAATTCCAATTCAAATCCAAATTCAAATCAAAGCATCAAACATCAACCAATTTGAATTCATGCAAATTATACAACAATCCTAATCAATTGTTTCTAGTTAAACAATAGGGTTCCAAATAATTAAACCTTTGTTTTCCATAATTAAATCAATACTCAAATTAAGTCAATTTGAAACCACTTCACAAACAGCAAGTTAATTTCAAACTTTTTGAAAACAAAACTTGGCATTTGTTTGCTATTGACCTAAATAACTTACCCTAATTTTTGTAAAAAATTTACTAACTTAAAACCCTACCTTTTCTTCAAATTCCTTTTTCTGCAAAAAAAACAGAGGAGAGGAATTTTAAAAATAAAATCTGGCGCCGAAGGGCAGTGGGCTGCGCCAGCCCACCCTTTCTTTTCTCTCCGCGCAGCCCAGCCCATCTCCTTACGCGCGTACCCGTTCGGTTTTTTTTCCTTCGTCGTCCTCGCGTACGGCAGGGCATCCGCCCATGCCACGTACGCCGCCGTACCGCAGCGACGGCCAGGAGCCGATCCCGAGGGCTATAAGACCCCCTAGGTCTCCGCGCAGTAGCCCTAAACCCTAGGCCCCTTTTCCCTCGAGCTCCCGCCGCCGTTTTCCTTCTTCCCGTCGTTCTCCCCTCTCACTGTCACCTCACCGGAGACGCACCCCTCTGAAACCCCGATGAGCACCGCCGCCTCGACGCGCCTGTCACCCACCTAGCCCCTGGAATCAATCCACCTCGTCACCCTTTTCCGTTTGGACACCGGAGCCATCCCGGAGACGATCTGTAGCCGCGCCGCCGTCCACGACCCCGCCGCTGTCGCCGTCGAGCTCGAGCCTCTGCAACGGCTACATCCGCGGTGAGCGCCACCGTGTCCTCCTCCTTCCCTCTGTCTTGCACCAGCATCACCGCAGCGCACGCATCCGTGCCCACTGCACCAGATCCCATCAGCACCACGAGCACAGCACTACGGTGATCGCCGGCCGCCGTCGTTCACTGTCAGGTTTCAGTCAAGCGCGCGCGTCAATTTTCAGTTAAGCGCTGGATCTGAACCATAACCTGTACGCGTCGCGGTATCTGTCAAACTGACGAAGCACCGCAGTGGTTGCACTGCTCTCTCCCTCGCGCACGGTCACGAGTTCGATCCCTCGCGCCGCGGAATAAAAACCCAATTTTTGTCCGAGCTACTGACAGGCAGGCCCCTCTGTCAGTGGGCTGTGCTGCCACGCCAGCACACGCGGGCCACTGTGGTGCCCTGGGCCCTCTGTCAGTGGCTGTGTACAGCCACTGGGGAGTAACAAAAGGATTTCATCTTTTTCTGTTTTAATTTCAGCCCTTAAAAATTACAGAATGGTCCCTAGTTTTAAAAAGCTAATAACTTTTATTTTATAATTCCAATTAATAAAAATAAAATATGTGCACTGCCCCAAATTGAATTGTCTATCCAATTAAACCAATTGTGTACTGTTTTGAAATTTCCAAATGCATCCAAAATTCAAATTTGAATAATTCAATTGCAATTTGCTAAAATCCATAACTAATTCATAATTAATCCAAATAATGCAAATAAAATATGTTTTCCATACCATTTCAAACCATATTTTTAAATATAATTTTTGTTTCATGTTTTGAATAATTAAAATTTCCTAAATAATTTAAACCTTGTTTAATTCATTTAAAATTGCTAAATTCATAACTTGCTCAAATTAAATAATTCTTGAACATGTAAAATATGTTTTCAAACCAGAAAAACATAACCTTTTCAAATATTAACTTTGTAATCTGCTTTGAACAACTTAACATGATGAAAACAACAATTGTTTGTGTGATATCTTTAAGTAACCAAAATTTCCAAACTTAATAAATAAATTCCCAACTTGTTAAATTTCATTCTAATTGCATCTAATGTTGTTACCTTATTGTTTTCATCATGCATGCATCATGCTAAACAACTTACACATGTTAATTAATTGTAGATCATTTGTTCAACCTTAATCATGGGCTTCCATATGCAATCCCAATTGCATATGGGTCCATTTAAATTATGTTATCATGTCAACTATCTTATTCTGGTGCATCCCTTAACATGACATGCATCATCCTATGGTTGTGCATTATGCCATCTTATTGATTGTTTATCTTTCTGCATTGTTTGTTTGCTTCTTCTCGGTTAGACAACGGCGTTGAGACAGACGATCTTTACGACACCACTCCCCAGGACTTAGCTCAGTACCAGGCTGCTGAGCTTGCAGGCAAGTTATCACTCACATGAACCATCGAGTTCCTTTCCACACTTGTTACCGGTACTATCCATTTGTCTATTCTTGCTAGCCCTATGTATCGTTGCTTGTTCTCCGAACCCATCACATGATATCCTGAACCATGATATTGCCTCACCTCCACTCCTATAACCCCGTTGTTTGAGCCCGTGTCTTACTAGCATGCTTAGGTTGTTTTTTGCTCGAGTCTGCTGTCAGTTACTTTCTGTTATCATGTTCTACTTATGTTCTGGGGCTCGATGTTAATCAATCAACCTGTTAATGCTATGGGTAATAATAATTTGCTGATAAGGCACCGGCAGGAGGCCCGGTGTGGTTTTGAGGCCTGCTAGTGTCGACCCTAATAGGAAAAGGGTCTCGTCTACCGATCCATGATGAGCGCACTAACCGCATGTGGGAAGCGTGTATGGGCTCCCCCCTCAATTTGACTCGATTCGCATCTCGTCCAAATCGCCGTACTTAGTTCGGGCTTTCCATTTGCTGCACGTATATGCAGGTACGAACCCGAGGCCAGGGTGGAATTTTTGTAGTCGTCATTTAGGGCGGCGTGGTCTTCCAGTGCTATGAGGGTCCCCTTTTCTTCGGGGGCTCGATTAGCCGCGCACGCACAGCACGCGGTGCTTTGGGCTTGATGCGAAGAAGGGTTGAGTTGTGTTGAGTGCCTCGCTTGGTGGGTTTGATTCCCGTCTGGCGGGATATTCTTACGTTTACGGCTACATTGGTGCACCCCTGCAGGGCTAAATCTTCTCGAGAAGCCGTGTCTTCCGCGGTTATGGTTGACTTGGTGAAAGTACTGGCTAACAAGTACTCAGAATAACTTACACCTAACTAATGATAACTTGACTAGTAATAGGCTTATTGACATAATAACTTGATCCATCTTAATTCAACTGTGTGAGTTATCCTCGGATTGCTTCTTCGGATAAGGGGCGAGATCCAGGATGGGTTTGCTTGAAGTTGTCTTTCAGTTGGTTACTATACTCGATCTTATCTCCTTTCTATTAGCCGGAACTTGTAGCATATCTCTGTAGTTGGTTATAGCAGCCCGCTGCAGCTTTTATATTCCCTATTCTTCCGTTGAACCTAAGCATCCGTGCTTGTGTTGACGGGTAACTCTTTGGTGAAGTGTGAGTCTTGCTTGCCAGTACTTGGTTGTACTGACCCCGTTGGGGCTGTGGTTTACGCAGACTACGATTACGAGGATCCTCAGGATGGCTACTTCGTGGAGTTCGACGAGACTGCAGACGAGTAGATAGCGGACCGGGGCAGGATCCGAAGACTACGTGGATGGGCTTCGTCTTCTTTTATTTCCCGGCTTCTTAAGCCTATTTGGATTTTGTCTGTACTCATACGGTTGATTGCTTCCGTTGTGATGTAATGAATGCTATGTTGGGACATGTGTCCTCTGGATGATTGTATTTGCTGTTCTCTGCCTTAGTGAAGGCCAGTTGCAACTTATTTCAATCTTTTGTGTCTTAGAGATATGTTGTGGTATCATTCCGTTTAACGCCGTCGACGTACCATGTGTGAATGGTATGAAGTACGTCGATGGTAGTATCTTGATTTCTATGGGATAGTTCACATCGACGATGGGAAAGCAGAGTTTGGTTGTCGCGCATAAGCGCTGGCCTACTCGGGAGCGAGGATGCGGGAGCAGATAGGCCCCGTAATCCAAGAATCTGCTTGCCAGTTCGGCCCGGTGAGTATCCCCTAGAAGTCAGGGTGCGACAAGCGCCCACCGGACCGTATCAGCGCCGTCGCACAGCTCACCGAAATAAGTTTGGCACACAACCCCTCCCACTGGGCCACGGCCTCCGGAGAGAAGGAACGTCTAAATCGTACCCCATCCACTGCGAAGGCCTCCGAGACCAGCAGGTTTTCCTTCTCGCATATAGCAAAGAGACGAGGGAAGCGGTCCTTAAGGGGCCCGTCCCCGGACCACCAATCAGACCAAAACAAAGTGCGTGACCCACCGCTAACACAGAATTTGGCGCCTAACTTGAACAGATGTTTGATTTTATGTAGGCTTGGCAAGAAAGGCGACCCCCTTGGGTCTGCCCGGCGAAGATGTTCGAGGCTTCACGGTACTTGGCACGGATGATCAGCTTCCAAATGGACGAGTCCTCCTCAAACAGCTTCCAAACCCATTTGAGCATAAGGGCCTCGTTCATGGTTTTGGTGTTAGTGAGTCCAAGTCCCCCACAAGCTCGTGGGCGGCAGACTGGAGGCCAGTTAACCCAATGGAATTTTTGGTTAGGGCCCTACCCCTCCCAAAAGAATAGGGCTCTAACCATATTCATCTTCGCGTGTACCCTGTCCGGCAGGAGGAAAAGGCCCATAGCGAAGGTTGGGAGATCCTCCAGGCAAGAGTTGGACAAGATTAGTCTACCTCCCGAGGATAGTAATCTGCCCATCCAAGCTTCCACCTTGAAGGCAAGTTTATTGATCAGGCAGAACCATTGTTCAATCGTCAACTTGCGGTCAGAGATAGGGATCCCAAGATACATGAATGGAATCGACCCCAGCTTGCAGTTCAACATGTTGGCCACTCGGGTTTGCTCCGCATGCGACCGCTCAAGGACGGACACTTCGCTCTTGTGGAAGTTTATTTTCAGGCCCGACATGTTCTCGAAGCAAAGTAACATGAATTTGAGGTTTGCTATGCCCAAGTCGTCGTTTTGTATCAGGATAAGCGTGTCGTCTGCATACTGCAGGTGAGAAATACCCCTGGGACCAGGTGCGGGACAACCCCCTAGATGTGTCCCGCCTCCCTCGCTGAGGTTAACATGGCAGCAAGAGCCTCCGCCACGAAGTTGAATAAAAGAGGGAACATAGGGTCCCCTTGATGCACTCCCCTCTTATTCCTAAAATAGGGTCCGATCTCCCCGTTGAGACAGATAGCAGTTTGGCCCCCCGAAATCAGCTGGTCCACGCGGTGTACGTATCCTGAATTGAACCCTTTCCGACGCAGGACTTCCAGTAGGAAGGACCAATTGACCCGGCCGTAAGCTTTCTCGAAGTCAAGTTTTAGTAAGATTCCTCCTAGCTTTTTCGAGTGTAGCTCGTGGATAATCTCGAGCAGAGCCAGCGGGCCGTTTAGGATGTGTCTACCCTTAATAAAAGTTGTCTGGGATGGGCTAATCACCTTGTTAGCCACCGGATCCAGACGGGAGGCAAAGGCCTTGGATATGATCTTGAAGATCACGTTAACAAGAGCTATGGGGTGGAACTTTGTGATACGGTCCGCCCCCGGGACCTTAGGAATTAGGGAGAGCACTCCAAAATTTAAGCGCGGGACGTCAATCCTCCCTAGGATGAAGTCGTTAAGGGTATGCATGACTCCTAGTTTACAGAGCGGCCATAACTTCTTGAAGAACAAAACCGGGAAGCCGTCGGGGGCCGGCGCCGTGTTGACTCGCATATCCCAGACCACCTCTTTGAGCTCCTCCTCCGAGAAAGCGCGCATGAGCGCCGCATTATCCGCTGCCGAGACACAGACATCAACATACCAAGAATTAGGGGCGATACCAAGGTGTTTGTGGGCCACCGATCCCAACAGCTCGCGGTAGAAGGCATAGATATGGTCCTGCATCAGCGATGGCCACGAAATCAGGCCCGCCTCCGATTGCAGGGTGCAGATCAGACACTTTCGACGCCTCCCGTTACCAACGGCGTGGAAGTATGTCGTGTTGGTGTCGCCTTGGAGGGCCCAGCGCACGCGACCACGCTGCCGCCAATAGTCCTCTTCCAGGCGGTAAATCTGTAGCAATTGGTCTTCAAGGTGATATTGGAAGAGCCACTCCTCCTCATCCAGCCCTTCAGAGTCCGTCTTAGAACCTAGTTATTTGGGATAGTAGAGTGAGCTTGCAAGCTTTGGCCTCCTTGCTCAAGTTGGCACTCCAACCACCGAGAAACTGCTGCAGGCCCACACTTTGGTGGTTCCACCAGTCAACAATGTCGCGGCCCCTTGCCATGGACATCAGCTGGATCCACCTAGAGGAAACCAACTCCGAGAACCCCTCAATGTTAAACCAACCTAACTAAAAGTAAAAGTGTTTACTCTTCCAGGAGGCCCTTCTCCCGAGTCTAAGATCAAAGGCGTGTGGTCCGACCCTAGAGAGGTTTCGGCCCACACCACCGCCAGCGGGAAGACCGCTTCTAGCTCTGGGGCCAGGAACACTCTATCCAACATGCAACGGACTAGGTTACGTTGTTTATTTGACCAGGTGTACCTCGCCCCCGAGCGAGGATTATCAATCAGGGCCCACTCCGCAATGCACTCGTTAAACATCTCGACGCGAGGCCAACTGATGCGATCGTTGTTTTTATCCTCCGCGTCGCGGATCAGGTTGAAGTCGCACCCCATGAGGATAGGAAACCTACTGGCCGCTACCTTGGCTATGATTTCGTCGAGGAAAGCCCTGGACGACGCATGGTCCGCAGGTCCATAAACCCCAATGACTGTCATAGCACGTTGGAGGGAACGCTGGTAGCAATTGGCACTAAGAAAGAACTGACCCCTGTCAGTGCTTTCAATATCAGACGTGCTGTCCCGGAGGCCGATCAACATTCCACCCGATCGACCAGACGCAGGAAGCCAACACCAGTAAAACTTCTCATCCACCTCTAGACCTTGCAGCTCCGAATCCGAGAACTATTGTTTAAACGTCTCTTGAAGGACAAAAATATCGATATGGTTATTGCGAAGGTACTCTCTAAGGAGGGTTCGGCGACCCTTACTCCCGAACCCTCAGATATTCCAAAAAATGATCCGCATCTAAAACACTACTGCCTCGGCCCGTGCTTGGCGGGTCACTAGACGTCGCCCTGGCGGCGCCGCAGATTTTGAACGTCGTGGGTGTTTGGGTTGGGCAAGGCGTGGTGCAGGGGTCGTCCCCTCAGTAGGAAGCGCCGGAACGGCCGACGGTGGAGGAAGAACAGATGCCGCTCGCCCCTGGGAGTTGGGCTCGATAGGTGTGGTCTTAGTTGAAGCGGCCGCAAAGGACCCGCGCTCTGCGGTGGCCTGGGCTGCCAAAGTCAGGGCTTCAAGTTCCACTCTCGCCTGGCTTGGGCCAGGGTAGCTTGTGCAAGTTCATTGGAACGTAGAAGTGATAGCGTTTCAGCCGGGGGGGGGGGGGCGCCGCGGGCAGAAAAGAGACGCAGGAGTCAGCCGCAACAAAGAGGAGATGTGCATCGGGGAGGTCATGCAAGATGGCGAAGATGGGGTCGGGGATGGTACCTGAGGGGGTATTTGAGGAAGATGGCGCGTTCTTGTCGGCAGTACGATACACCGCGCGTTCGGCCACCTGGCCCTCCACCTCGTTCGCCCCACGGGCGCTCCTGCGCACCACCTCCATCGGCGTGGCCTTGGAACGCAGACCACGCGCCACTGGCGCAGTCAGCTCGGGGACGATCGGCACCGTCAAGAAACCTCCAAGAGCAGAGGAGGGCGACGAGGCCTGCCTCGGACCCTCCTGAGAATCGACCACCGAGTCTTGCACCACAACCGACCCCCGCACACGAGCAGGGCGGTCGTGGTTCGCCTTGCTGCGGTGCTTCCGCGACTTAGAAACCGACAGCTCTTCAGCAAAACCTTCTTCCTCGCGAGCCTCAAAGCAGAGCTTTCGCGCCTTGTTGTGGCCTCCAGGCCCAGAGAAGGCAGCGGAAGAGATGTCGCCTCCAAGGCCCGGTGAGAGGAGTCTAGAGTCAATCAGGTTGGACCTGGGCGGCGCATTTGAGGGAACCAACACCTGCGCCGCGGACACACAAGCGCCCAGGATCTAGAAAACGTAGCCGTCCTTGGTGAGATTGGTGACGTAGTATGTGAACTTGGTCGCAAAAAGCACAGGAGGTGGCGTAACCACTGCAGAAGAGGCCGCGGCCACCCGCTGGTCAAAGCCCGACTCCAGCGCCTCCACCACTGGCCCGGACAAGGCACCCCTGGCCTCCTTGGAGCGCAGACTCTCGCTGCCCGCACCCTCCGGTAGTGGTTGGGACAGCGACTTAGATTTGGCGCGGTCGCGCTTTGCGGCTGTCCCAGTCTTCTCCTTCATCAGCCGAGCTCGAAGAATGGTCCACTTCGTCGTCAGCTCCACCATCGAACGGACTGGGCGGCAGAGACGGGCTCTTCTTGTCCTTGGCAGCATCGTCACGGACAACCCTAATGGGGTTTCCCTGCAGGTTGACGAAAATCCAGATGGGGCTCTTTGGGCGCACGGGCGCACAGCAGCCCACCTTGAGCCTAACAGGTGCCCGGACATCCGCCAGGGAGGCAGCGTCCACCTCCATCGGGATGCCCAGTTCGAGAGCGGAGGCTAGCAGCAGACACACGTCGCGCAGGGGCGCCAGGACGTCGAGGAGGCGGACCCAAATGACCTCCAAAACTTCTACAGCCAACGGATCTCCCACCAATTCCGAAACCACAGCGCGGAATTCGGTCCAGGGAAGCGTCAGCCCACCCCCTCGGCAGGCCATACGCAGCAGCTCTTTGTACGGGAAGACAAGGGCAAACTCAGTTGGGCCCAACTGCCTCACCTGCCTGTCCCAGGCATCATCGGCCAGCTCCTTAAACTCTTGTTCCACCTCATCGACGGAGAAGTTGCCGTTTTCAATGACGACACGAGCTGCATTGGAGGCAGGTTTGGGTAGTTTGTCCTCAGGGATAGAAACATGGAAGAAGCCATGTCCTTCCGTGCCGAAGCTCACCCACACCGGTAGCCTCGCAGTCGCACCAGGGCGCATGGCCGAAAGATGGCCTTTGGTTTCACATTTCCAGCAGAACGGATCGCCCTCGCAATCCGCTTGAACATGGCCCGTCTTCCCACACTTGCAACAGGTGATTTTAGAAGCAGAAGCGCCCCCGGATGGAGCCCTCCCACCAGAGTGCTGTTGAGGAACGGCGGCCCTCCCGCGCGCACTAGTAGGAAATACTTCCTCCGTTCCACAATGTAAGCCTTTTTAGCAAACTAGTTTAGCTTGCTAGAAAGGCTTACATTATGGAACGGAGGTAGTAGGCTATAGCCGTTACTTTACCGCTGGCGAACAGAGATACACGTTCGCCAGTATTACCGCTAGCCAACAGGAATCCTTGTTCGCCAGCGCTCCCTTGTTACCGCTGGCGAACATGCCACTTTGTTCGCCAGCGGTAACGGTGGGCGTGAGGGTGCGGGCAGCCATATTTACCGCTGGCGAAGAGGGGTGCTGGTTCGCCAGCGAACGTAGCTTAGCGCTGGCGAACAGGGAGCTGGTTCGTCAGCGGTATGGTTACCTCTTGCAACATGCAGGTGCGCCAGCGCTAACTATACCGCTGGCCAACCACTATTTTGGTTCGCTAGTGGTAAGTTTTGAAAATTTCCCTCCAACACCCCCCCTAGATGCTGGACCGCCTTTTTTAATTTTCCAAAGCAGAAACGAAAATGATAAAATATTCAAAAAATAAAATCCTTTGATATGTGGGTAGGGTGAACTATCTAGTTGATATAGAAAATTTAAAATACTCCATTTGACCTTTTATGCAGAATTCAAAAATAAAACGTAAAACGGCCATAACTTTTGCATACGACGTCGAAAAAACGCGTTTAATATATCAAATGAATCGTGAGCAAATTTCCAATCCAACCTCACTCACCTTCGGCATGTGAGGTTTTTTCAGAATTGGCAAATTCCAAAAGGAAAAACAGTTATTTGAGACAGACTAAATTTTCCTACATAATTAAATTAATTAAAAAAATCAAAATTCAAAAGAATAAAAAATTCAGAAAAGATAATAAGGATGTCATATTTGGATTTCTCGTATTCTTCTTATCAATTTAGACATATCATTTGTCGAATTTAGAATTACGAATTTGTAGAGATGGTGCAATAATTAAGAGGATTGATACTACTATATTTACAAGAAAGAATGAGGTGTTCCTAGGTAGAGTAGTGGGATGGAACTAAGAAGTTAGGCGTGCTCGGGTGTGAGGACGGGTGACCGAGCGGAAAGTGGACATTTAAAAATGAAAAATAAAGAAAAAAAAGGAAAAAATTCTACACCGTGATTAAAGGTTCCCTAAATTCAACTTTTCTGAAAATTTGAAAAAAAATGCGAAAAAATTTATTTTGGAAATTTCAAAATTTTAAACTTACCGCTGGCGAACAAGACTGGTGTTCGCCAGCGGTAACTAGATAGCGCCAGCGGTAACCTCTTACCACTGGCGGGTTACTGCTGGCGAACAGCAGTTCGCCAACGGTAGCACTATTTTGTTCGTCACTGGTAAGCCTTTTCCTACTGGTGGCGGTTGAAGCGTCCCCCCTCACCCGGCCCCGTGCGCCCTCGCAGAGGGGGGAGGGAGTTGAATCTGGGCACGTAAGCGCTCCTTCTCGCGCCGGTCCTCCTCACGCCGGGCCTCCTCGCGCCGACGAGCCTGCGCCTCCTCGCGCTCGCGCTGCTGGCGGCGGCCGGGATCCCCATCCCGACCTAGGCGTTGTCGAAGATCCCCTCCGTGGGGCCGATCATCGCTGCGGCCCCCGTTGATCTCCGCGGTCCCGCTCTATGGGCACCAGCAGAGGGCGGCCGCCGGCGGGGGAGAAGGTGAGTCGTTTTGCGTGTTTGCGATGGCGGCAGATGTCCTCATGGGATGCAGGAAACCCTAAGTGGAATTCTAGGGTTTGGGAGGGCAACCACCACCAGTTATGTAGTGCCCGCAGGCGGGCCACCGAAGACGGACCGGAAATGGGACCTGCACCCAAACCACACTCATCTCCCAACGACCCCACGGGCGAAACGTTATGCTCAAGGTGCGGCCCTAGAGATAGGCCCAGATGGCACGACCCATCCCGTACCGCCTGGCCCACCGCGGCTTGGGAAGCGCACGTGGTCAACCCTAGATCTAGATCTCCCGTCCTCCCCGGCGACGGCGGCAGCGAGCCCTCCAACGCCCGCCCCACCGGCATCTCCAAGGACCACACGCGGATCGAGCAAGCCCCCGGACGCGACGACGCTCTCCGCCCACGCCTGCCCGCAGAAAGCCCGGAGCCGGAAGCGGAGGGAACTCCAGGAACGAGGCCAGCCAGTCCGCCGCCCATTGGCCGGGGAGCTGGTCTCCGGCACGACCTCCACCCGCCGCGAAGGCACCACCCCCGTCGCATCCGGCGGCGCGCCCAGCGCCTCCTCCAGGAACGCCCCAAGAGAGATCTCTTCACGCACCGCGGCACCGGAACCCCCTTGGTTCCCGTCGACCATCGAGTCGCAGCGGCTGGGAGCCTGGCTCGCTCCCTCTCCCTCGGAGGAAGACGAGAGGGCCCGACGGTGGCGCACCTTCCGCCTGCACGCAGAGCGCCCGGGCCGCGCCAGAAAGGACTCCCCAACCGCGGCGCCATGCGAGTCGCCGCGCGAGTCGCCCCAGACCACCGGGCGCCTCCTAGTCAGACACATATGTTCTTTCTTCGCTGAACTTTGATTTAGTAAATTTTACTAAATTAAACGTATAAAGGAGTCTGATACCTGGTTAGTTTCACCAAGCCACTAGGATCTTGTATCAAATAAACAGGAAGAAGAAACTTCATCAGGTGAAACCGCATAATGCTTTACTAACCTCATTAGCCTTAGGGCATGTACAATGGCCGATAATATTGTCTTATCTTAATTAATTCTGGGTCACGTGTAGATATGAAAAAAAACATGTTATATAATGGGCTATTTTTAATCCTATCACTAACAAACAGATATTCTAAATATGTGGTGAGACAACTATGCTAAATATTGATCTCTTAATTAAGAGAAGGCAAACGTCTTTTTTCTGTTTCTCTCTCCACCAACTAAGCGATTATCCTACGTGTCATTGTTAAGCGAGAACCATTTTACATGCCCTTAGACGTTGGAAGGCATATACGGGCATAATTCGTACTCCCTCCGATCCGGAATATCTGCCGCTGGTTGTTAACTATTTTGCGGTACGGCAGTTGAGTCTCCACGACATTTTATTCAGACTAGAGGTAGTATTACAGTTAGCAGAACCGATCCCTGCACAAAAAAGGATCTGCATCAATGTCGAAGAAGTGTTGCAGCACGTACGGTCTTGTCTATTGTTATGCCTCGCACTGGCGGCTCGTGCCAATGTCGCGGCCAAAACCGTGCCTGCAGCTGCTAGCGCAAGAGAGCGTGTCTTCAGGCCGCCGCCGCAGAGAGCGGCGCCGATATTGCAGAACTTTGAATTCTCGACAAATTCCTTGGATTTCTCCTCTTATTCCCTTTGTACTATCATAGCCTCTGAAGCATATATACAACAAATTTCTCTTCTCCTGTTACTCCTTCGCTGACTCCATGTTCGTCAATGCAGTAATCAAAAGCAGCAGCATGGTGCATACAAATACGTTGATATCTGCATGCATGCACGTAAAGAACCTCTATGTTGGCCGACCGCCATGCAGCGGCACCACCACGGTGCAGGAACCTCCGAGCATACTGCCCATCTGCTGACTTTCCCCGTAGGTTCATGAGCAGGGCCGGTGGTTGTCGTCGTATCAGTCGTGCACGCCGACGCGAAGATGTGTGTGTGGAACAGTTGCGCTCGCCAAGCGAGGCAGTGCAACTTTTTCTGCTCACGGCAACGCTGGCGCACGCGGCGCCCTTGTTGCTATTCGTGTCTCCGCCGGGCCCTCGTCGCCGGGCCACCGGCGGTCCATGATCGTCGTGCCGACCTCGCACGCAAGCTCTATATAGGCATGATCAGCATCCTCGACATCGTCACCCACATCCGACGGCGGCAACGAGGCTGCCGTCGAGGATGGACAGGACAGACCGCGCCACCGTCGCATGTTTAGGGCCGATCACATTAGGCAATGCCACCACAGAGATATCGATCTTCGTCCCCGGCGCGTTGTCAATGTTGGCACACTTGGGCCGCAGAACACTCGGTGGGCCGCAGCCCAGTCCAACCAGACCAAAGATTATCTCCACTTTGTACGTATGTTTGGGTCTTATCCCCTCTCCATCCATCTGTTATATATTGAGACACTGTACATAGTTTAGAAGAGAGAAGAGAAAATGCAATAAAGATTTCTTATGCCCACACCCTGTGTCTACTTTGTTTCCTGTTCGTGTGTTGTTCGTCTATATCGCCGCCGTCACACACCCTCGGGACCGGTCAGCCGGCGAAGTTTGTGTAACACGTTATCAGCACGTGTCTCTCCATCGAGCCTCCATCGAGGCTACACCGAGCAGGCTTTCTGCAAAAATCACGCAGGTATAACTCAGATCTGATTGCAAAAATGAATTCGTCTCGGAATTTCCTTTCCATTTTCTGCGTTTTGCGTATTTTTTAGATCGCATCCATAGTACGGATTTCCCTCCCGAGAGACGAGCTGACGAACACGTCGCCGACCAATGTCAATTCTCTCAGATCCGTGCGGGATTTGTTGACTGTACTGTGGAGAGCCGGTACAAACGTGATCCAGATGGTCACGGTACCGTCGCAATGCACTAGCTGTGCCACGCGCCATCGCAGTTCCGGATGAACACAATGATGATTTTTTTTTTATTTTCTGTTGATTGGTGTCTCACATACACACACCATGGCCGATCCGCGAGCCTCTGCTTGCACCGTCGAGTAACACACACCATGCGCATGGCCGCGTTTGCCTGCCAGAGGCCACCGCCGTGCTCGCTCGGGGCATGGCCGCGCTCGCCGGAGACAAGCCGCCTGGCCCGACTGGCCATGGCACCCGTGCTCATCGCGCCGCCGCGGCCCTGCTGGCCGACGAGCTTGGCCGCTGCCGTGCCGTCGTGGCCGCCGCCATGCCGTCGTGGCCGCGTGCCGCCGTGCCGTGCTGTCGTGGCCGCGCCGTCGTGGCGTCGTGGCCGACGCCGTGCCGTCGTGGCCGCGTGCCGCCGTGCTGTGCCGTCGTGGCTGGCGCGAGCGCTCGTGCGTCCGTCGAGCTCCATGCGCCCGTGGCTGGCGTCCCCCGCCCGCGGCCGTCGAGCCCAGCTGGCCGTGCGCCCGGTGCAGGCTGGCCGCCGCCGCCGCCGCGACCTCGAGCTCACGCTCGGTCTCGCGCGCGCGCCGCCGCCCGTGCTCGGCCCGGCCGTGAGCCAGTGCGCCCCGCCGCCCGTGCTCGGCCCCGCCGCCGTTTCCGCAACCGGCGCCGTCTGCAGCGGCTGCTACCGGCGCCCCGCCCCACCAACCCCACCGCCACGCGCCCGGCCACGAGCCAGGAGGCGCCGCCGCCGCCGCGACCTGAGCCTCTGGCTCGGTCAGCGCGCGAGCAGGCCGCCCTCCTAGGGTTTTGGCTGGGCCGTGGGCTGGACCCCTGCTGGGCCACGATCGGCCCATCGCCTGTTAACCTCTTCTGCCCGAAAAAGAAAAAAAAAGAGAGGGGGCAAACGAAGTGGGACGGGACTCGCAATGGGCTGGGCCAGATCCGTTTCGGCCTGCTGCCGATCCGGACTGGGCCAAAACGGTCTCGCGTGAAATTTACATTTTAGCCCTCATATTTTTAGAATTTTATGCGCTAACCTGTCCTACTGAACAGTTTTACGCGTAGACCCCTTAAACTGTCTGTTTTTGCTAAAAGTGTATAATTGGGCACTAAATAAATTCGGAAAGTCAATTTTAGCGCCAATTTTCACGTTTCGGACGCGCTTAGCATAATATCTCTATTTACATGCTTTGATACCATGTTTTACTACAGTTATTAAATTTTTTTTAATACTCAGTAGAGCATCTTAGCATGTTATTTAAATTTTGGAACGCCGCTTTATTGAATTTTGTATCAACATCGCTTTATGTAAACGATTACCTGCTGTAATCTGATACATGTTTGCATAAATCGCAGATGGCCAGAATCATGAACCGGGAATTTGAGGAGTTGGCTCACACCGGTCTAAACTACTTGGCTTGGGCCTCGGACGTAGAGATCGTCCTCGAGGGCCAGAAGATCAAGGGAGTGCTGGTTGCAGGGACCCTGACGGCCCTCAGCACCACGACTGCGGCAGAGAATGCCCAGACACTGCGTTTCCTCCGCCATCACATGTGTGCGTCGTTGAAAAACGAGTACATGGCTGTAAGAAGTGCCACAACGTTGTGGACCGTCCTGAAAGTTCGGTTCGCTAGGTTGAAGTACCACATCAAGCCAAAGGCGGAGGCGGAATGGTTGCGTCTGAGGTTCATGGACTTCAAGTCGGTGACATCGTACAATTTTGCGTTACACAGGATTTGTACGGCTCTCGACATGTGTGGTACCAGAATCACAGACGAGGAGAAGATAGAGAAAACTCTCTCCACCTTCCATTCGCGTAATCTCCAGAATGCGCGAAACTATCGCCAGGAGAACTTCACGCAATACTAAGAGCTCATTGACGTCCTCCGGGTGGATGAGACATAGGATGAGGTTCTGGAAAAAGAACTTCTCCTCGCAGCCTTTCGGAGGTGAAATAAACTAGGAAGTTTAGCGAGATGGAGATCTCGGATGAGCCTGATGGTTGCCTTGCGGACCCCATATAAACTCTGTTCATTTATTCGTGATTCATTATGGCAATAATTTGATACAATTCATTCGATTTGGTTGTAATCTCTATGAGAGCAACATTATTTGTTTCCTTAAACATTTATCGGCGCTTGGATGACTTCGTCATCATTCATTTATTCCATTATTTTAAATAGAGATACTTATGTTATGTTCTGAAATATTTGCAAGTTTAAATATTATTACTGTAGCATCCTCCTCGCTCTCGTTTAATAATTAGACACTATATTTTAGAACACGTGTGGCGCCCGAATGGAGGAAACGTGCCTTGCCGATAGCGGTACCACCAATACCATCTTGAGAGATACAAAGTACTTTGAGTCCATCAAGAAAATTCCAGGGAGTATTACGACGATCGCCGGCTGCGTTCCTCATATAGTTGGCTCCAGACGAGCCACTATAACACTCCCCATGGGAACAACTTTGATCATTAATGATGCATTGTTGTACCCGGAAGTGACTCGTACTCTCTTGAGTTTTAAAGACATTCGTGTTAATGAGTTCCACATTGAAACCCATGATGATGACATCGGTAAGGAGTACCTACTCATCACGAAACGCGATGAAAATGGTAAACATGTTGTCGAAAGGCTTCCTTTATTCGCTACAGGGTTGTACTACACTAAGATAGTAGCACCGCCCATGTACACTACCCTTAAAACTGTTTTTAGAAGATCTGAACTATTCTGTCTTTGGCACGATAGGTTAGGCCATCCCGGTCTTACGATGACGAGAAATATAATTAACAACTCTAATGGTCATAATGTTAATGTGAAAAATTTCCCGAATCCTGATGATTTTGTGTGCTCCGCATGCGCTAATGGGAAATTAATTATCAGACCATCGCCCCTAAAGGTGAAGGATGAAATCCCCGCGTTCTTGGAACATCTCCAAGGGGACATATGCGGTCCTATTCAGCCCCTGTCGGGTCCGTTTAGGTACTTCATGGTGCTCATTGATGCTTCCTCTAAATGGTCCAATGTTAGCCCGTTGTCAACAAGGAACCATGCTTTTGCAAAGTTGATCTCTCAGATCATACAAATGAGGAATAAAGTCCCCGATCATCGTATTAAGTCTATTCGAATGG
This sequence comes from Alopecurus myosuroides, assembly GCA_028641055.1. Lineage (NCBI taxonomy): Eukaryota > Viridiplantae > Streptophyta > Magnoliopsida > Poales > Poaceae > Alopecurus > Alopecurus myosuroides. Next base: position 419,221,291 of record CM054058.1, read on the forward strand.
ACAACACCGGTGAATTTACTTCAAAGGCGTTCGAAGATTATTGCATGGCAACAGGAATCAAACTTGAGCACTCTGTACCGCACGTCCACACGCAAAATGGGGACTTGCGGAGGCATTGATTAAAAGAATTAAATTCATTGCCAGACCGCTCCTTCTGGGTTGTAATTTACCAACTACATGTTGGGGTCACGCGGTGTTACACGCTGCCAATCTCATCAACTTTCGACCATCGGCCTACAACATCCATTCTCCTATGCAGCTTGCGCAAGGGTCGGCACCGAAAATTTCCCACCTTCGTAGGTTCGGTTGCCAGGTATATGTACCAATACCACCCCCTCAGCGATCAGCAATGGGACCGCTCCGTAAGTCGGGGATATACGTTGGTTATGAGACTGTGTCCATAATCAGGTTTCTGGACCCCGCGACAGGTGACTGTCATACGGCCTGTTTCGCTGATTGCATTTTTAACGAGGATCTTTTCCCGACTTTAGGGGGAGATAATCAACCCCTTGATGATAAAAGTAGGGAACTTACGTGGCAAGCCACGGGGATCCACGCTCATGACCCGCGCACTGCTGAGTCTAATAGAGAAGTTCAAAAGATAATAGATTTGCACTCGTTAGCGAATCAACTGCCTGATCACTTTAGTGACTTAAAGACTGTGACAAAGTCGCATGTGCCCGCGTGCAATGCACCGGAAAGGGTTGAAATACCAAAGAGAAATCACGGTGTACCCGCTCCCGTTCTTAGGCCTAAGAGGACGAGGAATACGGTTTCTAAATTCCCAAGTACCCGGGAACGCCCGAAGAAAAAGGATAAGAGAGATTTATCGCAGCCTACCCCTGCAAAGGGGAGCCAGTTGAGACCTGGCACAAGTACGGACGTTTCAGTGCACGAAATTCCGGACTTGAATTTTTCTGCTACGGAAATACCCAGCGAAGATGTGTGCACACACATTGGAGCGGGAAAGCTAAAGGACCTTGCTCCCGGAATGGGAAATCCGGTGGAGGAAGGGAATGTGCATGCTGCACTCCATGACGAAATGACCATTAATTATATTAATTCGGGCGAGTCAATTAATCGAGCTATGGCAAATGTCGACATTTAGTTTGCCAAAAAAATTGCCTCAATCGTAGATCTTGACCCAGAGCCTAACACTCTCGCTGATTGTAAGCAAAGGTCGGATTGGAAAGATTGGAAGAAGACAATAACTGCTGAGTTATTTTCTCTCAACAAAAGAGAGGTGTTTGGACCTGTTTGTCTAACTCCTCCCCATGTGCGCCCCGTTGGCCACAAATGGGACTTTGTTCGAAAGAGGAACGAAAATAACGAGGTAGTAAGGTACAAAGCAAGGCTCGTTGCTCAAGGTTTCTCCCAGCGACCAGGTGTCGACTTCGAGGAAACTTACTCCCCAGTCATGGATGGAATTACCTTTAGATACTTGATCTCAATGGAAGTAAACTTGGACTTGACAATGAAACTTATGGATGTTGTCACCGCTTACCTTTATGGTAATTCGGACATATACATGAAGGTACCCGAAGGTATCCCTGTTCCGAACCAAGATAGAGCTAACAGAGGTTTATACAGTGTTCAGCTTAAGAAGTCACTGTATGGACTTAAACAGTCAGGTAGGATGTGGTATAATCGCTTAAGCATTTTCCTTCATCAGAAGGGCTACACGAGCAATGAAGATTGCCCATGTGTTTTTATATGGAGATCACAAGATGGTTTCTGTATTATCTCGGTGTACGTGGACGATTTGAATATAATCGGTACACCTGAGGATATTGAGTAAGCGAGTTCCTACCTGATGTCGGAATTCGAAATGAAAGACTTAGGCAAAACTAAGTTCTGCCTAGGTTTGCAACTTGAACACTCCTCTGTTGGGATCTTAGTGCACCAGTCTGCCTACACCCAGAAGGTGTTGGAAAGATTTGGATTTGACAAGGCATATCCTTCTAAGACCCCGATGATCGGGAGATCTTTACAGCAGGATAAGGACCCGTTCAGGCCTAAGGAAGAGGGGAGGAAATTCTGGGACCAGAATTCCCCTACTTGAGTGTAGTTGGCGCACTCATGTACCTCGCGAATTGTACACGGCCGGACATTGCATTCTCCGTCAATTTGCTTGCTAGGTAAAGTTCTGAGCCTACCAAGAGACATTGGAAAGGCGTTAAGGACATCTTCCGATACCTGCAAGGGACCAAAGATCTTGGCTTGTTTTACCGGAGGAATCAAGACCTCACAGTTGTAGGCTATGCTGATGCTGGGTACCTGTCGGACCCGTACACATCCAAGTCTCAGACTGGATATGTTTTCCTTTGTGGTGGAACCGTTATTTCCTGGAAATCGTCTAAGCAAAGCCTAGTGTCAACTTCGACAAACCACTCGGAAATCATTGCACTATATGAAGCATCACGTGAGTGTGTATGGCTTCGTCGGGTGATCGGCCACATCCAGCTATCATGTGAGCTGAACACCGTCCAAACCCCCACCATTATCTATGAAGATAATGCCGCTTGTGTTGCACAAGTCCATACGGGTTATGTGAAGAGCAATCTCACGAAGCATATCAACCCCAAGTTCTTCTACGCACATGAGTTGCAGAAGTTGAATGAAGTAAAGATATTACATACTAAGTCGTACGAAAATCTCGCTGATTTGTTCACTAAATTATTACCGACATCGTCTTTCGAGAGATGTGTTCGTGGAATCGATATGATGAGACTTAGAGAGATGTAAGGTCCAGGGGGAGAATCTTCACAAACTCATCACTAAAATCTCAATCCCGATGATTGATTACTTAACTTAATAGTTAAGTGAGTTGTACTCTTTTTCCCTTTAATGAGTTTTTAGGAAGTTTCTCACATAAGGTTTTTAACGAGACAATTCGTGCAACATAGCAAAAGTATAACATGTGCTTTTTCTCCATATTTTTCCCACTGGTTTTTTCGGAGTTTTGAGCCATGGCTATACGGATAATACCCAATGGGGAGTGTTGGGAAACTTGGGCCTTTCGGTGGCAGCCCACTCGGTGGGCTTTGCCCAGTCCAACCAGGCAAAAGGTTATCCCCACTTTGTACGTACATTTGGGTCTTATCCCCTCTCCACCCCCTGTTATATATTGAGACAATGTACGTAGTCTAGAAGAGAGAAGAGAAAAAGCAATAAAGATTCTTGTGCCCACACCCTGTGTCTACTTTATTTACTGTTCGTGTGTTGTTCATCTATATCGCCGCCGTCACACACCCTCGGGACCGGCCAGCCGGCAGAGGTTGTGTAACAGTCAATAGCGTAATCGTACAAAGAGGAGAAGTGGGCGGTTACACGTGATTTTCGGATCGAACCTAGGTTGTGTCCAAAGGTTTTTCAGATCGAATTTCGAAGCTGCTAACCATTCCAATTTATTTTAAAATATAACTACAATAAAAGTATATATGAAATTAATTAATCTAATACATAGTGCAGTTCAACTGCGAAAAAAAAACTCAAGAAAAAATATAGGCCGACAGGGCTGTTGGCGTATATATTCCAAAACGGACTCGCCACGCAGCTCTTGGAAAAAAAAATATGCAGACGCCCCCCCTCGGGGTAAATTCATGTACGTCGACGGGGATCATACGCCGACGGGGGGATCATACGCCGACGGGAACAGAGGGCTGACGAACTTCTGTTAATACGCCGACGGCCCCGAGCTTTGGCCATCGGTGTTTCGTCGCCCTCATGTAGCGATTCTTTTGGGCGTCCGGTTTATATCATTCACTTGCGGGGAAAGGCTGCACAAACCAGCAGGGGTACAAAAGCTGAAGCTAAGCTATCACGCAGTCCAAATGACACACATAAAAGGAAGAAGAATAACACATCAGTGAATCTATAAAAATTCAACATTTTAGCGTTGCCAATTAATTTAGTCCGAATTAATCAAATCTCTATAAAGCATGCGCTTGGCGTGATCCTTGCATGTCATGGCTTGGTGAAGACCGATACGTTCCTCCACCGCCACTACATAAGGTACGATGGCTGGTGGTGCGACTGCTTGTACCCTCCGAACTTGAAGAAGTGCTCCGCGCCGGGCGGGCCGTGGCCGCATGAGGCCGTCGACGTATACGGTGACGCTCCGCGCGGCCACGTCGTGGATGACGTTGAGCCGGATCCACCGGTCGTTGATGCCGAAATATTGGGTCCAATATGGCTAAGCCCAATAAGAAATGCTGAAATATCAAAATGGTCCATGTGTACCAGTGAGTAGTGTGAGTGAAAAGTTTAGTCCCACATTGAAAGTTGTAGGAGTTGCACAAAATCTTATAAGGTGTAGTGTTGTAGTGATTGTATGTGAGTGAAAAGAAGAGAGCCTCTCGCGCACTCCTCCTCCTCCTCCGTCGCCGGTCACTCGTCTCGACTCGACACGCGCGATATCGGTCGCGTTTCGTGAATCAAGCCGAGGCAATATTTTGTTGTTTTGAAAAAGCGATTTCATAGTCGTGACGAAAGCTGCACCCGTTAGGGTTTTCCGAACAACGCTATAAAACGCACGCGTCGTGGGACCTGTACACACCGAAATCAATCTACCTTTGCCACACCTCGTTCCCTTGCGCCGCCACCGTACACTACTCCATCCTGAGTGCCGACGTACATCGGCGAACGGGAGAGCGGGTCTCCGAAACCAGTCGCCTTTGTGATCTTGTACGGGAGATGGCGAATTAGGTTTTTGGGAAGCGTTTCGCGCGACTGCTCGATGCTTCCACGACGGCTCGTCTGCCTAGCAAGTCAGGCGGTGCTGCGTACCGCCGCCTGAAGCATCATCTACTTCGACCATTCATCGCCAACGCTGTCATCAACAACGTTTCTACAAACGATCGGTACAGAATCTATGTCCCGATTTGTCTGTTTAACATGTTTACTGTTTACATGCTTAAAAAGATCGTGTTGCTGTTGTTCATGTTGTCTACTTCTTCTAATATGTTCGAGTGCTACATGTTAATAACTGCTTTTGTCATGATTTATATTCTGGAATTAATCGTGGAAATTATGCCTAATTACTCAACAATCCAAAAACCTAAATGTAGGCAATTTCGTGAACTGAGTATGGCCAATTTAAGTGATTCAATGAGACCGGAAAGGTTCAATGGTACCAACTTTAAGAAATGGCAAGTGAGAAGCCAATTGTGGCTCCAATCCATGAAAGTGTGGGACATTATTATGAATGGCCTTCCTGAAGTAGCTTCTGACGATGTTCAGAATAAGTTCAAGCCAATACTAATTTCAGAGACTATGTTCTAAGTGTCCCGAAGGGACGTATGTGTGATGTGTATATGCAAATCGAATACGCTAAGGAGCTCTGGGGTGCACTGAATACTAAATTCGGTGTGTCCGAAGCACTAAGGTGAGATGTATATTATGGAGAGCTTTAACGATTACAAGATGGTGAATAACCGTTTTGTAGTTGAATAGGCTCATGAGATACGGTGCATTGCAAAATTGTCTTCTTCATGGAGGAGTTCGCCACATCTCTCAAACATAAGAGACATGAGATATGAGTTGAAAATCTGATAATGTCTCTTCATGTTGAGGAGAAAGTTCGGGCAAAGGACACAACTGAGAGAGGTGGTGAGTTGCACTCTAGCGCCAATATGGTGCAGAAAAATAATCACGTCAAGAACAACAACAAGAACAAAGAGAATTATATGCCCCAGTTCAATGGTCCTGTGAACACTGTTGCCTTTAAGAATAATAAGAAGAAGAAGGTAATGAACAAAGCTGAGCTCGAGTGCTTTACATGTGCAGCGCTCGGTGATGGCTAGGTTGAGACTCCAAGTGCAGAGTATGTAGCTAGTGGCAAGCCTTTTTCCCCACGAGGGTGACTCGAGGGTTTATATCGAACTCTTGGGGAGCCAGTATTTCAACAGTTGTCTTCCAAGCTTCCTCCAGGATCCTGCAAACAAGTAGAGAATTTTGTGCCCTCAACCTCACCAAGTGGTTGTCAAGCACAAGGTGTGATACTTCTAAATTGCAATGCAAAACTGAAAGTAAATGTGCAATAATTAAATATACTACTAAATGCAAATGAGAAAATAAATATGCAATGGATTGTTTTTGTATTTTTGTGATGCAAGTGGTGATGGAGATAATGTAAATTCGAATTGTACATGCAAGTAAAGTAAAGTGCAAGTAATGTAAATTGCAGCAAAGTAACTAGAGTGTTTTCTTATTATTAAAATAGGACCGGGGTTCATGGTTTCACACTTGCATTCTCTCAAATAAAGTGGTAGACGGTGGACATAAAGAATTACATGTGAGATTACAATAACATGTTTAACATTGAGTACTTTCATATGGGCATCACGTCCTAGCATAGAGATCTCTACGGTCATATTGATCCCTCTTATACTCCACTAAGATGCGAAATAAATCATAACACCTCGATAATTAAGGAAAAACCAGAGTATAGCTTTAACCAATGTGACATGAAGTTGAAGTAAGAACTTGCTAGATCTAGTCATGGAGATTGATTAGTGTCACTTCAAATCCCTGGTAACAAGGTACTCCTTTTTATCCCTAGTGAGGTAACTAAGAAAGGTTTAACAAAACCTAAGTGGATAGATGAACTTCTGTCACTTTCACAGCACTAGCCACCCCCCGTTACTCCAACTAATGCACCCATCACCCCACACGCGCTCTCAAGAACTAGATTGATCAAAGCTAGCAAATAAGAACGGGGTACATAAGATACATCTACTCAAATAACTCAAGAGAAACAATTTCAATCTCAGATTCAATAACTCATAGAAAAGATCCACCACATAGGAATTACAACGGTGCCCGTAATCATGTGAGGCAGCTCATACGGATCTAATTAGTAAAGCACATAGAGAGAGAGAGATACACGTGCTACTTCCACAAACCCATAGCCCTGGGGTGGACTACTCCCTCTTCATGGATATGTTGATGGAGATGACGTTGGAGGGGTAGGAGATCACACCGGCGGCGCCCCGCCGGAGTTTTCCCCCTCCAATCTGGAACTTCTGTTCTCTGTTTCGGTGTTTCGGTGTTTCGGCGGCGCTCTCCTCCATAAGGGTACGGTGGACCCTTTTTATAGTCGTTTTTAGGTCAAGACGGAGTCGGTAAGTCGAAGATGGAAGGAATTGGGGCCACAAGGGCCAAAAGGGGGCCTCTCACGCGGCTAAGGAATCTGGCCGCGTGGAGGGTCCTCTTTTGGACCTCCTTTCCCAATTCTCGTGGATCCTTCGCCCGCAAGTCTTCTCCTTCCAAGAAAATGACCCCCGCAGATTTTCAGGTGATTTCGCGGAAGTTTGCCCCATGAAACGTCAAAAATATAGAAAACGGGGTTTCTGACAGGCAGGGTTAATTCCATAAAAGTTGGGGGACTTTGTAATTTAACCCCAAAATACTATAAAACACTGAATTATACCCTTATATGATGCAATATGTAATAGAAAACCATGTGAAAATATGCAAAATTCATCTATGCATTTTACATAAGTCCAAATGGGTTTGACTTGACTCTTTATTGAAAACTCTAGAATTAAAAAGAAACTAATCTCTTGAGACAGCAAGAGGACACTAGGAAAATCCAAACAAAAACAACCGGGTTGCCTCCCGTAAAGCGCTTTCTTTATAGCCATATAGCTAGGCTTTACTTACTTGATAATCAAGAGGGATAAAGCTCATGAGGGAGCTTGTTCTTCAGCGTGCCCCTCTTACTTGGAAAGTTCTCCATGCTTTTCTTGTGAGGGAACTTAAACTTGACATTCCCTTCCTTGGAGTCTATGATTGCACCTGTACTACGAAGAAAAGGTCTACCTGTGATGACCCAGCACACCACTGCATGTGTAGTGCGCAAGTCGGTGACATAATACTCACAGAAGGACTTATCCGTGAATATTACATCTCTCAGAGTGGTACAACAGAAACATAGCGGGACCAAGCAAAGCTATATGATACAAACTTCATTACAAAATCTTGAGAATCTCCTTGATGAATCAAGAAGATCTCCTGCAAATGAAACATCAGAAGAAGCAATTCGAAACTCCAAGCCGGAGAAGAACTCTAGCTCAGAACTAATCCACTACGGCTGATGTCAGCCCTAATCTATGGCTTATAACTACTAAGTCCAAGAATGGACTCTACCTACACCTTGATAGCTTGTGCTCCACCAGCGTTGTTGATGATGATACTTTACCGACTAAGTAGTAGATCACTCCACGTCGCTCCCTTAGGCAGCGATGGCTTCTCGATGACGACTTCAATAGGGCTTCAACCCTAAGCAGGAGGTCAAACGGGATAGAATGAGTAACGAGCGTTACTCAGCAAGTTCATGATATATAGTGGGTGGTTTGATGCACTAACTACAGCTTTAGACTCGAAAGAGTCATAAGCTAATGCAAGGTTTTGTAAAACTTTCTTCAAGAGGTTGCTTTTAATTCTGAAAACTATGCCCGCCAGACCATCACAGGAGCTAGAACTTCATGGAGTTGCCTTTCCTGTAGCGTTCACAGTTCCTTCCCGGAACAGGGGGTAACATGCCACATCCTTTTACACTCTGCAGAGGTGCGTTACTTTACCCATGGACGACCAAGACCATGTTGCACAACCAGGTGTACATTCCTGTCCACTCCCACTCAGGTGTGGGGCCCGGTTGTTGGTCCAAGCCAAACCGTGCTTCTCCGCATAACGCATGCCCACCCATTTGTGCCAGCAGGTTGAACGCCTGATTCCACCCCTCCGATGGAGATCTACGCGCCCCTGGCAGACACTCATAGACCCCAGAGTCCGTGGGACGTAAGGGCTCCCACCCATGTGCATGTAGTCTCGCAAGACCTACAGCGTACGTCTCTGGCAGTCCGTTGACATGCGAACGAGAAAAGTATCACGGCTGACTTACTCCCCCCATAGAAGATCCATGGTCAACGCGAATTTACGGCGCACCGAGTTCTGACGGCATTTGTGATTAGTTCCTAGGTAATACGTTCCCGTGCAGATGGAACCTTCCTTTGACCTATTCATCTTACCATGGTTCCATCCGCCCACCAAATAGAACACTACCACTCGGGTAGTCATTCAAGTAGTCATATTATTATAAAAATAGGATCATGCATTCTTTTGAGAGTAGGTGATAATACAATAGGGGTTTTGCAAGTAGTTTGTTATGAGATACTGCAAAGGATATGATCAAGTGATAAACTTGCCTGAGATTGAAATAACCATATAAATCAATGTCTTCGGGGCTCAAGGGTCTCGTAGGAAATCCCGACTTCTGAAAGATAGCAAAGTAGTCCCGGTAAGGACTACAGAAAACATTGGCAAGATGATATATGCATAGTAATGAGATGCATCGTGAAATACCCTGGAAAATACCCCAGCTTACAAATGTAAGCCACGTTTGAAACGATAACGTATTCATACAATTGTTAGGTGACTTAGAGTTGTTTCATTACTTGTGGTGATGTTGTTATTTCTTTTAGGCTTAAGTGTGTTTCACTTTTATTGAACAAACACTTGTTATCATGTTTAAGTAGAAGTGTTATAACATGGTTAGGAAACAAGACAATATCACATGGTAAACAATTATTGAAAAGGTAACAAACATGTTTGATTTTATATTCCAAAAGTGTAGAGCTAATGACAATGAGTTTGGTTGAAAATGATGAACTAGTACAGCTAACTCTATCATCACAATACTTGCTAATGACTTGTGATGATAGGTTTTATAGGTGTGAAAATGTGTGGGTTTTATTAATAAGGAAAATAATGATGTGATATTCATCTCTGGTTTTTAATAGACATTAATAGACTTTCAATATACTTATAAAAGAAAGTTTAGAAGTTAAGTAAAATGTTTTACAATTAACATATTTGAGTTGGAAATGTTGTTCTCTTTAATTTGGTATATCAATTGATGTTTTCTGAAAATATTTAAATAAGATATTAATTTATTAATTTTAAATGAACTAAATGAGTAGGCAAATATAGCACACATGAAAACTTGGTCAAATGACCATGAAAACATCATAGTTGACTTGTATTTGTCATTTAGAGCATTTTGGTATATAACTTGTATTTTTCTGATTTTATGAATTATTTATTATTTTTCTTTATTTTAAATGATTTAATTAATTAAAGAAAATATTAAATATTAAACTTTATCAAATATTTTTAAAAAGTTGACAATCATTTATATTATATTTTTCTAATCAATTTGGTATATTATTTATATTTTTCTGATTAACTAAATAAGAGATATGAATTTTTCCATTATTCAATTATTTCTGGAATTAGTAATCATTTTCTGAAAATAACAAAACAAGATTATGACGTCACAGTGATGTCACCTTGACATCACACAGAGAGGAATCCCTCTGCTGCTCTAGAAATCGAGTAATTTGTTGATTGAAACGTGGAATTGAGGGGATGGTGAGCTAAAGCTAATCGAGGCGAACCCAGGGGTGGCTGCGGTTTGGACCAATTGGTCACCGGAGCTGCTCCGGCGGCCAGTGGCGCGGCGGCGGTTGGCGGAGCACGGCGAGATGTCGATGCACGCACGCATAAACTGGATGGGAACCACCAGGAGGTGCAAGAGCTCACGAGGAATGCAGTGGCGAGGTTGTGATGGCGAGTTAAGGTCGAGGTCGTCGGCGGCTTGCAGTTTCTTACGGCGGCCGGAGGTGAGAACGACGGTGCAATTCCGGGGATTCCCTCCATCGCAGCCCCTGATCTTGCTCGAGGAGAGGGAGGAGGACATGCCGGTTCTGGTGGTGCTCTCAGCTCCTCACGGGATGGCCGGAAACGGCGGCAACGGCCGGTGGCCGTACGGGCTTAGGGTTAGGGTTTGAGTTTTGTTTCACAGAAACAACGAGAGAGAGGAAGGCAGAGAAAGAGGAGGAGGGAATGCTCGATGGGGACGTCTCCTCTCTCCTTATCCTCGACGAGGAGGCAAGCAGGCAGGTCGTGGCAATGACGGTGAGGCCACGGCATCGATCTCCTCTGCCTTCTGGCAGAGGAAGAAGAAAGGAAAACATAAAGGCGATTTTTGATACCCCCCAATAATTTCTATAATTTGCAATCAAGTCCTTCTGTTATAAAAACTGAGAAGAAAAGCTATGTTTTCTGGACTTTTTTGTGAACCTAAAAATTATTAAAAAATATATTTGGATAGCTCATCAAATTTGCAACCTCACCATGTTTTGTTTTGGTGATATTGAATAATGTTTGTATTTTTTTATTTAAAGTGCGAGATTAATAAAGGTACACACTCCATACTTGTGAATACCAAGGTGGTGTATCATAATTGGAAAATTTTAGGTATAATCCCTTATAGAAAATAATTTGCTAACACTACTTGGTACTGGTTCTATGCACTGTTGTGAAAACCATTTCGATATGGAATTTTATTCCATGTCACACCAAATGATTATAATGGTTGAAGGAACTTGTTTTATTTTTGTAATACTATGTTATTTTCATATTTACATCTCTTAGCAATTTTGGTTGGCATTTTACTGAGGTGTGTGTTCTCTATGTTTGCTATTTTTTTAACACTTGATCAAGTGGAAAACATGTATGGCTTTGAACTCTTATCTACTGGTTTTCCACATAGGTTCCAACATGGATATTATCTCATGTTGTTTTAGATCATATAATCATTTGTATGGTTATAAGTAGATGAATTTTTGTTATCATCTGTTAGTCTTACATATGAAAAGGATATGGAAAACAAAGTATTAAGCTTGTTACCATTAACCTCCACATATCAAGGCATGTGGATGAATTGGCTGGTTATAATTTCATACTTGATATTTGTTACCATTAAAGATATTATTATGAGTTCCTCATCTCAGATGAGCTTGACAAAGACTAGAGATTATATGTTCTCTAATAATACCTAATGATTTACTGGATAATTTCTTATGATCCTTTTTCTGAGGCAGTGTTGCTTCTTGTGGTCTTCTGTTGCTTGATGTTCTTCTCTCTAGTTGTCACTTGTCTTCAGACATTGCCTTGGTCCTTTGCAAGTAATATCATCCCTTGATGGTCTCTTGACTTAAGAAATTCACCACTAAAGCTTGTAGGGGATATGGAGTGGTTCCTAGATGCTAACTTCAGTAGTAAGTTGTAGCTCCTGATGAAGTGAATACATTTGATTCCATAACCATATCCTTCTTGTGGTGTATTCAATTATGATGAAGATTAGCTTTATTGAAACTCAATTGTTTTAATGCTTACATGAATAATCTGTTCACAAGGTTGATCTGACCTTGTAATCAAATTATTCTTATATAACATCAAACTCTTGGATTTCAACATGTTGCTTGTTTTCTTCCTTATTTTGGTTTCTTCCTTACTTATGACTTGTAGGTGTGGTTCAAGTTATAATGTGGTATATTATTTTCTCCTTGTTATACTTCTCCTTCTATGGATCATGATTTTGTATCTAACAGAATGTAGGTGTATTTTATAACATCAAGTTACCATATGCATATAAGTAGAATTTGTTAACAAGTGGATCAGACTTGCCTCCAAATTACTAATCATATACAATAGGTTGAGATGTTCTAGGTGATTCAATATTCTGTTTGTTTGTGTATGACACTCAATTGTTTGAGTATACAAAAGTGATCTGTTAACAAGGTAGCTAGTCTTGTTATCAAACTATTTCTATATAACACTAACATTGGACTATCACACTCTTTCAAGAGAGTTAATAAGATCATATCAATATATAAGAGTTTCCAAATACTCTTATAGAAGATTAGAATAGCACTCCTAGAACACTCTAAATAATCTTCTTGAAGATCTTCCTGTGGTAGTTCCTCTTCTCTTGTGGAATATCTTGGAGGAGATTGGGAAACAAGATACGTTGGTCTAACCAAAATAACAAGATCTAGATTAAGAGTTAGTTCATGCTTTTATTATCCTTCTATATACTTCTTATTTTATTTCCCAAAAGATAGATACTTGTTTCATACCTGATTGGTTTTACTTAGTTTCCAATTTACTTCCTCTCATAGAGATTATAACTTGTTGTTGTTTATTACTTATATCCAGAGATCCTTTAGTTTTAAATGATAATTTGAATAGAGATGTGGAATGCTTATGAACTACTGACTTAATATAGGAAGTTGATCAATTGGTTCATTAATGTGTTAAGATTTCATATGCTCACTTGTATAAGATGATTGAGACAATGATCATAAGAAGATGATTGGGGTTTAATGATTTATGTCATAGTTGTTGTTGGTTCTCCCAGATGACATGATCTACTTTATATTCATCACTTTATTAACTTTGTCATTCATAATCCAGATATATAGATTTGGGAAGATCATATGTAATGATCAAGGTTTAACAGTAGTTTAAGAAGATTTATATCTTCTCTTAGGTACTTATTTTATGGTTGACGAGATATGTACATATTCGATAAATATGTTAATACAATTATTATGTCATTTCCCACTTGTGGGGTTTAAGTTAATACTTGTTTGTATCACTTGTGTTCTATTGAAACTTTGTTATTTACTTGTGATGGTTCACCTGATACTTATGGGATGGTTTATAGAGATGTTGTGGAGATGAACTGATAACTTAGGGAGTTGTTGTTTTATAGAAGATCACATCTCTGTTAATGAGATGGTTAAGTTGTGTATTACTTATTTCTGAAATTATGATTGTTATGAGATTTGGTTACTCATCCCTCTTTGAGTTCTAGATACCTAGTGAATTATCCCAAGTCACTTTTATACTTGTGTTAAAGTTGTTGATAGTTTGTGTTGGTCAAAACCAATTTATGGTTTGTGTAACCAGATGATTTGGTTTCCTAAGATACTTGTTATAAAGATCATTCCAAATATACTCTTAACTAGATGAACTAGACCTATTTCATCATGTCAAGTGAAACTTTGGTCACTTTGATTCGTTTAAACTTTCACGCCAAAATTTCCCGTACTTTTAGATGCATGCTTTGCAAATGCACATATTAAATTTAGATCCTTATAACTTCCAAACACTGGGATGTTACAGTATCTCCCCCTTAACAAGAACTTTGTCCCGAAGTTCAACCTCTCTCACGTAAAGATAGGTAGAGAGAACTTCTGTAGACCGTTGAATCTTCACATATGTTTCATGTGTTGACCTTGGCATGTGTATCCCCTTGTCTTGATTGTTCACCTTCACTGTCTTGTATGATAATCTAATACTATGCCTGTTATTTTGTCAACTCTGTGTTGTTACTAGGCCTTCCTAATGGTCTCACGAAGAACACGTGGTATTTCCACCACATAGTGGATACCAAGTTTCGTTCTCCGATGAATGGGTATGGTTTCCTATCCCTCACAACTTTCTGAAGAACATTTGGTACTTTCACCAGGTGATGAATAACCAATAAGATTCGTCCGATACACTGGATATTGTCTATGGTTTGGACTCCATTTGGTTCAGTCTAATGGTCTCAAGATAAAGATTTTTCAAAGAAACTTGTACAAAGTAGTGTACACTGACTTAGACTCTTCTAATTAGTAAAAATATCTTCGAGTTTCCTCAAGTTTTAACTTTTCACTATAGGTGATTATAACCTATTCCACTGGTTACTTCCTATGGTCCTTCTATATCATGGGGTTTCAACTTCTACGGGTTGACTCTATGAGTTTATTCCTCGAACTTCTACATGTTTCCTTCTGAGATATAACTACTAATGTTATTTTCTCGGCATCACTTGTGGTAGATCTCCATGTGTTGATGAAGTATATCACCAACTCCAAACAAGATGTGGAATGTGGTCCATTCCAATCAGTGGCTTGATTGACTTATGCCTTCTTGACTTCCTGGTCTTCTAGAACTTTTGTGATTGTTTCCATCTACTGATTACTCAGACCGCTCTCATTCTAATCCTATACCCTCTAGACCAGTAACATCAAGATAGAAATCAATGATTGCACATGCATATGCACATCAAAATCAATCTTCATGTACAGATCTAGTCAATCAAAGATCCAAATAAGAAGCAATAAATCGCAAATGCAGTTATCACTCATGCATCAAAAGCCCGTGAAATAAAAGTACTTAGAGTAAAACATGTCAAGTACCAAGGATCTTAAATGCTATACACTACAAGTAGGTATATATTACCTTGTAATCCTATTTTACACAACCACTCTTTGCCTAGGTAATTACTCCAATTGCATGCCTTACTGCAATGGAATAAACCGAGACAAAATGATCCTATAGTAGTTGTTGTTTAACTTGGTTCCATATAGGACTAAGTATTATGTAATTGTTTTACTTCATATTGATTATGATACGCTTCTCATGATATCTTTTGATCCTTCATGGTGTTGATAACATCGTAGGAGTAGTAATGTAGCTTCCATTAATGCTTATGCCTTCTCCTAGTTCTATTCTATACTATTATTATAATTACCTCTAGACTTGATAACTAAGGATATGGTATATACCCCATTGTTACCATGGTTTAATAACAGTTCAGGATTCTCAAACATTCCTAATTTATGACTCCTAAATTTACTCTATATCACATTCTACTCCATCCTATACATTCATAGAATGGGGTAATCATCATTTTGACTTAAGCATCCCTGACTATGTCAGAACTTTCTTTTTCTCAATAACACTGATACCTGATAAACTTCTAACTATTCATACCTAGGTATAAAGAAAATAGATAAGTAGATTTACTCAGATTGAGTAATAATAATTCTATACAAGTATGATTATATCATTCTCAAGTGAATGATCATCATAGTTGTAGGAAATATGGTTTAGATAAGATGGCTTCCTATAGTCTTTACCAACCTACAGATCTCCTAAAAGGTTTTAAACCTAAGGTCGCTTCGCTCTGATACCATCTGTGATGACCCTGCACACCACTTCATGTGTAGTGCGCAAGTCGGTGACATAATACTCACAGAAGGACTTATCCGTGAATATTACATCTCTCAGAGTGGTACAACAGAAATACAGCGGGACCAAGCAAAGCTATAGGATACAAACTTCATTACAAAATCTTGAGAATCTCCTTGATGAATCAAGAAGATCTCCTGCAAATGAAACATCAGAAGAAGCAATTCGAAACTCCAAGACGGAGAAGAACTCTAGCTCAGAACTAATCCACTACGGCTGATGTCAGCCCTAATCTATGGCTTATAACTACTAAGTCCAAGAATGGACTCTACCTACACCTTGATAGATTTTCCTCCACCAGCATTGTTGATGATGATACTTTACCGACTAAGTAGTAGATCACTCCACGTCGCTCCCTTAGGCAGCAATGGTTCTCGATGACGACTTCAATAGGGCTTCAACCCTAAGCAGGAGGTCAAACGGGATAGAATGAGTAACGAGCGTTACTCAGCAAGTTCATGATATATAGTGGGTGGTTTGATGCACTAACTACAGCTTTAGACTCGAAAGAGTCATAAGCTAATGCAAGGTTTTGTAAAACTTTCTTCAAGAGGTTGCTTTTAATTCTGAAAACTATGCCCGCCAGACCATCATAGGAGCTAGAACTTCATTGAGTTGCCTTTCCTGTAGCGTTCGCAGTTCCTTCCCGGAACAGGGGGTAACATGCCACATCCTTTTACACTCTGCAGAGGTGCGTTACTTTACCCATGGACGACCAAGACCATGTTGCACAACCAGGTGTACATTCCCGTCCACTCCCACTCAGGTGTGGGGCCCGGTTGTTGGTCCAAGCCAAACCGTGCTTCTCGCACAACGCATGCCCACCCATTTCTGCCAGCACGTTGAACGCCTGATTCCACCCCTCACGATGGAGATCTACGCGCCCCTGGCAAACACTCATAGACCCCAGAGTTCGTGGGACGTAAGGGCTCCCACCCATGTGCATGTAGTCTCGCAAGACCTACAACGTACGTCTCTGGCAATCCGTTGACATGCGAACGAGAAAAGTATCACGGCTGACTTACTCCCCCCATAGAAGATCCATGGTCAACGCGAATTTACGGCGCACCGAGTTCTGACGGCATTTGTGATTAGTTCCTAGGTAATACGTTCCCGTGCAGATGGAACCTTCCTTTGACCTATTCATCTTACCATGGTTCCATCCGCCCACCAAATAGAACACTACCACTCGGGTAGTCATTCAAGTAGTCATATTAATATAAAAATAGGATCATGCATTCTTTTGAGAGTAGGTGATAATACAATAGGGGTTTTGCAAGTAGTTTGTTATGAGATACTGCAAAGGATATGATCAAGTGATAAACTTGCCTGAGATTGAAATAACCATATAAATCAATGTCTTCGGGGCTCAAGGGTCTCGTAGGAAATCCCGACTTCTGAAAGATAGCAAAGTAGTCCCGGTAAGGACTACAGAAAACATTGGCAAGATGATATATGCATAGTAATGAGATGCATCGTGAAATACCCTGGAAAATACCCCAGCTTACAAATGTAAGCCACGTTTGAAACGATAACGTATTCATACAATTGTTAGGTGACTTAGAGTTTTTTCATTACTTGTGGTGATGTTGTTATTTCTTTTAGGCTTAAGTGTGTTTCACTTTTATTGAACAAACACTTGTTATCATGTTTAAGTAGAAGTGTTATAACATGGTTAGGAAACAAGACAATATCACATGGTAAACAATTATTGAAAAGGTAACAAACATGTTTGATTTTATATTCCAAAAGTGTAGAGCTAATGACAATGAGTTTGGTTGAAAATGATGAACTAGTACAGCTAACTCTATCATCACAATACTTGCTAATGACTTGTGATGATAGGTTTTATAGGTGTGAAAATGTGTGGGTTTTATTAATAAGGAAAATAATGATGTGATATTCATCTCTGATTTTTAATAGACATTAATAGACTTTCAATATACTTATAAAAGAAAGTTTAGAAGTTAAGTAAAATGTTTTACAATTAACATATTTGAGTTGGAAATGTTGTTCTCTTTAATTTGGTATATCAATTGATGTTTTCTGAAAATATTTAAATAAGATATTAATTTATTAATTTTAAATGAACTAAATGAGTAGGCAAATATAGCACACATGAAAACTTGGTCAAATGACCATGAAAACATCATAGTTGACTTGTATTTGTCATTTAGAGCATTTTGGTATATAACTTGTATTTTTCTGATTTTATGAATTATTTATTATTTTTCTTTATTTTAAATGATTTAATTAATTAAAGAAAATATTAAATATTAAACTTTATCAAATATTTTTAAAAAGTTGACAATCATTTAGATTATATTTTTCTAATCAATTTGGTATATTATTTATATTTTTCTGATTAACTAAATAAGAGATATGAATTTTTCCATTATTCAATTATTTCTGGAATTAGTAATCATTTTCTGAAAATAACAAAACAAGATTATGACGTCACAGTGATGTCACCTTGACATCACACAGAGAGGAATCCCTCTGCTGCTCTAGAAATCGAGTAATTTGTTGATTGAAACGTAGAATTGAGGGGATGGTGAGCTAAAGCTAATCGAGGCGAACCCAGGGGTGGCTGCGGTTTGGACCAATTGGTCACCGGAGCTGCTCCGGCGGCCAGTGGCGCGGCGGCGGTTGGCGGAGCACGGCGAGATGTCGATGCACGCACGCATAAACTGGATGGGAACCACCAGGAGGTGCAAGAGCTCACGAGGAATGCAGTGGCGAGGTCGTGATGGCGAGTTGAGGTCGAGGTCGTCGGCGGCTTGCAGTTTCTTGCGGCGGCCGGAGGTGAGAACGACGGTGCAATTCCGGGGATTCCCTCCATCGCAGCCCCTGATCTTGCTCGAGGAGAGGGAGGAGGACATGCCGGTTCTGGTTGTGCTCTCAGCTCCTCACGGGATGGCCGGAAACGGCGCCAACGGCCGGTGGCCGTACGGGCTTAGGGTTAGGGTTTGAGTTTTGTTTCACAGAAACAACGAGAGAGAGGAAGGGAGTGAGAAAGAGGAGGAGGGAATGCTCGACGGGGACGTCTCCTCTCTCCTTATCCTCGACGAGGAGGCAAGCAGGCAGGTCGTGGCAATGACGGTGAGGCCACGGCATAGATCTCCTCTACCTTCTGGCAGAGGAAGAAGAAAGGAAAACATAAAGGCGATTTTTGATACCCCCCTATAATTTCTATAATTTGCAATCAAGTCCTTCTGTTATAAAAAATGAGAAGAAAAGCTATGTTTTCTGGACTTTTTTGTGAACCTAAAAATTATTAAAAAATATATTTGGATAGCTCATCAAATTTGCAACCTCACCATGTTTTGTTTTGGTGATACTGAATAATGTTTGTATTTTTTTATTTAAAGTGCGAGATTAAGTGATTTTGTGATTTTCTCCTCTTTTAATTTATTTAATAGCTTTAAAATTATGCTAAAGCATTTTTAATAAAGGTACACACTCCATACTTGTGAATACCAAGGTGGTGTATCATAATTGGAAAATTTTAGGTATAATCCCTTATAGAAAATAATTTGCTAACACTACTTGGTACTGGTTCTATGCACTGTTGTGAAAACCATTTAGATATGGAATTTTATTCCATGTCACACCAAATGATTATAATGGTTGAAGGAACTTGTTTTATTTTTGTAATACTATGTTATTTTCATATTTACAACTCTTAGCAATTTTGGTTGGCATTTTACTGAGGTGTGTGTTCTCTATGTTTGCTATTTTTTTAACACTTGATCAAGTGGAAAACATGTATGGCTTTGAACTCTTATCTACTGGTTTTCCACATAGGTTCCAACATGGATATTATCTCATGTTGTTTTAGATCATATAATCATT
Organism: Alopecurus myosuroides; assembly: GCA_028641055.1. Lineage (NCBI taxonomy): Eukaryota > Viridiplantae > Streptophyta > Magnoliopsida > Poales > Poaceae > Alopecurus > Alopecurus myosuroides. Next base: position 419,241,079 of record CM054058.1, read on the forward strand.
TGTATGGTTATAAGTAGATGAATTTTTGTTATCATCTGTTAGTCTTACATATGAAAAGGATATGGAAAACAAAGTATTAAGCTTGTTACCATTAACCTCCACATATCAAGGCATGTGGATGAATTGGCTGGTTATAATTTCATACTTGATAGTTGTTACCATTAAAGATATTATTATGAGTTCCTCATCTCAGATGAGCTTGACAAGGACTAGAGATTATATGTTCTCTAATAATACCTAATGATTTACTGGATAATTTCTTATGATCCTTTTTCTGAGGTAGTGTTGCTTCTTGTGGTCTTCTGTTGCTTGATGTTCTTCTCTCTAGTTGTCACTTGTCTTTAGACATTGCCTTGGTCCTTTGCAAGTAATATCATCCCTTGATGGTCTCTTGACTTAAGAAATTCACCACTAAAGCTTGTAGGGGATATGGAGTGGTTCCTAGATGCTAACTTCAGTAGTAAGTTGTAGCTCCTGATGAAGTGAATACATTTGATTCCATAACCATATCCTTCTTGTGGTGTATTCAATTATGATGAAGATTAGCTTTATTGAAACTCAATTGTTTTAATGCTTACATGAATAATCTGTTCACAAGGTTGATCTGACCTTGTAATCAAATTATTCTTATATAACATCAAACTCTTGGATTTCAACATGTTGCTTGTTTTTCTTCCTTATCTTGGTTTCTTCCTTACTTATGACTTGTAGGTGTGGTTCAAGTTATAATGTGGTATATTATTTTCTCCTTGTTATACTTCTCCTTTTATGGATCATGATTTTGTATCTAACAGAATGTAGGTGTATTTTATAACATCAAGTTACCATATGCATATAAGTAGAATTTGTTAAGAAGTGGATCAGACTTGCCTCCAAATTACTAATCATATACAATAGGTTGAGATGTTCTAGGTGATTCAATATTCTGTTTGTTTGTGTATGACACTCAATTGTTTGAGTATACAAAAGTGATCTGTTAACAAGGTAGCTAGTCTTGTTATCAAACTATTTCTATATAACACTAACATTGGAGTATCACACTCTTTCAAGAGAGTTAATAAGATCAGATCAATATATAAGAGTTTCCAAATACTCTTATAGAAGATTATAATAGCACTCCTAGAACACTCTAAATAATCTTCTTGAAGATCTTCCTGTGGTAGTTCCTCTTCTCTTGTGGAATATCTTGGAGGAGATTGGGAAACAAGATACGTTGGTCTAACCAAAATAACAAGATCTAGATTAAGAGTTAGTTCATGCTTTTATTATCCTTCTATATACTTCTTATTTTATTTCCGAAAAGATAGATACTTGTTTCATACATGATTGGTTTTACTTAGTTTCCAATTTACTTCCTCTCATAGAGATTATAACTTGTTGTTGTTTATTACTTATATCCAGAGATCCTTTAGTTTTAAATGATAATTTGAATAGAGATGTGGAATGCTTATGAACTACTGAATTAATATAGGAAGTTGATCAATTGGTTCATTAATGTGTTAAGATTTCATATGCTCACTTGTATAAGATGATTGAGACAATGATCATAAGAAGATGATTGGGGTTTAATGATTTATGTCATAGTTGTTGTTGGTTCTCCCAGATGACATGATCTACTTTATATTCATCACTTTATTAACTTTGTCATTCATAATCCAGATATATAGATTTGGGAAGATCATATGTAATGATCAAGGTTTAACAGTAGTTTAAGAAGATTTATATCTTCTCTTAGGTACTTCTTTTATGGTTGAGGAGATATGTACATATTCGATAAATATGTTAATACAATTATTATGTCATTTCCCACTTGTGGGGTTTAACTTAATACTTGTTTGTATCACTTGTGTTCTATTGAAACTTTGTTATTTACTTGTGATGGTTCACCTGATACTTATGGGATGGTTTATAGAGATGTTGTGGAGATGAACTGATAACTTAGGGAGTTGTTGTTTTATAGAAGATCACATCTCTGTTAATGAGATGGTTAAGTTGTGTATTACTTATTTCTGAAATTATGATTATCAGTTATGAGATTTGGTTACTCATCCCTCTTTGAGTTCTAGATACCTAGTGAATTATCCCAAGTCACTTTTAGACTTGTGTTAAAGTTGTTGACAGTTTGTGTTGGTCAAAACCAATTTATGGTTTGTGTAACCAGATGATTTGGTTTCCTAAGATACTTGTTATAAAGATCATTCCAAATATACTCTTAACTAGATGAACTAGACCTATTTCATCATGTCAAGTGAAACTTTGGTCACTTTGATTCGTTTAAACTTTCGCGCCAAAATTTCCCGTACTTTTAGATGCATGCTTTGCAAATGCACATATTAAATTTAGATCCTTATAACTTCCCAAACACTCGGATGTTACACTACCCAAAATAATAGGACTAGGGTATTTATCCCCCATATCCATAATAATGAAATCAACGGGTACAAAAGTCATGTGCAATTCAATCATAACATCTTTTACTTGACCTATAGCATGTTTAGTAGAGTTATCAGCAAGGACAAATTCACTTGAGCACTTTTCTAAATTTTCTAGTTCTAGCAATTCATATAATTCTTTAGAGAGTACCGATACACTAGAACCTAGATCTAACATAGCATGGTGAATTTATTTTCCAATTGAAACTAGCACCTTGGGGATCCATGCATCCCCAAGATTAGGAGGTATCATGGCCTCATTCTTGTACCTATCAATTTTTTCTTGCAAGACATGATTAGCAATATAAGATCCAAAGCCAGGTTGATTAACATTTATAGTGGGATCACTAGCAAATTTTTGTAGAGTAGCAATAAGTTCTTGCAAGCTACTTTTTTCTAAATCAAGCAATGGATCCTTAATTTCAGTAAGCATTATAATTTCCTCTACTTTACTCTCTAATTTATCTAGCATGCTTGATTCATGAGGACTAATTTCATCTTTACTAGCAAGATAAGACATATATGGAAGTAAATATTCAGGGTACTTCACTATTTCATTCAAAGTTTCTTCTAAGCTAGTAGGGACATGCTCACTTGTATTCTCAGCAATATGATCAATATTTTCAATAATAGGAGCAGCAATAGTAATAGAATTTATTCCTACACTAGGTTGTGCTTGTGGCTTTCCTGCTGACATGCTTAATAGAGTTGCTTGATTATCAGCTAATTTTGACAATGCTTTATCTAAATTCGAAGATTGAAGTTGCAATCCTTTAATATCACTACTAATGGATGCAATAGACTTATTTAACTCATGTATCATAGCATTGTGACTAGCAACTTGTTCCATAAGTAATTTATTAGATTCAGAAATTTCACTAGAAGGCTTCCACTTATTTTCATTAGCATTAGGATATGGAACAAAAGGTTTATTTGGCACATAAGGAGGTTTACTATATGAATTGTAAACATTACCAAAACCATTGCATATAATTCCTAACAAAATTAACATCCACACTTTTAGAATTACTACCAACTAGCTCCTGCAAAGGACATTCTCCATATTTTGTTTATTAATAAAAGCAAGAATAGTGTCCATTTTAGAAGACAAATCATTGGTTTCTTCAATTGAGTTTATTTTCTTAGTGGGATTGGGTGCTCTTTAAGTATTCCATTGAATATAATTTTGCAATATGCTTTCTAATATACTCTTAGCCTCACCTACAGTTTTACTCATAAAGGCACCTCCAGCAGCAGAATCAAGTATATTTCTAGACATGTAGTTTAGACCATTATAAAAAGAGTGTAGTATGGTCCATTCATTTACTCCATGTGATGGGCATGTTCTAATTATTAATTTAATTCTATCCCATGCCATGGCTACATGTTCATTATCATTTTTCCTAAATGACAGGATATTGTTCCTATTTTGCAAAATTTTAACGGGAGGATAATATTTCTTAATGAAAGCTTCTTTTAAATCATCCCAATACTTTATACTAGATGTAGGTAGTGAAAGTAACCATTCTTTAGCCTTTCCTCTAAGTGAAAAAGGAAATAATTTCAGTTTTAAAACACTACTTTCCACATTTTTAAATTTTTGCATATCACATATTTCCATGAAATCATGAAGATGCATAGAGGCATCCTCCATAGCACTACCACCAAATTGCTCTCTAGTAATTAAATTCAATAAACTAGGACTTACTTCATAGCTTTCAGCTTGTATTTCAGGTGTAGTAATTCGCCTAGCAATGAATTGGTCATTGGGTGTATTTGTGTAGTCACTTAATTTAGTTCAATCACCCATTTTAACAGTTTTTATGTAGTTTTTAATTTTTAATGCAAAACCGAAAAGTAAAGTAACTAGGCAAATTCGAAATACTAAAATAAGCTATATAACTAAATGCAAAACTAAAATAAAATATGCAAGACAAAACAAAAACAAGAACAAAAACAAAACAAAAACAAAAACAAGACAAGAAACAAAACAATCTACTTGAAAGAAGGTGGAGATAGAAAGGACGGTACTCACGTAGGTGCAACCTCCCCAAGATTAGGTGTTTGCACACCTTGTTGGTGATGAAGACTTCTTGTGAGCTCCCTTGGACAACTCCTTCACCTATGGCTCCCCGGCAACGGCGCCAGAAAAACGCTTGATGGCTAGGTTGAGACTCCAAGTGCAGAGTGTGTAGCTAATGGAAAGCCTTCTTCCCCACGAGGGTGACTCGAGGGTTTATATCGAACTCTTGGGGAGCCAGTATTTCAGCAGTTGTCTTCCAAGCTTCCTCCAGGATCCTGCAAACAAGTAGAGAATTTTGTGCCCTCAACCTCACCAAGTGGTTGTCAAGCACAAGGTGTGAGACTTCTAAATGGCAATGCAAAACTGAAAGTAAATGTGCAATAATTAAATCTACTACTAAATGCAAATGAGAAAATAAATATGCAATGGATTGTTTTTGTATTTTTTTGATGCAAGTGGTGATGGAGATAATGTAAATTCGAATTGGATATGCAAGTAAAGTAAAGTGCAAGTAATGTAAATTGCATCAAACTAACTAGAGTGTTTTCTTATAATTAAAATAGGACCGGGGTTCATGGTTTCACACTTGCATTCTCTCAAATAAAGTGGTAGACGGTGGACATAAAGAATTACATGTGAGATTACAATAACATGTTTAACATTGAGTACTTTCATATGGGCATCACGTCCTAGCATAGAGATCTCTACGGTCATATTGATCCCTCTTATACTCCACCAAGATGCGAAATAAATCATAAAAACCAGAGTATAGCTTTAAGCAATGTGACATGAAGTTGAAGTAAGAACTTGCTAGATCTAGTCATGGATATTGATTAGTGTCACTTGAAATCCCCGGTAATAAGGTACTCCTTTTTATCCCTATTGAGGTAACTAAGAAAGGTTTAACAAAACCTAAGTGGATCGCTGAACTTCTGTCACTTTCACAGCACTAGCCACCCCCCGTTACTCCAACTAATGCACCCATCACCCCACACACGCTCTCAAGAACTAGATTGATCAAAGCTAGCAAATAAGAACGAGGTACATAAGATACATCTACTCAAATAAATCAAGAGAAACAGTTGCAATCTCAGATTCAATAACTCATAGAAAAGATCCACCACATAGGAATTACAACGGTGCCCGTAATCATGTGAGGCAGCTCATACGGATCTAATTAGTGAAGCACATAGAGCGAGAGATACAAGTGCTACTTCCACAAACCCATAGCCCTGGGGTGGACTACTCCCTCTTCATGGAGATGTCGATGGAGATAACGTTGGAGGGGTAGGAGATCACACCGGCGGCGCCCCACCGGAGTTTTCCCCCTCCAATCTGGAACTTCTGGTCTCTGTTTTGGTGTTTCGGCGTTTCGGCGGCGCTCTCCTCCGTAAGGGTACATGGGACCCTTTTTATAGTCGGTTTTAGGTCAAGACGGAGTCGGTAAGTCGAAGATGGAAGGAATTGGGGACACAGGGGCCAAAAGGGGGCCTCTCACACGGCCAAGGAATCTAGCCGCGTAGAGGGTCCTCTTTTGGGCCTCCTTGCCCAATTCTCGTGGATCCTTCGCCCGCAAATCTTCTCCCTTCAAGAAAATGACCCCCGCAGATTTTCAGGTGATTTCGCGGAAGTTTGCCCCCTGAAACGTCAAAAATATAGAAAACGGGGTTTCTGACAGGCAAGGTTAATTTCACAAAAGTTGCGGGACTTTGTAATTTAACCCCAAAATACTATAAAACATTGAATTATACCCTTATATGATGCAATATGTAATAGAAAACCATGTGAAAATATGCTAAATTCATCTATGCATTTTACATGCATCACTCGGCCACTTTTCTGTTGACTGCCCAGACCGTGCAGACAAGAAAGGGAAGAAAGGCTCCAAGAATGTCAACGTGGTGACCGCTAGCAACATTGATGGGTACGGTAATATACCGATCGTACTTTCAGTTTTTCAATCTCCATGTTGGTGGATTGATACAAGTGCTAATGTTCATGTGTGTGCTTACATCTCTATGTTCACTTCTTATCAGGTCACACGGGATTCTTCCGTCCTAATGGAGAATGTCTCACATGTTTCTGTTCGTGGTGTTGGCACGGTAGATCTGAAGTTTACTTCGGGGAAGATCGTGCAGCATGTCCCTTCTATGAATAAGAATCTCGTCAGCGGCTCCCTTCTTTGTAGAGATGGGTTTCAAGTGGTGTTTGAGACCAATAAAGTAGTTGTGTCGAGATTTGGACAATTTATTGGTAAAGGCTATGAGTGCGGAGGCTTATTCCTATTTTCTCTTTCCGAATTTTGCAATAAGTCAGTAAATCATATTTGTGGCAATGTAGATTCAGATGATAGTGTTTGGAACTCTCGTTTATGTCACGTTAATTTTGGTTTACTGTTTCGGCTATCCAGTTTAATTTTAATTCCGAATTTCACCATTGTCAAAGGTTCTAAGTGCCATAGTTGTGTGCAAGGTAAGCAACCTTCGAAGCCTCACACGGCAGCTGAGAAGAGACACTTGGCACATCTTGAACTTATACATTCTGATCTATGCGAGATGAATGGTGCGTTGACAAAAGGTGGAAAGAGATATTGCATTACACTCATTGATGCTGCTGCTAGATTCTGCTATGTTTATTTGTTGCAAACTAAAGACGAGGCTTTAGAATACTTTAAAATCTATAAGGCTGAAGTTGAAAATCAATTAGAGAGAAAGATCAAACATTTTAGGTCGGATCGTGGTGGAGAGTATTTCTCCAAAGTATTTGATGAATTCTGTGAGGAACACGGTATTATTCACGAGAGGACGCCTCCCTACTCGCCACAATCAAACGGAATTTCTAAGAGGAAAAACCGCACGCTGACCGACTTGGTGAATGCCAAGTTAGACACTTCTGGTTTATCTAAGGCATGGTGGGGGGAGGCTCTTTTGACTTCGTGTCATGTCCTGAATAAAGTTCCTAATAAGAAGAAAGAGAAAAGCCCTTATGAGGAGTGGGTTGGGAGAAAACAATCATTTTCTTATTTGCGTACTTGGGGATGCTTGGCGAAAGTCAACGTTCAAATTCCAAAGAAATGCAAACTCGGACCAAAAACAGTGGATTGTATCTTTCTGGGCTATGCTCAGCGTAGCATTGGTTATAGATTTCTAGTGGTTAAATCCGAGGTACCCGATATGCATGTTGATACTATTATGGAATCTCGTGATGCAACATTTTTTGATCATATGTTTCCTATGAAAGATATGCATAGCTTTGCTGAATTTTCTTCTAAATTAATTCCGGAATCTAGTACATCTAATGATCATACTGAACAACAACATGATGGGAAATTCCTTGAGAAGGATAACAATGAAGCTCCTAAACAGAGTAGGAGACGGAGGATTGAAAAATCGTTTGGTGATGATTTCATTGTGTACCTCGTGGACAATACTCCTACGTCTATTGCAGAGGCATTTGCATCTCCATATGCAGATGACTTGAAAGAAGTTTTCCATAACGAGATGGAATCCATTCTTTCTAATGGGATGTGGGAGTTATCAGAACGAACTTATGGTTCTAAGCCAATTGGCTGCAAGTGGGTGTTCAAGAAGAAGCTAAGGCATGATGGTACTATTGAGAAGTACAAGGCAAGGCTTATAGCCAAGGGCTACACCCAACGAGAAGGCAAAGATTACTTTGACACCTATTCACATGTTGCTAGACTGACCACCATCTGTGTACTACTCTCCCTGGCTGCCTCTTATGGTCTTATCGTTCATCAAATGGACGTAAAGACAACTTTCCTTAACGGAGAGTTGGAAGAGGAAATCTATATGGATCAACCTGATTGGTTTGTGGTAAAAGGTGAAGAGAGAAAGGTGTGCAAATTGTTAAAATCTTTGTATGGACTGAAGCAGGCACCTAAGCAATGGCATGAGAAGTTCGAAAGAACTTTAACTTATGCGAGCTTTGTCATTAATGAGGCTGATAGGTGTGTATAGTACCGCCATAGTGGGGGTGATAATGTTATATTATGCTTGTACGTTGACGACATACTTATTTTCGGTACTAGCTTAATTGTGATAAATGAGGTCAATTCTTTTCTATCAAAGTGCTTTTATATGAAAGATCTGGGAGAAGCTGATGTACTGAACATTAAGCTTATTAAGCATGAGAGTGGGATTACATTGACGCAATCACACTATGTTGAGAATGTCTTGAGATGTTTCGGATTTATTGATAGCAAGCCATCTCCAACACCTTATGATCCCAGTGTGACGCTTCGAAAGAACAACAGGATTGCAAGAGATCAATTGAGATACTCTCAAATAATAGGTTCACTCATGTACCTTGCGAGCGCGACGAGACGTGACATCTCTTTTGCTGCAAGAAAATTGAGTAGGTTCATGTCAAACCCGAGTAATGATCATTGGCATACACTTGAAAGGGTCATGCGCTATCTGAATGGTACTATGAGCTATGGGATTCATTATTCGGGGCACTCTGCTGTGCTTGAGGGATATAATGACTCCAACTGGATTTCAGATGTAGATGAGCTCTATGCCACAAGTGGATATGCATTTCTTCTTGGAGGTGGTGCAATGTCATGGAGGTCTTGCAAACATACTATATTGACGAGGTCAACCATGAAAGCAGAACTTACTGATTTAGATACAGCCACTGTTGAGGCAGAATGGCTGCGTGAGCTTGATGTCTACGCATGCTTATATTCTTGTAGACAGTGTTGGGCCTCCAAGTGCAGAGGTTTGTAGAACAGCAGCAAGTTTCCCTTAAGTGGATCACCCAAGGTATATTGAACCCAGGGATGTAGAGGTCAAAGATATCCCTCTCAATCAACCCTGCAATCAAGATACAAGAAGTCTCTTGTGTCCCCAACACACCCAATATACTTGTCAGGTATATAGGTGCACTAGTTCGGCGAAGAGAGAGTAAAATGCAAGTAATATGGATGATTATAAGTAATAATAATAATCTGAAATAAATATGGCAGCAAGCAAACATGTAGCAAAACATGTGGAAAATGGTGTTTCAATGCTTGGAAATAAGGCCTAGGGCTCCTACTTTCACTAGAGGACACTCTCAACAATGAAAACATAATTGAATGCATAAATATCATCTCTTCACTATGCTACTCCGAACCACTCTCCGGTCGAATAATGAACACTAATAATTGCATAGGGTTTTAACAGCACTCCTCAAGTCTATATTCCCTCTCTAGGGCACCCCAATGTCACTACGAGCGCCATAAATTAGTACTAAACAAACGCCATAATTTCATAGGTTCATCTTCCAACACAAGATATAAATATCATGCTAAACCACAGGGTGCACACACTATCACCTTTACCCCGTGATCAAAGTGTTTACGGAGATAACAAAACCACCTGAGTAGCATAACAGATGAAGATCAATCTACATATTCAACTATATTACAAAGCTCATGATCACATAAAGATCACACCATGGGAGAGAGAGAGATGAACCACAAAGCTACCGGTAGAGCCCTCAGCCTCGGTGGAGAACTACTCCCTCCTCATCGTAGGAGACACCAACGGCGATGGAGATGGCGGTGGAGTCGGTGGAGATGGCTTCTGTGGGCATTTCCCCGTCCCGGCAGGGTGCCAGAACAGAGATCTGTCCCCCGAAACTTGTCGGCGGCCGTGGCGGAGCTACGGATGTATTTCGTGGAAAAGGTCGATTGCCCTAGGGTTTAGGCATCGGGGAGTATATATGGGCAAAAGGGCGATGCCAGGATGTGGCCAGGGCGCCCACACCACTAGGTGTCACGGCCAGGGGGACCCGCGCCACCCCATGGTGTGACCACCATGTGGCCCCCCCTCCAGGGCTCTTCGGGACTTCTGGAAGCTTCCGGGACTTTTAGGACTTCTAGCTTTCGAATTTTCCTATTCCGAGAATATTTCCAGAACTTTGCATAGAAATCACTTTGCATCATGAAGAGTATCTTAAATAAAGGATCATGGATAATAATGCAAAGAAAAATAAACGTTGTTTCAGGTATAGAGAAAGCATGGCAAAGTGGTATTTGGCTAGTCCTTAAGAGTGGGACAAAACATAAATGTCAGGACACTTTCAAAGTTCAAGAGGGAGACTAGAACAAATAATATTACATCATGAAGTAATTATTGATGTTTATGGGACAAATGCACATAGAACTCAGAACGGAAAAAATGCTCTCTCAACTGTGCATAAAGTTAGAAGATGGAGACTCAACATAAAAGTAAAAGAAAGGCCCTTCGCAGAGGGAAGCAGGGATCACTCATGTGCTAGAGCTCTTTATTTTATAAATCATAGGTATTAAAAGTTAGACATTTGTGGAGGAATCTCTATATTTTAGGAGGGGTGTATGCTAGTGTCAACGAATGGTAAACATACAATACAGTACGTCACAAGCCAACTGGATTCACAAGAGCGGCTCCCATGGTGAAGGACGCAACAGGTGTAGAAGGTCATCCCTCTTTCTCTTTTGTTTACAGAATTATGCTTTGACTGGTATAATCAGGGGCAGAAATAGTGAAGAGAATTTGTTTGTATTATTTTGGGGCTGGGCACCCCGCTGCCAGCTCTTCTATCATTTCGATAAGCGGATGAGGCCACTAGTCCAGGGTGTGAAATCCAATCAACAAGTGAGATAAAGATTTTTTTTTTATTGACGTCCTCATGAGCAAAAACAAGAACACAGAGCAGGAGTAATTTTGAAGGTTTTAAAGGTAACACATGAGCAATTTACTTTGGAATGGCAGTTAAATACCACATGTAGGTAGGTATGGTGAACACAATGGGAAAATTTTGGTTTAATGGAGTTTGGATGCACGAGTAGAGCTCATACTCAGTACATGTGGAGGCTAGCAAAAGACTGGGAGCGACAAATCAAGAGAGCATAAGAGCCATAATCATGCATAGTGCCATAAGCATCATTAATTAAAGCATAAGCGGTATCACAAGTTCAAAAACTAAGTGCTCATGGAGGCTATTCGTTACTGGTTTGTAGTCATAAACATGGTGTGAGCATGCGCCAAGTCAACCAAATAAAACATTCGAAAGATAATACCATATATTGATGTTGTACTATGACAAGAACAAGTCATGAATCTTTCAAAACATATTAAACACTCTCAGCTATTTGAGGCTATTCATTCTACTCAATAACCACAAGGATGTAAAACTAAAATAACATTTAGCATGGCATGAAAAAGTTATAGCCACAGTTTATACAAGCTTCTACTTGCAGTGTTATAAATTCTACTTCAAGCAGCAGTTTCTTTTCCCAACAAGCACCATACAAGACATGTTTTAACAAAAATTATCTACATGATACATAAATAAAACATGAGGGTACTCACATAACACTACTAAAACTAACAGCTCTGAATAAGAGATATGTGAAAACAAGGGCTAAACGTAGTACTAGCAAAAAGTGAACACTCACAGAACAATGAGAATGAAAACTAGACTGTTCTAAGCAATGAAAACAGAGCGTGTCTCTCTCCCCCACAAGTATGATAAGATACAATCATAAACTACAACAAAGAAAACTAAACAAACTAAAAGCAAAAACAGAAGACGCTCCAAGTAAATCACATAAGATGTGACCGAATAAAAATATAGTTTTACTAGAAGTGACCTGATAATTTGTTGATGAAGAAGGGGATGCCTTGGGCATCCCCAAGCTTAGACGGTTGAGTCCTCTTGGAATTTTCTGATATGTACCACCGGGGAATCCCCAAGATTATGCTTTTCACTCTTCTTGATCGCATCATATCATCCTCTTCTCTTGACCCTTGAAAACTTCCTTCACATCAAAATTCTCACAATCTTCATTAGCAACGTTAGTGCAATCGAAGTAATAAACTCACATGGTTCAGTTTCAACACAAGACTATCAATCAAAAACATATTAGCTACTTTCACAACTTCTTTTATAACTCTTCTTCTCAAAAGAACACCAAAAGAAAGAGATTAAGAAGCAAATGCAATAATTGGCACAAATCTGTCAAAACAGAATAGCAGGTAGAGATTTATTTTTTTCGAAAATCTTCTGTTGCTCAAACAAAAAAGTGGTCAACTAAGAAAAATTGCGTATATAACTCAGGAATTAGCGCAAAGAAAGCTCATGTACTTTTTAATTTTCTTTGATTTCATACGTAATTAACAGTGGAAATAAAAAATATGTTTCCTGCGCAGAATCTGAAATATAGTCGCAACTTTCCACTGGAGGCTTTACTTAGCTCAAGAAAAACACAAAAGAAAAGATACAGAGGGGTTTCTAAGGAAATATACAAGACCCAGATGCAAATCACACCAAAGAAAACAAAGGAAAATAGAACGAAAACAGAGAAATAAAACGGGTCGTCTCCCGGTAGCGCTTCTCTTTAACGCCTTTCAGCTAGGCATAATGATTGTTAAAAGATGCTCACATAAGAATAAGATTTAAAGAACAATAAGAGAGAATCAAGAAGAAAATATAAAACACATTTAACTCTAACCCACTTCCTATGAAAAAGAATCTTGCATAAAAACAAGTCATGAAAACACAAAGCAACAAGCATAGGAAAGCAAAATAAGTGCAACTTCATAATTTTCAACATAAAGAGGGGAAACTTGATATTGTTAAGATGCATAAAATTATGTTTCCCTCTCTCATAATAACTTTCAGTAGCATCATGAATGAAATTAACAATATAACTATCACAAGAAACATTCTTAACATGAGCCACATCCATAAAAGAATTAATACTCTCCACATAAGCATAGTCATTCTTATTAATAGTAGTGGGAGCTAATTCAACAAAATAGATATCATTATCATTCTCATCACCATAATCATCAAACATAGGAGGCTTATTGTAATCATTATTAATTTTCTCCTCAATAGTAGGTGGACTGAAAATATCATATTCATCATTGTAATCATCATATATAGGAAAAATAATATCATCATAAGCAATAGAATAGTTATCCTCCAAAATGTGTTTATTTGTAAACATATCATCATTTTTACTAGGAGAAGATTATCAAGCATATAATCATCATTAGCAGAAGGATTTTCAAACACATCATCCATAAGTTTAGAGCTTTCTATATCATCATTTTCAATATCAAAAGTAGTGTGCTCTTCCCAATCATAATAACTACTATATGTAACAGGCATAGGCTCATCATAAAAGCAAATTTCTCCTCCGTGCTTGGGGAACTAAAAAGTCCATTTTCATATAAACTAGCTTACCCAAGCTTAGACTTTTCCATAACATTAGAAATAATAGTGTTCAAAGCATTCATACTAATAACATTGCTATTAGCATGCAAATAAAGTTCCATAGGTTTTTTATTTTCTCTTCAAACACTTCATGTCCTAATTCAAGATAAAGATTATAAAGTTCTCTCATATTTTTGTTATTTTCCATTAATTAAGCCTTACTAGTGAAAGAAAAGATACAATTGCAGAATCTCAAAGAAATAACTTCGAGCACTCACACCCGAGGATGTGAGTCCCTTTTACCTTACCTCCCCGGCAACGGCGCCAGAAAAGAGCTTGATGTCTACGCACGCTTCTATTCTTGTAGACAGTGCTGGGTCTCCAAGTGCAGAGGTTTGTAAAACAGCAGCAAGTTTCCCTTAAGTGGATCACCCAAGGTATATCAAACTCAGGAAGGTAGAGGTCAAAGATATCCCTCTCAAGCAACCCTGCAATCAAGATACAAGAAGTCTGTTGTGTCCCCAACACACCCAATATACTTGTCAGTATATAGGTGCACTAGTCCGGCGAAGAGAGAGTAAAATGCAAGTAATATGGATGGTTATAAGTAATAATAACAATCTGAAATAAATATGGCAGCAAGCAAACATGTAGCAAACAGACGGAAAACGGTGCTTCAATGCATGGAAATAAGGCCTAGGGCTCCTACTTTCACTAGAGAACACTCTCAACAATGAAGACATAATTGAATGAATAAATATCATTTCTTCACTATGCTACTCCGAACCACTCTCCGGTCGAATAATGAACACTAATCATTGCGTAGGGCTTTAACATCACTCCTCAAGTCTATATTCCCTCTTTAGGGCACCCCAATGTCACTACGAGCGCCATAAATTAGTACTAAACAAACACCACAATTTCATAGGTTCGTCTTCCAACACAAGATATAAATATCATGCTAAACCACACGGTGCACACACTATCACCTTTACCCCGTGATAAAAGTGTTTACGGAGATAACAAAACCACTTGAGTAGCATAAAAGATGAAGACCAATCTACATATTGAACTAGATAACAAACCTCATGATCACGTAAAGATCACACCATGGGAGAGAGAGATGAACCACATAGCTACCGGTAGAGGCCTCAGCCTCGGGGGAGAACTACTACCTCCTCATCATAGGAGACACCAACGGCGATGGAGATGGCGGTGGAGTCGGTGGAGATGGCTTCCGGGGGCACTTCCCCGTCCCGGCAGTTTGCCAAAACAGAGATCTGTCCCCCGAAACTTGTCAGCGGCGGCGGCGGAGCTACGGATATATTTTGTGGAAAAGGTTGATTCCCCTAGGGTTTATGCATCGGGCAGTATATATGGGCGAAAGGGAGATGCCGGGAGGTAGCCAGGGGGCCCACACCCCTAGGTGGCGCGGCCAGGGGACCCACGCCACCCTATGGTGTGGCCACCCTGTGGCCACCCTCCGAGGCTCTTCGGGACTTATAGAAGCTTCCAGGACTTTTAGGACATCTGGCTTTCAAACTTTCCAATTCCGAGAATATTTTCAGAACAACTATTCTGAAACTAAAAACAACAGAAAACAGGGAACTGGCTCTGTGGCATCTTGTTAATAGGTTAGTCCGTAAAATCGATAAAAATGACATAAAGTGAAAAGAAAACATGTGGGAAACAACATGAAAACAACATGGAACATCAGAAATTAGGGATACGTTTATGACGTATCAGAGCTCTTGATGGACTTGCTGGTGGTTGAGAAACCATTTCCGGCTATCCTCATGAACCGTGACAATCAAACGGTGATTGCCAAGATGACCTGTTCTAAGGATAATGCGAAGTCATCGTCAAAATACGTTTGAAGTCTGTTAGGAAATTGAGAAATTCCAGAGTAATTACTGTTACGTATATTCAAAGAGACAATAACTTGGCAGATTCCTTTACGAATGGACTACCGCGTAATTTGATGGATAGTGCATCAAGGGAGATGGGTATGAGGCCCGTGAGCGTTACACCATAGTGATAACCAAACCTATGTGATCGGAGATCCCGTGAATTAGGACCTGGAAAGAACAAGCTAGCGGTTTAACTGAGGAGAGTATTTGGTAAACCCTCTCTAAGTGGTGATGCATAACTCTCAAAGAGCTGTAAGGCAGGTTGGCAACATGCCTTAATTTGTTTATGTTCACTATTCATAGCAAGGATGTTGTCCTACAGAGCATTCTTGAAGGAACACACCTATGTGAGTCCGACTGTAAACGTCGCAGTCTATGAGATGTGGGTGATCTCTAGTAAACTCATGAAGAGACCACGGAGTATGATGCATATGCTCCACCCGCGGGGTAGGCTACTAGCAGCCAGGTACTAGTTAAGACTTTGAGTAAAGTCTATTGGCACAAAACTTGCAATTCAAGGTATAGTCCATTGTTCAAGTTGCTGATAGACGTAGCTTAAGGCTCTAGTCGGAAGTTCAACATAATAGTCTCTGCTGAAGCACTAGTATATAAACAAGTAGCGAGGATTGGCAAATCTTCAAATGGGCATTTCAGATCTGGTGGGGGGTTGCTGAAATATTGGGCCCAATATGGGCAAGCCCAATAAGGAATCCTGAAATCTCAAAATGGCCAATGTATACTAGTGAGTGGTGGGAGTGGGAAGTTTAGTCCCACATTGGAAATTGGAGGAGTTGCACACCATCTTATAAGGTGGAGTGCTGTAGGACTTGTATGTAAGTGAGAAGAGGAGAGCCTCTCGCGCACTCCTCCTCCTCCGCCGCCGCTCGCTCGACTCGACTCGACACGTCCCGACTGCGTTTCGTGAATCAAGCATCGAGCCTTGAGCCGAGACAATATTTGTCTTTATTTTGCTGTTTTGGAAAACCGATTTGTTCGGGTCGCTCCCGTATCGTGTGCTGCAACCGACTCGGACGTGTGGCGTGGGCCTGCCACGTTGCACCCGTTAGGGTTTTCCGAACCATGCTATAAAACACAGGCATCCTGGGCGCTGTACACACACCGAAACCAATCTAGGTTTGCCACACCTCGTTCCCTTGCATTGCCACCGTAGACTACTCCATCCCGAATGCCGGCGTACACTGACGAACGGGAGAGCAGGTCTCGGGAACCAGTCGTTTTTGTGATCCTTTACGGGAGAGGGCGAATTAGATTTTTGGGAAGCGCTTCGCGCGACTGCTCGCTGCTTTCTTGACGGCTCGTCTGCCTAGCAAGTCAGGCGGTGCTGCGTACCGCCGCCTCAAGCGTTGTCTACTCCGACCCGTCATCGCCAACATTATCATCAACAACATTTCTACAAACGATCGGTACGGAATTTGTGTCCCGATCTCTCTGTTTAACATGTTTACTGTTTACATGTTTAGGCAGATCGTGTTGATGTTGTTCATGTTGTCTACTGCATCTAGTATGCTCGAGTTCTACATGTTAATAGCTGCTTTTGACATGATTTATATTCTGAAATTAATCGTGAAAATTATGCCTAACTAGTAGAACAGTAGATGCCCTCGGCGAGCACCCTGTGCAAAAGGTGAGGCTGCCGTAGTAGACGTGAAGCATAAGCGTCGTCGCCTGCTGTTCCGGCGCCGCTTCGAAGATCTGCATTATGCACGCGCCCGCCGTGCCCAATGCTGAAATTTGGGATGGGCTATTAGCCCATTAGGAAATTTCTATTTAAATCCCTAAGGCCCATGCAGCCATAGCAAGTGTTGGAAGTTTAGTCTCATATTGCTAGTTGGGAGAGTTTTGCACCAGTTTATAAGGTGAGCTCTGTCTCCACTAGTGTGAGTTAGTATGAAGAGAGAGGAGTTGTGGAGGTGTTCCACACGCGCGATCCACCTCCACCGCCGCCTGCCTCGCCACGTCTCACCTCGTCACGACACGTCACGACGCGCCGCGGGTTTCGGGAATGAGCCGAGCCGATGCCTTTATTTTGGCAGTCGGAAACGGAGAGTCAACAGACACGCCAATAATATGAGACGTCATATTAATTGTTGTCTATTGCGCCACATTTATTTTGGTAACAGCCGCGTGCAGTAAAACGCCGCATTGATCACGTGGTAACCGCGCGCAGTAAAACGACGCATTGATTACGTGGTAACGGCTGTAGTAGACGCCAAATTAATTTGTGAGCTGAGCGTTCTCCTACCCGGCCGTGCCTATATATTGAGGGGGCAGGGCAGACACAAAAACACAACTCATACACGCCGACTCCTTGCGCCCACTATCGTTCCACCTCCTGTTGCTGCCGACGGTGATCCCATCCCGTCTACCGCGTACACGGCCGACGGGAGAGCAGGCCTCCGAAACCCCGTCTCTCCAGATCCTGTACGGGAGAGGAGCGATTAGGTTTTGGGGAGCGTCTCCTACACGATTGCTCGCTGCCGTACGTCTACTTCCACTACTACCGCATCGTCCTCATCGTCAACATGGCCACCGAGGCCGAACGAGCTGCTGCTGCCGCCACTGCTGCCACTGAGTCCGTCACTGCTGCTGAGGCCGTCTCCGCTGCTGCTGCCGCCGCCGCGGCTGCCACCTCTCCTACGGCTACTGCTAACTGGCCGACCGGAGGGTATAACACATTAATCCCTGTTCTTATTATTTCTATGTCTGCAATACTAGTAGTTTGCGTAGATGTATCTACTATCAATCTAGTATGCAGAAACGTGGTAAATTATCAGTATGTTTATGTCATACTCATGATTTATACTTGGATTAAATTAATCCGTAAATTGCCTAAATTTCTAACAGTCCAAAAACCTAATATGTGTAGGCAATTTTCAATTCATGGTTTTGCTACTGCACTGAAACCGGACCCGTTTACGGGGACGTACTTTAAGCGTTGGCAGACCAAAACAATCTTACGGCTCACGGCTATGAACGTGTTCTGGATCGCCGGTGTCACTCCCACGGGAACGATTACTCCTGAACAGGAGATGGCGTTTAGGGATGCCACCGTCGTCTTTGTTGGATGCGTTCTAAGCATGATCGGATATAAGTTTGTTGACGCATATTTACATATGCGAGTTGCCAAGGACTTGTGGGAGGAGCTCAAATCTAAATTCGGCGCAACCGATGCTGACAGCGAGATGTACAGTATAGAGCAGTTCCATGACTACAGAATGGTCGAAAACCGTTCTGTATTGGAGCAGACTCATGAGATACAGTGCATCGCTAAGGAGCTTGAAATTCTCAAGTGCGTGCTACTGGGTAAGTACGTCGCGGGATGCATAATCGCCAAGCTGCCGAATTCCTGGAGGAACTTTGCCACTACTCTGAACCATCAGAGGCGTGAATTCTCAGTAGAGGATGTCATCGGCCATCTGAGTGTTGAGCAGAACTCAAGGGCAAAGGACTCGCATGGAAAAGGGAACGAAGGGACTTCTGCAGACAGTATGGTACAGAAGAACTACAACTCCCACAAGAACAAGGCGAGGACTGGTGTCCAGCAGAATACCGACTTCAAGAAGAAGGCTAAGAATACCTTCAAGAAGGATAAGAAGAAAGATGGCTGCTTCACTTGTGGTTCACTGGAACACTAGGCTGTGAAGTGCCCAAAGAAGTACGTGAAGCCAGGACAGGATTCCAAGGCTGTCAACATGATTGTGAGCAACAATGAGAATGGTGCACCTGGGTATGGTAATTTGTTTACTATATTTTCAGTTTGTTAGTCTACTGAATGGTGGATTGACACAGGTGCAAACATTCATGTGTGTGTGCTGACATCTCATTGTTTTCTTCTTATCAGGTCACAATGAACGGGTCCGTATTGATGGGGAACGGCGCAAGTGCTTCAGTACTTGGTGTTGGCACGGTCGATCTGAAGTTTACTTCGGGAAGGATCCTGCAGCTCAAGAACGTGCAGCATGTCCCCGCCATCAAGAAGAATATCGTTAGTGGCTCCCTTCTATGTAGAGAAGGATTTAAGTTGGTTTTTGAGTCCAATAAAGTAGTTGTAACGAAATATGGACTGTTTGTTGGAAAAGGGTATGAGTGCGGAGGTCTGTTCCGCTTTTCCCTCGCTGATTTCTGTAATAAAGTCGTGAACAATATTCATTCGAGTGTTGATGAAACATAAGTTTGGCATTCACGTCTTTGTCACGTTGGTTTCAGTTGCATGACGCGGTTAGCAAAATTAAATTTAATTTCAATTTTCACTTTAGCCAAAATTTCTAAGTGTCATTCGTGTGTGCAAGCAAAGCAACCTCGTAAGCGCCATAAGGCTGCTGAGGAGAGACACTTGGCACCATTAGAACTCATACATTCTGATCTATGTGAGATGAATGGTGTGTTGACTAAAGGTGGAAAGAGATACTTCATGACGTTAGTAGACGATTCCACTAGATTTTGCTATGTATATCTGTTAAACACTAAAGATGAGGCTCTACACTACTTTAAAATCAATAAGGCAGAAGTTGAGAATCAACTTGAAAAGAAAATTAAACGAATCCGGTCAGATCGTGGTGGAGAGTATTTCTCTAATGAGTTTGACTTTTTCTGTGCGGAACATGGTATTATTCATGAGAGAACGCCTCCCTATTCACCTCAGTCAAATGGGGTTGCCGAACAGAAAAACCGTACTCTAACTGATTTGGTTAACGCCATATTAGATAAATCAGGTTTATCCAAGGCATGGTGGGGGAGGCTATATTGACATCATGTCATGTCCTGAATAAAGTTCCGACAAAAGATAATGAGGTCACTCCCTATGAGCAATGGGAGGGGAGAAAAACAACACTCTCATACTTACGTACCTGGGGATGTTTGGCGAAAGTCAATGTGTCGATCCCCAAAAAGTGTAAACTTGGACCAAAGACCGTGGATTGCGTTAATTTGGGATACGCTAAGAATAGCGTTGGCTATAGATTTCTAGTTGTGAAATCTGAGGTACCTGACGTGAAGGTCGATACAATTTTGGAGTCTAAAGATGCTACATTCTTTGAGGATATTTTTCCTATGAGAGATATGCAAAGCACTTCTAGACAGGAATCAGAGGAGACTCCTGAGCCTGCCATTCCTATGGAATATTATGAACAAACACATGATGAGAATCCTGAGAAGGATGGCGAGGAAACCCTTGGTAGGGGCAAGAGATAGAGGACTACAAAGTCCTTTGGTGATGATTTCCTTGTGTACCTTGTGGATGATACTCCCACTTCTATTTCAGAAGCTTATGCATCTCCAGATCTGACTAGTGGAGAGAAGTGGTCCGTAGCGAGATGGATTCCATCATGGCCAATGGAACGTGGGAGATCACTGAACGTCCTTATGGTTGTAAACCATTAGGATTTAAGTGGGTGTTCAAAAAGAATCTTAGGCCCGATGGTACGATTGAAAAGTACAATGCTAGACTTGTGGCCAAGGGTTACTCCCAGAAAGAAGATGAAGCAGATTCCTTTGATACTTATTCACCTGTGGCCAGACTGACCACCATTCGAGTATTACTCTCGTTGGCGGCCTCACATGGTCTTCTCGTCCATCAGATAGATGTTAAGACGGCTTTCCTAAATGGAGAGTTAGACGAGGAAATCTATATGCAACAGCCAGATGGCTTTGTGTTAGATGGTCAAGAAGAAAAGGTGTGTAAGATACTGAAATCTTTATATGATATGAAACAAGCACCTAAGCAATGGCATGAGAAGTTCAATACAACTTTAACATCTGTTGGCTTTATTGCTAATGAAGCTGACGAATGTGTATATTATCGCCATGGAGGGGGCGGAGGAGTTATATTGTGTTTTTATGTTGATGACATACTGATATTTGGGACCAACCTCAAAGTAATCAATGAGGTTAAGTCATTTCTATCCCAGAACTTTGAGATGAAAGATCTTGGTGTGGCTGATGTTATTTTGAACATCAAGCTATTGAGAGACAATGAGGGTGGGATTACACTTCTGCAATCCCATTATGTTGAGAAGGTTTTGAGTCGTTTTGGATATTCGGACTGCAAAATTTCTCCAACGCCATATGATCCTAGTGTGCGGATTCGAAAGTTCGAAGGCACAACTAAGGATCAGCTGAGGTACTCTCAAGTAATTGGCTCACTCATGTATCTAGCAAGCGCTACGAGGACTAACATCATGTTTGTTGCATGCTGTAGAAAGAATTATGCGCTATCTGAAAGGTACCGTGAACCATGGACTTCACTACAGTGGATATCCTTCGGTACTTGAAGGATATTGTGATGCGAATTGGATCTCTGATGCTGATGAGATGAAAGCCACAACTAGGTATGTGGTGTTTCCTGGAAGTCTTGCAAGCAAATGATCTTAACGAGATCGACAATGGAAGCAAAATTAACAGCATTAGACACGTCTAGTGTCGAAGCAGGATGGCTTCGAGATCTTTTGATGGACTTGCATGTGGTTTGTGACGCCCCTGGATCGGGTACTATGGGGATTTCAGCGTTCCCGCTAGAATCCACATAATATATGATCCCGAGTTGTCATTTCTGATACCATTACAACAGTTCACAAATAATCCACAACAACGACAGAAGAGATATATACAAGACGACTCAAACGAGTCAAGGATACAAATGATACAATACAAAGATCGAAATAACAGCGGAAGACGAAAATATCCGACTACGGACAAGATACAAGTTGTACTAAGAGTCCTGAAGATAACCGATGGCGTCCAATCCCTGCCCAGGCCAATCCGGAGGGATCCTGTAACAGCCCAAGTATGAAAACCTACCACTTAGAATGTTTGATTTCTTGTTATTAAAGTATTGCATCATGTCATCATATTGTTGCATTTGTTTCTTTTGTTTTGCATCTGTTATTCTTTGTTTTCACCATGAAAATCAAACAAATTCAACTGCTTTGTTTTCATACTTGTTCTGTTACAACTTTTGGAATAAAAATAACAAGTGAAAACAACCAAATTGTTCCATTTTATTTCATGTTGATCACTCCTTAAGTTGTTGGGTTTAATCAAACAATTACTTCAATCAATTACTTCAAATCACTTTCAAATTCAAATCAAATGCATCAAACATAACACTTTTGAACTTATAAACTTTAACAAGCCAAACAACTAATTTAATCACTTTAATCAATAGGGTTCCCCTATTAAAATCCTTGTTTTCAATATTAATCTATTAATTTCTAACTTGCTCAATTCAAACCAAAGGTGTTTCAAACAGAACCCAATTTGAAATTATAAAGATAATAACCAAAACATTATTTACTCTTTGTTTCCAATTAATCATAGGGGTCACCCTATTTAAAAGTGTGGTTTTGTTAATGTTCAACTAATAAAGAAACTCATTTCAATTTGGCTTATTTCCAAACAGCACCACAAATTCAAATATTTTGGAAATTCAAACTTGTTAATTGGTTGTAATTAACACCAGGAGCACACCCTATTTTTCTATGAATTTTTCCTAACACTAAAAACCCCAACCTATTTCCTTTTCTAGTTGCTACAAAAAAAATAAAAGAAACAGAAATAATAAAAGAAAAGGAGCAGCAGCTAACCTAAGCCCAGCCCACTAGCTAACCCTTTCTGGCCCATACCCCCTCTCTTTTCTGTCTTCTTCCTCCACCCCACGTCATCCCTGTACGAACACGTTCAAAACCAGTCGATCATCTCCTCCCCCTCTAGGATCACTGCCGTACTAGGCTCTCCCCTCCATAAAACTACCTACCCTCTACCCTAGCCCTACTCCTTCCTCCTCCTGCGCCGCCAACCCCCTCTTCCCCTTCGTCTAGCTGCCCGATCGCCTGCTGCTACTGAAACTCTGCAGAGAACCACCGAACACCACCGTGAGAACCACCGCCACCTTCCCATCTCTGGTCGACTCGAGGGGCCTCTGAGGCGTAAAATGGAGCCGCGGCATCCTCCTGCGTCTCCCCGTGCCCTCGCCGTCTGCTGGGAGGGACCGCAGCGGCCGCGCCGTCGCCGGAGAGATGCCCGCTGCCACCTGCCCGTGAGGCAGTCGTCATCGACTGACTGCATCGAGGTGAGCTTTCCCTCCTGGCCTAGGCCCACTTCCCCTCTGCTCTGTGATGTTTGGCCGCCCCCATCCCCTCCAGCACGCCGTGGCCGCCGGAGGACCGCCGTCGATCGCTGCTGTAGATCGCAGACTGCTACTGTCCCGTCAGGTTCGCTGTTGAGTTTCAGTTATCAGGCAGAGGGATGCTACTTGTTTCGTCAGTCTTCCATCGTAACACAACAGCAGCGTTACCGCAGTGGCTCCGTTCCTTCGCGTGCAGCAGGCGGTCCAGGGATCGATCCCCACGGGCGCAATCTGCAGCGGCCTTTTTGCCATTTATTCGCACAGGTGTTGGGCCCACCTGGCATAGACTCCCAGGCCCAGCTGATCCCCACCCGCGCCAGTCAGCGCCGCGTGGCCCTCGGGCCCGCGCGTCAGCCGCAGGGGCTGGCTGCAGCCCGGTGAGAAGAGGACCAGATCCAGATCTGGATCCAGATCTTTGCACCTAGGCCCCTGGCCTTCTCTTTTTTGCACCCGAGCCCCTCCAACTTCTGTTTTCATCACAAAACAGCCCCTGCCTTTCACAATTTGCACCCTATTAATCAAATAGCTTTAACTTCTGATTTATAAATCCAAATATTACAAACTTTATATGTATCCCACTCCAAATTTCCTAAACTTTTCAAATATGCCATTTGTTTTCTGTTTTGAACTTTCAAATGGCAATTCAAATCATTCAATTGAATTTTGCCAAAATTCATAAGTAATTCATAATAAGTCCAAATCATGCAAATAAAAATATGTTTTCCATACCATTTTAAATAACCTATTCAAATATGATTTTTGTTTTCTGTTTTGAATAATTAAAATTGCCTAATCAATTAAAACTTGTTTAATTCAATTAAAACTTGTTTAATATTGTTTAATTCATAATTAAATTATCCTAACTCCTATTTCAACATGTGAAACATGTAATCCAACTAAAATTTGATGTTCTTTTCAAATATAAACTTTGCTAATTGTTTTGAACACTTTAACTTGATGAAAACAACAATTACTTTTGTGGCAAGTTTAAGTAACCAAAATTTCCAAACTTAAATAAATAATTCCTTAACTTGTTTTATTCCTTTTCCATTTGCATCTAACTTGGTTACTTTATTGCTATCATCATGCATGCATCATATTTAACTACTTACACTTGTTAATCAAATGTAGCTCATTGCTTCAACCTAAACCATTTGCATCCATATGCAATTCACATTGCATATGGGTCCAATTAAATTGTGTTATCTTGTTAAGTAGTTTACTTTGATGCATCTATTAACTTGACATGCATCATCCCATGATTGAGCATTACTTTCTGTTATTGATTGTTCGTCTCTTTCGATTGTGTGTTTGAATCTTCTCGCTTTAGACGACGACGTTGAGACCGACGAGACGTACGGTACCCCTTCTAAGGATTTTCAGCTCAGTACCAGGCTACTGGGTTTGCAGGCAAGTTATCACTCACATGAATCATCGAGTTCCTTTCCACACTTGTTGTTGATACTATCCTTTTGTCTACTATTGCTAGCCCTATGTATCGTTGCTTGTTCTCCGAACCCATCACATGATTCCCTGAACCAATGATATTGCCTCACCTCCATACCTAAAACCCCTTGCTTGTTGCCTTAGTCTTATCTAGCATGCTTAGGGTTGCTTTTGCTCGAGTCTGTTGTCGGTTACTTCTTATACTATTATTTTTGTTCCGGGGGCTCGATGTTTAATCAATCAATCATGCTAATATTACTATTAATAATAAATTTGATGATAAGGCACCGGCAGGAGGCCCTTTGTGGTTTTGAGGCCTGCTAGTGTCGACCCTAATAGGAAAAGGGTCTTGTCTACAGATCCATGATGAGCGCACTAACCGCATGTGGGAAGCGAGTATGGGCGCCCCCCTCAATTTGACTCGATTCGCATCTCGTCCAAATCGCCTCATTTAGTTCGGGTTTTCCATTTGCTGCATGCATGATCTTGCGAGCCCTTGGTACCCGGGTGGAACTTTCGTAGTCGGCATATAGGGGGACACGGTCTTAGAGTGCTATGATGGTCCATTTTCTTCTGGGCTTGATTAGCCGTGCGCCCAAGGTGCTTTGGGCTTGATGCGAAGAAGAGTTGAGTTGTGTAGAGTACCCCGCTTGGTGGGAGGCATCCCATCTGGCGGGTTATTCTTGCGTGTACGGCGAAATTGGTGCAACCCTGCAGGGATAATCTTCTCGAGAAGCCGTGTTTTCCGCGGTTATGGATTACTTGGTGAAAGTGCTGGCTAACAAGTACTCAGGACAACTTAAACATAATGATCAATCATGTTCACCCAATGATTAATAACTTGACTAGTAATAGGTTATTTCACACAATAACTTGATTCACCTTAATACAACTGTGTGAGTTATCCTCGGACTGCTTCTTTGGATAAGAGGTGAGATCCAGGATGGGTTTGTTTGAAGTTATCTTTCAGTTGGTTACAATTCCCCGATCTTATCTTATTCTGTTAGCCGGAACTAGTAGTTATCTTCTGTAGTTGGTTAGAGCATCCCGCTGCAGCTTTCTAATAACTATCTCTTCCGTTGACCCCAAGCATCTATGCTTGTGTTGACGGGTAACTCTTTGATGAAGTGTGAGTCTTGCTTGCCAGTACATCAAATGTACTGACCCCTTTGGGGCTGTGGTTTACGCAGACTACGACTACGGCTACGATGATCACCAGGATGGCTACTTCGTGGAGTTTGACGAGACTGCAGACGAGTAGATAGCTGGACCTCGGGCAGGATCCAGGACTACGTGGATGGGCTCCGTTTTCCTTTCATTGCCGGCCTCTTAGGCCTATTTGGCTTTTGTCTGTACTCAGACACCATTGTTTGTTTCCGCTGCGATGTAATGATGAATTGTTGGGACATGTGTCCTCTGTATGAATGTATTTGCTATCTCTGCTCTAATGAGAGCCAATCGCAACTTATTTCAATCTTTTGTGTCGTAGAGATATGTTGTGTTATCATTTTGTTTAACGCCGTTGACGTACCATGTGTGTATGGTTTGAAGTACGTCGACGGTAGTGCCTTTGATCTCTAGTGGATAGTTTACATCGACGATGGAATAACAGGGCTTGTGTTGTCGCGCATAAGCGCATGCCTACCAGGAAGCTGGGACGTGGGAGCAGGTATGCCCCATAATCCAAGCACCTGCTATCCAGTTCGGCCGATGAGTATCCCCTAGAAATCAGGGTGCGACAGATCCCCAAGCTAACGTCGTCAAACTTCAAACCTGTTGACTGCATTGTGAATACAACCCCGAATCATGTGGTCAGTACAGGAGGTACCGGCAGGCGGAAAGCAATATTCAAGATACCAATGCAACCAGTCATCACAAGATACAAATACTTTGGGTCCAAAGGAAGAGGTTGGTGTAAAGAAGCGGCAGCGGGCATCACTAGGCAATCTACAGAGACGCGCTACAACTCTCGTCTATTAGAAAGGGATGATAGAGCGCGACAAAACCAACTATAACTACTCACCAAAAACAATACCCATCCAATGTTACCCCCTACTAAGGAAGTAACCCAAGGAAACTCACACGGTTGATTAAGGTGACATTCATTTTGATGGTGGAGGTAATCTATATTACTAGTAAAGTTATCATCGTTAAGTGTAAGTTGTCTGAGTATTTGTTAGCCAGCACTTTCACCAAGTCGCCACATAACCGCGGACAACACGGCTTCTCGAGAAGATTTATCCCTGCAGGGTGTGCTACAGTACCCGTACACACTCAAGCCACCAACTAAAACTCAGGTTGGCTTGACACGACCCAAACCGTCTCTAGAACCCATCCTAGGAGCCACGGAGCTATAAGGTCCTGGCCAGTCCGACCTAACCTAAGCGCAAGGGTGAAACCACACCCCCGGCACCACAGGCCTCGCTCTATATGTATGAGTCTTCATCTTCCACGGGGTACCAATCCGTTCGTGCACATGTTAATGCATATGAATGGAACACCCGAACTAAGTGTGGCTCTTCGGACAAGCTGCAAATCAGTTCTAAGTCGAGGGGGGTCCCATACTACCTCCCGGATGCGGTTAGCGTGCTCATCATGGATCAGTGGACAAGACTCTTTTCCTAAGTTCGACACTAGCCGGCTCCAAAACCACGTCGGGCCTCCTTCCGGTGCCTTATCATCAAATTATTATTACCCCATACATTAACATGTTGTTGATTAAGTTCAAACCCAACTATCATACTAGAAAGGTGATATGACAAAAGACAACAAGACTTGAGCCCAAACAACACTAAGCATGCAACTACGACACGAGGGCCAACAAGGTAAACAAGCAACGGTTAATAGGAAGGGAAGGGAAGGCTATATCATGGCTGCAAGGTAAACATATGATAGGATCGAGACACAAGAACCGAATCAGAAGGCTAGAATAAAGACAACGGAAATAATCGGTAACAAGTGAGGAAAGGCAGCCATAGATAGCAAGTGAGTAATGCTTGCCTGCAATCCAGCTTGTAGAGGTAGCAGAACTTGTCGGTGCTCACATCATCTCAACGTCCTATCCGCGAAGAATCAAAGCACTAAAAGAAACCAAAGATGCAATACTTATAACTACGACAAAAGATCCAGCATGATCAAGATATGGATGCATGACATGCGGGATGCAACTTAACCAATTTAAGCGGAACCGAAGTCCACACAATTTATTTATGGGTTCAAGTTATTTAGCTAACCATCAAATTAAATGTCGCTTAGCATGAAAAACAAATCATAGGTGGGCTAAACAAGATTAAATGGAATAGGGCACAAATTAAATTAAATACCCAACACATTTCATGTTTATTTATTTAGGTGACATGCATAAAACTACTAAAATGCAAGATGGAAGATGCAAACATGAGCATGGATGACAAATTAAGATTCTATGCATTTTTGTGATCAAAATTCATATATAACAATTTTTCATTGGAGTTATAGTTTGCAAGTTATCAATTAAAACATTTTGGCAAAATAAAAGAAATAGACAGAATAAAAGGGTGGCCTAGGATTTGAACTTGTGGCTCATAGGTAGTATAAGGGGCTGTGAACCATTCGTTCTCTGTGTTGTTTGTGATTTCACATGCAACTGATTGAAGAAGAGGTGTGCTTCGGGTGTGGGTGTTAGCTGACCATTACACAGAAAAGTTCAGGCAACAAAATAAAATTTCGCCTGTTGTGGGGATTGAAGTATTGAACCAGGGACCTCTGGTGTGCGATGCAGATGGATAGCCACTGTGCTTGTGTGCGTTTGGTGGAAAGTTACGGATCAGGATATAGATGAGATGAACTCGCGGGTTAACTGAACTTTGAGTCTGAAAGTTTCAGACCGCAGACGGAACGACGATGGCAGACAGAACAACGACGGTGACGGCCACGAAACTGCACGGTCACGGGTAGCTCTGGTCACCGGGTGTGTAAGCAGGGCTGCAGGGATGTGTAAATGATGCGCCGATGGATGAGTTGCTGTCGGTAGAGTCAACTGAACTCACGAACAGAAGCAGACTCAGGTGCAGATCGATGATGCGAAACGGACAACGACGGCAATGACCAGAATATGGCGGCGCTGGGGGCGGCTCTGGTCTGTGGATTGGATGCATCACTACAAGGCTACTGTAAGGACCCCAGACCGGCAGTCTGAAACCCTACGTATGCATACATTCACGATCCCAGAAAGATCAGTCGTGAACAACAACACAGTTGGCATACAGAAATACATCATCCATTACACGAATACATAAAGGTATTACATCAAAGATCACATGATCAAGTTTAACGCAACTGCCAAAAGGGCAGGCAACTTAACAAACACAGCGGAAGACAATTAAAACACAACGTAGTTGAGCCCAAGTCACGCCTTATCCTACAGGCTGCTGACCCAGAGACGATCCTAGTTCGCAAAGCCGTCAGCTCCGTACTTCTCTTCGTAGATATCCTTCGGAGGTTCCTTCTCAAAATCTAGTAAGTAGATACCAGGGGCGAAACCATAATGAGTACGTTTGAATGTACTCAGCAAGACATCCATCATCTCACTTACCAACATGCAAGTATGCTTATATGGCGGAATAGGTAGGCTATAAATAGGGTTCACTATCAATGGTGTTCATATATGATGACACCACAGTTGCAGTCAGGTTAATCTGTATCTTCGTTGAAGAAGATACTTCAGAAGAAAATAATATAGTTTTATTTCTCTTGTAGATATCACATGTACAAGAGGTTTTGTAAAGCTTTGTTAAAGAATGTTTTCTCTTTGCAAAACTTCTTGGAATCAGTTTCTAGAATTCTTGCTTAGAGTAGAAAAGGTTTTCTTTTCAAAACATTTGTTTTGTATAACAACATATGGCTTTTCATCATCGACGATACCTCCACGGTATAAGTTTCCATTCCTTTACGAACTTCACAAGTTCAACACTTCCTTTCCAAAATTCCCTTTTCAAAAACTCTTTTTGAAAACATTGACACAATGCTAGCTACATGGCCATTGAACTGTCCATATCCGAGGACGCGGCTTCTTCAAAAAAGTTGTACTCTTCAGAGGTGTACTTATCCACCAGATCCAGTACACCCACCGTGAAACAACCACGGACTGTAACAACAGTATGTAAACATCAGGTATCTGATCCGGACTCTCCACCTTGGTCAAGCCAGTACATGACTATCTCTTCAATCGGGACTTTGCTCCCCGGCATTGCGTCACACACCGCCACGTCAGGAACCCAACTGATGCATCCGGAGGGAAAATTAATCCCACACTTTTATGTCTCCGGAGGAACCCATACCAAGTTTTAACCCATACCAAGTTTTAACTACTGGCATAATAGTAACCTATATACTAGTATAGTAGTAATAGCCATATCAAAAATAGTTTTGATAATCAAGTTTTGGTAAAACTTCGGAGGTAAAACATGCATGATAGATAATGGTAAGTATTGTATCAGCAAGCAATCAGGATGGCTTGCCTGGTATCTCCTTGTGTCCCTGGGTTTTTCCTGGTTTATGGTGCGGAAGCTATTCTCCCAACGGATATGATCCATGACAGCCCGAGAGTGCAGAGTTTTGACGACTCGGATGCCGAGGAAGCACGACAGGATGCCGTCGACCTCTTAGAAGAGGAACGAGAACTTGTACTTCAAAGATCCGCCATCTATCAGCAAGGCTTACGACGATATCACAGTCGGAAAATCAGGCATCGTTCTTTTAAAGAAGGTGACTTAGTGTTGAGATTGGTGCAGAAAAGGAAGCATAAATTAGCCCCAGTATGGGAAGGACCATTTGTCATCAGTAAAGCCATGAAGAATGGATCATACTATCTTGTCGATATTCGAGATACGGAGGACGACCCCGAGAAGCCGAATCGCAAAAGAAAGAGAAAAATAGATGATGAACTAGGAGAGACAAATAGGCCTTGGAGTATCCAGCAATTACGTCCCTTCTACCCTTAGTTCAATTTCTATGTAAACATCTTTGAGATCATGAAATAAAGTTGTCGGAATTCATATTCATTATAAGTACAAAATATTTCCGCTTTATCTATTTCCCAATGATCTTACAAATACTCAATGTTAACCCGAATTGTGCCTGCGTGCTCGGTGTTTAAAAGCTGAATGATTCGGCCTGTTAAAGGTTAAAGGAAACTCGGATTGTGCCTGCGTGCCCAAGTTTCAGAACAGTTCCTAGCTTTCCCTAAGTTTTATCTGATTGAGTATGTGTTGGGTTACTGAAACTAGTCAGTAAAAATGCTTCTAGCATAATCCATGTTTCTGAGTTTTTAACTGTTTGGTTCGTCCCCAGTTACTCAACATGACGATACATATTGCTAATTGAGCCATTTTTAAACACTAGATCAGTTAAAACACAGACGCCAGATTACTTAGGAGACAAAGGAACAGCCAAACCCGGAAAAAACTTTGCAAAAAGCTTGAAATTACAAAAGGCGGAGTTCTTGTTCCGACAAATGACATAGAAGCATTACAATATGAATTACATTGTAAAATAGCTACTATACACATACACCATCCAGGTCAAGTGCGCCCCCTTAAACTTCTGTGTCTTCATCACTGCTATCATTCTCGGGGGCTGCAGGCACTTCTTCTTCCGGATAAGTAATGGAGATATTCACCATGGAGGCAATCTGAGTGGCGTGGCCTTCAACTTCATTAAAAATCGCACTTACTTGTGCTCCTGTATACTCTTGAGGAATACCGGATGCTACGCGCCAGGATTTTGCATCGGGATAGTGTAAGCGCATGAGGCCAAGTGCCATTCGCGCACCGCCCCGTGCAGCAGAGCGAAGGAGAGATTCTTTCAAATTTGCTACCTCCATGATGCCATCCGGAAGTCGGTAAACTTCTGAAGATTGTATACTACTGGTGGGCAGGAATTTATTAATCAAATGCATTCCCGCATTTCTGATTGAATTCCATATCTTCCCAAAGGCCCGGATCTTTTCAGTCCGAGAAACTCCTGGAAAATTTCCTGCTTTTTTGACAAAAGCAAAGATTAGAGAATACAAGAAATATGACATGAAAGAATTGGTAAAAGAAGTCAGCTTACCAAGAACCGCGTCAATTTCATCGCCCTCTTTCATACGAGGGAATAGCATACTTTCTAAATCATTGATAATAGATTTATCCTCGGCTGCTTGCAAAGAAGCCTTGGATTGTGCAATCCCAAGGGCTAGATTACTGGCTTCCAGTTCTTCTCGAATTTTTGAAAGTTCCCTTTGAAGGCTGGAATTTTCTTCACGAAGTTGAGAAAAATAAGCAGCGTTTGCTGTGAGCTTTTTGGCTTTGGTCAAGGCAGCTGAAAATCGAGAACAAAATATTCCGAGTTTACGGCATGAGTTATCAATGATTTTCTAGAAAAAACCAATAGCACAAAGTAAAATACCGGTGGCTTTCGATAATTGCCGCTGAGACAACGTCAGTTCGTTGCTTTTGGACTCAATAGCAGTTTGAAGGGTTTTTACTTCTCTGCTCTTGAGACTAAGTTTCTTCAAAACTTCCAAGTTTATAGCGTCTGCAGAATGCTGAAACATGGAAATGAAAGCCAGATGCTTAAGTTCGAACAAGCATACAAGGAAACATTAAGAAGAACCCAGATTTTCAACTTAATGCTTGGGGGCTAGGAGTATTACCTGGTTCATTTCTCGCAAATCAGCTAGAGTCTCTTGGAAATCTCTGGCATATTCCATGAAAAGGATTCCAACATGGTGAAGGCCGTCATGTATAACCTGACGGGGCGAGAATGCGATATTGTTACGAATAACTAATCCATTCTGTGGCCAGGGGCGAACCAGAGGCGCAGGAGCAAAAAACTTCTTAGCTTCTGGACGAATATATCCGAGGTCATCAAAAGGCTCTTCTTTCACTCGGACGTCATCCAAATTGGGAATGGATTCGTTTCTGACAGATGATCGAGAGTTTTCTCCCGGTTGCATATTCATTTTCCCCCTCTTACCCATAGGTGCAGAAGGAAATTCCTCTTTGATGGTAGTTTTCCTCTTGCGCTTCTGATTGTTGTAAAACTCGGCATATAATTCGCTGAGTTCAGCATCAGAAGCAAGATCATTTTCTCCGAGTTCATTAAACTAGGAAAGATTTAACAAGAATGTTAAAAAATGAATAGAGAAGATAACTTGAGGAAACTCAGAAGCAGGGGAAGGAAAGTACCTTAGGAACCAGGTTTTCCGCATGATAAATGGCCAGACTTTCCTCAACCTGGCTGCTGGCAGCGACAATCTGGTGAAGTCGTTCTATAAAATCCTTTTTGGTATAGGACCTGTCGGTTCCTCTCATGCTATCTTCAGGGCCCGTGTATTCACAAAGAAGTCGGGAACGAAGAGATAAAGGTTGGACACGACGACCAAACCAGCATAAAACGGTATCCTTCCAGACTAAAGAGGGTTGAGAAGAAGAGAGTTTGGCAATGCGCCGCTTTATTTTCATCAGGTTTTCGGGTAAATCCTCCGTTATTGCAAGTGTCCAACTATCGCAAGGAGTAGCGGCAGAGTTAACAAAGGGAGGGATTCCGGTTTCTTTGCCTGGAAATGGAATATCTTGGTGATAAAAGAAAGATCCTAGCCAGTTTTGGTCGGGTTTCGGCATTTTTATTTTTGGATACCATTCTTCTCTAAAGTTTCTGAGGATGAAAGATATGGTCCCGCAGATGGGTGAAACACCGTTTGTGATGTTATGTTTTACTTCAAAACAATAATGCCAGAAGTCTAAATCAGGAGTTATTCCGAGATACCCTTCAAAAAGAGCCTGGAAACTAGCTAATTGAAGGATGGAATTTGGAGAGATATTATGTGGTTGAACACCATAAAAGTAAAGGACGTCTAGGAAAAAGGCGGAGGGAGGAAAACCCATACCTCTCGTGATGTGAGAGGTAAGGAGGACGTGTTCTCCGACTTTCGGCTGAGGCTCTGGTTCATCCTTCGAGATCCGCCATTTGCCTTCAGCGATGAGTTTATCCCTTGACATCCGACGAAGAAGGACGAGCGAAGTATTACTCCGATTCCAATGTCCGACAAGTTCTGTTTCTTCATCAGCTCCGGTGGAGAATTGGTCAGTACTGCGGGAACGGATCTTAACCCTCGCAGTTTCTGAAGCAAACGGCAGGAAGGACGCGGCGCTTAGTCCTGCAGCGTCTGCGGTGGCGGAAACGTTTCCTCCGCCCGCTGCGGACGCCGTGGTCTTTTCCGGCTCGCCGCCGGCGCGCTTGGGCGACCCAAGTTGGGGATCTAGATCGCCCAAGAGCTCGTCGATGGAAGCGCGAGCTGGCGATGACTGCGGAGATGCCATCTTTCTCGGTGGTGTTGGTGCGCTCCGGCGTGGGAAGGGCTCGTCGGGGCAAGGAATCTTTCTCGCTCTCGAGCTCGCGTTCGCACCAATGGTGAAGGCAGTGAGGGAGTGAAGAAGGTTGGTGAGGAGGACGAAGACGGCTATTTATAGCCTAAAAACCCTCTAGATACGCGCTAACGGCTCTTTTGACCGTTGGATGGTCGACGCGTGTCGCTCGCCGGAAAATCCGGGAAACGGAACGACAGAGGAATGATGGCTATCTCCTCGTTTCTCGTGAGAATCTGTCAGAGATACGCTGCAGGGTTTCCCGCGTGAAACCAAGCGGCGCGTGCGTCAGCATGATTAAGGCGCTGATGTCATAAGTTCCTTTGCCGCGAAGGATCGCGAGAAGAAAAGCCGGATTTTCAGAGTTCCGAGTTTTATGTTACCATCTCCTTTGAAACGAAAGAAGAAAGAATCAAGACTGCTGAATCAAGATTTCCCGGACAAAGTGTATTTGGCGAACGACGGAGTTTCAGAGTTTTGATCCTTCCTGGGGGCTACTGTCGGATATATACTGTATAGGGGTATAGAAGATGGTAGACAAAGTGCCGGATTACCAGGGTGGCCCAAGTGGTAGTGGGCTTAGGTCCATTGGGCGGCCCAGTAGTTCGACGCGCAGAAGCCGGATTCTAGAAGAACCCGGATCACGGCCCACGTGATCTGGCTTGGAGGAGAAGACGGATTCCTTGCGTTCCAAGTTACAAGTTAAACGTAGTCTTCTAGGTTTCCTAATCTGTAAGCCCTAGTCCGGCTATTATATAAAGCCGGACAGAGGATAGATTGAATAAGTTTTCAAGGTTCAAGCTAAGTTAGAAGTTCTGAGCTCTACGCTATTCGCCGAGAAGTTCATCCTCGCCGAATAAGCTAGATCTATTCCCTCACATTGTAACCCAGATTTACGGGCTTTAGTCCCCAATAGTGAGAAATGCAGGAGTAGGTACGCCGTACTGTCGCGACGTACCGAACCTGGGTAAAATCCCGTGTTCTGTGTTACTACGCTATCCCGTTACCCCACGTCTCTACCGTAGTCTCATGGCACCCCCGTCTATGAAAACTACTACGATGTCTCGACACTGGAACTTGAAACAGAGCTTCCCGACACTTCCTTCCTCTTCGTTTTCTAACGTCGTAAAAAGAATAAAGGACACACATTCAGAACCAATCAAGGCAAGCAACCATACATAAAAATACATACAGCAAGGAAAATAATAATATCCAATCACACAATTATTAATGGAGGCAAACAATCAAACAAACCTACTTGGCAGAAATGCCATTTAATAAGACAACTTAAGGTTGGAGGAACATATCTCACAAACTTAATATCATGGATTCAGTGGGTGTGCCACTCTCATACCAAGATATTAATAAACCCAAAATACACTTAGTTTCACAAGGGTGAGACTAGTAAGAGTATACAAACCATGCACAATAATAATCATGGCAATGGGTCTATCAACCAAACCACAAAAAGAAAAAGGTAGCTAATCTGCTAAGCCTAAATTCACATCAAGAATAAATAAAACACATGATTTGAAAAAGTTACTTTTACAAATCAGTGAGCCTACACAAGGGTAACAAGGTAATAGACTCATCACAAAACACACAATTTCTCATAGTGAGAACAATAGAAACAATGACTAAAAAGGAGGAATCCTATAGACATGCTTCTACTAAGGGTTTGTTATGCAAGCATGCATAACAAGTAAAGTACTAAAATGAAAACTAGGAACCATGCTGTCATAAAGGGAAATGAAAACATGTCCTCATGCAAGGATACACAAATATCCACCAAACACAAGTTGGCAGGAAAATTAATTCAATACAAAAACTGCTAGGGAACTAGTATTACTCACACATGAAGAACCAATGGATGCATTTCAATCAAGTAACTGAAATACAACCAGAGGGTCCATGTCATAAAAATAGGAGTGAAAAAAATCTATACTTGCTATAACAAAAATATCCCACTTACAAATAGAAGCATACACATTTTCACTTAGCACTCAAAAATCCAAAGCAAAAATACTAGGCACTCATTAGTTAGAGAACTATATAAGAGAAACACATCTAGTGTGGGGGAAATAATGTTTCCACAAAAAATGCAATGACAACAGTGGGTGTTCCACTAGCATAACAAAGCATTAAGAGGTCGCAAGGCCTCTAGTCATACTTGCTAAAAGTTAACAAAAGACTAAACTAGCATCTAGTGCAATAACCATACTAGTAGAAAATAATAGGATGCTAAAATAAGCAAGGTAATGCTACTCATGATATTATTTTAACACAAGTAAAAACTCTAGGTTTCAAGTACTCATAATAATATAATAAAAATGCTACTGGTCCTATGAATACAACACAAAAATATGTGGCTACACAACCACAAATTCTTATACCAAAATTTCTACCATGAGAGAATTACTAGCATTTGCATAGTGATGACTAAAATAATCATGCTTCTCTACCAACTCAAATGCAAGCTAGTAGAGGTGCTACCAACAAAATAGGAGTATCAACATGGTACTGGACCTAATCTCTCAACACCACAATCCAAGTGCTTGCACATAATTTATCACTCAAAAATTCTATGCAAGTAAATTAGAGAAAAACATATGCTACTCTCATGAATCCTATTTCTTCGTAACTCAAGTCCACACAATCTAACATGCTAAAATAGCTAAGTAACACTTAGAAAACAAGTTCACACAACTTGTACATGCTAGAAAACAACATTGCAACACAAAAATATATTCACACAAATTAATTACTTAAAATACCAAAATGGCAGAAACAAGCAATTTAAAGATCTGTCCACCAAATTTTCTATGATGCTCTAAAAATTAAACCAAGATAGGTTTGGATATCCCTAAACATATACAAGACCATCCAATTGAGTTTGCATCAAAAATCATTTTTAATAATTTTATAAAAATCACCAAAGTGCTCTCTGGTGTTTTACTAAATTGCATTCCATTTCAAAAATACAAATAATTTGGAAGCAAGGTTACTTGATTATGTTAGGAAATTTGAAGGGCTTTCCAATGCAATTGGATACACCTTAATTGGAGTTGTGAAATTAAAATGGTGCTCATTTTGGTGTTTCTGGTACATGTTGCCAAAACATTTTTCATTTCTAAACTATTCATCAAAATGTAGATCTACAAATTGGAGGTGGTTTAGATTTAGTTTATGTACAACTGTGAATTTTGGTTTGGTCAAATTCATCTTCTAGATAGGTTTTTAAGCTCAAAAGTAAACATGTCTGTTTCTGTGAAAAATAAATGCAAAAACAAACATCACATGGGCCAGATCCAAACTGGGCCGGCCAGATCTAGTCTCACCGCGGGGGAACCCAGCCGCAGACGCTGACCAGCGGGCCAGCGTCCACGCGGCAGCCACGTGAGCAGAGGCGAGGCCCACGCGCGGGTTTGACCACTCCCGCGCGGGGTCAAGGCCGCTGACGTCGTGCGCGCGTCACCCGCCGGCGGGAGCGTCTCCGGCGAGGTCCTAACCGACGCGTCCGAGCACCGTTTTGCGATTCGAGGGCACCTACGTGTTTCTTACGACGAGGGGAACCAAACGCGCGCTGCTTCGTTTCCTGGGAGGGCGTCGGAGAGCGGCGGCGACGAGGGAGCACGGCGGCCGGACCGCGGCCACGGCGTTGCGACGAATCCGTGGGCGAGGGAGGGGGGAAAAGGCACGGGGAGGGTCGCGTGCTCACCATAAACGTGATGGAGGGCTCGGGGAAGGAGGAGGAGACTCGTGGCGGCGGCGATGTCTCGCCGGAGTCCGCCGGGCTCGAGGAAGAAGGTTGGACGACGCGAGCTCCTCGAGTCGTTTCCCTCTGATTCCTTCCGCACCGAGTACCACCACGAGGAGGCAGAGCGAATTAATGGGATACACGGTGTCCGGCGGCGAGCTCACCTGTGGCCGAATCGACGGCGAGCTCAAAGCTAGGGTTTCGGGTTGAAAAAAAAATCAGAGGGAGAGAGGAGAGCTCAAGGGGGAGAGAGAGGGGGCAGGTAGAGATGCACATGGGGGTTTTTATCCACCTAGCAAACTTCTACTCGAAGCAATGGAGCATGGGCTTCCATGCCTTCCACTGCTGCTACAGGAAGAAGAAGGACAAATGACTCAGCTTACATTTTGGTCCCTAGCAATTTACCACAAGGTCCCTGTCCTCTCTGAAAAAGGATGTTTTCACTAGGAAAACAAAGTCAAAATTTAAAATACTTTTGCCCAAAATTCTTATTGGTTGAGATGCACAACATATGTGAAAATTGGATCAATTGGATAAACTTGATAGTTCAAAGTTGTTCAAATTTGAATTCTTACATAAATGGACATTGAATTTATTAACCTTCTTAGGCGCTTCCACAAATGATAATGTTTGGCACATATTCCTTATTTGATGTGTTCCTTATGTGGTAGAAAATTCAAGTCATTTTGAGTTACTTCATAGAACAAACTTGTTCAAATTTCTAAAAGGTGCTGTCTAGAAAACAGGGGTTCTTGGCAACTTAAATTATTCAAAAACTTGTGCCCTTTTGGTTTTCATCCTTATTTATGATATAGAGATTGTGGTATTTATTTCATGTCATTTTGAAAAAGTTTGTAGAACAAACTTGTTCAAAATTCAAATTGTTGCTGTGGAGAAAAATCATGTTTTTAGGGCTTTAATGGATTCAATTTTTAGTCTCCTCTTGTGTGTGTTCCTTATTTGATACAAGGAAGCACTGGTATTAATTTCAGCTCATTTTAAGAAAGTTTACAATAGTAACTTGTTTGAGTTTTCTGTTTCTAGAAATATTGGAAATTGAATTTAATAAGGCACTTGGCTTTTATTTCACAATGCTTTGCCAAAATATTTATTTGACTAGAGATAGCAAGTCAATGCTCTCCAATACTTTTGTTTTTAAGCTTGAAAGGTTGGAAAAACATTTGATAAGATTCTGGTGAAGCATCTAAGAATGTCTCTTTTTTCTGATAATCTTTTAGGGAAATTTATTTAGTGTTTCCTCTTTCTTAATTTAGGTCTTAGAATAATATTCAACAAGTATGGGATTCATAAATAGTTTAGGAAAACTCTTTGATCAATATTTACTTTATAAAATATTGCCAAGGTCATTGGAACAATATGTTGAATATTTTTTTAGTTTACTGCTTTGCTATCTTTTTAAGTTTGCAAGTTTATATAATTAGTTTGTTTAGTTGCACTTAAACAAATACAACCAAAGTTTAATTGTCAAGCAATTAGAAAAACAACTGTGTTATCAGGTATTCCAAAATTGGGATGTGACAGGTCTTCCCCCCTTAAAAAGAATCTCGTCCCCGAGATTCGCAAGCGAGGACTAAGAGAGGGCCAACAAACACAATGTTAGTGTTGGAGTGC
The DNA here is from genome assembly GCA_028641055.1 of Alopecurus myosuroides. Taxonomy (NCBI): domain Eukaryota; kingdom Viridiplantae; phylum Streptophyta; class Magnoliopsida; order Poales; family Poaceae; genus Alopecurus; species Alopecurus myosuroides. The sequence goes on from CM054058.1 coordinate 419,281,024, forward strand.
AGGTGCTTCCCCCCTTTGACTTTTCTTGGGAGGCGGGGTACTTCCCTAAATTAGCAAATTCTCTTTAAAAGTACACCAGTACTGTTTTTGGTCCAAAACTTTTGTTTCCTAGTTTGACCTTGGGTCTTGGACGATTTAGAAACCAACAAAATTAAGGTTAGTGCAGAACTACCTGGAAACGTACCGTCAATTATTACATGAGTTCCTAGCTATATCCCACATATTACATACCACATATGGAGTGGTGTACCACTCTCATAACAAGGTATATAAGAAGCTAAACATATAGCTTGTGGGTGCAAAAGGTTAGTTTGCTAGGGTAAAACAAACAGACATAATAATAGCCATGGCAGTGGTTATTACTCACCACAAGCAACTATCACTTAATATGTTCATGATTTTAATTGGAAGTTTTAGTTTCATAAGATACTATTAAGCACAATCATAACACAAGTATTAACTCATGCTAAGGTAAAACTTTTAAACAAAATCCAATAAGCAAGCAAACAACACCACCGACGAATAGACTATTTATTCACTAGGTTATTGTTTTTTTAGAGGTTTTGGAATCCATCAATCATGAACAATTAGGAAACAACCAGTAGCTAAAAACCAATGAATCCAATCATAAAGATACTCTAAAACACCATCTTCACACAAGATAAAACTCCTATGACATAGGCATATAAAAAAACAGGACTGCACAAATAACATCTAGTATGAAAAATCTACACCAGCATGCTATAAGAGATAATCATATCCTATAACCATAGAACATGCATCTAAATAATTCATGGCATGATAACATAAGTAATAACTTCCTAAACATGCTATATCAACACATATACCCATAAAATAAAAAGAGGGTAATACTAGAGCAAAAATCACCATTTTCTAGTGGTGAAACTAGTTTCACTCTAGAGAAGCAAACAATGCTATCATGATGTTTAAACTTAAACAAGAAAGTCATGAATATAAGTGTACCTAATAACAGTACACCAATCCTACTCATGTTAGTAAGCACAAGCACCAGAGTAATTTTATGAATCAACCATTAAGCATGCATAAATTTCTTCTAGAAACTTCTGTTTTATTTAACCAATTACTAGCAAACAAGCAAGGTATAACTCACACAACCAGTATCTATGCAATTAATGAAAAGTTATGTAAACCTTTTCAAAAATCCATACACTCAATTTAAAATCATTCACAAACAATCTACCAATCAAGAGGAATTTATTTTATTTGCGAACAATTTAATTTTAGCACACGATAGTGAAACATTTCTTAACATGATACCCCTAAGGAATATTATGCTAACAAAAGGATCACACCTAAACATATTAGTATTTACTAATAAGAAATAAACTTCTCACTTGCATAAGTGAAAAGAAACAATTATATTTTCCATGGTGGAAAATAGAAATCAATCACATAGTGAAACATGCTATTTCCACACATGTGTATGGTTGAGGATTTTCATCCTCAAGCCAAAATGCAATGGGACCAGTGGGCTATGGACTACTAATACCAAGGAAAAATAGGTACTAAGTCTCTGGTTACTCATGAAAAACTTTGCATAAAAGATAAAAATATAAGGCTATTTAATCTAGTGAAACAATACTAGTGCATATTGATAGCAATGCTTACATATGCTTTACTATTAAGAGACATGCAAGCTAACATAGGTACAAGCATCAAAATAACAGTACCTAAATGGTACTGGACTCAAAGAAAAACATAGCACAAAATCTACTAAGAAAGTATACACAGATCTAGCTCTCACAATTACTTCCAAATAATAAACTAGAAGGTAACAACTGCTATTTCATTTTTGTTCGAGTTTCCAATCATGCACACACTTTCCAGGGTAGATTTATTGTAAGATAACAACATAATAACAAGTCCTAACAAATCCATATAAGTTAGGAAGCAAGATTGAATAAAACACAAATTTATTTCAATCAAGAGCACACAAAGAAACAAAAACAGGAAAACTGATGTTTTTCTTGATCTATCATAACCATTCCATCGTTCACTTAATTTCTAAACCCATAATTTCATAGTACCTACAATGTTTATTAAAATTTGGTTTCCAAAGTAAATACACCTGATATCCTATTGACCAGTAAACGAATAGGTCATCATCTTATTTTCTCGTGACTTCTCCTTTTTACCAACTATATTAAAAGGTGTCGTAAGTCACTTAATTCCTTGGTTTAGAAAGAGTTGTCAGTAGTTCGCATGCTTTGGTTAGGTGTCAACCTAAGATTAGACCAAGCATGTTAGTCTTGTTAGCTTTCCATTTAATCATGTTTGTTCGACAAGATACGACTAGCGTCATCGTACGTCGAATATTGAATCGTGCTCTTCGGATTGGCTTAAGAGGGGGTTGCGCATCATGGCATGTGAAGAATTCTTTTTCACCTTTCTCCAGAGGAGGGAGGTATATAACTTTTAAAAAGGGGATTTCTCTTGTTTGGTCTTTAAAAAAAAGGGACATAAAAAGTGCAACGTTTAGTCAACAGGGCAAAACGAGTCTTTTGCAAACAGACAAACATAGAGGTTTTGGTCAGTAGTGGTTGGTGCATTCACGCCTTTCTTTTCTGAGGGTTGTCGTTGTTGGAGCCTTATCTGTTGGAGTGCATCACTGGTAGCAATGCTATCAGCTCGTGTGGCTTGATGGTCCTCTATTTTTAGGCACAATGGTGCTTTCATTAATTGTGGGGGAGATGGTGGGGGTTCACGACGGGTCGCATTTTGAAACAAAAACCAGTATAAGTCTAAGCAACAAATTCTTGTTTTTTGAATGCTATACAAACATTTTTGCTTGCAAAAATTTAACACGAGGCGATTCAAAAACAAGAGCGGGGCAAGCACAAATCTGCAAATTTTGAGCACGCGGGGCAAGCACAAATCTGCAAATTTTGAGCACCCCACAAACATATCGAAAGCCTAGATGAACCAAATTATACACCACACAATAGCACAAAGTCCTACGGACACACATAAGCAAGCCATAACACACAAGCAAGGCTCCATTGGAGCTACTTCGGGGGAGGCGACTCACGGAGTCATCGCTAAATTACTCCAAACTAGACTGATCCAAAAATCCTAGAAGTGGCTGAAGAACTATATCTACTTCTGACCATCATCACTGTAGAGCTAGGCAATTGTTTTGGTCTTCTCGGGACATCGGCAAGTATACAAGTTTTTGGATGGAAACAAGATACTAGAAGTAAAGTTTTGATAAAACTTTTAACTGAGAGAGGTAAGACTATGCAACAATTTGTTTTTGAAACCCCAACTATTTTCTGAACAGAAAACTTCAAAGACGAGAGATGTTTAAAAAACAGAGCGGAGCAGTTGTAAACAAGTAAGAAATAAACTCTTAACCGAGAGACATATGCCTTTAGAATCTCTTAAAAAGATCAGAAGGAGGGAAAATATACTAAAATTCCCATAGATAAAAGTAGTTTAGATAGTAAATAGGTTTTTACTCAAAAATACTTTTCTTTCCTATCTGACGTCCATGCTAACTAAGGTCTCCTAAGGTCAGAATGGATGTGATACCAACTCTGTAAGGACCCCAGACCGGCAGTCTGAAACCCTACGTATGCATACATTCACGATCCCAGAAAGATCAGTCGTGAACAACATACACAGTTTGCATATAGAAATGCATCATCCATTACACGAATACATAAAGGTATTACATAAAAGATCACATGATCAAGTTTAACGCAACTGCCAAAAGGGCAGGCAACTTAACAAACACAGCGGAAGACAATTAAAACACAACGTAGTTGAGCCCAAGTCACGCCTTAACCTACAGACTACTGACCCGGAGACGATCCTAGTTCGCAAAGCCGTCAGCTCCGTACTTCTCTTCGTAGATATCCTTCGGAGGTTCCTTCTCAAAATCTGGTAAGTAGATACCAGGGGCGAAACCATAATGAGTACGTTTGAATGTACTCAGCAAGACATCCATCATGTCACTTACCAACATGCAAGTATGCTTATATGGTGGAATAGGTAGGCTATAAATAGGGTTCACTATCAATGGTGTTCATATATGATGACACCATAGTTGTAGTCAGGTTAATCTGTATCTTCGTTGAAGAAGATACTTCAGAAGAAAATAATATAGTTTTATTTCTCTTGTAGATATCACATGTACAAGAGGTTTTGTAAAGCTTTGTTAAAGAATGTTTTCTCTTTGCAAAACTTCTTGGAATCAGTTTCCAGAATTCTTGCTTAGAGTAGAAAAGGTTTTCTTTTCAAAACATTTGTTTTGTATAACAACATCTGGCTTTTCATCATCGACGATACCTCCACGATATAAGTTTTCATTCCTTTCCGAACTTCACAAGTTCAACATTTCCTTTCCAAATTTCCCTTTTCAAAAACTCTTTTTGAAAACATTGACACAATGCTATCTACATGGCCATTCAACTGTCCATATCCGAGGACGCGGCTTCTTCGAAAAAGTTGTACTCTGCAGAGGTGTACTTATCCACCAGATCCAGTACACCCACCGTTAAACAACCACGGACTGTAACAACAGTATGTAAACATCAGGTATCTGATCCGGACTCTCCACCTTGGTCAAGCCAGTACATGACTATCTCTTCAATCGGGACTTTGCTCCCCGGCATTGCGTCACACACCGCCACGTCAGGAACCCAACTGATGCATCCGGAGGGAAAATTAATCCCACACTTTTATGTCTCCACGACATTCGGTTCGAGGGTACGACGTCCCTTATAGCGATTGAGATAGACCATCCACTAACAAGAACAAGTTTCAAGCCTGGCCCCGTTCCCATGTTGAGGTAGGGTGGCAGTACGGTAAAGGTTGTCCGGCGAAGACTAGGTTATGTGTCATTTTTGAAAACACCAATTTCTCAAAAATGACCACTTCCACATTCCTCCGGAGAACAAGGATCCGCCTTTTCTCCGGGTTTTTCCGTAAAGCCTTTGTTTTGTAGAATCACAATTTTAGGGTGTCCACTTAGGGACTAGTATATTTGATGGTAATAAATACCATATGGTGGCTTATGGGTTTGGTAATACCAAGTTTTAACTACTGGCATAATAGTAACCTATATACTAGTATAGTAGTAATAGCCACATCAAAAATAGTTTTGATAATCAATTTTTGGTAAAACTTCAGAGGTAAAACATGCATGATAGATAATGGTAAGTATTGTATAATCAAGCAATCAGGATGGCTTGCCTGGTATCTCCTTGTGTCCCTGGTTTTTGGAGTGACTGGAACTTGAAACAGAGCTTCCCGACACTTCCTTCCTCTTCGTTTTCTAACGTCGTAAAAAGAATAAAGGACACACATTCAGAACCAATCAAGGAAAGCAACCATACATAACAATACATACAGCAAGGAAAATAATAATATCCAATCACACAATTATTAATGGATGCAAACAATCAAACAAACCTACTTGGCAGAAATGCCATTTAATAAGACAACTTAAGGTTGGAGGAACATATCTCACAACCTTAATATCATGGATTCAGTGGGTGTGCCACTCTCATACCAAGATATTAATAAACCCAAAATACACTTAGTTTCACAAGGGTGAGACTACTAAGAGTATACAAAACATGCACAATAATAATCATGGCAATGGGTCTATCAACCAAACCACAAAAATAAAAAGGTAGCTAATCTGCTAAGCCTAAATTCACATCAAGAATAAATAAAACACATGATTGCAAAAGTTACTTTTACAAATCAGTGAGCCTACACAAGGGTAACAAGGTAATAGACTCATCACAAAACACACAATTTCTCATAGTGAGAACAATAGAAACAATGACTAAAAAGGAGGAATTCTATAGACATGCTTCTACTAAGGGTTTGCTATGCAAGCATGCATAACAAGTAAAGTACTAAAATGCAAACTAGGAACCATGTTATCATAAAGGGAAATGAAAACATGTCCTCATGCAAGGATACACAAATATCCACCAAACACAAGTTGGCAGGAAAATTAATTCAATACAAAAACTGCTAGGGAACTAGTATTACTCACACATGAAGAACCAATGGATGCATTTCAATCAAGTAATTGAAATACAACCAGAGGGTCCATGTCATAAAAATAGGAGTGAAAAACATCTATACTTGCTATAACAAAAATATCCCATTTAATAAAACAATGCATCAATTTGCAGGGCAACTCCTACATACTAGTGGTAATAAAAAGGGCATTACTAGAGGAATCAAACAACACTCCAAAGATGGGATTTTCCTAGCAAGCCACACATGATTAAAACCACTTACAAACAGAAGCATACACATTTTCACTTAGCACTCAAAAATCCAAAGCAAAAATACTAGGCACTCATTAGTTAGAGAACTATATAAGAGAAACACATCTAGTGTGGGGGAAATAATGTTTCCACCAAAAATGCAATGACACCAGTGGGTGTTCCACTAGCATAACAAAGCATTAAGAGGTCACAAGGCCTCTGGTCATACTTGCTAAAAATTAACAAAATACTAAACTAGCATCTAGTGCAATAACCATACTAGTAGAAAATAATAGGATGCTAAAATAAGCAAGGTAATGCTACTCATGCTATTATTTTAACACAAGTGAAAACTCTAGGTTTCAAGTACTCCTAAGAATATAATCAAAATTCTACTGTTCTTATGAACACAACACAAAAATATGGGGCTACACAACCACAAATTCTTATGCCAAAATTTCTACCATGAGAGAATTACTAGCATTTGCATAGTGATGACTAAAATAATCATGCTTCTCTACCAACTCAAATGAAAGATAGTAGAGGTGCTACCAACAAAATAGGAGTATCAACATGGTACTGGACCTAATCTCTCAACACCACAATCCAAGTGCTTGCACATAATTTATCACTCAAAAATTCTATGCAAGTAAATTAGAGAAAAACATATGCTACTCTCAAGAATCCTATTTCTTCTCAACTCAAGTAAACACAATATAACATGATAAAATAGCTAAGTAACACTTATAAAACAAGTTCACACAAATTGTACATGCTATAAAACAACATTGCAACACAAAAATATATTCACACAAATTAATTACTTAAAATGCCAAAATGGCAGAAACAAGCAATTTAAAGATCTGTCCACCAAATTTTCTATGATGCTCTAAAAATTAAACCAATCTAGGTTTGGATAGAACTAAACATATACAAGACCATCCAAATGAGTTTGCATCAAAAATCATTTTCAATAATTTTATAAAAATCACCAAAGTGCTCTCTGGTGTTTCACTAAATTGCGTGCCATTTAAAAAATGCAAAGAATTTGGAAGAAAGGTTAATTGCTTCTGTTAGGAAATTTCAAGGGCTTTCCAATGCAATTGGATACACCTTAAATGCAGTTGTGAAATTAAAATGGTGCTCATTTTGGTGTTTCTGGTACCTGTTGCCAAAACATTTTTCATTTCTAAACTATTCATCCAAATGTAGATCTACAAATTGGAGGTGGTTTAGATTTAGTTTATGTACAACTGTGAATTTTAGTTTGGTCAAATTCATCTTCTAGATAGGTTTTTAAGGTCAAAAGTAAACATGTCTGTTTCTGTGAAAAATAAATGCAAAAACAAACATCACATGGGCCAGATCCAAACTGGGCCGGCCAGATCTAGTCTCACCGCGGGGGAACCCAGCCGCAGACACTGACCAGCGGGCCAGCGGCCACGCGGCAGCCACGCGAGCAGAGGCGAGGCCCACGCGCGGGTTTGACCGTTCCCGCGCGGGGTCAAGGCCGCTGACGTCGTGCGCTCGTCACCCGCCGGCGGGAGCGTCTCCGGCGAGGTCCTAACCGACGCGTCCGAGCACCGTTTTGTGATTCAAGGGCACCTACACGTTGCTTACGACGAGGGGAACCAAACGCGTGCTGCTTCGTTTCCTGGGAGGGCGTCGGAGAGCGGCGGCGACGAGGGCGCACGGCGTCCGGACCGCGGCCACGGCGCTGCGACGAATCCGTGGGCGAGGGAGGGGGAAAAGGCACGGGAGGGTCGCGTGCTCACCATAAACGTGATGGAGGGCTCGGGGAAGGAGGAGGAGACTCGTGGCGGCGGCGATGGCTCCCCGGAGTCCGCCGGGCTCGAGGAAGAAGGTTGGACGACGCGGGCTCCTCGAGTCGTTTCCCTCCGATTCCTTCCGCACCGAGTACCACCATGACGAGGCGGAGCGAATGGGATACACGGTGGCCGGCGGCGAGCTCACCTGTGGCCGATTCGACGGCGAGCTCAAAGCTAGGGTTTCGGGTTGAAAAAAAAATCAGAGGAAGAGAGGAGAGCTCAAGGGGGAGAGAGGGGGCAGGTAGAGATGCACATGGGGGTTTTTATCCACCTAGCAAACTTCTACTGGAAGCAATGAGCATGGGCTTCCATGCCTTCCACTGCTGCTACAGGAAGAAGAAGGTCAAATGACTCATCTTACATTTTGGTCCCTAGCAATTTACAACAAGGTCCCTGTCCTCTCTGAAAAAAGGATGTTTTCACTAGGAAAACAAAGTAAAAAATTTAAAATCCTTTTGCCCAAAATTCTTATTGGTTGAGATGCACAACATATGTGAAAATTGGCTCAATTGGATAAACTTGATAGTTCAAAGTTGTTCAAATTTGAATTCTTACATAAATGGACATTCAATTTATTAACCTACTTAGGAGCTTCCAAAAATGATAATTTTTGGCACACATTCCTTATTTGATGTGTTCCTTATGTGGTAGAAAACTCAAGTCATTTTGAGTTACTTCATAGAACAAACTTGTTCAAATTTCTAAAAGGTGCTGTCTAGAAAACAGGGGTTTTTGGCAACTTAAATTATTCAAAAACTTGTGCCCTTTTGGTTTTCATCCTTATTTATGATGTAGAACAAACTTGTTCAAAATTCCAATTGTTGCTGTGGAGAAAAATCATGTTTTCAGGACTTTAATGGATTCAATTTTTGGTCTCCTCTTGTGTGTGTTCCTTATTTGATATAAGGAAGCACTGTTATTAATTTCAGCTCATTTGAAGAAAATTTCAATAGTAACTTGTTTGAGTTTTCTGTTTCTAGAAATATTGGAAATTGAATTTAATAAGGCACTTGGCTTTTCTTTCACAATGCTTTGCCAAAATATTTATGTGACTAGAGATAGCAAGTCAATGCTCTCCAATACTTTTGTTTTTAAGCTTCCAAGGTTGGAAAACATTTGATAAGATTCTGGTGAAGCATCTAAGAATGCCTCTTTTTCCTGATAATCTTTTAGGGAAATTTATTTAGTGTTTCCTCTTTCTTAATTTAGGTCTTGGAATAATATTCAACAAGTATGGGATTCATAAGATAGTTTAGGAAAACTCTTTGATCAATATTTACTTTATAAAATATTGCCAAGGTCATGTGAACAATATGTTGAATATTTTTTTAGTTTACTGCTTTGCTATCTTTTTAAGTTTGCAAGTTTATATAACTAGTTGATTTGCACGTGCAACGCACGTCTCTGTTAACATCAACGATGAAAAATGTTAGTCAAAATTAACCATGAAAAAATATAAATTGTTGTCAAAATCATAGTTTAACCAAAGTATAAAATTTCATAACTACATAGCGTTCAAACATGATCTACTTGACTCGGCGGTGGATCTGATTTGTCCCCCCCCCCCTTGCCTTTCTGTGTATCTCGGGACCACATGCTTTGTTACTGGTATCGGTTGTAAATGCTCGAGGTTTTTCCCAATTAGATAAATGATTTATGTTTTTATTTTGTGCATCATAATTAAATCAAGCATAAATTTTATTCGCAATATTAAAATTTGGTGTTTTATAAACCTTTTTTTGTTGGTTTTTCGCTAAAACGAATAAAATTATGATTGCTAAGTATTTTAAATATTGGGCGACCTTGGGTGATGACAGAGGCGGCCGACTTTGCCCATGTGTACGAAGCACGGGCGTGTTATGCGGTTGTGCAGGAGATTGACATATTCGACGAGATCACTGAAGACATTCTATAGTGTTATATTTCCTTGGTGATCACATTCAGCAGCAATGTGAAATAAGACAGACATCAAAAGAAATCAACTGAGATTGCCAAATTAACTCAAATGTGGAACAAATTACATAAATTGATCCTCAATTTTGTTTAGTTAAAACTGAAAAACACGCTTTAAAAAAAACTCCTAGTAGGGATATATAGATGCATAGCATGAAGGTGTACTGCTCGTACTACACAGCATCACAAGCGCACACACAGTCAAAATGAAAGTGCTCGTTTCACTCCCACTTGCGGAAGTAGACAAGGGTGTTGCTGCTCGCGCTCCCTCGCCGGAAGGAAGCTCAAATAGTTGTGGGCATAACTTCTCCATTGGCATGTGGCCTCCCGTCTCTACTGGTCGTGATCCTACTCTGCCACGGCTGGGGATGGGCCTGCGCCGTAGTGAACACATGTCGGCTGAGCCGCGAAGCTAGATCTTAGTTGGGTGCGGGCGCAGCTTCTCCGTCGGCCGTGGGCCGTGGCCCCCGCCTTGTTGGTCGTCGTCCTGCTCGGCGACACTGGGATGAGCCCCGAGCCGCGGTGGACGCTGGCGCACCGACTCGCGCTGTGTTTTAGGTCTCTCCTCCTCTTTGCCTTTCTCCTTTTCTCACCTTGATCTCCTACCTTCTCAATCTCCGTTCCGGCACCTCACCTTGTCCTTGACCTACGGACCCAGGATATGGGAAATACCAGGGCTAATTTCTAATGCAAATATCGATCCCCTCCTAACAACATAATATATCAGTAAAATTACACTAAAAAGGCAACAATGAAATTTCCACATGAATTATAAGTTCAATATTTAACCAAATGAGAGTAAGAAAAGGAAAAAAAATATATAAGGGTGGGATGATAGCATAATGAAACCAATTTTAGTACCCGTGACGCAGTTGCTGGAGGTTGGTTCCAACATGGAACTTATGACGTTAATCTCGTTGTGCCCTTAATATTCTACATAATCAGATTAAATAAAGTTACAATTTACAAAGATCTAGAGCTGATTAAACCTGAGTGTCCTCTTGATGGCTAAGAAGCTTAATGTGTTCTCCATTAAAATTCAGACTTGGAAAGTGCAGACAACCTTACATATAGATGCAAAATCATGCAACAACAGTAATAATTAAAGAGATGAGGCAGCGAACAAGCATTGAAGATTTATGTGTCCTAGTGTGGCGAGGCGTTCGGCCGGGTTCTCCAATTTGCAAGTTCAAATGTCGAGGCGGCGACGTGCTCGCGAGGTTCAGCCGATCTGTCTCCGGTGCGGCGGCAGCACGCGATCAGATCGACAAGGCCTAGATGCTGGGGGTATTTCGTTAAGGTCCGGAGGACAGGTCGTTGCTTTGGTGGCTGCTAAGATCAGACCTGCTCGATCTACCCCAATGACACGAGCCGTCAGTTTGAGGCGTTGTAGGCCTATATATACGTGTACAATGGGTGCAGTTCCGCCCCTGCCTCCGGTCGTGGCCGTCCTCACCTCCTTGCTCCCCCTCGGAACAGATCGGTGGCCGTCGTTCCTCTAGCTTGGCCCCTGGTTTAGCTCGCCGGCCAAACTCGCCTCGGCCACCTCGACTGCGAGCTAGAACAGGGTTGACCGTAAAAAAACAGCAGCCCGCGCAGGCGTGCGCCTCGCGCGAGCACCAGCGTCGCCGGCCCCGTTCCCGTGCCTCACCTTTGACCCCGCCGCGGTCCAGAGCGCCTCCATCTGGCCCGGCACCATCACGCACCGTTAGGGTCTCTGTCACGTGAAGGGATTCATAAGATAGTTTAGGAAAACTCTTTGATCAATATTTACTTTATAAAATATTGCCAAGGTCATTGGAACAATATGTTGAATATTTTTTTAGTTTACTGCTTTGCTATCTTTTTAAGTTTGCAAGTTTATATAATTAGTTTGTTTAGTTGCACTTAAACAAATACAACCAAAGTTTAATTGTCAAGAAATTAGCAAAACAACTGTGTTATCAGGTATTCCAAAATTGGGATGTGACAGCTACCGCAGTGTTGATTTCGGAGACGGGATCTGGCTCAAACTACGTTACTTCCGATTCAAAAGGAGTACACACCTTTAGTTCTCTGAATTTTGACGGGACACCTGCAGACAGCAGCGGACTACGGCCGATGGTGACTGTGCCGCACGACGGCGGACACACAGAGCAAGAGAGGGTAGGGGAGCGATACCCAAAGGTGGTGCTCACCATGGGAGGATCGAAGGCGAGGTCGAAGGATCCGTTGACGAGGTGGTAGCGACATGCCTGTCGCCGATGATGGACGGACGCCGGAGGAAGATGAGCTCGTCGGCGACGTTTCATGAATCTCCGGCTCCCGATCTTCAGCGGGGAAGAAGATGAGAGCATGGCGGTTCTGTTCCAGCGGTCATCTCGGCTCGACGGAGACCATGGCGGCGGGGCAACAGCAACGTGCTCCGGTCTCTTCCTCTCCCTCTCAGTACTGAACAAGAATTCAGAGAAGAGTATGGACAAAGGATGAAGAAAAGAGAGTGGCGGCGGCTGCAGATGGGGATGGTGGGAGAGCACTAGGGTTTGGATGAAGGAGGGGACGGCTGGGTGCTTTGTAGAGGAGGGGTTCGGTGGTGGTGGTGAAAGCGACAGCAAGGGAGCAGAGGGTCACGCTCTCCTCGTGCTCGTCCGTACGGAGGAGAAGGAGATGTGGGTTGGGTTCAGCTGGGTCTTGGCCTAGGCCGGCTGATGGGCTGCTCTCTCTCTCTCCAAAACATTTTTTTCCTGGGTTGGTTTTTATTAGTTATAAGAATTTTTTTTGCCAATATTAAAAACAGATTTTTGCATGAAACAAATCTTAGAGAAATTTAGAAAATAGGATTTGATGAATTTAATAAAGTTTACAAGTTTTAAATGCACGATGATGCATGAGGATGTCATGCTGATGCACAAAAGAAAAGAATAAACAAAATTAATTGGGGAAAATCCCCGGGTGTTACATGGTTGAAAAGCCAATACCGGCTATCCTTATGAACTGTGACAATCAAACAGTAATTGTCAAGGTGAAGAGTTCAAAGGACAATGCATAGTCCACAAAGCACATAAAAAGAGATTAAAAACTGTCAGACATTTAAGAAACTCCGGAGTGATAGCGGTGGATTATATCCAGTCGGCTAAGAATCTGGCAGATCCCTTTACTAAAGGGCTATCACGTGTTGTGATAGAAAGTGCATCGAGGGAGATGGGTATGAGACCCACATGTGTTGCCATGGCAGTAACCCAACCTATGTGATCGGAGATCCCGTGAAGTGGGACCTGGGAAAACAAGCTAGTGGTTAACTGAGGCGAGTAATTTTTACTAACCCACTCCACTGAAGATGCAGTACTCTAAAAAACTGTATGGCAGGTTGACTTTTGTCTTAATATGTTCCAAGGCTTGTATAAGCAAAATGCTATCCTACAGAGCGATCTTTGGAGGAACACACCTATATGAGCCTGACTGCTGGTCACAGTCTATGAGATTGAGTGATCTCTAATAAATTCATGAATAGGCCAGGAGTATGACTAATATGCTCCACCCGAGGGGTCAGCCTTCGGCAGCCTAGTACTGTCAAGACATTTAGTGAAACTATTTTACGCCAAACTGACAATTCAAGGCATACTCCATTTTTCAGTTGTGATGTAGTGTAGCTATTTGTTCTAGGTGGATGTTCAACCTTAACGGTTCTCCACTGAAAATGCTGGTATATAAAAACAGTGAATGAAACAGAGGATAACACCATGGGTCTTCGGGATCTGGTGGGGGATTGCTGAAATTTGGGATGGGCTTTTAGCCCATTAGGCAATTTCTATTTAAATCCCTAAGATCCATGCAGCCATAGCAAGTGGTGGGAGTTTAGTCTCACATTGCTAGTTGGGAGAGTTTTGCACCAGTTTATAAGGTGAGCTCTCTCTACAATAGTGTGAGTTGGTATGAAGAGAGAGGAGTTGTGGAGGTGTTCCACACGCGCGTTCCACCTCCGCCGCCGCCCGCCTCGCCACGCCTCGCCTCGTCACGACGCGCCGCGGGTTGCGGGAATGAGCCGAGCCGATGCCTTTATTTTGGCAGTCGGAAACGGAGAGTCAACAGACGCGCCAATAATATGAGACGTCATATTGATTGTTGTCTATTGAGCCACATTTATTTTAGTAACAGCCGCGCGCAGTAAAACGCCGCATTGATCACGTGGTAACCGCGCGTAGTAAAACGGCGCATTGATTACGTGGTAACGGCTGTAGTAAACGCAATTAACTTGTGAGCTGACCGTTCTCCTACCCGGCCGTGCCTATATATTGAGGGCGCAGGGCGGACACAAAAACACAACTCATATACGCCGGCTCCTTGCGCCCATTGTCGTTCCATCTCCTGTTGGTGCCGACGGTGATCCCATCCCGTCTACCGCATACACGGCCGGCGGGAGAGGAGGCCTCCGAAACCCCGCCTCTCCAGATCTTGTACGGGAGAGGGGCGATTAGATTTTTTGGGGAGCGTCTCCTACGCGACTGCTCGCTTCCGTACGTCTACTTCGACTACTACCGCATCGTCCTCGTCGTTAACATGGCCACCGAGGCCGAACGAGCTGCTGCTGTCGCCACTGCTGCCACCGAGGCCGCCTCCGCAGCTGCTGCCGCCGCCGCGGCTACCGCCTCTACTACGGCTACTGCCAACTGGCCGACCGCGGGGTATAACACGTTTATCTCTGTTCTTATTATTTCTATGTCTGCAATACTAGTAGTTTGCATAGATGTATCTACTATCAATCTAGTATGCAGAAACATAGTAAATTATGAGTATGTTTACGTCATGCTCATGATTTATACTTGGATTGAATTAATATGTAAATTGCCTAAATTCCTAACACCTAATGGCACGTACACCTCGCCCTGGAATTGCGACACACCCGACGTGTATACCGTCTGCGTGCGCGACAGAGACACGTATGAGTTAATTTGTTAAGCAAATTAATGGGAGAAAAGATGAGAGGATAGGAAATATGGTTATGTTTTTTCTTTGCCATCTCTCCAATATCTAACCAAGCGTGGAATGCCGCTTCGTGGTGTGTCCTCAGATTGGTCCCACCTGCCAGCGTCACGCAAACCAGTCGAACCGACTCCACATGTTTTTCCATCTTCCGTCGTTGCGTCCTCCTCCCGAAACTTCCCTTCTGGCCCCCGCGTCCTGGTCACCGCCCAGCCTCCCGTGCCGCGCCAAGGCACCCTTGCTCACCATTGAACATCGATCTAGGTGCGTATCTCTCTCCCTCTGTCATCGCCAGGAGGAGGGAAGGCGGGCTGTCAAGGCGCCGAATCCGGCCGAGAGACACGACGGAGAGAAGGATCGGAGGAGAGACGGGTCAGAGGGAGGGACAAGGTGAGGGGACTAGGTATCCACGGCGGGGAGAGATGGGCGGACGGGGATGGACCCTGCGGCAGATCTCGGCCATGGCCACGCGTGAAGGAGAGAATGGGCGAAGGGTACCTCAAGGACAGCTCGCAGGCAGCAGGCTTCGCTAACTTTGACGCACAC
Organism: Alopecurus myosuroides; assembly: GCA_028641055.1. NCBI lineage: Eukaryota > Viridiplantae > Streptophyta > Magnoliopsida > Poales > Poaceae > Alopecurus > Alopecurus myosuroides. Next base: position 419,296,586 of record CM054058.1, read on the forward strand.
GGTGGCGGCGGTGAGTATCGCAAGGGGTGCCGAGGAGGAAGGCAGCTATCGCTAGCACATCAGCTGCTGGTGCGTGCAGGTGTACAAGTCGCTCGAGCGCCCTGCGTCCGTCCACCACTTGATGTCTTGATGTAGCATTGCCTGTTCCATTCAATTGGAAACAAGTGTTCTGATGGCTTGGTCTTGGTTGAGCGTTGCTGTGGATTAATTGGCAGACTCATTGTCGCTGCTTGTTTTGTATGTGCATGATAGGTTCTCGATCGAGATATAAAAGATTGGATAATTTTAGGATGGATTGGTGATAAACTAATAATGCTATAGTCAATAAGAGTATTTGTTAGAAAATAACAAATCTTCTAGGCCTAATTGGCTACAGACATCTGATTATTGCACATGTAGTAGACACTATGCCTGTGTTAATAGACCTATACTTTTTTTTTGAAAGGAAGCCAGCAGGGAAGGCCCCCACGGCGGGTTTTATTTTTTAAATAATAGGAACCCAAGTCTGCATCCGTGAGGACTTGAACCTGGGTGGTTGGGTTGTACATCCACTTCCCTAACCAAGTGAGTTGGGCTCGCTTCCCAATAGACCTATACTTGTGTTAATAGACCTATACTGGTGTTGCGATTGATATATGTGTTGTAGATATTATATCATCATGTTTTGTAGTTATAATAGTTATCGATCTGCTTTTACTTTGCACGGTACAATATAATATCCGGCCAATTTTAGTTTTCAAACATTTATTCACATATATTCATGTTCAGAGGGTCTGCATCTTGCTGTTATTTGCACATTAATTTGGGTTACAAGTTGTGCCACCGGTTCCTCATGTCGATATATGTGCCCCTTCACCGCCATAGATAGTAGGCGACTCGGCCCGTGTCGAACCAATGTCAGTGGCGGACCACGCGACGCATGCCAAGTTGCCAACCTGTGACTCTTGCGGCAACAGCGGCCGGCGAGGCAGCCTAGGCTACTTGTAGTTCAGCCTCCTTCTGGGTTTGCCATACAGAGTGTTCTTGGCTAGCTTTTACCGGGCGGTGTAGCCATCGTGGCTTGGCTGGGACGAGTTCATCAAGAGCATATATAGTGTCCTGCTTCATGAAGGCTATCTTGCCTTAATCTGACAATTAGGTGGAAACACCGTTTGTTCCCTATTACAGATGTACATGTGCATTTAGATTTTAGAGATAGCAACAAAGGCTCAAAGATCCTTTAATTTTGTGTTCAAATTACTGTTTTTTTTTGTTTCAACAATATTGTCCTATGATAGATCAATTAGAGCAGAGTGAATGTACCAGATTCGGTACATATGCAGCATACGAAGATATCTTTGATAAATAGGTTATTTTAAATTCACGCCATTAGTGAGTGTAAAAGTGTTTCACTCGCATGTATGTGCTTAGCGCCTAATGCTTTTTCTACGATTTCTGGATGCAGGTTACTGTCATGATGGCCATAAGCAGTGTGAATTTGTTTGCACACAATTAAAAGTAGAGAGACAAAGCATCACTTGCACAAACTATGTTCATTCGATAGGCTCCATGTGTGCGACCTACCTGACAGCGCACCCAACACTTGGACGACAATTAGGCTTATAGCGGAATAGCACAAGCACAACATCTGCCAAGGGACATTGCAATTGGGATGCACTTGACCGTCTTGCGCCCCTTCTTTCCGCCATTATGTCAGTTTCTGGTGCATTTTTGGCCCTGTAAGTGCTTTGTACTATTTGCAACCATCTCTTCTTACAGTTTATTTTTCATTCTTTCCTTCATTATGCCAGTTTTGGTGAATTTCCGTCCCTGTAAGTACTTTGCACTATTTGCAACAATTTCTTCTTACCGTTTATTTTTCATGTTGTAAAAGTAATTTTTCATTTGCCATCTATACACTATTATCTATATTAATACCATCTAATTTTCCTATGTCTGACCTATTGGGATTTTCCCTGTTTCACTTTGCCTGAAAAGAAAGGATATGCAGAGTACTTAATTTACCTATGCTTCCAACTGCATTTTATATATTGCTCTGGTAATGTGCGGAGCATGGACTGCACGAATTCTCATGATACAAGCTTAGACATTTAATGAAATAGAATAATAGGTTTTCAATTTTCGTGTGTACCAATGAGAATTATGGAAAACTGATTCCATTTTTTTGGATAGATGTGTTAAACTTCTGAAGAGAAATGATGTTACGTTCTATTTTCTAGACGGTTCATACAAAATCACACAGACTTTCAATTTATCGTTCCCGATAAGACTCCAAGAATCATTTTGTATGGAATATCGTCATGCACATTCTTAGTATTGCAACAAAAACATAGTTCCAAATTCGTCGCCACAATATTCAAATGTTTGCACATTTTCCATTGGTACAACGATCTCAAGATGGTAAATTTATGGTTCTTATAATATCTGATGACTTTCCCTGCTGGTTAGTGCCGCTCTTCCAATATTAGGCTTGCCCTACTTCTTTTGCCCAGTGTTTACTTTTCATTTTCCTTGTGTCTTTTGGTAGCAATGCACCGCAACGTTTGGGAGCATAGCACCAAGATCATGTTCTCCATAGAGCAATGAATAAAAATGTTGTTGTCATTTATATTTGTCTGCAATTTGAGTTGGTCTATGCTCATTTAAACTTAAGTAGTGTCTCTAGGAAGCTAAGGTAAGAAAGCCATTATGCCATACCTATATTTAACGTGTTCTGAAAATGTTGGTCCGATGCGGACATGTGAATTCTGGCAAGCGGGAGGAAGAGAAAGAAGAATCCTGCTGACAGTTAAAATTCTTGCCTGTTATGGTGTCGTTGAGCTAAAATTGTCCGCATGAGTAAATAAGAAACCTCATTTATTCTGCTGGCCCATGTGTAGTTTTCTACTGTAGAGCTAAAACGAGAAGAAAAATCCTTCCAAGGCAAGGAAGAGTTTGATTGTGCCCGTTTGTCTGCTGATGGCTTCAAAATTAAGGAGCTAAAATTGATGGTATGATATGAAAATAAACCTCTTTCTACTAGCTAACTTTTCTCTATGTTGGCGGAAACATACATACAAATTTGCTCATTTCTGATAGATTGTTCTTCGGTGTAGTAAGCAGTGTCGTTTGTTCATGTTATTAGCTATTAATTTGTAGCAACTTTAAATATAATTTTACTCTTAGATGCTTCCCAATAAGGTTTTATTATGGGTCATAGAAAGATTTGTCTTCAGAAGAGGTTTTCTGTTGTCACTTGTCATTGCCAGAGCTCATGTCTTATTGTGGTGTAGTTTTCATGTGCTTGTTCAGTCATTGCAGGTTAGGTGCCGTCGGTCACTGCTGGGATTGGGTGGTGCTCCAACTCATATGTCTTGGTCTGTCCACCGTGCATGGCAGCAAGGCATGTACGCATTCTTCCGGTGCTCGCCGAAGGCTCTTTCCTTGGTTTGTGCTTCTCTGTTGCGACGGTGCTGCATTGGGCGGGCTTTTTCTCATCGCTTTCCTGTAGAAGCTGATGAGTTCATGGTTTTTTTAGAGAGTTCTTTTCTTGGTTAATTTTTAAGGTGCTTTCTGATAGCAGGGATTCACAATGTAGGCTGTGGGTCTAAAGATTATGGTCGAGTGGGGTTACTCTTGGAACTTTTCATGCCATTTGCACCACTGGAGGAGGCGATGCCGGATTCGATTTTACCAAAAGGACTTCCTGCCCCTTTGTAATGTTTTGCTTCCAAATATCAGCGGGGGAGATTGAGGTCTCGGGATTCTGAGAGCAGATATTGTACGTATTATTTTATTGGCATGTGTATAGTTTGTAATGCGTAGCCAATTTCTCCGTGCTATCCTTCTCTCCCGGGGTTTATGGGATGCTCCAGTAGCTGGTTCGATTAGGTGTGAGTTTTCCACGAAGGCATATCTTCAGGACATACGAATTTTCTCCAGTTCCTCCTCTGTTATCTTTAAAAAAAATAAAAAATATGTTAACTTGTGGGTGTAATCTATATTATTTTAGTTGTTTTTATTGAGCCTGATGTGCTAATGCCACATACTTTGTTTGCAGGGTTGTGGAATACCTGCTCGCAAGAGACATGATATCCCTCTGCTGCTAAGAAACGTTAAGCTACCAAGATTCTTAGAAGTATATCCATGTGTATGGAGGTCAGGGATGATGAATATGAAGAAGACACATATCTACCCCACTAACGACTATCTTTTTCAAGCGTAGAGCGAAGTCGATGAATGACATACTTATTTTAGCTGAATCATTGACTCTGATCGGGAACCTGGCGACCCCGAAGGGAGAACAAGTTCACACAGGGTCATGTATCCAGTCAGCCACCATCTCAGGCAACACCAGTTGGCAACCCTTTTAGCAGCAGACGCACCGGATAGGCTGCTAAGCCGGAGAAAAGAGGTGGTCACACAGTGGAGATATTTCAAAGAATGAACATCTGATGATGTCTGGACCTTTGAGACAATATGATAATCCTGAGTGTCACACTGCCCTCATGTATGCAGAAAACAAGAGAAGTAATGTTCATGTGGTCCAGTTGTGGATTGTATTTCAATTCAAAAAAAAGTTGTGGATTATACTTTAAAACATTACTAATTGATATTGATTTCTCAGAATTATATAGAATATAACAGACATAATGCGGAAGAAAGCTTCACGGATACATGATGACCAGGGACAAAACGGGCGCGGCAACGCGCGTCTCCCTTCTAGTACTGTGTATTGTACCGGAACGTACGTTAATCTTGGTCTCGGTGCGCGCGGCGCCGGGAGGGTGGGCTTCTCGGTGGAGTAGACCCACGTCCGGCGCACGCCGTCGGCGTACTCGTAACGCGCGTCTAGCGGCACGTTGTACGGTCTCTGCACCACGAACCGCGACTTCGTCATCGACACCAGGCTGAAGTCAGCGGTGAGGGCTTCGCCGCCTTCGTCTCCGCGAGCCGTGTTGCCGATCATCGCCACGGTGATAACCACCGGCAGAATGGACGAGCCCATCGATCGAGTCGCTCGGCGCGCACACGCACTCACGCAAATGACGACGAGAACAGTCAGGTGTTGGAAACAAGAAGCCGTATGTGCATGATGTACGTATTTATAAGGGCCGACTAACAAGAGTACCACAAAAGTCCTAGCGCGGACTTTTCTTTTGATAAATAGAATATATTATTAATAGCGAAGATACCAATTTCACCCAGACTCTGCACCAACTAGTTGTCGAAAGACAACTTGGATAAACACATCGAAGAAAATAAATAAAAATAGAGAAATAAAAACAAAGACCCCGTCGCGGTGATGGAACACACACAACAACAACACTCTAACCACCATCGAATACAACACCTGAACCGCAGACGGGGTTATCCAAAGACGAGCTTTCAAGAAGAAAACAAAACACAAGCTTTGTCGTCGTCCGATCAAAGATATTAAGCTTTCACCCTGAAGAAAGTCTGAGTCCAAAAAACAATGTCTTTAGCAAGACCATTGCCAGACACAACCAATTAAGGCCAGACATTGGGCTTTCACCCTAGAATTCGCCACTCGGTACTCAAAAAGTACTGCCCCAAAAGCAGTCCACCTGTGTTGTCTCCCCCTCTTACCAAGGTTGTTGTTGCAAGTGTCTAACACTTACACGCAGGAAGAACCTGTGTCGCCATCCTTCATCGCAACCACAACACCTCTTCACCAAGTCAAAACTCCGATCGAAAACACCATCCACCTCTGACAATGCCATGGAGATCCAATTATATGTCCCATAGCACCATTAAGGCTGGTGCCAATGCACCGCCCCACTCTCGCCTCGCCACGTCAGCTTTTCTCTCACTCTCACCCCCACTCTCACCTCACTCTCGCCCCACGGTGCCAGTGCACGGGCTGTAGTGCCACTCTCACTTCTCTCTCCTCCACTCTCGCCTCCCTCTCGCCCCCCTCTCGCCCTCACTAGCACCGCTATCGCCCCGCTATCGCCCTCTCGCCCCGCCAACGCGGGCGGTAGCGCGCCCTCTCGCCCGCTCTCGCCGGGCGAGCCTGCTACCGCCCGGCCCACTCCTCTCGCCCCTCCTCTCGCCCGCTCTCGCCCCGCGCGGGGCGGTAAGGCCACTCTCGCCTCCCCCTAACGCCTGCGTTGGCACCAGCCTAAGAAGCAAAGCTTCACGCCACTCCCACATGACGTAATTGGCATGATCTAGGGGAGCGCATGACCGAATCGAATTCTAATCTAGAAATCCAGTGGCGCCATGCGCCAAACGACGGAATCATCGATAGGAAGATCGGAACACATTTGTGACTCAATCGAGGAGGTCCGTCTGATGTAGATTGGCGCCATGTCGCTCGAAGAACTTGCAGGATCAGCCAGCATTATTAGAGGGCCGAGCTCGCAGCCCCCACGCTGCCGATCGGCTCCCGGCGAACGGAACAAGTAGGCTAAGGTCATCCCTTCGGAACCTTGGTTGGCCACCGAGAAAGCATCAGATGAAAGAGGCCACCACACCCCATAGGGCCGATGTCGTCGCCTCCGGATCGTCGACACCCACCTCAGCTCTCGCGTCACCGCCTCCCTGCCATGAGTTCTCGAACACCGTCGCCTCCCTCACGGGCCGACGAGCGCCGTCGTTCGTGGCCTGGTCACGCAGCAACGGCCAGAGGGACGCCGTTGCCATGCTAGCCATGATGCAGCCGTGGCCCTAGGCCAAGTCGGCCTTGGAACCGCCTGCCGCCGCCGGTTCCGGCCATGGCGCCGCCGCAACCCCCTCTGATCTCCGCCGCGTGACGTCCTTGCCCCGCCTTAACCGACTTTCATACAAAGAGATTGTAATTACCACTCACGAGTACTTGTTTCGGACATTTACCGCCACTACATTTTTTCTGCATCGGCCAGCCAATATGCTCTTATCGATTCCTACATGCAGACAAACAGAGTTACTTATGCTGGTGGTGAATCTCCGTCATTGTCAGAATCAAGCTTCGCGAAGATTAGAAAAATCACAATGCCGATGCGGCAATCATGTGTTGCGGTGGGCTTTGACTTGACTTTTGTCAACAACCGTGGATATCGAAATAAACTTGGGCCTTATTACACCAACTCCAACAGTCCTCTCTCAATAGACGACGGTCTGCACGAGGGATGCTATTTTTTCGCCTTGGGACCGGCCGCCCAAACAGCCGCTCCTAACCCAAGATACATGAGGCCGCCTATCCAGGCTAAAAGGGTTGCATTGTGTTTATCCTTAAACCTATGCCGGGATAAAATCTCTTCGCCACTTCCCAGAAGAGGGCTTTGAGGGCTTCAAAAACTCTTCCATTTCTTTAGTTTGAAACAGGTTTTTGCCTTTCTTTATAAATAAAGCAACCGCACAATAGTCATACATAGTAACCTTTACAACACCGAACAAATAGCAAAAAAATGGGACCACGGTACAAGAAAGCCCAACTAAGAAGGAAGACAAACAACAAGAAAGAGGCGGAAGGGGTGTGGTGTGGGTGGACATGTAGAAGATGCGCGGGGGGGAGTCCTCGGGGTGGCACTGAAATAGCTAAGCGGCGCACGCTCACTAGAAGTCCGTCGATGTAGTCGTCTAGCCGCGTCCAATCCCGCTGCCTGCAAAGCGGGTACCACCGTTGCAAGAGAGCCAACCATTTTAAAATAGAGTTAGAAGCACGACACAGGAAGACCTTCTCAGTCATCATTTTATTGTGCGTACTCGACAATGACCACGTGGTTGCCGCGAACACCAGGCAGAAGAGGGGTCTACTCCCCCTCCCCCCGGCTTGGTGTGTGCCTAGACTTCCAGGAACTCCCCGAGGTCTGAGGCCAGCCACGAAGGCTGTCGGAGATAATACCGGTTAGGGGTATATCCGGCATTGTCCTAAAGAGCCGGATTACCAGGGTGGCCTGTTGGTAATGGGCCACAGTCCATTAGACAGCCCAGTAAGCTGATGCGCAGAAGACGGATTTTAGAAGAACCCGAACCACAACCCAAAGTGGTTCGGCATGGAGTAGAAGGCGGATTCCTCCTTTCCAAGTTAGATACTTTCTGTAGTCTTCTAGGTTTCCTTTCTGTAAGCCCTAACCCGGTTATCTATATAAAGTCAGACGGGAGAGAAGAAATACGCAGAAAAATTAGCTAGAAGCCAACTCGCCGAGAAGTTGGTCCTTATCAAGTTCACGAAACCCTACTCACATTGTACTTTGTATACTTCAGGCTTCAGCCCTGATTTAGTGAGATTGCAGGAGTAGGAACGCCGCCTAGTTGCGACGTACCGAACCTGGGTAATTTTAATGTTCCTGGTTGTCGTACTACCACGTACCCCCAAGTCTCTACCAGTAGTCTCATGGCACCCCCGTCCATGAACTCTACTACGATGTCTCGACAGTTGGCGCCCACCGTAGGGCCAGCGACGTCAGGCGTTATGTTTCGATCCGGAATACTCAGCGGAATCAGCAGTACCATAACTGTCGGAAGCTTGGAATTCGATAACGACGTCGGGCGCTTCCTCGATAATGGATCGTACATGCCAGCACGGAATCATCTGGTAACTGTCTGCGTTTTACAGATTGGATCTACAAACATCTTTATCGGATTAACCATAGAAGCAATGGGATTCTATGGTGGAAGTAGATTTATCCCACCCGCCCTATACCCGGTTGAAGAAAACTATGATGCCAGATTTTTCTCAGATCGCCAATACCCCACTGAAATTGCCGCCTCTTCGGAGATGCCCGCAATCAGATCTCACTTTATTGGTATGGTGCAATCCGAGGTCGCTGAAAACATAGATGAAGGCAATCCCGTGGAAGAGTCAGATGAAAACAACCCCATAGTTGAAGTGGAAGATCCGACACCCGTCAATGAGACGACGAACTCGGAAGCCGACTCTGTGCTAGCCGCCCTAGAGGCGAGATTGGAGTCGGAACCTGGATCTGAGGATTTAGATTCCGAGGACGAAGATGAAGGCGCTTTCGAAAGAAAGGTCAAATCTATGCAAGGAGGCTTCCATGAAGTGCTTATGGCAAAACCGGTTAAAAACACGGATGCCGGAGACGATGAAAACCCCAAAACACACCCGCCAGATGGGGAAAGAGAGGATGGTGAAACTAGCCCAACTTACCCTGATGTCAAGGAATTGATAAAAGATGAACCTGGGAAAAACCTCCCTTTTCCAAGAAGAAAAAGTAGACTGCCAAGAAACTCCAGTACAAACTCCAGAAGAAGAAATTGGCGGACATTGCTAATCAAACCTAGAAGTAGGAGGAGGAAGCGGAGTCAAGCCTACAGAGAAGAAAACGAAGGAAATCCCTATACCACTCATGTCAGAACAGGACGAACTTGAGTTAATTCAAAACCCAGTGGGACGTGACGAACCCCCTGAAGTGCTGGAAGCCAGGAGACGAGCTCTACAGCGGCAGCAGCAACATCTATTCAAAACTCGAGAAAACCTCTTAAAAACCCAGTATGACATTAAGTTGCAGCAGGAACAAATAGAGGAGTACCAAGGAAGGAATAGATCTGGCATAAAACCTACACGGTTACCCAGAATTGCAAGACCGGAAGTATTTCCACCAAATGAACGGTTCCAAAACCCTTCTTGGCAGAAGCAAGTAAACGACATTGATGCCAAGGGCGAACGCATGTACAAAACCGCAGCCGAAAACGCGGAAGCCGCATTCGCCATCCTCAATGATGATCTGTACTCCAACGACGAATAGCTTCAAGGGGTGTATGCTTTCTTAGGAAAAACATTGCAACAGCAACAGCGAGGGCAGGCAAGATCAGGGAAATTGCATGACGACTCAGCCCTATGCAAAACTGCCTCATGCGCCGCTAGAGCACCTGGACCTGGCGAACCAGAAGAAGAGAGATCTAAGAAAGGATAAGAAAATTCCAGATCATAAGGATGGAGCGTGCAGAACAGGATCCCATTTGCCGAAAGGGGGAAATAATCCCCGTGATCGGAAAGAACAAAACGGGAAAGACGGCAAAGCAATGCCGCCTCTGAGACGCGCAGCTGAAAAGGCCGGAAGATAAGACACTACTCACTGGCATGAGAGATACCGTACTCCTCCTAGGAACAAAGAAAGGCCAAGGCGTATAACTCCACCTTATTCGAAAGGATATGACAACGGACGAAATAGGGATAATTCCGGAAAAGTGCACTCGCGCAACAATGGCCCAGAAAGGAGCAGATCCCCTTCTGTCCATTCAGCCGGCATATATTCCGTTCAGCCGATAAGGCAAAAAGAGATGATCTATACTTTGGACCTCATTGCTTCAATGATAGGATCCGGAGAATAACTCTACATTCTGGCTTTGCCAAAGTTGGTCCAACATACCAAAAGTATATCGGTAGTACAAATCCGGATACCTGGCTTTTAGACTACTATACCACCGTCCAGATTAACAAAGGTACAAATCTAGAGGCGGTAAAATTCCTCCCCCTAATGTTGCTGGATGGAGCCAGATATTGGATCAACGGGCTTCCGTCAAGAACCGTGGATAGCTGGGATGATATGGATATAGTATTCACTCGGCATTTTTGGGGAACATACAAATGCCCCTAGAGCATCAACCAGCTAAACCGCTGCATCCAGTTTGAAGACGATCCGTATGTCGACTTTATCTCAAGATGGACAACAATGAAAAACAGTTGGTCGGGAGTAAGTGATGTACAAGCAATTCATGCTTTCATCGATGGCTTAAAACCCGGCCTTGTACCGTTCATGGTTGGTTCAAAGGAGCACAAAAATCTTGGATCTATGCTTACCACCGCCAATGAGCTCGCAGCAGCTGAAGACGACATCAGAGCGAGAGGTGGAAATATTGATGCTTTGGCTCAGGCCAAAAAGACGTCTCATTCTGAGAAAAAAAGCTACTCTAGAAGCACAGCCAAAGCCCAAAGAAGTTAACTTAGCCTTTGAAAAGGATAATGTCAGCAAATGGAAAGGAACAAGCACAGAACCTATCTCCTACTCAAAGGAAGAGTGGGAAAAGATTAAGTCAAAAAACTGTGTTCACCATTCACAATTTGGGAAACCTACCCATACCAAAGCGCAATGCCGGCTTAATAAGCATATGAAAGACACTTTAGGATATGGGAACAAGGGGAAGCACTCCAAGAGGAAATTCTCCAAACAAAAGCCAGAAGCTGAAAAAGAAGATAGTGAATCCGATGCTGACAAAAAAATCCAGGAACAACAACGAAAAGGCGAACCAAAATTCCCGAGAGTTGATGGAGAATGTAACCTAAATTTCCTAGCAACTCTCTCAGCAAAACAGGCGAAGCGAACACTTCGAGAAATAAACGCGATTGTTCCACCAACTCCCAAGTTCTTGAAGTATTCAAACACGCCAATTACCTGGGATCAGTCTGGTCATCCCGGAAATATCCCAGAACCCGGCACACAAGCTCTAATTGTAAGCCCTATTGTTCAAAACACTGGACTGAAAAAAGTGCTGGTGGATGGAGGATATAGTATCAACATTATGTACCTGGATACACTGAAACATCTGCGAATCTATGATACCTAGCTCAATCATAGCAACATACGTTTCCACGGCATTGTTCCTGGCAGACAAGCATATTCCCTAGGAGAAATTTCCCTAGACGTAACCTTCGGAGAAAAAGAGCACTTCCGACAGGAAAAAATCTCTTTCGAGCTGGTACCGTTTGAAAGTGTATACCATGCAATAGTCAGACGTCCAGCTTTCGCCAAATTCATGGAAATATCATGTTATATTTATAACAAGCTCAAGATGCCAGGGCCAAAAGGAGGAGTAATCACCATATCAGGAGACTTCAAATTGGCAAACGAGCTGGAAAAAGGAAACGCCCTTTGCGCCGAACAAGTGATAAGGAGGAATTCAAAGAGCTGGCAAAATAAGTATAGACGATAGAAATGCCGGCAGGAAATAAAAGCCGGAAGCCGAAAGATAGTTTCAAAGCTTCAGAGAATACAAGACAGGTAATCCTAGATCCCAAAGATCCGACAAAGTTTGTCGTAGTGGGGACTGGGATGATCGACAAATAGGAAAGCGCGCTCATCAAGTTTCTCCGTGATAACTGTGATATTTTTGCCTGGTGTCCTGCCGACGTGCCGGATGTAACCAGGGAACTTGCTGAGCATCAACTCAAGGTGATTCCAGGATCTAAACACGTCAAACAAGGTCTCCGTCTATTTGACGGAAGAAGACGTAAGGCTATTGGCAAGGAAATGATCCGGATTTTAGCAGCTGATTTTATCCGGGAAGTTATACATACTGATTGGTCTGCAAACCCGGTATTGGTCCCGAACAAAGACAATATTGTTCTTAGGATGTGTATAGATTACACTGGCTTGAACAAATTGTGTCCAAAAGATAGGTTCGCGTCACCGCGAATTGATCAAATAATAGATGCCACTGCTGGCTCTGAGCTTTTATGCTTTTTGGATGCTTATTCCGGGTATCCTAAAATATGTATGAAGGAGGAGGATCAAATCAAAAATTCATTCATAACAACGTATGGAACATGCTATAACATAACCATGCCTTTGGGCCTGAAGAATGCAGGTGCAAAATACCAGCGTAGCATGCAATGTTGTTTGCATAGTCAGTGATGAGGGGATAATAACCCGGTAGGCCAACTACAAGGTATAACCCGGCCCAAAGGACGCTGCGCAGAATCCGGCTAAGGATAAAGAAACTTCTGGAAGGCCCAAAGTTAGTAGGCCTCGCGACCCGGATTGTGGGTTGCGGTAAGGGAAGCTAGGGTTTGTAAGTAGTGTTCGAGTAGGATTCAAGCTGCGCCTTGGAGGGCAAGCCAGGGAGGGGTACAGGTGCTTTATAAACCGGCCCCTAGGCTTAGCTTGGCAGAGATTCACGTCATAATCGTATCACCAATTATCGAGTATCCAGTGTAGTTCGAGAGTTGTGCTATTATCCTACGATCAGAGACTCGGCGAGTTGATTGCTAGTCTCCAGATTGATTATCATCATGTTCTCCTTCGAGCTAAACCCTCTCCCAAATACCTGTGTCGACTTGCCCCAAGATCAGTTACCCCTGGTAACATCTGCCGTGATTATCCCACGACAGTTGGCGCCCACCGTGGGGCCTGCGTCCAAAGGTGTTTACATCACGGGAGAAGCTCGGAAGAATATGGAGAACCTCGTCGTCGGCGAGATCTACGTCAACCACGAAGGAGAGAAGATGGTGGACGATTCCGGCTGGGGGCCAGAGTCGGATCACCTCGAATCCGGATCTACTGTGACAGTCGGCCAGATCAATATCTTCATCGGTATGGTACGTACATTTGATTTAAAGGGACAATATCATGTGCATGTTACAGGAACTTCTAGCAGGGACAAAGAAGCACTAAAGCAAACGGTAAATTCGGTTTCCTCGGCCGTTCCGGGATACCTGAGATGGGCGGAACAAGAGGTAACGTGGAGCAGAAGGGACCACCCGGGAGGAATAGAACGCCCAGGAATCTTGGCGTTGGTGGTTGCGCCGCAGGTCAATGGTTACGAATTGAAAAAAGTCTTGATGGATGGTGGAAGCAGCATCAACATCTTGTATTGGGAAACCTTCTTGCGCATGAACCTTAAAGAATCCCAGCTGCAGAAAAGTTCAACAGTCTTTCATGGAATCGTGCCTGGTCATTCAGCGCGCCCTGAAGGAAAGATTACATTGGAGGTTGCTTTCGGAGAATCGGTGGATAATTATCGAGTTGAGTGGCTTACGTTTGAGGTGGTCAAGTTGCGTAGTCCTTATCATGCGCTGTTCGGAAGGCCGGCTTACGCTAAGTTCATGGCTAGGCCGTGTTACGTATATTTGCAGCTAAAGATTCCAGGTCCTAAACAGACCATCACTATACATGGAAGCCGGGATATAGCAGCTGAGTGCGATGAAGGAGATTCAGTGATGGCTGAGCAAGCTTGCAGAAAAGAAGAACTCAAATATTACCGGTCTCAGGTGGATTCGGATGATGGCACAGCATTGAGAAGGCCGGACTCTGAGGACGAAAGAGTGAAATTCAAGGCAGCACAGGACACCAAGAAAGTAGATTTTGTGGAAGGTGATCCCACCAAGCAGTTCACTATAAGGTCTAACTTGAAAAGCGAGCAGGAAAAGGCACTTGTGGAGTTTATTCGTTCAAATGCGGATGTATTTGCTTGGACACCCAGCGACATGCCGGGTATCCCCACCGAGTTGGCAGAGCATAGTTTGCATGTGGATCCTAAGGCTAGGCCCGTGAAGCAGGGCTTGAGAAAGATGAATGAGGAAAGAAGAAGAGCTATAGGTGAAGAAATTGCGCGGCTATTAACTGCAGGCTTCATCATGGAAGTATTTCACCCGGACTGGTTAGCGAATCCGGTTCTTGTGATGAAAAAGACCAATGAGTGGAGGATGTGCATTGATTTCACAAGTCTCAACAAGCATTGCCCAAAGGATCCGTTCGCACTACCAAGGATAGACCAAATCATAGACGCGGTAGCCGGGAGTGACTTGTTGTGTTTCCTGGACGCATATTCAGGATATCATCAGATTAAACTCAAAAGGGAGGATTGGGAGAAAACGTCGTTCATAACCCCTTTTGGGGCCTTCTGCTACAAAACCATGACGTTTGGATTGAAGAACGCGGGCGCAACCTACCAGCGGTGTATTCAGAAGTGTTTCGAAGACCAAATTGGGCGCAACGTACATGCTTATGTGGATGATGTGGTCGTTAAGACCCGGAAGGCAGAGACATTTATAGACGATCTGAAGGAGACGTTCAAAAACCTAAGGAGATATCAGATGAAGCTCAACCCGACAAAGTGTGTGTTTGGGGTTCCAGCTGGGAAGTTACTCGGTTTTATCGTTTCCGAGAGAGGAATTGAAGCAAACCCGGACAAAATCAAAGCTATCCAAAATCTGAGAAAGCCGGAAAATTTGAAGCAAGTTCAAAAGCTTACAGGCTGCGTGGCAGCCTTGAGCCGGTTTATATCCAGACTCGGAGAAAAGGCAATACCCTTGTACCGGCTCTTGAGGAAATCCGATAAATTCGTATGGAATCAAGAGGCGGATGAGGCATTCGAGGCACTAAAAAAGCAGTTATCTGAAGCACCGGTGCTAGCGGCCCCGGGTCCCAAAGAACCTATGTTGTTATATGTAGCAGCTGGCCCCCGAGCTGTCAGTGCGGTAGTGGTAGTGGAACGCAAAGAGGATGGAAAAGGTTATCCAGTCCAGAGACCGGTTTATTATGTTAGCGAGGTATTATCCGAGGCAAAGCAGCGTTACCCGCATTGGCAGAAGCTGGTTTTCGGGGTCTTCATGGCCAGCTGGAAACTGAAGCCGTACTTCCAGGAACACCCTATAACAGTAGTCATCTCAATACCAATGTCAGATATCATTAGAAACTCGGACGCGACCGGAAGAATAACCAAATGGGCGATAGAGATGGGGGATTATCATATCAGCTACGAGCCCAGATCATCAATCAAATCCCAGGCCTTGGTTGATTTCGTTAATGATTGGAGACACACCGGAATGACTACCATAGTTCCAAATTCCGAGTCATGGACCATGCACTTCGATGGATCGAAGCAATACGAGGGATCATGAGCTGGAGTGGTGCTAACATCACCTAAAGGAGACAAATTGAGTTACGTACTACAAATTCACTTTGACTGTTCCAACAACGTGGCCGAGTATGAGGCCCTATTGCATGGCTTAAAGGTAGCCAAGGAGATGAACATTAAGAGGATACGATGCTTTGGAGATTCGGACCTTGTGGTACAGCAGGTATCAGGAACTTGGGATAGAAAGGATGCAAACATGGCAGCATACCGCAGGGAGGTTGATAGGGTTGCAGGATGTTTTTCCGGGTATGAGGTGGAGCATATAGACAGAAGAAAGAATGAGGCAGCAGACGCCCTCGCTAGACTCGGCTCGCGCAGAGAGCCGGTTCCACCTAACGTTTTCCTGGACGAATTATGGCGACCATCAGTTCAAACCGAGTCAGAGGAGGAACTGGCAAATCAAGGCCCGGATTCGGCACTCGTGGCCACTATACGTACTATTCCCGAGTGGACAGAGCCGTTTTTGGCCTACCTATCACGAGGCGAGTTACCACAGCAAGAGGTGTTAGCAAGGCAAATTTCGCGGCGAGCAAAGGGATATTCTATCATCAACGGGGAATTATACAAGAGAAGCGCCGCGGGGGTCTTTTTGCGCTGCGTGGCACCAGAAGAAGGCCGACAGATTCTCAAGGAAATCCACGAAGGTGATTGTGGGCATCATGCATCCACAAGATCCCTTGTGGCCAAGGCTTATCGACACAGATTCTTCTGGCTCACGGCTCTAGCATATGCGGAACGGTTAGTAGCAAGGTGTGATGGATGTCAAAGGTACGCTCGCCAAACCCACGTGTCGGCCATGGAATTACGGACCATCCCGTTAACTTGGCCGTTTGCTGTCTGGGGTATGGACATGGTCGGCCCCTTTCATATGTCACCTTGCAAGAAGACACATCTTTTAGTGGCTATTGATAAGTTTACCAAGTGGGTTGAGGTTATCCCAGTTACTAATTGCGAAGCAGCTACAGCAGTCAAGTTCCTGAAAAGAATTATCTACCGGTTCGGGTATCCCCACAGCATAATTACCGACAATGGAACCAACATGTCCCTTGGCGAGATGGAAAAGTTCTGTGGCAACAATGGAATCCGGCTTGATGTAGCATCAGTGGCTCATCCACAGGCCAATGGGCAAGTGGACAGGGCAAACCAAGAATTGCTTCGCGGATTAAAACCACGACTGCGAGTTCCCTGTATCAGGGCCGCTGGTGCATGGGTCGAAGAACTTCCTTCCGTGGTTTGGGGTATCAACACTACACCTAACAGATCCACTCAGATGACACCCTTCTTCATGGTCTATGGTGCGGAAGCAGTGTTACCGAGTGACATTATTCATGATTCACCGCGAGTATCAGCTTACGTCGAAGTGGAGAATGAGAAGACCCGGCAGGACGCCGTGGATATGTTAGAAGAACAAAGAGAACAAGCCTTGGAAAGATCAGCCATATATCAGCAGGATTTACGGAGGTATCACAGCCGGCGCGTGAAAACCCGGGTCTTCCAGGAAGGAGACCTGGTTCTGCGCCTGGTTCAGTCAAGCGAAGGAAAACACAAGTTATCACCACCATGGGAAGGACCGTTTATCGTAAGCCGGAATTTGCATAATGGGTCATATTACTTGATAGATGCAAGGGAAGAATCGGCCACAGTTAATGACACCGCTCATACCACTTCATCTATGCAAGAAAGAGACAGACCGTGGAACGTGGCTCAGCTACGTCCGTATTATACTTAGCAAGGGTTATGTTGGCACGTGGAACTGAATGATGTAACAGGCAGCAGGTTTCAGACGTACTCTTTTCCTATCCTGGGCACCCTCGGGGACTGGACGGGTTTTTAATGAGGCGGCTTGCTGACCTAATTTTTCATATCAAATAAAGAGGTGATTATCAAGAAAAGAGGTGATTATTATCATGTCCTGTACTTTCAGTACGATGTGTATCTTTAGGTCTTGAGGGATGGTCGCTCGTATAAGCACAGTTGCAAACTCGAAAGACCCGGCCTTGATGCCCATGAGTTATAAGGGCCGATTACTCGCAAACGAGTACGGCTACAATCTTATAACCGGACAAAGAAGTCCAAATTTCTTGCCTATTCTTACTTAACCTCGATGTGACTCGCACTAAAGTGGCATGATTTGTTCGCTTACGATTACAGTCAGCCATGAAACCCAATGGGACTTGCCTAACCCCGTTTTCGTATAGATGTAATAACATGGTATCCACGCGAAAGCCGGCTTACAGTACAAGATAGTCAAAAGGGTCATCTAAACCACAAGTTATGCAGAGTACAAGGCTAATAGCTGGAAACTCAACGATTATTAAGCATAACTTCAAATCCTATGTGAAACGGTCCTGGGATCTTTGTGAAATTAGCAGCAGGCAATTCGTTCTCTTTTAAAAATCACGTGTCCTAGACCCGGAAATCCGGGCTTGGGGGACTCGGGAATTTTGAAAGAGAAAAATATTGTTTAGTTGTTAAAATTCCAAGAACCCAAACATCCGGGTCTTGGGGGCTTGGGGACTTAGAAGCAAGTCCGTTTGCCAAACGCCCATGAAACCCGGAAGCCGGGTCTCACAAAAGGAAAAATAAAGAAGTGTGGATATCAAAAATAAAGAAGTGTGGATATCAAGAATAAAGAAAGTTGGATATCAAGAGCAAATGGGTGCAAAAGTAAATAAATTAAAGCCAGAAGAGGCATAAGGTGCATCAGGAATTTAGAGTGTATTACAAAGTCTTAGTGAAAAGTGTCAAAGGAGCACAAGCGCACCATTCAAAAAATTAATTGTTTCAACGGCACTTTGGCCGACTGACGCATATGAAGAAGCAGATGTCACTCGACATCTTAAGCCGCAGGGTCCATCTTGGCTTTGCCCTTGCCATCGCTTGTGGTAGCAGCACCACTCGGGTCAGCAGTAATGCCGACTCGCGCAGGTGGAGGAACGACAGGAGTAGAAGTAGCGGGCGCAGAGTCGGCTTCGGCCTTCTTCTTGGCAGCCTCCTCCCTTATCTTGGTCGCTTCCTCCTTCCACCGGGCAAGCATGTCGTATGGCTTGGGGCGGTCCGCCTTGATGATTTTGTCGTTAGCGTCATATGCAGGAAGAATGGTATCAATCTCCAAACCGTCGGCAATAACACTAGCTGAGTGACGGATTTCCTTCTGAATAGCCTTGAAGTCCTTAAGCGAAAACTTGGATCCATCCTGGTTGAACTCCGGAAAACCGCTCATCAGCTTGGCCGGCTCTAGCTTAGGAAAATAAGCTTTTGCCAGCGCGAGTCCTCGGGTCACTCCAAACCGGCAGGATGAACGCTTCCAATGCCAAATCCACTCAGGAATAGTGGAGCAGAATTCTAGCAATTTCTTCATGTTGCCTGGCCCGATACCCGGCAGTCGCAACTCGTCAAGAATCCAACCAACTCCGGCACTAAACTGCCGGATAGTGTCTTTGATAAGTTTTAGCTTGGCAGTGTCATCTTCTTCAGGGGCTACGTCACCCGGGCCTGCTAAAAAGACAAAAAGAAAAAGTAATAAGCAAGGAGATTCGGTTGTCCATTTAGAGAGAATCCGGGTCATGAGTGCTAAAATTCAAGGGCCATACCAGTTGCGGTGCGATAGATATCGGCAATTTGCACGGAGAGCGTTGTTAATCTGTCCTCAGCCTCGTGAGCTCTTTTCCTGTACTTCTTCGTGATTTTTTGGCTCCTACGAGCTTCAGTTTCAGCTGCTTCGCGAAGGGCCGTCTCCTTTTCGATACGTTTGGCAGCCTTGGCTAGCTTCTTCTCAGATTGCGCAACGAAGTCCTATGAGGAAACACGAAGAAGGGTCAGTCGGAAATGTTATACAAAGTTCCAAGCAAATTACTTAGTAATTCACTCGGAACTTGGGGACTATATAAGGAAATAGATGGTATTACTCGGGTTTACCTTGTGTTTGGTTATCAAGGCATCTAGGATATTTTCTTCATCGGCCCTCAAAGTGTAGAGGGCATCAAGCATCTGGGCAAACGTCATGTCTTCAGGGCGAAGTCTTGAAGGGCCGGCAGATTGGCCTTCCTGTTGAAGGACTTTTCCGGATCTTGGGGTTGAAACCCGGACCGTCTGAGTATCCGGGTTAGGAGAACCCGACTTGGTCTCCAAGATAATATCTTCATCTACCTCTTCAGAGGATTTGGGGGATGCGGTTTCCGGTGGAGTTGGGTCCTTAAAGGGGTCTTGTTCCTGTCCGTCCTCAGCCTCATCATCAGCCGCAGCATCCATGTTAATATTTGGCTCCTCCTCTCCTTGCTTTTCCGCTTCGGGAATATCCGGGTCACTGATAGTAACTTGGACACTAAAGGGAAAGAAGGAGATAGTGGTTAGCGGTATGTATTAACAAGTTAATAAGTGTAAAAGAATATCGAGTAAAGGATACTTACCCGGTGTTCACGGCATAGTCCGGTGGGAGCTCGCTGCTGGAGGCGGATGATGTTGTCAAAGGTACCGGTTGCGGTACCCGGAATTGCCCAGCGAGTGGGTGGTTAGGAGATGGATGGCGTTGAGGAGATTTGGGAGGCTGAGGTGGAGGAGTGCTGGCTCGGTGAGCAGGTGAAGTGGGGATACCCGGGTTAAGGGGATCGTCCCCCAGGGAACTCCGGGTCACCCTGCGTTTAGCCGGGAGGGGATCCTTCAAGAATGGTGAATGTGACGACCGTTCATTAAGTTTATGCATAGTTTCGAAGGAGTAAGGCTCAGAAGACATGAGGGAGAAGGGAACCTTTGCAACTACCCCTCTGGCCTTCCTCTTGGTTCCGACCGTGGCTTCCTGGTCGGATTCGGTGGCTTCTGGGTCATCCTCTTCTTTTTCTTCCTCGTCCTCTAACCCTGAAAGTCGAGTATGTATCAAACGAGGAAAAGATGGGTGGTAGGAAAAATAACACAAGTAAAAGGTGAATATAAGATTCGGGAAAGTACCTTCATCGTCATCAACCGGCTCGTCCTCCTCTTCCGGGTCTTGGGAAGGAGGAGAGGTTTCAATCCTCCAGAAGGGATCATCAGCCTGTGATCAAAGAGATGAAAGCAAGAGTTAGAAACTGTATCAAGTAAAAGTGCTGAAACAAGCTAAAGGAACCAGGTCTTACCGCTGGGGCCGGGTTTTCCCGAGTAAATGGGGGCAACCCGGTGATATTTCTTATCACCTCTAGCTTCTCCGTCAGGAAGCCTTTGATGGTCTTGTTGGTGTCACCGGCGGCGAAGTTCTTGGTGGAGTATCGGAGCGCGTCCGTGATATGCCCCGAGTACTCGTGCATCAACTTGGTGCGAATGGAGTTGGGCTGAACCCGGAAATCCACCCAGGTCTTCACCAAGTTAAGCCCAAGAAGGCCTTGGGCCGAGAGAACAGCTAACTTAGCCAGCAAAGGCTGGATTGCCTCCCTGTCCGAGTCAGGGGCAAAAGCATTGAAAGATTCGGAAGGCTTGAGGAGACTCTCTTCCTCTCGCCATCCGGGGAGGTGTCATGGCAATAAAAGAAAGATAATTGCCAGTTTTTTGACGTGGGAGTTTAGGTTGAGGGTTGGCATTGGTGAGTGCTTGCGGCGTTGGATAGATACACTGCCGCAAGTAAGAAGCGCTCCGTCACCGCTCTCGCGGCACGGCTTGCACTGGAATAGTTCAATAAAATGGGCCAGACTCGGCGGAACGCACAAGTATGACTCGGATAAAACGATGAAGTGGGTAATATTCAACATAGAGTTAGGCCCTATGTCGAATACCCGGAGGCCGTAATGGCTTAAGACTTCCCGGAAGAAAGGGTGACCCGGAGGACGGAATCCCCGGGTCACATGCTCAATGAAGCAGATTACCTCATTGCCGGCAGGAGTGGGCCGGGTCTCGTTGCCTGGTGCCCTCCAGTGTATATCCTTCTGAGAGGGAAGGATTCCTAGTTTGGCCATCCCGTCCAGCTTGGCCTTTGTCGCTGTAGACCGACCCCAATTTGCCGATATGGTTTGGGTAGCCTTTGCCGGGGCCGGCTGTTTTCCTTGCCTTTTCGGAGCCATGGGGTTAACCTGCAGAGTGCAAGAAAAAGAGGTACAGGAAATGAGACTTGGAAATATTGGATTATCCGAGTTTGGAATATTAGGACAGCATGAAGATTAAGAAATATCCGGGTAACGCATCACGGAGCAAAGATTGCGAGATGTCCGGGTGTTAAGTGCGGTTGTGGAAATTATTAGTCACTTACGTATTGAGGTGAGTTTGGGGTACACGGATGGTTGCCCATGTCTCTACTGCAAGCAAAGTAACTGGAAAAGGAGGATTTTCCGGGTGTTAATGATGTGCGCGGAAATCTGGGCGAAATGGATCTAGGTTAGGAAAATTTGCGAAAGATTCTATGAAGAAATTGGAGATTAATAGTGGTAGGAGGGTGGTGTGAGATCATCCCACAAGTTGCTGGAGGAACTAGCAAGTACCTAAGCGGTTTAATTCGGTGTGGTAAGAACAATGGCGAGCGGATTGATCAAGATCCAATCTAGAGTAAATCTGGAAATTGCGAGGTCAAATTAATGGATACAAGAAGCTTACCAGAGAAGATTGGAGTTGCACGTGGCGGTGGCAGATAGCGCAAAGCGGATGCTCCTTTGCAACTGTTGGCCAGATGCTCGCGGACGCGGTGGCGAAGGTCGACGGCGGCGCGGGACGAATTGCGGCAGGTTGGATCCGGGGACGAGCTCGAGGTCTCTGTGGAGGCGCTCCGTGAATTCGAGCACGGAAACAAAGAGAAGAAGAAGGAGAAGTGAGCCGTTGGGATTAGGTTAACCCTTAAGTGCCTATTTATAGGGTGCGGGAGGATAAGCCTAGGCCAACGGGCGAGAGCCGGAAATTGCGGATAAATCGTATCCGCCCGGATTTTCCGAGATATGCGTTAAAAGGTTAGGCGAGATTTTCAGGACAAACGTGAGGCGTATCTTTTCCGTAGTTATCGGATCGGTTAAACAAGTAAAGTGAGCTGGGTCTTCAGCATCGTTGTCAGGGTATTAGCCCGGGAAGATGAGCAATGGATTTGGAGAAAGCCGGGTTACTATGTGGCCACCGTGGAGTTAGGCCTAGCTGTTTATCAAAGAAATCTAACCCGGCCTCCATGAATTGGTACGCTTGATATTTTTGCAGGGAATAGCGTGCGCTTCAAAGAAAATTTCGTGAAGCCCAAGCTATTCTGGGGACTACTGATGAGGGGATAATAACCCGGTAGGCCAACTCCAAGGTATAACCCGGCCCAAAGGACGCTGCGCAGAATCCGGCTAAGGATAAAGAAACTTCTGGAAGGCCCAAAGTTAGTAGGCCTCGCGACCCGGATTGTGGGTTGCGGTAAGGAAAGCTAGGGTTTGTAAGTAGTGTTCGAGTAGGATTCAAGCTGCGCCTTGGAGGGCAAGCCAGGGAGGGGTACAGGTGCTTTATAAACCGGCCCCTAGGCTTAGCTTGGGAGAGATTCACGTCATAATCGTATCACCAATTATCGAGTATCCAGTGTAGTTCGAGAGTTGTGCTATTATCCTACGATCAGAGACTCGGCGAGTTGATTGCTAGTCTCCAGATTGATTATCATCATGTTCTCCTTCGAGCTAAACCCTCTCCCAAATACCTGTGTCTATTTGCCCCAAGATCAGTTACCCCTGGTAACATCTGCCGTGATTATCCCACGACAGTCAGATTGGCAAAAACATACAAGTTTACATGGATGATATTGCCATCGTTTCCAAGCAAAAAGATACACTCCTTGAAGATCTACGAGAAACTTTCAAAAATTTGCGCACTTATAAAATGAAGTTGAATCCATTAAAATGCGTATTCGGGGTTCCCTCGGGAAAACTTATGGGTTTTATCGTTTCTCACAGAAGAATAGAAGTAAACCCGGAAAAGATCAAGGAAATCTTGAACATCTCAAAGCCTACGTGCTTAAAAGATGTACAAAGATTGACGGGTTCTGCAGCCGCAGTCAACAGGTTTATTAGCCGGCTAGGAGACAAAGCTCTGCAATTATACAAATTGTTGAAGAAATCTGACAAATTTGAATGGACAGAAGAGGCGGACAAAGGATTAACCCAATTAAAGGAAACCTTGATGAAAGCTTCTATTTTGGCATCACCAAAATAAGAAGAACCCATGTTACTGTATCTTACAGCGACAACCAGGGTTATTAGCGCAGTGATAGTTGTGGAAAGGCGGAAAGGCGAGCAAAGCATACCAGATCAATACCTAGTGTATTATGTCAGCGAAGTATTCTCCGAGTCAAAACAAAGATATCCACATTATCAAAAGTTAGCATATGGCGTGTTTTTCTAGAAAACTCCGCCTTTATTTCCAAGGACATTTCATAACAGTGGTATGTAAAGCACCACTAGGGGATATTATTAACAATGCGGACGCAACAGTCCGGGTAGCCAAATGGGGCATGAGCTTGCTACGTTCGATATTAAGTACCAACCCCGGACGGCAATAAAATCCCAGGCGTTGGCAGATTTCGTCGCTGATTGGACAGAAGCAATAGAAAATATACCAATGCCGGAATCGGAATACTGGGTCATGCATTTGATGGATCCAAGATGAAGGAAGGCACTGGAGCTGGTGTAGTGCTAAAATCCCCAAAGGGTGATACTATGGAGTATGTATTACAAATACACTTCAACGCCAGTAGTAACGTGGCAAAATACGAAGCTTTGCTTCATGGCTTGCATATTGCAAAAGAAATAGGCGTCAAACGCAAACTATGTTATGGTGACTCGGATTTGGTACAAAATCAGCTAAACCAAACATGGGACGCCAAAAGCCCCATCAGGGCCGAATATCGGAGAACGGTCAATGAATTTGCCATTTGCTTCCTAGGATTTGAAGTACTTCATATCAAAAGGGAAGAAAACTGGAACGCGGATGCATTAGCCCGCATGGGCTCGGAAAGAGTGAAAACCCTACCACCGGGTGTGTTTGTCCAACATTTGCATGAACCATCAATCAAAGGTGGAGATGTTGATTATCCTTTCGTTTCCAAGTCAATCGAAGTCCTGCACGTTAACCTGGATTGGACAATCCCATATTTAAACTTCTTAGTTGATCAGAAGTTTCCGGATGGAGCAGACGAGGTCTTGCAAAGACAGATACAACGTCGATGCAAAGGATACACGGTAATTAATGGTTGCCTATATAAGCGCAGCATTGTCCAAATTTTTCAGCGATGTATTTCGCCAGAAGAAGGCCGAGAAATCTTGCAAGAAATCCACGCAGGAGTTTGCAGACATCATGCTCAATCAAAAAGCATAGTCAAAAAAGTATTCCGTGCAGGGGTTTTCTGGCTAACAGCCAAGACAAACGCCAAACACATCGGAAACACAAGTTTCGGATGTCAGTATTACACCAAGCAGACGAATATGCCAGCCCAAGGACTCAAAACTATCCCCATTACATGGCCATTTGCGGTCTGGGGGCTATATATGATGGGACCATTCAAAACTGCCAGAGGTGGACTCACACATCTACTTGTTGCGGTAGATAAGTATACCAAGTGGGTGAAGGTGAAACCTGATGGAGGGATGATAACCCGGTAGGCTAACGCCAAGGTGTAACCCGGCCCAAAGGGAACCGCGCAAGACCCGGCTCAGGGAAGAGGAGTTTCTAGAAGGCCCAAGAAGTAGCATAGGCCTTGTAACCCGGCTTTTGGGGTTACTATGAGGAAACTTAGGGTTTGTATGCGGTTACTGGGTAGGACTCCGAGTATGCCTTGGATAGGAAGCCAGTGGGCCGAGTAAGATATAAGCCGTCTCCTAGGGCTAGGAAAAAGGGAGCTTCACCAGATATTCGAGCATCCCCTGTAATACGAGAGTTGATATTGTAACCCTAGATCGGAGACTCGGCGACTTGATTTCCAGAGCTACCAGATCGATTGATAGCATGATTTCCCTTGAGCTAAACCCTCTCCCAAACACCATAGTCGAATTGCCCCAAGATAAGTTACCCCCGGTAACGTCTGCCGTGATTATCCTACGACAGTCGGCACCCACCGTGGGGCCTACATCCAAAGGTGTTTACATCACGGGAGAATCTCTGGAAAGCATGAAGAACCTCGACATCGGCGAGATCTACACCAACCCCAAAGTAGAGAAGATGGTGCACGATTTTGGCTGGGGACCAGAATCGGATCTGCTTGAAGCCGGGTCTATCGTCACGATCGGCCGAGTCAACGTCTTTGTCGGCATGGTACGTGCGTCCGGTTCAATCCCTGATGATTTTGAGTATGATTCTGTGTCAGGAGAAGCGACCTGCGTTCAGTCGGACGGAGAAGAATCGGTCGAGATGATCGATCCGATAGAAGAGCCCACCACGAAGAGGGAACAGCCGGAGGAGCCAGCATGGACTCCGCGTGGCCGGGTCATGAGAGAAGATGATACCGAGTCTATCCTGCACCTGCTGGAGGACCGGTACGAAGAGGATAGTTGTGATGAGGAAGAATACGAGTCTTCACCAGGCATCGCGCGCCAGGTCGCGGTCTACACGGCCCCTGCCACCAATCTCAATCAGGGGGACATGACTACGGCCGCGGTCGGAGCGGCGCGAGCGCTGGCCCAGCAGCAAAATCCGGTTGATGGAAACCCGGTTATAGCCCGGGTTGACGGAGAGTCGGCCTCAGTCACCAGCCGTACGGCAGAGAGCGAGATGCGGAGAAATATGTTTGGGTTCATGGCGAACAGGACGCCAGGTGCGGGTCCTTCAAACCCACCAAATCCGGCTCTGTTCAGCAACAACCTGATTCTGGATCCCACGGTGTTAGCTACGGTGATAACCCCGGAAAACGCGGCGGCACGTGCTGCAGATCTGGATGTGGCCCGCCGTGCATTGGATCAACAGAGGAGAGATGTGGAAGCTGAGAGGTAAGGGATAGCCGCGCGCCAACGCGACTTGGAAGCATTGGAGAACCGGCTCCAAGCTCATTCGACCAGGATGCACCATCAGAGATACCAAACAAGATTACCGGCAACGGGTGGGACTATACACCCGGCCGCGCTATTCATTACACCTCAGGATCAACCAATTCCGGCTGTGAATCAGGAAACTGGACATCTGCCCGCGACCGTGGGAGGACAACCGGCAAACGTACAAGCCGGGTTACCCACGTTGCAGACAGGGATCGCCACTGGCAATACAGTACCACCACCACCACCATCACGATTTCGCACGCCACCAGGTCATTTTAACAACCCCATGGATAACGTATATGCGGCAACATTGGCATTGGATCGCATCCCCGTAAGAGATTCACCCCATGAGGAGGAGACCCGGCGGGCGATAGATATATTGCGCACAGCAGTGGCTCAGCAGGCCAATTACCCGGACAACAGGAGTGGAATGCACGGAACACCGTATGTTAGCCGGCAGAATGGTAATACCGGCAATATTCAGACAAGTTCAGCACGACGGAGGGCAGAGCAGCAGCAAATGCCGCCTTCTCCCCATGCTCCAGCAGCACCCGCAGCATCAGCAACACAAGCTATTGTGGACAGTTCCAGAGCTAGGCAAGCCGCGGCTGGGTCTGCGGTACAAGGGCCAGTAGCGGTTGCACGCCCCGCCATGCCCGCCGCAGGATCGCACGTTTCCCGGGTGAGGCCAGTGCCGGCTATTCTTGCCGGGCCCAAGTGTTTGTCGGATATCATCAGAGCTGAGCCTTACCCGGATAAATTCAAGGAACCGGGTAAAGTGGTTAACTATGAGCCGACCATGGATCTAGAAACCTGGTTGAGCAGCCATGAGATGGCCATGTCAATTCGCAACGCATCTGAAAATCTTCAAGCCAAGTTCATGTACTTAATGATGTCAGAGGGAGCAACAAAGTTGTGGTTCAACAATTTACCCGAAAGGTCTATCAATTCATGGAGTGAGCTGAAAACTGCATTTATCAAGCACTTTCATGGAACGTGCAGGAAGTTATTTACGATTGATGATCTAGAACGATGTGCCCAGAAGAAGGGAGAGTCGGCGCGCAGTTGGGTGCGCCGGGTTATGGAAATACTCCACTCGTCCATGGATATTCAACCAAAGGATGCATTACAGGCTATGGCAAAAACATGCAAGTATATACCCTTAGTGCAAAAGCTGACGCGCATGAAATCTAGTCGGAATGCTTCAGAGGTTACAATGGGAGAGCTGATGGACGCGTGCAACAAGCACGCTGCCACGGATACTACGGAGGAGGATGTTGATGATAAGAAAGCGAAAGCCAACTCAAGAAACAGTGGAAGACCCGACAGCGGGGCTGCGCCGGGTAACAATGGAGGAAATAATGGAAACAACCAGAACAAGCGCCCGTATGAGGGAAGTTCCGAGTTTGTCGCCAATACAGAAGCCGGGTTTTCAAGACCGAGAGCAGAGGGAAATTTCAACGGAGGAAACTTTAATGGAGGAAATTACCAAGGACCACCAAGGCCGGCTAATCATCTAGAGGCCTTCAGGATGCCGTGTCCGCGACATAGTAGGAACGGTAGGCCAGCTAATCATTCATTGGAGCAGTGTGTGGATCTACAAAGATGGAAGAATGAGGAAATAAACAAGGCCATGCGAGGTGCAGACCGGGGAGGAGGACCGGGTCCGGGTGTAAACCCGGGCAACGGCCCACCCCCAGCAGGCAACCCAGGAGGTGTTAATCCGGGTAATAATCAGGGAGGTGCTGGAGGTTTCCAAGCTAACCCCAAGCAGTTGGGATAGTACCACGTGCATACTACAAGAACTTCCAACAAAGATAGAAAGATACTTAAACGAGAAGTGAACGCGGTTTCTTCAGCTGTTCCGAGATATCTGAGATGGTCGGATCAAGAAGTAACATGGAGCAGAAGGGATCACCCGGAAACAATTGAACACCCGGGTGTCTTAGCTTTGGTGGTTGCACCCCAGGTTAATGGTTATGAGCTGAAAAAGGTCTTGATGGATGGCGGAAGTAGCATCAATATCCTATATTGGGAAACTTTCTTACGTATGGGTCTCAAGGCACTGGTAGAAAATAGGCCTACAGTCCCGGTTCGCCAGGCCCATTAATCCCGTCCGGGCAACCGGGACTAGCAATGCGCGACTAAAGGCCCCCCACCTATAGTCCCGCCACTTACGGACCGGGACTAAAGGCCCGTCCACGTGGGCGCTAGGGGTCCGTCGCGGCGGAGGACCTTTAGTCCCGGTTCTTGTGGTTAACCGGGACTGAAAACCTGCGCAGGTTTAGGGTTTTAGTCCCCCTAAACCTGTTTCCTTTTTAATTTGTTTTGTTTTAATTTCAGTACACATATACATGCATATATATATATATATATATATATATATGAAATATCAAACAAGGAGAATTCAATAGGAATATATAATATATATTCAATATCGGGTGACCATATATACAACCTCGAACGAGTTTCCATATTACACAATTAAGATGGACGAGCATACACAAATTCGCACAAGTTTCAAAGTACTCAGGGCTTATACATGCGGATAATAGTCATCGTCGGTGGACGCATGGTACTCTCCTTTCTTATGGATGACATGCCTAAGGAAAAATCCTGCTATTTCCTCTTGAATTGGTCGGAAGCGAGCTTCTGGAGAAAGCGCCCTCCGCAAGTTATTGAGACCCTTCCGCGTCTCCTCGTCCTTCTTCCTCTCAGATATTTCTTTCCGTATGTTCTCACAGACATAGTATCCACATAGACCGGTCCTCGGTGGCTGCTTATCCACACCTTTGACCACATTTCTAAATTGTAGCAGTTGTTTGAATTCACCGACATGTTCATGTGAGAGCCGTCTCCAAACTCTACAATGCAAATAAAATTAAATGAATAAGGGAGTTATTAGCTTAGAAAATGAACAAAAGAGACCGATCGATATAGAGCGCAAATGATTGAAAAATAATTACCTTTGCATCATTCTTCTCATGTCGACCCAAAGATCTGTATTTGAATTCATAGAGTCAATGATCAAAACTAAGGACTTGTGAAGATCAATTTTTAGCAGAATCCAGTGGTACCTGCGGACACATTAGATGCACAGTCATGCATAATTTATCGATTAGACATACCATGCATGGAGTAAACAAAAGAAAATGGGAACATGAGAGAAACACTCACCCAAAATGGTAAGGAAATAGAATATATCTTTTGGATTCATGCTTTTAAAAAAAATTGTACAAGTCTTTCTCCACGTCTTTGGGATGATGTTCTATCATAGTTCCATTAATGATTTGTGGGTCAATGAACCCAACATCTTTGATGAGTCTTACTTTGCATTCCCAAATCTTCAATCTGCATAATAGCGTACGCAACAATATAGTTAGGACAATATATATATATATATATATATATATATATATATATATATATATATATATATATATATATATATATATAGTGTAGGCAATGAAGAACGAGATGAGGTAGAAATAAATCACTTACAGAACGTAGCAACTCAGGATAGATTTGTCGAGCTCACGCAGATTGAACAGCTGGAACAATTCACTCATCTCAACTGTTACAGAGTACTTTTTGGTGTGATGCTCCTCTGTATAATCCACATACACAAAATCTTTGTCGGTCCATGCTATGAAATCTTTGTACCAACGTAGCAGATTTTGCATTAGTGGTGGTAGATCTTTTTCCTTCGCAGGCTCGACGAGAGGCCCTTTCTTCACATATTTTAATGCTACGTCAGCCATTGGCATATCGTCCATGTCTAAAAAGGCACGAAGAGACATACCGGCCTCGGACGCATTTTTCATGGCAGTAGCTACAGTCAATCCCAGTGCTGTCACAGCTTTTATGACCTCGGGGTCCTGTTCCGGAGCGGCTTTCACTATGAGCGGGGGGATCGATTGTTTACTCTGCATCCCGAGCTGGGCAACTTGTTTCCCGCTTTTTATCATTTTTCCTTTTCCTTTCTCCTCCTCCAATATTCCTGCTTGCTTACGAAGTTCAATATCATAGTCTTTAGGCAAATTCTTCACGGATTGGGACAGTGTCGACAAAAAATCCGTAGCCCAATAGTCTACAATCGGAGGGAATACTTCCCTGGGCTCAGGCTCCTTTAGCGCCTTCAGTTTGCCCTTCCATTTGGCAACGTCAGCCTTCACGACCAATTTGGTTTCAGCATCACTAAGTTCCCAAGGCCTTGGGGGGAGAGGCTTCAGTGATGGCTCCGGTACCCGTGTGGTCTTAGGTACATAAGGGTCCGGGTTAATAGACCAAGAGCGGGTTCCCTTGCTGGCCGCCTGCTTCTGTTTCTTCGCTGGAGGAGGAATGGGGGGCGACGTCTGCTTATCCTCCGGAGGAGGAATGGGGGGTGACGTCTGCTTATCCTCCGGAGGAGGAATGGGGGGCGACGACGTGTGCTTTTCCTCCGGAGGAGGAATAGTGGGAGACGTCTGCTTTTCCTTCGGAGGAGGAATGGACGGCGACGTCTGCTTAACCGCCGGAGGAGGAATCGTGGGCGACGGCTGCTTAAACGCCGAAGATTGTGGATCGGGGGACGACGTCGAATGGCGTAAAGGTGGCGTAGGTGAACCAGCACCACCACCACCACCACCACCAGCACCTGCACCATCGTAGGGGGGTGGACTTGTTAGCCTTGGCGTCTCGCCTGGAAACACTATGTACTTCTTTTTCCATAGAATGAACTGGCGCTTGACATCTCCAAGTCTTCTCTCCCCTTCGGGTGTAGCTATGTCAATCTCCAGGTCCTCAAACGCTTCGACTATGTCTTCCACCGTGACACGAGCATAGCCATATGGAATGGGGTTGTTGTGATGGAGTGCTCCAGGTGTACAGGGTAAAGCACTGCCGGTAGCCACCTTCATGGAAATGTTCCCCACGGGATAATGCAGATCACATTCTTTCATCTCCTTTACGTCATCCACGGGGTAGTGAGGCTCCGGTGCACGACTCTCGATCATCGGTGCATTAGCACCTGCAGTCGGGGCCTCCGTGGAAGCCACGCTGCTTCTCCGCTGATACTGGCTTCCGAGATCCGTTGCATGTTCTTGATGCAGCCCTGCAGCCGACGTTTTTCTTTCTCAAGTATTCCCGCCACGACCTTCTTCAGGTCACAAACTTCCATTGCAAGATTCGACAGTTGATCTGCAGTCCGGTCCGTACCTCTCCTACGGCTTCTGTAACAGTACGGGTCACCCTCGGAGGGAAAAACCCTACTTTCCACGGCAATCTGCCTTTGCCTCGTATATGTCCTCCGTGTTCAGGATTCCGAGGGCATGGGTCAGTTGGTCTCTCTCTCTGTTGAACGTGAGCAAGCCCTGTTGAGCTTTGGTCATTGCATCAACAAGGTCTTTTGTGGGAGCAAACGTTTTTCTTGCCGGTTGAACACACGCCCCTGTCTCCGGGTCTAGCGACCCCCCCATGCCCGTACCACCACATTTTGGCTCTTTCGTCCCATCCCTCTGTACCTAGACGGATTCCTCTTGCCGTCAGGCCGTCCTCCATCGTCTGCCACTTAGGCGCCGAAACGCGGTATCCTCCTGGCCCCATAACATGATGGTACTTTTTCTTTTCCGCATTAGTCTTATTTTTTTTCGACATTTCCTTGAAATGCTCTGATTTGTGTTGCGACACAAATTCCGTCAATCATCTCTCAGTTTCTCATATTGTCAGTGAAATTCGGAGTCTTGTCCTTGCTGACATATTCACGGACCAATTTTTTCTTGAAGTTCCGGAATGCTTCGGCCATCTTTTGAAGAGCGAACTCTTTGACTATCCTCCTCCTCTGACGTCCCACCCGGAATATCCTCACCGAATTCATCTTTTTTGTTGTATTCCGGAGGTAGAATGAAATGTGCAATAAGCTTTCTAAACATAATCTTTTTCGTTCTCTTGTCGACAAAAGTGAAACCAATACGTGCTTTCTTTGGCTCCTTCCATTCCTGGACGGTGATCGGGACGGTGTCTCTAACAATGACTCCGCATTGGTTGATAAACTTTGTGGTGTGCTGTAGGGGCTTGCCGATTTCACTGACTGATTCGATGGTATATGTTTCTTCAGCTTTCATCGCCTTGGATTTGCCACGCTTTGTCATACTAGATCCGACTGAGGGCTAAAATAAGAAAGAGAGTCGCGCGCGTTAGTCTTTGCAATTGGACCGAGGGCTAAAATAAGACCGATGGCTAAAATATATACCCTCGCCGGAGGTGGTTGTTCTTTGCAATTGGAGATTGTCGTTTGTCGACGGTTGACCTCCGTCATCAATGTCCATTCCTTCATCTCCTTGATCATCGACAATGTCCGTTCCTTCATGTTCTTGATCGTCGACAATGTCCGTTCCTTCATGTTCTTGATCATCAAAGTTCAGATAAGAAGATACTATATCCTCTTGTTGCTCATCTTCTGGGCCCGGCACATAAGGGATCGGGTTGGCTATCATGCCGTATAAGATACGTTCAGCCTCCAGATCCGTTAACGCCAAGTCTCTATTTTCCGCCATATGTCAATCCTGCAGACATGCATGTAGTAAAAATTAATTAAGTATATAGGATACTTAGCAAATATTTGTCGTAGAAGGAGGGAAAACAGATTGGTAGGGTTTTGGGTGGAAGAACGATGACCACCGGAGGGGGAAAATCATACTTTACAGGTGTGTCCAAGATTAGTTTCTCAAATGACTTGGAGAACCCCATAGCTAGGTTGCATTTGCTTTCCTGGTCATTTTGGTATATTACACTTAATATTCTGAATTTATTGAATTAAAACTTATTTTCATTATTTTAATGAATTTAATACAAATTAAAATATGGTCTCATTTTGAACTTTGTCAAACATGAATGAAAATGATATAAACAGATAGCTTACATTTTTCTGAACATTTTGCATATTTTTCCAAAAATAATTAAATTATAAATTAAAAGTTATTTAATTTAGAAGGTTATTTATATTCTGTAATTCCATATAAAGAGGGCCCACGTGTCACCAACAGTGGGCAGGTGACGTCGCCAACAGTGGGCAGGTGACGTCATCATGACGTCACCTCTGGCGTGGCCGGCGGTTGCAGATTTAGGATCTCCGATCGACGATTCCGGCCACGGGGGAGGCAACGGAGATGGGGACTAGGCCACTGTGCTGCTCGCCACGGGGAAGGGGACGGAGATGGGGACGAGGCCACGGCCACTGTGGTCTCGCCGGCGGCGAATCTGGCCGCGGGAGCGAGCGCGAGGGACGGCGACGGCGACGGCGCGGCGACGGCGTTGGTTCTAGGGCGACGCCGTTGGTTCTAGTTCGATGGCGTTGGTTCTAGGGCGACGGCGACGGCCCGCGGGGAACCTACCGGCCGGAGAGACGGCGACGGGGCGGGGGCGGAGCAGGGTGGAGGCGGTGGAGAGAAGGGCGTGACGAGGGCGACGGCGCGGCGACGGCGACGGCGACGGCGATCTGCGCGGGCGACGGCGACGGGGCAGAAGACGACTGGGCGCCGGCGCGAATGAAGACGAGGGTTTGGGGACTTAGAAAATTTTGGGGCAGAAAGGCATCGCACATATATAGGCCAAGCCTTTAGTCCCGGGTGGTGTCACGAACCGGGACTAAAGGTCCCCTTGGGTACCCTCCGCGGGCCTTTAGTCCCGGGTGGTGTCACGAACCGGGACTAAAGGTGAAAATTTTCGCTGCGTTTTCATTCCCGTGCAGAACGAGCCTTTAGTCCCGGTTCGTGACACCAACCGCGACTAAAGGTTGTTATTCGAATACTATTCTTTTTTCCAATCTTAAAAATACAAATAATATATCAGAAAATTCAGAAAAATAAAACTAATTCTTTTTCCAATCTTAAAAATACAAATAATATATCAGAAAATTCAGAAAAATAAAACTAATTCTTTTTCCAATCTTAAAAATTCCCATAGATAAAAAAGGCAGTACATAATGGCCAGAGTGGATCTAAACCTAAACGGAGAGCATAGATGCATGCATGATCTGATATCTGCTGCTAGTCATACTCCTGCCTAGGCCTACATGAGAAAATTCAGAGCCCAGGACTGGGCCTGAGGGTAGCGCAGGCGGGGGTTATCGCCGGCCCTGATGTAGTCCATGACGCTCTATAGAGTCCGGCCGGACCACCATAGCCGACGACGTCCGGCCTCGTGAAAGTTCCCAGGAGGCAGGCCGTCCTCCTCATACCTGGCGAGCGCCCTCTCACGCCGATTGATGAAGAAGGCATCCCAAGTATGTTGGTTATCGGGATGCCAACTGGGATCTCTCCGCTGCTCCGGCGTGAGCTCGTGGTAGTAATGGTTCGTGATGGCCGCCCGACGTGCCACACCTTGAGAAAGAGGAGGGACCGGCACTCCTCCGGCGCTCAGCATCCAACCGGCGGGAACACTGTAGCCGGGCGGGCAGGGGTAGTTCGAGGCGGAAAGTGCCTCCGCCTGGATGAATGTTAGAGTGGGTACGGTAGAAGCCATGAGAGAGTGGTGAGTTTGTATGTGTTTATGCCAATGGTGTGGCAATGCATACATATATATACTGAGAAGAAAACATCATTTTAGTCCCGGTTGGTGTCCCCAACCGGGACTAAATGGTTAGGGTTTCATTGGGAAACGGATCATCCCTTTAGTCCCGGTTGGTGTCACCAACCGGGACTACATGGGAATTAGGGTTTCGTTTCGACCAATAAGATAGAATCACACGGATCGTGTGTTTCTTTCAACCGCTTGTGATTCGTTGGATCCGGGGTGTGTTTCTTTCCAGCTGTTGTGAGCCGTTGAATGAGATGTTTCTTCACCGATGGGTCAAAACCCTAGCTCAACACTCTGTACCGATGGGTATAAACTGTCGCGCCTCGAGCGCTTCTTCTCCATCCCTCTGCACCGTCGCGCTTCCACCATGCCTCCGAGGAGGAACAGCACCACCGGCTTCCGCGGCGTCCGAGCACGGCAGAACGGAATGTTCAGCGCAGATATCCGCTGGGGGGACGACCGCATCCCCCTCGGCACCTTTGCGACGGCGGCGGAGGCAGCCCGCGCCTGGGACGCGGCGGCCTGGCGCCTCAACCGCCCGCGGTCGCTAATGAACTTCAACGACTGCCACACCGTCTGGGAAGCGGAGGCCAGGGCGCCGAAGCCGCAGATCATCACTGCCGCCGACCACCTCCACCTCCGCCACCGCGCGTTTCAGGGCCTAGTCGACGCCAGGGAAGACCGCGTCGTCCGCGAGTATTACCGGAACAACCCGGGGGAGAAGAGCGCCGACGAGGAGCTCTGGCAGACCCGCGCGGGTCAGCGGGCGGAGCGCCGCCTCGAACGCCACCTCGCGTTAGATGCCGCTCGGGAGGCCAGGACGATGGCGCTTCAAGAGCTTCGTCGGGCCGACCGCACCGGCGAAGTCTGGGCCTCCGACGATCGAAGGTGGGGGCCTATCTCGGACATACCATCATGCACCTCCGACGACGACGAGGAGGTCACGGACGAGTTCGGCGACGATGATGACCCGGAGGAGGTCACCGACGAGTTCCCCGACGACGACGGCGAGGAGTAGTGTTCGTCTGTTTTCTCTTTTTAATAAAATAATTTGCATTCCAGCGACACTGCGGCGCGCTAGCGCGTCTGTTTTCTGTTTTTAGTAAAAGTTTGGTACAATAAATTAATTAGAAAATAATATAATTCAAAATGATCCATTAAACATGATCCATTCAACAAAGTTTGGTACAATAAATTATTACACATCAATTCTTCCCTTGTGTCCCCGCTTTCTTACGATTTGGACGTATCCATGGAGCATCCTCATCATTTAACTTAATGCTTGGGTCAGAGTTCACTTTGAAGGGCGGAATTTCACCAAACATATTATAATCTTCTGACATGTCTGTCTTGTCCTCCACTCCCACGATGTTTCTTTTCCCTGAAAGAACAATGTGATGCTTTGGATCATCGCATGATGCACTGATCGTTTTCTTATCTTTCCGTTTCCTCGGTTTGCTACTCATGTCCTTCAAATAGAAAACCTGAGCGACATCTTTGGCTAGGACGAATGGTTCTTCAAGGTAACCAAGATTGTTGAAATCCACCATTGTCATTCCGTATTGCTCGTTCACCTTTACCCCACCTCCTGTTAGCTTGAACCATTTGCACCGGAACAAAGGGACCTTAAAAGAGGGTCCATAGTCAAGTTCCCATATCTCCTCTATGTAACCATAATATGTGACCTTTTGCCCAATCTCGGTTGCTGCATCAAAGCGGACACCACTGTTTTGGTTGGTGCTCTTTTTATCTTGGGAGATCGTGTAAAATGTATTCCCATTAATCTCGTACCCTAGGAAAGTCGTTATAGTCGAAGATGGTGTCTTGGCCAACATGTACAGCTGATCTCCAACATCATTGTCATTCATTAAATGTTTTCGCAACCAACTGCCGAAAGTCTCCATGTGGGCCTTTCTAATCCATGATTCAGTCTTCCCCGGGTTGTTCGAGCGTAAAATATTCTTGTGTTGCTCGAAATACGGAGCCACCAAGCTCGAATTTTGCAGAACTGTGTAGTGTGCTTCAGTCATAGAATGACCATCCATACATATCGTTGATTTCCTTCCGATCGTGCCTTTTCCACTTAGTCTCCCCTCGTGCCGCGATTGAGGAATACCAATCGGCTTAAGGTCAGGAACATAGTCAATACAGAACTCAATTACCTCCTCATTTCCATAGCCCTTTACGATGCTTCCTTCTGGCCTAGCACGGTTACGAACATATTTCTTTAATACTCCCATAAACCTCTCGAAGG
The DNA here is from genome assembly GCA_028641055.1 of Alopecurus myosuroides. Taxonomy (NCBI): domain Eukaryota; kingdom Viridiplantae; phylum Streptophyta; class Magnoliopsida; order Poales; family Poaceae; genus Alopecurus; species Alopecurus myosuroides. Next base: position 419,333,909 of record CM054058.1, read on the forward strand.
GAAACATATTGTGTAGAAATACAGGACCGAGAATGGAAATCTCTTCGACTAGGTGGACCAGGAGGTGCGTCATAATATTGAAGAAGGATGGTGGAAACAGCAACTCAAAACTGACAAGACATTGGACCACATCGTTTTGTAACCGTGGTAGATCTTCTGGACTGATTACCTTCTGAGAGATTGCATTGAGGAATGCACATAGCTTCACAATGGCTACTCGAACATTTTCCTGTAGGAGGCCCCTCAAAGCAATCGGAAGCAATTGCGTCATAATCACGTGGCAGTCGTGAGACTTCAGGTTTTGGAACTTTTTGTCCGCAATGTTTATTATTCCCTTTATATTCGACGAGAAGCCAGACGGGACCTTTATACTGCTCAGGCATTCAAAAAATATGACCTTCTCTTCTTTCGTAAGAGCGTAGCTGGCACGACCTTAAAACCATTCCGGATGCCGGTCATCTGGGTCTTTCAAAAGTTGCTGATCCTGCCGTGCTTCCTTTGTATCATTTGTCTTCCCATACACGCCCAAGAAGCTTAGCAGGTTCACGCAAACATTCTTCATAACATGCAGCACGTCGATTGCAGAGCGGACATCTAGGACTTTCCAATACTGTAGCTCCCAAAATATCGATTTCTTTTTCCACATGGGTACGTGCCCGTCAACTCCCTGCGGAACTGATTGTCCGCCAAGACCCTTTCCAAAGATGACTTTCAAATCCTTGACCATATCAAATATCTCAGCTCCAGTACGTTCCGCAGGCTTCGGCCGGTGATCTGCCTTGCCGTTGAAATGCTTGCCTTTCTTTCTTACGTTATGATTTCGGGGAAGAAATCGACGATGACCCAGGTACACGTTCTTCCTACAGTTATCCAAAAATACACTTTCAGTCTCATGTAAGCAGTGCGTGCATGCTTTGTATCCCTTATTTGACTGTCCAGAAAGGTTACTGAGAGCAGGCCAATCGTTGATGGTTACAAAAAGCAACGCTCGTAGGTTAAATTCCTCTTCTTTGTGCTCATCCCACACAGGTACACCAGGTTTGCCCCACAATTGTAAAAGTTCATCAACTAATGGCCTTAGGTACACATCGATGTCGTTGCCGGGTTGCTTCGGACCTTGGATGAGCACTGGCATCATAATGAACTTCCGCTTCATGCACAACCAAGGAGGAAGGTTGTAGATGCATAGATTCACGGGCCAGGTGCTATGGCTGGAGCTCTGCTCACCAAAAGGATTCATGCCATCAGTACTTAGACCAAATCTTATGTTCCTTGCGTCAGCTGCAAAATCTTTGAACTCTCTGTCGATCTTTCTCCATTGCGTTCCATCAGCGGGGTGTCTCAACTCCCCGTCGGACTTACGGTCCTCTTTGTGCCATCGCAACAACTTGGCATGCTCTTTGTTCCTGAACAGGCGTTTCAACCGAGGTATTATAGGAGCATACCACATCACCTTGGCGGGAACCCTCTTCCTGGGTTTCTCGCCCTCAACATCGTCACCAGGGTCATCGCCTCTGATCTTATAACGCAATGCAGTGCATACAGGGCATTCATTCAAATCCTCGTATGCACCGCGGTAGAGGACGCAGTCGTTAATGCATGCATGTATCTTCAGAATCTCTAAACCTAGAGGGCACACAACCTTCTTTGCTTCGTACGTACTGGTGGGCAACTCGTTATTCTTCGGAAACATATTCTTCAACATTTTCAGCAAATTTTCAAATGATGAGTCAGCTACACCTTCCCGTGCCTTCCATTTCAGCAAATCCAGCGTGCAGCCCAGCTTTTTCAGACTATTGTCGCATCCTGGGTACAGTGACTTCGTGTGATCCTCTAACATGCGATCCAAATTCTCCCTCTCCTTGTCAGTTTCGCAGCGTCTCCGTGCATCAGCAATGGTCCGACCAAGATCATCAGCGGGCTCATCATGTGCCTCTTCTTCACCTTCACCAAACCCTTCCCCACATTCAGCATCATCCTCCATGAAAGTATCACCGAAAAGGTCATGATAGTTGAAATCGATATCCTCTTCTTCATCTTCTTCCATTCTAACCCCTCTTTCTCCATGCTTGGTCCAACAATTATAGCTTGGCATGAAACCGTGCCGAAGCAGGTGCATGTGAACGACTCTTGAGGAGGAGTGACCCTTCTCATTCTTACATTCAGCACATGGACAGATAATAAAACCTCGCTGCTTGTTCGCATTTGCCACTACGAGGAAATCTTTCAAACCCGTAGTGAACTCGCCGGAGAGTCGGTTACCGTACATCCATTGCCGATTCATTTGCATTATTATTATATAAAGTATATAATTAACCATCATGCATCTGTTAAACTAACTAGCTAGCTGGAAATAATACAAATCATGAAAGGTTCAAGTTGCTAACCGCGATCACGGAGGTAAAATAAATGAAAACGCTCAAGTGTGTTTCATGCTATTGGGCATTTCATCGAACACCTTGTGTGCATAGTAGGAACCAAAAGTATACCCACCACCCCTTGTGAATATTGTGAGCAAATGTGGCTAAGTGCAGCGAGCTGAGTCCTATATATAGGGATGGGCCTTTAGTCCCGGTTCACCTGGACAACCGCGGCTAAAGGCCTTGGGGCCAGCCCGAGGACTTATTAGTGCCGGTTGGTGTGGCCAACCGGGACTAAAGCCCCTCCCCTCCGCCAGCTGTGGGCCGAGCGCGCTGGGCCCAGACTATTGGTCGCGGGTCTCGTCCCGAACTGTGACTAAAGACCCCTATGGTCGCGGGTCCATTATTTTGGGGACCAATGGGGGCGTACCGAAGGCCTATTTTCTACCAGTGAGGAGTCCCAGTTACAGAAAAGTTCTACAGTGTTTCATGGGATTGTGCCGGGTCACTCGGCGTGCCCTGAAGGAAAGATTACATTGGAGGTTGCTTTTGGAGAATAAAAGGACAATTTCCGAGTGGAGTGGCTCACGTTCGAGGTGGTAAAATTGCGCAGCCCTTATCACACGCTGTTTGGAAGGCCGGCTTACGCTAAGTTCATGGCCAGGCCGTGTTACGTATACCTACAGCTAAAAATCCCGGGTCCCAAGCAAACCATTACTATACATGGCAACCGGGTTATATCAGCTGAGTGTGACGAAGGAGACGCGGCAATGGCAGAACAGGCTTGCAGGAAGGAAGAGCTTAAATATTACCGGTCCCAAGTAGGCCCGGATGACAGAACAACATTGAAGAGGCCGAATACTGAGGATGATAGAGCAAAATTCAATGCAGCACAGGATACCAAGATGGTGGCTTTTGTCGAAGGTGATCCCTCCAAGCAATTTGCTATAGGGTCTAACCTACACAATGTGACGCCCCGAGATCGGGCACTATGCAGATTTCAGCATTCCCGCCAAGATCCACATAATAACCGATTCCAGGTTGCCATTTATGATAACATTACAATAGTTCACGAATAATCCACAATAACAACAGAAACAGATAGATACAAGATGACTCACACGAGCCGGGGTTACAACTGATACAATACAAAGATCCAAATAACAGCGGAAGAAACAAACGTCCGTCTACGGACAAGATCCAAATTGGACTAAGAGTCCTGGAGATAACCGAAGGCGTCCAATCCCTGCCCAGGCCAAGCCGGAGGGATTCCCAAGCTAACGTCGTCAGACTTCAAACCTGTTGACTGCAAGTTGGAATTTGCAGCCACGAAAGAGATTCGTGGGTCAGTACGGTTAAGTACTGGCAAGGGGGATAAAACCCATACTCACAAGTTACCGGCGTAGCCAGTCATCACAAGATACAAATACTTTAGGATCAACGGAAAGGAAGGGGTTATTGCAAGTAATTGACAGCAGGCTGCACTAACCAACTACAGAGATTCTATTACTTCCAACTATCAGAAAGGGGATAAGATCGAGGTTGTAACCAACTGAAAGATAACTTCAAACAAACCCATCCTGGATCTCGCCCCTTATCCGAAGAAGCAATCCGAGGATAACTCACACAGTTGGATTAATGATGGTCCAGATTATTGTGTCAATAAGCCTATTACTAGTCAAGTTGTTAATCATGGGGTGAAAGATTGTTAATGATTAGGGTTAAGTTGTCCTGAGTACTTGTTAGCCAGTACTTTCACCAAGTAATCCATAACCGCGGAAAACACGGCTTCTCGAGAAGATTTACCCTGCAGGGATGCACCAAAGTAACCACACTCATGAATATCCCGCCAGATGGAATGCCTCCCACCAAGCGGGGCACTCAACACAATCCAACCCTTCTTCGCATCAAGCCCAAAGCACCTTGGGCGCACGGCTAATCGAGCCCAGAAGAAAATGGACCCTCATAGCACTCTAAGAACGTGTCCCCCTATATGCCGACTACGAAAGTTCCACCCGGGATCCAAGGGCTCGCAAAATCATGCATGCAGCAAATGGAAAACCCGAACTAAATGAGGTGATTTGGACGAGATGCGAATCGGGTCAAACTGAGGGGGAGCCCATACTCCCCAAATGCGGGTAGTGCGCTCATCATGGATCAGTAGACAAGACCCTTTTCCTATTAGGGTCGACACTAGCAGGCCTCAAAACCACAAAGGGCCTCCTGCCGGTGCCTTATCATCAAATTATTATTATTGTTACCATTAGCAATTATCAGGTTTGATTGATTAACATCGAGCCCCCGGAACAATAATAATAGCGAAGAAGTAACCGACAACGAGTTCGAGCAAAAGCAACCCTAAGCATGCTAGATAGAACAGGCTCAATCAAAGGCTGTAGGTATGGAGGTGAGGCAATATCAAGGTTAAGGGATTCATGTGATGGGTTCGTAACAGAAACAACTACTACTAAGGCTAGCAGAAAAGAACAACGGAAAGAATCGGTAACAAGTGATGAAAGGCAGCCATATGGCAGCAAGTGAGTATACTTGCCTGAGATCCCGCAAGGTAGCAGAACTTGTCGTTGCTCACATCATCTCAACGTCCTATCCGGGAAGAAGCAACGAACCTCGAACAAACAACGGGATGCAACAATTACTACTACGGCATAAGATCCAGCATGATCCTATTTTATATGCATGACATGGCAAGATGCAACAGGGGAAACAACTTAAGCAATTTAATCGGAACCGGAGTCCGGAGAAATAGGAATTGGTTCAAGTTGTTTATCTAACCATCAAGTTAAATGTTGTTTAGCATGGGAAACAATAAAGTAGATGAGTTAGGCAATTTAAATGGAATGGGGTAACAGCTGGAACTAATTAGCCCACACATTCCATATGTTGTCATATAGGTGAACATGCATAACAAGATCTAAAAGGCACAAGATAAGATGCAAACAGAGATATGGATGGCATGAGCATGTTAAGGACATGAAACTGATTGGAAAACATACTTTATTTGCCTTATTTGGAATTAAAATGAATTAGTTATGAATTTTGGCAATTTCAGTTGCATTAAATAAGAGGTGAAACAATTATTCAATTTAGATGTTGCAAACCAGAAAACAAAGTTGATATTCAAGTGTGGCATTCAATTTTGGATGGAAAACATGTTTGGAGTATTTAATTTGGAGCAACCATTTGAAAGTTATTAATTTTGCCATTTAATTAACCAAATTAAGGATTATTAAATAACAGTAATTTTAATTGACCAAATTGCAAAACAAAGTTGATAAACAGAAAGCATATTAAATTTGGAGTGAAAAACATATTTGGTTTGTGTTATTTGAATTATGTATGAATTAATTATGGAATTAACCAAATTTGAGATGAATTGTTTGAGTTTGAAATTTGAAACAATTTGAATTGCCCAAAACAGAAAACAAATGTGATATTTGAAAAGTTCATGGAATTTTGATTGGAATACACATAAAATTTGTGCAAATTGGAGTTACCAATTAAAAGTTATGATTTTTAGAAAATTCACTCGTTTTCTGGAATTTTTGGAAAAACAGAAAAGGGCCCGGAACTTTCTGCACCCGGGGAGAACAGACCCACGCTGGATGACAGAGGGGCCCAGCGCCCGCGTGGCGCCACTGTGGCGCGGGTGGAGGCTGACGGGGCTTCCGGCGAGCATGACAGGTGGGCCCTGCGCGGGTGTGGGCAAGGGAAAAAAATTGGGGAGGCAAATGCCTCCCCTGGGATTCGAACCCGCGCCCAAGGGGCGAGCGAGAGCGCGTGTGGCCAGTTGGGCTGTCTCCGATTTCTTGTCAGATACGCGCACGGGGGGTGGTTATTGTTCAGTTACGAGCAAAACTGAATTTAACTGAACTTCTGTTCAGATACAGGTGCAGGTACCGATCGCTTGGAGGACAGAGGCCAGGCAGCCATGCGTGCGCTGCCCGCCGGCGAGCTGCCGCGGGTGGCCGGAGAGCGCGGCTGCCGGCGGATGGCCGGGGCGGCCGTGGGCCCGTGCGGGATAGGAGGCGAGGGGAAGGGAGCGGAAGGAGGCGAGGCGGGGAAGGGGGCGAGGCGCACCTGCTCTGTAGTCGTACATGGCAGAAACGGCGGAGGTTTGCCGGCGACGGCGCGGCCGGCTCGGGCATCCTCTCGCCTCCGCGTCTTCACGAAAACCGATGAGGAATCGACCAAGGTTCCATTCCCGCCATCGGTTGCCCTTTTCATCGACCGTAGCATCGGCTCCATAACCCACCATCTCCGGCTTTGGTTCAGGAAAGGAAGTTCAGAACAGACAAGAAGGAGGGGGATCGTGGGAAAAGAGGGGGGTGGCGGCGGAAGGGAGAGGAGAGGGAGAAGGGTAGGTCTAGGGTTTGCTAGAGGGGAGGAGGGGGAGATAAAGGGAAGGGAGCAGGTAGGGTGCGTGCTGTTGTCCGTTTCCTCCATGGCTGCGTCAGCAGTACGGAGGTGGGGGACGATACCGATTGGGTCGATTGGGTCTCCTTCGGGTGGTAGGTGGGCTGCCCCTTGTGGGCTGGCCTGCCTCCCCACTCCTTTTTTTTTTTTTTCCTTCTTTTTTTTTTGTAAAGCATGAAAGAGAGGGAGAGATGAATAGAAAAGGGGTGGGTTTTAAATCTTTTATGGACTATTTTTTATTGACTAGCAAAACAGCAAATAAAAAGTAATGGTAATATTAACTCCAAAATTTAGAATAGTAATTTGATTTTTAATGTGTTAGTTGAATTCCAATTAAGGTTTAATTTGGAGTTTTTGGAAATAAGCAAAGTTTTATTTAACAATTCAAGCAATCACAAACAGTATTTGATTTAATTTGTTTGCCAAATTTTTAATATTTAATCCCATCTTGAAATATGATAAATAGGATTGCTTTGATTTGAATTATTTCAGTGGGGGGGCAAACAGGGTGCAATGCAATGTGATGCATGAGATGCAAAAGAAAAAGAAAGCAAACAAGTAACACCCCAGGTGTTACAGACGACACCACTAACAAGGGATTGCGCCCTCGCAATCCACCTGCTAACCCGGGAGGGGAAAGAGGTTCGACTATCGATTCTTCGTGCTTCCAGTTGATCTCCTCGACACCACTAACAAGGGCTTCTCGACACCACTAACAAGAGATTCTTGCTCGGAGTGACGACGATGTTCTTCCACCAGGAATCTTCCGATGATCGAACCTATTAGGTTAAAGGCTCAGAAAACGTCCACCCACGTAGGATCCTAACACTTTGAAAGATTGAGTACGAGAGTAGACTCCAAAACAAATAAGATGGGAGGGGAAATAGAATAGGGATAAGGAGAAAACAAGAATCCTATTGAGATGTTTTCCAAAATAGTTTAGCAGAAATAGTTTTTTGACATTCTAGAAACAACGACCGTTAGCGAGGTTATCCTACAGGCTTGTCGGACCCGTTGCTTCGATAACCATTCGTATCGAAACAATCTCGGGAATCGGAACCAAGGCTCTGATACCATTTGTGACGCCCCGAGATCGGGCACTATGCAGATTTCAGCATTCCCGCCAAGATCCACATAATAACCGATTCCAGGTTGCCATTTATGATAACATTACAATAGTTCACGAATAATCCACAATAACAACAGAAACAGATAGATACAAGATGACTCACACGAGCCGGGGTTACAACTGATACAATACAAAGATCCAAATAACAGCGGAAGAAACAAACGTCCGTCTACGGACAAGATCCAAATTGGACTAAGAGTCCTGGAGATAACCGAAGGCGTCCAATCCCTGCCCAGGCCAAGCCGGAGGGATTCCCAAGCTAACGTCGTCAGACTTCAAACCTGTTGACTGCAAGTTGGAATTTGCAGCCACGAAAGAGATTCGTGGGTCAGTACGGTTAAGTACTGGCAAGGGGGATAAAACCCATACTCACAAGTTACCGGCGTAGCCAGTCATCACAAGATACAAATACTTTAGGATCAACGGAAAGGAAGGGGTTATTGCAAGTAATTGACAGCAGGCTGCACTAACCAACTACAGAGATTCTATTACTTCCAACTATCAGAAAGGGGATAAGATCGAGGTTGTAACCAACTGAAAGATAACTTCAAACAAACCCATCCTGGATCTCGCCCCTTATCCGAAGAAGCAATCCGAGGATAACTCACACAGTTGGATTAATGATGGTCCAGATTATTGTGTCAATAAGCCTATTACTAGTCAAGTTGTTAATCATGGGGTGAAAGATTGTTAATGATTAGGGTTAAGTTGTCCTGAGTACTTGTTAGCCAGTACTTTCACCAAGTAATCCATAACCGCGGAAAACACGGCTTCTCGAGAAGATTTACCCTGCAGGGATGCACCAAAGTAACCACACTCATGAATATCCCGCCAGATGGAATGCCTCCCACCAAGCGGGGCACTCAACACAATCCAACCCTTCTTCGCATCAAGCCCAAAGCACCTTGGGCGCACGGCTAATCGAGCCCAGAAGAAAATGGACCCTCATAGCACTCTAAGAACGTGTCCCCCTATATGCCGACTACGAAAGTTCCACCCGGGATCCAAGGGCTCGCAAAATCATGCATGCAGCAAATGGAAAACCCGAACTAAATGAGGCGATTTGGACGAGATGCGAATCGGGTCAAACTGAGGGGGAGCCCATACTCCCCAAATGCGGGTAGTGCGCTCATCATGGATCAGTAGACAAGACCCTTTTCCTATTAGGGTCGACACTAGCAGGCCTCAAAACCACAAAGGGCCTCCTGCCGGTGCCTTATCATCAAATTATTATTATTGTTACCATTAGCAATTATCAGGTTTGATTGATTAACATCGAGCCCCCGGAACAATAATAATAGCGAAGAAGTAACCGACAACGAGTTCGAGCAAAAGCAACCCTAAGCATGCTAGATAGAACAGGCTCAATCAAAGGCTGTAGGTATGGAGGTGAGGCAATATCAAGGTTAAGGGATTCATGTGATGGGTTCGTAACAGAAACAACTACTACTAAGGCTAGCAGAAAAGAACAACGGAAAGAATCGGTAACAAGTGATGAAAGGCAGCCATATGGCAGCAAGTGAGTATACTTGCCTGAGATCCCGCAAGGTAGCAGAACTTGTCGTTGCTCACATCATCTCAACGTCCTATCCGGGAAGAAGCAACGAACCTCGAACAAACAACGGGATGCAACAATTACTACTACGGCATAAGATCCAGCATGATCCTATTTTATATGCATGACATGGCAAGATGCAACAGGGGAAACAACTTAAGCAATTTAATCGGAACCGGAGTCCGGAGAAATAGGAATTGGTTCAAGTTGTTTATCTAACCATCAAGTTAAATGTTGTTTAGCATGGGAAACAATAAAGTAGATGAGTTAGGCAATTTAAATGGAATGGGGTAACAGCTGGAACTAATTAGCCCACACATTCCATATGTTGTCATATAGGTGAACATGCATAACAAGATCTAAAAGGCACAAGATAAGACGCAAACAGAGATATGGATGGCATGAGCATGTTAAGGACATGAAACTGATTGGAAAACATACTTTATTTGCCTTATTTGGAATTAAAATGAATTAGTTATGAATTTTGGCAATTTCAGTTGCATTAAATAAGAGGTGAAACAATTATTCAATTTAGATGTTGCAAACCAGAAAACAAAGTTGATATTCAAGTGTGGCATTCAATTTTGGATGGAAAACATGTTTGGAGTATTTAATTTGGAGCAACCATTTGAAAGTTATTAATTTTGCCATTTAATTAACCAAATTAAGGATTATTAAATAACAGTAATTTTAATTGACCAAATTGCAAAACAAAGTTGATAAACAGAAAGCATATTAAATTTGGAGTGAAAAACATATTTGGTTTGTGTTATTTGAATTATGTATGAATTAATTATGGAATTAACCAAATTTGAGATGAATTGTTTGAGTTTGAAATTTGAAACAATTTGAATTGCCCAAAACAGAAAACAAATGTGATATTTGAAAAGTTCATGGAATTTTGATTGGAATACACATAAAATTTGTGCAAATTGGAGTTACCAATTAAAAGTTATGATTTTTAGAAAATTCACTCGTTTTCTGGAATTTTTGGAAAAACAGAAAAGGGCCCGGAACTTTCTGCACCCGGGGAGAACAGACCCACGCTGGATGACAGAGGGGCCCAGCGCCCGCGTGGCGCCACTGTGGCGCGGGTGGAGGCTGACGGGGCTTCCGGCGAGCATGACAGGTGGGCCCTGCGCGGGTGTGGGCAAGGGAAAAAAATTGGGGAGGCAAATGCCTCCCCTGGGCCCAAGGGGCGAGCGAGAGCGCGTGTGGCCAGTTGGGCTGTCTCCGATTTCTTGTCAGATACGCGCACGGGGGGTGGTTATTGTTCAGTTACGAGCAAAACTGAATTTAACTGAACTTCTGTTCAGATACAGGTGCAGGTACCGATCGCTTGGAGGACAGAGGCCAGGCAGCCATGCGTGCGCTGCCCGCCGGCGAGCTGCCGCGGGTGGCCGGAGAGCGCGGCTGCCGGCGGATGGCCGGGGCGGCCGTGGGCCCGTGCGGGATAGGAGGCGAGGGGAAGGGAGCGGAAGGAGGCGAGGCGGGGAAGGGGGCGAGGCGCACCTGCTCTGTAGTCGTACATGGCAGAAACGGCGGAGGTTTGCCGGCGACGGCGCGGCCGGCTCGGGCATCCTCTCGCCTCCGCGTCTTCACGAAAACCGATGAGGAATCGACCAAGGTTCCATTCCCGCCATCGGTTGCCCTTTTCATCGACCGTAGCATCGGCTCCATAACCCACCATCTCCGGCTTTGGTTCAGGAAAGGAAGTTCAGAACAGACAAGAAGGAGGGGGATCGTGGGAAAAGAGGGGGGTGGCGGCGGAAGGGAGAGGAGAGGGAGAAGGGTAGGTCTAGGGTTTGCTAGAGGGGAGGAGGGGGAGATAAAGGGAAGGGAGCAGGTAGGGTGCGTGCTGTTGTCCGTTTCCTCCATGGCTGCGTCAGCAGTACGGAGGTGGGGGACGATACCGATTGGGTCGATTGGGTCTCCTTCGGGTGGTAGGTGGGCTGCCCCTTGTGGGCTGGCCTGCCTCCCCACTCCTTTTTTTTTTTTCCTTCTTTTTTTTTGTAAAGCATGAAAGAGAGGGAGAGATGAATAGAAAAGGGGTGGGTTTTAAATCTTTTATGGACTATTTTTTATTGACTAGCAAAACAGCAAATAAAAAGTAATGGTAATATTAACTCCAAAATTTAGAATAGTAATTTGATTTTTAATGTGTTAGTTGAATTCCAATTAAGGTTTAATTTGGAGTTTTTGGAAATAAGCAAAGTTTTATTTAACAATTCAAGCAATCACAAACAGTATTTGATTTAATTTGTTTGCCAAATTTTTAATATTTAATCCCATCTTGAAATATGATAAATAGGATTGCTTTGATTTGAATTATTTCAGTGGGGGGGGGCAAACAGGGTGCAATGCAATGTGATGCATGAGATGCAAAAGAAAAAGAAAGCAAACAAGTAACACCCCAGGTGTTACACACAATAAGTAGGAGGAAGCACTCGTAGAGTTCATTCGTGCAAATCAAGACGTTTTTGCTTGGACGCCTAGAGATATGCCGGGTATCCCTACAGAGTTAGCTGAGCACAGCTTGCATGTTGATCCCAAGTCTCGGCCCGTGAAGCAGGGCCTGAGAAAAATGAATGAGGAAAGAAGAAAAGCTATAGGAGCAGAGATAGCTCGGCTACTGGCAGCCGGCTTTATCATGGAGGTATTTCACCCGGATTGGTTGGCAAATCTGGTTCTAGTGATGAAAAAGAGTAACGAGTGGAGAATGTGCATAGATTACACGAGTCTCAATAAACATTGCCCAAAGGATCCGTTTGCTCTTTCAAGGATAGATCAGATTATAGATGCAGTTGCTGGAAGGGACCTATTATGTTTCCTGGATGCATATTCCGGGTATCATCAGATTAAGCTCAAGAAGGAAGATTGGGAGAAAACATCGTTCATAACCCCCTTTGGGGCTTCCTGTTACAAAACCATGACTTTTGGACTGAAGAACGCTGGTGCAACTTACCAGCGGTGCAAACAGAAGTGCTTTGAGGATCAGATTGGACGCAATGTTCATGCCTATGTTGACGACGTGGTGATCAAAACACGGAAGGCAGAAACGTTCATCGATGACCTAAAGGAGACATTCAGGAACCTGAGAAGATATCAGATGAAGCTTAACCCCACAAAGTGCGTATTTGGAGTTCCAGCAGGAAAGTTACTCGGTTTCATTGTTTCCGAGAGAGGAATTGAGGCAAACCCGGATAAAATTAAAGCTATTCAGAGTCTGAAAAAGCCGGAAAGCCTGAAGCATGTTCAAAAAGTATTCAGGGTGCGTAGCAGCATTAAGCCGGTTTATATCCAGACTCGGAGAAAAGGTGATACCCTTATACCGGCTCTTGAGGAAATCCGACAAATTCGTTTGGGACCAAGAGGAGGATGAGGCGTTCGAAGCACTAAAAAAGCAGTTATCTGAGGCACCGGTCTTAGCAGCCCCGGGTCCTAAAGAGCCCATGTTACTATACGTTGCGGCCGGGCCCCGGGCGTTCAGTGGAGTTGTTGTTGTTGAGCGCAAAGAGGATGGAAAAGATCACCCGGTCTAGAGGCCGGTTTATTACGTAAGCGAGGTACTATCGGATGCAAAGCAGCGTTACCCACATTGGGAGAAGTTGGTTTTCGGGGTCTTTATGGCCAGCCGGAAATTGAAACCATATTTTCAGGATCACCCCATAACAGTGGTTAGCTCTATACCAATGTCGGATATTATCAGAAACTCAGATGCAGCAGGTAGAATAGCCAAGTGGGCCATTGAGAGTGGAGATTATCACATCAACTACGAGCCCAGGTCTGCAATCAAATCTCAAGCTTTAGTTGATTTTATCAATGATTGGACTCACACAAGCATGCCCACAATGACACCAAGTTCCGAGTCTTGGGTGATGCACTTCGATGGTTCTAAACAGTACGAGGGATCAGGAGCTGGGGTGGTACTTACTTCACCCAAAGGAGACAAACTGAGCTACGTGTTGCAAATCCACTTCGATTGCTCCAACAACGTGGCCGAGTATGAGGCATTATTGCATGGATTGAAAGTAGCCAAGGATATGAACATCAAGCGAATACGGTGCTATGGAGATTTGGATCTTGTGGTACAGCAGGTCTCAGGAACTTGGGATAGAAAATATGCAACTATGGCAGCATATCGCAGAGAGGTGGACAGGGTTGCCGGGTGTTTTTCCGGGTATGAGGTGGAGCATATTGACAGACGAAAGAACGAGGCAGCAGATGCGCTCGCAAGACTCAGCTCGCGCAGAGAGCCGGTTCCACCCAACATTTTCCTGGACGAGTTATGGCGGCCATCTGTCAAAACCGAGTCTGAGGAAGAGGTGGCTAACCAAGACCCGGATTTAGAGCTCGTGGCCACAGTGCGTGATGTTCCCGAGTGGACAGAGCCATTCTTGGCTTACCTATCACGAGGAGAGTTACCACCACAGGAAGTTCTAGCAAGGAAAATTATGAGACGAGCAAAGGGCTATTCTATTATCAATGGGGAGTTGTATAAAAGAAGTGCAGCGGGAGTCTTTTTACGCTGTGTAGCACCAGAAGAGGGCCGGCAGATTTTGAAGGAGATCCATGAAGGTGGTTGTGGGCATCATGCATCCACAAGATCCCTTGTGGCCAAAGCATATCGACACGGTTTCTTCTGGCTCACGGCCTTAGCAGATGCGGAGCGCTTGGTGGCAAGGTGCGATGGATGTCAAAGGTACACTCGCCAAACCCATGTGCCGGCTATGGAGTTGCGAACAATCCCGCTAACCTGGCCGTTTGCTGTTTGGGGTATGGATATGGTCGGCCCCTTTCACATGTCACCTTGCAAAAAGACACATCTCATGGTGGCTATTGATAAGTTTACCAAGTGGGTTGAAGTTATGCCAGTTTCCAATTGTGAAGCAGTCACAGCAGTCAAGTTCCTGAAAAGGATTATCTATCGGTTTGGGTACCCTCACAGCATAATAACAGACAATGGAACCAATATGTCCTTGGGTGAGATGGAGAAATTCTATGGAAACAATGGCATCCGCCTGGACATAGCCTCGGTTGCTCATCCACAAGCTAATGGACAGGTGGAGAGAGCAAATCAGGAGTTACTTCATGGACTAAAACCACGGTTGCGAGTCCCGTGCGTTAGAGCTGATGGAGCATGGGTTGAGGAGTTACCGTGAGTGGTTTGTGGAATTAACACCACACCTAACAGATCTACTCAGATGACCCCGTTTTTCATGGTTTATGGTGCAGAAGTAGTATTGCCGAGTGATATTATTCACGACTCGCCCCGAGTGTCGGCTTACGTTGAGGTAGAGAACGAGAAGACCCGGCAGGATGCCGTGGATATGCTAGAAGAACACAGATAACAAGCCTCGGAGAGATCAGCCATATATCAGCAGGTTCTGAGGAGATATCATAGTCGGCGAGTCAAAACCCGGGTCTTCCAGGAAGGAGACCTGGTGCTGCGCTTGGTACAGTCAAAGGAAGGAAAACATAAGTTATCTCCACCATGGGAAGGACCGTTCATCATAAGCCGGAATCTGCACAATGGATCATATTACTTGATAGATGCAAGGGAAGAGTCGGATACTGTCAATGACACCGCTCACACTACTTCATCTATGCAAGAGAGGGAAAGACCATGGAACGTGGCGCAGCTACATCCCTACTATACCTAGAATAGGCTAGGCTCACAAGTGGAACTACACGATGTAAGAGGCAGCAGGTTTCAGACGCACTCTTTTCCTATCCAGGGTACCTAAGGGGACTGGAGGGTTTTAATGAGGCGGCTTGCTGACCTAACTTTTCTCATATCAATAAAGAGATGGTTAAACTATGATATTGTTTCTTTCTCATGTGTTTTTGTTAAGCTTTTATATTCCTATTTTTATTTTCTGTTCCTTATTTTTTTTGTCAGGTAAGTATTATTTGTTCGTTTGTAGTATATTAGTTTTCCTAAATAGTTATATATATAGATCTTGGGGGCTGATTGCTGGAATAGCACAGTTGCAAACTCAAAGACCCGGCCACGATGCCATTAAGTTATAAGGACCGATTACTTGCAATAAGTACGGTTACAATCTTATAACCGGACAATAGAGCCAAATTTTCTTGATTTCTCTTGTTTAAGCTTGATGTGACTCTCAAAAATGTGGCATGCTTTGCTAGCGTGTAATTACAATTAGTCATGATGCCCAATGGGACTTGCCTGACCCTGTTTTTATACAGTTATAGCAGCATTGAATATCCACGCGAAAGCCGGCTTACAGCAAAGAGGATCAAAAGGGTCATCCAAACCACAAGTTATGCAGAGTACAAGGTTTACAGCCGGAAACTCGCAATATATTAAGCATAACTTCAAACCTATGTGAGTAACTCTAGGTTTTGGGCCTTAGCAGAAACAATTTGCTCTTTTGAAAACTCAAAACCCCTTTACTGAAAAATTCGGGCCTTGGGGACTTGGGAATTTGAAAAAAAAAGCAACAAATTGTCTAGCTATTAAGCTTTAAAACCCAAAAATCCGAGTCTTGGGGACTTGGGGACTTAGAAAAAATCCACTTGTCAAAACCCCTGAGACCCGGAAACCGAGTTTAACAAAAAGGAAAAACAGCGAAACTCGGAAAACCAGCAACAAAAACCCAAGACTAGGAAACAGCATATATATGCGAGAGGCCAGAAGGGCCACGAAAGCTATTCAGGTTTTAATGTATTACAAACCGAGGAAATTGTATCGAGAAGTGCACAGGTGCACTATCAAAAGAATAACTGTACCAGGCATATTACAAAATGCCCATTTGCCGAATGAGTGTTTGAGGCAATAAAAGATAAAACTTTACTCTGCACCCTTGGCCGAGTCATCGACGTTGTCCTTGGCGACCGGGTCTTTGACTTGCTCTTCGGTAGCCCTCCCAGCTCCTGTGTCCGGGTTAGCAGAAGTATCGGCCCGAGCTGGAGGAGGGACAACCTGAGTAAAGGAGGAAGGCGCAACGTTGGCTGCAGCTTTCTTCTTGGCAGCTTCCTCCTTGTACCATTCCAGCATGTCAAAAGGCTTGGGTAGATCCGAGGGCACTGGCTTGTCATTAGCATCAGATGGCGGAGTGATCCGGCTTACGTCCAGATTGTCGGCAATTAAGCTGGTCGGGTGACGCACTTGAGCGTGGATGGACTTATAATCTTTGCCAGAGAACTTGGAGCCATTGTTGTTGAATTCGGGAAACCCGCCCACGAGCTTTGCCGGCTCAAGCCTAGGGAAATAGGCCTTGGCCAAAGCAAGCCCGCGGGTTACCCCAATCCGGCATGCTGAGTGCTTCCAATGCTCGATCCAGGCGGGGATGGTAGATAATGCATCAAGCATATCGTCCAAAATGCATACGCCATCACTCGGCCACTTCAGCGCCTCCAAGGTCCACTTGGTGCCGGCTGTGAACTGTCGGACTACAGCCTTCAACGTCTTCAGTTTTTTAGTATCATTTGGTAGATAATGCATTGGGCATATCGTCCAAAACGCATACGCCATCACTCGGCCACTTCAGCGCCTCCAAGGTCCACTTGGTGCCGGCTGTGAACTGTCGGACTACAGCCTTCAACGTCTTCAGTTTTTCAGTATCATTTTCATCCGGGGCTTCCTCATCCGGAATTGCAGTAAAACAGAAAAAAGTTAAAGCAATACTATCCGGGTATCTTGTGGAATGGGAAACCCGGGTCATAATTAGCAAGTTATAGATTTTTACCAAGCAGAGTGCGATAAGTGTCGGCAATTTGAATCGAGATCTTCTTCAGCGCAGTTTCGGCATTGTGGTATTTCTTCTTGTACTTTTTTACATCTTTGTCGAGATTCTGCACTTCAACTTCTAGCTCTGCACGTAGCTTTGTCTCGGCCTGAAGGAGCTGGTTGGTTTTGGCCAACACCTCCTCAGACCGGTTCACTTGTGCCTGTGGAGGAAGGAAAGGGAAAGATTAGTCGGATATAAGAAAAAGCCGGATATGAAAGGAAGTATCGAGTAAACTTTGCCCAGTTAAAATCGAAACTTGGGGACTAGGTGAGTATATACACAATATTGATCAGGATTACCTGGTGCTCAGCAGCCATGGCCTCAAGGATATCTCTCTCGGTGGTCTTCAGAGCGAAGAGCTCATCTAGCATTTCTTCGTAGGAGAGATCGCCGAGCTTCAGCTTGGAAGAGCCGGGGTTCTGGTTACCCGGAGGAGGGGTCCTCTCCTTCTTGGGGGTGGACACCCGGGTCGCCTGGGTGTTGGGAGCGGGATCACCCCTCCCCGTGCCCAGGATCTCGACGTCATCATCTCCGGGTGTGTGTGAGGGAATAGGATATTCGGCCTCCCGCTCGGCCGTGTCTTGCAGCAGGTCTTCTTGTTTTTCTTCTTCTTCAATGCCGCCAGCCGCGGCCTTCACAGTGTCTTCCGGATCCTCCATGGCCGGGTTATCCATAGCAATATCGTCCGGGTTACTGATTGTGACCTTGGCTCTGAGGAAAATGAAAGGAGCAGTTAGCACATGATGAATGAAATTATGGAAAAAGCTGGTGTATCGAGTAGCAAGATAAGTAACTTACCCGGTATTCACCACAAAATATGGTGGAAGATCGTTGCTAGACCCGGAGGAAGCTGATAAAGGGTCCGAAAGTGAGACCCGGAATTGCCCAGCTAGTGGATGATTTGGAGAAGGATATTTTTTGGGAGAGTTGGAAGAATGGGTTTGGGGAATATCGGCTCGGCGAGCTGGGGATGAAGGGATACCCGGGTGAAGAGGATCATCACCCGGAGAGTTCCGGGTTACCCTGCGCTTGACTGGTGCGGGTTCCTTCAAGTGTGACGAATCGATCAAATGTTGGTTAAGCTCGCACATGTTAGCGTATGAATATGGGTTGGAGGCAATAGAGGAGTAAGGAACCTTGAATACAACCCCCCGGGCCTTCCTCTTCGCCCCAACGTCTATGTCCGGCTCAGCTTCGCTTTCATCAGATTGGGTCTCCTCCTTGTCCTCCAACCCTGGAAAGCATAGCGTATTGTCGGAAAAAAGGAAAAAAGCTAGAAAAACAAGTTAACAGAAAGGGAAACGAGTGAGACTCGGATGTTCCCTTCGTCAGAATCAGCCGGCTCCTCGTCCTCTTCCGAGTTTTTCGAAGGAGGAGGGGTATCTATCTTCCAGAAAGCGTTGTCCTCCTGAGGGAAAAGTACAGTGACAAAAGTTAGTAAGTGTGTAATAAAAGTATCAGTCGGGTAAAAAAGTGGTAACCGATTCTTACAGCTGGGGCCGGGTTATCGCGGGTGAAAGGGTCCAAGCCGGCTATGGTCCGGATCACCTCCAGCTTCTCAGTCAAGAAGTTTTTCATTATCTTGTTCGCGTCCGAGGCCGGGTAATTCCTCAACGAATGACGAAGGGAATCAGTGACGTTCCCAGAGTAGCTGCACATGAGTTTGGGCCGGACACTATTGGGTTGGATCCATTAAGTTACCCAAGTTTTGACTAGATTGAGCCCAAGAAGGCCTTGGGCCGAGAGTACAGCAAGCTTGGTGAGGAGGGGCTGGATAGATTGCCTCTCCGACTCAGAAGCAAAGGAGCTGAGATTGTCGGAAAGGTTGAGGAGATCTTCGATGAAACCCGGCAATGGCTTTTCACCGGCTGAGAGGTGTCTTGGCAATAAAAATAAGTCTTTTGCCAGTGTTTGATGTGGGAGTTGAGTCTCAGAGTCGGCATTAGGGAGTTCTTTCGCCTATGGATGGAGACCCCTCCACAAACCAGGAGGGCCCCATCACCGCTCTCTCGGCACGACTTACATTGGAATAATTCAAGGAAGAGTGCAAGATTCGGAGGAATGCATAGATACGACTCACACAAGACGATAAAATGAGTAATGTTGAGAATAGAGTTAGGGCCAATATCAAATACCCGGAGCTTGTAGTGGTCTAGCAGCTCGCGGAAGAAAGGGTGACCCGGGGGCGCGGAAACCCCGGATCACATGCTCAACAAAGATTACTACCTCATCGAGACCCGGAGAAGGCCGAGTCTCCTCCCCAGGTACTCTCCAGTGAATATCTTTCCGGGCGGGCAAGACACCCGACTCTGCAAGTTCATCTAACTTAGCCTTGGTCACGGTTGATCTCGACCAGTTGGCGGAGATCGACTGACTCGGCTTCGCCTTGCCGGCCGGTTGTTTCCCCTTCAGTTTCGCACTAGCCTTAGGTGCCATGAGCGTAATCTAAAAGGAAGACAAAGTGCAGGGTATAAGAAACTTGAGACCCGGAAATGACCGTTATCCGACTTAGTAAAGAACACTTGCAAGAAATTTTGGCCGATTGGATCTAGATGAGAAAAAATATGGGAAAATTTTTGATTACAAGTATTGAAGGTGTGCTGTGAGGCGCGCAATTAGACCTAAACCAGGCATTGGCTGTGGAAGTGCGAGATGTAGCGTGTTCAACTAGTAAGAATCAAGGAGGGCATCTAGAAGCGGAACCAGATTCCATCTAATTGCGTGAAATCAAAGGTGAAATCCATGGAGTAAAGTGGCTTACCGGTGGGATCTAGGAGGAGAACGCGGCGGCAGCGGATGGCGTGACGGCGGCGGTCCCTAGGGCTCTCCGGTGGGCTGCTTGAGGGCGCGGCAGCGTCACGGGTGCGGCGGACGGACGGCGACGACTCGATTCCGGCGGTGTGCTTGCGGACGAACGGCGGCGGCTCGTTTCCGGTAACTTGCTCGCGGGCGGCGCATCGGCGCTAGCTCGAGCTCGAGGGTGAGGGCACCGAGAGGAGGTGGAGATGAAAAGGCAGGGGGAAATGAAGTGCGGATCTGAAAAATGACGTTTGGGTGCTTATTTACATACACAGAGCGGGAAGTGCCCTAGGGTTGGGCAGCAAAGGCCAAAAATTTCGGAAGAAAAGATATTCAGCCGGATATTTTGAGATAAGCATTGAAAGCGCCCGTTACGAGATATCCGGAAGAGGTTGAAACGGATTGCAAGCGCGATATCCGGACTAACTAGAGGGCGGTGCGAGTCCGGGTCTTACGTGTTTTCTCAGAGTGTTAAGCCGGAAAAACAATGTTTGACTCAGGAAAAGCCGGGTTAAATATATGGACCACCCATAGAGATAGGCCTAGCTGTTATCAAAGCACTCTAACCCGGTGTTTTATAGACTTGTGTGTTTATTATTTTGCAGGGAATAGCGTGCGCTTCATGGTTGATCCCGCGAAGCCCAAGCTATTCTGGGGACTACTGATGGAGGGATGATAACCCGGTAGGCTAACACCAAGGTGTAACCCGGCCCATAGGGAACCGCGCAAGACCTGGCTCAGGGAAGAGGAGTTTCTAGAAGGCCCAAGAAGTAGCGTAGGCCTTGTAACCCGGCTTTTGGGGTTACTATTAGGAAACTTAGGGTTTGTATGCGGTTACTGGGTAGGACTCTGAGTATGCCTTGGATAGGAAGTCAGGGGGCCGAGTAAGATATAAGCCGGATCCTAGGGCTAGGAAAAAGGGAGCTTCCCCAGATATTCGAGCATCCCCTGTAATACGAGAGTTGATATTGTAACCCTAGATCGGGGACTCGGCGACTTGATTGCCAGAGCTACCAGATCGATTGATAGCATGATTTCCCTTGAGCTAAACCCTCTCCCAAACACCAGAGTCGAATTGCCCCAAGATAAGTTACCCCCGGTAACGTCTGCCATGATTATCCCACGAGAAAACACATCAAAAAACTTGACAGTGTGACTGCCAGAAATTTCATCATTGACGTAGTCATGAGATATGGCGTTCCACACAGCATAATCACGGACAACAAGACAAATTTCTCTATCGGAGAGTTAGAAAAATATTGCCGACAAATGGGAATACGCCTAGATCTTGCATCTGTGGCACACCCACAATCCATGGGCAGGTTGAAAGAATGAATAGCTCAATCATGCAGGTAATACGCCCAAGACTCGATTCTGCTCTTCGAAGAGCAGCTGGAGCATGGGTAGAGGAATTACCTTCCGTGCTTTGGAGTTTTCGAACGACGCCAAATAGATCAACAGGGAAAACCCGCCTTTTCTAGCTTATGGTGCAGAAGCTGTGCTTCCAACGGACATGCTCCATGATAGCCCAAGAGTGCGGGCTTACGATGACTCGGATGCCGAAAACGCACGACAGGATGCCGTCGATCTTTTAGAAGAAGAACGAGACCTTGTGCTTCAAAGATCCGCCATTTATCAGCAAGGATTGCAACGCTACCATAGTCGGAAAAACATACACCATTCTTTCAAAGAAGGTGACTTAGTGCTAAGATTGGTGCAGGAAAGGAAGCACAAGTTAGCCCCAGTATGGGAGGGACCATTTCTCATTAGCAAGGCTATGAAAAATGGATCTTATTATCTTGTAGATATTCGGGATACAGAGGATGATCCCAAAAGACCGAATCGCAAAAGAAAGATAAAGATAGATGTTGAAATGGGATAAACAAAGAGACCCTGGAGCATCCAACAGTTACACCCTTTCTACACTTAGTTCAATTTCTATGTAAACATCTTTGAGATCATGAAATAAAGTTCTCGAAATTCATACATTTATGTTTTACATGTTTATCCCAGTACAAAGCATAAGTTCGTCTTATCTATTTCCCAATGATCTTTCAAAATACTCAATGTTAACCTGAATTGTGCCTGCATGCTCGGAGTTATAAAACTGAATGTTTAACAGCCTAAGGAGGCTTAAGGAAACCCAGATTATGCCTGAGTTTCATACAAATTTTAAAATTCCTTACTTTTTTCTATTATCCGATTGTTTTTTATGTTGGGTTACTAAAATTAGTAAGTAAAAATGCCTTAGTACAATCCATGTTTCCGAGTTTTGACTGATCGGTTAAACCGAGTCACTTGGAGTGAAGATTAAGTACTATTGAGCCATTTCAAACACTAAGGACGGTTAAAACATATAAACCAGAGAACTTAGAAGGCAAAGGAATTAAAACCCGAAAATACTTGCAAAGATTTATAAATTCACTGCAAAAGCGGGATAACTTGTTTATACAAAAGATAGATAGCATTACAATAATGTTACATTTGAGAGAATGATAATGCTTCTATTTTTCCTGCCATCTACCCAGGATTCAATCGGCTTCTTCGGGATCCGAGTCTTCATCCTCGTTGCTGGAATCCTCAGGAGTTGTCAGAATTTCCTCCTCGGGGTAGAAGGTGGAGATATTCACCATCTGTGCTATCTTGGTAGCATGGCCTTTGACAGAGTCGAAGTCGCTGGCCCGCTGCGTGTCCGTGTACCCTTGAGGGATGCCTGACGCCACGCGCCAAGAATTGGCGGTGGTATAATGCATACGCATGAGACCAAGGGCCATGCGCGCACCACCGTGAGCCGCAGAGCGGAACCAAGATTCTTTGCGGTTCGCCACCTCCTCGATCGCCTCTGGAAGTTTGCTAACTTCCGAGAGTTCTCCTGCTTTGCCGGGAATGTACTTATTGATAAGTAGTATTCCCGCAGATTTCAGCGCAATGAAGATCTTCCCGAAAGCCCGAATTCTTTCGATCCGGGTAAGTGAGGAGCTACCTTCTGTTTAAACCAATAAAAGAAAGTTAGGAAAAACAGAAAAGGGAAAAGGAAAAATGCCGGTAAAAGTGTAAAAAACTTACCGAGAATCTTGTCCATCTCCGTGCCTTTTTCGAGGTGCTGGTTCAGGGCATTCTCTAGGTCCATGATGGTGGCCTTGTCCTTCTCGGCCTGGCTCGAAGCCTTGGACTCGGCAATCACGACAGCTAGTTGGTTGGCCTCCAAGTCCTTTTGGAGCTTCACATTTATCTTGTGAAGTTCCATGTTCTCCTTGCAGCCGGCATCTTCAGCTATTTGTTTGGCTTTCGCCAAAGAAGCTGAAAAGCAAGTAAAATGAACAGTTAAAACTGGGAAAATGACTTAGAAAATTTCTTGAGAAAAACAGAGATGAAATTACCTGTTGATTCGTTTAGCTTTTGCGGAACGGAGGCCAGCTCCGAGTCTTTCTCTTCAAGAATGTTAAGCGGAGTTTTCACCTCCTTATTCTTGATTGTAAGTTTGTTGAAAACTTCCATGTTGATGTTTTGAGCAGTTTGCTGAAACATGGAAAAGGAACACAACGCTTAAGTGAAAAAACAAGCAAGGTCATGATAAAAGCATTAAGTAAGAAATGAATACATTTGGAAAAATGCTTGGGGGCTAGAGATATTACCTGGCTCATTCTTTGGAGAATCGTCAAACTCTTGTTGAATTCCTTTGCATATTTTGCAAAGAGAATTCCGACGTGGTAAAGGCCATCTTGGATAATCTGCCGAGGCGAGAACACGAAGTTATTCCTAACAATAAGTCCGCCTTGCGGCCAAGGACGGATTAAAGGAGCTGGAGCAAAGAACTTTGTCGGCCGTGGATGAATATATCCATGTTCGTCAAAGTATTCATTCTTGTTTTACCTTGAATTGTGGGTCATAGTTGGGCACGGGGTCTTCCTTTGGAATATTGGAAGGACCCCCAACTTCCGGCTCCACCGCCCTTTCCCTCGCATCCATCTCTGATGCAATAGGCTGGCTGGTCTGCAAGGGATCCTCTTCCCTTGCATCCAGGTTTTCTTCTTCAGCTGCAGCCGAAATGTCGGGCGTAGCAGCAGGAGAAGGCTGCATCCCTCTCCTGGCAACAGACTTTTTATTCTTCCGACTCTTTAGCTTCAAAGTTGTTGGATCCGGGCTAGAAAGGAAAAAAGCCGAGAAATGAAATTCCAAGAAAGAAAAGAAGTTCCTGCAATAAAAAGCAGAGAAAAGAAAAACCCGGGTTGTTTACCTAGAAGTTGCGACGGGAATTCCATCAAGATCAATCACCTCCTGAGTAGCGGAAGGCTTCTTGCGCTTCCGCCCGCCTCCAAAGTTGGCACGCATTGCGTCCAACTCGGGGTTTGTGGCAAGATCCTCCTCAGGAAGATCGGCCAGCTGTAAAAGAAGCACAAAGTCTGGCTAAGTTAAAAATCTGAGAAAGAGAAAATCCGAGAAATTGCCCAAAGAAGAAAAATGTTACCTTTAGAGCTGGATTTCTCTCACGATACATTTCTGGCTTTCCTCATACTGATCTCGAGTTGAGACCAGATGATTTATCCGCTTCTTGAAATCCCTCTTAGAGAACTCTTTGTCTGTTCCCCTCATTGCGTCCTCCGGGCCCGTGTAGTCGCATAATAGCCGGGTTCCGCGATAAGCCAACGGCTGGATACGCCTCCCAAACCAACAAAAAACCGTGTCGGTGCCGGTGAGAGGGGGAGAGGAGGAGACGAGTTTGGCGATGCGCCGTTTGATCCTCATTAGATCTTTCGGCAGGGTCTGGACCACGTCCACTGCCCAGTTATCCTGGGGAGTTGCCGCGGAATTGACAAAAGGTGGAATTCCCGTTTCCTTTCCAAGAAATGGGACATCTTCATGATAAAATAAGGAACCCGTACAGAATTTGACGGATTCCGAGGTTTTTATTTTGGGGAACCAATCTTCCATAAACCTACGCAAGGTGAAGGAGATAGTCCCGCAGGTGGGGAGAGCGCCCTCAGAAGGGTTGCGCTTCACTCCGAAACAATACTGCCAGAAATCTAACCTAGGCTCTATCCCTAAATACCCCTCGAACAGGGCTTGGAACCCGGCAAAATACATAATAGAGTTGGGAGGAAGATTATGTGGCTGGATGTTGTAGTGTTTGAGGACTTGAAGGAAAAAGGCGGAAGGTGGGAAACCCATACCTTTGTTGATGTGAGAGGTAAGGATAACCCTTTCTCCTGCTTTTGCGAAAGGCTCAAGGTCGTCCTATTCATACCGCCACTTGCCCTTCCGCATAAGTCCTTCCTTCTCCATTGTCGGAAGAAGGGATGGAACCACATTGAAGTGCCCCCAGTTCCCAGAGTTTTCCTCCGCGTCTTAATCGGCTCTGGCGGCACCAGAGGCAGCGAGCTCCTCACCGCCGCAAATGGTGGTTTCTTCCGCAGGCTCGGTGACCAGAGGCGGGGTAGGCGCTTTAGATGACGACGGCACGTTTTCAGCCGTGGGAGGTAGATCCCCACGGGCCAAATCGCTGGCGTTTCCCTCCGGCGCGCTCGCGGAGGCGTGGACAGGGGAGTCCAACAGCGGGTCGAGATCATTGATGATGGTGTCGATGCCTAGGGCGGCGGAGCTCGCGTCCGTGGCACGGGGAGATCCTCCGTCGACCGTTTTCGAGCGGCGCGGTCTCGAGTCGGATCCTCCGATGGTTTTTCTGGAGAAGGTGGAAGCACTCGTTCTCTGCTCTCTCGCTCGAGCTTGGGCTCTAGGGGGGCTATGGCGTTGGGGGCTTGAGGAAGAAGAGGAAGCAGAAGGGAAAACCGGAGGGTCCGAGGCGGGTATTTATAGCCGGAAATGCGTTAAGATTGGTTACAACAACTATTTTAGCCGTTAGATCCTTGACGCGTGTCACGCCCGGAAATTCCAGGAAACGAGGGGACGGGGTGATAATGGCTATCTCCTCATTTCCCGCAACAATCTGTCAGAGATACGTTTCAGGGTTTTTGACTGAACCCAAACGTTTGTGATGTCAGCACGATTTCATCGCTGACGTCATGAAGTTCCTTCTCCATGAAGACTCGTGGAAGAAAAGCCGGATTCTGATAAGATCCGAGTTTTGTGTTATGAATGATTTGGGGAAAAGAAGAATCAAGACAAAGCGCCAACATTTCTCGGAAAAGAATGCAAATTGACGAAAGGTGGCAGAATGAAGTCTCAGTCCTTCTTGGGGGCTACTGTTGGATATATACCGGTTAGGGGTATATTCGGCATTGTCCTAAAGAGCCGGATTACCAGGGTGGCCTGTTGGTAATGGGTCACAGTCCATTAGGCGGACCAGTAAGATGACGTGCAGAAGCCGGATTCTATAAGAACCCGAACCACAGCCCAAAGTGGTGCGGCTTCGAGTAGAAGATCGATTCCTGATTTCCAAGTTAGATACTTTCCGTAGTCTTCTAGGTTTCCTTTCTGTAAGCCCTAACCCGGCTATCTGTATAAAGCCGGACGGGGGAGAAGAAAGACACAGACAAAGTAGCTAGAAGCCAAGTCGCCGAAAAGTTGATCCTCATCGAGTTAGCGAAAACCTACTCACATTGTACTTTGTATACTTCAGGCTTCAGCCCCGATTTAGTGAGATTGCAGGAATAGGAACGCCGCCTAGGTGCGACGTACCAAACATGCGTAATTTTGGTGTTTCTGGTTGTCGTACTACCACGTCCCCCCACGTCTCTACCAGTAGTCTCATGGCACCCCCGTCTATGAACTCTACTACAATGTCTCGACAAAGGCCCCAGCAACTCAGGAGCGAGCACTAGTGGAAACACGGGCACTAGTCCATGTTGGTAAGGCCCATTTGTCCCGGTTGTGCAACCGGGATGGGCCAGCCGGGACAAATGCCCCTCCCCCATTGGTCCTGGTTGCGCCAGGACCCGGGACAAATGGGACTGACCACGTGGCGAACCTGGCCAGGGGATTTAGTCCTGGTTCGTGTTCGGAACCGGGATGAATGCCTCCTCTGAAAAAAGCAGCAGCTTTGCCATTTTCTCTGCCGCGGCAGAGTTTTTTTTTCGCATTTTTTTTCAACCAATTCCATTTTACGACGCCTGCCTCGTAATCCCCAACCGGCCTCCCCTTCCCCAACCGCGTCCACTGGCCCACGTTTTCAATTAAGCCCACAGGCCACATTCGGTCAAAGGGCCCACTGGCCGCCTCGCCTTCCCAACCGCGGCCACGTGGGGTCAAAGGGGCCACTGGCCAGCGACCTAGTGGCTGGCTCGCCCGCTTCTACGTCGCCACGTCTTTAATTAAGACCATAACCGCAGCCGCGCGCGGTCAAAGGGCCCACTGGCCAGCGACCCAGCGGCCGCCTCGGCTTCTCCGCGCCCCCCCACTTCCTAACGCGTGGCCACGAACGGTCAAAGGGCCCACTGGCCAGAGACCCACGCCCTGGCTCGGCTTCCTCCCTGCGCAATAATGGCCGTCTGCAAACGCCGCCACATTCTCGCTGCCGGTTGGCATGCCAACCCCGCCCGGGTCCTTTTAAAAGGGGCCCCGCCGCCCCGTACATCGGCACACCCCTAACCGTAGCCATATCGCGCCGCCGCTGGTTCAAGCGCGCCAAGAATGAGCACGAGGCAGGCTCCTCCAGCGGTGCCGGTCACAGAGGCGCCGGCGTTCCCCCTCCCCCGCCGTGGGAGGCGTTCGGCTTCGGTCCGGGCGGTATCCGGATTAGGGGCAGCCCGCGCGTCCCCGCACCACCTCTAGCAGCGCGCAACCCGCCGCCTCGCGACGCGCCAGGCAAGAGGTTTCGCCGCTACGTGCGGAAGGAGGAGGCGACGTGACACTGGGAGCACGCCACGCCGGTCTTCTGGCCGGACGTCCACCTCCCGGACGGCTGGCACCTCAACCCACAGCGCATCCCGGTGCCACCGGCCCCGACCAATGAAGGCGCCCGTGAGGAGATAGATCGCCGGCGCGCGTTCCTGCCGGCCCACCTCCTCAGGGACCGCGCCTACGCGCGGAACTCCCCGAACTGGAACGTATGGTTCCAGCATGAGCACGACCAGCGTCGCCGCTCCTACTTCCCCACGCCCCCGGAGGAAACCGCCGACACCTACCCAGCGCCGCCGCCCGGCAGCGAACCGGATGTGGTTCGAGGAAAACATCCTCGACGATGAGGAGGACCCCGAGTTGCCACTACTAGGAAAATGGCTATAGGAGTGATGATACCCGTGACGCACTGCAACTTCGGCACGTCACGCCTATTACCCGCGGCGCACGCCCGTTTGGTGCGTCGCGCCTAAAGGCATACCCGCGGCGCACCAAACATACGGCGCGTCGCACCTACGTGTGGGGCCGGGGTGGAGAGCCTACGAGGCGTACCCGCGACGCACCTTTGCAGTGGTGCGTCACGGCTATGTTCGATACCCGCGGCGCACCTTCCATTAGTGCGTCACGGCTATCCTTTCTCCTATACTAGGACTGGCCCGCGTCGTCCTCTCCTTCTTCCTCTTCGATCCACATCGCGCGCGCGCCTTCTCCTCTTCGATCCACATTGCACGCGCACGCCCGTCGCCCACCGTACCACCCCAAGCCCTAGCTAGCCTTTGCCCTCCCCTCCCTCTCGCCGCCGCCCACCACCACCCCAAGCCCTAGCCTAGCCTCTGCCCTCCCTCTAGTCGCCGCCACCACCTCGCCTCTGCATCGACCTAGCTAGGAGGAGGAGGAGCAGGCCAGGGAGCCGTCGACCACTGCGACGTCGTCGTCCCGTCTCCATCGACCTCGAAGCCCGACGAACAAAGGTGCGCCGCCGCCCTAGTCCTCTCCCTCCCCTTCTCCTCGATCCCGCCCCTAGGAGCATTCCTCCTGCAAAAACGGTCCTCTCGAACTGCTCCTGGAGCTTGCTGTTCCTGGTGAAGAGATAGGCCGCAAGTGGCTTAGTCATGGAGTTGATGAGACCGAAGCTCTCATGGATCTTATCAACCTGAAAAAGTACCAAAAATCACTCGGTTGAGATGCACATAATGTATCGCCAAACTCAGATGCATTCTAATATAATCTCTGCTGGGTATGAAATGAGCTAAAGCTTTGTGAGTCTGAGAGGGTTTAGATCTGACCGTGATGATAGGAAGCAATGGCCCGAATATTTCATCCTTCATCATAGCGGAGTCGAGTGGAACATCGAGACGGCGCCTCTCCGTGCAATAAAATCAACATCGGCTACTATCATTCACATGTGAGCTTCAGCTCCTTGTACGGTTAGGTTATAATTATGATGCGTGTATGGATTAAAAATCTGCAGGAATAACTTCAGCTTTTGTGGTTCCTGTTAGCTTTGGCCCCAATTTTTTATTTGATGTGATGGTAAATTTATTGGGAAGCCGATTAAGTTTTGGTCATGCTTTGTAGAAATGTAAGTCTCTGCCTTTTATCTTAGGGATGGATTATGATAAGTAAATGATGATGACCCGATGCTTTCTTATTTTAATGATTAATCATGATTTGATTCATACCCAATCATTTAACCTAGGGATGCATGGTACTGCCTGAAATGGCCACTGTTGATCTTGAATAAGCTGTGCTCATTTTTGCACTTAATTATATTGATCTTGAATAAAATAATGAAGATCTAAACCTTGAGTCACCTTGTCACTATGATACAACACTGCATGTTTTCTGGTTCGCTTTTTCTGTAAATTTCCTTATCTTGGAGAATCATATATCATATATGCTATTTGGTTTAGAATTATTCACACATCGTCTCTTAGCTGAATTTTATAAATGTGCTTTCGTGGGTTGCTATGTGTCACCTTCGATGCACATTATTGTTCTTTACATGAATACCATTGTCAATTTAGCCACAAACCTGCATGAATAACATTACCTTTTGTCAATTTAGTTGTTCCTATGAGCTCTAGTTGGTCCCAGTTAAAAAAGAAGTTTATCTGTTGTGTTGATAAATGGATTGGCAATAGATTAAGTTCATGCTTTCTCCAAATGTCAAGATTTGCTTCTTTATGTTGTTCAAGTCTGCTACCTTTTATGTTAGTGATGGATTATGATAGAAGATAATGCTGCTATGCTTTTCTTATTTTACTGATTAATTGTGGTTAGATTCATTACCAATCTTTTAGCCTATGGATGCATGCAGTGCCCGAAATGGTAACGTTAGCTAGAAAGTTGTACAATTGTTTATCTTGGATAAGCTGTGCCCATTTTTCACTTAATCATGCTGATCTTGACCCTCTATAAGGAAGACGTCCAGATCTTGAGTCACCTTGTCTCCATGATACAACGTTGCTTTTTCTATAATTTTCCTTATCTTGGAAGATCATATATCATAGATCATATATGCTCTTTATTTTAGAATTATGCACATGTCGTCTCTTAGCTGTATTTTGTATATGTGCTTTCGTTGGTTACTATGTGTCCCCTTTGATGCTAATTATCGTTCTTTTAATCATCAATAAATAAAATTGTCTCTCTTCTGTACTTGTTTGAACGGTATCAATTGTGTCCTTTTCTTGGCACTAAACTGGTCAAGAGGATTAGTTTTAAACAATATCTGTACCAAATGAAATAGGACCGGAGTTGCTTTGTTTTTGGATATTCCATTAAAGTAGATAGCCTTTCTGCATTTGTTTTGTGATAGGTAGGTTCTGCCATTTGTCTTTGTTTTGTGATAGCTATGCTCCTCTAACCTCTATGTGTCATTTCTTAATTTAATAGAACATGGCTTGCGAAGTATGTCGGTCCCGATGTGCCGAAGGACGATTCAGTGGGAGTTCTTTTATGCTTCAGCTCCACGACGGTGACGTTGATTCGTTGGTAATTAACAATTCTTTTTATGTTAACTTGTTCTTTCGTTTTACTATCTAGCTTGAGACTTGTGTTTATTAACAAAATATTCTTTATATTTCTTTTTTAGATTCTACCATGCAATATTCGCGACGAATTCAACGAGTTAGTTGACAGTCGTAACGTGAATTTCAATGTTCACGGGACCACCTACATTCTTCGAGTGAAAAAAGAAAGAACGAAGACCTACTTCTGCGGGCAAGCATTGCAGGCTCTCATCGCCACGTACAATTTAAGCGGAGCTGATTACATTCACTTCTCTATGGAAGGACCACAACCTCGCATCAAAATTGTGTATATGGGCGGGATTGCGAGCGAGGATGGCGGGAGTGAGGAGGAAACTGAGAACACCGAGGATATGGACACTGAGGATGATATGGACGAGGAGGACCCATGGAAACATGTGGTGGTTGCTCAAAGAGCGAATCTTAGCGAGTTTGAGAAGGACCGTGTCCTTCAGAAACTTGCCCAGATAGATAGCTACATCGGGTCCCCTTTCGTGCATCGCATCACCAACACTAACATCTCCAATGGACATGTCATGGTATGTTTCTTAACACTTTCTTATTCGTATAGTTGCTTATGTTCTTAACACTTTCTTATCCGGTATTTGACATTGTGCTTTTATTCTTTCTTGGAATTGTGTGTTGTAGAAAATACCTTTGGCGGTAGCGGACAGTGCTGGCATGGAGCATATGGGTACCATTGGAGTACGCCGTGGAGAATCAGGACCTGTCACCGTAGTTCCGATCACCAGGGATAACGCTGATGGTCGGGTCATCCTCAACTCTCAAGCATGGAGGCAGTTCCATTCCGCAAGAGGTGGTATGGAGGTTGGCCGAGCTATTCTGATCACCATGAGGGATAGTGACATCGCCAACTTGGACATGATGATGGTGATCGACTACATCCGCGCCCGCTAGATAGATTATGTGGTGATGATCAAAAATATGTAATATGGTTGTTTTCGAGACTAACTCCTGGATTTATTAGTAGTATATATGTTTGTTTTCTAGACTATGTAATATTTCTGCTATGAAAATTTATTCTATCAATTGCATACCTGTGTTTGAGCTATTGATATTCTTCTGTATTTTGTGTACTGACATTATTCTGTATTTGAGCTGTATATACCTGTATAAATACGGTATTGCCTTTTTTAAAAAATACAGCATAGAATAGCCGTGACGCACCTGTATTCATAGCCGTGGCGCACCTCTGGAGTTAGGCGTGACGCGCCCAGAAGTAGCCGCGGCGCACCTAGCCCGTGCGTCACGGGTATCAATAGGCGCGGCGCACCAGCTCGGTGCGTCACGGCTAAACCCATAGGCGCGGCGTGCTACCCGTGACGCGCCCAGGTGCGTCACGGATAGCCAATATGGTGCGTCACGGGTAAGTTTTTCCTTAGTAGTGTGCAGGCCTCTATGGAGGCCGCCTACGAGGCCTCCCGCCGCTCCCTCGTAGAGGACGAGATTAAGTGGTGGGAGCAGGTCCTCACCTGTGCGGCCAGCGGGGCGGCTACCGACGCGGCCGCGATGCCGCCCACTGCACCGCCGGGGCCGTGGTGGCAGACAATGAACGCCGCCCAGCCGCCGCCCCCCGGCCTCGAGTACGGCATGAAATGGGCCTAGACCGGCGGCGAATGGTCGCCGGAGGAGCTGCCGCCACCGGAGGGCGCGCACCGATGCTTCCGCAGCCCCAGATGCCTCCGCAGCCACCGGCGGGCCCCCCAGCTCCCTGCCCACCTGTGGGTGCAGCCTCCCTACCACTTCATCTCCTCCGACGAGGAGGACTAGGCCGGCGTCGGCGCACCCCCGGCCACCTATAGTACCTAGGCTACCCCCCAAGAAACGGCCGACCGCATGTGGCCGCGCCGCCGCCCCATCCATGTAAGGACGGCCAATAGGGCCGTCGTCAAGAAACACGGCCGGCCGCCTGTGGACGCCCCCCCCCCCGATGTAAGCACCGGTCTTTGGACCTTTTCAATATATGAATGCATTCCCGAAACTCGTCCCCGACCAATCTACGTCCTAGTTCATCCCCGCCGGCGGAGCCAGCGCCGGCGGGATCTTCGTATCCATTCCCGCCGCCAGCAGGGCTTCGCCAAGGCTACTCCGCTCGGTCCTGGGTGGTTGCTCGGCCTGGAGAGAGGGCCTGGTTATTTATACAAATGGGCCTCTAGTCCCGGTCCGTGCCACCAACCGGGACTAGAGGTACCCCCTTTTGTCCCGGTTGGTGGCACGGGTTGGGACCAAAACGTATTTCGAAATTTGGTGCCACCCTGCGCGCCCAAATGTTTTAGCGGCAAAAATTAAAAATTCTTTAAATATGCCAATGAATAACTTCTATATACTTTTGAATTTGACAAAAATTTCAACATGAAAAGTGCTTGAATTTGCATAACTAATTCAAATCCATTTTCTGTTTAACTAAATAATTATTATAACTATTCAAACTAATAACTATTTTACTATTTGCATATAATCTGAATATAAATATCTTATATTGTTTTAAAATTAGTAAAAATTACATTAATACCAACATAATTAACAAACTCCTTGTCTCACTGGCCGTAGAGTGTTTACATACAAAACCACAAATCAGTTTCTAGAGTTTTTCGGTTTGCGTCTTCTTCTTCTGTATCACTTTGTCCGGATTTTGCCCCAATCATGAACAATCTTCATCATTTATTTTGTTTTCTATTGTTTTCCTTTATGTTTTCTATTGCTTTCATTTTTTTTATCTTGTATTATTTTTGTTTTCTCTTGTGATCCTCCGAGTGAGTCTAGAGCATACAAGGCATCCGGGTGATTTATATTCCGTCGATGAACCTTTAAGGGGGATGTAGAACAAAATTGTCGGACGTATGATGGTGAATCAAAATAACGGTCGGACGTATGATGGCGAATCCGGATGATTTGTATTTGGTCGATGAACTGAATGATGTATCAAACCTTCAAGGGGGGATGTAGAACTCAACAATCGGTATCGCCAGCCTACAGCCCTGTCGTGGCTACTGGGTGCATATATGCATACCGAATGCACGACAGGACGTATGCTCTGTTCTCAAGCGGGGGGTTGAGGATAAAGGGAAAATATGTGCTGGCCGTTGCGCTCCTTCCGGATGCGGGCTGCACACAGGGCTGGTTACAGCGGCCCTGTCTGCAGCGCACATCCCAATGGACGAGACGGAGGAGAGAGAAACAGAAAAGTGGGTGAGTGTGCCGCTGGTTGGGATAATAATGAAGTCAGGCTAGTCATAGTTGTCAGCTTTTGACCGGTCAATACAAATTATTGGTCAAACAGAACTATATGATCATGTATTCCACGTTTAATATTACACATCACCAACAGACGGAGGAGAGAGAAACAGAAAAGTGGGTGGGTGTGCCACTGGTTGGGATAATAATGAAGTCAGGCTGGTCATAGTTGTCAGATTTTGACCAGTCAATACAAATTATTGGTCAAACAGAACTATGATCATGTATTCCATGTTTATTATTACACATCACCAACAACATCCCTATCTAGTCTTCTGAATTTTCTTCGTGTAGAGATAGTCCATGAACCCTTGTCCCTTGCTTATGATCGCTTCGGCAGTAACCATGGAGCATCTTCATTATTTAACGGGATGGTGGGGTCAGCTTTCACTGTGAAGGGTGGAGTTTCAACAAACTTATTATAATCTTCTGACAGGTATGTCGTGTCCTCGATTCCCACGATGTTTCTTTTCCCTGAAAGAACTATGTGACGCTTCGGCTCATCGTATGATGAATTTGTTTGCTTATTTTTTCTTTTTTTTCGGTCTGGAGGACATGTCCTTCACATAGAAGACCTGAGCCACATCATTGGCTAGGACGAATGGTTCGTCATTGTAACCAATATTGTTGAGATCCATTGTTGTCATTCCATAAAGTGGGTCTACCTTTACCCCTTCTCCATTCAGGTTGACCCATTTGCACTTGAACAAAGGGACCTTAAAAGAAGGACCATAGTCAAGTTCCCATATCTCCTCTATGTAACCATAGTATGTGTCATTTTTTCAATTCTCGTTTGTTGTATCAAAGCAGACACCACTGTTTTCGTTGGTGCTCTTATTATCTTGGGAGATCGTGTAAAATGTATTCCCATTTATCTCGTACCCTTGAAAACTCCCAATAGTCGAAGATGGTGACCCTGCCAACATGTACAGCTGATCTTCAACAGTGGTGTCATTTATATGATGTGTTTGCAACCAACTTCTGAAAGTCTCCATGTGTTTGCGTTTAATCCATGAGTCATCCTTCCTCGGGTTTGTGGAGCGTACAATATTCTTGTGTTCCTCAAGATACGTAGCCACGAACATAGAATTTTGTAGAACTGTGTAGTGTGCCTCGAGATACGTAGCCACGATCATTGTTTTCTTTCCCAGCGTTCCTTTTCCCCTCAGTCTCCCCTCATGCCGCGATTCAGGAACACCAATCATCTTAAGGTTAGGAATAAAGTCAACACAGAACCCAATGACCTCCTCTGTTCCATAGCCCTTCGAGATGCTTCCTTCTGTCCTAGCACGGTTATGAACATATTTCTTCAGACTCCCATGAACCTCTCCAAGGGGAACATATTGTGTAGAAATACCGGACCGAGAATATGAATCTCTTCACATATGTGAACCAGGAGATGAGTCATAATGTTGAAGAAGGATGGTGGGAACACCAACTCAAAACTAACAAGACACTGGACCACATCCCTCTGTAATCTTGCAAGAATTTCTGGATCGATTACCTTCTATAATGCACATAGCTTCAAAATGTGTACTCGAACATTTTCCGGTAGAAGCCCCCTCAATGCAATCGGAAGTAACTGCGTCATAATCACGTCTCAGTCATGAGACTTCAGGTTTTGGGAATTTTTCTCTGCCATGTTTATTATCCCCTTTATATTCGACGAGAAGCCAGACGGAACCTTGATACTGTAAAGGACTTCAAAAAAATATTTTCTTCTCTGCTTTAGTAAGAGCGTAGCTGCTTAAGTAATGGTGCCCTGTATCCGTGTGCTTGTTGCTTGGGTCTTTCATACGTTGCTTATCCTCTCGTGCTTCTGGCCTATCTTTTGACTTCTCATACACGCCCAGTGTCGAAGTTCTGACTCCGCAAATCCCTCAGGTGACCCTATCGGGTTTCAACTAGGAGAAGTCATGAGCGCTGGTGGAATCGTCGGCTTGACAAGAGGCAAGATTTACCCAGGTTCGGGGCCCTCGTAGAGGTAAAACCCTTACTCCTGCCTTCTGTCGATCTGTATTGGATGATTGAATCGGTTACAGGGTGCTCGAATCGAAAGTAGATCTCGAGTTTCAAGGCTTTTGTGGTCGTGTGGTATTGCTTGGTCCTCTCCTTGGGGCCTCTCCTGGCCTTATATAGGCGGCCAGGTCTCAAGTCCTACCCGGAGAGGATTCGAACCCTAGTTTAGGTCGGTTACAAGTTTCCTAACCTCATCCGCAAGTCTAATGCAGATGGGCTTCAGGTGGGCCTTCTGGAGTCTTCCAAGGGCGCCTCTTCTTGGGCCTCGTCCTTGGGCCTGAGAGGGGGTGTCCTTACCCGCAGGGTCCAGAGTCCATGCCTTCGTCAGTAGCCCCCGAGCGTGTGCTCGACTGGGATTTTTTCAGTCGAGTAGACGGTCAAACCTTTTCTAGTCTTTTTTTGAAGGTCCAACTCGACAGTTATAGCC
This sequence comes from Alopecurus myosuroides, assembly GCA_028641055.1. Classification (NCBI taxonomy): domain Eukaryota; kingdom Viridiplantae; phylum Streptophyta; class Magnoliopsida; order Poales; family Poaceae; genus Alopecurus; species Alopecurus myosuroides. The sequence goes on from CM054058.1 coordinate 419,370,470, forward strand.
TTTGAAGGGTGTGTTCCCTGCATTATGAGTCATAAGTCTCGAGTATCGAGTAACATAAGCGCCTGTTTTTAATGGCATTTTTCACAGAAGGATGTGGCACAGTAGCTTGGCTCTCCCGAGAGATCAGGGCCAATTAATTGCAACTAGGGCAAAAACATTCCTGGCCTACACAGATTCGAGACCTCCGACTCGAACCCGATGAGGTGATTGTCACGACTGGGCCGTTGTGGACTTATCGAGTCGAACTTAACCTAAGAGGATACCCGGCGCGTCCGCTAGGATTTTTCTCCGTGTTGTTGACACGGAACTATGCCGGAGGACGCAGCTTTCGAGTGCGATTCCAAGCCCAAAAGAAAGATCTTTTTGGGTCTTACCTTCATATTCGAAGAATATGGCATCCGGATGTGCCTAGTCGGCTGTACAATCCAGGTTTTTGTGATGTATAAATATCACGTATGAGGTAGGTTCCTTCTACCCGATTAGATTGATATGAGTTCCGTACGAAAAAAGTTTCGTGTAGGAAATGTTAGTTCTTGTATGAAAGAGTTTTCATGTGTAGAAAAGTGTGCCCATACGAAAGAGTTTTCGTGTGTAAGGTATGTTTCTCCTGTTCGAAGAGGCTTTGATCCATGAATTTCTTCATGGAAAACTGTGTTTTATCCGAAGGAATTGAAATTCATGCGAGGATAATTTCGCGTTTGAACTTTCATTCGAAAAGATTTCCCTTTCGGATGACGAACGCCATGACGTCAAGGCGTGCTCCTCTTCTCCCGATGGGACGTGACGGAGTGGCAGAAGAAGTTGGCCCACCTTGTCAGCTTTTTGACCGGGAAACGAGACGTCGTTCCCGGTTTTTACGCGAAACATGCAGTAAATGCGCACGATCTCCTGTTAAGATCGTGGCACGAAACAGCACTGGGCCGCCGCTTCGTTTCATCTGCACGCGTGGCGGCCGCGATGGGTGCCACGTAGCGCATCGTACGGCTGAAGTCGCTTCACCCTGTGTATATATACAGGTGTTAGCGCTGCGGTAAAACTTTCCCCGCTCTCTGTCTTCGTCTTCCACCTCGCGCTCGTCTTCGTCTTCCTCGCGCTCAAGCTCCTGCTGTGAACAATGGCCGGCGGAAAGAAACGTGGCGCTGGAACCTCGGCGTCTGGCGAGCCTTCCGCGCCACTCGCCGCTCGCGCCGGCGACTGGCGCACTCCCAACACCACCGCTAAGAGCATCAAGGAGATGCAGCGGGAGGGTTTGCTGCCGGCGGAGGCGGACAAGCGCGTCCGCCTCGGGAAGAGGGAAGAGGTACCAAACCCTCAATCGAACGAGCGCGTGGTCTTTGTGGACCATGTGACTCGAGGTCTCTCCTTCCCCCTTCACCCTTTCTTCATCGGGCTGCTGTGTGCCTACGGCATACAGCTTCACGACCTTCCCCCCAACGCGGTGCAGCACATCTCGTGCTTCATCGCGCTTTGCGAATGCTACCTTGGCATTCGCCCGCACTGGGCGCTCTGGAAGGCGCTGTTCAAGATCCGGATTTTCCGCGAGAAGCCGCGGGTGGAGTCCGAGCCTGGCGAGCCACTTCGCACGGGTGGCTTCGGGATCCAGGCGCGCCAGGAGAACGCGTACTTCAACATGCACTTCATCGACTCCGCCCAAGGCTGGCGGAGGAAGTGGTTCTACGTCGCCGACACCAGCTCGGGTGGACTCGTAGAGTTCCACCCATTCGCAGTTCTGGCGAGGCGCAAGTCTTGGAGCCACAAGATGACAGCCGAGGAAACCCAGACGGTCACGCCTCTACTCGAAAGAGTAGCCGCTCTGCGAGACCAAACCTCGGGAGTAGTGCTCAATGGGCTCCATCTGGCGAGCCTCTTCTTGAAGCGCAGGATCCAGCCTTTGCAGCAGAGGCCTTCCACTATGTGGGAGTATCAAGGTGCAGAAGATCCCAGCCGAGTGAGCCGCGAAGAACTTTCGAATGTGGAATTCGAGAAGAAGATCGCGGCCATCACTCGACTGAAGGTTGGGGAGCAATTCCCCGATTGCTCAGTCGAGGGTTATTCTGCTTCGAACCCTCCTCCAGCTGCGGTTAGTTTCCTGTCTTTAATTTACTTCCATCTTCAGAATTTCGTGGTCGATAAGATCTTCCTTGTCTTCTTGTCTTTGCAGAGCCTGGCTGTAGCAAATTGCTACCCGCCCGTTGCTGGTGAAGATGCCTCATGCCTCCAGTCGAGCCATCAGGATGGCGCTGTTGACACTAGCGTGGCCAACGCCTCTTCGAGTTCTGAGCATGATTCTTCGGATGATGCTGACGACTCGAATGGCGTCCCTCCAAAGCGCCGTCGGGTGAACGAAGACGAAGTCACCTCCAAAGATAAGTCTCTGGAGGCGTCACCTCCAATTTCCGCGACCCCGATTCGATCTCTTCCTCCTCTGGCCCCATTCGCAACCGCCTGGAATGCGGATGACTTGGATGAAGACGATGAGGATGACGAGTAAGTATTTTTCCATATTGTAGTTCGATCAATCTCTATTTGTTAACGCTGACATTTCTTTGTCTTTCATTGCAGTCTGCAGGCGACCAGCCCGCGTAGGTTTGCCGCCGCTATTCCTCCCGAAAAGAGGAATAAGGCAAAGGACGCGGGTGAGACCCCTACTGCGGGCACCGTCCAGAACTCTCCCAAGGCAGCGCCTGATGCTGCGACTGTGGGGCGTGAGGTTCCTAGTTCCGCCGCTAGGACTTCTGTCTCGAAGGAGGCGACGGACAACTCTGCGGATCCCCTCTCCCGCGCCACTGGACAGGTAAACTTCTATCTCTTTGTTCTTCATAAAAAAATTTATCGGGTGCACGGCAGTGCTCCCGATGGGAGTAGCCCCCGAGGCTGTAGTCGATTGTAAATAATCGGGTACAGGCTCAAAAACTTCTTTCTTCTCTTCTCCGTTATTTTGTCTTCTTCGGGTGCACGACAGTGCTCCCGATGGGAGTAGCCCCCGAGGCTGTAGTCGATTGTAAATAATCGGGTACAGGCTCAAAAACTTCTTTCTTCTCTAACTCTTCTATCTTCCGTGTTTCCGCAGTCGCTCGTCGATTCCCTTGCGGCAATCGGTCGCCGCGTCGTCCTGGCCGAAACAGATTGCGAGTCGCTTCGGTCAGAAGTCAACCGACTCAAATCTGAGAACGACCTTCTTAAAGGTAAATTCCATTATCTTCTTGGCTTTAGTGTATCATCCATTCTTGATTTCTAATTAATATCCCCTTTGCAGCTCGAGCCGAATTCGCAGAGTCTGAAAAGACCAAACTTTCAGAGCAGGTAACTGCTCGGGAAGCTGATCTGGCGACTACCCGACAAGAGCTGGAAGTCTCTCGCAAGCACTCGGAGGAACTCAGTACAAAGCTTGCGGAGGCGCGGAAGGCCGTGAAGGACTTGGAAGAGGCCGGCAGTAAGGCTGACAGCGACACTGTCGCGTTTCTTCGTCCCCTCGCCGAACGCTTTGCAGGTAAGTGTCTTGGGTTTTTGATCTTTTCACTCTGCTGATTTTTGCTAAGCTTTAATTTCTTTGTTTGTAGGTCTTCTGAGTGTCCCTCTGGAGATTCCTGGGCTTCAGCGGGTGGATGTGCTAACCGACACTCTCGCGCAGCTTAGGAGGCATTCTGAGGGAATTCTTTCCCTGATCAACGACGCCTCCCAAGCATTGTCGCGAGTGCACAGCCGTCTTGTTGCCAGCGATACTCCTGCACCTGCGCTGATCGAGCTGTTGAAGATCTTCTCGGAAGGCAACCTCCTGGAAGCCTTTGCGGTTGCTCAATCGGAAGCTGGCGCAAAGACTGCGATTCAGTTCGCTCTGGCGAACGGAGTTGATGGTCTGGAGGAGGCCTACTCGTCCATGCCGGTTGACCCTTCCACGGGCAAGAAGGTACGGCTATCTCGTTTTTCCGAGCAAGCCACTGTTCTTGCTCGGAAATTATCTGAGATGTTTGCTCGGAAGAAGGGAGGGTCGACCGCCGCTAGTGGCAGCACCAACGCGGCTTCGTAGACTCTTTTTCTTTTGTTTCTGTTGCTTGAATGTAATGAATTTTGGGATGTATTCCCGTACCTTTGTTGGTCTTTAATCGAAGCATTTTGCGTTTAGAATGTATCCTCGTCGTCTATACTTTGTCTCCCGATGGGAGTAGCCCCCGAGCGATTAGTCAGATGTGCGACTAGAAAACAACTCGAGTAGGGCATCTCACTTCTTTCCTTGTACTTCTTCCAGGCAACTGCGACTGCCGCTGAATCTTCGAGTGGACGTGGTAATCCAGTAAATCCACTTGTGGCTGCCGTGGGCACTTTTGCTGGCCTTCGTGATAAGGTTCAGGAGGGTGAGCGTAGGCTGAAAGCGCTACGCGGGGTAGCTGACGTGGCGATATCCAAGCAGAAATTGGCGGCTGAGCGCGAACAATTTCTAATTGGTGAACTGTCTTCGATTGCAAGGGAGTTACTATGTAAGTAGTGTAGCCCCCATGCTATTTCCTCCTCTGTGTTTCTTAGCTTACTAAGTGCGTTTGCTTCTTAGTTGTGAGACCAGATGACAGGGAGGAAAAGCAGTGGGTGGAAAACCACATTCATCAAGAAGCTAACAGTACAAAGCCGCATGCGAGTAATTTCTGGTCTGATCGCAGTCGAGGTTTCGTAATGGCTACCTTGAAGTTTCGAGTCCGCCAGGCGAGAATTCTCGTGAGTTCTTTCCACGAGGTCCTGGTTGCGGTGAATGCTGCTTTTTATCCACTCGAGAGGGGCCCCGAAGACTGGAGTTATCTTCTCAGGTTATTTGGACGAGAAGGAGAGGTTCGCGCGTGCGTTCGCAACCAGATGACGTGCGGCGCGGTTGTTGCTCTCTCGTTTGTCCGAATATGGCATCCTGAGATAGACTTGAACTCCGTAGCTCGGCGTCCGGATTATGCAATCGAAGATATTGCGCCGTACTACGATGCTGTTCGTCCTGCAGCCGAAAAGATTATCCGAATGACCTCTGAAGAGGTAGATAGGGTCTTAGCGGCTAAGAATGCTCAGCGTTTCGACTGACTTTATCGGATGTAAATATCCTGTAAATTTAACTCTAGTTTATAAAAACTGTAGTAAGGTGTGTGACCTTGTAATCGGTGATTCTTTTCTTGTGATGCTTAGTTGTAGGCGTAGCCCCCGTGTATTTATGGGGTGTGTACCTGTAACTTTTTAGCATGTAGTAAACTTAAAAGCTGTCGAGTAAATATGATGAGGGAATCATGTCTTTTATTGCGATGACTGAGAAGTCATGTGTTCGAGCTGCAAGATTGGCTAGTATAGCCTTATTGTTGCAAAACAAATAACCTAGGGGTAGAATTTGCGTAGTTGCGCGATATTCCATGGATTGGAATAGATGCCTCCGGTCTCTGGATTCTTCAGTCGATAGGCTCCTCCGGGGATCACTTCGTGTATGATGAAGGGTCCTTCCCAAGGTGGTTCGAGCTTGTGTCCTTCTTTTTGCTTCAGCCGCAAGACCAAGTCGCCAGCCGCGAATGATCTGTGGCGTATGCGGCGACTGTGATAATTGCGTAGTGATTGTTGGTAGACTGCGGATCTTGCGAGTGCGATGTCCCGAATTTCGTCGAGTGCATCGATATCTTCTGCAAGTGCTTTGTTGGAAGTTTCTTCGCTGTAGGCTACAACTCGTGGGGCGCTGAATCTAACCTCTTCGGGGAGGACGGCTTCTGCCCCGTATACCATGAAAAATGGCGTGTATTGCGTTGATCGATTGGGAGTTGTGCGGAGGCTCCAAAGTACGGAGGGTAGCTCCTCTGCCCAATGTCCTGCAGCTGGATGTAGCCGATCGAGCAATCTCTTTTTGATGCCAGCCGAAACTAAGCCGTTGGATCTCTCGACTTGGCCGTTTGTTTGCGGATGGGCGACCGAAGCAAACTTCAGATTGATTCCTTTCTCCTCGCAGAACTGTTGTGTCTCCTTTGCGGTGAAGTTCGTACCATTGTCTGTAATGATGTCATGTGGTACCCCGAATCTGCATATTATGGAGTCGAGGAACTTGATTGCGCATTGGGCGCTAGCCGAGGTCACTGGCATAGCTTCGATCCATTTGGTAAATTTGTCGACTGCGACCAGCAAATGTGTGTAACCTCCTGGTGTGGATTTGCGTAGTGGGCCGACCATGTCTAGCCCCCATTGTGCAAAGGGCCAGGCGATGGGTATCATGTGCAACTCTGTGGCGGGCGCGTGCGGCTTGGGTGAGAATCGCTGGCAAGCGTCACATCTATCGACCAGGTGTTTTGCATCGTTGGCTGCCGTTAGCCAGTAGAATCCTGCTCGAAAGGCTTTTCCCAGTATTGCTCTCCAGCTAGCATGATGTCCGCAATCGCCCTGGTGTATGTCCCGGAGTAATTCCTTGCCGTCTTCGGGTGCGATGCACCGCTGAAGGATGCCCGAGATGCTTTGTTTGTATAATTCTCCGTTGATCACCCGAAAGGATTTGCTACGCCTGATTAGCTGTCGAGCCTCGCGTGGATCGGCCGGGAGCTGTTTGTTGAGCAGGTAGTCGAGATATTTCTGCGTCCAGGTTGGCTCGACCAGAAAAACCTGCCGTGATATGTTATGAGTAAGCTCGAGAAGCGCGATTTGCGGGCTGACCTCTGTTTCTTGTGCTGCGGGTGTTTCTACGGCTTTTTTCACTTTGACTGATCGTTTAATCATCCGCTCAAAATATATCCCTGGCGGTATGGGTGTATTCGTGGAACCCATGTTGGCCAGTCTGTCTGCTTCCTCGTTGCTGGATCTTGCAATGTGCTTCAGCTCGCATCCCTTGAAGCTTCCTTCGAGTAGATTATACATGTCGCGGTATGCGATCATGTTTTCAGCAATGGCATCACATTCTTTCATTGTCTGTTGCACTATGAGATTGGAATCGCCGTAAATCATTAATCGGGTAGCTCCACAGGCAATCGCCATCTTCATCCCGTGCAACAGTGCCTCATATTCTGCGTCGTTGTTCGAAGCTGGATCATCTGGTGGAAAGTCTAGTCGCAGAACGTATTGCAACTTGTCTCCACGAGGTGAAATAAGAACGACTCCAGCTCCTGCTCCTTCGTTTCTCTTGGACCCGTCAAAATACATGATCCAATTGCTCGTATACTCGGGTGGCCCGGGTGTTTGGAGCTCTGTCCATTCGCTGATGAATTCCACAAGAACTTGAGATTTGACTGCGTTGCATCCCGCATAGGTGATGTCCCAAGCGCCCAACTCGATGCTCCACTTCGCTATTCTTCCGGATGCCATAGGGTTGTTCATGATTGTCCCGAGTGACGCATCGTTAACCACTGTGATGGCATGTTCCTGGAAGTAATGTTTGAGCTTTCGGGCTGTGAGGACAACTCCATATGCGAGCTTCTGGTAATGAGGATATCGCTGCTTGCATGGCGAGAGCACTTCGCTGATGTAATATATTGGGCGCTGGACTCCATATGCCTTGCCATCTTCAGGTCGTTCGACTACAATTGCAGTGCTGATGACCTGGTTTGTGGCGGCTAAATAGAGAAAAAGCGGCTCCCTTTCCTGTGGTGTTGCGAGAACGCGCCTGCTTTGCAACGATCGTTTCAAGTCTGCGAACGCTTGTTTGGCTTCGGGTGTCCACTCGAATTTGTCTGTTTTCTTCAGTAATTTGTAGAAGGGTAACGCCTGCTCTCCCAATCGTGCGATGAATCTGCTTAGGGCGGCCAATCGCCCTGCAAGCTGTTGGACTCCGCGTAGATTGGTAGGCTCCTTCATGGTAAGGATAGCTTGTATTTTCTCCGGATTGGCTTCAATGCCTCTGGCGGACACCAGGTACCCGAGAAGTTTTCCTGCAGGGACGCCGAAAACGCATTTTGTCGGGTTGAGCTTGATCCGATATGCATTAAGGGCGTCGAATGTTTCTTTGATGTCTTCGAGGAGTGTGTCCTCTACTCGAGTTTTGATGACGATGTCGTCGACGTACACTTGTACGTTTTTGCCAATGAGATTGGCAAGGCATCTCTGCATGCAACGTTGATATGTTGCGCCTGCGTTCTTCAGCCCGAAGGGCATTGTCGTGTAGCAGTATACACCGTGTGGTGTGATGAATGCCGTCTTCTCTTCGTCTTCCTTTTTCATTCGGATCTGATTATATCCCGAGTAGGCGTCCAGGAAGGAGAGACGTTGGCAACCTGCCGTGGAGTCCACTATCTGGTCGATTCGTGGCAGAGGGAAGTTATCCTTGGGGCAGTGCTTATTCAGTGACGTGTAGTCGATGCACACCCGAAGGATGTCCGTGTTCTTCTTGGGGACCAGCACCGGGTTTGCCAACCAGGTGGATATCTTGATCTCCCTAATAAAGTTGGCGGCTAGCAGCCTATTCACTTCTTCTCCAAGCGCCTTTTGCTTGGGTTCTGAAAATCTTCGAGTCGTCTGTTTGATGGGTTTAGCGTCAGGAAAAACTTCGAGTGAGTGCTCGGCAAACTCCCTGGGTATACCCGGCATATCTGAAGGCTGCCAGGCGAAGATCTCCCAGTACTCACGGAGGAGTTTGACGAGCGCGCTTTCCTATGCTGGCGAGAGGGTCGAGGAAACCATCGCGGTCTTTGCGGAATCCGTCGGGTGCACTTGATGTTTGCGAGTATCGCTGTTGGCGCTGAATTCCAGTTCAGGTGCGTTTTTCTTCGTGAGGGGCATAACGGAGTGGTCCGTTGTTTTTGCCAGCTCTTGAAGTTCTTCTTGCATCCCGAAAGATTTCGCGATCTCATTGAATTCTATGTCGCACTTGTCTGACTTCTGGAAGTCGCCGTCGATGGTGATCACACCATATTCGCCGGGTAGCTTGAGCTTCAGGTATGCGTAATGTGGTACTGCCATGAATCTGGCGAACGCAGTTCGACCTAGTATGGCGTGGTACTGTGAGGGCCAGTCGACAACTTCGAAGTCCAGGAATTCCCTTCTGTAGTTGCTTGGAGAGCCCAGCACAACTTCTAAGTTGATTGTTCCGAGTGGACGGACTGCCTTGCCTGGAACTATCCCGTGAAAGGATGTTTCTGATTCCGTTAGGCCATCCAGGTTCTTGTTCATTCGACGGAGTGTATCCGCGTAGATGATGTTGATTCCACTGCCGCCGTCCATGAATACGCGGGCCAAGTCATAGTTTCCAATCTGTGCTTGGATAACTAAGGCGGCGTGCCCTGGTCGATAGACTTGTGGTGGATGATCTTTCTTCGAGAACGTGATTGGCTGATCTGCCATCTTCAGGTACTCGGTCTTGGTGGGCGGAGTCTGCACTGCCATACATAGTTTTCTCGTGTTACTCTTTTGAGCTCTGCGAGAAGGGCATACCTTCTGTATCATCCCGAGGATTTGTCCGTGTGGAGTCGGGTATGCGTTGGCTCCTGTGTTTTGAGGCGGTGGCACAGGTATGGCGGCTAGCGCCATGTTTGGGTTTGCTGGTGGAGGTGGTGGTGGCGGCGGTTGAAATTGTTGTCCTCCTCCTGGTAACGGCGGGTAGTTTTGGGTGGATGCGAATCTTTTCCTGGCGAGTGCGTCCGAGATGTCGAGGAACTTTCGGCAATCCTTGAGAAGGTGTGTTGCCTTAGTCTTGCCCGTGCGCTTATCCGTGAACAGATGTAGCGAGCAGTATGCATCAAGGTCTTCCTCGGGGGATTTTTCTTCTGCTTTTGGTTTCCACTCGCGGCTTCCCCGTCGGCCGGAGTCGCGACTTCGCGTAAATTCTGCTGCCACCAACTCCTCTCTGTCTTCGTGATCGTAGTATTTCCTTCGCTTTTTCCGCCCGTGGCGGTCGTCTTCCTGTGCGGGTGATGACCCTCTTTCATTGCGTACTGCGTCTTCTCCATTAGCCCACTTTTCGGCTATGACCATGAGTTCCCCGATAGTTTTGGGTGCTGCTCTGCCAAGCTCTTCCCGAAAAGCCGTTCTTCTCGCACCTTTAGCGAAGGCCTCAATCGCCACTTCTTCAGAGATGGTCCCCGCGGTGTTCCTGAGCGTGTTCCACCGCTGGATGTATTCGCGAGTGGACTCGCCGCTCTTCTGTTTGCAGGCTCGTAGTTCTTCGATTGTGGCCGGCCTCTTGTAGGTCGACTGGAAGTTCTTGCAGAAATCACGGTGTAGGTCGTCCCACGATGCGTAACAAGATCGCGGTCTCCTTTCTAGCCAGCTGCGGGCTGCTCCAGCCAGGTGCAAATTGAGATATTGCATAGCCGTGTTCTTGTTCCCACGTTGGCATTTTACTGCCGTGAGGTAATCGCTTAGCCATTGAGAAGGCTCGAGCGAGCCATCGTACTTCGTCACTTCTGTGCTAAGTTTGAATCGCTTGGGTAGGGGCGCTTCGCGGATGCTGCGGGCGAAGCAGAGTGCGCCGCAGGTTTCGTCATCCGAAGAACCAGACGATGATCGATCGCGGTACCTTGACGCCCTTGCCCTGTCCACTTTATTTTGTGCAATGTCTGATCGCGCGTCGCGACCGGGACGATCGCCGTCAGCATCTTTCCGTGGTTCCTTGCTTCGCTTCCGTGAGCGGCTGCTGTGGTGTCGCGAATCTTTGTCTCTCGGGCTGTCGTCGCTGCTGCTTCGACTGTCGTCACGGCGGCGGGCCTCTTTCCCTCGACCGCGGCGTGGCGACTTATCTTTTCTCGAAGAGGAGCTTCTATGCATGCGGGGTGTTTCCTTGTCCTTTTCCTTTTCCTTTTCCTGTCGCTCCTTCTCTTGCTGTTATTTGCGATCATGAGAGGCGAGTTTTGCGGCCGCCAACCCTAGACCTTTGCGAATATGCTTGTATTGTTCCACCCGAGGATCGCTATCCGTCGGTTGGTTCATCTGCATGTAGGTTGCCGCGGCTAGAATCGCGGCGGCTGGGGTTTGCGGGTAGACGTTGCCATCGTCGTCGACCCTCATGAAAGCGGACGTGGTAGATCGGTTGGTCCCGGCCATAGATCCGTGATCTCTTGTCGACGCTGCGGGCCCCTTTCTCCCAGGTCGGGTACCGACCGAAGGTGTGTGGGAAGCTTCGGCTCGGCGTAGGCTAGATTCGTCCGCCGCCCTCCTGCGACGGGCTAGATCTGCTCTGGCTTCTTTGATGTTCGATGCCGCTCTCACTAGGTGATAGTGGTAGGCGGTTAGCTCTTCTTGCGTGGCTCCAGCCGCAGGTGGCTGACACCTTCGCATGTATTCCTTGGCTTTTTTCCAGGCTTCCCGCGAGACGCCAACTATATCGCGTTCGGTCGCGCTGAGTTCAGTCTCCGAGGGTTGTTCCGACCTTGCCATGCAGACTTGGGCCAGTCGCGGCCCGTGTGTCCTAGGTGTAGATCGGAAAGCTTTCTGTACCCGAGAGGGTTCCTCTGTTGAGAGGGTATGGTAGTCGATCGCGTTGTAGTGTAACATCCCTGATTTTTGGAAAGTACAAAAATCACAAAAATTTGAAACTTTTTGTTTTCTATTAAAGCAATCCACCAAAAACAAATAAAACCCAAACACAAAGGAAATAATACTGTTATTCTAATGTTATTGAAATTAAGAATCCATTATGCCTCTGTTTTCCATAATCCCTAAACAACTTTCAACTAAGTCTTCATATTTCAAAGTGAAAGTTCTTCCTTAGCAAACCCTATTCTATAGAATGTTTACAACTCAAAATACTATATTGAAAATGTTTCATTGCTTTAAAAACTTGAGAATTACAAACCTCAAGAATGTTTTCAACTAATAAATATTATATGAACTTGAAAACAGTTATGTGACTACAAAATGTTTTATCCAACTTTAATGAGTATTAAATGTTTTTCTTAACAATATGTTTTCCAAATGGTTGTTTTAACTTCTATATAAAATAATATTTCATCTTCCAACTATTTGGTTACTCAAAATATTTTCAAACCAAAATTAACTATATCAACATTCAACTACAATATCAAGTATTAAATACCAATATGTTTTTCACCCAATTTATTTGAGTTATAAAAAGGGTTTACACTGAAAAAAACATTTTTCAATAATAATAACTCTATGATATTTTATTGGTCAACACCATTAATTATTTGATATGTTCAAATGACAAAAAGTTGATATTAGTAATCACTATTAAAAATACAAAAAAAATATAAATAAGTTCTATGACTTAAAAATTAATATTTGTCTTATAGTATGTCACTGAAAATTTATTTGAACTAATTTTACATTTTATTATTTTCTAATTTTAAAATAACATTAAGTACTATTAGTGTTTTAATCACATTTTCAAATTTGAAATTTTGAATTGTGTCCAAAATAGTTTTGAAATGTGCTTAGTTGAAAGAAAATTTCATTTTAAGAATTTACCAATTTATTTGAGGCTAAAAGGATTTATAAATCAAAAGATACAACAAAATAAAGAAATGAGGAAAAAAAAATTGATGACGTCAGCTGACGTCACTGCGTCTTCAATCCCAGGAAACGGAAGAACAGCCGTTTCTTCCTCGGATTGATTCGGCCGTTTAAGGTCATCAAATGCTGCCCCGTTACCAGCCCCTTAAATCCCTGCCCCTACTCTCCTTTTCCCCTCAATCTCCACAAGGAACCATGCCCAGAGGCCGAAGAAATTCATCGCCGGAGTCCGCACTGCCGCCGCCGTGAATCCTCAAAATCCGGCAAGGTAGTTCATCACCGTCTGTCCCCGTTAGTCCCCCGTGGTTCCCCATGACCGTGTGCACCTCCTTGACCCTTCCCTGATCATTTTACATGCAGGAATCGTCGCCACCGTGAACTTCGTAGTGGCGCCGCAACCGTGTCCTCTCCGGCCGCCCGCTGTCGCTGTTCCCGGAAGCGAGGGACGACGCCACCGTCACCAATCGGCTCCCCTTGTCGTGCTGATCGTCCTCAACGACCTCAAGGAGCCCGTAGATCCTCTGTACCGTCGCCGCCGTCGAGTTCTGCGTCTCCGGCCACCGTCCCGCCATTTTCCGGCGACCTAACCGCGCGGTGAGCTCCTCTCTCTCCCTCAGCCCTTGAATCTTTTTTGAACGGCCTAGATTAGATCCAACCCGAAGGGGTACGGCACCGTTAGATCTGGATCTAACGATCCAGATCCATGACTTATCCACGTCACCTCGCCCAGTCAGCTGCGCTGATTTGGTTATCCGTCGCCCACTGCAGCACCTAGCCGGCCCAAGCCCAGTCCCTGTCCGTCGCACGCGCGACAGATAAGCAATCTGAGCCTAGCCTCTGTCTGGAATTAATTCCGAATAAAATTAAAATGTAAATTTTGCAGAAAAGCCCCTACACCTTAGATCTATCATAACTTTTGATCCATAAGCCCAAATTTAGCAATCTTGGACTTTTTGAAAAGCCCTTGACATCTAGAAACTTTTAGCACTGGCCAAATTCAAATTTGACAAAGTTAAAATTGTTCAAATTCAAATATGCTTGTTTGGTGAAATTTGGCATAATTCAAATTCTACAAATCCAAAAATTGCAAATAAAATATATTTGGAAACCTTTGAATGTGTACTTTCATATCCTCTGTCCCAAAATAATATTTGAACAAATTAAAATTGAATATAGAATTAAGTTGTCTATTTGAGTATTTTTGACATAGATTAATTTCTATAAACATTTTCAATATAGTTCCTTTTGCAAAATTGTTCCATTTGACAACCTTGCCCAACCATTTTGGACACCCTTGGACCATGACCATGTAATTTTAGCCAAACTTCCATCATAGTAGTCCACCTAGTTGGTTAAGTATTAGAGTTGTTTCTATCATTGTTTACCTTTGTTGTTATGGCTATTTTTGAGCCAAGACCAAGTGGTAAACCTTAGAACCAAGTACCTTTACTTTCTATCTACTTCTCCATTCCCCTATTCTTGCTTCAAGAAATCATCAAGTTAGCAAAATGGAGATCAAGACTCAAGCACAAGAAGAAAATTTCACTCCCAACTTAGTGGAAACATGAAGAGCTACAAGGAAGATCAATGAAGAAGTCTTGAAGAAAAGACTTGTACTCCACCACTAGAAGCAACTTAAGGAAGTACAAGTGTGAAGAAATCCAGAAGAAACATCTCCCTCTCTCTTTCTATCTTTCTTATTATTTTTCTTTCCAATTTGACTTAGTGGTATTTGTGCCCATCCCATACCCAAACCAATTAGTGAAGTGAAAGCCCTGAAGAATTTATCAAGACCAAGAGAAGAATCCATCCAAGGAACAAGACTACAATAGAAGCATGAAGATGATCTTCAAGAAGGCAATCACATGAGGTCTAGAAGCAATCCATACAAGTGGAAGAATAACAAGTTATTTTTGTCCAACCTTTGACCCAAATGGAAAACCCAAGACTTAGTAATATTTTCCCTTTGATGATGAAGTTAGTAGACCTACCCTAACCACAATGTAAAACACTAACATAGTCACTCAAATATTTTGAAGGTGAATATGACCAAGTGTTTGCATGTATTACTTTAGTTGAAGAAGTAATATGTTTATTCCTAGTGAACTCTTGGAACTTCCTCGACAAGTATGGTTATAATAAAGTTTGATCACTACAAACTCAACCTAGTCCTTCCCAAGTAAACCATTGGAATATCCTTAACAAGTATGAGACCATTTGAGAATGAATCTTTAGAACCCAAACCTTGTCCTAACCAACTTGGTTAAGCCCCTTTTGATATGTTAGTTGCTTTTCTACACTTGTATGATTGTTTGGTAGAATGTTTGTTTATTTTGTTATTGTGTTTTCAATGAATAGATTGTACGGAGAGCAACGATCTTTTGTGAAGAGAGTGTGATATCTTCACCAACTTCAACAAGGCAAGTAACACACCATCAACTACCCATTATTTTCTATATGCATTAGTTGATTTTGAGTAGTATGCATGATAGGAAATTTTACTAAGTTATACTATGCTATGCTATTATCCTAGTAGTGTGTAGCCATCCCTGTTACCTTGTTATTTTGATAGCCTTAGAATTTATTAGGTGCTATGCAATGTTACAAATTGTTTTACTAGATGTTGAGGAAAAATTCTAAGTATAACTAAAGAATGAACCACCTGGGTGGAAGTGGTAAGACTGGTTTATGTTGAGTGTTGCCTCAGGGCCCTTGTCTAAGGGTTATTCCACTTGAGGTTGTCACTTGAGGATGGCCACCCAGGAACAAAGAGATTACTATGTCCTTCTAAGTTTAGTAGCTTCCCGTGCAGCCTTTTGACATTATGGGCTCTGTCTTGATCAACTAAGTTGTGAGAGTTCAGCCCAGGCTTGACTAGCAGATGTAGCAAAATTATAGGTGGAACGGTCTCGCCGGTGGGTTTGGACTTCTTCTTCTGAAAGATCTCGTCTCAATTCTCTCCTTTCCATGATGCACTCCGGGTGTATAGGATGTTTGGGCTAATTGAAGACAAAGGGTGAAAGTGCACAACCTCTGCAGAGTTAGAAACTAAGATCTTAGCCGTGTCCCCGGTTATGGACAACTATGAGCAGCTGGACAAGGATTGACGGAAGAATCTCATCATCAATTTCAATAAGTAAAATTTTGACCAAGTGAAGAGTATTGTGGTGCTTGGATCTTAATCCAATGTTGCCACCCTTTTGAAAAGAAATGTTTGTTTTACAAAAGAGATAGGACAAAACTGGCTTTATGCAAACTTAGCCTGAACTCCACTCAGCCAAATAAGCATGTAGTATTAGTCTTGCCATCTATATCCACCATAGTGTTACTTGCCAATACATTAAATTGTATTGACTCCCTTGTGGCTGCATATTCCATATTGCAGATATTTCTGAAGACGAGTGAGGATTTCGTTTAGGATCTCGAGACTATCGCCAACATGTTTTGCCTGTGGCACATGAAGAAGATGGGCTCAATGTTGTACTATGTTTTCCGCTGTATTTCTTTCTTTTCTGCTAGTCTTCTAAGACTATGCAAGTTGTAATCCTATTTTGTAAAGACTGGATCATGCGATGTAATAGAATTTGATGCATTTGCATGATATTTCATTTTGTACTGTGGTGCTAGCAATTGATCCAGGGACTAGCACAATAAACACAGGTATTCCATCTTTATTAAAAGTTGGGATGCTACAAAATGGTATCAGAGCATTGTGTTGCCTGTAGGATTCGAGACCCTTAGGTTTGGAAGCCATTTTTGATCATGTTATTATCTCCTTAGAGTATTTTGGATCCTAGCGGCATAGTGAGATGAAGCGGCCCGGACAACTTTACGTGTCCACGGACACGAGACCGTTCCCTGATTGGCTTGCGGGTGCCAGTATCTCTCACTATAGTGAATATCCAATTTGCAACAAGTTGTTAATGACCCATTGATCACCCTAGGATTGAAAACTTTCTATGTTCAAACTTTCTAGAAACAAAACAATCATCTTGATTCTTCTCATATCATCTCATCTATTATTCACCTTCAAAATTTTCTAGATGACCTCCCTCTTCAATACCATCAAGACAAGAATGTTGATGATCATACCAAGAAGTACCTGAAGTATTTTCCCCACATGAAGGACCTACACTCAAGATTATTGAAGAAACTGAAGAAAAACATAGACTTCTCAACAATCAAGAACACCTCAAGACATGGAGAGAAGAACTTGAAGAAAACTCAAGAAGATATAGATGAGACCACCAATCTAGTTACTTTGTTAGAACAACGTTAACGTGTTAGTGGATTGATCATGCCAATGAGTGTGGTATGACAATATTAGTTGTTTTAAAAACCTTGATGTTTGGTGTGATGAATGTGTTGCTATATGTTTGTTATGTGTTGTTTGTAAGATGAATTTCCTTGATCTGCTATTTTGGATAAGAACCTTCTTTAGTCTCTTTCTAAATCTCTACTCATCCCTACTATACCAAACCCAACACCATACTCATTCACCAACCATAGTGAGAACCATTTGGAATCATACAACCTTTACCCTATTGATACTCAAGCCATCCCATTTGAGGAATGCTAGTATCAAATTTCCTTCTTCCGTGTGAAGGAACAATCACATCCATGATCAATGCCAACTGCCTAATAAGGATCAAGCTAACCTTGGAGCTATCAAGCAATGGAAGATTTTTGATACCATGAGAGTTTCTTTAGAAATAGCAGGTCATTTGCCTTCAAGGATGACAACAACAAGATGGAAGATTGCCAAGGTTATAAAAATACCAAGTTGTGAGGGACCCAAAAGACTTTTGATTGACCCAAAGAGTGACCCCTCAGTGTCAAAGGTAGTCCAACATACCTATGTTGGTCTAGAGCTCTACCGCGAAGGAAAGTTCTACTCAAGCCAATCTCAAATCAATCTACACTCCAATCTAATGAAAATAGACTACCCACAAAAGTTTCTTTTAAGGGTGGTAGCCCACCCAGTTGTTCTGGAACCCAATCACCGAGACCTATCTTTCTTTCTAACCTTCCCAAATCTCGGGACGAGATTTCTTTTAAGGGTGGTAGTCTGTAACATCCCTGATTTTTGGAAAGTACAAAAATCACAAAAATTTGAAACTTTTTGTTTTCTATTAAAGCAATCCACCAAAAACAAATAAAACCCAAACACAAAGGAAATAATACTGTTATTCTAATGTTATTGAAATTAAGAATCCATTATGCCTCTGTTTTCCATAATCCCTAAACAACTTTCAACTAAGTCTTCATATTTCAAAGTGAAAGTTCTTCCTTAGCAAACCCTATTCCATAGAATGTTTACAACTCAAAATACTATATTGAAAATGTTTCATTGCTTTAAAAACTTGAGAATTACAAACCTCAAGAATGTTTTCAACTAATAAATATTATATGAACTTGAAAACAGTTATGTGACTACAAAATGTTTTATCCAACTTTAATGAGTATTAAATGTTTTTCTTAACAATATGTTTTCCAAATGGTTGTTTTAACTTCTATATAAAATAATATTTCATCTTCCAACTATTTGGTTACTCAAAATATTTTCAAACCAAAATTAACTATATCAACATTCAACTACAATATCAAGTATTAAATACCAATATGTTTTTCACCCAATTTATTTGAGTTATAAAAAGGGTTTACACTGAAAAAAACATTTTTCAATAATAATAACTCTATGATATTTTATTGGTCAACACCATTAATTATTTGATATGTTCAAATGACAAAAAGTTGATATTAGTAATCACTATTAAAAATACAAAAAAAATATAAATAAGTTCTATGACTTAAAAAATAATATTTGTCTTATAGTATGTCACTGAAAATTTATTTGACCTAATTTTACATTTTATTATTTTCTAATTTTAAAATAACATTAAGTACTATTAGTGTTTTAATCACATTTTCAAATTTGAAATTTTGAATTGTGTCCAAAATAGTTTTGAAATGTGCTTAGTTGAAAGAAAATTTCATTTCAAGAATTTACCAATTTATTTGAGGCTAAAAGGATTTATAAATCAAAAGATACAACAAAATAAAGAAATGAGGAAAAAAAAATTGATGACGTCAGCTGACGTCACTGCGTCTTCAATCCCAGGAAACGGAAGAACAACCGTTTCTTCCTCGGATTGATTCGGCCGTTTAAGGTCATCAAATGCTGCCCCGTTACCAGCCCCTTAAATCCCTGCCCCTACTCTCCTTTTCCCCTCAATCTCCACAAGGAACCATGCCCAGAGGCCGAAGAAATTCATCGCCGGAGTCCGCACTGCCGCCGCCGTGAATCCTCAAAATCCGGCAAGGTAGTTCATCATCGTCTATCCCCGTTAGTCCCCCGTGGTTCCCCATGACCGTGTGCACCTCCGTGACCCTTCCCTGATCATTTTACATGCAGGAATCGTCGCCACCGTGAACTTCGTAGTGGCGCCGCAACCGTGTCCTCTCCGGCCGCCCGCTGTCGCCGTTCCCGGAAGCGAGGGACGACGCCACCGTCACCAATCGGCTCCCCTTGTCGTGCTGATCGTCCTCAACGACCTCAAGGAGCCCGTAGATCCTCTGTACCGTCGCCGCCGTCGAGTTCTGCGTCTCCGGCCACCGTCCCGCCATTTTCCGGCGACCTAACCGCGCGGTGAGCTCCTCTCTCTCCCTCAGCCCTTGAATCTTTTTTGAACGGCCTAGATTAGATCCAACCCGAAGGGGTACGGCACCGTTAGATCTGGATCTAACGATCCAGATCCATGACTTATCCACGTCACCTCGCCCAGTCAGCTGCGCTGATTTGGTTATCCGTCGCCCACTGCAGCACCTAGCCGGCCCAAGCCCAGTCCCTGTCCGTCGCACGCGCGACAGATAAGCAATCTGAGCCTAGCCTCTGTCTGGAATTAATTCCGAATAAAATTAAAATGTAAATTTTGCAGAAAAGCCCCTACACCTTAGATCTATCATAACTTTTGATCCATAAGCCCAAATTTAGCAATCTTGGACTTTTTGAAAAGCCCTTGACATCTAGAAACTTTTAGCACTGGCCAAATTCAAATTTGACAAAGTTAAAATTGTTCAAATTCAAATATGCTTGTTTGGTGAAATTTGGCATAATTCAAATTCTACAAATCCAAAAATTGCAAATAAAATATATTTGGAAACCTTTGAATGTGTACTTTCATATCCTCTGTCCCAAAATAATATTTGAACAAATTAAAATTGAATATAGAATTAAGTTGTCTATTTGAGTATTTTTGACATAGATTAATTTCTATAAACATTTTCAATATAGTTCCTTTTGCAAAATTGTTCCATTTGACAACCTTGCCCAACCATTTTGGACACCCTTGGACCATGACCATGTAATTTTAGCCAAACTTCCATCATAGTAGTCCACCTAGTTGGTTAAGTATTAGAGTTGTTTCTATCATTGTTTACCTTTGTTGTTATGGCTATTTTTGAGCCAAGACCAAGTGGTAAACCTTAGAACCAAGTACCTTTACTTTCTATCTACTTCTCCATTCCCCTATTCTTGCTTCAAGAAATCATCAAGTTAGCAAAATGGAGATCAAGACTCAAGCACAAGAAGAAAATTTCACTCCCAACTTAGTGGAAACATGAAGAGCTACAAGGAAGATCAATGAAGAAGTCTTGAAGAAAAGACTTGTACTCCACCACTAGAAGCAACTTAAGGAAGTACAAGTGTGAAGAAATCCAGAAGAAACATCTCCCTCTCTCTTTCTATCTTTCTTATTATTTTTCTTTCCAATTTGACTTAGTGGTATTTGTGCCCATCCCATACCCAAACCAATTAGTGAAGTGAAAGCCCTGAAGAATTTATCAAGACCAAGAGAAGAATCCATCCAAGGAACAAGACTACAATAGAAGCATGAAGATGATCTTCAAGAAGGCAATCACATGAGGTCTAGAAGCAATCCATACAAGTGGAAGAATAACAAGTTATTTTTGTCCAACCTTTGACCCAAATGGAAAACCCAAGACTTAGTAATATTTTCCCTTTGATGATGAAGTTAGTAGACCTACCCTAACCACAATGTAAAACACTAACATAGTCACTCAAATATTTTGAAGGTGAATATGACCAAGTGTTTGCATGTATTACTTTAGTTGAAGAAGTAATATGTTTATTCCTAGTGAACTCTTGGAACTTCCTCGACAAGTATGGTTATAATAAAGTTTGATCACTACAAACTCAACCTAGTCCTTCCCAAGTAAACCATTGGAATATCCTTAACAAGTATGAGACCATTTGAGAATGAATCTTTAGAACCCAAACCTTGTCCTAACCAACTTGGTTAAGCCCCTTTTGATATGTTAGTTGCTTTTCTACACTTGTATGATTGTTTGGTAGAATGTTTGTTTATTTTGTTATTGTGTTTTCAATGAATAGATTGTACGGAGAGCAACGATCTTTTGTGAAGAGAGTGTGATATCTTCACCAACTTCAACAAGGCAAGTAACACACCATCAACTACCCATTATTTTCTATATGCATTAGTTGATTTTGAGTAGTATGCATGATAGGAAATTTTACTAAGTTATACTATGCTATGCTATTATCCTAGTAGTGTGTAGCCATCCCTGTTACCTTGTTATTTTGATAGCCTTAGAATTTATTAGGTGCTATGCAATGTTACAAATTGTTTTACTAGATGTTGAGGAAAAATTCTAAGTATAACTAAAGAATGAACCACCTGGGTGGAAGTGGTAAGACTGGTTTATGTTGAGTGTTGCCTCAGGGCCCTTGTCTAAGGGTTATTCCACTTGAGGTTGTCACTTGAGGATGGCCACCCAGGAACAAAGAGATTACTATGTCCTTCTAAGTTTAGTAGCTTCCCGTGCAGCCTTTTGACATTATGGGCTCTGTCTTGATCAACTAAGTTGTGAGAGTTCAGCCCAGGCTTGACTAGCAGATGTAGCAAAATTATAGGTGGAACGGTCTCGCCGGTGGGTTTGGACTTCTTCTTCTGAAAGATCTCGTCTCAATTCTCTCCTTTCCATGATGCACTCCGGGTGTATAGGATGTTTGGGCTAATTGAAGACAAAGGGTGAAAGTGCACAACCTCTGCAGAGTTAGAAACTAAGATCTTAGCCGTGTCCCCGGTTATGGACAACTATGAGCAGCTGGACAAGGATTGACGGAAGAATCTCATCATCAATTTCAATAAGTAAAATTTTGACCAAGTGAAGAGTATTGTGGTGCTTGGATCTTAATCCAATGTTGCCACCCTTTTGAAAAGAAATGTTTGTTTTACAAAAGAGATAGGACAAAACTGGCTTTATGCAAACTTAGCCTGAACTCCACTCAGCCAAATAAGCATGTAGTATTAGTCTTGCCATCTATATCCACCATAGTGTTACTTGCCAATACATTAAATTGTATTGACTCCCTTGTGGCTGCATATTCCATATTGCAGATATTTCTGAAGACGAGTGAGGATTTCGTTTAGGATCTCGAGACTATCGCCAACATGTTTTGCCTGTGGCACATGAAGAAGATGGGCTCAATGTTGTACTATGTTTTCCGCTGTATTTCTTTCTTTTCTGCTAGTCTTCTAAGACTATGCAAGTTGTAATCCTATTTTGTAAAGACTGGATCATGCGATGTAATAGAATTTGATGCATTTGCATGATATTTCATTTTGTACTGTGGTGCTAGCAATTGATCCAGGGACTAGCACAATAAACACAGGTATTCCATCTTTATTAAAAGTTGGGATGCTACATGTAGCGGATGGATTCGCCACTTTTTCCTGTAGGAACGTGCGAGTCGACGGCTCCGGACTCGGTGTCAGATTCATCCGAGAAGTGGAGGATCTCGTCTCTGTTCGCCAGGAAGTTGAAGCTTCCGAACGTCAGGGTGACGCTCTTTTCGAGTCCCTCGAACGCCGGGCGAGATTCCGGCGAGTGAGGCGCGACCACGACAGATCCGATCCGTATAGGATTGCACGGAGCCGTAGTCGTTGGTTTCCAACGAGGGTTGGATGTCGATGAAGCCGAAGATGCCGGTGATCCAGCGCCCGCGTTCCCCACGGTCGGCGCCAATTGTCGAAGTTCTGACTCCGCAAATCCCTCAGGTGACCCTATCGGGTTTCGACTAGGAGAAGTCATGAGCGCTGGTGGAATCGTCGGCTTGACAAGAGGCAAGATTTACCCAGGTTCGGGGCCCTCGTAGAGGTAAAACCCTTACTCCTGCCTTCTGTCGATCTGTATTGGATGATTGAATCGGTTACAGGGTGCTCGAATCGAAAGTAGATCTCAAGTTTCAAGGCTTTTGTGGTCGTGCGGTATTGCTTGGTCCTCTCCTTGGGGGCTCTCCTGGCCTTATATAGGCGGCCAGGTCTCAAGTCCTACCCGGAGAGGATTCGAACCCTAGTTTAGGTCGGTTACAAGTTTCCTAACCTCATCCGCAAGTCTAATGCAGATGGGCTTCAGGTGGGCCTTCTGGAGTCTTCCAAGGGCGCCTCTTCTTGGGCCTCGTCCTTGGGCCTGAGAGGGGGTGTCCTTACCCGCAGGGTCCAGAGTCCATGCCTTCGTCACCCAGGAAGCATACCAGATTGACGCAGAGATTTTTTGTCACGTGCATCACGTTGATCGAAGACCGGACCTCTAAAACTTTCCAATAGGGTAGTTCCCAAAATATAGATGTCTTCTTCCACATGGGTGTGCGGGCCGTTCGGAACTGGTTGGCTGCCAGCACACTTACCAAAGATTACTTCTAGGTCCTTGACCATATCGAATATATCATTACCACTACGGAGCTCAGGCTTCTTCCGGTTATCTGCCTCACCTCTTAAATGCTTCCCTCCTTTCTTTTTTACGGGATGCTTGATCGGAAGAAATCTACGATGCCCCAGGTATACAACCTTTTTACATTCATCCAAATAAACACTGTCAGTCTTATCTAAACAGTGTGTGCATGCATTGTACTCCTTGTTTGTATGTCCAAAGAGCAGGACAATCATTGATGGTTACGAAAAGCAACGCCCGTAGGTCAAATGGGTTTTGTTCATTCTCATCCCACACACGTACACCTGGTTTGCCCCACAATTGTAAGAGTCTTCCACTAATGGCCTTAGATACACATCAATGTCGTTGCAGGTTGACTCGGGCTTTGGATGAGAACTGGCATCATAATGAACTTGCGCTTCAAGCACAACCAAGGAGGAAGGTTGTACATACATAGAGTTACGGGCCAGGTGCTATGACTGGAGCTCTGCTCCCCAAAAGGATTAAACCCATCTGTACTTAGACCAAACCATAAGTTTCTCGCCTCTCCTGTAAAGTCCGGGAAGTCTCTCTCGATCTTTCTCCACTGCGATCCATCGGCGGGGTGTCTCAACTTTCCATCTTTCTTACGGTCTTCTTTGTGCCATCGCAACAACCTAGTATGCTCTTTGTTTCTAAACAGACGTTTCAACCGTGGTATTATAGGAGCATACCACGTCACCTTAGCAGGAACCCTCTTACGGGGGGGGGGGGGGGCTCGCCGTCAACATCACCAGGGTCATGTGCTCTGATCTTATACCGTAGTGCAGTGCATACCGGACATTCATCCAAATTCTCGTACTTCTCACCGCGGTAGAGGATGCGGTCATTAATGCATGCATGTATCTTCTGCACATCTAATCCTAGAGGGCAGAGAGCTTTCTTTGCTTCATACGTACTCTCAGGCAATTCGTTATCCTTTGGAAGTTTTGGCTCATTAGTTGAAGTAAACTCTCAAATGTCTTGTCAGTCACACGGTTCTGTGCCTTCCATTTCAGCAACTCCAGTGTGGTACCGAGCTTTGTGCTACCATCTTCGCAATTTGGGTACAACAACTTTTTGTGATCCTGTAACATGTTGTCCAGCTTCAACCTCTCCAATTTACTTTCACAGTCTTCCCTTCCATCAGCAATAACTCGGACAAGATCATCATCGGGCTCTTCTGATGCTTTTTCTTGATCACCTCCTTCTTCTGCATTCTCTTCCATTGCAGTATCGTTGTATTCAGGGAACAAAGGATCTTCTTCTTCTTCTTCATCGTCTTCCATCACAACCCCTCTTTATCCATGCTTGGTGCAATTATAGCTGGGCATGAAACCTCTCCGAAGTAGGTGGCCGTGAAGGATTCTTTCGAAAGAGTGCTCTCTGACGTTCCGACAATCAACACATGGGAAACACATAAATCCATTATCTTTGTTCGCGTGAGCTACAGCAAGAAATGCATTCAGGCCTGCCATATACTCAGAAGTGTGTCGGTCACCGTACATCCATCGCTGCCGTGCATCCATCTGCATCATATAATTAAGTTTATCAAAATACGTTACAGTAATATATTACTACAGAAATGTCCACAGTACATCGACAAGTATTACTTTTTTATGTATCAGTTACATATGAAAAAGATAAGTTTGTTAACCTCGGTTGAAGATACCATTTTCAGAGAGCTTATGTGTGGCTCGGAAATTTCGTCGAACACCTCATGTGCATAGTGACGAAGATATGGATCCTGGACCCTGCGGATAAGGACACCCCGTCTCAGGCCCAAGGTTAAGGCCCAAGAAGAGGAGTCCTTGGAATACTCCATAAGGCCCACGTGAAGCCCACCCGCACTAACTTGCGGGTTAAGCTAGGAAACATGTAACCGACCTAGTTAGAGTTCGAGTCCTCTCCGGGTAGGATTCGAGACCTGGCCATCTATATAAGGCCAGGAGAGCCCCCCCCCCCCCGGAAGAGGACCAAGCAATACCGCACGAATAAAAGCCTTGAACTCGAGACTTTACTCTCGATTCGAGCACCACCATTGTAACCGATCTAATCTTCAATACAGATCGACAAGAGGCAGGAGTAAGGGTTTTACCTCTACGAGGGCCCCGAACCTGGGTAAATCTCGCCCCCTGTCTAGCGGACGATTCCACCAGCGCTCATGAATTCTCCTAATCGAAACCCGATAGGTTCACCGAAGGGATTTGTTGAGTCAGGGATTCGACAATTGGCGCCGTCTGTGGGAACGGCGGGCGCTGGATCACCGGCATCTTCGGCTTCATCGACAACCAACTCTCCTTGGAAACCATCGACAACGGCTCCGAACAATCCTATACGGATCGGATTTGTCGTGGTCATGCCTCAATCGCCGGAATGACGCCCGGTATTCGAAGATCTGGAGAAGAGCGTCACCCTGACGTTCGGGAGCCTCAAGTTCGTGACAAACAGGGACGGAATCCTCCACTTCTCGGATGAATAGGAATCTGAATCTAGAGCCGTCGACTCGCGCTTCCCTCTGGAGAAAAGTGGCGAATCCATCCGCTTCAACACAAACGACTACCATACACTCTCGACAGAGGAACCATCTCGGGTACAAAGAGCTCTCCAATCTGCGCCTAGGACACACGGGCCACGACTGGCCCAAGTCTGCATGGCAGGATCGGAACAGCCTCCGGAAACCGAACTCAGCGCAACGGAGCGCAACATAATCGGCGTCTCGCGGGAGGCCTGGAACCGAGCCAAGGAGGCCATGCGAACAAGTCAGCCACCCGCGGCAGGAGCGCCACATGAAGATCTAACTGCCTACCACTACCATCTAGTGAGAGCAGCATCAACCATCAAAAACGCCCGAGCAGATCTTGCCCGTCGCAGAAGAGAGGCGGACAAATCAAGCCTACGACGAGCCAAACTATCCCTCGCACCCTCGGTCGGTACCCGACCAGCAAGGAAGGGACACGTGTCGTCATCTAGGGACTACGAGTCCTTAGACGGGACCAGCATGTCAGCCGCACCTTCCTTGATGAGAGTCGACGACGACGGCAACGTCTACCCGCAAACCCCCGCCGCCGCAGTTCTAGCCGCAGCAACTTACATACAGATGAACCAACCGACGAAAAGTGATCCTCGAGCGGAGCAGTACAAGCAAATACGTAAAGGACTAGGGTTGGCAGCCGCAAGGCTCGCCTCTCACGACCGCAAGAAGGCTGAAGAGCAGCAGGAGAAGGAGCAACGAGAGGCAGGAGTAAGGGTTTTACCTCTACGAGGGCCCCGAACCTGGGTAAATCTCGCCCCCTGTCTAGCCGACGATTCCACCAGCGCTCATGAATTCTCCTAATCGAAACCCGATAGGTTCACCGAAGGGATTTGTTGAGTCAGGGATTTGTTGAGAAAGGAAAAGAGACGCCCCACAGGCACAGAAGCTCCTCGCCGAGAAAAGACAAGTCGCCACGGCGTGGTCGAGGAAAAGAAGCCCGACGCCGCGGCGATAGTAGAAGCAGTAGCGAAGGCAGCCCGAGAGACAAAAGTTCGCGACACCACAGCAGCCGTTCGCGAAAACGAAGCAAGGATCCACGGAAGGACGCTGATCGCGACCAGCCAGGACGCGACGCGCGATCGGACATCGCACAAAACAAGGTGGACAAGGCAAGGGCATCACGATATCGCGATCGATCGTCATCCGGTTCCTCGGATGACGAAACCTGCGGCGCGCTCTGCTTTGCCCGCAGCATCCGCGAAGCGCCTCTACCCCGAAGATTCAAACTTAGCACGGAAGTAACAAAGTACGACGACTCACTCGAGCCTTCTCAATGGTTAAGCGATTACCTCACGGCAGTAAAATGCCAACGTGGGAACAAGAACACGGCCATGCAATACCTCAATTTGCACCTCGTAGGCGCAGCCCGCAGTTGGCTGGAAAGGACACCAAGATCTTGCTACGCATCATGGGATGACTTGCACCGCGATTTTTGCAAAAACTTTCAATCGACCTACAAGAGGTCGGCCACGATCGAAGAACTGCGAGCCTGCAAGCAAAAAAGCGGCGAGTCTACCCGCGAATATATCCAGCGGTGGACCACGCTCAGGAACACCGCGGGAACCATCTCGGAACAAGTAGCGATTGAAGCCTTCGCAAAGGGCGCCAGAAGAACTGCTTTTCGAGAGGAGCTAGGCAGAGCTGCACCCAAGACTATTGGGGAGCTAATGATCATAGCCGAAAAATGGGCTAACGGAGAAGATGCGATGCGTAATGAGAGAGCATCATCACCCGCACACGAAGACGACCGTCATGGCCGAAGAAAAAGAAGAAAATACTACGATCATGAGGATAGAGAGGAATTGGTCGCTGCGGAATTCACGCGAAGTCGCGACTCTGGTCTCCGTGGAAATCGCGAGTGGAGACCAAAGGCTGAAGAAAAATCCCCCGAGGAAGACCTCGATGCATACTGCTCGCTACATCTATTCATAGATAAGCGCA